>BSBN01000870.1:7500000-10000000 GCA_027924645.1 Cunninghamia lanceolata
GCAGGGCATTTTCTGCGCCCTTTCTTGTCTGCAAATGATTAAAGATGCATCTCCTTCACTGCTAAGGTAATTTCGATAGGTTTTGTGCTGCTTCAAATCGATTTTTTTGCAGATTGAAGCTGGCAATCACGTTTTTTGATTTTCAAGCATCTTTTAGAGGCATTTTTGGGCCCAAAAATGCTGTCCTATGCTCAGAAATCATCCTATGATCATTCTTGAGGCATTGGCAAAGGTTTTTAGCAGATTTACATTGATTTTTGGCTACCAGAAGAGTGAAAAACGCCCCTGCACTGTGAAAAACGACCCAGTGATGTAAAATTTTGGCATTTGAAGTTGTTGAATGTTGTTCTATGTTATCTTGGAGGATGAATGCAATCAAGAAAGAGTAGAAAATGAAGCCACACTGCCTCATATTACAACCGCACACAAAAGAATCAGGAGTCTTCAGCTGCCATAGGAAATTGGGAATATCTGGCAAATGTAAAAAATTAAAAGGGGAAATTGAAACATATTTTATTCATATTTTCTTCTCCTCTTTTAATGTAGAATATTTTATTCCCAATGTATTTTGGAGGCAAAATGTAATAAAAAATCTCACCTACCTCCATGATGCAATTAATTTTAGGGCAACATGTTTTGTGCCTATAAGTGAATTGAGGGGCTTTCATTTGGCTGTTGTTGAATGACTGAGATTTGGAGGAGTGAATGAAATACAAGTTCTCCTTGGTTGCTCTATTTCTTGTTCTGTAAGTCTATGGACTATGTGTTGAATTCTTTTCTCCATAAATTTTTATCAGTTTCATGTTGATGTAGATGAAAAATGCTATGTGCATGTGTTCTGTTAACTGTCTCCATTGTTGTATGCAATCCTCTTCTGAATTAAGTAACTATGGGTTATCTGAAATTCTAGAATACAGATTCACTATATTGCATACTTAATCTCTGACTTCTATTCAAAGAGTAGATTAAATGTTTTAGGTTAAGTGTGGGGAAGATTGTTTTGCAACAGGGATATTTGCAAGCATGGTTAACAGTAACACTCAGTCTTGGGTTGTGTCTGCAAGGCAGAGGCTAAATGAACCCCTTGAAATCTGTATGCTTATATAATTTATGGGAATCATTCACACACACATTTTCAGTTTGACTCCATGCCCTAGGATAGGCACCGATTAGAGTTTGGATTGAGTTTATGAATCAAATCTTGAGTCTGATAGCCAAATATATAAAACACAAAAATAACAATCAATCTTTTAGGTTTTAAGAGTAGGGTTTTAGTTGTGTGTTCTTAGATTTAACTAGTGGGATAGTTCAAGCATGTTGCTAGTCTGGGTTTATCTTATAAATCTTGGTGCACACATGAGAGCATTCTGCTTGAGTTAGTCAAGGATAAATCTTTTTGTTGTGAATGATGGATACCCCCTAGGTGCGGTAGAACTTGAAGTGAAGGGGAGACAAGTGCAAATATTCTCCCGTCTTTGTTGGCCAAGTCTCACAGTAAATCTGATCATAAGAAGTGGCAAACCTTTAGGGTTTACTATTTGCTGATTTGGGGACCAACACCATGAAATTCAACACTTTTTTGAGACGCATTTCTAGCCACTGGCAGTTGCAAACACATTAAAAAACACGTCAAAGCTCACCCGAGGACCATGAAACTAGACAAAATTACTAACATATGTCGTAAAAAACTTTTTGCCAAATGGATTTGCATGATGATGACCAGGATGCAAAATTTTAATCGTCAAAGTCAGGGTCTTAGGTAGATGTGATAGGTATAAACTTGGCCCTTGCCGCCAATCTGAAGGCAAATAGGCATTTCAAATTTGCCAAATTTGAAGGGGCCAATAGTGGCTCATGTTCAAGGATGCATTCTTTTTGTGGGCATATCGATAATCTAGACTTCTCTGGGATGTAGAGCATGTGCCTAGTCCATTGGACAGCTCTGAAAATTGATTCAACCTGCAACTTGCAGAGCTCCAACACACAATTTTTAAACATTATTTTGTAACCCCTTGTCCCCCCCAAAAAATGAAGAACCAAAACTTCCCTCTATCAAATACATTGTTCTTAGGTGACTGCCCCAACTTAAGTCTGAAAATACTATCATAATCTACCTGGTTACTGACATGGTTGCTTATTTTTCTCACAAAACTCTTGAACCTGCTACTGTCAAAGTGTCTTGTGTTCATCTGATCTTTATAATTAGGATCTAACTAAAGTATCTCTCCATATGTTATGCAAACAACACATTCATCCATCATACCATGAGATACATTATAGTGATTTGTATCCACAAAGTCATTACACTGTGCCAATAAATTTTTACAAAGTTGAACTTAGGACTGAAAATGCTTATAATCCATTGGATAAATGGAATTACAAACATTAACTCATCACCTGTGATTAACCCAAACCTGAAACATTCATAAGTGACATCTTCTTGGAATAATTTAGCATGTATCACCTCTGGCTCATCAAAACCATAATTCAGCTCTAAGTTTGGTAAATCAGGTGGATCAAAAGTAAAGGAATGAAATATATCAGCCGAGATATCATTTGAATCCTGCCCTTCATAAGATGAACAACAATGCTCATATGCAGGCATCCCTCTAACCTGTGTTAACATATACTTGTAATTAGTCATATCTTGTAGCCCATTGACACTATTATGTACTCCTGTGTTGAGCAGAAAAGATTTAGCTCCCCATAGAGTTAGATCTTTATTTGAGTATAAACCATGATTAGAATACTCTACTTGCATCATGGATTTATCTCCCAAACTTTTCATCTTCTTCATATTCTTGGTTTTTTGTAAAGATGGGATTAATTCTGCTCCAGTGAGGATTATCATTTCTTATCTCTGGTGAATCAAGAGGCTCGTCATAGAGGGGGTTTTGCCTTATATTAATTGCTGCCATAAAAATTTACCCCCTTTCAACATGAGGATCTAAGGCCTTCTCAGCAGATCAATATATTCTAAGTCATCATAACCCTCGAAAGAACATTCAGACACACTCTCATTTTCATTTATCACACTAACACATAGCCCTTCAAACTTACACTCTGACCATTCACTCAGGTATGCAACTTGCTCATTATTAGACAAAGTTGCTTCCTCATAGTCTCTCATATCAACACATTTATTGACTGAGGCACTGCATTTTGCTTCCACTTGGTAAGTGCCCTTTAAAACATTAAAGGAATGATGATATACACTATTACCACAATTATCATGACAAAGAGACACCTCTACTATAGAATCTTGTTTCAACCCTTCAAATAACATGTCTGTATATTCTTCTTTCATATCATCTTCTGTGTAAGACACTTTGTCATATTGAAAACTTGGACCCTTTTCCATTTCTAGACTAGCAGGTTTGCAATAAAGAGTGAACCCATATATATTTCTTTGTCCATTGTGTCCTATCTTTGGAATATTATAGCCACAATTTTCACCAACATAACCAATGAATTGATTATGAGCATCATCCATAACTTCCTTGTTCCTATGTTGAATGCTTTCTTCATTTTCATGCATGGCAATCAGATAATTGTTTCTCAAATGACTGAATGAAAAGTCAACTGAAAGATCAGGGTCCTTGCAATCTTGGCAAATAATTCTATCATCTGATCTACATCTATTATTTGTGAGAGTTGTTGCAACAAAGTCAATATTTGCAAATCCATACTCTCTCACCCTCATATGCTTCAAGTTATTTTCAATATCCCTAGAGCCATCGAGTATGCTTGATGGACTGTTGTAGGATTCTGATCTCTCAGTAGATAACTCATATCTTCATTGAATGTACCCAATTATATAACCAAACACATTACATCATTTGGCCTGATATCCTTTGGGATATCTCTTATTGTTTCTGCAAACCTTAGATTAAAAGTTGGGACCACTTCTTCTTCATCCTTCTCAATGTGAATAGGTCTATTGATCAATGAACGTACATTAACCCACTTACCAAATTGATCAATAAAGACTATTCTAAAATCTTGCCATGAAGAAATGCAATGCGTAGGCAAATCTAAAAACCAATCCCTTGCATCTCCTTTCAGAGATTCAACAAATAACTTCATGACAACATCTTTTGCATCAACTTTGTAATCTCCCATTAGGTCACTAAAATCTTTCAAATTCTTATTTGTTAATTTAGAACTATTACCACTGAACTTTGGCAGATGCTCTCTAACCTCATCAGAAATTGAATTTGGATGGTTTTGGATACCACTCAAATCTAATGCTCTATCTCTTTCCATAGTGAAGACCCTTCTCTGAGGATATGACTGTTGTTGTGAACCTTGCATTGTGACACTTGAATCCATACAAGGATGCATAGGTTGATGACACAATATCCTATGCATTCACAAGACTTATCATAATAACTTTATAGTTACACATGACAAACTCAATTTCCATTTTCAACATGATCTTAAGCATTTTATAGTGCAAATTTCTACCTCATCTTGCCCAAGATCTTCTAAATGAGTTTCTTCACAAATATTCATATTTCATTTCATAATATAGACTGCAATCTAATAAGTCAGAAGTATACAAACCTATCACTACCTTTTTCCTTACTCTTAGTGTTTAATATTCACTTAATAAGGAACTGAATAATTCTCAAGGCCTTCTATAAAAAACCTTTAAACATAGAACTATCCTTCATAAAGATAGTAACATATAAAATACCTGGAATTGTTATAGCTGCTGCAAATTCTCTTCTTGTTTGGAAACTTATGAGTGTTTGAAATATTTTTCACACTTTTATCAGGTTCTTTCTCATAGAGTCGCCACCTCTTATCATAGAGGAATGAACTTCAAACAACACAAAGCTCTTTAAAGCTTACTTTTATCCTGGGTTTTCTCCAACAAAAGAGCCACACATAACTTCTTCTCATGCATAGCCGGCTTTCCCTTTGATCAACCGGTTCAAAAGAAAGTAGAGTCACCACCTCTTTAAAGAGGACAAAATCTTCAAGCAACTGCAAGCTGCTCAAAGATCAAATACTTTTCTGAGTCCATTCCACCAGTAAAGAACCATTATTTTCACAAAGTATCTAGACATGTTGCGATAATTTCTTCAGAAACTAGGTTTTCCAGTTTTTAAATTATTTGACTCTTTCCAAATAGATATGCATATGACTGTCCCTAGCAGAGTCACCAATTTCTTGCAACCCCCAATCCTAAGGAAAATCACAATGCCTAAACCAAGGGGCCAATAGGTTAAGACAAAGATCTTGTACTATCATCAGACTGAAGACAAGAAAGGCCAACAAACAAGGCTATTACTAGCCTTCTGCACTTTGAGCCTTGCCAAGCTCGAGAGGGTATTCCCAAAGATCTCTAAATAATTTAGAAAATAGATAAACAACAAGGGAGATCAATATTTAAGGAAATTAGGTTAAATTGGTGCCAAAATATGATTTAAATTGGTTTATAATCCTTGTAAATGCACTCATTGGCAGTTTCTTACAATGCTATTAACCTAGAACATACAATATACATAAGTCCTCTGAAGATTTGCATTAGCTACAAGTTTCACAAGAGGTTTAACAAGATTTAGAGGACTGGACTTCATGCATAAGGGCAGGGAAGAAATAATTTAGAAATAAATTATAGAAATGGCTTTGGATTTATCATTTTAAACTAGAATTCTAGAAGTGGAAACTGCAAGGATTGATTGGTGCCAATCATGGGATACAGAGTAATAATGTATGCATTTTATATCACAACATTTAAACATATCCTGATGGTCATTTAAAGTATTATCACCTAATGATAATAAGACTTCCTAAGGCCTACAATGCAACCGTACTTAGTAATCCCTTTTAAATCATAATATTCTTGTATTTCTCAGACAAACAATTACACTATCCCTTGAACAGAAAGCAAAACATGACAAAAAACTCAATACAACAAATGTGCAAGAATAAATCCATAATCCTTGATTACTTCATTAAAAGAGCATTACACTTCAAAGATGGAAACAGTTACACAACATTATGATTTTCATATATACACAAAACAAGATACAAGACTACTATCATAGAAAATGATTTACAAACATATGGACTGCTTCCTATAATGGACTTAACCAGATTTCCCCTTTATAGAGTTTTTCTCAATCCTCCAGAATCTTTTCAAATGATGCAGAGATTACAATTTAAGAAACAACTGAGGCACGACACATGGTACATTTAAGTCCCTTGATTCTACAACTGAATTTGGCACAACAGAAAAGATTCCACAACATCCTTTGGTTTCCTTCATTAAAAATGAAATATTTATTTTCCCTCCTTGTCCTTACTTTGTAAATCCCATTCACAATTTTACCTTGCTGGTAAAATTAACTTACTCAACTGGAATTTCATTTGAGAGGTAAAATTTCTACCCCTAGGTAGTTTCCCCATTTCACTAGCAAGTGAAAACATGTTTTACCATACAATTTTAACCCCCAAAATTTCAAACAAAATATGCAAGGCATTTTTTTATAATGGAATGGGGTTTTTCCCTTTGCCAAAGCATTTCTACACATGCCAAGGCACTAAAAAATCAGCTGGAGGCATTAGAAACAATGGACCCACGTTTTTATAGTTGTCACATTTTTCCCACTGTTGGGTAGTTCAAAACACTCCAAACATCTCTGAAAATGCTCTCTGGTTGTGAAGAATGTCCCGGACATTGTTCTGGAAGTGAAAATACTCATCTACAACCTATTAAATGCCTCAAATCAATGCCACAAACTTGACAAACGTGATAAAAAATGCTTTGCACTGTTCATTAACCATTCTGTCATTCCGCATCTAGATTTGGGTGTTTAATTGTTCAGTGTGTGGAATGACGGAATACACATTTAAGCTTGTAATAAATCTTAAAACAAAGTTTTTCTCGAGAATTAACCTTTGCCAAAGAAATAAAATATTTAAAATATTTTTTAAAAGCTTTCCGCACTTTCGCGCTCAAGATGAGCGCTTATTTTCTACATCCGCAGAATAGCGGAAATGAAATTAAAAAGGCTTAATAAAGCTTAATAAAGCTTCACCCCTTTAAATTTTTACATTTTGCAAACAATAGAAATATTTAAATTATTTATTTTGAAGCCTTCCGCCATTCCACACTCCCATTTAAAGAAGCATACAATGAAGAATGGCTTTTTGAGCATTGGATTTTATTCGAAGAGTTTTTACATGGTGTTGTTCATATTCCTCTGATTGTGATAGTTGCCAGTAGGTTGTTGGTTGCTTGCAGGCTCCTCATTCATCAAGCATTATTTCGTACTAGTAGCTATTTCTCCCAGCCTGTCAATGGATTCACATAATCACTCTAGAGTCTTTGGAGGTAGGATCTTCCTGCCATGTACATATTAAGGGTTTTTCTTGCGCTGGTAGTTTAGTTTCCTTTCCTGTTTTGTTCTGTTTTTGGCTTGCCTGGGCTCCTTTGTCCCCTGTGCTCTCTAACTCTATTGCCCTTTGGATTTAAGCACTGATCCATGTTTGAGATTCTAGAGTTCTTTCTTCGTCCTTTGCAGTCATCATCCCCAATCGAAGCTTGTTGTTGCCCAAAAAATTGAACTTGAAAATTTTCAATGCATCTTATATCCCCTTGAACCACCGAATCATGAAAACAATTCATTTTCAAAATCTGTGTGATCTGGTATAAATTCCTATTATGGGAATGTTTTTATCCCCATTTCATCCAATCTGGCAAGTTTTCATGTCAAGATAGTCTACGAGTCGCAAAATTTTTAACTTCACTTTTTACCATCTGGGATTCACAAACAAAGTAAAAATTCATTTTTATGGTTTTTGGAGATTGAAATAATTATGGGTTCTACTCTACGGTGTTTGATGATCCTGCTATCTAAATTTCATAAAAAATGGTGCTATTTTGAGAAAGACATAAAAGTTTTTGTCTTTCAGCCAAGGTATTGTTTCAGGGGAAATAAACAAAGCATTTTATTTCAATTCTTTTGATTACTCTCAGCCTACATTTAAATGTTGCAGGGCACAAATTGTTATCTTTGGTGAGTTTCCCCAAAGTTGAAAATTAATTAGAAGAGGAGAAGTCCATTGAGTTAATATAAAGTTGGGAGAACTTTATTTAAGTAACTTTTATGAAAATTATTATAAGTTGGGAATTTTATAATGGTCGGGGGTTTCATTAATCCCAGATTTTTTTTTTACAAGTTCCAAAGTTTTAAAAACACCTGATCACCTAACTCTCCTAATAGTCAGGTGTTTTGAAGGTTCCCAAACTCCAAAAGGCCCCGACTCTTTGTTATTGGGTGTCCTCAAAGTTCCTGAACTCCTCACTTCCTCGACTTTAGGTTCAAGGTTCCTAAAAATTGCCAATCCCTGACTTGCTTTGTCAGGAATAGTCAAAACCCTCTTTGTCGGGAAATTCTAAGGTCCCTAAACTCTATCTCTCCCAGCATCTTACAATGAATAATCAAATGATGGTACTAAATAACAACTATGCTAGAGGTGAAATGAAGGATTTTTGTGGGAAGTTCAAAGCGATATCATGTTCCTATGTGATTTATATCTGCAATGAATCAATGCATTATGAAGGTGATAGAAGCTTCCAAGCTGATGTATTCTGGCAATTGCAAATGCCCTCGTGGGTTTCTACGAAGCTCATAAATGGAAGACGATGGAAATTGTTGTCTAAAACTTCAGATAGATTGTGATAATGAAGAACCTGGGAAAATCACAACAGTTTATGATGACATTTTTAAGAAAAGTGATTTCCTTCATTGATGGACTTCACAGATTGCAGGGATAGATCTTTAGACATCTTTGGAAAATTGAAATTAGGGTGAAGCCAATGAAATGTCTTCGTAGTGGTATGCGGCTCCACAATACCATATTGACAATGATTTGAAACCACAACATTCGGGTACTTGTGGATAGACTCATTTAAACCACTGGTTCTATTTCAGTTTGCTTGTAAAAGGATTTAGGAGCTCCAGTTGGAAATGTCATTGTGGACTTACAAGAAGCATAATAAGATCTCAGGCACAGTGAAAAAAAAGTTTCCATTTGGTCACAATGATGGATCTTATCATGAATTTGAGCTGCCATATATGGACGCATAGACAAGGCACATGAATTGCCATGATTGCAGGACCTCCACTAAATGGATTAGTTGAAAAGGCTTTAGAGACTTTTGAATAAATGCAATGTTGCAGGTTATGTTTGAACAGTTTTCTTGAGAAGGTTTCTCTTACATCAACAAAATGCCTCATAGAGTGTGATCTCATGGCACTCCATGATTGCAGGGTATATACAAAGTAAGTTGGTTGAAAAAGCTTTAGGAACTTCAAGCAAGTGCAAATGTGGAAGGCGTAAAGCAAAAGTCCACAACCGTTATCAACATCCTTCCCTACCTGCACCAAAATGGGGTATCGAACAGGTTACGGTTGTCCATCAAAGCACAACTGAAAATAGATTCTTGTTAAATGTTATCTTTGGAAATGCTCTACTAGACATGCATGCAAAATGTGGAAGGTGTCCAAATAATAGCTTGCACTCAGCCATGAAGATTAGCACTTCAAATAGTTACTTCAAAGGTGGTAGAAGAGATATGTAAAGTTTAGAGAAGAAATTGGATAGTCAACATATATGAAGGTATTATTACTCTAGATGTGACAAGGATCAAGATCTTACTCAGGCTCAAAATATGAGGCCTTGTATGTCCCGTGTTGTTGTGATGTTTGCAAGCTGTGTAGAGACAATTGCTGATCCATAGTACCTCCATTCATTGAGTTTAAATACATGTTTTAACGGAGCTAGATTTGGAACTTACTCCTGGCACTCTTGGTGATCTTGTTGCAATTGCTGAGAGGCTTAGTACCACAATTAGTGAAAGTCTAAAGAGAATGCACAGATTTAGTATTGGTGACAGTGCAATGGAAGCGAACAAAATGACAAGATTTTGATGGTCATTTGAGAAAGCTTCTTGGACTTGAAGAATCCTAGTATTAACTTTGGATGATGACCTTGTAAATTCATTTGTTGCCTCAATAAAATAAATTGTTAAAAGGCTTCCTTAGATTTACAGTAAAGCAAAAGATTCCTACAGATGAACACAAGACCTTAGTTGTGAACCTATTTTGCACTTGAGGCAGTTGCTAGATAAACTTGTACATCAAGTACTCAAAAGAAACAGTCCACCCAAAGAGTGACGATATGCATGTCTCATCTAAGGAGTAAAAATCAAATACTTCACAAGGAAATTTAATCATCTTTCAAGCATCAATTGAAGAGTTATTGTAGTCAGCAGAACAAGACTAGTTTGGGAGGTGTACATGTAAAAAGTCTGTGCTAGCTAATGTTTCAAGGTAGGTTATATTTGGAAAAATTCACAGTGACCAAGGGTGTGATGTTTCAAAAGGTGAGAAGTCACAATCTGTAAATTTAGTTTTTGAGTCTATCAGTGATTCCATCATGGCTAATGCAGATTTATGCATCTCAAAACCCTTATAGTAATGGTGCCTATTTAAGGTACATTTCATTCGGCAATAACTTGGACTTCAAAGAGTCTTAAAAAGGCCTTGTATTCATAGGATATTGATGTATTTTCTAAACATATAGAATATGGAACTGGTGGGCCATAGTGACCTTGACACATAAGAAGTATTTGACAAAGTGGTATGATTTCACCCATAAGTAATTTCTAATCAAAACTTCATGTTTCCAGGAAGATGGAGAGATTTTATTTTGCAAGGAGTTATGGGAAAAAGTAAAGAAATTCTTATTACTTCCCAAGAAATAGTTACGGAAACTAAAAAGGTTCCTAAGGAAATTCTATAAATATGTAATTTGAAGGTATTAAGAGGATCTTTTTTTTAATCTTTTATGTTGTTCGGGAATAGGAGGAGAGTAGCATTATTTTCTGCAACACAGTTTCCTTGTATAGGATATTGAGGCTTTAAACTCATATGTACATCGGAGGAATAAAGAAAATATTTATGAGTCTGTGTACTTATTGATGTCTTCTTTTGATCATATGACCTTTGTGTCTTTGTGATTACTCTCTGATGTTTTTACTATTATATCAAATTGTATGTGTTATTTTTGAAGCTTTGAATTCAAGTTAACTCATCTGTTGAAAGGGGATTTGTTGTCCATCCTTTTCTTGGTTCTCATTTGTGGTATGAGATAAATGGACTTTGCATCATTTATTCGCATTCACTTAATTCCAAATTAATCTCTCGCACCTATTTGCATGGCTATGGGTAGGTTTTAGTCTCTCCTTTTCTACTTTCTAGTGAAAAGCATACCCTGTATTTTCATTCCTTGCATATCCATCAAAGGTAGTTGCGCCTTGTAAAACAAGCAAAGAGCACTTGAAAATATCATTGCAAGTGACCCAACTATTGGTCAGGTTGTTATTTGTGTGGGAGTATAAACTTGAAGTGACAAATTTGTTAACCAACAGATTTTTGGTGACTATACTGGGGATTTGAAATTCAAGAATGGTGCTCTTGTTTTGCCTAGAAATTTAAAGGTGCCTCCCCAAGGACGGAGGCTGGTAGCTCTATGAAGTAGAAAGTATTTAGAAGCATTCTATTTTGGCAAAGACCTCTGCTAATTTATTTTTTAGATTTGCATCATAGCGTTGGTTTCTTCCCAGCCATGGGAAAATCATTTTGGACCTCTTTCTCTGTTATGATATTCACCATTGCCTGAAGGATCAAGAAATAACTTTCTGAAGTTCAGTGGGGAAAATCATCAAGATGCTAAAAATCACATTCTAGCATTCACAGTTGCATGTGGCATTTTGGGGGTAAGTGAAGAAAATGTTTTTGTAAGATTATTTATTGAATCTCTTGTTGGGCTTGCAACAGATTGGTTTTGTTATTTGGAAGAAAAGTGTATCACTGATTTGGATTCATTGAAGACTAAATTCTTGGCAAGGTATAAAGGCCCTATTGATGAGGCTGCTCTGCTGTGTCAATTTTTCTACATTCAAAAGCATGAAGGTGAATATATTAGGGATTTCATGGACAGGTTCAACCAGCTACTCAAAAAGATTCCAGCTTCTATTCAACCAAGTGAGCAACTTTAGTTTTGTACTTTCATTTCCTCTTTGCATCCTGATATTGAGTTTGATTTGAGACAAAGTAAAGTGAATGACATTAAAGTTTCTCAACAAGAGGTTGTAAAAATAGAAGATGATTTGATATTAAGTGGGTTATGGAAGACAAATTAGGTTGTGAGTAGTTCAAGTAGTGAGCCTATGAGAAAGTCTATCATGTATAAACAAAGTTTTCAGCTTGTATGTTTCCAAACTACGTAGCCTCCTTCTACTAAAAGTTTTAATCTCTCTATTTTTGATTCAAAACATTTTGATAGAGACGAAGTAAATGCTACAGAAATTAAACCTCATATGAATAGAAGAATTGAGGCATATTATTGATGCAGGAGCATCCAGTGGTGTAAGGGCAATCTCGCATCACCCAAAAAGATGTTGCTTCAAAAATCATTACAGTTGTTTTCATTTCTTTCCATAATTAGTATTTCTGGTTCCATAATCTCATGATTAATAATGTAGGACTTTAAGTTTTTCCAAAACAGCTAAAAATAGCAAACTGCTAGTTTTGGAAAGTTTACCTGCCATTTTAGGAAAGTTTGCATTTGGGCATGGATTAAAGCGATAACTTATAGAAAGATTCATAATAGAAATATAAGGCCTTTGGCGAAGGAATTAGGCAATGATCATTTGTGAGTTGAAAGATATTAAAGTTTTTGTTTTCTAAAAAGCCCCTGAAAATTTTTTGAAACAAGATATGAGGCACTAAAACACCCCATAATGTCCTGAAAAGTTGACAAAAATTTGTTTACACATTTCTAGCATGATATTTCACATCGCGATCTTTCTAGTGCTTAAAATGGTTCATCAATCGGACACCCAGATCAAAAGTTATGCTTCTCAGAAGTTGACCTACTTTTGGAGGGAGTTACAAATTTCAAAATTTAGCTGGAGGCCACCAAAAAGTGGGATTTATGACTATTTTGGGAACCCTAGGCAATAGTAGAGTTAAGGGGGAAAGTGTAGAGTCAAGAATAGGTGGGAAAAACAAAAACCCTAGCTGATTTGGGACTACAGAAGGCAGAAGATTCCAGAGCCTGGTGATGTGTAGCTATAGTGTGTTGCAGCCTATGGAGGATTGATTCCTTTGATTGCAATTGAGCTTCTGTAATGTAATGAGTTCCCCATATCAATAAAGAAATATTCAATTTTTTTGTGTTCCATTTCTGTTGTTGTGTGTTTTATGATTTATCCCCTTCATTAAGTGGTATCAGAGCGAGGGTTCCTAAGTGTGTAAACAGATTGCTGACCATGAAGCAATTTGCACTGGGACTTGAGGTTGTGGGTTTGCTGTGGAGATCAAGATGCCTCCATGAAGAAATCGCATTGGGAGGAATGCTTTGACAGAAGAGGGTTTTAGAGCCCTACAAAGGCAAATCGATGCATTGCAAGAGGAGCTACGAAGAGGGTTTGATCCGAGAACAAGAGAAGAAAGTGAGAATGAAGCTGAAGAAGAGCTATCCGAGGAAGAACAAGAAGTTGCAGGAGATCCTGTAGAAGTTAGGTTGTTGAGGGCCATTTCGAGGATTGGAAAGAGGCCCAGGATGAAAGTTTCTACCTATTTTGGAGATTTGAATCCAGAACAACTTATTGATTGGATCAATGACATGGAGGAGTATTTCGAGTATGAAGACATGAAGGACCCAGATTAGGTCAAGTTTGCAAAAACAAAGTTGAAGGGCCATGCCAACATTTGGTGGAAGGAGGTCCAATTAGAGAAGAATAGAAGAAGAAAAGGAAAGATCACTAGATGGGATTGGATGGTGGAGAAATTGAAGAAACAGTTCATTCCTGTGGACTGTGAGATGGAGTTGCTGAAGAAGATGCTAGGACTGAAGCAAGGTTACAAGTCTGTTAAGGAGTATACAGAAGAGTTTTATAAGATTACTATTAGGACAGGCCATGCAGAGGTCAACAAGGAGAAGGTATCCCATTACATTAATGGGTTGAGGCCAAGTATTCAAGAGGAGCTAAGTCTGGTCAGAATGACCACCATAGAAGATGCGTACCAGTTTTTCCTGAATGTGGAAAAGAAGCTGAATAAAATATTTGATAGAAAGCAAAGGGGAAGAGGTCAAGGCAGAAGGACTGGTGAAAGACCCTATGGAGGCCATAATGAAGATCAAAATAAAAGTGAAGAAGCTGGCATCAGTCAAAATCAGAGAGGGGATAATGCCTACCGCCCTCGTGACCAGAACAATGGTGAGAAAAGAGGAAGAGGAAGGGGCCGACCTGGGCAAGGACCTAGAAGAGGAGGTTTCAGAGGAACCTGCTTCCAATGTGGAAAAGAAGGGCATCAAGCATACGAGTGTCTGCAACATCAAGGAAGGACCTAAAGGTAATGCACGAGTTGCACATGTAGATGAAGATGTACAATTTGAGCATTCTGAAGATGCTGAAAGGGGAGAAACCCTAGTTGTCAGAAGAAATTTGTTGAATGAGGAGAAAGAACCCAATTAGAGGAAGATTTTATTCCGCACAAGATGCAAATATGAAGGTAAGTGTTGTGATATTATTATTGACAGTGGAAGTAGTGGCAATCTTGTTTCAGAGGAGATGGTTGACAAGAAGAAAGCATCCACATCCATATCGGATTGCATGGTTGTAGAAGGACCACAGAGCTTTGGTCAATGAGTAGTGTTTAGTGAAGTTTAAGAATCGTGACTACCATGATGAGGTGCTGTGTGACATCATACCGATGGATGCATGTCATATGTTATTAGGAAGGCTATGGCAGTATGATAGGAGCGCTATCCATGATGGCCGTGCAAACACATACTCCCTAATAAAGGATGGAGTTCATCATAAGTTGAAGCCCTTGAAGGTGGAAGAAAAGGTATGTAGTACTGCTAGAATTTGTTTGGTAGATGGTAGAAAATTTTTGGAGGGTATGAAGCATGAGTGTCATTGCTTTGCATTGATTCCTAAGATTAGTCAAGAGAAATGTGAAGTTGTACCAGCATAAGTCTTAGAAATGTTGGAAGAATTTCAAGATATTGTCTCTAATAATATACTAGAAGGTTTACCACCGGTGAGGAAGATAAGTCATCAAATAGATTTGATACCAAGAGCTAGTTTGCCGAATAAGGCAGCCCATAGAAAGACTCTAGCAGAGAGTGAAGAGTTGAACAGACAAGTTCAGGAGTTGTTGAGGAAGGGATTAATAATAGAGAGCCTAAGTCCATGTGCAGTACCTACAGTACTAGCACCAAAGAAAGATGGAGAGTGGAGAATGTGTATATACTCTCGAGCCATCAATAAGATCATGATCAAGTATAGATTTCCATTGCCTAGAATGCATGACATAATGGACTGTTTGAGTGGAGCCAAGTACTTCACAAAGGTTGACTTGAAAAGTGGGTATCACTAGATCCATATCAAGGAAGGAGATGAGTGGAAAACAACCTTCAAGACAAAGGAAGGTTTGTATGAGTGGTTAGTCATGCCATTTGGGCTAACCAATGCACCGAGCACATTCATGCGGCTCATGAACAAGGTATTGAAAGAATTTTTGGGAAGTTTGTTATTGTTTATTTAGATGATATTTTCATTTTCAGTAAGACTTGGGATGAGCATATGATGCATATCAGAAGAGTTTTTGAGAAGTTGAGGGAGAAATTGTTGATCAATCTGAAGAAATATAGTTTTGCAAAGGAGTTGGTATACCTAGGATTTGTTGTTGTGATTGATGAGAACAAAATGAAGATTAAATATGAATCAAATGCAAATACACACGATTATACCTTCCTTTTGACTCACAAATCCAAGAGGGAAGGAGTTGCACCCACGAGCTCCTCAAATTTTACCCAAGACTAGAATGTATGTGGATTGCTCAATGATTTTCAACACAATAGGATGGGAGGCAAGTGGATTCAGATAGAGATTGAGATGGGGATGAGGGATAATTTTGACATTATAATAGTAAGATGAAGGAGAGTGTGGAGTGATTTTGGCAGAGGTTTGATGCATGAAGAAGTCCCTCCTAATGGCTTAGAGAGGGGTCTTATTTATAGAGTTTTGGAAATGAAGATGGAGGGTGAGGATCAAAAGATGAGATCAAGGGCTAGGAATAAAAGTAAATCTTTTATTCATTTTAGGAAAAGAGGTGATAAATGAGGTATGGGTGTGAAAGAATGGGAAATGAATTAAGAATTCATTTGGGAATAAGAGGTAATGAATGAGGATGGGTGAGGTAAGGGGTTTGTAAGAGAAGTGAATGTGATGTGTGATTTGTTTTAATTTTTTATTTGGAGGATGTGGGGAAGGGTGTTAAACTAGGTTTGACCACCCAAATGAGAGGTTAGGATTAATTAAATAGAGGTTTTGTTTAATTGATCCTAGGGCTAGGATGAGGTAGGCTAGGGTAGGTTAGGGTAGGTCAATTAGTAGGCTAGATTAATTAGATAAGCATGGTTTATCTAATTAATGAGGATTAGGGAAAAGGAGAATTGAACTAAATAAATATTGGGAATATTTATTTGATTAATGAGGGATAGTGTTGTAAGGTCTAGTGATAAATTAATTGAGTTAATTGATCACAAGGGATAGACAAATGGTTAGGGATAACTTAATTAAATAAAAAGAATTTATTTAATTAATAGGAGGGATAAATTGGTGTCGAGACATGGGAAATTGTTTTGTGAAGCAAGCCAATTTTAGGTGTCTATATTTGCCCCTCTTTGAGATGGTGTTGTAGCTAAGTAACATCATTTCAAAGAAGTTAAAACATAGTGTTGGATTTGATAGAAAAAAGATTTTGGCTTAGAAGAATAGGGTAAGGTTTGGGGATAATTGGTAAGGGTGATGCCCCCTCGAGAGGATAGGCGGGTTGCAAGAACATGGTTGTGCTCTCAAAATGGATGGAAGAGGTTGGTAGAAGTGGTTGGAGGATAAGGGGCGAGATGAAAGAATGATGTTGTTCAGAGATTGATTGGTGGATGATCATTGTACTGAAAATGATTTAGAGCAATCCTAGGTTTGATATAGCAAAGTGGATATGTTTTCACCAAGGTATAGAAGACCAGGGTGATGATTTTTATCCAACATTTGCATGGACTAGACACGCAAACAAAGGGATGATCCCATGCCTGCCCAAGATAGTACAACCTTGTCCTGATGAGGGAAGGGGACTCATAGCATAAGTCCTTAGTACAGAAAAGGTATGATGAACCTTAGATGCATAAGGGGAACAATATGCTAGAACTGACCCTATGATCAACAAGATATGAATACTAGCTTGGAGTAATGAAAACAACCCACAAGCACAGCATACAAAAGCAAGACTATGCCCCATTCTAGATGTTTTCTCCACATACCATGATATAGTGAGATCAAGGTAGCTTTGATGTGATCTTCGAATAGGACAAAAGATAAAAATAAAAAACAAAAAGACCAACGAACCAAACAAGTAACCATTGTATCTCTTGCCAAAATGGATAATGATTTGATAGATTTTGCCTATTGTAGGAAAGATATATCCTAAGGTAGGAATTGATAGATGATTGGATTATGTTTGATGTTGTAAGATTGGCTCAAGATATGATGGTGACAAGTTGTGGTTCATGTTGCTTTGATAGTTGATGATTTTTGTTAAGGGATGATGCTTTGATAGGTAATGTGATGCTTGGATCTAGTGTAAGCTCAGCGGGTTGGATGGGTGCATCTTATGCACCTGAGTACTGGAAACGTCCTTCGTATCCCAGACTGCCTACATACCCTATATCCACAAGATCAAGGCACATTAAGATGCAAGTGGTTATGATATGTAGTTCTGATTTGTGATGATGATGTGGGATGATGATGTGTTGGATGATTTGTGTGATTGTGATGATAATTATTTTTGGGATTTTGTGGATATTTTGATTTTTTTGGATTTTTAGATTTTGTATTGTTTTTGGATTTTTTGATTTTTGGAAAAGGAATGGTATATTATGAGATGGTTGTATTGGATTTCATGTGGATAGCCTTTGCGCTAGATACCAATGACCAGGGAACACCAAGTCCAGAGGTGAAAGTGATGGGGTTGGATTGGGGGATAAAGGATCTAGTAGGGATACATGATAAGTAGATGGAGGGATTGTCAGTGGAAGGTGATAGAGAGGAGGATTTATGATAGATGGATTTGAAGATAGAGATAGGGATGCAAGATACATGAATGAGAGATGGGGATAAGGATTTACTCCAAGGGCTAGGTTGCAAGGAATCATATGCCCCAATGTTTAGAATTTTGCATGATGGGTTCATGTTTGAATGGATGGAGGATATACTTACAAAGGGAGTATGCCAAGAGGTCTCCAAAGCATGTTGTTGATATTGTGCCCCTTGTCTTTATTAAGATCTAAGGTGGGAGATGGTAGATGGTAAAAGAAAGATATAATGGATAGGATGGATGGGAAATGATAGGATGAATAGGGGATGGTAGATAGGAATATGATAAGATAAATAGGGGATAGTGGATAGGATATGCAAAAGGATGTTATCGATGTGGATGATTAGATGGTTTTGCCCCCAAGTGTAGGGATGCAAAATGGATGGAGAAGGGATTACACATGATGCCCACAAGGGGTTTTCATCATGGTACTTGCCCAAGGCGCCACAAGGAGTGGTTTTCACCATTGGATGGATTTTTTCTCTTTACTATTTTCTTGATTTTTTGATTTTTTTTTGCTTTTTTGATGGAATGGGGACTCTAGCGTCTGTTTCCATAGCAAGGAGAAGATGGTCCCATGTTGGATAGCATTTTGGATGATGATTGCATGGATTGTTGGTAGATAGGAGAAGATGGAATAGATGGTGGATAATGGATTATGATGTGGATTATGTGGATAATGATGTGGATTTTGTAAAAGCATGGACCATAGGAATGTGATGGGGAAGATATGTAGGATAGTGAATGAAAGATGGAGAGATGGGGGTATGTGGGAATGTTAAGTGGTGGAGGGGAACCAAGACCAATGGTTGCACACACCATGATGTATTTAGAAGCTTGTGCTTTGGATGTGGAGTTGGGAGTAATGGGGATCGGGATAGGAGATTTTTGGATGGTCGATTTGGGGTTTTAGGTACCCAAATGGACTTAGGAATTATGGGATTTTTAGATGGGGAGCGGGATGTTTGGGATTTTGCAGTAGATTGGGAGGTGGATGCCTCATTAGAGTTGAGTGATCTTTGTTTGGGGACCCACACCATTTTTGTTTTTGGTAGCCTTTTTGATTTTTCATTTTGATTGGAAGGGATAATATCTTTAGGCTTTTGTGCTTTATGAGTTGAGGCATTCAAATTTTTGAATCCCATGGATTTGGGGGAAGCTTCATGTTTGAAAGATGTGTGCTTTTGTTGGTCTTGATTGGGAAATTTAGGGGGTTTATGGGTGAAGGAGTAAAAAGTGGATTTATGGATAAATGGATGAGGGGATTTGAGGATAGGGATATTAGGAGCTGGGAGGATGGAAGGATAAGAGGATTTGTGGATAGGGATGTTGGGAGTTGGTAGAATAGGAGGTAAAGTGGATTTAATAGGAATATTTGGAGTTGGAAGTAGTGGAGGTAAATTTGATGGAGGGAGATGGATGGTCACATGCTTTTGCAAATGATAAGATGATGGAGGAGGGATGGCGACATATGTTTTTGGAGTGCGATGAGATGCACCATGTTTGGGATTGGATGAATGGATTTTGGAAGGTGGGTGGATGGTATCTATATGTTTAGATCATTTTTCTTGGGGTGTATAGCCAAGGCCATGCGAGGATGGATGGAATGTGGTGTGGATGGGCTCCCATATGCCTTGTTCACGAAGGCCTAAGCCTTTGCCTTGATAGTTCATATGTTGGAGCATGCGACATGCAATGGGATGTTTGGTGCTTTGGAAACAAGACGTGAGTCCATTATTTGTTAGAGGATAGATGGTGGATGGAAGTTGTTCACCTCCTACAAGGGAGTCACCACGGATGAAAGTACTTTGTCCAAGTGAATAGAAGGATGGATTTGGGATGGGATTGGTAGATGGTGTGGGATCAATAAGTTGATCAATAGATGGGATGGTTAATTCTTGATTAGGAGAAGGGGTTGATTTGTCAACATTCTTTGGATTTGATTCTTGACATAGCTCATGTGCTTGGATTGAAGTGGGAGAGACTTGGATATATGTAATGGGTGCTTGGAAGGATGTGATAGGTGTTTGGATGGATGTGATAGGTGCTTGACTTATGTGTTATTGAACATGGCTACATGATGGTTCTTGACTTATGATAGGGGGTTGTTCAAGAGATTTGGTGGATGTTGGATTGCATGAGGGTGTTTGATTCCTTTCTAATAGCCAGTGGATGGTATCCTTCATGAGTGTATGGGTTGAAGAATAATGTAATGGATGGATAATGATGGTGGATGATGTGGGATTTGGATTGGGAATGGATAGGTGGGTTATGGGATTGGGTTGTGGTTATTGGATGGGTTCAAGGATAGGTGTTGGACTAGATGGTGGCATTGGAGGGGTGAGGGATTTGGGGGATTCCTTTTCTTTTCTTGGTGATGTTCTTTGGAGGAAATCCCACAAGGATTCTTTTGATGTTGTGGGCTTAGGACTTGGAAGATTCGATGGTGGATTAGGTGGTGGATGTGTGATAGGGATTGGTGGATTGGGAGATGCATAGGGTGATGGATTAAGATTGGAGGAACACTGTGTTGGGGGGGTTGGGATTGATGGATTGTAAGGTAGGTAGGGTGATGGATTAAGGTTGATAGGATGGGGATTGGGGGATTGGGGATTTTCTTGGGGAAATGGTTGTTGATATAAGGTTTGGATTTCAAAGATAAGGTGTGATAGATTGGTGTTCCCTTGATCAAAGTAAGCATGACAAAGGTTGGGGGATGGATAAGGTGGAGGTATTGATTGATTGGATAAGTATGATGGTATGGATGTGTAAGGGGATGGAGATTGATATGAGGGTAAAGGTTGATATGATGAAGGTTGATATGATGGAAGTTGGTATGAGGTTGAAGGTTGATATGAGGATGATGGAGTGGATATGTAAGATGTAGGTTGGTATGAAGGTTGAAAGAATGAAGATTGGTATGATGTGGATGGGGATGATATGTAGGATGTTTGTTGATATGATGAAGGTTGGGTAGGAGCTTGGGATTCTCCAATGATGAGGTGTGCTAAGGGCATATCTATAATATCATTTTTGCATTTTTCCTTAGCATTAGGATCCATGTTCTCATAGACTTTTCTAAGTCTTTGTAAGTGTTGCATTGCTTCATAAGGATCCATATTGTTGGGGAGGTATGGGATGATGGGGGATGATGGATGATTGTGATGTTGGGAGTCAAAATTTAGGACCTTAGGATGATTTGATTTTCTTCAAAGGATGGTTCTCTATACTTAAGGTGGACTAATGACACTTAAGTAATAGAGTTGATTT
The DNA here is from genome assembly GCA_027924645.1 of Cunninghamia lanceolata. Taxonomy (NCBI): domain Eukaryota; kingdom Viridiplantae; phylum Streptophyta; class Pinopsida; order Cupressales; family Cupressaceae; genus Cunninghamia; species Cunninghamia lanceolata. The sequence continues at coordinate 7,521,525 of BSBN01000870.1, forward strand.
GGTTGATTTGATTGGATGATCAATTAAGGTCTTGATTTTGATTGGGTTGATTTGGATTTGGAGTTTGATAATGATGTTGGGGGGTTTGGATAATGATTGGGATTAATGTTGATGTGATGTGATAATGACTTGGATATGATTAGGGTTTGGTATGGAATGTAGGGATGATTAGTATACTGATGATAGGATGAGGATGAAGGATGGAGATGTGATTAGGATGTCCTTAGGGATGATTGTGATTAAGGTTGATTTGATAAGAATGGAATAATGATGTTGATCAGGTAATGATTTGGAATGATGTTGTTCGGATAATGATTTAGATAGAATGATGATGATTTGATGATGTAGAGTGACAAGGATGTGATTATGATTGATTTAAGATGACTTGGATGTGATTAGGAATGAAGTGGCAGAAATGAGTGATTAGGATGAATGTGATTGGATTTTGAATGTGTTGAAAGAATGAGTTGAATGACATGTCTTATGTGTTTTGATGTTTATCTTGATTTGGCAATGTTCAATGAAATGATCACACATGTACAATCATGAATCACTCACACAAGACACAAGCAAGAATATGATGATGATTAAACAAGCACATGTGGAAGACACATCAACATGCCCTAATGTCTAGTTTGATGGGGTATGGCCAGTTAGGTTTGGGCAATGTTTACACGAGGTTGACTAATGAATTGAAAGTGAAATCCTGTCACACAGTTGGGAGAAGGGGGTAACCCACCCTTCACCTTCACTTCCCAAAGGTAGAAAGTTCTTTGGGGCTTAGCCAAGAGTGACAAGATTTTGATTTCAATGAGGGTGTCTTTCGATTCAGCCTCGGATGAGGTCGTCTCTAGGGGTGATGAAATCCCCTAGCAGGCCTCCTAGGAAAAGGTAAACAAAAGTGAATCAAGTGAGGTGTTTTTGATCTCCAAGGTCACCTTCCGGTGTGAGGAGAGAGCATACACATGCACACTTGATTCACACTCACACTTGGTTAATTAACCCTTATAAATTGAACGTGTGAAGAAGACACTTCAAGCAGTGGTTCTTTTTAAAGCCCAAGTCCAAATGTGTGATGAAGACACTGGTTGATTTTATGCCCAATTTCAATGATGTGTGATCAAACAAAGTTCATTTTTAGAATCCCAGATTGAAATGTGTTTGCAAACAATGATTCATTTTATGTCCCAAAGTGAAGTGTGTTTGCAAACAAGATTAAAGATGAATTGAAAGTGAAATCCCATCACATAGCCAGGAGAAGGGGGTAACCCACCCTTCACCTTCACTTCCCAAAGGTAGAAAGTTCTTTGGGGCTTAGCCAAGAGTGACAAGATTCTAATTTCAATGAGGGTGTCTTTCGATTCAGCCTCGGATGAGGTCATCCCTAGGGGTGATGAAATCCCCTAGCAGGCCTCCTAGGAAAGGGTAAACAAAAGTGAATCAAGTGAGGTGTTTTTGATCTCCAAGGTCACCTTGTGGTGTGAGGAGAGAGCATACACATGCACACTTGATTCACACTCGCACTTGGTTAATTGACCCTTATAGATTGAACATGTGAAGAAGCCACTTCAAGCAGTGGCTCTTTTTAAAGCCCAAGTCCAAATGTGTGATGAAGACACTGGTTGATTTTATGCCCAATTTCAATGATGTGTGATCAAACAAAGTTCATTTTTAGAATCCTAGATCGAAATGTGTTTGCAAACAATGATTCATTTTATGTCCCAAAGTCAATTGTGTTTGCAAACAAGATTAAAGATGAAATGAGCAATAGAATGAGTGCACCTGATTATTTTTCTGTTCAAATTGCTATATTTGCTGATCCTGATGTTGTTCCAGCCTTGAATGATCACCTGCAAGTCACAAAATCAAAAATGAAGCAAGTAGACTAGAATAGGAGATTGTTATGAAGAAATCGATAATCTGATAAAATATGATGAAAAAAGAACTAATAAAGAAAAATTAAGTGTATGAACAGATTCTTCAGAAAATTCTATGCGATTTCAAAAAAAAATTGCGAAAATTTGATCAAAAATGCAAAAGATATGAGCATTTGAAGTTTTCATGCATGTTTGACTTTGACTGGGAAAAAAGTGGTCAAAACGGTAGTCACCTAAAAGTTTCCTCACAACTGCGTAGTTTGCCTCGTCAACTTTTTGGTAAGTCCTTGTTTGCAAATTTTCAACTACGTATGGCCAAGTTATGAGCAAGAGAAAAAAAAGTGCCTCATTTGGCATGTAGGAGGCACAAGAGGTTACCCTGGCAGTTAGCAAAAATGCTGGCGGTTTGGGATCTCACTGTTCACATGTAATGGTTTTGACTGGTGGTTAGATCTGGCGGTTAAGGTTAAGAATGGCCCTTGGTCGCCCATATGACTAGGGGCTCAAAATTTTGAAAAAAAATTATATGTAAATGGGGGCTAAGAGCCCCTCCCCGCAGTCACTATCACCATACAACCCTAACCCTAAAGTTTATGTGACAGGAAATTAGGAAGCTGCGGTTGGGAGATACAAGCAGCAGAGGTTGAGAGGTCTCAAGATATGTAGGTCGTGGTGTAGGGTTCTGCAGGGGTTGGAGTCGGCAGAAGTGGGTGTAGGGAGCTGAAGCGGTGGCGACCAGGAGTATATGCAGAGAGCAGTAGAGGAGCTTATGCAGAGAGTGGCGGAGGAGCTTATGGCGGGTGGCAATAGGAGAAAGTCACAACCAAAGGTGTCAACTGAGTGGCAAATGTATAGGTATTATGGTAAATGGCAGTGACAGCAGAGAAAAACTAGTGGCAACCATGGCTGGAGTGTAAGTGTTTGTAGGGTGTCAACCGAGCGGCTCCTCCGGCAGTGGTTTAGGGCGTGGAGACTAGGGGAGGTGAAGCGGTAGGTCAGGCGGTGGTTTGGGCAGGGACCCAAAAAAAAACCTGCAATTTTGACCCTTAGACCTGCATAGAGGCTATTAGCCTGCAAAATAGGAAAAACTTCACAGAACCAGAGATCAGTACACTAGGGGTCACGAGTTCCGTACGGTACGGCCTGTGGCCCCTAAATTTTTTTCAAAAATTCTAGTCACAGAACATAGTTGAATTTATAGTCAAAATTCATGGAATCGACGTCCTAATCGTGATAGTGAGGTCGGTTTTCACCGAGGATGCAACCTGTAATAGTTTATCCACAAAACTTGCAAAACTTCACAAAATGAGAGTTAGAAAACAAAGATTTTGACAACAAAACCTTCAAAAACCAACGATTAGATCCAAGACCAGGCATGCCAATGTGATTGATGAGAACAAAATGAAGATTAAATATGAATCAAATGCAAATACACATGATTATACCTTCCTTTTGACTCACAAATCCAAGAGGGAAGGAGTTGTGTTGCCTAAATTTCACTACTAGCTCAATCAGGTTACATTATGAGTGGAGGGAAATGTGGCTCCCACAAGGGTTGAGCCCAGCTCATAGACCTTATAGAACATTTCAAACCATAGCTGTCTAGAGCAATAACAGTCAGCAGGAAGGCAACCACAGAGACCTTGCACAATGAAGATAGCAGGACAATAGTCACGTGTTTTCACTATATCTAAAAAAGTATGATCTGGGTTCTTGAGATTTTTGGACAGAGATTAGGAAACAAGAAGAGGAAAAAACCCAATAAATGTCTCATGAACCTAGTTTACACATTTTGAGAACGTTTCACTAGTACTAAGGCTATATTTTCATTTTCAGATTAAAATCTCTATTAAGAGAAGGGACAGCCAACAAAGCTAGAGGTGGTAGCGATACACAGTAAGGATAGAAATTAGTCATAAGAGTAGTTAACAGTCCTTGAATGCCTAAAAGTAGTCATATTATCACTGCCTAAATCAGTCCCAAAAAATCAGTCATAAGAGTGACTGTTCCCAGCATCAAAACCAATAAAATTTGCGACCACAAAGGACCAAAAAATCCACCAAGTTCAAACAGCAAAAAGTTCAAAGGTTCAAAGGTTTGAAGGTTTGAAGCCTCAAAGATTTGTTCGCCAAACTTAGAAAAGGCTCAGAAGGTTCAAAGGTTCAAAGATCTGTTCGCCAAACTTAGAAAAGGTTCAGAAGGTTTGAGGGTTCGAAGGTTCAAAGGTTCAAAGGACCAAAAAATATGCCAAGTTTTGAACAGCAAAAGGTTCGAAGGTTCAAGGTTCAGAAGTTCAATTTTTGATCTATTGTCCGTTTCCGCTATGTGCTCCTCATCAAATTAAATGTTATGTCATAAATGTCATTATTTTCTGCATGAGTTTGTATAAATTTTGAATTGTAAAACATTAACTAAGGTGATGTAATTATGAATCACTTAGTCAATGTTGAATGAATGCAGAAAAATTATGTATTTATGTCATCTATTGGGAAAATATCAGACATTTATGATGCTGCAGGGTGGAATTGACAAACAGGGGCAAGAGTTATGACACAGATCTGACGTATGTCAGAAGCCTTAAAGATCATTTAAAGGCATTCTATGACATTTTCAGGTGCCTTTATGATAGTTGATGGCATGCCTTGACCATTTATGCCTTAGGAAACCTTTTTGGAGGACTTTAGAGAGATATTTTGTGGGCATTTATGAGATGCACAGGAATGGAGGTGGTGGATGTTTATCTATTTATAGTTGTTTGGGAAGTATATAGTCTTCTTCCTTGTTCATTTTTAGGGAGTTCTGGCTATTCACTACTCTGTATATTGTCATTTTCTGGGTTCTTTTGCAGAAGTGAACAGTCTTGTAACCCATTTTCAGAGATATACAGTATTGTAACACCTTTTTGGCAGTAATAAGTAGTTTGTACCTTCTTATTTCTTCTGATATTGTGTGTCCTCAGTGTTAGTACAGATCTTGGTGATATTCTTTGTCCTTGGAGTTGTCTTTCATGTTGGTGCCTTTATGCAGGGATTACATATTTTGCAGGTTGTGAGATGTGCAAGGAATAACAATCAGTTTTGGGTAGTGAGAAAACCTCTTTCTCCTTTGCAGGACTGTTGTTATTTAACCTCCTTACAAAGTAATGATGCAAGGATTATGATTTGCTGGGTTGTGTAAGGGAGTCTTGTTATTACTAGTTTTGTAGTGTGTCAATTCTGTGTAGTCTCTGATGATCTTTTGGTGCATCACCTTAGACAATATGTTTCATTTCCATGCAATCCTTCTTCCCCTTTTCTCTACAAAGACTTTAGTATAAGCAGTATAGGTGGGGTACCAATAAGAAGCCGGCCTTCTCCAGAGGTTCTTTCCATCACAGGTGACCCACAGACTTGGAAAGATCCCATGTTTCTCTAGATTGCCAGGTTTTACAACTCAGCAAGGGTGCAAATCTGAGAGACAACAAGTTGCACCCACGAGCTCCTCAGATTTTACCCAAGACTAGAATGTATGTGGATTGCTAAATTCTTTTCAACACAATAGGATGGGAGACAAGTGGATTCAGATAGAGATTGAGATGGGGATGAGGGATAATTTTGACATTATAATAGTAAGATGAAGGAGAGTGTGGAGTGATTTTGGCAGAGGTTTGATGCATGAAGAAGTCCCTCCTAATGGCTTAGAGAGGGGTCTTATTTATAGAGTTTTGGAAATGAGGATGGAGGGTGAGGATCAAAAGATGAGATCAAGGGCTAGGAATAAATATAAATCTTTTATTCATTTTGGGAAAAGGGGTGATAAATGAGGTATGGGTGTGAAAGAATGGGAAATGAATTAAGAATTCATTTGGGGAATGGGAAATGAATTAAGAATTCATTTGGGAATAAGAGGTAATGAATGAGGATGGGTGAGGTAAGGGGTTTGTAAGAGAAGTGAATGTGATGTGTGATTTGTTTTAATTTTTTATTTGGAGGATGTGGGGAAGGGTGTTAAACTAGGTTTGACCACCCAAATGAGAGGTTAGGATTAATTAAATAGAGGTTTTGTTTAATTGATCCTAGGGCTAGGATGAGGTAGGCTAGGGTAGGTTAGGGTAGGTCAATTAGTAGGCTAGATTAATTAGATACGCATGATTTATCTAATTAATGAGGATTAGGGAAAATGAGAATTGAACTAAATAAATATTGAGAATATTTATTTGATTAATGAGGGACAGTGTTGTAAGGTCTAGTGATAAATTAAGTGAGTTAATTGATCACAAGGGATAGACAGATGGTTAGGGATAACTTAATTAAAAAAAAGGAATTTATTTAATTAATAGGAGGGATAAATTGGTGTCGAGACATGGGAAATTGTTTTGCGAAGCAAGCCAATTTTAGGTGTCTACAGTTGTCTCAGAGGAAGGTCTTAAGATGGACCCAGAGAAAGTAAGGGCTATCATTGAATGGCCTATGCCAAGGAGTGCTTCCAAGGTAAGATCTTTTCATGGTTTGGCAAGTTTTTACAGAAAGTTTATCAGGAATTTTAGTAGCATTTGTGCACCCCTAACTGAGACAATGAGAGGGGATAGAAAATAATTTATATGGACTAAAGGAGTAGACAAAAGCTTTGATACATTGAAGTAGAACGTCACAGAGCAACCTGTTTTGGCACTTCCAGATTTCAATAAGGTATTTCAGATAGATTGTGATGCTGGTGGTAGTGCTATAGGAGCTGTTTTGAGCCAAGAAGGTAAGCCCATTGCCCATTTTAGTGAGAAGCTTAATGATGCCAAGAAAAAGTATTATGTTTATGATCAGGAGTTTTATGCAATAGTTCAAGCTTTGAAGAAATGGAGACATTATTTGTTTCCAAAGGAGTTTCTTTTATATACTAATCATTAGGCTTTGCAATATCTTAATAGTCAAGGAAAGTTGAACTAGAGGTACTTAAAATGGGTTGAGTTTTTGCAGAGCTATACTTTTATTTTGAAGCACAGGAGTGGGAAGTCCAACAAAGTTGTAGATGCCTTGAGCAGAAGGCAAAATTTGTTGACATAAATGAAGATAGAGGTTGTTAGGTTCGATGAGCTCAAAAGTTTGTATCCTAAAAATCTAGATTTTGCAGAGGCCTGGAAAACTTGTTTGGGACATGTTACTTTGGACATGATAAAATTGCTAGATTTCATAATCCAAGATGGCATGTTGTTTAGAGGAAGCTAGTTGTGCATTCCAAGGAGTTCCATGAGAGAGAACCTGATTAAGGAGAAGCATAGTGGAGGATTGGCTGGACACTTTGGTCAAGATAAGACCATTGCTATTGTTGGTGAAAATTATTATTGGCCATAGTTACAGCAGGATGTGAGGAAATTTGTGTAGAGTTGCAGAGTATGTCAGATGGCTTAAGGAGCAAGTCAAAATATAGGTTTATATCAGCCACTACCTATATCAGAGAAGCCATGGGATGATATTAGTATGGATTTTGTTCTTGGTTTGCCAAGCACACAGAGAGGACATGATTCCATTTTTATGGTGGTGGATAGATTCTTGAAGATGGAACATTTTATTCCTTGTAAGAAGACTAATGATGTTGTTCATATTACAGAGTTATTTTTCAAGGAGGTGGTGAGGTTACACGGTCTACCTAAGAGCATAGTTTCAGATCGAGATACAAATTTTGTTGGTTATTTCTGGAGGACATTGTGGAAGAAGTTGAAGATAGATTTGAAGTTCAGCTCTGCACACCATCCATAGACTGATGGACAGCCGGAAGTGGTGAATAGGAGTTTGGTTAACCTACTGCGATGCTTAGTCAGAGATAAGCCCAAGGGATGGGATTTGATTTTACCACAGGCAGAATTTGCTTACAATAATTCTATCAATAGCAATAGGAGTACTGGTTAATCACCTTTCCAGATTGTATATGGAAATAGTCCAAGAAATGCTTCAAAGTTAAGGAAGTTGGACAAAGGAGAAAAGACAAGTGCCGAGGCCGAATACTTTGTAGAACACCTAAAGAATTTGCATGAAGAGGTGAGGAAGCACATTAATAATATGAATATTTAGTACAAGGCTAAGACAGATTAGAAGAGGAGATATAAGAAGTCCCAGGTAGGAGATAAAGTCATGGTTCACTTGAGAAAAGAAAGGTTCCCAATTGGAACATACAATAAGTTGAAAATGAAGAAATTTAGACTATGTAGAATCCTGAAGAAGCATGATTCAGGAAATGCATATGAGGTAGAGCTACCAAGTGGGATCAATATTTCCCCTATGTTCAACATTGCTGATTTAATAGAATATCATGAAGGTGGCACAGAGGATGGACCAATAGAAGAACAGTGGAGTATTCCGGCATCTACTTCAACAGAGGAGATAGAAGAGATCTTGGATAGACGTGTGGGAAGAAGTACTCAGAACAAGCAATATGAAGAATATCTGGTGAAATAGAAAGGAGGCCTGTTGAAGATTCTTCTTGGTTGTCTAAGGCAGAGGTTGACCATTTGGGTTTTCCTCAAACAAACACTTAAGACGTGACAGGGTCACTTCTCAAATTACCCTAGGTGTCTGATGTAGGAGCATCTAGTGGTGTAAGGGCAATCTTGCATCACCCAAAAAGATGTTGCTTCAAAATCATTACAATTTTTTTCATTTCTTTCCATAATTAGTATTTTTGGTTCCATAATCTTTTGAATAATGATGTAGGACTTTCAATTTTTCCAAAACTGCTAAAAATAGCAAACTGCCAGTTTTGGAAAGTTTACCTACCATTTTAGGAAAGTTTGCATTTGGGTACAGATTGAAGCAAAAAATTATAGAAAGCTTCATAATCAAAATATAAGACCTTTGGTGAAGGAATCAGGCAAAGATCATTTGTGAGATGAAAGATATTAAAGTTTTTGTTTTCTAAAAAGCCCCTGAAAATTTTTGAAATGAGATATGAGGCACTAAAACACCCCATAATGTCCCAAAAAGTTGACAAAAATCTATTTATGAATTTATGGCATGATAGTTCACAACTTGAGCTTTTCAGTGCTTAAAACAGTTCATCAATCGGACACTCGGATCAAAAGTTATGCTTCCCGGAAGTTGACCTACTTTTGGAGGGAGTTACAAATTTCAAAATTTAGCTAGAGGCTGCCAAAAAGTGGTATTTATGACTATTTTGGGAACTCTGCGCAGTAGTAGAGTTAAGGGGGAAAGGGTAGAGTCAAGAATAGGTGGTAAAAATAGAAACCCTAGCTGATTTGGGGTTATAGAAGGCAGAAGATTCCAGAGCTTGGTGATGTGTAGCTGTAGTGTGTTGCAGCCTATGGAGGATTGATTCCTTTGATTGTAATTGAGCTTCTGTAATGTAATGAGTTGCCCATATCAATAAAGAAATATTCTATTTTTCTGTGTTCCATTTCTATTTTTGTGTGTTTTATTATTTACCCCCTTCATCAATTATTTGCATTATGAAGAAGATAAAGATGAATCTGAAAGCCCCTCAAGTGGTGAAGAAAATGAGAAATCCTTCCATGATGCAATTTGTAAAGAAGGTAATGCAGATGGTACTGTATTGGCCTCCTTATCTTATGCAGAAATGCAATCATTTACTTTTACCATCAATGAAGAGCAACTTGTAGCTACACAATGTGAAGATGAAGTGTTGAATATCCATTCTCTGAAGTGCATGCAAGCTGAATATGAAGGCTTCACGTTTCTTGAGCAAGATGACACAGAAGTATGACTACAAGAAGAGGTTAGAAATGATTGTACCTTTTAATCTTTTCATTTTGAAAATCTGAATGCTGAAATTTTTAAACAAGATTTGAAAGATGAGATTAAAAGTAACCATGATAGTTCTGATCAAGTGGATGAATGTGATGAGCCTCATGTTGTTTACATTTTGAACTAGTGTCTTAATGCATCTGAGGATGAGTTTTTATGTGGAGAAGAGGTCACCATGTCTGATTTGGTGAGTCATGAAACTACTGAGTCTGATCCTACAGAAAAAGAGGATGTTATTCCAGTTGGGGATGATTTTAAGTCACATGAAAATATTATTTGCAATGCTGATTTTCAACTTAGTCCACCTCCAGTTATGCATGAGACACATATGGCTAATGGTTGGCCTCCTGATGGTTTGAGTAGTAATGGATATTTCCAGGCATGGGATATCAGTTTGTCTACTGCAGAGAGGGATGATTATATGCAGGGACATGATGAGGCATATTTTACAAGTTGGGGTCCAAAATTTTTAAACAATGTAGTCACTGCCACATGCAACACCAAAGAAGAGTATTTATCTCATGATTTTTGTGTGGGTTGTCCAATCCAAGGGATGGCTTCTCTTTGTTTGAAAAATGAAGAGCAACATAATATTGCACCTGACATCATATAGACAAATGTTGGTAATGCTGATATGAGTCATCCAATTGAAGAAGCATACAATGAAGAATGGCTTCTTGAGCATCAGATTTTATTCGAAGAGTTTTTACATGGTGCTGTTCATATTCCTCTAATTGTGATAGTTGCCAGTAGGCTATTGGTTTCTTGCAGGCTCCTCATTTATCAAGCATTATTTCACACCGGTAGATATTTCTCCCATCCTATCAATGGATTCGCATGATCACTCTAGAGTCTTTGGAGGTAGGATCTTCCTGCCATGTACATATTAAGGGTTTTTGTTGTGTTGGTAGTTTAGTTTCCTTTCCTATTTTGTTCTATTTTTGGCTTGCCTGGGATCCTTTGTCCCCTGTGCTCTCTGACTCTATTGCCCCTTGGATTTAAGCACTGGTCCATGTTTGAGATTTTGGATTCCTTGCTTCGTCCTTTGCAATCCTCATCCCCAATCAGAGCTTGTTGTTTCCCAAAAATTTGAACATGAAAATTTTCAAATTTCAATGCATCTTATATCCCCTTGAACCACCGAATCATGAAAACAATTCATTTTCAAAATATGTGTGAGCTGGTACAAATTCCTATTATGGGAATGATTCTATCCCCATTTCACCCAATCTGGCAAGTTTTCATGTCAAGATAGTCTACTGGTCACAAGATTTTTAACTTCATTTTTTACCATCCAGGATTACCAAATAGAGTAAAAATTTAGTTTTTTGATTTGTTGGAGATTGAAATAATTCTGGGTTCTACTCTGCGATGTCTGATGATCCTACTATCCAAATTTCATAAAAAAGGAGCTATTTTGAGAAAGATATGAAGGTTTTTGTCTTTCAGCCAAGGTATTGTTTTGGGGGAAATAAACAAAGCATTTTATTTCACTTCTTTTGATTACTCTCAAGCTACATTTAAATTTTGTAGGGCACAAATTGTTTTCTTTGGTGAGTTTCTCCAAAGTTGAAAATTAATTAGAAGAGGAGAAGAAGTCCATTAAGTTAATATAAAGTTGGGGAAACTTTATTTAAGTAACTTTTGTGAAAATTATTATAAGTTGTGTTGTCCTCAAAATAAGTTGCGCTCATTTTGTAGGATGACCCCTATGAAACTTGTCTGTTTTGTAGCCTACATCTCTAAGCACATTTTTCGAGGAAAATTTTTTCCCTCATACATGATCATCTAACTCCTGAGAATCATTTCAAGCATCACCTCATTTTGGTTTTTCAATGTTTGTGAAATTCGAATAAGTGAGAAAACTCATTAAATCAATAAGTTTGATTGTAAAAGAGTTAGAAGATTTTAAGTGTAACATGCATAAGCGGTCATTTTTGCCACCATTACATGTTTAAGCCTTTTTCTGTTTTACATGTAGGAGCGGCGAATTCTACCGCTCATGCAAGTTTGTGTTGCTTTAACCCAATATGTAGGGGCGGCAAAAATCACCGCCCATGCATACTGCCCTTGACATATGTTCAAGCGGTAATTAGCACCATTGGTGCATCTTTTAATTGTCTCGAGTTAAACTCGTGTGCATTTATTGCACTTCTAGTTTTTTGATTTAGGGGCTTTTAAGTCATTTTTAAATCTTTTTGTTTACCGATTTTCTTTTGTCTTATCATCTACCTTGTTGGAAGTTGTGAATGCTCGAGTCAACACAATGGAAGTGAATTTGAAAGATCATAGATATCATCTACCTTTTTGGAAGTTGTTCCATTTTCTGTAGCAAGTCTATATCAGCTTGTTGATATCATAGATCATGCTGAGGAGACAAAGATTCAAATGTCTGAGGCAAGAATACTTGTTAAGGGTATTATGTAGAAGGTTCATCCTGTAAGGGAGGCTAAGTACACAGTGATGCAATCTGAGGGTTCAAAAGCTTAGATTATGTTTGAGTTTTCTGATATGGGTGCTTACTTCTTGATCTCTAATGAAGAGCTTGAGTTATTGGATAGCGTTTCAAATGGAGGTCTAGAAACAGATGGATTATCCTCTTCAAGTGAAGAGATTTTGCAGTTGAAAGGAAATGGTATTTCCAAAGGATTGATTTCTCCGGCAAAAACTTTTGATAAGCATGATCATTTTGTCAAACGGTGATGGTAGTTGGGACCGAATTCATTAGCAAGAATGGGACAATTCAATCTGGATGCAGAAGAAGATCCCAGAATGAAAAACACTGGGAAGTGTTACTCTTTCAATAGTAAAAGAAAAAGGAGTGGAACATCTTTTTTGCTGCCTCATAGCAGACTACATCTAAAGCTTTTCTCAAAGTAAAGAAACAAATTAGTTCATGTATTTTTGTAGAGTTTTAGTGTTTTTGTGTCTTTTTTGTTTTAGTCTTTTTCGTTTTAGTCTTTTTGTGTTTTTGTTTAGTCTTTTGTGTCTTTTCCTTTTTGGTAGCTTGACTCTATGGCCCAATGGCATGGATGAAGGCACTTAGAGACTGGATTCTTCTCCCTTTGATCTTTTCAAAGAATAATCGAAGGAAGTTCCCCAGTTAGAGCCAGCTGTTGCCCTCAAAATTAGCTACACTCATTTTGTAGGATGACCCCTACGAAACTTGTCCATTTTGTAGCCTACATCTCTAAGCAAATTTTTTGCGGCAAATTTTTGCCCTCATACGTGATCATCTAACTCCTAAGAATCATTTCAACCATCTCCTCATTTTGGTTTTTCAATTGCAAAATTTGAATAAGTGAGTAAACTCGTTAAATCAATAAGTTTGATTGTAAAAGAGTTAGAAGATTTTAAGTGTAACATGCATAAGCGGTCATTTTTGCTGCCATTACATGTTTAAGCCTTTTTCTATTTTACATGTAAAAGCGGCGAATTCTGCCACTCATGCATGTTTGTGTTGCTTTAACCCAATATGCAGGGGTGGCAAAAATTGCTGCCCGTGCATACTACCCTTGACATATGTTCGAGCGGTAATTAGCACCGTTGGTACATCTTTTAATTATCTCAAGTTAAACTCGTGTGCATTTATTGCACTTCTAGTTTTTTGATTTAGGGGCTTTTAAGTCATTTTTAAATCTTTTTGTTTACCGATTTTCTTTTGTCTTATCATCTACCTTGTTGGAAGTTGTGAATGCCTGAGTCAACACAATGGAAGTGAATTTGAAAGAAAGTATCACGTTTTGTGTTTTTGTTGTTGGCACTTCTTCTTCCTGGTAAGTTTGTCATCTTTCATCTTTTTTGCTTTGGTAGGGATTTAATTCATGCTATACTTGTTTAAATCTATTGTTTCATAATTTAGATTTTGTCTTTCATTTTTGTGTTTTCGTGATGAAATCCTAGAGTCTTGTGTAAACCCTAAAAGCATTTTTGTTGTAGCTTCTTTGTATGAGTTGCTTTTTGATTAGGGTTTTTCATTTTTATTTTCCTTGTCATTGTCTTTGGATTTGTTGGGTTGTAAAGTCTTTTCTTGTGTTGGTTTTTCTGAGTTCCAAAACGTGCTCAAGCGGTAGAACTACCCATTTATATGCCAAAACCTTTCAAGTGGTGTTGACATGTTAGGACGGTTTAATCTGCCATCTTTTCGCATGTTTTTGTGTGTTTCTTCCCTTTCCATGTAGAAGCTTTGGAATTACCTTCTTGGGCATATGAAGACCTAAGTTTCCTATCTAATATGTAAGGGCGGTCTTTTTGATTGCCCATACATATGATTTACCCTTTGCAAACTTTAACATGTAGGGTTAGTGAAAACATCTACCCATACATGAGACACATGATTTACCTTGTGCAAATTTCATACATGCAAAAGCGGTCCTAATGACTAAATTTTTGACCTTCACCTAAGTTTATCTTCCTACATGCAAAGGTGGCCATTTTGGCCGACCTTGCACACAACAAAATCACCAACCTGCAGAGGCGATCAAAATGACCGACCCTACACTCAAGCAATTCACTCCACATGCAGGAGTGGTCAAAATGACCGCTCGTGCATGTCTTCCTCTAAAATTTCCTAACACTGGGAAATTCCTGCAAATGATGTCCTTGACCCGTTTTTGCCCAATTTTTTGACTTGTGCACTCTTTAGCCTTTTCAAGCTTATCCTTGTGATCATGATCATCGGCATGTAGTTTCCCAAATTGCCATTTTTTCCCTAACTGCAAAATCATGACTTTTTATTGCAGTTTCTTCCGTGAACTGCCGAGGTCATCACATCATCTAAAGGTGCTCATTTTCCAAATGACTGACCTATCACCGAAGAAGGCGATAAAGATGGTAAAAGATACAATCGTCTAAACTCATGTTGTTTCAGACAATACACTTGGACCAGACATTTATGAGATGGAAGTAGTAAAGGACATATACCATAATTCCCTGAAGAAGAATGATGGTGGCAGCTGATATTCTTCTTCGTGCCTTAGTTTATTTTCAGTTTTGTATATGCAATTTGTATTTTGTTTTGGACATATTCACATGTATTTTTCCAAAATGTAATTACATGTGAGACAAAGGAAGTCCCAAGTCAAATAGGACTCTTTTGTTGAATAAGTCAAAGTAGTTATAGGTTTCCTAAATTTTCTCAAAGCCTCTCCCTATAAATAAAGAGGGCCTCTATTGTAATATGAATCTTTTATCTTATGCAACAAAGTGCTGCCCAAATTGTGACTCAACTTTGAGACTTTTTGTTCAAATTGTATGATCAATTCCAATCAATAAAGAAGGCGAGTTTTGATATCAAACTTTGTGTTGAATCAAATTTGTATGAGTGAGGATGTACATATGGCATTTTTGCTGATTTCTCTTGTTAATTGATTGGATAAAGTGGTGCTTGGTTATTACGATTAGAGGATGTTCAAGATAAGTTATATAAACTTTGTGTTATATTATTTCCTTGAATCTATGTGTGTTGAAAGCATTTCTTGGTGAAGGATTATAAAGACTTTGAGCTTGTAGTTGTTTACTTTGTATATGAAACATGTTGAGAATTTGTAGACTTTGTGCTATGATTTTCAATCACATTCGCATGGATTAGTGGTGTTGTTAGTTGATAGAATTTGTGCTCCAACTGGTGATACGGTTACTTTTAAAATCATTCTGGCGATAATTTGAAGACTTTGTACTTGAGATTATTCACTTGGCTTGTGAATCTTTTTATGAAGTAAGTTGAAAGACTTTGTGCTTCAACTTACAAGAGTATTGTTGATTATTGTTTAAGTGTAGAAGCATTATTGAATATTACCGTGAAACATTGTAAACATCTTTTTTGAAAGAAGAGAAAAGGATGAATGTAACACACCCCCAAAGCTAGTATTTAGTATAAATAAGTTTGTAATATTTAAAAGGGAACCTCCCCTTGCTGAGAGGAGAGATTTATCTCATCACACTGCGGTTGATATAGCCATTTTTCCGTTAGTTAGCTAAACAACAAAATATTCATCCAACAAGTTGGGAATTTTATAATGGTTGGGGGTTTCATTAATCCAAGATTTTTTTTTACAAGTTCCAAAGTTTTAAAAACATTCGATCACCCGACTCTCCTAATAGTTAGATGATTTGAAGATTCCCGAAGTCCAAAAAGCCTCGACTCTTTGTTGTCGGGTGTCCTCAAAGTTCCTAAACTCCTCACTTCCCCAACTTCAGGTTCATGGTTCCTAAAAATTACCAATCCCCAACTTGCTTTGTCAGGAATAGTCAAAAACCTCTTTGTTAGGAAATTCTAAGGTCCCTGAACTCTATCTCTCCTAGCATCTTATAGTGAATAATCCAGTGATGGTACTAAATAACAACTACATTGGAGGTGAAATGAAGGATTTTTGTTGGAAGTTTAAAGCGATATCATGTTCTTAGGTTATTTATATCTGCAATGAATCAATGCATTACGAAGGTGATAGAAACTTCCAAGCTGATGTATTCTGGCAATTGCAAATGCCCTCGTGGGTTTCTATGAAGCTCATAAATGGCAGACGATGGAAATATTTGTCTGAAACTTTAGATAGATTGTGATAATGAAGAAGCTGGGAAAACCACAATAATTTATGATGAAATTTTTAGGAAATTTGAAGTGGTTTCTTTCATCGAAGGACTTTGTAGATTGCAGGGACAGATCTTTAGACATCTCTGAAAAATTGAAATTAGGGGAAGCCAATGAAATGTCTTTGTAGTGGTATGTGGCTCCACAATGCCATATTGACAATGATTTGAAACCACAACATTGGGGTACCTATGGATAGACTCATTTAAACCATTTGTTTTGTTTCAATTTGCTTGTCAAATGATTTAGGAGCTCTAATTGGAAACATCATTATGGACTTACAAGAAGCATAAGAAGATCTCATGCAGAGTGGAAAAGAAATTTCCATTTGGTCACAATGACGAATCTTATCATGAATTTAAGTTGCCATATATGGACGCATAGACAAGGCATGTGAACTGCCATGATTGCAGGACCTCCACCAAAAGGATTAGTTATAAAGGCTTTAGAGACTTTTGAATAAATGCAATGTTGCAGATTATATTCAAACAATTTTCTCGAGAAGGTTTCTCTTACAGCAACAAAATGCCTCAGAGAGTGTGATCTCATGGCACTCCATGATTGCAAGATATATATAAAGTAAGTTGGTTGAAAAAGCTTTAGAAACTTCAAGCAAGTGCAAATGTGGAAGGCGTAAAGCAAAAGTCCACAACTGTTGTCAGCATCCTTCCCTACCCGCACCAAAATGGTGTATCAAACAGGTTATGGTTGTCCATCAAAGCACAACTGAAAATGGATTCTTGTCAAATGTTATCTTTGGAAATTCTCTACTAGACATGTATGTAAAATGTGGATGGTGTCCAGATAATAGCTTGCACTTAGCCATGGAGATTAGCACTTCAAATAGTTACTTCAAAGGTGGCAAAAGAGATATGTAAAGTTTAGAGAAGAAATTGGATACTCAACATATATGAAGGTATTATTACTCTAGATGTGAGAAGGATCAAGCTCCTACTTAGGCTCAAAATATGAGGCCTTGTATGTCCCGTGTTGTTGTGATGTTTGCAAGCTGTGCAGAGACAATTCCTAATCCATAGTACCTCCATTCATTAAGTTTAAATACAAGTTTTAACGAAGCTGGATTTGGAACTTACCACTGGCACTCTTGGTGATCTTGTCGTGATTGTTGAGAAGATTAGCACAAAAATTAGTGATATTCTAAAGAGAATGCACAGATTTAGTATTGGTGATATTGCAATGGAAGTAAACAAAACGGAAAGATTTTGATGGTCATTTGAGAAAGATTCTTCGACTTGAAGAATCCTAGTATTAACTTTTGATGATGACCTTGTAAATTCATTTCTTTCCTCAATAGTTCTAAAATTAGTGAAGAAAAATAAATTGTTAAAAGGCTTCCTCAGATTTATAGTAAAGCAAAATATTCCTACAGATGAACACAAGACCTTAGTTGTGAACCCAGTTTGCACTTGAGGCAGTTGCTAGATAAAATTGTACATCAAGTACTCAAAAGAAACAGTCCACCCAAAGAATGATGATATGCATGGGTGTGTGCAAGAAGTTGAGAAGTGTTTTCCTTGATTTTTAAAATTTGTCACATTTGACCTAAAAATTTGAAGCACTTAAAGGTGGAATCTTGAAAAAAGTCACTAAATATGAAATGTAGTACTCGGAGTCTAGTTTCCAAATATGTAATTTTTTTTAATAGCCAGATGATACAAATTGATTTTTAATAGGCGTTTCTAAAAACCACTGTTTAAAAGTCACTTTTTTTTACTATACCATGCACGTGTACGTCATCCATATTTTGACCTAAATAATCATATTTTTCTAAATCCTTTTGGGAAAAGATTTGTAACTCACTAAAGCACGTTTTCCATATTTTTTTGTAATTTTTTATTGAATATTTTTTTTTATAAATTTTTTATTGGCCATTTTTGGTGTTTTAAAAAATCATTGTATACGTCATGCATAAGATGACCTAAACTTATCATTTTTTGAATTTTTTTTTCAAATTGAAAAGAATTGTTTGAAGTACATTTTCGTACAATTTTTTTTACAAAAAATTATTTTAATAAAAAAGTTATTAAAATACTAAAAAACCCTGATAATTCAAGTTTATGGACTGTTTCATCATAAATTAATTAAAAAATAGAAAAAATAATCCAATTGTAAAAAAATTTACATATTTGGAATCTATACTATCTCATCTATAATGGGTTTTAATTTCATCAAAAAATTCTGCAAAAAAGGCCTTCAAACATATGCCCAAAGTCACTATTTTGTCGTGACATTGATAGGACCTTCAACTTGCAGGTCAAACTAGGTCCAAAGCCAAGGGTCGGGTTCCCAAGCCTTTTTTCTGACCTAAAACCCATAGCAAAAAGTGATCAGAAATTCAAATTTTATGAAACGGGATCTCATTTCATAAAAGGTTAATATTTTAATCTTTTATGAAATGGGATCCCGTTTCAAAATGAGATCCCGTTACAAAACGGGATCTCGTTTCATAAAGGTTAAAATATTAACCTTTTATGAAACTCAAAACAGGATCCCGTTTCTAGAAAACAAGATCCTACTTTTGGCTCAGGATTTTGAAGCAAAACGACATCTCGTTTCATAAAAAGCGGGATCCCATTTTAGTTAACCTGATTTTAGATTTTTTTCTAACTCTGAAACTTCCACCTTAAGTGGACACAACTTCTTGCATTTACCCGCATGTCTCATCCAAGGAGTAAAAATCAGATACTTCACAAGGAAATTTAATCATCTTTTGAGCATCAATTGAAGAGTTATTGTAGTCAGCAGATGATGAAGGGGTAAATCACAAAACACATAATAACAAATATTGAACACAGTCAATAGAACTTTCTTTTATTGAACTGGGCAACTCATTACATCACAGAAGCTCAATTACAATCAGAGGATGAATCCCCTACTGGCTGCAACACATTACAACTTTCCCAACCTCAAGACTCTAGAATCTTCAGCCTTCTGTAACCCCAAATCAGTTAGGGTTTCTGTTTTCCCACCTATTCTTAACTCTACACTGGCCCCCTTAACTCTACTATCACCCAGGGTTCACAAAATAGTCATAAATAACACTTTTTGGCGGCCCCCAGCTAAATTTCAAAATTTGCAATTCCCTCCAAAAGTAGGTCAACTTTCGGGAAGCATAACTTTTGATCCGGGTGTCCGATTGACGAATCATTTTAAGCGCCGAAAAGTTCGCGATGTGAACTATCACACCAAAAATTTGTAAATGGATTTCTGTCAACTTTTCAGGATGTTATGGGAAGTTTTAGTGCCTCATATCTCATTCCAAAAAATTTCAAGGGCTTTTCAGAAAACAAAAACTTTAATATCTTTCAGCTCACAAATGATCTTTGCCTGATTCCTTCGCCAAAGGTCTTATATTTTTGTTATGTAACTTTCTGGAATTTTTGGCTTCATTATGTGCCCAAATGCAAACTTTCTAAAAATAGCAGGTACACTTTCCTAAATAGGCAGGTCGCTATTTTTAGTAGTTTTGAAAAAAACTGAAAGTCCTACATTATTATTTTAGATATTATGGAACCAAAAACACTAATTATGGGAAGAAATGAGAACAACTACAATGGTTTTGAATTAACTTCTTTTTGGGTGATGCAAGATTGCCCTTACACCTCTGGATGCTCCTGCATCAGACACCAAGGGTAATTTGAGAAGTGACCCTATCACATCTCATGTGTTTGTGTGAGGAAAACCCAAATGGTCAACCTCTGCCTTAGACAACCAAGAAGAATCTTCAACAGGCCTTCCTTTCCATTTTACCAGATATTCTTCATATTGCTTGTTCTGAGTACTTCTTCCCACATGGCTATCCAAGATCTCTTCTATCTCCTTTGTTGAAGTAGATGTCGGAATAGTCCACTATTCTTCTATTGGTCCATCCTCTGTTCCACCTTCATGATATTCGGATAAATCAGCAATGTTGAAAACAGGGGAAATATTGATCCCACTTGGCAGCTCTACCTCATATGCATTTCCTGAATCATGTTTCTTCAAAATTTTGCATGGTCCAAATTTCTTCATTTTCAACTTATTGTATGTTCCAATTGGGAACCTTTCTTTTCTCAAGTGAACCATGACTTCATCTCCTACCTAGAATTCCTTATATCTCCTCTTCTAATCTGCCTTAGCCTTGTACTGAATATTCATTTTATTAATATGCTTTCTCACCTCTTCATGCAAATTCTTCAGATGTTCTGCAAAGTCTTCAGCTTCAGCACTTGTCTTTTCTCCATTGTCCAGCTTCCTTAACTCAGAAGCATTTCTTGGGCTATTGCCATATATAATCTAGAATGGTGATTTACCAGTACTCCTATTGATAGAATTGTTGTAAGCAAATTTTGTCTGTGGTAAAATCAAATCCCATCCCTTGGGCTTGTCTCCTACTAAGCATCGTAGCAGCTTACCCAAACTCCTATTCACCACTTCAGTTTGTCCATTAGTCTGTGGATGGTGTGCAAAACTAAACTTCAAATCTGTCTTCAACTTCTTCCACAATGTCCTCCAGAAATAACCAACAAACTTGGTATCTCAATCTGAAACTATGCTCTTTGGTAGACCATGTAGTCTCACCACTTCCCTGAAAAATAACTCTACAATATGAACAGCATCATTAGTCTTCTTACAAGGAATAAAATGTGCCATCTTTGAGAATCTGTCCACCACCACAAAAATAAAATCATGCCCTCTCTGTGTCCTTGGTAAACCAAGAACAAAATTCATACTAATATCATCCCATGGCTTCTCTGGTATAGGTAATGGTTGATACAATCCTGTATTTTAACTTGTTCCTTTTGCCATCTGACATACTCTGCAACTTTGCACAAACTTCCTCACATCCTGCTGCAGCTATGGCCAATAATAATTTTCACCAACAATAGAAATGGTCTTATCTCGACCAAAGTGTCCAGCCAGTCCTCCACTATGCTTCTCTTTAATCAGGTTCTCTCTCATGGAACTCCTTGGAATGCACAATTGGCTTCCTCTAAACAACATGCTCTCTTGGATTATGAAATCCAACCATTTTGTCCTATCCAAAGTAATAGGCTCCAAACAAGCTTTCCAAGCCTCTGTAAAATCTGGATCTTCAGGATACAAACTTTTGAGCTCATTGAACCCAACAACCTCTATCCTCATTTCTATCAACAAATTGTGCCTTCTGCTCAAGGCATCTGCAACTCTGTTGGACTTCCCACTCCTGTGCTTCAAAACAAAGGTATAACTCTGCAAAAACTCAACCCATTTTAAGTGCCTTTGGTTCAACTTCCCTTGACTATTAATATACTGCAAAGCCTGATGATCAGTATATAAAACAAACTCTTTTGGCAACAAATAATGGCTCCATTTCTTCAAAGCCTGAACTATTGCATAAAATTTTTGATCATAAACATAATACTTTTTCTTGGAATCATTAAGCTTCTCACCAAAATAGGCAATGGGCTTACCTTCTTGGCTCAAAACAGCTCCTATACCACTACCACTAGCATCACAATCTACCTGAAATACCTTATTAAAATCTGGAAGTGCCAAAATAGGTTGTTCTACAACTTTCTGCTTCAATGTATCAAAGCTCTTGTCGGCTCCTTTAGTCCATCTAAACTCTTTTCTATCCCCTCTCATTGTTTCAGTTAGGGGTGCACAAATGCTACTGAAATTCCTGATAAACTTTCTGTAAAAACTTGCCAAACCATGAAAAGATCTTACCTCCGTTGTACTCCTTGGCGTAGGCCACTCAATGATAGCCCTTACTTTTTCTGGGTCCATCTTAAGACCTTCCTCTGAGACAACAAATCCCAGGTATACCAACTCCTTCTTTGCAAAACTGCATTTCTTCAGATTAATCAACAACTTCTCCTCCCTCAGCTTCTTTAGAACTCTTCTGATATGCATCAAATGCTCATCCCAAGTCTTACTGAAAATCAAAATATCATCCAAATAAATAATAACAAAACTTCCCAAAAATTCTTTCAGTACCTCGTTCATGAGCCGCATGAATGTGCTCGGTGCATTGGTTAGCCCAAATGGCATGACTAACCACTCATACAAACCTTCCTTTGTCTTGAAGGCTATCTTCCATTCATCCCCTTCTCTGATATGGATTTGGTGATACCCACTCTTCAGGTCAATTTTTGTGAAGTACTTGGCTCCACTCAAACAATCCATGATGTCATCCATTCGTGGCAATGGAAATCTATACTTGATCGTTATCTTATTGATGGCTCGAGAGTCTGTACACATCCTCCATTCTCCATCTTTCTTTGGTGCTAGTACTGCAGGTACTACACATGGACTTAGGCTCTCCCTTATTAGTCCCTTCCTCAACAACTCCTAAACTTGTCTGTTCAGTTCTTCATTCTCTGTAGGGGTCATTTTGTGGGCTGCCTTGTTTGGCAAATTGGCTCCTAGTATCAAATCCATTTGATGACTTATCTTCCTTACTAGTGGTAAACCTTCTGGTACATTAACAAAGATAATGTCCTGGAACTCTTCCAACATATCTGAAACTTCTGCTGGTACATCTTCACATTTCTCTTGACTAATCTTAGGAATCAATGCAAAGCAATGGCGCTCATGCTTCATACCCTCCAAAAATTTCCTACCATCTACCAAACAAATTCTGGCAGTACTACATACCTTTTCTTCCACCTCCTTCAAGGGCTTCAACTTATGATGAACTCCATCCTTTGTTAGGGAATATGTGTTTGCACGACCATCATAGACATCGCTCCTATCATACTGCCACGGCCTCCCCAACAACATATGACATGCATCCATCGGTATCACACATCACCTCATCATGGTAGTCACCAATCTTGAACTTGACTAAACACTGCTCATTGACCAAAGCTCTATGGTCCTTCTGCAACCATGCAATCCGATATGGATGTGGATGCTTTCTTCTTGTCAACTTCAACTTGTCAACCATCTCCTCTGAAACAAGATTATCAGTGCTTCCACTATCAATAATAATATCACAACACTTACCCTCACATTTGCACCTTGTGCGGAATAAACTCTTCCTCTGATTGGGTTCTTTCTCTTCATTCAGCAAGGTTCTTTTGACAACTAGGGTTTCTCCCCTTTCAGCATCTTCAGAATGCTCAGAATGTGCATCTTCATCTACATGTGCAAGTCATGCATTACCTTCAGGTCTTCTATTTGTCCTTCCTTGATGTTGCGGACACTCATATGCTCGATGCCCTTCTTCTCCATATTGGAAACAGGTTCCTCTAAAACCTTCTCTTCCAGGTCCTTGCCCAGGTTTGCCTCTTCCTCTTCCTCTTTGATCACCATTGTTCTGGTCATGAGGGTGGTAGGTATTATCCCCTCTTTGATTTCGACTAGTGGCTATTTCTTCACTTTTCTTTTGATCTTCATTACGGCCTCCATAGGGTCTTCCACCAGTCCTTCTACCTTGACCTCTTCCCCTTTGCTTGCTATCAAATCTTTTGTTCAACTTCTCTTCCACCTTCAGGGAAAACTGGTACGCATCTTCTATGGTGGTCATTCTGACTAGGCTCAACTCCTCTTGAATACTCGGCCTCAACCCATTAATGTAACGGGCTACCTTCTCCTTGTTAGGCTCTACATGGCCTGTCTTGATAGTAATTTTATAAAACCCTTCTGTATACTCCTTAATAGACTTGTTACCTTGCTTCAGTCCTTGCAGCTTCTTCAGCAACTCCATCTCATAGTCTTTAGGAATGAATTGCTTCTTCAGTTTCTCCACCATTCGATCCCATCTGGTGATCTTTGCTTTTCCTCTTTTGTTCCTCTCTAATTGGACCTCCTTCCACCAAATATTGGCATGGCCCTTCAAGTTTGTTTTTGCAAACTTAATCCAATCTGGGTCCTCCACATCTTCATACTCAAAATACTCCTCCATGTCATTGATCCAATCAATAAGTTGTTCTGGATTCAAATCTCTAGAATATGTAGAAAATTTGATCCTGGGCCTCTTTCCGATCTTTGAAATGACCCTCAACAACCTTACTTCTGCAGCATCTTTGGCAGCCTCTTGTTCTTCCTCAGATAGCTCTTCTTCAACTTCATCTTCACTTTCTTCTCTTATCCTCGGCTCAAACTCTCTTCGTAGCACCTCTTGCAATGCATCGATTTTCCTTTGTAGGGCTCTAAAACCCTCTTCTATCAAACCATTCCTCCCAACATGATTTCTTCGTAGAGGCATCTTGGTCTCCACAGCAAACCCACAACCTCAGGTCCTGGTGCAAACTGCCTCACGGTCGGCGATCTTTCTACACACTCAGGAACCCTCGCTCTGATACCACTTGATGAAGGGGGTAAATCACAAAACACACAATAACAGATATTGAACACAGTAAATAGAACTTTCTTTTATTGAACTGGGCAACTCATTACATCACAGAAGCTCAATTACAATCAGAGGATGAATCCCCTACTGGCTGCAACACATTACAGCTTTCCCAACCTCAAGACTCTAGAATCTTCAGCCTTCTATAACCCCAAATCAGTTAGGGCTTCTATTTTCCCACCTATTCTTGACTCTACACTGGCCCCCTTAACTCTATTACCACCCAGGGTTCACAAAATAGTCATAAATAGCACTTTTTGGCAGCCCCCAGCTGAATTTCAAAATTTGCAATTCCCTCCAAAAGTAGGTCAACTTCCGGGAAGCATAACTTTTGATCCGGGTGTCCGATTGACAAACCGTTTTAAGCGCCGGAAAGCTCGCGATGTGAACTATCATGCTAGAAATCTGTAAATGGATTTCCATCAACTTTTTAGGATGTTATGGGAAGTTTTAGTGCCTCATATCTCGTTCTAGAAATTTTCAGGGGCTTTTCAGAAAACAAAAACTTTAATATCTTTCAGCTCACAAATGATCTTTGCCTGATTCCTTTGCCAAAGGTCTTATATTTCCATTATGTAACTTTCTAGAAGTTTTTGCTTCATTACGTGCCCAAATGCAAACTTTCTAAAAATAGCAGGTACACTTTCCTAAATAGGCAGGTCACTATTTTTAGCAGTTTTGGAAAAAAATGAAAGTCCTACATTATTATTTTGGATATTATGGAACCAAAAACACTAATTATGGGAAGAAATGAGAACAACTACAATGGTTTTGAATTAACTTCTTTTTGGGTGATGCAAGATTGCCCTTACACCTCTAGATGCTCCTGCATCAACAGAACAAGACCAGTTTGGGAGGCATACATATAAAAAGTTTGTGCCAGCTAATGTTTCAAGGCAGGTTATATTTGGCAAAATTCATAGTGCCTAAGGGTGTGATGTTTCAAAAGGTGAGAAGTCACAATCTATAAATTCAATTTTTGAGTGTCAGTGATTCCAACATGGCTAATGCAGATTTATGCATCTCAAAACCCTTACAGTAATGGTGCCTATTTAAGCTACAATTCATTCGGCAATAAGTTGGACTTCAAAGAGTCTCAAAAAGGCCTTATATTCATAGGATATTGATGCATTTTCTAAACATATAGAATATGGAACTGGTGGGCCATAGTGACCTTGACACATAAGAAATATTTGACAAAGTGGTATGATTTTCACCCATAAGTAATTTCTAATCAAAACTTCATGTGTTTGGGAAGATGGAGAGATTTTATTTTGTAAGGAGTTACAGGAAAAAGTAAAAATTCTTATTACTTCCCAAGAAACAGTTACAAAAACTAAAAAGGTTCCTGGGAAATTTTATAAATATGTAATTTGAAGGTATTAAGAGGATCTTTTTTTATCTTTTCTACTATTCAGAAATAGGAGAAGGAGAGCGACATTATTTTCTGCAACACAGTTTCATTGTACATGATATTGAGGCTTTGAACTCATATCTACATCAGACAAATAAAGAAAATATTTATGAGTTTGTGTGCTTATTGATGTCTTCTTTTGATCATATGACCTTTGTGTCTTTGTGATTACTCTCTAATGTTTTATCTATTATATCAAACTGTATATGTGTTATTTCTGAAGCTTTGAATTCAAGTTAACTCATCTGTTGAAAGGGGATTTGTTGTCCATCCTTTTCTTGGTTCTCATTTGTGGGTATGAGATAAATGGACTTTGCGTCATTTGTTTGCATTCACTTCATTTCGAATTAATCTCTTGCACCTATTTGCATGGCTATGGGTAGGTGTTAGTCTCTCCTTTTCTACTTTCTGGTGAAAAGCATACCCTGTGTTTTCATTCCTTGCATATCCATTGAAGGTAGTTGCGCCTTGTAAAACAAGCAGAGAGCAGTTGCAACTATCATTACAAGTGACTCAACTATTGTTCAGGTTGTCATTTGTGTGGGCAAAGGAGTATAAACTTGAAGTGAAAAATTTGTTAACCAACACATTTCAATTTTTAACTTTATACCAAGAATTAAATCATTTAAAATGTTTTAAAAGTTAAAACATTAGCATGTAGAAGAAAAATCAATTTCTATGCCAACCAAAATGGTGCAATGACACCACCAGCACATGGGATGTTCGAAGACCATGATAATTTGTGGGAGACCATAATCAATTATTTAAAACATGGGTTTTTCACCAGAACCATGAAAGTCAACACTTTTTTGGGACGCATTTCTAGTCTGCTGGCAGTCACAAACGCATTAAAAAACACGTCAAAACTCACCCGAAGACCATGAAACTGGATGACCTTACTAACATATGTCCCAAAAAATGTTCTGCCAAATGGATTTGCATGATGATGACCAGGTTGCAAAATTTTAATCATCAAAATCAAGGTCTCAAGTAGACACTATAGGTATGAAACTTGGCCCCTGCTGCCAATCTGAAGGCAAACAAGTACTTCAAATTTGCCAAATTTGAAGGGGCCAACAACACCTTTAGAAGATGTTCTATACATAATCTAAAAGGGGGTCTTGCCAATAGATCAGTTCATTGAGTTATTGAGTAAAAATTTAACTTGTTCCAACAAAGTATCCCACTGTGTTTGCTAGTCTCCCACCAAGCTTCTTAGGAGATTTACCAAATTTATATTAACAACATCTATTTGACCATCTATCTATGGATGGTATGCAACACTACAGTTTAGCTGTGTTACTAACCTCTTCGACAATGTGCACAAAAAATGGCTCCAAAACATAATATCCTCGTCTAAAGTGATACTCTATAGAAACCCATGTATCCTCACAACTTCCTTGAAGAACATGTCTAGATTCTAGAAGCATCATTCATCTTTGGGAAAGGACTAAAATGAGCCATTTTTAAAACTCGTAAACCACTACAAAGATTGAACCATCAGTTTCCTAAGTATATAGTAGCCCAAGGATAAAGTCCATGGAATATTCTTTCTAAGGTTTCTCTAGAATAGGCAAATATATAACCCTGTAATATGGGGAACATCAGCTTTGTAATTTCTTAGATTCTACACCTCTCAAAAAATCTCTTGACATCATGGTACAAACCTAGCCAAGAATATCATTATTCTAGTATGGAAAAATCTTGTCCACACCAAAATGCCCTCCCAATCCCCCACTGTGTATTTCCCTTAGTAGATTCTTGCTCATGGAACTCTATAGTATACATAATTGCTTCCTCCTAAACAAATACCCTTCCTACACAAGGTAATCCTTAAAAGAACTATTACCTCCAATCCAATGCTCCACACAACTCTTCCATGCCTCTACAAAATCTAGATCTATGGCATTCAAATCCTTCATCATCTCTATTCCAACCAACTCTACCATCATGGTAGTCAACTATTTATGCCTCTTGCTCAAGGCATCTGCCACCTTATTGGTTACACCAGATTTGTGCTTGAGAACAAAAGAAAATCCCTACAAGTAATCCACCCACTTCATGTCTCTCTAATCAATCTTGTATTTACTATTAACATACCCAAAACAAACTCCCTTGGTAATAAATAATGTCTCCACATTTTCTAGGCTTGAACAATTGCATAAAACTCTTGATCATAAACTACAAATTTCTACTTGGCTTCATTCAACTATTCACTAAAATATATAATGAGGTTTACCTTCATGACTCAATACAATACTAATAGCCTTATTATTGGTATCATAATCCATTTGAAAAAGCTTCTCATCTTCTAGAAGCATCAATACTAGGGCCTCTATCACTTTTTCTATGGCAAGTCAAAACTATTGCATATAGCAATTGTCCACTCAAATCCTCCCTTCTACATGTGATGCATTAGTGGTGCATAAATCTCATTTAGGTTCATAATTAACTTCTCATAGAAGGTCATAAACCCATGAAAACTTATGACCTTTGCAATGTTCTACAACATCATGCACTCAACAATTGCCCTCACTTTCTCTAGATCCATCCTCAAACTATCTTGCGATATCTTAAATCCCAAGTATAATAGCTCCTTTTACATAAAACTATATTTCTTCATGTTTATACACAGCTTCTCTCTTCTCAACTATGTTAAAACCTACCACAAGTGTTCAAGATACTCCTCCATAGTCTTGCTAAACACCAAAATATCATCTACATAAGCAACAATGAACTTACCTAAGAAAAGTTTTAGAACTTCATTCATCACCCTCATAAAAAGTGCTCGACACATTGGTCAATCAAAAGGGCATGACAAACCATTCATATAGTTCATCTTTTCTTCTAAAATTTATCTTCCACTCATCTCCTTCATGGATTCTAATCTAATCAAAGATGCTCTTGAGGTTTATCTTGCAAAAGTAGCATGTCTCACTCAAACAATCCATTAGGTCATCCATGCACAGTAATAGAAACTAATACTTGATGGTGATCTTATTGATGGTGTGTAATGAAAAATTTGGATAAATTAAAATGATAAAACAATACAATCCATTACCTAATCCAAATCTTCAATACCTCGAATAGATAGATGCAAGAGAAATTGTTCGATTGATTTGATATGTTGATTGCTCAATTTAACAACATAACAATGATAGGAGGATGATAGATTGAAGATGATAGATGATGGATGAATGATGCAAATATTCTAATGTTATTTCAATAGCATAAGGATACTCCAACTAAAAAATGCATCCAAATGGCTTATGAGGGGGTTGATTTATAGGCTTGGGATGATTTGGATGGATGGTTGAGATTAAAAGGATAATTGAATGATGTGGATGATTAGGATTGATTAGGTTATCCCACTCTTCAAGGGAGTTGTAGTCATGTGACAAGTGGAGGGAGGAGAATAGGGCTCATGTGTGATCATGTAGATAAAAAGTACTACATGTGTGATTGTGTATATAAAAAGTACTATATGTCAAAGATATTAAATGAAAAATGTACGACCACACATAATTCAAGGAGAGGTGGACAAGTGTTGAAATGTGATGGAAGGTGAGGACTTAATTCAAACATTTTATTTGAATTAGTTTGGATATGTGAGGGAAATTAATTAAATAAATTAGGAAGATGATTAGGATAGGATTGGGATATGATGTGGAAATTAATTAAATAAATAAAATTTATTTAATTAATTGGAAAGTGGGATTATGAATGTAAAAATAATTAAATTAATTGGCTATGTGGGATAAGGATGGGATTAATATGGGATTTTAATTAAATAAATGAATAAAATTTATTTAATTAATTGGTTTAGTAGATTAATGGAATTAAGAGTGGGATTAGGACAAAATGCTACATGATGTCTAACTAATGTATTTGACTAGGTGTTGCAAGACATGGAAAAATTTGGGTATCTACATTTTGCCCCTCTTTGAGATGATGTTCAAGATGATAAGATTTGTGTCGAGTAACATCATTTCAAAGAAGCTAAGGTATGGATAGAGGAAAAGGATAGGAATGAAAAGATAGGATGATGATGAAAAGATAGGATGAGGAAGGAAAGGATAGGATGAGGATGCCTCCTCGAGAGGATAGGCGGGTTGGACAAACACGAGTAGGCTCTCAAAATGAAAGGGATTGGTCAAGGAAGATAGCTAAGGGAATGGATAGAAGAAACAAAGGATGCCTTATGTTGCAAGGAAAGTGAGCAACCATGATGTTTGATATAGCACTAGACATTATGCACCAAGGTATAAGCAACCAAGGTGACGATGTGTCTTGTGCCCCCAACATAATACAACCTTGTCTAATGTATGAGGAAGTAACCTTAGAGCATTGAAGTCCTAATGGAAAAAAGGTATGATATGACCTTAGATGCAAAGGATAATGCAAAAAGCTATTCCAACATACACAATATATGAATATTAGCTAGAATGATACGGATTTGATACAAATGCAAGTTAAGAATGATAACACACACAAGCAAGCAAGAAAGCATGCACAAATGATTCAAAAACAAACAAGGTATTGCCCCTGTCAAGCTGTAAACCAATGATTAATTGATTGATTGATGATAATAGTGTTGTCATTATGGGGAATGCTATATCCCTAGATCAACACAAGGATGTGGGAACAATATATCCCATTGATTATGATGATGATCGATTGATTAATGATTTGGTTTACGACAAGATTAGGATTAAGACTGTTGATGTAATTGGATAATTTGACTTGATTGATTAGCTTGATTGGTATGGATTAAGGATGGGCTTGCATTTGGATTTATTGTTTGGAATGATTGGATGAAGTGATTTGGAGAATTGATTTGAAGAAGTGATTATGATGATTCGATTTGATGGAATTGGATTGATATGATGATGATGATTTGGTTGAACTTGAGATTGATGTGACTGGATTAATGAAGGGATGATTTGATTGGCAGAATTGGATTGATTCGATGAATTGATTTGAATGATTGGATTGATGAATTGGTTGGAAGGATTAAAGATGATGATGGATGAAGATTAGATGAAGGATGGAAGATGGAAATGGTCTATCGCCTATGCCTAAATCTAGGTACTTCCTTCGTATCCCATATTGCCTACATACCCTGTATCCATAGGATCAAGGCACTTAACGATAAAGATGAGATGTAGTTATGATTTTGTGTTTTATTGATAGTGATGACGAAGGTGGATGGATTGATTGGATGTTTGATTTGATTTGATTTGATTTTATTGATGGGATGATATGGATTGGATTAATGTGATTTTGATTGATTGGTAGATAGGCCTGATTTGATGATTTGATTGGATATTTGATTTGTTTTGATGGATTTGTGATTTGATGATGATTGATCGTTGATGAATTTTATTTAATTTGATGATTTGATTGGATGGATTGACTTGATTGGATGAAGGGATGATTTGATTGAAGGAATTAGATTGATTGTTTGAATTTTTAATGGATATTTGATTCTTTTGGATTCTTGGGAATATTTGATTTATTTGGATTTTTTTTGAAATAATTTGGAAGATGCCAATGGATTTATAATTTAGGTAGCCTTTATGCTAGATACCAATGACAAGGGAAAAACCAAGTCTAGATGCAAGGATGGATGAATGGGATTGGATGGATAAAATGATGGGTGATAGTAAATGGGATGGAATGCTCATGATAAAT
Organism: Cunninghamia lanceolata; assembly: GCA_027924645.1. Classification (NCBI taxonomy): domain Eukaryota; kingdom Viridiplantae; phylum Streptophyta; class Pinopsida; order Cupressales; family Cupressaceae; genus Cunninghamia; species Cunninghamia lanceolata. The sequence continues at coordinate 7,553,188 of BSBN01000870.1, forward strand.
GGGTGGATAAAGGGATAGGCCATACAAGGGAAAGCTCATGATAGATGGATAGATATAACAATAGGCTATAGTTGATGGATGTATTCCACATAATGGAGATAGGATGTAATCTCCAAAGACTATGTTGCATAGGAACAACATGCTCCCATTGTAGGTATAGACTTAGGATTTTGCATGACAAAACTTATGACAAAAGGATGACATGATGGATTTTACATGACAAGGCTTATGATAGAATTGGTTTGGAAAGGATGAGGTATACCAAGAGATAACCAAATCATATTTCAACATTTTTCCCCTATGTCTTTATCAATATCAAAAGGGAGAAGGGAGGATGAATGGACTCAATATGATATATACATGGGTGTAATGGATAAGGATGGTAGGATAGGATATGGCAATATAGGACATGATAAGATGGAAAATGATAGGTTGGAAAAGATAAGATGGATGAGACAATGTGCCCCCAAGTGTAAGTGACATAGAAGATCAACCTACACATGATGCCTGTTTGCCAAGTTTTCATCATGGTACTTATCCAAGGTGCTTGTTTACCAGGTTTTCAACATTGGATGAAGGGATTTCTCTTTACTTTTTTGATTTTTTTCTTTTTGATAGGATAGCATGACAATTACACATGGCACCTGTGAACAGGTTTTCACCATGGTAATGGATAGGAGAGACTCAAGTGACTAGTGCTATGAAAGTGATAGTGTAATTTAAGATGGATGTCGCATGGACCATGTCAAATGTTAATATGCTCGTAGATGTTGGTAAGGGATTGCATGAAAGGGAGATGGATTAGGTGGATTGTGGATGATGAAAGGTTTGTGTAACGATGGATGAAAGGTAGGCTAATGGATTATGATGTGGATTATGTATGACATATGGAAAAGAATGGATGAAAGAATTATGCAAAAGCATGGACCATACCAAAGTGATGGGGGAGATATGTAAGATAATGGATGAAGGATGGAGAGATGGAGGCATGTGGGAATGTTTGGGAATGGAAGGGAATCATGACCAATGGTTGCACACACCGTGATAAACAATGAATCTTTTTATGGGAAGGTGGTGTAGGAAGCAATGGGGATGTTTTCTTAGTGTATGGATGATGTAAGAATTTGGGGACCCACATAGACTTAGTATTTGTATGATTCTTCCTTGCTTGTGGGATCTGTGGGATATTTGAAAATTTTGAATGGAATGGAAAAGTTGGGATTTTTGAGATGTGGGTGAGGATGCCTCATTTGACTTGCTTGATTTGTGTTTATGGACCCAAACCATTTTAGTTTTGACCTTTTCTTGTGAAGATTTGGGCTTGGGTAGTGGTTTGGACAACTTTGTAAATGTACTTTGCATTGACTTTTGGCATTGATGTCCCAAGGCATTTGGACCCTTAAGATTTTTGGTAGGATTTTTGGCTTTATGAAAGGAGGCATCCAAATTTTTATTTTGGAATCCCATGGGTTTGGTGGAGTGGAAGTTTTATGTTTAGACAATGTGTGCATTTGTTGGTCATGATTAGGAAGGTAAGGGGACTTATGGATAAATGGATTAAAAGTGGGTTTATGGATAAATGGATAAGGGGATCAGAGGATAGGGATATTAGGTGTTGGGATTAATGGTGGTAAAGTGGATGGAGGGATATTAGGAGTTAGAAGGAGTGGAGGTAAATTGGATGGTGGAAGGTGTATGATCACATGCTTTTGCGATTTGTAGGATAGTGGAGGTGAAAAGGTGACATATGTTTTGGGTATATGATGTGGTTTGTGATGGAAAGTGGACGTAGGAGGGATGGAGGAATTACCAACATCTTTAAAGTCCTTACCTTGGGGTGTATATCCAAGGCCATATGAGCATGAAGGAATCTTGACATGGTTTGGCTCCAAGATACCTTGTTCATAAAGGCCTAGGCCTTTACCTTGGTAGTTTATGTTTCGGAGTATGTGATGGACTATAGAACTTGGTGTAGTTTAGGAACTAGACTTGAGTTCTTTATTGGATGGAGAAGGTGACATGGATAAAGGTCGTTGTTGTCCTAAAGAAGAACAATCATGTATAAGGGTGGTAAGACCAAGTGGATATGATGGTGGACATGAAGTGGAATCGATGGTGGATGTGGAAGGAGGATCATTAGGATCTTGATTAGCATTGTGTTCACTAAGATCCAAGTTATTTGTTTGATCTTCTATGCTTGCTTGGGGGACAAGTGTCTCTTCATGACAAGTGGATGTTTGTTCATTATGGATAGGGCTAAATGGCAGATGACTAGGACCAATTTGGATATCTTACTCATGGATAGATATAGGATTATGGATAGGATCAAGGTGCTCATGGATAGCTTCTTCATAGGTATCATCTTGATCGTAAAGAAGGTAAATGTTATGGATAGGTTGAATTTGGATAGCTTTCTCATGAATGGTTATTGGTAGATGGATACGATCAAGTGGCTCATGGATAGATTCATCATTATAGATATAATCTTGATCATGGAAAAGGAACATGTTATGGATAGGTTGCATGAAAGTGATTTGATCTTGACTTGGATTAGGGATTAATATTTCCACATGCTTAGGATTAAACTCTTGACATAACTCTTGGTTTGCTTGAATGGAAGTAGATGACTCTTGGATAGGCTCTTGGTCAACAATATGAGCACATGATGACCCTTGACTTGGGTTCATAATAGGAGACTCTTGCATAGGATTGATGACTTATGGGTCACATGATGGGCTTGAAGGGCTAGGCATGTTAATGGAGGACTCTTGGATAGGCTCAAGGACATATGGACTATGTGAAGGAGTTGTAGGATTTGGCATGACCTTTGGAAGTTCTTTGGTAGGTTCATGAATGGCTGTTTGACATGGGGATAAATTATTCCTAGCTAATAGCCAATGGATCAAATCCTTTGCAAGTGCATGTGTGGAAGGACAATATAGTGGATGGACAATAATGGTAGATGGAGTTGTAGGTTGAGGATTAGGATTAGGTGGAGGGCTAATTGGATTAAATAGATTATGATTTGGAGTGGGGTTAATCTTACCACAATTTATGAGGTTTTTGATCAATCTCTTAAGTTTGGCACAATTTGTTGTTGTATGACCCTTAACCCTATGGTATGCACAATATGCATCATATTTATACCAAGGGGGTTTAAAGTGGATTACTTCAAATGATTTTATTAGTGGAAGCTCAATCAAATTTTCTTGGACCAATTGTTGTATGGTTATGTCCAAGGGATCTTGTGGTGGAGGATTAATGGAACATGGGGATGAAGGTAATGAAGGTTGATGGACCAATGGACTAGGGGTAGGATCACATGGTGGTGTTGGGATAGGCTCATGGATTAGCATTTGATGGGATAGTGGAGGCCACTCTAGATTGGTATCTTCCTTGTCAAAGGTAATTAAGTCTTGCATAGGATAACTTGGACTCATTTGGTTTGTGTACAAGGGGCCACTTGAACTTGGATGTGCTTCTTGTTGCAAAGGTGGACTTAGGTCAATCAATGATGCTTGATGGTCTTGTGAAGACACTTGGTTGCCTTGTGGATGGGTTTGATGATGTGTTAGAATTTTGGAAAGAGGAATTGGATAATATTGGGATGGATGTTGATAGGTTGATGTGGCATAGGTTGATGTGGATGGATTAGGTTGGATGAATGACACATAGAATTGTGTGGGATTTGTTGAGGTTGAGATGGTGTTTGGATTTGTTGTTGTGATATAACTTGTTGTTGATGTTGGAATTGTTGAATTGGTTGTTGTGATGGTTGGATTTGTTGAATTGGTTGATGGTGTTGTGGTGGAGGGACTACATAGGGTAATGGTTGGTGTGAAGTTGAGGGTGATGACATGTAAGATTGAGGTGGCATTAGCTGTTGATAGTGAATGGATAGAGGATGATGTGCTTGTTGGGTTTGTGATTGACAAGTGGCCATGAGGTATTGTGCATGTGCTATGAGTTGTCGCAGTTGAAGTGATTGGCTTGTTTGAGATTGAAGTTGTTGAATCATGTCATTGACCTCTTGAATGATTTGTTGGTCTAGAGGTGATTGGCTTGCTTGAGCTTTGCAAAGTCTGAATATGAGTTTTAGTGCTAGGTCTTCTAATTTTGGCATGGTGTCACACAAGTGTTTAAGTCTTAAGTCCTTTTTGGCAAGTGCTTGATTATGATTCAATGATGATGTGAATTGTTTGGATGATGATTTAATGATTAGGATGAGGGTGACTAGGATAAAATTGATTTGGGTATGATGTGTAGGATGACTCGTTTATGTGTTTGGTGTTTAGAGCTTGATTTGGCAATGTTCAAACAAATGATTATGCATATACACACATGAATCACTCACGCAAGACACATAATAAAGTTTAAATTTGAAATGAAATGTGATGATTAAGCAAGCACATGTGGAAACACATGAAAAAACCCTAATGTCTAGTCAAGTGGGTATGGCCAATTAGGTCTTAGGATATTTATTGGACAAGGTTGACTATGAAATTGAAAGCGAAATCCTGCCACACAGCCGGGAGAAAGGGGTAACCGACCCTTCACCTTCACTTCCCAAAGGTATAAATTTCTTTGGGGCTTAGCCAAGAGTGACAAGATTTACAACCTCCAATGAGAGTGTCTTTCAATTTAGCCTCGATTAAGGTTGTCCCTTGGAGTGGTGTGTCTCCAAGCAGGCCTCCTAGATAGGGTAAATAAAAGAAAACCAAGTGAGGTGTTTTTGATCTCCAAGGTCACCTTACAGTGCAAGGAGAGAGCATACACACGTCCACTTGATTCACACTCACAGTTGTTAATTGACCCTTTAGAAAATGAGATGTGTGGAAGAAAATTCAAGCACTTGTTCTTTTTAGCCCCCAACACCAAATGTGATAGAAGACACTTGTTCATTTGATCCCAATTTTTGATGTGATTGCAAGCAAGTTGTTCATTTTAATCCCATAGTCCGAATGTGTGATCAAATGATGATTATGAAAGATTAGAATGTGTGCACCTAATTATTTTCACTTTCCACTTGTTGTTGTGATTGATCCAAATGCTACTCCAGCTCCTTTAATGCCCCTAAAAGCCACAAAATTGAAAAATAAGCAAGTAAACTTGCAAAGAAGATGATTATGTGAAAAAGATAAAATATGATGAAAATGATCTGATACAGAAAAATGGATTGCAAAAATAGAAGTTCAGCAGATTCTAAGCAATTTGAAAAAAAAATTTCATTGAAATCTGATTGATTTTGCTCATGATATGTTCAATTGAAGTTTAAAAACAAATTTGACTTTGACTGATAAAAAAACATGGTAAAATTATAGTCACCTGATAAAACCTGCACCATTGCGAAGTTTGTCCTCTCAACTTTCCAACGAGTCCTTGTTTGTGCGATTTGGCCTCCGTATGTGAAATTTATGATAGAAAAACTAAAATCCACAATGACAGTAACCAAAAGTGAGTTACAGAGCCAAAAATGATGCAATTTTGATCATATGTGAGCTAAATTTTGCCAAAAGCGAGTAGTTTTTGCTCAGAAGCGAGGCAAACTTACCAGATGCTTAAAAATTCTTATTTATGCACAATTAGGATTAGGATCATTAAAAAATGACTATCAAAGATTGCAAACCCTAGAATATCAACTCCAATGGATGAAATATGATTATATGGATTGCCTACAACCACAGATTGATAAATTGAAAACACTAGAACATGATAAATTGATAAGATCTTGCAAAACCAAGGGTGTTAGCTCAATTAAAATGAAAACCCTAATCAAATTGATTAGCAGATGATATGATGATCAAAGACATGCAAAACACATATTAGAACCCCTGATTAATTATAATTAAGATATAGGTTTATACCATTCAACAAAAGTTTTTTGTATGTATCCAAATTAACTTCTTTTTTTGTTGAAACAAGGACATCAATACCTAGTGCACAAATATTTTTTAATTTTTTTTCTCTATTTTTTTTGTGTGTTTGTGGAATAGAGACCTTGATGTTTGGTGAAAAACCTATGTTCATTAGAATATAGAAAGTAAATATAATAATCAAATGAGACATATTAAAAATCATACTTTTTGGAAAGCTTATACTAAGGGCTACATATTTACAAAATAGTATTTCTAAATGACTTCATTTGATCCCCCAAAAGGTAAAGCAAAACTAATTTTTTGTCAACATTTTGATAGGTGCGGAGGAGACTCCATTGAGGGTTTGATTTAAGATTGTGGGGTTATTTCCAAGGGTGTTTGATCTAAGGGGGTTTTATCTAACCTGGGCCTCTTCAATTAAACCCCTTTAGATGGAACCCCTCAAGGTTTAAATCATTAATTTTTCTAAAAAATATGTGATTTCAAACAAAAATTAGGATATCCCATAAGTGGGACACACTATTGTGGTAGCACTCGGTTCATACTTTCCTAACGAGGCCTTTCTTCATCAAGTCTTCCATCAATTTGTTTAATTATACACATATCATGACTCATCCTATGTGGTACCTTATTAGGTAAGCTAGATCTCAATATAAATGTTGGTAGGTGGCGACTGATCAGGAAAGTACTGTACACTAGTCATGTGTCCTCGCCGGGGTTCGGGGGCGATAGCCCCCGAGAAATTTTTTTAGGGCCGACTTAAAAAATCCTAGGGCCGACTTAAAAAATCCTATTTTTATGACCGACATAAGAAAACCCTAATTTTTGTAACTGACAAAAAGGCTTGATAAAAAGCAGCCAAGGGTTAGGGTTTGAGTATTGTATTGTAGCATTTGTAGCGGTATTGAGTTGTAGGGATTGCTGATTGTAATCGGTTTGATTTACTGGATAATAATATTGGACTCTCTGTTTGGTGGATGTAGCCCAAGTTTGGGTGAACCACGTTAAATCTTGTCTCTCGCTGTTATTAATTTTGTGTATTTCCATTTCTCTGTTTAATCTTTATTTGCATTTAATTGATATCTTCTGCCGGCTAACCCTAACAAGTGGTATCAGAGCGGGTTGTGTTCGATTATCATCTGCAGGAAAGTCTCACGGTTGAGTGGGAGCAATGGCGGACGAGGGAAAAATGAAGGTTGATAAATTCAATGGGCAGAACTATCAGTTATGGAAGATGCAGATGGAGGATTACCTCTATCAAAAGGATTTATGGAGGCCGTTGGAAGGAGTAGCCAAGAAACCGGTAACAATGTCTGATGAGGATTGGAATCTTCTTGACAGAAAGGCACTGGGAACCATTCGGTTATGCCTGGCACCGTTGGTGGCATTCAATATAATGGAAGCGAAGACAACAGATGGTCTGATGAAAGATTTGGCTAAATTGTATGAAAAACCCTTAGCCTCAAATAAGGTATTTCTCATGAAGCAGTTGTTTAATTTGAAAATGGTTGAAGGTGGATTTGTGACAGGTCATTTAAATGAATTTAATACGATTGTCAGTCAATTGACTTTTGTAAATGTAAAATTTGATGAAGAAGTTAGAGCTCTCTTGATATTATGTTCATTACCTGAAAGCTGGGATAGTTTGGTAATGGCGGTTAGTAACTCTATTTTTGGTTCAAATACCCTAAAATTTGATGATGTTGTTGGTGTTATTTTGAGTGAGGAAATTCATAAGAAAAGCTCAGGTGGATCCAAATCAGGCAGTGTTTTGAATGCAGAAAGCAGGGGCAGATCAAAGGAGAGAGGAAAAGGTTCTGGAGGTCATGGGAAGTCACGAGGAAAATCAAAGGACAAAAGATCCTAAACCAGAGGACAGAAGGATTGTTGGTATTGTGGAAAACCAGGTCATCTGAAGAAAGATTGCTGGTCTCGAAAAAATAAAGAAGGAGACAAACAAGAAGGCAATAAGGAAGCAAATGTGGTAAGTAATAAATCTAAAGATGACGCTTTGATTCTTTCCCTAGATAATGCTGATGATTCATGGGTTTTAGATTCAGGGGCCTCATTTCATGCTATGCCCCATAGAAGTTATTTTCTTGATTATGTCCAAGGGGATTTCGAGCTGGTTTATTTGGGAGATAACGAACCCTATCAGATTGTTGGAAAAGGAAGAATCAAGATTAAGTTGCAGAATGGGAATCATTGGCTACTACAAGAGGTAAGGCATGTTCCAAGGCTCAGTAGGAATTTAATTTCAGCAGGGCAGCTAACTGAACAAGGTTGCACTATTATATTTACTGATAAAAATTGGAAGGTTTCAAAAGGTGCCTTAGTAGTAGCAAAAGGTGTGAAAGTAGGCACCTTATATCTTTGTACAGGTCATACTGTTCCTTCTACTTTAGATGTTATAGAGGATAAACAAACAGGTTTAGGAACAGTTGCTGCAGGTTTGCAGGAAGAGATTGGAAAAGTTGCTGCAGGTTCTGAAACAACACTGTGGCATAACAGACTTGGGCATATGAATGAAAAAGGTATGAAGGTACTTCATTCTAAGAAAGTTTTACTAGGTCTGAAATGTATTAATATGGATTTCTGTGAAAGTTGTGTGTATGGAAAACAAAAGAGAGTCAGTTTTCTCAGAGATGGGAAGCAAAAGAAAAATGAAAAGTTGGAGCTTGTGCATACAGATGTATGGGGACCAGCTCAGGTATCTTCTTTTGGTGGCTTTCGGTATTATGTTACATTCATAGATGATGCAACTAGGAAGGATTTATTTCCTTAGATAGAAATCTGATGTATTTGAAACATTTAAGAAATGGAAAAGCTTGGTTGAAAATGAGACAGGTAAAAGATTAAAATGTCTCAGATCTAATAATGGTAGTGAGTATTGCAGCAAAGAATTTGAAGACTATTGTTCCTTTAATGGAATTCGTAGGCAGAAAACGGTTCCAGGGACTCCACAGGAAAATGGAGTGGCTGAATGCATGAATAGGACAATAATGGAGCATGCAAGGACCATGAGATTGCATGCTGGACTACCTTTAAACATGTGGGCAGAGGCTGTCAACACTGCTGTATATTTAATTAACAGAGGTCCTTCAGTTCCTTTGGGCTGTGGTATTCCAGAGGAAGCATGGACTGGCAAGAAGGTGAGTTATTCTTTTCTGAAAACCTTTGGCTGTGAAGCATTTGCACATATAGATTCTGAAAATAGAACCAAGCTGGATGCGAAATCAAAAAAATGTACCTTCGTTGGATATGGCATTGATGAATTTGGTTATAGGCTTTGGGATTTTGAAAATTAGAAAATTGTGAGAAGCAGGGATGTTATATTCAATGAGAAGGTGTTGTACAAAGATCAGTTGCAGTAGCATGAGAAGAAAGAAAATGATTATGTGGTGCTGGATGATACTCCAAATAGTGATGTTCCAGTGGCTCCTCATGCTCCGCAACAGCAACCAGAAATACCACAAACTCTAGTGAATGTTAGATGGTCAACAAGGATAAGTAGACCTCCTGAAAGGTTTTCTCCCTCTTTGTATTCTATTTTGTTAATAGATGCTGGTGAACCAGAAGGGTATGATGAAGCTATGCAGGTGAATACACAAGTTCAGTGGGAGCTTGCCATGCAAGAAGAAATGGACTCCTTGCTGAAAAATCAGACTTGGGAATTATGTAAGTTACCTGTAGGTAAAAAGGCTTTACCAAACAAATGGGTTTACAGGCTGAAAGAGGAAGATGGAGGTAAGAAACGATTTAAGGCCAGGTTAGTTGTAAAAGGATTTGCATAGAAACAGGGCATTGATTTTGATGAGATATTTTCTCCGGTTGTCAAGATGACTTCTATTCGTACTATTTTAAGTATTGTGGCTACTGAAGATTTGCATTTGGAACAACTAGATGTGAAAACTGCCTTTCTCCATGGTGATTTGGAGGAGGAAATATACATGGCACAACCACAGGGATTTGAGGTCAAAGGTAAGGAGAAACAAGTGTGCAGATTGAAGAAAAGCTTGTATGGCCCGAAACAAGCACCTCGGCAATGGTATTTGAAATTTGATAGTTTTATGGCTGAGCAAGGCTACAGTAGGTGTAATTCTAACCATTGTGTTTATTTTAAGAGGTTGGATAATGACAGCTACATCATTTTATGTTTATATGTTGATGACATGCTTGTAGCTGGGTCTAACATGGATCACATCAGAGAGTTAAAACATCAGTTATCATAGTCATTTGATATGAAGGATTTGGGGGCAGCAAAACAAATCCTTGGTATAAAAATTTGCAGAGATAGGAAGAACATAAAATTGACTCTATCTCAGGCTGCTTATGTTGAAAAGGTGTTGCAGAGATTCCATATGGAGACTGCCAAAGCTGTCAGTACACCTTTGCCTAGTCATTTGAAATTGACTAAGGAGATGTGTCCAAAGACACAAGAGGAGGAAGAGAAAATGTCCAAGATACCCTATGCTTCAGTTGTAGGAAGTTTAATGTATGCCATGGTATGCACAAGACCGGATATTGCACATGCCGTCGGAGTCGTTAGTAGGTATATGAGTCATCCCGGATTTGAGCATTGGAATGCGGTCAAATGGATTCTCAGATATTTGAGAGGTACATATAATAAACACTTATGTTTTGGGGGCTCTAATACTGATTTAGCAGGTTATGTAGACTCAGATTTGGCAGGGGATATTGATACCAGGCGGAGTACTACAGGTTATGTCTTTACTGTAGGTGGAACATCAGTGAGTTGGATTTCTAGGTTGCAAAAGGTGGTTGCTTTATCTACCACAGAGGCAGAATATGTCGCTACAACAGAGGCCAGCAAGGAGATGATATGGCTACAATCTTTCATGGAAGAATTGGGTAAACAATAGGCTAACAGTTCTTTGTATACAGACAGTTAGAGTGCCATACATCTTGCAAAGAATTCTGCCTTGCATTCAAAGACCAAACACATACAATTGAGGTATCACTTTATTCGGTCAGTGTTGGATAATGGACAGTTAAGGCTGGAAAAGATACATACAGATGAAAATCCAGCGGATATGTTTACAAAGGCAGTGACAAGGGAGAAGCTGAGCTCCTCTTCAGCTTCGATTGGTCTTCTAGACTGAACACAATAAAAATTGCACAGTAGAGTCCAGGGTGCTTCTTTCCAGTGGGAGCTGCATGCGCAGCAGTGTCATCCCGGATCAGTCTCCAAGTGGGAGATTGTTTTGGTGTGGAGCCTGATCAGTCTCCAAGTGGGAGATTGTTGGTAGGTGGTGACTAATTAGGAAAGTACTATACACTAGTCATGTATCCTCACCGGGGTTCGGGGGCGGTAGCCCCCGAGAAATTTTTTTTTAGGGCCGACCTAAAAAATCCTAGGGCTGACTTAAAAAATCCTATTTTTATGACCGACATAAGAAAACCCTAATTTTTGTAACCGACAAAAAGGCTTGATAAAAAGCGGCCAAGGGTTAGGGTTTGAGTATTGTATTGTAGCATTTGCAGCGGTATTAAGTTGCAGGGATTGCTGATTGTAATCGGTTTGATTTACTGGATAATAATATTGGACTCTCTGTTTGGTGGATGTAGCCCGAGTTTGGGTGAACCACATTAAATCTTGTCTCTCGCTGTTATTAATTCTGTGTATTTCCATTTCTCTGTTTAATCTTTATTTGCATTTAATTGATATCTTCTGCCGGCTAACCCTAACAATAAAATCTATACAATGAAAAATACTCCACATCAATAGCAACCCTAACGTGTTCCATTGTCCATGACATGCTCAAAGTTCTTCAATAGTGCCTCTACCTCTAGCTCCTCTGAGCTATGCAACTCATTTTCCTTTATTGGCATTGAATTCACAACTAATGCATTACACTCCTATGAGTATTCAACCTCCTTCAATAAATACTTGGCTAGTAGGACTATTATATGGCCATTTATGGTGTCTTCCTTAGCCTTTAATGACTTCAACTCAAACTTCTTTCCTCCCTTGGTGATGGTGAATGCATCTTTCCTTCCATTATGGATGGCACAAACATCATATTTCCATGGTCTCACCAACAACATATGACAAACATCCATGGGAATCATATCACACCATACCTCATCTCTATAACCTCCAATAGGAAATGCAACTAAGCATTGTTTTGTTGTAGTCATTTGTTGACCTTTCTAGAGAAATGAAACATGGTAACGATTAGAATGTGGTACTAGTTTTAGGCCCAATTTCTCTACCATCTCAGTGGAAACTAGATTCTCTATGATTCCTCCATCTATATGTTTGATAGAAAAGAGTGATCTAGCCTAAAGAGTTAAACTAGGTCAAACCCTCTTCTATAAATATTGGGGCACAAACTGAGCTTGGATTCTACCCAAAAAGGAGAGCCAAACTATAGGGCTTCTACCCTTTTGTTGTATAGACAAGATTCAATCAAATCCAACCAAGATCAAGCAAGTGAACTAGGGAAAATGACCAAACCCTAGATGACAAAGATTGGATAATAACAAACTATCAAAAACAAATACCATAAAACCAAAAGCACAACAAAGATCAAGGTGCAGATCAGAACCTCGATCTGAAAGCAGAAACACCAAAGACTAGGTTTCTTGGGTACCCTAGACCCTAATTAGGGTTTAGCAAAATCTTAGGATATCACCAGACCTATATTTGCAAGCTCTGTCTTCTTCCTAGAAATTATCTTCAGAAACATGTTTCTTTGACCTGCACACAAGGAAAGAGGAAAAGGTTGTGTTGTGTATAAGGGCTTGTCTTAGTCAAATTCTATGTTGGTGTTTCCACCTCCACTATAGTGATGATTAGATCCGAGAGTGCATTCCCTAGGAGGGAAGAGGCCAGATCTGTAATAATATGATAGAAATGTGAATGAAAATGATGATGATTACCACAAGAGGTAAAACCCTAGTTGATGAAGATAACTCAAGATCACAAACCAACAAGGAGAGTGATGGAGAAGGCTTGAAACTTCCTTCAAGACTTACAAACAAACTTCAATAGCACCCATAAGTAGATAACACTTCCAAGCATGAAGAACGCTTTTATCATAGAACAAAAAAGCATAAGATAATTCCTTGTCACAATAGACTTCAGGTGTAAAATGAAATACAAAACTCCTTTATATATGTATTCCTTCTCACAAATGACGAATAAAACAAAATGAGGCTGACATATACAAACTAAGGAGGTGTTTTATACTGACACCACAAGAGAGGGGCTAAAGATCCCAACTGGGACCAGGGCGCTCAGGTGTCCTAGGCCTTTATCCCCACAAACTCTGGGGAGTGTCAAATGTCATGGGCTTAGTCTATTCCTAAGTTTATTTTATCAGGTTTTTTCATAAAGATCAAGATTTTATCAATTTATGCTAAAAAGGTGTTAAAATAGGTCATGATTAACAAAGGTAACATTTTAGGTCCAACCAAGTGCTAAACTAAGTGTAAAATTCTAGTGTACACATTTTACGATGTAACATTTAGCCCCCACTTTAGTGTGGGTACGAACTTATGTTTGAAATCACACTAAAGGATGGAGAAGACAAATTTCAAAGACACAAACATAGAAGCCTGAAGAATTCCACCAAGTTGTGGACTACATTAGCCCCCCAACTTAGGATTCCAAGGTTGCAAACACAAGCAAAATGATTTTTAGACATGCAAGACATTGCAACATAAATCACACATACATGGAGTACTAAAACCATACATAAGAAAACATGCGGAAGACATGCAATACACAAAGGTAATACATGCCATACACAATGCATACATGCTTGACATGAAGCATACACATAAGACATAAAGAATGTATAGAGAACACATGGAAAATATGATGAAGACACATAAGGTACAAGTTCAAACTTAATGCATCAAGCAATATAGAAAACAAACAAACAAACATACATACATAAGAACACACACATAGGAATAAACACATGAGGCACATGACTCTAAGGATAGCTCTCTGTCACTAGGGGTCATGTGAAAGAAGTACCACCATGAATCACACACTAGTAAGGACCGCTAAATTACTAGATGACCACGAAAAGTCACATGAAGCACATGGGCTAGCCAACTATGTTGCACTAGGTGGCTTATGGACTAAAAAGGAGACATCACAGGCTAGTGAGGATCACCGAATCACTAGGTGAGTTCCATGCAAACAAGTATGTAGCCAAAAAGAGAGCACAGCGTGATGCATGCCCCCACATTAAAGTGATTGCTAACTCCTATTAGGGAGCAATTGCTTTAAGGTAGAATAAAACATAAGACAGGCACAAGATCTTTTTGGGAGCACATGCTTATAAGATATGTGTTCCCAAAAAACTACATCACACAAAGGGGTTGTCCCCAGAAAAGACAAACCAAGGTGATGCTACAGGCATGATACATAATGGCTTGTGTAGTCATGGTATGATGCCGAGCATGGCAACAAGGTACCACATAAATCAAAACATACAAGAAACAATAAGCTATACTAAATAATAACACAAAGGTCCAATGAACCTAATTGGCATTGGTATATGAATGGTTGCACAATAGATGTCTCAAGACTATAGATATATATAGAGCTATCATCATACACTAGCTGGTAGAACTACAAAGACAAAGGAAGAAGTATCACATGAAATCAAATAAAATCCCTTTGGCTCAACAAGGGAGAATGCCAAAGCATCCTTGCATTGTCCCCAAAGGACACAACAATAATACAAATTATGACATATAGAAGAATGATGATACAAATAGAGAGAATGTCACAACAAATTTTAGTCCCTTTGTATCCTTACACCTATAAGGGTATCAAGAGTCATCCAAAGAGAGATTAACAACAACAAAAACAACATAAATAAATTATCAAGAAACACATCATGGGGGAAAACAATCACATGCACTCATAACATAATAGAAAAAGTACCTCACTTGTGAGTCAACCTAAAGTGCAAATTATCCTCCTCCTAATCTTGCTCATCGTCCATTTGGAAAGGTGGACAAGATGCAGGAGGAACTATAGCACATGAGGTATAAGGAACAAGAGCCATACCTATATTATCTTTGGATTTGCTATCAGAATGTAGTACAATAGGTTCCATAGTGGCTTGTGAATTTTTATTTTTCTCTAGAGGATAAAAAATAGTAGTAGATGTCTCTTTCACATTTGTCAGTGAGAACCACTTATGAGGAGGGAGATTGTCCTCTCCTATGGTAAGGCAAGCCATAACATGACAACACTTCTTTCTTTCTCTCACAATCTTATTTAACTTAGCCTTATTCAGGATGTTTGTTAAGGGAATCATAGTGTCATCCAACATGGGTTTCTTTTCTTCCTTTGTTTCAAGAACATTAGAAGAAACAGGAGGAACCACCGAAGACTTAGAGACTACGGGGGAAGGGTTCTTCAATATAGGTTGCTTTGTGAAATAGGTGGAAGTACATTAGCAACCTCAAGCGATTGAGAAACCTTAGGAAATAGCACATGCACAACCAATTGATTTCCACTAGTCTCTATAGAGGGAGGTGGTACAAAAGTAACATTGTGATTGTGGGGAGGTCTCTTTTGTGCACGAAGGTTTCCTCATCCTTGAAGGGATGGTAGAGGGGGAACCTTGAAATATCTACTAGATGATCGAGGATGAAGAAGAACCTTCAATTTGGGATTAGCTTCATTCACCACCTATGGGATAGTAGGAACTACTATCATGGCCTCAGAAGATCAAGGAAGTTCGAGAACATCACATGGAGGAATATTACTAGATAAATTTGTTATTTTCTTTGATTTAAACTTTTGATATGATAAAAAGAATAAATCCTCTCTAGCTCAAGTGACTCCAACTAGTTGTGGCTAGAAGTAGTCTTGAGTGTAAAATGTCCATTGCGAGCAATGAGCCAATACCAACTGTGATGTACAATGTCGACATCTCCCTCAATGAAAACTTTAAGAACTTGTGAACCATAAAGGGGACCGCCTTCACGGAGTACAGCCATGGGTGACCCAAATTCACATGAAATAAGTCTAATGTAGGAATGATGAAAAAATTAACCTCCAAGGTTCTTGGCCCAACCTTAACATCAAGGGTTAAGGTACCTAGAGTTGGAAGGATAAACCCATCATGTGCTCTAATCGCCATCTCTGATATGTCATAGGTATCTCAATGTAACCCATGAATGTAGAGAAACTCTTCAATTACTACATTTACCATGCATATAGGATCTATCATAGCACCTCCAATAGGTTTATCATTGATTCAAATTGTAATGTAAAGAGGTCCATCAAGAGCTTCAATAGTGGCATCGTGTGGAGTAAAAGATATTGTAGGTTTTGATTCAACTCACTCTTTGTGAGGGCAAGCATCCACCATGCAAATATCAACACCTTTAGATTTGTGATGAGGTAAAGGATCAGTATATATTTGAATATTTTGATTAGGAACGACCACCAATTTATTCCCTTTGTCATTAACACCATCTACCTGGATGACATTGGAGTCGATGAGGTCTTGGAATTCATGTTTAAGATGCATACATCTTTTAGTGTCATGGCCAATGGAGTGGTGAAATTGAAACAAAGCCTTCGAATCAAAGGAAGATGATTTATACTTCTTACTTGGATTGACATGTCTAATAGGTGGAAGCTTGATGAGATTGTTTTGCAAAAGTTGTGTCATGATAGCATAGAGAGATTCTGATAATGGTGTGAAGTTTCTTGTTTTCAGTTTCAACTTGTAAGGGGTGGGAGTAGGAGATGACACTGCCACCACATGTTTTCGTATGTTATTCAATAAAATTTCATTTATCTTGATGAATTTTTTGTTTTGTCTTTTGATAAATGATTGTGAGAGGCCTCAGATTGAACAACTGAAGCTGATGAGGGATTATGCTCATATTGACTAAATGAAAGTTGGTAATCATGGAGAGTTGTGTAAAGATGAGTAAAATAATCATATTGCATCAACAATATCTTATAATGGATGTGTGGTTGTAAGTCTCCTATAAAGATTCTTTGTACATCAACATCCATAATAGAATATTGGACTTGTGAGAAGAGGGCTTGATAACGGCCCATAAAATCTATTATTTTTTCTTTCGTTCCTTATTTGCAATGTGTCTGTCAAAGAGACTTGAGGTCTAATGTTCACTTGAAAATGCTCGAGGAACTTATTGACTAATTGTGAGAAAGAAGTTATAAAATTAGGAGGTAGCAAGCAAAACCAATCCAAGGCTATGCCTTTGAGTGACCTAGGAAAGAGTTTTGCCAAGATCACATCCTCAAAGAAGATATCACTATGTATGTAGTGGTAAATACTACCACATGGTTGTTAGGGTCTCCCTTCCCATTATATTTATCAAAATGAGGGGTCTCAAAATTCTCGGTCATTTGAGTTCTTAGGATAGAATAGGACTAAGGACTACAGATATAATGTGTTGTCATAGTAGGTTTAGGTGGACTATTTCTTATATTGGCCAATTATTGTTGGATGGAGGTCATATTTTTCAACAATTGGTTTATGACATGGTCGCAACCTGAATTAGGTAGAGGGTAATCCTACAATAATGAGCCCTACTTTTTGGCCAATATGGATATTAATATCAACATTTTTAACTAAATCTTCACTTTCTGAGACCTAGATATCAGCTAAACCGTTAAGAATTTGAAGATGATGCAAACTAGTGATTTGTGGTGACTTGTGCATAGATTCTAAATATATTTTTATTTTTATTTAAAATAAATTGTGAATGTTTCAATGTCTATTTTAATAACTAGTTTTTAATAGTAAACAACATTTTCAGAAAGTAACATTTTTTTGTTATCATTTTGATAGGTGTGGAGGAGACTCCATCAAGGGTTTGATTTAAGACTAGGGGTTCTTTCCAAGGGGATTCGATCTAAGGGAGTTTTATCTAACCCCTTTCAATTAAACACCTTTAGATGGAACCCATCAAGGATTAAATCATTAATTTTTCTAAAAACTATGTGATTTCAAACAAAAATTAGGATGTCCCATAAGTGGGACACACTATTGTGGCAGCAGCCTAGAGATTGGAATGAATTGGAAGGACTAAGTGATAGTGTATGAGTAGCCTTTTGGAAAGTTATATGAGTTTTAGATTTAGGTGGAGTAACATTAGTTGTGGAATTTATGTAACTATATGGAACGGTACTATAATGATGAACATGATTCCTAGTAGATAACCCAATGCATGTGGTAGCACTATTATTTGGCTATGTAGTAGTGGTGAGAATAGAAGTATAAGTAGAAATAGGGAGTGTTGGTATCAGTGCTGACACTTGAATCCCTATTTGATTAGAAGAAGTGACATTAGAGATGATTTCAGCGTAACTAGATGTTGATAGAATATTGTTATGTACTATATGAGCAAGGCCACACAAGACTTCCAATCCTTCTTGACCTTTGAGAAAAAGATTTATTAGTGTCTCAACAATAGGGATGACCTCTTCAACTATGTGTTCTAAGCTTATAAATTGATAGAAATTAGCCAAATCCATGTCTAATCTCTAAATTTGGGCTTCAAAAACATGAGCCACAAGGTCATCAATGTTGATGGATTTAGGGAAGTTTGATGCTTCAGAAAGATGTGAAGTAGGGATATTAGGAAGAAGTGTTTAACCTTCTTGTGTGATAAGACTAGGAATTTGGTGTTCTAATGTATTGGTATCATTGTTATGCAAAGCATTAGAACCCATGATTCGAAGACTTCTTTGCACAAGAATGTTAGAATGAGGGCACCGGGTCATAAAGATCATAAAGCGTCTACAAGCTTTAGTAACACACAAGATGCATAAATAAAAGAAATCAATGATGAAGAAAAAAAAAGATTTGATTTTTTGTTTAAGTGAAGCAATATTTTGTTCCAATGTAAAAAAAACTTAATGCACATAATATATCCTTGATCTATTTCAATTCTACTCAACTGCACTTAAATATCAATAATGCCAATGCTTAAATCAAACCCAAATTTCAATGCTCTTTTCAAAATGCAACAACTCAAAACTGTTCCTATCTTCAATCTTTAATGCAAGATGACATTTGATTTGGAATGCAAATTTGAAACTTAATATCAATCACAAATCCTATATTGTAACATTAGCTAGGTTTTCACAAACTTATTGACAAACTTTAGCAATGTAAAAGATTCCAATGCACAATGTAACACTATGAAATTATTAAATATTATAATACCAATCAAATCTGATGTAAAAATCAGAAATTTAATTCATTCTTTGATGATCTATCCTTAGGAGATGCAAACAAATTGACAAATATGCTTTTTTCCAAGACTAGAATGAAATATTTCTTTTCCCAATTTCAAACGCAAAGATACAAGAATGTTTTAAATAGCAAGATTGATATGGTACAAAAAATAAAAATACTTTTAAACAATCTATCAATGCAATAAGATCTAAAACAACCCTTAAATTTATAAACCCTAGGTTCAAAACTAGCTAGATTTTCTAAAAATACAAGGTTTTTACAAACCCTAGTTTTGAAACTATGCAAAAATTAACTCTGTATGCATGAACAATGGTTAAAGAATTCAGTTTGAATTAGATGTAGGGTAGTAAACAACTCAGATCTAAAAGAAGAAGGATGCAAAAGTGCAAGACAAGTCAGGTTCACCAAAATGTTTGATAGAAAATAGTGATCTAGCCTAAAGAGTTAAACTAGGTCAAACCCTCTTCTATAAATATTAGGACATAAACTAAGCTTGGCTTCTACCCAAGAAGGAGAGACAAACTATAGGGGTTCTTCCCTTTTTTTGTATAAACAAGAGTCAACCAAATCCAACCAAGATCAAGTAAGCAAACTAGGGAAAATGACCAAACCCTAGATGACAAAGATTTACTAATAACAAACTATCAGAAATAGATATCAGAAAACTAAAAGCACAACAGAGATTAGGGTACAAATCATAACTTGGATATGAAAGTAGAAACACCAAAGACTAGGCTACTTGGGTACCCTAGACTCTAATTTGGGTTTAGCAGAATTTTGGGATATCAATAGACCTGTACCTACAAGCTCTGTCTTCTTTCCAGAAATTATCTTTAGAAAATTGTTTGTTCAACCTGCAGACAAGGAAAGAGGAAAAGGTTGTGTTGTGTATAAGGTCTTGTCTTAGTCAAACCTTGTGTTGGTGTTTCCACCTCCACTACAATGATGATTAGATACAAGAGTGTGTGCCCTAGGAAGGTAGAGGCCAGATCTATAATAATATGATAGAAATATGAATGAAAATGATAATGATTACCACAAGAGGTAAAACCCAGTTGATGAAGATAAATCAAGATCATAAACCAACAAGGAGAGTGGTGGAGAAGGCTTGAAACTACCTACAAGACGTGTAAACAAACTTCAATAGCATCCACAAGTATATAACACTTCTAAGCATGCAGAACACTTTTATCATAGAATAGAAAAGCATAAGATAATTCCTTCTCATAATAGACTCCATGTGTAAAATGAAATATAAAACTCCTTTATATGTGTATTCTTGCTCATTGATGAAGGGGGGTAAATCTCAAAACACACAACAACAGAAATTGCACACAGAAAATAGAATATTATTTTATTGATTCTAGACAACTCATTACATTATAGAAACTCAAATACAATCAGAGGATGAATCCTCCACAGGCTACAACACATTATAGCTTCCTATCTCTAGACTCTAGAACATTTTGCTTCTATAACCCCAAATCTGCTAGGGTTTCTATTTTCCCACCTTTTCTTGACTCTAGACTTTCCCCCTTATCTCTACTACTGCCAAGGGTTCCCAAAAATGGTCATAAATAGCCCTTTTGGCAACCTTGAGCCAAAATTTTGAAATTTGCAACTCCCTCCAAAAGTAGGTCAACTTTCGGAAAGCATAACTTTTGATCTGGGTGTCTGATTGACGAACCATTTGAAGCACTAGAAAGCTCACGAAGTGAACTATGACACCAAAAATTGTAAAAAGATTTCCATAAAATTTTTGGGATGTGATGGGATGTTTTAGTACCTCATATATGATTTCGAAACTTTTCCGGGAACATCACAAAATTGAAACTTTAATATCTTGAAATCTAGACATGATCTTGAGCTAAAATTTACCAAGAATGCTTATTTGACTATTTTGAAGCTTTGGGGAAATTTTTAGGCTCAACCGCTTCTCTAATAAAGACTTACTAAAAATAGTAAATTCTAGTATTCTTATCCTTGTTGGAAACTTTAAAGCATCTGAATCATTATTCAAACAAATAAGTATCCAAAAACACAAATTTTGAAAAGAAATGAAAACAAAGACATAAATTTTGAATCAACATTATTTTTTGGGTGATGCAAGATTGCCCTTAAACCTCTAGATGCTCTTGCATCAGACACCAAGGGTAATTTTGAGAAGTGATCTTGTCACATCTTAGGTGTTTGAGGAAAACCCCTTAAATGGTTAACCTTTGCCTTAGATAACAAAGAAGAATCTTCAACAGGCCTTCCTTTCCACTTCATCAGATATTCTTCATATTGCCTATTCTGAGTACTTCTTCCTGTTGGATCCCAAATCTGAACACATCAAACTCTAAATATTTGCCACTTCTTATGCTCAAGTTCGATGGAAGACTTGACCAACAGAGTGGGAGATTATCTCTTATCTCCCCTACACTTCAAGTTATGTAGTACCTAGGGGTGTGTCCCTTTTACTATCACAATAGATTTGTCTTTCACACAAGGTAGAAATGTTCTCACAGATTTGTATCAAGATGTATAAAATTAAACTCAGATTGGCAATGTTCCTGATTTATCTTCACCATTTATATCTGAGAACATACAGCTCCTAAACTAAAACAAAACATAAAATAACCGATTTAAATGATTTGTCTTTATATTCAATGAGTTTCTAGACCTTTGGGAAACTAGATTCCAGATCAGTGCCTTGTTTGGGTAACAAAGTCAGACATTCAACCAAGGCAAATGTTTCCTGATAACAACACTTGATATCCAGAGGGCTTAACAGAAATCACCACTATCTTATAGCAATGGCCCAAGAAAGGGTATCACCTATGGCTCTACTTTCATTAATCCCTTGATATAACACACTTTTCCTATATTTGATTTAAAGAAATTTTAATCCTTTCCTTGAAAAGATGCAGCAAATCAAATATACAGCATAGCCAGTGTATGTAAATAAGCTCAAAAACCCTTAGCAACGTTTCTTAAAAGAAAAATTTTCATACCAAAGGAGACAATCATATGTAACACACACAAAGTGTTTTTCATTTATCTCAACCTGAAATGGAAAGACTATTATATGGAATTTTGTTCACTTACAAAGCAAAATGTAATCCTGCAACCCAAAATCAGACATATGCTCCTACAAAATGCTATCTCCCAAATGTGTGAATACCTTACATCCAAAGCCCTCCAGAATCTCCCTACAAAGTGGAACATCATGCTCTCTTAGAGAAACAAGAGCATGTTGCCCTAAAAATTAATTACATCCTGGTAGTTAGGTGAGTTTTATATTGCAAGCTACTGCCAATAAGCCTGGGGAAATACAAAATACAAAAAAAAGAGGAGAATAAAATATAAATTAAAATTTGGAGCTAAATGTTTTTAATTTATCTTCCACCCTTTTACTTTTTCCACATTTTAATATTGCATCCGCTGGGTATCTTCAATTTCGCACCATCACATAGGCACAACTGAAGGCTCTTCATTCCTCTGCGCTGTAGATTTGTGCATATTTGGGAACCAATAGAACTGGCAACTCTGCTAGGGACAGTGATAAATTATGAGCAAAGATTCAAATAATTTAAGGAGTCTAAACATCTGGTTCATATATTGAAGTTTTAGACATGGAAGAGGCTTTGTTGCAACAAACATAAAATAATTTATGTGTGGCTCTGTTGTTGGAGAAAACCCAGAATGAAAGAATGCTTTAAAGAGATTTGTGCTATTTGAAGCTTAGTCTTGTATGAAGAGAGGTAGTGATTCTATTTCAAGAACCTAATAAAGGATATAGAAAAGTTCCAAATCTGCAAAATTTTTAGTCAGGAAGAAAGGGTTAGTAGTTGCTACAAGTTTCCAGGTATTCTCATAAATTTAAAGAAAGTATTATTATGTTTGAAAGCAGTTTATGAGAAGTCTTCAAGCCTTAAGATGATAAATGGTTCCCTATTAGGTGAAATAGCACTAAGAAAGGGAAAGGATAGCAATACTGAATTTGCATACTTCTGTGATAAAAGTTATAGTTAGCATTATGTATAAGTATGCTTGTTTTGCTTAGAGCTACTCATGGTGAATAGACCTTAAACATAGTTGAAACTAGATTTCGTACTTTGTAAAGGGTTTAAGGTCATATGTTGTATAAGGAAGATAGGAACTATGTGAATAATAGTTGCATTACTGTGAAAGTTTTTGAAAAGGCATATCAAAATCCATAAATATATGCATCCTTGTATGGTTCCTAGTGCAACCATGGTTTGTGATCAGCCCTAGCCAGGTTTTCAAAGGCATTTCAACACTAGAAGATATAGACCCATCAATTTCAGTGGCATTATTGGTTACCCAAATGTTATTCCACATGAGGTTAGAGATAGATTACCAAAATTCAATGGTACAAGGAATGAATTTGCAGAAAAACACTTGCAACAATTCAATAATTTAATGGATGACTATGAGGTAGACCCTGAGGATGTAATCATGAGATTGTTTGCCCAATCCTTGAAGGATAAAGAAAGAGAGTGGTTTTTTAACTTGTTACCACATTCAATCAGATCTTGGCAAGAATTTCAATCAGCTTTTAATGAGCAGTTTGGTGAGAGGGTTTGTGTGTCCTCCATGCTCATTGATTTCTTCAATATCCATATTGAGAAAGAGGAATTGGTCCCTGCTTTCAATCTTAGATTTGTAAAGGCTTTAAAGAGAATTCTAAAAAATATAAGACCAAATGATGCATTATGCTTGTTTGTATACCTGGCTGCATTTGATGAGGAAATGAGCTATTTGTTGAGAGATAAGGAACCTGCCACATTGCATTAGGACTACAAATTTGCTATGGACGTTGAGAATAATTAGAAATATGGAATGCCAATAGGATACATGGATGCGAGTGTTGATCATTGCAAGGTATTTTATACAGATCAACAATGCAAATTAGAGATTATGAATCATTGTCAAGGTTGTTATCAGTTTGCTGCCCCAGTTTATGCATCATTCCAAGGTGTTGATTATGTCTATCCTAGTGCAATATTTGAGCCAACAAATGACATAGTGCACTTGAATGAAGTAAATATATTTAAAGTTGAAATTATACCTCATAGACCTCTCGAAAATGCATATGAGCAGCCAAGAAGCATGTATGTTTTTTAAAATAATATCTTAAGTGAGTTCCAGTTTGTTGTCCTTAATCATGTACTAGCATATAACATAGGTTAGATTGAGTCTCAAGTCTCTTATCAACAATGTGAAAAGCAATCAAATGATTGTGAAGGGATTTCTCCATCATGTGATATGCAAGAATTGAGTGTTTTTTTATCATGGATTTGACAATATGGAAGGTTTAGTTAATGATGACCCTGCCAAGGTAGAACATGTCCAAAATTGCCCGACCTATGAGGTTGATGGGAATGATTATTATTCTGGTTTTTCAAGTGACATGTATGTGACTGATTTTGAGACTTCTTCTCTTTGTGAAGATGATATTGGTATCCAAGGTACAACTGATTTATTTTCAGCCAGGTTAACTAATTTTAATGTGCATCATGATGATTCTATGAGTCAAAAGTTTGTGTCATTGCCAGCTGAAACTGGCTTTCAAGGATTCTCAAATCCATTGTATGATGATGCAATGGAGATGGATCAGATGGTGTTTTTTCATAATATATTCAAAGGTGGGCTACATGAGATTCCAAATCTATTATATAAGGAGACAACTATGCTTTCAGATAATCCAGGTATTGCATTAGTTTGTGAGGTGAATAACTATGCTAATGTAATTGTTATATCTGATATATCATTATCCAATGACCTTATATATTGTTATAATGTTGATCCTAATGAAAATGAATACATCTCATATAATCTTGAGCATTATATTCATAAGGATGAAGGAGCTCTTGAAGTTGATCAAGAGCCAGTGTTTGTATTTGTTCAAGAGGGAATATGTAAATTAGAATTAGAGATCTTTGGCCCATATTAGAATGATATTGGTGATAATGATGAATGTGTAGATAAGAGATTGATGTCACTATCAATTAGTGATATTAAAGGTGTTGAAAGTCTCTCAGATAAAGCTATTCCACAGTATATCGACATGGAAGAAATCTCAGGCCTATGTGAAAAACAGTTAGATGTTGAGAAGTTCTACATGCCATATAATAATGCATTATTTGATGAATATGGCATATATACATTACTTGATGGTGAAGGGTATGACAATATGTGTGGTTATATGCTTGATTTTAGAGTGCATAGTGACAAAGGTTACATTGATAGTGATAGGCTCAGAGAAATGGTTAGAGATGTCAGTGACTATGCATGTGATTAGACAGAGTTTAGTCATGTTTTTAGATTGTGTCTGGGTCAGTCAAATCATAATCATGTGTTTGATAGGGGAAGGTATTGGTTCTCCATTTTGATGGCCCAGGGCCACCAAATAAAATTTGAAGTCTGATTTATAGAATGAAGTATACAGTGGTCAAGTAGCCTAATGGAGTAGGCACCTGGTCTACGTCTTGGAGATAACTAGAATCTCGCCATGCCTGCAAGAGGCATGCATCCCCGAGCAAGAGCCACTAAGGAATGAAGAGATGAAGAGTCGTGCGACCATGAGAAATGCAATAAAAATCTTTATTTCTTTTGCCTTAACATTATCATATAATGTTATATTGTTCTATTTGTAACATTTTCCCTTTAAATTATTAAAATATTCTAATAATTATTTTTTTAAAGTGCATTTTAAACTCTGGCAAATGATAATTTTAATTTCTTCTCCCAAGCAACTGATGTCTTTTTACTACGAGTAGATGGGATATCAGAGGGCCGTGAAAATTTGCATAGGGCCACTATAAATTATTTAGAGAAAACCCATTTCCTCAGAATTCACATCATTGAATGATTTTTGGGACCCCCTTTGTAAACTGGCCTACCGGATGCCTTCGCTGTAATCAAAATACATTAAAATACCACATCATTTGGTCCCCAATTTTGATGAAACTGGAACTAGAGAAGTTTTGGACCAAAGCAAGAAATGGGTCACCTTCAAAATTGTGAGATTTGAAACTTTTCAGAACACCAAATCTAGCACGGTCGCAGTCAGAAAAAAATTAATTAGTCCATCAAAACTCATCTTGGAAGCACAAAACTAAGTAGGCATGTTACCATATGTGCCAAAAAAATTCCTACAATATTGATTTGCAAGATGACCTTTGAGTTGTAAGATTTTAATCGACGAAGGTAGGTTCCGGGGTAGATTGAGTAGCATGTTGACCTAGCCTCTATCGACACATCGAAAGGATATAGGCACTTCAAATTTGCAAATTTTGAAGGCACCAACACTTCCCACATGGCTATCTAAGATATCTTTTATCTCTTCCTTTGAAGTAGATGCCAGAATACTCCATTGTTCTTATGTTAGTCCATCCTCTATTCCACCTTCATGATACTCTATTAAATCAGTAATGTTGAATATAGGGAAAATGTTGATCCCATTTGGTAGCTCTATCTCATATGCATTTCCTGAATCATGCTTCTTCATAATCCTGCATGGTCCAAATTTTTTCATTTTCAACTTATTATATGCTCCAACTAGAAGCCTCTCTTTTCTCAATTGAACCATGACTTCATCTCCTACCTGAAATTCCTTATATCTCCTCTTCTGATCTACCTTAGCCTTGTAGTAAATATTCATCGTATTAATGTGCTTCCTCACCTCTTCATGCAAATTCTTCATGTGTTCTACAAGGTCTTCATCTTTGGCACTTGCTTGTTCCGCCTTGTCCATCTTCCTTAACTTTGAAGCATTTCTTGGACTACTCCCATATACAATCTGGAATGGTGATTTACCTGTACACCTATTAATAGAATTGTTGTAAGCAAATTCTACCTGTGGTAAAATCAAATCCCATCCCTTGGGTTTATCTCCTACTAAGCATTGTAGTAGGTTACCCAAACTCCTATTCACCACTTATGTTTGTCCATTAGTTTGTGGATGGTGTGCGGAGCTAAACTTTGAATCTATCTTCAATTTTTTCCACAATATCCTCTAGAAATAACCAAGAAACTTGGTATCTTAATCTAAAACTATGTTCTTAGGTAGACCATGTAGTCTCACCACCTCTTTGAAAAATAATTCTAAAATATGAACATCATTAGTCTTCTTACAAGGAATAAAATGAGCCATCTTCGAGAATCTGTCCACCACCACAAAAATGGAATCATTTCCTCTTTGTATCCTTGGTAAACTGAGAACAAAATCCATATTAATATCATCCCATGGCCTCTCTAGTATAGGTAATGGATGATATAGCCTATATTCTGACTTGTTCCTTTTGCCATCTGACACACTCTGCAACTCTGCATAAATTTTCTCACATCTTGTTGCAATTGTGGCCAATAATAATGCTCACCAACAATAGAAATGGTCTTATCTTGACCAAAGTGTCCAGCTAACCCCCCACTATGCTTCTCCTTAATCAAGTTCTCTCTCATGGAACTTGTTGGTCATGATGTTAGTCATAAACAAGCATAGAATAAAAGTACACATTAACCTTTATTCATCTTGAAAGATATGATGAATTCAAAGAATTCATGATCCCAAGTCTCCAATGATTAGGTCTTAATCTTCTGATGTTACTCAGAGGTTGATGTATGTTGCTGTTTCTATTTTTGGGCCTTACGTAAAGTTCATCATCATGACACTGTTTCTGCAACGATTCTTCACAGAGGGGTCATTTTATACAGTTGTTTGATTAAATGATGCAGTTATATTCAAATATTTGCATGATATTTAACAATTATACATGCTTTGTCTCTAAATATGCTAAATATTTGCAATTATCTACGAGATGTCTGCATATTTTGTGTTATTTGCTTGAGATTATCAATTATTTGCAATTATGATAGTGAAATGCTCTGAAATTTAAAAGAAATTGAAAGAAATACTTCAAATTAATGTTGAACCTTCAGCTATTGAACCACATGCACATCAGATATAGTCATGAAGAGAAGAAAACCAAACCATATGTTCACCAGGACATTCCACAGCTAGATACAGTTGATGCTAACTTCAAAGGAATTTGTATGAAAGAAACATATGCAAGTAGACATGCACTCTAAGGGACGCAGCAAATCACAACATATATCTAGAATTCACACACTGATTACTCAAGATTTACTATGAATTGTAATCAAACAAGTCTTCTCATTCATTAAGTATGCAAAGATATAGATGTATACAAAATGCTTTGAAATAAGCCTTGAATGCTTCAGTAGATAGATTTCAATTAAGTTTTGAATAATAGAAAAGAGGCATTCCAGAACCTTTTATAGAATAAGGTGAGGAATCCGTTACAAAAAGATCAATGATCTTGATTTGTCTATGAATATCTACGGTCAAGATTTCCCTTTGACTATGTCAACCTTACAAAATGGCACAAGTTGCCAGCTGGCAACTATCTAAAAATACTTATTTTCACCAAGTATCCGATGCAAATATTTACTTTATGCTGCATCATCATCTACCTTATCTGATTCATGTGCATCATCATCATGTGTATCACTCCCCGAACTTTCATCATCCTGATGATGATGACTCAACATATGAGGCTGCATGCTGCTCCGGAACTGCTCATATAACTACACAATTCTATCTATTTCTCTGCCATCCTGAGTCTTTGCTTTGATGATGGTGT
Source organism: Cunninghamia lanceolata (assembly GCA_027924645.1). Lineage (NCBI taxonomy): Eukaryota > Viridiplantae > Streptophyta > Pinopsida > Cupressales > Cupressaceae > Cunninghamia > Cunninghamia lanceolata. Next base: position 7,581,985 of record BSBN01000870.1, read on the forward strand.
GCTTGTGTGCCTCATACTTGTGTCTATTGCAGTCCAGTTTGTCTTTCCTGCTTTGCAGCATCTCATTGTAATTTTCCATCTTGACTTTGATTCTCATCATTTTGTCTATAACTTCTTCTGTCAAGTGGACAAGTGGATCATCAGCTACTGATTAGAAGTTTCTATGTAAAGCTTTGATGGCAAACTCTTCATCTTAATTTTCTACTTTCCCTTCCACTTTTCCTTCCAGTGTTTCCAACATTTCTGCCTCAACAGACATTAAATCATGCAACTTCATGCTGATATCTCTCAGTTTATTATTGCATCTTCTAAGTACTCCACATTCAAATTGAATGTCCTTATACCATATATCAACTAACAAGGTAGTATTATTGTTCAATACCTATTTGTTGATAAGCAACTGAGGATTTATCCTCCTTATTTCTCCCAGGATCTCTAATATCTTTTCCAATCTGTAAGACCTTTTGCCTATCTACATCTGCAATTTATCTACTCTTGTCCTGGAGTCACTAAGAGTATTCCACCTCTTCAAAGAGGCTTTTACCACTTCCTCCGCATCATCCAATGTGGATGACATCCATCTCCTTAGTACAGATGCCTCATGTTTCATGAGATCTAATTTATTCACCTCCTCTTGAGAAATAGTAGTCAATGGGACTGCATGTTCAGTTGAAGTATCTTCAGTATTGGTCAGCCTTCCTATGTAGGCATGCAATTGAGCAATGTGCTCTTTGTGTTTCTTATTTTTCTCCTTCTCTCTTTTCACCTTCTAAATTAAAGAATCAATAATATCTTTGCCCTCTTGACCTTCTCGGTCTTCATTGGCAAATCTTAAGTCCACTGTGCTGATCTGAAACTCATCTAAGGTAATTTTACCTTTTTCTTTCTCCACAATAGGTACTGCAATCTGTGCAGTCCTTCTCCTAGTTGTTGGATCTCTTTTGATGGCCGAAGTCATTCTGGCCTTCCTCTTAGGTTTTATTATATTCTCAGAAAATAATGTAGACACATCAAGTTTTTGAATTTAAAACTCTACCTCTGTATTTACCTCTTTCTCCAACCACGGAGGTACCTGATCATGTTTCTTTGCATCATCATGATGTTCACCCGTATCTCCTGTTTCTGTCAGCAAATGTGATGGAGAAGGTGATTTCCTTAGTTCTTCTTCATGATGCTTGCTTTGAGGTTGATCCTCTGGCACATCCTCCTGTTAAGGAACTTCTTTCTCCAGAGGAGCATCTTCCTGAGGTGGAGGATCCTGTGATGTATCTATATGTTGATCATGATGATCATGATCCTTTTCTGTCATCACCTCATCCACTTTCAACTTGTCCTCCTATTGAGGAACATTCTCAGTAGTGGATACTTGAGAAGTCTCCTTAAGTGTTAGTGCTGGTTCTGTAACCACAATTTGTTCTACACCTGTGCTACTTTCTTCCTGAACTGGTGGCAAGATCTTCTACCACATCTTTCTCATCAGCTTTCTTTTCTTGAACCTCTACTATAGTAGGCTCTGTTGACGTACCCTGTTGGCTTTGCTGGCTCAGTTATGAAGTATGGCCCCCTAGTTCTGCCATCTTTACTTCTTTTGCAGGGTGCCCTTTGTCAGGTGATCCTGGTGGATGTTCAGGATTCACATCCTGTTTCTCTGTTACGTCTATCACCGCGGGATTTGTCACCTCTACAATCAGTGTATCTAACCCCATTTCTTGGGCTATCTACTCTGGGCTCTTTTCTTTCTCTATTTCCACTTGCTTTATCTCCTCCAGTATAGTTTGAACTGGTGGAGTCTTGTGAGGGGTCATGCATGTACTTGCAACAAGGGTTTCCATCTTTTGTGAAGCCACTTCCTACACAACTTCATCATCAGACAAATTTATTGTCTCATCTAGTGAGATGTGACCTTCTGCATGTGTCTGGGAGGTTTCTTTCATTTGCTCTTCTGCGAGCTCGATCTTAAACTTGATGATGTTAGGAAGTGGAACATTGTGCTGATGTTCCCTATGCACTTCACTACCTGCCCCTTGTAACAATGTAGGGGGTTACCTTATTTCACCTCTCATGGAGGTTCTTTGTCTCTTAGGTGGGGTAGACATCACCACCTATGGATCTCTCCTCTTCCTTTTGAACAATAAAGGAGCCTCTTCTTCCTCAGGCTCCTCCTCCATGAAGATATCCTCTTCATCTGGTTTCTTTGAGGATTGACCCTCTTCTTGGGTCTCAGTAATTCCAGCCTCTGCTGTCTTTCCTTTCTTGGACTTTCTTTTTCTTGTCTATGGAGGTGATGCAGATCCTGATCCTGATCTTGATCCGGATGCTGCTGCCTCCTCAGCTATGAATACTGCTCGCTCAATGATAAACCCTTTGGGTTCATTATCTATTTTTTTGTCCCTTGGGGGTCTTTTTCTCTGTTGTTGTTGTGAAGGGAGCCTATCTCCCTTAGACTTTCTTTTCTCATTTATGAAGTCATCATACTCCCCATCAGGAATCTCCTGCCCCTTCTTTTTGTTGTCCATAGTAATGACAACACCTTTTTTCTTCAAAGCCTCTATCTGTTCATCAACACAGGCTTGGGTTAGCTATATGGTCTTGGCAATGAAGGGGTCCAAGGATATGTCCTCTTGTACAGTGAGGTTAGGTGCAGATATGGTGTCATTATATACCTTCTTCTCCTCATACTCATCTACAATTATCCTGCAATCATCCTTCTTCAATTGTTGAGGGATGGGGATGCAATCAAAGGTTCTAATTTGATTCAGAGTTAGCCTTTAATATCTTCTTCTTCTTGCTTCTGCTTCATCTTAACAGTCAGCCCAGAAGTCTTCTAGGTGCCTCTGATGAATAGGCTTTCCTATTATTTTTGGTATCTTGCTATAAGGATCATATGGTCTTATCAGTGGAAAAGGCTGCAACTTCATTTTATTTAAGGTGACCATCACCTTCTTGATGTTCTCTGAATCGGGACACATGTACCAGCCAATGGTGACTGGAAACAAAATTGGAGGCAGTTTCTTTGCATCCTTGTATTTTTTTAACATTGTGGAGCTCTGCCTTATGAACTCCATCAGTATCACTACATCAGTGGGATACCTTGGCAGCATGAGGGGAGGTCCTTCAAAACCCTCAATCCTCATGTATGAAAATGTGGCAAATCGTATATACCAGGCTCCATGCCTGTAGATTATTTCTTGAGCTTCCATGCTCAATCTCTTTGTTCTATCCTCCTCATGGTTCTGACCAGATGCATAGAAAATGCATCATTTACCAGTTTGTAATCTTGGAGGTAATTGGCTCTTTGCAGCTGGGGATGATGATCCCAAATGTGCACAGCATTAACTATGCCTGTAAGCTTTCCATCTGTAACTAGTGCATCAAATGTGCCTTTGTAAGCACAGGAGTAAACAATGTATGATGCCATATAGAATGCACAATTTGGACCTCCTAGGTTCATCAGCTGCTCATGCAGAGCATCACTTATTAGCTGGCCCCACAATGGCTTGATATCTGAATATATGCACATCATGATCACACCATACATCCAATCCTTAAAACTACCAGCATCAGGCTAGCCTGTGACTCTACTCAATAGTGCAATCATGTACTAGTACTCCTCACTAAAATCATATTTGAATAAATGCACAGGAAGTTTGGCGGCTGCAGGATATGTGCTATTCTCAGCCCTCCATTGGTACATGTTTTTCCTAGCTTGTTTCTTGTTATTCTCATATTTTCTCTTTGATTTCTTCAAGTCCAGACTGTTGACCTTCCTACCTAATGGCAGTTCAAACGTCTGGGAGAGACCCTTGATTGATAGGTCTGCATATATCCTCCCATGCTTCATCACCTGCCGGGTCTCTGGGTTGTAGTTCCAGGCACACTCGATAACCAGCTCTAGAGACTCCATCAAGTACGGGAAACCGGCAGCATTCCACATTCCAAACATGAATACGGCATCCAGCATAGGACTTCTGTTCTTCTCATCATTCAGCTTAGCTGACCAGGCTTCCAAATTAGTATTCCCTTGATGGGTATCTGTAATTGTGCCATATTTGAACAGGACGCCCCTCTAAGATGAAAACATAGGCTTACTGAATTCAGCCTCACACTTGGCCAACCTCTTGTCAGTCATGGATGCCTACAATTAACAAAATCTTATCTTACAATGGGTTCTCATATGCATGCATATAGCAATTAACTCTACTAATCATCATGCCTACTGTATCTATTCAACATTAACTAACCATGTGGATGCATAGACCAGAACTTCAGATTAACAACCCATACTTGATTATTACAGAAACAACATGATGAGGGTTTCATTTACTTACCTGGATATGCAAATTTCTTTTATACCAGTGAATTCCCAAAAAATGCTCTTAATTCAGCTGATAATCGCACACTTCTTACTGCCTGCAAACTCCGTTCGTCGTTGTATCGCCTGTTTGAGGATATGGAAGATGGTGCTCTGTAACAATAATTTCTTCGCAAGGTAAATGTAAAAATGATGTTAGATTTACCTTTTAACCTTGCAATTAAGGTAAATTTAGGGCAAACCCTGACAGATTGGATTTTGTTTGTTAATTTTCTGCATGGAAAGTCAGGATTTCTCCAGCTGTTTCATCGAGTCTTGTGTTCGGTGGGAACCACCTACCACCTCGGCGTGCATTTAATGTTAACTATAGCAATAGGAGTAGGGTGGTATCTAAATGACAGGATGATATTTGATTAAATATTGGGTGATGTTTAGATATCGGGTGATGTTCGCACCATCCGGTCGTGCTTTAAACGTCAGGAGGATATTTGAATAAATCAGGTGATGTTTAGATAATGATGACTGAAGTCATTCTTTCTTCCTCTTGAGATATTGGGATGATGTCATCTAGATATTCATTTATTATATCACTAAGGCATGATGATGTCATCGTCATGTTATGCGAACAGGATCATGTTTATGAAATATCCTGCCGAGAGGTAAATGTAATGATGATGTCATCATCATATCATTTCTTCGTTTATCAGACTTGAATGACATCATCAGGATATTGGCTTAGGGGGATACTTTGCGGTAGGAGGATATTAGGAAATATCAGGTTACATTGAAAAATATGATCCTCGCGAAATGCATAAGGCCACCGACGGGTAAAGGCTACTATCACCTAAAATTGACGTCTAGCTATTTGGACCGCATGATTTATCGGGTGATAAATTAGATCAGGGTGATCTTTTGAAATATGACTAATGTTATGAAATATGATCCTCCCCTAGGAATATTAGGTTTGACTCAAACTTTGACCATTCATAACTTTCACATCCTGATGAATATCAGGGTGATGTAAAAAGCAAACCTGCATGAAATTTGATACTCTATTCAAAAATGAGGTTTTTGGAATGAAATATGAAATTTGACAAACTAACCTCATGATGATGACCTACCCAACCTTTTTTGCATGATGATCTACATGACTTACTTTTACCAGACCGCCAGAAAGCACAGAACAAGCCAAACAAAAAGTTGGGTCCTTGTTTTGCCAAGTCAAAATGGGGCATGTTGTGTAACCACACAACAACTTGCCACCAAAGAAAACAAACAAATTCAAATGATTCAAGTGAAGTGATCATATTTCTTCATAGTATTCTAATTCTTCCTAAACATAAGCATCATGATCTTCTGAATGATAAATTTTCATCATGATAACAATGCTAACAAAGGATCATGTGTGTGCAAATGATTAATTATCCTCATCTTGAAAGTAAGTTGAAAACATAAGTAACTGGTGTTAAACTACATAGTTGGAGATCATCCCTCATGGCCAACCTAGATAGAGCCTTGCTGCCAGTAGGTGTCTATAGCCCCGGCAAGGTTATCTATACAATCTCCCTAAGTAGAGCCCCACTACCAGCAGGCATCTATAGCCCCGGTAGAGTTACTTAGATGGCCTAATTTTATTTCTTTTCTGATTTTTCTTTAAAATTTGTATCTGATATCATCATTTCAGCTCATTTATACAAGGTATAGTCACTTGCAGCTTTAGGTTGGAGATTGTATTGGTAGCAAGGGAGTCCCTTTAGATTTTTCACTTAACACCTATACTTGTGTGTTCAATGAACCCAAGGCTTTTAAGTGTTTCACTGTGATTGATTCACTTTGATCAAGAAAAGGCACCCTGATGAAAGGATACCACAGACCTGATCATGAATACTTCTCAGGCTGAATTACAACCTATGTCTAAATCTGATCTCATCACTTGAATCTTAACAATTTAGTTATTTTCTGTGGTGATGAGGTGCATCATCTTGACTACCCAAAAATAGAAGCTCAACCAAAAAAAAACAAAACAAGACAAACAAACAAACAACCACAACTATACAAATGTACAATATGATACACATGACTGTCATGAAGTCACTTAGGCCTGGAAATAATGTTTGAGGAATTGTCCATTGACTGGCAATGGGACATCCTCACCTGTCAGGTTCTTAAGCCTATAAGTGTTGTCTCCTAAAATCTCAGAAATTTGAAAGGGACCTATCCATAATCTGTCAAATTTGCCATGGTCACCTTTCCTCTCATGGGCTTTATCCCACATCAGGACTAAATTAGATATCCTAAAGGCCTTAACTTTGGCTCTCTTGTCAAACTAGCGTTTGACAACAGCCTGATGTTTTGCAAATTGGTCAATTGCTTGACTCCTTTTCTCTTCCAGGTGCATCAGCTAAAGCAACCTGACTTCTTGTCTATTATCAATGCCTAGGTATTCTTGGGCAAACTGCAGAGTAGGAATTTTCAAGTTTATAGGGAGGATAGGATCTACCCCATATACTAGTTGGAAAGGTGGGTTTCCTAATGCAGTTTTCATTCTAGTTTTGTCTACCCATAAAGCATATTTCAGAAATGAGTTCCATTCCCTAGGGTTCTTCTCTATTAATTTTCTTATGATATTCAACAAATTCTTATTGGTGGATTCTGCTAATCCATTCCCTTGGGGATAGTAGTTAGATGAAAACTTAAGTATGATTCCATGATCAAAAGCCCAACTTGACAATTTAGTTGAAGTGAAGGCAGAACCATTATCACTCACCAAAGCATAAGGAGTTCCGTACCTGGTAACAATGTTGCTCTCCAGAAATTTAATGACATCATCTGTAGTACAAGTTTTGCTGCTAACAACTTTAGTCCATCTAGTACAATAATCAATGATTGTTAAGACATACCTATGGCCTGATGATGATGGAGGATTGATTGGTCCTATGAAGTCCATGCCCCATTGTGCAAATGGGTGCTCTTCCATCACTGGCTGTGAGGGTTGAGTGGTGTATTTCTCTCTGTTGGCAACACCCTGACATACATGACAACATTTAACATGATCAGCTGTGTCTTTAAAAATTGTGGGCCAATAATATCCTGCTCTGAGGATTGCATGTGTTGTGGCCAAAGCTGATCCATGTGTTGTTCTGAACTTGTCATGTAACTCTGATAGAACCTTATTTGCTTCTGGCTTCTCTAGGCATCTGAGGTATATTCCTTCATAATTCTTGTTGAATAGGGTTCCTCCCTTCATCATATATCTTTGTGACCTTATCTTCAAGGCTCTTCTTTGTGAAGCCTGCAGTCTTAGAGGACATCTTCCAGTAATCAGGATGTGTCTGATATCTGAATACCACTCTTTATTGTCCTTTTCATTGATAACATACTGCTGACTTGTGATGTTTGGGTCAATTTCAGATATCATTTGGCTCAAAGCCTGTCCTCTTACCAGCTTCATTGGTGTAGTTTCCATGTCATACTCTTGTAATACAGTAATCCACTTGGCTCTTTTCTCACCAGGTTCACTCTGCATGAGTAGCATCTTCACTGCTGCATTAGGTACTACTGTAATCACCTTGCTTCTCAGTATATAATGCCTGAATTTCTTTACTGCCCTGACTAATGCAAGTGCTTGTCTTTCAACATCCACATATCTTAGTTCAGCATCCTTGAAAGGATAGCTCATGAAGGCTATTGGTTTCTCTTCTTTTTCCTCGTTCCTTTGAGTCAACACTGCTACAGAGGTATGTTCTGAGGCAAATGAATAGATGTAGAATTCCTTTGTGTAATTTGGACTAATGAGGATAGGAGCATCTGATATGGCCTTCTTTACGTCTTCAAAAGCAGCTTTAGCTTCTGCTGTCCACTCAATCTTGGCATCTTTTTTTAGCATAGCATTTAGTGGTCTGACTATTTCTGCAAAACCAGTGATGAACTTTCTTACAAAGTTTATCTTCCCAAAGTAAGACTTAAGTTCTTTCTTGCTCCCTGGAAGTTGTAACTTCATGATAGACTCCACCCTATTAGGATCAATGATGATTCCATCTTCTGTGATCAGGTGGCCTAGTAACTTTCTTGTTGTCACCCCAAATATGCATTTCTTGGGGTTCAGTGATATTCCGTACTCTTCATATTTCTTCAACACATTTCTGAGATTTGCTACATGGTTTCCCCTTTCTTTGGAGAATACTGTCAAGTCATCCATGTAGATGACTATACACTTTCCTATTAAGCCTCTGAAGGCTATGTCCATTGCTCGCTGGAATGTTGCTCCAGCATTTATAAGTCTGAATGGCATACGTTTATATGCAAATATCCCCCACTTGGTGGTGAAGGTAGTTTTCAGCCTATCAATTTTATCAACCATCACTTGGTTGTATCCTAAAAAGCCATCCAGGAAGGACATCATTTTAGCTCCATTTACAATCTGCAGAACTTCATCTAGTGATGGCAGAGGATAATTATCCTTTTTTGATGCTCTATTTAGGTTCCTGAAGTCTACACACAGCCTAATGTCTCCATTCTTCTTCCTAATTGGTACTAGATTTGCCACCCAAGTGGAGTGCCTCACAAGAAAGATTATCTTGGCATTTAACAGCTTCTTGACTTCTTCAAAAATTATTGGTTCAAGCAAAGCATTGACTGGCCTTTGCTTCTGTCTGAAAGGTTCGGCATCTGGCTTGAGAGGTATAGTATGAGTTATGACAGATGTGTCATAGGTCTTCAGCTCATCATAAGTCCATGCAATTACATGGATGTAGTCCTTAAGGGCCTGAGTTATTCCTTCTAAATCTTCTGGTGTGCAAACCTTACCTATCAAGACATTTCTCTTGTCATCATCCTGTCTAATATTCACTTGTGAATACTGACCTCCATCAACTTTGGGAAGATCCTTCTGTTTCAGCATATTATCCAAATCAAAGGCTCTTTCTAATTCAATCATACCTTTGGGAATCTTGTTGCTAGGCAACTCTAATATTTCATCTTCTTCTCAGACATGATCTTCCATACTATTCTCATCTATGATCTGAGCATCAAATACATCCCTATTGGAGATGAAATCAAGGAAGTGCTGATCATCATCAAAGACCTGAAGGTTGGTAATGTTATCAGGTATTGATGGTACAGATACCAGCTCTACTAAAAATTTCTTCAAACCTGATATAGATAGTGGCTCCAGTGTACTGGCAGCCTAGGCAAATGCATCTGCCTTGTGGTTCTGTTCCCTAGGGATGTGGGTGATGTTAAATGCATCAAAGTCTTCAATCAAATCCCACACTCTGTGTCTATAATTTGACAATCTTTTATAGTTGCAAGAGTAGATTCCTCTTACTTGCCTGACAACTAATTCTAAGTCTCCAAAGACATGTAGAATTTTCACTTTCCTTTTGAGATCAAACAGTATCCCAAGAATCAGAGCTTCATACTCTGCCACATTATTAGTACAGGGGAACTATAATCTGTATGCAGCTAAGTAGGATTTTCTTGATGGATCAATGAGATCAATCCCTACTCCAGCTCCTTGTTTGGATTTGGATCCATCAAATCTAAGGATTCAGGATTTATCTTCAGCATGAGGTTTAGCTGAACCTTTATTTTTCTTTGCAGCTCTGGCAGTTGCTCCACTTGATATTTGTTTTAACTTAGGAATGTGTACTTTCTCAGACTTCATCTTTTCTTCCTTCTGAGAAGCTAATTTTTCTTCTTGTTTTCCATCATTAGGAGGATGATCTTTTGGATCAGGCTCTGTATGTTTCTTCAAAATATGCAGACATAGTGAACAGGCGGTCTCCGAATGAGGTGCCTCCTGTAGCCTACACCAACCTTCAGTTAGTGCATCTTGTGGATGTTTCTTTTGTCTTATCATCTTCTTAATTTCTCCTAATAAGAACTCTTCAAACCTGGTCAGATTATTGCCTCTGTCTTCATCAGACAGTTCATAGTCTGACTCCATCAGACAATCACTCCTTGGGGTGATTTTTTTTTTTTTTGCTAACATTTATCTGATTGTACACCAAAATTTCTTCTGTTCTTTGTACATGATCTTCATCATGATCTATCACCTTTTCTGTGGTTCCTGCAAAAGACAAACAAGAATCAGTACCATCATCATCACCAGATGTAGAATTTACCTCAGAATATGATGATGATGCCTCACTGCATGTCTGCTCTAGCATCATCATGTCTAAGCATGTTTCACACATCTTTTCTGAATGTGGTTCGTCGTGTAATCTGCACCATCCATCAATCAAAATATCATTAGCAGGTATATTTAACAATTGACAATGCTTTACCTATTTGGACAAATGCATCTCAAAGTCTCTGAAGCGATCCATTTCATTTTTCATTCTCAAAATCAGTATCGGGTTCTACAACTGGCACATCCTCTTGATGATCATGATAATGATGATGATGATGAAAGTCAAGCATCAGGATCTCCTCTATCCTGATAGTCTATGGTCTAATGGCATAAACTCCCGGTTCAATGTTTACATACATGATCTCATTCGTTTTATTATACTCGGTTATCATGTGCTTCATTCTAGGTTCAGCATCTATTCTTATCTGGTTTGGTATGCCTTTCCAAGGTAACCACATGTGACTGAAGTCAGTGGACATATATCCATTCAAAGTCTTTGACCAGTCCCTACTAAGCAGCATCCCATATGTATCAGGTATGTCAACTACCTGGATATCAATGTAATACTGGATCCTGGGATCAGATGCTAGCTGCATGTGTATATGAGTCAGTTCTCCTATTACACTCACCTCTGTCTTATCTAATTGTGTCACCTTTTTTTAGGGATTTAGCAGGATGTTGTCCTAATGCGTTGCATATGGACAAGGGCATCACATTTGTAGATGCACCTGAATCTACTAATCAGTTGTGTAAATTCTTTCCAAACATCCTTATGGTAAGGAGGAAAGGTGGTGACTCATTCTTATCTCTGTACAATGTCATATGTGATGTTTTTGCAGCTTGGACAGTAGCTGGCACCTTAGGCTTGATATTATTATCTCTAGGAGCATGATCTTTATTGCTAAGATGACTTGGAGAAGGAATATCCTCTTTAGGAGCAGGATCATCTAGTGACTTCATAAAAGCTTTTTTGATTGAAGGAGTTTGTTGGCAAGAGACACTATATGGATTCATGGTTGTTGTCATTGATGGCAACAAAGGTCATCCCACATATCCGCAAGTCATGATGTGTCTCTACCGGAAGTCAGAATAAAGATTGTTGTGGTCCGGTGAACAAGAACAGAGCATGTGGCAAGGTCTGACAGATTGGTCCGGATCTTTCAGAGGAAGTGTCTTGGTGTAGTGCGGATTTGGGGAAGTCAAGAGGACTACCTTGAGTGGTATATTCCAAGGATTTAGCCTCCGGTGATGGACAAGGAAAAAGATATGAATAGTTGAGTACCGGATTCCTGAGAGACAGTGAAAACAGAGGAAGAACTGACTGACAGAGTATCAGACTACTTTCCGGATGTGTTACTGTTGATGATAAAGGTTGTGAAGGCATGAATCATGTTTGGCCGACATGATTAATGATATCTACAAGTATATGCTTGATCCGCATTGCTTGGTGAGCAAGGATTCAGCCGACAGAACAGAGTTTGTAAGAAACTAGACTGTTCCGGATGCCGACTAGAAAGGTGATGAAATTACTTGTGCGGATATATATAGAGGATGGATTTAGTTGTGAAGTGTGTGACCATGTCAAGAATATATGTGAAGAAGAGAAGAATAGAGCAGAAGTACCAAGACAGATCCGATATGTGAAAGGATAGCTAAATAAAGAACAGAGAAAAGATGAAGTGCAGCAGATCAGTGTACTGAGCCTAACCGGAACTGAACTCCAGCATATGCAGATGCTTCCAATCAGTTCAAGACTGTGATTCTTATCACTTTGTAGACAGTGTGTCTTCTTGTAGGCAGTGGGCCTCTTGTGAGCAGTGTGCTCGGGCAGTAAGCCCTAATTGGCAAGTGCCATTTTGTAATTTCCTATTCTTCTAACAGAGAATAATTTTGGGTTAATCACCCCGTGGTTTTCTCCCTTAACAAGGTTTCCACGTCAAAAATACTGTGTCATGTGTTTCTTATTTCATGGTAATGTTTTTGTGTTTGATTCAATGCTGCATTAATTAATAAGAAGGTTCAAAAAGGAAACAATTAGGATAACTGATTCACCCCCCCCTCTCAGTTATCAACAGAGTTTTCAATAACTCTGACAGAGATAGGCTGATCTTTATCTTTTTCATCTCATCAGCCAAGTATGAGACAAGTTTGTCAGACTCATGAGGTAAGGCAACAACTTTAGATGCTGTATTTTGTGGTGACAGATATTGAGCATTTACCTTAGGGAACCAAAGGTTATTACTAGCTTTGGGATCAAGAGGTGTGTTGAAATTGTTTGGAGGTAGAGATGAGGTCAATGGACCAGTAAGTCTGTTGGAGCTACTTCTCAAGTTATAGTTATGTTTGCCAGGATATTGCTGCTGGTATGCATGCACTTCCTCATGTTCAGTAGATGGTTCATTCTCATCTTCAAAAGGGAAGACGTAGTTTGATTCAAAGGCTAAAGCAGATTCTTCATATGCATGAGAATAATTTTGATGATCAGTATAGATTTCTAGCACTAGGGCTAAATCATATCCACAAGGAACTATTTCATTACCTTCCACCTGAGGTGGATGTCCTTTAGTATTAGACACTTTTGTTTGGAAAATGCTAGCAGCAATTATAAATTGTGGACAGTCTAGCTCTGCATGAGCATTTGTGTTGTGTATCCTGCACCAGTTGGTGAGGGCTGCTTCAGCAAGATTGACTCTAGTAGTCTGTTTGGCTTCACCAGGTGGCTGATTATCTAAAGCTGATGGTAATGAACCATTATTTGTCCTAGAATTCTATACTCTAGGTTGTCTCTGAGGATTATTGTTATTTCCACCACTATTATTGAAAATATTGTTGTTATTGTATCCTCTGTCAGGATAATTTGGTCTATCATTGGAATAATTTCTATTTTGATTTGACTGGGAATAGAAACTTTGATTTCTCAAATGTGTCACTTCTGTAGTGAGTTTTCTCAGTTGAGCAGAGATTTCTTTGATTTCTTCCTTCTCTTCTTGAGCTTTAGCTACTACATTTTCACTTTGAGGCTTGAAGAAAGAGGATCCAGTGTTATTGTTAGACAGGTCAGCACCCTGAGGTGTTTGAGTTTGTGCAGGATATTGTGGAGTTTGGCCATTCCCATTAGGAGGTGGCATGATACTTAGTGGAGGTACTTGCAAAGGTGCAGGCATGACTGGTGGAGGTATCACTGCTCCATTAGGATATTGCTGAGCTAGATATGCAGGATATTGTGGGGGATAAGTTGGAAACGTGCCAGGCAATGTAGGGAATGCAACATTTGGTGTTGGAGCAGGGACTAACTGTTGATTCACCTTGATAGCTTCTTGAAAAGCTCCTGTCAGGGTAGTGATCTCAAGGTGTGTTCTCCTGATGAACATGGAAGTCAATGGATCCAGGGCTGAATAATAGATACTCCTAGCAGAAGCATCTGCCACTACATATGGAGCAACTAACTTGGATAGCATTTTCTGGAACCTAGCATTAAAATTGGCAATAGGTTCATTCTCGAATCTTTTTATTGTAGCAAACATGTGGTAATTCATAGATGGATCAATAGGAACCTTGAACCTATCAAGAAAGGCTTTCTCTAGGATAGCCCATGAGCCAACAGAAGCTTGACCAAGACTAATAAACCTATTATAAGCCTCTTCCCCTAAGGAAAAAGGAAATAATCTGCATACTACATCCTGATGTTCTATCCTGGCTCTGCAACAAGCTTCTTTAAAGGTTCTAATATGATCATCAGCATCCTAATAACAATGATATTTTGGACAAAGTTTATCCAGATTCTTTGGTAACTCATGATATGCATTGAAGGTCAAAGGTGACTCTGCTGCAAAGAAAGACATTGTGACCGGAGGAGGTTGAGCCTGTGGTACAACTAGCTGAGGTTGGACCTACGGTTGAGGTTGAACAGGAGGTGTCACAGATATCCTAGAAGGTATTTGCAAACCAACATGAGTTACAGAAGGAGGTTCTGGTGAAGCTTCTAATGCACTGGACCCAGGAGTATGATGGATGTCTACAGTTCTAGGTCTGAAACCTCTAACAGGCAATTCTTCAAAGATTCCACTAGATCTAGACCTGGTATTTATCCTATGAGCCAGGCTTTCTTGATTTTGGGGCAAATTGGCTGAAACTTTGCAAATATCAATTGAAATTTACTGGCTGAGGTGATATTTGCGGTCAGATGATTGATCAGACTGGATATTTACGAAATATTTGCAAAGATAGTGCAAATATGAGGTGTTAACAAGGTATAATGACTCTTACCACAAGATATCAAGTTTCTAAGGCCAAAACTCTGCAAAGCTTGAATGGATTTACATAACATGGGCTGACAATTGTGAATTCATGATGATCTACTGTAAAGCTTGCAATATTTATGACTATTTTCAAGAATTTTACACAGAATGAACATCTACAAGCTTGCTATAGTAAATATTTGAACAATATTTGAAATTCATGAATGCACTGGGGTTACCTTACTCTCTGCATCATCAAACCTGAAAATAATGATGATGAGCGTCTTCTTTCGGATAAAGGTCCTCCTTCTAGCGCCAATTTATGTTGTGTTAGGAGCGAGGAGCCTGCATAAAATGTATGATGACTGAAGCAATGGTGTCTTTTCTAGTTCGCCCTCCTTCTAGCGCCAATTTATGTTGGTCATGATGTTAGTCATAAACAAGCATAGAATAAAAGTACACATTAACCTTTATTCATCTTGAAAGATACGATGAATTCAGAGAATTCATGATCCCAAGTCTCCGGTGATTAGGTCTTAATCTTCTGACGTTACTTAGAGGTTGATGTGTGTTGCTATTTCCATTTTGGGGCCTTACGTAAAGTTCATCATCATCACACTATTTCTGCAAAGATTCTTCATAGAGGGGTCATTTTATACAGTTGTTTGATTAAATGATGCAGTTATATTCAAATCTTTGCATGATATTAACCAATTATACATGCTTTATCTCTAAATATGCTAAATATTTGCAATTATCTATGAGATGTCTGCATATTTTGTGTTATTTGCAATTATGATAGTGAAATGCTCTGAAATTTAAAAGAAATTGAAAGAAATACTTCAAATTAATGTTGAACCTTTAGCTATTGAACCACATGCACATCAAATACAGTCATGAAGAGAAGAAAACCAAACCATATGTTCACCAGGACATTCCATAGCTAGATACAGTTGATGCTAATATCAAAGGAATTTGTATGAAAGCAACATATGCAAGTAGACATGCACTCCAAGGGATGCAGCAAATCACAGCATATATCCAGAATTCACACACTGATTACTCAAGATTTACTATGAATTGTAATCAAACAAGTCTTCTCATTCATTAAATATGCAAAGATATAGATGTATACAAAAAGCTTTGAAATAAGCCCTGAATACTTTAGCAGACAGATTTCAATTAAGTTTCAAATAATAGAAAAGAGGCATTCCAGCACCTTTTATAGAATAAGGTGAGGAATCTGTTACAAAAGGATCAATGATCTTGATTTGTCTATGAATATCTACGGTCAAGATTTCCCTTTGACTATGTCAACCTTACAAAATGGCACAAGTTGCCAGCTGGAAACTATCTAAAAATACTTATTTTCACCAAGTATCTGATGCTAATATTTACTTTATGCTGCATCATCATCTACCTTATCTGATTCATGTGCATCATCATCATGTGTATCACTCCCTGAACTTTCATCATCCTGATGATGATGACTCCGCATATGAGGCTGCTTGCTGCTCCAGATCTGCTCATATAACTGCACAATTCTATCTATTTCTCTGCCATCTTGAGTCTTTGCTTTGACGATGGCATGCTTGTGTGCCTCGTACTTGTGTCTATTTCTATCCAGTTTGTCTTTCTTGCTTTGCAGCGTCTCATTGTAATTTTCTATCTTGACTTTGATTCTCATCATTTTGTCTATAACTTCTTCTGTCAAGTGGACAAGTGGATCATCAGCTACTGATTGGATGTTGCCGTGTAAAGCTTTGATGGCAAACTCTTCATCTTGATTTTCTACTTTCCCTTCCACTTTTCCTTCCAGTGTTTCCAACATTTTTGCCTCAACAGACATTAAATCATGCAACTTCATGCTGATATCTCTCAGTTTATTATGGCATCTTCTAAGTACTCCACATTCAAATTGAATGTACTTATACCATATATCAACCAACAAGGCAGTATTATTGTTCAATACCTGTTTGTTGATAAGCAACTGAGGATTTATCCTCCTTATTTCTCCCAGGATGTCTAATATCTTTTCCAATCTGTAAGACCTTTTGCCTGTCTGCATCTGCAATTTATCTACTCTTGTCCTGGAGTCACTGAGAGTATTCCACCTTTTCAAAGAGGCCTTTACCACTTCCTCCATATCATCCAATGTGGATGACATCCATCTCCTTAGTACAGATGCCTCATGTTTCATGAGATCTAATTTATTCACATCCTCTTGAGAAATAGCAGTCAATGGGACTGCATGTTCAGTTGAAGTATCTTCAGTATTGGTCAGCCTTCCTATGTAGGCATGCAATTGAGCAATGTGCTCTTTGTGTTTCTTATTTTTCTCCTTCTCTCTTTTCACCTTCTGAATTAAAGAATAAATAATATCTTTGCCCTCTTGACCTTCTTGGTCTTCATTGGCAAATCCTAAGTCCACTGTGCTGATCTGAAACTCATCTAAGGTAATTTTACCTTTTTCTTTCTCCATAGTAGGTACTACAATCTGTGCAGTCCTTCTCCCAGTTGTTGGATCTCTTTTGACGGCCGAAGTCATTCTAGCCTTCTTCTTAGGTTTTATTATATTCTTAGAAAATAATGTAGACACATCAAATTCTTGAATTTCAAACTCTACCTCTGTATTTACCTCTTTCTCCAACCACGGAGGTACCTAATCATGTTTCCCTGCATCATCTTGATGTTCACCTGTATCTCCTATTTCTGTCAGTAAATGTGATGGAGAATGTGATTTCCTTAGTTCTTCTTCATGATGCTCGCTTTGAGAAATAGTAGTCAATGGGACTGCATGTTCAGTTGAAGTATCTTCAGTATTGGTCAGCCTTCCTATGTAGGCATGCAATTGAGCAATGTGCTCTTTGTGTTTCTTATTTTTCTCCTTCTCTCTTTTCACCTTCTAAATTAAAGAATCAATAATATCTTTGCCCTCTTGACCTTCTTGGTCTTCATTGGCAAATCTTAAGTCCACTGTGCTGATCTGAAACTCATCTAAGGTAATTTTACCTTTTTCTTTCTCCACAGTAGGTACTGCAATCTGTGCAGTCCTTCTCCTAGTTGTTGGATCTCTTTTGATGGCCGAAGTCATTCTGGCCTTCCTCTTAGGTTTTATTATATTCTCAGAAAATAATGTAGACACATCAAGTTTTTGAATTTAAAACTCTACCTCTGTATTTACCTCTTTCTCCAACCACGGATGTACCTGATCATGTTTCTTTGCATCATCATGATGTTCACCCATATCCCCTGTTTCTATCAGCAAATGTGATGGAGAAGGTGATTTCCTTAGTTCTTCTTCATGATGCTTGCTTTGAGGTTGATCCTGTGGCACATCCTCCTATTGAGGAACTTCTTTCTCTAGAGGAGCATCTTCCTGAGGTGGAGGATCCTGTGATGTATCTATATGTTGATCATGATGATCATGATCCTTTTCTGTCATCACCTCATCCACTTTTGACTTTTCCTCCTGTTGAGGAACATTCTCAGTAGTGGATACTTGGGAAGTCTCCTTAAGTGCTTGTGCTGGTTTTGTAACCACAATTTGTTCTGCACCTATGCTACTTTCTTCCTGAACCTTGGTGGCAAGATCTTCTACCACATCTTTCTCATCAGCTTTCTTTTCTTGAACCTCTACTATAGTAGGCTCTACTGACGTACCCTGTTGGCTTTGCTGGCTCAGTTCTGAAGTATGGCCCTCTGGTTCTGCCATCTTTACTTCTTCTGCAGTGTGCCCTTTGTTAGGTGATCCTGCTTGATGTTCAAGATTCACATCCTATTTCTCTGTTACGTCTATCACCGCAGGATTTGTCACCTCTGCAATCAGTGTATCTAACCCCATTTCTTGGGCTATCTACTCTGGGCTCTTTTCTTTCTCAGTTTCCACTTGCTTTATCTCCTCCAGTATAGTTTGAACTGGTGGAGTCTTGTGAGGGGTCATGTGTGTACCTGCAGTAAGGGTTTCCATTTTTTTTGAAGCCACTTCCTACACAACTTCATCATCAGACAAATTTATTGTCTCGTCTAGTGAGATGTGACCTTCTGCATATGTCTGGGAGGTTTCTTTCATCTACTCTTCTGCGAGCTCGGTCTTAAACTTGACAATGTTAGGAAGTGGAACATTGTGCTGAAGTTCCCTATGTACTTCACTACCTGCCCCTTGTAATAATGTAGGGGGTTGCCTTATTTCACCTCTCATGGAGGTTCTTTGTCTCTTAGGTGGGGTAGACACCACCACCTGTGGATCTCTCCTCTTCCTTTTGAATAATAAAGGAGCCTCTTCTTCCTCAGGCTCCTCCTCCATGAGGATATCTTCTTCATCTGGTTTCTTTGAGAATTGACCCTCTTCTTGGGTCTCAGTAATTCCAGCCTCTGCTGTCTTTCCTTTCTTGGACTTTCTTTTGCTTTGCCATGGAGGTGATGCAGATCCTGATCCTGATGCTGCTACCTCCTCAGCTATGAATACTGCCCGCTCAATGATAACCCCTTTGGGTTCATTATCTATTTTCTTGCCCCTTGGGGGTCTTTTTCTCTGTTGTTGTTGTGAAGGGAGCCTATCTCCCTTAGACTTTCTTTTCTCATTTATGAAGTCATCATACTCCCCATCAGGAATCTCCTGCCCCTTCTTTTTGTTGTCCATAGTAATGGCAACACCTTTTTTCTTCAAAGCCTCTATCTGTTCATTGACCCAGGCTTGGGTTAGCTGTATGGTCCTGGCAATGAAGGGGTCCAAGGATATGTCCTCTTGTACAGTAAGGTTAGGTGCAGAGATGGTGTCATTATATACCTTCTTCTCCTCATACTCATCTGCAATTATCCTGCCATCATCCTTCTTCAATTGTTGAGGGATGGGGATGCAATCAAAGGTTCTTATTTGATTCAATGTTAGCCTTTGATATCTTCTTCTTCTTGCTTCTGATTCATCTTCACAGTCAGCCCAGAAGTCTTCTAGGTGCCTTTGATGAATAGGCTTTCCTATTATTTTCTGCATCCTGCTATAAGGATCATATGGTCTTATCAGTGGAAAAGGCTGCAACTTCATTTTATTTAAGGTGACCATCACCTTCTTGATGTTCTCTGAATCGGGACACATGTACTAGCCAATGGTGACTGGAAACAGAATTGGAGGCAGTTTCTTTGCATCCTTGTATGTTTATAACATTGTGGAGCTCTGCCTTATGAACTCCATCAGTATCACTGCATCAGTGGGATACCTTGGCAGCATGAGGGGAGGTCCTTCAAAACCCTCAATCCTTATGTATGAAAATGTGGCAAATTGTATATACCAGGCTCCATGCCTGTAGATTATTTCTTGAGCTTCCATGCTCAATCTCTTTGTTCTATCCTCCTCCATGGTTCTGACCAGATGCACAGAAAATGCATCATTTACCAGTTTGTAATCTTGGAGGTAATTAGCTCTTTGCAGCTGGGGATGATGATCCCAAATGTGCACAGCATTAACTATGCCTGTAAGCTTTCCATCTGTAACTAGTGCATCAAAAGTGCCTTTGTAAGCACAGGAGTAAACAATGTATGATGCCATATAGAATGCATAATTTGGACCTCCTAGGTTCATTAGCTGCTCATGCAGAGCATCACTTATTAGCTGGCCCCACAATGGCTTGATATCTAAATATATGCACATCATGATCACACCATACATCCAATCCTTAAAACTACCAGCATTAGGTTGGCCTTTGACTCTACTCAATAGTGCAATCATGTACTGGTACTCCTCACTAAAATCATATTTGAATAAATGCACAGGAAGTTTCGCGGCTGCAGGATATGTGCTGTTCTCAGCCCTCCATTGGTACATGTTTTTCCTGGCTTGTTTCTTGTTATTCTCATATTCTCTCTCTGATTTCTTTAGGTCCACACTGTTGACCTTCCTGCCCAATGGCAGTCCAAATGTCTAGGAGAGACACCTAATTGATAGGTCTGCATATATCCTCCCATGCTTCATCACCTGCCGGGTCTCTGGGTTGTATTTCCAGGCACACTCGATAACTAGCTCTAGAGACACCATGGAGTACAGGAAACCGGCGGCATTCCAAATTCTGGACACAAATATTTCATCCAGCACAGGACTTCTATTCTTCTCATCATTTAGCTTAGCTGACCAGGCTTCCAAATTAGTATTCCCCTGATGGGTATCTGTAATTGTGCCATATTTGAACAGGACGCCCCTCTGAGATGAAAACATAGGCTTATTGAATTCAGCCTCACACTTGGCCAACCTCTTGTCATCCATGGATGCCTGCAATTAACAAAATCTTGTCTTACAATGGGCTTTCATATGCATGCATTTAGCAATTAACTCTACTAATCATCATGCCTACTGTATCTATTCAACATTAACTAACCATGTGGATGCATAAACCAAAACTTCAGATTAACAACCCATACTTGATTATTACAGAAACAACATGATGAGGGTTTCATTTACTTACCTGGATATGCAAATTTCTTTTATACCAGTGAATTCCCAGAAAATACTCTTAATTCAGCTGATAATCGCACACTTCTTATTTCCTACAAACTTCGTTCGTCGTTGTATCGCCTGTTTGAGGATATGGAAGCTGGTGCTCTGTAACAATAATTTCTTTGCAAGGTAAATGTAAAAATGACGTTAGATTTACCTTTTAACCTTGCAATTAAGGTAAATTTAGGGCAAACCCTGACAGATTGAATTTTGTTCGTTAATTTTCTGCATGGAAAGTCAGGATTTCTCCAGTTGTTTCATTGGGTCTTGTGTTCGGCAGGAACCACCTACCACCTCGGTGTGCATTTAATGTTAATGGCGGCAATGGGAGCAGGGTGATATCTAAACGACAGGATGATATTTGAATAAATATTGGGTGATGTTTAGATATCAGGTGATGTTCGCACCATCAGGTCGTCCTTTAAACGTCAGGAGGATATTTGAATAAATCGGGTGATGTTTAGATAATGATGACCAAAGTCATTCTTTCTTCCTCTCGAGATATCAGGATGACATCATCCAGATATTTGTTTATTATATCGCTAAGGCATGATGACGTCATCGTCATGTTATGCGAACAGGATCATGTTTATGAAATACCCTGCTGAGAGGTAAATGTGATGATGATGTCATCGTCATATCGTTTCTTCGTTTATCAGACTGGAATGACATCATTAGGATATTGGCTTAGGGGGATACTTCACGATAGGAGGATATTAGGAAATATCAGGTTACATTGAAAAATATGATCCTCGCGAAATACATAAGGCCGCCGACGGGTAAAGGCTACTATCACCTAAAATTGACGTCCGAATATTTGGACCGCATGATTTATCAGGTGATAAATTAGATCAGAGTGATCTTTTGAAATATGACTAATGTTACGAAATATGATCCTCCCTTGGGAATATTAGGTTTGACTCAAACTTTGACCATTCATAACTTTCACATCCTGATAAATATCATGGTGATGTAAAAGGCAAACCTGCATGAAATTTGATACTCTATTCAAAAATGAGGTTTTTGGAATGAAATATAAACTTTGACAAACTTACCTCATGATGATGACCTACCTAGCCTTTCTTGCATGATGTTCTGCATGACTTACTTTTACCAAACTGCCAAAGAGCACAGAACAAGCTAAACAAAAAGTTGGGTCCCTGTTTTGCCAAGTCAAAATGGGGCGTGTTGTGTAACCACAATAGAACTCCTCAGAATTCACAACTCACTTCCTCTAAACAACATGCCATCTTGGATTATAAAATCCAACCATTTTGTCCTATCCAAAGTAATAGGTTCCAAACAAGCTTTCCAAGCCTCTACAAAATCTAGATCTTCAGGATACAAACTTTTGAGCTCATCAAACCCAATAACCTCTATCTTCATTTCTGTCAACAAATTTTGCCTTCTACTCAGGGCATCTACTAGTCTGTTGGACTTCTCACTCCTGTGCTTCAAAACAAAAGTGTAACTATACAAAAACTCAACCCATTTTAAGTGCCTCTAGTTTAACTTTCCTTGACTATTAAGATACTGTAAAGCTTGATGATCATTATATAAAACAAACTCTTTTAACAACAAATAATGTCTCCATTTCTTGAAAACCTGAATTATAGCATAAAACTCCTGATCACAAACATAATACTTTTTCTTGGCATCATTAAACTTCTCACTAAAATAGACAATGGGCTTACCTTCTTGACTCAAAACAGCTCCTATAGCACTGCCGTTAGCATCATAATCTACATGAAATACCTTATTGAAATCTGGAAGTACCAAAACAGGTTGCTCTATGACTTTTTTCTTCAATGTATAAAAACTCTTGGCTGATCTTATAGTCCATCTAAACTCTTTTCTATCCCCTCTCATTGTCTTAGTTAGGGGTGCACAAATGATAGTACAATTCCTGATAAATTTTTTGTAAAAACTTGCCAAACCATGATTAGATCATACCTCTGTAGCACTCCTGGTGTAGGCCATTCGATGATAGCCCTCACCTTCTCTAGGTCCATCTTAAGACCTTCCTCTGAGACCACAAATTCCAGGTATACCAACTCCTTTGCAAAACTACATTTCTTCAAATTAATCAACAAGTTATCCTTCCTCAACTTTTCTAAAACTCTTTTGATATGCATCAAATCCTCCTCCCAAGTCTTATTGAAAATCAAAATGTCATCTAAATAGACAATAACAAAACTTCCCAAAACCTCTGTCAATGCCTCGTTCATGAGCCACATGAATGTGCTCAGTGCATTGGTAAGCCCAAATGACATGACTAACCATTCATTAAAACCTTCCTTTGTCTTGAAGGTTGTCTTCCATTCATCTCCTTCTCTGATTTAGATATGGTGATATCCACTCTTCAGATCAATCTTTGTAAAGTACTTGGCTCCACTCAAACAATCCATTATGTCATCCATTTTAGGCAATGGAAATTTCTACTTGATGCTGATCTTGTTGATGGCTCAGGAATTTGTACACATTCTCCACTCTCCATCTTTCTTTGGTGCTAGTATTGCAAGTACCGCACATGGACTTAGGCTCTCCCTTATTAGTCCCTTAACAACTCATGAACTTGCATGTTCATCTCTTCATTCCCTGTTGGAGTCATTCTATGGCTTGCCTTATTCAGAAAACTAGCTCCTGGTATCAAATCCATTTGATGACTTATCTTCCTCACCAGTGGTAAACCTTCTGGTACATTATCAGAGACAATGTCCTAAAATTCCTCCAACAGATCTGAGACTTCTGCTGCTACATCTTCACATTTCTCTTGGCTAATCTTAGGAATCAATGCAAAGCAATGGCACGCATGCTTCATACCCTCCAAAACTTTCCTACCATCTACCAGGAAACTTCAGGCAGTACTACATACCTTTTCTTCCACCTCTTTCAAGGGCTTCAACTTATGATGAACTCCATCATTTGTTAGGGAATATGTGTTTGCATGGCCATCATGGATAGCACACCTATCATAATGCCACAACCTCCCCATTAGCATATGACATACATCCATCAGTATGATGTCACACAGTACCTTATCATGATAGTCTCCAATATTGAACTTGACTAAACACTGCTCATTGACAAAAGCTCTATGGTCCTTCTATAACCATGCAATTTTCTATGGATGTGGATGCTTCCTTCTTGTCAACTTCAACTTGTTAACCATCTCATATGAAACAAGATTGTCAGCACTTCCACTATTAATAATAATATCACAACACTTACCTTCACATTTGCACCTTGTGCAGAATAAACTCTTCTTCAGATCTGGTTCTTTCTCTTGATTCAACAAGGTTCTTCTGACAACTAGGGTTTCTCCCCTTTCAACATCTTAAGAATGCTGAGACTGTGCATCTTCATCTACATGTGTATATCATGCATTACCTTTAGCTCTTCTATTTGTCCTTCCTTGATGTTGCGGACACTCGTATGCTTGATGCCCTTCTTCTCCACATTGGAAACATGTTCCTCTGAAACATCCTCTTCTAGGTTCTTGCCCAGGTCAGCCTCTTCCTCTTCATCTTTACTCACCATTTTTCTAGTCATGAGGGCAGTAGGCATTAACTCCTCTCTGATTTCGACTGGTGCCAACTTCTTCACTTTTGTTTTGATCTTCATTTCAGCCTCTATAAGATCTTCCACCAGTCCTTCAACATTGATCTCTTTCTCTTTGCTTGCTTTCAAATCTTTTCTTCAGCTTCTCTTCCACCTTCAGGGAAAACTGGTATGCATCTTCTATGGTGGTCATTCTAACTAGGCTCAGTTCCTCTTGAATACTTGGTCTTAACCCATTAATTTAATGGGCTACCTTCTCCTTGTTGGCCTCTACATGCTCTGTCCTGATAGTAATCTTATAAAAATTTTGTATACTCTTTAGTAGGCTTGTTACCTTGCTTCAATCCTTGTAGATTCTTCAACAACTCTAACTCGTAGTCCACAGGGATGAACTGCTCCTTTAATTTTTCCACCATATGTCTCATCTGGTAATCTTTCCTTTTCCTCTTCTATTCCTCTCTAACTGGACCTCCTTCCACCAAATATTGGCATGGCCCTTCAACTCTATTTTCACAAACTTGACCCACTCTGAATCATCTACATCTTCATACTCAAAATATCCTTCCATATCATTGATCCAATCAATAAGCTTTTTTGGATCCAAATCTCTAGAATATGTAGAAACATCAATCATGGGCCTCTTTCAGATCTTCAAAACGACCCTCAACAACCTACCTTCTGTAGGATCTCCTGTAGCTTCTTGTTCATTCTTAAATAGCTCTTCTTCAGCTTCATCCTCACTTTTGTCTCTTGTTCTTGGCTCAAACCCTCTTCACAGCTCCTCTTGCAATGCATCAATTTGCTTTTGCAGGGCCCTAAAACCCTCTTTTGTCAAAGCATTTCTCCCAAAATGGTTTCTTCATGGAGGCATTTTGATCTCCACAGCAAACCCACAACCTTAGGTCCTGGTGCAAACTACCTCACGATTGGCGATCTATCTACACACCCAGGAACCCTTACCTTGATACCACTTGATGAAAGGGGTAAATCTCAAAACACACAAAAAAAGAAATTGGACATAGAAAATAGAATATTATTTTATTGATTTTGGACAACTCATTACATTATAGAAGCTCAAATACAATCAGAGGATGAATCCTCCATAAGTTGCAACACATTACAACTTCCTATCTCCAGACTCTAGAAACTTTTGCCTTCTCTAACCCCAAATCTGCTAGGGTT
This sequence comes from Cunninghamia lanceolata, assembly GCA_027924645.1. NCBI lineage: Eukaryota > Viridiplantae > Streptophyta > Pinopsida > Cupressales > Cupressaceae > Cunninghamia > Cunninghamia lanceolata. The sequence continues at coordinate 7,607,898 of BSBN01000870.1, forward strand.
TCTATTTTACCACCTTTTCTTGACTCTACGCTTTTCCCCCTTATCTCTAATACTACCAAGGGTTCTCAAAAATGGTCATAAATAGCCCTTTTAGCGGCCTCTAGCTAAAATTTTGACATTTAAAACTCCCTCCAAAAGTAGGTCAACTTCCGGGAAGCATAACTTTTTATCCGGGTGTCCGATTGACGAACCATTTGAAGCATAGAAAATCTTGTGAAGTGAACTATGACACTGGAAATCTATAAAGAGATTTTTGTAAACTTTTCAGGGTGTTATGGGATGTTTTAGTACCTCATATATGATTTTGACACTTTTCTGGGAACCTCACAAAATTAAAACTTTTATATCTTGAAATCTAGATATGATCTTGAGCTGAAATTTACCAAGAATGATTATTTGAATATTCTAAAGCTTTGGGAAAAATTTTGGGCTCAACCGCTTATCTGATAAAGACTTACTAAAAATAGTAAATTTTGGTATTCTTAGCCCTGTTGGAAACTTTGAAGGTTCTGAATCATTATTCAAGCAAATGGGTATCCAAAAACATCAATTTTGAATCAAAATTGTTTTTGGGTGATGCAAGATTGCCCTTAAACCTTTGGATACTCCTGCATCACTCACAAATGATGAATAAAACAAAATGGGGCTGACATATACAAACTAGGGAGGTGTTCTAAGTTGACACCACAAGAGAGGGGCCAAAGAACCCAACTAGGACCAGGGCACTCGGGTGCCCTAGGAATTTAGCTCGACAAACTCAAAGGAGTATCAGATGTCATGGGCTTAGTCCAGTCCTAAGTTTATTCTGTTGGGTTTATTCATTGAGATTGATATTTTATCATTTTTATGCTGAAAAAGGTGTTAAAATAGGTCCTGATTAACAAAGGTAACATTTTAGGTCCAACCAAGTGCAAAACTAAGTGTAAAATTCTAGTGTACACATTTTACGACATAATACTATGATCATCTTTCAACACTTTACAATTGACTTACACCTAGTGCAAAAGATACTCTTCCTTAACCATCGTTCTTCATCTTCTTTAGAAAGCTTTAGAAAGACCTAGCACAACATCAAATTCTCTTTTGGACTTTTGGTGTCACACTCTCTATCTCACTATGTGGTTCATCACTCCTTTAATTCATGTGCATTCTCTTTTTAGTGCATCCATGTTCTTTCTGTAATTCTAGATATTCAAATGCCATATGGTCTACTTCTCCATATATAAAACAAAAACTAATGAAATTTTTTCCATAACCTCTTCTACCTTTTGCTTCCTTGTTTTTATGTTTTTTCTCATCTCTAGATTCTTGTGCTCCACTATTGGATGTTGTTGTCTCCTTCTGCACATTCCTTTTCTTCTCTCTTTGCTTATTCCTTCTACCCTTTCCCTTTCCCTTGCCCTAATCTCCTTGGACAACTTCTCTTCTACCTTCAACATGAGTTGATACACCATGGATTAGATTGGAAATAAATAAATCTCATCTTTAAGTTCACTCCATAAAGCATCTAGAGATTGAGACACCATTCCCACATCATCCTCCATGTGACCTACTAAGATACCAAGTTTATAAATATCCTCAATGTACTTGTTTTCCAATTATTCCTCTCTATCATAAATTATTAAACTTCATGAACAAGTCCAATATATAATTTTTAGGTTAGAACTTTTACTTCAATTATTTGACACCATTCAATCCTATCTAGAGATCTTTGGCTTGTTCTTTTTCACCTATCTTTCTACACATACTCCCACTATATGGCCATATGTGCCTTGAATCTAGTGATTGCACACTTAAGTATCTTAGGTTCTTAAATGGATTCAAACTCAAAATACTTTTCCAATTCATGGATCCAATCCAACAAATCTTTAGGATCTAGACCACTTGAGTCACAAGGAAGACCAAACCTTGGTTTTCTTCCCACTCTCATCAATGCTCTAGTAAATTTATCTTTGGCACTCAATATTATCCTAAACTAGAAGGCTACTCATTCCACAATTCTTGAAGTAGTCTTTCCCCACCATTGGCATCTCTAGCTTTGACCATTGTTTACCTTTGCATAATCTCAAGAGTTCCCAACCTTCAATAGCTCTTAAAATGCTAGCAAGTTCACCATCACAACTCCCTTTGATCATCTTCATCATCATGTCATCCTCTCTAATTCTAGTTTCCTCCTCTTCTTTTATTAACCATCTTCCTTTATGAGTAACCTACATTGTAACAAATGCACATTTTTTGCCATGGGTTTACCTTCTTGACCCTTCTATCAACCTAGACTTTGATACCACTTGATGCATTCATGGTTAGAGTCCCATGAAAGAGTCTATTCATCTATCACAATTGTGCAGATAAGCAAAATGACTATGAAAACACATAATATAAACATATAGAAGACAAATGAGATGTTGTAATTTTGTGATATTATTATCAAATGATAGACTTATTCAAAACATATGTTGCAATTAAGTGTGTGGTCAATTTCAAGTTTAGGAATAAGAATTCTCAAGTTTCAATCTAACATGCCCATAGGCTAAGTCCGATTAATTCAATGGAGAACCTAAAGTTCACAACTCTAACTATATCTTGTTTCCTCTTGTTCCCAAGAATTTCCTTCTTATTTGTAAAGATCCTTTCTCATGGTAAGGTACATTCAACAAAAGGGTTGTAAACCTTCCTTCTTAACCATTCCTAGATCCAACTTCAAATATTCCAATCAATGCGATATAAAAATTTGGTGTGAAAGTGAAAAGGTGCATTACCCATAATAGCTTGCTAATGTAAAGGACCCATAGGGCAGATGCAATGTGCAGTGAATTTTGTATATGGTGGAACTTGATGTAGTCTAGGTCACAAGCCCATTTGAGAGTCTTCAAAATAGGAATATTGTCAAATGTTACTACAAAATTTAGAGGCTTGCAACATTGTGAATTCTTGATGTAGAACCTGGAATGCCTAAAATGATAATTGGGTAGGAAAATGTCTTTGCAGTGGAAACTATTAGCTACAACAAGACTCTGAAAAATAGAAAATAACAAGAAACCTACAAAAAAAATGTGAAATGAAATATTTTTGGTTGATACAAGATTGGTTGACCCCTAAGATGTTCCTACATCATATTAGGCCTTCAAATAATATATTCTTGGGAGGCAAATCAATTTTTCTTAGAGATGGACTCATTGATAACCACTAAAGCTTTAACAAAACACTTTTCTCTATATTGGAAAATTAACAATATTCCAAGATAAGCTTATAATGTTTTAGAACAGTTTGAGGAAATAACTATTCAACACTTTTACCAACAATCTAATTACATTGCCAATCTTGTCACAAACTTTTGAATTGATTGAAATGATGAGATAATAACTGGGATTCATTAGAAATATGGGAAGAACTTTAAAATGTGTGGCAACTAGATTCTCATATGGAGCCATCAAAGCCTCATACTTTTTCATCATTTTTATTATCCTCCCATTTGATACCTATTGATGGGTGTTTTGACACACTTCTCAACTCAGGTGAAAATCTAAGATGAACCCTCATCTCTCTTGAAAGGAATCAACTCCCAAATGGAAATTGACTATCCCCAAGGTCTTTGTAACCAGTTCATGGCCATTTGAAAGACAACTTAGTGACCATGTATTTTTCTGTTCCAATCAAGGGGTCTACAAAACTTGGCAAACTTTCAAGCTTTTAAAGGTTAAATTACACATAAATAATTAGTTTTCAGATTTATCAATGCATAAGCAAACTAATCTAAGCATTTATTCCTTAAGATATGACATTTCAACTCATAACCAACAATATATCAAATTGCCATCATGAAATATCAACTTTCTAACACTATGCAATTTTTGAAAACCTAATCTAATCCTAAACTAACTAGATCTAAAAATAAAATACAAAAGATAGGGAAGGAAAGAGAGGGTTTGAGAGAAAATAAACTTAAAAATCTAAACTTTTAGCCACATATCACTATCAACAATGAATAGATACGTTGAAAACTTAACCATCCTTGATCTGATAATGAAAATCAATAATCAATCTTCAAGAAGGTGCAATCTTCTAGGATACCATCATCACAAGCTGTACTACAACAAACACCAAGATCTTCGCATAGAATGAAGAGAACTCAACAGTTCATTTGATTGTGTTTAGATTGGCCACACAAAGTTATTTACAATCAAAAAACAACTAGTAACATAAAAACATTACAAACTCATCAAATATACATCAACTAGCTATTGAAAATGCAAGAAAATAACTTGGTGTTTGGAGAAAACTATGAGAAAATAATGAAAATTCTAAAAAATATGATTTATTTTTGTCAGGTTCAAGTAAAAAGTGTTTCTAATATGTTTCTCAATAGTTTTTCCCAACCCATACAAATAATTTCAGTTGTACATATATACAAATCATCTAGATGATACTAATTTTTTGCTTTTACAACCAATGGCTAAGATCAATTTGATCCAAGGGCTCAAAATGAATGCTCCAACACAAAGTCAATCTTGGTGGTAGGTGTCAACAAGAAAGAGTGAACCACCTAGGACAAGCTAAAACAAGTCTAACCTATCCAATTCACTAATTCAAGCAACCTCTAGTTTAGACTAAATAGAAATGCACAATTAACCATATTTGCACCCTATCTATATGCATTCCTATTGATATGTCCTAATGATAATGTGCTAAGCTATGTCTAAAATTAGCTATGAGTACTCAAATTGACATAATTTCTTTGCATTCTAATTGCTTGTTGGAAATGGAAGGGAGAGGCACAATTTATAGATTTTTGGAGGTGAGGATGGAGGGCTAGGATTGAATTGAAGGATCAAGGGCTCAAATTGCTTGAGGATCCTCAAGCAAGGAGAATTGGACAAGTGTCATGAGAAGGTTGGATGAGAGAAATTCTCCAAGATTCAAGAGAAGATCAATGAATGGAATTAAATGGTTGAATGGATGAATGGCTAGTATTGGGTAGGTGTATGACACATATGTGTAAGGCTTCATTTATGAAAATGTATGGTTTGGATTTTGTGAAGAATTTAAAATTGGGAGGAGAGGAAAAGTGGAATATAAAATTGGATGAATAGTGGATAAATAGTGCTACATGGAATTTAAAATTCCATGAATAGTGACACTTGGAGTGCAAGAAAAGGAAATGGGACAAATGTACACTTTTTGGAAGATTTGCGATGCTTCCAAAGTACCACTTGTAATGTATATGCATGTACATTGAATGAGAAATGGACTTCTAGAAACATGGGGAGATGTAATTGTGAGTTAATTTTAATCAACTCATGTGCACATGATTAAGAGGAAAATAATGAGGATTACTAAAAGTAATCAAAAGAGCACAAAATAGGGATTTAAATAAATAGGGACATTTATTTAATTTTTTGGGAATGCATATGAACTATAGTTGTCAAGAATATTTTATTTTTTGAAGTATAGTAGAAGAAATTGATTTTTAGTGATGGGGAAAGGTGAGGAAAATATTAATTAAATATTTATGAATTATTTAATTAACGTGTGTATGGGTGAAATGGTGTGAATTGTCAGGTTTAGAATGTAGATGATAGATGGTTGTGATCATTTTCAAGTGTCTACATTTTGTCCCTCTTTGATATGGCATCATTAATGTCGAGGTTGATGGGATATCAAAGAATATTTGGATAATTGACATGCCCTAGTTAGTTGACAGGAGAAGGAAGCATAGTGAGGTGATGCTCCCTCAAGATATCGACAGAAAATGAAAATATTTTTGGTGATGTCTTGAAAGAGGGAAGAAGGACCAGACAGGAAGAGAGAAGGATAAACAAGGAAGGTAGGATGGGGTGGGGGAGAAAAAATGGGGACATGGGGTGAAATTTGGGGTTAAGAGGAAAAATTAGGGTTTTAGTGGCTACATATAAGAAATGGAGGGCCCATTCTCCTCATTTGTCTTCTTGTGATTTGCAAACTTTGATTAGAGGACAGAAACCTGATTAAAGATGAGATGGAATAGATTCCACAAGAGGAGCATTGTGTGGAGTGGGTGAGGGAGTACTTGTGGCCTGCGGTGACAGGAGACCCAATAAGTGCCTAAACTACACTTTGTGATTTTGGTTTTAGGCTAGTTAGGAGCATTAAATTCTAGGAGGAAAGGGGGATAGACTAGGCACTACAGTAGGTGAATTAGTACTTAGGGGCCTCTTTTAGCACCCTGACGATATGGATCAGCACCCAGACCTGGGATTAGCACCCAGTCTGGCGATTAGCACCTTGCTAGCGTGAATTAGCACTAAATTGGGTAGGTAGAAATAGGAGGGATTAGCGCTCAGCTGAAAAGGTTTGGCACCCAAAATGATTTGTTCAGCATTGAGAAATTGCACCTAGTCCAACGATTAGTGGCTAGGGATCTGGGTTTAGTGTCCAGAGTGGTTGGATTAGCACTAAAAATTATTGGTTCAATACTTAGAAGATAATTAGCATTGAGTCTAGCGATCAGTGTCGAGACCCGAGGATTAGCACCTAGATCGGGGGATTAGCGCTTAAAATTATTAAGTGTGAAAAAGAGAATGAAGAAGACTAGTATGCACACTAGATCAAATCCTCTTCCACAATAACATTCAAGGACAAGATCAAGCCAAATCACTACCAAATAAAGGTGGACTCAACTACAGATCTTGTAATCAAGAGTGCTATGGAAAGATCTGATTTAACCAAGCCTTTTTATCAAATCCTAGGTCAAATATGAATTAAAGCCTAGTTCTATGATGATCAAAGCATAACTCACAAACAATGATAGATACAAACAATCTGAAAGAAGCCCTAAGATTAGTGAATAGAGGAGAACCTAATTCCAAAAGTAGAGGCGTCAAAAGACTAATTTGCGAGCACCAAAGTCCTTGAAGTGAGAATTTTCCAAAAGTCATAATTGAGAAAATGTTCTAGAGACTACTTAGAAGACAGGTCTGAAACAGAAGGACTATTTTGTGAGCATCCAAGTCTTCCACAGAGGAATATTCTTGAACTGTTGTCAGATTCTGAAACCCTTTCCTTTACTCAATCATCTTGTACCTTCACCTTTTCATATTTAACACCTGTAAGTTACACACAAAAAGAAAAGGGGATTGGGGGTTATGGTGTTTAGGGACTTGCCTCAGTCAAATCCTGGGATAGCATTAAAGCTTCCCAACACTGTTGTTTGATAGATAGTGGGTGCCCTAGTAGGGTAGAGGCTAAACAAAATAATGATAGAATGATTCAAATAACAATGATATCACTTTGGAGGTGAAGTCCTTAGGAGAATGAAGATCCTTCAACTCATAAGGAGATGGATGATGATTCAAAATCTGCAACAACACACACAATACAAACACAAATCTACTCTAATAACATAATGAATTATTTAAATGCTCTTTTCTCTAAGATTATAAGTTAGCTATATCCATCTTCACTCAAAATGAATTAAAAAACTAACTTATATATGATTTCTCACTAACATTCGTGAATAAAATCAAAAGAGCCAACAAAAGGAAACCTTTTTAAAGGTCCTATGATGACATGTATTGAAATTGGCCCCGACCAATTAGGGAGGACTTGGGCATTGGTGCCTAAGTCCCAAGGCACCTTTTTAGTCTAGGGTAAGGTAAATCATGGGCCTCTAGTTCCCAATTTGTATTGGTCTTGGGGGATTTTGCATTGGGATGAATATCTTGCATGTATAATGTTAACACAGGGACCTAGGAGCTAAACTAGGAGGTAAAAACACATGTGTCCACTTTTTACTCCATAACATTTAGCCTCCACTTTAATGTGCATATGATCTTACGATCATTAGATGCATTAAAGTACGGTCAAAGCATATCAAACACATCAAAACCTTAGAATGAAGACACACCCTAAGTTTGAAGGACTATTTCTAACCCCAAGCTTAGGAAAACATAAGACAGTGAATACAATAAAGCAAGCATGCAATACATAGAGAAGACATGAATATAGTCACACAATACAAAAAGAAGACATGATTTAAATGTGATTATATAAATAATCCTAACTACACAAAAACACACATCGTGGAGGGAGCTCATCATTACACGTCTTTAGACCATGCAAACACATGAAGTGGTGGGAGCTCATTGCTACGCACCTTTATACCACTAAAACATGCAAAACATGCAAGGAAGACACAAAAAACATATGGAAGACACATGGAATACACGCGCGTCGTATAGTATGTCATCAACACACTATACATCTTATACACAACAAACATGGGCGATAGTTGTTGAACACACCACGATACTGAGAGGGGTGGGGTGAAACAATATCTAATCAAACTTTAACTTCTCAAGAATAGATTAAAACTTAAGAAAATTACAACATCAACATAAACATGAAAGATTAACTCAATGCATATCAACACATAACACCAGATGTATGTGGGAAATCCAAGAAGGAAAAAAACCATAGTGAGGATTAACTCACAATATATGAAGCTCAAAACAACTTTGTTTTAGGGCTACAACCCAAGGAAGATACTACTCCCTAAATCCTTGCTTTAGGGTCACTCCCAAGGAAGCTACAACTCCCTTTATACTTTGTTTTAGGGCTACAACCCAAGGAAGCAACCACTCCCTGATCTGAGAACAAACTTAGAAAACATTACAGTATGACAGTCTTTATACTACCTGAAAACTGACATTGAAGTTCACAGCTTTGATGATTGCAATCCTACCTCTTTACTCTTTATTTTGATGATTGGATTAGTTAGGCATACTCTTTACTTGATCACTATCACAAATATGTCTCCAAGATGAATCAAGAAAACATCTACAACTTCTGCTATTTCTCCTTCTATTGCACATCATAATACATCTATTCTGCTTATTTTCTTGCTTGTAAACCTTATCAATCACTTTTCTATCACACACCTCCTAACTCAATTTGATTTACAATATATGCATGATATTACATTGATTATATTGCTTTCTATCTAGAGACAACATGAAAAATACATTTACAAGTCATCCAGACAACATACAACTTGAAATGTGTAGAGGACAAGTCCTAAATAAGACTACACGCTACACCAACAGAAGATTCATGCCTTGTAGACATCAAAACTTGCTTAACCAGGTTTAAAACATCCTTCACAACATCAAACATCAAGGAATTACATCTGTACGCTCTACTCATTTGAAAATAGGATATCCTTCAGCAAAGACATATGAAACTTGAAGCATAACGACCACATCAACTTGAAAACCTTGTGTGGTACTGGAAACAAGAAAGATCTTCATGAAATATTTTGCATATGAGTCTACGGGACTCATACAACATCTTCGAATACTCCTTTATCTATGCACATCAAAGATTTGTGCCATTCATCTTCAACCATGAACTCTGAGAATAACCTGTCATTCAGAATACACTAGTGCAACATGCTGTCATTGGAAAACTAAGCTTGCAAACCACCAAGAAACTTGAAACTAAAAGGAAGCATGTAATTCACATCCATAAACATGTTCACAAAACCGTAAAGACAAACATTCACATCCAGAGGAATGCAAAGAATTTCAATTAGCTTTTATCATCACATTATATTGTCAGAACACATGCCGGTATTCTATCATGCATAACTTTCATAGTGAAGGGACAAATGATCTAAAACTTTGGAATTATCACCTTCATAGCACCCTGAACATAGTTCCAAAACTACATAGCCATGGCTACTAATGTGGAGGAATGCGGAGCAATCTCCTAGATAGTCTTCACAGGCAATCATCCTGTAGCAAAGACTTTCACTAACTTCTGGAGGCCAAACCTTCTTTATATCAATAGATGCATTCTTAGGAACATTAGGAGAGATCATATAATATGCTTTAGGCCACCAATAACATCTTCTCATCCTCAACAAATCTTGATGTATCATTATTTATCTTAGTGCTTCTAATTCCCATGTTAATATGACTTCATACTCAACTTCTTCAATGATCAAGGGGTAAGTGCACAAAGATGAGGGACCAAAATGGGGTCTTAAGTTGCCACTTTTTTTCTAAAATCAGGAAACATTGATGTTGGATGAGAAATTGAAGATAGCTACACTCAAAATTTGAAGATGGAATGAAAACAATAGTTGTAGTGCTTCGAATCTAGTTTCTAAACTACTAATTTTTTCAAAAAATGGTTGAGATTAAGGGGTTCAAAAAGGGGGAGCACACAAATTGGTCTTGTTTTTCTCAAAAGAACATAACATAGCGTCTGGTGTGCCCCCCCTAAAATGTTAACTTTTTTTTAGTATTTCAATAATCGCTCCAGTGAGAAATTGGGTAACACCATGTAGTGTATCCCCAATTTTTCTGATAATTGTTTAATGAATAATTGATTTTTTAGTAATTTTTAAAGTGGACACATCCTGAAAAATAGAAATTTGAGCGTGCTCCCCCCTAAAATGTTTGAAAACTAATCAAAAATCATTTTTTTTTTGAATTTGTGTAGAATGGAGTCTAGTTTCTAAAAATATAACTTATTTCAATTTTTGATGAATGGTTAAAAAAAGGTCAAAAGTACTAGACACTAGTTTTTGACAAAAACTAGACACACTAATAAAAGAAATTCAAGATGAAACACTAAACATACTCAAAATGTGAAAAAAATTATATGGTTAGATAGCTAACAAAGAGCTTAAGATTATGGTGGTATTTTTTTTGAGTTTTCATTGAAAAAGTGCCATCTGGATGGGAAGCACACTCTAGATTATCTCCAGATTTTGCTAAAAACTGATAAAAACACATCAAACAAAGCTAAGCATAATGCGAGCGCATTATAACATGCTCACGTCATGTGAAATCAATAACATGCCTGCATTATGATAAGCATAACTGGAAATACACATGCCAATTGCATTTGCTTGAAAGTTTCTAAAGCTTTTTCAACAAATCCATTTTTTGCATATCTTGCAATCATTGCATTCCATTATAGAACATCTCTTTTAGGTGTTACGTCATACAATTGACATGCCTTGTCTATGCTTCCACACTTTACATACATGTCTACAAGGGTAGCTACACTTCCTATCGTCTCTCTCACTCTCTACTTCTCTCCCCTCTCTATGTCCTACCCTTTCTCTGAGTCTCTACTTCCCTCCCCTCTCTACCTCCTACCTTCTCTCTCACTCTCTTCTTCCCTCCCCTATCTACCTTCTACCCTCTCTCTCACTCTACTTCCCTCCCCTATCTACCTCCTACCCTCTTTTTGAGTCTTTACTTCCTTTGCCTCTCTACCTCTTACCTTCTCTCCCACTCTCTTCTCCCCCCTCCCTCTCTACCTCTTACCATCTCTCTTACTTTCTACTTCCCTCCCCTGTCTACCTCCTACCCTCTCTCTCAGTCTCTGCTTCCCTCCCTTGTCTACCTCCTATGGTCCTCTCCCACTCTCTACTTCCCTATTGTCTCTACCTCCTATCCTCTCTCTCACTCTCTACTTCCCTCCCCTCCCTACCTCTCCTTGTTATTCTTCCCATCCAATGAAATTTTATAAATTATCTTGTTTCCATTTCATCATCCCAATTTATATCCTTGTCCCTCTTTGCATGTCCTCATTTTCTTGTTTCCATATTCTTTATCGACATGTGAGAGGAGAGGGAGGAAGAGGGAGAGAGGATGGAGATGGATGGGAGAGAGAGGGGAGAGATATGGTGATAAGGGCAGAGAGAGTCCTAGTTTTCTTGTTTTGGAGAGAGAGATAGGGTTGGTCAGGTTTATGAGTTTAGGGTTGCTTAAGTTTAGGGTTTAGTGGAATTATTTATGGTTTAGGGGTTCAGGGTTGCTTGGGTTTATGGTTTAGGGGTTAGATTTTATGGGTATTATTTAGGGTTTAGGGGTTTTGGGAGAGAGAGAGAGAGAGGTTTAGGGTTGCTTAGGTTTAGGGGCATATTTAGGGTTTATGAGTTTAGGGTTACTCAGACCTTTAGGGGTAAATTATTTCTAGTTTATGAGTTTCTAGGGTTGCTCAAGTTTAGGGTTTATGGGTTAGTGTTAAAGGGGAATTATTTAATAATTTTCTTCCAATCCTCGTAATACTAACACATTAGTCCATCCATCTCTTAATCCATCAATCCCTATCTTCCATCCACCATATAACTCACTATCTAATCCACCATTAAACATTCTAAGCTCTAATCCATCAACCCATGAATGCTTGAAAAAATTTCTCCTTGAAGAGTCTTTTACAAAATCCAAAACTAAAAGCAAAGATATGGAGCCATCCAAATCCACTGATCCAATTTCATCCCCCTCTAACACTCCCAATCCTAATCCATCTTGGCCTCCTATATCCATTCACTCGATCCTAATCGTAACCCCACAACATCTTCCAACATTATCCATCAACTATATGGATATCCTAGTCCATCAACCCATGAAGCCATGAAGGATGTGACCCAGGGACTATTAGCAAGGAATCTAAGAACATCATGTACTCAAATTCCTATCCTTGAGCCCAACAAAGAACCTCCTAATAACATGTATACCACTCCAACACCATCATCCACTCCTATGTCTATCCATTTCATTGAAGAGTCTCCTACCATAAGTCCAAGTCAAACCCCATCATGTAGCCATGTTGTCAAACATTCAAAGATTATTGATCCTAGATCCAAGAACCCATCACATCCATCTAAGAAACCCAATAGCTATACTTTAATCTAGCTTAGTCCAAAGAATGTGGAAACACCAACCACCTATCCTAATCTAAATCCAAACATCCCATCTAATCCCATCTTAGTTCCCTTACCATCTCATGGTCAACCCCTCTGTACATCAATCCCATCATTAATCCTCCAACATCTCCTAGTGAACCCCCATTGCCACCTCTTACTCCCCAATCCAATGAATATCAATGCATCCCCACTTATCCTATCCATATCTAATATTGTGCTATCCATGCTTATCCTCCTTGTGATCAAGATATTATCTATGGTCTTGAGATCTTATCCATGAGCAAGTAAGTTCCCACATCACTCCTATCCATCATCCCATTAGCCCTATCCATCCTCCCGTGCTAGTCCTATTCATTATCCATCAATATCCCATGATGAGACGCTTGGTCCCCAAGAAAACATAGACAATCAAATAAATATCTTCTAGGTTTAGGGTTGCTCATTTTTAGGGTTCAAGGGTTAGGGTTTAGGGGCATTACTTATGGTTTAGGGTTTATGGTTTAGGGGTTAGGGGTTAAGGTTTATAGGTTTAGGTTTATGGTTTAGGTAGAGAGGTGAATAGGGAGATATAGAGGAGACTGAGCCTAGGAGAGATATCTCTGTCTCCTCTATCCCTCTCTCTAACTATACCTACCTCTCTATCTCTCTCTCTCTCCACATCTCTTTATCTTGCTAGATCTCTTTCAATCCCCTTTCTCTAACTCTACCTTTCTATCTCTCCCTCCCTCACTATTTGAGGTTTACATGAGTTTAGGGTTTCTCAAGTAAATAGGGTTTAGGGTTTAGGTAAGGGTTTAGGGGACTTATTTAGGCTTTAGGGGTTTAGGGATGCTCGAGTTTAGGGTTTAGGGTTTAGGGGTTAGGCTTTATGGTTTAGAGAGAGATAGAGCGAGGGGACCAATAGAGATTGGGAGAGATAGGGAGATAGAGGTTTAGGGTTTCTTCTAGGTTCTATGGTGTTTAGGGGAAAATTGGATTTGTTTTGTCTAGTGTTTAAATACTCCTTTCACCTAACACATTCAAGGACCTTAGGATCGAGTGGCAGATGACTAATAGGTCCTTGGTCACTTACAAATGTAGGGAAGATTGGATTAGGGTGTTTAATTATCAATTTTCCTTCTCCTATGCTCAATTAACCATTAAAACCCTAATTTTGCAAATACGACAGTAAATAGATGAATTATAGAAAAAGCTCTTGTAGAGGGAAGTAATATGACAAATAATAGAGTACCTGTTCTCAAGGTTATGAAGCAGAAAAGTCAAGGACACAGGAGTGGACGCCCAAGTCCAAGGCCCTGGTTTTTGTCTGGATCTGAGAACTTAGTCTGCAACTCTTTCTTGTTGTTTCAAAGATTTTCCCATCATAGAACTTGGAGGACTAATGAGCAGGTGCCTAAGTGCAAGGGGCAGATTTTCCTCCTGTTCTGCAATTCTGACACTCTAAGATGTCTTCCTACAAATTCACTTTGTCCAGCTCCTCAACATGTAACCTGCAATCATGAAAACTTTGGGAGTGGGTTGTGGTGTTTAGAGGCTTGCCTCAGTCAAGCCCCAGAGGACACTTAAGTCTCTGAACACCTTTGCTAGATAGAGAGTGTGTGCCTAGGGAGGTAGAGGCAAAAACTAAATGAAATAATGATCAGAAGCACAATATAATGTCACCTTGTAGTGGAGATCTCATGGGAGGAAGAAGCTCTTCATTCCATGATGAAATGGATGCTCAAATCTGCAAACACAAACACGTAAACTACACAAATCTACTCTTGCAACACAATGAAAGCCTTGAATCCCCTTAAGAATGCCTAAAGTTCACAATGATCATCTAGTTTACAAATGAATGCCTAAACATGCTTTTATATTCAACTACAAACACTCCCGACAAGATTTTTGTAATTCAAACTTACCGTGTCAGCATAGCACCCAAATAATGATCACACGCTGACACCTAAAAATTAGGACTACCCCAAAATAGGGTAGGACTAGGGCACTGGTACCCAAGTCCTCCCCCCTATTTTGGGTAGGGGTTATCTTAAGTATTCCCCCTAGGTCCTATTTGTCAATACACTTAGGGGTTTTCTCATCGGGATGTCAAATTATGATGTGATATGTCCTAAATGCACACTAAAGACCCAGGAGATAAACCTAAAGAGGGAAAATCCCTCAAGGGGACATTTTTTAACGTTACATTTAACCCTCACTTTAATGTATGTATAAACGCAAGGCCAATACATGCATTAAAGTACAGTCACAAACATAGCAAACACATAAAGCATGGAGAAGACACGCCAGACATATTGAAGACAATGACAGGCACGCAAAACACGGAGAAGATAGTTACAGTCACGCAAAACATGGAGAATACAGTAAATGCATAGAAGACACATTAATGAATAGAAGACAAGAATGATTTCTTTTCTTTTCTTTTTTATCATATATATGAAATGCAAATGCAAGTATAGGAAAGTAAACAAACCTCCCATAATACAGGATGCACTTATCGCGCAGGTCTTTAAACTGTATATATGGGGCAACACACATGTAAGACACACAAAACCTCCCAAGATGCAGATTGCATATGGGGCAACAGACACACCAAACAAAGCAAGCACGCCAAACACACACACTTTAAAGACACAGAGAAAACATGACAAACAAGAGATGGAGTGTTCCTATTTCTAGGCTCAACACCATCTTAGGCACATTACAGGCACACACTGACAATTGGGCTTTGCCATAACAATCACCGAAGACATGCTTAAGGGTTGAGTTAGTCATAGAACTGCTCCCTGCCTCCTCAGAGGACTTTTGAAAATGACAGGATGATGCAATTTGCTCCGAGAAATACACCATCCCTGCCTCCGCAGAGGGCTTAAGATAAAAAGGATATACGTGATATCCCACCTCCGCAAAGGGCTTACATGATTGATTGATTGATTACAAACAAACTCAGGATGTAGGAAGCACTCATCGCGTTGGTCTTTAAACTACATCTAAGGACAAGCACATAGCTAACATCTACAATAGACAACTTAACTTATATATGCCCCCACCTTAAGGTGGTTGATATGAGGTATCGATATCAAGTGCATTAAGGTTGGAAGAAAACACACAAGGGAACACTAAATTTCACAAAGCCCATGCCCCTCAGAGGTGACATGTACTTCACGGTTGCCAAATGTTCCCACAAACACATCCCTGCAAGAAACATGTTAGTGTCTACAACATCATGATAAACAACAACATCAATGCATACGATAAAACACACAAAGAGCCAAGGTTATACTACGAATTCAAAGTTCAAGGATAACCGTGGGGCTATATCATGAAGCTCTCCAAATTGAGTACCACCAAGGCCACATTCAAAGACAAACAAAGGTGCATAGAGCAGTAGTATTGTTAAGGTTTGTAAATGAGTCTTAGTGGAAAATTGGATTTGTTAATGTTTAGTGTTTTGATGTTTAAATCCTCCTCTCTACTTTACATTCAAGGACCTAGGGTCAAGTGGCGAGCACTATCGTACCCTAGATCATTGTGAGATGTAGGGAAGCTTGGATTAGGGAATTTAATCACCAATTTACCTTCTCTTATGCTCAATTGACCATTAAAACCCTAACTATGCAAATACAACAATAAACTGATGAATAACAGAAAAAGCTCTTGGAGATGGAAGTAAAATAGAAAATCATAAAGTACCTATTTTTCAGGGTTCTGAGGCAGAACAGTTAGGGACACTGGAGTAGGCATCCTAGTCCAAGGGACCAGTTTCTTTGTGGAATCTGGACCTCCTTTTGACACTGATCAACACTGTAACTCCTATTTCTAGAAATTCAACTGCAGAGGACACTAGAGTGAGTGCCCAAGTCTTGGAAATGCTCCAGTGTCCTTCTTCTCTTTGGATCATGAATCCTTGATGTTTGCCAATCCTTCCTGCAACTTCACTTTTCCCAAATGCGACACCTATAACCTGCAATCACAAGACTTTGGGAGGGGGTTGTGGTCTCCGAACACTGTTGCCAGATAGAGAGTGCATGCCCTTGTGAGGCAGAGGCAAAAACCAAAGGAATTGATAATGAAAACACAATATAATGTCACCTTGTAGTGAACATATCATGGGAGGAAGATGCTCTTCATTCCATGATGAAATGGATGCTCAAATTTGCAAATACAAACACACAAACCACACAAGTCTACTCTTGTAACACAATGAAAGCCTTGAATCACCTTGAGAACACTTGAACATCACAATTGACATCTAATTGAAATCCAGTTTACAAATGAATGCCTAAACATGCTTTTATATGCAGCTACCAATGCTCCCGCCAAGATTTTGTAAATTCAGACTTACCATGTCGGCAAAGGACCCAAATAACGGTCATAAACCGACACCCAAAGATTGGGGCTGCCCCAAAATAGGGTAGGATTAGGGTGTGGGTGACCAAGTCCTCCCCCCTATTTTGGGCAGGGTACAACTCAAGGGGTCCTCCTCGGTCCCATTTGTCATGTTACCTGGGGTTCATTCCATTGGGATGCCAAATTATGAACTAAGATGTCCTAAATGCATGCAAAAGACCTAGGAGCTAAACCTTATGAGGGAAAAGCCCCCAAGGGGACATTTTCTGACATTACATTTAGCCCCCACTTTAATGTATGTATAAACACAAAGCTAATACATGCATTAAAGTATGGTCACAAACACAACAAACATACCAATCACGGAGAAGACACACCAATCACATAGAAGACAGGAATAGGCACACAAAACATAGAGAAGATAGTTACAATCATGTAGAACACAAAGAATACAGTAAATGCATAGAAGACACATTAATGCATGGAAGACGCATGATTCTTTTCTTTTCTTTTTCTCATATATATGAAATGCAAATATAAGTACTGGAAAGTAAACAAACCTCCCATAATATAGGATGCACTCATTGTGTAGGTCTTTGTATATATGAGGCAACACACACGCAAGACACGCAAAACCTCCCAAAATGCATACTACATATGGGGCAATAGACATGCCAAACAAAACAAGCACGCCAAAATACACACACTTGAAGACACGGAGAAAACACGACAGACAAGTGATGGTGTGTTCTCTATTTCTAGGCTCATCACCATCTTAGGCACATTACAGGCACACACCAATGATTGCGCTTCACCACAACAATCACCAAAAACATGCTTAAGGGTTGAGTTAGTCACATAACCGCGCCCCATGTCCGCAGAGGACTTTTGAAAATGCAACCCCACCCACGTCATAGAGACGCCTTACAGTGAAAAGGAAGCATGGCATACCACCCCACCCGCGTCACAGAGACGCCTTACAGTGAAAAGGAGATATGAGTTCAAAAGTATATAACCCCACTTGCATCATGGAGACGCCTTATGGTGAAAAGGAGGTATATGCAATAGATTTCAAGATAGATTGATTGATTGCAAACAAAATTAGGATGCAGGAAGTACTCATTGTACTAGTCTGCACCTGAGGACAAGCACATTGCTAACATCTACGATAGACAACTTACCTCAAATATGCCCCCACCTTAAGGTGGTTGATATCATGCATCGATATCAAGCACGTTAAGGTAGGAAGAAAACACACAAGAGAACATAGACTTTCGCAAAGCCCATGCCCCCGGAGGTGACATGTACTTTATGATCGCCAAATGTTTGCACAAACACATCCCTGCAAGAAACATGTTAGTGTCTACAAGATCATAATAAACAACAACATCAATGCATATGATTAACCACACAAAGAGCCAAGGTTATACAATGAAATCGGATTTCGAGGATAACCATGGGGCTATATCACGAAGCTCTCTGAATCAAGTACCGCCAAGGCTAGATTCAAAGACAAACAAAGGTGGACAAAGAAGCAATATTGTTAAGGTTTGTAAATGAGATAGAAACATCATGAAATTCACTACGCGAAAAGGACATGTGCTTCCACTAGCCAAGTGTCAGATAAGATATACAACCCCATCGTCATATTAGGAACTAAGTCAAATTTTTGATTACTCTCGAAAAGGACACTAGGTCCGCATTAGTGTAAATGTTTGTCGTCATCTGCTCGCTAGGTGGAAACACTAGAGGAAGGGAAACAATAAATAAGAGAGGAGAAACAAGTGTCTTAGGGACAGTCATGTAGGAGGGTGTCCCCAAGTCACCAACTGCAACACTATGTCCGTAAGACACAACACACAACAATGAAATAAGAGAGGCGATTTAGAAGAATGATGATACAAATAGAAGAAGGTCATGACAGAGGTGGTCTCCTGGTATCTTGGACCTTACACGAGAATCTGATGTCATCCTAGGAGGCCTAAACAACACATAACACATCACGGGGGAAGCACATCATCAAAGAGATAAAAGGGTTATGCCTACTTACCTATAGGGGTACCATTGTTGAGAACATACATTTCTAGGATATCTCTCATGTTGTTTGGATCGTGTTGAATTAACATTAAGTGTAGGATGATGAGAGGCTTTCTTTTCTTTAAAAGGATTATATCCAATGCCACTTGAGTAGTGTGTTAAAGTGGATTCTATAGGTACTTGAATCCCTTGTTGATTTACACCACATCCCTTACCTTCTTATTCACAATTGTTATAAAGGATTTTAAATCCTTGACCATAAAGGGATGTCATTTCCTTAGAAGACGGTGAAGCCTCATAGATGTCATAATTTGTGGTATAAGTGAGAGTATTGATTGTATTTTCTACCAAGGGGATATTAGGTTTCTTAGGTGCTTCAAAAGATTGCTTAGGTGAGATTGATGTGACTTTTGATGTGTCAAGGCTATTAATTTTATATTCTCCTATACTGCAAGGATTAAAATCCAATGGGCCCCATTCATCACCAAAGAGTGCATTTGATGTTCTAGAGTATTGCATAACATTATTCATTGATGGATCCCTTTGCAAGTTGTTTAAGCTTATATGGTTGTATACTTGTTTTTGCATTTCAATATGTAAATAGTTATCTAGTTCAGGATCAGTATAAATAGTGTGAAGTTTTCCTTTGAATATAAATTTGATTGAACAATGTAGGGTGGAAGGGACTACCCCCAATGCATGAATCCAAGGTCTACCAAGAATCATGTTGTAAGATAAAGAACAAGGCATGACATGAATCAGGGTAGGCACAATCACAGGTCCCACTTGTATAGGTAAAGTTATAGTGCCCATAGATTGTCGTCCAACATTATCAAAGCCATGAATGCTAATGCTAGTTGGTATAATTTGTGATGTGTCAACCTTGATTTTGTGTAGTAGGTCAATGCTACAAACATTAAGAGATGATCCAGTGTCAATCATAACCTGTTTTACCAATTTTTATTTATTTTGACAAAGATTATAAGTGGATCATATTGGCTTTGGACTTCAATTGATGATAATTCATGTGGTTGAAAGATAATATCTATTTTTTTTGCATGCATACTGTCCAATACGGCTGCTACATCATTAGGCTCAGCAGTAGGTGGGACAATCACCTTCTGTAAAGCTTCTTTGAGCATTCCATGGTATGTAGGCGATGTTTGTATTAAATCCCAAAGAGAGATCTTAGCTAGAGTAGCGTGAAGCTATTTGACAATATCATACTCTTGACCACTTTTATGAGTAAGACGAGGTGGTTGAGGGAGCATAGGTTGAGAACATGGAAGAGAGACAGGCATATGCGGTGCTTGGTTACTTTGCTTGTTATTACGGATGTTGTTTGTGTGAGCAATCACATTGTGGTGTGGTTGTTGTAAGACATTTTGAACACCTTGAACTGTAATCACCGGCTTTAAGTAAGAAGGTGCATTAGGTGCCCCTCGCACAACCATCTTAGGAATAGTGCTACCAATTCTATTAATAAGTATCAAATTAACACTATTTCTCTCTTGATTACACCCAACATCCATCCCTAAAGTATTTAATGTGAGAGACCTTTTCTCATCCACTAATGCTACATCTTGGCTAGGGAGAGCAATGGGATGAGAGTACGGTGCATCATCATCGTCATACTCTGTGGCAGAAAAGGGCTTTTCACTCTCATCTTTCTCATGAGTATTCCTAGAGATGAATTTGGTTAAATCTTCTAATATCAAAGGATATGCTCCTATAAGTAAAGTGAAGCTACTAAAATCATGTGTATAACAAAGTAATTGCAACTCATATGTAGAACAAATAGAAGCATCAATACCATTGATATAAGCTATGTGTTCTAGAATATGAGGATTCTCATTAGTGAAATTAGAGAAATTTTCAAAAAATAGGATATACTCATGCAAAGATTTCAGAGATGAATAACATGAAGATGCCATAATGAAATGCAAAATCTGATTTTAACAATTTCCCAAGAGTATGCAAAAGACAAGTACAAACTATATGCAAGAATGATCTTAAAATGCTTGATTTTTTGTACTTTTTCGATGCAAATTTATGAAAGCAAAGGTGTTGTAAGGAAATTGATCAGGGGAAGAAAATAATATGTCTTATATCAGTCCAATACAACAATAAGATCCTTTACAACACACTATTGATGCAAATCTAAGATGGCAACAAGTCAAAATACAGTGGATAAAATATGAGATTTTTTCACCAAATCTCACTATAAAAGAACATGAAAAAGGGTGTTGTGAGGAAAATGATGATGGAAAGAAAATTATATCAGTAATAACATCCACTTGGTGCCAAAATATCCGTCACAACATGCTTTTAGAGCCACTCAAGGTTAAACCCTAGTGAAAATATAGCAAAAATAGGCTATTTTTCACGATTTTTCAATTCCAATACCCAGAAAAAGGGGTGTTGTAATAAATTTTAGGAGGTATAAAAAATAATATCAATGATATCAGTCACCTCAATCCATAAAATTGATCACAACACACTTGGAGTGCAAACTAGGTCAAACCCTAGGGCAAAAATAGTCAAAATGTGTAGTTTTTCACCGAATTTTCAATACAAGACCCTGTTAAAAGGGTGTTGTGAAGATTTTTATGAGGGGAAGAAAATGATTACCTTTATAACAGCCAATTAATACAAAAATAATGTTCACAACATGCCTATGGTGCAAGTGTATAGAGTCGATAAGGCCAAATTTAATGAAAATCATTATTTTTGAAGCCCTAGGTTTTAGATCTTGGGACAAAATGCTATGTGAATGTTTTGAGGTCTGATTTATGATGAAAATTATTTATTCTCAGATCTGAAAATGATTTTCAAGATTTAATATGTAAAATGCCAATGCAAATTTAATGAAAATGCATGAAAATTGCTAGTTTTTGTTGAAATTTTCTATGTAAAAATGCAAATATTTTAAATCTAAATACAAATTTACACTAAAATGCAAGACTAAAGTCAAATGAAAATTTTAATGAGCCTCTAAAATTAGTAGAAAAATCTGAAAGAAGAAGATTTTGCCTACTAACCCTAGATTTTGGAATTACCAGGTTTAATGAAAATTGTCAAAATTTCTACACAAGCCTAGCAAATTAATGACGAAAGTGCAAAGAAAATTTCTGAATTTTTGTGTTTTTCTATAGTTTATATCAGATCTGATGCAAAAATTATGAATTAGGAACATTTATAAAGAATTGATGCAATTTAGTAAGCCAAACAATGCAATTTTTTTGAATTTTTCTCAATGCAATAAAATGAATGACTATATGAATGAATGAAATCAATCCAAATATGAAGACAAACACTCAACAAGTTGCAAATTTAAGTCCAAAAACACAGGTTCACCAAAATGTTTAGTGGAAAATTGGATTTGTTAATGTTTAGTGTTTTGATGTTTATATCATCCTCTCCACTTTACATTCAAGGACCTAGGGTCGAGTGGCGAGCACTATCATACCCTAGATCATTGTGAGATGTAGGGAAGCTTGGATTAGGGAATTTAATCACCAATTTACCTTGTCTTATGCTCAATTGACCATTAAAACCCTAATTATCCAAATACGGCAATAAATTGACAAATAATGGAAAAAGCTCTTGTAGACGGAAGTAAAATAGCAAATCATAGAGTACCTATTTTTGGGGTTCTGAGGCAGAATAGTCGGGGACACTGGAGCAGGTGCCCTAGTCTAAGGGACTCGTTTCTTTGCGGGATCTGGACCTCCTAACACTGATCAGCACTGTAACTCCTGTTTCTAGAAATTTAGCTGCCGAGGACACTAGAGTGAGCACCCAAGTCCTAGAAATGCTCTAGTGTCCTGCTTCTCTTCAGATCTTGAATCTTTGATGTCTATCAATCCTTCCTGCAACTTCACTTTTCCCAAATGTGACACCTATAACCTACAATCACAAGACTTTGGGAGGGGGTTGTGGTGTTTAGAGGGGTGCCTCAATCAAGCCTCGGAGGACACTTAAGTCTCCAAACACCGTTGTCAGATAGAGAGTGCATGCCCTTGTGAGGCAGAGGCAAAAACTAAAGGAATTGATAATGAAAACATAATATAATGTCACCTTGTAGTGAAGATATCATGGGAGGAAGATGCTCTTCATTCTATGATGAAATGGATGCTCAAATCTACAAATACAAACACACAAACCACACAAGTCTGCTCTTGCAACACAATGAAAACCTTGAATCACCTTGACAACACTTGAACATCACAATTGCCATCTAATTGAAATCTAATTTACAAATGAATGCCTAAACATGCTTTTATATGCAACTACAAACACTCCCGCCAAGATTTCATAAATTTAAACTTACCGTGTCGGCAAAGGACCCAAATAACAGTCATAAATTGACACCCAGAAATTAGGGCTGCCCCAAAATAGGGTAGGACTAGGGCACGGGTGCCCAAGTCCTCCCCCCTATTTTGGGAAGAGTACAACTCAAGGGGTCCTCCTAGGTCCCATTTGTCATGTTACCTAGGGCTCATTCCATCGGGATGCCAAATCATGAACTAAGATGTCCTAAATGCATGCAAAAGACCTGGGAGCTAAACCTTATGAGGGAAAAGCCCCCAAGGGGACATTTTCTGACGTTACAATGAGATAAAAACATCATGAAAATCACTACGTAGAAATAACAAGTGCTTCCACTAGCCAAGTATTAGGAACCCATGTTTAACCCTTCTCTTTACTTTGTTAGTATATTACATTTGGACACATGCTTTGTAAGTTGTCCCGTGAGTATATTGTATTATCCCACATTCATGGGAAGTAATAATTGTTTAGCTTAGACTTAGTATATAAGTACGTGTTGAGGCCAATGAAGGCATCCACGAGTTTATTTTATTAAGCTTGCTCAAAGGAGGTTGCCTCCTCGAAGTGGCCTGCGATCAATAAATTCCTTCTATGTTCTGCCATTTCTGTTATTTCGTGCATTTTTCATTATATTGTTGTACGAGGTTCCTCTCATCTGGTATTAGAGCACTTTCTTGGGCTCACTGGGTGGAATTTTTGCTGAATTTTTTTTCGCATTGGCCTCTAGGCGCTGTGATTATTGTAGTAGTTCTTTTTTCTTTGCATTTGTATTGTTTATTTCAATTGCAGGTTCAGATCAGGGAATAATCCCTATCCGCTTAACTGTGGGAAGTGCCTGGGCATAGCCCTAAAACTCATTGTGAGGAGTACCATAGGAACCTTGAAGTAGCTGGCCCATTGAGAGGACCTGCCAGTGAAAAGGGCAACGGCCCCTACCTGATTGACTAGTTCGCATCCGTGAGGTAAACCAATAGCTGTCGTTTGTGGCAAAGAGTTTATCAGTTTTACTTGAGCCGTGGAGTGAGGGGTACTACCCCAATATGCAAGCTGTTAGATAGCATTGGTAGCTGAGTGAATCCCCTTAACCTTTAGGAAGCTGAACATACCTAGGGTCCATATCTATTGCTAGCTGACAAATCACAGATTGAATCTGTCCAGAACCATTTGTAGATCATTTCTAAAAAAAAATTTATTTTTTTGCCATAGCTTCCTTACTTTATGTCCATTTCCTCTGAAAATTCAATAAAACCCCTGAAATTCCATTCTGCATATTTCCTTCCTTGAGGACCCTATCCCAAATTCCACTTATTGAAGCCAGAAATCCCACATTTGTCTATTTTTAGGGTTTGCCATAACTTCTTCGATTCTCACCCAATCGCCTTAAAATTTTGCCACAGTCTTCATTTCCTATTTTTGCTCCTTTGTCCCTCTTGGACAAATTTTCCCATTCTTTCACCACGCTTCTAAAATCCCCATTTTTTGATTCCCTGTCCCTCAGAAAGTGTCCAAAACCTAGTCAAACCCCAATTACCCATTAGAGTTTTTCCCAAATCCAAATTTTCCTTTACTAAAAAAGTTTTTGTTTTTGTTTTTCTACCCATTCCAAAAAAAAAAAACACATCCTAGTTATGGTTGTCACCCGCGCAGGAGAAAAAAACATGGAGGAGGAACTTGCAGCCATCAAGACCAAACTCCAAGATTTGAATGAAACATTTCTCGAGCTCAATCTTTAGCATTCAGCCATGAACAATAGATGGCAGCTAGAGTCTTCTGCAGATATCGGGTTTTCTTCTTCTGGAAATTTTTGTGGACCGAAGCTTGATTTTCCTTGCTTCAATGGTGATGATCCGACTGGATGGATCTACTGGGTAAAACAATATTTCAATCTGCATACTACTTTTGATGTCAACAAAGTTGCACTTGCCTCCTTTCATTTGGAACATAAAGCCCTTCAATGGTTTTGTTGGTACATCAAAGCTCATGAAGAGCCAAAATAGATAGATTTTTGCAAACTCATTTTGCAACGATTTGGCCCTAGTGCTTTTGTTGACTTCACATGAGCACTCACAAAACTGCGCCAAATAGGCACTGTGAGAGAATATCAGATAGAATTTGAAAAACTGGCCAATCACATAGAGGGATTGTCTGATGAATTCTTCAGGAGTTGTTTTGTCAGTGGTTTGAAGGATGCAATTCGCTTTGAGGTTAAAATGTTCTGTCTAAGCACAATGATGGAAGCCTTAGGGTTGGCTAAGTTAGCAGAGGACAAGATCATAGCTCAACAATGCTCCAAATCCAATTTTGTTCCATTCAGAAATATGGAACCTCAAAGCCCTCAAATAATGCCAGCTCCTAGAACAACTCCTATCAAGCATTTGACTGAAGCAAAGATGCGAGCACGTAGAGAAAAAGGGCTTTGTTATAATTGTGATGACAAATTCACTCCGGGACATAGATGTGTTGAGCAAAAGCTCTATCTCTTGGATGTAGATTCTCTGCCTGAAACTGAAGTTTATGCAGATGCTTAGGATACAGTAGCTAATCAGGTTGAAACTCAATAGTCACCTATTGACCCTACTTCTCAGGAAGACCACCTAGAGACCTCTCTCCATGCCATAGCAGGAGTCACTACCCCACAAACCATGCAGGTCAAGGGTTACTTCAAGAAGCTCCCTCTTATAATACTCATTGATTTTGGTAGTACTCATAACTTCATTGACCCTCAAATAGCCAAACAGGTTGATTGTTTTATTCATCCTTTCTCAAACTTTGAAGTCATGATTACCAATAGGGGCACATTACCTTGCAAAGGGAAGTGTCGCAATGTGCATATCTCTCTTGGAGATTATAACCTACACTTCGACATGTTTGCCTTACCCTTAGGTGGATGTGATGTGGTTTTGGGCGCCCAATGGTTATGCACACTTGGACCCATCTTATGGGATTTTGATGAACTTTGGATGTAGTTTTCAGACAATGGGCACAAACACACATTGAAGGGCTTACAACTGGGGTCTCTCAGCATCATAAGTTCACATCGCCTAGAAAAGCTTCTTAAGAAGAATTCACATGGTGTTATTGCTCAGCGTCACTCCATTCAGATGCAACCATCTGTGGTCTCCACTACTCCTTCATCTCTACAACAAATGATGGCTATTTTGCATACAATATAGAAGTGGCAGCCATACCTACTAAGGAATCATTTTTGCATCAGAGCTCCTCACTAGAGCTTGAAATATTTCTTGGAACAATGGGTCTCCTCCCCAGTACAATAGAAATGGATTAGTAAACTCATGGGTTATGACTATGAGATCACTTACAAGAAGGGTAACGACAATATTGTGGAGGATTCTCTTTCTCACACATGTGATGACCAAGCTTCTCTTTCAGCTAATTCTATGTCTATTCTAAATTGGTTGGAATCTGTCCCACAGGTTGTCTTCTCTAAACTCTTTGTTTCTCCATCAGTAGGGCACTCTGGGTTCCTCCAAACTTATGAGTGGGCAAGGCATCACTTCTTTTGGGATGGAATGACTAGGGTAATTCAACATATTGTGGTTGCATGTGATACCTCTAAACAACAGCATTAGTGGGCAAAGTGGCTCCCTCTCACTGAATGGTGGTACAATACCTCCTACCACACTGCATCTAACATGACTCCATATGAAGCAGTCTATGGTTAGGCACTGCCAACGATCCTTCCATACTTCCCTAGCAGGTCACGAGTTTAGGCAGTTGACATGGTTCTCTGCACCCAGGATCAAATTGGGGATCATAAGCTGGCTCCTTCTTCCCTCATTCATCCAGTATTTCATGTCTCTTGTCTAAAGAAATTTCTTGGCGCTAGCGACAGAGCACAAACTGTCTTACCACAACTGGATAATGAAGGATCCATCCTTTTGGAGCTAGAGGTAATCTTCACCAGGTGCACTCGTCCTCTTTGCTCCCAATCCATCATAGAGGTATTAATTAAGTGGCATGGAATGCACCTAGAGATTGCTACAAGGGAACCACTCCTTCAGATTCAACAACAATTTCCACATCTTCTGCTTTGAGGACAAAGCTTTTCTAAGAGGGAGGGGATGTTAGGAACTCGTGTTTAACCCTTCTCTTTACTTTGTTAGTATATTACATTTGGACGCATATGCTTTGTAAGCCGTCCTATGAGTATATTGTATTATCCCACATTCATGGGAAGTAATAGTTGTTTAGATTAGACTTAGTATATAAGTACGTGTTGAGGCCAATGAAGGCATCCACGAGTTTATTGTATTGAGCTTGCTCAAAGGAGGTTCCCCCCTCGAAGTGGCCTGTGATCAATAAATTCCTTCTGTTTTCTAATATTTCTATTATTTCGTGCATTTTTCATTATATTGTTGCAGGAGGTTCCTCTCACCAAGTGTCAGATAAGATATACAACCCCATTGTCATATTAGGAACTAAGTCCATTTTTTGATTGCTCTCGAAAGGGACACTAGGTTTGCATCACTATAAATGTTTTTCATCATCTGCCCACTAGATAGAAACACTAGAGGAAGGGAAGCAATAAATAAGAGAGGAGAAACAAGTGTCATAGGGATAATCATGTAGGAGGGTGCCCCCAAGTCACCAACTGCAACATTATGTCCGTAAGACACAACACACAATGATGAAATCAAAGAGAGGCAATGTAGAAGAATGATGATACAAATAGAAAAAGGTAACAATAGAGGCGGTCTCCTAGTATCCCAGACCTTACTAGAGAATCAAGGGTCATCCCAGGAGGCCTAAACAACACATAACACATCACGGGGGATGCACATCATGAGAGAGATAAAGGGTTAGAGATACTTACCTATAGGGCCTTGCTGGGCTAGCGGGTATCACAAATCTTGATCTTCCACAACATGTAGGATTTAATTTCTTTCCAAAGTATGTGACGGTTCATGATCTATTTTCTTGTTTAGAATGTAATTGAGAAGTTCTTGAATATCAGGTGGCAAATTATCATTAGATTTCAGCAAATGGTCACAAAGAGAATCTGCATCATCCAAAGATTCATCCTGTTTAGGGAGAGTGGGAAGGGATGGCAGAGTAGAGTGGAGAAATGTATCAATGATATCTTTTTCTTGTGCCAATATATCCTCACCAAGTGGGGTTATGTTGGGACAAGTCTCTTTGTTTGATAGATCACCCATTGCTATTTCATTCTCATAGGTCTTAAAAAGGATTTGCATTATATCATCATGAAACAAAGGAAGAATGGGGGTAAATTTGTCACCATTACTTTCCCCATGATTGTTTTTAGCTATAAAACTTTTGAGATTCTCCATGATTGAAGGAAAAACATCCGCAGTCTCAAGAAAGTTATCGAAATAGGCTATTGATCGAAGAATATCACATGTAGCACTATTGGTTATGTCAATGCCATAGATGTATGAAATTGATGCAAGACTTGAGGATATTTGTTAGTGAATTTGCAAAAATTATCATAGTTCACTATGTACTCATATAAGTCTTCTAAAGATGTACCCTTAGGAGAATCCATGACTGCAAAATATATGCTAAAATGCTTATTTTTTTGGTATCTTCTCAATGTAAATGAATGAAACAAAGGGTGTTGTAAGGATTTTGATAAGGGGAAGAAAATTATATGTCTGATATCAGTCCCAAAAAAACAATAAGATCCTTCACAACACACTCTTGATGCAAATCTAAGATAATGCCAAGTCAAAATATAGTGAACATATGTCAAAATAGGCACTTTTTCACCAAATCTTGATACAAAAGAGCATGGCAAAGAGTGTTGAGTAAAATGATGATGTACAACAAAGTATATCAGTAATAATAGCCACTTACTATCACAATATCTGTAACAACATGCTTTTAGTGCTACTTAAGGTCAACCCTAGTGAAAATATAGCAAAAATAGGCTATTTTTCATAGTTTTTCAACTCCAAGACCTAGAAAAAGGGATGTTGTAATGAATTTTAGGAGGTATATAAAATAAAAGCAATGATATCAGTCACCTCAATCCATAAAATTGGTCACAACACACTTGGAGTGCAAACTAGGCCAAACCCTAGGGCAAAAATAGCAAAAATAGGCAATTTTCACCAAATTTTCAGTACAAGAGCCCAATAAGAAGGTGCTGTGAAGATTTTTGGGAGGGGAAGAAAATTATTACCCTAATGACAGCCAATTAGTGTAAAAATACCCTTCACAACACACCTATGGTGCAAGTTTAGAGAGTCGATAAGGCCAAATCTAGTGAAAATCAATGTTTTTCGAGCCCTAGGTTCGAGATCTTGACACCAAATGCATATGAGTGTTTTGAAATATAATTTATGATTAAAATGAAATATACTCAGATCTGAAAATGAATTCCACATCCTAGGATGCAAAATGCAAGTGCAAATTTAATGAAAATGCATGAAAATTGCTAGTTTTTTGTTGAAATCTTCTATGCAAAAATGCAAATATTTGAAATCTAAATGCAAATTCACACTAAATTGCAAGACTACAGCCCAATTAAAGTTTGAATGAGTCTCTAAAATTAGTAGAAAAATCTGAAAAAAAAAAGATTTTGCCTACTAACCCTAGATTTTGGAATTACTAGGTTATATAAAAATTGTCAAAATTTCTACAAAACCCTAGCAATTAAAAGATGAAAATGCAATGCAAATTATTGGATTTTGTAATTTTTTGTATTTTATATTAGATTTGATTCAAAAATCATGAATTAGGGAAAATTAAAAAGAATTGATGCAAATTAGTAAGACTAAGAATTGATTCAATGTAATAAAATGAATGACTATATGAATGAATGAATGAAATCCAAATCTAAAGAAAAACACTCAGAAAGATGAAATTAAGTCCAAAAACACGGGTTCACCAAAATGTTTAGGGTAAAATTTGGATTTGTTTTGTTTAGAGTTTAAATCCTCCTTTCACCTAACACATTCAAGGACCTTAGGATCGAGTGCCAGAACACTAACAGGACCTTGTTCACTTAAAAATGTAGGGAAGCTTGGATTAGGGTGTTTAATTATCAATTTTCCTTCTCCTATGCTTAATTAACCATTAAAACCCTAATTTTGCAAATATGACAGTAAACAGATGAATTACAGAAAAAGCTCTTGCAGAGGGAAGTAAAATGACAAATCACAAAGTACTTGTTCTCAGGGTTTCAAGGTGGAAAAGTCAGGGACACAAGAGCGGGCGCCCAAGTTGAAGGCCCTAGTTTCTGTCTGGATCTGAGAACTCAGTCTACAACTCTTTCTTGTTGTTTCAGATATTTTCCTGTCATAGAACTTGGAGGACTAATGAGCGGGCGCCCAAGTCCAGGGGGCAGATTTTCTTCCTGTTCTGCAATTTCGACACACCAAGATGTCTTCCTACAACTTCACTTTGTCCAGCTCCTCAACCTGTAACCTACAATCATGAAAACTTTGGGAGGGGTTTGTGGTGTTTAGAGGCTTGCCTCAGTCAAGCCTCGAAGGACACTTAAGTCTTTGAACACCTTTGTCAGATAGAGAGTACGTGCCTAGGGAGGCAGAGGAAAAAACCAAATGAAATAATGGTCACAAACACAATATAATGTCACCTTGTAGTGAAGATCTCATGGGAGGAAGATGCTCTTCATTCCATGATGAAATGGATGCTCAAATCTGTAAACACAAACACATAAACCACACAAATATGCTCTTGTAACACAATGAAAGCCTTGAATCACCTTGAGAATGCCTAAAGTTCACAATGATCATCTAGTTTACAAATGAATGCCTAAACATGCTTTTATATGCAACTACAAACACTCTCACCAAGATTTTCGTAATTCAAACTTACCGTGGCAACATAGGACCCAAATAACAGTCACAAGCCGACACCTAAAAATTGGGATTGCCCCAAAATAGCGCAGGACTAGGGCGTGGGCGCCCAAGTTCTCCCCCCTATTTCAGGTAGGGGTTATCTTAAGTAGTCCCTCTAGGTCCTATTTGTCAAGACACTTAGCAGTTTTCTCATCAGGATGTCAAATTATGATGTGATATGTCCTAAATGCACACTAAAGACCCAGGAGCTAAACCTAAAGAGGGAAAAGCCCCCAAGGGAACATTTTTTGACATTACATATGGCTTAGGGGTTAGGGGTTTAGGGTTGCTCATTTTTAGGGTTTATGGGTTAGGGGTTAGGGTTTAGGGGCATTTGTTATGGTTTGGGGGTTAGGGGTTAAGGTTTAGAGGTTTAGGTTTATGGTTTAGGCAGAGAGGCGAATAGGGAGATATAAAGGAGACTGAGCCTGGGAGAGGTATCTCTATCTCCTCTATCCATCTCTCTAACTATACCTACCTCTCTATCTCTCTCTCCTTGTCTCTCTATATTGCTAGATCTCTTTCGATCCCCTCTCTCTAACTCTACCTTTCTATCTCTCCCTCCCTCACTATTTGAGGTTTACATAAGTTTAGGGTTGCTCAAGTAAATAGGGTTTAGGGTTTAGGGTAAGGGTTTAGGGGAATTATTTAGGCTTTACGGGTTTAGGGATGCTCAATTTTAGGGTTTAGGGTTGCTTGAGTTTAGGGGTTAGGGTTTAGGGTTTAGAGAGAGATAGAGTGAGGAGACCAATAGAGATTGGGAGAGATAGAGAGATAGAGGTTTAGGGTTGCTTCTAGGTTTTATGGCTTACGGGTTAGGGGTTTAGGGGTTTATTGCTCATTTTTAGGGGTTAGGGGTTAGGGTTTAGGGGCACTATTTATGGTTTAGGGGTTAGGGGTTAAGGTTTAGAGGTTTAGGTTTATGGTTTAGGTAGAAAGGAAAATAGGGAGATATAGAGGAGACCAAGCATGGGAGAGATATCTCAGTCTACTCTCTCTCTCTTTCCTTGTCTCTATATTTTGGTAGATCTCTTTTGATTCCCTCTCTCTAACTCTACCTTTCTATCTCTCCCTCCCTCACTATTTGAGGTTTACATGAGTTTAGGGTTGCTCAAGTAAATAGGGTTTAGGGTAAGGGTTTAGGGGAATTATTTATGCTTTAGGGGTTTAGGGATTCTTGAGTTTAGGGTTTAGGGGTTTAGGGTTTCTTGAGTTTAGGGGTTAGGGTTTAGGGTTTAGAGAGAGATAGAGAGAGGGGACCAATAGAGATTGGGAGAGATAGGGAGATAGAGGTTTAGGGTTGCTTCTAGGTTTTATGGTTTAGGGGTTAGGGGTTTAGGGTTGCTCATTTTTAGAGTTTAGGGGTTAGGGGTTAGGGTTTAGGGGTTAAGGTTTAGAGGTTTAGGTTTATGGTTTAGGTAGAGAGGTGAATAGGGAGATATAGAGGAGATTGAGCCTGGGAGAGATATATTTGTCTCCTCTATCCCTCTCTCTAACTATACCTACCTCTCTCTCTCTCTCTCCCTATCTCTCTAACTTGCTAGATCTCTTTCGATCCCCTCTCTCTAACTCTACCTTTCTATCTCTCCCTCCCTCACTATTTGAGGTTTACATGAGTTTAGGGTTGCTCAAGTAAATAGGGTTTAGGGTTTAGGGGAATTATTTAGGCTTTAGGGGTTTAGGGATGCTCAAGTTTATGATTTAAGGTTTAGGGTTGCTTGAGTTTAGGGGTTAGGGTTTAGGGTTTAGAGAGAGATAGAGCAAGGGGACCAATAGAGATTGGGAGAGATAAGGAGATAGAGGTTTAGGGTTGCTTCCATGTTTTATGGTTTAGGGGTTAGGGGTTTAGGGTTGCTAGATTTAGGGTTTAGGGGTTAGGGATTAGGGTTTAGGGGCATTATTTAGGATTTAGAGTTTATGGTTTAGAGGTTTAGGTTTATGGTTTAGGTAGAGGGGAGAATAGGGATCCCTATCTCTATCTCTCTGGACATATGGATCCCTATCTCTTAATCTATCCCTCGCTACCTCTCTCTCCTCCTCTCTATCTCTCTCCCCATCCCTCTACATCTTGAAATATCTCTCCCTATACATCTCTAGACATCTCTTGATCTCTTTCGCTATTGAGCTATCTATCCTCATAACCCCATCTCTTAATATACCCCTCTCTACCACTCTCTCTATATTTCCCTATCTATCTCTCCCTTGCTAGATCTATCTCCCTATATCTCCCCTCTCTCTATATATGTATCTCTACCTTTCCCCCTGTATAGACCCCTTTCTCTATCTCAATCCCCATCTCTCCCTCTCTTCGTCTCTATCTCCACCTATCCTCTCTATCTCCATGTCCCTCTCTATCTCTCCATGTCTCCTGATCCCTCTCTCTATTTATGATACAGAAATGAAGAGAGAGAGAGAGAGAGAGAGAGAGAGAGAGAGAGAGACTCTCCCATGTAGATACAAGGTTACATTTGTCCCTCCTTGTTTTAAAAAGTTCTATTTCATGAACCACATGGATATTTGAGTCTAGGGATACTCTTGGATTGTCAGTTGATTACCTATTTGATGCACTGCATGCATAGTTACAATATATTTTATGTGAGAGCATGACATCGTAGACCATGATTTTGGCACCAACATTTAGAAGGTTATGATTTTTGGATGCATGAACCTTTGTGTTTTCATGCTTCCTAGAACACGCTCACGTTATAATGCGAGTGCATTTTGGGAAGCATGGAAAATGGTAAAAAAGCATGTGGGATCTGTGTTTTAGACCCCACATGACTATTACTCTTGTTTTTCATGAGTATATCAGACAAGAAAACACTTTTCGTTTTGTTTGACTAATTGAGAATCATTTTTATATCAATCTACTACCTTTTTTTGATTTTTCAACATAGAAGAACTGATTTTGCATGTTTTTGGAGAAAACTTGAGTATTAAAACTAAAAGTTTCATGCTTCATGTGTGATATTGTTTCAAAGCTAATTACCATTGATAAATAGATTGAATTTGATGATATATGTTTGTTTTTTCCATAACTTTCACTAATCCTATTCTAGAATTATATAGAATTCATAATCAAACTTGCAAAAAAGAGGATTTTGAGGATTTTGAAGCCATCTTTTGGAGAATTGGTCAATTGCAATATCAAATTCTATGGTATGTTCAATTTATGTCCATTTTAATTCACACACACACACACACACACACACACACACACACACATAAATGTTCTTATGTTCTTTATGTCTTTATGTTTTTTATGTTCTTTATGTTCTAAGATATACATGTGTCTAGGTATATCAGTTAGTTCAGTCAAAGAGACTCAAAATTCCTCATGTTTCCACCTTGTTTCGGCTCTTCATGCCTTCACTTCACCTATTTTCAGCTATATAAGAGAAAAATATTATCAAATACTAAATAAAATAATTTTAGTGAACAATTGTTTGTCATACTCATATTCATCAACATAACCAAATTTTAGAGAAGAGAGTTATCTACAAATATATGGACATACAAGCATCATGACACAAGATGATACAAAGGGAGTTATAAGGAGATAAAACACTAAAAAGGAGGTTTTCATGAGTGTAGGATGTAGTCACAAGTCTATATAATAGTCCACTATCATAGTCATGACCATCATGAAGTTAATTTTAATTTATACATTACTTAAGATGTCTTTGATCTTTTGTCACAAGTATTTAGAAGGCTATCTTCAAGGGTTAATGTTCTTTTGACTATCACAAAGTTTTTGGACTAGTTTAAGACTATTAGGATAGTCAATTTATGTCGATTAACAGTCCCTTTCGATGGCATTCGTTTTGTCATCCTTCAAAATCACTTCCATACAACTCATATATGTAAAATATTAACCATATAGTTCATGATTTCCAAACCTAAAAAAATGATTTAATCCTCATATAAGAGTCCAAACAATGGCCTTCATATAGTTTTGAAGTCTCTTGGCAGCTCTATTTTCCTTCATGGAAATACTCATGATAGTCTTTATTGCATAAAACTATTTATGTACATCAGTCCACTATGACTATGATAGTATTAGAGTCTTTTGGAAACCTTCCCAGCTTTCTCCTTCATAAGATTCATAGTCCATAATTCAAGTGTATTAAATTTCTGCCCTAAATGTCATCTTTCAATTCAGGTGTATACTTCATGATTAGGTATTCAAGTGTATACTCTATGACTTTGTATTTGTATTCGAGTGTATACTCTATGACCTGTATTCAAGTGTATATCATGACTATATTTGAGTGTATACTCCATGACTTTGTGTTTTCCATTGTATACTTGGTGCGTTTTGTGATTGGGAAAGGTGTGAAGAATCTATATGAAGGTCTTTCAAACCTGCTCAAGGAGTTTTGAAGCTTTCTTGGCTATTATTTGACAAAGTGTGATGACTGTCCTAAATGATTGTGCATAACAGTGTTGGGGCAGCAATTGGAAGTTCATCAAATCTAAGTCTAAAAGTGTTAGTTGTGCATATTCCTTGTTGGGAAGGGGTCTTAGAAGGTCCTACAAACCTGAACAAAGGATTTTAGAGCATTCTTCAAGGGTTAGACAAGTTTTATTATGATCGTCCCAAGAAGACTAGTTTTACAATCATTGAGTAAGTGTTGGCACCCAAGGAAGTTAGGGTTTGCTTTTGAGTCTAGGTGTTTAATACCTATTGGAATGATTCAATGCTAAGGGTTCACTTTACTCATATGGAGGCATATTTCACAACAATGGGCTCAAAGACAAATTCCTCAACTTTCAAAGGCAAACAATTTCATGGCAACTTACTTCACAAGGCACATTTTCTTGGTTCCTCAGGTCCACAAGCTCAAAAAAGGTTCCATACATTCTTTATTCACCTTAATGAATCTAACTCACTCCACCAACTCCTCACAAAAAATTTCTTGCAGCCAACATGGTCCTTTCCCACAAACTATCCCTTAATTGCTAGTAGCCCTCCAAAATGGACTGTCAAAGCATATCTTCTACTGCAGACATCAACTCAAGATTGTGAAGGTATTTTTGGATACCCATTAAGGAGTTTTAAAATATATCTCAAAATTAGTATAGGTTACTTTGAAACAAAAGGCTCAAAAATTGACTGTCCTCTTTTTTTCCTAGGCCTAATTAGGCCACTTTTACAAAGAAACACCTCTCAAATCTTTCTCCCAACTCACAAAACCAATCCCAATCCACTAGGAAGACTTCAAAAGGCATAAATCACCAACCTTTGGCAATAGAAGACTCCATCAAGTACCCTAACCTCAAAACCCTCATTCTATGCTTGTATGGGGGGGTTTATTGAAAATCCTACGCCCAAACCTCAAATCACTTCAAAGACCACTCAGTCACCTTGCATAAGGTTTGCACATGCTTAATAAACCATAATATAGCCAACCACATTCAGTTTTGATGAAAACTCAACATTACACCTCCTTTCTTACTTGGACACAATGCAATTTCTAACTAGGCATCACCCCAATTTTAATATAATGCCTCCCCTGCTCTTGAGGTCACATGAACACAAAATCTACATTGAATTTCATTAAAGTTTGAGGTAGTTTGAAGTATATTCCTATTGACTGCCTACAAACCCTATTTTTGAGGATTTAAATGCAAGAGAGTGGTTTGTGACTCTTTTCCACCAATGTGAACACTTGACAATTTGTGGATTGGATTTAGAAAGGATGTATTTCTTTCTTACAAGTTTGTAGAATGCAAGGGTGTGAATTTGTTGTATGTGTGATGATACCCTAGGCTGGCAGAGCTATTGTTTTGAGCAAATTGGAGGTACAGAGATAGGGTTTGATGGAAAAATAGTTAGAGGATCATTACAAGTGATTGATTAAGCATGTGCAGACATAATTGAATGTGTTTGAGGCATCAACAAAGAAAAATAGGCTTGGGAACATAGACTTTCTATAAACCCTCATGATACAAGCATGGAATTGGCATTAACAAGGGTTTTGTAGTTTAGTGGTTTTGTAGTGTTTCCCATTGACAAAAGTGGTGGATTTGGACCATTTGAGGTATGTATTGAACATTGGAATTTAGTTTGGAATTTTGGTAGAAGGATTTTGTGGAGATGCTTTGAAAAACAGGGCTAATTGCTCCTTTCTAGGAAATGAAATAGTCAGTTTTTGGGGCTTGTGTTGCAAAGTGGCTTATACCTATTTTAGGATATGTTTTAGATGAGCTTAAAGGGTATCCAAAAGTGTCAATAGTTTTGGGTTTTAGTGCCTACCCTAAGAGAACACTTCTAACAGTCCATTTTGGAGGGCTACTAGCATTAGGACAATCAAAGAAAGGATGACCTATGGTAGAAGCATTTAAGTTGCATGAGGGGTGTTGATACATTTTCTAACCATTTTGATGTTTATCATTCTATATGTTTAGATTTGCATACTAAAAATGTTTTGTAGGATTGTGGCATACATGTCCCACCAACTACCTCAAGAGACTTCATATCAATAATTTTATGTGATAGAGAGGAAGGTCAAATATATTACAAGAAATTATGCTTGGATGGCACATGTCAGCATTGTGGTGGCTTGCAACGTATGCCAATATGTGAACATATGAAAAGAACACATGCGGTTGGAAACGAACTAGTAGAGTTTGACAAGTATAAAATAGTGGCATACAATACAAGAGATGGTAAAGAAGCAAAGAGGTGTGAATATGTTATTCAGAAGATTCCAGTGTATCAGTTTATGCATATATTTCATGACATCATAGTGTATGAGTATGTAAGACATGCCCATAGAGCTTGATGGTTGGACTTGCAATTCAAGTTATGCAAGGACACATTTCCAGTTGGTAGCATTGTTTCAGTTGTTGACTTTGCAGAGAACTACAGTCTATAGCCATAGTGTAAGGTGCAATCCCAATATTATAACTCGACACAAGTTTCTATACTTGTTCACATGGCATGCATTCATGCGAATGATAGTACAGAGGATGAAAAAAAGATCATAAGGGAGTATCATTTTTATATAAGCAATGATCGCATGCATTCTGCAGAGTTTGTGCAAGGTTGCTTTCATGTGTTCTATAATGATTTGGCTAGAAGGGGCATATCGTTTAGTCAGCATATCACATGGTCAGATAACTGTGCATCACAATTCAAGAACTCATGAAATTTTTATTGGCTGAGCAGGAGGCATAATATTATAGGTGTTCAGCATATGTGGAACTTTTGTGAGGCCGAGCATGGAAAGGGGGAGCATGATGGTGTAGGAGCATGTATCAAAAGAGCCATAGCATGAGAAGAGTTAAAGTATAAAGACAATGCAAACTTGACAGATGCAAAATCAATTGTCCAGTGGTGTAATCCTTCGATGGGTCCAGGTAATGAAGGTAAGTCTTCAGTTTGTAGATTTTTTTGGTTGATAGATGATACTAACATTGCACCATATGAGGACTGTTGTACACTAACAAGATCAAGTGAGCTACACTCTTTTAGAATCTCAATTACAGGTTCATGGAGTATCCATACATGGAAGATGGCATGCTTTTATTCTTCATGTACAATTCAAGACTAGAATGAGTGCGAGTCAAGGAGTGGGTTGACAAATGGCAGTTAAGTTATCTTAGCCCACTTAACATGTATCGACCCCGGTCGACACTGGAAATGACAAAGATGGATACATCAGTTGACTTTGACCACATATCAAATCTATTCAACTAGGTAATATATCTACTTGCATAGTTAAATTTGAAATTCCTAGTGTTATCTTAAACTTTGTAGTATTTTTTTAATGTTGACTAATTTCATCTATTTTGCTGCACATATCATTGTAGGGCATGTTTATGCAGTTATTGCAAATGAAGATAACGAAGAGGGAACATATTATTACTTGTGTTGTTGTGTTGAGGCCAAAAATAAATTGGAGGCTCTAGTTACAATTGGAGAAAACATCGAATACCCTACAAGCTTAGTGGTTGTTACTGGAACACAGCTTCGAAGGTACCCACATAAGAGTGTTATTGTTTGGCTATTTGAGGACTTGGACATGCATCAGAAGATTCTTCATTACTCCAACCTTGTTGTGGCAACCAATGTTCATTTGATACAATATCGAGGTAGACCTTTGGACAAGACCTTGTGGAAGGTGTGTGACTCTGACTATGAGGCAATACTTGACACAATAAAGAGTAGAGAAGACCCAGATGGTTTGTTGGATTGATTTATAAGTATGCATAAAAATTTCCTAGATGATTACTTGTACTTTGTTTTGTATATAAATAGTAGTATGAATTGCTTCCCTCCAATATATTTATGTTTAGTCAATTTTGCTTTTTGATGCTTCTCATAGGAGGTCACAACTCCAGTCCATCCAACTACGAACAAAGAAGATTGAGAAAAGATGATGGAGAGTGATCATCAGATGGTGGTAAGTGATCGATTACATATGTGATGTTATATATTTCATGTACATTTTGTTATAGTAATGTGCATATTGTTTGATTGTATTAATAGGTGGAGCTGCATGAGCTTGAACTGTTGAAGAGGTCTACTCAACGGAAGAGAGAGGATGAGTCATGGATTGGCTCTCAATCTTCACGGTCAAGCAAGGGCCTCCAATTATTTCATAAAAGTCCATAGGAAACTAGTTTTGGGACATACTTTTGTATGTTACCAATTTATATTTTTGTATATATGCCTGTATGGCTTTGTTTGGACATGCCTATATGGATTTGTATGTAAACTAGATGTTATGTTCATGACATTATGTATATGACAGTTTATATTAAATATTTAATATGATGATAAATTATCCTTGAGCAATGGTATGAACTGTGGGTAGTGAAGGCCTCATGTTTCGTTTGATTTATTTTCTATGGTATACATTTGATGTTTGTATCATCATCATGTTATGCTTCATGGGGTTAGATCTAAGTAATGGATGAAGTTGATCCTAATTGGTCTTAATCTGGTTCACTCATGTTTCACTCATGTCATATCAAGATTGATGTCACATGGTTTGCATGTTAGTTCATAACATTTATGTTTATCATGTTACAATAGTAGGACATGGTTGCTTATGTAATTGGTTCATGACATTGGATCATTGGATTTGGTTGTGGTTCTTCATCATAACATGTGATGCTTTTAGGAGTTGGATTGGGTTGTGGTTCTTCCTCATGACAAGAGTTTGTTCATGTCTTCATGCTTCTTTGTCCTCCATGTCTTCAGTGTTCTCAGTGTCTTCATGTGTCAAGGATTTCTTCAATGTCCTTATGATGTTGATGTTGATCACAAAATATGGTGTATTAGTTAGAAGAAACCATGGAAAGGCCTTGAAAATATTTGAGTGATGCAAGAAATAGAAGCTATGATGTAGAATAATGGATGTACAAATCTCTCCCAACTCATAATCAGCCTTGTTACAACATCATATTATTGTTTTATGCATGAGGAAGGATAAAATGGGTGTAGCCCTTAAGATCCTTAAGACAGAAAAACTGCCAAACTTTGATAGAGGTTTTCTTATAATTCGTGGTAGCTGGGAACACTCTATTTGGACGTGCAGGTACACATGGGTCCATCCACAATAACCTCTCTCAGTTTCATTCAACTCCAATCCATTTGACCATGCCGAAATCAAACACATTCTTGCAAAATGCTTTAGTTTCATGTAGTGGAAAGGTGCTAGGAGTGACATTTTGTATTCCATAGCTCGTGAGGCCAAACGGACTACGCCAATGTGTCGGGGTGGGTGGGTAAATTCTAGGGGAGGTCTCATTTTGTGTGCCAAGCGTCGCAGTCGTTCAGGGCAGTAGGCTACCGACAAAGTCCCTTAAGATCCCTAAAACGAAAAAATTGCCAAACTTTGACAGAGCAGTTCTTAGAATTCATTGCATCTGGGAATGTTCTGTTTAGACCTGCAGGTGCGTATGGGGTCCTTCCACAAAAACCTCTCTCGGTTTCATTCAACTCTAGTATATTTGACCGTGTCAGAATCAAACGCATTCTTGCAAAATGCTTTAGTTTCATGCAGTGGAAAGGTGCTAGGAGTGACATTTTGCATTCCATAGCTTGTGGGGCCGAACGGACTTCACCAATGTGTCAGGGTGGGTAGGTAAATTCCAGGGGAGGTCTCCTTTTGTGTGCCAAGCACCGCAGTCATTCGGGGTAGCAGGCTACCGACAAAGTCCCTTAAGATCCCTAAGACGAAAAAACTACAAACTTTGACGGGGCAGTTCTCAAAATTTATGGTAGTTGGGAACATTTTGTTTGGACCTACAGGTGCATGTGGGGTCCATCCACAATAACTTCTCTTAGTTTTGGTCAATTCTAGTCCGTTTGACTATGCCAAAATCAAATGCATTCTTGTAAAATGCTTCAGTTTCATGTAGTGGAAAGGTGCTAGGAGTGACATTTTGCATTCCATAGCTCGTGGGGCCGAACAGACTTCGCCAATGTGTCGGGGTGGGCAAGTAAATTCTAGGGGAGGTCTTGTTTTATGTGCCAAGCGCCACAGGCATTCGGGGCAGTAGACTACTGGCAAAGTCCCTTAAGATCCCTAAGATGAAAAAACTGCCAAACTTTGACGGGGTAGTTCTTAGAATTCGTGGCAGGTGGGAACATTCTGTTTGGACCTACAAGTGCATGTGGGGTCCATCTACAATAACCTCTCTTAGTTTCATTCAACTCATGTCCATTTGATTGTGCCAGAATTAAACGCATTCTTGCAAAATGCTTCAATTTCATGCAATGGAAAGTTTTCCAAGTGCCATATTTTTTGTTCTGCTCATCGTGGGGCCAAACGGAATGTACCAACATGTCAGGGTGGGTGGGTAAATGGTAGGGAAGGTCTCATTTCATGTGCCAAGCATCTCATCCATTTTACCTTGCAAGCTACCGACACCTAGCACCTTTCGAGTTTACTGGTAGCTTGCAACCCGAAATGACTGAGACACTTGGCACATGAAACAAGACCTCCCCTAGCATTTACCCACCCACCCTGATGTGTTGGCATAGTCAGTTTGCCCCCACGATGAGAAGATCAAAACATATGGTGCTTGCCAACCTTTCCACTACATGAAACTAAAGCATTTTGTAAGAATGCGTTTGATTCTGACATGGTTGATCGGATAGGAGTTGAAAAAAATTGAGAGAGGTTATTTTAGATAGACCCCACATGCACCTGTAGGTCCAAATAGAATGTTCCCAGCTATGACAAATTCTGAGAACTGTCCCGTCAAAGTTTGGTAGTTTTTTCATCTTAGGGATCTTAAGGGACTTTGCCGGTAGCCTGCTGCCCCGAATGACTGCAATGCTTGGAACATGAAACAAGACCTCCCCTGGCATTTACCCACCCACCTTGATGCGTTGGCGAAGTCCATTCAGCCCCACGAGCTATGGAATGCAAAATGTCACTCCTAGCACCTTTCGAGTTTACCGATAGCTTGCAGCCCGGAATGACTGAGACACTTGGCACACAAAATGAGACCTCCTCTAGCATTTGCCCACCCACCCAAACATGTTGGCGCAGCTAGTTTTCCCCCAAGACCTATGGAATGCAAAATTTTAGTGTTAGCAACTTTCTACTTTGTCGGTAGATTACAACCCCAAACAACTGGGACGCTTGGCACACGAAACGAGACCTTCCCTACCATTTACCCACCTATCTCAACATGTTGACACAGTCCGTTTGGCCCCACAATGAGCAGAACAAAAAATATGGCACCTGGCGACCTTTCCATTGCATGAAACTGAAGCATTTTGCAAGAATGTATTTGATTCTGGCATGGTCAAACAAAATGGAGTTGACCGAAACAAAGAGAGGTTATTGTAGATGGACCCCACATGCACCTATAGGTCCAAAAAAAATATTACCAGCTACCACAAATTTTGAGAACAGCTTCGTCAAAGTTTGGCAGTTTTTTCATCTTAGGGATCTTAAGGGACTTTGCTGGTAGCCTGCTGCCCTAAATGATTGGGGTACTTGGCACACAAAATGAGACCTCCCTTGGCATTTAACCACCCACCCTAACACATTGGCCAAGTCTGTTCAGCCCCACAAGCTATGGAATGCAAAATGTCACTCCTAGCACCTTTCCACTACATGAAACCGAAGCATTTTGCAAGAATGCATTTGATTTTGACACGGTCAAATATATTACAGTTGAATGAAACCAAGAGAGGTTATTGTGGATGGACCCCACGTGCACTTGTAGGTCCAAATAGAACATTCTCAGCTACCACGAATTCCAAGATTTACTTCATCAAAGTTTGGCAGTTTTTTCATCTTAGGGATCTTAAGGGACTTTTCTAATAGCCTACTACCTCGAATGATTGTGATGCTTGGCACATGCAATGAGACCTCCCCTAGCATTTACCTACCCACCCTGACATGTTGGCAAAGTCCATTCAACCCCACAAGCTATGGAATGCAAAATGTCACTCCTAGCACCTTTCCACTGCATGAAACTGAAGCATTTTGCAAGAATGCATTTGATTTTGGCATGGTCAAATGGACTAGAGTTGAACAAAACTGAGAGAGGTTATTATGGATGGACCCCATGTGCACATGCAGGTCCAAATAGAATGTTCCCAGCTACCATGAATTCTAAGAAAACCTCTATCAAAGTTTGGCATTTTTTCTGTCTTAGGGATCTTAAGGGCTACACCCATTTTATCCTTCCTCATGCATAAAATAATAATATGATGTTGTAACAAGTTTGATCTTGAGTTGGGAGAGATTTGTACATCCATTATTCTACATCATAGCTTCTATTTCTTGCATCACTCAAATATTTTCAAGGCCTTTCCATGGTTTCCTCTTACTAATCCAGCCAACCAGGACCTTGAAAATGGTGTAGCAATAACATATAAGGCTAAGAAATTAGGTAAAAGATCCATGTGATCATCTATTTTTAGTTTTAACATATTTTTATATCATCATTGACCATTGTATCCATGCATGTGTAGGTATATCAGTTAGTTCAATCAAAGAGACTCCAAATTCATCATGTTTCCACCTTGTTTTAGCTCTTCGTGCCTTGACATCATGATTGTCTCAACATGGTATTTCATCATTTTAATAGTCCTCTTTAGTGTATTGGGCTACGACATTCCTTATGCACCTATTCATGATGATTTGTATGCATGACACAACAATATTTCAAAATTTCCTAATTGTCCTTTGTTACTACATGATGGTGGT
Source organism: Cunninghamia lanceolata (assembly GCA_027924645.1). Classification (NCBI taxonomy): domain Eukaryota; kingdom Viridiplantae; phylum Streptophyta; class Pinopsida; order Cupressales; family Cupressaceae; genus Cunninghamia; species Cunninghamia lanceolata. Next base: position 7,652,360 of record BSBN01000870.1, read on the forward strand.
TACCTTGATCGACTATATGGGGGATTGTCATGATGAAGGTTTGAAGCTTACAAATAGTCATCACAACATCTACCATGGTCCAAGAAGGTAAACTACATGCCTAATTTGAGACTACTCGCAAAGGGCTTCATTCAAGTCATGATTGTTGTCTTCACATGTCTTCCTCTAGACTTTGGGACATTGGTTATAACTTTTTCCATGGGTCAAGAAAATGAACTGTAGATTAATTTTTTAGAAGTTATGAACCTTATGCATGTCTAGGACAACCTGGGCATCATAAAAATGAGTTTTATCAAACCTACAACATCCATGAACATGAAGAACAAGTTGCAGATTTGGTTGAGAAAATGGGTATAAATCAAGCTAGTCTTTCACCACAAGGGGAGGTGCATGATATTTGTGCATTTGGATGTGAAGCAATAGAATAATCATGACAAGGCTCATCATCATCATTTATAAGGACTTTTGTAATTGCAGCTTCTTTTGTAGACATGTATGCAAAGTGTGGAAGCATAGACAAGGCACATGAACTGTTTGGCATGATGCCCCAAAGAAATGTTGCCTCATTGAATGCAATGAGTGCAAGATATGAATAAGATGGATTTTTTGATAAGGATTTGGAAACTTTCAAGAAAATTTCATCATGTTTCAACTACCTACCAACTGTCCAACGGACTTTTGAAAGGATTTAACCATTTAACTTCCTTAAACTTACATTTTTCAATTTTACATGTTGACAACTTTTGTAAAATGAACTTAAAATGACTCTATTGACCTTGCACATGGTCTATTATGACCTTATTAGACCAAATAAACTAAAAACACCCAAAAAAAACCATTGATACCATATTTCACAACAATGGGCTATGATATCAAACTCTTCTTCAACTTGACACGAACTCTTCAAGGACTACAAACCCAAAACTTGTTTCAAAACCTCAACCCCTACAAACTATCACATGGAACACCTTTGAAATGATGAATATGCCATGATAAGACCATACATGGTCATCAAGAACTTAGACTTTGCAATTTTGATTAAGTGCCTTCACAATCAGCCCTTTAAGCCTAGTAGCCCTCCAAACAGTGACTTTTGGGTATAACTTCCAGAAAACTCATCAAACCTAGAAATGGTTTAGCATTTCAAATACCCTTTTTGGTTCTTTTCAACATATCTCATTTGTGCCTAGGGTTGTTTCAGAATTTCACCTCCTAAAATTGACTGTTACGTTGTTTTAAGGGGCAATTAGCCATGTTTTACAAAGCAACCCCCAATCAATGTCTCTCTCAAACTCAAAACCCAACTCAAAAGTTCTAGGTAGGTTTCAAATAGACCAAATCCACAACTTTTTTCAGACAAAAGGATCATAGAGTCATCCAATTAATAAACCCTCATTCTAGGCCAATTTAGTGCTTGTATAGAGAGGGTTTATTGGTTCTCATCACTAATCTACCCAAATCTAGTTTAGACCCACTCAAACACTTCACTACAAGTATGCACATGCTAAACAAAACATCTTCCACACTTTAACAATGCTCTTTCATCAAAATCCTACTTGAAGGCATTACTTTTCACCAAAAAAACAAGACAATATACAACTAGGGCATCATAGTAATCACCTCAAACCTCCAATTTCTGCAAAACCACCAATGAAATCCTGAAAGATATCCTATATCCATCCATTTCACCAATTTTTAGAAAATTTGGCCCGTGGAATGGAGTTCAAACCTTCATTTTCCCCCTTAAACCTTCAAATTTAGATTTTCATACCTGTTCTTAGAAAAATGAGTATAACTTTTGCAAATCCTAATAAAAATTGATGAAACCAAATGTAAATGAAAGATACTTCTATTCTCTTTCCAAAAAACTAATATTCATGTCCTTAAAGGCTGTACAATGGTCGTACCGCGTGCTATAATAGTAAAAAAATAGAAGAAAACAGAAAAATAGGGTATTGTTGTTACTTCATAAAAAATCCATACAACTCCCTTTGCCTCGGGGTTTGGAGGCATATTTCATCTTGTTTCAACTACCTACCAACTGTCCAATGGACTTTTGAAAGGATTTAACTGTTTAACTTCCTTAAACTTATATTTTTCAATTTTACATGTTGACAACTTTTGTAAAATGAACTCAAAATGACTCTATTGACCTTGCACATGGTCTATTATGACCTTATTAGACAAAATAAACTAAAAACACCCAAAAAAACCTATCATTAGACCTCATTTGACTAAACTTGCCAAAAAAATGAATTTGGTGCCCCTGCACCAAATTGGCGGGTGTAAAGCCAAATTCCAAAACCTTCAAAATGGTATCTTTGGAACACGGTATAGACATCCATCAAAGTATAAAGCATATTGGAATTTGTCAAATGTTGTAGTTGCAAGTACCCTGCAAGACATGTATGCAAAGTGTGGAAACATATACTTGACAAACATGAACTATTTGACATGATGCCTCAAAGAAATGTTGTCTCATGGAATGCAATGATTGCAACATATGCACGAAATGGATTTGTTGAAAAGACTTTAGAAACTTTTAAGTAAATGTAGTTGGCATGTGTAAAGCCAAATTCTGCAACCTTTGCCAACATCCTGCCTATCTATACACTAATATAGAATGTTTGGAATGACTTATCGACATCCATCAAAGCATAAAGGATATAGGAAATTTGTCGCATGCTATAATTGCAGCTACCCTTGTAGACATGTACGCAAAGTTTGAAAGCATAGACAAGGCACGTGAACTGTTTGGCATGATGCCCCAAAGAAATGTCACCTCATTGAATGCAATGATTGCAAGATATGAACAAAATGGATTTTTTGATAAGGCATTAGAAACTTTCAAGCAAATGTGATTGGCGGGTGTAAAGCAAAATTCCACAACCTTAGCCAGTATCCTCCTTGCCTATGCCAAAATGGACATCCATCAAAAGGATAAAACATATGGGAATTTTGTTAGATGTTGTAGTTGCAACTACCCTCAGAGACATGTATGCAAACTGTGGAAGTATAGGCAAGGCACATGAACTGTTTGGCATGATGCCTCAAAGAAATGTCACCTCATAGAATACATTGATTGCAAGATATGAACAAAATGGATTTTCTGATAAGCCTTTAGAAAGTTCCAAGAAAATACAATTGGCAAGTGTAAAGCCAAATTCCAAAACCTTAGAAATGATATGTTTGGAGCACGGTATAGACATCCATCAAAGCATAAAGGATATAGGAATTTTATCAAATGTCGTAGTTGTAAGTACCTTGCAAGACATGTATGCAACTTGTATGGAAGCATATACAACGAACATGAACTCTTTGACACGATGCCTCAAAGAAATGTTGTCTCATGGAATGCAATAATTGCAAGATATGCATGAAATTGATTTTTCATAAGGCTTTAAAAACTCTCAAGCAAATGCACAAAAATAAATTTCAACCATTTACGCAAATTTTGGCACATCTATTTCCAAATTGCACAACCTTAACCAACTTCCTCCTTGCCTGTGCTATAATGGGATCTAGAGAACATGGTGTGGACAACCATCAAAGCATAAATGATATAGGAATTTTGTCACATGTATTGTATTTGCAAAGTTGCCCTTGTAGACATGTGTGGAAAGTATGGAAGCATAGACAAAGCACGTGAACTATTTGAAATGATGCCTCAAAGAAATGCACAGTCCCACAGAATTCAATGATTGCAAGATATGCACAAAATGGATTATTTGAAAATGATTTATAAACTTTCAAGCACATGCAATTGGCACTTGTAAAACCAAATTCCTATAACAATAATTGATTATCATATTAAATATTTAATATAAATTGTCATATACATAATGTCATGAACATAACATCTAGTTTATATAAAAAGCCATATAGGCAAATATACAAAAATATACATCGGATTAATATACAAATGTATGTTTACAAAGCCATCTAGGCATACAAAAAATGTCCCAAAAACTAGTTTCCTATGGACTTTTAGGAAATAATCGGTGGCCCTTTTTTGACTGTGAAGATGGAGAACCAGTCAGTGACACACCCTCTCTTTGCCATCGAGTAGACCTCTTCAAATAAAGTTCATCTAGTTGCACCTATTAATATATACATATTAGTATAGAAAATGTATGAACTATATAACATCACATATGTAATTGATCACTTACTGCCAACTGATGATCACTCTCCATCATCTTGTCTCTCTCTTCATCCGTAGTTTGACGGACTGGAGTTTTGACCTCCTATGAGAAGCATCAAGAAGCAAATTTGACTAAACATAAATATCATTTATGTACATCAAATGACATGAGATAAAACAAGAAATACAAAATTATTATATTTTCATGTTATTGGCTCATACCTTAGTCAAAGGATTTGCAGACATCATGGTTGCAACAATGCCTATCTGTGCTGACTCATGAAGATCAGGAGGAGTCTCCACTGTATTCAACATCTAGAAATCAAGTTCAAGATTATTCAAACAAAATAAATACATAACATTATTTTAAAAATGCATAATGATTAGAAATGGTTAAATTTACCTCCGTAAAAGTGGTGGTTTGGCATCTAGGGGACCAAGGAAACTGTGCAGGTGCCGGTGACTATTGAAATCTTCAAATTGTCACAAAATAATATTACCATTGACATATCTACAATAATTACGATTATGTGATAAAATACATACCTGCTGACTTGACCTCCTCTCATAACCTGCCAATGGACAGCTAACAGAGGCAGGATGAAGACTCTGACCCTGGAATTTGATTGCGCAAACAATTACATACATTATTTTTGACTTATAATATAGATAATCATATAAAATTAATTACAAATTTCAAATAACAATATACTAAATCAAGATGAAACTTGTAACAAATTACCTAAGAGTCAATACCAAATGTATGCTATAAGAGATTGTCACTGAGAACAAGATCATCCAATATGTCCTGCCCCTGTGTCACAAAGTCCTATCATGCCTCCTGTGTCCCATAATCACATAGGCTCCCAAATGTATTGCACAAATGTGGGGACACATGACACCTACTACTCTCACCCTCATCAGCACGGGTAAAATCATCAGCATGCTGTGATAGAGTTTGGGCGAGAGTAGTCAATGAATGTAAAGTCTCCAGCTCAACACTCTCCTTCAAAACCAAAGGGAGTGACCTATGTTCTAGCCTTTCTCAGGGTATAGGCACATGGTCTTCATCTCACTGAGCCCCGGGTCTATCTTGGGCAGAGCCACCACCGCTACCTTGGAAATCATGAATGTCAAAATAATTTGAAATCTTGTTGAGGACAAACTCATAATAGAGTTTCCTCAAGAAATATTGTGGTACCTCATCATTATTGCATGGGCGCTCATCGAAGACCATGTACCATCTATCCCAAAAGTTTCAGGATATTCCTTCATTCCTACACCAATGTATCAGAAATTGTTTGCAACTTTCTTCTAATCTTTGGCTAGTTTTGGGATTGATAAAATGTGCACATAATTGAGATTTTATAATTAATTCATTCTTGACTTGTTCGTATGACAACTTGTCAACATAATATTCCCGAATCCTCTCCCTATAGTCTTGGAATTTGGTGATTTGTTTTGTCACCAAATCCGTGTCGGAAACAATCTCCTGTAGTGATTTTGCAAGTACCCTCCTACGATTAGTGATTCCACTTGGATTGTTTAGGGTTTGAATAATAGTTTGAAGATGTTTCTTGTTTTCTTCTATTATCCCTTACATGAAAAGGAGGTGAAGGTGGGTTTTAAGGGTTTGGAGGGTTTTGGGGGTTATTTTCACCCTCCTCAACTGGATTTAGGTTTTCTCCTTCTCCAATAACTGTAAATGCAATATCAAAACAAATCAAACATTGCAAAACTTAAAAATTATTCTCAAACTAACAAAATCAGTCAAACCCTACCTTCTTCCGATGTTGGAGCCTCCAAATTTGCACAACGATGTCTTTGGCGGTGAGGTGGCATTGTGAATTTCTTGTTTTCTCTATTACATTTGATTCAATGGCCTCTTCTTCAACATGATCGCATTTTTGGTTGTTTTCTTTGCTGTTGTGAGGAGAATAGTCACAGCAGAATGAACAGAAATGTGGTTTTTTATTGCTTTTATACAAAGCAAAACATGAGCATGTTATAACGTGTTCGCATTTTTTTTAATTTTGGAGATGGTAGTGACTTTTTGGTCCCCCATCTCCTTGCACTTACCCCAAGGCATTACGTCCAACCATGAACTATATCTTCTCCAACACTAAACTTTTGATTAATCTCAATGTGTCTTCTTTAGGAGCATGACATCCAACCATGAATACCATCACACATCCATGATAGTGTTTACATCAAAGACAACCTTGTGATAGTGTTGACATCAATGACAACCTTAGGAACCATATGTGTAAAAATCTCCCCCTTTGGCAATGATGGTAACACATACTTGCACATTGTCCCCCTTTGACATCAAGGACAAAGGGAAACCACTACTTGCTCATCAACAACCTTTAACATGGAGAAGCATGGAAACTCATTTTAAGTAGATACTATTGTTTACTTTCTCTAGTTTAAAATGGCTAGGTATTTACACATTTTTGGATTTTCTTGCTATAAAATAGTTTTTTTCTAAATGGCCCTCCTAAAATTAAAATATTTTATTTATTTCATACATTATATGTGTATTTATAGTGGTAAAAATTATATATTCATGTTATCTTTTATTTAGTTTTGTGTTTACTTTAAGAGAATAATTTAATGAGTGTATGTATCAATAAATGGTACAATCTTATGTGAAGTTGGACTCATTCCTTCATCCTTTACCTATCCATATACATAAATTCCCATATATTTATCCATACCTTATCCATGTCAACACATCTTTTCATATAACCTTCATTTATTACACCACACATACCCAAACATTCATTAACTACCTATAGCCTATCACTTTGACATCCCATGTCATTTACATGGATGTTAGATTGACCCCACAACTACATATTTGATCCTTTCCTTTCTACTAATTTTTGTGAGATGACTAACACACATTTGCATAATTTGAATATATGTGTTTGTATTTAAAGTCATTCATTTGCATCAATCTCACATCTCTCACACATGCACTCTCACCCTAAAAGAATTCAAGGAGTGATTAATAGTAAAAAAGTTCAACATGGTGCATCAAAAGGAGTAATGAATCTACATGCATCATTATAGGGTACTTGCCCACTAGCTTCTATCTTTTACACACATTTATAGGGTTTTGCTAGGTGAACATGTCCCCTTGTGACATAAAAACAACCTTTACAAGATATTTTAAAATACTATTAGTCACTAGATCTCAGAAATGAGTAGAGTAGATAGAGATCACTCAAGTGAGCCATAGAGTAGAAATACATAATTAGCATGGTTAAAGTTACAAACAAAGGACAAATCCGCTACCATAGAATAGACCCAGACCCGCTAACTTGACTCTAGATAGAGTTTAGATCCATCATGAAATTCACAACATTCTGCTCATAGAGAGGTGGCATTTGCAAATTAGAGACAATTCATAAATCAACCTCATCACAAAATCACTCATTCTTCAATCATAAAACTAAGTAACATTATCCTTCTTCACATCTACTTTTTTGAAATAACAAGTAAGCTATCTAATTTATCATTCCTAAGACCTCCACCAAGCCATTCAGTCTCAACCATCACAAAACTCAAGATTTTTAACTTTCACTAATCTGCCAACACAAGTCGCGAAATGATTACTTCTCCAAAACCATAAGGCATGTGACCATGAAACCTTCATCATCAAATCTAGGGTGCTTCTAGAAATTGTCCTATAAGAGGATTTACCATGAATCTTCACTGATTTCCTGGAACAATTGTTTTTGTAAAAACTGTTATGTGTGTGCTAGGATGGAAACTAGTTGAATACTAAAAACTTGTAAATTTATGATGTGCCATCCATTTTGATGGCCAAGAGATACCAATTGAAAACTAAAACACACTAAAACTATGACCCAAACCTAAAAATTATTTTTTGTTTGATGTTGATCTCTAGTCCTCCCAGATGCTTCTGCATCAGATACGCCAGGTAGGAAGTTTATGAGCATAGGCTCACAAAAGTGGAGTTCAGTAGTAGGACTACTCTCTTAGGTTGTAAACAACCTACAGTGAAATCCATCACTGTGATAAGTGCATAAATTAATTATTTTTCCTCCTCTTCCAACATCTTGCCAGATCAAATGTCATCCTTCAATAATTATGTTCTACATCCTACTTTCCTCTCGTTGACTCATGTCCACCATGAACCTTCCTCCTCCTCCAAAGAATTTCTCTTCTTCTCTCCTTCTTCATGAGATCCAACCCACTATTATCCACTGACCACCTCCACCAAGTCTCACCTATAGCATCCTCTACAACTTTTATATGCAAATACACATCTGCATAGAAACCTTCTACTATACTCTTCTTTCCATCTAATTGCAACTTCTTATTCATTTCAACAACATGAAGATTCACATCAACTCCCTCATCATATAATTTAGAAAAATTAAGACCTACCTCCATAGACTATGTTGTTACAACAACCTCTTTCACCATGTCGATTGTTGCACCTTCATTCTCCTTCAAATGTTCACTCAACCTAAACAACTTCTCTATCTTCTCAATTTCTTCCTCAAGCAATTCATGCTCCTCAGCAACAACTAAATCTGCATCATCCTCACATAAATTTTCATGGAAATCAAAGACTTCCATGTATCTACCCTCTTCTTGCTCTATATCCTCCATTACATTCATCATCTCAAGTAAATTAAACTCAGAATGCTTAATTTTTACCTCATTTCCTTTCGTTGTTTCAACTTCTTTTCCTTCATTTTTTGATGCACTATTCATCTCCTCATGTTCATCTATCCAACCTCCTTCTAACAACTTGTCAATTTTCTTCATCTCTTATCTCCACAAAAGATCATTCTCCTCTTCACCCACTTGCTTGTCAAATCTAGCACCTTCTAATTCTGTCATCTCAGATTCTCCATCTGCTGTAGTTTTTTAAAGTTCCATCATTGCATTCAATTCCCCATCTTCTTTATTTTCCACCACATCATCTGTTGTAACTTTTCTCTCTTCATACTCACTTGCAATCTCATTACCTTCTTCTATCTTCTCATACTCCAAAGGATGCATAGTTGTTGCTGCTACATCAATTTCAATCTCTTCATTCATGTCTTCCAAAGGACATGCCTCTACTACAATCTACTCTTCTTTCTCACTCTCATTCTCCATGCCTTCCTCATTGCATGCTTTTGCAATCTCTAATGCCTCCATTCTTCTCCATTCTTCATGAATTGCCTCTTATTCACATGACTATCCCAAACATTACATGTCTTTCCATGGATCATTCTCTACTGTAACTTCATGTTTTGCCTCTTCAAAAAGACATGCTACAGCTAAATACCCTTTCTTCTTCCATTTTTTTTTATCTCCTTGCTTCTTTTCTTTTCTTATTTGCTTTCTTTTGGGACTGTATGGGTTGTTCCCACATGCTTCTCCTTCCATGCCCCTTCTATAAAAGTGTTGCAACTCTTCATCTCATCCTTTGCAACCTCGGTTACAATATCTTCTCTTTCCTCTTGATCCTTTTGCACAAAGATCTCCTCTTCTTCTTCTTCTTCATTCTTCATCTCTGTTGTAATATTTTCTTTCTTCTCTTCATCCTCCATAGGATTTTTAGCCACTGCTTCATTTTTCTCTTTCTCTTTCTCAACCATTGCAACTTTGATATTTCTCTCTTCATTCATACATGAATTAGGGCATACGGCTGCAATTTCTTTTTCCAGTTCCTCTTGTGTATCCCACAATGGATTCAAAACATATTTCTTCCCATCCTTGATTAACCATATGTGTTGTCACTGCCATTATGTACAACTTCCCTATTCCAAAGCCAATGTTGACCCAATAAAACATGACAAACATCCATGGGTACTATGTCACATACAATTTCATCTTTGTATAGGTTCCAATGTGAAAATTTACAATGCTTTGTTCACTTACCCAAATTTGATGACCTTCTTGCATCTAAAAAATGTAGTATGGCCTAGAGTGCTTTATCCTCTTCAAGTTTAGCTTCTCAACAATTCTCAATGCAACCAAATTACCTCTACTACCGTTGTCCACTATCACCTTGCAACTTTTTCCACCAAACTTGCAAATAGTTGAGAACAAATCACTCCTTCAAATGGGCTCTAGTTTCTCTTTCCGTGGCTTCAAATATTCCTTCTTCACCATCAAATACTCTCCATGTCTCTAAGACATTTTGCCAAATAGTTGTGGCACACTCTCAATCTGCACACAAAAACATTTAGAGCCAATACTCTTGGCAATCATAGGTTCTCCCTACAACAAGATTTTTAAAGATGCACCTCTTCAAGACCTCTTCTACCCACTTCCTCTCAGTGGAAGAAGTATGCACATCTTCTACCTAGCTTCATCTTTGCTTGAGGACAACCAACATGATTATCATAGAATCAACTCTCTCTCACGGCTTCACGGCTTCACTCTTCACTATTCTTCACCCACAGGTCTTGGTGCATACTCTGCACTCTCAAGATCTTGTGGCTCTAATAACACTTAATGCAGGAGGTACTCCCTCCTACCTTAAAGACACAAATCCAAACACAAAATACACAATCCTACAAATTGTAGCACAACTCTTATACCTCACAAACTCTTAACTCAAGATGACATATGAGGTTACAAATAAAACTTCTATGTTATTTAATTAAGACAAAATAGGACAATATTTTACAATTTGGCCTCTATTCAATCTGAGTTCTTTCATTGAGCTTTCCATTTCATCCTATGATATGCCTTATCCTATGGTGCTTCTCCTCTCTTACACCAAGGCACTTTTCCAATTTATCTGCCCTTTCAATGTGTATGGGTGGCCTCTTCTATTTTATTAGGACATGATTTTATCTTACTTTGGCCGAACCCCTTATTCAACACTCTATCTTTTTTCTTTGCTATGCAGCCACCCCTCCTACCTACCATTTTATGGTCTTTTTTATATATCTCCATTTGTACATGCGAAGGATACCAACTCAAGTTTTTAGGTGTTTGGCTTTTCATATTTCATTCACATTTTGCTAAGACATTTTTAAATTACAAAGGGTGCATCTATTGTGTGGAAACCAAGAACTATCGTGGAAGATTTCAAGCACTAACATGAGTCACAAGAGATCAACAATCGCATACTCAACACTATCAAAGACATAAGCAATATGCAAAGAAAAACTAGATGATGTATTATCTCACATGAACAAGTACATATAAGCATGAGTCTCCTAAGAATTGATGTGCCAAAAATAAGAAACAAGCCTAAGAATAGTAGTGGCCCAAAGATAGGCATGCAACTACTTAACTTAGGATAAGCTAATTTAGACAATTGTTCTAAATAGAGATGTGCTAATTAAAGCACAAGAACACCTAAATTTAGCATGTGCCCAATTAAGGAGAACAACTAAATATAGTCTAAACTAAGTGAGCTTAATTACACTAACACCCACCTTAAGCAAAGCTTAGGTGAGGAAACAAATATGGGTCCCAACAACTAGGCTTGATCAGGTACCCATGTACAATGCAATACAATGCAATCTCTCATGGAGTGGAGAAAACAAGAAAACCCTGTGGGAAACAAATTCCCTCAAAAAGAGAGAAAAGAAAAGGAAGAAGACTGGGAAGCCTCCTCGAAGATGATAACTCTACATGAAGCCTGAAACCATGTTGCTCTGAATGTGATGATGCAGATATAACCCCCCATAGGAGAGTAAAAGAGACTATGTAGCTCCCTCACAATGAAGTAGCCCCTATGCCAAAAGAGAATGCCCATGTATGAATGTCGAAAATGATCAATTTGTGGAAAACAACATTTCTCCCCTTAGGAAGAAAAAACTCCAATGGTGAATTCTCAAAGAAGCAAGATAAGGTGGTAAGTATCATGAAGTACCCTATCTTAGAATACTACTCAAATATCATCATGTTGATGTCAAAATGAGTCACAATAAAATCAGGAGGCTCAAGCCTAACTAAAACAAGTGACCTCTCAAAATCATGTGAAAAATGATGAAGAATAGGATCTGAAGAACTAATGTATGAAAGTGGAATGTCAATGCATGCCATGTGGCTACAAAGCCAATCCCATGAGATGTCCTATGAAGAATCACTAGAAGCCCTTGGTGAAGCCTCTCTAAACTCTGTAGTAAAAGCAGTTGTATGTATACTATCATCAAATAAAAACATGAGATACTCTAAGGTGTCATCAAGATCCAATATGTGTGACTCTACAAACAACCAAGAGATGTGTGGTAGAAGTGTGTCCCAATGAAGTGAATCCTGAATGTGATCCTACTATAATGGATCACTGGAAACTCTCGAAGGAGAAACACTAAACTCACAAGCGGAGGCATAGAAAGCATGTGCTCTATAATGTGATAATGTAAGTCAGCCACTAACTAGATTCTATACCCTAGTACTTGCACTCTGAAGTGGCTGTCTAGCCCAAAGAGAGATGAATGTGGGTGAGTCCGGTGTTGAATCCTCATCCTCCAAAATGAATCTAGAGATGGATGGAGATGACACCCCATCACTGTCCTCTTTGTCAGAACTAGAAGAAGAAGAAAAATCTGCCTTAGGAATTTGTTGTGGATGGTTAGAAGGAGAAATATCAGGGGCAAAGTATGAGAAGGTGTATAACCTAGCATAGTGATTTGTCCTACCCAAAGCCCCTAAATTGTTTCTATGCAACTCTCTGATCTCAATTGAATCTAGAGTAAACTCAATTCGCATTCCCTTCCCTATGTGAGTAATCTGATACACTGATAGGAGATTAGTTGAAAGTGAAGGTGCATTTAGAACATTTGTGAATGTCCCACCTTCAACTTCAATAGACCCTCTCCTTGCAACTGTTGTTGGTGTGTCATTACCCAAAGTGATGCTAGACATGTTATAAGGCTCTATGGAAGAAAAATCAACTTGTGAAGAAGCCATATGGTGCAAAGCACCTAAGTCAATAATCCAACATGGACCTGATGAAGATGTTGAAGAGCCAACTGTGACAAGAGCCTTGCCTATGAATTTCTCTTTACCTTTGACTTATAAGTTTCTAGGGTGGATAAGGATACTTTGAAGGATTCAGATACACCTATGTTGTTCTTCTCTAAGAGATGAGTGAGATGATCAACCTTTTTCTTCATACACTTGTGCTCATCATGTCCCACCTTCTTACAATAGGCACACCGAACTTTGTCCTTTTTAGGTTTCTCTTGTTTGGATGAAGTTTTTGTGTTAGTTTTAGATGTCTTGGGTTTTCTATTCTTTCTTTGTCTCCTTGTCTTCTTTATTCTTCTCCCCTTTGTTATTTGAAGCATTATGTTCCCCATTCCTAGTGAAGAGAGCTTGAAATTTTGATGCCCTCAGGGTATCCATGTGTATTAACTTATCTTGCTCCCTGGTTAAGTTTGCAATGAAGTCATCTAAGGATGGAATTTTCCATGTGGCTCTAAGAGCTCTTTTAGTGGAGTAGAAAGTAGATAAAAATACATAATACTCATGTCCTAACTTGGAGAGAATTGAAAGCACAAGTTGGTCATCTTTTTTATCAATTCCACATTCTTTTAACTACAACCTGATAGAATTAAACTTGGTGAAAAATATTCTAATGTGTTAAATGTGCTTGGACTCAAACTGATTAACTCATTTTCTAGTTCATGAGCTCTCATCTCATCTATCTTCCCAAAGAGCTTCTCAAGGATGAGCCATACTTTATTGGGGGTTGACAAAGATTCTACATGAAAGAGTAATTCTTGAGAGATGTTGAGACCGAAGGCTTGGTCACACTTGTTAAACCATTTATCCTTCTCTGTAGCAACAGTGTGTTCTTTTTCAGTGCCCATTGTAACCCTGTATAACCCTTTGTTTTTCAACATAAGATTGATTTTAGATTTCTAGTCATGATAATTAAATGGAGTTAATGGTGAAATAGCTTGATTAGAATTCATATTGCAATTTGAACTAAATAAATGCAGAAAGAGAAAAGACAACCACATAATGCTGAGACAAATCCCTATTATTATTATGTGACCCCCCTGATTTGGCACTTTATAAGTAGTGTGAGGAAAAAAATTACCTATTACACAAGTTTAAATGCACTTTTAGTTTATTTTGCCAAAGAATGTTTGGAAAAAAATAAACTTTACAAGAAGTAGCACTTTGATTGTTCAAAAAATGATTTTAAAAATAGGTTTAAATATAGCTTTTCTTGAAGAAACCTACAATTTTTTTTAAAAAGATAAAATATGGCAAATCTCTAAAAAAAAATACTCAAAAAACATTTAAAATACCTCCATTTGCTATGGTATGGGTGATTTATCAAGAGAATACCTCTACAAATACCTTTGCAATAAAAACAACTCCAAAAACTTGGTGATACGCTAATGTGGAAGTTGAATTAGAAGTTGAGTTGGGTGAAATTAAACTAATGCTAGTGAAATAGGGGTCTCTAGGTGTTTTGGAACAGGTTCTACCTATGTAAAAAACTTGTTTGCATGTTTTGAAGGTAAGAAACAACCTCTAAAGGGCTTGCATTCTTGTTAGAATAGGTCGTGGCCTTTTGCAGGCCCTGTGTGCTTGTTTAAATAGGTCACGGGCCACAAGAAGGCAACACGGGCCTTCCAAATAGGTCGCGGCTTGTACAAAAAAGCTCACATGCCTTTTTAAAAAGTCTTCCACTCTCAAACACCTCTATGCCAATAAAAGAACACATCTACACTAGTTCAAATGCCCTACAGAGAGCCCAAACAACTGAAAAAAAGAAAAAAAGGCCTTTGGAACATGTTTAGAACATCTTCTTTAGAGAAAAACACCTTTCTGAAGTTGAACTAGTAATCAACAATGAATGCTATGCTCAAATGAATTTGATAGAACCAGATTCACAACCTTTCCACTCCCACTCTGATACCATATGGAAACCAAGAACTATCATGGAAGATTGCAAGCACCAACACGAGTCACAAGAGATCAACAATGGCACACTCAACACTATTAAAGACATAAGCAATATGCAAAGTAAAACCGGATGATGTATTAGCTCACATGAACAAGTACATATAGGCATGAGTCTCCTAAGAATAGACATGCCAAAAATAAGAAATCAAGCCTAAGAATTGTAGTGGCCCAAAGATAAGCATGCAACTACTTAACTTAGGATAACCTAATTTAGACACCTATTCTAAACATAGACATGCTAATTAAAGCATAAGAACACCTAAATTTAGCATGTGCCCAATTAAGGAGCACAACTAAATATAGTTGAAACTAGAAGTGAGTGTAATTACACTAACATGTTGATCATCATTATGGTGAAAGTATACCAATCAAACATTAGCATGGATAACTTTAAGAACCCCACCCAGAGAAGGTGTATAAACCTAGCGAATCATGTATACTTCCTGAGAAAAATATTAATTTTATTAGCGAATTTTTGCATTTTTTAGGGAAAAAAATAATCTTATTTGGCAATTTTTTTGTAATCGCTAGAGGTCTATGGAAAATCTTGGTGAATTGTAATTTTTTTAAAACCAATAAAATATTTTCATTGGCAATTAAAACCTATTTTCAAACCAATTAAATATTTTCATTGGCAAATTAAAACCTATTTTCAAACCAGTAAAATATTTCTGTGGGCGAATTAAACCTGTTTTCTAAATAAGAAAATATTTTTGCTGGCAATTAAAATCTAATTTCAAACCAAAAAATATATTTACATTGGCGAATTAAACCAATTTGTAAAGGAATAAAAAAATCATTGGCCAATTTAAATATGGTTTCAAACCAATAAAAAATTAATTGGCCAAATAAACTATTATGCCAATAAAAAATCATACAGTGTGGCGAAAATATCAAATGGGTCATATTGTTCTATTCTAGGAGAAATTTTACACACATCAAAATTCCTTCATAAAGTGTCTAGAATGGGGACAAGTGTCAACATATTTATTATTTCTAAAGCAAGATGTTAGTGCAAAATAATATAACAGACGACCGTTCGATGAATTTTTGATGGATGACTATAGTTGCATTCTGGAAGAAAATCTCTAACACACTAGACCTACAACTTCAAGCCTCCAGAATAACACTTGAACCGTTAGATTTCCAAATATCAATGGTTGACATTTCATACAAGAAACCCTCTGCATAATCTTATGTTGACTTGCTACCTCCAGTTGTTGATTGTCTAAGTTGAAACTTGAGCCATCAAAACCATGTTGTTTATTGACCCCTTATACCTAGTCTTGTCGGTCACCGCTTGGTGGGGAATGGGTTAACCTAGAAGGGTCCACTTTTTAAATGCTTTAGCAAATATTATGAAGAGGCCCTAAGAGACTTAAAGGGTGAGCTATTAAAGGTTTAAATAAGACACATGGGAAATTCCTTAGCAAGATGTTTTAATCTTAGCCGTCCAATGTTGAAGAATTTAACTAGACAGTGGATGGCTTGAGAAGTTAATGTGTGAGCATGTTGGAGGGCCCCCAGGTTAATCCTAACCATTCCCCACTAGCTAGTTGTCAGAAGATGCACGGGTGATAAACCCAACGAGCTAACAGGTGAATGCCATGTAGCAGACTTTGCAACCTGAAGAGAAGGTGGGGTCTGCTGAAAGATGAGTAAGCAATGCTATGTGGCAGAAAACTTCATCACGGCCATCCATCTTGCCATCTCATCAAGAGATCAACAGCTAGAGTTTAAAATATTTTAGCAAATATTTTGAAGCAGCCTTAAGAGACTTAAAAGTTAAAGGGTGAGCTATTAAAGGTTTAAATAAGACACATGGGAAATTCCTCGGCAAGATGTTTTAATCTTAGCTATCCAATGTTGAAGAATTTAAGCAGACAACAGATGGCTTGAGAAGTTAATGTGTGAGCATGTTGGAGGGCTCCCAGGTTAATCCTAACAATTCCTCGCTAGCCTGTTGTTAGAAAATGCACGGGCGATAAACCCAACGGGCTAACGGGTGAACTCCACATAGCAGAATTCATAGGCTTCAAGAGAAGTAAGCAATTCTGTGTGGAAGAAAACTTCATCACGGCCATCCATCTTGCCATCTCATCAAGAGATCAATGACTAGAGTTTGAAATTCAAAAAGTGGCCATGGGAGTCATTCTGCTTTGCGCGAGCGAGCGTTAATGGTAGTTTTAATGCCATAAAAGCAGTCTTGTTGCAAAATTGAAATTCGTCTAAGTGTTTTAAAGCATTTGGAGGCAATTTCAATCTCTCAAAGACTCAAGGAAATTTCAATCTCTTGAGGCAAATTTCAATCTCTTGGCAATCAAAACTAGGGTTTTCAAAGCGTTCAAAGTTGTAAGTTAAAATCTCACCCTCTAAAATTCACTGCTTGTGCTCACTATCATGGTTTTGTCAATAGGAATTACTGGCAAATTTTCATTTCTTTTAGGGTTTTGTCTTCTTAGATTGTTGAACTGCAAATTTTGAGCTTTATTGCTGCTTTAAGTCAGAACCCTAGTTGTGAACTTCTAATCTTGCTAAACTAAAAGCCTAATTTGCAAAATTCTCACCATAATGGCACCCCTACGAGCTCAAACCTCAAGCTCTAGAGAGATGAAAAGGCCCATAGTCCAGGACCTTCTTGATCAATTAAACCCCTCCACTAACAACAAAGTAAAAGGTTCACTTCTGTTCTAGGGTTCCAAAATTCAAGAAGGCCTCATAGATAAACATATCCATATCAAGGATGCCACCATACCACTTACAGGATAGTCATTGTTCAAGAACTAGTTTGGGAACATGAATTTGAGTTCTCCTATATGTAACCCCTAGTGATTGGACATGGGGAAATTGGTTGTCCCAACTGTCTACATGGATGTGGACTTGTTAAAAGCTATGGCAGCCAGATATGATCCTATCTCCAAAGTTGTCAGGACGTATGATGGGATTGAAATGGTAAAGATCAGCAGGGAAGAGATTGCTAAAGTTTTTCAACTTCATGAGTGGAATGAGTATTTGGTAAAAATTGATTTGAAAGCCTTTGGGAGTGAATATGAGAAGACAAGACACGTCTTTAAAATCACAATGCTGCCAAATTATCTAGCATCAGCTGGAAAGGGAAAGGGGAGAATTGTTTTTGGTCCATTAGATAAGGAACCCTTCCCAATAAAGTATTTTGCTCCATATTTTCAGAAAAGCTTTTATTCTTTATGTCAAATCTTGGGGTTTGATCTTGCTTCCAGAATGCCAATGGGTTTCATGTATATGGTTGCTCATATCCAACACCCCTCTTACAACATAGTATATGACTTTGCTTCCTACCTAGAAGATAACATTCATGAGGGTTTAATTTCATTAAAGAATGGTAAAGATTCGGTTCAGTTTTGGTGGTACTCACTGTTAATGCACATGTTTTTATTCAAAAGGGCAAAATTCTTTGAGAATGATATGAAGTTGGAAAAGGAGGAGGATGGTGTTGAGTTGCTTGTCCAATGTTGGACAAGAATTCTAGACAAGAATGATATGAACTTTGATTTTGTGGTGTTTGAGAATGTCTTTGCATCAAAGTTGAGGAATGACCTAATCCTAAATCCACCAATGATTCCAACTGAACTACATGATTTTCTTAGGCCAAAAGAAAGGAGGTCTAATTTAAAAATTGATCACAATTGGGGAGATGTGATCCCCTATCCAGATTGTACAATTCTCAGAGTATATGGCACTACGGTTAGACCACCTGTTCTCCCAAGAGAAGTACCACTGAGAATTGGATTCCTTGAGGTCATTTGGCAGCTAGGTAATGTTGAAGATGGCCACTTGTTAAACATGAGGAAAGGAACCTTCTTCCCAACATGGACAGTTTTTGCAGACTTTGTGATGACTGGTGGAGGGTGGAGAAAAATGGATGAATTGCTTGAACCATACAACATGAGGAGAGTGTGCCCAAGAAATCATGATCCTGAAGGTTTCATGGCTGCATTGAAAGCAAGGATCACAAGCAGCCAGTTCATACATAACTTCTTTTTCCCTGAAGATGTTATTAGGAACATCTTTAATTACCAAATACAGGAGGACAAGAAGGCAAAATGGATTGCATATGATAAGATGGTAAGGGAAAAATGGAAGACTGATCCCCAATATGACCCCCTACGGCTACCTCAATTCAAAAATGAATTGCAAAAAGTTGAATATATGGTCCAAAATTTTGAGCAAGTGGTTGGAAGAATGAAAAGAGAGATATTGGTTGCTAACAAAGGAAAGGTTGTGGTTGGGGAAGAACAGGAAAAGGATAAGGGGAAGGCCCCAGTGTTGGAGGAAAGGACTACCTACCAACCACCACAAAAGATCAGAGTCTTTGTAAGGAGAAAATGTATTGTGAGGAAGCAACAATCTATTGCCACCCCAATTGCATCTTCTAATTCCGAGCCTGAGGGCTCAAGAGATTCCCCACCATTGCATGAAATGCCACCACTGTCTCCCCTAAGGCAAGCAGCTCCACAAGTGATTGAGGTGGATTCACCTCCAAGATAGCCACTACCAAAGAAGCAAAAGGTTGAACAAAGCAGCTTGGTGGATTATCCAGATGACTTAGATGATGATATCATTGTCACTGAGGAGGATATGAGACAGGGAATGCCCTCTCCCCCTAGGGAGATAATAGGACTAGAAAGTAGCCTCAGGTTGGGCAAGGCATACCTCAGGGGGTTGAGCAACACAGATGACCTTAGGGAGGAAGCTTGCAAGACCTTCATGACAGATGATTCATGTGTCCAGACCCCTACTTTTAGAGAGTTTGCTTGGAGGGAAAGGAGAGATGAATATGTTGATAGTGTTGCCAAAAAGAGAAGCTTGCACCCTAAATTACCAGAAGTAGTTATTTAGGCTAAGGTTAGAAAGGAAATGAAAGAACAGTTTCAGAAGATAACAATTGAAAAAGGTAGAGAGTTGGTGATGGAAGGTGGTATTTTATTGCTGCCAGAGTGGGATTTAGCCTTGGCAATTTCTTTTTACACAGTGTGGAGGCATGACAAACCATTGTTTCAAACATAGGAGGAAGCAAAATTGGCTTTGTAGTGGTGTGTTTTCAGTGAAGATTGGAAAACACTTGCTATTTGGGCATTGGCCCTAGGTGCAAGGAAACCTGTAGTTGCTGAGCCTGCTCCAAATATAAGTGGAGGGCTAATTATTAAGAGAGTGTCTGATACCCCAACAATTGAGGAAGCAAACATGTCAGTGAATGTTGCCAAATTCACAAAGGCAACAATAGAGATATCACTGAGGAAAGAGATCAATATAGATCCAAGTATAATGACATGGTTGTAGAGTATAATGACAGTCAACAAAAGGTTGCCAAGTTGGAAACTGAAGTGGCATTGTTAAAGAAACAATTGCAAAATATGCATGCTCATGCCCAAACACAGACTGAATCTGCTGTCCTTCCAGAAGTTTCAAGGGAAATCATTCCATACAATCTTGGAGATGCACCCCTACCCCTTGCAGTTGAGGAGCCAAGCACATCAGGTGCAGCTCCATCAAGTGAGCCTACTAAAGAGGAATTATTGGATCAAATTGAGACGTACATGAAATTGCTATCACAAGTCAATGAATCAATTTATTCAAGTAATATGAAGATTGTAATAGTTCTTGAACACTTGAATAAAGGGATTGATAAGAGATTAATTAGCATTCATTCAAATTATTCTTTCACTTTTGATGCCATAAAGGATTTCGATAAGAATAAGGATGTTGTAACATCATTAATGGATACATGGATCCCTAGAGGCCATGCACTAAGAGACATGGCAATTGCAACCAAGCATGTCAAGGATGCACCTCCTAACATTGTCCCAACTCCCAGACTTATGAACTCAATTAAGGATTTTCAGGGGTTGGTAGGTCCTTTGGAAATAAATATCAGGGAGCTTGTCAAAAAGTTTGATGAATGGAATTTCAGTTTGCTTCCTGTTATTTTGAGTGAAAATGGTGGGGTTAAACCTCTACAATTGTCAAAGGACTAGGAAAAACAAATAATATCTGCTCAAGTTAAGCTCATCTATGACATTGTTGATTTAGATATGTTGAGAAGCAACATGGATAAGCTGATTCACACTGGTATTTTCTTAGAGGAATTTGACAAGGAAGCTAATCGAGTGGTTATCAAGTACACACCTTATAGGACCAAAGCAGAAGAACTTGTCAATTTCATTTGGCCAATAGAGGAGGAGTATCAGCTATGGAGGTCCAACTATGTTGACAGTTTAGATTTCTAAAGTGCTAAAGTATATGTAAATCTCAATGTTTTGATGATTATTGTACTATTCATTTATTGATTATTGTACTATTCCTTTATTGAATATATTTTGTTGAAATTAGCAAAAAAAGTGTCATGGATTGCATACATGGAACATAGTTTGGAAACACTATTAAGTATTATCTATATACTTACATCAAATCAAGCACAAATATTTGCATGCAGATTAAATTCACTTGAAAAGATATATCAAATCACTTAAATATTGGCACTCTTGGAAAGATATCCCAAAGCTTTGAAGTCGAGAACCATTAATGAAGCCTGACTCTATTTAATGGAGCCCAACAACGCCTCATAGTCATACAAAAGTTTGAAGCTAGCTTGATGCTTAACAAAGAAAATGGATACATCAATTTTCCTTATAGCGCTACGAAGGCAAATTTCTTTCTTGGGTTTCATAACAGACTCGAGGCTTAGAGCTATAATGAAGCCTCACAGAATTGTCCATTTGCACTTCTTAGAGTTGGAAGCCATTAAAATGGTGCTTGGGAGGGACTTTTTAATAGATAGGAATAGATACAGAGTGAATTCTGACATAGCCTCTTGGTTCTTGGCGTCATTGCTGGATCTTGGAGGTTTTAAGGTGGAAATTCTCAAACTATTGTGAGAAATTTTCAAGGCAGATTATCTAGGCAATGATTTTGAGGTGGTTGTTGGGTCAGAGATGGGTATGGGGATTCTGCGGTCTTCTGACCTACCAATGGTGTTACTTGGGGGAGAGATGGGTGTGGGGATTCAATGGCTTCCCTTTCTATTGAACATGACAAATGGTGCTCTCACTTGCCACCGTCATTGGGCCACCATCGGTCTGATTTTTTCAAGGCACTCTCGAGCTCTCATCATGGAGCTGAATGCAGAATGGGTGCTGCGCTTTGCAGACCTAGTGGAAATAGGAGATTTTTATGGTTTCCCTTAGCCAGTGGCCCAGTGTTTTGAACTTTTGATTTTTGCTATGTAATTTTGATGTAATATATTATATTATCATGGGAAAGGATATGTATGGGAATATTTTGTAACATAATGATATGCTAGGGGCGTAGCTATCCCCTAGCTATTAAAGCAATAAGTTGAGTATACATTTCGCGGAAGTCTCTCGCGGATGAAAAATGCCGCTTGGAACAGGTACCCATTTTGAAAAAAATGGGTACCCGTTTAGGATCAGACACCCGAAGCAAAACAAGTACCCGTTTTCAAAAAGTATTTTTTGTATTTTTACATGTCTATGGCTAATTTTTCTATTTTTTACTATTTTTAAAACAATAGGTATCCATTTATAAAATTTTGAAATTTCAAACCCACCAATTTGCCTTGGTTTTAGGCTTGGAAACCCAAGCCTTAGATTTGGATGTGCAACTAGGAGACCATGAAAACAACAAGAGAAAAAAACTAGTTTCACCACTATGGCTGACGACTTTTTTTTTAGAATATTTTAACAAAATTAAAACCCATTATAGATCTGAAAGTCTAGTTTTCAAATATGTAATTTTTTTTAGTATTGAACATAATTTTCTATTTATTATTTATTTTCCAAACAAACTAACTCATAAACTTGAAATAACATAGGTTACTATTTTTTTAATAACTTTTGATTTTGAAAGTTTCTTGAAAAAAATTATGTCTGACCAAACTAGACATCATTCTCTACGTGATGAAAAAAATAAATTGTGAATTGATTAGATTAGCTCAAATTATGTTGGCTGTACACGAGGGGTTTTAAAAAAAACTAATTACGACCATTAAAAAATTAATAAAAAATATATATTTATCAAAAAATTACAAAAAAAATATTCTGACCAAAATTCAACATCCTGAAAATCTTTCCACAAAAGGAATTAGAAAAATACATTAATTTAGGTCAAATTATGTTGGCCGTACACATGCATGCTTTTGCAAAAAATAGGGGACTTTTAAAAATGCACTTTTTGTACATCCAATAAAAAATCAACTTGCATCATCTGGGTATTAGAAAACATTACATATTTGAAAACTAGAAACAAAATCCTACATTTCTTATTTTTACATCATCTTAATATTTTATGTGCAAGTGCCTCAAATTGTCACTCCAAGTACGACAAAATTTAAAAAACAGGAAAAACACTTCCACTTTTTGGCCAAAAAGTGAACTCATCTTCTTGCACTCCTGTAACAATTTTTTGAATTAATATCAATGAATGAATGAATGAAAGTTGATGTCCATGAGACCAAAAACTGTGAATAATTTTTTTATTAATCTTAAATAGAATGTAATTATTAAATGATAAGTGTGACTATAATTAAATGAAAAAAGAAATGCAAATTATGTTTATTGTTTATATCATAAAATACTCAACCGTTCAATGAACATTTGATGGATCGTTGTAGTTGCATTCTAGAATGAAATGCACAAAATGCTAGGCTTGCAAACCTAAATCTCTAGAATCACCCTAAACTGTTAGATTTACAAAGATCAACGGTCTAGAGATTGCTATGAGCTGTCAATGCATGACAACTGTCAGACATGCACTAATAGCATAG
Organism: Cunninghamia lanceolata; assembly: GCA_027924645.1. Taxonomy (NCBI): domain Eukaryota; kingdom Viridiplantae; phylum Streptophyta; class Pinopsida; order Cupressales; family Cupressaceae; genus Cunninghamia; species Cunninghamia lanceolata. The sequence continues at coordinate 7,676,248 of BSBN01000870.1, forward strand.
TCTGGAAGCGACACATTGACTTGATGTTTCATTCACTAAAAAATTCACTTTATAAAAAAAACAAACTTTCTAGTTTCTACTTTTTATTGCTAAGTGATTTTTTTAAGTGAGAGCCGAGAGGGTCAACACACGGAGAGATTTCATATTGCTCATTGCAGTGCACCAAGGAGATTTCAAATTGCTCATTGCAGTGCCATTTCCAACAAATCTGGTAAGACAAAACATAGAATCCCTTAAATTCTTATTTTGTCAAACTTTTTTCTTAAAATCTTATTTTGTCAAACTTTGTGTTTAGGCTTGAAAGACTTAAGAAAAATTTCACACTATATAAGCATGTCTACCACCACTAGCAGACCAGACAAAGTTTTTGGGAAAGGTAGAGCAAGTACGGATAGAAAAATAGATTATTCTAAATTACTTAAAACCTCAGGTTTGACTGATGAATACCATGATATTTATGATCCTAACATGTATGGTAGATTTACCTCATAACTTAAATTTTCATGTGAGAATAAGGCTGCCAAGAATAAGAAAGTTGATAGTATCAATGCACCATGGGTAACTGGATTAGGGCGCATGATGTTACATGATGTTTTCCCTCGCCTAGAATTTATCATGGTTTGTGCCCACAATTATGATGGTAACAAAAGAACAATTGTAAATAAGGATACCAAAGAAGAAATTTTATCAATTAGTGTAGAAGAAATTGGAAAAGTGTTGGGGTTTACAACCGAAGAATTTGGAGACATCCACATTGACCTAGAAAAGATTGCTAGTGATTATGAAGCAGTGGATGAAAGGAAAAAAAATGTTTTCCTAAATAAAATAATTCAAGAAAAAAATATCTTGAAAGATAACCATAAGCCTCCTTATCCTTTAAAATTTTTTAAATCATGGGCTTAGGATACTATTTCAATGCTAGCATTTTGCCTTGAACTGGATAGCAATTGGGAAGTGGATGCAAGCCTCCTTGAAATAGCATATAATATTCATTATGGTAATGGTGTATATGTCAAATATAAATTTATTGAGCACATTGTAGAATCTATGCATAAACATTTTTTAATGATTAAAGGAGGTTTCACCAAGACGTTTAGGTTCACAACCTACTTGTGCTATTTTTTTCTATTCAAATTTAGTGGAATGTTTCAGAGCAACAAGCTTCAGATTCACCCCTATAGTAATGCTAAGGAAAATAAAATGGCTCCAGTATATGATTGGACCACTAAGATAAGGATGCCTGATTCTCGAAGGAACTACAATAATTTTGTAGACTACTTTTTGGCTCCATTGCATCAAGCAATTACAAATAGTCCAATGCCTAGATTGCCTATATCATGTAGAGATTTCATTCAACTAAGAAAATAAATACAATTGGATGATTGGTACTTATTGGAAGAATATACTGTGCTAAGATTTTATGGATTAGGATTAGAGCCATACAAAGTTCCAATACATGTGACAAAGGTTTTTTGTATTAGAATATGTAAGGTAGATGTAGAGTACTGATGAACTACACTTTGCCAGTCAGCAAAAGAAGACCTTATTTCCTTCTTTACCTTTTTCATGTGGAGGGTTCACATTGGAGAGAAAAGCATTAATAACAATGGAGAAAACTGTTGCTGAGAAAGGTATGTCTTTTGAATAGTTGTTAGCAGAAATTATGGCATTGTACCAGGTCTAAATTATAGGAGTAGCAGCAGAGAATGAAATTAGGAGGTACAATAATTTTTATAGAAAAAGTGATAAACCATCTATTAGAGCAAACATGCCAGATTTTCTAGATGAGTCTGTTACAAAAAAATCATGGACACGATAAAAAATTGCTACATTTTGGTCTATGAGGAAGGAGCTAGGTGAATTGAGAACTGATGCAAACTATGGAGAAATCGATGAAGATGAAGAGTTTAGCAAATTGTGGAATATAGAGCATCCCAATGAATGTGAAGATGAAGAAACTGAAAGTGATAGTGATAATGAACCTGATGATGATAGGGATAAATAAAGAAATTCCAAACCTGGTTTATGTTAGGGCACAAAAGAATCATATACTTCAGGAGTAGTCATAGTTGAAAATATGGGTTATCGAGGTGGTGGTTTGGGGTCCCAAGGATAAGGCATTTGGAAACTAATAGATGTAGTCACCACTGTTAGAAAACCATTTGATAAACGAGGCCTTGGAGCTGATAAAATACACCAAGGTCATACAAGTAGAACTGAAAGAATTGATTTTGTTATAGTTTCAAATCCTAATCCTCATGGTCAGATGGAATCACAACTTGGACATGCCCGTGGTGGAGAGCTTAGTGCGACTGGCACTGCCACTAGTGGAGAACTTAGCCAACATGTGCTACAACAACAGGTCCAACAAAAAATTACACACAAGAGGACACCAATACAAGATACTACACAAACACTCAGTGATCAAGGGACACAGAAGAGACAAAGGATTATGACAGGTCCAAGTCCAACTACCAGTTCCACTACAAAGGAATTATTCCCAGGCACTCTCCTAGTTAGTGTGCCTATAACAGAAATTGCAAGTACTCCTATTTCTTCACCATTCAAGCATTCCCTTATTCCTACGTCCCCAGGTTTTGATTACATTCAAGAGTTTAAAAAGAAATTATAATTGTATAAAAAGGAAAAGAAGCAACTGGTGGAGAGTGTGTCTATTGTAACTTTAGATCCTAAAACAACCATGATATTATCCACATTTGACACAAATACAAAAATCATGGAGTACACAATTGTTGTTCCCACTGTTCAAAATAAACCATAAAATCAAATGGATCAATCTGAATTTCAGGTGAGTAGTTTGCAATTTGATTTTTTTGGATTAAAAAATACTAACAAAATTAATATATCAAAGAAGAACAATGAATTGGTGTACACATCATTTCTAAAGCATGATAGAGAGAAAAAAAGTTGCAAAATCAAATAGAAAAATTACATCCAGACTTAGAAAATGAGAAAGCAAAGAGGAAATCAACAGATAACAAGAGCAATGAATTAGAAAAAAGAATAAAAAAATCTTCCTCTACATCAACAAGCAAAAAGGATAAACAAATGGAGGTGGAATTGAATGGACTAAAGCAAAGGTTAGATGAGATCAAAAAGAAATATGATGAGAAAAAATCCACTTCAAAAAAATTAACACAAAGCATTAGGAAAGCAAATGAACAGTGGGAACAAAAATTGGAGAAAGAGAGGCAAAAAAATTAAACATTGGCCGCAGAGCTTATGGAAGCAAAAAATGAAATAAAATCTTGTCAAAAAAAGTTAACTAAATTTTGTAGACAAACAATGAGGCACATGAAACAAAAGATCTAAGAAGAAATAATGCAGATGATTGATCATTTGTGTGAATTCTTTCAATTGATTGATGCCATGAGACCACATCATGATAAGCTAAGAAAATATTTAATGGACAACAAAAATTTGCAACTGCAAGTAGAAGAGAAATCTACAAATCAAGTTCTAGAAATAGTCTACAAAGCCAGTGACAATGAATTGATTTCAAAAGGCATTACTAATCGGATTGAAGCCTCAATGAAGGTGACATCTATTATTCAAAAGTGTTTAAGAATGTGTGAAACAACATAATTTGTGATTGAGGCTACAACAAAGATTAAGGAGGATGAAAAGGTAAGGAACTTGACAAAGCTTGGTTTGCCACAGGGTTATGACAAAAATGACCAATTCATTGGAAAGGATAATTTAAGAAAGAAGATGGAGGATGCAACGAAGATTGATTTGGACTAGTCTCCTTAGAACCCATATTAGGCAAACTTTTTGGATTTCATCAAACAACTGATAATCTTGAATGTATCTTTGGCTGAAACATTCAAGTCAGACCTAGGATCCAAATTAAAATTCGTTCATACATTGTTAAGAAAAAATCAAGTCAGACAACATCAGCTAGAAGAAATGATAATTCCACCACCTGAACAATGGAATTTTCTAAAAAGCTATTAGAATGATTTGATATTGATATTATGAGTTTCCAAGTTCCAACTCAGCTCTATGTAGAGTTGTCTTTGAGCAAGATTTTACATTGCCTCTATGTATTCCTTCATTTGAAAATCAATAGAAAATTCAAATTCAGGAATGTGTTGATGTTCAATTATCTGTATTATTTATTTTATCAATTAAAAATAAACTCTGGTTTCAACTACTAAATACACATTCAACAATTTTTGATGTTCATTGTTCTATATCCTACTATTGTTAATATGTTAAGCTAATTTTATTTACCATTTCAAATGTTTTATTTACATGCCATTGAGACCGCCTGCTATCCCTCTAGCTTCACCAGTGTTTAGAGCTTAACTTTTTCTCATCAGATGGTTAAGATTAAAACATCTTACTGCATATTTGCCCATGTGCTTTATAATTCCTTTAAGTAGCTCATTGTTTAAAACCCAATGCAACTTCTTCGAAATATTTGACAAAAAAATTCATGTCATGTCTTCTAAAGTCTCTTCAACGGTCTAGATGAAAACATGCGTCATATCCCCGCTATCCCTCTAAGAGATGAAAGCTTTTGGTGGGCCCCTTGCGGGCTAGCGGGGAACGACCCAGATTGACTCTGAAGATGTCAATTTTCAATGCTTTGATGTTTGACATCTATAGTGGATGATGGGTCCCACTTTGACAGGCAACATGTATCACTAGCCCACTATCCCTCTGGATTTCTTAAAACATTATTTTATTCACGCAGGCTGGCGAGAAGCGGTCAAGATTCAATCAGCGAGATCGAGTGGCTCCCATTAATGTTCAAATATGCACATGCGAATTGTTTGTGACTTATAAGCGAACATCCCTAGGTTGACGGGACAAAGGGACATAAAAACTTTATGAGTCAAGACTTAAGATAAAAGATGAAATATTTAACCCCTTTAAAGTTTAAACATTTTTTGATGCATAATGTTCCCAACCAAGCGGTGACCGATGAGATAAGGCAAGGGGGCCGATAATACTGACGGGTTTAATGGCTTAAGTGTGAACTTGGATGATTGGGAACCAGCTGTAACAAGTCAACTTAAAATTATAACGCAAAAGGCTAAAAGGTTAGGTTAATGTATATTTCATTTTCTGACTCAGTTGCAGATAAGGCATTGATCAAAATAATTCATAAACTGTGAAAAATGATGCAGAATCACGTATCAAATCAAAAACCAAAATTCTACTTTACTGCAAATTTTATGTTTTATGCACAAATCAACTTTAGCAAGGAAATATTAAGCATTGAGTTGAATGATGAGTCACTAAGTACATGTAAAACTTATCAGTATGACACAATTAAAATATGAAATAATTAATAATATGTTAATGTATTCAATTTGAGTCACAATTTCAAGGAATAGAATATAAAATATCATCAACTACAGTTTTGGAATATAATTCATGAAATGCAGTGTAAATACCTAAAAATTGCTAATTCACTTCCATTTCCCAAATCGAGTCAGGGTCCTCAAACTGACGTTCAGATAAAGAAAAAGAGTCATCTTGATTATGAGTCTCGTCTTCATTTTCTTCATCTTGATTCTGAGTCTCAAAGTTAAATTCATTAGTCATTGTGTCACTGTCATTTGTCCCACCACTACCAATGTTTGAACTTGAAGCGTTGCACAACCCTCTTCTTTCGCATATGGACTTCCAGATTGTAAGAGCCCTTTCATAAGGAAAATTTTTGACATTATACACACTTCCTAACACCCTCAAGCAATTTTCTAAATTCTTGTCTAGTTTGTTTCTTATATTTGATTTCAAAAACTCCAATGCACTGAAAACTCTCTCATCTTCCATCGAACCCAATATCATTGTTTGACATAAATTAGCAAGTTTGAAATATTCTGATATCAAATCACGCAATATTTCACTCTGACCCAATTTTTTCCAGGCATTTGTTATTGATCTCACTTCGAAGGGATTCTCCATGGCATTAAATGTGTCTATCATACTTCTTGCAAATCGACTGCATTGTCCTTTAAGCTTATTTCCATATATAATTCCTTCTATTTTCTGTCCATTCAATTCTGCACTTTTCGAAAATTATGTGGTCAAGGTAGTTACTTTTTGATGAAAAAAGCTTGGGCTATCTCGATGGCCTTGAACCCAAATTTGAGGATACACAATAGACATGGCATCAAGTATTTCATCTCGAGGGAATCGATTATAAATCTCTATTGAAAGATTGCTTGCAATTTCCTTCAAATTACTACTAATAGATTCAACAATGCCATCAAAATCATCCTTTCTAACAAGTACTTCTCTAATAGAGTGTCTGAATGTCTTACAATGGTGTATTGGTATCTCAAATCCACGTACAAAGACACATAACTCCCCTATTGCATTAAACTGTAAATAATTTTTAGGATGATTCAAATATGTAATTATCTATCACCTCTAAAAATTTGGGCTTTGAGAAGTTAGATCTAGATATACATTATCGAGGGCCATGCATGTCATTATACGTAGTTTGGTATACTCATAGATATACATAGTTTTGTCTTGGGCTTTCTTCACAAGATTGTTCATTTCATCCAGCATGGGGAGAAGACTAGCTAAAGTTAAGAGTGTCTCTATATCGCTTAACCTATGTAAGAGGTCAGGAGTTTTGTCTACTATGTTGTGATGCTCGTACATTGTTCCAATCAAGGATGGATATTCTGAAAGAACTCATTGCGTTCGTACATTCAAGGAGATCCATCTAGTATCAACATCCTTAAGAAGCTTGTTTCCTACTGTTACTCCCTCGGCAAAATTTTGAAATTCTGCAAATCGTTTGGGACTTCGGCAAAAGTATGCGTGGAGCTCGCGGACTAGATTTTCAACTTTTGATACTATAGGAAACATTATTACAATTTTAAATGCTAAATTCATTTTGTGGGCCATGTAGTGAATGGCAAGCATGTATGGTGCACAAGTAGTGTGTAATTTTGTGCAAAGACTAGTCCTCTGACCTTGCATTACTGCAGCTCCATTAGGTCCTACACACACCAACTTTTTGGCAATTGTCAAGTCATCCATACCTGCAATTTCATTCAAAGACTTCTTAACTAGTTCAAATAGATTTTGCGATGTTGAACTGTCCTTCATTTTGTGAACACAAAATAGATGAGCTCAGCGGACATGTTCTTTTACAGTATACACATGCATATAGACCCAAGAAGTATTATCTACCACAGTAACTTCATCTAAAGATAATGCAATGAAATTTGACTCTTTTACATTCTCCTTTAAATCTTCTTTTTCCACCACAGTGAGACAGTTTGCCCATTCCCATCTAGCGTTTATTGACCAATGTGTGATAGGATAGTGAGGAACACTCAAAAAAGATAATAAATTACTATACTCTAGGTAGTTTGTCATAGGATGCCTTCTGGACAAAATATGAAAAACAACACTCATCTGAATAGTTTTTGCCAGTTGTGCTCCTTCCATTGCTTTTCCAACTTGAGCCTTGATTGTACCTCCACTTGAAACAAGCTTTGTCATTCTTTTCTTATGCTCATCATATTTCGCAGCATACTTTACATGAAGACATTCTTCCTTTGATTTCCATCTTACTACTAATGTTTCCTTGCCATCTATGATTTGTTTTTCATAAACTTTACCTATATGCTTTTCTATAGTGTCAAGCTTTAGCTGTAATTTCTTGTCTCTTTTACATTTCCAACTACAAATCACACACTTACATTTTGTTGGTTGTTCATCTTTGTTTGCTTTCTCCACTGGTTCAATGAATGGGTACTTTGACACCCAATCAAGTTGACAATTCCTTGACATTTCCCACTCACGCCCCAGTTTTGAATCACTTGATTTGCCTTTTCTTTTCTTCTTGCCAACATCATCTACAATGTGAGCATTTTATTTTTCATCCAAGTCAATTATCTCAATCTAGCTAACCGGGGTATCTCTTGGAACATCTTCTGCGGTATTGCCATCCTCATTCTAGCTAACTGGTGCAGGAGCACCTAGTCCCTTAAGGCCAATTTTGGCAAATGCAATATAATTGGAGTCAAATGTCTTTTTCTATGTATGGAGTCCTATTTTGATGTAATAATGTCTAGAAAAGACCAATTTTATGTCTTAGAGTCCTATAGGGTCAAGTGGTTAAGTATTGTCATAATATTGTTTATGAAAACTACATGTTCTATTTGTTTCAAAGCAAACCCAACAGTCATAACTTTAAAAATGTGGTTGGGTCAGTTGAAAATTAGTTGAGAGAGAATGTAATAAGTCTCAAATCAAAGAGACAAGAAGAAACACAAATTTTGATGAAGAAATAATAACACAAACTTTGTTTTTATGCTATTATCACGTTTTTTCTCTGCAAATTCACTAGTCTAGGCCATACCACAGGACTATACGATCTAGTCAAGGTTTGAAAGTCATTCAAGGTGAAAAAGTGATGAGTTAAGTTCCATTTTCATGTGGTTTGAGGGTTTTTTATTAAATTTTGAGAGAGTTCTCTTTGTTTTTCTGAAACTACTTCTGTAATTGTTAAAGTAGTGGTTTTGAGGGTTTATAAAGATGAATTAGGGCATTCCACCCTCTGTGGTTACTGTGATTAGGTGGAATGACCCCCATTAGACATGTTAAAGGTTTACTTTTATGTTTCCAAGGCAGAGAAGGTGGTTTGTAGGGTTTTAGTGGGGTGTTCTTGTGTATTTTGAAGTGTTTTCCATGAGGGTAAGAGGAACCAAAGTGGGTATTTGACAAAATACCAATGGAAATGTTGGATTGATGGTTTTGTGAGCATGTGTAGGTGTAATTAAGTGTGTTTGAAGCATTGACCAAGGTGGTGGAGGCCTGGACTATAGACTTTCAATAAACCCTAGGGTTCTTGGCCTAAAAGTGAGGGTTTTCAAGTTTATTGTCAAAACAGTCATGGCACAGGAGTATGATTGTGGATTTGGATGTTTTGGGACCTATTGAAAGACTATTTTGGGGTGTTGGGGTTTAACTTGGCATTTTGAGAGTAGTTTCTTTGTAAAAGAGGCCTAATAGGCCTAATTCCAAATAGGTCTGTCATAAGTTTTGAAGCCTCTGTTCAAAAACAACCTATATCCATCTTTTGATATGTTGACAAACAAGATAATGGGTGCTCAAAAGTGTCTTTTTTTCATTGATATCATGCCCCAAGTGAAAATTATAGTTTGATAGACCCTTAAGTAGGGCTACTAGCTTGTGGGTGGTTTGGAGTGGTGCCAGCATGAGAGGGCATTTCCAGAGTTTGTTGAGAGATTAAATTGGGTTGGTAAGGGATTTTAATCTTGGTAGATGCCTATGAAAGTTCATGTAAAGGCCTATGGCTATGGCTAATTTTTTTATTTTTTAGAAATGGGTACCCGTTTCTAACATTTTGAAATTTAAACCCGCCAATTTGCATTAGTTTTAGGCTTGGAAACCCAAGCCTTAGCTTTGGACCTGTAGCTAGGTGACCATGAAAACAACAAGAAAAAAAACTAGTTTCACCACTATGGCTGACGACTTTTTTTTTCAGAATATTTTATTGAAATTAAAATCCATTATAGATCTAAAAGTTTAGTTTTCAAATATGTAATTTTTTCTACTATTGAACATAATTTTCTGTTTATTATTTATTTTCCAAACACACTAACTCATAAACTTGAAATAACATAGGTTGCTATTTTTTTAATAACTTTTGATTTTGAAAGTTTCTTGAAAAAAAAATGATGTCTGACCAAATTAGACATCATTCTCTACATGATGAAAAAAAAATTGGTGAATTGATTAGTTTAGCTCAAATTATGTTGGCCGTACATGAGGAGTTTTAAAAAAAACTAATTAGGTCCATTAAAAAATTAATAAAAAAAATATATTTATCAAAAATTACAAAAAAAAAAAATCCTGACCAAAATTCAACATCCTGAGAATCTTTCCACAAAAGGAATTAGAAAAATACATTAATTGAGGTCAAATTATGTTGGCCGTACACATGCATGCTTTTGCAAAAAATATGGGACTTTTAAAAAGCCACTTTTTGTACATCCAATAAAAAACAACTTGCATCATCTGGGTATTAGAAAAAATTACATATTTGAAAACTAGAAACAAAATCCTACATTTCAAATTTTTACATCATCTTAATATTTTATGTGCAAGTACCTCAAATTGTCACTCCAAGTACGACAAAATTTTAAAAATAGAAAAAACACTTCCACTTTTTGGCCAAAAAGTGAACTCATCTTCTTGCACTCCTGTAACAATTTTTTGAATTAATATCAATGAATGAATGAGTGAAAGTTGATGGCCATGAGACCAAAAATAGTGAATAATTTTTTTATTAATCTTAAATAGAATGTAATTAAATGATAAGTGTGACAGTAATTAAATGAAAAAAGAAATGCAAATTATGTTTATTGTGTATATCATAAAATACGCAACCGTTTGATGAACATTTGATGGGTGGTTGTAGTTGCATTCTAGAATGAAATGCATAGAATAATAGGCTTGCGAACTTAAATAGCTGGAATCACCCTAAACCATTAGATTTACAAAGATCAACGGTTTAGAGATTGCTATGAGCTGTCAATGCAGGACAGCTGTCAGACATGTACTAATAGCATAGTTTGGAAGTGACACTTTGACTTGACGTTTCCTTCACTTTATAAAAAAAGCAAACTTTCTAGTTTCTACTTTTTACTGCTAAGTGATTTTATTTTTAAGTGAGAGCCGAGAGGGTCAGCACACGGGGAGATTTCATATTGCTCATTGCAGTGCACCAAGGAGATTTCAGATTGCTCATTGCAGTGCCATTTCCAACAAAGCTGGTAAGACAAAACATAGAATCCCTAGGCTACATTTCATCGTTTCTTAAATTCTTATTTTGTCAAAAAAAAATTTTAAAATCTTATTTTGTCAAACTTTGTGTTTAGGGTTGAGAGACTTAAGAGAAATTTCACACTGTATAAGCATGTCTGCCACCACTAGTAGACCAAACAATTTTTTTGGAAAAGGCAGAGCAAGTACGGATAGAAAAATAGATTATCCTAAATTGCTTAAAACCTTAGGTTTGATTGATGAATACCATGATATTTATGATCCTAACATGTATGGTAGATTTACCTCATAACTTATATTTTCATGTGAGAATAAGGCTGCCAAGAATAAGAAAGTTGATAGTATCAATGCACCATGGGTAACTGGATTAGGGTGCATGATGTTACATGAGGGTTTCCCTTGCCCAAAATTTATCATGGTTTGTGCCCACAATTATGATGGTAACAAAAGAGCAATTGTAAACAAGGATACCAAAGAAGAAATTTTATCCATTAATGCATAAGAAATTGGATTTAAGTGTTGGGGGTTTATAATTGAAGAATTTGGAGACGTCCACATTGACCTAGAAAAGATTGCTAGTGATTATGAAGTAGTGGATGAAAGGGACAAAAATGTTTTCCTAAATAAAATAGTTCAAGAAAAAAACATCTTGAAAGATAACCATAAGCCTCCTTATCCTTTGAAATTTTTTAAATCATGGGCTCAAGGTACTATTTCCATGGTAGCATTTTGCCTCGGACTAGATAGCAATTGGGAAGTGGATGCAAGCCTCCTTGAAATGGTATATAATATTCATTATGATAATGGTGTACATGTCAAATATAAATTTATTGAGCACATTGTAGAATCTATGCATAAATTTTTTTTAATGATTAAAGGAGGTTCCACCAAGACATTTAGGTTCACAACCTACTTGTACTATTTTCTTCTATTCAAATTTAGTGGAATGTTTCAAACCAAAAAGCTTTAGATTCAGCCCTATAGTAATGCCGAGGAAAATAAAATGGCTCCAGTATATGATTGGACAACTAAGATAAGGATGCATGATTCTCGAAGGAGCTACAATCATTTTGTAGACTACTTTTTGGCTCCATTGCATCAAGCAATTACAAATAGTCCAATGCCTAGATTACCTATATCATGTATATATTTCATTCAACTAGGAAAAGAAATACAATTGGACGATTGGTACTTATTGGAAGATTATAATGTGCTAAGATTTTATGGATTAGAGTAGAGCCATACAAACTTCCAATACATGTGACATAAAGGGTTTTTGCATTAAAATATGTAAGATAGATGTAGAGTACTGATGAACTACACTTTGCTAGTCAGCAAAAGAAGATCTTATTTCCTTCTTTACCTTTTTCATGTGGAGGGTTCACATTGGAGAGAAAAGCATTTAAGGTGGCACAAGATCTTTTGAAAATTTTTAATTTTGATGATGTCTGTCACTGGCAGTATGATCCATGTGACACCATTAAAATAATGATTGTGGCCAATAGGAATGCTGCAAGTAGAATTCAACATCAAAGTAAACCCTTGCTTGAAAACTTGAGAAAAAAGGATTCCTGGGATGAGGTCAAAATAGCAATAGAGAAAATTGCTACTGAGAAAGGTATTTCTTTTGAACAATTGTCAACAGAAATTATGGCATTGCACCAGGTCCAAATTACAGGAGCACCAATAGAGAATGAAGTTAGGAGGTACAACAATTTTTATAGAAAAAGTGATAAACCATATATTAGAGAAAAAATGCCAAATTTTCTAGATGAGTATGTTACAAAAAAATCTTGGACACGATAAAAAATTGCTGCATTTTGGTCTATGAGGAAGGAACTAGGTGAACCAAGAACTGATGCAGACTATGGAGAAATCGATGAAGATGAAGAGTTTAGCAAATTGTGGAATATAGAGCATCCCAATGAATGTGAAGATGAAGAAACTGAAAGTGATAGTGATGATGAACCTAATGATGATTGGGATGAACAAAGCAATTCCAAACTTGGTTTAAGTCAGGGCACAAAAGAATCATATACTTTAGGAGCAGTCATAGCTAAAAATATGGGTTATTGAGGTGGTGGTTTGGGGTCCCAAGGATAAGGCATTTGGAAACCAATAGATGTAGTCACCATTGCCAGAAAACCATTTGATAAACGAGGCCTTGGAGCTAATTAAATACACCAAGATCATACAAGTAGAACTGAAAGAATTGATTTTGTTACAGCTTCAAATCCTAATCCTCATGGTCAGATGCAATCACAACTTGGACATGCCCATGGTGGAGAGCCTAGTGCGACTGGCACTTCCACTAGTGGAGAACTTTGTCAACATGTGCTACAACAATAGGGCCAACAATAAATTACACACAAGAGGACACCAATACAAGATACAACACAAACACTCAGTGATCAATGGACACATAAGAGACAAAGGATTATGATAGGTCCATGTCCAACTACTAGTTCCACTACAAAAGAATTATTTCTAGGCACTCCCCCAATTAGTGTGGCTATAACAGAAATTGTAAGTACTCCTATTCCTTCACCATTCAAGCATTCCCTTATTCCTGCATCCCTGAGTTTTGATTACATTCAAGAGTTTAAAAAGAAATCAGAATTTTATAAAAAGGAAAAGAAGCAACTGATGGAGAGTGTGTCTGTTGTAACTTCAGATCTTGCAACAACCATGATATTACCCACATTTGACACAAATACAAAAATCATGGAGCACACAATTGTTGTTCCCACAGTTCAAAATAAACCATAAAATCAAATGGATAGATCTGAATTTCAGGTGAGCAGTTTGCAATTTGATTTTTCTAGATTAAAAAATACTGACAAAATTAATATATCAAAGAAGAACAATGAATTGGTGTACACATCATTTCTAAAGCATGATAGAGAGAAAAAAAGTTGTACAATCAAATAGAAAAATTACAGGCAGACTTAGCAAATGAGAAAGCAAAGAGGAAAGCAACAGATAACAAGAGCAATGAATTAGAAAAAAGAATAAAAAAATCTTCCTCTACATCAACAAGCAAAGAGGATAAACAAATGGAGGTGGAATTGAATGGACTGAAGCAAAGGTTAGATGAGATCAAAAAGAAATATGATGAGGTAAAATCCACTTCAAAAAAATTAAGACAAAGCATTGGGAAAGCAAATGAACAGTGGGAACAAAAATTGGAGAAAGGGAGGCAAAAAAATTAAACATTGGCCGCAGAGCTTATGGAAGCAAAAAATGAAATAAAATCTTTCAAAAAAAGTTAACTGAATTTTGTAGACAAATAATGAGGCACATGAAACAAAAGATGTGGGAAGAAATAATGCAGAGGATTGATCATTTGTGTGAATTCTTTCAATTGATTGATGCCATGAGACTACATCATGATAAGCTGAGTAAATATTTAATGGACAACACAAATGTGCAATTGCAGGCAGAAGAGAAATCTGCAAATCAAGTTATGGCATAGGAGAATGTGTCATGTGAATTTTGATAATATCATTAAGATAAGCAATACTTAGGCTGTAAGAGATCTTCCAAAATTGGTAAAACCTACTAACATCTTGTGCAAGGAATGTCAGTTGGGTAAGCTGAGCAGAGTCACATTCAAAAGCAAGGAACTTTCTTCTACCAGATTATTGGACTTAGTTCACACTGATCTTTGTGGTCCGACAAGAACCAGGAGTATTCAAGGTGATAGATACTTTATGCTATTAATTGATGACTATTCTCGAATGATGTGGGTAACCTTTCTAAAGGAGAAATCAGAATCTCTTGAGAAATTCAAAATATTCAAGGCTATGGTAGAGAATGAAACAGGATTAAAGTTGAAATGTTTGAGGTCTGATAGAGGTGGAGAATTCGCATCTGGTGAGTGTATAGAGTTCTGTGAGAAACATGGAATTAAGAGACAGTTGTCTGCTCCTAGGACTCCATAGTAGAATGGAGTAGTGGAGAGAAAGAACCGGACCATCCAGGAAGCATCTAGGACCATGATGATGGAAGCAAATGTTCCTCAGATCTATTGGAGAGAAGCTGTCAGCATTGTAGTCTATACTCTCAATCGAGTTCAAATTAGAAGCAATACCGATAAGACCCCTTATGAACTTTGGTTTGGCATTACTCCTACTGTAAGATATTTCAGAGTCTTTGGTAGAAAATGTTACATCAAAAGAGATGAAGATCTAGGCAAGTTTGATGCTAGAAGTGACGAAGGAATATTCTTGGGTTACTCTACTCAAAGCACAGTATACCGGTGCTATAACAAGAGACTAAGAAAGATGATAGAAAGTACAAATGTGAAGGTTGATGAGGGAATAGAGAAGCCCTCAAGGTTTTATGAATATGATGAAGATGATCAGAATGGTGTTCTGGTTCAAGGAGTTCAATCCTCTTCTGAAAGTCAGATTCAAACTGATCCGGTAAATTAGGAAGAAGAGATAGGTTTGAATGAGTCTGATCAAGAAGCAGAAGTGCAAGAAATTCCCAAAGTTCCAAGGTATGTAAGACTGAACCATTCTGAAGATCAGATCATAGGTGACAAAAGCAAAGGTGTGCAAACTAGAAGAAAAATTGCTCAAAATTCAGATGAATATTGTCTAATTTCAAAGATTGAACCTAAGACAATAAATGAAGCCTGCAATGATGAAAACTGGACCAAAGAAATGGAGGAAGAGTTGATGCAAATTAAGAAAAATCACACTTGGGATCTTGTTCCCAGACCTAGAAAAAAGAATGTGATTGGAACCAAATGGGTCTTTCGGAACAAACTAAATGAAGTTGGTGAAGTAATCAGAAATAAAGCCAGATTGGTATGCAAGGGCTACTCTCAAATAGAAGGAATTGATTTTGAAGAAACTTTTCCTCCAGTGGCAAGAATTGAAGCAGCCAGATTATTTCTTGCCTTTGCTACCTTCAAGGATGTCAAGTCTGCCTTTCTAAACGATGACTTGGAAGAAGAAGTGTATATAGAGCAACCGGATGGATTTCAGTTGTCTGATCATGGTGATATGGTCTGCAAGTTGAAGAAGGCACTTTATGGATTAAAGCAAGCCCCAAGAGCCTGGTATGAAAGATTGGATAAGCATCTTTTGAAGATTGGCTTCAACAAAGGTACTACTAACAGTAACTTATATTTCAAAATTGATCATGAAAACATCTTGATTGTTGAAGTATTTGTTGATGATATCATCTTTAGAGGAAGAGATAGTATGTGTAAAGCTTTTGCAAATCAAATGAAAAGTGAGTTTGAGATGTCTATGCTTGGTGAAATGAATTTCTTCTTGGGTCTGCAAATTACTCAAACAAAGAAAGGAATTTTCATTTCTTAGACCAAATATGTGAAAGAATTGTTGAAAAAAATTGGGATGGAAGATTCAAAGCCAATGAATACTCCCATGGCAACCGGATGTAAGTTGAGCAAAGATGACGACTCTCCTAAGGTAGACCAGACAAAGTATAGATCAATGATTGGAGGATTGTTGTATCTCACTCAAACTAGACCAGATATTATGCAAGCTATTGGTCTTGTTGCTAGATTCCAAGCTGATCCTAGAGAATCCCATGTCATGGCAATCAAGAGGATTTTTAGATAACTAAAAGGGACGGTTGAGTATGGTCTGTGGTATCCTAGAGATCATGATTTCTCTCTTCATGCATATATCCAGATGCTGATTGGGCAGGCGATGTGGATGACCTGAAGAGTACCAGTGGTGGAGCATTCTTTTTGGGGAAGAGATTGGTATCTTGGATAAGCAAGAAACAAGAAGCAATATCTTTGTTTACAACTGAAGTAGAATATATTGCAGCAATAGGTAGTTGCACTCAAGTTTTGTGGATGAAGCAGATGCTAAGAGATATCAAAGTGGAGTATGAGGAACCTATCACAATCTTCTGTGATAATTCAAGTGCTATAAGTATATCTAAGAATCTGGTGTTGCATTCAAAGACAAAGCATATATCTATCAAGTTTCATTTTCTGAGAGAACAAGTGAACAAGAATGAAGTCAAATTGGAGTTTATGTCATCCAAGGATCAGATTGCAGATATCTTTACTAAACCTCTACCTAAGGACTCTTTTGAGTATCTTAGGGAGAAGTTAGGGGTTATTTCCCCTCTGGTGATGAACTAAGGTGCACTAATGTGCATCAGTTTGGTGGGTATCACAGTCACATCTTGTGATCCGGATTGATGTTGGGGAACTGCTACTCAAGGGGAGCAGCAGGTATAATTCTATAGTGTTGGAATTGCAAGTATGAGCCCTTTGCCATTGATGTCAAAGGGGGAGAGAAGACATGAAAAACAAGTGGTTGATGATCAAAGGGGGAGCAGTAAAGGAAGAGAAGACATGTGAATGGTTGTTGCTGATAGGGGGAGTAGTGACAGTAAGGAGAAGTTCTTGTCTTGATGGTTTTTCACATCATATGTTGCCATCAATGACAAAGGGGGAGATTGTTACAAGTATGGGACTAACTGGTGTTGTCATTGATGTCAACATACTCCTGTTGCATTAATGATAAGGTTTGGATGAGCTGTGAGCTAAGGATATTGAGAAAATTAGTCTCAATTAGGAATAGTGAAGAACAGTGATGACTGTAAGACAAAAGTCCAAGATAGGTTGATAATCAGAGATGCAGATTAAAGGGTTTGTAGATATATGTCTATAGGTGATCCAGTAGAGATTTCAGAGGTCCACATGAAGATCTGAAGAAGTTATGGCTACTCAAGTAGAACCGGCTCTGGCAGGTGTTCAGAGGTGACAGAGTGGCACAGATAGGTCCGGTGAGATCCAATAATGCATTATCTCATTCTGTGGATTTGAGGGAGTGTTGAAGACGTCTGTGTGAAGTGTCAACTCGATTGGTTCGTGGTTTGAAGGTCTGGAAGAACCTATTCCTTTGTGACAGTAATGATAAACTGTGTTCTTAAAGCTCTAAATGAAGGAGAGGAGAATTCCAGCAAGTAGATGAAGAGTGGATGTTCTTAAGTGATTCAGGAAAGGTTGTGATCCTTGGATCATGTCCAATTCATGTTGGTGGTCTACATTGAAGTTAGAGTGTGCATTTGAAGAATAACAACTGGATGATGGTGTTCTTCTTGAGACTGGTCGACTAGATGTATTACATGTCTTGCAGATGTTCTTGTAGATGTTTGCCAACTTAGATGATTATTCCTAAGTCGATGCCTTGTATAAATGAGGATTGCGAAGTCAGTTTGAACTCACCTTTTTGTGTGGAGATGAGTGAGTGGTAGCAAAGAGGAGAGCAAAAGGCAGAGCAGAAGTATTGAGCTTAATGGAACTGAATCAAGCATGGTGAAGATGCTATTCTCTAGTTCATATATGTGATACTTATTTCTTTGTAGACAGTATGTATCTTGTAGGCAGTGAGCCTCTTGTGAGCAGTGTGCTCAGGCAGTGAGCCCTAATTGGCATGTGTCATTTTGTTCTTTCTATTCTTCTAATAGAGAATACATTCTTTGTTAATCACCCCGTGGTTTTTCCCTTAACCAGGTTTTCCACGTCAAAATCTTGGTGTCTTATGTGTTGATGAGTTTTTGCTTTTGATTTGAATGCATTATGTTTCATGTTTAATATACTGCTAATCACTAAGAGGATTTAAGTGTGTAAATTGGAGAAAGTTTTGCACAACTGATTCACCCCCCCTCTCAGTTGTGTGCCCTAAGTCTAATAGAGACAAGGAAAGGGGGTTGGTAATACTGACGAGTTTGATGGCTTAAGTGTGAACTTGGATGATTGGGAACCAACGGTAACAAGTCAACTAAAATTTATAACGCAAAAGGCTAAAAGGTTAGGCTAATGTATATTTCATTTTCTGACTCAGTTGTAGATAAGGCACTGATCAAAATAATTCATAAAATGTGAAAAATGATGCAGAATCACATATCAAATCAAAAACCAAAATTCTACTTTACAACAAATTTTATGTTTTATGCACAAATCAACTTTAGCAAGGAAATGTTAAGCATTGAGTTGAATGATGAATCACTGAGTACATGTAAAACTTATCAGTATGACACAATTAAAATATGAAATAATTAATAATATGTTAATGTATTCAATTTGATTCACAATTTCAAGGAATAGAATATAAAATATCATCAACTACAGTTTTGGAATATAATTCATGAAATGCAGTATAAATACCTAAAAACTACTAATTCACTTCCATTTCGCAAATCGAGTTAGGGTCCTCAAACTGACGTTCAGATAAAGAAAAATAGTCATCTTGATTATGAGTCTCGTCTTCATTTTCTTCATCTTGATTTTGAGCCTCAAAGTCAAATTCATCAATCATTGTGTCACTGTCATTTGTCCCACCACTACCAGCGTTTGAACATGAAGCGTTGCACAACTCTCTTCTTTCACATATGGACTTCTAGATTGTAAGTGCCCTTTCATAAGGAAAATTTTTGACATTATATGCACTTCCTAACACCCTCAAGCAATTTTCCAAATTCTTGTCTAGTTTGTTTCTTATCTTTGATTTCAAAAACCCCAATGCACTGAAAACTGTTTCATCTTCCACCGAACTCAAGATCACTGTTTGACATAAATCAACAAGTTTGAAATATTCTGATATCGAATCACACAATATTTCACTCTAACCCAAGTTTTTCCAGTCCTTTGTTATTGATCCCGCTTCGAACGGATTCTCCATGGCATTAAATTGGTCTATCATACTTCTTGCAAACCAACTACATTGTCCTTTAAGATTATTTCCATCTATAATTCCTTCTATTTTTTGTCCATTGCATTCTACACTTTTCGAAAAGTATGCGGTCAAGGTAGATACTTTTTGATGAAAAAAGCTTGGGCTATCTTAGTGGCCTTGAACCCAAAATTGAGGATACACAATAGACATGGCATCAAGTATTTCATCTCGAGGGAATTGATTATAAATCTTTGTTGAAAGATTGCTTGCAATTTCCTTCAAATTACTACTAACAGATTCAACAATGCCATCAAAATCATCCTTTCTAATAGGTACTTCTCTGATAGAGTGTCTGACTGTCTTACAATGGTGCATTGGTATCTCAAATCCATGTACAAACACACATAACTCCCCGCTTGCATTAAACTGTAAATAATTTTTAGGACGATTCAAATCTATAATTATCTTCCACCTATAAAAATTTGGGCTTTGAGAAGTTAGATCTAGATATAGATTATCGAGGGCCATGCATGTCCTTATACGTAGTTTGGTATACTCATAGATATACATAGTTCTGGCATGGGCTTTCTTCACAAGATTGTTCATTTCATCTAGCCTGGGGAGAAGACTAGCTAAAGTTAAGAGTCTCTATATCACTTAACCTATGTAAGAGGTCAGGAGTTTTGTCTACCGTGTTGCGATGCTCATACATTGTTCCAATCAAGGATGGATATTCTGAAAGAACTCGTTGCATTGGTCCAAGCAAGGAGATCCATCTGGTATCAACATCCTTAAGAAGCTTGATTCCTACTAGTATTCCCTTGGCAAAATTTTGAAATTCTGCAAAACATTTGGGACTTCAACAAACGTATGCGTGGAGATCATGGACTAGATTTTCAACTTTGGTACTGTAGGAAACTTGCTTACAATTTTGAACGTTAAATTCATTTTGTGGGCCATGTAGTGAATGGCAAGCATGTATGGTGCACAAGTAGTTTGTGATTTTGTGCAAAGACCGATCCTTTGACCTTGCATTACTACAGCTCCATCAGCAGCTACACACACCAACTTTTTGGCTATTGTCAAGTCATCCATATCTACAATTTCATTCAAAGACTTCTTAACTAGTTCAAATAGATTTTGCGATGTTGAACTATCCTTCATTTTGTGAACACAAAGTAGATGAGCTCGGCGGACATGTTCTTTTATAGTATACACATGCATATAGACCCAAGAAGTATTATCTACTGTAATAACTTCATCTAAAGATAATGCAATGAAATTTGACTCTTTTACATTCTCCTTTAAATCTTGCTTTTCCACCACAGCGAGACAATTTTCCCATTCCCATCCAGCGTTTATTGACCAATGTGTGATAGGATAGTGAGGAACACTCAAAAAAGATAATAAATTACTATACTCTAGGTAGTCTGTCATAAGATGCCTTCTGGACAAAATATGAAAAACAACTCTCATCTAAACAATTTTTGCCAGTTGTGCTCCTTCCATTGCTTTTCCAAATTGAGCCTTGATTGTACCTCCACTTGCAACAAGCTTCATCATTCTTTTCTTATGGTCATCATATTTTGTGGTATACTTTAGATGAAGACATTCTTCCTTTGATTTCCATCTTACTACTGATGTTTCCTTTCCATCTATGATTTGTTTTTCATAAACTTTACCTATATGCTTTTCTATAGTGTCAAGCTTTAGCTGCAATTTCTTATCTCTTTTACATTTCTAGCTACAAATCACACACTTACATTTTGTTGGTTGTTCATCTTTGTTTGCTTTCTCCACTGGTTCAATGAATGGGTACTTTGACACCTAATCAAGCTGACAATTCCTTGACATTTCCCATTGATGCCCCAGTTTTGAATCTTTTGATTTGCCTTTTGAATATTTTGATTTTCCTTTTGAATCTTTTGATTTGCTTTTTATTTTCTTCTTGCCAACATCATCTACAATGTGAGCATTTTCTTTTTCATCCAAGTCAGTTATCTCAATCTGGCTAACCGGGGTATCCCTTGGAACATCTTTTGCGGTATTGCCATCCTCATTCTGGCTAATTGGTGTAGGAGCACCTAGTCCCTTAAGGCCAATTATGGTAAATACAATATAATTGGAGTCAAATGTCTTTTTCAATGTATGGAGTCCTATTTTGATGTAATAAGGTCTAGAAAAGACCAATTTTATGTCTTAGAGTCCTATAGGGTCAATTGGTTAAGTATTGTCATAATATTGTTTATGAAAACTACATGCTCTATTCATTTCAAAGCAAACCCAATGGTCATAACTTAAAAAATGTGGTTGGGTTGGTTGAAAATTAGTTGAGAGAGAATGTAATAAGTCTCAAATCAAAGAGACAAGAAGAAACACAAACTCTATTTTTCTCCTATTATCACGTTTTTCTCTGTAATTTCACTATTCTAGGCTGTACCACAGGACTATATGATCTAGTCAAGGTCTGAAAGTCATTCAAGGTGAAAAAGTGATGAGTTAAATTCCATTTTCACGTGGTTGAGGTTTTTTTTATTATGTTTTGAGAAAGTTCTCTTTGTTTTTCTGAAATTGCTTCTTTAACTATAAAAGCAAGGGTTTTGTGGGTTTATAAAGATGAATTAGGGCATTCCGCCCTCTATGGTTACTGTGATTAGGTGGAATGACCCCCATTAGAGATGTTAAAGGCTTACTTTTATGTTTCCAAGGCAGAGAAGGTGGTTTGTAGGGTTTTAGTGGGGTGTTCTTGTGTATTTTGAAGTGTTTTCCATGAGGGTAAGAGGAACCAAAGTGGGTATTTGGCAAAATACCAATGGAAATGTTGGTTTGATGGTTTTGTGATCATAAAAGTGAGGGTTTTCAAGTTTACTGTCAAAACGGTCATGGCACAGGAGTATGATTATGGATTTGGATGTTTTGGGACCTATTGAAAGACTTTTTTGGGGTGTCGGGGTTTAACTTGGCATTTTGAGAGTAGTTTCTTTGTAAAAGAGGCCTAGTTTCAAATAGGTCTGTGATTAGTTTTGAAGCCTCTATTTAAAACTAACCTATATCCATCTTTTGATATGTTGACAAACAAGATAATGGGTGCTCAAAAGTGTCTTTGTTTCATTTAGATCATGCCCCAAGTGAAAATTATGGTCTGACAGACCCTTAAGTAGGGCTACTAGCTTGTGGGTGGTTTGGAGTGGTGCCACCATGAGAGGGCATTTCCAGAGTTTGTTGAGAGATTAGATTGGGTTGGTAAGGGATTTTGATCTTGTTAGATGCCTATGAAAGTTCATGTAAAGGCCTGAAACCCTAGGTGTGAATTGGAGCCCTTGGAGTCCATTTCCATTGAAGAGATTTGTGGTGTATTGATAAGTTAGTCATGTCCAAGTTTTTTTGAACTTTGTACAAACCAATTTGTTGCCACCTTGTAGTGCATCAAAGAGGTATCAGAGCTTAGGTTTTGATTTGTTTTGAAAAAAGTTGAAATTGATTGCAGGTTGAAGGATTGACAAGTGGAAGGTGAAAAGGTAAAGTTGCAAGGATGCCTGCAAAGAACAGTGGTACTGCTAGAGATTTGTAGGAGTTAAAGGAGAAAAATGCTAAGTTGTAGGAGTCATATAATGTTGTGATGGCTAGGCTTGAAGCCATTGAATCAAATTAGAGAAGAGGGATGGTGGTAGAAGATGTTAGTGATGGAGATGAAGAAGAGTTCCTAGAAATAGAAGAGGAAGAAGAGGAATTGGACCCTGAGGCTCAGAGGTTTGCTAAGCTTCTAAAGGCAGTCAAGGATGACAAACACAAGGTAAAGGTTGATTTTCCCACATATGGTGGAAATTTGAATGTTGAGGAACTATTAGATTGGGTTGCAGCCATGGACAATCACTTTGAAAGTGAAGATGTACCTAATGATCAGAAGGTCAAGTTAGCCAAGACAAAGCTTAAAGGACATGCCCTAGTATGGTGGGAATATGAACAAACCGAGAGGAGAAAAAGAGGTAAGTCAAAGATAATCTCTTGGGGCCGCATGGTAGCAAAATTGAAAGGTAAGTTTCTTCCTAAAGATCATAGTGTTCAGTTGTATAAGAAATTGCAAGGTCTAAAACAAAGAGATCTAGATGTTAAAACTTACACTGATGAATCTTATAAATTGAGTATAAGATCAGGTAGAATGGAAGATGAAGTTGAGAAGATTGCTAGGTATCTAGGAGGATTGAGAGTTAACATCCAAGATGAATTAGTTGTTGCTAATCCAAGGACTGTTGAAGAGTGTTTCCAATTGGCTATTAGGGTGGAGGAAAATATACAAAGAAGACAAGACAAGGTAATTAGAGGAAGAGGCAGAAACATGAGATGAAGAGGATTCCTTCCCACAAGACAAGCAAGTGAAAATCAGGATGATGTAAACAAAGGACAAGGACAGAGTGTAGATTTTAGAGGTAGAGGTACAAGGGGCAGATTTGGAGGTGGAAGAAGTTCAAATGTGTTTGCAGGTAGATGCTATAATTGTAATGAGTTTGAACATCCATCTTATAAGTGCCCTGAAAAGCAAGGTTCAACATCAGGTAGTGAAATGAAAGGTGAAAGAAGAGATCAACTTGTTCATGAGGAAGAGGGTGAAAGTTCAAAACCTCCATATATTGAAGTTGTTTCAGAGATAGGAGAGACACTAATGTTGAGAAGAACATTGTTGCAGACACCTAAGGAGAAGGAGATGAGTCAAAGAAGGAACTTATTCAAGACTACATGCAAATGTAAAGGTAAAGTATGCAAAGTTGTTATTGATTCATGTTCACAAGATAACATGGTATCTAGGGAGACGGTAGAAAAGTTGAAATTAGACAAGGTGCCTCATGTAGCACCATATAAAGCCTCTTGGGTAAATGATAGTTAGTCTCTTCTAGTAAATGAACAAGCATATGTGGATTTTCAAATTGGTGAATACAAAGATAGGGTCCTATGTGATGTCTTACCTATGGATTGTTGCCATTTACTATTGGCGAGACCATGGCAATTTTGTTGAGTACTTGTGACTCAAATTATAGGCATTAGTGAGAGCTATGCTTTGTCTCAGCAAGCACATTGTTCATTGTGGGTTGTCCTTTGTTATCGGCCTGACAGGCTCCATCGGGCTTGGCTGAAGTTCTCTCTCCGATCACCTGTGTTACACCGATCGGTGTAATTATAACTATCAGCAAAGTGTTGTGTTGTCTCTGTGATAGTTGGTGTCTCTCTGATGGAAGGTGTGGACCAACATACATGTAAGTAGTGTATCAGTGAGACTTGTCTTATTGGCATGGATTGGAATGCTTTCTCCGATGTGCATTGGTCACGCCGACAAAGGATGAAGACTTGGGTATCGGTGGGACAAGGAACCATCTGTGTGGATGGTAGACTGGTCTCCAATGAGCTTGGTCTGTTCGATGGTGTTTGGCATCAACAGGAGGAACATTGTCAGCAAAGAAGGAAGAAGTCACGTTGAAGGTTATGGTCACTCCGATGAAGACGTTGGCCAAGGTCTTCTCGATGTTCAGTGAACGGTAGACTGATTGGTCTTGTCAGCAAAAGTGTCGATGGTTATCATGCATGTGGTTGTATATATAAACTGGAAAATCAACCGATGATGGATGCATGTGGGACTAATGAGTTCTCATGAATGCGAACAGTCAGACGGTAGTTTGGATAGTTGGACTGAGTGTAACTGAATCGATTGGTTGCTCAGATGGTTAGACAAGTTTGGAGATGGACAATCTTGGTGAGAGAGTTAGATTGTGAGTTCAATCTTGTGAGGTCTATATTATTCTTCGGGGAAGTCCTATGCTATATGTTGTACACAGCATGATAACAGTATGTGAAGGGACTGAACCGAGAAAAGAAGAAACAGAGGTCGAGAGGTGAGCGAGAACAGAGTTCGAGTGTAGGGTGATGTCTTGTACTATATGCTATTTGTGGCATGATAACAGTATGAAGGACTAACCCAAGTGCTGGAGAACTTTGTGCAGGGTTATACTGTCAGTTATTCTTCCAGAGGAGCAAGATGTAAATCTCCATGATAGGGTTAGTGCCAGATTTGTATTATAACTGTATTTTTTGTTACTGAATAATACAATGGCGATCTGGGCTTTTGGAGTGTGGAGTTTTTTACCCATAAGGGTTTTCCCCTGGTAAATCTGTGTCTTCTGTTCTATCTTTTGTGTTAATGTTTTTGTTGTTGAAATTAGATCTTGTTGCTTGTACTTTCCTCTAAGGGTCAATGTTGGAAATGTTCTATGTTTGTTTCCGCTTTGTGGCATAGTTGTGCGTGTTTTTGAAGCAAATGAAAAGATTTTAAATCTGTCGAAGACACCACTGTTCTTAGAAATATGTTCTGAGATGCTCTCATTTCCTTACAATTGGTATCAGAGCCTTCTTCTAGGATCTGCTTTGTTGTTCACATATGTACATTTGTGTGTAAGAGTTCTTGGTGTATAATGTCTGGGTATTCCTTCTGTGATGATTTCTTAGTGTGACAGGCTTGAGGAAATATGAAGGAATCGTCTGATGTTTTGATCCTTGTTTTGAGTGAAGTCTAGCAGTTGATCTTGTTTTCATGTTACAGCAGGCACTTGAAGGATGGTGAAGATGGAGAAATTGGAGCTGGTCATATTGAAATGATGTGATTTGAGGCTCGTAGTTGGCAGCGATATAATCCTGATGCATGGGTGGAATATTTTACTCTATGGTTGAGATGCAGCAAATCTCTGTATTGGGTGTCTGTGTGAGAGGCTCCCTGATGATATGGAGAAGCTTGGGTTGTTTTTTTAGCTATGGAGAAATGTTCTTATGCTGGGTGTTTTGTCCTGGTACTGGAAGGCATAACTTTTTTGTTACCCTGATTGCATGTAGGCTATGGAGTTGATCATTAGATGGTCTGAGAGCTTCTGAAATAACCTGTCTCCCTTGTATGCATGTGCATGTTGGTGGTTGTGGAGTTGGCCTACAAGTGGGCCTGAAGTTCCTAAACTGATGTTTCCTTTAGTGGATGCTTTGTACTTGCATGTCTCAGAATCATGTTCCTTGGTTTTGAGAGGTTTCATAGTTTTCCTAAAATCCATGGTTATGCATATTCATGATGATCCATTTTTCTGGTTTAACCGTTATGGTGTTTCTTGATTCATATTCTTGGTCTTCCAGATGTGAAGTGGGTATGGATGTGCATGGGTGTTTTTCAAGCATAGTGGTTTTGCAGGTTTTACACGGTCAAGAGAAAAACTTGTGGTTTTGTGAAGCTGCAGTTAAGCTATTTCTAGACCCTGGCTTTTGAGGTGTTGTTGGATGATATAGTTGTAGTTTTACATGCATGCTTCATGCATGGTGTGAGGAGGTGAAAAGATTTCTCTACATGGGAGTGCTGGTAAGTGATATGTCACTCAGTATTTCTGTGGTAATGCTTCTGGTTTTCTTGACTATGGTGCTCAGGTTGTGGACATGTTTAGCGAGTCAGATTTGTAAGTAATCTGGTGCTTGAGTCATGTTGTCTACATTGTTATCTACTCCTTGAGATCTCAGTTTTGTAGTTTCTAGTGTGATAGTGGTTTTGCATGTTATATTGATTGAATCTACGAGTTATGCAGTTTGTGGATTAGCTACCCATTGGATGCAGTGGGATAAATCGGAAGTGGACTGTCTATATCCACAAGATTATTTCAGTGTTTATGTAGATTTATTAGCTGACCTTGTCTTTGGTCACTTGTGCATTGGTGTGACTGCTTTGGGATGAGAGGATGGATATTGTAAAGTACCTGAATAGTCAGTTAAGGGGACTTGTAGCATGTGTATCATGGTGTCATAAATAGCTTGGATACATAGGTTAGTGTAAGCTATTGATAGTGATAGTGTATTTCCTTGGTTTGGAGATCTTGGTGCCACTCAGTTTTATTGTCACATGGACATGTTAATGTGTGGACCTAGAGGATTTTTAGATTAGGAGATGTTTTGTCATGATGCTTGAAAATCTCAGTTGTTACAGTTCAGTGGGAGCTTTAGCAATGACTGCAGATTCATCACTTAGTGGTGAATGATCTTCTTTAGTGTTGCAGATGTTACTAGGAGGAGCTCTTAGATCCTGTTGCTGTAGAAGGGTTCTTTTGCATTTGCAAGGGCACTATTTGAGGATGTGTAACATCCTAGAGTCATGAAGGATTCATGAAATCCTTAGCTGAGGTGTTGGTGCTTGACAGGTGATGTTGGTTTAGAGTTTGGTTTGTTTCATGTCATGATATTTTCTTGATTTCTATTTTTTGAGTTTTGGCATGGTACATTGCTCTTGAGAACATGGTTATGTTCACTTGGAGCATGCAATCTCCTAAGGGGGATGGTAAGATCATGATGTCATGATAAGTTCCTGATTCAGATGATTGGAGCTTTGACAGTGATCTGGTGATTCTCTGTGTGTTGGGTGCATTGATCTTTTTGCTTGATTACTTCATGTTGGTGCAGAGATGCATTTGGAGTTTAGTATGAAATGATTATTTGTAGATGTTCATGGGTACATGGAGAATAAGGTGGGGTTGTAATTCTCTTAAGATGAGAGAAGTGTTGTTGATGGTTACTCTTGATGAAGATTTTAGCAGAAAGTTTGAGAAGCCTACACCTTGGTTGGACAAGAGTTCAACAGAGACCTATGAGGAGATTGCTCTTGGAGGAGTCATGATGGCTTGTATATCTTGGAGGAGCATTCTTGTCCCCGCTCATAGTCTACTTGGTAGTTTATTACTTGAAAGGTATTGCCCATTGTTTCTCTTAGGTGTTTTATGTTTTCTTTCATAGACATGGATCTTGAATTGCTCATAGATGGTTCTGGAGGATTCATTGTGAGAGATGGATAGCATGTTTATCTCCTTTTGCATTTGAGTTTAAAGATATCATTCATTGATGAGAATTATTAGGAGATGGTTTTATGGGCTAATTTCCTAAAACGGGAAATGGATTCAGTTTCATCTTCTTTGGTTTGAGCGGCTTACATCCATGTTAGTTGCATGATTACATATGTTGAATTTGATCTCTTGAGATTGATTGTTTGTTTGGGTGTTGTTATGCTATTCTCTTTGGGATGTTTTGAAGGAGATCATACTTGACACAGTTGGCATTCATAGGTGTATGTAGAAAGATTGTCTACAGGTATATGATGTGCAGAGTTACTCTCTATGGTCATGGTTATCTTTCTGGATGGTTTGTTTCACACTACATTGGTTTGAAGTTTTGTTCAGAGCTCAAGTGATCACTAGTTTGTGGTCATGTGTTTTCACTTATATTCTTGAGTGATGACATGGAAGTTCTGTTATCTCTTTCCTTTGTTGGGTGTGGAGAACTTGGGAGAGTTTTGGACTGGTGGTGAGGAGTTATTATTTGATTACAGGTGTTGCGTATCATTGTGGATGTTTTCCTTGGTACTACAAGATGTTTACACTTTCTATGTAATGCTATTGGTGGATTTTGTATGTCATGTTCTTTTTTAGTTCTGTATTACCCATGCAGTGGGAGTTCTTGGATGTGTTTGGTCTTTTTTGACTGGATGACACATAGAGCTTGTATTTGCAGTTGATGGGTGCATATGTAGGTGGCATGAGTCTGCTGATGTTCATACCTTCAAGGTATGAGTGATTGGATGTTTTAGCACTGGTTGTGTGTGCTATTTTTAGTCACGTGGGTTTTGTTCAGTTGGATGGGTGCAGTCAATTTTCTGATTGTTGTTCTAGCTGATGTTCTATCTTGTTTCTGGAGGATGTTTTTCATGGTTGTGTTCTGGAAGCTTTGAAGTTGGTTATGCTAGAGCTTCTGTGTAGCTTGTGAGCACAGTGGAGTGGAGGTAGTATCAACTTTGGTTCTGTGCATTGATGGTTTCCTGTAATTCCTTCATCAAGTGGGAGAATGTTGAGTACTTGTGACTCAGATTACAGGCATTGGTGAGAGCTGTGCTTTGTCTCAGCGAGCACATTGTTCATAGTGGGTTTTCCTTTGTTATCGGCCTGACAGGCTCTAGCAGGCTTGGCTAAAGTTCTCTCTTCGATCACCTGTGTTACACCGATCGGTGTAAGTGTAACTATCAGCAAAGTGTTGTGTTGTCTCTGCAATAGTTGGTGTCTCTCTAATGGAAGGTGTGGACCGACATACATGTAAGCAGTGTATCAACGAGACTTGTCTTATCAACGTGGATTGGAATACTTTCTCCGATGTGCATTGGTCATGCCGACGAAGGATGAAACTTGGGTATCGGTGGGACAAGGAACCATCGGTGCAGATGATGGACTGGTCTCCGATGAGCTTGGTCTATCCGATGGTGTTTGGCATCGACAGGAGGAACATTGTCAGCGAAGAAGGAGGAAGTCACGTCGAAGGTTATGGTCACTCTGATGAAGATGTTAGCCAAGGTCTTCTCGATGTTCAGTGAACGGTAGACTAATTGGTCTTGTCAGCAAAAGTGCCGACAATTATCATACATGTGGTTGTATATATAAACTGGAAAATTGATCGATGACGGATGCATGTGGGACTAATGTGTTCTCACGAATGCAAATAGTTAGATGGTAGTTTAGACGGTTGGATTGAGCGTAACTGAATCGATTGGTTTCTTGGACGGTTAGACAAGTTTGGAGATGGACAGTCTTGGTGAGAGAGAGTTAGATTGCGAGTTCAATCTTGTGAGGTCTATATTATTCTTCGGGGAAGTCCTATGCTGTATGTTGTACACAACATGATAACAGTATGTGAAGGGACTCAACTGAGAAAAAAAGAAACAGAGGTCGAGAGGTGAGCGAGAATAGAGTTTGGGTGTAGGGTGATGTCCTGTACTGTATGCTATTTGTGGCATGATAACAATATGAAGGACTAACTGGAGTGTTGGAGAACTTTGTGCAGGGTTATGCTGTCAGTTATTCTTCCAGAGGAGGAAGATGTAAATCTCCATGATAGGCTTAGTGCCATATTTGTATTGGAACTATATTTTTTGTTGCTGAATAATACAATGGCAATCTGGGCTTTTGGAGTGTGGGGTTTTTTACCTGTAAGGGTTTTCCCCACGTAAATCTGTGTCTTCTGTTCTATCTTTTGTGTTAACATTTCTGTTGTTGAAATTAGATCTTGTTGCTTGTACTTTCCTCTAAGGGTCAATGTTGGAAATGTTCTATGTCTGTTTCCACTTTGTGGCATAGTTGTGCGTGTTTTTGAAGCAAATGAAAAGATTTTAAATCTGTCGAAGACACCACTGTTCTTAGAAATACGTTCTGAGATGCTCTCATTTCCTTACAAATTTGATAGGAAGTCAATGTATAATGGTTGGGAAAACACCTACCTTATCAAGAAAGATGGAAAAACATTTAAGCTAACACCTTTGTAGGAGGATGAGAAAGGGAAAGGTAAAACCAAGATTGTTATATTTGGAAAGAAAGAACTTGTAAGGGTTGAGGAAGACATGAATGTTGTAGCAACAGATGTGAACGATGAATCAAGTGGGAAAAGTGAGTTGATGATAGATTGGCATACAAATATCCTGGTGGGGATAGTGGTGTGTCCATTGGTTGAGAGTAGTGCTAAAAAGCAAGTTAGATATGCAAGTATAGAGGTAAGAAATGTTGATAAGATAGTGCTTTTGAAAACAGGGGTAAAAGGACAAGTTGGACTAGATATTAAGAGTGAACACAAACATGAAGATGCAATAAAAAAGAAGACAAATCAAAGAATAGTTGGTGAGAGTTTGTATGAAGGCATGAAGCCTAGAGTATTGCCAGGTTTTGGTCAGAGGGCAGTTAGCAGACCATCATCAGGCCTGATTACAGAGATATAGTCATGTTTATGTGCAAATAAGGTTATGAATGCAGGATGTGATGCAAAGTTTAAGTGTTTACACCAAGGAAAGAGTTTTGCAGGTGAACATGCATGTGGAAGGCAAGTTGGAGTAAGAGAAAATCATCACTCATGTGACATTTGTTCTTTTTCAGGGGGGTTGTATGGTGCAGGAGCACCTAGTCCCTTAAGGCCAATTATGGCAAATGCAATATAACTAGAGTCAAATATATTTTTCTATGTATGGAGTCCTATTTTGATGTAATAAGGTCTAGAAAAGACCATTTTTATGTCATAGAGTCCTATAGGGTCAAGTGGTTAAGTATTGTCATAATATTGTTTATGAAAACTACATGTTTTGTCCATTTCAAAGAAAACCCAATGGTCATAACTTCAAAAATGTGGTTGGGTCAGTTGAAAAATAGTTGAGAGAGAATGTAATAAGTCTCAAATCAAAGAGACAAGAAGAAGCACAAATTTTGATGAAGAAATAATAACACAAACTTTGTTTTTCTGCTGTTATCACATTTTTCTCTACAAATTCACTGTTCTAGGCCGTACCACAGGACTTTACGATCTAGTCAAGGCCTAAAACTCATTCAAGGTTAAAAAGTGATGAGTTAACTTCCATTTGCACATGGTTTGAGGTTTTTTTATTAAGTTTTGAGAGAGTTCTCTTTGTTTTTCTGAAACTACTTCTTTAACTGTAAAAGCAGGGGTTTTGTGGGTTTATAAAGATGAATTAGGGCATTCCACCCTCTGTGGTTACTGTGATTAGGTGTAATGACCCCCATTAGACATGTTAAAGGTTTAATTTTATGTTTCCAAGGTAGAGAAGGTGGTTTGTAGGGTTTTAGTGGGGTGTTCTTGTGTATTTTGAAGTGCTTTCCATAAGGGTAAGAGGAACCAAAGTGGGTATTTGGAAAAATACCAATGGAAATGTTGGTTTGATGGTTTTGTGAGCACGTGTGGGTGTAATTAAGTGTGTTTGAAGCATTGACTAAGGTGGTGGAGGCCTAGAGTATAGACTTTCAATAAACCCTAGGGTTCTTGGCCTAAAAGTGTGGGTTTTCAAGTTTATTGTCAAAATGGTCACGGCATGGGAGTATGATTGTGGATTTGGATGTTTTAGGACCTATTGAAAGACTATTTTGGGGTGTTGGGGTTTAACTTGGCGTTTTGAGAGTAGTTTCTTTGTAAAAGAGGCCAGATAGGCCTAATTCCAAATAGGTCTGTCATAAGTTTTGAAGCCTCTATTCAAAAACAACCTATATCCATCTTTTGATATGTTGACAAACAAGATAATGGGTGCTCAAAAGTGTCTTTTTTTCATTGAGATCATGCCCCAAGTAAAAATTATAGTTTGACAGACCCTTAAGTAGGGCTACTAGCTTGTGGGTGGTTTGGAGTGGTGCCAGCATGAGAGGGCATTTCCAGAGTTTGTTGAGAGATTAAACTAGGTTGATAAAGGATTTTAATCTTGTTAGATGCCTATGAAAGTTCATGTAAAGGCCTGAAACCCTAGGTGTGAATTGGAGCCCTTGGAGTCCATTTCCATTGAAGAGATCTGTGGTGTATTGATAAGTTAGTGAAGTCCAAGTTTTTTTGAACTTTGTACAAACCAAGTTCTTGCCACCTTGTAGTGCATCACTAACCAGGGTATCCCTTGGAACATCTTCTGTGGTATTGTCATCCTCAGTCTGGCTAACTAGGGTATCCCTTGGAACATCTTTTGTGGTATTACCATCCTCATTTTGGCTAACCAGGGTATCCCTTGGAACATCTTCTGTAGTATTGCCATCCTCATATTGGCTAACTAGGGTATCCCTTGGAACATCTTCTACGGTAATGCCATCCTCATTCTGGCTAACTAGGGTACCCCTTAGAATATCTTCTCTGGTATTACCATCCTCCTTTGACTCAATGGCAATCCCACCTTCTGGTGGTGGTGAGGTATTGTGAATGGCTTCTTCATTATTATTTGGCACAAGAGTTGATGGTGTAGCTCCATCTTGATTTGATGGATCAGAAACATTGTCAGTTCCAAAGTAAGACTGTATACTAACTCCTCCTTTTCGACATTTTGATGGCCTCCCAGTCCCTTCACCACCCTGAGGAGTCTTACCCTTGTTGCACTTGCGGCTTGACATCTTGATCTCCCACTTTGAATAAAAGCTGGAAAAAATGTCTTCTTGTTTAAGGACATACTCATAGAATATATATCCTATTCCCTACTAAATATCTTCTTTAAGATTGATTCAAGAATGGAAGAGAGATAAAGAAATCTTAAAACACTAATACTATGAAGAAATGATTACTCACCTTTAAGTTTAGCTTTTCACTGACTTGCTATTCGCTAATGCAGGAATGCCTATGTTGTAAGTTTGTAACTTTGCCTACGATCAACTTCAAGGTGCCAACTCCAACTTCTGAAATCTGAATCGAGAGGTCACAAGTTTAGAACTGAACAAAACGTGTAAGAATAAATTAGAGTTTTGATTGTATTTATATCAATCCATATTTGGCAAATTCTGCGAGAATTCTATATGGTATATCAAAAAGATTTGGTGAATCCCGCATGATTATATAAGGAATACATTTAAGTGTCGACAAATCAAACCTCGATGGACTACATACATTAAAATTTCCAAGGTGAATATGGCCCTAAGATTAGCATGGAGGTGTCATGGAAATTGGTGAAATGGCCCCTCATAATCAACTACTTGTAAATTTTAATTGGTGAAATGGGTCCTCACGTGCAGTGACCATGTAATGGGGTTGGTGAAATGGGTCCTCACATGCAGCGACCATTTAATGGAGTTGGCAAAATGTGTCCCGATACACAATGTTGTTTTAATAGTATTGGAGAATATATAGGTGATTTAGTACTTGCTTTTGAAATTCCAGGTGAAAATATTAGTCAGCCCATTTGAAACGCGTAGTTTGTTATAGCGAAAATCTTACTTCATTGATTCTCATAAAATAAATTAATGCGAATGGATATGGATTCGACCGATAATATGTAAAAACTAGACGATTTCACCACCCTATTAGATGCAATTTATTCGCCAATTCTGACTTGGTTGATCTGTGATATTCGTCAATTGGTGAATATTCACCACTAAAAAAATCTCTGAACATTAGTTTATGTTGCTAACAATTCCCACTCCTCAAACTGTGACCTCGATCCCTCCATGTTGGTGTTGAATTGAAATCTCTTTTTAAAAATTTTCTTATGCGCCTAATATAATCTACATATATTTGTTTTTATCTCCCATGTTGAGAGGCCTCCTAAGCATTTGAGCTGATATGGTATTTGAATTCTCCCCAAATTGCATGTTTCCTTTTGTTTCAAACTTCCCAAACATTAGTGTATTGGTCTTTAAAGGTTTGTTACTATTGGATGAATATTAATTTGTCTTTGTGATGGATATACATCAACTTCCCATGAACCCCAATCATCTGTGCTAGCCCAACCAACGTCTGATGAGATATCGATACAAACTCATTATAATCTGGCCTCCTGTGGGTGATAGATGATTCATCTCTATCAACTTTGACCTTCATATCACCAGTAGAATGTGCAAATCCCTCATTTCCAAACAAATCAGTCACATACATAGAAGTATCATTGAAAGAAGCAAATATGTGAGCTACACCAAACACATGTTCTCCAAACAATGCCATTTGACTCACCACATAAATCTGCATACACTTCTTTCATGACATTTCATCAAACCACTAGCAGTTCAACACTCTGCTTCCATCGATGAATACAGCTAAGGGTGACAATGATGAATGTTCAACAACTAGAACCATGAATAATGTCCTTTAAATATAGACAAACAAATTCTTGAAGAGGAATTACTAAAGCAATTGCAATAGGACGCAACGAATGTTAAAAAACCAACAATTTCCATAACTTCCTACCATGAGCTTGGAATCTCCTGAAAACTTGTAGAGATATGTATTTCAACATTCCTAATACCTCCACCAAGTCGTTCAATCTCAACCATGATAGAATCAAGATTTTTAAGTTTTGTTAATCTGTTAGCACAAGTCACGAAATGATTTCTTCTCCAAAACCATAAGGCGTATGACCATGAAACCTTCGTCATCAAATCCATGGTGCTTCTAACAATTTTCTTGTAAGAGGATTTGTCATGAATCTTCACCAATTCCCCGCAACAATTATTTTTGTGAAAATTGTTGTGTGCTAGGATGGTAACTAGTTGAAACTGAAAACTTGCAAATTTTTGATGTGCCATCCATTTTGATAGCCAAGAGATACCGATTGAAAACCAAAACACACTAAAACTAAAACTTAAACCTGAAATCTATTTTTGGTTGATGCTGATCGCCAATCTGCATGATGCTCTTGCATCAAATCCACAACCATAGGATAGACAAATACCCACTAACCTGACCCCAGATAGAGTTTAGATCCATTATGAAACTCACATCATTGTGCTCATAGAGAGGCGGCATTTGCAAATTAGAGACAATTCATAAGTCAACCCCATAAAAAGTCACTCATTCTTCAATCCTAAAACTAAGTAACATTATCCTTCTTCACATTTACTTTTTTGAAATAACAAGTAAGCTATCTAATTTATCATTCCCAATTGTCACTAATTAATCTAAACTTATTTATACTTAATTGATTACATTTACTTAATAAACCTAAATTGATCATAAAGAAAGTTTGTTTTCCTTTGGAGTACATTAATTAACTTTAAATATCATATTACTATACATTAGTGTAAATGGGCAATTTTGCTTTGGAAACATGATAAAAATAATGTATCTTAGCCATCCAATTGAAAGCTTTGAATCTCTTTTTGGTAATGCATTCTTGCAATTAAAAAAAAAAATAGTTATTGTGTTTCCAAATTTGAAATAAAATACAAGTTCGCAGTTTTATGAAACTAGATGTTTTGTCTTGAGTGAGACTGAAATTTCACCCAACCCTCCACTAGCCAGAATAAACTAAAACTCTTGTGAATTCACGTGCTAATATTCATTTATCTGCCATGTGACTATTCTACATATTCATCATCACGATCTACTCCCCACAATATAGCAAGCGTGCTGTAATTGGCAAGGATTATAATTAAAAAAGTTGTCTCAAAGTTTTTTCTTAATATTTTTATTATTAGTGTTGCTTGAGTAAACGTTTATTTAATTTTTTATTTTAGGAATTGGAGTTTTACAATATATAACTCCTTTTAAATTCTTCCACATCATTTTTTAAGTTTTTAGATTTTTCTTTTAAAATAATACAATCATATACAGCTATAAAAAGTTTTAGCCACATCATTCCATTTTTTTTATTAATATAATATATTTTTAATAAAACTTAATATAATAATCCGATTAAATAATGTCAACCTATCTTGCTACTTTTACTATTATAGCAAATTTTTACTTCACTTCTTTTTATAATAATTGTCTTTGTTTTTTAATAGTATTGAAAGCTGAATTAGTGCGTTACACCATACAATTACTTTTGTGAGCCTTCACTAAAATAGTGAAACATAATTTTAAGTAATTAAAGTTATAAATAATAATAATAAACATTATACGGCCGTTTTCTGTGGGATTTTTTTTAGTGATAGATACCAAACTTCGAAGGTGAATTAATTTTTTCAACTAGATAAAGAGTTCTAGAACGAGGATAGGACAATGTGTGGTTGGTAACATGTGATTCGTACATGGCTAGGTTTCGTGGATGAATGTGCATGCACCGTGGCTGACGTAATGCTGACGTAATGGATTATATCAGTCCAAGCTTACATGCAAGCGTGCGCAAATGCAGATGTACAATTGCTGAGAAAACAAAATGCCAGTCTACGGTCCAGTCAAGCCATTACAGCGTATGCACACGCGCATCTAGAATTTATGTCACACGCTTTCAGATCTTAGCTATAAGAGGAGTTCAACCGGAAACTAGAACACACTAGGTAGAAGCTCTTCAGTTATGGAAACTGAAAATTGTATCTTGCCTGCTAGATCTGTATACTATTTAGATAATGGAACACTTGCTTTACCAAGTAAACGTAAATCTGATGTTGCATTCCAAGGACTGAGTTGTTCGATTGAATCCGGCAGGACAAAATTGCCAAGATTTGCAGAGAAATTGAGGAGAAATCGAATGAGATATCTGTGTGCAAAACTGGAATCTCTTATACCGAGTACTGTCCCTAAGGTAATTAAAAGTGGGCTTTCTTAAGGTTTACTCAGTTTTTAAAAGGCGATTTTTTGAATTTCAAATAAGGCGAATGAGTAGTGTGTTTGAATGAGGTCATAGATGGATTAGTATTTAATCTCTCTTGGAAGTAGTAAATCATGTGTTCAAATCCCTAGTTAGAAAATCAAGAGAAATTGGAGTCTGGACCGAGTATGCGTTAAGCAGAGTTCTCTTCATTTTGCAATTTATATCATTAAGAAATTTTAAAAAATTGAACTGGGTGCACACTAAATAGAACCCTCTTTATTTTGTAGTTTGTAACATATAGAACAGTTCAATGGTCAAACAGTTGATAGTAAATTTACACCTCATCTATTTAAATATCATTGGGTTCAATAGTCAAACAGTCAGAATTCTCTTTATTTTGCAATTTATATCATTAAGAAATTTAAAAAAATTGAACTGGGTAAAGGCTAAATAGAACCCTTTATTTTATAGTTTGTAACATATAGAATGGTTCAATGGTCAAACAGTTAATAGTAAATTTACACCTCATCTATTTAAATATCATTGGGCTCAATAGTCAAACAGTCAGAGTTCTCTTTATTTTGCAATTTATATCATTAAGAAATTTTAAAAAATTGAACTGGGTGCAGGCTAAATAGAACCCTCTTTATTTTATAGTTTGTAACATATAAAATGGTTCAATGGTCAAACAGTTAATAGCAAATTTACACCTCATCTACTTAAATATTATTGGGTTCAATAGTCAAATAGTCAGTAGCAAATTTACACGTCATCCACCTTAAAAAGTGATAAATATTTGTCCTATTTTTATTGATGACTATCACTTTTGACTGTTGAAGTGGATGATGTTTAAGAATAATGGGCTACTCTTAAACATCATCCACTTGGACAGTCAAAGGTTAATTGCAGCCTCACTTAACTGGCCCATAGTTTCAATTTAAAAAAAAAAAGAAATAGAATCTATGGACCAGTTAAGTGAGGTTGCAATTAACCTTTGACTGTCAAAGACTTGAGGGCTTACATTTGATGGTTGCCCCTGCCTGTCAAGCAATTTTTTTATGACAGTTATCCATTCAAAGGTGCCCTTAAAATACTATGACATACGAAAGTATAAGTAAAATTACATATAAACCAAATATATAATTATAATTCTATACTAGTATATTTATATTTAAAAAAATATATCTACAGTATGCCGAGAGATATCTTCCAATTTGTTGGCATTTATAAATTACTTGCAGTTAGAATATTTGATATGCTCACATGAGTTAATTTAAAGAGACTATGATGCTCCATAACTGCCCAAGTTTTTCTATTTTTCTATTCATTTGGCTTCCACGAATTTATTTATTTACACATTTTATGAATTTTGTTTACTTAATTGTTTACGGAATCTGAATCTTTCAGCCCTTACTATGAGTGCAGGTAATAAATTTTGACAGTTTGTCAAAAATTTCTCCTTTCATATTATACAGTCTTTTGAAAATATTGATTGTATTTTATGACAAAAATACTTAAATACAGCCATTAGGCGATCAAATTTAAGCCCTGGTTGAAGTGGATGATGTTTAAAAATAGCCTTTTATCCACAGTCTACTTAAACATCATCCACTTCAATGGTCAAGCAGTCAATAGTAATTTTACACGTCATTCATAATAAAAAGTGATAAATATTTGTCCTATTTTTATTGGACAAAATTGACTTTTGAAGTGGATGATGTTTAAAAACAGCCCTTCATCCATAAATACACATGGTTAAAAAAAATTCAATTTGAAAAATCTTTTGAAACTAAAATGCAGCCAGAATTTCCTGGACATAAATCTGATCAGTAAAAATGATAAATATTCTTTCAATTTTAAAAAAATAAATAGAAACTATGGGCCAGTTAAGTGAGGCTGCAATTTATAGGACATAGATATGACTAACTGTGTTGAACTCATTTGCATTTGGCAACGCAGATTGACAGGTGTGGGGTATTTAAGGAAGCCAGCAATTACATTCGAAGACTGCAGGATGAAATATACCAATTGAAGGGACACGGAGACAATCTCCTTGCAAAACAGAAATGTGGGGAAACAGAAAAGGAAAGCAGAGAGCTTACTAAGGTGGACGTGGAGGTTTATGGAAGGGAGGTTATAATTATCATTTGCAGCAGTACAAGGGCGAGGTGCTTTTCCAAGTTGATTGAGGAGGTTGAAAAACACGGCCTAGAAGTGCATATGTCACAGTTTTCAACAAGCGAATTCTTTGCATATCTCCATTTCCATGCAATGTTTAGAGATGATATCAAAGAGCATAAGGCTGTCGAATTACAATCTTCTCTGCAAAGGAGGCTACTTCTGGCGTATTAAATTATCCCATCAGATTGATGGGTGCCCCTTCCAGATGTTCTATTAAGAAAAAAAGGAGCACCCGCAGTAAAACTCAAAACCCTAACTTACAAAAAAAGAGTAGTGATAGAATTAAAAATCCACAATGAAACTAACCTAATCTTGCAGGGACCCTTTATAACGTCAATACTAAAAGCAAGGCATAGAACCAGACATCAAGAGCTTGCAAAGCATTGCCAAAGCGGAAAATGCCATGAATCGAGTTCAACAATGTAAGTTGTCATAACAGCTGGAGACTACTTCAATCTTATCAGAATTTTTTTCTTCAAAGCGCTTGACATCTTTGTTGACTGTGACTCTGGAAAGGCAGCTCTTTGTAGGGTTACATCGTAATTGATTTTCTATGCAGTTTGCTCGTAGGTAATCATATACCAATGACTTTATTAATTGTTCATTGGCTAGTTTGTGTATACTAGTTGATTTTATTGTTGAAAATATTATTATTGTAATAAGTCAAATCTAATTAGATCAAGCTTTTACTAGAATATCATGTAGGGGATGCTCTAAATAATAATGGATTGGTCGATGAGATAATAACTAATTTGTAGATAAGATAGAGAAGAAGTGGATTAACCCATTTTATCTTATGTGAGCTATCACACGACTCTCTTGAAGAGTTGTTGAAGAACAAAAAGCCTAAGAAAACTTTTGCTTTTAGATAGATGACAATGAGAGGACTTTGAACTTGAGGATCCAATAAATCATATTTCTAGGGTTTGATAAGGGAAAGAATATAAATTGGGCTATTTGACAAGACTTGTTCATTGGGTGCAAGTAAATTTTGGATTGAAAGTTATCAATAGTGGTTTGATAGAAAAACAAAGGCTTTCTACTTTCTCTTAGGTGGATTTTATGTAGATGAAACACATAATTTGGAGTCTTCATTTTTTTAGGGGAGCATATTGGAGCAATTATAGGCAACACATTTTAATTTGGTATAGTAGAAGGAGTAACAAATATGTATAATTAGGAACTACCTAGTGTTTTGGATCTTGTTCACTTTTGGGGGTTATTTCTAAATATCACCTAGTCCCCAAATATTTGTAGAGAAGACATCTATTTGTTAGGTGAGATTGTAAAACAAAACATTAATGATTATTGATACAAGTTAAAAATCAGAATATATATATATATTAACAAAGCACAAATCTGATACAAATACTCACTCTTTTGTCCTCAAGCTAAATATCACCTATCTTCTTATTTGTATTTGCTAGAAGTAACTTGCACATATTATCATAATATCAATTACCTTTCTCTATTTAGTTAATCTAGATTGAATGTGTTTAATTGATTGCATTTACTTAATTAGCATGGGTTAACCTTAAAAAAACATTATTTTCTTTTACAATATTATTGTACTAATTTGTATAACATCACTTGTATGATTTTGAGTGTAAAAATAGGCAATACATAGTTAATAATGACAAATGAATAGGTGCAAATAAGGATAGGATAAGATTAAATGTATAGAAATGTGTATAAATATCTCACAAACAAAAAATAAATAGATACAAATAAGAATAGGATAAACTTAAATGTATGGATGTATATATAAAAAGAGACAAATAAAAATTGAAAAAGAGTCAAACTTAATACAAGAGTATGTCACTTGTTGCTATGTAATTGCATTAATTCATTCTATCAAAATAAGTCCAACCAAAACTAAATAGTAATTGTGATACTATATAAATTTCACCATTACAAAAAGTTTTGAAATAAATCATGAGAATTTTATTTTAATCAATCCATATT
This sequence comes from Cunninghamia lanceolata, assembly GCA_027924645.1. Taxonomy (NCBI): domain Eukaryota; kingdom Viridiplantae; phylum Streptophyta; class Pinopsida; order Cupressales; family Cupressaceae; genus Cunninghamia; species Cunninghamia lanceolata. The sequence continues at coordinate 7,717,912 of BSBN01000870.1, forward strand.
ATTAAAATGAAAAATTTTAAATTTTAAAAATATAATTTCCTCACAATTTATAAAGTTTTTAGCCTTTTATTCAATCAAAAGATTCTAATGAAGTAACTTTAATTAATTTGAAATAATAATTGGATTTATTATTGTTTAAGATGTCAACTTGCCTTCTCTTAAACATGAAAAGATACAAAATATTACAATTATACAATTATGAACCTTTCCAAAAGGAAGGTCAACTTAATGGATTACTCAAATGAAGAACTTAGAAGGGCAATTTTTACATTAGGAACAAGGAAAATCATTGAGTTGGGTGTGTTTCCAGGAATATATAGTAAGAACATAATTGTAATTCTATGTGACAATAATAATATAGTATTTAACACTAAAATCTTAATGAAATCGAAACCATGATTGCATTATAATACCACTAACTAAGATACAAGCAATATTATATACCACCATTAAAAGTAATAAATAAAACTTCAGATAGGAAGTTATATATAACACATCTCTTGTCTAATTTTATCCCCATAGTTCACTTAATCTTTGTACATTTTTTACATTGAATAGAATAGTGTAAAAATGATCTAACATCTTTAAGTAAGTGCATGTAATCCACATGAATAGAGTAGTAACCAATGATTGTTGTAATCATAATTTCTTTTGTTACAATAAAAACTAACATGTCTTACATCAGCATTTGGATTAAATCCTTAAGATATTATTTCTTTATTCTTAAATTCATTTTCTCCCAATATAAGGTTAATATACACCAAGTTAACAAATATTTAGTGCCCTAAAAATGTGTTTGGAAATAATTAGTGCTTGCATGTGACAAAGGGAGAATGTTCACTATGATCCACTAGTTTTAATTGTAGAGATTTAGAATAAATTACATTTGGAGCCAATTAAATCATTTGTATTTTTTGGACACTAATGTTTTTAAGTATGGAACTTCAAGTGACAAATACCAAACATTTCAAAACAAAGACAATGTGGACATTGGAAACCAAAATAATTATCTAGCCCTTCATTTATTAAACAAATAAATCAGTCTAATATTAGTGAAATGTAATAAAGTTTAATACTATCAGAAACTAAAAAAGTTGTGATAGCACTAAGAGGGATTGAGTTCATATGGGAATTCAACAAGTGGTAGGTGAGCTATTAGAAAAACAAATAAATTTGTGAATCTATAATGCTAATGTGAGGGTCAACCATTAACCCCAAAAGGTGGTGACAATAGTTATCTAGTTAATAAATAAATAATATTAAGTTAGGAGTTAGATGTTAGTTGTAGGAATTTATTATAAAGAAGTTAAGTAGAGTAGTACTTGGGTGGTTGGTGCATAGTAAATGATGATAGGTTTTATAATCCATTGTATATATACATACATACATATATACCTATGTATATATGTGTATATACTATATATACATGTATGTATGTAGACATATATAATTTGTATATGAATATTTTGATATATATAATAAATAAAAATTCAAATGAATAATTGTCATAAAAAAATACTTGATAGTTGGTATCAATTTTAGTCTCTAATACAAAGACTTTGCAACCTTTTTCACTCCAAAAGCCTATTTATACAAAGACATCCCATATTGTTAAATCGAGCACCCACCTTACACAGATTAGAAATACAAGCGTTTATACCTATTTTAATAGAAGAACGTGCTATTCGGTTACACCCATTGGTTTGTGCAGGATTTAATGCGGACTTTGACGGAGATCAGATGGCTGTCCACGTACCTTTATCTATTTGCAATGTCATTTTATTTTGCCTTTTCTTCGTGAACCATTCTATTCTCTCTCCCACCATAACTCAACCATGACCAAAAAAAAATTGTAATTCACCAAGATGTATAAATGTAAAATTTCTAGAATGTGGAAGCTTCCAAAATGTATAATTTTAAACTTTAGACTTGGTAAAAATGATTTATTATGATTATTCAAAATAAAATATATTTTATTAATGTTTAAATTGTAAATAATAATATAAGACTATTTATTTGATGAAAAATGTTAATATATAGTAGTTAATTAAAAATTAGATAAATGGATTTTTAAAAGTTTTAAAATTGATAAAAGCATTACATTTCTATTATTGACATGATTTGAAATATTAGTAATGTAAAAAATTTAAATGCTTATATTGATGGATCTATTGAGAGAGAGCACATTAGATTTCTATTATTGACATGATTTGAAATAATAGTAATGTTGCTCAGAGAGAGAGTTATGGGTAGTTAGTTCTAGAACTAATGAAGAAGAAATATTGTTGATATCATGTTGAATTCATTAAGGTCACTATATAGAAATTGATGTCCTTAATTGTCTCAAAATATAATCTTAGAAATCCTTGTAGTTAAATTCTAAGCATAATGAGTTTGATCTGAGCATTAGATACTCAATTTGTTCTATCGATTTGATCTCTGATGTGCAAGATCAATCTAATAGAATATGAGCCTAAAAAGTTATTCACCTTCACCCACTTGATCTCCGACTTTATTAAGGTGGTGTTTAAGCACATCATTTTAGAATTTTCTAATTCAATAGGTGAATTAATTATCTTACATCAAACCTTTTGGTAGGCCAAATTATTAACAATGAACAATTTTGAAGACAACATACACAAACATATTGATGGCTTATACATAAATGTGATTTTTTTGTCCCTTTTAAAAAGTAAAGTGCACTCTAATGGGTTTTCAAATTTTTTCTTTCCTATAATCTCCTCTATTGAATTAAAATCATGTTAAATTTATTTTAAATACCATGTGCTAAGCTAACTCATAATGACTAATAGAAGGGAGATGGAAGCCTAAAATTCAAGAAAATATAAAATTTTAGGTTCATTCTTGCACACCTTAAGATTGAACCAAGACAATCCCAAGACACTAAAAAATTAACCTTAGGGATGGTGTGGTAATTTTGAGGAAATCAATGTACAAAAGTATGTGTGAATTAAGGTACAAAAATGATTAATAAATGGTAGATGCATAAAAATTGGTATAAACAAGAGTGAAAAAGATGAAGGGATTGAGACATGGGCCAAACTAAGCACAAGAGCATGCCACTTTTCAATATGTTAGTGCATTAAGACATTCCATTGAGATGGGCACAAAACTAAGTAGGAAATAACATAGACATACAAATTTTACCATTACATTTTGCCCCCCACTTTGATGTGCATGCAAATCTAACTTGAGCATGAATTTGAAATTATATGGATGTTCACAATCAAATTGAAAAAATAGTCACACTCATTAAATGATATTATCAAGCTGAAAAAGGATACAATAATTCTTATTGTGCTTTTCTTGGTATGAGAACTCCATTGAAACCAAAAAAACAATGAAAAGATATGCAATGAGTAGCTCTTGCCTCATAATCGAAATAAGCAAAAAATGCAAGTTGCTTATATTATCATTTTTTTTTGATAGAGAGAGAGAGAGAGAGTTCCACCCATATATAAAGTGATATGAAAATACTTCACAAAATGTGTCAAAGAAATATCCATGCAATATGATAATATGATAGTGCTCCACATAATGTGGGCAATGCAATCAACACTTTCAACCACACAATGTTGTGATCAATCCCCACACAATGTGGAAAATGTGATTAATCTTTGCATGATGTAGGCATGTAATGGTAGAATCTCCACATAAGAGTGGCAATGTGATAGATCTTCATGCAATGCAAGTAAGTAATGTAATGAATCTTCAAATGATGTGGTAGTGCAATAGATCTCTACATGATGTAAGCATGCAATGTAATCAAGCTCTATTGGGATATTATAATGAGTCTATGTCTAATGTTTTTGATAATGGTAACCATGGGTTTTGAAAGGGCCTAGACCATTGTACAAGAGAGATAAAACAATGAAGTCCACAGATCAACAAAGAACAAACACAGACACTAACAACACAACAACCACACTACAATAGTAGACAAACAAGGGGCATAAACCCCCATAAAAACAACCAACTGAAAATCAGGGTGGTAAGAAGCCAAATTGCTCCAAATATTTTTGAGTGTAATCACCCAGCTTGTTGAAATTCTACTCAAATCTTACTTTCTTGGGTTCCCCCTTTTCACTTCGCACCTCCATCCATCTTCAATCTACCTTGATTTAGTCTGTATCTTGTTTTATGACCTACAAATATTGTTAGTAGTTTATAGTCTTAAAGGTGTTTGATCCTTATTGTCTATGTCTAATGTTATAAGTTACTATCTAAAATCTTAACTATAAAAAGGATTAATAATACTACTTGCCCACTTTTAATTAGTTGCATTTGAAGAATGCAAGGAATTGGAGAAGAAAAATTATATATGATAATGATAAACATGAAATAATTAACTAGGATGTAAACATGTAAAAATATAAATAAAAAGGCAACCATCAAGGCACATGGAATAAGGTTGTCCTCCTTAAAGGTGCATGATAAGATATGATAAGTATGATACAACATGATAAAACATAAATAGAAGATAAGTATTAAGGTGTGTAAAATGAATATCCCTTCAATATAGACAAATGATAAAAACAAAGATGACTTCTAAGACAAAATATCATATAAATATATGAATAATTTAATCAATTCAAAAAATAAAAAAATGTAAACACAAATATATGAGATATAAACATGAAAGCACATATAAAATTGATTGCCTTCAACATAAACAAAATGATAAAATAAAGCTCACGTACATAACAATAATATGTAAACAATATGGACATAAGAAAGATCAAAAATAAATTTGTTAATGAGGGCCTAGATGGTGCTCTACATTCACCCGTATCACCTTCCATGTGTAAGGGTAAAAGAAAGAAGCGTTTAGATGAGAGGTTAATAACAAGTCATAAAAATTATTATGATTGAGGATCAACAATTAGGAAAAGGAGTGGAGCGAGTAAGGAAATTAACATCAATGATTTTGTACTTCATAGCTCTTTTGAGCTTAAAAGCTCTTTGAAACATTGCAGCTTCAATCTACCCTGATTTAGTTCGTATCTTGTTTTATGACCCGTAAGTATTGTTAATAGTTTATGGTCTTAGTGTTGTTTAATCTTTATTATCTATCCTTTGATGTTAAGTTTTATTGTTATATCCATTATAGTCTAGTCTTTGTATGAAGAAATGTATAATGTTGACTGGGTCCTCTCGTAATTTTCCATCACGAATAAATAAGCCAAAAGCTACAAATGGGAAGTGAATAAAAGGTCCAATCTGATTAGGATGAAATTTTCTAGATGTTAAGCTTTATTGTTATATCCATTATAGTCTAGTCTTTGTACAAAGTTTTGAATCCTTTGAAAAGCCTTTTTTACTGTTTATAGCCGCCCCCATTTTCTACATTTTCTAATCATGACAGAAATACATAATGTTGACTGGGTCCTCTCGTAATTTTCCATCACAAATAAATAAGCCAAAAGGTATAAATGGGAAGTGAATAAAAGGTCCGATCTGATTAGGATGAAATTGTCTAGATGTTAAGCTTTATTGTTATATCCATTATAGTCTAGTCTTTGTATAAAGTTTTGAATCCTTTGAAAAGCCTTTTTTACCGTTTATGGCTGCCCCCATTTTCTACATTTTTTAATCATGACAGAAATGCATAATGTTGACTGGGTCCTCTCATAATTTTCCATCATGAATAATTAAAGCAAAAGCTACAAATGGGAAGTGAATAAAAGGTCCAATCTGATTAGGATGAAATTTTCTCGATGTTTCAGGTATAAAGAAGAAAAGCCTAGTCCGAAATCAGTAAAATGTAACATATGTGGAAAGTTTAATACTGTCAGCAACTAACGAAAGTTGTAACATACCGGAGAGGGCTTAAATTTAAGTGCGAGTTTAACAAGCCCGATAGAAAATTGTGAGTCCCTAACACTACTGTAAGGACCGAGCATTGGCTGCAGAAGGTGGTGCCGGGTTAATGGCACAGACTGGATTTACATAGTTTCAAATAAATATTTCAATCTCTACAACTTTCCCAAGACAACGGATTCCATCCTAAATAAGTCACTAAAATAAAACCTAAAAGTCTAATGAAGAACCTAGAGCACGAAATACAGAAGGCACCTTTGAAGCGCCATTTTACTCCCGCTTTTCTTACTGAGCCATTTTATTAAGTGGAGCTTCAACACAGAAAACACGGAAGGCAACTTTGCAGTGCCATTTTAGTCTCCCTTTTCTTCGTGACCCATTTTTTTGCTCTCTCCCACCACAACTCACGAACAGAGTGTTGAAAAGCTTTCATTTTAATGATAAACTTCAGCACAAATTAGTTAAGAAGAAAATAGAAATAACAACTGAATAACAAATTAATAGGATAAATGATACAATCTTCACTCAGCTGCTATTACAATTAATTTTCCTTTTAAAAAAAAAGATTTTTCTTTTTGGAAAAAAGTAGATTTTTAAGATAAGATTTTTGTTTTATATTGTTGTCACAAATCCAACAATCTCTACCCACAACAATTTATTTGATACTTTGTCCATGCCCATTCATCACCTTTTCTACAAGCCAAGAAAATTCAAACACCACAACCTCTCTAACAGTACTAGTTTTCTAAACATGTCTGCACATTTTTCTTGTGTATGGACTTTTTCAAGAGCTACTCCACCTTTATCAATAGTCTATCTTACAAAATAGTATTTAACTTCAATATGTTTTGTCCTACTCTGATAAGATGGATTTTTAGGCAAGTGAATAGCACTCTGATTATCACATAATATATTCATGTTATCATGTATTTTCCAAACTCATCCAAAAGACTTTAACCAAATTGCCTCTTTGCATGCATGTGAGATAGCACTATATTTTGCCTTAGTAGTGGATGAGGCAATTGGTCCTTGAAGCTTTGACATCCAACAAATAGGTCCTCCTACAAGAGTAAAGACATAACCTGAAGTAGATCTCATTTTGTCCAAATCACCTACAAAATCTAAATCAACATATCCACAAACTGATTCACTATGACCATTATAGGTAATACAACAATCAATTATGCCTCTAAGATAGCAAAGCAACCATTTCACTATTGCCCAATGCTTTTTACTTGGATTTGCCATGTATCTACTGACAACATCAATTACACATGTGAAATATCTAGTCTTGTACATACCATCACATACATTAAACATCCTATTGTGCTAGCATATGGTACATGCAACATATAATCCTTATTTATTACTAGGACATAAGCTTTAAAAAAAACTTAAAATGAGAAGTCAGAGGGATATTTACCAGTTTTCACATTCTTCATATCGAATCTCATCAAGATTTTCTTCACATACTTCTGTTGTGATAAGAAAAACATACCATGATTCATGTCTCTATGTATCTCCATGCCAGAAACTTGTTTTCTACTCTTAGATCCTTCATATAAAATTTCCTAGCCAACTGAGCCTTTAATATGTTAATCTTTATCATGCTTTTACTTTCTACAAGCATATCGTCAACATATAACACCAAGATAATGAATAAACCATTTTCTAAACTTTTGAAGTAAATACAATGGTCATACTCGCTCCTTGTAAAATTTTGGCTCACCATGAAGGAATCAAACTTCTTGCACCATTGCTTGGGTGATTGCTTTAGGCCATACAATGACTTCCTAACTTTGCAAACAAATCTTCTTTTGTGATTCTAAACAAACTCTTTTGGCTATTCCATATATATATCCTTCTCCAAATCTCCATGTAAAAATATTTTGTTAACATCTAGCTACACTAACTCCAAATCAAGTAAATCAACTAGTGCTAATACTACGTGAATAGAAGCAAGATTAACAATTAGTGAAAATTTTCTTGGAAATCAATACCTTCCTTTTGAACATACCCTTTTGCTACTAGTCTTGCTTTGTACTTTTCAACTTTATCATCAACACCTTTCTTTAGTTTGTAGATCCATTTGTAACGAACATTTTTTCTATCCTTTGGGAGTTCTACCAAGTCCTATGTTTTATTCTTCTCCAAGACATCCATTTCTTTTTTTATTGCTATTTTCCATTTAGCATTTTCAATATCATCCATCACTTCCTAATAACAACTAGGCTCTCCATCATTAGAAATCAAAGAAATAGATAAAATATAATCATCATACCTCTTAGGAGGATTTCTAACCCATGTAGATCTCCTTAGAGTTGGTTGTGGCATTTCCACATTGTTTTGTATATTTTATGCATCTTCATCTTAATTTTTAAAAGTTGACTCCTACTTTTTTTTTGTAGATAGCTTAGTTTCCAACTAAATTTGCTGATATTGTGGTACTTGTTCCCATTTCATTTCAACTTCTACTATGTCTAAAATTATGAGAGGAGATTCATCAAATACTACATCTCTTCTAACGATAATTTTGTGAGTAGTAGGATCCCACAGTCTATATCCCTAAACTCCATCATCATAACCAATAAAGATATACTCCTTTGATTTGGGGTCCAACTTAGAACTTTGATCTTTAGAAATAAGAGCATAAGCATCACAACAACAAAAAAATAGATATAAGTAATCACAAGAATGACCTATCCATACCTCTTTAGGAATCTTACAGTCTATTGCAATTGATGGTGACCAATTTACTAGATCGCATATTGTATTGACTACATCAACCCACAACTCTTGCTCCAACTTGGCATTAATGAGCATGCTCCTTGCTCTCTCTAGAATAGTCATATTCATATGTGTTTAGCAACACCATTTTGTTGACGAGTGTAAACTATGATTTTATGCCTTTCAATCCCAACTTCCTTGAAATAATTTTCAAATTCTAAAAATGTGAACTCACCCCCATTATCTATTCTTAAACACTTGATTGACCTACCAGTGTTCTTTTCAACCAAAAATCTAAACAACTTAAATACACTAAACACATCAGATTTCCTTTTAAGAATATAGACACACACATTTCTAGAGTAATCATCTATAAATGTTACAAAATATGATGATTCTTGAAAGAGTCTATGGTGGACTCAAGGAGGCCCAAGAACACTTGCAATCACAACAACCTTCCACAATAAGAGACAAGAAACAACAAAGCTTAATTGCCAAAAAATGATGCAAAGCTTGATTTCACACAATTGAATTAAAATATACAATGTGACACCTCCCTTATATAGGCAAGGTGGAGTGATAAGGCTCAAGGCTAACATAGTGGAAAAACAAACTAGATGACACAAACAATAAATGCACCTAGGCACCACTAATAAATGCATATAAGACAAGCTTGTGAGATGAAAAGTGTCTTAATTCTATGACATGGGACAACTAGTGCAAAACTATTAAATGCACATAGATGTACATTATTAAATGCTCCAAAAGACCTAAGTAAACTTAAGAAGACTAGTGTGAAGAAGACCTAGAGATAACTAACTAGGTAATATCTCTTTTTACACTAACACCCCCCTAAGTGCAACTTAGGGAGAAGCAAACTAAGCATGAATGCATGAATGAGTCCTAGCTACTAGACCATGTTAGGTACTCATGGAAAACAAATCTCAAGTGGAGAAAAGGAGACAACCAAATGGGAAAAAAATCCTCCCCAAAAGGGAGAATACAAGAACAATGTGATGGACTAAGTGATGGAAGGAGAACTAAGAACACCCCTAGGACTACATCCAACACAAATATACAATCAAATAAATTCTTTATATGAGAGAATGTATGAGAGACAATGGATCCCCCTGAATGAAGAACCTCATGTGCCAAAGGTGAATGCAGGAACAAGGATGTTGAAAAGTGTCTAAGATCGGCAAACAACATGTTTTCCCTTGGGAAGAAACAGGTCCACTGGCTCATGTAGAAGAAACTCCAAATCCAAAACAAGAACTAAGGAAGAATGTCTCAAAAGATGTGATGTTTCTGAAAACTGTTCAAATGTTTCCAACCTTGAATGTACAACCCCAATGAAGAAAGATGCATCACCAAAACCCTATCAAAATTGATGATGAACAATCTCAGAAGACAATGAAGATGTGATAACAGTGCTAAAACTATCATAAAAGAGGAGAGATAACCCCTCAAATGTGTCCTCCAAATCATTAACGTGAGACTCAACAAACAATTCTAAAATACATGTCAAATACTCATCCCACAAAGCTGCATCTAAAAGACTAGAAACATGCTACTGATTTTAAGGAACAACCTTTGAAGTAGAAGGAGATGGAGGAGATGAAGGTGCAGCAATAGTCTCAAGAACTCTAAAGTTCAAGTAATCAACCTCCTCATGTGCAATACCCACAGTTGATGTTGGAGTGGGTGCCTCAGCAAAACTAGTACCATCAGGAACAAAATGAGAAAAGGTATAAAGGAAAGAGTATGTATCAACTCTACTAACTACAATGACATCACCACTCTCAGCATCTTGAATGTGCTTTGAATCAACTGTGAACTCAACAGTCTTCAATGGCTCACTATGTATAATCTGGTATATAGAAAGGAGGTTTATGGATAAATTAGGCATTTAAAGAACATCCCTAAACAACCATCACCTATCTCAATGTTGCCTTGTCCACGAACATCTATATAAGCTCCATTGCCCATCAAAATTCTAGATGTGTCAGAATAATGTATGTTATGTAAATATATAGAATTGTGACCCATATGATGAGATGCTCCTGAATCAAGAAATCACCTTTCACGATCACTACCTGTTGAAGTAATGAGAGCATGACCTTTTCCTTTATCCTTATTTATATCTTTCCCAAGTGCAAATGTGGTTTGTCCTGATTGTTGTTGAGATGGAGGCTCAGAAGAAGAAGCTATATTGGGCAAAACAATTGAGGGCACCTTAATGTTATGTTCCTAAAGAAGTAGTGTCTGTTGCCGCAAGAGTTGAGACATCTTAGCAATTTTTTTCTCATAACACTTATGCTCATCATGCCCCAATTTGTTACAATATGAACACTTTGGTTTCTTCTTCTTAGTAGAGTCCTCTTCAAAAGAGTTGGGTGTTTTTTGTGATTCCTTATCTTTTCCATGATTCTTTGAATCCTTTTATTTCTTAGCTTTCTTATTTGAAGCCTTAAGATCCTTTGTACTTTGATTTGCAATGAGAGTCTATGATTTTGAAGACTTCAAGGTACCCATGTGTAACAACTTGGCTTGTTCCCTAGTGAGTTGTGCAACAAACTCATCAAGTGAAGGCACAATGAACCAACTACCAAGAGCATCCATAGTAGAATAAAAAGCAGAAACATAAACTAAATCTAATCAGAACCCAATTTGGCAAGGCTAGAGAGAATCAACTACATATCTTCCTTGTCAATGCATCATTGCTTAAGCTTGAGCCTAAGTGATTTAAACTTAGTGAAGAAATCCTAAATTTGATCAAAATCTTGAGGACTTACTACAATTAATTCATTCTCCAATTTAAATCCTCTCATCTTATCTTTCTTACCAAAGAGACTCTCCAATGTGGTCCAAATATCATTACATGTTGTGCAAGACTCAACATGAAACCAAAGATCTGGATAAATTATAAGACATAATGTACCATAGGCCTTATCTTTCCTATCAAGCCATTTTCTTCTCTCAATAGAACTTGTGGGTTTTGGATTTGTGCCTAAAGTTGTCTTATGTAGCGTTAGTTTATACAATAGCAAGTCCATTTTGTTCATCCATTCATAGTAATTATATGGAGTTAAAAGAGGAATTTTAGGCACATCCATGATCAAAAGAAAACAAACAACAACACAACACACCATTTACTATGCAAGATAACCCCACCCCAATTATGTTTTGGCATTTTATACTTAGTCTGTTTACAATGTGTCCTCAAAGGACCAAATTTGGGAAAATTACAAAATTCTCTCAAAAGAGATATACAACTAAACTATGAGATTCCCAAATGAATCAATACAACAAATGAAGACTTTCAATACAAGTTTCACTATTCCATGTACTAAGATATCCAAGTTACCAATCAGAAGTCTAAAAACTGACAAACTGAATAAAGGATACCTAGGGTTGAATCTAAGAAAAGTACATAGATGGATTTGTAGAACCGCTCAATACCTTTCCAATGCTGCAAGAATTGTAAAAAATAGAGATTGTGACCAAGAGTTATGAGCTCGGAGGTCAAAACAGAAGATATGACTTCAAGCTACAAAAACTAAGGTCAAATAGAAAAATCTGAAGAAACAACTGACACCACTGTGAAGTAGACTAAATCAAATTTTCAAAAATATATTTTTTGTCAAACAATGACCCTGTTAGTCTATATTATGAAAAGAAATGATAAAAAAAACCCCTCTTTTAGGGCATGAGAGGGACAAAACATGCCCCCTGACACTACATAGGTGGTTGGATGGTAGCCACTAGGTGCCAGAAGAGTGGCATCACTGGCGCAGGTGGCAGATCTAGGTGCAGAGCCCCAATCAAAGTGGACACCAGGCAGAGTAGAGATTCATGGTGATGTGGAGTCTTCAGCCCACTTGAGCAATGAAATTGATTCAAGCCTAGTGGATGCTTTAGGTGGGGAAAGTGTTGGGGCAGAGGCTACCAATGGTGGTGGTGGCTGAAGGAGACATGAAGGCCATTGGGGTGGCCTCAGGGTAGGGCAGTGGTGTCACCTGTGGTGTGTTGCTTGCCAGAGATTAAGCCCTTAGGAGTTAAGACTCCAAAGGGTCACTGGACCCTAAAACCAAGGGCTCGGGCCCTTGTCAAAAAATTAAACTCCTAGGGATGCTAATAACCAATGAATTTTAACCGCTTCAACACCCAAAAAATGTCGTACAAAAAACCTTTGACCACCAAAAAGGATTCTTGATGACGCAGACCATGATGGAAGCTTGGGAATATTCCTCAAATCTGTTGAAAAAATGTTTGACCATCGGATGATGTAGATGTAGGAAATGACAACGATGACACAAGGATGGAAAAAGCATGGTATGACACTATCACAACTGTGCAAAAATCCGTACACTATTGATCATATGAATTTTGTACTGCAAAAATATCTGTAACCCTCAAAAATCACCAAAAATTTCCTGTCATAGAAAATAGTCGAGGTATATGTCAAAAAACTTGAAATAGGCCTCCCAAATGCAACTGTGCAGTCATAATTGCTCCACGACACACTAGAAAATAATTCTTGACAAAATCTCTTAAAATTCAAGAAATACACCATAGATCTAGGCTCTAATACCATGAAAGAGTTGATGACAGACTTAAGGAGGTCCAAGAACACCTGCAATCACAATAACCTTCCACAACAAGAGACAAAAAACAACAAAGCTTAATTTCCAAGAAATGATACAGAGCTTGACTTCACACAATTGAATTGAAATATACAATCTGACACCTCCCTTATATAGGCAATGTGGAGTGTTAAGGCTCAAGGCCTGCATAGTGGAAAACAAACTAGATGCCACAAACAATAAATGCACCTAGATACCACTAATAAATGCATATGAGACAAGCTTGTGAGATCACAAGTGTCTTAATGCTATGATATGAGAAAATCAGTACAAATCTATTAAATGCACATAGATGTACATTATTAAATGCTCCAAAAGACACCTAAGTAAACTTAAGAAGACTAGTGTGAAGAGGACCTAGAGATAACTAACTAGGTAATATCTCTTTTTACACTAACAATCTTCCAAAAGAAACTATAGTGGATGGTCCCCAAACATCTAAATGAATATAATATAGGATACCTTTACTTGTATGACTACATGTTTCAAACTTTTTGTCTACATTGCTTCCCAAAAAAATAATAGTTTTATAAATTCAAATTTAGGTATTTTAAATATGGAAGTAACTTATGGTTTTCCAGTACCTTTAGCACATTCTTGCTCATATGGCCCAGTCACTGATGCCATAAATGAGTAGATTCATTTACATTTTCAGATACCACCACTTCTTCACTTATTTTAGTACTCCCATGTAGCTTGTAAAGGTTCCTAATCTTTGTAGCCTTCATTACTATCAAACACACCTGATAGTGTGAGGGATGGGTGAAGCAATATTCAAACAAATCTCAAACCCTCTGGAGCAGATTGAAATTTAATCTTTACAACATTAATAGAAACATATAATATCAACATAATGCACAACACCACATAACACCAGGTATACATGGAAAACCCCAAAGGTGAAAAACTAGAGTGAAAAAAGTTGCTAGGAGCTACTGTCCAAAACTAGCCTCACAAAAGAATCATAGTTACAACTTTGTTTTAGGACTACAACCCAAGGAAGCAACTACTCACTGTAAAAAGGTTTTAGGGTCACTCCCAAGGAAGATACAACTCCCTACAGACTTTGTTTTAGGGCTACAATCCAAGGAATCAACTACTCCCTGAACCGAGAACAAACTCAGAAAAGATTACAGCATGACAGTCCTTCTACTGTGTGAATCTGACAATGAAACTCAATCCTTTTGATGATTACAACTCTATTTTTTCACTTCTCTTTTGATGATTTCACTTCTGCTCTGACAAATTCTTCAAATGTCTTCTCTATAGCTTACTGACTCACTTCTTTTAGCCTTTAAGAAGTTTTGCCTTTGGCTCACTACCTCCAACAATTAGTTAGGCACATTCTTCACTTCCCTTCTATCTCAAAAATATCTTCAAGATGAATCTAGATAGGACCTATTGCTTCTGCTCTTTCTCTATCAGTCACACATCATAATGCATTACACATCCACATTTCTCTTCTTACACTCACTCTCACAATAATACCTCACCTAAATCAACTAGGTTTACACTATATGCATGATATTACATTGATTACATTACATGTCAGCCAAAGACAACAAGAATATTACAATTATAAGTTAGCCAAAGATCAAACAACATGAAACATGTAGAGATCAAGCCTTAAAATAAACTTCACACAACACCAAGAAGAGGAACACACCTTGCGGATTCCAACACATGCTTAACCTAGTCCTAAACACCTTTCAACATATCATCCTTCAAAGAATAACATCTACATGCCTCACACACTTGAAATAGGTCAGCCATAAGAAAGAAAATATGAATCTTGTAGCCTATCAGCCATTACAACTTGGCGATACTCATAGATGATTAAACATTACTTGTGCTTCTCCCAGATGAGTCAGCATGACTCATACAACATCTCCAAATACTCCTTGAACTCCACATAACAAACAATTTATGATACACAGCTTCAACATACCTCAGTTGGCCAGGCAAAAGGATAACCCCACAACACCTTCATTTTGAACCACAACCTTTTTTGGAGAAACCAGAAAACACCTTGCAGAGAAACAGGAAACATCACAATATCATTAGGATCATTCTCCACCAGGCAAGTCACCACTTCATACAACAACAAGTTGGTGCAAGCCAATAGACACCGAAGCTAGCCACCAAACAATATAGTCCTACACTCTATCACTTACAACTTTCTTTGTGGAGAGACAAATGATATGAAACTTTGAATGTAGAACCTTCACAACCCACTAAACTTAAATTTTGAACCGCATGACCATATCTTGAAAGGTAGAGGAATGCAGACCATTCTCCCAAATAGTCTTCAAGTCAACTTCCTGCAGTAGAAACCTTCACCAATATCACAGAGACCAGAGCCTCCTTGTAGCAACACATAAATCCTTAGGAATAGTAGGAGAGAGAATACAACATGCTACAGACTATCATCAACATCTCCCCAACATTAGCATTAGTTCCAATCCTCATCTTAATGCTTCTAATTCCCATCTTAATATATCATCATGATATCATCTTTACTGATAATTTAAACATATTCAATACAACTTTAATTGGCATTAAACTGTTAGATCTAGGGCACACAACTGAGAGGGGGGGGTGAATCAGTTGTACAAAAACTTGCTTCTACTTCAAACACTTGATTCTTCTTTGTTAGTTAATAGCATATCAATTAACCATCCATGAAAGCATAATGTATAAACACAAGAGTAGATAAATATCAACACATTGGACACCAAGATTTTGACATGGAAAACCCGGTTAAGGGAAAAACCACGGGGTGATTAACCCAAGGATTATTCTCTGCTAGAAGAATAAGAAAAATGAATGGCACATGCCAATTAGGGCTCACTGCCTGAGCACACTGCTCACAAAGAGGCACACTACCTACAAGAGACACACTGTCTACAAAGTGATAAGAATCACAAACTTGAACTGGAGATTGACATCTTTACCATGTCTGGATTAGTTCCATTTAAGCCCGAGATACTTCTGGTCTGCCCTTCACTCTTTCGCTATACCACACTCATCCGTTGCTCAACACACTTTGAAATGAACTCACAAACCTTTATTTATACAAGACATCGACTTAGGAACAATCATCTAAGTCAGCAATCAACCATAAGGACATCTGCAAGATGATTAATACATCCGGTCGGCCACCACAAGAACATTCGCAAGATGAACAACTTCATCTGGTAGGTTAGTCTGAACAAGAACTTCATCCGGAAGAATATCTTCAATTCTGGGCTGTACCACCAATGCGGACTGACAACATAACCTCAACATGATCCAAGAACCTTCACAAGCTTGCCTGATTGACCAGGTACATCCGTACTTCCTCTACTCACTGGAATCTCTTCTCCTCTTCATCTGGAACTTCAAGAACACAGTCTGTCGCGACTGTCAAACTAAAAAAGGTTCTTCCAGACCTCCAAACTTTGTACAAACTGAGATGACACATCACAAGGACATCCCAAACACTCCTTCCAATCCACAGAGTCTGATAATGCACCTCTAGATCTCATCGGACCTTTTTGTGACACTCTGTCACTCCGGAACAACTCCCAGAACCGGTTCTACTTGACCGATCACAACTTTTTCATATCTTCATGCAGACCTCTGAAATCTTAACTAGATCATCTCAAGACTCATATCTACAAACCCTTTAATCCGTATCCTCTGATTCTCAACCTATTGAGTACATTTGCCTTCTTCTTATCACTGTTCTTCATTGTTCTTGATTGAGACTACTTTTCTCAATATCCTCAACACACAGCTCATCCAAACCTTCTTACCAATGCAATATGAGTATGTTGACATCAATGACAACACTAGTTAACCTCATACTTGCAACATAAACAAGGCATGACATCCAACCACGAACATCAACTACATCACTATTAGCACTCCATCATAGTATACCATCAAAATGAGCATCGATGACATCCCAAACTTAGTGTTGACATCAATGACAACCACACCAGTGACAACCTTAGGTAACATATGTGCAACAATCTCCCCCTTTGGCATTGATGGCAACACACACCTACTCATTCTCCCCCTTTGACATCAAGGGCATAGGGAAACTACTTCTCTCCCTTAGGGCACAAACTCTCCTTTTTAACCTTCTCCCCCATTGATGTACATAGACTCCTTGAAGTAACTAATAGGCTCCCCCTGTCAGCAACAACCACTACCTTCTCCCCCTGAGAGGTAGCCACCATTAGTCTAGGAAAAAGATATAGCAAGAATTACTCCCCTTGGAGAGATGCACCAACTATGTATCTAGCAAGAAGAAGGAAGGGCAATTACCCCTAACTTCTACCAGAGATACTCAATAGTATCCTTTGCAAGAGCCTTTGTCAAAATATCTACAATATGATCCTTTGTTGAAACATATTCCAACTTCACTTCTTTATTTGTAATCTTCTCTCTCAAAAAGTGATACCTGATTGATATATGGTTGGTTCTAGAATGCATCACTGGATTCTTGGAAATATTGATAGAACTTGTATTATCACACAAGATAGGAATAGGCTCATCCTATTGTATCTTTATATCCTTCAATTTTTTCTTCATCCACAACACTTGTGTACAACAAGATGCTGCAGTGATATACACTACCTCTGTAGTTGATAAAAATACCAAATCTTGTTTCTTACTATGCCATGAAACCAATCTACTTCCTAAAAAGAAAGCATCACCACTTGTACTTCTTCTATCATCAACACAACCAACCCAATCAGCATCAGTGTAAGCATTCATATCAAAGTCATTACCTCTTGGATACCATAAGCCATAATTCAAAGTTCCCTTCAAATATCTAAATATTCTTTTTACTAACTTCTCATGAGTTTTCTTAGGATTAGCTTGATATCTCGCAACCAAACATATTGCATGCATAATATCAGGTCTAGAAGTAGTCAAGTACAATAATCCTCTAATCATAGATCTATAAAGAGTTTGATCAACCTCAAGTGACTCATCAGCCTTTCTTAAGTGACAATGAATAACCATATGAGTACTTACTGGTTTGGAATCGTCCATACCAAATTTCTTCAACATCTCTCTAACATACTTAGCTTGAGAAATAAAGATACCATCATCTAGTTGAGCAATTTGAAGCCCAAGGAAGAAAGACAACTCCCCAATCATAGACATCTCAAACTCTTTCTGAATCTCTTCTACCAACCTCTTAAACATATTATCATCTCCACCAAAGATAATGTCATCAACATATACAACAACTATCAAAATATTGTCTTCCTCTACCTTAATGTAAAGATTACTATCTGCAGTACCTTAATTGAAACCTTGTTGAAGTAAATACTTATCCAACTGAGTATACCAAGCTCTAGGGGCTTTCTTGAGTCTATGCAAAGCTTTCTTGAGTCAGCAGATCATGTTTGGATCTTCTAATAGCTAGAAACCATCTGGTTGCTCAATTTAGACCCCTTCCTCTAAATCACCATTCAAGAAGGCTGACTTGACATCCATTTGATAGACCTTGAAGTTCTTGTGAGCAGCAAAGACAAGAAACATCTTGATTGCCTCCATCCTGACTACTGGAGCAAAAGTCTCCTCAAAATCAATACCTTCAACTTGTGAATAACCATTACACTCCAATCTTGCTTTGTTTCTTACAACTTCACCATCTTCATTCACCTTGTTCTAGAACACCCACTTTGTTACTATAACATTCTTATCAGCTGGTCTAGGAACCAGTTCCCATGTTTGATTCTTTTCCATCTGATTCAATTCTTCTTCCATTACCTTCATCCATCCTTCATTTTTGCTAGCATCAACAAAGGTTTTGGGCTTTACCTTTGATAGTAAGCACAAATTCACTTTCTCACTTGCTTTTGCAAGCCTTATCCTGAACTACATAGTTTAATGGTTCATCTGAACATACTTTGCTAGAGTCTTAGGGGTCTTCTATGATTCTTGTTCCTTCTCTTCTTTCTCCTCTTCTTCTTCTTCAATGTAGGGAGGTATATCAGATTCGCAAACCTCTAGTTCTTGTGAGATTTGACACAAATATTCATCTATCTTAACATTTGTGCAAGTCAATCATATTTCCCAATCTCTTGTTGTAGCATCTATAGGCCTTGCTTCTGGTTGAGTAACCAATAAATATCCCTTCATCATACCTTTAATCAAACTTTCCAAGGTCTTCTTCATCTCTCCTGATGTAGCATTTTCTACCAAAGAATTTGAAGTATCTGATAGTGGGAGGTCTTCCATACCATAGCTCATAAGGGGTCTTAGTACTATTGACCCTCAATTGTACTATGTTAAGTAGGTAGATAATAGTGTGAATTGCTTCCTTCTAATACATATCAAGAAGATTTACATCTTTCAACATTTCCCTAGCCATCTCTTGCATAGTCCTATTCTTCCTTTCCACTACCCCATTCTATTGAGGGGTCCTAGGAGTAGAAATAAGTCTCCTAATACCATAATTTTCATAAAACTTTTCAAATTCATTTGAAGTAAACTCACCTTCTCTATTAGATATTAAGCATTTAATCTTAGCATTCATTTCATTCTCAACTATTGCTTTGAAAATATTAAACTTATCAAAGACTTCAAAATTTTCTCTTAAAAAAGTAACCCAAGTCATTCAAGAGTAATCATCAATAAGAAACATGAAGTACCTTTCACCTTGTTGAGTCTTTGTTCTTGTAGGTCTACATAGGTTAGTGTGAATCAGCTCTAGTGGCATTGTGCAAGAATACTCCTTGCTCTTGAAATTTGTCTTCGTTTGCTTTCCTATTTGACATTCCTTGCATAATGTGTTTACAGGCTTGGTTATCTTAGGCATATCTCTCACCGCATGAGTAGAGTTGATCTTCGCCATATTATCAAAGTTGATATGTCCCATCCACTTGTGCCAAAACCAACACTCACTAAATTGAGCCAATAAATAGGTTCTTCGATTTACCTCCTTTAAATGATAGATATCTCCATATGTCTTAGTACCTTCTGCAACTAATCTTTCGAACCTGGCCTTCCTGATATTACAACCTTTGGCATGAAATGTAAGATTGTATCCTTTACTGTACATCTGACTAACACTGAGGAGATTGTGCTTTATCCCTTTGACATAGAGGACATCCTCAATCTTGTTCTTTCCATCAATAGTTATAGCACCCTTTCTAGAAAATTTGTGCTGACTCATCACCACCAAACTTGATTCCTCCACCATTCCACTTCTTAAGGCTGATAAACTTCCCTTTGTCACCAGTCATGTGGTTAGAACAACCATTGTCAATAATCCAAGCATTTTATTCTTCTCTTGCATGAAAATAAGTCCACATAACCATAGACTTTTCACTATTTTTGTTAGCCCGCAAGGTACTAGACTTCTTACATTTCCCAATATCACCCATTTTGTCACCAAATTTCAGGGCCATGAAAAGTGTTTCTTCATTTGAATCATCATGATCCTCATCTTCTGAAAAACAAATTGTTCTCCATGGAATAGAGACTTCCTTTGAACTTTTCTCTTTTGTTGCTATCCCGTGATTCTTTGAAAGGACATTTAGTGGAAAAATGACCAACTCTTCCACAATTGAAGCACTTGAAAGGTAACTTACCTCTATATTTGTTGGTGCCCTTCTTCAATATTTTCACAAAGTTTGCCTCTATCTCATCAAGGTCATCATCTTGATTAGTTGTTTCATCTTCTATCTTCATACTAGCTTTGAATGTTGCTTCCTTCTTTGGAGCATCTTTGTCAAACTCTCTCATTTCAAAGGCTATGAGAGCACCAAACAATTGATCTTCTGAATAGGTATCCAAGTCCTTAGATTCCTCAATACTAGATACCTTATGACTATAAGATTTAGGGAGAGATCTTAGAATCTTCTTCACAATCTCATCTTCTTTCACTTCTTCACCAAGACCTCTAATCCCATTAACTACTTCATCAACCTAGAGCAAGTATAACTAGAAATGTCTTCATCCTCAAGGTCTCAAATTTGCTCTTGAAGATCTGCATCTTGGCTTGCTTTACTCTATTATCTCCTTCATAAATGCTACTAAATTTTACTGAGACATCCTTAGTAGAACTACAATTTATTATCTTCAGAAGTTTTGAATTAGCTAGCCCACTCATGATAGGAATCTTTGCCTTGGCATCATTGTCATACAACTTAATCTCAATTAGATCTATAGGATCATTAGCAGGAGCAGTGTAACCATCCTTCACAGATCATGAAACACCAAACCTAGAGAGGATAGATAGCCTTCCATTCTTAGTTTCCAAAATGTGTAATTTGTACCATCAAAATTAGGTGCCTTGTAAGAGCCATCATGAGCCATCCTAGGCCTTCATCATGTTAGGGTTTAGGTAGATCAAAGCAATAAACACTAATAATTATATATGCAGATTAAATAACCCAAATATAGCAATGAGGAATAACACAAAAGAGATCAACGTAGAAATTTAACGTGGTTCACCCAATATGGGCTACATCCACAAAAACTCAGCCATACAATGATTTTATTATCCAGTGCAAAATAGATTACAATCTTGTGAATACATGGCTGTAACATACATCCTAGCCACTTATAACAAGCTTTTTGGAAGCTTCTAGAATTAGGGTTTTACAATGTCTTTTTTCTTTTGTCAGTTAACAAAAATTAACAACTGACCTCGAACCTCTGCGAGGATACATTACTAGTGTATAGTACTTGCATGATCAGTCACCACATACCAACAATATCCCACTTGGAGACTGATCAGGCTCCACACCAAACAATCTCCCACTTGGAGACTGATCCTAGATGACACCGCTGTGCTTGTAGCTCCCATTGGATTACAAGCCTGGCTAGTTTCTTATATCCACCATTATTAGTCATAAAGGCCAACAGAAACTAATGAGGAAATCAATTTCTCCTATGTAACTGCCTTTGTGAACATATCTACAAGATTTTGACTTGTGTGAATTTTCTCTAGCTTCAATTGCCCATCCTCCAAAACTGACCAGACGAAGTGGTATCTAAGCTGTATATGCTTAGTTTTTTAATGCAGAGCTAAGTTCTTAGTAAGATGAATGACACTCTGGCTATCATTGTACAAAGGGCTATCTTCTTTTTATTGCCCCAATTCCTCCAGAAAATGTTGTAACCAAATCATCTCCTTGCTATCTTCTATAGCAGCAACATACTTAGCTTCAGTGGTTGAAAGTGCAACAACCTTTTGCAGCCTTGAAATCCAACTGACTAAAGTACCTCCTAAAGTAAAAACATACCCTATAGTATTCCTCCTTCTATCTATATCACCTGCCAGATCAGAGTCAACATATCCTTTTAGAGTAGAATTTTTTCCTCCAAAACATAGTTTCTTTGAAGTAGTACCTCTCAAATATCAGAGAATCCATTCTACAGCATTCCAATGTTCCATTCTCAGATTGCTCATATACTTGCTCACAACTCCCACTACATGTGCAATATTTGGCCTTGTGTATACCATTGCATACATCAAGCTGCCAACTACTGATGCATATGGTATCTTAGACATTTTGTCTTCCTCCTCTTATGTCTTTGAACACATCTTCTTAGTCAACTTAAAATGACTAGGTAAAGGTGTACTAATTGCTTTTGCATTTTGCATGTTAAACCTTTTCAACACTTTCTCTACATACTCACTTTGAGACAAAAATAATTTTTTGTTTGTCTTGTCCCGTGTGATCCTTAGACCAAGGATTTATTTTACTACACCCAAATCCTTCATAGCAAATAAATTTGGTAATTTCTGCTTAAGTTCATTAATATGTTGAATGTTAGACCCAGCAATAAGCATGCCATCAACATAAAGCAATTGGATAATATAGCTGCCATTACTCAATTTCTTGAAATAAACACAATAATCAGAATGACATCTTTTGTAACCTTGTTCAGACATAAAACTATCAAATTTCAAATACCATTGCTGAGGTGCTTGCTTCAGGCCATACAAGCTTTTCTTTAACCTGCACACAAAATCCTCCTTACCCTTGACCTCATATCCCTCTGGTTGCTGCATGTATATTTCCTCTTCCAAATCCCCATGGAGAAATGTTGTTTTTACATCTAGTTGTTCAAGATGCAAGACTTCCGTAGCCACAAGACTTAGAATAGTTCTAATAGAAGTCATCTTTACAATAGGAGAAAATATTTCATCAAAATCTTTACCTTTTTTCTATGCAAAAACTTTTACCACGAGTCTAGCCTTATATCTTTTCTTGCCTCCATATTCTTCCTTCAACCTACAAACCCATTTACTTGGAAATTCTCTTTTTCCTGCAAGTAATTTGACTAAGTCGCAAGTCTGATTCTGCAACAAAGAATCCATTTCCTCTTTCATGCCTAGCTCCCACTACTTTCTAGTATCTACCTACATTGCTTCTTCATAACCTTCAGGTTCACCAGAATCAGTTAATAATATAGAATATAATGATGGAGAAAATCTTTCTGGAGGTCTTGTTATCCTTGTAGAATGTCTAACACTTGTAGAAGTCCATGGGATAACTTGCTATAGCTGAATATCAAGTACCACTGGCATTTTATTTTCTAGAATCTCATCTAGCACCACATATTCCTTTTTGGCCTATTCATGCTTCTTTTCCTGCAGCTGATCCTTATACATGACCTTCTTATTGAATATAACATCTCTGCTCCTAATGATTTTATGATTTTCATAATCCCATAACCGATAACCAAATTCATCTACTCCGTATCTAATGAAGGTACATTTTTTAGACGTAGCCTCAAGCTTGGCCCTATTTTCAATATCAACATGGACAAAAGCTTCACAACCAAAGTTTTTTAGAAATGAATAGTTTACCTTTTTATCCATCCATGCCTCCTCTAGGATGCCACCATCCAAAGGATTTGAAGGTCCCCTATTTATTAAATAAATGATAGTATGTACAACATCTATCCAAAAGTGTAAGGGTAGTCTAGCATGTAATCTCATGCTCCTTGTATGCTCCATAATGGTTCTATTCATCCTCTCAGATACACCATTTTCTTGTGGGGTTCTAGGAACTATTTTCTGCCTACTGATTCCATTATATGAACAATAATTATCAAATTCTTTGCTACAATACTCACCTCCATTATTAGATTTGAGACACTTCAACTTTTTTCCTATTTCATTCTCAACCAAAGTTTTCCACTTTTTAAAAGTTTCAAATACTTCTAATTTTTGTTTTAGGAAATACACCCATGTTTTCCTAGTTGCATCATCAATAAAAGTAACATAATAGCAAGAACCACCAAGATAAGATACCTGAGCTGGTCCCCATACATCTTAGTGCACAAGCTCTAATTTCTCACTCTTCTCTTTCCCAGCTTTCAAAAATTGGACTCTTTTCTATTTTCCATAAACAAAATTTTCGTAGAACTCCAAGTCAATCTGCTTCAGACCTGGTAGCAACTTTTTGGAGTGAAGGATCTTCATCCCATTATCACTCATGTGCCCAAGTCTATGGTGCCACAATTCTATTTATGTCCATGTAGCAAGTGCTATAACTATCTCAATAGCAACTATTTCTGTAACAGCTACGATATAATAAGTATTACTAGTACACAAATATAATGTGCCTACCTTTTCACCTTTAGCTACTACTAATGCACCTTTAGTGACCTTCCAGACTTTGTCTGAAAAGGTAACTATGCAACCTTCACTACCCAGTTGTCCTGCAGAAATTAAATTCCTTCTCAAATTTAGAACATGCCTTACCTCCTGTAGCAACCATTCATTTTTATTCTACAACTTGATTTTTATCTTTCCTTTTCCAACAATCTGACAAGGTTCATCATCACCCAAATATACCTGTCCAAAATCACCTTGAATATAATCTAAAAAATATTTCCTATGGGGTGTGGCATGAAATGAAGCCCCTGAATCTATTACCCATGAATCATTAGCATTATCTAAACACAGAATCAAAGCATCTTGTAATTTATTACTTGCAACATTAGCTTCCTTACTGTCATCATGTTGTCCATCTCCTTGTTTGCCCTTTCGAGACCACCAATCCTTCTTCAAGTGTCCTAGATTTCCACAGTGCTAGCAATCCATTCTTCCTCTTGATTTAGATCTACCTTTCTTTGACTTCCCTTGTGACTTCCCTTGATTTGTAGGGATTTTTCCTCTTTCCTTTGTTCTTCCCCTATTCTCTATAGTCAAAGCATTACCCGATGTTGAACTCTCACTTGTGCTTTTCCATCACATTTCCTCACTAAGGATAACACCAACAACATCATCAAATTTCAAAGTATTTGAACCAGAGATAGAGTGTTGCAAATATGTGCCTATGATGTGTTGTCATTGATGTCAACATTTCTCTTTGTTAGAAACAGGGGAAATAATGCAGATCAATCAAAGTAGATTGCTCCGTATTTCTAGAGGAATGAAGATCAAAGTACGTGGACCATATGGATGTGTAGAGGATTGTCTGAAGTATCTCTAGTTAATATTTGAGAGGTCCGCATGAAGATTTGAAGAAGCTATGGCTATCTGAGTAGAACTGGGTTTTTACAGTGTTCAAAAGTGACAGAGTGACAAGATATTGGACCAGATTGCTCCATAATGAAAACTTATGATCTGCAAATCTAGAGGCATGTTTGGGAAGTCAGTGTGTATCCTCAACTCAAGTGGTTCATGGTTTGGAGGTCTACAAGCAATCTTTCTAGGGTGACAGTCATGGCAGATAGTGTTCTTGAGGTACCAGAGGAAGATGCAAGTGATTCTGATGATTTGGAGTAGTGCAGATGTTATTGTTGAATTCAATGTGCTTGTGGAGGTCTCTGCATCATGTGGCTACTGTGTTAGAGGTCTGCATTGAATATTGAGCTCATTGTTGAAGATTTCTTCCTTGGTGTTGCCATTCTTCCCAGTCTTGGCTGACCGGATGATTCAAGCATGTTACAGATGATCTAAGAATAATTCTATGGAGTGTAGCATGTTGATCAAAGAAGATTCAAGTTCCAGCTATGTTTGACTGATAGTATAGTGATCCGTAATAAGTCAGGCTAACCTTGATGTCCATTTCAAGGTTGATGAAGAGTATAAATACTTGTGGAGAAGGTGTGGAAAGTTGTCCTCATGCAAAAATGAGAAAATCCTAAGAAAGGTACAAAAGCAGAGCAGAGAAGAGGAGAAGAGGAACAAGAGAAGTAAGATATGAAGAGATAGTGAAGAAGTGTTTGGGGGTAGAGCAGAAGTTTTGTGAGCTTTCAATGGGACTAAACTAGGCATGAAGAAGATGCTATTTCTCAGTTCATTCTTTTTGTGTTAAACATAAAATATTGTAGGTAGTGAGCCTCCTGTAGGTAGTGAGCCTCTTTGAGCAATGAGCTCTGGGTAGTGCGCCCAACGGCAAGTGCCTTCCCAATTCTTTTAAGTACTTTTAATAGGGTACAAATCTTGTGGGTTAACCCCCACCATGGTTTTCGCTTAACCAATTTTCCACGTAAAAATTCTGGTGTTATGTGTGTTCATCTTGTTTCTGCTCATGTGTTGTTAATTCATGCTTTAATGTTTACATCATTAATCTGTTTGTAAGTTGACAAAGAAGATTAAAAGTAGAAAAGGTTTAAGTTGTAGACAACTGATTCATTGCCTCCTCTTAGTTGTACGACCTAATTCCAACAATTTGTATTAGAGCCAGTTCCTCTAAAAGAAGCTTGACCGCTTGAGGAGATCCAAGATGTTGACTTACAAAAAGGAAAGTCTGAGATTTGATGGAACAAATTACTCTCTTTGGAAGGTGTGCATGTAGTGTCATCTAGAATGTATTGATGATGCCTTTTGGTTGATAACTCAGAATGAGTATATGATTCCGAAGAATGGCCCTACAACTCTAGATGAACTCAAGGAAGCTGAATACAATATTCAAGTTAAAGAAGCATTGTTGAGTGCACTGACTGATACAGAAATGACAAATGTCCTAGAATTTAAAACTGCTCATGAAATCTAGAAAAAGTAGGAAACTCTGTATGAAGGTGATAAATATGTCAAATGTACCAAACTACAAAGTCTGAAGGGTAAATACAAAAGGTTGATGATGAGTGAAGATGAAAACATTGCATCCTACATACAAAAAGTGAATGAACTTGTGACTGGTATCAGGAGTGCTGATGGAATATTGGAAGAATCAGAGATTGTTGCCAAAGTGTTCAAATCCTTACCTGCGGCATACAAGCATAAAGTTGCTACCATTGAAGAAATCAAGACTGTGACAACTGTTACAAGAGATTAATTGGTTGGTAAGCTTTCAGCTTTTGAAATGAGTGAGTTTGGTGATTCTCTTCCTAAGTCTGAACCTGCATTTAAGGCCAATGTTTATGGAAAACAAAGATATGATCTAGGTGAAAGCTCTTTAGGAAGATCAAATAGATTTGAGAAGGCAAGGAAGGATCTTGAAGATGATGAAATTGAGACTATAGAACTTGAATCCCTTATTACCAAAAGATTGCCAAGAGGAACCAATAAGTATGAAGGAAAGGTGCATTTCAAATGTTTTTCTTGTAATAAGATTGGTCATTTTACCTCAAGGTGTCCAGAGAGGGTTTCAAAGATAAAATAGATCAATGACTCAGAAGAGATGTTACTATGTCCAAGAAGCTAAAGAAGGTGTCACTAATGATGAATCTAATAAGGGAAGTAACTCAGGAAATGAATCGGTGTTCATTGCCATCAAAGAAGAAGATCTGGTGTCTACTGAATCTACTAGCTATGTGAATGTAGAAAGTGCCTTGGCTTCTCAGATTGAAGAAAAGGATGAATAGGTGATCGACAGTGGATGCTCTCATCATATGACTGGTGATAAAAGTAAGTTCATAAGTTTGGAAAGATATGAAGGAGGACTTGTAAAGTTTGGAGACAACTCAGGTGGTAGAATTCATGGCAGAGGATCCATCTCTTTTGATGGTAAGAATAACACTAATGATGTTCTGTATGTAGAAGGATTGAAGCATAATCTTCTCAGTGTTGGATAGTTGGTTGACAAAAGGTATGATCTATGATTCAAGGATGGAAAATGCAAAATATTAGCAAGCTTTGAAACTGTGATTGCATCAGGTAGACAAACTAAAGGTAACATCGTTCATTTAAGTGGTACAAGACAAAGTTGTTTGATTGTTCAAATTGATCAAAGTTGGATATGGCATAGGAGAATGTGTCATGTGAATTTTGATAATATTCTCAAGATAAGCTCTACTGGGTGTAAGAGATCTTCCAAAACTTGTGAAACCTACTGATAGTATGTGTAGGGAATGTCAATTCGGTAAAAAGAACAAAAATTCATTCAAGAGTAAAGAAAAATTTTCAAGTGGATTGTTGGAACTTGTGCATACTGATCTATGTGGTCTTCCTAGAATTAGGAGTGTGCAAGGAGACCGATATTTTATGTTGCTAATTGATGATTACTCCCGGATGATGTGGGTAACCTTCTTGAAAGAAAAATTAGAAGCCCTTGACAAATTCAAGGTATTCAAGGTTATGGTGGAGAATGAGATTGATGTGAAGATAAAGTGTCTAAGATCCAACAGAGGTGGAGAGTTTACCTCTGGTGAGTTTGATACATTCTATGAAAAGGATGGAATAAAAAGATAGTTATCTGCTCCTAGGACTCCTTAGCAGAATGGAGTTGTGGAAAGAAAGAACCAGACCATTCAAGAAGCTGCTAGGACCATGATGATGGAAGAAAATGTTCCACAAGTCTATTGGAGAGAAGTTGTGAGTAATAGTGTCTACACTCTTAATCGGGTGCAAATCAAAGTCAATTGTGGTAAGACACCTTATGAACTATGGTTTGGTCATTCTCCTACTATGAAATATTTTAGAGTTTTTGGTAGTAAATGCTATATCAAAAGAGATGAGGATCTAGGCAAGTTTGATACAAGAAGTGATGAAGGAATATTTCTGGGTTACTCTACTCAAAGCAAGATATACCGATGCTTCAACAAGACATTGAAAAATATTATTGAAAGTCCTAATGTCAAGATTGATGAGAGAAAAGAAAGACCTTCCAGGAATTGTGGATATGTTTCAGATGATCAAGATGAAATTCAAAATCAAGGAGAGCAAGTTCCAACCCAGACTTAGATCCAGATTGATCCGAAAAATCTAGTGACTCAAGAAGTTAATGCAGATGTTGAGGAACAAGCTCAAGAATCAAAAATTCAAGTAACTCCCAAAACCCCCAGGTATGTAAGGTTGAATCATTCTAAAGATCAAATCATAGGAGATAGGAATAAAGGTGTTCAAACTAGAAGAAGAATTGCTGAAGATCAAGTAGAGTATTGTTTGATTTCAAAGATTGAACCAAAAATAGTGAATGAAGCTTGTAATGATGAGAACTAGGTAAAAGTAATGGAAGAAGAATTAATGCAAATTAAAAAGAATCATACTTGGGATCTTGTTCCTAGACCTAAAAACAAAAATGTAATTGGAACCAAATGGGTCTTCTGAAATAAACTGAATGAAGATGGTGAAGTTGTGAGAAAAAAAAGAAAGATTGGTATGCAAAGGATATTCTCAAGTAGAGGGAATTTATTTTGAAGAAACATTTTCTCCCATGGCAAGAATTGAAGCAGTTAGATTATTTCTTGAATTTGCAACATTCAAAGATTTCAGAGTTTACCTGATGGATGTCAAGTCAGCATTCCTGAATGGAGAATTAGAGGAAGAAGTCTACATTGAGCAACCAAAAGGATTCTAGTTGTCTGATCAAGAAGATATGGTCTGCAGATTGAGGAAAGCCTTGTATGGACTTAAACAAGCCCCAAGAGCCTAGTATGCAAGATTAGATAGTTATCTACTAAAGCTAGGATTTAGCTAAGGCACAGCTGATAGTAATCTTTATTTTAAGATTGATCATGAGCACATCTTAATTGTTGATGTATTTGTTGATGATATCATTTTTGGTGGAAATGGAAGCATGTGTAAGAAATTTGCTGATCAGATGCAAAGTGAATTTGAGATGTCCATGTTTGGTGAAATGAATTTCTTTCTAGGTCTGCAAATCACTCAGTCAGATAAAGGTATCTTCATATCTCAGTTTAAGTATGTAAGAGAATTGTTGAAAAGGTTTGGAATGGAGGACTCAAAACCGGTAAGTACTCCTATGGTAACCAGATGCAAGTTGAGTAAAGATGATGATACACCTAAGGCAGATCAGAAAAGGTATAGATCAATGATTGGAGGACTACTTTATTTGACTCAGACCAGACCTAGCATTATGAATGCAATTGGACTTGTTGCAAGATTTCAAGCTAATCCTAGGGAATCCCATGTTGTAGCAGTCAAAAGAATTTTCAAATATCTAAAGGGAACATCTGATTATGGCTTATGATATCCAAAGGATGGTGACTTCACTCTTCATGCATACACAGATGTTGATTAGGTAGGAGATGTGGATGACAAGAAAAGTACTAGTGGTGGTGCATTCTTCCTGGGAAGGAGATTGGTTTCTTGGTTGAGCAAAAAATAGGAGGCAATATCTTTGTCTACTACAGAGGTAGAGTATCTAGTCGTAGCAAGCAATTGTACTCAAGTCTTGTGGATGAAGCAAATGTTGAAGGATATAAGAATTATGTTTGAAGATCCTGTTACAATCTTCTGTTATAATTCAAGTGCAATAAACATCTCAAAGAATCCGGTGTTGCATTCAAAGACTAAGCACATATCCATCAAGTTTCACTTCTTGAGAGAGAAGGTAAGTGAGAATGAAGTCAAAATAGAGTTTGTTTCTTCAAAGGATTAGATTGTAGATATATTCACCAACACTCTACCTAAGGATACTTTTGAGTATCTCAGAGGGAAGCTGGGGCTTATTACCCCTCCTATTCAGAACTAAGATGCACTAGTGTGCATCAGTCCAGAGGAATTCACAGTCATATCTTGATCCAGAATGATGTTAAGGAGATACTACTCAAGGGGAGTAGTTAGTATGTAGTTTAGAGATCAGTCTAAAAAAAAGGGGGAGAAAAGATTACAAATATGTGCCCTTTGCCATTAATGTCAAAGGGGGAGAGAAGTCATGAAAAACTAGTTGTTGATGAAAGGGGGAGCAGTGAAGAAAGTGGTTGCAGAAGTGATAAGAGAAAGGGTGAGAAATCCTTGTCTTGATGGTTGAATCCATTTTTCACATCATACATTGCCATCAATGACAAAGGGGGAGATTGTTGCAAATATGTGCCTATGATGTGTTGTCATTGATGTCAACATATCTATTTGTCAGAGACAAGGGAAATAATGCAGATCAGTGATGTAGATTGCTCTGCATTTCCAAAGGAATGAAGATCAAAGTACGCAGACCATATGGCTATGTAGAGGATTGTCTGAAGTAGCTCTAGTTAGGTTTGAGAGGCCCACATGAAGATTTGAAAAAGTTATGGCCATCTAAGTAGAACTGGGTTTTGTAGTGTTAGAAGTGACAGAGTGACAGGAAACTGGTCTGGATTGCTCCATAATAAAAACTTATGATCTGTAGATCTAGAGGCATGTTTTGGAAGTCAATGTGTATCCTCAACTCAAGTGGTTTGTGGTTTGGAGGTCTGCAAGCAATCTTTATAGGGTGACATTCATGGCAGATAGTGTTCTTGAGGCACCAGAGAAAGATGCAAGTGATTCTAATGATTTGGAGTAGTGTAGATGTTATTGTTGAATTCAATGTGCTTGTGGAGGTCTCTAGATCATGTGCCTATTGTGTTGGAGGTCTGCATTGAAGATTGAGCTCATTGTTGAAGATTTCTTCCTTGGTGTTTCTATTCTTCCCAATCTTGGCTGGCCGGATGATTCAAGCATGTTGCAGATGATCTAAGAGCAATTTGTTGGAGTGTAGCATGTTGATCGAAGAAGATTCAAGTTCTAGTTGTGTTTGGTTGATAGTATAGTGATCCACAATAAGTCAAGCTAACCTTGATGTCCATTCCAAGGTTGATGAAGAGTATAAATACTTGTGCAAAAGGTGTGGAAAGTTTTCCTCATGCAAAAATGAGAAAATCCTAAGGTACAGAAGTAGAGCAGAGAAGAGGAGGAGTAGAGGAACAAGAGCAGTAAGATATGAAGAGATAGTGAAGAAGTGTTTGGGGGCATATCAGAAGTTTTGTGAGCTTTCAATGGGACTGAACTAGGCATGAAGAAGATGTTATTTATCAGTTCATTCTTTCTGTGTTAAATATAAAATCTTGTAGGTAGTGAGCCTCCTGTAAGTAGTGAGCCTCTTTGAGTAGTGAGATCTGGGTAGTGCACCCAAAGGCAAGTCCCTTCCCATTTCTTTTAAGTACTTTTAATAGGGTACGAATCTTATGGGTTAACCCTCACTGTGGTTTTCCCTTAACTGGGTTTCCACGTAAAAATTCTGGTGTTATGTGTGTTCATCTTGTTTCTGCTCATGTGTTGTTAATTCATGCTTTAATGTTTACATCATTAATCTATTTTTAAGTTGACAAAGAAGATTAAAAGAAAAAAAGGTTTAAGTTGTAGACAATTGATTCACCCCCCTCTTAGTTGTTCGACCTAATTCTGAAACAGAGTTACTTACAGCCATTACCAAGCTATTCTAGCTTTCGAGCAAAGAACATAAAACCAAGAGAGCCCTCACCTCTTCATCAAATTTCACTTTTATAGAAGTTAACTGACTGGTAATCATATTAAACTCATTTAAATGATCTGACACAGTTCCACCTTCAATCATTTTTAGATTAAACAAACACTTCATGAGAAATACCTTATTAGAGGCTGTGAGTTTTTCATGCAATTTGGCCAAAGCTTTCATCAGTTCACTTGTTGTCTTCACTTCTATTTTATTGAATGATATAGATGGTGCCATGTACAACCAAATGGTTCCTAGTGCCTTTTTGTCAAGAAGTTCCCAATCCTCATCAATCATTGTTGTCAGTTTATTGGCTATTCCTTCCAATGGCCACCATAAATCCTTCTGATAGAGATAATCCTCCATCTGCATCTTCCATAATTGATAGTTATACCCATTGAATTTATCTACCTTCAATTTACCCTTGTCCACCATTGCTCTCACTTAACCATGAGACTCCCACTCAACTGTGAGACCTTCCTACAGATGATAATCAAACACAACCCACTCTAATTCCAGTTGTTAATGTTCAAGTAGATCAAAGCAATAAACACTAACAATTATATGCAGATTAAATAACCCAAATATAACAATGAGGAATAACACAAAAGAGATCAACACATAAATTTAATATGGTTCACCCAATATGGGCTACACCCACAGAAACTCAGCCATCCAATGATTTGATTATCTAGTGCAAAACATATTACAATCTCATGAATACATGGCCATAACATACATCCCAACCACTTATAACAAGCTTTTTGGAAGCTTCTAGAATTAGGGTTTTGCAATGTCATTTTTCTTTTGTTGGTTAACAAAAAATTAACCGACTCCGATCGTGCAAAAAAGAGGGATTTGTTTTTTGGGGGGTTGTGCCCCCAAACCCTGGTGAGGATACATTACTAATGTATAGTACTTGCATGATCAGTCACCACATACCAAAAATCTCCCACTTGGAGACTGATCAAGCTCCACACCAAACATCTCAAGCAGTTAAGCTACTTATGAGGAAATTGGCTCTAATACCAATTGTTGAACACACTTGATGTTGATAGCAAGGAATACTGAGAGGAGGGGGGCTGAATTAGTATTCCACAAAACCACTTCTTCACAAATTTGTTTATCCAATTTCCAAAGTTAATAATATGAAAGTAGAATAAACATAGAAACAACAACCACAAAGACATAGCACATGAACACCAAGATTTTTACGTGGAAAACCCAAAAATGGAAAAACCATGGTGAGTGTTAGCACATAATATATTAATATAGAACAATACCATATTACAATAAGGCTCACTTCCCAGAGAAATGCTCACTGCAAGAAAGGCTCACTGCCAAGTTTAGCTGCTCTAATTGCATCTACACATGCATGATTACAGCTCCAATGAAGCATTGAAAACTGATTCAAAACTCTTAATGTCTGATTGCTCTCTTTCACTGCTCTGCCCTTACATGTGAATAAGATCTCACTTGTTCTACTTTTTACAAAATTGCTTCACACTGTAAGTCACACATATATCTCTATCACATTCACATTACCCACCAAACACTAAATTTGATCCTTTATATATATATATATATATATATATATATATATATATATATATATGCAACACTTATACTCTTCATATTAGGTCAGCCGCATACAATTCAAACTTGTTATGTTAGCCTCTAACTCAAACTGGCACTGATTCAGTTCATCTGTCAGACTACATCTTTTACTATGGACCATGGGGCTTGCTCAAAATCATTTCAAGGACTCTTCAAAAATCATAGATCATACCTTTAGAACCACAAAGCAGATGGCAAAATGTGGACCATCAGAATTCAGACTCTGTCACAGTCAAACTTTGTCAAACGGTGTAGTGATACTCAACAACTTGTATCTCTCTTTCCAGTGGATGTCAGACTCTATAACTCTGGATTTAGGTATTCATGACATGTCTTTTGGTTGTCTTAGAACTACAAAACAAAATATGCACTTGTGGAGAAATGCGGACCATTTTACTTTGCACTGTACACATTTCCTGTCTTACCTCTATTCATCTAGACTTAGACATTTTCTCCAAATGACTTCCGGAGGAAGTCATGACTTGATCATTGGAATACATCATCATCAAATAGCTATGAGTCATCATACCTACACTACATTTGTTGATCTTCATTTGCAGAGGCATACTAATTCACTTTCTATCCCTTACTCTGAACACTGTCCATAGTTGGTCATTTTGGCCTTTCAAACTTGAATACTTTTGTGCCTTATTGCCAATCCACATTGGTCTTTCAGAATGATATCTTCTTGTCATACTAATATAACCTCTTTTCCTTGTTTCCATCAATGACAACATTCAAGTCTTCTTCACAACAGTGTCTCTTGCCAACAATCTCCCCCTTTGGCATTGATGGCAACACTTAGTGAAAAATGCTAGATTTCTCCCCCTTTCTATATACACTCTGTATTTCTTCTCCCCCTGAGATGTTTTGCATATTTTTCATTGATCTTCTTCTCCCCCTTTGACATCAATGACAAAGGTGGGTGAACAAGAAAAATTGTGTCAAAAATTCTTCAAAACTGTCATATTCTGCCACATATATATACAAGCACACATTTGTATCTTAATTTATAGTTGAAGGTAGAATATCATTATAGATAGCCATTATCAGAGCCATCTCTCCATTCCAACTATTCCTTGTAGTCTAAAAAATATAAATGTGGCTATTTATCAAAAAGACTAGCTTTTCTACCTTTTGCACATCTGATGGTGTATCAATTAATGCTTGTGATTTCAAGGCTTCAGCTACCAGATTGGTCATGGAATTAATTTTTGGACTTATCAACCCCCTTAGCTAACACAACCTGTTTGATTTCTTCCCTTTTCTTCAGATTTAAAATGATCAAGTCATTGTGAATATTTACAACCTGTGTCTCTTTGGCACTTATTGTCTCAACTGCCAGATTATATGTCTTAGAAATATTAAGCAGTTTGAGCTCCATGTCCTTGATTTTATTTTCTAAATCCTTTGTAACCTCTGGCCAGGATAAATGAAATTTGTACAAATCACATGCTTCTTTTATGGAACTTTGTATACCTCTTATTCCTTGGTCAAAAGAGA
The DNA here is from genome assembly GCA_027924645.1 of Cunninghamia lanceolata. Classification (NCBI taxonomy): domain Eukaryota; kingdom Viridiplantae; phylum Streptophyta; class Pinopsida; order Cupressales; family Cupressaceae; genus Cunninghamia; species Cunninghamia lanceolata. The sequence goes on from BSBN01000870.1 coordinate 7,753,844, forward strand.
TTTTATCATTGATCAACATGGTTTTTAACTCGGCTAATCTTTTCTCATCAAATTCTTTTCTGACTTTTGTTTCTGTAGATTTTTCAAAGGATTCAAAATGATTGTTGATTGATCTTATCATACCTTTTAGTTGATCTGTAGATGATATCAATGTATCTTTCTAGTATTCAGGCATTAACTTTCCTAGTAGATCAGATATTGTTGTAATGAGCTTATTGTCTTGCATGTGAGTTTTCATCAATTCTTCCTATACCTTTGCTTGGGCAAATAATACTAATTCAAATTTCTATTTCAGAGACATGGAATTTAGATTTATTGGTTCTTGAAGAAACTTGGGTAGATTTGGGATTTGTGCACTTTGTATCTTCTCAAAGGGTTTTGTAATAGTGTCTCTTGCCACTTTTTCTTCAAAAAATGAAACTTTCTTTCTCTTCTTTTCTTCAGTTGTGCCATGTATTATGGATAAGGTCTTTATTCTTTCTTTGTGACTAGATGGTGGTCTCTCTTCTTTAGATCTCTTATCTTTCCTTTCTAGAGTACTTTATGTCTATTCTACCGAAGCACTTATGGAATTTGATTCTTCTGATTTGATTATTACCTTACTTAATTGTTCATCTAATTTTTTCTCTGACTGCTCTAGTTCCATCAACATTTTGAAAGATAATTATGAGAATGTCCCAAATCTATCCTCTTTGGGATCAATAGATTTACTTAGTAGTGCATCAGCTAATTCAGTCAAGACATCTACAACTTCATAAACTAGTGCAAGGACCAATACAGTTCTTGGTTCCACAAATTCCATGAAGCATTTATCTTTATCCACCATGAATACAATGTTCTTTTCATACTTTATCACTACATTTTTAGGTATCCGGAACCTACTTGACATTTTATTTTGAAAGTCTTTGAAATAATTCCATAAGATTTTGTTTTGCTTATGTGCATTACTTAAACTCTATAAGTGATTTCTTATTTGAGTGACTACAGGTATGTGATCAAGCCAGACAATTTTTCCTAAACTGGGTAGCTCTCCCAGGAAGTAAAAAAGTAAACATGTAATCAATGTTCCATATTTGAAAAGATGATTAGTTTCTTTTGATCTTTTCAAGTTCTCCATAAGTTCACTCTAGAGCAATTCATAGAGGTCATAATCTGTATTTCTCTTGATCATGTTGTATGTTGTGTATATGGTTGATTCAGACATAGAATTTTATTTGTTTGAAAAGTATATCTTGTATCCAGTGATCATTGATGCAAATCTGACAGTAGGATCCTTAATATCATTAATGGTAAGAGCATTCTTATCAAGTTTGGCTCTTGTCAGCTACATTACCACATTCTTCTTCATTTTCTTTAACCCTGGAACCCTTTCGAAAGAGCTCATACTGGTTATAGCCTTGATAGCTTCTTTGGTTATCATATAGGGTTCATTAAGCCATAGAGATTCATCATGAATTCTGCTTAGAATGAGCTTGACCCACGCATCATTCAGAATTGCAGAAAAATCCAACTAGGATTCAAATTTCTTTTCTCCTAAATCTTTATATTCATCTTTCAACACAATATCCATAGTAGTTAGTTCATCCAAATATACTTTTCCTAACTTCATGTGATCATATTCTTCTAGACTGATACGAATGTATGCTCTGACATCCTCCATATGCATAACCCCATGTGGTGTAATTGAGAATGCCCCTAACAGATCATTTTCCAGTGACTTGAAGAATTATTTCGTAAGATTTTGGTGAGACATTTTCACAGAGTAATTAATTTTCACAGTAGGGTTTTTAGGTTGTAAATACCTTTTTCACCGGATTAGGGTTTCCTTGATCTTTTCTTGATTTGCTTAAAGAACACTAAGTTGCTCTGAATTTTACTTTTAGTTTTCCTTAGACACTTGAGAGCTTAGAAAAATGATTTTTCTTTTGAATACAACTCCTTTTAACCCTCGTATGTTGGAACCTAAGTGTCATTAATGTCGTCTTTCAAAACGCTATCAAGCACTTTGCTGATAGTTATAGATAATTTAGATTACTCCACAAATATTAACAACTGATCCTTTTCTTTCGGGACTTCCTTCAAAAGATTTGTCATATGATTATTTTCATCATATCTTTATGCTAGATTCTAGCACAAACTATCTGGCTGGGGGTTTTGGATTTTCAACATTGCTCCCCTTGAACCAGAGCTCTCAATTTACTTCCTAGAGGAAGTAAGTACAGTAGATGATGGTACAGATTTATCCTTGACTTCAATCCCATCTTTCTTGATCCAAATCTTGCTCATTTCTTTCTTGGTTTCAACAGGATCAACCTTTTCTTTCCCTTTATCATTCCTTTGCTATGTTTTCCTATTTTCAATATGGTAGTTTCTTTTCACATTTTTGCTTCTCTAGACTCTTGCAATATGTCCATACTTGTTGCAATTATTGCACACCACATTCCTTTGTCTTTGATTCCTTCTATTAATTGGATTTGATTTGCATTAATTAGCCATATGTCCAAATCTTTTGCATGCAAAACACTTTCCATTGAATGATTGACTATTCCTTGTATTGTAGCAACCATTCCTTACCAGATTTCTGCATTCATTTGATTTGTGACCAATTTTATTGCAATTGAAACATTGACTAAAAAAGGATGGAACATTTTGATTGTGGTTTATTCTACTCCTACACTAAGTAGCTTTATGACCAAACTTATTGCAATTAAAACAATATCCATTGAAAGATGGATACCTTTGAGCATTTGGCTGTCTGACTGGAGGTCTTCTAAGTCTTCTTTAATTTATGAACTAGTTTCTTCTATTTTTCTTTAACTCAGTGTTTGTTTGACCAGATTTTGAACTTTCTCCTTTTTCAAATCCTAAACCTTTCTTGTCATCAACACTCCTTTAACTAGAAATCATCTCATCAAGCTTTGCAGAACTTAGCTTGAACTTTTCTTCACAACTCTTAGCTACTTCCAGATCAAATTTCAGAAGTAGCACTTCTTTGCCCAATTTTTCATGCTCCTCTGATTTATCCTTAACAACTTGATTCAGATGTCTTTCAATTTCTTCCTTCTTTTCAACTTCTAGTGTCAACCCATTTAGGGACTCATGTGCTTCATCTAATTGATCATTTAGCTCCTTGCTTTTCTCTTTGAATTTCCTGACTTGCTCTCTTAGCTTTAGGATGCATTCATCAGCTTCTTGAATATTATCTTTTAGATCTCAGATTTTTGCCTTAGATTTTTTGAGATCAATAAGGGTTGCTTCTAGTTCCTTATTTGGTGTAGTCATAGTAGGAGGGTTCACAGAATGAACTGTCTAGACCATGCAGCAAGAGTAAACACAATGAAAACAACTCAAAGAAATGGAACAAATGCAGATTCAATCATTCAGTATATCACAGAATTCAAATAGAGATCAACTGGCAACATGTAGGCTTACATTTAGGGCTCACAGGCTTGATTACATGCATAAGATAAAGCTTTGAATCTCCTTCGCACCAAAATCTAAACTATCAATCTTCTAAATCATGAGAACTATCTAAACTACTTTCCTAAGGATCTATTACATCAATATATATATGTTGGAAAGAGACACTGCTATGCATGACAGGTGTTATTATTGATGGCAACTAAGTCTATCTTAGACATCTACATTACATAACTTGTTCACACTGGAAGTCAGAGTGAAGATTTGTCTAAGTCCAGGTTGACAGAAACAGAGCATGTGACAGGGTCCAGTCTCTTGGTCTAGATCTATATGGTGGTAAATCACAGGGTGTTGTGGATCTGAGGGAGTAATAAGGATTGTCAGGACTATTTAAGTCTAGGAACTTAGCCTCTGGTGATGAAGGATTCAAAATTTATAAGCATTTACATATTGGGTTTCAGTTAGTCAGTACAATTAGAAGAATAGGCTGACCTAGTATTTGATCTTGGTCTGAATGAAGAAAATTAGTTGGTTAAGCAATTTGTGATAATCAGTGGTATTGGTCGACATGATTGATGATTTGAGAACACAAGTTTTTGGTCCGCATCGCTGATTGTGTGCATGGATTCAGTTGACAGAGTAAAGTTCTTAATAAATGTCCTATGTTTTCTTTAAGTTGACTACAGTTGATTGAATTTCTTGATGTGGATATGACTGATGGGTTCAAGTGTTTTGGTGTGGGATAGTGATGTGGTGATGCATTACGTGTGAAAAAGGGTAGAAAGAAATGTGAAGGTGAAAATCTAATGTCTGGATCATGACAAAGCAGAAACAGAGTAGAATAAGGATGAAGTGTGTAAGATTAGTATTCTGTGCTTAACCGGAACTAAATTTTTGCATTGGTAGATGCTATACATCAGTTCAAACATTCTGTAATTGTCTTGTAATCATTTCTGTAGGCAGTGAGTGTCTTGGAACAGTGAGCTCTGGGCAGTGCACCCTAAAGGCACGTGTCTTCCCCATTTGTAATACTTTTAACAGAGTATAATTTCTTGTGGGTTAACCCCCACCGTGGTTTTTCCCTTAACTGGGTTTCCACATAAAAATATTGGTGTTCATGTGTTATGATGTTTCTATTTCTATTCTTATGTTGATGCTTCTTTCTTTTGAATGTATGTGGTAAATTAATTAAGGAACAATCTAAGAAGTTTTGCAGAACACTGATTCACCCCCCTCCCTCTCATTGCTCCTTAATCTCAACAATTGGTACCGGAGTGAGGTTCCTTGGAAGAAGTTTAATAGCTTGAGGAAGATCTGGGAAGGTATTACAATGGATTCATACAACCTCAACTAAAAACTTCAACTTTCTTTAGAAGATCTTAATCAGTCTAGAGGAGAAGTCAAAGAACTGCAAGAGAACCTTAAAGATGTTGAAGACTTCATTGAGACCTTAAAAGAAAAATTGAGTGAATCTAATAGAAAAGGAAGGAGCTACTTCTTCAACTAGGAAAATAGAATGAAGACAATGACATGGATAAGGCCTTGAAAGAAAAGACAAAGGAATGTGAGAAGTCAGCAAAAGAAGTTGTTCTAAAACATGAGATGGAATCCGAGGTGATGAGGCTAACCCAGGAAATTGAAGAAAGGAAGAAGACTGAAGAAAAATTGAATCAATCTCTGAAAAAAAGAACTAAAGAATGTTGTAGATTGGACAGAATAATTGGCCATCTAGAGTCTGATCTACAAGAAACCAAGGAAAATGAAGAAATTGAGAGGCAAATTGTTATTCTCAAACATGACCTAGAAGTTACAAATGAATACAAGGAGAAGTTCAAGATAAGCTCAACTAAACTTGAAGCACTGCTAGAAAGTCAAAAGAAGGCTGATGATAAGCATGGTCTTGGGTATGAGAAAGGTGAAAGCTCTAGATCTGGACAAAGAAATTCTCAATCAAGGAATGGGAGAAACAGACCTAGAAGACCTCCGGTAAGACAACCTAATGCTCAAAGGTATCCATCTTTCAATGGAAATTGTTTTAATTGTAATAAATTTGGTCATAAATCTACTCAGTGCAGAAGTAGAGCGAATCAAAGTGGTCCATCCTTCTCCAGTCAATGCTTCAAGTGTAAGAGGTATGGTCATAGATCCAATGAATGCATAAGTATGATAATGAATAATTCTAACAATAGAGGAAATGGCAATTCTTTTGAAGGAAAATGCTTTGCATGCAATAGATTTGGACATATAGCTAATCAGTGCAGATCAAGAGGAAATCAATCAAATGGGCAAAGAAATGTTGTACGCTTCAATTGTAACTGATCCGGTCATTTTGTAAGATTCTGCAAAAGCAAGAATAATGACAAAAGAGGTCTGGTAAACAGAAAACTAGATGAGCAGAGACAAGACAAAGGCAAGGGAAAAATTGATGAGAATGAGATCTAGAATGAAATGAGCAAGACATGGGTCAAGAAAGGTGAAATGAACAATGGTAATGGGTCCGCACTGGAATCCGGTGCTGACAATTCCTCCGAGAATTGAATTAGGAGCTCTAGCTCAGGGGAGCTACATTGAAAATCAAATTCCCCCAACTAGTAAGTGGGTGCTTGAATCTGGCACAATGAATGAAGTTAAAGAAGCCTATTGCTTATCTATTAAAGCAAATTTGAGAAGAAAAGAAGCTAATGTGACTGATTGCGGAGCAATTGAAGATTGTCTGTATGCAGAAATAGTGTAATTGGATGTATTAGGGCAAAGCATTTATTACAATAAAGAATTAGGTTTTGTGAAGCATAAAAGGTCATCATTTCATCATTTGGATCACTTTGCATTTGAAGAGAGCAAGTAGAAGATCACTTGAGCTAAGATTTCAAGGATTTGAAGTGCGACTGATGAATTCATCAACTAACCCTATTTCTGTGAAAGAGGTATTTTTTCTGCGAAGCTTTAAACTTGTAATCTATTGCAATGGCTACACCTTTGGTTGTTGATATCACTGAAAGGACCTGACCCAAATTCAAGAAGCATCCACACAAATCAGTAGAGGTTGACCCGTTAGGTGCATTTTTGAGTGTTCCATATGGTGTATTGCATGTTGAAGATATTAGGGTTTATATTCATGTGAGCATAGATGAATTTGGGGACTCAAGGTTTGTAGATTTGTTCGAGAATCATCTAAGGGATGAAATTCACGGTCTTAAACCTGAGTATAAGGCACTGCAAGATAAACATTTCATTCAATTATGGGGTTTCCAACCTTCAATGAGGATGAATGGGTTTGGTATGTTTTAAGCCAAATGCATGATGAGTTTATATGGCTATTAAAACCTTTCAAGATCACCAAGAACGCCATCAAGGTCATGACAAGGTTAAATTCAACTAGTGGACTGCCAATGTTGAAGGCTATAAAGAATCAAACTGTGACTGATGCAACTGATGCCAAATTTGACAAAAGGGCAATGATTATCAATGACATTAGTGATTCGGATGTTAAGTTTGCTTCAATGGTAATTGGTTACAAAATTTATCACTCTAGTAGGGAGAACTCTATTTTTGTAACATAATCAAGAAACACAAGAAAAACACCTTTAAATATGGTACATTGGTTCTAGGTCTATTTTTCTACTTCATGAATGAGGTACCTGGAATAAAGGGTGTGCATTGGACTAATGACGAGCCAGTTGGTATTCAGGTAAGAGATTATCTACACAACATTGGTGACAATAAAGCATAGAGAACTACAATCTAGTGATATTTCAAGAATTTTCAGAATATGATGCATTCTAGGGAAAGAATCCCTAAATCAGTTGTTGAGAAGTACAAGAATGAAATATGTTTCATGGTGGACACTGATCAGTGCTTAATGGAAGTAGTAGAACCCAGAATTTTTTGGATCATGCCCATGGGGTATGAGGTAGATGAGAAAATTTTGAAAATGTATGCTCAACACCTTTTGAGAAAGCCAAAGGACACAACAATTGAAATATTTGGGACATATGAGGAGCTAAGTGTGAAACTGCACGTTAAGCTTAGAAAACCTGAAACCAATAGGAAAGTAAGGAAGGAAGTTGAGCAGTTGGCCAAGAATCTAGGCCTCACCAAGGAAGCTGTGAGGCAATTTAGGGAAAGAACTGAAAAGGCTGAGAGGGAGAAGCAAGATAAGAAACAAGCAAGTGTTTTGGTAGAATCCTCCTCCACACCAAGGACCACTAGGAGCTCTGCTACTACCCATGTTCCCCCAAAATGTGCCAGTCTTGAGAAACCGGAAGACAAATCATCTGGTAAGGAAAAGAAAAGAACAAAAGTAATGGCAAAATGGCCATATGGAAGTTTGGAGAAGGAGGATGAAGAAAAGATAGATTCAGATGATGAGCTTAAAGAGATAAAGGCCATAGGCATCAAAGTAGTCAAAGCATCTAAAGAGAAGCATTCTAGAAGCAAGATGACAAATAAGAAGCAGAAATCAGAGGCTAATGTTGAAAAACCAAATCCTATTGTGGAAGACATTGTCAAAACAATCATTGTTGATGGTAATCTCAAACCAATAATTGAGTTTTATGATCTTTATAATGATGCTAACAACAGACTTTTGGAAGAAGCAACTATCAAATACTTGAATGTATTCAATCGAGCAATGGTAGAAATTTTGTTAGAAGTTCTAAAAGGTTTGAGAGGTATTTTGGAAATTAGGAAAGAAGCTACCAAGACAAAAGATATGGAGCTGAGGGAACTTGTGTTAACAACTCTATGTCTAGTGATCTCCAATAGAGAAGCAGATAAAATGTTTAAAGAGGTCAAAAATGAATTCATGAGTAAGAAAAGAATGAACAAACTGATGATTGGAGAGATAAAAGAAGTTGTCCAAGAAACTAAACAAATTATAAGGAAAGCATTGGACAAGAACAAGTTTTTTGTAGTTTCAGATGAACCTGCTGATGACACACCAATTCTAGATGATGAAAAGTAGTAGAAGAATGAACAACAAATTGGATTAGATGACTCCTCTATTCCAGAAGAGGAAGCAATAGACAAGGAAGATGAAAAGATGATAGATGAAACTGATGATACAAGAGGTATTCAAACTCCTCTAGATTAATCTTGCAAAGAAGATACAGAGATGAATGTTGAAGCAGATGATCAAATTGAAGATGATTCATTAAATAATAAAGAGCATGAATTAGAAGAAAGTAAGGACCAAGAAGCAAAAAAGGCCAAGGAGAAAAATGAAAATGAAGAAGAGATTGCAAAGGTTGATGGAGAGCCGAAGAAGGACAATCTGGTTGATAGTACCGATAAGGATTAGATAGATACACCATCATTTTGGGGAAGAGACACTGCAAAAGTAGTGAAGGAAATTCTGGAAAGAGACAAACAAATTGAAGAAGATCAAGACATAATTCAAGGTCCAATAAATTTTGATACCTTATCTTTGGTGCATAAGATAAAGTTGGCTTCTATAGCTCAAGCCAAAGCAAGAGAAGATATACTAAAGTCTCACATAGAAGAAAGTGAGCTACTTGGTCTGGCATCAGAGATCTTGGAGAAGATCATACCCACTTTTCAGAAGGACTATTCAACATCCCCCTCTAGACATTTAAAGAACTTGATAAACTCTATAATTACCCATTTTGAATCTCTTGAAAAGTCTGCAGAGGTCAAAGTTCAAAAGGAATTCAATGATAAAAGATTTGATTCTCTAAAAGAGTTGATTGGAGTAGATAGAATGGTGTTGGATGCCAGTGTAAAGAGTATTCAAAATGCTCTTACAAAAAGATGAAATGTATACAAATTTTTCTTATCTTGTCCTAAAGTTATAGAGGATATTGAGGATAAAATAAAAGTGTCTAAGCAAAAACTATCTAGTGTATCCAAATCTTTTGATTCTGTGACAACATCAATGGCAAGCAAGGAGAGTTAGGTAATTAGCTTGATTGAAGATATAAAGAAATTGACAAAAGAAAAGGAGAGCATAGAGGCAAGGATGAGTGAGCTCAGGGCACTAATTTCCCCTAAAATGGAAGCAATGTTCAATGCTCTGACCGAAGCCCAAGATGCAGCTCAGTCAAGTGATCCCATTGATATGTGGATGGCAGAGTCACAAGTATTTCTTTTCAATGACCACATCTCAATTTTGAACACTATAAAGAAGAGATGGGATAGTGAGCTAGCACAATTGAAGAACATTTTTGGTGATATACTTAAGTTTATGTAAATAGGACTTAAGGATTGTTTGTACATATGTGGCCTAGTATGTAGAATTTTTTTTGTAAATTTTGGTTTACGGACCCCACCCTTTTCTATTGATGTCAAAGGAGGAGTGAAGAGTAGTGAAGAATGAGGAATCTAGCAAAGGGGGAGCATTGGAGAATAGTAAAAAGCATAAGTGTACTTACTAAGGGGGAGTTGTTCTGACACTTAGTCATTTTTCACTAAGTGTTGCCATCAATGCCAAAGGGGGAGATTGTTGGCAAGAGACAATGCTATGCATGACAGGTGTTGTCATTAATGGCAACTAAGTCTATCTTACTGTTGTGTGGTTACACAACATGCCCCATTTTGACTTGGCAAAATAGGGACTCAACTTTTTGGCTTGGCTTGTGTTGTTTGCTTTCTGGCGGTTTGGTAAGAGTAAGTCATGTGCATCATCATGTAAAGTCATGATGAGGTAAGTCATCATCATGAGGTCAGTTTGTCAAAATTCTTATTTCATTTTTGTGACCTCATATTTGGAAAGAGCATTAAAATTCATGCAGGTTTGCCTTTTACATCACCCTGATATTCATCAGGATGTGAGAGTTATGAATAGTCAAAGTTTTGGTCAAACCTAATATTCGCAAGAGGAGGATCATATTTTATAACCTCAGTCATGTTGTCGAAGAGCATCCTGATCTTGGTACATCACCTGATAAGTCATGCGGTCCAAATATCCGGATGTCAACTTTAAGTGGTAGTAAATCTTCCCTGTCAAACAGTCTTATATATCGCGAGCATCATATTTCCAAATGTAACCCAATATTTCTTAATATCCTCCTGCTGCAGAATATCACCCTAAGACAATATCTTGATGACATCATCCGAGTTTGATAAATGAAGAAATAAACATGACGATGACATCATCATCATATTTACCTCTCGGCAGGATATTTTCTAAACATGATCATGTTCGCATAACATGATGATGATGTCATGATGATTTTCTGATACAAAGAATGAATATCAGGATGATGTCATCCTGATATTCTAAAAGAGAGACACGTAAGTTTGTCCTGTCATTATCATATTTGAAACATCACCCGATACATCAAAATATCCTCCTAATGTACTAAACATAACCAAAAGGTGCTTTCGTAACCTGAATTTTGTCGCGATAACTATTCCAACTTGAGGGAGGAGGATGACATTGAAACTCGACCCAATATTTGCGAATATCATCCTGCCTTCATGATATCCTATCATATGGATATCCCCTCACTCCCGTTGCCGCCATTATCATTTAATGCGTGCAGACATGGTAGGTGGTTCCTGCCAACCTCGGAACCCAATGAAACACTTGGCGAGATCCTACGTTTTCACGCAGATAATCAATGAATAAAATCCAATCTGTCAAAGTTGCCCTAAATTTACCATGATTGCAAGGTTAAAAGGTAATTCAACCATCATTTTTTCATTTACCTTGCGATAAAATTGTTTTTACAGAGCACTAGCTTCCATATCCTCATACAGGCGATAGTTGCGCGATTTGAGCTCATAGACAGAAGGAAGTGCGAGATCATCAACTGAATTAAGAACGTTGTTAACAGTCTACTGGTATAAAAGAGAAATTTGCATAACCAAGTATGTAAATGAAACCCTCATCCTGTTGTGTCTATAATAGCTAGGTATGGGTGGCCAAGCTAAAGTTCTTGTTTATGCATCCAAATGATTAAGTAATGTTGAACAGATACAATAGGCATGGTGATTTATAAAGTTAATTGCAATATGCATGCATGTGTATACCCATTGTGAGATAGGATTTTGTTGATTGCAAGTACTCATGGCCGACAAGAGGTTAAGTAAGTGTCAAGAAGAATTCAGTAAGCTTATGTTCTCATCTCAGAGGGGCGTCCTGTTCAAATATGGTGCCATTACAGATACCCATCAGGGGGATACTAATTTGGAGGCCTGGTCAGCTAAACTGAATGACGGGAAAAATAGAAGTCCTGTGCTAGATGCAGTTTTTGTATCCGGGATGTGGAATGCCGCCGGTTTCCCATACTCCATGGAGTCTCCAGAGCTGGTCATCGAGTGTGCTAAGAATTATAATCCAGAGACCATGCAGGTAATGAAGCATGGGAGGGTATATGCAGACCTGTCCATCAAAGGTCTTTCCAGAACATTTGGGCTGCCATTGGGCAAAAAGGTCAAGAGTGTAGACCTGAAGAAATCAGAGAAAGAGTATGAGAATAACAAAAAACAAGCCAGGAAGAACATGTACCACTGGAGGGCTGAGAACAGCATGTATTCGGCAACTGCCAAACTTCCTGTGCACTTGTTTAAATATGATTTTGCTGATGAATATCAGTATATGATTGCCTTGCTGAACAGAGTAATAGGCCAGCCTAATACTGGTAGCTTTAAGGATTGGATGTATGGTATATTAATGATGTGCATATACTCAGACATCAAGCCATTGTGGGGCCAATTCATAGGTGATGCTTTGCATGAGCAGCTGATGAACCTAGGAGGTTCAAATTGTGCTTTCTACATGACATCTTATATTGTCTATTCCTGTGCATACCAAGGCGCATTTGATGCGCTAATTACCGATGGAAAGCTCATAGGTACAAATGATGTACATATCTAGGATCATCATCCCCAGTTGTAAAGAGCCAACTACCTCCAAGACTACAAACTGGTCAATGATGCATTTTCCATGCATCTGGTGAGGACCATGGAGGAGAACAGAACAAAGAGATTGAGCATGGAAGCTCAAGAAATTATCTACAGGCATGGAGCCTGGTACATACAGTTTGCCACCTTCTCTTACATAAGGATTGAGGGTTTTGAAGAACCTCCTCTCATGCTGCCTAGGTATCCCACTGATGCAGTGGTACTTATGGAGTTCATCAGGCAGGGCTCCGCTATGATAAAAGCATACAAAGATGCTAAGTAGCTGCCACCAATTTTGTTTCTAGTCAGCATTGGCTGCTATATGTGCCCAGATTCTGAACATATAAAGAAGGTGATGGGCACCTTAAATAAAATGAGCCTGCAGCCGTTTCCATTAATCAGACCATATGATCCTTACGGTAGAATGCAGAAAATACTAGGAAAGCCTATTCATCAGAGGCACCTAGAGGACTTCTGGGCCGACTGTGAGGATGAAGCAGAGGCAAGAAGAAGAACGTATCAAAGGTTAACTCTGAACCAAATTAGAACCTTTGATTGCATCCCCATCCCCCAACAATTGAAGAAGGATGATGGCAGGATAATTGCAGATGAGTATGAGCAGAAGAAAATTTATAACGATACTATCTCTGCACCTGACCTCACCATGTAGGAGGACATATCCTTGGACCCCTTCATTGCCAGGACCATACAACTAACCCAAGCTTGGGTTGATGAGTAGGCAGAGGCACTGAAGAAGAAAGGTGTTGCCATTATGGTGGACAACAAGAAGAAGGGGCAGGATGTTCCTGGGGATGAGTATGATGACTTCCTGAATGAAAAGAGGAAGACTAAGGGAGATAGACTCCCTCCACCACAACAATAGAGCAAAAGACCCCCAAGGGGCAAGAAGGTGGATAAAGAACCCAAAGGGGTTATTATTGAAAGGACATTATGTTTAGCTGAGGAGGCAGCAGCATCAAGATCTGGATCAGAATCAACATCCCCTCCAAGAAGAGGAAAATCTAAGAAGAGTCAAACAGCAGAGGTTGGAATCACTGAGACCCTAGAAGAGGGTCAATCCTCAAGAAAACCAGGAGAAGAGGATATCCTCATGGAAGAAGAGCCTGAAGAAGAAGAAGCTCCATTAATAATAAAGAGGAAGAGAAAAGCTCCACAGGTGCTGGTATCCACCCCACCTAAGAAACAAAGAACCTCTATGAGAGGTGAAATAAGACAACCCCCTACATTGTTACAGGGGGCAGGTAGTGAAGTACCTAAGGAACTTCAGCATGATGTTCCACTTCCTACCATTGTCAAGTTCAAAGCTAAACTTGCTGAGGAGCAGATGAAAGAAACTTCACAGACGCAAGCAGGGCATGTCTCGCTTGACGAGAGAATAAATCTGTCTGATGATGAAGTTGTGCAAGAGGTGGCTGTACAAAAGATGGAAACACTTGCTGCCGATACAAGCATGACTCCTCATAAGCCCCCACCAGTTCAAACTGTACTGGAGGAGATGAAACAAGCGGAGGCAGAACTAGAAAAGAGCCCAGAGCAGGTAGCTCAGGAAATAGGGCTAGATACATTAATTACAGAGGTGACAAGTCCTGCAGTAGTGGACTTAATAGGGAAACAGGACGCAAGTCCTGAACATCTAGTAGGATCACCTGATAGGGGACACCCAGCAAAAGAAATAAAGATGATAGAATTGGAAGGCCATATTCCAGAATTGGGCCAACAAAGTTCGTAGGATACATCAGCAGAACCTGCTATAGCAGAGGTCCAGGAAACGAAGGCCGATGAAAAGGAGAAAACAATAGAAGGTCCTGTTGCCAAAACACAAGAGGTTGATAGTGCAGGCTCGAAACAAATAAATGCTACAGAACAAACACCAGCACCTCAGGCAGAGTCCACAGTATCCAGTGCAGTGGATATACCACAAGGGGAAGAGTTGAAAATAGACAAAGTAATGATGGAGAAGGATCATGATCATCATGATCGACATATAGATACACCACAAGATCCCCCTCACCAAGAAGATGCTCCTCCAGAGGAGGAAGTCCCTCAACAGGAGGATGTGCCGCAGGATCAATAGCGAAGTGAGCATCAGGAAGAAGAAATGAGAAAATCACCATCTCCATCACATCTACTGACAGAAATGGGAGATACGGGTGAACATCATGATGATGCGGAAAAACATGGTCAGGTGCCTCCATGGCTGGAGAAAGAGGTAAATGAAGAAGAAGAATTGGAAATCCAAGAATTTGATGTCTCCACCTTGTTCTCCAGGGACATAATGAAACCTAAAAGGAAGGCCAGAATGACCTCAGCCATCAAGAGAGATCCAATGACTGGAAGAAGGACTGCACAAATTGCAGTACCTACTGTGGAGAAAGAAAAAGGTAAAATCACCCTGGATGAATTTCAAATTAGCATAGTGGATCTCAGTTTTGCCAATGAGGACCAAGAAGGTCAAGAGGGCAAGGACATTATTGATTCTTTGATTGAAAAGGTGAAAAGAGAAAAGGAGAAAAATAAGCAACATAAAGAGCACATTGCTCAGTTGCATGCCTACATAAGGAGGCTGATTAATCCTGATGATACTTCAACTGAACATGCAGTCCCATTGACTGCTATTTCTCAAGAGGAGGTAAATAAGTTAGACCTCATGAAACATGAGGCATTTGTGATAAGAAAATGGATGTCATCCACATTGGATGATTCAGAAGAAATAGTAAAGGCCTCTTTGAAGAGGTGGAGCATTCTGAGTGACTCCAGGACCAAGGTGGATAAATTGCAAATGCAGACCGGAAAAAGGTCTTACAAACTGGAAAAGGTCCTACGCATCCTGGGAGAAATAAAGAGGATAAATCCTCAACTACTTATCAGTAAGTAGGTACTGAATAGCCATACCGCATTATTGGTGGACATCTGGTATAAGGACATTCAATTTGAATGTGGAGTGCTCAGAAGATGCAATAATAAGCTGAGAGATATCAACATGAAGTTACATGATTTGATGGTTGAAGAGGCAGAAATATTAGAAATATTGGAAGGAAAAGTGGAAGGAAAAATAGAAAATCAAGATGAAGAGTCTGCCATCAAAGCTCTACACAGCAACTTCCAATCAGAGGCAGATGGTTCACTTGTCCACTTGACAGAAGAACTTATAGATAAAATAATGAGGATCAAGGTCAAGATGGAGAAATGCAATGAGACATTGCAGGATAGGAAAGACAAGCTGGATAGCAGTAGAGATAAATATGAGGCACACAAACATGCCATCATCAAAGCAAAAACTTAGGACGATGGAGCAATAGACCCAATTGTGTAGTCATATGAACAAGTCCAGAGCACCATGCAGCTGCATATGCGACATCATCATCATCAAGATAATGAAAGTTCAGGGAGCGATGCATATGATGATGATCCACATGAATCAGATGAGGAGCATGATGAGGATACTCCATAAGGGGATAGTGTAAGTAATCCAGATAGTTGCCAGCTGGCAACTTGTGCCATTTTGTAAAAGTTTGACAAAGTCAAGAAGAATGATGACCATAGATGTGCATTGGTAAATCAAGATCGTGGATCTTTTGTAATGGATTCTTCACCTTATTCTATAAAAGGTGATGGAATGCCTTATTGTAAACATTCAAAACTTAATTGAAATTCGTCTGCTGAAACATTCAGGGCTCATTTCAAAGTTTTTGTAAACATCTATATTTTTGCATGCTTAATGAATGAGAAAACTGTGTTGATTACAATTCATAGTAAATTTTGAGTAATCAGTGTATGAATTCTGGACATATGTGGTGATCTACTGTGTCCCTTGGAGTGCATGTCTACTTACATATGTTGTCTTTGTAGAAATTTCCCTTTGAAGCTAGCATCGACTATATCTAGCTGTGGAACGTCCTAGTGAAAATATGGTTTGGTTTTCTTCTCTTCATGATAGTATCTAATATACATGTGGTTCAAAAGCTAAAGATTCAACTTTAATTAGAATCATTTCTTCAATTTCTTTTAAATTTTAGAGCATTTCATCCTCATAATTGCAAACAATTGATGATCTTAAGCAAATAACACAAATATGTGGACATCTTGTAGATAACTTGCAAATATTTAGCATATTTGAATACAAAGCATGCAGAATTGAGAATATCATGCAAAGATTGAAGTATTTTTGCATTATTTCATCTAATAATGGTACAGTATGACCTCTCTGTAAAGAATTTTTGTAGGAGAATCATGATGATGATAAACTTTCACGTAAGGCCCCAAAATGGAAACAACAACTCACATTAACCTTTGAGTAATGTCAGAAGATTAAGATCTAATCACCAGAGACTTGGGATTGTGAATTCCCTGAATTCATCATATCTTTCAAGATGAATAAAGGTTAATGTGTACTTTTATTCTATGCTTGTTTATGATTAACATCATGACCAACACTTACACATCTACATTACATAACTTGTTCACACCAGAAGTCAGAGTGATGATTTGTCTAAGTTTGGGTAGTCAAAAATAGAGCAAGTGACAGGGTCCAGTATCTTGGTCTGGATCTTTCCGGTGGTAAATCACAGTGTGTTGTGGATCTGAGGGAGTAATAAGGATTGTTAGGACTATCTAAATCTAGGAACTTAGCCTCTGGTGATGAAGGATTCAAAATTTATAAGCATCTAAGTATTGAGTTTCAGTTAGTCAGTACAGTTAGAAGAAGAACAGACTGACCTATTTGATCTTGGTCTGGATGAAGAAAAGTAGTTGGTTAAGCAATTTGTGATAATTAGTGGTATTGGCTAACATGATTGATGATTTGAGAACACAAGTTTTTAGTCCGCGTCATTGATTGTGCATGATTCATCTGACAGAGTAGAGTTCTTAATAAATGTCCTATATTTTCTTTAAGCCGACTACAGTTGATTGCATTTCATGATGCAAATATATATGACTGATGGATTCAAGTGTTTTGGTGTGGGATAGTGATGTGGTGATGGAGTAAGTGTGAAAAAGGGCAGAAATAAATGCAAAGGTGAAAATCTAAGGTCCAAATCATGATAGAGCAGTAAACATAGCAGAATAAGGATGAAGTGTGTAAGATCAATATCATGTGCTTAATCAGAACTAAATTTTTGCATTGGTAGATGCTATACATCAGCTCAAATATTCTGTAATCTTCTTGTAATCATTTTTGTAGGCAGTGAGCCTCTTGGAGTAGTGAGGTCTAGGCAATGTGCTCTGAAGGCATGTGCCTTCCCCATTTGTAATACTTTTAACAGAGTATAATTTCTTGTGGGTTAACCCCCAGCATGGTTTTTCCCTTAACCGGGTTTCCACATAAAAATCCTAGTGTTCATGTGTTATGATCTTGTTGTTTCTATTCTTATGTTGATGCTTCTTTCTTTTGAATGTATGTGTAAAATTAATTAAGGAACAATCTAAGAAGTTTGGTAGAACACTAATTCACCCCCCTATCAGTGTTCCTTAATCTCAACAATATCAACTCTGAAACAATAGATTTCTCCACATCAGCCAAAGAAGGTCACAAACTCCAATGGAGAGCTGTAACATGTGAACATGGATAGGTCAGAACTAAATGCATAGAACCCCTCTAGAAAATGAATGGAAAGACATGCATATCTTCGGGGAAGGCTAGTCATGAACCAAAGATCATTGAATGCTGTGTCATTAGGCTCCAACGACCAGGAAATGCTTCCGCATGTTTCTCCTCTAGCTGGTTGTCTGTGATTATCAGGATACTCTGTTCTGAGAACTAGTCAATCTTATGATAGTGATATCTTTTTGGTAATGATGTGAGGATCTCTGAATTCTGGATATTGTGTAGATGAATGAAAGTGGATGCTAAGTCCAGCTCTGCAAGGTCTGAAATACTACTGAAGTAAAATGCAGACCAAAATGTAGAAACTATTTCTAACTAAACTGCTTAAATTGAACTAGAAAATGAAAAGAAACAAACTAAACTACAAAAAAAATGAAATGCAAATGTTTTGTTTGATGCAAGATTGCTCTTGAACTAGGGATGCTCCTGCATCAGACATTTGGGGTTATTGAAAAAGTGAGTCCCTCACTTTGTTGGGGCTAGGGGAGAACCAAGATGGTCCACCTCAGCCTGAGAAATCCATGATGAATCTTCTTCTGGTCTACCTTTCCACTTCACAAGATATTCTTTGTATTGTCTTCCTCTAGTGCTACGTCCAACTCTACTATCCAAAATGTCTTCAATCTACTCCGGTGCTTGTTGTGGTAACTGCTTCTTCAAGTCTTCTTCCATGCTATCACTGAACTCTGCTTCATGATACTAATATAAGTTTGCAATATTGAAAATAGGTGAAATACCCAATGTATCTGGTAATTCCACTTCATATGCATTTCCTGAATCAAATTTTTTGAGTATCTGACACGGTCCAAACTTCTTCATCTTCAACTTGTTATATGTCCCCACTGGAAATCTTTCTTTTTACAAGTACACCATTACTTCCTCTCCAACTTCAAATTCTTATGTCTTCTCTTCTAGTCTTCCTTTTCCTTATACTTATTTTTCATGTCCTCCAAATGCTTCTTCACCTGATTATGCACTATCTTCACATGATCTACAAATTCTTCTGCTTCTGCACTCCTCTTTTCTTCCATGTTCATATCTCTTAATTCTACTACTCCTCTAGGATTCACTCTAGTCACAATCTCAAAAGGTGTTCTTCTGGTACTCCTATTTACTAAATTATTGTATGCAAACACTGCTTGTGAAAGAATCAAATCCCAACTTCCGTCTTTCTCTCCAACCAAACATCTCAACAAGTTTCCCAAACTCTTATTCACTACCTCTATTTGTCCGTCAGCCTATGGATCAAAAGCTAAACTAAACTTTAAATCTCTCTTCATCATCTTCCAAAGTGTCTTCCAAAAGTATCCAACAAACTTTGTATCGCTATCTGAAACTATACTCCTAAGTAATCCATGCAACCTCACAATCTCTTTGAAAAATAGGTCAGCTACATGCATTGCATCAGTTGTCTTCTTGCAAGGTATGAAATGAGCCATCTTTGAAAATTTGTCAACCACTACAAATATTGAATCATGTCCTATCTCTGTCTTAGGTAATTCCATTACAAAATCCATGCTTATGTCTTCCCAATGTCTCTGCAGTACTGTCAAAGGTTTGTATAATCCAATGTTCTGACTATTCCCTTTTGCAACTTGACAAACTCTACAACTCTACACAAATCTATGAACATCCTTATGTATCTGAGGCCAAAATTAGTTTTCACTCACCAAATCCACTGTCTTATTAATGCCAAAATGTCCTGCTAATCCACCGCTATGCTTCTCTCTAATCAAATTATCTCTCATTGAACTTCTAGGTATGAACAACTAATTTCCTTTGAACAACATATCTTCCTAAATGAAATAGTTCAACCACTTACTCCTATCTATCACAATAGGTTCCTTACATGCTTTCCAAGGTTCTACAAAATTAATGTCTCCATCATACATGTTCTTCAGTTCATCAAAACCCAACACTTCAAATCTCATCTCTGTCAACAAGTTTCTTCTCCTACTTAATGCATTAGCAACTTTGTTTGATTTTCCACTCCTCTGCTTCAACACAAAAGTATACTCGGTGCATTTGTTAATCCAAAGGCATCACTAACCATTCATACAATCCTTTGTTTGTCTTAAAAGGAATCTTCCATTCATCACCTTCTCTAATTCTGATCTGATGGTATCCACTCTTCAAATATATCTTTGTGAAATATCTTGCTCTACTCAAACAATCCATGATATCATCCATCCTATGTAAAGGAAATCTATACTTAACTGCAATCTTGTTTGTCTCTCTAGAGTTAGTACACATTCTCCATTCTCCATCCTTCTTCAGTGCTAATACTAAAAGTAGTGCACAAGGACTCAAGCTTTCTCTAATCAAACCTTTCCTCAACAACTCCTGTATCTGTCTATTCAATTCTTCATTCTATGTGCTGCTTTGTTAGGCAAACTTGCTCCTGGTATAAGATCCATGTGATGACTGATACTCCTTATAGGTGGTAATCTTTCAAGTACATTATCTGATATGATGTCTTCATACTCTATTAGAAACTCTCTTATCTACTCCGGTTTTGATTCTTCAGTCTCTTTCTTTAGTGCTTCAAGATTTATAGGAATCAAGGCATAAAACATATTCTCATGTCTCAAACCATCTAGAAATTTCCTTCCATTTACTAAATAGATTCTAGCATTCCCACATACTTCACTCTTAGGATCATCCTCCAAAGGAATCAAAGTAATTCTCTTTCCATTTGCTGTTATAGTGTATGTATTCTTTCTCCCATCATGTATAGCTTTTCTATCATACTGCTAAGGTCTAGCCAACAAGATATGACAAACATCCATAGGCATAATATCACACAAGATTTCATCATGATAAGGTCCAATATGAAATTTTACCAAACATTGTTCACTCACCAGTACCTTATGATCATCCTGAATCCATGCTATCTGATAGGGCTTAGGATGTTTCAACCTTTCCAACTTCAACTTAGTCACCATATCCTATAAAACTAGGTTATCTAAACTACCACTATTAATCACAACTTTACAGAACTTACCTCCTGATTTGCATTTGGTTCTAAACAAACTTTTCCTCTGTGGTGGTTCCTTATTTGTTTCAACTTGAAATAGTTCTCTCCTCATCACTAATGATTCTCCTTTCTCTAGCTTACCAACAAAACAGGGATCATCTAGTTCAACAAGTTCTTCTTCAACATAGGTTGCTCTTCCACTATTTTATATCCTCTTGCTTGTACAAACCTGATTACACTCAAATGCTCTATATGTCCTTCACCTCCACACTTGAAACAAGTACCTCTGAATGTCCTCTTATCAAATCCTCTTCCTTCTCTTCTATATCCTTCATTTCGGTATGAATTATAGTTGCCTCTGGGATGAAAATTTCTATCATTTCTTTGGTATGTATTAGTATTCCTATGATCTTTCTTAAATGCATTCTCAAACTTGTTCTATTTTGAATGTGATCTGTCTCCTCCGAAAAATGTTCTACCTCTCAAAAATTTACCTCCTCAGCCTCTCAGCCTCTGATCATGCCTCTTATTCATCTTCTCTTCAACTTTCAGGGAAAACTGATATGCTTCTTCCAAAGATGTCATCCTTACCAAGCTTACCTCTTCTTGAATGTTCAATCTTAGTCCATTGATGTATCTAGCCACTTTCTCCTTGTTTTCTTCACTATGTCCTATCCTTATGATCATTTTATGAAATTCTTCACTGTACTCCTTCACAAATTTCTCCTTTTGTCTTAGGTTTTGCAATCTTTGCAACAGCTTAAACTCATAGTTAGCATGGATAAATTGATTCTTCAACTTTGTCACCATCCTATCATGTTTTGTAATCTTTTCTTTTCCTCTTATGTTTCCTTCCAACTGAACTTCTTTCCACCATATAGCAACATGTCCTTTCAACTTTGTCTTTGCAAATATCACCTTCTCTGGATCTTCATTTTCCTCATATTCAAAGTATTCTTCCATGTCATTTATCTAGTCAATCAATTCTTTAGGGTTCAAATTACCAGTATAGTTTAGTACATCAACTCTAGGTCTCTTTCCAATTTTTAAAATCGCTTGCAGCATCTTTACTTGATTTGATTCTACTTCTTCATCACCTCCTAGGGTTTTGCCAATTTGTTCAACAAATTGAAATTCTTCATCATCATCGCTTTCAACATTAGGTCTTAGTGTCAACCCTCTTCACCTATCTTCTTCAACAACATCCAAATGAATTTGCATTGTTTTCATCATCTCCATCATCTCACCTATTCTACCAGCCATTGTTCCAACAGCAGCAACTCTTCATGGCAGCATTCTTCCTAGGATCAAGTGTAAACTGCCTCAGTTTGGAAATCAGGCTATAAGGTGACAACTACCTCACAATCGACGATTGGTTGCAACACAAGTAACCTACCTCAATTTGGTGATCTATCCACGGCAAGATCTTACAGAGTTCCCTCACCAATTTTGATCAATTCGCTCCCAAAGATTCAAACTTTTGCTCTGATACCACTTGGTGTAGTCATGATAGGAGGGTTCATAGAATGAATTATCTAGACTATGTAACAAGAGTAAACACAACAGAAACAAATCAAAGAAATGGAACAAATGTAGATTTAGTCATTCAGTATATCATAGAATTCAAATAGAGATTAGCTTGCAACATGTGGGCTTACATTTAGGGCACATAGGCCTGATTACATGTGCAAGATAAAGGTTTGAAGCTCCTCCACACAAAAATCTAAACTATCAATCTTCTAAATCATGAGAACTAACTGAACTACTTTTCTAAGGATCTATTACATCAATATATATCAAATCCAGAACAATAGATTCCTTCGTGTCGTCCAAAGAAGGTCACAAACTCCAATGAAGAGCTGTAATGTTTGAACACGGATAGGTTGGACCTAAATGCTTAGAACCCCTCTAGAAAATGAATGGAAAGATGTGTGGATCTTTGGGGAAGGTCGGTCACAAACCAAAGATCATTGAATGATGTGTCATTAGGCTCCAACAATCAGGAAATGCTTCCGCAGGTTTCTCCTCCAACTAGTTGTTTGTGATTATCAGGATGCTCTGTTCTGAGAACTAGTCGATCTTCTTATAGTGATATCTTTCTGATAATGATGTGTGGATCTCTAAATTCTAGATATGGTGTAGAGGAATTAATGTAGATGCTAAGTCTAGCTTCGTAAGGTCTAAAATACTACTGAAGTAAAATGTGGACCAAAATGCAGAAACTACTTCTGACTGAACTGCCTGAATTAAACTGGAAAATGAAAAGAAACAAACTAAACTACAAACAAAATGAAATGCAAATGTTTTGGTTGATGTAAGATTACTCTTGAACCTAGGATTCTCTTGCATCATTATTGCTTTCATAAAATCTTCTTGCTACCATGATTACACTACCCTAGATCTTCCTTAGGCTATTAGGCCTCTTCCAAAGAACCTCACTCTGATACCAATTGTTGATAGCAAGGAATATTGAGAGGGGAGTGAATCAGTATTCCACAAAACTACTTCTTCACAAATTTATTTATCCAATCTCCAAAGTTGATAATATGAAAGCAGAATAAACATAGAAACATCAACCACAAAGACATAACACATGAACACTAGGATTTTTATGTGGAAAACCCAAAAAGAGAAAATCCATGGTGAGTGTTAGCTCACAATATATTAATATAGCATAATACTAGATTACAATAAGGTTCACTATGTTAGGGCTCACTGCCTAGAGAAATTCTCACTCCAAGAAAGGCTCACTACCTAGAGAAAGAAGAAGAAAAGGAATGGTTCACTGCCATGTTTAGCTACTCAAATTTTATCTACACATGCATGATTACAGCTCTAATGAAGCACTAAAAACTGATTCAAAATGCTTCATGTCTGACTGCTCTCTTTCAATGCTCTGCCCTTACATGTGAATAAGACCTCTCTTGTTTTGCTTTTTACAAAATTGCTTCACACTGTAAGTTACACATATATCTCTATCGCATTCACATCTTCCACCAAACACTAAATTTGATCCTTTATATATATATATCCATAACACTTAGATCCTCCATATTAGGTCAACCGCATACAATTCAAACTTATTATGTCAGCCTCTAATTTAGACTGCCACTGATTCAGTTCATCTGTCAGACTACATCTTTTCCTATGGACCATGGGGCTTGCCCAAAATCATGTCAAGGACTCTTCAAAAATCATAGATCATACCTTTAGAATTGCAAAGCAGAATATCCTTTAGTGGCAAAATGCAGACCATCAGAATCTCGACTCTGTCACAGTCAAACTCTATCAAATGGTGTAGTGATACTCAATAGCTTGTAGCTTTCTTTCCAATGGATGTCAGACTCTACAACTCTAGATTTAGGTAGTCATGACATGTCTTTTGGTTGCCTTAGAACTACAAAATAAAATATGCACTTGTGGAGAAATGCGGACCATTTTATTTTACACTGTACACATTTCCTGTCTTATCTCTGTTCATCTAGACTTAGACATTTTCTCCAAATGACTTCTGGAGTAAGTCATGATTTGATCATTGGAATACATCATCATCAAATAGCTATGAGTCATCATACCTAAACTGTATTTGCCAATCTTCATCTGCAGAGGCATATTGATTCACTTTTTGTCCCTTACTCTGAACACTATCCATACTTGGTCATTTTGGCCTTCCAGACTTGAATACTTTTGTGCCTTATTGCCAATCCACGTTGGTCTTTGAGAATGATATCTTCTTGTCATGTTGATATAACCTCTTTGCCTTGGTGCCATCAATGACAACACTCAAGTCTTCTTCATAGCAATGTCTCTTGCCAACACTTGATACTAAGAGGAGGGGGTGAATCAATATTCAAACAAATATCAAACCCTTCAGAGAAAATTGAAACTTAATCTCTATAGCATTAACAAAAACATAAAAAATCAACATAATGCACAACACCACATAGCACTAGATATATGTGGAAAACCCCAAAGGAGAAAACCATGGTGAGAAAAGCTACTAGGAGATACTGTCCTAATCTAGCCTCACAAAAAGAATCACAGTTACAACTTTGTTTTATGGCTACAACCCAAGGAGGCTACTATTCCCTGTCAAAAGGTTTTAGGGTAACTCCCAAGGAAGCTACAACTCCCTGCAAACTTTGTTTTAGGGCTTCAACCCAAGGAAGTGTTATGCCCACATTTCCCATGCGGTCACAACATGCATCACACGTGTCATGTCCACATGTGTCATGTGGTCATGACACAAAATATCAAAAATTTTCCCACGCTTCCCTAGAAACCTCCTCGCACGCGTAAGTGTGCTCAGTGGCGTACGCTTAAGGTGTAAACAAAACAATTGTTAGTGGGGTAATACACACATGTGTGCATACCCAAACGCAGGAAGGCCAACAAGGGGGTCATCGTGATGAGGTTAATGTCGCTACAAGGGTTAAACTTACAAAGCTCCTAAACCCTAAATTCTAAAAAATTTTGGCAGCATAATGCCTCATGGGTGTGAGTGGGATTTATTACACTAACACTAATCTTGGTCATGTGGTTTCTTGATTTAGGTTAATCTCACTAATTACTTTGGTACAACAATTGATTAAGTTGATTGATCATTTTTCAACAAAGCACAATCATCTGTTCTCCTTCACATTTTCTGAAATTTAATATTAATTTCTCCTCCTTCTGATCTTAGCATTTTCAACAAAGCCTATTCATTTGTCCTCTCTTCCATTTCTCTAAAATTTAATTTTGATTGTATTTCTTTATGTTTATCCTTCTTTTCTTCACGTTCTCTATCAATCAGAGTTATCACTGCATCCTTCACATTATTCCTAATTTCTTGGTAAACCAGATCACTTAAATAGGGTTTACTAACTTCGCTTGACACAGTCTCCTAGGTTTCCGCTCTAGGTTGCATCTCAACATTTGAATTAATTTTGATAATTAAGTTGTCCCTAATCAAGATTAACGATAGGTCAATCTTAGTTCTCTTAGCCCACTTCGGAAATGCCACACATTTTCTCCTCTTTGTTTTCACTTTTATCTTTCTTTCTCTTTTTCTCTCTTTTTTTCTCAATTGTGTTGGCAAGAGACACTATATGGATTCATGAATGTTGTCATTGATGGCAACAAAGGTTATCCCACACATCCGCAATGCATGATAAGTCCTCACCAGAAGTCAGATTGAAGAAGTGTTGAGGTCCAGTAAGCAAGAATAGAGCAGTCAGTAAGGTTCGACAAACAGGTCCGGATCTCTCAGTAGAAGTATCTCAGTGAAGTGTGGATTTGGGGAAGTCAAGAGGAGTATCTTGACTGATAGATTCCAAGGTTTGAGCCTTCGGTGTGGAAAGGATAAAGAGATATGAATGCTTGAGTGTCAGGTTTCCAAGTGACAGTGTGAACAGAGGAAGAACTGACTGGCAGAACATCAGACATTATTCCAGATGTGTTACTGATGTTGGTAAAGATTATGAAGGCATAAATTATGGTTGGACGACATGATTGATGATTTCCACAAGTATATCCTTGATCTGCATTACTTGGTAAGCAAGGATTCAGTTGACAGATCAAAGTTTAGGAAAAATATTGACTATTCTGGGTGTCGACTAGAAAGGTGATGAAATCACTTGTGCGGATATATATACAAGATATATTTAGTTATGAGAAGTGTTGAGGTTGTAAGCAATGTGTGAAGAAAAGCAATAGAGCCGAATAAAAGCAGAAAGGAAGATCTAGTATGTAAAAGAAGAGCAACATAAAAGAAGAGGAAAGATGAAGTGCAGCAGATCAATGTATAGAGCCTAACCAGAACTGAACTCCAGCATATATTGATGCTCCTTATTAGGTCAAGTATTTTATTACACTCTTTATAAATTGTAGACAGTGTGTCTCTTATAGGCAGTGTGCCTCTTGTGAGCAGTGTGCTCGGGCAGTGAGTCCTAATTGGCAAGTGCCATTTTATACTTCCATTCTTCTAACAGAGAATACAATCTTGGGTTAATCACCCCGTGGTTTTCTCCCTTAACAGGGTTTCCACGTCAAAAATATTGTGTCATGTGTATTTCTATTTCATGGTTATGTTTGCTTGTTTGAATTGATGCTGCACTAATTGTTAAGAAAGTTTAGAAAGCTGAAATAATTAAGATAACTAATTCACCCCCCCTCTTAGTTATCAACAATTGGTATTAGAGCCAAGTTCCTCCTAAACAGAGTCTAACAGATTGAGGAAGATCTGGGAATCCAAATGGATGCATATGGTTTAAAGGAGCAACTCAAGACTGCCCTTAATGATCTTGAGCAGTCAAACTCTGAAGTCAATGAATTAAAGGAAAGACTCAAATAAGCTGATGATTTCATGAGAGAACTAAAAGACAAATTAAGTCTCTCTATGAAAAAGAGAAAGGAGCTACTTCAGCAATTAGCAAGTCAAGGTGAAGCAAATGATGCAAATGAAGATCTGAAGGAGAAAACCAAGTTATGTGAAAAGTTATCAAAAGAAATCATTATGGTAAGACATGAAATGAAATTAAGAGTTATGAAGTTTACCCAAGAAGTTGAAGAGAAAGAAAAACTGAAGATAATCTAAGACAATCTCTCAAGGAGAAATAAGAAGATTGCCACAAGATGGATAGAATTATCAGACATCTTGAATCTGATCTTGAAGATGCTAAAGATAATGAAGAAAAACTTGAGGATCAAATTGTCTCTCTCAAAAGGGATCTTCAAACAACAAATGAATATAAAGAGAAATTCAAGATAAGTTCTGCCCAACTTGAAGTTCTTCTTCAAAGCCAAAAGAGGGTAGATGACAAGTGTGGTTTGGGATATGAGAAAGGAGAAAGCTTCGGATCTGGTCAGAAGAATTTTAGATTAGAAAATCCAAGGAACAGGCCTAGAAGTCCTCCGGTAAGGCAACCTAATGCTCAAAGATATCCATCCTTCAATGGATACTGCCACAACTGCAATAACTTTGGTCATAAAACTAATCAGTGTAGAAGGAGAATGAATTAGACTAATACATCCTTGTCCGAACAGTGCTTCAACTGCAAAAGGTATGGTCACAAATCTCATGAATGCAGAAATATGCAAATGAATAATTCATTCAATGGTAGATGATTTGCATGCAATAGAATGGGTCATATGGCTAATCAATGTAGATCAAGAGGATATCAATCAAATATGCAAAGAAATGTTGTTTGCCAAATTTGCAATAGATTCGGTCTTATAGCAACATTTTTTAGAAGCAAAAATTAGGATAAAAGAGGTTCGGTATATTATAATCAGAATTAAGATTAGGGAAAACAAAAAGTAAATGCGGATGAGGTTCAAAGTGAGATGAACAAGATTTGGGTAAAGAAAAGTATAGAAAATGTAGGGGATGGATCCACACCAGACTCTGGTGCTGATATTCCTTAAAAGGTGAGCTCTGGCTCAGGGGGATACACAAAGAAAACCTTGTTCCCCCAGCCAGTCAATTGGTGCCAGAACTGGCATAAGGAGAGTTGCAGATTAAAAAGGGCTCACAAGAGAAACATCTAAAAGGGGTATGGTAAAGTTTTGAGAGATCCGAAAGAAGATTTGTAGAAACAAATCCTTCCAGAATTGTTCTGGTAAAAATAGATTCTTTACAAGTTTGGTCCGGTATGATTCAAACTATGGTATCTTGATCTACAAATAGATCAAATGACTAATGAAAGGAAGATAGATTATGATGCAGGAGCATCCAGTGGTGTAAGGGCAATCTTGCATCACCCAAAAAGAAGTTAATTCAAAATCATTGTAGTTGTTTTCATTTCTTTCCATAATTAGTGTTTCTGGTTCCATAATATCTAGAATAATAATGTAGGACTTTCAGTTTTTCTAAAACTGCTAAAAATAGCGACCTGCCTAATTAGGAAAGTGTACCTGCTATTTTTAGAAAGTTTGCATTTGGGCACGTAACGAAGCAAAAACTTCTAGAAAGTTACATAATGGAAATATAAGACCTTTGGCAAAGGAATCAGGCAAAGATCATTTGTGAGCTAAAAGATATTAATGTTTTTGTTTTCTGAAAAGCCCCTGAAATTTTTTGGAATGAGATATGAGGTACTAAAACTTTCCATAACGTCCCAAAAAGTTGACGAAATCTATTTAAGAATTTCTGGCATGATAGTTCACATCACGAGCTTTCTGACACTTGAAACAGTTCGTCAATTGGACACCCGGATCAAAAGTTATGCTTCCCGGAAGTTGACCTACTTTTGGAGGGAGTTGCAAAATTTGAAATTTAGCTGGAAGCCGCCAAAAAGTGCTATTTATGACTATTTTGGGAACCCTGGGCAGTAGTAGAGTTAAGGGGGGCCAGTGTAGAGTCAAGAATAGGTGGGAAAATAGAAACCCTAGCTGATTTGGGGTTACAGAAGGCTAAAGATTCTAGAGTCTTGAGGTTGGGAAAGCTGTAATGTGTTGCAGCCAGTAGAGGATTCATCCTCTAATTGTAATTAAGCTTCTGTAATGTAATGAGTTACCCAGTTCAATAAAAGAAAGTTCTATTTGCTGTGTTCAATATCTATTATTGTGTGTTTTGTGATTTACCCCCTTCATCAAGTGGTATCAGAGCAAGGGTTCCTGAGTGTGTACATAGATCGCCGACCATGAGGCAGTTTGCACCAGGACGTGAGGTTGTGGGTTTGCTGCAGAGACCAAGATGCCTCCATGAAGAAATCGTGTTGGGAGGAATGCTTTGACGGAAGAGGGTTTTAGAGCCCTACAAAGGCAAATCGATGCATTGCAAGAGGAGCTACGAAGAGGGTTTGAGCCGAGGACAAGAGAAGAAAGTGAAGATGAAGTTGAAGAAGAGCTATCTAAGGAAGAACAAGAAGCTACCGAAGATGCTGCAGAAGTAAAGTTGTTGAGGGTCATTTCGAAGATCGAAAAGAGGCCCAGGATCGAAGTTTCTACATATTCTGGAGATTTGAATCCAGAACAGCTTATTGATTGGATCAATAACATGGAGGAATATTTTGAGTATGAAGATGTCGAGGACCTAGATCGGGTTAAGTTTGCAAAAACAAAGTTGAAAGGCCACGCCAATATTTGGTGGAAGGAGGTCCAATTAGAGAGGAACAGAAGAGGAAAAGCAAAAATTACCAGATGGGATTGGATGGTGGAGAAACTGAAGAAGTAGTTCATTCCTGTGGACTATGAGATGGAGTTGCTAAAGAAACTACAAGGACTGAATCAAGGTAACAAGTCTGTTAAGGAGTATACATAAGAGTTTTATAAAATCACTATCAGGACAGGCCATGTAGAGCCCAATAAGGAGAAGGTAGCCCATTACATTAATGGGTTGAGGCTGAGTATTCAAGAGGAGTTGAGCCTGGTCAGAATGACCACCATAGAAGATGCGTACCAGTTTTCCTTAAAGGTGGAAGAGAAGCTAAATAAAAGATTTGACAGTAAGCAAAGGGGAAGAGGTCAAGGCGGAAGGAGTGGTGGAAGACCCTATGGGGGCCGAAATGAAGATGCAAAGAAAAGTGAAGAAGCTGGTACTAGTCGAAATTAGAGAGGTGATAATACCTACCGCCCTCGTGACCAGAAGAATAGTGAGCAAAGAGGAAGAGGAAGAGGCAGACTTTGGCAAGGACCTGGAAGAGGAGGTTTCAGAGGAACCTATTTCCAATGTGGAGAAGAAGGGCATCGAGCATATGAGTGTCCGCAACATCAAGGAAGGATGAATAGAAGACCTGAAGGTAATGCACGAGTTGCACATGTGGATGAAGATGCACAGTCTCAGCGCTCTGAAGATGCAGAAAGGGGAGAAACCCTAGTTGTCAGAAGAACTTTGTTGAATGAGGAGAAAGAACCCAATTAGAGGAAGAGTTTATTCCGCACAAGGTGCAAATGTGAAGGTAAGTGTTGTGATATTATTATTGATAGTGGAAGCACTGATAATCTTGTTTTAGAGGAGATGGTTGACAAGTTGAAGTTGACAAGAAGAAAGCATCCACATCCATACCAAATTGCATGGTTGCAGAAGGACCATAGAGCTTTGGTCAATGAATAGTGTTTAGTGAAGTTCAAGATTGGTGACTACCATGATGAGGTGCTGTGTGACATCATACCGATGGATGCATGTCATATGTTATTGGGGAGGCTGTGGCAGTATGATCGGAGTGCTGTCCATGATGGCCGTGCAAATACATACTCCCTAACAAAGGATGGAGTCTGTCATAAGTTGAAGCCCTTGAAGGAGGTGGAAGAAAAGGTATGCAGTACTGCCAAAATTTGCTTGGTAGATGGTAGAAAGTTTTTGGAAGGTATGAAGCATGAGCGTCATTGTTTTGCATTGATTCCTAAGATTAGTCAAGAGAAATATGAAGATGTACTAGCAGAAGTTTCATATATGTTGGAAGAGTTCCAGAACATTATCTCTAATAATGTACTAGAAGGTTTACCACCAGTAAGGAAGATAAGTCATCAAATGGATTTGATACCAGGAGCCAGTTTGCCAAACAAGGCAACCCACAGAATGACCCCTGCAGAGAATGAAGAGCTGAATAGACAAGTTCAGGAGTTGTTGAGGAAGGGACTAATAAGGAAGAGCCTAAGTCCATGTGCAGTACCTACAGTACTAGCACCAAAGAAAGAAGGAGAATGGAGGATGTGTACAGACTCTCAAGCCATCAATAAGATAATGATCAAGTATAGATTTCCATTGCCAAGAATGGATGACATCATGGACTGTTTGAGTGGAGCAAAGTACTTCACGAAAATTAACCTGAAGAGTGGGTATCACCAGATCCGTATCAGAGAAGGGGATGAATGGAAGATAGCCTTCAAGACAAAGGAAGGTTTGTATGAGTGGTTAGTCATGCCATTTGGGCTAACCAATGCACCGAGCACATTCATGCAGCTCATGAATGAGGCACTAAAAGAATTTTTGGGAAGTTTTGTTATTGTTTATTTGGATGATATTTTGATTTTCAGTAAGACTTGGGATGAGCATCTGATGCATATCAGAAGAGTTCTAGAGAAGCTGAGGGAGGAGAAGTTGCTGATTAATCTGAAGAAATGTAGTTTTGCAAAGAAAGAGTTGGTATACCTGGGATTTGTTGTCTCAGAGGAAGGTCTTAAGATGGACCCAGAAAAAGTAAGGGCTATCATTGAGTGGCCTACACCAAGGAGTGCAACGGAGGTAAGATCTTTTCATGGTTTAGCAAGTTTTTACAGAAAGTTTATCAGGAATTTCAGTAGCATTTGTGCACCTCTAACTGAGACAATGAGAGGGAATAGAAAAGAGTTTAGATGGACTAAAGGAGCAGACAAGAGCTTTGATACATTGAAGCAGAAAGTCGTAGAACAACCTGTTTTGGCACTTCCAGATTTCAATAAGGTATTTCAAGTAGATTGTGATGCTAGTGGTAGTGGTATAGGAGTTGTTTTGAGCCAAGAAGGTAAGCCCATTGCCTATTTTAGTGAGAAGCTTAATGATGCCAAGAAAAAGTATTCTATTTATGATCAGGAATTTTATGCAATAGTTCAGGCTTTGAAGAAATGGAGACATTATTTGTTGCCAAAAGAGTTTGTTTTGTGTACTGATCATCAGGCTTTGCAGTATATTAATAGTCAAGGGAAGTTGAACCAAAGGCACTTAAAATGGGTTGAGTTTTTGCAGAGTTATACCTTTGTTTGGAAGCACAGGAGTGGGAAGTCCAATAGAATTGCAGATGCCTTGAGCAGAAGGCAAAATTTGTTGACAGAAATGAAGATAGAGGTTGTTGGGTTCGATGAGCTCAAAAGTTTGTATCTTGAAGATCTAGATTTTGCAGAGGCTTGGAAAGCTTGTCTGGAGCCTGTTACTTTGGATGGGACAAAATGGTTGGATTTCATAATCCAAGATGGCATGTTGTTTAGAGGAAGCCAGTTGTGCATTCCGAGGAGTTCCATGAGAGAGAACCTGATTAAGGAGAAGCATAGTGGAGGATTGGCTGGACACTTTGGTTGAGATAAGACCATTTCTATTGTTGGTGAAAATTATTATTGGCCACAACTGCAACAGGATGTGAGGAAGTTTGTGTAGAGTTGCAGAGTATGTCAGATGGCAAAAGGAACAAGTCAAAATACAGGATTGTATCAACCATTACCTGTACCAGAGAAGCCATGGGATGATATTAGTATGGATTTTGTTCTTGGTTTACCAAGGACATAGAGAGGGCATGATTCTATTTTTGTGGTGGTGGACAGATTCTCAAAGATGGCACATTTTATTCCTTGTAAGAAGACTAATGATGCTGTTCATATTGCAGAGTTATTTTTCAGGGAAGTGGTGAGACTACATGGTCTACCAAAGAGCATAGTTTCAGATCGAGATACCAAGTTTGTTGGTTATTTCTGGAGGACATTGTGGAAGAAGTTGAATACAGATTTGAAGTTTAGTTCTGCACACCATCCACAGACTGATGGACAAACTGAATTAGTGAATAGGATTTTGGGTAACCTGCTACGATGCTTAGTAGGAGATAAGCCCAAGGGATGGGATTTGATTTTACCACAGGTAGAATTTGCTTACAACAATTCTGTCAATAGGAGTACTGGTAAATCACCATTCTAGATGGTATATGGCAATAGCCCAAGAATGCTTCTGAGTTAAGGAAGCTAAACAATGGAGAAAAGATAAGTACTAAAGCTGAAGACTTTGCAGAACATCTGAAGAATTTACATGAAGAGGTGAGAAAGCACATTAATAAAATAAATATTCAGTACAAGGCTAAGGCTGATCAGAAGAGGAGATATAAGGAATTTTAGGTAGGAGATGAAATCATGGTTCACTTGAGAAAAGAAAGGTTCCCAATTGGAACATACAATAAGTTGAAAATGAAGAAATTTGGACCATACAGAATCCTGAAGAAGCATGATTCAGGAAATGCATATGAGGTAGAGCTGCCGAGTGGGATCAATATTTCCCCTGTTTTCAACATTGCTGATTTATCAGAATATCATGAAGATGAAACAAAGGATGGACCAATAGAAGTGCAGTGGAGTATTCTGGCATCTACTTCAATGGAGGTGATAGAAGAGATCTTGGATAGCCATGTGGGAAG
This sequence comes from Cunninghamia lanceolata, assembly GCA_027924645.1. Lineage (NCBI taxonomy): Eukaryota > Viridiplantae > Streptophyta > Pinopsida > Cupressales > Cupressaceae > Cunninghamia > Cunninghamia lanceolata. The sequence goes on from BSBN01000870.1 coordinate 7,787,805, forward strand.
AAGTACTCAGAACAAGAAATATGAAGAATATCTGGTAAAATGGAAAGGAAGGCCTGTTGAAGATTCTTCTTGGTTGTCTAAGGCAGAGGTTGACTGTTTGGGTTTTCCTCACACAAACACATGAGACCTGACAGGGTCACTTCTCAAATTACCCTGGGTGTCTGATGTAGGAGCATCCAGTGGTGTAAGGGCAATCTTGCATCACCCAAAAAGAAGTTAATTCAAAATCATTGTAGTTGTTTTCATTTCTTTCCATAATTAGTGTTTCTGGTTCCATAATATCCAGAATAATAATGTAGGACTTTCAGTTTTTCCAAAACTGCTAAAAATAGCAACCTGCCTAATTAGGAAAGTGTACCTGCTATTTTTAGAAAGTTTACATTTGGGCATGTAACGAAGCAAAAACTTTCAAAAAGTTACATAATGGAAATATAAGACCTTTGGCGAAGGAATCAGGCAAAGATCATTTGTGAGCTGAAAGATATTAAAGTTTTTGTTTTCTGAAAAGCCCCTGAAAATTTCTGGAACAAGATATGGGGCACTAGAACTTTCCATAACATCCCAAAAAGTTGATGGAAATCTATTTATGAATTTTCGGTGTGATAGTTCACATCACGAGCTTTTCAGTGCTTAAAATAGTTTGTCAATCGGACACCTGGATCAAAAGTTATGCTTCTCGGAAGTTGACCTACTTTTGGAGGGAGTTGCGAAATTTGAAATTTAGCTGGAAGCCGCCAAAAAGTGCTATTTATGACTATTTTGGGAACCTGGGTAGTAGTAGAGTTAAGGGGGGCCAGTGTAGAGTCAAGAATAGGTGGGAAAATAGAAACCCTAGCTGATTTGGGGTTACGGAAGGCTGAAGATTCTAGAGTTTTGAGGTTGGGAAAGCTGTAATGTGTTGTAGCCAGTAGAGGATTCATCCTCTAATTGTAATTGAGCTTCTGTAATGTAATGAGTTACCCAGTTCAATAAAAGAAAGTTCTATTTGCTGTGTTCAATATCTGTTATTGTGTGTTTTGTGATTTACCCCCTTCATCAGATTATCACTACTCCCCTAGAATAACTTCAAAATCTGTCTCAGTGATCCAGAAAGTTTTTTCTTTTCGAATAAGGTAAACAAGGCTAACCGGAATGAATTAGGTTGCGCATTTACTGCAGAATGAAAATTAGGGCTTCTTAGAAATAAAAGAGCTCATTCGCTCATCATTTGTACACTCACATTCGAAGAAAAGAGAAAAGGAGCTCTGCAACTACTTCTCCCAAAGATTAAGATGATTCTTCATATAGCTCAATCCGGATTTCATCATGTGTGCCCTAAACAGCGTAAAAGGTATTCTTCATTCTTGATATCTCTCAGTAAGATTCCTTGATGATGGCTACTCTGAATATAGTAAAGATTTTTGATAGACCTCGCCCCATATTTAAGAAGCATCCATACAAATCCTTGGAGGTAGATCCCCTAGGAGTCTTATCTAGTGTTCCGCATGGTGTTTTGCACACAAAAGATATTAGGGTTTACATACATGCAAATGTTGAAGAGTTTGGGGAATTCAAACTAAGAGATATCTATCACAAACAATTGATAGATGATGCTTTTGAGCTTAAACCAGAATATAAGGGCATCCAGGAGAAACATTTTGATCAGTTCATTCATTTCCCCTGCTTTGAAGAAGATGAATGGGTCTGATATGTGTTTAGTAGAGTACATGACAACTTTCTATGGCTTAACAGACCTTGTAAAATCACCAAGGAAGCAATTATGGCAGTAACTAGTTTACACTCCTCCAGAGGAATACCTGTCCTCAAATCTGTCAAAAACAACATTGTAACTGAGGCCACCAGATCAAAATTTGATAAGAGGGCAATGACCATTGAAGATATTATTGACCCGGATATCAAGTTTGCATCTATGATAATAGGATACAAGATATATCACTCCAGTAGGGAGAATTCAGTATCCAGAACTGCAGTATATACTGCCTATGAGATGCTAAGAAAGAATGCAGAATATGATCTCTGTGAACTTCTTTTGAGCCAATTAATGGAAAACATACAGAAGATCAAAAAGGACAAGAAGAACTCCTTTAAATATGGTGGACTAATATTATGCCTATTTTTATACTTCATGAATGAGCTGCCCGGATCAAATGGATGGGTATGGCAAAATGACAAACCGGTAGCAATTCAGATCAAAGATTACTTGCATGAACTTGGGGATGCTAAAGCAAGAAATACAGCCCTGTGGGGATATTTCAAGAATTTTCAGAACATGATGCAAGCAAGAGAAAGGATTCCCCAGTCTCTTGTTGAGAAATACAAAGACACAGTATATTTTATGGTAGAGACTAATCAGTGCCTAATGGAGGCAGTAGAACCAAGAACTATATGGATCGTGCCCATGGGGTATGAAGTTGATGAGAAAATTATGGAGCTGCATGTTCAACACATGCTAAGTTAGCCAAAGGATCCAAAGGCAGAAAGGTTTGGAACCTTTGAGGAGCTGAGTGTAAAGATTCATGTGGAACTCAGACAACCAGAGATCAAAAGGAAGGTAAGAAAAGAAGTTGAAGATGTTGCAAAAGGCTTGGGCATATCAAAGGAGGCACTTGATGCCATCAGGGAAAAGATGGAAAGGGTTGAGGAAGAGAAGAAGAAGGCAGAAAAGAAAAATGAGGAAAGGGCTCCAACAAAACCTTCCACCTGGACCAGATCATCAAAGAGATCTGCACCTACCACTGCCAAAGGCTCAAGGACATCAGAACCGGAAGCACAATCATCTGACAAAGGAGAGAAAAGAACAAAGACAAAAGCTACAAGAGCTTATGCCAGTCAAAGGGATGAAGAGGAGACTGAATCTGATGAAGAAATCAGGAAAATGAAGAAAAAGAAGAAAACATCCGGTCAACCCTCTACCGGACAGAAGGAAGAAGAAAAGACAGAGGAATATGTTGAAAAACCCACTCTTCACATTGATGACATAATCAAATCAATCATAGTGGACATAAATCTTCAGCCAATGGTTGAGTTCTATGATGATTATGGTGAAGCAGATCAGAAGATATTGCAAGATGCCACAGTCAGGTACCTAAATATCTACAACAAAGCATTCATTGAAATTATATCTCTGATCCCCAAAAGATTGGAGAAGGAACTAGAAATAAGAAAGAACAATGCCCAAGCCAAAGACCTAGAAATCTGGGAATAGATAGCAATTCAGCTATATCCTTCAATCGACCCCAAGACAATGAATATGGTATTCAAAGATTGTAAGGATGAGTTTAGAAGCAAAGCAAGGATGAATCAACTTATGCTTGGTGAGACTGACAAGGTAGCCAAGGACACAGAAGAGATTCTCTGGAAGGCCTTCAAAAGATTTAATCTCCCTATTATAAAGGACTTGGGTACTGACCCCTTGACCACAAATGTTGCAGAAGAATCTACTGAGAAAATAATAGAAGAGGTAATGAATACCGATGCAGAAACAACTAAGGACTTGGAATCCTCTGCTCCGTAAGAGGTGGCCCATGAACAGACCAACATCACTCCTCCGGTTTCCTCTGCTGACTCTGGATCCAAAGGAGAAGAAAGAATAAAGGAAAAAGAAGCAGAGGTGAAGGGAAAAGAAGATATCAGTACAAAGGTTGTGGAAGGGGAGAAAACTTCAAGAGATAGCTCTAAGAATGCAGAAGAAAAGAAAATCTGTCTCCGGCAAGAGACACTGCAAAAACTATCCAAGAATTCCTGAACAAAGAAACAATGGAGATTGATGAACTGGAGCTTCTACAAGGACCATTTAATTTTGATTCTCTTTCTCCGGTATAGACAATGAAGATAGCTTCATTTGCTAATGCAAAGGTTAAAGAAAAACTCTTGAAGTCTCACATGGAAGACTATGAGTTGATAGAAGCTGCTTCCGGAGTGCTTGAAAAGATTATGCCATCATTTCAGAAAGATCCCACAGCCTCCACATCTGGTAATCTCAAAACTCTAGTCAATAGAGTTAGCACACATTTTGATTCTCTAGAGAAGTCAGCTGAAGAAAAGGTCTGGAAGGAGTTTTTGGATAAGAGATTCTTTGAAGTACAGGGTCTGATAACAAATGATAGGAGAGTTATGGATATTGGGATAAAGAGCTTGGAAAATGCTCTCAAAGATGGCGGAAATATGTACAAATTTTACTTATCTTGGCCCACAGTGACCAAAGATATTGAGAGGAAAGTAAAAGAACAAGAGGATAAACTATTAAGTCTATCTCAAAGTTTTGATCCTCTCTCATCCTCCATAGTAAATCAAGAGTGTCAGACTATTGCAATCACAAATGCAATAAAGAATTTTGAGAAGGAAAGGAAGAACATAATTAGTCAGATGGGTGAACTTAGAAGGATCATTATCCCTAAGTTAGAGGCCATGCATGAGGCCATAAGTGAAGCTCAAATCACAACCCAGACCAATGATCCAACAGATCTAAAAAGGGTAGATGCATTTGCATTCCTATTGAGCGGTCATATATCAATTTTGGACAGAATGAAGCAAAGTTGGGCTACAAAATTCATTCAATTAAAAACAACTTTTGCAGACATACTTCAGTATATGTAAGTATTCCTTATGTATTTACTTATGCGGATAAAATTTTGAAAATTTTGGTATGTGGACCCTACCCTTTGCCATTGATGTCAAAGGGGGAGTGAAGAGCAGTGAAAAATGAGGAATCCAACTAAGGGGGAGTTCTGAAAAATGTATATAAAAACAGAGCATCAGCCAAGGGGGAGCATAGTGTAAACAATTAGTCATTTTTCACTAAGTGTTGCCGTCAATGCCAAAGGGGGAGATTGTTGGCAAGAGACACTATATGGATTCATGAATGTTGTCACTAATGGCAACAAAGGTTATCCCACACATCCGCAATGCATGATAAGTCCTCACCAGAAGTCAGATTGAAGAAGTGTTGAGGTCTGGTAAGCAAGAATAGAGCAGTTAGTAAGGTCCGACAGACAGGTCCGGATCTCTCAGTAGAAGTATCTCAGTGAAGTGCTGATTTGGGGAAGTCAAGAGGAGTATCTTGACTGATAGATTCCAAAGTTTGAGCCTCCGGTGTGGAAAGGATAAAGAGATATGAATGCTTGAGTGTCGGGTTCCCAAGTGACAGTGTGAACAGAGGAAGAACTGACTGGCAGAACATCAGACATTATTCCAGATATGTTACTGATGTTAGTAAAGGTTATGAAGGCATAAATTATGGTTGGACGACATGATTGATGATTTCCACAAGTATATCCTTGATCCAGATTACTTGGTAAGCAAGGATTCAACCGATAAATCAGAGTTTAGGAAAAATATTGACTATTCCGGGTGCCGACTAGAAAGGTGATGAAATCACTTGTGCGGATATATATACAAGATAGATTTAGTTATGAGAAGTGTTGAGGTTGTAAGTAATGTGCAAAGAAAAGTAGTAGAGCCGAATAAAAGCAGAAAGGAAGATCTAGTATGTGAAAGAAGAGCAGCATAAAAGAAGAGGAAAGATGAAGTGCAATAGATCAATGTACAGAGCCTAACTGGAACTGAACTCCAGCATATGTTGATGTTCCTTATCAGTTCAAGTATTGTATTACACTCTTTATAAATTGTAGACAGTGTGTCTCTTGTAGGCAGTGTGCCTCTTGTGAGCAGTGTGCTTAGGCAGTGAGCCCTAATTGGCAAGTGCCATTTTGTACTTCTATTCTTCTAACAGAGAATACAATCTTGGGTTAATCACCCCATGGTTTTCTCCCTTAACATGGTTTCCACGTCAAAAATATTGTGTCATATGTATTTCTATTTCATGGTTATGTTTGCTTGTTTGAATTGATGTTGCACTAATTGTTAAGAAAGTTCAGAAAGCTGAAATAATTAAGATAACTGATTCACTCCCCCCTCTCAGTTATCAACAAATTGGACGTTTACTCAAACTGATGTTTTCTCAATCTTCAGGTTTAGTTTTCAATAGCCTCATATGAACTGCATATGATGACTTAATTGCATTTATAAAGATACGCATATCTATATAAATGCAAATAAGCATATATATATATATATATATATATATATATATATATATATATATATATATTTCTAAGTTTCTTTTGTTAAAAATAAAAGAACATATTTTTCTTTTCATTTTCTTGGTATAATATTTGGGATAATTATTTAAACTTTCGTATTACATTTTCTTTTAATTAAAATAAATATATATAATATTCTTTTTAATTTATAATTATATGTTTCTTTTGTCGATAATAATCCCCTAATATATTTTTCTTTCTTTCTTTAAAAAAAATATGGCCTCCCTTTTTAAATTTATAACAAATAATTTATATATATATATATATATATATATTAATATTTTATAGTATTAAAATATTAGGTTTTCTTTTATAAAAACCAAAGTTTTTTCTTTTGTTTTCATGTCATATTTTATTTTGAACTTCACAAAGAACCCTAACATATTTTTTTTGTGTTGGGTTTGAGCAGGGCCATGGAGGCAAGGGCGGTGGTAGTAAAGGAGGAGAGGGACCTGCAAATTTCGCAGAGGGGCCCATGGATAGTGGGGAGATCGGTGGTGGCTTGGAGGGTACGCGGAGGCTGCACGGGAGAGAACTATTGGCAGGGGTGTGGGGATACGGGCTGCGGTGGATGGTATGATAGAGGCTGCAGGGGGGTAACGCATGGCGTGGGGTGTGGGTGGGGGCTCCACCCCCTCCCCACACCCAAATACAATGGTGGCAGCGTGGTGGGGGGGTTCAAACCCCCCACCCACCATTTTTTTTTTACTGTAATGAAATGTATGAAACAACAAAAATAATATACTTTTTCTCCCCATTTTAAATTTCAAATATTAATATTTATAAATAAATATATATACTCCACAATCTCACACAGAAATACTGTCAATTACTTTTTTTTGAAATACAGAATAATGAATATTTCATATTGCATTTTTATACTAATGTATTTTTAGATGTATAAAAAAAATAACATTTCATAAAACGGTATTATACAAAGATAAATAAAATCTATTTTCCTCTTAATTAAATTTCAAATTCCAATTCAAATGATTCAATTCAAATATAGTAAGCATTTGATTTAAAGGGAAAGGAATTAATTTTATTTGCATTTATTCACAACATATCAAATGCATGATTATAACAAAATTTCATTTCTTTTCATAATAACAAAACTACAACTTCATATAACTCATTAAAATTATCATTTTCACAACTCATATAATGAGATAAATTTTAACAAACTTATTTATAACAACAACTAATTCACAACTTTTCAAATAGGGTTATAAGGAAATAGACAATTCTAATATCCTTTTAAAAACAAATTTCTTTCCATAATCATTTCACAATTGGTAACAAGAATTTAATAAACACTATAAATTTTAACTATCAATACAATAAAAAAGGACTTTGCTCATAACTCAAGGAGACCAAATATTACAACAAGGGAGAGAGAAATTCTCCTCTTATATCAATAAGGATGTAGTCAATAACAAGTCCAAGCTCTTCTATAGAGCCTTAAGAGTAAAAGAAAATAAAATATTTTCTAAGTTCAAGTAATCTTCTCCAAGCTTCACATTAAGCTCCAAGAACCTACATATCACACAAGGGGAGAAAACACCACACAACTTGCTCTCCTCCCTACCGTAGACCCGCAAGAGGGTCACCCCCAAGCTAGGGAGATTTTCCACACACCTAGGGAATCCAATCCACTTCACAACAAAGCAAAACAACATCCCAAAACATAAATACACCCATGGATAATTACACAACACAAACTCAACTAAAGTGAGTCAAAGAGGCATAGGAGAGTGGACACACTCAACTCTAGAGTGCCACCCTTTCAAATAATATAACAACACAAATTCCTCATGGCTCAAGCCAAACTTGTTAACAAAAATTTCTAAGGAGTTCATATTTTGGCTCTCAAGCCATATAACAAAATTTCTCAAAGTCACACAAATGCCCTCAAGGCTTTCAACATCCCAAAACAAAGAAGTCAACTCGAGGAGGATCACTCCTCCCCTACCCCACACTTGATGAGCATTTCTCCCAAGTGGAAGAAGCTCTGTCAACACCCCAATACAAATTCCCCACAATAACAAAAGTTAGAACACAATCAAAAATATATTTCTCACGACCATCATGCAACAAAAAGAAAATACAAAGGAAAGGCCTTGAAATCCAACCTTAAAAATCCCTTTAATGGATGAAGTTGATGTAGAGCTCCTCTAAAGTCTCCTCCAACCTCAGCCACCAAACTCCCTCTATCCTTTTTCTCCCAAAAACACTTTTCAATAAACAAAAATCCTCCAAAAATTCAACAACCTTTCTCCCTATCCCAAGTGGGATTAAAATAACCCATTCCATGAGTTTAGAGGAATGGGGAGGTGACACTTGTCACCTCCTCACTCTTCCTCCAAACGACTATTGTGTCCCAACGGATGGGTGTTGACAAATGTCACTCACCCATCCCCAAAGTCTTCCTTACCCATACCACATGTGCTCTCTCCAACACGTGGGAGAGAAAAGGGGAGTTGAAGAGGGAAAGGGTGACACATGTCTTCCCCTCCTTCCTTCTTATGAAGGACCACACAACTCCATGGGGACTCTCACCAATTGTGAGGGAGACTTGAAGTCAAGTCCTCCACAATTGGTGGATTTTGGAGTCATCCCTAACCTTGGGAATGGAAAAGGGATGGGCTTGAGTGTTGGTACCACTCATCCTATCCCTCCCATACCTCCAAATTCGTCACTTAACTTCACTATGAAGTTAAAGTGACCATACGGAGGTTAACCAAGGGTTACCCAAGTCAAAAGGGACCCTAGACCCATGGGGTATAACCCAGGGTCAATTTCAACCTAGTTAGGACACCTAGGGTCAAGTTAAAACACAAGAAATGGGTCTCAAAAATTTAAAATTAAAAATGAAATTCAAAAAACAATTCTTACAACACAAATCATAATTCAAATTTACAAGAGGGTAGACCTAACCCATTCAACTTCATGCAAGACAACATTACAACATTAAATCAAACACAAAGTTGATCTCGGTTCCTCGTGGAACCAGATCGGCTTTACAAGGGATTACAACATCAGGTGTGGGATAATCTCCAGTATCCGTGGTTTTGTTAGAAATACCCGCACACTCAATTTCAAAGTTAATTCCACATATAAATATCATAGCCGAAGCAAATTTAAAACATGCATTCTTAAAACATTCCACAGTTCTCATAAGCATAATGAAATCACATTACAATTTTCTTTCTAACATCACCCAATTAGTTTTTCCTATAAAATAATAAAGTCTAACAATTCAAAATCCAGGATCAACAGTCCCACAAATATAAAAGTATCAGTAACAGTAAGGTAAATAGTCACATGAACAGAATGAAAAATGTAGGCCTCACAAGAAGCAACTACTCCCTAAACTAAAAACAAACTCAGAAAAGATTACAACATGATAGTCCTTCTACTATCTAAATCTGACAATGAAACTCAATTCTTTTGATGATTACAACTCTATTTTTTGCTTCTCTTTTAATGATTGCACTTCTACTCTGACAACTTTTGCAACTTCTTCAAATGTCTTCTCTATAGCTTATTGACTCACTACTTTCAGCCATCACAAAGTTTTACCTTTGGCTCACTACCTCCAGTAATCATTTAGGTACATTCTTCATTCCCCTTCTATCTCAAAAATATCTTCAAGATGAATCTGGATAGGATCTATTGCTTCTACTCTTTCTCTTTCAGTTGCACATCATAATGCATTACACACCCACATTTGTCTTCTTACACTCACTCTCACAATCACACCTCAGCTATCATAATGCATTAGACACTCACATTTGTCTTCTTATAGTCACTCTCACAATCACACCTCAGCTAGATCAATTGGGTTTATAATATATACACAATATTACATTGATTACATTACATGTGGGCCAAAAACAACAAGAATATTACAATTAAAAGTCAGCCAAAGATCAAACAACATGAAATGTGTAGAGAGAAAGCCCTAAAATAAACTCCACACAACACTATGAAGAGGAACACACCTTGTAGATTCCAACACATGCTTAACCTAGTCCTAAACACCTTTCACCACATCATCCTTCAAAGAATAAGATCCGCATGCCTCACATATTTGAAATAGGTCGGCCTTAAGCAAGAAAATATGAAGCTTGTAGCATATCGGCCATTACAACTTGGCAGTACTCATGGAAGATTAAAGATTACTTGTGCTTCTCCTAGATGAGTTAGCATGACTCATACAACATCTCTAAACACTCCTTGAACTCCACACAGCAAACACCTTGTGGTGCACACCTTCAACATACCTCAAGTGGCCAGGCAAAAGGATAACCTAGCAACACCTTCATTTCAGACCACAACCTATTCTAGAGAAACTAGAAAACACCTTACGAAGAAATAGGGAAAATCACAATATAGTCAGGATCATTCTCCACAAGTCAATTCACCACTTCATACAACAAAAAGTTGGTGCAAGCCAACAGAAATTGAAACTAGCCACCGAACAATATAGTTCTGCACTCTGTCACTTACAAATTTCTCTGCAGAGAGACAAATGATATGAAACTTTGAATGTAGTACCTTCACAAACCACTAATCTTAACTTCTAAACCCCATGACCATATCTTCAAAGGCAGAGGAATGCAGAGCATTCTCCTAAATAGTCTTTAAGGCAACTTCCTGCAAGAGAAACCTTCACCAACATTTAGAGACCAAAGCCTCCTTGTAGCATCACATACTTCCTTAGGAACAATAGGAGAGAGCATAAAACATGCTATAGACTATTAGTAACATCTCCTCAACATCAACATTACTTCTAATCCTCATCTTAATTCTTCTAATTCCCATCTTAATATATCATCATAATATCATCTATGCTAACAACAAACATACTCAATACAAATTTAATTGACATTAAACAAGGCATGACATCCAACCAGGAACATCCACCACATCACAATTAGTACACCATCATAGTATACCATCAACATGAGCATCAATTATAGCCCAAACTGAGTGTTGACATCAATGACAACCACACCAGTGACAATCTTAGGTAACATATGTGTAACAATTACCACAATAATTCCCTTGGACACTTTTAGTGCTCCACCTTGACATGTAAATTTATAACCTTCATAATCCTAAACTCCCAAGGAAATTAAATTATTTTTGTGTTTTGGTACTATTGAACACTCAAAATATTGAGAGGAGGGGTGAATCAATATTCTATTAAACCATTCATTCATTAAACCATTAATCCATTTGCCATATTCAATAATAGTAAAGAAAATAAAGCATAGAAAATAACACCATAGGCCATAACACATGAAAACTAGGATTTTTGCATGGAAAACTGAAAAAGGGAAAAATAATGATGAGTTTTAGCTCACAATATATTATGATAGAAAAAATGGATTACAAAAGGCTCATTGCAATAGTGCTCATTGTCCAAAGAAATGCTCACTATAACAGGCTCACTGGGCCATAAGGGCTCACTGCCAAAAGAAGATGCAATGGGTGGCTCACTGCCAAGAATAAACTATTACAATTGCATTTGCAAATGCATGGGGTATAGTTCCAATTAGGCTCAAAATATTGTCTCAAAGGTCTTCATTCTAAACTACTCTGTGACACTACTTTGCTCTGCATGAAAGTTAGATCTCTCTTTACAAACACTTGTCGCACATACTGGATCACAAAATTTCTTTCATTTCACACACACACACACATTCATCTTCACATCAAACACTAAAATGAATCACATATATATATTTGTAACACATACCATCTTCAAAATAGGTCGGCTTGCAAGTATGAAATGTGTAGTTATAAAAAGTGTAACTTGTCGGCCTTAATGCATTCACCAAAAGACTTTGTGGACCAAACCAACACTTCAAACACATTCTCTTATGTTAGTACAAACTAAAGAACTAGGATATGATTCTAATCAACAAATTCCTCCACACAAAGAATATCAAACCAGGTCAGCTTTCCAAACTGATTGACACAAGCTCAGACCATCTGTCAAAGAACAACTTGAAGTGCAGACATCCAAACTTCCTAAAACTCATATCCAAGACTCCTTAGGCATCCAAAACCTTAACTCTAGAACCACAAAACAAAATGATAACATCTAATGAAATACAGAGTACTAGAAGTTGTACTCTGTCGCTGCCAAACACTGTCAACTAAAATAGTGATACTTAGCCAATCACAACTACCTTTCTGGAGTACTTCACAATCTCAAATCTTGGATTTGAGTACTTCAAACATATCCCAATAATCCCTTAAAAATGTAGAATAAGATATTTCTTACCAGAGAAATGCAGACCAAAATAAGTTTGCTCTTCGCACTGCTTCATACTGAATGCTGTTATGCTGAACTTCTACCAATTGATTCTACGCTTTCAAAACTCATCTGAATGTAAAACTTTAGAATTAGAGTTTTCTAAGTATCACCAACCTTCTATTAGAACTATAGAATATGATCATCAAACTTGGAACAATGCGGACCATAATATTGTCACTTTGTAGTCATGTCTGTAGTCTTCCAACACTTAGCCAAAAATGCTTAAGTCTCTTTATTGGATCAAAATTCTCTATTCATATGACTTCATGAGGATTACTATAACCTCACAACCCATGTTACCATCAATGACAACACAATTCAAACATCATGCTTAGTCAATCTTAGTCATACCAGCAGTGTCACTATCAATGATGTTTGCCAAGTTGCCAACAATCTCCTCCTTTGGCATTGATGGAAACACATGATGTGAAAAACAACTTCTGTCTCCCCCTTACTTTTTACACACTTCTCCCCCTAACTGCTTGTACTCTTTCACATGATTCTCTCCTAAGTTGTTTTCTCCCTTTCTATTTTTCACATGCTTCTCTCCCCCTTTGACATCAATGGCAAAGGTTTATGATACATGAGTATATACAGATTGAATCTTCTTCCCTTAAGTAGTACACCAAAATTTCAAAATTGTTTCTATTGACCATATATACAAGAAATAAAAAACTTATTGAGTTTTGGGAGAATGTCCTTATAGATGTTCTTTAGATATACTGCATCTCCATCCCATCTTGTCTTAGCATTGCTCAAAAATTGTATGTGCCCATTAATTTGGGACACTAACTCTTTTGCTTTATCAATGGTAGCAGGGGCTTTAGTGATTTGTCTTATTTTATCTACTTTTACTACAAGTGTTGCTATAGATTCTATCTTAAAGCTCTGACAATTTCTCTAAGCTGACTCATTCTATTTTTTATAGCTTCTTTTTTACTCTATAATTTATTTATTGTAGAATGTAGGTTTCAACTTCTTCCCTCTGATTTCCATTAGCATGCTTTAAAGGATCATAAGTATGGGAAGTCTTGATCAACTATGCTTCCCAAACATCTATCTTATCTTTCAAATCCTTTGTGGTTGTAGGCCAAGTTAGAAAAAATTGATACAAATCACTAGCATCTTTCTTTGTTGTCTCTACACCTTGAATACTCTTATCTAGCAAGATTTTGTCCTTAGAGTATTTTTCATTAAGTTCTATTAACCTCTTGCTTGCAAATTCAGCCCTTACCTTCTTGTCTATTGGTTGTTCAAAGGATGCAAAATGAGAACTGATAGACTCCATGAGTTTCTTCATCTGCATTGAAGGAGTCAAAGAGGTGTCTATTTATACTAGGCATAATCTTCTAAAAAATTGTCATTGTCTTCCTATGAGATTTAAGAATCTCCTCTTGGGTAGTGGCCTGAAAAATTGTTTCCAACTTTAGCTTTTGCAGTGGGGACATAGTTGCCAAATTAAATTTCCCTTAAAGCAACTCAGATGTGTCCAAAATTTGAGTTTATCTCTGCTTTGCCAAAAACTCTCTTAGAGAGTCAAGTAAGCTTTCTCCAGTAGTGTCTCTTCTACTTTCACCAAGAGGCACTTTAGCATCATGACTTTTTAGAGAGTGTTCTTGAATAAAATCTTGTTCATTACCCCCTATTTTCGAAGCTAAATCATCAATCATTTTCTCATTGAATTCTCTTTGTTCATCTTGTCCTTCAGAGATTTTTTCCTTAGATGTGACTTTTACTTCTTCCTCTACATTCTTTTCCTCATTTTTCTCTCTCATCTCCTCATTGTTTTCTGAGTTTGTTGAAGGAGTGATCACACCTCAATCCACTAAAATTCTAGAAGGTGATTGAGATAGCACATTTTGTTCACTACCCACATCTAAAACTGCACTTGAATTGTCAACATCAGAATTCTACTTTTCTTCATCTGTGTCCACTACAGTTGGAATGTGAAGTTCATTAAGCACATTCAAAATTTTCTCCTTAGTTTCTCTTTCTAGCTTTTCCATCTCACTTTTGTCTCTGGCCATCAGAATATTAATTCTCCTTTTGGTTCTAAATTCTTCACTAAACCTTTGATTGGATTTAACTTTATCTTGTTCAGTGAGACTTGGAAAAAACTTCTTCAACACTATTTCCTTCATTTTTTCATCTTTAGCCATAGCCTCTTGTTTTCTAGTTGTTAGAATGCTAGTGAGGCTATCAGGTAGATCAGTCACAACTTCAATTAAAGCTTTATTAAACATGTGTAGGAATCTTACCACAATGGTTTTAATTATTTCCTTATTAGCATCAGACCTCTCATCATAAAGGTTTGCAATTGGCTTCAAATTTCCATGTACAAACACTACATTGATTGTGGTTTCTAGATCCATAGTGGCATCACTTATCTTTTCCTTTTTATTCTTCTTCCCCTTTTCTTTTCCCTTTCCGAAGGACTTTCCTTCTTTACTTGAGGAGGCTTCATCTTCTTTATTGTCAGTTTTTGTTCTTTTTGCCTTTGTTTCTTCATCAATAAGAAGAGATTCCTTTTTCTCCTGGACTAGTTCTTCTTCTTCTTGACTACCACCTCCATGGCTCACATAGATTCTACTGGTGGCTTTCCTTTTCACTCTTTTGTTCTTCTTCCCCATAACAAGATCTATTCTTTCATGAGTTTCCTTTTCCACATCAACTATAGGTAGGGGTCCAAAGGTCTCAGGAGTAGCTACAATAGAAGAGGAAGCCCTTGTTGTCCTTCTTGTCTCAGGAGTAGGCCTTGCTTGTTTAGTTTTCACTTCATACTTCTCTGGAGCCGTTGTTGCTTCAAAAGCTTGAGCCTTTGCTCTAGCTTGATCTATTTATTCTTTTATGAAACCTTTGCTTAGATATAATCCTCCACCCATTTTCTTACTTTTCTCTATGTATGTGGATGAGTTCATTCCAAATGAACTTTGATTGACTTTTCTTCATAATTCCCAAACCTTTCCTCTTTAGGGTCTCTAGGTTTACTTAGCATCAGATCTACTAGACCTATCAAAATGTCCTTAGTAACCTCATACCCCATTCTTAGGATCCACACTATTCTCGGTTTCATTGCCTCCATGAGGCACTTATCTTTAGTCACCATGAAGACAACATCATCTTTATATTTTTCTACCACACTTCTAGGGATTCTATCCCTAGCTTGCATTTTATTCTAGAATACTTTAAAGTATCCCCACATAGATGCACTTTGAGTACTAGTGCATCTCCAATCCTTAGAAAATGATCTCTGATTTGTACTGCTATAGGAATATGATTCAACCAAACAACATTTTCTACACTTGGCATCTCCCTCAAGAAATAGAACATCAAATAGATAATCAAAGTACCATACTTGAATGGATACTTTGTGTCTTTAGTCCTTTTCAATTTGTCCATCAATTATTTCTAGAGAAACTCACATAGATCACAGTCTACATTCTTCTTCACCATCTCATAGGCAGAGTAGATGGTTGTTCTGAAGATAGAATTCTCCCTATTGGAGAAATACACCTTCTATCTAATGATCATTGAAGCAAATGTCGAATCCTCAATGTCATTAATAGTTAATGCCCTCTTATTAAATTTAGCACCTATTAGCTTCATCACCATATCATTTTTCATTGCTTTCAACACAAGAACCGTTCTGGGGGAACATAACCCTATGATTGCCTTGATTGCATCCTTGGTTATCTTGTAGAGCACATCTAGCCACATGAATTCATTATGAATCTTGCTCAAAACATATCTAACCCATGCATCTTCATAGCATAGAACAAGAAAGTTTATCCATGTATCTAATTTCTTCTCCACTAGGGTACCATATTTAGTTTTCAAACCACGGTTATCATCTGTTAGCTCCTTCACATACACATCTCATATGCTAACAGGATTATATTCTTCCATATTTGCATGAATGCAAGACCTAATGTATTCATTATGGAGGATGTCATAGGGCATGCTGGAAAACACACCTTCAGGGTCTGTTTCCATGGATTTGAATGAATGCTTTTTGAATTTGGGTCTATACCTATCAGTTACCTCAATAACTTGTGGAGTAAACATTTTCATAGCTCAATGAAAGCTTTACAAGAGTGACGGCTGCAAATACCTTGTTTTTTTCTTTTGGTTAGGGTTTGATCACACGAGAGATTTGAGATCACCTTTTCTTTACTTCTTAGATCTCCTTGGTCACTTGAAAGTTTGAATGCAATGTGAATTTCCTTCAAATGATTTTTCTTATATCCCCTTTTCACCAAAACCTAAATTGCCATAAATGCTTTGTTTCCAAATAGTTGTTAACACTTCCTCTACAACTCACAGTCAAAATAAATTACTCTGCAATCTTCCACATTAGACTCTTTTCTACCAGAATTTTCTTCAAAAGATCAAATATACTATTCTTCAACTCATATCTTCATGTAGAGTGTTAGCACCACTTCTCTAGCTAGGGGAATAGGATTTTTCATTGAAGCTCCCCCTGAGCCAAAACTTTTAGTTCACTTCCCAGAGGAGGTATCTATACTAGAGGCTGGTACAGGCTCATCCTTGACTTTGTTAACATCCTTCTTGATCCATATCTTGTTACTAGTAGAAAAACAACAATAAATGACTGAAAAAACTACTAAAAATTGCATATAAATGACTAATCTTGGTCATGTGACCATTAGTTTATTTCCGATCATTTATAAAGTGACTAAATTTATGACTAAACCATTTTTAGTTATTTATTGGTTGTTTTGATTGATCAATTTTGTAGTATATTTAGTCGTTAATTTAGTCATTGATTGTTGTTAACTAGTCATTTATTTCATCATGGTAGTCATTTATTTAGTCATTGTAATCATTAATTGCCATTAGTTGGTAGTATATTTAGTCATTTGTATTAACTGACTTCCGTCCATTGGTAGTATATTTAGTCATTCACTGATTTCTATCAATTGGTAGTATATTTAGTCAGTTTAATTATTAATTGACGTCCATTAGTAGTATATTTAGTCATTTTAATCAAGGGGAAGAAGCATCACCACAAGATCACATCAACCATTTTGAAGCTTGCACAATGAAACAACTTTGAGAAGGTAAAAATAGCTTGTTTTATTGATAAAAAATGCTTACAAACAACATACAGATCTGAAAATAAGTTACAATTCTTTCTCTTTGCTAAAAAAACCTTCATGGTTACAATACATAGCTCAAAGAATGAGCAAGAAACTAGTTTTTTGAGTTACAATGCACCAAAAGATAGAAAGAAGCTTGTTTCAGCTTACAATACTTTTCCAAAAGTGAAAAGAACTGAGGAAAAAATGAAAGTAAACAAGCTACTTTTGACTATCCTATGCTAGAGGAGAAGTAGGACAGGTTTAAAATTCATTAAATGTTTCCTTTATGACTATTGCTGACTACTTCCTTGAACCTTGGGCACTTGAAACTTCCTTTCTCTCATGCTTTGAATGCTTGGAAACTTCTTGGTGGCATTGGAAAAAGACAAGTTGATCTTTTCAACTGTTATCTGCTCCTAGATGGTTACACATGTCATCTTTCTATTCAAACTGCCTTTATAAATGCTCCAACTCCTGCTCTATTCCTTCAAACTAGATAGACAACCTAAAGAAAAAAGAAAAAAAAGGACATAAACAAACAATGATATAATGCCACTTCAAATACCAGACATATAAAAATAATTTCAGCCTACAACAACTGATGTGAAAATAACTTGAGTAAACTCGAGAAGAAAAACAAGAAAGTAATAAATTGAATACAAAAACCATTAGAGCCTTGTCTCAAGGAGTTACCATCATGGCGAAATTCCTAAAATGCACCAAAACATAGTAAATTAATTTTTCAGCCATAGAACAAAAACCAATCACACAAAAGGAAGTGTTGGAATTTTTCCCAAACTGAATGCTTCTTTCTAGTTATCCCTACAAGGTAGCCATCATTGATCAATAGGATTCCTAGGCTAGGGGCCAATAGTACAGGAGATAGACTCTATAAATATCTCCTCTTCTTCTTTAGGCTCTGCAGAACCAAGGGGGGTATTCCCTATTCAACATCCACAATATATGCTTGGGGATTTACTGGGATGTTGATACAAAGTAGATAAATCCTCTCTTATGTAGACCAAAACTATGAAATAAGTGCAAAGGGGCTATCTTTGGGCCTATGCTCAGTTGTGAATCAGAGGATTTTGGTCCTAAAACTACTTCTAATGTCCTAATGGTTTGTATTTGAAGTTTTGAGTTGGTTTTAGTATTTGGTTGCAAGACTGGGACCTTGGGTGTAACCTCAATACAAGACCAGACTGGTGCCTATCCAGGGCTTGGAGTCAATATATGTGTGTGTGTGTGTGTGTGTGTGTGTGTGTGTGTGTGTGTGTGTGTGTGTGTGTGTGTGTGTGTGTGTGTGTGTGTGTGTGTGTGTGTGTGTGTGTGTGTGTGTGTGAGTGAGTGTTTACCATAGACTTAAACAATAATCATATTTCAAGGGGGTATTGTAATGTCTGCCTTGCAGACATTGCCCAAGGATAAGTATTCAGTTATTTATGCTTACAAACATCCTTATTGTAATATATTCTTCCCAATACTTAACCTAAAACATTTAATCTACTCCTTGAGAAGAAGTAAAAAATCAAGCATTCAATATAGCAAACCCATATCCTAGAATCTCAAACACCCCTTAGCTGTTTAGATTTAGAAGAACACATTCAACTTGGAGACAAATAATAGAATACATGCAATGAAACTGATGAATTCCATGCATGAGACATTCAACATATAACTCATAAACTCACAAGGCACCCAAAATAGAGCCACTAGCCAAATTGTATCTTCTTACAACACCAAAATTTGTCTAGTTTTCAACAACCAAAAATGAGTAACACAGTTTGCATTTTATAGCAAGACTGTGTACTTAGCAATAATTACATGGCATTTTCAAAATACCACCAGATACGGCACACCATAGAATGGCACCCAAATCAATCAATGCAGCAAGTAGAAGAAGAGGCTGGGAGTGGTTGAACTTGAGGTCTGCGATGCCACCTGAGGATTTTCTCATCAAATTTGGTAGTTGGCCAGTCAATCCATCGATCAAACCTTTGTAATTTCACCATTAATGCCCACCTACTTGAGGGGTGCAACAGACTGCATTTTTTATGGTTTTCCCACCAAGAATGCCATTGTAGATGCATGGGAGAACCCTCACCTTCGAACGTTTGAACATAGCCATCGATTTATCTCCTCATCGTCAAGATCCACTGCCTCAATTTGGATGGATGAGCCAATCACCAGCCTTGAAGAACCATTGGCCAATGAGAATGTGCCACACAAATGTATATTTTCCCCCCTTTGACTTTTTGCAGCGTGGAGATACATTCACCTCTTCACCAATTTGCCTTTTAAATCCTTCTATATGCAATCACACATACATACAATCAGTTTCTTTGAGTCATCGGGACCCACCATTTGCATCCCTCTCTTTGTACCATCGCTTTGTATATTGCATATACAAATGCAATATACAACATCCAGACCCCAAAATTGTACAAAACAATTTGAAATTGCAATCGGGTCTAGGCAATGCATCCAACAGCCCTTGTATATCACGATCATACAAGCACTTTATACAACCTACGGACCTCAAAATTTCATTTGTTGCATTTGATTCCACCTTCGCATCCAGTTTGTGTTGCAAGTGTGGGCCTAACCTATGTTGTCATTGATGTCGACATAGTCCTGTTTCATTAATGATAAGGATTGGTGAGTTGTGTACTGAGGATATTGAGAAAATTAGTCTCAATCAGGAACAGTGAAGATCAATGATGACAATAAGGCAAAAGTCCATGATAGGAAGAGGATTAGAGGATGCAGATTAAAGGGTTTGTAGATATGTGTCTTGAGGTGATCCAGTAGAGATTTTAGAGGTTCGCATGAAGATATGAAGAAGATGTGGCTGCTCAAGTAAAACCGGTTCCGGTAGGTGTTCAGAGGTAACAGAGTGACACAGACAGGTCCGGTGAGATCTAGAAGTACAGTTTCCTGCTCTGTGGATTTGAGACAGTGTTATGAAAGTCCTTTTGATGTGTCAACTTGATTGGTTCATGAATTGAAGGTCCAGAAGTATCCATTCTTTGGTGATAGTGGTGATAGACTATGTTCTTGAGGCTCTGGATGAAAGATAGAAGGATTTTAGTATGCAGATGAAGTGTGGATGTTCTTGGTGATTCAGGCAACCTTGTGAAGGACTTTGGATTGTGTCCAGCGTGTGTTAGTGGTTTGCATTGGAGTTGGAGCTCGCTATTGAAGAAAAACCTCCAGATGATGGTGTTCTTCCTGAGACTGGCCAACCAGATAAGTTACACATCTTGTGGATGTTCTGGTAGATGTTTGTTGACTTAGATGATTATTCCTAAGTTGATGTCTTGTATAAATAAGGGGTTGCGAAGTCATTTCAAAGTTGTCTTGGCGGAGATGAGTGTGTGGTAGCAAGGAAGAGAGCGAAAGGTAGAGCAGAAGTATTGGGCTTAAATGGAACTGATTCAAGCATGGTGAAGATGCTATTTTCCAGTTCAAGTAGGTGATGCTTATTTCTTTGTAGACAGTGTGTCTCTTGTAGGTAGTGAGCCTCTTGTGAGCAATGTGCTCAGGTAGTGAGCCCTAATTGGCATGTGCCATTTTGTTCTTTCTATTCTTCTAAAAGAGAATACAATCTTGGGTTAATCACCCCGTGGTTTTTCCCTTAATTGGGTATTCCACGTCAAAATCTTAGTGTCTTATGTGTTGATGTGTTTCTGCTTTTGATTTAAGTGCATTATGTTTCATGATTAATATACTGCTAATCACTAAGAGGATTTAAGTGTGTAATTGTGAGAAAGTTTTGGACAACTGATTCACCCCCCCTCTTAGTTGCGTGCCCTAAGTCTAACAATTGGTATCAGAGCTAAGTTCCTCTAAAAGAGCTTAACCGCTTGAGAAGATCTAGGATGTCATCTTAGAAGAAGGATAGTACGAAGTTTGATGGAACCAATTTTAATCTCTAGAAAGGTCGCATGAAATGACACTTGAGATGTATGGGAATGGGGTACTGGACCATGGTTACAACACAGTATGTACCTCCACAGGGTGGTCCAAAAACCAAAAATGAAATCACAGACGCTGAAAACAATCTGCGGACTATAGAGGTTCTTCTATGCGCATTATCTGATTCAGAGCTCTCAAATGTTATTGACCTACCAACTCCTTTTGAGATTTCACAAAAACCTGAAACTTCTACATGAAGGAGACAAGTATGTCAAAAGTGCAAGGTTACAAAGTCTGAAAGGAAAATTCAAAAATCTGAAGATGAGAGAAGATGAAAACGTCACTACTTTTATGCCAAGAGTAAATGAGCTTGTTTGTGGAATTATAAATGCTGGTGGAGTCTTGGATGAAGATGAGATTGTTGGCAAAATTCTTACATCCCTTCCTACTTCTTACAAAATCAAGGCTGCTGCCATTGAAGAATTCAGAGCCCATACAACTGTCACAAGAGATTAATTGGCTGGAAAATTGGCTGCATTTGAAATGACAGAGTTTGGATATGACCCCCCCAAGACTAAATCTGCATTAAAATCTAGTACCTGTGTTAAAGGTAAACAAAGGTTTGATCTAGGAGAGAATTCATCAAGGAACTTGTCATGGTATGAAAGAGCAAGAAAAGATCTGGAAGAAGAAGCAGAAACTGCTCAACTTGAAGCCCTTATTGCAAAGAGGCTGCCAAGAGGATCCGATAAGTATGAAGGAAAATTACCTTTTAAGTGTTTTAACTGCAATAAGATTGGTCATTTTGCCTCAAGGTGTTCGGAAAGGTTTTCAAGGCAAAATCCTAACAAGACAAGGTTCCAAAAGAACTATTATTATGTACATGAAGATGATGATAATGAAGTAGTAACAAATGATGAATCAGAGATAGGAAACAAATCTGGAAATGAATGGGTGTTCATTGCTATCAAGGAAGAAGATCCAATGTCCTCTGTATCTATCAATCATAAGACTGTGGAAAGAGCTCTGGCTGCCCAAGTTGAAGAGAAGGATGATTGGGTCATTGACAGTGGATGCTCTCACCATATGACAGGTGACAAAAATAAGTTCATAGATTTGGAGAGGTATGAAGGAGGAGTGGTAAAGTTTGGTGATAATTCTGCTGGTAGAATCAGAGGTAGAGGAACTATTTCTCTTGATGGAAGGAACAAAACTGGTAATGTACTGTATGTTGAAGGTTTAAAGCACAATCTTCTTAGTGTTGGATAGTTGGTGGACAAAGGCTATAATCTCTGGTTCAAGAATGGAAAATGCAAGATCTTTGAAAGCTCCAGAATAGAGATTGCATCCGGCACTCAAACTAAAGGTAATATATTTCACTTGGTTGGTACTGGTAAAATTTTCTTGTTCATTCAAATTGATCAAAGTTGGTTGTGGCATAGGAGGATGTGTCATGTGAATTTTGATAATATCATCAAGATAAGCAATACTCAGGCTGTAAGAGATCTTCCAAAATTGGTGAAACCTTCTAACAGCTTGTGCAAATAATGTCAGTTGGGTAAGCTGAACAGAGTCACATTCAAAAGTAAGGAATTGTCTTCTACTGGATTATTGGACTTAGTTCATATTGATCTTTGTGGTCCAGTAAGAATCAGGAGTATTCAAGGTGATAGATACTTCATTCTACTAATTGATGACTATTCTTGGATGATGTGGGTAACCTTTCTAAAAGAGAAATCAGAAGCTCTTGAGAAATTCAAAATATTCAAGGCTATGGTAGAGAATGAAATCAGATTAAAGTTAAAGTGTTTGAGGTCTGATAGAGGTGGAGAATTCACATCTGGTGAGTTCATAGAGTTCTGTGAGAAACATGGAATCAAGAGACAGTTGTCTACTCCTAGGACCCCACAACAGAATGAAGTAGTTGAGAGAAAGAACCGGACCATCTAGGAAGCATTTAGGACAATGATGATGGAAGCAAATGTTCCTTATATCTATTGGAGAGAAGCCATCATCACTGCAGTCTATACTCTCAATCGAGTTCAAATCAGAAACAATACCGGTAAGACTCCTTATGAACTTTGGTTTGGTATCACTCCTACATTTCAGAGTCTTTGGTAGCAAATGTTACATTAAAAGAGATGAAGATCTAGGAAAGTTTGATGCTAGAAGTGATGAAAGAATATTCTTGGGTTACTCTACTCAAAGCAAAGCATACTGGTGTTATAACAAGAGACTGAGAAAGATGATAGAAAGTACAAATGTGAAGTTGATGAAGGAATTGAAAAACCCTCAAGATTCTATGAATATGATGAAGATGATCAGAATGGTGTTCTGACTCAAGGAGCCCAAGCCTCTTCTGAGATTTAGATCTAGATTGATCTGGTAAATCAGGAAGAAGAGATAAGTTTGAATGAGCCTAATCAAGAAGCAGAAATGCAAGTAACTCCCAAAGTGCCTAGGTATGTAAGACTGAATCACTTTGAAGATCAGATCATAGGTGATAAAAGAAAAGGTGAACAAACAAGAAGGAAAATTGCTCAGAACTCTGATGAGTATTGTTTGATTTCAAAAATTGAACCTAAGATAGTGAATGAAGCTTGCAATGATGAAAGATGGACTAAAGCAATGGAGGAAGAGTTAATGAAAATTGAGAAAAATCACACTTGGGATCTTGTTCCTAGACCTAGAAACAAAAATGTGATTGGAACCAAATGGGTCTTCTGGAACAAACTAAATGAAGTTGGTGAAGTAATTAGAAATAAAGCCAGATTGGTCTACAAGGGTTACTCTCGAATAGAAGGAGTTGATTTTGAAGAAACTTTTGCTCTAGTGGCAAGAATTGAAGCAGTCAAATTATTTCTTGCTTTTGTTGCTTTCAAGGATTTCAAGGTGTATCAGATGGATGTCAAGTCTGCTTTCCTGAATGGTGACTTGGAAGAAGAAGTATACATTGAACAACCAGATGGATTTCAATTGTCTGATCATGACGATATGGTCTGCAAGTTGAAGAAAGCACTATATGGACTGAAGCAAGCCCCAAGAGCCTAGTATGAAAGATTGGATAAGCACCTTTTGAAGATTGGTTTCAACAAAGGTACTGCTGACAGTAATTTGTATTTCAAAATTGATCATGAAAACATCTTGATTGTTGAAGTGTTTGTTGATGATATCATTTTTGGAGGAAGAGATAGTATGTGTAGAACTTTTGCAAATCAAATGAAAAGTGAATTTGAGATGTCCATGCTTGGTGAAATGAATTTCTTCTTGGGTCTGCAAATCACTCAAACAAAGAAAGGAATCTTCATTTCTCAAACCAAATATGTGAAAGAATTGTTGAAGAAATTTGGGATGGAAGACTCAAAACCAATGAATACTCCCATGGCAACCAGATGTAAATTAAGCAAAGATGATGATTCTCCTAAGGCTGATCAGACAAAGTACAGGTCAATGATTGGAGGACTATTGTATCTTGCTCAAACTAGACCAGACATTATGCAGGTTGTTGGTCTTGTTGCTAGATTTTAGGCTGATCCTAGCAAAACTCATGTCATGGCAATCAAGAGGATTTTTAGATATCTAAAAGGGACAGTTGAGTATGGTCTGTGGTATCCTAGAGATCATGATTTCTCTCTTCATGCATATACTGATGCAGATTGGGCAGGAGATGTGGATGACCGGAAGAGTATCAGTGGTGGAGCATTCTTTTTGGGGAAGAGATTGGTTTCTTGGCTAAGCAAGAAACAAGAGGCAATATCTCTATCTACAACTGAAGTAGAATATATAGCAGTAGCAAGTAGTTGCACTCAAGTTTTATGGATGAAGCAGATGCTAAGAGATATCAAAGTGGAGTATGAAGAACCTATCACAATCTTCTGTGATAATTCAAGTGCTATAAATATATCTAAGAATCCGGTGTTGCATTCAAAGACTAAACACATATCCATCAAGTTTCACTTTTTGAGAGAGCAAGTGAACAAGAATGAAGTTAGATTGGAGTTTGTGCCTTCCAAGGATCAGATTACAGATATCTTTACTAAACCTCTACCTAAGGACTCTTTTGAGTATCTTAGGGAGAAGTTAGGGGTTATTGCCCCTCCAGTGATAAACTAAGGTGCACTGAGGTGCATCAGTCTAGTAGATATCACACTCATATCTTGTGATCCAAATTGATGGGGAGCTGGTACTCAGGGGGAGCAGTAGGTATGATTCTGAAGTGTTGGAATTGCAAGTATGTGCCCTTTGCCATTGATGTCAAAGGGGGAGAGAAGACATGTGAAAAATAAGTGGTTGCTGATCAAAGGGGGAGAAGTAAAGGGAGAGAAGACATGTGAATGGTTGTTACTGATAGGGGGAGTTGTGACAGTGAGGAGAAGTTCTTGTCTTGATGGTCAAAACAATTTTTCACATCATATGTTGCCATCAATGACAAAGGGGGAGATTGTTGCAAGTATGGGCCTAACCTGTGTTGTCATTGATGTCAACATACTCCTGTTTCATTAATGATAAGGATTGGATGAGCTGTGTGCTGAGGATATTGAGAAAATTAGTCTCAATCAGGAATAGTGAAGATCAGTGATGACAATAAGGAAAAAATCCAAGATAGGAAGAGGATCAGAGGATACAGATTAAAGGGTTTGTAGATATGTGTCTTGAGGTGATCCAGTAGATATTTTAGAGGTTTGCATGAAGATATGAAGAAGTTGTGGCCACTCAAGTAAAACTAGTTCTGGTAGGTGTTCAGAGGTAACAGAGTGACACAAACAGGTTCGGTGAGATCCAGAAGTATAGTTTCCTGCTCTGCAGATTTGAGATAGTATTGAGGAAGTCTATGTGATGCATCAACTCAATTGGTTCAGGAATTGAAGGTCTAGAAGTATCCATTCTTTGGTGACAGTGGTGACAGACTATGTTCTTGAGGCTCCAGATGAAAGAGAGAAGGATTTCACTATGCAGATGAAGTGCGGATGTTCTTGGTGATTCAGGCAACCTTGTGAAGGACTTTGGATTGTGTCCAGCATGTGTTAGTGGTCCGCATTGGAGTTGGAGCTCACTATTGAAGAAAAAATTCCAGATGATGGTGTTCTTCCTGAGACTGGCCGACTGGATAAGTTACACATCTTGTGGATGTTTTGGTAGATGTTTCTCAACTTAGATTATTATTCCTAAGTTGATGTCTTGTATAAATAAGGGGTTGCAAGGCCATTTAAAAGTTGTCTTGGTGGAGATGAGTGTGTGGTAGCAAGGAAGAGAGTGAAATGTAGAGCAGAAGTATTGGGCTTAAATGGAACTGATTCAAGCATGTTGAAGATGTTATTTTCTAGTTCAAGTAGGTGATACTTATTTCTTTGTAGACAGTGTGTCTCTTGTAGGCAGTGAGCCTATTGTGAGCAGTGTGCTTAGGTAGTGTGCCCTAATTGGCATGTGCCATTTTGTTCTTTCTATTCTTGTAACAGAGAATACAATCTTGGGTTAATCACCCCGTGGTTTTTCCCTTAACCAGGTTTTCCACGTCAAAATCTTGATGTCTTATGTGTTGATGTGTTTTTGCTTTTGATTTAAGTGCATTATGTTTCATGATTAATATATTGCTAATCACTAAGAGGATTTAAGTGTGTAATTGTGAGAAAGTTTTGGACAACTGATTCACCTCCCCTCTCAGTTGTGTGCCCTAAGTCTAACAGGTTGTATGTCT
This sequence comes from Cunninghamia lanceolata, assembly GCA_027924645.1. Taxonomy (NCBI): domain Eukaryota; kingdom Viridiplantae; phylum Streptophyta; class Pinopsida; order Cupressales; family Cupressaceae; genus Cunninghamia; species Cunninghamia lanceolata. The sequence continues at coordinate 7,814,952 of BSBN01000870.1, forward strand.
TTCCTTTGTATATCAGCGTTATGCTGCATATACAAATGTAACATACATGCAAGCTGCAGATTTCAACACCTTATGAGCTATATTACATTCTCCCTTCACATCCGGGCCTTGCATATGTGCGCTTGTACATCACAAACATACAATGCAGATATACAAAACAAAATATACAATCCGGACCTGTACCTTTTTATTAACTAGAATGCAATATCCATTGGGTTCAGGCCTTGCATATTCGGTTGTATGCGCCAACATACAATCACCTTTGAATGCAACTGGTGGACCCCACCCCTTGGTTCCTACTTTGTATGTAACTTTTTCTTTGTATGTGCCTCTTGCATATTTCCATTGTATAATTGGCTTTGTATCTTGTAACATATAATTACCCTTGTATGTATCCATAGTATCGGCTTGTCAGAAGAGGTATGCACTTGGTCACCGATAACCCTTGTCACTTGTAGCGAATGCATGTTGTCATTGTATCTACCTGTTGCATGTCTAAACATACAACACAAGTATACATGCAAACCTGATATATAAGCAGGGAATATTCCCAGAACCTACAATATACATACAACCAATTTTGCACCTTTTGAAGAAGACTGAACATTTCTTGAGCCCACCAATGAACATTTGCACTTGTACATACAAACGACCATGCACATACAACTATTTTTTGTATTTTTCAACTAAGAAGGCCGAAAGACTTAGAATTTTTTCTGGTTGTTGATGAAAGAGCCTATAGATGTTCTAGTTTGGAACCCTAACCCTAGGTGGGCACCACCATTTTGGCTCCGTTTGGGGACATGCAAGCGCAAGGCTGTAGCGAGAACCAGACCACTCTGGGGCAGCCAAGGCAAAACACAAAAAATGTAAGACCCTGACTATATAGGGTATGTATAGACTATTTACACTTAATTTACAAATGTGCACACAAGATATTCATTTATGAAAAGTAGGGCTTCAGGAACTGACCGTGCACAGGCAATTCTAGTAGTTCACCATTTAGGGCTTGGAGAAAGTAGGAATCTTCTCCATGAGTATTGCTGATTTGATATTAAGGGCTCAAATTTACCATGTTTACCCTTTTCTTGACTTTTTGCATTCCAAACTAGGACCAAGTCATTCATCTAGAACTTCCTTTCTACAGCCCTTCTATCAAACAAATATTTTACCTTTTGTTGTTGCTTGATATTTGTTTCTATGCTTCTCTTTTCATTTCATCCACGACAACCAGTTGATTTATCCTTTCATTCATTGATCCCTCAATCTCTTCCTCATTTTCCTGTATGAGTTTATAAACTGGCAAGAGATTATTTATAGGTAACTTAGTTGTTGCACCATATACTAGCTCAAAAGGTGACCTTCCAATTGCTTTCTTCACTATTATTTGATCAGCCCATAGTGCCATCTTCAACTTTGAATCCCAAGCCCTTTTGTTCTTATCTGTCATCCTTTTAATGATTTTCATGAGGCTTTTGTTACTTGACTCTGCTTGACCATTTCCCTATGGATGATATGGTGATGCATATGACAAATTAATCCCATATTTGTTGCAAAAATCAACAAATTCACCAGTTCTGAAACACATGGCATTGTCTATGACCACTTTGACTGGCACTCCAAATCTGATAATAATGTGTTCCAGAATGAAATCCATCACTACCCTGCTTGTAGCTTTCTTAGTTGGAATGGCTTCAATCCATTTAGTAAAATAGTCAGTAGCAAACAAAATCCAACTATGTCCTCCACTTGATTTTTCTAAAATTTCTCGTATAAAATTAATTCCCCACTACTGAAATGGAGCTTCCATAGTTACAGTTCTAAGGGGTAATGCACCTTTATACTTGATTTTTCCTAAAAATGTTTGGCAGGAATCACATTTTCTTACCAACTTTTGTGCATCTGAGAAAAGGGTTGGCCACCAATAGCCTACTCTAAGAATTTTGTGAGTTGTGGTTTTGGCAATGTAGTGTCCACCACACACTCCATTGTGCAGGTCATTTAAAATACTAGTAGCTTGACTTTCATCCACACACCTAAGTAGGACATCATCAGGATCCTTCCAATACAACTCACCTTGAAGAATTATGTACTTGATTGCATGTGGCTTCAAGGTCCTTTTTTTACTATCACTGAGATGGGAAGGACAATTCAGATTCTATAAATAATACACAATGTCTTTGTACCATTTAGATTCTGACATATTAACAATTTCATTCTGAACTACGTTCACTTGGCATGCTTCTAGATTTGACTGTGTCATCATCTTAGCCAAACCTTGTCCCCTTACCAATTTTGTAATTTGTTTATCCACCTGCATCTTGTTCCTGTCACTTCCTGTTGATTAAAAATGTCTTTAACTATTGCATGGGGTACATATGCAACTATCTGAGAACCTACTAGATATGCTTGAAGCTTTTGACTGCTTTAACCAATGCATACACCTATTTTTCCATGATATCATATTTTAACTCAGCTTCCTGCAATGACATACTAAAGAAAGCAATAGGTTTCTCAAAACCATCTTCATTTTTTCTGTAATAAACATTTAGCAACAGTATGAAACGAACCAAATGAGAAAAACTAGAGTGGCTTAGAAAAATTAGGAGACTTCAACACAGGAGCCATCTTTATAGTTTCTTTGATGTTCTGAAATGACTTAATTGCTTCACTCTCCCATTTTATAGTTGCACCCTTCTTCAGCATCTTAGAAATATCCTTTTCTACAAAGTTGGGAATGAATTTTCTAAAAAAATTAATCTGCCCAAAGAAAGATTGAATGCCCCTCACTGTTTTAGGCATTTGAGTTGAGTCAATTGTAGCAACCCTTTCAAGATCAATCCTGACTCCATCCTTGGAAACAATATGTCCCAGTAATTTTCCCTCTACTACCCTAAAAGTACATTTCTTTGGGTTAAGTGAAATGCCATATTCCAATGCCCTAATAAAAATTTTCTCTAGGTGCATACAATGTTGCTCCTCCTTTTTTGAATAAGCAGTTAGATCATCCTGATATACAGCCAGAATTAAATCAATGAATCTTGCAAAAGCAACATCCATAGCCCTTTGAAATGTGGCACCTACATTTGTTAGTCCAAATGGCATTCTTACATATACATAAGTTCCCCATGGAGTGGTAAAGGCAGTCTTGTATTGTTCAGATTATTTTACCTTCACCTGATTGTATCTTGAAAATCCATCCATCATGGATAAAAGCTCACAACCAGTTACCTTCTGTAGCATAGCCTCCATGTTAGGCAGTGGATAATTATCCTTCAAAGAGGATACATTCATATTTCTAAAGTCCACACAAAGTCTTATATCACCATTTTTCTTTCTAACTGGGACAAGATTGGACACCCAAGTTGAGTGTTTGATAGGTACAATTATTCTAGCCTCCCTAAGCTTCATGAGTTCTTTTTGCATTTTTGGAGCCAAAGTTGGGTTGACAAGTCTTTGTTTCTATCTGAATGGCTTTGCCTCAGGCTTCAAAGGGATCTCATGCTGGAATAAGTCTTCTCTATAAGCCTTTAGGTCCTCATATGACCATGCAGAGACATGCTTATATCTTTTCAATAATGCTATCAACATACTCCTGATGTGTGGCTTGAGCTGTTTGCCAATATATACGTTTTTGGGGGCATAGCTTGTCCCCATGTTTATCTCCTCTAAGTCATCCTTGTTTGTGGGAGATGTCTTTGTAACAAATTGGTCTCTATTATCAAATGCTCTTTCTAAAGCAACCAACCCTTTGGGGATTTTATTTGTTTTAAGCTGAATTACTTCTTTCTCCAAAAGAGTTTCTTTTCCATTCATAACTTCCACGAAATTCTAAAAGTCAATCTCCTAGTTCTTATACTCATCTATGCAGTGTAGGAACCTCAATAAATCTCTATCATCATCAAACACCTGCCAACTACATACATTATCTGGTACTACAGGTCTAAGTTTAACTTCAACATTTGTAACATCAAATAGAGTGATATCATCTAGCCTTATGGCCACATTAGCTAAAAAATCTGCTATGACATTTTTTGACCTTTCTATCCAATTTATTGAAAAAGCATCAAATAGTTCAATTGTATCCCATACAACATGCTTATACTGTTTTAACCTCTTATTTTTTTAAGCATATTTGTCTCTCACCTGGGAGACAATTAATTCTGAATCTCCATATACTTTTATCATCTTGATCCCATGCTTCAAAGCAAAATTCAATCCTAGCAACAAAGCTTCATATTCTGCAATATTATTTGTGCAAGCAAACTTTAACAAGAAAGAAAAATTTAGAAGCTTACCAGCTAGAGACAAAAACACAACTCTAGCACTAGAACCTTCCTTTGAACAAGCTCCATCAAAATACATAGTCCAGAGACCATGTTGGTCTAGCTCTTCAATGCAAATATCTTTCTCCTTGTTTCCTTGATCATCTGAGACAACCCTAAAATTCCCATAGTCAATATCCACAAAATAGATATGCTCCTCTGAATCTTGATCCCCAACTGTTTCTGGTGACCTTTCTTCTCTAACTAGTTTGACATCTCTACCATTCATTGGGATCATGGCATGTGATAGATCTAGTTGCATACTTCCACCAATTAATGCTGCCCATCTCCTTGACAATAGCATACCATACTGTGGCTTTATGTCAACAACTGTTATGTTCATTTTGTAAGTTTTTTTTGGATATGCTGCTAACCTAAAATCCACATCCTTCATGATTCCAATAACTGGCACCTCTCTAGCATCCATTGCATAGCATTTTCCACATGCCTTGCCTATCTTCAATCCAGCTTGTCATATGATAGCTAGAGGCATAATATTTGTTGATGCTCCTGAGTCAAGCATACAATTCCTGATTGTTTTTCCATTAATAACAAGGGAGACATAAAATGGTTCAACCTGTGATGGACATTTTGTCATTGTCACCCCCAGATAAACTTTAGGAACCTCATCCTCTTCAATACACAAGGCCTATTTCTTACCTTGAATCTCAACATTTTGCTCAGCCTAATAAGCTACCCCTAAAATTAAGGACAATGCCTTATTCCTGAATTCTTCAACCTTCATCATCTCCATCAATGGGACAGAGATCTTTACCTGGGATAACACCTGAGTTATGTCAAAGGGAGCATAATTTTGTATAATAGTTGTAGCTTGAGATGTGGTTTTACTCTTATCCTGAGCTGATCCAACCTTGATCTTAATGGCCTTCTAACTGTTATCCAGGACCTAAGAATCCTTGTTTTGATCCTCACTTTGGGGAATTTTATTTTCTAGTCCTTGAGAATCATGGCCTGGTTTTTTCTTAGAGTTCTTATTATTGTTCCATTGCATCTTTTGTGGTCCAGCCACTTTATGATTATGCACTGGTTGATTCACAAAGGTGCTTTCTGGTTGACGTGGATCACCTACCTAAGCCTTACCTCTAAGGTTATAGTTGCTTCTGACCTAACCCACTGTTGCAACTATGAGAGCTCTAATCTCTTCATCAGAAGGCCTTCTCAAATTATTCAAAAAGATGCGTGAATCCTGAGCATACGCATAATTATCTTCATCTTCCTCATCACTAGAAATCAGCTAACCAACTTGAGTTACACAACTTGTGCTTTCATCAGCATCATAAGAAGGGTATTCCCCATTTGTGAATAGAATATTGACATTATCATCCTCCATACAATGTGGCTCATTACACTCATCACAGGTAACAACATTATTATATAAAGACTGAGCAATCATACATTGTGACTGTGAGTGAGGCATTTGACATATTATGCACCATGGGGTGTCATCAGCAATATTAATAGCCTTCTTCAAAGGATCAGGAGTTTCCTTAACATTTTGAGCCCTTTGACTAGTGTTGTTGTTTGGGAGAATGGGTTTACCATTATGCCAGTTAGTGTTATATGGCATATCATGCAATGATGGTCTTTTCTCCTGTCTTTGGTAAACTTGCCTTTCTGGACCTATCCTCTTTTCATTCTTAGTAAGTCTGTAACTTAGGTCCTTAACAACAGATGTCAATTTATCCAATTTCTCTTTAGAGGTAAATGCATTACCTTGAGTACCTTGAGGCTTATTTGGATTTTGCAGAATCTTTATGTCATCCCTTCTGTTTGTCTTACCAGAGGCTTTCCTATTATTCCCAATGTTGGTTGCAATTCTAAAAGCATCCCTGAGACTAGCAGGACCCTTATCTCTTAATCCATAAGTTTTTTTAGCATCAAAAGCATTTATGTATAACACTATGCACATTGGCTCATTAGGCCTCATGTGAGGTGGCAATTTGTTCAACACTTTAGTGAATCTAGCATTAAAATCTACAACTTGCTCATTTGACTGCTTAGTAATAATAGTGAATTCATTTACAAAAAAGCTTGGGTCAGTCTTGTCACCATACTGTTCTTTAAAAATTCTTCTGAAGTCATCCCATGATGAGATACTTCGGTTAGGCAGACGTTTATACCATTCTCTAGCTTTATCAACTAAGGATTGCATAAACAATTTCATAAAAACATCTTCATGCTCAACCTCAAAGTTGTCCATAACATTCTGAAAGGCCTTCAAATGATCTTCACCTAACACAACATTATTTCTTGAAAACTTTGGTACCTGCGGTCTCACATGTTTGTCAATGGGATTAGGGTAGCCAGGAATACCATGAAAAATAAGCTACCTAAATATATCCAACTGCATAGGCTGCCTACCAAATGATTAACATTGGCATTCCTATTAGCATTCTGATTTCTCACATTATTTAATGGTACCCTAACATTGTTTACATTCTGTCTCTGATCATTCTGCTGATTATGGATTTCATTTCTTTACTAATTTCTCAGCACATTTGCATTATCAAGGGTGGGAACTGAATTATGTTGAGCAATTTTTAGAGCTTGTACCCTTTGTCTCATGTCATCTCTAATCTTCATAGCCTACAAATATTCTAATTCATCCCTTAGGTTTTTTATTTCTTCAGCTAACTCTTCCTCTTTGGGCATAGAAGAGGATGGTCCCTTTTCATTTTGGTCATCACCATCATCCCTTGGGGATTCAACTTCTTCAAATCTGTTAGGGGAATCTAAGAAAGGGTGTTCTTAAAACACCTATGATCTTATTCTCAATCTATCACCTTGTTGTCTTTCATAAATATTTTGAATTTAAGCCTCTGTGTTTGAATAATAAGGTGCTTTCCGTTCTGAAGATCCTGGATTATCTTGGATATTATCATTATTTCTGGGGCTGGGAGAACCCTCTTGACTTGCTTGAACAGTCCCTTTTTTCCTATACATCATTTTTCTGGGTAATTCTTCAAATAAAGGATTACGCAAGGATCTTCCCCCCTACATACAAAATTCACTTCACCGGTTTGTTTAGAGTCGCCACCTATAACTAGGAATTATTTTCTTTTAAATTAGGGTTCTTACATAAAGCTTCCCTAGTAGACTCGCCAAATCTGTTGGATTTTTTCCCAAACTGGATGCTTCTTCCCAGTTATCCCTACAAGGTAGCCATCATTGATCAACAAGATTCCCGGGCCAGGGGCCAACAATATAGGAGATAGACTCTATAAATATCTCCTCTTCTTCTTTAGGCTCTGTAGAACCAAGGGGGGTATTCCCTATTCAACGTCCATGATATATGCTTGGGGATTGACTGGGATGTTGATACAAAGTAGATAAATCCTCTCTTATGCAGACTAAAACTATGAAATAAGTGCAAAGGGACTAGCTTTGGGCCTATGCTTAGTTGTGAATCAGAGGATTTTGGTCCTAAAACTACTTCTAATGTCCTAATGGTTTGTATTTGAAGTTTTGAGTTGGTTTTAGTATTTGGATGCAAGACTGGGACCTTGGGTGTAACCTCAATACAAGACCAAACTGGTGCCTATCCAAGGCTCAGAATCAATATATATATATATATATATATATATATATATATATATATATATATATATGTGAATGTTTACCATAGACTTAAACAATAATCAGATTTCAAGGGGGTTTTGTAATGTCTGCCTTGCAGACACTACCCAAGAATAAGTATTCAGTTATTTATGCTTACAAACATCCTTACTGCAATATATTCTTCCCAATACTTAACCTAAAACATTTAATCTACTCCTTGAGCAGAAGTAAAAAATCAAGCATTCAATATAGCAAACCCATATCCTAGAATCTCAAACACCCCATTAGCTGTTTAGATTCAAAAGAAGAACACATTCAACTTGGAGACAAATAACAGAATACATGCAATGAAGCATTACTCATTTAAATCAACATGAAACTAATGAATTCTATGCATGAGACATTTAACATATAACTCATAAACTCACAAGGCACCCAAAACAGAGCCACCAACCAAATTGTATCTTCTTACAACACAAAAATTTGTCTAATTTTCAACAACCAGAAATGAGTAACATAGTTTGCATTTTATAGCAAGACTGTGTACTCAACAATAATTACATGGCATTTTCAAAATACTGCTAGATACAGTGCACCACAGAATGGTGCCCAAATCAATCAATGCAGCAGGCAGAAGAAGAGGCTGGGAGTGGTTGAACTCGAGCCCCGTGCCGCCACCTGAGGATTTTCTCATCAAATTTGGTAGTTGGCCAGTCAATCCATCAATCAAACCTCTATAATTTCACCATTAATGCCCGCTACTCATGGTGTGCAGCAGACTGCATGTTTTATGGTTTTCCTGCCAAGAATGCCATTGTAGATGCATGGGAGAACCCTCACCTTCGAACGTTTGAACACAGCCGTCGATTTATCTCCTCATCGTCAAGATCCACAGCCTCAATTTGGATGGATGAGCCAATCACTAGCCTTGAAGAACCATTGGCCAATGAGAATGTGCCACGCAGATGTATATTTGCCCCCCTTTGACTTTTCGCGGCATGGAGATATATTTACCTCTTCACCAATTTGCCTTTTAAATCCTTGTATATGCAATCGTACATACATACAATCAGTTTCTTTGAGTCATCAGGACCCACCATTTGCATCCCTCTCTTCGTACCATCACTTTGTATATTGCATATACAAATGCAATATACAACCTCCAGACCCCAAAATTGTACAAAATAATTTGAAATTGCAATCAGGTCCGAGCAATGCATCCAACACCCCTTGTATATCGTGATTATACAAGCACTTTATACAACCTACATACCTCAAAATTTCATTCACTGCATTTGATTCCACCTTCGTGTCTAGGTTGTATGTCTTTCCTTTGTATATCAGCTTGTATGTTGCATATACAAATGTAACATACATGCAAGCTGCGGATTTCAACACCTTATGGGCTATATTACATTCCGTCTTCACGTTTGGGCCTTGCATATCCAGTTGTATGCACCAACATACAATCACCTTTGAATGCAACTAGTGGACCCCGCCCCTTGGTTCCTACTTCGTATGTAACTTTTTCTTTGTATGTGCCTCTTGCATATTTCTGATGTATAATCATCTTTGTATCTTGTAACATACAATTATCCTTGTATGTATCCATAGTATCAGCTTGTCGAAAGAGGTATGCACTTGGTCGCCGATAACCCTTGTCACTTGTAGCGAATGCATGTTGTCATTGTATCTACCTGTTGCATGTCTAAACATACAACACAAATATACATGCAAACTCAATATACAAGCAGGGAATATTCCCAGGACCTGCAATATACATACAACCATTTTTGTACCTTTTGAAGCCGACTGAACATTTCTTGAGGCCGCCAATGAACATTTGCACTTGTACATACAAACGGCCATGCACATACAACTATTTTTTGCATTTTTCAACTGAGAAGGCTGAAAGACTTAGAATTTTTTCTGGTTGTTGATGAAAGAGCCTATAGATGTTCTAGTTTGGAACCCTAACCCTAGGTGGGCACCACCAGGAAGAATGCCACACCACTCAAATTTCACACTACAGAGGAAATTCTGTGATAAAGAAAAAAGTCCTTATAAGTTATGGTTCTGAGCAAAAAGATGGTTAACCATGTTCAAAACAGCCAAGAAAACTGGCACTTCAAACAATATTTTAGAAACATAGTAACCATATTAAGAAAAAAATTGGCAAACCTCTCACATTTTCTCAATCTACTCTTTGCATCCATCAATGTCATTGTATGCAACATCTAGCTTTTCTTCAACTGTCATCATTGTCACACGAGGATCAATCTTAAGGGGCAAAGGGATCTAAATTTGATACTTGTTACAATCAACACTGCACATTAAAAATGCTTATCAACCATTCATTTCACAACACACCAACATTATGTAGCCAGATGTAGTTTCCAAAGGCATTTCTACAAATGTCGTATCACTTGAACAGTAGAGTCATACAATAAAATCAAAAGTAGATAGTTATCATACTTGATTTCTTATATGTGTATCAATTTGCATGTAACACATATTAGCATATCTCTTAAAAAAATGATTAAACACCTGTCATAGAATACAAAAGGATAAGTTTTCTGAGAATTCAATACTGACTCAACTCGCATGCCTTCTTCAATATCTGTTGGTTAGACCTTATCACCCAATCCAACTGCAAACTACATTTTCAAGGACCAATCATGCATATATTAAATATAAATATGTCCCAATTTGATGGCAATGTTGGCTCTATTCATAGCAACATTGAAGTTCGCATGAAGATTTTCTAAAATACTATTCCATGAAGCTAAAACTTTTGTGAAGGAGCATCCCAATAGTATTATTTTGAATTTAGTCTATTTGGATTGTTTGATATAAAACATTTGATGCATCTACAATAATATAAGCAGAATAATGTGGAAGTAAAAACAAATATAAGTCACCTTGGCAATTTGTTTAACATTGATAACATATTTTGCATCCTCAGTATTTGGGTTTATTATCTTGGTACACCTTTCCACTTGCATAATAGAAACAAGAACTCAATAAATATACACTAACTAATTCAATGCATTTTATAAACATTCCCTGAACACTTTACCTCTCCTCATCAACAACAACATATATAGTAAATGCTTGATCATAACTAAAATTAGAACCAAAACAGATAGCATGCCAAAAAACTTTACATATTTACATATATCTCCTCTACAAAAGATAAGAAAACTCTCTAAATGGATTGCTAAATTCATGATTGCCTATCTGATTATGCACTCATATAGGAGGTTAGCTAGATAAAATACTTGCAAAGGTTGCTCCTCCTACATCATCTGCTTGCCTAAAACAAGATCCCATTGACTAGGTGCAGCTAATCCAGTGTTTGATTCCTTTATGCCTGTCAATGTAAATGGATTCACAGTTATTTAAAACTCTAAAAAATCTACAAGCTTCATGCTTGGTAGGTCATAAATATTCAACTAAGAAGCATGCTACCTAACAACTATGAAAGAATGTTAATACAATAGATGAATGACTCATGCCATTTTGATGAGTTCATAATATCACAAATATAAGATATACAAGAATCATTCATCCAACAAAAATTTAGCATTGTATTATAAAATTCTTATAACATAAACTCACATGAGGTTGCACACAATAGATGATGAGCTCTACAACTACATTGCTAGATAGGCAATGTGATAATCTAGAAACCATTGAGGGGTACATATTTGATGGCCCAACAGCAAATACTTTTATAATCATCTTCTGTTGATAAGGAAACTTTGTGGAATTGAAAACAAAGTGATTTATCCATAAAAAAATATCTAATTGCATTCTTGGTTTTCATTATATTACTATTGATCTAACAATAGTAATATGGTTACTGTAATATGATCAACAATATTGATATAACTTATGATGGGGCTATTCTTGGTTTCCAAAGGGCTTTTATGCCAAGTGCCAACAATAGCTAACTAGAGATGAAAGGCAAAATATGGATATACAGGTTCTTTTAGTGGAGGCCATATAAGTTTGTAATTATAACTTAAGATGGGGCTATTAGATCAAATATAATAGACATTCTAATAGCCCCATCTTGAATTATAAACTTATATGGCCTCCACTAAAAGAACCCCTACATCCATTTCTAATCCTCATCTCTAATTATCTATTGCTGGCATTTGGCATAAAAGCCTCGAGTGATATTGCCCTCACTAAATGAAACCCCACACAAAAATGTGATTCATTTCTAGTTATAATCCCTAGAAATAGATTATTAGTTAAAGTAGGAGACTAATCTAAAGTGGGAGGATATTTTACATAGGAACTATTCATATCAATTGCCTTAGATTTCACATCAAGACTAGAGGTTAGTTCTGTAAGTATCTTTTCTGAAATGCTTTTTATGGAAGCTTTATGTTCAATAGGCTCACTATTAAGCATGTATGCAAATTTAAAGGATACTTCTACCAAAGAAAAGATACTTACAGAAACTGTGAGCTCAAATTACTATAGCTAACTTCCACAATTTTTCTTTGTGGTTCCTTTTAAGAGTAGGATCATAAATCCAAAATCTATATTGTTAACCTTTGTAAATAGCTATAATCTCAAAGCCTGTCAGGTCAATCAGATGTATCTTGCTCATTCATTTATTGTAACATAAGAAAAATAGTTGAGCAAAATTATAATATTTGCAAATTGGGTCCAACTACAATAATAATGAGCAATACCCTAACTCTTTAGATCCCAATAAAGTCTACCACTGGCACCACAAAGTTTTGTGTATAATCTTGTGCTTCTATTAAGCCTCTTGTTAAATACTCTACTTTATGTTATTTTAAAGGGAAAACTAAACTTGTTCATTCTAAAGAAACTAAAATTTGAACAATGATTTGCAAGCTCTTTGGTCACTAAGGTCTAACCGTTCCATTGAAGCACAATCTAACATTAAGCCTATCAATGAGTGAAACTAGCTTTGGTCCTCTTATTCATTGACTAGTTTGTGTCAAACAAATGCAAAGCCCAATTATTTGGATTTACAAAAAAACTTGATAGGGAGGGAACCGAGGTAAGTTGAGTCTGAAATATACACAACAACACAAGCCTTTAGAGTCTATTTATATACTTGATAATCATATTATCAGTGACATATATGGACTCAACTATATGCATGATGTCTAAGTAGGTATGCAAAAAAGTAGGCAATCACTCAAGAAAGAAAGGGTAATTGTGTGTGTATGATGTTTCCCCCAGTTATCAACTAGCATTGGCATGGGTTATGACTATCTAGAATATCAAACTGCAAAAGATATGCCTGATATAGGCTATATATAGCTCCACATATCTGAAACTCAATATAAGCAGAGCTATATATGGACAAATTCATGCATTTGGAGCTATATTTTTTGCATTTTAGTCCCTTGGATGGATAGTTCCCTGTAATAAAGGAGCATTGAAATTATCCCTGAGATTGAGAGACCTGGTTTAGCTACTTAATTGAAGAAAAGAAAAAAGTTGATGTTAAACAATTTAATCTTTCAGGGTTAGTGAAGCTCCAATGGCCCCATACAAGATCAAAATTGGTGTTGCCATTATATTAGGATTCACAAATCTAAAAAACAAGGTAGGCAAATGTTGTTGTATAAGCATAGAATTCATACCCACATGGACTTATTTCTTAGAAAACAAAATAAAAAAGAAAAGATATGGATTACCAGTTATGCTATGCAATGAAAAAGTGGGAAGCTATTGTTTATGAGCATTGAACTCAATACCCAAATGGGACTTCCCCCCTTGATGTACACTAGTCATTCAAGGATTCGTTATTAGTGGTCATGTGTAGGAAAAGAGTAGGCAAAAGCTACTTTGTAAGAAATGAACCCAAATGTACTCCTTTGCCTGGCAACCAAAAGGAAACAAATTAAGCCAAAAATGGTATTGATTTACCTATAGTTGTCTGTGGAACTAAAAAATAGACAAATGATACTTTAGGAGCATTGCACATGGACTTAGCTAAAATTAAACAAATTGAGCCGATAATGGTAGGTAGACAAATGTAGGTAAATATAAGGATTGAACCCCATGCTCACATGGAATTATTTCCTTGGCAAACAAAATAAGCAATAAAGAAGATTTATTAGTTGGTATTGACTTATTTCCTTGGAAAACAAAATTGAAGTTAAAAAAGGCAAAAGTGGGCAAGATTTACGAGTAGTAGTGATGATAACAATAAAGGTAGAGGATCTGGTGGCAATGCAGTTGGGCATGAGATAATGCCAACACCCACACTTGTTATTTTTATTAATGCCTTAGTGTTCATCATCATTACACTCATCGTCCCTCATCCTCCTTCTCACCACACTGGGATTCCTACCAATTCTCTACCATGCCTGTGATTTGTAGATATTTAATACAAGCCTAAAATTGCACGAACATAAGATCCACATGTCTTAAGAATTCAAGAAAAATAAAAGGTAGATGTTGCTCTTACAATGAAAGCACCAATTTATACATGCAGTGTATTTTAGAGGAGAAATATGGAAGAACCCATGCTTGGGTAATCTGGAGGAGATTCTTAGCTTTCAAGGATCAGGTTAGGGGTAGACATAAGCATTCTATATGGGGGTGTAGCAAGTATGGAACAACGGTAGATAGATGAAGAAGCCACCAATTCAGGCAATGCCAAAAATGCAGATCCAGAAAATTTTCTGGCAAGATGACAACCTTCTAGTCTCTGGTGAAGATTTGGCAAGGCATTTCTAAGATGAGATCCATCCAAGACCACCACTTTGCCATCTCCCATCGTTGATCAAAAGAAGAAAACAACCATCTCAAATTATAACTTTAGAAATCCCTATACAATTTACCAAAATTGATACACGTATGGAGGCCAATGACCCATGTTGCCATGTGGGGGAAACATCTTGTATTGAGCAGACATGCGTCAACCTTCAATCAGTCAGATTTACCAAGATTTGAAAGAAAAAGAATTAGGGATGGCTTTAATTTTTACCAGCGCATGGTGCAAGGCAGATTAATAGATGGAGGTAAAAACAATAGGCTTCCTTCCTGTGAGTAGCTCATGGAGAACCACCCCAAATTCATAGTTTTTTTACAGTATTGACACATTGAACTGAATTGAAAGGAATGGAATCAGTAAACCAAATACTTTGGCTTTACCCAAATGTTCCCTTCACTGTCTTACACAAGAATGGTACTGAAGCTACTAGAGTCCATGTCGCCAGCCCAAAATCACACAACTACACCACAATACATCACAAGAATAAGAATAATAAATGTCGCAAGCGTAGGCAGTCAATACTTGTTGAAGAAAATGTGTTTCTAAATAAAAATTGCTTACAGAGTTCTGAATTCATGGAAATAGGGGAAAACAAAAGTGGGTCACTCCAGACTAAGAACATTCAAGACGTAAAGCCTTCAACTCCACAATCCATAATTATTGAAGAAAAAAATATCTTGATAAGAATAGTGTCAAAAGCTTTTGGAAACATCAAAATCAGAAAACAGGGAAAAAAAGAAATATGGGTCAACCATTAGAATATTTAAGACTTCAAGCTTGATAAAATTGTCTGTGTAAGATTTGGCACTTCAAAACCTACATAAAAATATTTGAAATTTCACTCAATGATGAATTTTTTCATTTCAACTGTAAATTTTCATTAGAACGTAAAAATTCCTAGAAAACGCTTGAAAAGTGCTTCCTGCGGTTGAAATCATGAATAAAAATGGACTGCTACAAGTTTATAACAATGACAGCAGCAAGATACTTAAGAACAACAGCAAGATAGTTAGATATATGATGTCTGTTGATTTACAATCTATTTAATAGATGGGATGAAAATGAGCTGGAAATTTATGATATGAAGGTCCATGTAAAACTTTGTTGGATTTTCTTTAATCTAGGTTTGAGTGAGAACATGCTGGATTTGTTTTGGTTTGGTATTAGTTTAGATTTAATTGAATCTATATTGAAGTTGGAATGACAATATAATGCAGCAATGGACCTCTGTGGGATCTTCATTAGCCCCCATAGGGTAGTCCTTTTGTCAGTTATAGTAACTGATCCTGTCAAGATGGGCAATGGAGTTCAGGCTTATGTTTTATATCACCTTATTACTAAGGTCAGTTCATAAACTTGATCTCTTTATTTTTTAGAAATTCAAAAAAAGTATTGTAATCTCCAAATCCATGTATCATTATGTGGTTATAATTTAGTTCTGTGGTCTTTTCAGTGTTTCTCTAAATGCTAGTTATCTATTAATGCATTCCAAGTTAGCTTTTGTTTCATACTAAAAAATAACCTATGTTTAAAACACAGGGATATTATATATAAAGAGGGCTATACAAAGGCGAAACAGATAAGTCCAAGAAAGCTCAATATAGTAAATTTAGAGTTTTATCAATTTGTAATTTGTCTCTCAATAGGGAAGGAAAACAAATTCTGAAAGCAAGATCAAGGAATCTCATGTCTCATGTACACTACTTCAAAACTGCTCATAGAATTGAGCAGCATTAACAACCATCCAATTATAGCAGAAAGGGCTCTAGGAAAAACCCAAAAAACAACCAATGACAAGCAATTTGATTATCTAGTATTCTCAAAGATAACATCAACGAATAAAAGACCCATTAATTGAAATAATGCAGCCCCTTGATAGGACAAATGTGGACATAGATTACCCAATGTCCAATAGGCCCAAAACTAATCTAAAAATGTGTTATTCTCAAAACAAAATGAATTTACCAGAAGGATTAAAGATAATGAAAATTTATATCTCAAGCATAGTACCATCTGTTAAAGATTTTAAAATTTAAACTAACTTTAAAATCTATCTAGCTAGACCCATTGACTTAAATAGCACACCCTCTTAATGAAAAATAACTAAGAGAAGAAACAAGAGATCAGATTACTCAAAGTTGAGTAGACCCAATGTTAATCTTAAACATGTCATTCTCAAATCAAAATTAGTTGAATCTCTAAAATAGTAAAGCAACTTGAGTACAAGGATCAAAGATAAAGAAAACTGACATCTCATGCACATTATTTCACCTCTCAAATAACTCCAGCTGACTTTAAAACCTATCTCGTGACTCCACCCATTGATTGAAACAGCGCAAATTAGTACACATCCTCACATTACCCTCAGAACTCAAACAAGACAAGAGTGCAACACGCCCAAAACTAATTTAGAAATTTCCTACACAATTTTCATCTAGTCATTAAAAGATGTTATTCTATAATAAAAACAAGTTGAACCCATAACATGGTAAACCCATTAGAGAAAAAACATCACTTTAATAACATTTAATATCCATAGAACCTAAATTGATTCATAAAACCTTTTAAGAAATTAATGTACCAAAAATATACATCGTTTCCTTGATTCATGATTGAAGCTAGTAATTTGATTGGCAGCTAACAGTCAGTGTAGTAGAGCATATAATATATACCTAAGGATCTTCTCCAATGTAAAATATGCCTCATTTTGTTGCATCTTTGCCTATAAAAATCAAGGAAATCATGCATGGTTTTAGAATTTCCATCCGAGAAAGTAAGCATACATGATAAAATCTTCAATCGGATGGATGAAATCCTAGAAACCCTAGTTGTGGAGAAAAAAATGCTTCATCAAATACTTAATCACAAAAAAATAAAATGGAGGATTTTAATTACCATTCCACCTCAATTGACAAGCAAAATATTGTTGAACTAGTGGCCATCAGCCATGTTGAAGAAATATGCAGGAGGGAGATTTGTGCGAGCAATAAGCTGTGTAGAATGTTAACAAGTGTGTTTTGAAATAGGTTTAAGCACGTAAGGGTTTTTAAGCACCATGAATTAACCTGCCAATTTGCATATCCCTACGATTATATATATAGAGCATACGTCGCTATTCACAGACAGTATGCGTGGTATTTACTAGCTTTTAGATTTTATGGGGTTTTTTATGTACTAGATATTTATATTTTTTTAAGTATTGTACATCTCGAAGTGTTTGGCCAATATAATTATAACTAGCAATTGCACTTTAGTGTACAATAGGTATATTGAAGAGGTCTTAAAGGTGAATTGTTAGGTCTTTAAGTAAATGACATGATGCATTCAATGTAGCCCCCCATGAACATGTGTCATCTTTCTATTGTTGGGATGAAACAATTGATTGAAAGTCAGTTGCATTAGGTTTAGGTGCCAAGTGCCAATAGTTAGATGCATGTTTACAATTTGTAGACCATTTGATCACACTTTAAATAGTTTGGGCTTCATGTTATAAAGATTCATGACTTCTTGACTAAAAATTGACAAGAAAACCCCTTTATGTGTGTGGCATTTGAAGCTTGCAAGCATATGAGTCCATCCATGTGGAGATACGTGGGCTAATTAGCAAGTGATCCATCAATAATGATTTAGACTTAGGTCAACATATAGGTATGGTGGCTATACCTTTGATAAGTCATGGACCAATCATTTTTATTTGTGTGACCAATTATTTAGTCATTTTTATTTGTGTGACTAATTATTTAGTTATGTTTTTACCCGATGATCAAATTAGTCATTTATAGTTGTGTTGCAAAAAATTAGTAGAATTTAGTCATTTATAGTTGCATGACTAAAAGTTTTAGTCACGTACTCATTTATTTGCCAAATTCTACTAGTGTGTTCATATCCTTGATTTCTACCACATCAACCTTTTGTAGTGGTTCTTTTCTGCCTGATTATCCTCCTTCATGTTCTTGCTTCTATAGAACCTTGCAACTTGTCCAGGCCTATTGTAATTGTAGCACACAACATTCCTCTGACCATTGTTCCTTCCATTTATTCTAGGTCTGCATTAGTTAGCCTTATGTCCAAATCTATTGCATGTAAAGCAGTTACCATTGAAAGATTGAGCATTCCTTCCATTGTTATAGCCATTCCTTATCTGACTTCTACATTCTCTAGCTCTATGACCAACTTTCTTACATGTAAAGCAATCTCCATTGAAATATTGAGCATTCCTTCCATTATTATAGTCATTCCTCATCTGACTTCTACATTCACTAGCTCTATGACCAACTTTCTTGCATGTAAAGCACTGACCAGAGAAAGATGGAACATTTTGATTCATTCTACTCTTACATTGAGTAGCCTTATGACCAAACTTATTGCATGAATAACAATGACCATTGAAAGATGGGTACCTTTGAGCATTTGGTTGCCTAACCAGTGGTTTTCTAGGTCCATTCCTTTGATTCTGAATCTGCATGCTTTTGTCTTTCTTGTTCTCAGCATTCATTGCTTGACCTGATTTTCAACTTTCACCTTTCTCAAATCCCAAGCCTTATTTGTCATCAGGGGTCTTCTGACTAGCAATCATCTCATCAAGTTTTACATAAGTTATCTTGAACTTTTCTTCATAGCTCTTTGACTTCTCCAAATCTGACTTTAGGTTCACAACTTCTTTTTCAAGATTTGTCCATTCTTCATATTTTCCTGTCACCATTTGATTTAGATATTCTTTTGCTTTTTCCTTTTCTTCAACTTGAACTTGCAGACCATTCAGGGTTTCATTTTCTGATCTCAATTGTTTACTAATCTCCTTATTCTTTTCTTTGAACTTCTTAACTTTCTCTCTCAACTTTCTGATGCACTCATGTCTGCTTCCTTGATATTTTCCTTTAAATCCAGGTTTTCCTCTTTAGTCCATTCAAGGTCTTCCGAAAGAGAACCTTTGAGTTCTTCATTATTAACAAACATGCACTCTTATTTTGTAATTCTAATTGGATGAATTTCTTCTGGAGTAGGATACTTTCTAGCTGCCATGTGTTCAATCTCCAAGATCTTCCTCAAGTTGTTAGACTTCTTCCAAGGAACCTTGCTCTGATACCAATTATTGAACTTCCAAAATACTAGGGGGGGTGAATCAATATTCTATTAAAATATTCATTCATTAAACCATTAATCCATTTGCCATTTTCAATAACAGTAAAGTAAATCAAGCATATAAAATACAATCATAAGCCATAACAGATGAACACCAAGATTTTTACGTGGAAAACCCAAAAAAGGAAAAACCACAGTGAGTGTTAGCTCACAATATATTATGATAGCCAAACTGGATTACAAAAGGCTCACTGCCATAGGATTCACTACCCAGGGCCCACTGCTCAAAGGACTCACTATCCAAAGAAATGTTCACTGCAACAAGCTCACTGCCAAATGAAGATGGAATGGGTGGCTCACTACCAAGAATGAACTATTACAATTGCATCTACAAATGCATGGGGTATAGTTCCAATTAGGCTCAAAATATTGTCTCAAAGGTCTTCATCCTGAATTGCTCTATCACACTGCTTTGCTCTGCATGAAAGTTAGATCTCTCTTCACAAACAGGTATCCCACTTACTAGATCCCAAAATTTATTTCATGTCATAGACACACATTCATATTCACATCAAACACTGAAATGAATCACATATATATATCTGCAACACATACCATCTTCAAAATAGGTTAGCTTGCAAGTATGAAACATGTAGTTATGCAAAGTGTAACTTGTCAGCCTTAATGCATTCACCAAAAGACTTTGTATACCAAAACAACACTTCAAACACATTCTCTTACATTGGCACAAACTAAAGAAATACTTAGGATATGATTCTAATCAATAGATTCCTCTGCACAAAGAATATCAAACTAGGTCAGCTTTCCAAACTAACTAACATAAGCTCAAACCATCTGTCAAAGCACAACTTGAAATGTGGAAATCCAAACTTGCTAAAACTCATATCTAAGACTCCTTATGCATCCAAAACCTTAACTCTAGAACCACAGAACAAAATGATAACATGCGTGAAATGCGGAGTACTATAAGTTGTACTCTGTCGTTGCCAAACATTATCACCTAAAATAGTGATACTTAGCCAATCAAAACTACCTTTCTAGAGTACTTCACCATCTAAAATCTTGGATTTGAATACTTTATACATATCCCAATTATCCCTTAAAACTATAGAATAAGATATTTCTTACTGGAGAAATTAGACCAAAATAAGTTTGCTCTTCACATTGCTTCATAGTAAATATTGTTATGCCAAACTTCTGCCAATTGACTCTATGCTTCCAGAACTCATCTGAATGTAAAACTTTAGAATTAGAGTTTTCTAAGTATCACCAACCTTCTATCAGAACCACATAATATGATCATCAAACTTGGAACAATGTGGACCATAAAACTGTCACTTTGTAGTCATCTCTGTAGTCTTCCAACATTTAGCCAAAAATGCTTAAGTCTCTTTGTACCATATTAGAATTCTCTGTTCATATGACTTCATGAGGATTACTATAGCCTCAAAACCCTTGTTTCCATCAATGAAAACACAATTCAAACATCATGCTTAGTCATTCTTAGTCATACCAGCAGTGTCTATATCAATGATGTTTGCCCAGTTGCCAACAAGTACATGTCTTACCTCTGTCAATGTCCTCACAATACCATCAAACATTTTAATCTTAATGATCCCAATCCTAATAGTCTTACAAGAAACACTATTTTCCATAATAACAACATCGCCATCAATAGTTTGGTAAGAAGAAAACCAACTCCTATGTGGACACATGTGATGCAAAGGACAAGAATCTAATAATCATTCCTCATGATATTGTGAGATATTAAAAACAAATAGTACTTCATCAACCATACCTAAACTTGTCTCAACTAGATTTTCTTCCTTTTTGGAGTCATCCTTGTCTTCTTTCATGTTCTAAAAATCTTTCTTGAGATGCCCTGATTTGTCGTTGTATCAACATTTTCCATTACCCTTTTTGCCTTTTGACTTAGACCTTGATATACCTTTCAAATTCTCCCCCTTTTATGTGGATCAAACTCTAGCCACCATTGCTTCTATTGTGGAGGTTTCTATATTAGATTTCCTGCACACCTCCTCAGACAAAAAATCTCCCAAAATAGAATCAAATTCAAGGGTGTCAACTATGCTAAAGCTAATAGAAGTGACTAAGTGATTCCAAGATTCAGGCAATAAACACAATAACCTAACTTGTCTTCATCTTTGATTTTTACATCCGTACTAGTTGATTAGCACATAAGATTATTGAAAACATTTAAATGATCAACAATTTTGGTACCTTCCTTCATTCGTAAACTATACAACTACCTCTTCAAGTAGATTTGGTTTGTCAAGTATTTTTTCATGTAAAGATTCTCTATTTTACTCCATAAGCCTGCTACAATTTTCTCTCTCACAATATTGAAAAGAACATCATCTACCAAACACAACCAAATTATGCTAAGAGCTCTTGTATCCATATCTTCCCAATCCTCATTAGTCATATTCATAGGTTTTTGTGACTTGCCTACCAACACCTTATATAGTCCTTATTGCACCAAAAAATCGTGCATCTTGAGCTTCCATAGCTTAAATTTATTCTTCCAATTGAACTTCTCCACCTTGAACCTTGCATTCAAAACCCTCACCATTTGATATTGTGAAACACACATCTAGTCCTAACACTGTCACTGAAAAATAAAAGCTTTGATACCACTTGTTGAAAAACCTTAATTTTAATGATAAACTTTAAGCTCCAGAATCATATAATATTATAGTAGAAACTAGTTATGAAGAAAATAGAGATAACAACAGAATAGCAAACTAATATAATAAGTGATCACATCAAAACACAACAAGAGGGTTTACATGGTAAAACCCAAGCAATATGCCAAGGAAACATCTATGGGGAAAATTATCAGTATTCTTATTGCTCAAAGAAAAATTGTAATCTTCACACAACTACCATTACAATTAATTTTCCTTTCAAGACTACAAAGATATATAATATTTTCAACATAACTGCCACTATCAAATTTAGAAAAAAATAGTTTTTTCTCTTTAGGAAAAGTAGATTTTTAAGATATGATTTTTTCTCTATATTGTTGTCACAAATCCAACATGGAGCTTTGTATTTCAACATAATGTATAGAAGTGAAATCCCTAGAATGTGGAAGTTTTGAGAATGTATAATTTTAAACTTACAACATTTAGTAAATTCCTAGGAGATGTAGTATGAAATGGATGGTTGAGATGAAAAGTTAGTTTGACTTTTGTACAAGTGTCTAGGTTAAATGAATCTATCTAACTAACTTTAGCTAGACATATGACTCTAAATAATTAATAAAATAATAAAATTATTTAATTAATTATTGAAGAAGGGCGATGATGTGGGAGGATAATTTTTTTTATCATTGAATATTTTTTATCAGAACCATGAACTAGTGAGTCCACAACAATGGCAACCTCATCCCCTAGCATTAACACCTGACATGAACACCTACATTAACAATGGATGTTCAAACCCATGAGCTATTTGGCCCATAGAAGGCCCATTGCTTGTGAGCACAAAGCCTAGCAAAGGCAAAAATACTGTGAGCACGTTAGCCCAATGAAGGTGCAAAGCCTGCTTGCTCTTTGGCCCAACGGGGGTTTGAACCCTAGTGGCCACCACTACAACCAGGCAACTTAACCACCAAACCACTCCCTTAACAACGATGTGGGAGGATAAATTAATTAAATAAATGATATTTATTTAATTAATTTGACTAAAGGGAAAAATGAGTTAAATTAATTAAATAAATATAATTTATTTAATTAATTTAGGAATGGAGGAAATGGATTTAAATTAATTAAATAAAGATAATTTATTTAATTAATTGGATAATGGAAGGAGACATCGTAAAGAGGACTCCTAGGGTGAATGTGTCACAAAGTGACACAAGGTGATGAAAGTGGTATGGTCAATTTCAGGAGTCTACATTTTGCCCCTCTTTGAGATGATGTTGTAACTAAAAGAAGTAACATCATTTCAAAGAAGATAGGATAAGGTATGGATGGTTGGAAAGGGATGGGCCCTAGCCACTTAAAGAAGTAATGAGGAAGAATGATGTAAGGATGGGATGTCAGATTCCCCTCGAGAGGATAGGAGGTTTTGAAGAACACAGGTATACTCTCAAAATGGATGAAATTTATTGGTCAAAGGAAGGAAGGAAAGATAGGTGGATGGATGAAATGGATGAATAATATGTTATGTTACAATGGATGACCAACCATATAGTTTAATATAGCACTAAACATTATACACCATTATATAAAGACCAGGGTGACGATGCATGTGTTGTGCATAAAGGACTGACTCAAAAAGATAAAGCTCACAAGCAAACATATACATCTTTTGGGAACCATGATATGGGAGACCATGATGTCATTGTAAAAATATGCTGTAAGGACTGATACAAATGCAATTAAAATGATAACACACACAAGCAAGAAAGCAAGCATGCACAAATGGTTAAAAAAAAAAACCAAGGTTGTTTCCCCTGTGAAGCTAAAAATTGATGATTGTTGGATTGATTGCTTGATTGGATAAGGATAGTTTTGTTGTGGTGGGGCATTTGATATATCCCTAGAACAACATGAGGATTGGGAACAATATATCTTGATGATTATTGATGATTATTTGAGCTAATCAAGTTTGCAGTAAGGTTGGAAACAAAACCAAGGGATGCATTTAGATGATTGGCTAGATGGCTTGGCTAGATTTTCATGGATTAAGGATGGCGTGAACTTGGATTTATTGGTCAAATTTTATGATTTATTTTGATAAATTTTTGGTTGTATTAGATTATGTTTGGATAGCCTTTTTACTAGATACCAATGACAAGGGAAAATTAGGTCTAAAGGACAAGGATGAAAGGAGGATTGGATGAATGGATTAAAGGATTGGCAATAGTGGATGGGATGGATGGAAGGAGGGGTTTAGGATTTGATCTCCAAGGATTATGTTGTATATGAATAATATGCCCTACTCTAGATATGCCATGATTGACTTTGCATTACAATGCTTGTGATGATAGGGTGATAGGATTAGGTGTAAAAGATTGGGTATATCAAGAGATGTCCAAAGATTTTTTCAACATTTTCCCCTTGTCCTTATCAAGATCAAAAGTAGGAGGGGAGGATGTGATGAGGGGCTACTCCACCCAACACTCACACATGAAACAACAATAGAGATTCCCACCAAATATGTAAGGAATGGAATCAAAAAACTTTTATTTCTTCAGCAAAATGGAGTACAAAATCTATTATTACATGCTACAGCAACATGGGATATTTCACAATAGACAAAAATCCTACTCTATTATAGATTTCTACAATATGGAGCCACAACCACACATATGGAACTATCCTTTGAACCTTTTTGTTTTCCCTTTTTATTTGGCACCAATAACTTCCATGACACTTCTCCACTACCTTCCCAAATGTTCTAGAAAGTGTAACTTCCTTTTTTGGGTGCCAAATACAACTATCCATTTTCTCACCCAAGAAATTGGAGCTTTCAAATTTTTTAAGTTTCTAAAATTTTGTAACAGAACATTTGGGGCCATAATTTTTGAACCAAGCATCCGATTGACAAATAAAAATAGGTGTTTAAAATATTGTGAAGAGCTCTATGTCACACAAAATTATGTAAAAATCATTTGTCCACTATTCAAACCCCAATGAAGCTTCTAAAGGCCTCAAATTCAAATCTGAAGTTCATCAGGAGCAATTTTCCAAGATGGAAACTTTAATATCTCTCAAACTATAATTGATATTTAGATGATTTCTTTACCATTTTATTATTTTTACAATTCCTCTTCTTGGGGCAAATTTTCAGGTCCATATGTACCCAAATAGCCCTACTTACTAAAACTAGCAGGTTACTATTTTTCAGTCTTTTTGAATTTTTGACAGTCCCAAGCCTCTAAAGTGTCAACATAGACTCCAACACAACTAAAGAAACCTATAAAAATAAAGAAATTCAAAACAACTTCAAATATTTTTGGGTGATGCAAGATTGCCCTTACACCACTAGATGCTCCTACATTAGGATGGGTTGGTGCAATGAGATAGGTATGTGGATATAATGGATGAGGATGATAAGATATGAGAGAAATGATAGGATGGGATAGATTAGATAGCTTTCCCCCAAGTGTAAGGTAAATAGATAATCAAATTACACATGATGCCCATAAATGGATTTTCATCATGGTACTTATCCAAGGCACCATGAAATGGTTTATTTTTCTATTTGGATGGGATGGGGGAAGGATGGAGAAAAGGATTTAGAGGAAGATGGGGACTCGAGCGTTTGTTTCTATAGCAAGGTGATAGGGTCCCATTGTGGATAGATGTGACACATATAACATGTCAATTGTTAATATGCGTGTGGATGTTGGTAGGTGGGGGAAGATGGAATGGATGGTGTAGATCATATGGATGGTATATGGATAGATGGATGTATAAATGGATAAAGGGATAGATGGGAGGATTATGTGAAAGCATGCACCATAGGGATGTGATGAGGGAGGTATGTGGGATAGGAGATATAAGATGGGGGGATGTAGGTATGTGGGAATCTCATGGGGTTGAGGGAAGCCAAGACCAATATTTGCACACACTATGGTGGAGTTAGAAGATTATATTTGTGATGGGGAGTAGGGAGTAATGGAGATTTTTATAATGGAATTGGGATGGGGGATATTGGGATTGCCAATTTGGGGATTTAGGGACCCAAATGGACTTAGGATTCGTAGGATTTTTGATTGGGTACATGATTGTTAGAATTTTTAA
The DNA here is from genome assembly GCA_027924645.1 of Cunninghamia lanceolata. Lineage (NCBI taxonomy): Eukaryota > Viridiplantae > Streptophyta > Pinopsida > Cupressales > Cupressaceae > Cunninghamia > Cunninghamia lanceolata. The sequence continues at coordinate 7,841,519 of BSBN01000870.1, forward strand.
GATTTGAAATTTTTGAGATTTGGGATTTTTGATAGAGTGGGATTTGGATGTTCCATTTGGATTGATTACTTTTTTCTTGGGGATCCACACCATTTTGTTTTGGATATTTATTTTGGAGGTATGGGCTTGTGTAGCCTTTTGGATTTTGGATTTGGCTTTGATGTTGGGCATCGACGCACTATGACATGATAACTCTTAGGCTCTTGTGGATTTTTTGCTTGATATGGGAAGGCATCCAAATTTTTATTTTTGAATCCCATGGGTTTTGTGATAGCTTCATGTTTAGGAGATATGTGCATTTGTTGACCATAATTAGGGACTTTAGTGGATTGAAGGGAGAGGGATGTGTGGATAGAGGGATTAATAGACTTGTGGATGAAGGGATGAGGGGATTTTAGGATGGGAATATGGGAGTTGGGAGGAGTGGAGGAAAAGCAGATTTAGGGATGGGAGAATGTTTTGATTGATGGATGAAATTAGATAGAGGATGGGGGATGGCGGCATATGATTTGGATCTATGTAGTATGAAATGGATGGTTCAGATGAAAAGTTAGTTTGACTTTTGTGTAAGTGTCCAAGTTCAATGAATCTCACTAACTTTAGCTAGACATGTGACTCTCAATAATTAATCAAATAATAAAATTATTTAAATAATTATTGGAGAAGGGTGATGATGTGGGAGGATAAACTAATTAATTAAATAACATTTATTTAATTGATTTGACTAAAGGGGAAAATGGATTAAATTAATTAAATAAATATAATTTATTTATTTAATTTGGGAATGGAGGAAATGGATTTTAATTAATTAAATAAAGTTAATTTATTTAATTAATTGGCTAATGGAAGGAAACATGGTAAAGAGGACTCCTAGGATGAATGTGTCACATGACACAAGGTGATCAAAGTGGTATAGTCAATTTCAAGTGTCTATAATTGGGGCTCAAACCAAGGCTCACATGCACTATATCAAAGTTGGGTATAGAGTCTCCAAGAAGTTTTTCCTCTCTTTAGGATCCCATCATTTTTAAGGTAATCAAATAGATCAAAGAAGGCTCTTAACTTGGAGGAACATCTTCCCATCACCCAAAATTTTGTTCAACACTATGAATAGGTTTTCAAATCTCAAAATCCATCCTCAAAGTGATCTAATACTCTTCAATAATGCATTTAAGTGGTCCCCTATAGGGTTTAACCTTCTCATTGAGCCCTATGTGAGCAATCTCTCACTTAAGAAGACCTTTGTGAGATTACATTTTCTATGGCTAATGATAAAGCCCCTCGATGTGATGGATTTCCATGTAAATTCTACAAAGTCCTTTGGGATATGGTTGGTAATGATCTTTATAGAGTTTAAATGAAAGTTTGTAATTAAAAATCCTTAGGAAATATTATTGAGAAAGGAAATATTAAGTTCACATCTAAGACTAAAGATCCAAATGATATTTGCAATTAGTGGTCACTCATCTTGGCCATTGTTTCTTATAGGATTTGTGCCAAGGCTCTTTCTCTCAAGCTATGCTATCTTATTCCTTTGATTGTTAGGTCAAACCAAACTAGGTTTATCAAATCTAGATATATTCTTGATAACATCACTATTGTTTGGAAAGGAATTGAGTGCGTCAAACATTCTTAATAGAAAGTCATCTTTGTTTAAATTGATTTTGCTAAAGCCTATGATAATATAGAATGGTCATTCATTCTTTCCATACTTCAAGCTTTAGGTTTTGGTCCAAAATTCTTGAGGTTTATTGAAATGCATTTTGTTAATGCCTCTACCTATATCACTATAAATGTTTGCAAGTCTTCTTCTTTTGGGATTTTTCTCCATATGGAAAGGATGCCCTTAAGCTCCTAGCTTATATGTCTTTTCTACTGAAGGCTTCAAATATCTTCTAGCTCATGATGTTGTTGAAAACAAGGTAGATAACTGAGAGGGGGGGTGAATTAGTTATCTCAAATTTTCTTTTCTTTTGTTATCTCAATATTCAATGTCATATCAAAACATGAAAGCATATGCAATCATAAGAAAAGAAATAAGATCAACACACATAACACAAGGATTTTTACATGGAAACCATGTTAAGGGAAAAACCATGGGGTGACTAACCCAAGATTGTATTCTCTATTATAAGAATAAAGGAGTACAAAATAGCACTTGCCAATTATGGCTCACTGCCTGAGCACACTACTCACAAGAGGCACACTGCCTACAAGAGACTCACTATCTACAAAACTTACAGAAGATAATCAAGTGTTTGAACTGATTAGAAGTATCTACAAATGCAAGAGTTTAGTTCTGGTTAGGCACAATATACTGATTTGATGTACTTCATTCTTCCTCTGTTCAATGTTGTTATTCAAGCACATACCGGACTTGAATTGATGTTCTCACACTTATCCCTACTTTTCTTCACACATTATTTCTTTACATCTTCAACACACACACTTACATGCTAGAATCCATCTGGTATATATATCTGTATCAAGGATTTTCATCAACTTTCTAGTCAGCAACAAGAACACTTAGGATGTTTGCAAGTTATTGATCTATCAACTGAATCCATGCTTGATTTGTGATGCATATCAAAAACATAGGCATAGAAGTCATTAATCATGTCGGCTAATAATGTATAATCCCACAAATTTCTTAATCAACACCTCTTTCTCATCCGGATTGAAGTTTGATACTATGTCGGTCAGTTCTTCCTCTGTCTGCTCTACCTGACTAGAACCCAACACTTAGATGTTCATATCTTTTTCTTGATTTATCACTGGAGGCTAAATCTTTGGAATATAGTAGTCATGATACCCCTCTTGACTTGTCCAAGTCTGCAACTTACTGAGTTACACCATCTGAGAGATCCAAACCTGATTGTCGGACCTTATTACATACTCTGTTCTTGTTCACTGGACCAAAACAATCTTCAATCTGACTTCCAGTATAGGCATACTATGTGCTGCGGATGTGTGGGATAGACTTTGTTGCCATCAATGAAAACACTTATGAATCCATACAGTGTCTCTTGTAAACAATCTCCCCCTTTGGTATTGATGGCAACACTTAGTGGAAAATGGCTAAGTGTCGTAGTAATTCCCCCTTGGCTGATGCTCTATCTTTTGCACTATTTTACCAGAGCTCCCCCTTAGCTGGATTCCACATTTTTCACTACTCTTCACTCCCCCTTTGATAGCAATGGTAAAGGGTAGAATCCGCATACCAAAATTTTGCAAAAATTGTTCTATACATGGCTGCATAAGTATATATAAATCATATGTTATACTTACATATACTTAAGTATATCCACAAAAGTAGTCTTTAGATGTACAAACTCTGTGGCCCATTGGCTCTTCATCCTATCCAAAATGGAGATGTGACCACTCAACAAAAATGCATATGCTTCTGCCCTTCTTAAATCTACTGGATCACTGGTCCGGGCTGTGGTCTAAGCATTTGTCAAGGCCTCATGCATTGCCTCTAGCTTAGGGATAATTATCCCTCTAAGTTCACCCATTCTGTTCATTATGTTCTTCTTTTCTTTTCCCAGTCTCTTTATTTAGTTTATTATAACAATAGCCTGGCATTCTTGATTTATTAGAGAGGAGGAAAGGTCAAAATTTTGAACTAGGCTTGACAGTTTTTCTTCTTGTTCTTTTACTTTCTCCTCAATATCTTTTGTCACTTTAGGCCAAGTCAAACAAAATTTGAATAGGTCCCCACTATCTTTGAGAGCATTTCCAAGGCTCTTTATTCCAATATCTAGAGTCCTCCTATCATTTGCAATAAGTCCTTGCACCTCAGTGAATCTTTTTCCCAGAAACACCTTCCGGACCTTTGCTTCTGCTGATTTCTCTAAAGATTCAAAATGAGTTTTAACAGAATTTACTAAGTTTTTCAAGTTACCAGATGGTGAGGCTAAAGGATCCTTTTGATAGGATGGCATGATCTTCTCCAGCATCCTGGATGTAATCTCCAATAGTTCACAATCCTCCATGTGAGATTTCAAGAGTTTTTCTTTTGCTTTGGCTTGAGCAAAAGATATTATTTTCATTGTCTGAACCTGAGAGAGAGAGAGTCAAAATTTAGTGGTCCTTGAAATAGCTTAGGTTCATCTAGCTCCATTATTTCTCTGTTTAAGAAGTTCTTCATTGTCTCTATAGTGTCTCTTGCTGGAGATTGAGACTTCTTTGAAATATCAGAAGAGTCATCATTAGTCTTTTCTACTTGTTCTTCTTCTTTTCCCTTATGCTGTTTTCCTTGAATCTTCTCCTCCTCTCTTCTACCTTCTCCTTCATCTTTAGAGTCTGGAATGTTTATCATAGCTGCAATGGCATCCGGAAGAGAGATATTACCAGTGTCTGTTGCTTTATGAACTTCCTCTACTGGAACAGAGGAGTCTAAGTCCTCAAACTTCTCTTCATCTATTTTCTTTAATCCTTCTACATCCTTGTCAGAAATTTCATTGATTACATTTGATCCTTCAACATCCATGGTAGAAGGTTCCTTATCTGTTTCCTCTACAATAGGAAGATTGAATCTCTTCAAGGCATTCCAGAGGATATATTTTGTTTCACTTGCTACTTGGTCAGTTTCTCCAAGCATGAATTTATTCATTCTTGCCTTACTCTGGAACTCATCCTTATAGTCCTTGAAAATCATGTCCATTTGTTTTGGAGTGATAGAAGGATAAAGTTGAATCATTATTTGCTCTTGGATTTCTAAGTCTTTAACCATTGCATTCTCTTTTCTCAGCTCAAGTACCTTTTCTAGGCTCTTAGGAATCAATGATATAATTTCAATGAAGGCTTTATTTTAAATGTTCAAGTACCTAACAATAGCCTCTTCTAGAATTCTCTTATCACCATCACTTTATGCATCATAAAACTTAGTTACCGGTTGTAGGTTGCCATCTATAGTAATTGCCTTGATGATATCATTAATGGAAAGAGTGGGCTTTTCAACAAATTCCTCTACCTTCTCTTCCTCATTTATGGTAGCAGCATTTTCTTGATCTCTTCATCTAATTATGTTTCTTCATCATCCTTATGACTTGTATATGTTCTTGAGGCTTTGGTATTCATTCTCTTTCCACTTTTGTCAGATGGCTTGACTTCCAATTTGGTAGCCTTTGAGCTTTTAGGAGTGACAGGTGCAGAGCTCTTGGAAGATCTAGTCCAAGAGGAGGCTTGCACCAGAACGTTTCCTTTCTTTGCTTCTTGTTTCTCTTTCTCTACCTTCTCCATTTTCTGTCTATTTGCATCTACTATCTCTTTTGATAAGCCAAATCTTTTGGCAATTTCTTCAACTTCCCTTCTTACTTTCCTCTTCATCTCTGGCTATCTTAACTCAACATGTATTTTTATACCTAGCTCTTCAAAGGTGCCAAACCTTTCTACTTCAGTGTCCTTAGGTTGGCTCAGCATGTGTTGAATATGCAGCTCCAAGATTTTTTCATCGACCTCATATCCCATAGGCATTATCCATACAATTCTTGGCTCAACTACCTCCATTAGACATTGATCAGTGTCAACCATAAAGAAAACTATGTCCTTGTATTTCTCAACTATGGACTGTGGTATTCTCTCTGGCTTGCATCATGCTTTGGAAATTCTTAAAGTAACCCCAGAGGGCTATGTTTTGGGCTTGAGCATCACCAAGTCCATACATGTAATCTTTGGTCTGAATTACAACCAGTTTATCATTTTGCCAAACCCAACCATTTGATCCAGGTAGCTCATTCATATAATAGAAGAACAGACACAGTATTAGAAAACCATATTTAAAGGAATTTTTCTTATCCTTTTTGATCTTCTGCAAGTTTTCCAACAGCTGATTTAGAAGAAGCTCACACAGATCATAATCTGCATCTTCCCTCAACATCTGATATGCAACATAGATTGTTGTACTAGACACATAATTCTCCCTACTCGAATGGTAGATTTTGTAGCAGATTATCATTGAAGTAAACTTGACATCTGGATTTGTGATGTCATTTATAGTCATTGCTCTTTTGTCAAATTTTGATCTGGTGGCTTTAGTTACCATTTGGTTCTTCATAGATTTAAGTGCAAGTACCCCACCAGATGAATGCAGTCTGGTCACTACCCTTATGATATCTTTAGTGATCTTGAATGGCCTCATTAGCCAAATAAAATTGTCATGCATCCTACTTAGAACATATCGGACCCAATTATCTTTTGCAAAACATGGAAAATGTATGCAATGTTTGAAGTTTTTGTCCCGAATGGCCTTGAATTCAGGTTTGAGTTCAAAATTCTCATCTATTAGCTATTTGTGATAAATGTCCATCAATTTTGAGTCTCCAAATTCTTCAATGTTTGCATGGATATAAACCCTAACATCTTCTACATGCAATACTCCATGCGGAATGCTAGAAAACGCACCCAAGGGATCAACTTCTAGAGATTTGTAAGGGTGTTTCTTGAATTTAGGTCTCGATCTATTAGAATTATTGACAACCATTGGAGTAGCCATTTTGCAAGATATTCGAAGGGAGATTTTCCGAATGGAAGTACCTTTTCACGCTTTAGGGTTTGAAGCAGGAGCTGGAACAAATCGCTAGTTGAATTCAATTTTTAGTTGATCTTGAGTGAACTGTAGAGTCTTCTTCACAAAGCTCTTCTTTTCTTCTTCGTGAGTGCAAGTGTGTAAATGATGAGTGAAAGAACCCTTTTATCCTTGCACAAACCCTAAGTTATCCAGTTGCCCTGTTTTGAGAGAGATTTTCTTGAATCAATGCGTAGAACTTAGAATCATTTTCTGTGAGGATTGACAACATATCTTTTTTTCTTCAATCATTTCATGGGTCTGCAAATCAAAGCATTTCAATTTTGAATCATACTAGATCTGTCTGTAAAATTTTGCTTTATCAGATAGCTGTCAAAACCAGATTAACTTGAGCGGTTATAAATCTTGTAAAATTCCACACGGACCTTTCATATTTTGACTGAAGGTTATTTGGAGGTTTTTTTGAGAACCCTTTAATCGACAGCATCAGATGTTTGCTCAATGTGCCAAATTTAGGCACTAGCTGATTGGCTAGGGGAAATTGTTTTTCTCTGTGACTCCCCCTGAGCCAAAGCTCACCCTTTTAGTTTCCGGAAGGAATATCAGCACCGGATTCCAGTATGGATCCATCCCTAATATTCATTGTACTCCTTTTTACCCAAATCTTGCTCATCTCCTTTTGAACTTCATCCACATTTACTTTACCTTTGCCCTTATCTTGATTCTGATCATGTTCCACTAGACCTTTTCTATCTTGATTTATGCTTCTGTAGAATTTGGCAATATGACCAGATCTATTGTAATTGTAACATACAACATTTCTTTTCTTATTTGATTGATATCCTCTTGATCTACATTGATTAGCCATATGTCCCATTCTATTGTATGCAAAGCATCTACCATTAAATTAATTGTTTATTTGCATATTTTTGCATTCATGAGATTTGTGACCATACCTTTTGCAATTAAAACATTGTCTAGAGAAGGATGGATTATTCTGATTCATTCTCTTTCTACACTGAGTTGCTTTGTGACCAAAATTGTTACAATTGAAGTAGTATCCATTAAAGGATGGATATCTTTGAGTGTTTGGTTGCCTTAGCAGAGGTCTTCTAGGCCCGTTTCTTTGATTTCCTGATCCAAAGTTCTTCTAACCAGATCTAGAGCTTTCACCTTTCTCATATCCCAAACCACGCTTATCATCTACCCTCTTTTGGCTTTCAAGAAGAACTTCAAGTTGGGTTGAGCTTATGTTGAATTTTTATTTGTATTCATTTGTAGTTTGAAGATCTTGTTTAAGAGTGTCTATCTGATTCTCAAGTTGTTCTTCATTATCTCTAGCTTCTTCAAGATTAGATTCAAGATGCCTAATTATTCTGTCCATTTTGTGGCAGTCCTCTGTTTTCTCCTTGAGGGATTGTTTTAGATTATCTTCAATCTTTCTTTTTTCTTCAATTTCTTGGGTGAATCTCATAACCCTTGATTCCATTTCTTGTGTTACCATAATGACTTTTTTTGCAAGCTTCTCACATAGCTTATTTTTCTCATTCAGATCTTCATTAGTATCATTGACTTCACTCTGATTGGCTAATTTTTGAAGTAGTTCCTTTCACTTTTTTCAAAGAGATACTAAGTTTTTATTTTAGCTCATTTATGAAATCATCAGCTTGTTTGAGTCTTTCTCTCAAATTATTGACTTCAGAGTGGGATTGTTCAAGATCATCTAGGGCAGACTGAAGTTGTTCCTTTATACCATATGCATCCATTGAGATTCCCAGATCTTCCTCAAGCTGTTAGGCTTTGTTCAGAGGAACGTTGCTCTGATACCAATTGTTGAAAACAAGGCAAATAACTAAGAGGGGGGGTGAATTAGTTATCTCAAATTTTCTTTAATTTTCTGTTCTTTTGTTATCTGAATATTCAGTGTTATATCAAAACATGAAAGCATATGCAATCATAAGAATAGAAATAAAATCAACACACATAACACAAGGATTTTTACATGGAAACCTTGTTAAGGGAAAAATCACGAGGTGACTAACCCAAGATTGTATTCTCTATTACAAGAATAAAGGAGTACAAAATGACACTTTCCAATTAGGGCTCACTACCTGAGCACACTGCTCACAAGAGGCACACTGCCTACAAGAGACTCACTATCTATAGAACTTACAGAAGATAATCAAGTGTTTGAACTAATGAGAAGAATCTACAAATGCAAGAGTTTAGTTTTGGTTAGGCACAATATACTGATCTGATGCACTTCATTCTTCCTCTTTTCAATGTTGTTATTCAGTCACATACCAGACTTGAATTGTTATTCTCACACTTATCCCTACTTTTCTTCGCACCTTATTTCTTTACATCGTCAACACACACACTTACATGTTGAAATCCATCTGGTATATATATCCAGATCAAGGATTTTCATCAACTTTCTAGTCAACAACAAGAACACTTAGGATGTTTGCAAGTTATTGATATGTCAGCTGAATCCATGCTTGATTTGTGATGCGTATCAAAAACATAGGCATAGAAGTCATTAATCATGTTGGCCAACAATCTATAATCCCACAAATTGCTTGATCAACACCTTTTACTCATCTGGATTGAAGTTTGATACTCTGTCGGTCAGTTCTTCCTCTATCTGCTCTACCTGACTGGAACCCCACACTCAGATGCTCATATCTTTTTCTTACTTTATCACTGGAGGCTAAATCTTTGGTATACAGTAGTCATGATAACCCTCTTGACTTGTCTAAGTTTGCAACTTACTGAGTTACACCATATGAGAGATCCAGACCTAATTGTCAGACCTTGTTACATACTTTGTTCTTGTTCACCAAACCAAAACAATCTTCAATCTGACTTCCGGTATAGGCATACTATGTACTGCGGATGTGTGGGATAGACTTTGTTGCCATGAATGAAAACACTTATGAAACTACACAGTGTCTCTTGCCAACATATGTTTCATAAAACATGGTCAAGGGCATCACTCTTCCCAGTTATTCTTAACAATTTGTCAATGACCATTTTATTGATTATTATTCTCTCACTCTCCTAGAGTATGAGAATAATGTCAATTAGGTGGTTTAATACTTGGACACTTTTTCCTTGCTTCTGGTTCAAGTATTCACTAGTTGAATGTTCAATGTTATAGGTGTAGACACAAAAATTTGCCAATGCATTTTCACTACATCACATTCACATTACTTCCAAACTTAATTATTCATTTTCTATAATTTCACCTTAACTAAACAATTCTTAATTATTTAATTAAATCCATCCATATTTATTAAAATTATTCTAGCTTAATCTTCTACATTAATTAAATAATTCTTAATTATTTAATTAAGTTAATTTTCCCACTTCTTAGCATTAATTAAATAATTTACAATTATTTAATTAATTAATTCATTTTTCTAATGTTAATTAAATAATCTATAATTATTTAATTAATTGAATTATAATCCAAAATTAATTAAATAAATCAAATATTTATTTAATTAATAAATCTAAATCACATCTTCTTCTCAATTTATTTCCTTTTTTAAACTCATGTGTATCTAATTAATTAAATTAATTAGATAATCTTATCAATTATCCTCTCATCTTATTCTAGATTTATTTCCTTATAAAACTAATGCAGGAGGGCATAAATCTACCTCTTGCCAAACCAACAATCCACTACACCACTCACACTTGAATACAAGATTGCAACAAAAGAGCCAATTAACTCAACACTAAATTATTATTTCAATTCAAAACACAATCTAGAATCATATACAATATTGGTTTACAATGGATTTCCTCCTGTATACATGCACTCTACTCTCCCCTGTTCCTCATCTTTACTCTATTCACCCTCTCTCTATTGGCAACTCACTACTCCTTTTTTCTATCAACAACTCCCTCTACATCCTTTCATTCACCTTCTCTATGGTAGTGAAGACATTGCCATATCTCCCTTCTTTTCCCCAAGAAACAAACACTCCAACTCACTACTCTTTCTCTAGTCGATCCCTTCACATTTGCAATGTATTCAATTTGGCATCTGCTCTCTATTTCTTTTTCCTTCTGGGTCAACTGCCTTCCACAGGGTCATACCAACAATTTTATAATACTATGAGGGTGAGAAAAGAACCCTTCAACTTCTAGAATTGGGATGATGCCAGTCATAGAAAAAAAATAAATTAAGTCTTTTGATAATCTACCTGACTTGGTCAATTCCCTAGGTCAACCTATCTTCATTGTGAATTTCTCCTCCACTCATTCTTGACAATGCTCTATACTCAACAAATGCCAATTATGTTTTTCTAGCAATAGCATTTACTAAAGAAAGGTATGTGCTCTGTAATACACCACAGTTTTAGGTCTCAGACACCACAAATATTGAAAAAGAGATTAACTTTGTATTTGCAACTATAGTTTTTTCCTAAAACTCAAAGTACCAAGGACATCTCTACAAAAAAATAGGGTATTCATCAATGCACGGTACACAACCATTCCAAAAATGGTGATCCTAGCTCGATTGAACTGAAAGTACATCACAAGGGCTATCACTTATTGTAGGAAGCCACGTTAGAAGAAAAATGAGATTCAGTTGCCAATGTCAAATCTTCTAAAGAATCAAAATCACTTTCATAGTTAGCCACCAATAGAGAATAGATTGGGTCTTCATCTTGCACAAGACCATTCCCATTAGCCTCATCCTTTGAATTAGATGCACTGCACATTTCCAAATCATTCCATTGACTTGCATTTGAAAGTATTCTTTTTTAATTGCACGTAAACAAAGCATAGCGCCAATAAGGAAATCTATTGACTTATTTTATAAAGTCGGAAGCATAGGTACATGTGCTCCTTTAAGAAGATAGACATATCAGATGTTCCTTCTAAAAGCTTTGCAAATTCTTCAACATGAAAAAAATTTGAAGATTTCACACCAAGTTGAATAGAACACACACAAAGAAGAAAATAGTTGTCAAATAAAACCATTATATAAGGATGGCTATAAGAACAACCAAATTATTCCACCAAGATCTTCATGGAGGTATATAATCCAAAAAGCTTCTCGATTCACCTTCACCAAAAAGCATGGAAAGATGATCCATTTAAGAATCCTAAAGCTTCCCTTGGAAAACTACTCAACAACTATGAGAAAACTCCATTTTGCATGAATGCATCAATGGGTGGAGTCGGGTGTCCACATATAAGAAAATTCAAAGTTCTTCAAATTACACAAAATTTGATGAGTAGACTTGGAATGATGTCCCCAGGTCCTTGCAAAACTATTTCGCTTTAGCTTTCAAGAGTTGTGAATTTTTTAACTTTCTGTAAACTCAGTAGCACAAATTATTAGCATTAAATTCTCCCAAATGGTGAGAAATTTTGTACCAATTCCTTTTGCAAATTAGGTGAAATGATTTCAAAATCCTTCCCCTAAAACAATTTTGACCAACTCTTATAGAACTCTAGAAACAATTGTTTCCGTAATACTACTCTATGGAGCCTCAACATGGTGATTTGGCAAAAACTCCAAAATTATAATTTTAACCATAGGAGAGTTTTTCTGACATAGAGAGATGCTGATTGAAACCCAAACCACATCAAAACAAGAAGAAAACAAACCAAAAATATTGTTGGTTGATGTCGATCACAAGTCCAGTCAGATGCTCCTGCATCAGACACACCAGATACAAAAATTTTGTGAGTAGGACTCACAAAATGGAGTTGGGTAATAGAACTACCCTTTGAAGTTATAAACAACCTACAATGAACTCCATCATTGAATTAGGCTGAGAGAATTTCTTCCATCTCTTCCAGCATCTCATCGGGCCAAGTATTATCCTCCTCCACCAAATGTGCACCTTCTTCTTCCTGCCTCTCATGGACTCAAATCCACCTTAGACCAACCTCCTCCAAATACTCTCTACTGTCCTCTCCTCCTTTGTGGGATCCAACCCACCACAAATTGACTTCCTCCACCAAGTTCCACCTACACCATCCTCTACAACCTCTATACACAAACATGTAGCATCCACATACAAATCTACAATTACAACTTCATCCTCTACAACATCATCCTCTTCTACTCTCTCCATTGAAGATAAATCATAAATGAATTCAAAATTTTCAAAAATGACCTCTTCTTCCTTCATTGCTGCAACATCCATTTTCTCATCCTCACAAGCAAGCTACTTAAACCACTCTTTCACTATCACCAAGGTCTGCAACAATACATCAATTTTATCCGCCTCACCTACTACAACATTATGCTCACCTTCAACTAATGCAATCTCATTATCTGCGTCCTTTCCATCTTCTGCAACTTCCACAAGCTCTACCATTACCATCTCAATCTCCACAACTGCATCTTCAACCTCTTCTACCATCGTCTCTTCTTCATCTTCAACCTTTGGTGCACTTGCATCTTCTTTCTCATTCTTCTCTTCTTCTTTCTCCTTGCCTTCCTAATGGTATGTCTTCATCATGTTTGATAAATTCACCATGCTGCCACACTTCCATCCTATCTAGCCTCACATTTATATTAGCCAGATCATCAAGGAGATCTTCCTCTTTTGATACTTTCTCCAGCCTTCCCATATCACAGGGTTCCTCACAAATATCTTCATCTAACTCGCAGCAATCTTTCACAACTTCTATCACCTCTTTGCCATATGCAATTTCACTTTTCTTCAAGGCTCTAGCTCTCACTGCTTAGAATTTATCTGACACACCTGCAATAGTCCACATGAGCTCTTCTTCACCACACTTCCTCTAGGTGCATGTCCTAATGGACCTCTCCAGTCTTAGGATTACCTAGGGTAAGTGCAGGAAGATGGGGGGCCAAAAAGGGGTCTTAAGTGGCCACTTTTTTTCTGAAATCAGGAAATACTGGCTTTGGATGAGAAATTGAGCATAGTTACACTCAAAATTTGGAGATGCAACCAAAACAATGTTCGTAGTGCTCTGAGTCTACTTTCTAAACTACTATTTTGTTTTGAAAATGGCATAGATTAAGGGGTTCAAAAGAGGGAGCCACATAAATTGGTGTTGTTTCTGTCAAAAAAACATAACATAGCATGTTTTGTGGCTCCCTCAAAAGGTCAACTTTTTTTGGGTATTTTTAAAATTGCTTTGGTGAGAAATTAGCTAATAGCATGTAGTTTATACCTGATTTTTCTGATAATTTTTTGATGAATATTTGATTTTTTACTAATTTTCAAAGTGGACACATCCTAAAAAATAGAATTTTGGCCGTGCTACCCCTATAAATTTTGAAAACTAATTGAAAATCATTTTTTTATTTTTTTAATATTTGTAGAATGGAGTCTAGTTTCTAAATATGTAATTTTTTTGAAATTTGAATGAATAGTTATTTTACAATGAAAAAAAGACCAAACAGTGGCTTTTGCCGAAAAACAGACACACAAACAAAAGAAATTAAATATGAAAGGCTTAACATTGTTAAAATGTGAAAAAAATAACATCGTCAAATAGCTAAGAGAAAGCCTAACATTACCCATGTGTTCAATTTGTTTGACCTTGAAACACGTGCAAATCTGAGGGTTAGCACGTACAAAATTATGTGAAATTTTGAAGAATATAGAAAAACACGTCTGTGACTCTTCATAAGGCACTCCAAGCCTTTGGGTTGGAAATCCAAAGAAAATCCCAAGCCCAAGGCTTGGGATTCCCAAAGCAAGAAATAATGTGCTCGCGTTATGTTTTGCCTTGCATTTTTCTTTCCCACAAGTCTGTTGTTTGTCATGTTTGACATAACGCAAGCGCGTTATAACGCGCTCGCGTTATGTTCCCCTCAAATTTTTTTACGTTCAAGGCTATTAATCATGAGGGTTAAGGGATAAGGGATAGAGTTGGAGGGTTTAGGGATAAGGGATTAGTGTTTAAGGTATAGTATCGAGCCCATTGAGGGTCTAGGAATAGGGATAGTGTTTAGGGTTTAGGGATGAGGGATGACAGATTAGGGTTAAGGGTTTAGGGTTTAGGGATAGGGTTGAGGGTTGAGGGATCCGAGTTAAGGGTTGAGGGATTACGGTTTGACATTGAGGGTTGAGGGTTGAGGTTCAAGGGTCAAGAGTTTAGGGATAGGGTTTAGGGTCGAGGGATTAGGGTTAAAGTAGAGTGTGGAGGGTGTAAGGATTAGGGATAGGGTTGGAGGGTTTAGGGATAAGGGATTAGGGTTTAAGGTATAGTATCGAGACTGTTGAGGGTCTAGGAATAGGGATAGCATTTAGGGTTTAGGGATGAGGGATTATAGTTGAAGGATGATAGATTAGGGTTGAGGGTTGAGGGATTAGGGTTAAGGGATAAGGTTTAGGGTTGAGGGTTGAGGGATTAGGGTTTAAGGTATAGTGTTGAGGGTTGAGGGTTGAGGGTTTAGGATTAGGGTTTAGGGTTGATGGATTAGCATTTAATGTTGAGGTTAGGGTTAGAGTGTCGAGGGTAGAGGGATTAGGGATAGGTTTTAGGGTTGAAGGTTTAAGGATTGAGGGTTGAGGCTTTAGGGATGAGGGTTTAAGGCTTAAGATATAGTGTCAAGTGTTGAGGGTGTAGGGATAGGGTTTAAGTTTTAAGGGTTAAGGGTTGAGGGATAGGGATTAGGGTTTAAGGTATAGTGTTGAGGGTCGAGGGATTAGAGTTAAGGGTTGAGGGATTAGGGTTTGACGTTAAGGGTTGAGGGTTGAGATTCGAGGGTCAAGGGTTGAGGGATAGGGTTGAGGGTCGAGGAATTAGGGTTAAAGTAGAGTGTGGAGGGTATAAGGATTAGGGATAGGGTTGGAGGGTTTAGGGATAAGGGATTAGGGTTTAAGGTATAGTATCGATTATGTTGAGGGTGTATAAATAGGGATAGCATTTAGGGTTTAGGGATGAAGGATTAGAGTTGAGGGATGATAGATTAGGGTTGAGGGTTGAGGGATTAGGGTTTAGGAATAAGGTTTAGGGTTGAGGGCTGAGGGATTAGGGTTTAAGGTATAGTGTTGAGGGTTTAGGGATAGGGTTTAGGGTTGAGGGATTAGAGTGAAGGGTTGAGGGATTAGGATTTGACGCTGAGGGTTGAGGCTTTAGGGTTTAGGGTTAGGGTTGAGAGATGAGGGATCAGAGTTAAGGGTTGAGGGATTAGGGTTTGACGTCGAGGGTTGAGGGTTGAGGTTCGAGGGTCAAGGGTTTAGGGATAGGGTTGAGGTTGAAGGGATTAGGGTTAAAGTAGAGTGTGGAGGGTGTAAGGATTAGGGATAGGGTTGGAGGGTTTAGGGATAAGGGATTAGAGTTTAAGGTATAGTATCGAGTCTGTTGAGGGTTTAGGAATAGGGATAGCATTTAGGGTTTAGGGATGAGGGATTAGAGTTGAGGGATGAGGGATTAGGGTTGAGGGTTGAGGGATTAGGGTTTAGGGATAAGGTTTAGCGTTAAGGGTTGAGGGATTAGGGTTTAAGGTATAGTGTTGAGGGTTGATGGTTTAGGGATAGGGTTTAGGTTTGAGGGATTAGGGTTTAGGGTTGATGAATTAGGGTTTAATGTTGAGAGTTGAGGGTTGAGGGTTGAGGTTGAGGGATAGGGTTAATGATCAAGGGATTAGGGTTAAATAAGAGTGTCGAGGGTAGAGGGATTAGGGTTTAAGGTATAGTATCGAGCTTGTTGAGGGTCTAGCAATAGGGATAGCGTTTAGGGTTTAGGAATGAGGGATTAGAGTTGAGGGATGACGGATGACAGATTAGGGTTGAGGGTTGAGGGATTAGGGTTTAGGGACAAGGTTTAGGGTTAGGATTGAGGGATTAGGGTTTAACGTATAGTGTTGAGGGTTTAGGGATAGGATTTAGGGTTGAGGGATTAGAGTGAAGGGTTGAGGGATTAGAATTTGACGTTGAGGGTTGAGGGTTTAGGGATAGGGTTGAAGGTCGAGGGATCAGAGTTAAGGGTTGAGGGATTAGGGTTTGATGTTGAGGGTTGAGGGTTGAGGTTCAAGGGTCAAGGGTTTAGGGATAGGGTTGAGGGTCAAAAAATTAGGGTTAAAGTAGAGTGTGGAGGGTATAAGGATTAGGGATAGGGTTGGAGGGTTTAGGGATAAAGGATTAGAGTTTAAGGTATAGTATCGAGTCTATTGAGGGTTTAGGAATAGGGATAGCATTTAGGGTTTAGGGATGAGGGATTAGAGTTAAGGGATGAGGGATTAGGGTTGAGGGTTGAGGGATTAGGGTTTAGGGATAAGGTTTAGGGTTGAGGGTTGAGGGAATAGGGTTTAAGGTATAGTGTTGAGGGTTGATGGTTTAGGGATAGGGTTTAGGTTTGAGGGATTAGGGTTTAGGGTTGATGAATTAGGGTTTAATGTTGAGAGTTGAGGGTTGAGGGTTGAGGGTTGAGGGTTGAGGTTGAGGGATAGGGTTAATGGTTAAGGGATTAGGGTTAAATAAGAGTGTCGAGGGTAGAGGGATTAGGGTTTAAGGTATAGTATCGAGCCTATTGAGGATCTAGGAATAGGGATAGCGTTTAGGGTTTAGGGATGAGGGATTAGAGTTGAGGGATGACAGATGACAGATCAGGGTTGAGGTTTGAGGGATTAGGGTTTAGGGACAAGGTTTAGGGTTAGGGTTGAGGGATTAGGGTTTAAGGTATAGTGTTGAGGGTTTAGGGATAGGGTTTAGGGTTGAGGGATTAGAGTGAAGGGTTGAGGGATTAGAATTTGACGTTGAGGGTCGAGGGTTTAGGGTTGAGGGATTAGAGTGAAGGGTTGAGGGATTAGAATGACATTGAGGGTTGAGGGTTTAGGGATAGGGTTGAGGGTCGAGGGATCAGAGTTAAGGGTTGAGGGATTAGGGTTTGACGTTGAGGGTTGACGGTTGAGGTTCGAGGGTCAAGGGTTTAGGGATAGGGTTGAGGTTCAAGGGATTAGGGTTAAAGTAGAGTGTGGAGGGTGTAAGGATTAGGGATAGGGTTGGAGGGTTTAGGGATAAGGGATTAGAGTTTAAGGTATAGTATCGAGTCTGTTGAGGGTTGAGGGTTGAGGGTTGAGGGTTTAGGATTAGGGTTTAGGGTTGATGGATTAGTATTTAATGTCGAGGTTAGGGTTAGAGTGTCGAGGGTAGAGGGATTAGGGAGAGGGTTTAGGGTTAAAGGTTTAAGGATTGAGGGTTGAGGCTTTAGGGATGAGGGTTTAAGGCTTAAGATATAGTGTCAAGTGTTGAGGGTGTAGGGATAGTGTCAAGTGTTGAGGGTGTAGGGATAGGGTTTAAGTTTTAAGGGTTAAGGGTTGAGGGATAGGGATTAGGGTTTAAGGTATAGTGTTAAGGGTCAAGGGATCAGAGTTAAGGGTTGAGGGATTAGGGTTTGACGATGAGGGTTAAGGGTTGAGGTTCAAGGGTCAAGGGTTTAGGGATAGGGTTGAGGCTCAAGGGATTAGGGTTAAAGTAGAGTGTGGAGGGTGTAAGGATTAGGGATAGGGTTGGAGGGTTTAGGGATAAGGGATTAGAGTTTAAGGTATAGTATCGAGTCTGTTGAGGGTGTAGGATTGAGGGTTGAGGGTTGAGGGTTGAGGGTTTAGGGTTAGGTTTTAGGGTTGACGGATTAGCATTTAATGTCAAGGTTAGGGTCAGAGTGTTGAGGGTAGAGGGATTAGGGATAGGGTTTAGGGTTGAAGGTTTAAGGATTGAGGGTTGAGGCTTTAGGGATGAGGGTTTAAGGCTTAAGTCTAGTGTCAAGTGTTGAGGGTGTAGGGTTAGTGTCAAGTGTTGAGGGTGTAGGGATAAGGTTTAAGTTTTAATGGTTAAGGGTTGAGGGATAGGGATTAGGGTTTAAGGTATAGTGTTAAGGGTCGAGGGATCAGAGTTAAGGGTTGAGGGATTAGGGTTTGACGTTGAGGGTTGAGGGTTGAGGTTCGAGGGTCAAGGGTTTAGGGATAGGGTTGAGGTTCAAGGGATTAGGGTTAAAGTAGAGTGTGGAGGGTGTAAGGATTAGGGATAAGGTTGGAGGGTTTAGGGATAAGGGATTAGAGTTTAAGGTATAGTATCGAGTTTGTTGAGGGTGTAGGATTGAGGGTTGAGGGTTGAGGGTTGAGGGTTTAGGATTAAGGTTTAGGGTTGATGGATTAGCATTTAATGTCAAGGTTAGGGTCAGAGTGTTGAGGGTAGAGGGATTAGGGATAGGGTTTAGGGTTGAAGGTTTAAGGATTAAGGGTTGAGGCTTTAGGGATGAGGGTTTAAGGCTTAAGATATAGTGTCAAGTGTTGAGGGTGTAGGGATAGGGTTTAAGTTTTAAGGGTTAAGGGTTGAGGGATAGGGATTAGGGTTTAAGGTATAGTGTTAAGGGTCGAGGGATCAGAGTTAAGGGTTGAGGGATTAGGGTTTGACGTTGAGGGTTGAGGGTTGAGGTTTGAGGGTCAAGGGTTTAGGGATAGGGTTGAGGTTCAAGGGATTAGGGTTAAAGTAGAGTGTGGAGGGTGTAAGGATTAGGGATAGGGTTTGAGGGTTTAGGGATAAGGGATTAGAGTTTAAGGTATAGTATCGAGTCTGTTGAGGGTGTAGGATTGAGGGTTGAGGGTTGAGGGTTGAGGGTTGAGGGTTTAGGATTAGGGTTTAGGGTTGACGGATTAGCATTTAATGTCAAGGTTAGGGTTAGAGTGTCGAGGGTAGAGGGATTAGGGATAGGGTTTAGGGTTGAAGGTTTAAGGATTGAGGGTTGAGGCTTTAGGGATGAGGGTTTAAGGCTTAAGATATAGTGTGAAGTGTTGAGGGTGTAGGGATAGGGTTTAAGTTTTAAGGGTTAAGGGTTGAGGGATAGGGATTAGGGTTTAAGGTATAGTGTTAAGGGTCGAGGGATCAGAGTTAAGGGTTGAGGGATTAGGGTTTGACGTTAAGGGTTGAGGGTTGAGGTTCAAGGATCAAGGCTTTAGGGATAGGGTCGAGGCTCGAGGAATTAGGGTTAAAGTAGAGTGTGGAGGGTATAAGGATTAGGGATAGGGTTGGAGGGTTTAGGGATAAGGGATTAGGGTTTAAGGTATAGTATCGATTCTGTTGAGGGTGTAGGAATAGGGATAGCATTTAGGGTTTAGGGATGAGGGATTAGAGTTGAGGGACGATGGATTAGGGTTGAGGGTTGAGGGATTAGGGTTTAGGGATAAGGTTTAGGGTTGAGGGCTGAGGGATTAGGGTTTAAGGTGTAGTGTTGAGGGTTTAGGGATAGGGTTTAGGGTTGAGGGATTAGAGTGAAGGGTTGAGGGATTAGGATTTGATGTTGAGGGTTTAGGGTTAGGGTTGAGAGATGAGGGATCAGAGTTAAGGGTTGAGGGATTAGGGTTTGACATTGAGGGTTGAGGGTTGAGGTTTGAGGGTCAAGGGTTTAGGGATAGGGTTGAGGTTGAAGGGATTAGGGTTTAAGGTATAGTGTTGAGGGTTGATGGATCAGAGTTAAGGGTTGAGGGATTAGGGTTTGACATTGAGGGTTGAGGGTTAAGGTTCGAGGGTCAAGGGTTTAGGGATAGGGTTGAGGTTCAAGGGATTAGTGTTAAAGTAGAGTGTGGAGGGTGTAAGGATTAGGGATAGGGTTGGAGGGTTTAGGGATAAGGGATTAGAGTTTAAGGTATAGTATCGAGTCTGTTGAGGGTGTAGGATTATGGATAGCATTTAGGGTTTAGGGATGAGGGATTAGAGTTGAGGGATGATGGATTAGGATTGAGGGATTAGGATTTGACGTTGAGGGTTGAGGGTTTAGGGATAGGGTTGAGGGTTGAGGGATTAGGATTTGACGTTGAGGGTTGAGGGTTTAGGGATAGGGTTGAGGGTTGAGGGATTAGGATTTGACATTAAGGGTAGAGGGTCGAGGGTTGAGGGATCAAAGTTAAGGGTTGAGGGATTAGGGTTTGACGTTGAGTGTTGAGGGCATTTTCTATCAAGAACTTGATTATGAGGGCTTGCCCCTTCATTGTTATGCCTATCATATGGCGAAGCATTTGGCAAGCCCTTGCAGGAAAAAGATGTGATCAATGCAAAGGATGTGATGAATCTATAGCAGGACAAAATGCGAGTGCGTTATAACGTGCTCGCGTTTTGTATTTCTATTGAAATGATAAAAAAGTGGTTAGCCCCGTGATCTAGGCCCACATGCTCTATTTTCTTACTGATTCTGCGCGTGCTCTGACAAAAAAGAAGTGCTTTCATGCTATTGGGAAGTTCACATGCACATTTGACACATTGTACCACCTTTGCATGATCTTTCCACCACCTTTTCTGTTTTGCCAACTAGAGAAGGAGGAAATAACATAGTTTTCACACCAAGTTTGATATATATCTATTCAAGTTTCAATTTTTGTAGTGTTGCAATGTTAATTGTGATTCAATTTTAGGAATTTAACATTGAAAAGGAAGCAAGTGGTGGAAAACTCAAATTGTTGAGGAGTTTGATGCAAGAAGATAAAAAACTACATAATTGGGTACTCTCTCCATTCCAATCTTCATTTTTTAGGTATGTCAAGTCTTTACATGCATGTTCTTTACATTTTCTTTATTTCAGATTGAATTACTTTATCATGCTTTATCATATATGTTTAAAATAGACACATTCCCAATCAAGAAAGCAGCCTACAATCTCACATGATGCCATGTATATTTTCTACACTTGGGCTCTTTAATAATTATGTGTAATAAACAAACCTTAACATACCATGATGTCAAACTATACAAGAATAAATCCTTACAACATAAAAAAAATACAATCCCACTATTATCTTGTATTCATTTCTTAGGAACTAATATTGGTCTCTTTATCATGCTACAGACAAATTCTCCGTCATGCCGAGGAAACGATCAAGAATTAAACCAACACAGGAAGAGATAGAAGCTAAGAATGCAAAGAAAGCAGTGGCTATGAGGGAACTTCGTGAGAAGAGGAAATTGGCCACGATAAATGAAGACATACCAATTGAAGAGGAACCACAACCATCACAAAGAGATATGGTATTGGTAGCACAAAGAGAACGAATGCAAAAACTTCGTGGTACAAGAGATTTGAATACCATAGTTGGAGACATGTCCTTTACCGCAAGTCAACATGTAGGGACACCATCTACCACATCTCAAGTTGAGAGTACATCATCACTCACATGTGATGAAAGAGGTACGCCATCGTTCCCACCTCAACCTCAAGGTATGTCATCTATTCCATCTTCGATCGAAGGTATGCCATCTAACCCATCTCATTTAAATATTGATGAAATTCCTAATGTTGAGATGAATTTACCTAACTTGACACCACCTAGAATTTTGCATAGAAAACCAAAGTATTTGATTGATATTGATGAGAATATTTTGCAGCCAATGGAAGGTAAGATTCCAAAACGCACTTGTAGAAGATATGCTAATAAGATTTGGAGATTGTTCTTTGAAAAGTTAAATGAGACTGCAAGATGTCAACTATTCATTGAAATGATGTGAAGTATAAAGTATAGATCTATCATGAAGATTCTTGGGTTGAGAACATCAGAGGCTTCAAGTGAAAAATCTATTGTCAAGAATCTAATGAGTGTGTATGAGAGTGTGGGTAACACCTCATGCACAAAAGATAGTAATGCAACACGGCATGTGATTACATCGACTATAGTAAGTAGTCAAATGAGGAAAGCTCATCTCATTAGAAAGACAAGTCAAGAATTGAGAATTAATAGGAAAACTTTATCAAGAGCCGTTGGAAGACGCCAAAGAATTGAGGACACTAATGCCAATGAATTATGGGTGTCCTCAGGGAGACTACCACAAAAAGATAAACCAATTGTTGAAGCATTGAGATCACTAATTGAAGACTTTTGGAAGAATTACACAAGGGTATCTCCGAATCAAAGGGATGTGGTAAGAAGGAGAATTGGTAGTCAGAACCGCGAGCCACATCCAAAGCATTTTTTTGATGAGACTCAAACACAGTTTTATGGTAAATTTCTAGAGAAGTATCCTCAAATTAAAATTTGTCAAAGATATTTTGAATTGCTAAAACCTTTCTATGTTAAGATAAATCACACATGCACTACTTGTTGTTGTAGATTACATATTGAATTTTCTAACCATTTTGATGCTTATAGGTCTATATGTTTAGATATGCATACTAACAATGATTTGCAGGGTTGTGACATATGTGCCCCACCAACATCTTCAAGAGACTTCATATCAAGAATTTTATGTGAAAGAGAGGAAGGTAAAATATTCTACAAGAAATTATGCTTGGATGGCACATGTCATCGTTGTGGTGGCTTGTAACATTTGCCAATATGTGAACATATAGAAATAACACATGCGGTTGGAAATGAACTAGTAGAGTTTGGCAAGTATAAAATAGTGGCATACAATACAAAAGATGGTAAAGAAGCAAAGAGGTGTGAATTAGTTATTGAAAAGATTCCAGTGTATCAGTTTATGCCTATATTTCGTGACAGCATAGTGTATGAGTATGCAAGACATGCCCATAGAGCTTGATGGTTGGACTTGCAATTCAAGTTATGCAAGGACACATTTTTGGTTGGTAGCATTGTTTCAGTCATCAACTTTGTAGAGAACTACAGTCTACAGCCACAGCGTGAGGTGTAATCACAATATTACAACTCCACACAGGTTTCTATATTTGTGCACATCGCATTCATTCATGTGAATGATAGTACAGAGGATGACAAAAAGATCATAAGGGAGCATAATTTCTATATTAGTGATGATCGCACGCATTCTACAGAGTTCATGCAAGGTTGCTTTCAGGTGTTCTACAATGATTTGGCTAGAAGGGGCATATCGTTTAGTCAGCATATCATATGGTCGGATAACTGTGTGTCACAATTCAAGAACTTGCAGAATTTATATTGGCTGAGTAGGAGGCATAATTTTACAGGTATTCAACACATGTGGAACTTTTGTGAGGCTAGGCATGGAAAGGGGGAGCATGATGGTGCAGGAGCATGTATCAAAAGAGCCATAGCACGAGAAGAGTTAAAGTATAAAGATAATGCAACGTTGACAGATGCAAAATTGATTGTCGAGTGGTGTAATGCTTCCATGGGTCCAGGTAATGAAGGTAAGTCTTTAGTTCATAGATTTTTTTGGTTGATAGATGATACTAACATTGTACCATATGAGGATTGTTGTACACTGACAGGATCAAATGAGATGCACTCTTTCAGAAGCTCAATTGTAGGTTCATGGAGTATCCATACAAGAAAGATGTCATGCTTTTGTTCTTCCTATACAATTCAAGTCTGGGATGAGTGTGAGTCAAAGGAGTGGGTTGACGAATGGCAGTTAAGTTATCTTAGCCCACTTGACACGTTTCAACCCCCGACGGCACTGGAACTAACACAGATGGAATCGTCAGTTGACTTTGACCACATATCAGATTTAGTTCAACCAGGTAATATAGGGCACATATATGCATCTAATTTCATCTAGTTCAACCAGGTAATGTCATCTTACTTTGCAGTGTTTTTGTAATGTTGACTAATTTCATCTAATTTGCTACACATATTAATGTAGGGCACGTATATGCAGTTATTGCAGATGAAGATAATGAAGAGGCAACAAATTATTACTTATGTCATTGTGTTGAGGCCAAAAAGAAATTGAAGGCCTCTGTTACAGATGGAGAAAACATCGAATACCCTATAGGATCAGTGGTTATTACTGGAACATGGCTTAGAAGGTACCCACATAAGAGTGTTAATATTTAGCTATTTCAGGACTTTGACATGCATCGGAAGATTCTTCATTACTCGAACCTTGTCGTGGCATCCAATGTTCATTTGATAAAGTATTGGGGTAGACCTTTGAACAAAATATTGTGGAAGGTGTGTGAGTCTGACCATGAAGCAATACTTGACACAATAAAGAGTAGAGCAGACCCGGATGGTTCATTGGATTAATTTGTAAGTATTCACATTGATTTTGTAAAGTTATGTTACATTGAGTTGTAAGTATGCACATTAATTTCTAAGGTTTGTCTTTTTTTATTTCCTCCTACATTTTTACACATATGTACACATTTTACATCATTATGTTATGTATTTTTGGTGTCTTGCTCCTGATGCGACCAAACTCATAACTCACCCTACTTCCTCTAGACACCATTTGATGATCTCTCTAACACTCTGGATCCAGGGCACCCAATCATGATGATGACCTATATACCATTCTCCCAAGGTGCTCATAATGAATGAAAAGAAGACCAAGGGCGCCCAAGCTTAATAGACTTATTTCTTTCAATTTTGATGATCCAAACTCTTGCAATATGACATCCACTTTCATGCCTTTAGATCTTCCTTCACATATAGGGTGCCAAATCAAGTTGAAAAATCTACATAAGGGCACCAAACTAGATGAAGGAGACATGAAATGCACCTTAAGACTCCATGCTAAGGTTTGAGCCATTAAAGTCTCTTGATATTAGGTGCTCATGATGATGAAACTTAGAGCTTTTTCCTTTCCTATGCGCTCATCTAAGATGTTTGAATGATAAGGAGCACCTCAACCTCTATAATGTACATTGGGCACCAAAATTAAGGTGATTTTAAGTCACTTTGAGTCATTTGGGGTCAGTTTGAGTCTTTGAGTCATGTTGCAAAAAAGTGTCAATGTTGTCAAGTTGCACAAAGCAACTTTTGCATTTTTGGTGTCCTGCTCGTGATGTGACCAAACTGACTATTCCAAAGTGTCTAGATGGGTACATTTACGCTAGGCATGGTCCTATTTTTCACCTAAACATGTCGAAACAGTCTGAGCTACATTGTACCAACGATATCCCTGAACAGTCCAAAGTGCAAAAAGGCTGCAATCTTTGACAAGATGTTACTTGAAAACCATGTCACTTAGAAACATTCTGTCTAAGGCAACGTGATCACGTAAAGTGCCTCTACAATAACCTCTCTCAATTTTTTATATCCTTGAGGCATTTGTCCGTGGTGAAAGGTTTTTAGCTGCCCCAAAAATCGTTAGAAGGAGGCAGTGTAAAGTTGCAAAGGAGTGTAACTTTTGTCCTGCTCCTGATGCGACCAAAATGACTATTCCAACGCATCTGAATAGGTACATTTACACTAGGCATGGTCATGTTTTTCACCCAAACATGTTGAAACAGTCCGAGCTACATTGTACCCACAATATCCCTAAAGAGTCCAAAGTGCAAAAAAGCTGCAATCTTTGATGAGATGTTACTCAAAAAATGTGTCACTTAGAAACATTCTGTCTGAGGCAACACGATCATGTAGAGTGCCTCTACAATAACCTCTCTCAGTTTTTTATAGCTCTGAGGCATTTGCCCATGGTGAAAGGTTTTCTGCTGCCCCAAAAATCATCAGAAGGAGGCAGTGTAAAGTTGCAAAGGGGTGTAACTTTTGTCCTGCTCCTGATGTGACCAAATTGACTATTCCAACATGTCTGAATGGGTACATTTACACTAGGCATGGTCCTATTTTTCACCCAAACATGTCGAAACAGTCAGAGCTACATTGTACCGACGATATCCCTGAAGAGTCCAAAGTGCAAAAAGGTAGCAATCTTTGACGAGATGTTACTTGAAAACTGTGTCACTTAGAAACATTCCGTCTAAGGTAACACAATCATGTAGATTTCCTCTACAATAACCTCTCTCAGTTTTTTATAGCTCCAAGGCATTTGCCCGTGGTGAAAGGTTTTCTGCTGCCCCAAAAATCGTCAGAAGGAGGCAGTGTAAAGTTGCAAAGGGGTGTAACTTTCGTCCTGCTCCTGATGCGACCAAACTAACTATTCCAACGTGTCCAAATGGGTACATTTACGCTAGTCATGGTCCTATTTTTCACCCAAACATGTCGAAACAGTCGGAGCTACATTGTACCGACGATATCCCTGAAGAGTCCAAAGTGCAAAAAGGTAGCAATCTTTGACGAGATGTTACTCAAAAATTGTGTCACTTAGAAACATTTTGTCTAAGGTAACGTGATCATGTAGAGTGCCTCTACAATAACCTCTCTCAATTTTTTATAGCTCTGAGGCATTTGCTCATGGTGAAAGGTTTTCTGCTGCCCCAAAAATCGTCAGAAGGAGGCCGTGTAAGGTTACAAAGGGGTGTAACTTTCGTCCTACTCTTGATGCGACCAAACTAAATATTCCAATGTGTCTAAATGGGTACATTTACGCTAGGCATGGTCCTATTTTTCACCCAAACATGTTGAAACAGTTAGAGCTACATTGTACCGACGATATCCCTGAAGAGTCTAAAGTGCAAAAAGGCAGCAATCTTTGACGAGATGTTACTCAAAAATTGTGTCACTTAGAAACATTCCATTTGAGTCAATGTGATCATGTAGAGTGCCTCTACAATAACCTCTCTCAGTTTTTTATAGCTCTGAGGCATTTGCCCGTGGTGAAAGGTTTTCTGCTGCCCCAAAAATCATTAAAAGGAGGCAGTGTAAAGTTGCAAAGGGGTGTAACTTTCATCCTGCTCCTGATGTGACCAAACTAACTATTCCAACGCATCCAAATGGGTACATTTACGCTAGGCATGGTCCTATTTTTCACCCAAACATGTCGAAACAGTCGGAGCTACATTGTACCGACGATATCCCTGAAGAGTCCAAAGTGCAAAAAGGTAGCAATCTTTGATGAGATGTTACTTGAAAACCCTATCACTTAGAAACATTCCATCTGAGGCAACGTGATCATGTAGAGTGCTTCTACAATAACCTCTCTCAGTTTTTTATAGCTCTAAGGCATTTGCCTGTGGTGAAAGGTTTTCTGCTGCCCCAAAAATCGTCAGAAGGAGGCAGTGTGTTAAGTCTGGATGAAAGCCTATTCACTCTAGGTGCCTGTTTTTTACCAAATCACACATGCGCCTTGAACAAGTGATGCTACAAGTGGTGAACAAAATGGGCACCTTGAAGAATTGAGCCCTCCAAGACATCTTGCAATTGCCTAAAAGTCCAAAATTTACATAAGTGAGTTAAGGCACCATTTTCCATCTCCAGAGCCTCCTTTGAGTAGCTTAACATGGAGTGAATGTTTTAGTCTATGAAAGAATGCGCCTAAAGAATATAACAACCCCTAGAGTCACTAGGATGAACTAAGTTAAAAAAATGAACTTCATTGAGGGAGGCGCACTTGTGTCTTCCTGCTAAAACCTCTAAAGGGTAACCATCTCAACAAGTGTCTCTAATCCCAAGAGAACTCTAGCCTCACCCAAGTCTCGAAGTATGTATGAGAACCTACAACCAATCAATCCATGTTAAGCTCCAAATGCAACACCACATTATCATGAAGCTCCCAAGCACATGACCAATGTACTCAATACCAAGAGAACCAACAAGACCACTGTCAAAACTCCAACTACAAAATTAGGTATCCAAACATGACATCATGATCTAACATCTCCTCCTAGAAGATCACATGCACCAATACAGACATCCTAGTCTCAAGAGAACTTGTATCATGCTAATACTCTAATCTAGAATCAAGAGTCCACCAAGACACACTACCAAACACCTCTAAACCAAGGATCAACATCTACAACCACATGAAGATAACCATCTCCTAAAAATAGTAGCCAAGATGTCAAAGCACTCTCACTACAAATAATAATCATAATCCAAGAGTTTGTCCATTACACCCAACCACTATATAAGATCATCCATCACTAGGTGATGAATACACATCACTATTAAAGCAACATCCATCCTCTCATCCCAATGCAACATACCAATGCGCAAATGAGCATAGACAAGGAAAAATAACAAAGTCATCCCATGGATATAGGCAATATGCATTCAAGTCATCCCACTACAATCAATGAGGTGTGCATCCCAAAAAAATGCATAACTTGTAGATCCCAACCATTGAAAACATGCAAAATCATCATCACATTAGTAATCATCATCACATTAGTAAACTAGTAAACATTATTTGCATCCATACTTAAACCAATCTTATTGTTGTGTTTGATGTGTCCTCTTTCAAACAACCATTTAACAAAATTTGAATCCAAACAATAAACATTTACAACCATAAACATCTCAAAGTCCAAAATCCAAACATTCTATCATCCTTAATCATTTCCATCATGGACCCTTGGTTTGAAAAAATCATTATGCAAGATAAAAACCCTATGCCTATTACCTTGTCCGAGGCTCATGCAAAACCCAAAATGATTAGCCTAGTACCATGTGTCATGTCCCCGTTCCTAGTTTGATCATCAAGTGTATAATGGATTAGCCTATTCCTCATTCCCGGAGGCTAATTCCAAATGATGAGGGAATGAATTGGTTTCGGACTAACTCTATCTATTTGTTTTGCAGGAACCAGAACCCTAAAATTTGACTAAGTATGGAAGCTTGGGAGCCTAGGCGCCCATTTCACTCTAGTTTTCCTTACTAAGCGCCTAGCACAAGGATCATCCAAATTAAGCGCCTAAGAACCTCAAGGCACCTATACATGTTTCTAGGGATCCTCCAATTGAGCGCCTAGCATAGATGGATGAAGATTGAAAGTTTTCAAGTTAAAGATGTCCTTTGGGTGAACTCACAGCACTAGGCGCATGTGTTGGTTGGAACTCCTTGGATCTGGCACCTAGGATTGAAAGCCTTTGATGAGGAGAGAAGTCTCAAGGCCTGGTTTGGTGCCCTCACTTGCCTACCCCACCCTCAGAATGCGCCTAACCTTCATAAGGCGTTAACACTCTATTTTAAGTGCCTAGCAAGGGGTAATGGATAGATTGAAGGCTTGGGAGCTAAGGAAAGTCACTTAGATGAATAATCAAGATTGAAATGAGAAACTCCTAGCCAAGGCAAAAAATTCCTCAATTCTAGCATCAAGAAATCAAATCTAAGTAAGGCGCTCTTTCCATTTGCCAAAGGCTCTATTAGCACCCTTGGTTGATGATCTCTCCAGACACCTGAAATGGCGCCCAGTGGATCTTTCAACTTGTATCAGGAAGAAGGGAAGCATTCTCAGTGTTGTTTAGATAATCTAAGTTGTAAAGTTAACAAGGAATAGAGCCAGAGGACAAGGCGCACTTATTGGTCTCCATCACCTCAGAAATGCGCCTAATGCAGTTGGTGTCAACTTCCCTCTTTCTAGCCTCCAAATGGTGCCTAGAGTCAAAAAAGGATTTTACTAAATAATGTTAATGTTTTGAGCATCAAACTCTACTTGGCGCATACCTATGCACTTGCAACCTCAAATTGGCGCCTAGGGTTCAGTCATCCTCCTAAGGCGTGGTTCTGCTCCTCCATAACCCTGTTTTGGTGCCTAAACTTGGAAGTACCTTGAAGACTTGGATTAAGATGGAATTCACCTCCAGAATGTTAGGCGCTTGATAGAAGACCAAGGCGCTAGGGTAAAAGAGCTTCAAGAGATTGATGTCAAGTGTGAATTGAGATAATAGGCGCTGATACCAGTTGACATTACTCCAAACATGCGCCTAAGAGAGATGCAAGTCCCCAAGACCAATTTTGGAACAAGGCGCTCCATCAGAGGGTAAGATGATAATCCTTGGAAGTCAAGTGTTTCAAACATTCTTTGAGAAATTGATAAGTTGTAACCTAGGTGCCAAAACCCCTGAGAATCCTCCTATCTGGCGCCTAGTCAGAAGAACACTAATATTGCGCCTAAGTGAATTTAAGTGTCAATATAGAGTCATCAAACCCCACCAGACATTCATCCATGTCTCTGCCACCTCAAGGAAGCACCCAGCTTAGGATGGCACCTAGTCTGGTCTCTACTACCTTCAGTTGGCACCTAACCCTAAGAGTCTTGCAACTATGACATCATATTGGCGCCTAGAACTCATGATGCATGAAATCAACACCTGGGTTCCAGAGAACTCATTTGGGCACCTACTCTTGGAAACAATCCAGAGCATCCATAAACTCTAATAGGCACCTAATGTTGGCAAGGTGCAACTTCAGGAGGAGATCACCTCAACTTGGCACCCAAGTCAGAAATTTACGCCTAAGGATCTCTAGAAGGAGTTAAGGTTGTTACAATTACCTAAATGCTCATTGGTCAGAAGGGTAGTATTTGGATCTGTGCCAGGGCCCCTGGATAAGTTTGCCAACTCAGAATGAGTCATCAGATGGAATATTCCCTTGTATATGCTTCTTGGGAAATGTGCCTTGGTTCCTCTTTATGCATTGAAAAATGTGCCTTCATTGCCTTTGGAAGGCCTATAAAAGGAGGAGCCCTCTCATTCATTTGTTATCTAATCATTTTGATAGAATTCTCTCTGCAAAGCTATTTAGCTTGTGATCTTGAGGCCTGCGAGTTTCAAGTGCTGGGGTGATGCTCCCTCAACAAGCAAGGTGATGCTCCCTTGTGATATTGTGAGGTGTTGACATTTAGTTGACATCATTGAGTTTGATTGAGTTGATCAAGTGTAGACGCCATTGTAAACATCAAGGCTTCAAGGCATTTGTTTTGTATCTCCATTGAATAAGTTGTAACTTCATGCTATTGAAAGCATTATCCATGTAATAAGACATTGCAAGTTGATTGAGTCAAATAACTAGACAAGTACCCAACTCTAAGGTTGATTCATTCAAGTAGTTATCTTTGATGTATATCTTTGTGTTGTTGAAGTAGTTGATGAATTGATAGCAAGTAAAATTGTTTAAGTAAGGAAAAAATTTTGTAGAACTAGTTGGGTATCTTACACCATGCCTATCCATCAAACACCACAATGCAATCAAAATCCTAACAACATGTCCATGATCCAAGATCAAGTACAATCATGCAAAGATATTATCAATCACAAGCCTATTAAGAATGAACTAGAGTCTTCTAGTACCATACTTCTCCATCAAACACCATCATGTAATCCATGGCCTATCAAGCCTATCAAAGAAAATGCAAACATCCTATGTAATACAATCAGACTTTAAATATTTGAAGTAGCCATCTACAAATATCCATTCAAAAGTGGATTTATAATGCAAGTATGGATGCCATCAATAAAAAAGATTTGTATTAACCAAATATCCATATAGGAATACATCAGTATCTGTCGATATAAGTATAACATATATACAAAATAGCCATATAGGCTTACAAGAATGCCATATAGGCATACAATGTCAACTATGTACAATACAAAATATATGTCCACAAATGCCATATAGGCATACAACAAAGGAACACAATAAAAAGTCATTCCCCTCTGGTTGGTGAAGAGAATAAACCATGAGCAGCCTTTGATCTTCTAGGGGATGGAGACATGCATGTGGGTGGTCTACTACGAACCCGAGGGCTACTCCTCCTATTTAGTTCTTCCTACACCTTTACCTGTTACAATAAAAAGTATAGACATTAATATATAGAAATTACATGTTATAAAAAAATGAAACATTTAACAAAATAATCACTTACCACTAACATATAATCTGTCTCCTCGCTTTCCTCAGTAGCAGGAATAGGCCCTGGTGATGTCATGTCCTATAGAAACCATCCAGATAGAAATTAAACTTCAAATCAATAATCTTTTGATTTTTCAAAAATAGACAACTATAACAATGAATGTAAATTGAAATTTACTAATCTGCCTCATACCCCTGTCAACGCCATGGAGCTATGAATCGCAGAGGCCACACCCTGCTCCATTGCCCTATGAACATGGGGAGGTGTCTCCGCAGCCTGCATCATCTGGAAATAAAACAACATTATTCAATTACGAAAACTATAATAGTGATGCAAATCATGGCTCCTAACATACACACACATTCATCTAAACATGGAAGTACACACAATAAAACACACAAATCACATACAAAAATTTAGTAAGTACAATTCATTCATTAAACTATTTATTTTATTACCTCCGTAAAGCTTTGAAGTCCACCACCGTTGGTAGGTGTTGCCATGAAATCTATAGTATTAACCTATTCAACATCCAAAATCAGAAATTAGAATACCATTCATATAACGATGCTATTCACATGTAATATTTATAATTGTTTACTAGTTACATACCTTGATAGTAGATGATCTAGTGAAAAATGCAGGTGGAGAACCACTGAAAACTGCATCGACGCTATGACCCTGAAATTTCATTAAAATCAACAATTTAAATTAGTTAATCTTGTATTTCAAAAATAAAATTTAATAAATTAAATTCAATAAACTTGCTAATATTTACCTGAGTATCAAGGCCAAAAGTCTCACTCAGAAGGGTATCTGTCATCACCATCTGCTTAGCTACAGATGTAGCATGTGCACCTACATCCTGACTATCCATGGGGTCATAACCACAGGCTGACCCGCAAGCCTGACAAGTATGCGGTGGGACCCTACTCCTTGCACTATCTCCCAACCCACTCTGTGTTGCAGGACCGGCATGCTCTATGATGCTCTGGGTCAAGGCACTAATCGACCTTAGTGTATCGACATTAACACTCTCCTTCACAATGGAAGGGATAGAAACATGCTCGTGGGCTAGTCTGTTGATTACTTGTCTCACTACCCGCTGTGGGTCAAGACGTGCCCCTGGTCTATCCTGTGCTAAGCCCCCGCCTCTACCTTGGAAGTCCCGCATATCAAAATAGTTTGGCACTTTATTGAGGACAAACTCGCAGTAGAGTTTCCTCAAAAAGTATTGCAGGACCTCATTATTATTGCATGGAGGATGGTCAAAAACCATCCACCACCTCTACCTAAAATTGTCCCTTATCGCTTGGTTGTTGCACCAATGGATAGGGAACCTCTTGCATGTAATGGGTGGAGGTTGATTTGTTTGTGGGTTTGTGAAAATTGAACACAAGTCTAATTTTGTAATTTGTAATTTTTTGACATCTTGGTATGACAACTTGTCTACATAGTAATCTCTAAACTCTCTCTTTTTATCGGTCCAACTAGTTATTTGCTTGCTAATTGAATTTACATTTGATAACATAGG
This sequence comes from Cunninghamia lanceolata, assembly GCA_027924645.1. Classification (NCBI taxonomy): domain Eukaryota; kingdom Viridiplantae; phylum Streptophyta; class Pinopsida; order Cupressales; family Cupressaceae; genus Cunninghamia; species Cunninghamia lanceolata. The sequence goes on from BSBN01000870.1 coordinate 7,874,937, forward strand.
CTCAAGAGATTCGGCAAGCATGGACCTATGCAAGGTTGAAGTGGAAGGATCTTTCAACCTTGCAATTATATCTTCAATTTGTTTTTTGTTGTTTTCAATTTGCCCCATTATATTATCTTGTGTTCCAGGGGCATGTTGAGGAATGAATGGAGGAGGTTGTTGTTCTGCAGGTATTTCCTCCTCAGGATTTTGTGGATTTTGAGGAGGAGAAGGAGGAGGAGGAGGAGGAGGAGGAGGTGCATTAAAATTTCTTGACAATTAACGAAATATACATCAAAAATCAACAAAAACCTACCTATTTAGAAAGAAATTCAAACAAAAAAACAAAGATAACTAACCCCTTTGGCGTGCTCGACATCGTGGCGGCATTTTGGCAACGAATCGATAAGCTTTTTGTGTTGATTGGCGTTTTACAGAATGCGAGCACGTTTTTGAGGGTTTGGAAGCTGCGGGCAGAGGAGAAAATCAGAATGAAATGAAATTTGATTGCTTTTTTTTAATTTATGCTAGGTCATAACGCGAGCGCGTTATGGCTTAAATTTTTTTGAAATTATTTTGGCCACTTTTTGGCCCCCCATCTTCTTGCACTTACCCCCTACTCTAATAACAATTAACGTAGGAGGGTAGAAATCTGCCTCTTGCCAGAAAAATAATCCACTACACTACTCACACTTGAATACAAGATTGTAACACAAGAGGCAATTAACTCAACATTGAATTATTATTTCAATTACAAACACAATCTACAATCATATATAAATTATTGGTTTACAATGGCTTTCCTCCTATATACAGGCACTCTACTCTCCCCTATTCCTCATCTTTACTTAGTTTGCCCTCTCTCTCTATTGGCAGCTCACCGCTTCTTTTTCCTCTTAGCAACTCCCTTTACATCCTTTCATTTAGCTTCTCTATGGTAGCAAACACATTGCCATATCTCCCTTCTTTTACCTAGGCAATGAACACTCCAACTCACTACTCTTTCTCTGGTTGATCCCTTCACATTTACAATGTATTCAATTTGGCATATGCTCTTTGTTTATTTTCCTTCTATGCCAAGTGCCTTCCACAAGGTCATACCAACAATTTTATAATGTTGTGAGGATGAGAAAAGACCCCTTTGAATTTTGGAACTGGGATGATGCTAATCATAGAGAAGAAAATAAATTAAGTCATTTGGTATTCTACCTAACTTGGTCAATTCCCTAAGCCAACTTATCTTCATTGTGAATTTCTCCTCCACTCATTCTTTGACAAGATTCTATACTCAACAAATGTCAATTATGTTTTTTCAGCAACATGATCAGTTATTGAAGAAAAGTTAAGTGCTTTTTGATACACCTTAGTATTAGGTCCTCGAAACCACAAATATCGAAAAAGAGCTTTACTTTGTATTTGTGGCTATTGTTTTTCCCAAAACCCAAAGTACCAAGGACATCTCTACAAAACAATAGGGTATTCATCAAGGCACAATTTACAACCATTCCAAAAATGGTGATCCCAGCTTGATTGAACTAAAAGTACATCACAAGAGTTGTTTCTTGTTGTAGGAATCCACATTAGAAGAAAAATGAGACTTAGTTGCCAATGTCCAATCTTTTGAAGAATCAAAATCACTTTCATAGTCAGCCACCAATAGGGAATAGATTAGGTCTTCATCTTGTACAAGACCATTCCCATTAGCCTCATCCTTTGATTTAAATACATTGCACATTGCCAAAGAATGCTATTGACTTGCAGTCAAATTTATTGTTTTTGTTCCTGCATGTAAACAAAGCATAGTACCAACAAGGAAATCTATGACTTATTTTATAAAGCTAGAAGGGGAGGTACATGTGCTTGTTTAAGCAGATAGACACATCATATGTTCCTTCTTAAATATTTACAAAATCTTCAACATGAACAATTTGAAGATTGCACACCAAGTTGAATAGAACGGATGTAGAGAGGAAAATAGTTGTCAAATAAAGCCATGATATAAGGATGGCTATAGGAACGACCACATTGTTCCACCAAGATCTTCATGGAGATATATAATATACAAAGCATGGAAAGATGATCCATTTAAGAAGCCTAAAGATTCCCTTAGAAAGATTCTCAACAACTATGAGAAAAATCCATTTTACGTGAATGCATCAATTGGCGGAGCTAGGTGCTCGTAGATGAGAAAATTAAAAATTCTCTGAATTGTACAAAATTTTGCAAGTAGACTTAGAATTATGTCCCCAAGTCCCCTGCAAAATGATTTCACTCCAACTTTAAATAATTGTATATTTTAAACTTTTCATAAACTTGTCAGCACAAAATACTATCATTAAATTCTCCCAAATGATGGGGAATTTTGCACTGATTCTTTTTGCAAATTAGGAGAAATTATTTCAAAAATCTTCTCCTAAATTAGTTTTTGACCATCTCTTATAGAACTCTGGAAAAAATAATTTCCATAAAACTTCTCTGCAGAGCCTCAACACAACGATTCGGTGGAAACTCCAAAATTGCAATTTTAACCATAGGAGAGTTTTTTTGAGATAGAGGGATGCCAAATGAAACCAAAAAAACACCAAAATAGGAAGAAAACAAACCAAGAATATTTTTGGTTGATGTTGATTGTAGTATGCCTAGATTCTGCTGCATCAAAAACAAAAAATCAAATCCTTTCTCTACATTCAAATCTTATCTTATCTTCTCAATTTATTTCTTCTTTTGATAAAATAAAGAAAAACATAAAAATCCTTATGTCCAAAATCAAATTCTTATCCCTCCATCATAAAAAATCTATAAATAAATCCTTCTCCAAACAAAATAGAGAAACTAACTAAACCTAGTGCTAATACTGCAGGGGAAAAGGGTTAGGAAGAAATTGAATTGGAATAAGGGTGATGCATCAGATTTGGTTGGTTGGCTACAATTGACTCAACATAGTAATAATCTCACATCTAGAAGGACTTACATAGACTATATTGATTCCAATAGAGGCCAGGACAGAGAAGTAAAGAAATGAAAGGGGTTGTTTTATCCACAATACATAGCTCACACCAATCCAAAAAGTAGACACAATGCTAAAATCAAAAGAGAGGCAAAAAAATAGCTTATATTGATTATAGAGGTCAAATAACTATTACAGAAGAGAGAATGATGCAAGAAATATAGAAACAATGTGATCAATTACATTCATTGTTGAATGAGACTAGAAACTTGAGAGGCTCAATAGAAGAGCATAGTCCGTTAGATCTAGTAGTTCCTACAATTGCATTATAGAGGTCTGATTACAAAGATTCTCTATCCTATAGTAGCCCAGAAGAATAACCAACCCTGAATACATATTTTAGATATGTATACATAGTATTTTAACACTTTATTGTAGTAGCCATGGTGGGAAAAGGAGAAGTCAATGAGAATAGGCATCAACCATGATGCATTAAATTTGTTCAGAACACCCCTGCAAATTAGGGCAAAGCCCATACCCCTGTTAGGATTTCAAGCCTACAAATAGGTTGCTTTTGTGAATGAATGGTAGACGCATTAATGAGGAATTCAGAAAGTCTTTGATTTTCCATTGGAAATAGACCTTGCATCTGCATCTGTACCCTAGCATTGAAGGGTTCACCATTTCATCTACCCCCATAGACTTGAGCCCATACAAATTGAATGTTGAGTTGGTAGAGAGGGGCAAATTTTACCACACTTCAAATTTTTAACCCTTGAGTCTTTGCATCTGCATCCTCATCAGCCCAAGTTGATTCCTTTCAATAATTGGCCTCTGTAGAACCCACCAACTCAGTTGAATGCTTTGGTGCCATTGAGAAGTTTGAAAATCATGAGTTGAATTGGGACCATAGGATGAAGGAATGGTTAGAAGATTGATGGCCCCATGAGCTCCATAGTATTATTTTACCTTTTACTTTGTGTCGACACCTTAGGATACATGGCAAAATCTTGCAAGCATGTAAAGAATCTGTCCACTAGGCAAGATTCTACTGTGACACTGCACCACCATTAGATTATCAGCCCCACCACAACCTTCCTTTCTTTGACATCTGGCACCACCTGAATAGGTGAGTCACTTCCTTTTAATAGTTATCGGCAGATAAGGGTCCACCTGGAAGATCCTGTAGAGAAGGCACGAGCCTACCACTCGGCCACATCTCGCGGCCACGCACTAGATTTATGACGTCAACAAGATTCATTTGTGACGCTGCACTACTGTTAGATGGAGTCAATGATTTTATAGTTGTAGGTCCTCCCCTGATGCACTTTACACCTGTGTTCATTTCACAACCACGTAGAAGGGATGTGACATCAGCCTCAATAGGCTGTGGTCTCACGAAATACTGCTAGGTAGCATTGTGGGCTCAGAAGGACTTAAGACATAAGAAATGATGTTGATGGGTGCTAGAAGGTAAACCTTAGGACCGGGGGCTGGTCACTTGATGACATAAAGGACTATGGTTATTACTTAAGTGACCGGCCAGTAAGAATAGGTGGTCACTATGAATTAAAACACAGGTAAGATCTGACTGTGAAACCTTAGGGTTTAAGGAGAAAGAATGGAAACCCTAAGAGGTTTTGGAGGGTTTGGACAATTGGCCTACATACCAGAGAGGGAAACACCTAGAATTAAGGATTATTTAGACTATTTAGCTAGGAAGGCAAAATAGTATAACATTTTGGTGACTTTATAGGGGTGTTTGCCTGCCTAAACACATGGAAACCAAAGGCCTTATCAATCCATTGGGCATGAGGTCAAAGAGATACAACAAGGACAAGGGAGCTAAAACAAATGAGCACACCACAAAGGCAAAATAGAATACATCAGAGTGCAAGGGGCACTTATTGAAAGCAGACACCTAACCTATTTACAAGATCTCACAACCATGCTAAAAGCAAGGCTTTAGATGAATCTCATTGACTGGGATAGGCAGAACCTCTCCATTCAGCCTGGAAAGTTGGAATACATTAGCCTTTTTGCAACTAGTAATGATATAAGGGCCACTCCACATGGCATCAAACTTTGAATGTCTTCCAACCTTGGCCCTATCTGCATCCCATTTTAGCACTATATCTCCTTCACTAAATGTTCTGTCAGTAGATTTCCTATCAAAGGTCCTCTTGACCTGATCTTGATGATGCTCAAGGGTCTTCATAGCAGCATCCCTCTTCTCCTCAAGTTCCAATAGCTCTGCAAGTCTGACTGTCATGGCATCATTCTCTATTAGTTCTAGTTGTTGCACCAACTCAAGAGAAGGCAATTCCAGTGATAATAGAACCATTGCTTGCCTTCCATATACAAGCATGAAAGGGGAATTGCCTATGAATCTCTTGGGAGTAATTCTATCAGCCCAAAAAGCAGTCTTTAACTTGGAGTGCCAAGTTCTTTGATTATCCTCTACTATTTTCTTGATGTTTATGATCAGGTTTTTATTGGTGGACTCAGCCAAGCCATTGCCCTATGCATAGTAATTGGATGAAGTCTTCATGTAAACTCCATAATTTAATTCCCACTCACTGACTTTTGTGCCTATAAAGGGCTTGGCATTATTAGAAATGATGATGGATGGCACACCAAATCTTGTATCTATTCCCTCAAGGAAATCTACAATGGATGCCTCTGTGGCATCCCTTAAAGCAATTACCTCTGTCCACCTAGTGAAATAATCAGTAGCTATGAGAATCCACTTATGTCCAGCACTAGAAGGTGGATTAATTACTCCAATGAAGTCTAAACGCTATTGAGCAAAATACTGATCTGTTTGGATTGGATGAAGGGGAAGAGATGCTAGTCTCTACTTCCCAACAAATAATGCACATTCTTGACATTTTCTGATCCATCTATGTGCATCACTGAATAGACTAGGCTAGTAATAACCAGCTCTCATGATTTTCATTGCAGTTGTCCTTGGAGAATAATGGCCATGATTAGGGCATGTTGAAGTTGATAAACCAACCTCACATATCCCAATGAACACCTACAAGAAAATAACCTGTCAGATAAAGGAGATCAAGAGGCACAATATGTTGGCAAGAGACACTATATGGATTCATGATTGTTGTCATTGATGGCAACAAAGTTCATCCCACACATCCGCAGGACATGGTGTGTCTCTACCGGAAGTCAGAGTGAAGAATATTGTGGTCTGGTAAACAAGAACAGAGCATATGGCAAGGTCCAACAGATAGGTCCGGATCTCTCAGAGGAAGTATCTTGGTGAAGTGCAGATTCAGGAAAGTCAAGAGGACTACCTTGAGTAATAGATTCCAAGGATTTAGCCTCCGGTGATGGACAAGGCAAAAGATATGAAAACTTGAGTACTAGGTTCCTGAGTGATAGTGTGAACAGAGGAAGAACTGACTAACTGAACATCAGAATATTTTTTGGATGCGTTTCTGATGGTGATAAAGGTTACGAAGACATGAATTATGTTTGGCTGACATGATTAATGATTTCTACAAGTATATGCTTGATCCGCATTACTTGATGTGCAAGGATTCAGCCGACAGAACAGAGTTTGTGAGAAGATTGACTGTTCTGGGTGCCGACTAGAAAGATAATGAAATCACTTGTGCGGATATATATATAGGATGGATTTAGTTGTGAGATGTGTTGTGGTGATATGTGATATGCGAATAAAAGTAGAGCAGAGCAGAAGCAGTAAGGAAGGTCCGGTATGTGAAAGGAAAGCAGCATAAAGAAGAGGAAAGATGAAGTGTAGTAGATCAGTGTACTGAGCCTAACCGGAACTGAACTCTAGCATATGTGGATGCTTCCAATCAGTTCAAGTATTGTATAACATTCTTTTGTAGACAGTGTGTCTCCTTGTAGCAGTGTGCCTTCTTTGTGAGCAGTGTGCTCGGGCAGTGAGCCCTAATTGGCAAGTGCCATTTTGTATTTCCTTATTCTTCTAATAGAGAGTAATCTTTGGGTTAATCACCCCGTGGTTTTCTCCCTTAACAGGGTTTCCACGTCAAAAATACTGTGTCATGTGTTTTTCCATTTCATGGTACTGTTTGCTTATTTGAATTAATGTTGCATTGATTAATAAGAAAGTTTAGAAAGAAGAAATAATTAGGATAACTGATTCACCCCCCTCTCAGTTATCAACAATTGGTATCAGTGCTAAGTTCCTCCTAACAGAGCCTAACAGCTTGAGGAAGATCTGAGAGTTCAAATGGATGCATATGGTTTAAGAGAGCAACTCAAGACTGCCCTTGATGATCTTGAACAGTCAAACTCTAAAGTCAATGAATTAAAGGAAAGACTCAAACAGGCTGATGATTTCATGAGAGAACTAAAAGATAAATTAAGTCTCTCTATGAAAAAGAGAAAGGAGCTGCTTCAGCAATTGGCAAGACAAGGTGAAGAAAATAATGCAAATGAAGAGCTGACTGAGAAAACCAAGTTATGTGAAAAGTTATCAAAAGAAATCATTATGGTAAGACATGAAATGGAATCATGAGTTATAAAGTTTACCTAAGAAATTGAAGAAAAAAGAAAAACTGAAGATAATCTAAGACAATCTCTCAAGGAGAAATCAAAAGATTGCCACCAGATGGATATAATTATCAGACATCTTGAATCTGATCTTGAAGATGCTAAAGATAATGAAGAAAAACTTGAGGATCAAATTGTCTCTCTAAAAAGGGATCTTCAAACAACAAATGAGTATAAAGAGAAATTCAAGATAAGTTCTGCTCAACTTGAAGTTCTTCTTGGAAGTCAAAAGAAGGTAGATGACAAATGTGGTTTGGGATATGAGAAAGGAGAAAGCTCCGGATCCGGTCAGAAGAATTTTGGATCAGAAAATCCAAGGAACAGGCCTAGAAGACCTCCGGTAAGACAGCCCAATGCTCAAAGATATCCATCCTTCAATGGATACTGCCACAGCTACAATCACTTTGGTCACAAAGCTAATCAGTGCAGAAAGAGAATGAATCAAACTAATTCATCCTTCTCCAGACAGTGTTTTAACTACAAAAGGTATGGTCACAAGTCTCATGAATGCACAAATATGCAAATGAACAAATCATTCAATGGTAGATGCTTTGCATGCAATAGAGTAGGTCATATGGCTAATCAATGTAGATCAAGAGGATATCAGTCAAATATGCAAAGAAATGTTGTTTGCCAAATCTATAATAGGTCCGGTCATAATGCAAAATTTTGTAGAAGCAAGAATTAGGAGAAAAGAGGTCCGGTTTATCATAATCAGAATCAAGATAAGGGTAAACAAAAGGTGAATACAAATGAAGTTAGGAATGAGATGAACAAGATCTGGGTGAAGAAAAGTTTAGAGAATGTAGAGGTTGGATCCGCACCAGACTCTGGTGCTGATATTCCTTCCGAAAACTAAAAGGTGAGCTCTGGCTTAGGGGGAGACACAAAGAAAACCTTGTTCCCCTAGCCAGTTAAGTGGTGCCTGAAATTGGCACATGAGAAGCTACAGATCAAAGGGTTTCTAGAGAAACATGTAAAGAAGGTCAGGTAAAGATTTGAGAGATCCGCAAGAAATTTAAAAGGTTCAATTCCTTTAGAATTGGTCTGGTTAAGCAAGTCTTCCGGTAAAATAGGTTTCTCACAAGATTGGCCCGGTATGAATCCAAATTGATATAGCTTGATCTGCGGATACATAAGATGATCACAAGGACAAGTGGATATGATGATTCATCACTAACATTGATCACAAGGGAATCATAATGATCTGGATGAGTTTCTTCCTCCTTAAACAAGGAAAACCAGGCAAACCAGAATGAATTAGGTTGCGCATTTATTGCAGGGTGAAAATTAGGACTTCTTGGAATAAAAGAGTTCATTTGTCTGTCATTTACACACTTGTACACTCACATGCGAAGAAGAAAGAAAAGGAGCTCTGCAAACAACTTCTCCCAAAAGATCAAGGCAACTCTTCATACAGCTCAATCCGGATTTCATCGTGTGCCCTAAACTGTGTAAAAGGTATTTTTTGTTCTTGATTTTCTTCAGTAAGATTCTGTGATGATGGCCACTCTGAATATAGTAAAGATCTCTGATAGACCTCGCCCCACTTTTAAGAAACATCCATACAAATCCTTGGAGGTAGATCCCTTAGGAGCATTTTCTAGTGTTCCGCATGGCGTCTTGCACACCGAAGATATTAGGGTTTATATACATGCAAACATTGAAGAGTTTGGGGAATTCAAACTAAGAGACATATACCACAAGTAGTTAATAGATGATTCCTTTGAGATCAAACCTCAGTATAAGGGCATCTGGGAAAAGCATTTTGATCAGTTCATTCATTTCCCCTGCTTTGAAGAAGATGAATGGGTCTGGTATGTTTTAAGTAGGGTGCATGATAACTTCCTATGGCTGAATAGACCTTGCAAGATCACCAAGGAAGCAATTAGGGCAGTAACTAGTTTACATTCCTCCAGAGGAATTCCTATCCTCAAAGCTGTCAAAAACAACATTGTCACAGAGGCCACCGGATCAAAATTTGATAAGAGGGCAATGACCATTGAAGATATTACTGACCCAGATATCAAGTATGCATCTATGATAATATGATACAAGATATATCATTCCAGTAGGGAGAATTCAGTATCTGGAACTGTAGTATACACGACCTATGAGATGCTGAGAAAGAATGCAGATTATGATCTTTGTGAACTCCTCTTGAGCCAATTAATGGAAAACATACAGAAGATCAAGAAGGACAAAAAAAATTCCTTTAAATATGGAGGACTAATACTATGTTTGTTCTTCTACTTCATGAATGAGCTTCCTGGATCGAATGGATGGGTATGGGAAAATGATAAACCAGTAGCTATCCAGATTAGAGATTACTTGCATGAACTTGGAGATGCAAAGGCAAGGAATACAGCTCTGTGGGGGTATTTCAAGAACTTTTAGAACATGATGCAAGTAAGAGAAAGGATTCCCCAGTCTCTTGTTGAGAAATACAAAGACACGATCTGCTTTATGGTAGAGACTGATCAGTGCCTAATGGAGGCAGTAGAACCAAGGACAGTTTGGATCATGCCCATGGGGTATGAAGTTGATGAACAGATTGTGGAGCTGCATGTTTAACACATGCTAAGCTAGCCTAAAGATCCAAAAGCAGAAAGGTTTGGAACCTTTGAGGAGCTGAGTATAAAAATCCATGTTGAACTCAGAGAACCAGAGATCAAGAGGAAGGTGAGAAAAGAAGTAGAAAATATTGCCCAAGGCCTTGGCATCTCAAAGGAGGCACTTGATGCCCACAAGAAAAGGATGGAAAGGGCTAAGGAAGAGAAGAAAGAGGCAGAAAAGAAAAGCAAGGAAAGTGCTTTGGTAGAAACCTCAACCTGGACCAAATCATCAAAAAGATCTGCACCTGTCACAGCCAAAAGCTCAAAACTGGAAGTTTAGGCATCCAATAAAAGAGAGAAAAGATCAAAGACAAAAGCAACAAGGGCTTATGCAAGTCAAAAGGATGAAGAAGAAACTGAATCAGATGAGGAGATCAGGAAACTAAAGAAGAAGAAGAAATCATCTAGTCAAGGAGAAGAAGAGAAGGAAGAGGAATTTGTTGAAAAACCTACTCTCTCCTTAGATGATGTGGTAAAAGCAGTCACTATGGATGGCAACCTACAACCCTTAATAGAATTCTATGATTATTATAATGAAGTAGATAAAAAGATTCTGGAGGAAGCCACAGTTAAGTTTTTAAACATTTACAATAAAGCTTTTATTGAAATTATCTCTCTAATTCCTAAGAGTCTAAAGAAGGAGTTGGAAATGAGAAAGACCAATGCCATGGCAAAAGACCTTGAGATCTGGGAATAGATAGCTATTCAGCTATTTCCTTCAATTGATCCCAAGACAATGAACATGGTATTCAAAGACTGCAAGGATGAATTCAAGAGCAAAGCAAGGATGAATCAACTTATGCTTGGTGAGACCGACAAGGTAGCCAAGGACACTGAAGAGATTCTCTGGAAAACCTTCAAAAGATTTAATCTTCCTATCATAGAGGACTTGGGTACTGATCCTACAAATGTTGCAGAAGAAACTCCTGAGAAAATGTCAGAAGAGGTGGGCCCCGAACAGACTAACATTTCCCCTTCGGTTTCCCCTACAGTCTCCAGATCTAAAGGAGAAGAAAAATCACAGGAGAAAGAAGCAGAGGTGAAGGAAAAAGAAGATGACAGTGCTAAGGTTGTAGAAGGAGAGAAGACTTTAGCAAAGAAAACCACAACTGCTAGTAGTGAAGGAGAGAAAACTCCTAAGGATAGCTCCAAGACTGCAGAAGAGAAGAAACATCTGTCTCCGGTAAGAGACATTGCACAAACTGTTGAAGAATTCTTGAACAAAGAAACAATGGAGATTGATAAACTGGAGCTTCTACAAGGTCCATTCAATTTTGATTCTCTTTCTCCAGTACAGACAATGAAGATAGCTTCATTTGCAAATGCTAAGGCTAATGAAAAACTCCTAAAGTCTCATATGGAAGACTGTGAGTTGATAGAAGCTGCTTCCGTAGTGCTTGAAAAGATTATGCCATCAGTTCAGAAAGATCCCACAACCTCCTCTTCCGATAATCTCAAAACCTTAGTTAGCAGTGTTAGTACACATTTTGATTCTCTAGAAAAATTAGCTGAAGAAAAGGTCCAGAAGGAGTTTTTGGATAAAAGGTTCTCCGAGGTACAGGGTTTGATCATTAATGATAGGAGAAACATGAACATTGGGATAAAGAGCTTAGAAAATGCTCTTATGGATGGTGGTGAAATATACAAATTTTGTATCTCCTGGTCCAAGGTAACAGTGGAGATTGAGAAGAAAATAAAAGAGCAAGAGGACAAACTACTAAGCTTGTCTCAAAGTTTTGATCCTCAATCATCCTCTATAACAAATCAAGAATGTCAGACTATCGCAGTCTTGAGTGAAATCAAGAAATTGGAGAAGGAAAGGAAAAATAGAATAAGCAGGATGAGTGAGCTCAGGGGGTTAATTGTCCCTAAGCTAGAGGCCATGCATGAGGCTATAACAGAAGCTCAAATCACAGCCCAGACAAATGATCTGATAGATCTAAAAAGGGTAGATGCATTTACATTCCTGCTGAGTGGGCATATCTCAATTTTGGATAGGATGAAGCAGAGTTGGGTGACAGAAGTTGTACAGTTGAAGAACACTTTTGCAGACATACTTAAGTATATGTAAGTACAACTTGTATATATATACTTATGCGGCTAAATATAGTTAAATTTTTGAAAATTTTGGTATGCGGACCCTACCCTTTGCCATTGATGTCAAAGGGGGAGTGAGGAGCAGTGAAAAATGAGGAATCCAACTAAGGGGGAGCTCTGGAAAATATATATAAAGACAGAGCATCAGCTAAGGGGGAGCCTAGTGTAAACACTTAGTCATTTTTCACTAAGTGTTGCCATCAATGCTAAAGGGGGAGATTGTTGGCAAGAGACACTATATGGATTCATGATTGTTGTCATTGATGGCAACAAAGTTCATCCCACACATCCACAGGACATGGTGTGTCTCTACTGGAAGTCAGAGTGAAGAATGTTGTGGTCTGGTAAACAAGAACAGAGCATATGGCAAGGTCCGACAGACAGGTCCAGATCTCTCAGAGGAAGTATTTTGGTGAAGTGTAGATTTGGGAAAGTCAAGAGGACTACCTTGAGTAATAGATTCCAAGGATTTAGCCTCCGGTGATGGACAAGGCAAAAGATATGAATACTTGAGTACCGGGTTCCTGAGTGACAGTGTGAACAGAGGAAGAACTAACTGACTGAACATAAAAATATTTTCCAGATGCGTTTCTGATGGTGGTAAAGGTTATGAAGACATGAATTATGTTTGGCTGACATGATTAATGATTTCTACAAGTATATGCTTGATCTGCATTACTTGATGTGCAAGGATTCAGCTGACAGAATAGAGTTTGTGAGAAGATTGACTGTTCCGGGTGCCGACTAGAAAGATAATGAAATCACTTGTGCGGATATATATATAGGATGGATTTAGTTGTGAGATGTGTTGTGGTGATATGTGATATGTGAAAAAAAGTAGAGTAGAGCAGAAGCAGTAAGGAAGGTCCGGTATGTGAAAGGAAAGCAGCATAAAGAAGAGGAAAGATGAACTGTAGCAGATCAGTGTACTAAGCCTAACCGGAACTGAACTCCAGCATATGTGGATGCTTCCAATTAGTTCAAGTATTGTATAACATTCTTTTGTAGACAGTGTGTCTCCTTATAGGTAGTGTGCCTCCTTTGTGAGCAGTGTGCTCAGGCAGTGAGCCCTAATTGGCAAGTGCCATTTTGTATTTCCTTATTCTTCTAACAGAGAATAATATTTGGGTTAATCACCCCGTGGTTTTCTCCCTTAACAGGGTTTCCACGTGAAAAATACTGTGTCATGTGTTTTTCCATTTCATGGTAATGTTTGCTTATTTGAATTAATGTTGCATTGATTAATAAGAAAGTTCAGAAAGAAGAAATAATTAGGATAACTGATTCACCCCCCCTCTCAGTTATCAACACAATAATGGTGCTCTGCAACCTTGAAGCAAAATATGCATTAACAATAATTAATAATTACAATACGATCAATCCTTATAAAAGGAGATTGAAGCCCTAAAAGTGAGAACCCTAGGATTAATAATAAATTTTTTAAGTGCATAAGTTTAGTTTAAGTGAAATAAAGTAAAGGTGACTTAATTAATTAATCAATATGATTAAATTAATTAAGTAATTAACCTATTACTTTAACACCCCCTCTTAAGATGAATTTAGGGAGAAGCTAAAAAACTAAGGATTAAATGCATGAAAGCAAAGAATGGGTCCTAGCTACAAAGCCATGTTAGGTACCCATGAATAACAAGAATCTCTCATAAGGTGGAGAAAATGAGAAAAACCCTATGGGAAAAAACCCCTCTCCAAAAGAGAGAAAAAACAAGTACATGAACATGTGATGGAAGACGGACTAATACTAAGACCTCCCCAAGAATTGAATCCATCACAAAAGTACAATCATGAATATCCCCCCATAAAAGAGAGAAAAGAGAATATGAATCCCCTCCAAGAAGAAGATTCAGAACCAATGAAAAGATCTTGAAGATAAAATCTAATCCATTGCTTGTAAACAACATTTCTCCCTTTGAGAAGAAACAGATCCACTAGTGAATGTAGAAGCCATTCCCACATCTTGGATGAATAGGGAATCCATATCAAAATGTGTACCTTTGAATGCAACTCAAGTGACGTCATACTGGGAAAATATGTCTTCTCCAAAATAGAAATTGTCTGCCCAATCGGAGAAGAAGAACTAGGAGAGTATATGATATGAACTACATCTGGAAACACAAAAGATGAAGGTGGTGATGCAAATCCACCTAAGATAGCATCAAACAAGAGAGATAAACCCTCAAATGTGTCCTCCAAATCAGTAATGTGAGACTCCACAAACAAAGATGATATGTCTACAAGATAGGAATCCCAATGATGTGCATCAGGAAGATGAATATTGACCTGTTGCATAGAATCACTAGAAGGCAATGATGATGCGATACTAAAATATGAAGTAGCAGTAGGTGATGGTGGGACAATGATCTCATTAAGAGGAGAAGTGATCAAAGAAAGGATTTCAAAAAGATGATGTGAGAAATGACACATCTCTTTCTCATGTTGATTACTTCCACAATATTTGCAAATAGATTTATGCTGATGGTAGAATCACATCTCCTTAGATGATTAGAGATCAAAGAATACAAATAGATTTATGTTGATAATAGAGGCCTATCAAAGAAAACATAACCTTTCTAGGAGGCAGCATGTCCAAGATATCCAACAGAAGCCATAAAATTGACAAACTGATTAAAATATACCTAGGGGTGAATCTAAACAAATTATATAGATGACTATGTAGAGATCACTGAAACCTTTCCAATGCCTATTTGTTTTCAAAAAATGGAGATTTTGGGTGCAGAACGAAGCTCGAAAGCCAAAAATGATGCCTTGACTCCAAACAACAATAAATATCACCAAAAGACAAATTGGTGCAGGAGCACCTAACACAAGGTGGCCTCCATGAGGCATTTAAATTCATGTTTTGTTTGGAAAATCATGTTTGGGTTGTAATAAGGTCTATTTGACCAATGCATGTCATTTTTGTTTGTATTTAGGTTCTTCTAGACCTAGAACAGATTTTGTAAGTCCCAAGTAATTAGGATGCATTTGTCAAATTGTTAATGGTAAGACAGTTGGTCTCCCAGCCGCTTGGAATCAGTTAGTTTTCTCCCAGCCATTTGGAATGAGTTGGTGTTCCTCGAGGCAAGCTTATAAACCCTAGGGAAATGAACCAACTCATATATATTTGTAATCAGATTGAAGTGAAGAAGAATTGAATGTAATCATGCATTGTGTTAAGGAGAAATCAAACTATTCTATGTCATCAATTTATTTTCCATTCTCTGTAATTACAAACTGCATAGCTGTAGATTTCTTTTCCTTTCTTTGTTATTTGTTGTTGCAAAATGTCAATGTGAAGCATTCCACTGGTGAGATTTCTGTCAAAATTAGTGGAATGGCTTCATTGTACAATATTTGTTTGTTTCCTATTTTGTTTCATTGTTTGGCGGCACAGAGGATCCAAATAGTGCGAGGTGCATAGTAGATTGACCTAGCATCTCCATGTGCTAGGGTTTAGGGAAGGTGGACTGTGCAACGACGTATCAGCGAAGTAAACCCTAGCATGGCTGATAGTAGTTGTTATGCTGACGAGTGAAGGTCTAAAGTGACATCAGAGTGATCAACTTATTGGTAGTTCCGGAGAAAGTCTGACCAATAGGGAAAGTTACGCTAAAGGTAAATGTCATCAGGAAGAGGTGTGACATCGGCAGACAAGTTAAAAGTTTCACCGATGACGGTGGTCTAACCGATAGGAGGTACATCGGTGAAGAACAGCTTTAGTCTCACTGAAGACAACATATATTGGCATATCAGGAGAATGAACAAAGAGTTCACTGATGAAGGGAGTCACGCCGAAGTGTCGGGGGTAGTCAAATGAAGTCTAGTGTATCGATACATCGGCCAAGGTTCATAAGTGTTCACCGATGATCTAAGTCTTTCCGACAACAAAAAAAAAAGAGGACAGATCGCTGAGACATAAGTCAGACTCTCACCAATCGATTTTGATCAGTTGAATGCTCCCCATCATATTGGTATTAGAGCTGGCAAAAGGTCTAGGCAGTTGTGTATTTGATTTCTGTCACTAAGAAGGCAAATGAAGATTTGAAGCAAAATGTTTGGTTGGTGACCATTTTGAAAATAGAGATCATAGAAGGTATTTTGAAGGCTAACAATAGTTGCTAGACTATTGCAGATGCTCATTCCATCTAGTTGCGAGAAGGAATTAGATTCCTGTAGTGTGTGGATAGACGATGATTAGGTCTGTTAAGACCATTCACCAATAGAGATTTGGCTAGAAGAGGGTGCAGAGTGAGGCCACTACGAGAGAGAGTGGTAGTGCATCTCTAGGTTTTGCTGTTGGACGAGAGGAATGGGTCTATAGTAGCATGTAGGATGGACATCTGATTGAGCATTGTGTTGTAGTCAAATTGAGTGTTGGTGCTGTCGGTGAATAGTGTATGTCAGACAAAGAAAGCGAAGGAGAGGCTAGCAATATGCCTCCAAAGGGGATGACCACCGAAGTGGTCAAGAAATTCAAGGAGATGGAGGAGATGATCAAGAGTGGGGTCAAGGAAGCACTCCAAGCTGAGTTGAAGGCACTAAAGATAGGTAAATGGATAGATGAAGGTTGAGATGAAGAAGAAGAGGAAAAAGAAGAGGCAGCGATCCTGGCTGATCAAAAGCATTTCTTGGAATCCATCAAGGCAATTGGTAAGGACTCTTCAGAGGCTTGGATAGATATTCCCATGTTCAGTGGAAAGATGAATGCTGATGAAGTCATGGAGTGGATTGAGGCTCTAAACAACTATTTTGAGTACAAAGAAGTTCCTGAAAGTAAGAGGGTTAAGTTTGCAAAAACTAAACTCAAGGGTGCTGCCCTTACATGGTGGAATTACACCCAAGGAGAAAGGGTAAAGAATGGGAAGAGTATGATATATTCGTGGAATAGAATGCTGGAGAAGATCAAGTCCCAGTTCCTTCCATCTGACTACGAGGTACAGATTTATAGGAAAATGTAGAACCTCAAGAAAAAAGATATGGATGTGGCTACTTACACTGAGGAGTTTCACAAATACACTCTTCATTGTGGGTACATGGAGGATGAAAAAGCCAAGGTAGCATGGTATCTAAATGGTCTGAGGATCAGTATCTCCTGAAACTGTGGAAAAATGCTTTCAAGTAGCATTAAGAGCTGAAGAGAAGTTGAAGAGGAAAGGTGAGCAGCAGAGTAGAGGAAGGGGTGACAGAAATTTCAGAGGCAGTTTTGGAGGCAAAAGTCCTAACCAGAGGCCTAGTGGTGAGTCTAGCCAAGAAGAGAAAGTTGGGGACTCTAGTAGCAAAGGAGGCTACTGAGGAAGAAGGCCAAATGAAAGAGGTGGGACAAATGGATCAGGTATAGAATCCAAGTTCTCCAACATGAGATGTTATAACTGCAATCAGATAGGGCACCCAACTTATAAGTGTTCAGAGAAGGCCTCGACTTCTCATGGTAATGAGATAAGAACCACATTGACTCAAGAGGATGCAGGGAGTGTGACATCTCCTAAAGTGAATTTGACATCAGAAGTGGGAGAAAATATGATGATCAAGAGGATGTTTGTCAAAGAACCAGTGCAGACTGAACCGTCACAAAGGAGAGCACTTTTCAGGATTAATTGCAAAAGCAAAGGTAAAATATGCAAGGTAGTCATAGATTCTAGTTCAACAGATAATATGGTGTCTAGGGAAATGGTGGATAAATTGAACATAGAAAGGATTCCTCATCAAACTCCTTACAGAGCATCTTGGGTAAGTGATAGTCAATCACTTTTGGTAGATGAGAAAGCATATGTTGATTTTGAAATCAGAGAATATAAGGAGAGGATTTTATGTGACATTTTGCCCATGGAGTGTTGTCACCTACTTTTAGGTAGGCCATGGCAATTTGATAGGCAAGCATTATATGATGGCTATGCTAACACATACACCATCAAGAAGGATGGAAAGACTTTTGTGATGACACCCTTGCAAGAGGATGCTGCAACAAAGAAGGCAATCAAGATCATTTTGGTGGGTAAGAAAGAGTTTGTGAAGATGCCTGAAGAAGAGACAAGGAGAGTTGAGGATACCTCAAGAGTGGGGTTACCAAATATCAAAGTTTGAAGGTGGTTTTAGTTTTTAATGATGGAGATCAAATGGTGATGTCTAAGATGAAACACAAGAAGGTCAAAGAGTAGGTTTGCAAGCAGCCACAAGTTGATTGGAAAGAAAGAGATGCTATCATAGTAGGGACCATTGTTTGTCCTCTCAAGCCAATAAGTATTGAAAAACAAACATATTCTACCATAGTATCAGTACAAGAAGCATCAAACAAGGTTTTGAATGTAGGTGTTCACGTAGAGATGACAGTAAGGAAGAATGGTGAGCAAAGTATGGGTTTGGTTGCAAGCGCTCACTCATGGCAAGGTGTGAGTAGAGCCTACAATGCTAGGCATGAGTTTTTTATTCTATGGAAGCCAGTTGCCATCCAGAGATCATGGGGAAGGCATGAGGCAACAAAGGATACAGGTGGTGTAAGACAAAGAATCAACTCATGGGACATGAGTTCTTTTCTAGGTGGGGTGTATGGTGTAGGAGCACCTAACACGAGGTGGCCTCCATGAGGCATTTAAATTCATGTTTTGTTTGGAAAATCATGTTTGGGTTGTAATAAGGTCTATTTGACCAATGCATGTCATTTCTATTTGTATTTAGGTTCTTCTAGACCTAGAATAGATTTTGTAAGTCCCAAGTAATTAGGTTGAATTTGTCAAATTGTTAATGGTAAGACGGTCGGTCTCCCAGCCGCTAGGAATCAGTTAGTTTTCTCCCAGCCATTTGGAATGAGTTGGTGTTCCTCTAGGCAAGCTTATAAACCCCAGGGAAATGAACCAACTCAGATATATTTGTAATCAGATTGAAGCGAAGAAGAATTGAATGTAATTGTCCATTGTGTTAAGGAGAAATCAAACTATTCTGTGTCATCAATTTGTTTTCTGTTCTCTGTAATTAAAAACTACATAGCTGTAGATTTCTTTTCCTTTCTGTGTTTTTCACTATTGCAAGATGTCGATGTGAAGCATTCCACTGGTGAGATTTCTATCAAAATTAGTGGAATGGTTTCGTTGTACAATAATCGTTTGTTTCCTATTTTGTTGCATTGTTTGGTGGCACAGAGGATCCAGACAGTGTGAGGTACATAGTAGGTTGACCTAGCATCTCCATGTGCTAGGGTTTAGGGAAGGTGGATTGTACAATGGTGTATTGGTGAAGTAAACACTAGCGTGGCTGATAGTAGTTGTTACCCCAACGAGTGAAGGTCTAAAGTGACATCGGAGTGATTGGCTTATCGGCGGTTCCGAAGAAAGTCTGACCAATAGGGAAAGTTATGCTAAAGGTAAATGCCATCGAGAAGAGGTACAACATTGGCAGACAAGTTAAGAGTTTCACCAACGATGGTGGTCTGACTGATAGGAGGTGCATCGGTGAAGAATGACTTTAGTCTCACCGAAGACAACATTTATCGGTATATCAGGAGAATGAACAAAGAGTTCACCAATGAAGGGAGTCACGCTGAAGTGTCAGAGGTAGTCAAATGAAGTCTAGTGTATCAGTACATTGGCCAAGGTTCATAAGTGTTCACCGATGATCTAAGTCTTGCCAACAACAAAAAGAAAAGAGGTTTGATCATTGAGACATAAGTCAGACTCTCACCGATCAATTTTGATCAGTTGAGTGCTCCCCATCACAAATCTAGAAAAATACCTACGCCAATGGATTTTTCTCAGAACCATCTTTCCAATGCTTATTTGTTTTCAAAGATCTGACTCCGTATGCTCACGATATGCCCAATTTACCAAAACTGCTCCTTTAGGGTTTGAAGGGCAAAAAAAAGCAAGCAGAGGTTAAAAATAGAGATGTCGATTGTGATCCATTTTTATTGAAATCTATTCAATTTTTGCAAAAAATAAGAGATGCCCAGATAGGGTTTTTGAGTCCTCTTTCTATCAGTATCTTGTTTTCAAAAAATTAAATTCGTATGAGAAAGTTATGCCCAATTTTGCAAAACTGCTCCAAAAAAAAAACCATGCAGTGCTAAAAATAGAGATGCAGATTGTGATCTATTTTTCACAAAATTCATGTCATTTATGTAAAATCTAAGATATACCTAGATAGGGATTGTGAGTCCTCTTTCAAGAACTATCTTATTTTCAAAAATCTAAGTTTGGATGCAAAAGTTATGGTCAAAATACCAAAACCTACTACAAAAGGGTCTTAGGTTGGATCCCTCAAAAAAGAAACAGGACTGGAGCTCTTATACCATGTTGAAGTTGATAAACCAACCTCACATATCCCAATGAACACCTACAAGCAAATAACCTATCACATAAAGGAGATCAAAAGGCACAAAAATGGTGCTCTGCAACCTTGAAGCAAAATATGCATTAACAAGAATTAATAGTTACAATAAGATTAATCCTTATAAAAGGAGATCAAAACCCTAAAAATGGGAACCCTAGGATTAGTAATAAAATATTAAAGTGCCTAAGTTTAGCTTAATTGAAATAAAGTAAAGGTGACTTAATTAATTAATTAATATGATTAAATTAGTTAAGTAATTAACCTATTACTCTAAGAGGGGCACTATACAATTCTTCGGTAATGTCAGAAAATTTTCCCTTGGGGGCTTTTCCATCTCAAGGTTTAGCTCCCGGGTCTTTGATCTACATTTACGACATCTTACATCATATTTTGGCATCCTAATGAGAAAAGCCTTGAGTTTCATGATGAATGGGACCAAGGGGGATCCCCTAAGCTAGACCTTGCCCAAAATAGGGGGAGGACTTGGGTGCCCGTGCCCTAGTCCTGTCCTATTTTGGATCAGGCCCAAATTTTAAGTGTCAGTTTATGACCGTTATTTGGTTTCTAGGCCAACACGGTAAGTTTGAATTACAAAATTCTTGGCGGGAATGTTTGTAGTTGCATATATAAGCATGTTTAGGCATTCATATGTAAACTAGATGATAACTCTATGACTACTAGATGATGATTGTGATCTTTATATATTCTAAAGGTGATTCAAGGCATTCATTGTGTGGCAAGAGTAGATTTTGTGTTGTTTATGTGTTTGTATTTGCAGATTTGAGCATCCATCTCCTCATGGCATGAAGAGCTTCTTCCTTCCATGAGATCTTCACTACAAGGTGATTTCATTTGTGTTTTCAAGCATCATCATTTGGTTTTTGCCTCTACCCCACAAGGGCTCACACTCTCTCTCTCACTCTCTGACAATGGTGTTTGGAAGAGTTGAATATATCCTTTGATATTAGGTGATCTCACTAAATTCATGATCAATAGTATATATACTAGTGATGACCCCAAAATGTTAGATGAAGCCTTAGATGACTTTATGGAAAATTCCACTACGGCACCTATTGCTAAAAAATGTGATGATAACTGATGCAGAGGTAGAAGGGACTAAAAGACTTCAACAATTTGGTTTCTAAGGTTACTTGGCATGGAGGTGAGTTATATCCTTCCAATGCCCTATCTCCCTAGTCTCTCTAGACCTAGGCCAAGGAGCCCAACATAGACAAAGTTATCAAAGAACACAAAATCTTGGGGACAGACCCATAAACCATCTTGGGACATCCAAACCAACCCTTTAAACTCCCTAACCAAGGTCTTGGACAATGAGATGTACTAGTTCCTTCTCAACCCTATCAAACTCCTTGTAACCCTCTTTTAACAGGCTATGTCAAATAACTTTCAATTGTGCTACTATTCCTGAAAACCAAGACCAGTTTTGAATACCCTTTTGGAAGGTACATCACATATCCTAAAATTACTATACCTTGCTTTGGAAAGTGTGCCCCAAATTTTGACTGGTATTGTTGTGCAGGGGCTCTATTAGCCCTCTTTTACAAAGGGACTACCCTAAACTAGACTTACAAACCCATTCTAATCACTTGGACATGTGGGATTAGTGAAAAAACAAGAGATTTTGTAAATCTTGGGCTCCTATGGTCAAACAAACAAGAATTACAACTGTTGTCCCACTTCAATGGCCTAACACATGGGTTTGTTAGGCTTGTTCTTGATACAATCCTGTAAAAACTCCACCTTCTACCTTAGAGATCATAAAAATAATAAAAACAAACATTTTACACTCCATTTCACTAGTTCTATGGAGGAAGAGTCGATGGAATGGGCAGAAAACTCATCTTTCACCTTCTAAAACCCTAGTTCAGGGTTTAAGACCAGCCTACACAAAATGTGCAATATCTTCCTTCTAAAATAATGAAAACAAACCAAACAAAATGCAAATGATAGGTAATTCAATGGTCATTCACTTTTGTGTGGTTTCATCTCATGACAGGCCTGTACAGAGGTACAGTACGGTCTGCAACACGTTGAAATAAAGGAAATTTCAGAAAATTGGCAGAGTTTCTTTATTTTATCTTTTACAAATTCATCATCCACCTTTACATGATGTGTGTGAAGGATTTATGCATGCTTACATTAGTTTCAAATCAATTTTGTTTGATATCCAACTAAAAATTAACTCCCCATTCATTCTAAGACTTCCAAATCATGAAATTTCCACCTTAATGTTACCTCATTTCACATTGTGTAACATCTGCTTGACATTATGTAACTAAACAAGACTCAATACTATGTATTGGTCATGATATGACCTTATTACATTGTTTGATAACAAGAGAACATTCTACTCTAGTCCTAGACCACCCTAGGACACTTTATTAGACTAAAAAATGAATAAAAACATGAGAACACAAAGGTGCTCTGCACCATACACCCGGGGGTGAAAGGAATTCAATCTCCTAATGGAATGAGCTCTACAACAGTGACCCCATGTTGTTCAATGTCTGCCTCAGACATCCAAGTGGCATCCTCAAGTGGTAGGCCAACCCATTTGACCAAGTATTCCTTGTAGACTTTCCTTCTTGTCCTTTTAACATCCCCGGTGTCCAAGATAATCTCAAGCTGCATAGGCCAATTGGGTGGAAGATCTCTAATCATTCTTCATCTGCAACATCATAACCACATGCCTCTTTTCCTGCACTAATAGACCCCTTGAATGGATAGAGGTTAGAGACATTAGAAATTGGCAAAATGGAAATCCTTGTGGGAGTTCAAGTTCATATGCATTGTTGCTATACTTGTGAAGCACTCTGCAGGGTCCTATTTTATTCATCATGAGATTTGTGTACTTCCCCTTGGGTAATCTATCTTTCTTCAAATTGGCCAACACAAGATCACCTACCTTGAAGTGTGCATTTTTCCTCTTTAAGTCTGTAGTCTACTTATTTTTGTCTACATTTCTTTCAAGAGTTTGTTTGACTTGTTGGTGTATGTCATACATTGCTGCTGTAAAGTCCTCTCCTTGAGCACTTCTTCTATTCATTCCACTCAAGTCTCCCAGTTCATAAACACCTCTAGGATGTGTCCCATAAACAATATCAAATGGAGTTTAGCCAGTAGTCCTATTGACTGAATCATTATAGGCATACTCAGCCTGAGGTAGGATCAAATCCCAAGCCTGATTGTGTTCCTTAGTCAGGCATCTCAATAGATTTCCCAAGGACCTATTGACAACCTCAGTCTGCCCATTAGTCTGAGGGTGATAGATAGAACTGTAGGTTAGTTGTGTACCAATTTTTCTCCATAATGTTCTCCAAAGGTGGCCAAGAAATTTGCCATCTCTGTCAGATACTATGGACAGTGGCAGTCCATGAATTCTTACAACCTCCTTAAAGAACAAATGTACAATATGGGATGCATCATTAGTTGTCTTGCATGCAATGAAGTGTTCCATTTTACTAAATCTATCAACTACAACATATATACTCTCATATCCTCTTGCAATCCTAGGCATACCTAAGACAAAATCCATACTTATTGCTTCCCATGGTTTTCTTTGTATGGGCAGGGGCTGATACAAACCAGCATTTGAACTTGTCCCTTTATCTCTTTGATAGATGACACATTCCTCTACAATCTTTTTGACATCCAAATGCATCTTGGGCCAATAATAAAATCTCTTCACCTAATCTAGAGTTTTGTCATAGCCAAAATTTCCCTCCTAGGCCTCCATTATGATTCTCTCTCACTAAATTCTCCCTCATAGAACATATTGGGACACATAATTGGGCTCCCTTAAACAAATGACCATCTTTTAGAACATACTCAGCATATTCTCCATGAAAGGAATTAGAAAATTGATTACATACCGCAAAAGATTCCTTAAAGTCAGCATCCTCTTGGTACATTCCCTTGAGGGAATCAATCCCCACACTTTGGAGTTGTACTTCATGTACCATCAGTACCCTTCTACTAAGTGTATCAGCAACTTTATTCTCTTGACCCTTCTTGTGCTTTATTGTAAAAGTGTAGGCCTGCTATTGCTCCATCCACTTCATATGCTTGTGGTTTAACTTGTCCTGACTGTTTAGATAACTCAATACATGGTTATCCGTGTGGACAATGAATTATTTGGGCAGAAGCTAATGCCTCCACTTCTTGAGGGCCTGCACCATGGCATATAGTTCAAGGTCATAAGATGAGTATCTTCTCTTGGCCTCATTAAGTTTTTCACTAAAGAATGCCACTGGCTTGTCTTCTTGGCTGAGTACTACACCAATTGCTTGATTGTTGGCACCACACTCAATAACAAACACTATGTTGAAGTTAGGGATAGCAAGAATGGGTCTTTGTGCCACTCTTGACTTGAGATATTAAAAGCTCTGAGTTGCTACTTCTATCTATTGAAACCTATTCCATTTTTTCATTTTGATTGTGTCAAGAATAGGAGCACATATATGACTGAAGTTCTTGATGAACTTTCTATAAAAAGTGGCCAATCCATGAAAGCTTTTCACTTCTCCCACAGATCTAGGTGTTGGCCAATTGAGTATGGCCTCAACTTTGGCAGGGTCCATCTTTAGAGTGACTTGGATACTACAAATCTAAGGTAAACTAGTTCTTCATTTAAAAACTCACACTTTTTAAGGTTGATTACCAATTTCTCCTTATCTAACCTTTTGAAAACTCTATCTAAATAATGCAAATGATCATCTTTTGTTTTACTAAACACAAGGATATCATCTAGATATACTGCCACAAACTTGCCAATGAAATGTTTGAGAACCTCATTCATGAGTCTCATGAATGTGCTAGGGGCATTGGATAGGCTGAAATGCATCACCAACCACTCATAGAGGCCTTCATTTGTCTTGAAAGAGGTCTTCCATTCATCACTTTCCCTTATCCTTATCTGATGGTAGCCACTCTTGAGATCAATTTTTGAAAATTAGCATGCCCCTGCAAGATTGTCCATGAGGTCTTCTATCCTTGGTATAGGAAATCTATACCTAATTGTAATCTTATTGAGTGCTCTTGAATCAATACATAACTTCCATTCTCCTCCTTTCTTTGGTGCCAAAATAGTAGGCACAACACAAGGGCTTAAACTCTCTCTTATCAGCCCCTTATCCAATAATCCTTGAATCTACTTTTTGACCTCCTCATTTTGTTGTGGGGTCATCTTGTAAGCTGCCTTATTAGGCAAACTTGCATCAGGAATGAGGTCAATTGGATGGCTAATAGGCTTCATAGGAGGCAAGGCATTTGGCAACTCCTTTTCCACAATATTCTCATACTTATTCAACAAGGTCTGCACCTCTTGATGAATCTCAGTTTTATTAGTTGTTGCTTGGTCTGAGATAGCCTTAGTAACAATAGAAAAACCCACTCCTTCTTCATGTATGGTCTTCAAAAACTCTTTCTCTTTCACCACCATCACACTAGGCCCTTCATGGTCTACCTTATCTCCTTGTAGAGGTGTGAGATTATAAGACACTCCATTTTTTGTGACCACACAGGTGTTTTTCTCTCCATCATGTTTAGTTGTTCTATCAAACTGCCAAGGTCTACCAAGAAGGAGATGGTATACATCCATGGGAATTATATCACATAAAACCTTGACCTTGTATGGGCCTATGTTGAACTCTACCCATGATTGTTCATTTACAAGTACTTGCTGCCCCTTATTGAGCCATGAAACTTTGTAGGGGTTAGAATGAGGGATTCTTTTCAGTTTTAATTTCTCAACCATCTCTAATGCTACAAGGTTATTAGTAGAACTAGAATCTACTACTACCTTACACACCTTACCTTGTACCTTGAAATTGATCCTAAAAGTTCCATTCTTTGTGGTGGCTCTTGGACAACTGGTACCTTGAGCAATGTTCTTCTAATCATCAAAGTCTATCCAACCTCTAAAGTTACATTCACCAAAGGTGAGGTTGTACTCTCTTCATCCTCTTGCACAGTCTAATTTCTACATTCTCCTCCTTGGGAATATGATGGTTGCTTCTCTAGACATTTGAAAGTAGGATGACCAAATTGATTGTAGTTGTAACACTTGTTAGAGAAAGTGTTGTATCCCCTTCCTTTTCCATTTTATCTTCCTCTTCCAAAAGGTCTCCTGCCCCTAAAATCTCCTCTTGAATCATGGGCTGCTTCTTGACTTATGCTTGACTCTCCTTGTGATCTTTGTGACTGATTTATGCCACCAAAGTTCCCTCTTCCTCTTGGATTTTTGCCTCTTCCTCTTCCTTGCTCCTCTTGCTTCCTGTTCAACTTTTCTTTAGCCTTACTTACTATTTGAAAACAATCCCCTATGGCCTTGGGAGTAACAAGACTCATCTCATCTTGGATACTATACCTTAGGCCATTCAAGTACCTAGCCACCTTCCCCTTTTCATTCTCCACATGACTAGACTTCAAACTGAGTTTATGAAACTCCTCAGTATAGGCTGCCACATCCATATCTCTTTGTTTCAAATTCTACAATTTTATGTATATTGGTTCTTCATAATTAGTAGGCATGAATTGTAGCTTCAATTTGGATACCATTCTACTCCATGAACTGATCATTGATTTGTTATTCTTCACCATCTCTCCTTGAATGTAATTCCACCATGACAAAGTAGATCCCTTCAATTTTGTCTTGGCAAACATAACTTTCTTATCCTCTGCCACCTCTTTATACTCAAAATAATGGTTCAAGGCATCTATCCATTCTAGTACTTCTTTAGTATCCACCTTTCCCCCATACATTGGCAGGTCCATTTTCACATCAGAAGTCTTCCTTCTTACAGACTTCAAAGCATTTATAAACCTTCTCTCTTCAGGAGCAATCTCCTCTTCCCGAGGTCTCTCTAGAAGGTCTCCACCTTTACCCTCTTCTTCTTCTTCTTTGGAGGTGGTGTTGTCTTCTTCACCTTCTTTTCTCCTTCTCTCTCTGGCCTTCAATGTTTCTAATGTTAGTTTTAGGACAAACAACTGAGACGGGGGTGAATCAGTTGTCCCAAAAATTTTCTTTTCTTTAAACACTTAAATCCTTCTTGTAATTCAACAGCATAATAATAAATCAATTATGGAATCACAATGCAATAATTCAAGAGCAGAAACACATTAACACATATGACACCAAAATTTTAATGTGGAAAACCCGATTAAGGGAAAAACCACAGGGTGACTAACCCAAGATTGTATTCTCTGTTAAAAGAATAAGAAGAACAAAATGGCACATGCCAATTAGGGCTAACTACCCAAGCACACTGTTCACAAGAGGCCCACTACCTATAGGAGACACACTGTCTACAGAATAATAAATATTACATACTTGAACTGGAGATTAGCATCTTCACCATGCTTGAGTCAGTTCCATTTAAACTCAATACGTCTACTCTACCTTTCACTCTTCTCCTCTCTACCACACTCTCATCTTCACTAGGATACTTTGAAATGATTTCACAACTCTTATTTATACAAGACATTTACTTTGGGATAATCATCAAAGTTAGCACAATACGTACTTTATTTTATGACAGAGCAAATACACAAATACAACTTGACTTATTACAAAAGACTTCATGCGAATCACCACACTATCAGCCACACATATCTGGGACTTCAATCTTCTTTGAGGAACATGCCATGCTACGTAGAACATCTTCAAGATCATCTGCAAGATATGTAAAACATCTGATCGGACATGATTAGGAAGAACATCATCACCCGGAAGTAAATCTTCAATTAAGAGTTCAATCTTCAATACGGACCACCAACAAAAACTGGATACAATCCAGAGACCTCTAGAAGCTTGCCTAAATCACCATGAACATCCACACCACTTCTGCTTACTGAAATCATTCTCATCTTTATCTAGAACCTCAAGAACATAGTTTGTCATCACTGTCACATTGGAATAAATGCTTGCGGACCTCCAAACCATGAACCAATTGAGTTGTCAATTCACATTGGCTTCCTAAACACTTCACCAAATCCATAGAACAAGATATTTCATTTCTGGATCTCACCAGACCTATTTGTGTCACTCTGTCATCTAAAAGCCAGTTTCACTCATATGGAGATAACTTCTCCAAAACTTCATGCGGACCTCTCAAATCTTGATTGGATCATCTTTAGACACATATCTACAAACCCTTTAATGCACATCCTCTTATCTTCATCTTAGCTGGGATCTTCACTTCATAGAGCTTCACTATCTTCACTATTCTTCTCTATTTCTGATATGACTAATTTTCTTAATATCCTCAGAACACAAGTCATCCAATCCTTTAAATTAATGCAACAAGAGTATGTTGACATCAATGACAACACTGGTTATGCCCATACTTGCAACAATCTCCCCCTTTGTCATTGATGGCAACATATGATGTGAAAAACTATTTTAACCATCAAGAGAAAAACTTCTCCTCACTAACTGACATAACTCCCCCTATCAACAACAATCATTCATATGTCTTATCCTCCTTTACTTCTCCCCCTTTGATCAACAACCACTTTTTTTTCACATGACTTCTTTGTTAGCTATCGTTGCACTAAAAGATCGACCTATTAATGCCTGATACAACCACTTGACTTAATAAGCATAGGAGTCGATTAAGCCCTTGTCACAAACCACCGCAGCGTAGCACTGAACAAGGAGACCAAGGGTCACACCTTGCAACAATCCCCCCTAGCGCAAGCGTAGGGTTTGAACCCGTGACCTCAGCTCTAATACCAACTGTTAGCTATCATTGCACCAAAAGATCGACCTATTAAT
The DNA here is from genome assembly GCA_027924645.1 of Cunninghamia lanceolata. NCBI lineage: Eukaryota > Viridiplantae > Streptophyta > Pinopsida > Cupressales > Cupressaceae > Cunninghamia > Cunninghamia lanceolata. The sequence goes on from BSBN01000870.1 coordinate 7,904,272, forward strand.
GCCTGATACAACCACTTGACTTAACAAGCATGTGAGGCGGTTAAGCCCTTGTCACAAAACACTACAGCACAATGCTGAATAAGGAGACCACGGGTCACACCTTGCAACATTCTCTCCCCCTTTGACATCAATGGCAAAGGGCACATACTTGCATCAATTAGAATCATATAGACTACTCCCCCTAAGTAGCAGCTTCCTATCATTAATCCAGATCAAAAGATATGACTGTGAGATCCACCGGACTGATGCACATTAGTGCACCTTAATTCAGAACCAAAGGGGTAATAGCCCCTAACTTCTCCCTAAGATACTCACAAGAGTCCTTAGGTAGAGGTTTAGTAAAGATGTCTACAATCTGATCCTTAGAGGGCACAAACTCCAATCTAACTTCATTCTTGTTCACCTGCTCTCTCAAAAAGTGAAACTTGATGGATATATGTTTTTTCTTTGAATGCAACACCAGATTTTTTGATATATTTATTGGACTTGAGTTATCACAGAAGATTATGATAGGTTCCTCATACTCCACTTTGATGTCTCTTAGCATTTGCTTCATCCACAATACTTGAGTGCAACTACCTACCGCTGCAATATATTCTTCTTTTGGAGTGGATAGAGATATTACGTCTTGTTTCTTTCTCATCTAAGAAACCAATCTTTTCCCCAAAAAGAATGCACCACCATTGGTACTCTTCCGGTCATCCACATCTCCTGCCCAATCCACATCTGTATATGCATGAAGAGAGAAATCATGATCTCTAGGATACCATAAACCATACTCAACTATTCCTTTTAGATATATGAGAATCCTCTTGATTGACATGACATGAGATTCTCTAGGATCAGCTTGGAACCTGGCAACAAGACCAACAACATTCATAATGTCAGGTCCAGTTTGAGTAAGATACAGTAGTCCTCCAATCATTGACCTATACTTTTTCTGATGAGCCTTAGGAGAGTCATCATCTTTGCTCAGTTTACATCTAGTTGCCATGGGAGTATTCATTGGTTTTGAGTCTTCCATCCCAAATTTCTTCAACAATTCTTTCACATATTTGGTCTGTGAAATGAAGATTCCTTTCTTTGTTTGAGTGATTTGCAGACCCAAGAAGAAATTTATTTCCCCAAACATGGACATCTCAAATTAACTTTTCATTTTATTTGCAAAAGTTTTGTACATACTATCTCTTCCTCCAAAAATGATATCATCAACAAATACTTCAATAATCAAGATATTTCCATGATCAATTTTGAAGTACAAGTTACTATCAGTAGTACCTTTGTTGAAACCAATCTTCAAAAGATGCTTATCTAGTCTTTCATACCAAGCTCTTGGGGCTTGTTTGAGTCCATACAGTGCTTTCTTTAACTTGCAGACCATATCACCATGATCAGACAATTGAAAGCCATCTGGTTACTCAATGTATACGTCTTCTTCCAATTCACCATTCAAGAAGGAAGACTTAACATCCATCTGATATACTTTGAAATCCTTGAAGGCAGCAAATGCAAGAAATAATTTGACTACTTCAATTCTTGCCACCGGAGCAAAACTTTCTTCAAAATCAACTCCTTCTACTCGAGAATAACCTTTGCAGACCAATCTGGCTTTGTTTTTGACTACTCCACCATCTTCATTCAGTTTATTCCTGAAGACCCATTTGGTTCCAATCACATTTTTGTTTCTAGGTTTGGGAACAAGATCCCAAGTGTGATTTTTCTCAATCTACATCAACTCTTCCTTCATTGCTTTAGTCCAGCTTTCATTATTGCATGCTTCACTTATTGTCTTTGGTTCAATCTTTGAAATTAGACAATACTTTTCTGAGTCTTGAGCAATCTTTCTTCTTGTTTGAACACCTTTTCTTTTATCACCTGTGATTTGGTCTTTAGAATGATTTAGTCTTACATATCTAGGAGTTTTGGGAATTTCTTGCACTTCTATTTCTTGGATAGGTTCATTCAAACTTATCTCTTCTTCCTGTATTTTAGGATTCTTTGGATCAATCTGGATCTGAATTTTAGCAGGGGCTTGAACTAAAACATCATTCTAATCATCTTCTTCATATTCATAAAACCTTGAGGGTTTTTCAATGCCTTCATCAACCTTCACATTTGTACTTTCTATAATCTTTCTCAATCTCTTGTTATAACACCGGTATGCTTTGCTTTGAGTAGAATAACCCAAGAATATTCCTTCATCACTTCTAGCATCAAATTTGCAAGGTCTTCATCTCTTTTAATGTAACATTTACTACCAAAGACTCTGAAATACTTTACAGTGGGAGTGATGCCAAACCAAAGTTTATAAGGGGTCTTACCAATATTGCTTCTAATTTGTACGTGATTAAGAGTATAGACAATAGTGCTTACAACTTCTCTCCAGTAGATCTGAGGAACATTTGCTTCCATAATCATGGTTCTAGATGCTTCTTGAATGGTCTGGTTCCTTCTCTCCACAACTCTGTTATGCTATGGAGTCCTTGGAGTAGATAAGTGTCTTTTTATCCCATGTTTCTCAAAGAATTCTAAGAATTCTTTGGATGTGAATTCTCCACCTCTATCAGACCTAAGACACTTTATGTTTAATCCGGTTTTATTTTCTACCATAGCCTTGAATATTTTGAATTTTTCAAGAGCTTTAGATTTCTCTTTTAGGAAAGTCACCCACATCATCTAGGAATGATCATCAATTAGTAACATGAAATATCTATCACCTTGCAAACTCCTAATTCTTACCGGTCCACATAGATTAGTATGTACTAAGTCCAACAATCCGGTAGAAGATTGTTCCTTACTTTTGAATGTGACTCTGCTCTACTTACGCAACTGACATTATTTGCACAAAGTGTTAGTAGGTTTCACCAGTCTTGGAAGATCTCTTACAACCTAAGTGTTGCTTATCTTGATGATATTATCAAAATTCATGACACATTCTCCTATGACACAACCAACTCTAATAAATTTGAACAAATAAGCAACTTTTGCTAGTACCGACTAAGTGGAAGATGTTACCTTTTGTTTTAGTATCGAATGCAACCTCTGTTCCAGAACTTTCAAAGATCTTACATTTTCCATTTTTGAATCGGAGATCATAGCCTTTGTCCACCAGTTGCCCAACACTGAGAAGATTGTGCTTCAAACCTTCAACATATAGTACATCACTGGTTTTGTTCTTTCCATCAAAAGAAATAGTTCCTCTGCCTCTGATTTTGCCAGTAGAATTATCACCAAATTTTACAACTCTTCCTTCATATCTTTCCAGATCTATGAACTTATTTTTGTCACCAGTCATATGGTGGGAGCATCCACTATCAATGACCCAATCATCCTTTTCTTCAACTTGGGCAGCCAGAGCTCTTTCTATAAATTTATGATTGACAGATTTAGAGGGCATTAGATCTTCTTCCTTGATGGCAACAAACACCTAGTCACTTCTAGATTTGTTTCCTGTCTCTAATTCATCATCAGTTACTCCTTCATCATCATCATCTTCATGAACATAGTAACATTTCTTTTGGAATCTTGAACCATTTGGATCTATTCTTGAAAATTGTTCTAGATATCTTGAGGCAAAATGACCAATCTTGTTGCAGTTGAAACATTTTAAGGGTAGTTTTCCTTCATACTTACCAGATCCTCTTGGCAATCTTTTTGCAATAAGGGCTTCATGTTGAGTAGCTTCTGCTTCATCTTCTTCCAGATCTTTTCTTGCTTTTTCATACCATGATAGTTTCTTTGAGGAGTTCTCTCCTAAATCATACCTTTGTTTGCCTTTTACAGAGGCACTGTCTTTGAATGCAGATTCAGTCTTGGGGGGTGCATCTCCAAACTTAGCCAATTCAAATGCAGATAATTTTCCAACCAATTGATCTCTTGTGATATTTGATAAAGATCTAAATTCTTCAATAGCAGCAACCTTGTGTTTGTAAGCAAGAGGTAGGGATCTGAGAACTTTGGCAATAATCTCATCTTCACCCAAGGTTCCACCAGCACACCTAATGCCACAAACAAGCTCATTAACTTTTGGCATAAATGTAGTGATATTCTCATCTTCAGGTTTTCAAATTTTCTATTCAGACTCTGTAGGTTGGTACACCTAACATATTTGTCTCCATGTAGAAGTTCCAGTTTTTCCCAAATCTTGTATGTAGTTTTTAAATCTATAACATTTGTCAGCTCTAAATAAGATAAGGCACTTAGTAAAGCTTCTTTAGCTTGAAGATTGTCTTTAGCATCTTTGATTTCATCTATAGTTGTTGAACCATTCTTTGGAGGAACATACTTGTTTAAAGTTATGGTCCAATATTGCATTCCCATACATTGCAAGTGACATTCCATATGGCTTTTCTAAAGAGTGTAATTAGTTCCATCAAACCTCAGACTATCCTTCTTGTAGGAAGACACCCTGGATCTCCTCAAGCGGTTAAGCTCTTTTAGAGGAACTTAGCTTTGATACCAATTGTTAGTTTTAAGACAGTAATATGTAAGTGCTTCTAGAATCAATTGTGTATATTTTTGTATCAATTGAGAGGGGGGTGAATCAGTTGTGCCAAAAAAATTATTTTCTTTAAACACTTAAATCCTTCTTGTAATTTAATATCATAATAATAAATCAATTATGGAAGCACAATGTAATAATTCAAGAGCAAAAACACATTAACACATATGACACCAAGATTTTAACGTGGAAAACTTGGTTAAGGGAAAAACCATGGGGTGACTAACCCAAGATTGTATTCTCTATTAAGTGAATAAGAAGAACAAAATGGCACATGTCAATTAGGGCTCACTACCTGAGCACACTGCTCACAAGAGGCCCACTGCCTACAGGAGACACACTGTCTAAAGAATAATAAATATTACATACTTAAACTGGAGATTAGCATCTTCACCATGCTTGTGTCAGTTCCATTTAAGCTCAATACTTTTTCTCTTCCTTTCTCTCTTCTCCTCTCTACCACACTCTCATCTTCACCAGGATACTTTGAAATGACTTCACAACTCTTATTTATACAAGACATTGACTTTTGGATAATCATCAAAGTTGGCACAATACATACTTTATTTTACTATAGAGAAAATACACAAATACAACTTGACTTATTACAAAAGACTTCATGTGAATCACCACACTGTCAACCACACATATCTGGGACTTCAATCTTCTTTAAGAAACATGCCATGCTTCATAGAACATCTTCAAGATCATCCGCAAGATATGTAAAACATCCGATCGGCCATTATTAGGAAGAACATCATCACCCGGAAGTAAATCTTCAATTAAGAGCTCAATCTTCAATGTGGACCACCAACACAAACTGGACACAATCCACAGACCTCCACAAGCTTTCCTAAATCACCATCAACATCCACACCACTTCTGCTTACTGAAAGCATTCTCATCTTCATCTGGAACCTCAAGAACACAGTCTGTCATCACTGTCACATTGGAATAAATGCTTGCGGACCTCTAGACCATGAACCAATTGAGTTGTCAATTCACATTGGCTTCCTAAACACTTCACCAAATCTGCAAAACAATATATTTCATTTCTGGATCTCACTGGACCTATTTGTGTCACTCTATCATCTGAGAGCCAGTTTCACTCATATGGCGATAACATCACCAAAACTTCATGCGGACCTCTCAAATCTTGACTGGATCATCTTTAGACACATATCTACAAACCCTTTAATGTGTATCCTCTTATCTTCATATTAACTGGGATCTTCACTTCATAGAGCTTCACTGTCTTCCCTGTTCTTCTCTATTTTTGATAGGACTAATTTTCTTAATATCCTCAACACACAACTCATCCAATCCTTGACATCAATGCAACAGGAGTATGTTGACATCAATGGCAACACTGGTTAGGCCCATAGTTGCAACATCTATCTCTTCTTTTAGGGATTTCAATTCCCTAGCAACCACTGACCCACCTTTTGGAGGCATTTTGGCACCTTGTCTCCTTTTAACCTTCAATCTTTCTTGATACAAAACCCACAACTACTTCTCCAAATAAGAACTTGGCTCTAATACCAATCTAATATAGAGGTGGAAGGGACTAAAGACTTCAACAATTTGGTTTCTAAGGTTACTTGGCATGGAAATGAGTTATATCCTTCCAATGCCCTATCTCCCTAGTCTCTCTAGACCTAGGCCAAGGAGCCCAACATAGACTAAGTTATCAAAGAACAAAAAATCCTAGGGGAAGACCCATAAACCATCTTGGGACATCCAAACCAACCCTTTAAACTCCCTAACCAACATCTTGGGCAATGAGATGTACTAGTTCCTTCACAACCCTATCAAACTCCTTGTAGCCCTCTTTTAATAGACTATGTCAAATAACTTTCAATTGTGGCATTGTTCCCCAAAACCAAGACTAGTTCTGAATACCCTTTTGGAATGTACACCACATATCCCAAAATGACTATACCTTGCTTTGGAAAGTCTGCCCCAAAATTTGGCTGGTACTACTGTGCAGGGGGTCTATTAGCCCTCTTTTACAAAGGGACTACCCTCAAATAGACTTGCAAACTCATTCTAATCACTTGGATAGGTGGGATTAGTGACAAAACAAGATATTTTCTAAATATTGGGCTCTTATGGTCAAACAAGCAAGAATTATGACTGTTGTCCCACTTCAATGGCCTAACACATGGGTTTTTTAGGCTTGTTCTTAATACAATCCTACAAAAAATCCACCTTCTACCTTGAAGATCATCAAAACAATAAAAATAGACATTTTAGACTCCATTCCACTGGTTCTATGGAGGAAGAGTCAATGGAATGGGTAGAAAACTCATCTTTTGCCTTCTAAAACCCTAGTTCTGGGTTTAAGACTAGCCTAGAGAAGCCTACAGAAAATGTGCAATATCTTCCTTCTAAAACAATGAAAATGAACCAAAAAAAATGCAAATGATAGATAATTCAATGCTTATTCACTTGTATGTGGTTTTGCCTCATGAAAGGCATGTACAGAGGTACAGTACGGTCTACAACACGCTGAAACAGAGAAAATTTTAGAAAATTGGCAAAGCTTCTTTCTTTTGTCTTTTACAACTTCATCATCCACCTTTACATGATGTGTGTGAAGGATTTATGCATGCTTACATTAGTTTCAAATTAGTTGTGATCGATCTCCAACTAAAAATTAACTGTGCATTCATTCTAAGACTTCCAAATCATGAAATTTCCACCTTAATGTTACCTTGTTTTACATTGTGTTACATCTGCTTCACATTGTGTAACTAAACAAGACTCAATACTATGCCTTGGTCATGATATGACCTTATTACATTGTTTTGATAACAAGAGAACATTCTAATCTAGCCCTAGACCACCCTAAGGCACTTTATTGGACTCAAAAAAGCATAAAAACATGAGAACACAAAGGTGCTCTGCACCAATAACCTCAGTTTACCTTATGATCCCTCTCCCAAGGTTTTTCCTCCTCATGAGGACACTTTGATGCAAGAGGATGATTTCATTGACATATCTCTTAACATCATACCACCAAATCTTCATTCTAATGCTCACTTTGGCGAACATGAAGCATTAGCAAATGAAGAGCCATCACCACTTTGTCATTTCGATGCTCTCCTTGGCCAAGAAGAAGCATTAGTGAATGAAGAAATCTCTTCAATAAAGAACATTTCATGGGTAGACGATGAGCTTTCATCTAACAACAATAAAAACTCTATCATAATGCATGAAAGCTCTATGGATCATCCTAGCAACCTTGTTCCTTTAGTTGATTGTTCACACACATTCCATATCACTAAGGACAAGAAGACCCTTAATCTCCCTCCTTTGATTGAATATTCAAGTCATTTGGACATCACTAAGGATTTAAAAATTATTTTAACATCACTAAAGATACAAACATGGACAATTGTCCTCACAACACCTTATCTTCCCCTCATTTCGACACTCTTTTCTCAAAAGATGTTGCACTAGTGGATGAGGAAAGGTCTCCTACATTAAAACTCTCTTGGATATATACTGAAATCACTCAAACCAAATCTCTTCTTCCATTTCTCAAGAGCATAATGCATACAATTCAATAGGAAAACATTTCACCAAACATTGAATCAAACAAAGATGCTCTTAAGAATGGACAACTTGAAAACAAGAACAAAAGTTGGGCTATGGTACCTTACACACCTCTCTCCTCTAGCACTCAGGATTTGGAGGAGGATAATTTTATTCTTGATAAAACCTAGCATGAGCCTCCCTACAGGTAAGTATCTCTAACCCTTTATCTCTCGTGATGTGTTTCCCCTGTGATGTGTTATGTGTTGTTTAGGCCTCTTGGGATGACCCCAGATTCTCTTGTAAGGTCCGTGATGCAGAGCACAATGCCCAGCTGAAGCGTATGACCCTGTCACAGACCCTTGTTAGCTTACAAAATAGCAAATTTAGAATGTATCGGCAAGACCTTTGTATTGTCTCACCGAAACATACCCACTCTTGCCTATCGGCAAGATAGTTCACCGTCGGTCAGATTCAATACTCCTTCACCAACACCTTCACCTCTCACTGATAAGCTCTTGTCGGGCTGACAATGACTATCGGCACATCACAATGCCGCTCACTCTGATGTCCAGGTCACACCGACGTGGTCTTCGTTGGATTTGCCTATCGGCATGACAATCCAACATCGGTCAAGATAGAAACTCCTGCGCCGATACCTATCTCTCCCCGATGGATTTAACTCATACCATTTTTGGTGAGACTCACCTCCATCAGACCAGCATGATTCCTCCTTGCTGATGCCTAACTCTCGCCGATGGATATGGCCAAGACCACACTCGGTGAGATTTTCACCGTTGGGTGAGCCTAGTTTTGACACGTCGATATCATTTCTTACGCTGATGGCTTGAATGCGAAATACACCCGTAGGTTATCCCTTATAAACAACAGACACTCAGAACTGATGCTTGAAGCAGTTCTGCAATTCTAGCCTTCCATACCTAGAATGAATAAACAAAGTTGGGGAAATTAATCTACAAGTCCATTCCATTGATTTCCCTAGAAATCTGCCAGTGGAATGGATTTATCCAGTTAATTTGACCATAGAAGCTCAAAACTAATTTATATACAAACTCTACATAGAATGAACTTCTACACAAAGAATCTGCACAGATTATTTACACAGGATATTTACACAGTATTCAGAATCTGGCAAGGAAGTAAATTTCAGAACTTCTATTCTTTCTTCATGTTCAGAAATTACATTTGACTATTCAGAGACCAGACCTAGAAAACTATTCCCGTCCCTCTACAAAAGGTTTTCCCCTTTTTATCTTTCCCAATGTGAGGGACTGACATTCTCCTCTGTTTCTAGGATTTTTATCTTTTCAAAATTATAGGTGGAAACCCTTAATCTACTACAAATGACATCTGTTTTGCATAAGACAGCAAAACTCTTATAGCTAAGACTCCTTGATTATCTTTCCCTTAATCCAAACTGTCATAAACTTCATACAGAAAATGCTAACATTATATGTTACATTTGAAGGTGTTATAGATAACATGAAATGTCAAACTAATGTTAGTCTTCTTCTTCTTCTTGTGCATTTTGGTCCTTTTGAAGGGGTGCCCCTACACCATACTCCCCGGGAGAAGAGATCTCAAGCCCCTTTGAGATCAGAGTTTGTAGGTCTGTACCATGATTTGAAATCTAGTCAGCAGTCATCCAAACTACCTCTGAATCTGGTTGTCCTTGCCAGGTCACCAAATACTCCAAGTATTCTTTGTTTCTGGTCTTCTTGATCACTCGTGAGTCTAAGATGTGGTGCAACTTTGGTGGATCATGCTTCGGAATGTCATCAGCTGCTGCCTGCAATGGTTCCTATTCTACATGTGCACTTGGTTTGTATGGAGTTAAATCATAGACATTGAAAATTGGGGACAATCCCAGATCAGGAGGAAGTTGGATCTCATATGCATTCTGTCCACACTTCTTTAAAATTTGACAGGGTACAATCTTCCTCTGCATTAGCTTAGTATACTTACCTTTGGGGAGCCTTTCCTTTTTCAGATTTACCCAGACCAAATCTCCAATTTCAAACTGTAAATCTCTTTTCTTCTGGTCAGCATATGTTTTATACTTTGTTGTAGCCTGTTGGATTTTATGCTTGACCTAATCATGCACTTCTTTAATAACTGAAGCAAAAGCTTCACCATCTGCACTAATAGGATCTCCTATAGGTAGATCTCTCAGCTCCAGAATACCCCTGGGATGAAGTCCATACACTATCTGAAAAGGTGACTTTCCTGTACTCCTATTGATGGTGTCATTATAAGAAAATTCTGCTTGTGGGAGGATATTATCCCATTTCTCTCCATGCTGCCTAGTTAAACACCTTAGTAGGTTACCTAATGAACGGTTAACAACTTCAGTCTGCCCATCTGTTTGAGGATGGTAGGCTAATGAGAAAGACAAATTTGTTCCCAGCTTTTTCCAAAGAGTTCTCCAGAAGTGGCCAATAAACTTCACATCTCTGTCTGATACTATGTTCAATGGTAAACCATGTATTCTCACGATCTCTTTGAAAAACAAATCAGCGACATATGAAGCATCATAAGTGGTTTTACATGGCAAGAAATGTGCCATTTTACTAAATCTGTCTACTACCACAAAAACACTATCATATCCTTTCCTTGTCCTAGGCAAACCTAGTACAAAATCCATGCTTATGCTCTCCCATGGCCTAGAAGGAATGGGTAATGGCTGATATAAACCTGCATTTGTGGATCTTCCTTTGGCTTTCTGACATATTACACATGCTTCCACAAATTTTCTCACATCTGACTGTAACATAGGCCAATAGCAATGTCTTTTTACCAGATCAAGAGTTTTATCAAGACCAAAATGTCCTGACAGATCCCCACAATGTTTTTCCTGAATAATATTTAGTCTCATAGAACATCTAGGAATACACAATTGTCCACCTTTGAAAAGTAATTCATCTTGGATCAGAAATTCAGAAAACTCAACATGATATTTGTCTCCAAAAGAAGTACATACCTTATAGATCTCTCCAAAGTCTTCATCATCTGCATACATTGTCTTCAATGAATCAATCCCAACACTTTCCAATTGGATCTGATTTATGGTCAGTACTCTCCTGCTCAAAGCATCTGCTACTTTGTTCTTAACCCCTTTCTTGTGCTTGAGTGTGAAAGTGAAAGCTTGCAAAGTTTCCACCCATTTCATGTGTCTATGATTCAGTTTCTCTTGACTGTTTAAGAAACTAAGGGCCTGATTATCTGTGAACACTATGAATTCTTTGGGCATCAAGTAATGCCTCCATTTCTTAAGTGACTGGACTAGAGCATACATCTCCAAATCATAGGATGAGTATCTCTTCTTGGCATCATTTAATTTTTCACTGAAGAATGCAATAGGTCTACCTTCTTGGCTGAGTACTACTCCAATAGCAATATGACTTGCATCACATTCTACTTGAAAAATCTTGCTGAAATTAGGAAATGCAAGAACTGGCTATTCTACTATCTTCTTCTTCAACATTTTAAAAGAATTATCTGCCTCCTTTGTCCATGTAAACTTGCATTTCTGTCCTCCCTTTATAGTGTCCAGCATGGGTGCACAGATATGACTAAATCCCTTTATAAACTTCCTATAAAAGGTTGCTAATCCATGAAAACTTCTAACATCATGCATAGTTTTGGGTGTTGGCCAAGACAGTATGGCACTAACCTTTTCTGGATCCATTCTCAGTTTGTTATGTGAGATAACAAATCCTAAGTAGATGATTTCTTCCTGCAGAAATAGACACTTTGCTAAATTTATCATTAGCTGCTCTTCATGTAACCTTTTGAGAACCAAGTCTATATGGATGAGGTGTTCTTCCCTCAGATTACTGAAAATCAGGATGTCATCTAGATATACTATGACAAATTTACCTATGAACTCTCTCAAGACCTCATTCATCAATCTCATAAAGGTACTAGGAGCGTTGGATAAACCAAAAGGCATGACCTTCCACTCATATAACCCCTCATTTGTCTTGAATGCTGTTTTCCACTCATCACCAGGTCTAATCCTAATCTGATGATAACCACTCTTTAAATCTATTTTGGTGAAGTATTTAGCTCCTCCTAAACAATCAAGTAAATCTTCTATCCTAGGGATTGGAAACCTATACCTGATTGTTATTTTGTTGATAGGCCTTGAATCAGTGCAAAGTCTCCAAGTGCCTTCCTTCTTTGGTGCTAGTACAGCCGGTACTGTACATGGGCTTAAACTTTTGTCAATTAGGCTTGTCTTCAACAACTCTTCAATTTGTCTTGCTACCTCTGTATTCTGATCTGGAGTGAGCTTATATGCTACTTTGTTTGGAAGTGTAGATCCTAGGATCAGATCTATACAATGGCTGAGTTCTCTTATAGGTGGTAAGGAACTTGGCATCCCATCAGAACTAATGCCTTTGTACTTGTCCAACAGCTCTTGGACAGCTGGTTCTATGGATTTTTGTCTCTTTTCTCCCTTGACTTCTTTCTGCTGTTCCTTGTTTACCTTTAGGCAAGGAATTAGAGCATATGCATCTGCTCCTTCTTCTCTTATCTCTTTCATGAATTGTTTTCCTTCTACCATCATCACTTTAACCTCTTTTCCTTTTGTCTCCACCTCTGTCTCCATTAATGGTATCAATTCTATCACCTTACCATTCTTGGTGATGGAGTAGGTGTTCCTAACACCATCATGGTATGCTTTTAAATCATACTGCCATGGTCTTCCAAACAGGAGATGGCAAGCATCCATCTTGGCAATGTCAAACAATAACCTATCCTTGTATGGGCCAATTTGAAATTCTACCCAAGCTTGTTCTTCTACAACTGTTTGCTATCCTTGGGTAAGCCATGAAATTTTATAAGGGCAAGGATGTGGCAGTCTTCTAAGCTTAAGTTTTTCTACCATCTCAATCGATACAAAATTCTCAGTAGATCCAGAGTCAATCAGAACTTTACATACCTTTCCTCCTGCCTTGCAAGTAGTTCTGAAGAGAGACTTCCTTTGTGGAGGTTCTTTTCCAGGCACTTTCATGGTGGTCATTCCTCTCCTAATCATCAAAGATTCTCTATTCTCAGGATACCCATAACTGCTAGGAGCATCACACTTTGAATAGTGCTTGAGCTTGCTACACTCTGACAATCAGATTCGTGGATCAGATTGATCCTCTTTTCTCCTATTGAGCTTGTTGCCTTTGCTAGACATCTGCTGGCTATATGGCCTTCTTGGTTGCAATTGTAACATCTGATATGTCCTCTGCCTTGAGATCTTCCTCTAAAAGGTGGCCTTCTGCCTATGAAGTTTCCCCTTGGATTGTAGCTTCCTCCTTGGTTCTGACTGTTATCTCCTCTGCTGGTCTCTTGGTTGGATTCACTGTGGTATCCAAATCCTCTGCCTCTAAAAGGACTTCTTCCTCCTCTCTGCTATCTGCCTCAACCTCTATGATTCTGCTCATGCCTTTTCTTTAGTTTTTCTTCCACTTTGAGTGCTAACTGATAGCACTTTTGAACTGTATCTGGATTATGCAGATTTAAGTCTTCCTGGATGTTAAGTCGCAATCCATTGAGGTATCTTGCTACCTTCTCTTCCTCATCTTCCCTTACCTTTGTTTTTACACACAACTTCATGAATTCTTCTGTGTATGAACTGACATCTAGGTCCTTCTGCTTCAAATTATGTTTTCTCTTATGTAATTGGATATTGTAATCCAATGGAACATAGGCCTCTTTCACTAATACCATCATTCTCTTCCATGTTGTAACTCTGTTCTTTCCCTCTTTCACCCTGTCATCTTGGATGAAATTCCACCAAGTCAGTGCAGCTCCTTTCATTTTGGACTAAGCCATCTTCACTTGTTGGTGTTCTGGTATCTCTTCTGTCTCAAAGAAATTATTCAAGCAGTCTATCCACTCCATTACTGAATCAGGTTCCATTTTTCTTGCAAACACAGGTAGGTCTATTTTCACATCCATGGTCCTTCTTTCCATGGACTTGAGGGCATTGAGTAAGGGTCTCTGGTTTGCAGGAACCTCTAGCTCTTCCTGCTCTGGGGTCTCCTCTTCATCCCCATCTTCTAGTTCACCAGAGTTTTCTCCCCCTTTCTCCACTCTTTCCCTCAGCTTCTCTAGTTCTTCCTTCATTGCCTGATTCTGAGCCCTATCAGCTCTACTTTCTACTATTTGCTTCTTCACCAAGGCTGTCAATTCAGCATTGGACATCTTTGCTGGAAGAGTGTCCGAGGCTTCTCCTTCCAACATGTTGCTTTCTCCTTCTACTACTAGATGGAACAATTTACTTCAGAAATGAAATTTATACACTAACCTTTCCTAGAGCTTTCTCTAGCTCTGATACCACCTGATGCAGAGCACAATGCCCAGCTGAAGCATATGAACCCTGTCACAGACCCTTGTTAGCTTACAAAACAACAAATTTAGAATGTATCGGCAAGACCTTTGTATTGTCTCACCGAAACATACCCACTCTTGCCTATCGGCAAGACAGTCCACCGTCGGTCAGGTTCAATACTCCTTCGCCGACACCTTCACCTCTCACCGATAAGCCCTTGTCGGGCTGACAATGACTATCCGCACATCACAATGCCGCTCACTCTGATGTCCAGGTCACACCGATGTGGTCTTCGTTGGATTTGCCTATCGGCATGACAATCCAACATTGGTCAAGATAGAAACTCCTACGCCGATACCTATCTCTCCTCGACGAATTTAACTCATACCGTTGTTGGTGAGACTCACCTCCATCGGACTAGCACGATTCCTCCTTGCCGATGCCTGACTCTCGCCGATGGATACGGCCAAGACCACACTCGGTGAGATTTTCACTGTCGAGTGAGCCTAGTTTTGACATGCCGATATCATTTCTTACGTCGATGGCTTGAATGCGAAATACACCTGCAGGTTATCCCTTATAAACAACAGACACTCAAAACTGATGCTTGAAGCGGTTCTGCAATTCTAGCCTTCCATACCTAGAATGAATAAATAAAGTTGGGGGAATTAATCTACAAGTCCATTCCACTGATTTCCCCAGAAATCTGCCAGTGGCATGGATTTATCCAGTTAATTTGACCACAGAAGCTCAAAACTAATTTATATACAAACTCTACATAGAATGAAATTCTACACAAAGAATCTACACAGATTATTTACACAGGATATTTACACAGTATTCAGAATCTGGCAAGGAAGTAAATTTTAGAACTTCTATTCTTTCTTCATGTTCAGAAATTACATTCGACTATTCAGAGACCAAACCTAGAAAACTATTCCCATCCCTCTACAAAAGGTTTTCCCCTTTCTATCTTTCCCAATGCGAGGGACTGACATTCTCCTCTATTTCTGGGATTTTTATCTTTTCAAAATTATAGGTGGAAACCCTTAATCTACTACAAATGACATCTGTTTTGCATAAGACAGCAAAACTCTTACAGCTAAGACTCCTTGATTATCTTTCCCTTAATCCAAACTGTCAGAAACTTCATACAGAAAATGCTAACATTATATGTTACATTTGAAGGTGTTATAGATAACATGAAATGTCAAACTAATGTTAGTCTTCTTCTTCTTGTGCATGTTGGTCCCTTTGAAGGGGTGCCCCTGCACCAGTCCGAGATACTAGGAGACTGCCTCTGTTGTGACCTTCTTCTATTTATATCATCATTATTCTATATTACCTCTCTCTATTTTTATTGTTGTGTGTTGTATCTTACGGACATAGCGTTGTAGTTGGTGAATTGGGGGCACCATCCTACATGACTATCCCTAAGGCACTTGTTTTTCCTCTCTTGATTTATTATTTCCTTTCCTCTAGTGCTTCTATCTAGTAGGCGGATGACAAAAAAGATTTACACTGATGCGGACCTAGCATCCCTTTAGTGAGAAATCAAAAATTGGACTTAGTTCCTAATATGACAATGGGGTTGTAATATATTATCCAACTCTTGGCTAGTAGAGCCACTCTATGCTTTCTACGTAGTGATTTTGTTGGTGTTTTATCTCACTTACAAAACATAACATTACTATTGCTCCGTGCACTTTGTTTGTCTTTGAATCTTGCCTTGGGGACACTCAATTTTGAGATTTTCATAGTATAGCCTCACGGTTATACTTGATATCCTAATTCATAGTATAACCTTGGCTCTTTGTGTGATTAATCATATGCATTGAGGTTGTTGTTTATCATGATTATGTGGACACTAACATGTTTCTTGCATGGATGTGTTTGTGGGAACATTTGGTGATCGTAAAGTACATTTCACCTTTGGGGGGCATGGGCTTTACGAGAGTCTATGTTCCCTTGTGTATTTTCTTCCTACCTTAATGTGATTGATATCGATACCTGATATCAACCACCTTAAGGTGGGGGCATATATAAGGTAAGCTATCTATTATAGATGTTAGCAATGTGCTTGTCCTCAAGTTCAATTTAAAGACTAGTGCGATGAGTACTTCCTGCACTCTGAGTTTGTTTGCAATCACTCAATCAATCATCAATCAATGTAAGCCCTTTGCGGAGGTAGGGATGGTGTATTTCTTGAGGAGTGTACACATCCTGTCATTTTCAAAAGTCCTCATTGAGAGGTGGGGAGTGGTTCTGTGACTAATTCAACCCTTAAGCATGTCTTCGGTGATTGTTGTGGTGAAGCCCAATCGTCAATGTGTGCATGTAATGTGCCTGAGATGGTGATGAACTTAGAAATAGGAACACTCCATCACTTGTCTGCCATGTTTTCTCCATGTCTTCATAGTGTGTGTGTTTGGCATGCTTGTTTTGTTTGGCGTGTATGTTGCCCCATATGCAATTTAAAGACTAGTACGATGAGTACTTCCTGCATTATGGGTGGTGTGTTTGGCATGTCTGTTGCCCCATATGTAGTTTAAAGACCAGTACAATGAGTACTTCCTGCATTATGGGTGGTGTGTTTACTTTCCTTGTACTTGCATCTGCATTTCATATATATGAGAAAAAGAAAAGAAATCATTCATGTCTTATGTGCATTCACTCTCTTCTTTGCATTCAATGTTGTTTTCTCTATGTTTTGCGTGACTATAACTATCTTTTCTGTGTTTTGCATGCCTATTATTGTCTTCTCTATGATTGGTGTGTCTTCTTCGTGCTTGGCATGTTTTGCTATGTTTGTTGACCATACTTTAATGCATGTATTGGCCTTGCATTTATACATACATTAAAGTGGGGGCTAAATGTAATGTCAGAAAATGTCCCCTTGGGGGCTTTTCCCTCTTAAGGTTTAGCTCCTGGGTCTTTGATTTGCATTTAGGACATCTCGCATCATATTTTGGCATCCCGATGAGAAAACCCCTGAGTTTCATGATGAATGGGACCAAGGGGGATCCCTTGAGCTAGAGCCTACCCAAAATAGGGAGGAGGATTTGGGCACCCAAGCCCTAGTCCTACCCTATTTTGGGTCAGGGCCAAATTTTAAGTGTCGGTTTATGACTATTATTTGGTTCCTAAGCCGACACGGTAAGTTTGAGTTACGAAATTCTTGGCAGGAATCTTTGTGGTTGCATATATAAGCATGTTTAGGCATTCATTTATAAACTAGATGATAACTAGATGACTACTAGATGGTGATTGTGATCTTTATACATTCTAAAGGTGATTCAGGGCATTCATTGTATGGCAACAGTAGATTTTGTGTTGTTTATGTGTTTGTATTTGTAGATTTGAGCATCCATCTCCTCATGGCATGAAGAGCTTCTTCCTTCCATGAGATCTTTGCTACAAGGTGATATCATTTGTGTTTTCAAGCATTTATCATTTGGTTTTTGCCTCTGCCCCAAAAGGGCATGCACTCTCTCTGTGACAACGGTGTTTGAAAGACTTGAATGTCTCTCTAGGGCTTGACTGAGGCAAGCCTCTAAACACCACAACCCCCTCCCCATTTTCTTGTGATTGTAGGTTATAGGTTGAAGAAGCAGGAAAAGTGGAGTTGCAGGGAAGGGTTGCAGAGTGTTGGAATTGCAGATCAGAGCTGAAAATAGGGACTTGGACTCGGGCACCCGCTCATTAGTCCTTCAGATCTCACAACAGAAGAATCTCTAAAATAATAGGAATATGTTCTAGATAAAGTCCCTAGATCCTGACAAAAATTAGGGCACTGGACTAGGGTGCCCGCTCATTAGTCCCCAACTATTCTACCTCTTGAACATTAGAAACTGGTACATATTTGTCTGTTGTTTACATCTTTCTATAGAATCATTTTCTGTTATTTGTTTATTTGCTTCCATATTTGCATAATTAGAGTTTTAAGCATAAATGGGCATACTCAAATAATCAAATCACACAAATCCAACTTTCCCTACATTCTGAGTGATCAAGGGCCTGATGGTAGATTCCTACTCGACCCAAGGTCCTTGAATGTTAATGGTGAAAGGAGGATACAGACAAACCTGTGATGGGTAAAAACGTGGGATTAATCAAATCAATAACAAACCCAATACATCAATAAAATATGAAGGAAAAGGGATTTAAAATAACAAATAAAGATACTTACAACCTTTACCTTACGCTTTCCATTGCTTGCCTTTTCTTTCTTGATCTTGATGGAGATGAAATGGCCCTGAGGAAGCTTGCTTCCTCGCTTTGATTCCTCAAGATGACAAGGAGAAGTTGGCTAGGATACTTGCTTGTATTTGAAGATGAACTTCAAACACAAATGTGAGTGGATGATAAAGAAGTGGTATGAAGATGGGGGTGCCAATAGCGCACTATATTTCCTGCAGTATAAGTTTACTCGAATGATGGATGAAGAGGGTTGTATTTATAGAGTTGTGTGAGAGAAGATCAATGGTTGAGAAGAAATGAGTAGATCAATAGAGGGGAATGTTTGTGCAAACGTGCACGAATAGAAGAAGGACACGTGTCATTCAAAAAGGAAGCTTTGTTGAGTTAAATGTTTTCTTGATGAGTATGAGTTTTGTCTTTCTTAAATTAGAATGTATTTTTCTAATTTAAGAGCAAAGTTTCTTTAAAGTTGCTTTAACTCAGCTTTTGCTTTTGTATGACAAGAAGAATATATCTTTAGAAGAAAATGATAAAGATAAGAGTGGATGAAATACAAATTAAATAAATAAAATTTATTTAATTTATTTGCATCATGAATAAATAAATAAAATATTTAATTTTATTTATTTTTAGAAGAAGGATGCAATAATTAAATAATTTAAAATAGTCAAATTAAATATGATCGGATCTATTGCAAATTTGGCAAACAACATTTCTTTGCATATTTGATTGATATCCTCTTGATCTGCATTGATTAGCCATATGACCTATTCTATTGCATGCAAAGCATCTACCATTGAATGATTTGTTTATTTGCATATTTCTGCATTCATGAGATTTGTGACCATACCTTTTGTAGTTAAAACACTGTCCGGAGAAGGATGAATTAGTCTGATTCATTCTCTTTCTGCACTGATTAGCTTTGTGACCAAAGTGATTGCAGTTTTGGCAGTATCCACTGAAGGATAGATATCTTTGAGCATTAGGCTATCTAGACCTATTCCTTGGATTTTCTAATCCAAAATTCTTCTGACCGGATCCGTGCTTTCTCCTTTCTCATATCCCAAACCACACTTGTCATCTACCTTCTTTTGACTTCCAAGAAGAACTTCAAGTTGAGCAGAACTTATCTTGAATTTCTCTTTATACTCATTTGCTGTTTGAAGATCCCTTTTGAGAGAGACAATTTGATCCTCAAGTTTTTCTTCATTATCTTTAGCATCTTCAAGATTATATTCAAGATGTCTGATAATTCTATCCATTTGGTGGCAATCTTCTGATTTCTCCTTGAGAGATTGTCTTAGATTATCTTCAGTTTTTCTTTTCTCTTCAACTTCTTGGGTAAACTTCGTGACTCCTGATTCCATTTCATGTCTTACCATAATGATTTCTTTTGATAACTTTTCACATAACTCAGCTTTTTCCTTTAGCTCTTCATTTGCATTATTTGCTTCACCTTGTCTTGCCAATTGCTGAAGCAACTCCTTTCTCTTTTTCATAGAGAGACTTAATTTGTCTTTTAGTTCTCTCATGAAATCATCAGCCTGTTTGAGTCTTTCCTTTAACTCATTGACTTCAGAGTTTGACTATTCAAGATCATCAAGGGTAGTCTTGAGTTGCTCCCTTAAACTATATGCATCCATTTGAATTCCTAGATCTTCCTCAAGCTGTTAGGCTCTCTTAGGAGGAACTTAGCTCTGATACCAATTGTTGATAACTGAGAGGGGGGATGAATCAGTTATCCTAATTATTTCTGCTTTGTGAACTTTATTAGCAATCAATGTAATATTAATCCAAATGAGCAAACATAATCATGAAATGGAAATACACATGACACAGTATTTTTGACATGGAAACCCTGTTAAGGGAGAAAACCACGGGGTGATTAACCCAAGATTGTATTCTCTGTTAGAAGAATGGAAATACAAAATGACACTTGCCAATTAGGGCTCACTGCCCAAGCACACTGCTCACAAGGAGGCACACTGCCTACAAGAGACACACTGTCTACAAAAGGAGTGTTATACAATACTTGAACTAATTGGTAGCATCCACATATGCTGGAGTTCAGTTCCGGTTAGGCTCAGTACACTGATCTGCTGCACTTCATCTTTCCTCCTCTTATGCTACTTTCCTTTCACATACCAGACCTTCCTTACTATTTCTACTCTACTCTACTTTTATTCGCACATTAATAACCCTCACGACACTTCTCACAACTAAATCCATCGTGTATATATATCCGCACAAGTGATTTCATCACCTTTCTAGTCGGCACCTGGAATAGTTAATCTTTTCACAAACTTTGATCTGTCGGCTGAATCCTTGCACACCAAGTAATGTGGATCAATGATATACTTATGGAAATCATTAATCATGTTGACTAAACATAATTCATGCCTTCATAACCTTCATCAACATCAGTAACACATCCAGAATAATGTCTGATGTTCTCCCAGTCAGTTCTTCCTCTGTTCAAACTATCACATGAGAACTCGACACTCAAACATTCATATCTTTTTATCCTTTTCACACTGGAGGCTCAAATCTTAGAATCTATCAGTAAAGATACTCCTCTTGACTTCCCCAAATACGTACTTCACCAAGATGCTTCCTCTAAGAGATCTGGACCTGTCTGTCGGACCACAACATTCTTCACTTTGACTTCCGAAAGAGACATATCATGTCCTGTGGATGTGTGGGATGAACTTTGTTGCCATCAATGACAACATTCATGAATCCATATAGTGTCTCTTGCCAACATATGTATCACGGGATTGCTCAGATGCACTGAATCAACCTGTCAAAAGTCTGTACGGAACCTGCATCTCAAAAACTCAGATTTTTTATTAGATTTTTCATATCATCTATTTCATTAGTGTGTTGAAGCTCATCTTCAATCACACAAAGTATCCTAGCCAACTTCTCCTTGTCATCTTGAGGATTTCGAAGCGAGGAAGCAAGCTTCCTAAGGGCCAACATTCATCTCCATCAAGATCAAGAAAGAAAAGGCAAGCAATGGAAGGCGTAAGGTAAAGGTTGTAAGTATCTTGTTATTATTTTAAATCTCCTTTTCCTTCATATTTCATTGATGTATTGGGTTTGTTATTGTTATTGATTAATCCCACATTTCACCCATCACAAAACCAATTCAAACACCCACACTATTATCTATCCAAATTTTACCTTAAACATCTTCTAGTACTCTAGGAGTCTGATCTTGTGTTATACATCTAAGAAGAACTCCACTGATGTCTTTTCTAAACTAGACAACATCAATAATAACATAAGGAATGGATTGGAATCTAAAGTACCTTCTTTTATCGTGATCCAACCCATTAGGACATTTTCTTGATTGCAGAAATGTGAACATGTCATGATACTGATCAATTAGAGGAAGGGGCTCAACAAGTTGTGCCTATCCTTGAACACATACGACCTCACTTCTATCTTTGATGTCTGCAACCATTTTTTTCACATAGACCTTTACCACAAACTAGCCCGATAATGTTGATGTTGATGTCATATTCCATTACCTTGGTGATCCACCCAGCCCTTTTGTCATTAATATCCTTGCTCAGGAGAAACTCTTTCACATCGAGGTGGTTCACCATCAACTGAATTTTTCTATTAGAAAGCATATGTCTGAACTTTTTTAGGGCCTCCACTATAGCGAATACCTATTTTTCTATAAAATCATAATTCAGTTCATATTCCTTGAGAGGCTGGCTAAAGAATGTAATTGGTTGTTCCAATTTGTCTTCATTTTGTTGTGTCAGGACAACTAATATACTCTCTTTGCCTCCAAAGGCATAAAGGATGAAGTCCTTCTCATAACTAGGGTTTATCAGTGTAGGAGATTTTGCAATAGCCTGCTTGACATTTTTAAAACTATCCCTACCTTCCTTTGACCATGTGAAGCAGCATTCTTCTTTAGCATAGCCATGAGAAGTTTTGCTATTGAAGCAAAGTTAGGTATGAACCTCGTCATAAAGTTGATCTTTCCCAAAAATCTTTGTAGACCTTTCTTATGATTAGGGAGAGGAAGAACAAGGATAGCACTTGTTCTTTTAGGATCAATGGCCAACCCTTCCTTAGAAACCACATGCCCTAGTAGCTTGCCCTCTAGAATAGCAAATATACATTTCTTTGGATTCAATGATATCCCAAATTTCCTGCATCTTTCAAAGACTTTTCTCAAATGACCCAAATGGTTAGCTGCATGCTTGGAATACATAGTTAAATCATCAAGATACACTAAAATAATATCATTGATTAGGCCTTTGAAGGCCAAATCCAATTCTCTTTGAAAAGTGGCTCTAACATTTGTCAATCCAAAAGGCATCTTTTGATAAGCCAAAGTACCCCACTTGGTGGTAAAGGTTGTTTTATACTGGTCTGATTCTTTTACAAGAATCTAATTGTAGCCTGAGTAGCCATCTAGGAGTAAAAACCTTTCAGCACCTACTACTGTTTGTAGGATCTGCTCCATGGAAGGGAGTGGATAGTAGTCTTTAAGTGAGGCCTTATTCAAGTCTCTAAAGTCCACACATAATCTAATTTCCCCATTCTTCTTCCTAACTAGAATTAAGTTGGCTGCCCAAGAGGAATGTTTGATGGGATAAATGATTTTAGCCTCTATGAGTTTGGATAGCTCTTTCCTCATTAATGGCTTAATTTTAGGATTGACAGGCCTTTGCTTTTGGTGGATAGGCTTGGCATTAGGGTCTAGATCAATAGTGTGTTGGATTAAACCAGGATCAAAGAATTTTAGATCTATATAATCGCAAGCTGTCAAATCATTAAATTCATTACAAAGCTTACTAAAACCTTGCCTCTTAGCTTGACCACAATACTTGCCATGTTTTAAGAACCTACCCTGAGCAATCTCCACCTCCTCATAGTCCTATTTTCTAGCTGTCATGTTCATTTTCTCCTTCTTTGACTGACCATCAGCACCAAATATGCTTTCCAAGGTGATTAGTCCTCTGGGCAACTTATTGGTCTTTAGCTAGATTATCTGATCACCATATTACTCTTGTAATACTGACTAATTTTTGGTAGCAAACTCTGTCTCATCTTGCAAGAAATTCACAATCTGTTGGTCACTTTCAAACACTTGCTAGTATATCACATTGTTAGGCACAATAGGTTTGATGACAATCTTTACATCCTAATCTGAAACTTGTTTGACATTCTGAGGAATATCAAATTGGGCACCAACCTTAGCTAACCTATCAGCATCCTTGTTTCTTTGTCTAGGGACTGCCTGGATATTGAAGGTATCAAAGTCTTCAATCAAGTCCCAGACCATGTGTGTATGACTTTAACAAGTCATTATTTGAAGCATTTAGTTTTTTGATTTGGTGAACAACCAGTTTACTGTCACCAAATACTTGTAAAATTTTTATTCCTCTTTTTTGAGCCAGCTATATGTCTTGAATCAAGGCTTCATACTCAGCTACATTGTTCATACAGCTAAACTTCAATCTGAATGAAGAGAAATAACCTTCCTTTTGGGGTGAAATTAGTACAACCCCAACATCTATTCCTTTTTTGCTTTAGGAGCCATCAAAGTACCTCTTCCATATCCCACTTGGATCTGATTTTTCCTTTTCAAGATTAGGGATAATGGCATCCTCCTCATGGATATAATAAGTACCCTTCCCCATTTCCTCTATGTGATCAGGAGTGTCAAATTGAAAACAATAAGCCACTCATCTAGCAATATATAAGGTATTTCATCCATAGGAGTGGTAGCCTCATGCCTATTGTTATCATCCTCTTCCAACTCATGTAAATTGTGCAATTCATGTTGTTTGGGTTAGGAGAGTAGGGTTCTATATCGTCATTTGCAATAGGCTCATCCCTAATGGTCACTTTGGTATTATATCTAGTTCTAAACAACATTTGGGACCAATTAGAAGATAAATACCCACCTATCTTAGTAGTGAAATCCCTAGATAAGCATATGCCAAAGTATGCAGGGAGATCTATTACCAAGATATCTTGTAAAACAAAGTAGCCATGACATGCATACAAAGTGAGTTCTAAACCTTTAATAATACCTACTGTATACACCTAAAAGTGACACAACTCTGGCTAAATAAATATTTTAAATATTTATTTCATTTTAAATTCCTCTATCAATAAATAAATAAATCAATTTATTTATTTATTTGATTCATATTTCTCCAAATATTAAATAAAATCATTTATTTAATTAATTCATCCAAATTCTTCTAAAATCATTCTAAATTAAATAATACCAAATAATTTAATTAATTCTTCTCATTCTCTATATTTAAATAAATCCAAATATTTATTTAAATTATCTATTTCCTCCTAAATTGAATTAATACCAAAAATAATTCAATTAGTCCATGTGCACATGTAATTAAATATTTTAATATTTAATTAGCTAATATGCTCTCACCCACATGTCCTATTTATCCTCCAAACAAATTAGTTAATTCACCAATCAAATCAGTTAACTAATTAGTCATTTCACTTAACTGATTAGTTCGTTTAGTTAACTCCCCAATCTATTCTGTTAACTAGTCAATCAATCTAGTTAACTCCTTAATCTATTATGTTAACTCCCATATCTCAAGGACACTTGTCCTCTCCCTATTCATGCACATCCTCTCAAATTTCCTCAACCGTTGATCTTCTTATTCATTCTACACCATTGATCTTCTTTCTTGTAAATCTATAAATACAACCCCTATTCCTCCATTTGGATCCATCCAAGATTTTATAAACTTACTCTCCAAGAATCACAGCATGCCTTTGGCACAAATCACTCCATAGATTGAGATCAATTATCACACCATTATCACCATTATCATTTTATTGTGAAGACCCTCTTCATTGCAAAACCTATCAACATCCATTGTCCATTGTCATCTTAGAAAAAAGCAAGGAAGTGCACCTTCTAAGGGCTCTATTCATACACGAGATCAATTCGAGATAGGTGACCAATGGAAGTCATGGAATAGAAAGGTTTGAAAGGTATTGTGTTCTTTGTGTTTGATCTTATTTATTTCAATTTCATTAAGTTATTGGATTATATTGATATATTGATATTGTTTCCATTTTTCTGATAACATTTCTAGTGCCCACTGTGGGGCCCTTGCCCTAATTTAACTTCAAAATTGAGTTTTTGTGTGTTAGAATCCATACATAGGATGTTTCTATGCATCTGTCACATTCTGCAGCACATCTACTTACTGTTGCTGTGCATTTGTCAAATCTGCACATCCGTCACATTCTGTGGCGCATCTACTCATTGTTACTGTGCATCTGTCAAATCTGTGCATCCACTCACTCACTGTTATGGGTATTGTGCATTTACTCCATCCTGCTACACATTTACTCCATCCTGCTGCGCATTTACTCCATCTTGCTATGCATTTACTCCATCTTGCTACGCATTTACTCCATCATGTTGTACATCTACTTCATCTTGCTATGCATTTACTTCATCCTACTATGTATTTGCTTAACCCTACTGTGCATCTATTTTCTGTTGAAATTTTACGCATTTCTGTTGTTTATTTACTTTTTCACTATACCTATGCATACACTTCTTGAAGCTAAGCCTTTATACTCTATTTTGGTGCATCCCCTTTTCCACCAGATCTATGCTTTTGTTTGCTATTGCTGCGCATATACACTCTATTCCTGTGCATTTTTCACAGTGAGTACTTCCATACAGTTTGTTAGAAAAACACCTACCTTTTTGAGCACCCATTTCAATCTTGTATCAATTTCTGAGGTCAAATTAATCGTACAGTCACTTCTCCCATTCATTTCCATAGTGTACCATCTTTTCCAACATTCACCCCAACCAAACAGTTTTTATGGTTGCAACTAGATCTCAATCTAAACAAAAGCAAACCATGGGTTCCCTAAACAATAGTGGGCATAATTCCGATGATGAGGAGATTACTCAAGAGGAACTCCTTAAACAACTTCAAGATCCAAAACTCCTAAAGATGATGGATAGGTTTGTTGCCACATATCCCAAAAAGTACTTCCTTATGCTAGCATGACAAGGAGCAAAGTTACCTTCCAATTTTGATGTAGAAAAATTGAGTGAAACAAGGCAAAAAAATGAAACCAAATCTCCCAAAAATAAGAAAGCTAAGGATGTGACAAATCCATTAGAAGCACTCACGTAATAAATCTGAGCTTTACAACAACAAGTTGGGTATTTACAAACTGGATCTTCCACAAAACAATATTCATTAAAGGACATATCCATTTATCCATTTAATAAAAGCTTGGTCATGACACCTTTCCCCTCTAGACACCAAGATCACGCATCCTTAACCCATCTTAATGATACTGTTGACAAGGGAAATACCACCTTATGTTTGGAATCATATACAATTCCATCTACTAGTCATCCATCACCGTCCCCTAGAATGCATATCCCAAAGCATACTAGTCCTACACCAACACCTCCATCAAGTTCCCCAAGCTCTATTCCACCAACCAAAGAATCCTCGAATGATCTTCTCTAAAGATTTTTTCCAAAATTATATAGCAAAAGAAAAGCTAGGGAGAAATCAAAATCCACTCATCCAATGTCATCCCCATCCAGCACAAGCAATCATAACCTTAATCATAAGCCTATGCCTTCTACCATTATTCTCCATCCATTATATTGCCCATCCACCCATACACTCATGAAGGATGTGATCTAATGGCTATTAGCAAGGAACCAACCATCTCCATATCATAAAACACCTACCCAAGAGCCTATCAAAGATCTTCTAAACACATTCATTGCTTCAACCCTATCATATAGTCCAAAACCCCTTGAGCCTATTGAAAAATCTCCACCAATGAATCCAAGTCAAAATCCATCATCCCCTCATGTTGATAACCCTCAAGAGCATGTCAAGCCTATCCAAGATCCTATCACTTCTATTCAAGTAACCCAAGAGGTATTTCAAGAACCTAATCCTAAGAATGTGAAAACATCAAGTCCTAGTCCTAATCAAGATCAAATTACTTTCATTCCACCCACCCATTTATCTTTTCCATGATCAAGATATTACCTATGAAGAAGATATCCATGAACAACTTGATCCTATACCCATACATGAGAAAGAAACCCAAATCCAACCCATCCATAACCTATCTCTTTTCTATGATCAAGATATTATTGTTGATGAAAACCTATACATGAGCAAATTGATCCCATCCATATCACACTTAATCCTATCTATGATCAAGATCCTATCTTTGATCAAGATCCCATCTATGATCAAGGTCCTATCTATGATCAAGTGAACCATGATGAACCTCTTAGCCTACTTTATGCATTCCATGGTCATGAGATTATTACCCCATCTATACATAACCCCATAACTATCCATGCAAAAGAAACCTCCATTACTCCTATCCATACTCCACATAGTCCTATCCATGATCCAACAACACACACTTTCCCTGATGAGACACTCGCCTCCCAAGTTCACATAAATGATCAAACCAATAACTTGGATCTTAGTGAGCATAGCGATAATCAAGATCCTACTAATCCTCCACCATCCATTATCGACCATGTTGCAAATCCATTATTCTATCCCCTTGGTCTCACTACCTTCATCCATGAATGTTCTTCCTTAGGAGAGCAACAACCATTATCTACCACTTCACCTTCCCCATCAAATATTGAGATCACATGTAATGTCCAAATCACCTATAATCCCATTGTCCACCGCATAATCTAACATATGAACTATCAAGGTAAAGGCTTAGACCTTCATGAACAAGGTATTTTGGAGCCCATCCATGTTGAAGTCCCTCCACCCTCTTATGGATTTGGTTATACTCCCCAAGGAAAGCAATCTCATGATGTTGGTACTTCCTCCATGCCTTCTAAATCCACCACTTCCCATCTCAAACCCTATCATATTCCCAAAACATATGTCTCCATTCCACCTCCGTCATCCTACAAATGTCAAAAGCATGTGACCATACACCTTCCACCATCCACTTTACCTCCACTCCTTCCAACTCCTACTATCCCTCCATCCACTTTGCTTCCACTTCTCCCAACACCAAATTCATCCATCTACACATTCCCTCACATTTTGAATCATGACCAACAAATGCACATATTGTGTAAACATGAAGCTTCCATTCATTCCACCAAACCCATGGGATTCAAAAATACACATTGGGATGCCTCCTTTCATAAAATCAAACATCCTAAGGGTCTTAATACCTTAGGAAATCAATCCAAAGAATCAAAGAAAAACCCATCTCAAAAGCTACATACACCCACATACCTCAAAGCAAAACTGAAAAAGGTCTGGGTCCCCAAGCAACAAGTAATTACCTCAGAAGCTGCACAAAAGCTACATATACCCAAGCCCATACCTTCACAAGTAAAGTCTAAAAGAAAAATGGTTTGGGTACCTAAGCAAAATGCCATCAAGTTAAAAGAGGCATCCACCTCTCAAAAATCCCAACCATCCACTTTCTCCTCTTCCATCCAAAAATCCCATTCCATCCAAAAGTCTCAAATACTTCCATCCCACATGACAAGCAAAAATTAGAAAATACTAAGTCTATGTGGGTCCCTAAATGCCTAAATCAGTCATCCACTAAGCAAAAATCTCCATTGCTTCCTACACCACCTTCCCATCATAAGCTTCAATGTTTATCACGGTATGTACAACTGTTGGTCATGGTTACCTTCCATCCTGCGACACTTCCACATACCTCCATCTCCCCTTCCTTCCACTATTATCCTACATATCTTCCCCATCTTATTCCTATGGTCCATGCTTTTGCATAAGCCTTCCCTCCATCCTTGCATAAGTCCTACATAATCTGCATCATCATCTACTATTGTACCTTCCATAATCTGCTATCTACCTTCTCCGACTCACTTTCATGCAATTCCATGCCAACATGTGTGAGCATATCAACACTTGACTTGGTCCATGTGATGATATCCATCTCTAGTGGGACTACCACCTCTTAGGAAACTAGATGCTTGTTTCCTTCTTATCCATATCCACCTTCTCCCATCCAAATGTTTCAAAAAAAGAAAAAAGAAAAAGAAAAATAAAAAAAAAGTAAAGAAAAATCCTTTCGTCCAATGGTGAAAATCTGGTAAATAGGCGCCTTGGATAAGTACCATGATGAAAATCTAGCAAACAGGCGTCACGTGTAGGTTTGTCTTCTATGTCATTTACCCTTGGGAGCACATTGTCTCATCGACCCTATCATTTTCCATCCTATCTTATCATACCCTCCTATCACTTGTATCCTGCATATACCTATCATATTGAGTCCATTCATCATCCATTCCTCTTTTGATCTTGATAGAGATATGGGGGCAAACTGTTGAAATATGCTTGGAAGCAAAACTCTTGATATACCTTGTCTTTTTCAAAACAATCCAATCCTCTCATCCTCCTTTGTCATAATCCTTTTCATGTCAAATCCTAATTTATTCCTATGCAACATAGACCTTGGAGATCACATCCTTGTTTCCTTCTACCTACCCATCCATTTACCGATCCATGATGTTCCCTTGTCATCAGTATCTAGTATTTCGACTATCTAAATTACCATCCAAAAATTCCAAAAAGGTCAAAACATTAGCAAAATCTAGAAAAATCCCAAAAACATCAAAACATTAGCGAAATACAGAAAATCCCAAATACATCAAGTCGTCTACAACCCCATCATTAGAACCATTGTTGAACTATGTCACCTCTAAGCTATCATGTAGGCAAGGCCATCATTGATGGGTCCCCAAGGCTACCCATATGTTCTGTACCTTATCACCCATCCTCTAGTTCATCCACGTCCACACCATTACCCATCACCTAGGTCCTAGGTCCACAAGAGTCCACACCCCAAGACACTAGGTTAGTCCCTTAGGGCCTGTTTCTTCATGTCTATTGTTCATTCTTCCATAATAAATCAATCCTTTACTTGATTAGGGGTAAATTCTTGACCTAGTTGGAGAATTGGATTCTTGAATGTCACAAACCTCAGAGGATAACAATAAGGATCATGATACTATCAGTAGACAACAAGCAACACATCAAATAAATGTTTTAAACATCATCTTGGAAAGAAGACATTTAAACTGCACTAGACAAATGCCAACCTACCTAAAACATCAAACATGATTCTATCAAGTTATTGCAAGAAAACATATATGGTAAGAAGGTTTAATGATTGTTTTAAGTCTTATTATCTCAATTCTTGTTATTATGGTCTTTTATACTACTCAAGGATGTCAAAAACTAGAAGAGCTATGATGGGGGCATAATAATTTTCTTTGTTTATTATTTGTGGGTTTATCTTTAGTAATGTTGAAGCCTTGTCTAAAGACATGATCAACAAAATGATCATTGAGGACATCAGAGGCTTAAACATGAAACAGGTGTAATCCTTGTCTGTTGATATGCAAGAAATAGTCAGATCATCTTGGTTCAATTATACTTAGATGCTTGTATTAACTTGCTAAATCAAAATCCATGTAAGCAATACTCAAGTCATCTTGGTTTAATTATACCTAGATGCTTGTATTTTCTTACAGCATTTTAAAAACACAAAAATAACAAAAAAATCACCCAATGATGAATCAAGCACTTTGAAATACTTGCATATCTGAAGATGACAAAATCTGCATCCATACATATCAAATTGTATTTCATTCCATAATAAACCTTTTCCAAGTGTCACGAGATCTAAGTCCTTTCTAATAGTTTATCCAATTGTATCTTCCAGTTATCTGTGTGATCCATTCATCCAATCTAGTCAATCCAAACAATTGATCCAAATGCAAGTCCATCCTTAATCTATACCAATCGAGTCAAGTCAATCTTGTCAAATTATCCAATCGCAATCAGTGGTTTTGATCCTAATCTTGTCATAAACCAACTCGATCAATCATAATTATTAGTGGGATATATCTTTCCCACACTTATCATGTTGATATAGAGATATATCGTTCCCTACAATGACAACACTATTGTCAATCATTATCGATTAATCATTGGTTTATAACTTGATAGGGGCAATACCTTGTTTGTTCTTGTATCATTTGTGCATACTTTCTTACTTGCTTGTGTGTGTTATTATTTTATCTTGCATAGCGTATCATTTCAACCAATTTCTTCACCCCAACCTGTCATTCACCCTATCTCATCACGAGATTGTCGATCATCCTATCGAAACATTCTTCCTATTCAATCTCCCGAGGGGGTATCCTACTAGTTCTTAAACTTGTACCAAGGGCAAACTGGGGCATGTATCAAATTGCATAAATTTTTATTCTTTGAAACAATGTGATAAAACACATTGCATCAAAGAGGGACAAAATGTATACACCTAAAAGCGATACGACTTTGGCTAAATAAATATTTTAAATATTTATTTCATTTTAAATTCCTCTATCAATAAATAAATTTATTTATTTGATTCATATTTCTCCAAAAATTAAATAAAATCATTTATTTAATTAAATCATCCAAATTCTTCTAAAATCATTTTAAATTAAATAATACCAAATTATTTAATTAATTCTTCTCATTCTCTATATTTAAATAAATCCAAATATTTATTTAAATTATCTATTTCCTCCTAAATTGAATTAATACCAAAAATAATTCAATTAGTATTGGAAACAAGGCAGATGACTGAGAGGGGGGGTGAATAAGTTATCTCAAAATTTCCTTAACTTTATTTTCTTTTGTTATCTTAATAATCAGTGTTGCATCAAAACATGAAAGCATATGTAATCATAAGAATAGAAATAAAATCAACACACATAACACAAAGATTTTTATGTGGAAACCCTGTTAAGGGAAAAACCACGGGGTGACTAACCCAAGATTATATTCTCTATTAAAATAATAAAGGAGTACAAAATGGCACTTGCCAATTAGGGCTCACTGCTCACAAGAGGCACACTGCCTACAAGAGACTCACTATCTATAGAACTTATAGAAGATAATCAAGTGTTTGAACTGATGAGAAGCATCTACAAATGCAAGAGTTTAGTTCCAGTTAGGCACAATATACTGATCTGATGCACTTCATTCTTCCTCTATTCAATGTTGTTGTTCAATCACATACCAGACTTGACTTGTTCCCACACTTATCCCTGCTTTTCTTTGCACCTTATTACTTATACCAACACAACACACACCTACATATTGGAATCCATCTAGTATATATATCCGCATCAAGGATTTTTATCAACTTTCTAGTCGACAACAAGAACACTGCAAGTAATTAATTTGTCGGCTGAATCCATGCTTGATTTGTGATGCGTATCAAAAACATAAGCATAGAAGTCATTAATCATGTTGGCCAACAATGTATAACCCCTCAAATTTCTTGATCAACACCTTTTACTCATTTGGATTGAAGTCTGATACTTTGCCGGTCAGTTCTTCCTCTGTCTAGTTTGCCTGATTGGAATCCAATAGTCAGATGCTCATATCTTTTTCATGTTTTATTACCGGAGGCTAAATCTCTGGAATACAGTAG
Source organism: Cunninghamia lanceolata (assembly GCA_027924645.1). NCBI lineage: Eukaryota > Viridiplantae > Streptophyta > Pinopsida > Cupressales > Cupressaceae > Cunninghamia > Cunninghamia lanceolata. The sequence continues at coordinate 7,937,409 of BSBN01000870.1, forward strand.
ACATGATACCCCTCTTGACTTGTCCAAGTTTGTAACTTACTGAGTTACACCATTTGAGAGATCCAGACCTGATTGTCGGACCTTGTTACATACTCTATTCTTGTTTACCGGACCAAAACAATCTTCAATCTGACTTCTGGTATAGGCATACTATGTACTGTAGATGTGTGGGATAGACTTTGTTGCCATCAATGACAACACTTATGAAGCCACACAGTGTCTCTTTCCAACAATCTCCCCCTTTGGCATTGATGGTAACACTTAGTGAAAAATAGCTAAGTGTCACAGTAACTCCCCCTTAGCTGATGCTCTATCTTTTGCATTGTTATATCGAAACTCCCTCTTAGTTGGATTCCACATTTTTTTATGCAGGGACTTCTGAAGGTCATAACTTTTGACTCAAATGTGGGTTTTCTACCAAATTTTATAGGTGGATGCATTATGAGGTGGCCAGTGGTTTCCCAACTAGCCCTAGTGGGTTAGACCCCGTCTTGACACTTTTTCGAGGCCTGAAACTTTCATCTTGGCCCTCAAAATGGCAATTTAGTTTTTTTTTCTAGATTTTTAAAAAGTTGCTTTTGTAATAACTCAAAACTCATGTTTCGAATTTAGAATATTAGTTGGCCTTTCATCCTACCTTAGTTTTAGGAATCTTTTAGGAAAAAACTGGATTCTCAAGATATGATTGTAAAATTACCTAAAATGGCAAAATCTGACAATTATTGAAATCTACCAAAAAAAGTAATTTTTTATTTTTTTGTTTTCTTGGATATAAGAGAGTTTTCTCTCATTGTAGCAGCAGAGTTGATGAATAGAAGTTTTTTTTATGTTTCATCTTCCAAATCTTTGTCTCTCATATGTTTAATGGCACAACTCTATTGAGTGTATGTTGTGTGCTGCATCATTTTTCACTACTTCTCACTCCCCCTTTGACATAAATGGCAAAGGGTGGAATCCGCATACAAAAATTTGCAAAAACAAATGTCCTATATATGGCCGCATAAGTATGTATATATGTGTGTGTGTGTGTTATAATTACATATGCTTAAGTATATCCACAAAAGTGGCCTTCAACTGTACAAACTCTCTGGCCCAACTCTGCTTCATCCTATCCAAAATGGAGATGTGACCACTCAACAAAAATGCATATTCTTCTGCCCTTCTTAAATCTATTGGATCACTGGTCCGGGTTGTGGTCTAAGGATATGTCAAGGCCTCATGCATTGCCTCTAGCTTAGGGATAATTATCCCTCTAAGTTCATCCATTTTGTTCATTATGTTCTTCTTTTCTTTGTTCGGCCTCTTTATTTCATTTATGATAACAATAGCCTGGCATTCTTGATTCATTAGAGAGGTAGTAAGGGGATCAAAATTCTGAGATAAACTTGATAGTTTTCCTTCTTGTTCTTTCACTTTCTTCTCAATGTCCTCTGTCACTTTGGGCCAAGATAAACAAAATTTGTATATGTCCCCACCATCTTTAAGAGTATTTTCATGGCTCTTTATTCCAATGTCTATGGTCCTCCTATCATTAGCAATTAGTCCTTGGACTTTAGTGAATCTTTTTCCCAGAAACTCCTTCCAGACCTTTTCTTCTGTTGATTTCTCTAGATATTCAAAATGAGTGTTAACATAATTTACCAAAGTTTTCATGTTACTAGATGGTGAGGCTGAAAGATCCTTTTGGTAGGATGGCATGATCTTCTCTAGCATCTTGGATGCAATCTCTAACAGTTAATAGTCCTCCATGTGATATTTTAAGAGTTTTTCTTTTGCTTTGGCCTGAGCAAAAGATGTTATTTTCATTATCTAAACTGGTGAAAGAGAGTCAAAATTCAGTGGTCCTTGAAATAGCTCAGGTTCATCCAGTTCCATCATTTCTTTGTTTAAGAAGTTCTTCACTGTCTCTGTATGTCTCTTGCTGGAGATTGAGACTTGTTTGAAATATCAACAGAGTCATCATTAGTCTTCTCTGCTTGTCCTTCTTCTTTTCCCTTAATCTCTTCTTCTTGAATCTTCTTCTTCTCTCTTCTACCTTCTCCTTCAGCTTCTGAGTCTGGAATGTCTGTAATGGGATCTAAAGGAGAGATGTCACCTGTGTTTATTGCTTCATGAACTTCCTCATCTGAAATAGAGGAATCCAAGTCCTTAGACTTCTCTTCATCTATTTCCTTTGATCCTTCTCCATCCTTGTCAAAAGATTCTTCATTGGTTATATTTAATCCTTCAACATCCATGGTAGAAGGTTCTTCATCTGTTTCCTCTACAATAGGAAGATTGAATCTCTTCAAGGCATTCTAGAGGATATCTTTTGTTTCATTTGCTACTTGGTCAGTTTCTCCAAGCATGAGTTTATTCATTCTTGCCTTACTCTGGAACTCATCCTTACAGTCCTTGAAAATCATGTCCATTTGTTTTGGAGTGATAGAAGGATAAAGATGAATTGCTATCTACTCCTGAATCTCTAAGTCTTTTGCCTTTGCATTCTCTTTTCTTCGTTCAAGTACCTTTTCTAGACTCTTAGGAATTAATGATACAATTTCAATGAAAGCTTTATTGTAAATGTTCAAGTACCTGACTTTAGCTTCTTCCAAAATTCTTTTGTCAACATCACTATATTCATCATAGAACTCTATTACTGGATGTAGGTTCCCATCCACAGTAACTACCTTGATGATGCCATCAATGGAAAGAGTGGGCTTTTCAACAAATTCCTCTGCCTTTTCTTCCTCATTTTTACTAGCAGAGAATTTCTCAGATGTTTTCTTCTTCTTCATTTTCTTGATTTCCTCATTAGATTCTGTTTCTGTTAGACTTAGGGCACACAACTAAGAGGGGGTGAATCAGTTGTGTGAAACTTTCTCAAATTAAACACTTAAATCTTCTTTAGTGATTAGAAGAATATTAATCATGAACCATAATGCATTCAAATCAAAAGCAGAAACATATCAACACATAAGACAACAAGATTTTGATGTGGAAAACCCAGTTAAGGGAAAAACCACAGGGTGATTAACCCAAGAATGTATTCTCTGTTAGAAGAATACAAAGAACAAAATGGCACATGCCAATTAGGGCTCACTTCCTGAGCATATTGCTCACAAGAGGCTCACTGCCTACAGGAGACACACTATCTACAAAGAAATAAGTATCACCTTCATGAATTGGAGAATAGCATCTTCACCATGCTTGAGTCAATTCCATTTAAGCCCAATACTTTTGCTCTGCCTTTTACACTTCTCCTCGCTACCACACACTCATCACTGCAAGACACACTTCAAAATAACTTCACAATCCTTTATTTATAAAGGGTGTCGACTTAGGAACAATCATCTAAGTTGGAAAACACCTACAAGAACATCTGCAAGACATGTAATACATCCGGTCAACCAGTCTCAAGAAGAACACCAATATCTGGTGGTTATTCTTCAAATACAAACTCTAACTTCAATGCGGACCACCAACATGAACTAGACATGATTTAATGATCATCATAACTTTCCCTAAATCACCAAGAACATCTGCACTTCATCATCCTACTGGAATTCTTCTCTCCTTCATCCGGAGCTTCAAGAACATAGTCTATCATCATTGTCACAAATGAATAGGCTCTTCCAGACCTTCAAACCATGAACCAATCTAGTTGATAATTCACAGGGACGTCCTCAACACTCCCTCAAATCCGCAAAATGGGATAATGAAATTTTGGATCTCACTGGACCTATCTGTGACACTCTGTCACCTCTGAACACCTATCGGAACCGGTTCTACTTGAGCAACCATAACTTCTTCAGATCTTCATACGGACCTCTGAAAACTTGACCAGAGCATCTCAAGACTTATATCTACAAATCTTTTAAACCGCATCCTCTGATCCTCAACCTATTGAGGACTTTTACCTTCTTGTCATCACTGTTCTTCACTGTTCCTGATTAAGACTAATTTTCTCAATATCCTTAGCACACAACTCATCTAATCCTTCTCATCAATGTAACATGAGTATGTTGACATCAATGACAACACCGCTTAGGCCCATACTTGCAACAATCTCCCCCTTTGTCATTGATGGCAACATATGATGTGAAAAACCATCAAGACAAGAACTTCTCCTTGCTGTCACAACTCCCCCTAACAGCAACAACTATTCACATGTCTTCTCTTCGTTTATTGCTCCCCCTTTGATCAGAAACCACTTATTTTTCACATGTCTTCTCTCCCCCTTTGACATCAATGGCAAAGGGCTCATACTTGCAACTCCATTACTTCATAACATACTAGCTGCTCCCCCTGAGTAGCAGCTCCCTATCATCAATCCAGATCACAAGATATGACTATGATATCCACCGGATTGATGCACATTAGTGCATCCTAGTTCATCACCGGAGGGGTAATAACCCCTAACTTCTCCCTGAGATACTCAAAAGAGTCCTTGGGAAGAGGTTTAGTAAAGATATCTGCAATCTAATCCTTAGAGGGCACATACTCCAATTTGACTTCATTCTTGTTCACTTGCTCTCTTAGAAAGTGAAACTTGATAGATATATGCTTAGTCTTAGAATGCAACATTGGATTCTTAGAAATATTTATTGCACTTGAATTATCACAGAAAATTGTGATAGGCTCCTCATATTCTACTTTAATATCTCTGAGTATCTGCTTCATCCACAAAACTTGAGTGCAACTATGTGCTGCTGTAATGTATTATGCTTCTGTTGTAGATAGGGATATTGCCTCTTATTTCTTGTTTAGCCAAGAAACCAATCTTTTTCCCAAAAAGAATGCTCCACCACTGGTACTCTTCCTGTCATCCACATCTCCTACCCAATCTGCATCTGTATATGCATGAAGAGAAAAATTATGATCTCTAGGATACCATAGACCATATTCAACTGTTCCTTTTAGGTACCTAAAAATCCTTTTGATTGCCATGACATGAGATTCTCTGGGATCAGCCTAGAATCTCGCAACAAGACCAACACCCTGCATTATATCTGGTCTAGTTTGAGTGAGATACAATAATCCTCCAATCATTGATCTATACTTTGCCTGATCTACCTTAGGGGAGTCATCATCTTTGCTCAACTTACATCTGGTTCCCATGGGAGTGTTCATTGGCTTTGAATCTTCCATTCCAAATTTCTTCAACAATTCTTTCACATATTTGGTCTAAGAAATAAAGATTCTTTTCTTTGTCTGAGTAATTTGCAGACCCAAGAAGAAATTCATTTCACCGAGCATTGACATCTCAAACTCACTTTTCATTTAATTTGCAAAGGTTTAATGAATACTGTCTCTTCCTCCAAAGATGATATCATCAACAAATACTTCAACAATCAAGATGTTTTCATGATCAATTTTGAAATATAGGTTACTGTCAATAGTACCTTTGTTGAAACTAATCTTCAAAATATGTATGTCCAGTCTTTCATACCAGGCTCTTGGGGCTTGCTTTAGTCCATACAGTGCCTTCTTTAATTTGCAGACCATATCACCATGCTCAGATAATTGAAAACCATGTGGTTGTTCAATGTACACTTCTTCTTCTAAGTCACAATTCAAGAAGGCAGACTTGACATCCATCTGATACACCTTGAAATCTTTGAAGGCAGCAAATGCAAGGAATAATCTGATTGCTTCAATTCTTGCCACTAGAGCAAAGGTTTCTTCAAAATTAATCCTTTCTATTTGAGAGTAGCCTTTGTAGACCAATCTGGCTTTATTTTTGATTACTTCACCAACTTCATTTAGTTTGTTCCGGAAGACCAATTTGGTTCCAATCACATTCTTGTTTCTAGGTCTGGGAACAAGATCCCAAGTGTAATTTTTTTCAATTTGCATCAACTCTTCCTCCATTGCTTTGGTCCAGTTTTCATCATTGCAGGCTTCATTTATTGTCTTAGGTTCAATCTTTGAAATCAGACAATATTCATCTGAATTTTGAGGAATTTTCCTTCTAGTTTGCACACCTTTGCTTTTGTCACCTATGATCTGATCTTCAAAGTGGTTCAGTCTTACATACCTTGGAACTTTGGGAGTTTCTTGCACTTCTGCTTCTTGATTAGGCTCATTCAGACCTATCTCTTCTTCCTAATTTACTGGATCAATCTGAATCTAACTTTTAGAAGAGGATTGAGCTCCTTGAACCAGAATACCATTCTAAAATCTTCATCATATTCATAAAACCTTGAAGGTTTCTCTATTCCCTCATCAACCTTCACATTTGTACTTTCTATCATCTTTCTTAGTCTCTTGTTATAACACCGGTATGCTTTGCTTTGAGTAGAGTAACCCAAGAATATTCCTTCATCACTTCTAGCATCAAACTTGCCTAAATATTTATCTCTTTTGATGTAACATTTGCTACCAAAGACTCTAAAATATCTTACAGTAGGAGTAATGCCAAACTAGAGTTCATAAGGGGTCTTACGAGTATTGCTTCTGATTTGAACTTGATTAAGAGTATAGATTGCAGTGCTAACGGCTTCTCTCCAATAGATATGAGGAACATTTGCTTCCATCATCATGGTCCTAGATGCTTCCTAGATGGTCCAGTTCTTTCTCTCCACTACTCCATTTTGCTGTGGAGTCCTTAGAGCAGACAACTGTCTCTTAATTCTATGTTTCTCACAGAATTCTATGAACTCACCGGATGTGAATTCTCCACCTCTATCAGACCTCAGACATTTCAACTTTATTCCTATTTCATTCTCTACCATAGCCTTGAATATTTTGAATTTCTCAAGAGCTTCTGATTTCTCCTTTAGAAAGGTTACCCACATCATCTGGCAATAGTCATCTATTAGCAGCATGAAGTATCTATCACCTTGAATACTTCTGGTTCTTGCTGGACCACAATGATCAGTGTGAACTAAGTCCAATAATCTGGTAGAAGACAGTTCCTTGCTTTTGAATGTGACTCTACTCAGCTTACCCAACTGACATTTCTTGAACAAGCTGTTAGTAGGTTTCACCAATTTTGGAAGATCTCTTATAGCCTAAGTATTGCTTATCTTGATGATATTATCAAAATTCACATGACACATCCTTCTATGCCATAACCAACTGTGATCAACTTGAACAAATAAGCAGCTTTTACCAGTACCAACCAAGTGGAAGATAATACCTTTAGTTTTAGCACCGAATGCAATCTCTGTTCTAGATCTTTCAAAGAATTTGCATTTTCCATCCTTGAATCAGAGATCATAGCCTTTGTCCACCAACTATCCAACACTGAAAAGATTGTGCCTGAAACCTTCAACATACAGTACATTACCAGTTTTGTTTCTTCCATCAAAAGAAATAGTTCCTCTTCCTCTGATTCTACCTACAGAATTATCACCAAACTTCACCACTCCTCCTTCATACCTTTCCATGTCTATGAACTTATTTTTGTCACCTGTCATGTGGTGAGAGCAACCACTGTCAATGACCCAATCATTCTTTTCTTCAACTTGGGCAGCCAGAGCTCTTTCTACAACTTTATGATTGATAGATACAGAGAATATTGGTTCTTCTTCCTTGATGGCAATAAACACCCATTTACTTCCAGATTTGTTTCCTATCTCCGATTCATCATCTGTTACTCCTTCATTATCATCTTCTTCATGAACATAGTAACAATTCTTTTGGAACCTTGATCTGTTAGGATTTGGCTTTGAAAATCTTTCTGGACATCTTGAGGCAAAATGACCAATCTTATTATAGTTAAAACACTTAAAAGGCAATTTTCCTTCATACTTACCGGATTCTCTTAGTAGTCTCTTTGCAATGAGGGCTTCAAGTTGATCAGTTTCTACTTCTTCTTCCAGGTCTTTTCTTGCTTTTTCATACCATGACAGTTTCCTTGATGAGTTCTCTCCTGGATCAAATCCTTGTTTACCTTTCACAGAGGCACTGGCTTTGAATGCAGATTTAGTTTTGGGGGGATCATCTCCAAACTCAGTCATTTCAAAAGTAGCCAGTTTACCAGCCAATTGGTCTCTTGTGATAGTTGTATGGGCTCTGAATTCATCAATGGTAGCAACCTTGATTTTGTAAGAGGCAGGAAGGTATCTGAGAATTTTACCAACAATCTCATTTTCATCCAAGACTCCACCAGAATTTCTAATTCCACAAACTAGCTCATTCACTCTTGGCATGAAAGTGGTAATATTTTCATCATCTCTCATCTTCAGTTTTTCAAATTTCCCTTTTAGACTCTGTAACCTTGCACATTTAACATACTCGTCTCCTTCATGCAGAAGTTCCAGTTTAATCCAGATCTCATAGGCAGTTGGTAGGCCAATAACATTTGAGAGCTCTGAGTCAGTTAATGCACATAGAAGAGCCTCTTTGGTCCACAGATTGTTTTCATCATCCGTGATTTCATTTAGGGTTGTCAGACCACCCTGTGGAGGTACATATGCTTTTGTGACCATGGACCAATACGCCATTCCCATACACTGCAAGTGACATTTCATGTGACCTTTCCAAAGAGCAAAGTTGGTTCCATCAAACCTCGGACTATCCTTCTTGTATGACGACATCCTGGATCTCCTCAAGCGATTAAGCTCCTTTTAGAGGAACTTAGCTCTAATACCAATTGTTAGACTTAGGGCACACAACTGAGAGGGGGGTGAATCAGTTGTGTGAAACTTTCTCAAATTAAACACTTAAATCTTCTTTAGTGATTAGCAGAATATTAATCATGAATCATAATGCATTCAAATCAAAAGTAGAAAAATATCAACACATAAGACACCAAGATTTTGACGTGGAAAACCCGGTTAAGGGAAAAACCATGGGGTGATTAACCCAAGAATGTATTCTCTGTTAGAAGAATACAAAGAACAAAATGGCACATGCCAATTAGGGCTCACTGCCTGAGCACACTACTCACAAGGGGCTCACTGCCTATAGGAGACACACTGTCTACAAAGAAATAAGTATCACCTTCATGAACTGGAGAATAGCATCTTCACCATGCTTGAGTCAGTTCCATTTAAGCCCAATACTTCTGCTCTGCCTTTTGCACTTCTCCTCGCTACCACACACTCATCACCGTAAGACACACTTCAAAATGACTTCACAATCTTTTATTTATACAAGGCATCGACTTAGGAACAATCATCTAAGTTAGCAAACACCTACAAGAACATCCACAAGACATGTAATACATCCAGTCGGCCAGTCTCAAGAAGAACACCAATATTCGGTGGTTATTCTTCAAATGCAAACTCTAACTTTAATGCGGACCACCAACATGAACTGGACATGATTCAACGATCATCATAACCTTCCCTGAATCACCAAGAACATTCACACTTCATCATCCTACTAGAATTCTTCTCTCCTTCATCCGGAGCTTCAAGAACACAGTCTGTCATCAATATCACAAATGAATAGGCTCTTCTGGACCTTCAAACCACGAACCAATCTAGTTGATACTTCACAGGGATGTCCTCAAGACTCCCTTAAATCTACAGAATGGGATAATGAAATTCTAGATCTCACCGGACCTATCTGTGACACTTTGTCACCTCTGAACACCTGTCGGAACCGGTTCTACTTGAGCGACCATAACTTCTTAATATCTTCATGCGGACCTTTGAAACTTGACTGGAGCATCTCAAGACTTATATCTACAAACCCTTTAAACCGCATCCTCTGATCCTCAACCTATTGAGGACTTTTACCTTCTTGTCATCACTGTTCTTCACTGTTCCTGATTGAGACTAATTTTCTCAATATCCTCAGCACACAGCTCATCTAATCCTTCTCATTAATGCAACATGAGTATGTTGACATCAATGACAACACCAGGTAGGCCCATACTTGCAATAGTTTCTTCATCATCTTTAAGGCTTGTATATGACCTTGTGGCTTTGGTCTTCATCCTCTTTTCCCCTTTTCTGGATGTCTTGACTTCTGGTTTGGTAGCCTTTGATCTTTTAGGAATGGTAGGTGCAGAGCTCTTGGAAGATCTAGTCTGGGAGGAGAATTGTATCTAAATGTCTCCTTTCTTTGCTTCTTGTTTCTCTTTCTCAAGCTTCTCCATTTTCTCTCTATTTGCATCTACTGTCTCTTTTGATAAGCCAAATCTTTTAGTAATTTCTTCAACTTCCCTTCTTATTTTCCTCTTTATCTCTGATTGTCTTAACTCAACATGTATTTTTACACTTAGCTCTTGAAAGGTACCAAACCTTTCTACGTCGGTATCCTTAGGTTGGCTCAACAAGTGTTGAATATGTAGCTCCAAGATTTTTTCATCGACCTTGTATCCCATTGGCATTATCCACATAGTTCTTTGCTCAACTACCTCCATTAGGCATTGATCAATGTCAACCATGAAGCACACTGTGTCCTTGTATTTCTCAACTATGGACTGTGGTATTCTCTCTCTGGCTTGCATTATACTTTGGAAGTTCTTGAAGTACCCCCAGAGGGTAATGTTTTGGGCTTAAGCATCACCAAGTCCATACATGTAATCTCTGATCTGAATTGCAACCAGTTTATCATTTTTCCAAACCCAATCACTTGATCCAAGTAGCTCATTCATATAATAAAAGAATAGACATAGTATTAGATAACCATATTTAAAGGAATTCTTCTTATCCTTTTTGATCTTCTGCAGGTTTTCCAACAGTTGATTTACAAGAAGCTCACATAGATCATAGTCTACATCTTCCCTCAACATTTGATATGCTACATAGATTGTTGTTCCAAACACAAAATTATCCCTGCTCGAATGATAGATCATGTACCCAATTATCATTGAGGCAAACTTGACATATGGATCTGTGATGTCATCTATGGTCATTGCTTTTTTGTCAAATTTACATCTAATGGCTTCAATTACTGTTTGGTTCTTCATGGATTTAAGTGCAGGTAACCTGCCAGATGCATGCAGTCCAGTCACTAGCCTAATGGCATCTTTAGTTATCTTGAAGGGCCTCATTAGCCACATGAAATTATCATGCATCCTGCTTAGAACATACCGGACCCAATCATCTTCTGCAAAACATGGAAAATGTATGCAATGTCTGAAGTGTTTATCCCATAGGGCCTTGAATTTAGGTTTGAGTTCAAAATTCTCATCTATTAGCTGCTTGTGATAAATGTCCATCAATTTTGAGTCTCCAAATTCCTCAATGTTGGCATGGATATAAAACCTAACATCTTCTACATGCAATACTCTGTGCGAAATGCTAGAAAATGTGCCCAAAGGATCAACTTGTAGAGATTTATAAGGGTGTTTCTTGAATTTAGGATGCGGCCTATCAGAGATCTTGACAACCATTGGAGTAGCTATTTTGCAAGAGATTCAGAGAGAGATTTTCAGAATGAATGTACCTTTTCACGCTTTAGGGTTTGAAATAGGAGCTAGAACAAATTGATGGTTGAATTCATTTTTCCAGTTGATCTTGAGTGAATTGTAGAAACTTTGTTGCATAGCTCTTCTTTTCTTCTTCATGGGTGCAAGTGTGTAAATAATGAGTGAAAGAACCTTTTTATCCTTGCGCAAACCCTAATTTCCTTTTGTAATAAATGCACAACTTAAATTATCTAGTTGCCTTGTTTTGAGAGGGATCTTCTTGAATCACTGTGCCGAACTTAGAATCATTGTCAGTGAGCATTGACAATGTATCTTCTTTTCTTCAATCATGCCATAGGTCCACAGATCAAATCATTTCAATTCTAAATCATACTAGATCTGTCTATGAAATTCTACTTTACCAGATAGCTATCAGAACTAGATTAACTTAAGCAGTTATAAGTCTTGCAAAATTCCATGCGGATCTTTCACATTTTGATTGAAGGTTATTTGGAGGTTTTCTAAAAACCCTTTAATCCCCAGCATCAGATGTTTACTCAATGTGCCAAATTTAGGCACTAGCTGACTGGCTAGGGGAAATTATTTTTCTCTGTGACTCCCCCTGATCCAAAGCTCACCTTTTTAGTTTCCGGAAGGAATATCAACATCAAATTCTGGTGCAGATCCATCCCCAATAATTTTTGTACTCTTCTTCACCCAAATCTTTCTCATCTCCTTTTGAACTTCATCCGGATTCACTTTACCTTTCCCCTTATCTTGTTTCTGATTATGTTCCATCGAACCTTTTCTATCATGATTTCTACTTCTACAGATTTTGGCAATATGACCAGATCTATTGCAATTGTAACATACAACATCTCTTTACTTATTTGATTGATATCTTCTTAATCTGCATTGATTAGCCATATGTCCTATTCTATTGCATGCAAAGAATCTACCATTGAATGAATTATTTATTTGCATATTTCTACATTCATGAGATTTGTGACCATACCTTTTGCAATTAAAACATTGTCTAGAGAAGGATGAATTATTCTGATTCATTCTTATCCTGCATTGAGTTTCTCTATGACCAAAATTGTTGCAATTGAAGTAGTATCCATTGAAGGATGGATATCTTTGGGCATTTGGTTGCCTTATCAGAGGTCGTCCAGGCCTTTTTCTTTGATTTCTTGATCTAAAGTTCTTTTGACCAGATCCAGAGCTTTCACCTGTCTCATATCCCAAGCCACGCTTATCATTTACCCTCTTTTGGCTTTCAAGAAGAACTTCAAGTTGGGCTAAACTTATCTTAAATTTCACTTTGTATTCATTTACTTCTTGAAGATCTTGTTTAAGAGTGTCTAACTGATTCTCAAGTTGTTCTTCATTATCTCTAGCTTCTTCAAGATCATAATCAATATGCCTGATTATTCTATCCATTTTGTGGCAGTCCTCTATTTTCTCCTTTAGGGATTGTTTTATATTATCTTCAATTTTTCTTTTTTCTTCAATTTATTGGGTGAATCTCATAACCCCTGATTCCATTTCATGCCTCACCATAATGACTTCTTTTGACAGCTTCTCACATAGCTTATTTTTCTCATCCAGATCTTCATTAGTATCATTGACTTCACTCTTATTGGCTAATTTTTGAAGTAATTCCTTTCTCTTTTTCACAGAAATGCTAGGTTTTTCTTTTTAGCTCATTTATGAATTCATTAGCTTGTTTGAGTCTTTCTCTCAAATTATTGACTTCAGAGTGGGATTGTTCAAGATCATCTAGGGTAGACTGAAGTTGTTCCTTCATACCATATGCATCCATTGAGATTCCCAGATCTTCCTCAAGCTATTAGGCTTTGTTCAGAGGAACCTTGCTCTGATACCAATTGTTGGAAACAAGGTAGATAACTGAGATGGGGGGTGAATCAGTTATCTCAAAATTTCTTTAACTTTCTTTTCTTTTGTTATCTTAATAATCAGTGTTGCATCAAAACATGAAAGCATATGTAATCATAAGAACAGAAATAAAATCAACACACATAACACAAGGATTTTTACATGGAAACCCTGTTAAGGGAAAAACCACGTGGTGACTAACCCAAGATTGTATTCTCTATTAAAAGAATAAGGGAGTACAAAATGGCACTTGCCAATTAGGGCTCACTACTCGAGCACACTGCTCATAAGAGGCACACTACCTACAAGAGACTCACTGTCTACAAAACTTATAGAAGATAATCAAGTGTTTGAACTGATGAGAAGCATCTACAAATTCAAGAATTCAGTTCTGGTTAGGCACAATATACTGATCTGATGCACTTCATTCTTCCTTTGTTCAATGTTTATGTTCAATCACATACTGGACTTGAATTGTTGTTCCCACACTTATCCCTTCTTTTCTTCATACCTTATTACTTATACCAACACAACACACACCTACATACTGGAATCCATCTAGTATATATATCTGCATTAAGGATTTTTATCAACTTTCTAGTCGGTAACAAGAACACTGCAAGTAATTAATCTGTCAACTGAATACATGCTTGATTTGTGATGCATATCAAAAACATAAGCATAGAAGTCATTAATCATGTCGGCTAACAATGTATAATCTGTCAAATTGCTTGATCAACACCTTTTACTCATCCAGATTGAAGTCTGATACTCTGTCGGTTAGTTCTTCCTCTATCTAGTCTGCCTGATTGGAACCCAACACTCAAATGCTCATATCTTTTTAATGCTTTATCAATGGAGGCTAAATCTCTAGAATGTAGTAGACATGATACCCCTCTTGACTTGTCCAAGTCCGTAACTTACTGAGTTACACCATCTGAGAGATCCAGACCTGATTGTTGGACCTTGTTAGATACTTTGTTCTTGTTTACCAGACCAAAACAATCTTCAATCTAACTTTTGGTATAGGCATACTATGTACTGTGGATGTGTGGGATAGACTTTGTTGCCATCAATGACAACACTTATGAAACCACACAGTGTCTCTTTCCAACAATTAGTCCATGTGCACATGTAATTAAATATTTTAATATTTAATTAGCTAATATCCCCTCACCCACATGTCCTATGTATCCTCCAGTCAAATTAGTTAACTCATCAATCAAATTAGTTAACTCATTAGTCATTTCACTTAACTAATTAGTCCATTCAATTAACTCCCCAATCTATTATGTTAACTGGTCAATCAACCCAGTTAACTCCTCAATTAATTCTATTAACTCCCATATCTCAAAATAGAGCAAGACACTTGTCCTCTCCCTATTCACACAGATCCTCTCAAATTTCCTCAACTGTTGACCTTCTTATTCATTCTACACCATTGATCTTCTTTCTCTCAAATCTATAAATACAACCCCTATTCCTCCATTTGGATCCATTCAAGCTTTTATAAACTTACTCTACAGGCATCACAACACGCCTTTAGCACAAATCAGTCCATAGCTTGAGATCAATTGTCACACCATTATCACCATTATCATCGTATTATGAAGATCCTCTTCATTACAAAACCTATTAACAATCATTCTCCATTGTCATCTTAGAAAAAAGCAAGGAAGTGCACCTTCTGAGGGCTCTATTCATACATGAGATCAATTTGAGATAGGTGACAAATGGAAGTCACAGAATATAAAGGTTTGCTAGGTATTGTGTTCTTTGTGTTTGATCTTATTTGTTTCAATTTCATTGAGATTATCAGATGATTAGTTGTTTATGCTATTACTCCCACTTTTTTGATAACATCTACTGTATTAACAATAGTACCATCTAATTGAACTACACCCTTGTTCACAGGCTCATACTCTATTCCCAGCCTATCGGCAATATTTTTTAGCATAATAGAGGTACCTGCCCTAGAGTCTATCATACAATTATGTAATAATTTATCACCTATGATTAGGGAAACATACAATGGAGGGGGCTTGCTAGTTTTTCTTGTACTTACTTCCTCTTTTGGTTGACATAGGTTGGTTGGGGTAGCTGTCTTTTCTTTTGTTGTTTCAACAAAGGTTGAATGAATTCTATTAGAGCCTCTTGAAAAAGATTCCTCTGGGTTGGGATCAATAAAGCATCCCAAATGCTAACATTCAAATTTGTCTTCTTCATCTAGTCCACAATGCTGAAAGGTATCTGATTACCCTTCGGAGGTGTTTTGGTGACAACTAGGTCACTCCTTGACTCCTAACTAGATTGAAATTGTATTGTCGAAACTGTATCTACCTTTTCAACTATTTGATTTGCTCTCTTTAAAGGAATCTTGGGTACTTTCTCCTTAGTTGTGATTGTTGAAGACACTTTAGGTGTGGGGGCATGAACAATTTTTGGTACTGATGTGTCTTTAGTAGCTCTCCTCCTTGATCTTGTATTGAATGCAATAGGGCCAATGCCTTGACTCACACCACTATAGTCATCAAGGGTCTAGTTCATCAAGGTGGCATTGTCTTGCATCTTCCCTTGGCTCCCAACCATTCCTTGATTGGTATTAACTTGTTGTTTTGAACTTGTTGGTTGCTCTTGCATTATTAAGGCATGACTGAACTTTGGTCATGTGGCTGATTGCAAGGGTAACACCATCTTTCATCTTAGGCTATGTTGCTCTGAATTGGCACAAGAGGCCCTGAGTTGCTTTCTACATTAGGATTAACAACATTTAAGGGTATGATGTAACTAGGTTGCCCTTGTCTTTGCATGATACCTTGGTATGGTGGCCTATTCTATATTATAACCTTGATTGAAGGGTTGATATGTCTGGTTGGAGGGCTGATAACGCTTATTTGATTGTGTATTCTACCTCTTTATTGCCACTAACTCATTAGTAACACTTTGTAATAGGCTTTTGACCTCGTGTAATTAATTTGGGGGCACAGATAAAGAAGCTATGGAAGTGGTTGTTATAAGAATTGGAGCCACCATAGGCTAAATAGTAGGAGCCTTTGGAAATATAGGTGTCTGTTGAATGCTTTCACAATGGCAAATGAACCATGAACAACACCAAAATTCTTAGTCCAGCTCTCACTCAGAGCAGAGTGTCCCATTGGGCATGCCAGAAATTGTTATCACATAGAATTGCACCAAGCTTGGAGAGACTCCAAGAATTCTAATGACACAATAGGAATGATCTCAAGGTGTGGGATGTTGCAAGTTGAGATCAGACGTCCAAAGAAGGCTAGTTCCTCATTCTAAGCCTAATGCCTAGAGAAAACAAACTAAACCTAGTGCTAATACTATAGGGGGAAAGGGTTAGGAAGAAACTAAATTGAAATAAGCGCAATGCACCAAATTTGGTAGGTTGGCTGGAACTGACTCAACAGAGTAATAATATCATAGCTAGAAGGACTTACATAGACTAGATTGATTCCAATAGAGGCTCGGACAGATACGTAGAGGAATGAAAGGGACCGTTTTATCCACAATACATAGCTCACACCAATCCGAAGAGTAGACACAGTGCTAAAATCAAAAGAGAGAGGAAAAAATAATAGTTTATATTGATTATAGAGGTCAAATAACTATTACAAAAGAGGGAGTGATGCAAGAAATATAGACATAGTGTGATCAATTACATTCATTGTTGAATGAGACTAGAGACATGAGAGGCTCAAAAGAAGAGCATAGTCCATCAGATCTAGTAGTTCCTACAATTGCATTACAGAGCTTTGATTACAAAGATTCTCTATCCTATAGTAGCCTAGAAGAACAACCAATCCTGAATACATCTTTGAGATATGTATATATATCATTTCAACACTCTATTGTAGCAGCCATGGTGGGAAAATGAGAAGTCAATGAGAATAGACATCGACCATGCTGCATTAAATTTGTTCAGAAACCCCTACAAATTAGGGCAGAGCCCATACCCTTGTCAGGCCTGTAATCCTACAAATAGGTTTCTTGTGTGAATGAATGGAAGGCACATTGATGAGGGAATGCAGAAAGCCTTTGATTTTCCATTGCGAATAGACCCTGCATCTACATATGTACCCTAGCATTGAAGGGTTCACCGTTTCATCTACCCCCATTGTCCTAAGCCCATAAAAATTGAATGCTAAGTTGGTAGGGAGGGGAAACTTTTACAACACTTTAAATTTTTAACCCTTGAGTCTCTACATCTTCATCCTCATTGGCCCAAGTTGATTCCTTTGAATAATCAGCCTCTACAAAACTCACCAACTCAATTGAATGCTTTGGCGCCACCAAGAAGTTTGAAAATCCTGAGTTGAATTAGAACCGTAGGATGAGGGAATGGTTAGAAGATCGATGGCCCTGTAAGCTCCATAGTATTCTTTTATGTTTTACTTTGTGCTAATGCCTTAGGATATGTGGAAAGATCTCGTAGGCATGCAAAGAATCTTCCCTACAGGCCAGATTCCACCACGACACTAGGTCACCATTAGATTATTGGCCCCACTATAGCCTTCCTTTCTTCAACACTTAGTGCCATCTAAATGGGTGAGTCACTTCCTTTTAATAGTCATCAGTGGATAAGGGCCTACCTGGAAGATCTTGTAGAGAAGGCACGAGCCTGCCACTTGGCAACATCTCATAGCTGCACACTACATTTATGACATCAGCAAGATTCATAAGTGATGTTGCACTATCGTTAGATCGAGTCAATGATTCTATAGTCATAGGTCCTCCCCTGATGTACTTTACAATTGTATTCATTTCACAACTATGCAGAAGGGATGTGATGTTAGCCTTAGCAAGCTGTGGGCTCGTGAAATACTGCCATGTAGCACTGCGAGCTCGGAAGGACTTAAGACATAAGAAATGATGTTGACAAGCACTAGAAGGTAAACCTTAGGATGGGGGTCCGATCACTTCATGACATAAAGGATATAACTTAAGTGACTAGGCACTGAGAATAGATGATCAACTATGAATTAAAATAAAGGTAAGATCTGACCGTGAAACCTTAGGGTTTAAGGAGAAACAAGGAAAACCCTAAGAGGTTTTGGAGGGTTTGGACAATTGGCCTACATACCAGAGAGGGAAACACCTGGAATTAAGGATTCTTTAGACTATTTAGCTCATAGGGAAAACTAGTATAACAGTAACATTAATTATTGTTTGATTTGAAGTTAATTATTGTGCACATTCAATTATTTCTTAAGTCATGTAGGCATTAGAATAAGAATCTCTTATGTTTTGCGTTTACTTTCCAATTTCTAGCATACACATTTTGGCATGTCTGGTGATCTAACCATCACTTTTTGCAATTGTTTTTGAGGTCCTTTTTTGCATGCTTATGCTCTTTTGGGGAAATTTTGAGGTTACACTTTCACAGAGCACCTCACAACACAAAACAGACCTCACGGTTACATCAAGAAGGGCCAAGAGGTGAAGAAAAACATATAATTTGACCATTTTTGTTGTAGGTGAAATTTGAGCAAATGTTTGTAGGGAAATGAGCAATGTTTCCAATAGTGAACAGTGGTTTCTGGCAGTCAATAGTGCTTTCTGGCCATGAACAATGCTTTTCGATGATGAACAATATTTCTGGTGGTGAACAGTGTTTCCAATGATGAACAATGTTTCTGGTGATGAGAAATGTTTCTAGTAGTGAACAATGTTTCTGGTAGTGAATAGTGTTAGTTGATAGTGAACAATGTTCTTAGGCTGTGAATAGTGTTTTCAGGCTGTGAATAGTGTTTTTAAGGCTTAAAATAGGTTTATTTTTAAAATTGTTATGACTTTTGCATATCATGTTAGTTTTTTATGTTTTTATAGGTGTCAAAAAGTGGATTCACCCAACATCATAGTGGTATAGGCCTAATTAGAAGATTCAACGCAGAACATTAGGTACAATTAGTCAAAGTCAACCTTGTAGGAGTCAAGGACAACACTGAGAGGGGGGGTGAATCAGTGTTGTGTGAAATTTCTAATCTTTTTGCAAACTTTAACTTGCAGAGTACAAGGAGAGAGAGCTATCATTGATTTCTCACATACATGTGCACATAACTGAGAATGAAAAACAAAAACTCATGAGTAAAACATATATCCACAGAGAGAAGATCAAGACACAAGAATTGCACGAGTGGAAAACCCTCCAGGGGTAGAAAAACCACTCCAGAATTGCCTCACTGGCTTAACTGATAAACATGCCTCACTGGCAATACAAATTGTCTCACTGACAAATATTAAGGTCACACTGACCTATAAGCCTCACTGGCTAATACAATGCCTCACTGGCAAACCAAATCACCAATAGAAGTTATAAAACAAATCAGAGGAATACTCTGTTTCCATTCAATTCTCAATTCCTTCACACCTGCATAACAATTCAGCTAATTATCTCTGCATTACAAACCCAATATCATCTTATCATTATTCTTTTCTCTTCAAAAGGATTTATTAGAAAATGTCTTCATTTCTCTGTTCAATTCCACACCCACTTCCTCTGTCAATGTGAAGCCAATTAATAAAAAATACCTCTCAACAATCTGCAAAATCATTTTCATATGACCTTTCATATTCTTCAAAAGAAAAACAATCCCGTGTAACAAAGTTGATTTGACTTTGCATCTAAAACATATTATTCCATCTTCCTCAGTCTTGTTGAAGCACCTGGAAATTCTTTTCAAAAACTTCACATAGCAAAAATTACAATATTTCATTTTCTCTGCAAATGACCCTTCAAATTCTAGACAAGATAATTCAGTGATTTTCAATATTACCACTGTCAGAAATAAAATCAATCTGTTATAAAGAAAACATTTCACAATAACCCTGCAATCAATTGATCTTTCATTTTTATTTCTCTTCTTCAAAAAAATCCATCTGTAAACCCATTCATATTCCCTGCAAGAAACAAAATCATCTCTCCAATCTTCTTTTCAAAACCTTTCACCTTCTTTTCAATTTTCAGATTGAATGTCTTCAATAATTTATTTTTCAATAAATCAATTTACCTCAACAAAGCACCTGTAAACATCTCACAGAAAAATCCATCTCCAAACAAAATCATAATATATCTTTTCAAACAAAATTTCTTTCATCTTCTCTGCAAACATGATCCTTCATATTCTTTTCAATAATATTCTTCATATCCCAAAAAAAAATCTCCTCAAAATTTTTTTGATGTTTATCTCTTTTGTGACTTCCAATAGACAAAAATATCTTCATAAAGATTTTTCCTTGTTTTTAGAAAAAACAATAAAAATCTTCTTAAAAAAAAACTCCTTACATTTGTCACATAAGGACCGACCAAAAGGAAATTACTAAGTTTTTAAAAAGGAAACTATTTATATTTGATTCGGGCTTAAAAGAAATTCTAAACTCTTTACACATTTTCAAGGAAGAAAAAAGCTTTTTCCTTAATGCCTTGGCCTCATACAAAACCGTGCCTTTTTACCTTTTTGGTGGTGACAATTTTAAATTCAAGAACATTGAAAGCCCGCCAATGTAAAGGACTTGCTCCATCGGTGAAAGAAGGAAAGGGGCCAGTTGCCCTATGGTCATTTTAACCCTTCTGCAGGTTTCCTTTAGTGAGGTGACTTGGGATATCAAGTCAACAGTAGATTAGAACAAAAGTGCTCTCCATGAATGAGATAAATGACTTGGGATATTTGATGTTAAACAATCTTTTAGAGCCCTTGAAAAACTTCCTTGAAATACACTTACAATACTAACATCATGGATATCAACATCAAATGTTAGACAGATATCAAGCCTTCACCAACTCCACAATCTGAAATGTAAGTAGCTATGTACAAGCACAAAGAAACAAGAGATTATAAATCACTTGATTGGCATCATGTAATATTGAACACCAACTCTGAAGATATCATTCCATTAATGATCAATGGAGCTTCTAAATAATAAGGCATCCTTGATGATCAACTGAGATTATATGAACATTTTGAACAATACCAACTCCTTGATGTCCTAGCAGCTCAACCTTAATGCATAACATCTATCCTCTGATAAAGATCCTTGATGATAATGACAATCTTAAACAAGATCATCAGAACTGCATTCCACCAATGAGAGTGAGATAATTGAATGTGAATGATAATGTGAATATTCAACATTTGAAGCACAAGTATCATATATTGTTCAACTAAGATCCTCTCAACCTTTGATATCACCTGTCCATAATATGTGAGCATTAACAAATGATGTAAACAAGTAGATCAAACAAGATAACCATGAGTCTTGTATCTGACATAACCTATATCTGTGAACATGAAACAACTCTGCATTAGACCCATTTGAGCTCTTATATGATCAACATCCTCAAACACATCACTGACATCCTGATGTAACTCAATCTTGAGAATCTATTCAAGAAGCACTGACATCCTAATGTAACTCAATCTGAATGATACAACACTTTATCATACTGAACAAGCTGTGATATGACAATAGAAAGAACACGTGAGATGTGATACAACACTTTACCATACTGAACAAGCTGTGATATGACAATAGAAAGAACACATGAGATGATGTCTCCTACTCAAATGTTTACCAATATCAACCCTGCGCATGATGATGATCTTATCAAAACATGAACTAACATTATTCTTCATAACTCCTGGCTATCTTGATGATATTGATGTCCTGATATGAAGATCAATCCCAACATCTATGACAACCTAAAAGAACACCTTTTTTTGACATCAATGACAACCTGACTCCATCAAACCTTTCTTTTCAAATGTCGTTTGCTCATAACTTGTGTAAAACTTAATGAAATTTGATGATTTTTTTGAAAGTGCTTAGAATTTCACGTAGAGTCTGCTCATTTCATCTATTTCTATATCAACTCATAATTTTCAAATTTTATCAAATTTAACCCTATTTAGCCTAACACTTATTTTGTAGCTTTCACATGCCAAAGATCAAACCATTGAAACTATTCACAAATTGTTGCAAATTTGCTTGCCAAAGAAGTAACCATTGAAATTGCTAACAAGTTGTTGCAAATTCGCCAGTCAAAGACATCTTTTTTATCACTAAACTAGGCACTTAGTCTAATCTAGGGGTAGAAATTGAACATTGTTTGCTATATCTAGAATTTTGTATGTGTGTATGCTCTCTCCTCGCATTGAAAAGTGATCTTGGAGATCAGAAGCACTACTAAATTTGTTTGCTCACAGGTCAACCCACAATAGTGGGTTACACTTTTGTGGAAGAAGAAAAATTGAAGCTACCAAAAATCTCTAGTGGACACCTTCTTTCGAAGGTCTTTCCTTCGAACGAAGGCCCTATCGGCCTTATAAAAACTTAAAATAATAGAACCTTCATTCGAAGGAGGTCTTCGAACAAAGGTAATTGAGCACCAAATTAAAATAATAAAATAATTCCTTCAATCAAAGAGGGTCTTCGATCCAAGGCATTATTTTAATGTTTTAAAAAAAAAAAGGTTGAAACTCTCAAATGATATTTTTTTGTCATTTAAGAGCACAAATATGAAAGGAACCCATGGACGAAGGTGACAGGTTCGAAGGGGACAGGTGGAAGCACTGCGATAGGTGAAGACCCCACATCATCATACACATAGAGCCCACAAGTGCATAAATTTGCCACCATTTCTATGTATATGCAAGTGTCGTTTGAAATGGATGCTTGCCATGGGGTCATCCCACAATAATGGGTCACACTTTTTGGCCAAACTTAACATTGAAATCAACATTTTGAACTAAATCTTCACTTTCTGATAGCTATAGCCGCTAAACCATTAGGAATTTGAAGATGATGTGAACTAATGATTTGTGAGATTTTGTTTGTAGATTCTAAATATATATATTTTAAAAAAATTAGAGTTAAATTGTAAAAAAATGTGTGTCTCCTTCGATAACTAGTTTTTAATAGTCAACAACATTTTTTTAAAGTGATGTGTATTTTGTAGCACATAACTTTTTTCCTACAAAGGATAAAATTCTGATTCTTTTGAATTTAGATTGGTAACACTGATATATAGGGCATGCATTTGGTTTCATAATGTTTTGTTGAATATTTTTTTAATTAACTTTTGAAGTCAAACCAATTATAATTTAGACATAAGCATATTTCGTAAAACATAAATTTTTCTGTATCTATCGAAATTCAATTTTTCTTTTTTTTTGTTGAAATAAGGACATCAATACCTATGGCATAAATATTTTTCAAATTTTTTTCACTAATTTACTAATATTCCATGTGTGTAGAATAGAGAACTTGATGTTCGGTGAAAAACTTGCATTCACAAAAAATAAAAAATAAGTATAATAATCAAATTAAATATATTTAAAATTATACTTTTTGGGAAGCTTATAATAAGGACTACATACTTACAAAACATAAATTTTAAATGAATTCATTTGATCCCCCAAAAGGTAAATCAAAAGTGGTTTTTTATCAACATTTTGATAGGTGTAGAGGAGACTCCATTATAGGTATGGTTTAAAACTAGTGGCGTTCTATCCAAGGGGATTTGAATCTAAGGGGGTTTGATCAAACCCTTTTCAATTAAAACCCTTTAAATGGAACCTTTCAAGGATTAAATCATTATATTTCTAGAAATATGTGATTTCAACAAAAATTAGGATGTCCCAGAAAGTGTAACCCATTATTGTGGCAGCACCCCGTGAACTCATGTATATGCTTGCTGACAAGGGCTTCCATTAGAGAAAATGTGGTTCCATT
Organism: Cunninghamia lanceolata; assembly: GCA_027924645.1. NCBI lineage: Eukaryota > Viridiplantae > Streptophyta > Pinopsida > Cupressales > Cupressaceae > Cunninghamia > Cunninghamia lanceolata. The sequence goes on from BSBN01000870.1 coordinate 7,961,353, forward strand.
ATAGTCAATAAAATATAGAAATTTTTCTTGAGATAGTTAAAGAACTATCAAACCCTAGTTTGCCAAACTAGGGTTTGTCAAACCCTAGTTTGGTAAACTAGGGTTTATCATTACAGTTAATAAAATATAGAAAATTTCCATAAAATACAAAAAAATTGCTTGAGACAGTTAAAGAACTATCAAACCCTAGTTTGCCAAAATAAGGTTTGTCATTATAGTTAATAAAATACAAAAAATTTGCTTGAGACAGTTAAAGAACTATCAAACCCCAGTTTGCCAAACTAGGGTTTGACAAACCCTAGTTTCAAAACAATATCAAAGTTTGAAAAGATGAATTTAGTTTGTCACCCTAATTTGACAAACCCTAAACTAAGGTTTGACAAACCCTAGTTTGAAAAGAATATCAAAGTTTGAAGAGATGAATTTAGTTTGTCAACCTAATTTGGCAAACTAGGGTTTGTATTCTTTTGCTTATTCTTCCCTTGAACTTGGGCAAAATGTTTAGCTTCATTAGTACTTATGCTATTTCATATTTTCTTTTCCCCTCACTTTAGGAACATGTTTGGTTTCATTGATCTTCATGGTTACTTTGTCTATGGTATTTGTAAGTGAATTAGGGAATTTTTCAGTTTTTAATGTCTAATTCAACTATAAATGCAATGCCATGAACAAGTCAACTATGACTCTCAATAATAACAAGTCTTTTAAACCAACATGGTTTGAATTAGAACTATAGATTCAAGACCATATATACAACACCCACATGAATTTCTATTCGCATTCAAATTAGGGTTTTTTCATGCCACCTTCTCAACCTTATAACCTATTCTCTCTATTTGGATAACTAATAATAGAGAACCATGTTATGAAAAAAGAATCTATTTACCATGAAAACTACTCTTGAGCTCTATGCAACTATGAATGACTATAGCTAAAAGACTCCGATTTCATTCAATAGCCCACAACTTTGTAAAAAAGGCTCATTTATTATTTATGAAATCATGCCTCTTAAATTTCTTAACAAATTACAAGATAATTACTTATATTCATTGCAATGAGACGTCTATAGCCACACAACCAATCTCTCTTTTTGCACCTGGAGGCAAAGAACCAGTTCAAAATTTGTAACTACTATATGTAGTTTAGATGTATCATGTTCAGCTTACTATGTGCTAGGTATCAAAATCCCTTATCTTATTTTAATTATTTCATGTTATATGACAATAGAAATCCATTGGTGGCACTTGCTAAAAATAATTTAAAGATATATGTAAATCTATTTCCAAAAAATTCTAACATGTAGACATGCAATTGTTATTAATAATGTTATCAACAATAATTTGATGTTGATGATGTTGGTCAAATGTAATACTAAATTAAAGTGTCTTATGATTTTACTTTGGCTAGGACTAGTTCAATTGACATATCAATTACCTAGATAGGGTTAACCACTAGAACCTAGTGAACCATACATAAACATACGGTCAAATCATCTCATGATGAAACAAATACCTATTGAGTGATTAGCATCTATATGTTGTAGTAAAAGGTTCCAATGATAAAACAACTTGTAAATGAGTCTTTAGGAATTTATAAATTATTTTTGAGAATTAGATCAATCCTCATGACCCCAAGAGTGCTTTAAGTGTGCAACATCGTTCTGATTGCAATGAAATGTTAACCTCAACAAAAACATGTACTAATTGCCTCATAGCACTAAGGGTGACCAATTTGAATTTAATCAATTTTATATAATAATTATCTCATGAGTCAATGTGGGTTCCACACAAGACAAGTCCAAGACTTCAACAAGGCTCATAACAAGTGTGTTAACTCAACCTTTGAGGGCTTTAACCTAAACAACTATTAATTTGGAATGGTTTATCACAACCCAACCACCTGCAATTAGTATTTAAGAAACAACTCTTCATAAGTCTTTAATAAAATAAAAGCTTGTGACCACACTAAATCACATTTTCATTCTCAAATAATTCATTAGATTAATATAGCAGTAAAACAACTAGAGCAATGTTAAGCCAAGAGGGGAGACTATTGGTCATGCACTTTATTGGAAAGCTAAATGACATAAAGAACAAATATTCAATTTATGATTATAAATTTATGCTATTAAATATATATACACATTGAATAAGTGGATGTATTAAATGTTACCAAATAAGTTTCTTTTGTATATATTGGTCATTATGCACTGTAATTTATTGAGAATCAATGTAAATTTTGAACTAGAAGCACATAAAATGGTTTAAATTTTTGTAGAGTTACCAATTTGTGTTGAATCATAGGAGTAGTAAATACAACTACATAGTAGATATGTTGAGAAAGAGAAGTGCATTGAGATCACATATATGAGAGTTAAAGTTATAATATTTAAAAAGATGAAATTTTATTTAACATAATATCAATTTTGGGGAGGCATGTTAAAATATAGTTCAAGTCAAGATATGATACATAGTGAGTGGACTACTTCATTCTTGACATGGGTTCTTGTTAAAGATATAATATTTATGTTTATCGTAAGGGTCAATGCAAGAGAGATTGATTAGAGAAAATCCTATTGGAAGGATGGATAGAGACATTAGAGTGGACAAGACATTGACACTTTTGAGGAAGAAATTATTGGTCATAAATGAGAGTTAAAATACAAAGGACTACATATAGAAATGTTAATTTTATTGGTTTGGTAAAGGGGAATTCAAGATTATGGATTGTATAATCTCTTACAAATACTAGATTTAATTCATGGAATGATATTAACATCAATTATTTTGGGAATAATGAGGAGTCAACACTATAGATATTTATTGCTTATAGTAGTATAAATGATATATATAAGATGTCATATTTTATACCATGTGAATAGACAAGTGATGCTTCACTTACGTCTATCTTATTTTTCAATGAGATTGTTAGGTATTGCCTAGTATACCAAGAAGTGTATTATTTGGATAGTGACACAATTGTAGTTTACATGTATTTATGTATATATTTATGTATTTTTTTATGTTTCTTGTATTAGACATGCTATAAATCATATTGAGTTACCATGGAAATCTATGAATGTATTGTATAGTCATTGGTTGTATCCATGTTCTTAGTGTGTAATGTTCATTATTTTATATCTTTAATTGTCAAACCTATTTGCTATAATGATTTCAAAAGAAATCTCTTTATCTCTCTCTCCATTGGTAAGTGTGTTCACAAAGGAAGAAAGTGTATGGAGTAGGAATGACTTAAATGTTTTGTTGCACACATGGTATTCATTTTTATGACATTGATACATGTGACAATACACGTGTAGATTTGGAAAAGTTAAAATATCTCTCTCTCTCTCTCTCTCTCTCTCTCTCTCTCTCTCTCTCTCTCTCTCTCTCTCTCTCTCTCTCTCTCTCTCTCTCTCTCTCTCTCTACTTTGAAAAGGAAAAGAATCATCCATGCATTTTAGAAATGAAATCTTCCCTCTTGTTTAACTATTTAAAATGTATTGGAATATGATAATGCTATTGGAAATGCACTTCATTTATTTAATTATAAATTCTATTACACATATATATGTGTTATTGAAAGGTTAACATAGGTAAATATAACTTTCTAGATTAAAACATATATGTGTTAAAATATATGTGCCATTTTAAGAGGACATGTGACTTGATGATATATATACTCGCATAAAATGTACATATTTTTTAAAAAAATTATTAGATTCAACACAATCTATGTACGTAAAATTAAATTGTTTGAAATAGACAATTATGTGTTTCAAATTATACTTACAAAACCTTATTTATACCGAACTATAGCTGCATTAGGATGGCCATGTTTAACCAATTCTCTACAAGATGACTGATATGTCTCACCAACACCAGTGATAACTAGTGTCTACTTTGGAAGTTGTGGAACAACATCAACATACACACCTACATCAGAGAAGAAATTATATGTTGATATAGGCGAGCGCAACACAACATCCCTATCTACTCTATTCTAGGATGTGTATGTTGATACATTTGTTCCACAGTCAAAAGTAGACAATATCATGTTATGATGTTGGTGAGACATATCAGTCATCAAGTGTAGAGAATTGGTTCAACATGGTCATCCTAATGTAACTATCTAGAGGTATAAATAAGGTTTTGTAAGTACACATTTTCAAAAAAAATTAGTAGATGACATAGTCTAGATGTAAAATTAAATTGTTTGAAATAGACAATTATGTGCTGAATTATACTTACAATTTAACCTTATTTATTCAAAACTATAGTTGCATTAGGATGGCCATGTTGAACCAATTCTCTACAAGATGACTGATATGTCTCACCAACATCAGTGATAACTAGTGTCTAGTTTGGAATTTGTGGAACAACATCAACATACACACCTACATCAGAGAAGAAATCGTATGTTGATAGGCGAGCTTAAATCACCAGGGATAAGTGAGCTCAACAAGTCAGAAGCAAGAAATTGTATGTTGATAGGCTCGAGCATGTAACACAACATCCCTATCTACTCTAATGTAGGTGTGTATGTTGATACATTTGTTCCACAACTTCCAAAGTAGACGTGCTAGATCAATGATGTTGGTGAGACATATCAGGACCATCAAGTGTAGAGAATTGGTTCAACATGGTCATCCTAATGCAACTATAGAGACCTATAAATAACCTATTAAATGTAAGTATAATTCTTGACATACATCTATTTTGAAAACAATTTAATTTTCTGTGTAGACAAGGTACATGTTCATCTACTAATCAAAAGAGAAGATAAAGTGAATGATTTGGAGACTTGAACTTCCTATCATTATTGTGCCCGAAGCAGTGATATCAACTCTCTGTTCATCTTGAATTTCATCTTGTGATCAACGAGGCTCCATCATTCTTTCCTTCTTGAAGTGGTCCTTTAAGTTATTGCACTTGCTTTTCATGTTATCACTTACATTTCAAACATGTAAATTTTAATTTTTTTCACTTAGTGAACTAGAATGTCTATTCCTGGCTTGGATATGTTAAATTTCAAAATTAATTTTTAGATACATAGTACTAGATGTGCACACATGTACATTGGAATAAGTAATTTATTGTTGTACACAAAATTTAGGTCAATATATATATCATGGCACATGCACCACCACCTCCTGGACCTTCTATATTTACACATACAAATACTAAGATTTAGAAATTGATAGGTGTTCTTTATGACCCCAACACAATAGGGGTTTATATGGACACATGTCAATCAATTTTATCTAGCTTGTAGCACATTTGGCAGAGTCTAGGAGATACTTGTGCTTATTCGGGTGATACTCTTGCTACTATTCTTGTCCAGATGCGAAAAGAGGTTACTAGAGATGCTTCTCTTGCTTCTGTTCAGCTTAGTGTCTCGAAAGAGACTATCAAATCCTAATGTTTCCCATATTATGTTGGTAGGCCTAATGTGAGGGGCTACCAAGTGACTAGATGTGTAGAACCTCTTATGGCCCTGTTGATATATCCACATTTTCTTGTTACTCATGGTCGTTATCCCAATAATGACCAAATTCCTTTATATTATGCACAACAGTTATATGGAGTGGTACATATGGGCCTCAAGGTCAACTACTTGTATTTGCTAGCATATTTTGGTCAAGGGAGGGGTAGGGTTGTTGATAGAGATGCCTATCGTCAACCAGATTGACAGGCTCTAGTTTATAGGGCCTTGGTTGGGGAGAAGATGCCTGCTATCTCCCCAGCCCTAGCCCCTGTTAGTGATCAGGTTGTCATTGCTTCCCAAAGGGAAGTAATCGACAGTGTTGGTGATATTGTAGCTGCCACATCTATTATATCTTCTAATTGTGTGGGAAGATATTTGATGAGTCATCCTGGATGATCTAGACCATTAGATCATGCTACTGATCCTTATGCTATCATGGGTGTCCCTTCACTCGTAGACATAAATGGTCTTATAGGAGACCATATGCTTTGGACTACAACAAGTTGTCTTTCTAAGGACCTATTGGAGTCATATGCTTTTATTGCATCAAATCTTTGTATCCATTTACATGAGGTTAGAGGACATGTGGGTAGAGCTTCCCATTCATAGATTGGGTAACAGTCTAGTCAGGCTATGAGACCTTCTCATCAGGTGTCTGGTAGTACTCCTTATCCTGATCCACCCATAGATCATTCAGCTGCTGCAGAGGCAAATACACCTACCCCTCGTGTTGAGCATCAGACATCCCAGCCCTCCCTAGATTCACTTAAGGAGTTGTAGTTGTAGATGGGATAGTCAGGTTATGTGGATGTGCTTCTACATTTAGGCTCTTTGATGCCATCTTGCCTACATAGTCCACTTCACTCTTCATTACTTGAGCTAGCCAAGGAGGCATTGGATACAATCATTGCAGTAGATCCTACAGCACCTGATACATAGGTATGTATATGCATATGTGCATGCATCCATGATTTAAAGTTTTGAACTTGAATTAAATTAAGTTAAATTACTTTTCTAGATAGAGTCCTAATGCAGTAACATATATATATATAGTAGGGGTTAGCTCATGTTACACCTAGTCTGGAGATGGACCGTGTGCGCAGGCATGATTCACCCGATGGTAGTAATGTTAGTGGACAGGTGAGTTTTAAATTTTTAAATCATGTACTTACATGTGTAAATGCATATAATTTGTATGTGTACATGTACATATATATATTTAACATTATTCTAATTTTTAACATAATTTGTACACTTTTATGTACATGTGTTGTACTATCTCCAGGGCTCAGTGCATCCATCAGAGCAAGATGCTCACTGAAACTTAGGTCACTCAACTCGCAGCTGACATGATGACCAGGCTATTGGTAGAACTGCCTAGACATGTTTCTCTAGATATTTCTCTAGATATATTTGTTTTCAGACATTTCTATAGATACATGTGCACATGTGTGTTTGTGGACATTTCTACATGTTTGTGGACATTTATACATGTTTGAGGACATTTCTATCTACATATTTTTTTAGACATTTCTCTAGATCTACATGTTTTCATCTACATTTCTATCTACACATGTTTGTGGACATTTCTACATGTTTGTAGACATTTCTATCTACATTTGTAGCACATGTTTGTAGACATTTGCATGTTTGATGATACTTTTGTGGACATGATTTATGTTAAATGATGATATATAACTTAAAATGGAATTGATTACATGTTCAGATGATTCAATACATTTATATCATGGACATAAATTTTTATATGTTTGACATGAGATATACTTTGATATCATTAGAGGGACTATCACATGCTTATTCAATATCTAGTTGTTCAGTGCAATACCTTAACTGTTGAACATAACATCTAGTTGTTCATGCAATAACTAGTTGTTAAGTATATAGTAGCTATTTGTGGACTTATATATCTAGTCCCTTATATGTAGTACCATGTTAGTTGTGTTTGTAGTATGTATCTAGCTACCAATACCTGTGGTAGATCATATAATTCTTATAAAAAATTAGTTTGTAACTTTGTACATTTATGTTTATTTTTAATGCTTTATGGTTGCTACTTGGATCTTTTTATTACTAAAAGATTTAAATTTTTGAACTACCCCTAAGTTGGTTTTCATAATTTAATATAGTTAAATTTTCTTTCTTTTTTACAAGTACTAATGTATAGAACAAATTTATTACAAAGATAGAAAACAAATTTGTAAGTAAATCTAATCTAAACAATAGTAAATTAATGTTTTTAAAAATGAAAAGTGTAAATAGATATATTACCATCTATTTAATTACCATTGGGAAACATATGCCTACACACTCAATTAACACATTAGGTGTATTTACACAATACAAGATAGTCAAGAAGCACAACATATAAAACCCAACCTGATGGCACTGTCTTTCTTGTCACTTCATAATTCACCTTCAGAAAATTAACTACAAGAGCAAAATAGGAAAATAATAGGAAACATAAATTAGAAGAGATAGGAACTATAGGAAATAAGATATATTTTTATTATTTCATAATTACTGTCCAATACAAAGCTAGAAATTGGCCATACAATCGGCCTCTCTTATATAGAGAATTAAATAATCACAAGCCAAAATCTAAATCTTCTCCAATACTATCAATCCTCTCAAAATACCATTCTGCTTCCTTTACAACCAACCTTCTCTATTTCACAATGATCGACCTTCTTCTCAGACCGTCGACCCTCTTTAACTTGGCCTTATTTTCTGTTGTCATTCTACCTTCCTTCACTCAACCATCGGCCAATATATCTCCATGTGAATGGAGCCAACCATAACAATTCAGCATCAACAATGAATGCTTTATGCACGTTACTGCGCCAAGAAAAGACACACGATGCCTACGACCAACATGCAGAAGAAATTATGACAGACACTGTTAAAATAAATATCCCATGACACCAAATAAATACAAAGATGTAATGAACAATGATCATGCATATAGTGTTTGCAGAGGAACAAACCATAAACTACCACTGCTGCCATAAGGAATTGGAGTTGCCAGAGGGAGATAATACAGAAAACCACAATACAACATGACTACCAATAGTTATAAGGATTTTAAAAGAATATTAAATGTTGTTTCTAATTCAGATGATCTCAAGAAGGGAATAAAAATCAAATATGCCAGCTGGGACCATCCTCCATATACACGATAGGAGGCTTTTATGCCTTTCTAAATCTAGAGATAACAGATAGCCACAACATCCCCAAAATAGTAGAAATTAAAATCTAATAAAAGTCAACAAGAGGATAAAGAAAGCCAAGAAAGAAATATCCTAGCACAAAAGGTGATAGGGGCGACATAAGCCAACACCAAAAATGTAGGAAGGAAGAAAACCTACTTTATTCACCAATAAACCAAAATGTTAAAGACAAAATAAAACCAAAATTGTGAGAGACATGATGCTGCTGCATCAAACTCCCAAGTAGAAAAGAGATCATGAGCTCTAGATCATGAGTCTCATCCAATCAAAACTTATCCACCTTCAGTCTTTCTTTCTCTTTTTCCATGATCATGCTAGAAGAATAAACATGTTTTCCAAACTCTGTGACTCCCTCCTCAACTTGAGCATTCTTAGATAGCTTTGCTAGAGTTTACTTACACACATAATCTTACTCAAATCAACAAGTCTAAATATCTTCACATTTACTTTCCCAAATAGTTCCACTTTCCTGAACTGTCTATTTACTTCACCAACATCATACATAGCCTTATGCAAATCTACAACCACTATTTTATGTTCTCCTTTTGCAATAACTATACTACCTAACAGAAGATCATTATTGATTCCTTCATTCTCATCACAATCCTTAATGTATTCATTGGAACTTACACTCACTATTCTAGGATCATGCCCAAACTCTTTATCAGTCAACATAGAAAATGAATTCACAGCATCTTTTTGGAAGACATCCACAATTACCTCTATTTTAATCGGGACTCCATTGTTTTTGTTGATAGCTACAACCTTCTCTTCTATTGTACTTCTTCCTTCATTGGCAATCTTCATCCCCCACTCTTGCTCTATCTCCAAGAATTTTATCCACAGATTATCGGTACTATCATGGCTTTTTGCTCCTCTTTCTTCGTCCACCTCTATCATGTGCTCACTATGAATCTCTTTGCCTTCACCATCTATACTCTCAGCTGCAACATTATCTACTTCTAAAATTTCTAACTTTACTTTCCCCTTCTTTAGTTCTCATGCCTATATCATACCATTCTTCTGTTGTCTATTCCTTCTTACCATTATTCCCATTTAATTCATCCTTTGTATCCATTCCATACTCATCTTGAATCAAATCCATATGATGACTTATGCTTCTAATAGGAGGCAATTCATTATGTAAATCATTTGTAACAATATCCATATTCTCATTCAACATATCTTGTATCTTCGTAGGCAAATCATCCAACTTTATAGAAGTTATTACACATTATGGTTTAGGAACCAAAGCAAAACCAATTTCTTCATTCTTCACATATTTCAAAAATTCTTTACCACTTACCTGATTACATCTGTTGTCCTCTTCTTTCTCCTTTATGGGCAGCAAGGTATGCTTCTCTCCATCCTTCATAATGGTATATGTATTCTCCTTTCCATCATGGACTAAATTTCTGTCAAATTGCCATGGTCTCCCAAGCAAAACATGGCACACATCCATAGGCATTATATCACACAAAACACAATCTTTATAACTACCAATCTGAAAATCAACATAGGCCTACTCACTAACTGATATTTGATGGCCTTTTTGTAACCAGGTTACCTTATATGGAGTTGGGTGTTTAATCCTTTTAAGATTCAGCTTTTCGACCATTTTAGTGGCAACAATATTGTTAGTACTACCACTATCTATAATGAGCTTACAACATTTACCATGTGACTTACACTTTGTTCTGAACAATGCTCTCCTTTGAATTTAACAGTGCTCTCTTAAGCATTAAAGACTCACCCAATTCTGCTCCATCCTTGTGATGCATCCAAGATCCCACACTTTCTTGATCAACATGAACAATTTGATTGCTTCTCTCAAACTTAGAATGTCCTCCTTGGGATGATTAAGAGCATTCCCAACTCTTATGTCCATATTGATTGCACGTGTAACATTTTCCAGCAAATCCTCTTCCTCTAACTGGTGAACCACCTCTGTTTTGGAAACCACCTCTATCATTGTTGGTTGTCCCACTAGAACTTCTAGCCTCTTCACTTTGATGGTACTGTTGTCCCCAATTTGTTTGTTGTTCTCTTTCCCTAAAACCTCTTCCTCTCTTCTTCTCTTGTTGACTTTGTTTTCTTTGCAACTTCTCTTCTACCTTTGAGGCAAGTTGGTAAGCCTCTTCTAGGCTCCTAAGAGACAAAAGACTCATCTCATCTTGTAGACTATATCTTAAACCATTCACATAATGGGCTATCTTCTCCACATCTTCTTCAACATGCCTAGATCTAATTATAAGCTTGTAAAACTCTTCTGTATAATCTTTCACAGACATCTCTTTTTGCTTCAAATTTTGTAATCTCTTAAAGAGATTAGCCTGATAGTCACTAGGCAAAAATTTAGCTTTTAACTTAGCCACCATCCTACCCCATGAGTTAATCTTTTCCGTATTTCTCTTTCTTCTTTTAGTTTGGACAAAGTCCCACCACATAGCCGCGTGGCCTTTCAATCTCGTGCAAGTCAATTTTACTCTTTTCTCTTCTGCTACACCTTCATATTTAAAATACTTATCCAAATCATTTATCCAGTCAATTAATTCTTCACCATTAAGGCTTCCAGCATAAGTAGGCACATCGATCTTGGGTTTGGATCCCAAATTCATGACTGACCTTATCAGCCTTTCACCAAATTCAACTCCTGGGTCTGCCTGTCTTTCCTCATTTTCTTCTCTCTATGGTTCTTCTTCCTCATCACTTAAATCTTTAATATTAGGGTTTCCTCTCCTCTGTGTACTCTCAAGAGCATCTAACCTTTCAATCACAGTCTGCATCAAGTCAGGGTCACCATGGTCCCTTCGGCCTTTGCCTCAACCTTTGTCCATCCTTCTCAGAGGCATATTGACCACCCTCAACAATACCCAATCTCAACCTTGGGCTCTGATACCAAACTGATGGCACTGTCTTGCTTGTCACTTCACAATTCACCTTTAGAAAATTAACCACAAAAGTAAAACATGAAAATAACAGCAAACATAAATTAGAAGAGACGGGAACTATAGGAAATAAGATATATTTTTATTATTTCATAATTACTGTCTAATACAAAGCCATAAATCGGCCATACAATTGACCTCTCTTATACAGAGAATCAGATAATTACAAGCCAAAATCTCAATCTTCTCTAATACTATCAGTCCTCTCAAAATACCATTTTGCTTCCTTTACAACCAGCCTTCTCTGTTTCACAATGATCAACCTTCTTCTAAGACCATTGACCCTCTCAGCATTCTTTCTACTATCATTCTACCTTCCTTCACTCAGTCGTCAACCAATATATCTCCATGCGAATGGAGCTGAACATACTAATTCAGTATCAACAATGAATGCTTTCTACATGTTGCGCTAGGAAAAGACCCACGATGCCCACGACCAACATGCAGAAGAAATTATGATAGACGCTGCCAAAATAAATATCCCACAATACCAAAGAAATACAGAGATGTAATGAACAATGATCATGCACATATTGTTTGTAGAGGAATAAACCATAAATCGCCACCGCTACCATAAGGAATTGGAGTCGCCAAAGGGAGATATTATAGAAAACCACAATACAACACGACAACCAATAGTTAAAAGGATTTTAAAAGAATATTAAATGTTGTTTCTAATTCAATTGATCCCAAGAAGGGAATAAAAATCAAATCTTCTAGCTGGGACCATCTTCCATATGATTGATAGGAGGCTTTTTTGCCTTTCTAAATCTAGAGATAACAAATAACCATGACCTCCCCAAAATAGTAGAAATTAAAAGCTAAGAAAAGTTCACAAGAGGATAAAGAAAGCTATGCAAGAACTATCCTGGCACAAAAGGCGACAAGAGTGACATAAGCCAACACCAAAAATGTAGGAAGGAAGAAAACCTGCTTTATTCACCAACAAACCAAAATGTTAAAGACAAAATCAAACCAAAATTATGAGAGACATGATGCCCCTGCATTACAACCAAACATGTAATTAAACAAGGAATTTCTAGACATCTTGAAATTGCATCATAATATCAAAATATGACACCAACCCAACCACATTTAATCATATATAACCACATCTTATTGAAAATAATTTACAATAAACATGACCTAGATATCAAAATACGTGTATTTAATCAATTTGCATATACTCACTAAATTCACTCATAAAATTGAACTTGAAACAATAACTTGTAATTCAAACTTAACTTATGAAATTAGTGAAGCTAAAAAAGTTGCATCTAGGTTCAATCATGAAATAAAAACATAAAAGTTATCAATAAGTATATTCAACAACATTTTTTCTAAGATTTTTCCATAGGGGTTTTAATTCATGAGAGAAGGCGCTTGTGGTATAGTACCCAATCACCATGGTTAGAGGTAACTCTACCCTCTTGTATGGCCATCATGGTGAGGTCATCACATGACAGGTTGATACTTTCACTTGTGTAGTGATGATTTGTACATTGATGTTGAAAACTTTGATTTTAATTTAATTTATATTGTGACATCTCTAGTGCATATGAATGTATTGTAGCATGTTCAAAGAGCATATATAGAATTAAATAAAAATACTCAAAAATTATCATATTGTGCATGCTTGAATAAGAATCTAGGGCATTCTCTACATGTGACTTCTAATTAATTACTATTGGGAACTATATGCCTACACACTCAATTAACACATTAGGTGTATTTACCATCTCCTAATTAATTACCATTGGGAAACATATGCCTACACACTCAATTAATACATTAGGTGTATTTACACAATACAAGATAGTCAAGAAGCACAACATATAAAACCCAACCAAACATGTAATTAAACAAGGAATTTTTGGACATCTTGATATTACATCATAATATCAAAATCTGGCACCAACCCAACCACATTTAATCATATAACCACATCTCATTTAAAATAATTTACAATAAACATGACCTAGATATCAAAAGATGTGTATTTAATCAATTTGCATATACTCACTAAATTCACTCATAAAAATTGAACCTAAAACAATAACTTGTATTTCAAACTTAACTTATGAAATTAGTGAAGCTAAAAAAGTTGCATCTAGGTTCAATCATGAAATAAAAACATGAAAGTTATCAATAAGCATATTCGACAACATTTTTTCTAAGAGTTTTCCATAGGGGTTTTAATTCATGAGAGAAGGCGATTGTGGTATAGTACCCAATCACCATGGTTAGAGGCAACTCTACCCTCTTGTATGGCCATCATGGTGAGGTCATCACATGACAGGTTGATACTTTCACTTGTGTAGTGATGATTTGTGCATTGATGTTGAAAACTTTGATTTTAATTTAATTTATATTGTGACATCTCTAGTGCATATGTACATGTATTGTAGCATGTTCAAACAACATGCATATCATTAAATAAAAGTATTAAAAAATTATCATATTGTGCATGCTTGAATAAGAATCTAGAGCATTCTCTACATGGGACTTCTAATTAATTACCATTGGGAACTATATGCCTACACACTCAATTAACACACTAGGTGTATTTACCATCTCCTGATTAATTACCATTGGGAAACATATGCCTACACACTCAATTAACACATTAGGTGTATTTACACAATACAAGGTAGTCAAGAAGCACAACATATAAAACCCAACCAAACATGTAATTAAACAAGGAATTTTTGGACATCTTGAAATTACATCATAATATCAAAATCTAGCACCAACCCAATCACGTTTAATCATATAACCACATCTCATTAAAAATAATTTACAATAAACATGACCTAGATATCAAAAGATGTGTATTTAATCAATTTGCATATACTCACTAAATTCACTCATAAAATTGAACCTGAAGCAATAACTTGTAATTCAAACTTAACTTATGAAATTAGTGAAGCTAAAAAGTTGCATCTAGGTTCAATCATGAAATAAAAAAATAAAAGTTATCAATAAGCATATTCAACAACATTTTTTCTAAGAGTTTTCCATAGGGGTTTTAATTCATGAGAGAAGGGGATTGTGGTATAGTACCCAATCACCATGGTTAGAGGCAACTCTACCCTCTTGTATGGCCATCATGGTGAGGTCATCACATGACAGGTTGATACTTTCACTTGTGTAGTGATGATTTGTGCTTTGATGTTGAAAACTTTGATTTTAATTTAATTTATATTGTGACATCTCTAGTGCATATGTACAAGTATTGTAGCATGTTCAAAGAGCATGTATAGCATTAAATAAAAGCATTAAAAAATTATCATATCGTGCATGCTTGAATAAGAATCTAGGGCATTCTCTACATGACTTCTAATAGAGAGATCATTTGTATATTATGAACCACATGTTGAAATTTAAAATGTGTTTGACAAAAGAACTATTAATTTAACTTGCATAAATTGTAAAATAATTAATACATGAACATAGATCTAGATAGTGAATTTAGGTGTTCAAAACATTAAAAATTGTAAGTTCTTCATCCATATTTTTCATACCACATCAAGTGGTTCAACTCGCTCTTCAGTGACATCTAATATTCTCTGATGATCATCACTATCTAGTCTTCACTTATGACGTCCACGTGTGTTTGAAACTATATGAAGAGATAGGCTGGTAGCAATTGCTAGGTGGCTATACTAATATACCTTGTTCTTAGGTTGATAATCAATAAAGTGAATCCCATGTTGAACAGTCTTGACTTGTTTGAGATATGTCCCTTGCACTACAACTGAACCTGTGGGAAACAACATTCCATGTGGTAAGACATAACATTTTCAAGGTAAATGCATCATAATGTATCTATGAACTTGTATAGCATTATCATTGCTTGGTAAGACATAACATAAATTATAATATAAATTGAATGTTTAAATCACTCTTGAGGTACTTGACATGTACATAGGTAACAAATTCAAAATTATTTAAAAATATATTAAATAAAGTTAAACCTGTGGGAAACATCATTCCATCACTTGTTTCTAGATTTATTAGCTTTTGCCTCTCTTCTGTGCAACACAATAATTAATAACTAATGCCTTCTATATTTCTAGCCTCTGCTATGACTGCAAAAACATCTCTTACACCAAATTTACAAGTCTAAAATTTGTAACTTAAAATTTTTTGAGATACCTTATATATATATGTACATACATACCATTTTTAATCAATCCTGAAATATGGTTATAATCAGTTGAAATCAAAGGAATGTCTTCAAAGTTTTCATCCTCATCTTCATTGTATGTGTCGGTAACAACTAGTGGCACATTTTCCCATTCACTAACATATCCACATTGTTGGTTCTTACAATTCTCAAAATCTCCTAACATGAACTCATAACAATAACAAGAGTAATCCCTAGTGTGTAACGTCTATGTTTATCTATATGTACTCATGACACAATGCAAAGATCTTGTTTTCTCTACCCTCTTGCATCCATGCATTGATCTTCTATCCACACCTACAAATTTATTATATTGTACATTATGAATATAATAGAAATAATTAAATTCAAACTAAAATAAACAAACTCATGTACACATGTATCATATATGAATATATATTTAAAGTACATTAAATAAATTCAAACAATACATACTTGATATCTCCCAAAACACTCTATGTGGAATGTATCAGTTTTTTCTAGAAGGTGTGCCGACCTCATTTGGGGCAAAGTGTGACTTACACCATTCAACAACATCATGTACATCATTTATATGATCTCCCTCATAATTCATTTGATGTTTTCTTAGAGCACGTTTGATGCAAGCTCATGTGCCATCATATTCACCCTTTCCATGCCCACTCTCAAATAAAATCCAAACATGTGGTATATTGTCATTTCGATGATATCTACATAGTGCATAAAATGGCCTTGATGATTTGAATTGTGATGTGCATCCATCTGACCATACAAAATGTTTTTCAAAATTTACACCCTTGCTTGCCAAATATCCAAAAAAATTCTTAAAGCAATGTTGTACAAGATGTGTGTCATGCTCTTATCATCACTAATATAAAAGTGATATTCTTTCTTAATGACTCATGCTTCAAATGTACTGTCAACACCATCCAAATCTAATTGTGCATGCCAATAACACACATGCACCATAATAGTGATTTGCTCTGAAAAGTAATATTGTGATTGAATCTCTTTTTGATGTACAAAAGAATAATTTTCTGCAAATTCGACTACTGATAAAACTATTCCAGGTGGGAATTATCTCTTAATGTTTGAAACTGTTGTGCTTGCCACTTATAAAAAAAAGCATGATGTATGTATGGTTGTATCAATTTACTAAAATTTTCAATAAATGTTCCAATAGGTATCTCCTCTTCTACATAATCTAACTTTGTGGATTCTTTCCCATTTTTTGTTTTGAAACTTTATGTACTAGTAACTCTTGCAATTTACCAACTTCATTGGGTTGATATATCTTCGTTTCTCCAAAGGCATTTTAGCCAAATTTCCACATGTTTCACAAAGAACTTTTATGCAGTTTATTTGATCAGTTCCATTATCATCATCTGATTTATCACATAAGATGGATGCTATGAACTGACTTACCCATTTATGAGGTATATTTACAAAACCACCATTGTCTTCACAAATCTTTTGAAACACCTAATAGTAGAGATCAAATTAAATATGATAATGACAATGACAAGTTTCAAAAACCTTGTTTGTCTTCACATAATATGGCCTTAACCTCTCAAACATTGTTTGCCCAATCTTTATATTTGGATTTGAATTACAAAAGTTCACATACATCTCATGTTGTGTTATGTCTAGCCAATGTTTTGTATGTAGTTCATAACTATTGAGCCCAATTATGTGTTTGATAACATCTGTACTATTTGATGAAGCACAAGTATTATCATTCCAAAAGGTTGAGATCAAGTTCCTAAGAACATCTTGAATCCTATCAAATCGAGGAGCACTACACATAATTGCCCAATTGCCTTCTGAGGTACTATCATCAAATAATTTTCTACTTTTCACATATTTTGTTACTATCTTTCTA
Organism: Cunninghamia lanceolata; assembly: GCA_027924645.1. NCBI lineage: Eukaryota > Viridiplantae > Streptophyta > Pinopsida > Cupressales > Cupressaceae > Cunninghamia > Cunninghamia lanceolata. The sequence continues at coordinate 7,979,086 of BSBN01000870.1, forward strand.
CTAAAACCAATCTCAGTTGAAATTGAAGACAACTATCTTTTTTACAATTTTTTTCAGTTAAAATACCTATCAACATCACTCTTCTTGAAATGGACTTATCCACAGATTGAGATTGTTTTCCAATGGAAGACAAACCTTCTTTAACATTTTCAACAATATCTTTTTCTAGGTGTGAACCTTTTCCCTTTTTCAATGACAAATCTACACCCAACAATTGTAATAGCTCATTTAGCTCCTTACTAAGAAGTACAATTGATAACAATTGGGTTCGTCCAAGTGTATCAAGATTATTGAAATGAGAAATTATTTCCTTTTCAGTTTTAGTCATTGACCTCCTATCAGTACATCTAGGTTGTCCAACATAATGTTTCAATTTCTTAATATCTATTTTAAGTAAATGATCTAAATTTCTATAAAAAAAAATTCCCTTCACCCCTTTAGCTAGATTAACATGCTCATCCATACTAGTCAAAGGAAGCAATCCTGACCACTCTCCAACATCTATTGTTTGCACTTGGGCCTCCTCTAGGCTAATATCAACTATGTTTTCTTCAGCAACGTTTGCTCCAGTTTCTATATCACACATTAAGGAAATACATATTAAATAAAACTTATTTAATTTAGTGAACCAAGTCTTGATATATTTTAAAGAGCCTCCATATGATCAAATTACCATAAAAATTAATATACATGTACATGTAATAACTAATATTTATGACCACAAGTGATATATATGGACTCATGCACACAAGTGACAAATATGAGTACAAGATACATCTAGGTAGTTATACCATTTAGGATAAGTGTGTAAGCATGCACAAATATTCAAGTAAGATGTACAATTTGATATATATGAAATCTCCTATACATAATATGGTAAGATAGCTCTTAGAGAGTTGAATGATTTAACAAAGCACACAATCCTTTGTTCAAATATATTTAAGATCAAAATGAAATAAGAATACTTGTAAAGAAAAGATAGGGCTTATATAAGTAGCAACATAATGTAGTAAAATAGGCCTAAGATTAAAGTGAAGAGAAACCCCGCCATAGATTGAAGGTAGTGAAGTTCATTAAGCTCAATTTGAATTCAAGGAAAAACAAATGAGATAAAAGAAATAGATCTCTCCAAGTTAGTGTAACAAGTACTATCATCTCCATTAAAGATGAGCATGAGAATAAAATTTTCCTATACAATTTTATTTAGAGAACTAACTAATGAAAAGAAGGATGAGACTAGAATTTTAAGGACTAAACTTTGGCTCTAAATGGAGTTCTAGCTTACAAGATAATTAATATAGTAGCTACTTGTTAAAGAGGTTCAACTATAATTTATATGGTGACAAAATCTAAGCTACCACAAGAAAAAGGTTCCTTTTGGTAATGTTTGGAAATTATAAGCATGACACACTTCCTAGGTTTACTAACACATAACCCACTTGTTAAAGATAGAGGTGAGAAAAATAGTATAAAAGGAAGAAGAGAGAGAAGGTTGGAGAGAGGGAGAGGGATATGGAGAGTTAGAGAGGGAGAGAGGGAGAGAGATAGCTAGGGAGGCCCCAGTGAGGGAGAGATAGAGGTAAAGAGAGTGGGCAACTTGAGAGAGATATATAGAGAGAGAGTTATCTCTAGGTAGAGGGGTGGGGATTATAGCCAAGAATGAGTAATGACTTAAACTAAATGACATCCTAGATACATGAAATCAATGCGTATATGTTAAGCATAAATCAAGTGACCTAGATTAAATGACATCCTACTACATGATTCATCAATACATGTATATATTTAAGCATAAATAAAATGACCTAGATTAAAAATAGAAAATAAAATATATGCATACCTTGTTTTTATTTATGATATTTTTGCAATCTTTCTTCATTCAATCTTTCTATAGATTATGTGCAATACTTTTGTGTAGTCTTATTTTGTCTTGTCTTTTTGTTTCCCATCTCCTTCTTTGTAAAATATGACTTGAAAATTCTTCTCTCAAAGATTTCCTCCTCCCTTGCAAAACAAAAATGCAAATTTATCTTGTTACATTGATTTGTAAAAATTAAAAAAACATCCTATTTATAAGCACTATGAAAAATTAAAACATTAAAAAAAACAAGACTCTTTCTTTACTTTTATTCTTAGGAACCCAAGATCAATATGTATGCTCTTCTCTCATGTTGAAAGGCGGTCTTGATAATCAAAAGTACTTGGTATCCTCTCTAAGAGGCCTATTAAGGGATTTCATCACCCTTAAGGATGACCTCAACCACATGTTCTAGTGGGGTATATAAAGGGGGAGATTGAAAGTTGTACCTCAATCTAGTCACCTTGTTATTGGCACAACCATGGGGCCCCAGGTGATTCTAGACACAGAGTGAAGTGATGTTCACTTAATCACTTATGTCACATGCTTTCAACAAAATAGTGTTCATAGACTTGGACCCACCATACCTAGTGTATATTAGGGGTTCACTAGACACCTTGTTATCCTAGATAAGACTTTTCAGCCATCATATCCTTGGTGTATCACTTCTATAGGAGGAGAAGAGATCACGCTATTACCACAATTGTTTAAGATAGAGTCTACTTTGGGCACGATGAAAGTCTCCAAGGTAAGGGGTGTAAAGTGGTACATGACCTTGCATTCCCTATCTATCCATAACAAGGTAAAAGGTATCAAGTGGGTTGACATTACCGTTATTTGATAGTGGGGATTGAGAATGCACCTAAGTGAGTCTGCGGGATATGACACTCCTTGATTTAATTTAATATAGGATTGTACAAGAGTGTTTGGTGTGTTTTCTTGTTATCTACCAGTATACACCATTTATTATTTGTGGAGGCTAATAGCTTTCCGTACCCAATTCTATCAAGACTCAATGCCATTGTGTCTTTTATCTATTTCTCTTTCCAAAAAAAATCCTAAGTCTATCTATAAACCATTCCCAACCACTCTCTAATCATCCATTTTCATCCAATCCAATCCAAGTTCATCCTAATTATCCCTCTTATCCATCTTCATCCTAATCTAATCAATTTCATCCCTAATGAATCCCAATTCATCCCTAATCAATCCCAAGTCTATCCAAATCAATTTCAAATCAATTCTAAATCATTTGTAATCCATTCAATTTCATCTCTAGTTATTCTTGATCATCTTAATCCATCTTACATCCTAATCATTCACCTTATCCACTTCATCCTAATCTATCCAATCCATTCTATTTCAATCATCTTCATCACCCATATCATTATCCTAATCATCCCTCTTATCCACTTCATCCTATTATAATCATCCTAATCATCTTATCACCTTATCACAATTATCCTCATCATCCTATCCACATCACCCTAATCACCCATAATCATCCTAATCATTTCATCCCAACCTATTCCTAGTCTTCATCAAGTTATCCAAATCCTATCAAGGTCCTAACTCTAATCCATTCTATCCACCTAATCAATTTCCAATCCTTAGTCCATAATTCTTCATCCATTATCACCTATAATCCATATCAGAATCCACTCCTAATCCACTAATCTAATCCAATTAAATCTCAAGCCCCAAAATCAATCATCCATTATCTATCTATACATTTTAATCAAATATCCAACCCATATCCTTAATCAAACATCATCCTTTGAAACATCACTAGTCCATCCATAATCAAACCCACGTTTCAATGAATCAACTTTAGTCACATCACATATAATCCTCATAAAGATGGTCTTGATAATCAATAGACCTCAGTTTAACCCCCCTCCATCTCCAATTCAACAAATATCCTCATCATACCTAGATGATGCAGACATAAAGGAAATTAAATGCCTATATAGATCTCATCCCCAAGCTATATATTTAATCTAATACATGTCACTATCATACCAAGATTTCGCATACACATCTCCTAGTACTCCTGAGGCATGGATACAAAAACTTAAACATGACTATGAGAGATTGGATCCTATTAGAAATAAAAAATTCAAAATATGTGAAATTCCCTTAGCACATCTCATCATTGGAGATCCACCTAATGCTATCACATCAACATCATCATCTTACATGTCCATCCAAACTCCAAATCATCAAATCATGAATCTATACTTGGACATACAAACTACTTACAATCAAACAATGGCTAGTAAAAGCTACAACCCTATGCCTAATTGTATACCCTATGACAAGGGACATCAAGGTCATCCATATCATCCTCTATCTATATATTCACCTCCATACATTTCCCAATAACCATTTTCATATGCAATTCCTCTATCTCATTGTTCCTCTAATTCAAGTCCATTAACCCCTTTTATCCCTCCACCATGGGATTTTTCCTCTCCTAATCCTAATCCATTAGACCACATACCTTCTAATTAATCATATCCTCCACAACCTAGTCCACTACATAATCTATCATCAAATCCTTTTATCCATCCTTCCATATCTACTCCCAATCTTACCATATCCACTCCTATTATCCCTCCACCCTATCCTAATCCTAATCTCACAAAATCTACCATCATTGCCCATCCATGATATACATATCTTACTTTAGAAGCCATGAAGGATGTGACCCAAGGACTCCTAACATAGAATAAAACACTATCATGCAGTCAAATGTCTATCCTTGAGTCTAACAAAGAACCTCCTAATAGCATGTCTAGCACTCCAACATCATCACCCACTCCTATGCATATCCATCCTATTGAAGAGTATTCTTCCATGAATGTAAATGAAGACCCATCATGTAGCCATGTTATTGACCATCTCGAGCCTCTTAAGTCCATCCAAGAACCTTCCACTTCCATCCAAACCCAAGATCTTTGTCAAGAGTCAAATCCAAAGCATGATCCACATTGCTCCATACCAAGTGCAGGTCAAACTATTGAAACTCCTCACAATCATATTCTCCAAGATCAATGTCCTATTCATGATCAAGATCCCATTTATGATCAAGATCCCATTTATGATCAATCTCCCCTCTATGATCAAAATCCTATCTTTGATCATTAAATCCATGATGATTATGCATTACATGAGCTAGAGATTATCACTTCACCCATCCATAATCCCACAACCATCCATTCAAGAAAGATATCCAAATTACTCCTATCCATCCATCCACAACACCCCTTCCCAGGATGAGACACTTGAACTCTAAGAAAAAAATTGATAATCAAACAAGTAACTTGGATCATATTACCCCAATCTTACTGAACATAATTTTCATCAAGATCCAATCATCCCAAGTCATCTCTTGCCTGAACCTACATTATCTATTGTTGATACTCCATAAACCCCTATTGATCCTTCAATATCTCCTATTTACCCCATTCCAAATCCATTATCCTATCCCCTTGGTCCCTCTACTTTCATTTGTGGTGGTTCTCTTGTCAAAGAGGAACAAACTTCATCCACCACCTCACCTTCTCCTTCTACTAATGGACTCATGTCTTGTTTCCAAAACAACAATTTCATTGCATATCATATGTTCCAAAACATGAAATATCAAGGAAAAGGTTTAGGCCTTCACGAACAAAGAATCTTAGATCCTATCCATGTCACAGCCTATCAACGATTGCATGGCCTTAGTTGTACATCCCCCCAAAAAAATCCAAACATGTTGGTATCACCTCCACACCTCCTAAAGCCACTTATTTCAATCCAAAACCTAATGCACCTCATAACAGCTCCAAGTCATATGTTGTCATCCCTCCTCCATCATCATACCATTCACAAAAGCATGTGACCATACATCTCCCTCCATCCATTTACAATTCTTAATATTTGCATCCTTAAATCTCCTAATCCCTTCATCCATTAATACACTCATCCCTCTATCCACACATATCGTTTCCTTACATCCCCTCTAATTCCTAGTCATGGCTAACGAATGCACACATTGACTAAATATGAATCTATCCCTAACCCAATGAGATTCAAAAATAAACATTTGGATGCTTCTACACATATAACAAAGTATTCGCAAAAGCCTCCAGAATATCATGTCATAGGACATCAATACACAAATTCAAAGCTAAATCCATCTCAAAAGATGCATACGACCACACTCCTAAAAGAAAAATAAAAAATGGTGGGTGTCCCAAACAAAAATAAATCAATTAAAATGAAGAATCTACATCTCAATCCATCCCCAAATCCCAAAAATCTCGTTCCATTTTAGAAATCCTAAAAATCCTAAGTCCATTTGGGTTCCTAAATTCCTAAAAGGTGATTCCTAAATCCCCTATCCTGATTCCCATTACTCCCCACTCCGCATCTCAAAGTTTCCCATAATTCCATGACATATCCTCATACCTATTGATGCAAGAGAATCCAAGGTGTAAGAGCAATCTTACATCACCCAAAAATATTGTTTCTTTTTCAATAAGGGCTAAAATTGGCAGGGTTACTATTTTTACTAAGATGGCATTTGTGCATGTATGGACATTAAATCTTACACAGACCCCTATAATGGTGAATTGAAGCCAATGGTGAATAAATCACTTCAATATTATTTGTCATTTGTGGGATATTAATATTTTCAATTTTCAAATTTTGATAAAAATATTCAAAGTCAAATTTGAGGCACTTAGAGGCTCTGAATGGGCCCAAAAATTGGCTAAAAATAAAAAATACCCTAATAGGCCATTTTGTGGACATCAATCTTTCCAAGAGATTTCCAACAATATATTATGATTGAAAATCCAACGGTCAGATCTAAAGTTATGATCCCACGAAGTTGTACTATTGAAACTAAAAAAAATCTTGGCAGGCGTTACAATTTCTATAATATTCTTGGGTGGTTACGTATTCTAGATAAAGGAGGTGAATGGGGGTTATAGGGAGTTTAGTAGTACATATGGTGGCTCTGGCTTGTATATTTTTGTAATTAGAAAGCCCATGTGGTTGTAGCTTGAAAATTTCCTAAATATTGTAATGTCATTACATTGAGATAATAGAAAGCATGTGTTTCTTTCTTGCATTCGTTGTTTTATTCTTTGTTATTGATGTGTGCTTGGGTTGGTAAGGGGGGTATCCTTCATCACCTACATTCCCTAGCTTATATTCCTTATCCATCATATTTCCCCCATCATACCCCTATGGTCCATGCTTTTGCTCCATCACCCATTTATCCATCCATCTCCATCCATCATCCACATTGTAATCCACCATCTGTTCCATTTCTATCTTCCCACATCTACCATCATCCATGCACATAATGATAACATACTACCTTTCTATTGGAAACAAATGCTTGTGTCCCCATCCTCCATCCCATCCAAATACAACTCAATTTTAAAAAAAAAAAGAAAGAGAAAAGTAAAGAGAAATAATTCATCCAGTGGTAAAAACTTGGCAAATAGGCACCTTGGATAAGTAACATGATGAAAACATGGAAAACAAGCGTCATGTGTAGATCTATTGTCTATGCACCTTACGCTTTGGTGAATGTTGTCTCATCTACCGATCCTATCATTCCTTCTACCTATCTTTCCTATCATATCTTCCTTATCCATTATATCCGCATAATTACCCCCTTGATCCAATCCATCCTCTTTTCCTCCTTTTTTATCTTGAAAAATATAGGGGAAAAATGTTGACACATACTTTGGACAACTCTTGATGTATCTAATACTTCCCAACATATCCTACCATCTTATCATTGCAAGCATTGTCATGCCACATCCTGAGTCTAATACCTAGAATAGGACATGTTATTCCTATGCAACATAGTACTTAGAGATCACATCATGAATTCTTTCGTCTACCTATCCATCCATTTTATGCTTCCTATCCCTATTATCAACTATCACCCATCCTTCTACCTATCCATCCATTTTACACTTCCCATCCATTATCCACTACTATCTATCCTTCTAATTATCTATTATTTTTCCTTGTCAATGGTATCTAGCATTAAGGCTATCCAACTGTCATCCAATGTCACCCCAAAAAATCCAAAAAAATTATAACATTCCAAAAATCCAAGCAATAAATCCAAATGCAAGTCATCCAAAATCCATATCAATCTAGTTGAATAATCTAGCCAATCATCCTACCATTTTATCATTGCAAGCATTGTCATGCTACATCCCGAGTCTAATACCTAGAATAGGACATGTTATTGCTATGTGATAGTCCTTGGATATCACATCATGAATTGTTTCATCTACCTATCCATCCATTTTACACTTCCTATCCCTATTATCAACTATCACCCATTCTTCTACCTATCCATCCATTTTACACTTCCCATCCATTATCCACTATCATCTATCCTTCTAATTATCTATGATGTTTCCTTGTCATTGGTATCTAGCATTAAGGCTATCCAATTGTCATCCAATGTCACCCTAAAAAATCCCAAAAATTATAACATTCCAAAAATCCAAGCAATAAATCTAAATGCAAGTCATCTTTAATCCATATCAATCCAGTCGAGAGTAATCTAGCCAATCATCCACAAGCCCACTTTGGTTTTGTTATAACCTTGTTGTCAAACCAATTAATCAATCATTTACCCAATCATCATCAACATGATTTATATTGTTCCCATATCCTTGTGTTGTTCTAGGGATATATCATTCCCCACAATGACAACATTATCCTCAATTAATCAAATCAATCCTTGGTTTTTATCTTGGTAGGGGCAATAACCTTATTTGTTTTTGAATCATTTGTGCATGTGTGCTTTCTTGCTTGTGTGTGTTATCAATTTATCTTGCATCTTCCTTATCATTTTTTTATCATTTATCAGTATCATCTTTAATCTTACATATTAAATGTCTTACATCTACATCAATCCTTGTAACCTACCTACCATAATAATATCATGGTGCTATCTAGTATAGGGTTGCTTGTGACCTTTATCTTTTTGTGTGTCTGTCTTATGCATTGGATACATTGTCACCATGGTCTTATATACCCTAGTGTATAACATCCATTGCTATATCAAAATAAGGATTGGTCTTTATATTTTTCAAGCATAACCTATACAAATCATCCCATCCATCTCACCCATCCATCCTGATAAATATTTATCGCTTTCACAGTTTGATCAATTATTCTATTTTTCTACATCCTATGTATCTCCTTCTATCATACTACATCACTACATCCATTCTTCTTCCATCATTCTTCCATCTTTCATCTAACTCTTTTAGCTTCATTTCAATCTCTTTAACTACATCTAACACTTTCCTCTCTTTTCATTCGAAAGAACACCTATGTCCCTTGAACCCACCTGTCCTCTCGAGGGGGCATCATCACCATTTATCTTATTCATTAATGTACCCTTATCTTTCCTTGTCACCCTTGCTTCGAGTGACTAGGGCATCACCATCTTTAATCAAATCATTTTAATCCAATCATTTTTCTTCCAATTATATTCTTCTAAACCAAAGTCTTCTTCTATCCAACACAACACTATGTTTTAAACTTCTTTGAAATGATGTTACTTCACAACACTATCTCAAAGAGGGGCAAAATGTAGACACCTAAAAATTCACCAATGCATTTTCACTACATCGCATTCACATTACTTCCAAACTTAATTATTCATTTTCTATAATTTCACATTAATTAAATAAATCTTAATTCTTAGTTTGTAACTTCACTTTTTTAATACAGTATAGGTGCTCTGTCACCTTTATTTTTAAAAAAATTCTTAATTATTTATTTAAGTTAATTTTCACACTTCTTAGCATTAATTAAATAATTTACAATTATTTAATTAATTAATTCATTTTTCTAGTGTTAATTAAATAATTTATTAATTGAATTATAATCCAACATTAATTAAATAAATCAAATATTTATGTAATTAATAAATCTAAATCGCATCTTCTTCTTGATTTATTTCCTTTTTTAAACTCATGTAAATCTAAGTATTTAAATTAATTAGATAATCTTATCAATTATCCTCTCATCTTCTCCTAGATTTATTTCCTTTTAAAACAAAAATCAAATCCTTTCTCTACTTTCAAATCTTATCTTATCTTCTTGATTTATTTCATCTTTTGATCAAATAAAGAAAAAATCAAAATCCTTATCTCCAAAATCAAATACTTATCCCTCCATCAAAAATCTATAAATAAAACCTTATCCAAACCAAATAGGGACTTTCATTTTATGCAAACTTACGCTGTCAAATTGAGCTTCCATCCACAATTTGCAATGTAAGTTACGCTACGAATAGAGAAGTCCAAATTTCAATACACCAAGGAATAGGCATTGTTGTGTGGTAACATTAATTATTGTTTTCTTTGAAGTTAATTATTGTGCACATTCGATTATTTCTTGAGTTATGTAGGCATTGGAATAAGAATCTCTTATATTTCTTGTTTACTTTCCAATTTCTAGAATACACAATAGGCAATCTTTCTTTCCTAAATAGTCATGGAATAACCCTTTTAGTTGTAAATAGATTGATATAGAGAGATCTTTAGGTTCATAGGAATTCCCTTTTGCCATTAGACTTCTTCATTAACTCTATGGCAAGTTGTCATCAATTGAGAGGGGGAAAAATAGCTTATTGGATTACTAAGCCTCTACCTATTGCAAGTAAATTTTAGGTTTTTTCTAAAGTTCTAGTACCCAACCATGTGTATTATTCCTCATTCTGGGTTCCTCGCAAAGATTCTTACCAAAGGATAAAAAATCATCAAAGATTTCGTATGTCTTCCCTAGAGAAAAGAAAAAGATTTCATAGAGTTTCTTGGGAATTATATTTCCTTCCTTGCGAATTTGGAGTGTTTGGTCTCTTTGGCATGTAGTGATAGGGTAAAAAATTATGTGCTAAATGGATAATCAAGGAAAATTCTACTTCACCACACATCTCTACTAGTGTGCCGAATCGGCAAAAGTCCTAGAGAGATCTCAGCGTCTATTCTATACTTATTATGTAGGATACTATTCAAATTAAAGGTAATTTTATCATTAAAAGTATATGGAAATCCATAGAAGCTATTAAGCTATGGATTCTATAGAATGGACATGGATTTAAGACTAGTTTTCCCATTAACCAACAGTCTCTCTAGTGATCTCCTTTGATCACTTGCTAGGAGAAACCTCTAGCTAAAGTTTCTTGGGTTCATGATTTAAATTTTTTTATAGAGCTATTAAGACGCTACCAGATATTTTTTTCAAGAAACATATAAAATCTTATTTCTTAGCCTAAAGCCTATGTGAAGTACATAGAATTGTCAAATAGGGTTTTGAACCCTTCTAGATTGTCACTGATTTTACTCCTATGGAAATGCTACCCTAACACCCTTACTTACCTATCTAAATATTGGGTGGGGATAACACATATGTTACCAACATATATGTGAAGCTCCTAACACAGGTGTGAAACTTCGACTGAATGGGGTAAGATTTCCATAGGAGTAGCACAACCAACCACTCTTCTAGATAAAAAAATGAACCCTATTATTATTCATTGAGCACAACCAAACACTCGCACATATGGCGAGGCCCTTATCTCTATCATTCAAATAGAGGTCAGCTAATCCTATCCCCTCTCCAACTTGAGTTGTAGTTGCTTCCACTTTCCACGTAGTCCTAGTTTTAGTTTCCCTAATAAATGAGAATGAATGTTTGTTAGTTATCATATTGATTGGGGTTAGAGCATCTATCAAATGGGTGGGGACACTCTTAATTCTATTTAGTTCAACAAAACCCCTATAGTTTTCTTTAGTCTATAGTAGGGGAGAGAGGGAGGGATCCTAATAGTTATAGGGGCTTCTATTACCAACTAGTTATATCTATTCCTAGCTATTCCCACTACCTCACCTCCAATCCTAGTTACAGTAAGGTTCCAACTCCTCAAATCAAGTGGATGCCCCACTATAGCATATAATAACCAACACTAAACCAAAGTGGATGTTCAACCTCTAATCCCATTTCTTGAATAGAATCTTAGAAAATCTTGTTTGGTTTATTTTGATCTCACTAGCAGACTTCTCTTCATCTAGATGTGAACTCTATCGATAATGGCCTAACTTCTTGACTTATCAAAAATATTCATTCCTAAAAGTAGAGATGAATAGACTGATCCATTCCATCACATCATCCATCTATTCCATATGCCATTTGACTATAGTCTAGATATATAGGGTAGGGGTGGCCTAGCCTATATATATATATATATATATATATATATATATATATATATATATATCTAAGGTATCTATATATAGTTCCTCGTTAGTCCACCCATCTATATGATATAGATGAATGTTCCAACTATTTAGCTCCCATCTACACTAGGCTACTTAGATACCCTACTAACTTGATAGATGGCCTACTAACTTAGTTTAAGGTCCCCAAGAGGCCCTAGGCCTACTCTACCCTCTCAATAAATAGGGATCCTCTTAATAGATAAGGTGAATGTTCACTCAATTCAAGGCCCTCTAGGGTCCACAACCTCGACCTCCTAATAAATATTCTCTCTAGATAGTTAAGGCTCTCTCTAAGCAATTAACTTCTTTGTAGATAGATGGCATGAAAGGTATGACCATATAGAATGAAGGGCCAAATAGACTAAAGGGTGTGACTAAATATAATGAAGGATATGATCGGACCACCCTAGGATATAGTCTCACTCCCACCTACCTACTCTTCCTCTTGACACTTTCCACTGCCTTCTCTATTCTATTCATTGGACACCCCTACCTTATATCCATTCAATCAATTAGATGATATGCTATGTACCAGGTATAGTGGATATGAGAAAGATTATAAATCATATCATGATACACAATTTTATAACTATAACCCTTGCAAAGGTTATTCTTATATTTCACCACATCTACATATGGTGCAAAAACTCAATGATTGGTGGAATCTTAAATCCTCAACTAGCACATGGCACTACAAATTTTAGATTGTATGGAAAGCTATCGTTGAGCCAAAAATTTCTCATTTTTCCTAGTGAATTATATATTGAGATCTTCCTATTGGCTCTGGATTGATTCATTTGGGAGTTTCTAATCCTTTCTCCCCTTTTTGTAGGCACTAATTTCTAATTTTCCCTAGAGCTTAAGCAAGTTGGCATTGGATTCATAATTTTTCAAGCCTTTTAGGCCTAAGTATTTTTCCTAGCATATGACTATCCTAAGAGATTGGTCAAGAATTCCTATTAAATTTACTTAGATATGGCATGTTTTTAGAGTGGAAATCCTATTTAGCATTTGGAAAGATAAGAATTATAATCTTTTTTTGATGTCGATAGACATTTCTCAATGTATTCTAAATCTATGATTTGTTCTAACATGGTAATGCAAATACAAGTGCAAGCTAATAAAATTGCTTGAAGTAGCTTGTTGTTATATGGAGCCTAATTAGACTCAGAGGTCACTTTTATTAGTGCAATTTCCCCCCAAATCATTTAACGGGGTCAAGGGGTAGCGCCCCTTGTAGGGTCCAGGGGTAGTGCAACCTCAAACAGTTTTTTTTTTAATTTTATAAAGGCGTCGAGAGTTATTTTTTCATTGGCCAACATAAAAAAAACCCTATTTTTGTAAACGACATAAGGCTTGATAAAAATGGCTAAGGATTAGGGTTTCAGTTCATGTATTGTAGCATTTTGCAACGATATTAAGTTGCAAGGATTGCTAGTTGTAATCGGTTTGATTTATTGGATAATAATATTTGACTCCCTATTGGTGGATGTAGCCCAAGTTTGGGTGAACCACATTAAAAACTTGTCTCTTGCTGTTATTATTTCTATGTATTTTCATTCCTCTGTTTAGTCTTTATTTGCATTTAATTGATATCTTCTACCAACTTACCCTAACAAGTCGTATCAAAGTGGGTTGTGTTTGATTATCATCTATAGGAAGGTCTCACAGTTGAGTGGGAGTAATGTCGGATGAGGGTAAATTGAAGGTTGATAAATTCAATGGGCAGAACTCTCAGTTATGGAAGATGCAGATGGAGGATTACCTCTATCAGAAGGATTTATGGAGGCCGTTGAAAGAAATAGCCAAGAAAATGGCAACAATGACTGATGAGGATTGGAATCTTCTAGACAGAAAAGCATTGGAAACCATTCGGTTGTGCATGAAACCATCAGTGGCATTCAATAAACAGAGGCGACGATAACAAGTGAACTGATAAAAGCTTTCACTAAATTATATGAAAAACCCTCAGCCTCAAATAAGGTATTTCTCATGAAGCATTTGTTTAATATGAAAATGATTGAAGGTGGATCTGTGATAGATCATTTAAATGAGTTTAATATGATTGTTAGTCACTTAACTTCTGTAAAAGTGAAATTTGATGAAGAGGTGAGGGCTCTCTTGGTTTTATGTTCTTTGCCAAAAAGTTAGAATAGCTTGGTAATGGTTGTAAGTAACTCTATCTCTGGTTCAAATACTTTGAAATTTGATGATGTTGTTGGTGTTATCCTTAGCGAGGAAATGTGATGGAAAAGCTCAGGAGGGTCTACATCAGGTAGTGTTTTGAATGCAGAAAGCAGGGGTAGATCAAAGGAGACAGGAAAAGGTTCTGGAGGTCATGGGAAGTCACGAGGAAAATCAAAGGACAAGAGGTCCCAATCTAGAGGACAGAAGGATTATTGGTACTATGGGAAACTAGGTCATCTGAAGAAAGATTTTTGGTCTCAAAAGAATAAAGAAGGTGACAAACAAGAAGGCGATAAGGAGGCAAATGTGGTAAGTAATGAATCCAAAGATGATGCTTTGATTCTTTCCCTAGATAATGTTGATGATTCATGGTTTTTAGATTTAGGGGCCTCATTTCATACTACGCCCTATAGAAGTTATTTTCTTTATTATGTCCAAGGGGATTTTGGGCTTGTTTATTTGGGAGATAACGAACCTTGTTAGATTGTTGGAAAGGGAAGAATCAAGATTAAGTTGCAGAATGGGAATCATTGGCTACTACAAGAGGTAAGGTACGTTCCAAGACTGAGTAGGAATTTAATTTCAATAGGGCAGCTAGCTGATGAAGGTTGCATAGTTACTTTCAGTGATAAAAATTGGAAGGTTTCAAAAGGTGCCTTAATAGTAGCAAAAGGTGTGAAAGTAGGCACCTTATATCTTTGTACAGGTCATACTATTCCTTCTACTTTAGCTGTTGCAGAGAAAAAACAAATAGGTTCAAGAATAGTTGTTGTAGGTTCTTTGACAACACTGTGGCATAATAGACTTGGGCATATGAGTGAAAAAGGTATGAAGATACTTCATTCTAAGAAATTTTTACCAGGTCTAAAATGTATTAATATAGATTTCTGTAAAAGTTGTGTGTATGGAAAACAAAAGAGAGTCAGTTTTCTCAAGGATGGGAAGCAAAAGAAAGATGAAAAGTTGGAGCTTGTGCATACAGATGTATGGGGAACAACTTAGGTATCTTCTCTCAGTGGCCCTCAGTATTATGTTACATTCATAGATGATGCAACTAGGAAGGTTTGGATTTATTTCCTTAGGCAGAAATCTGATGTATTTGAAACATTTAAGAAATGGAGAAGCTTGGTTGAGAATGAGACAGGTAAAAGATTAAAATGTCTTAAATCTAATAATGGTGGTGAGTATTGTCGCAAAGAATTTGAGGATTATTGTTCCTCTAATAGAATTTGTAGGCAGAAAATAGTTCCAAAGACTCCACAAGAAAAGCGAGTGGTTGAGCACATGAATAGGACAATAATGGAGCATGCAAGGAGCATGAGATTGCATGTTGGGATGCCTTTAAATATGTGGGTAGAGGATGTCAACACTGTTGTATATTTAATTAACAGAGGTCCTTCAGTTCCTTTGGGCTATGGTATTCCAGAGGAAGCATGGACAGGTAAGAAGGTGAGTTAATCTTTTCTCAAAACCTTCAGACGTGAAGCATTTACACATGTAGATTATGAAAATAGAACCAAACTGGATGCAAAATCAAAAAAGTGTACCTTCATTGGGTATGGCATTGATGAATTTAGTTATAGGCTTTGGGATTTTGAAAATCAGAAAATTGTGAGAAGTAGGGATGTTGTATTCAATGAGAAGGTGTTGTACAAAGATCAGTTGCAGCAGCATGAGAAGAAAGAAAAGGATTATGTGGTGCTGGATGATACTCCAAATAGTGATGTTCTAGTGGTTCCTCATGCTCCACAAGAGCAACAAGAAATACCACAAACTCCAGTGAATGTAAGATGGTCAACAAGGCTAGGTAGACATCCTGAAAGGTTTTCTCCCTCTTTGTATTCTATTTTGTTAATAGATGCTAGTGAACCAGAAGGGTATGATGAAGCTATGTAGGTGGATACAAAGGTTCAGTGGGAACTTGCAATGAAAGAAGAAATGGACTCCTTGCTAAAAAATCAGACTTGGGAATTATGTAAGTTTCCTGCAGGTAAGTAGGCTTTACCAAACAAATGGGTTTAGAGGTTGAAAGAAGATGGAGGTAAGAAAAGATTTAAAGCTAGGTTAGTTGTCAAAGGATTTGCATAGAAAAAGGGCATTGATTTTGATGAGATTTTTTCTCTGGTTGTTAAGATGACTTCTATTCATACTATTTTAAGTATTGTTGCTACTCAAGATTTGCATTTGGAATAGCTAGATGTGAAAACCACCTTTCTCCATGGTGATTTGGAGGAGGAGATATATATAGAATAGCCCCAAGGATTTGAGATTAAAGGTAAGAAGAAATTGGTGTGTAGATTGAAGAAGAGTTTATATGGCTTCAAACAAGCACCTCGGCATTAGTATTTGAAATTTGATAGTTTTATGGCTAAGAAAGGCTACAGTCAGTGTAATTTTCACCATTGTGTGTATTTTAAGAGGTTGGATAATGAAAGCTACATTATTTTATGTTTATATGTTGATGACATGCTTGTAGCAAGGTCTAGCATGGATCACATAAGAGAGTTAAAACAACAGTTAGCACAATCATTTTCTATGAAGGATTTGGGGGTAGCAAAACAAATCCTTGGTATGAAAATTTACAGAGATAGGAAGAACAAAAAATTGACTCTATCTCAGGCTGATTATATTAAAAAGGTGTTCCAAAGATTCCATATGGAGAATGCAAAAGCTGTTAGCACACCTTTGCGTAGTCATTTGAAATTGACTAAGGAGATGTGTCCTAAGACACAAGGGGAGGAAGAAAAAATGTCCAAGGTTCCATACTTCAGGTGTAGGAAGTTTAATGTACGCCATGGTATGCACAAGACCAGATATTGCACATACTGTAGGAGTCGTAAGCAGGTATATGGGTCATCCCAAATTGGAGCATTGGAATGCAGTAAAATACATTCTTAGATATTTGAGAGGTACATCCAATAAACACTTATGTTTTGGGGGCTATAATACTGATTTAGTAGGCTATGTAGACTTAGATTTGGCAAGGGATATTGATACTAGGTGGAGTACTATAGGGTATGTCTTTACTGTAGGTGGGACAGCAATGAGTTGGATCTCACGGTTGCAAAAGGTGGTTGCTTTATCCACCATGGAGGCAGAGTATGTAGCTACAACAGAGGCAAGCAAGGAGATGATATGGTTGAAATCTTTCATGGAATAATTGGGAAAACAATAGGCTAATAGTTATTTGTTTACAAGCAGCCAGAGTGCCATACATCTTGCAAAGAATTCTACCTTGTATTCAAAGACCAAACACATATAGTTGAGGTATCATTTCATTTGATCAGTGTTGGATGATGGACAATTATAGCTGGAAAAGATACATACAGATGAAAATCCAGCGGATATGTTTACAAAGGCAATGACAAGGGAGAAGCTAAGCTCCTCTTCAGCTTCAGTTAGAATTCAAGACTAAAAATAATAAAATCAGAATAGTATGGTCTAGGGTGCTTATTTCCAGTGGGAGATATAGGGTCAACGGTGTTATGATCAGTCTCCAAGTGGGAGATGATATGGTGTGGAGTCTGATTAGTCTCCAAGTGGGAGATTGTTATTATATGGAGCCTAATTAGACTCAGAGGTTACTTTTATCAGCGCAGTTTTCCCCCAAATCATTTAATGGGGTCAAGGGGCAATGCCCCTTGCGAGGTCCAGGGGCAGTACAACCTCAAATAGTTTTTTTAATTTTATAAAGAGTCAGGAGTTATTTTTTCATTAGCTGACATAAAAAACCCTATTTTTGTAACTAACATAAGGCTTAATAAAAGTGGCTAAGGGTTAGGATTTCAGTTGATGTATTGTAACATTTTGCAGCGGTATTAAGTTGCAAAGATTGCTGGTTGTAATCGGTTTGATTTATTAGATAATAATATTTGACTCTCTGTTGGTGGATGTAGCCTGAGTTTGGGTGAACTACATTAAAAATGTTTCTCTCACTGTTATCATTTCTATGTATTTTCATTCCTCTATTTATTCTTTATTTGCATTTAATTGATATCTTCTACCGGCTTACCCTAACATAGCTCACTTATAAGTTCTTAACCATTGGGGTAATACACCTTGAACAATTTCCAAAGTGCCACCAACTTCCCCTTCCCCTTAAAACAAAGACCAAACCCCCCTACAAGGACACCGATATGGAAAAAGCTAGAAAACTTATGGGCATGATGATGCTCATGCTTCCCAACGTAGAGCCTATGGTCACAATATTAAAACCAGTTAGTCTCAGTAATCTTTCTAACAATTAAATTATCCTCAGTGTTGCTCTAGAGGAGTTCCTAGTTGGCATGATAGTAGTGAATTTTCTTGGCTCTCCATAGCCATTTCTCCTACTGAGACTACTAGTCAACCTCCTAAGGATGTACAATCTAATGAGGATTATCATCCAACTATTTCTAGAATAACAAAATGCACAGTAAACAATGTATTTTTAATTATAGTGATTTAATTATAAAGATTTGTCATTCATTATTGATGGGAATTAACTATGCAATAATAAATTTGAAATAGAAATTGACTAAGCAACCAAATATATATATATATATCTTTATTAAAATCTACAGATGTTCACAACAATCACTTTAGGGCAAAGTAGTGGTTCAGCCTCATCCAGTCTAAGTAATCTAGGAGGAACCAATTTCTTTCAGAACATAGCATATTATTACACTCTACACAAGTGTTGGTTCAATAGAACAATGCTCAACACAAGTGCACACCAAGCCCTATCCAGGACCGTCTCGGGTGTACATTGTACCTTGATTTGGACACACACTGTGTGCCTTCTTATCCAATGCTCACAACCTGATAACCAAAATATTTTCCTCAGAAATCTCTCCAATAATAATTTTTCTCCCCCCATTACATTAATTTTTTATGGGTTTAAATAATAACCCAAAGGGTGGTTCCAACTGTCACATCCTTTCATAACTAATATTACATTTTAATATTTTTAAATTATAATCTCCCATGAACCCACTTCAATATAATTTCTTTTTATTAATTTTTTAACGTTGAACGTAAATCTTCACATCTTTATTCATTTACATCTCTTATGGGAAAAAAGTCCCATAACAATGCTCCCCCTATAATTTAGCTACTGCACTTAGTAGCATGAGGAGTTTCTACACCAAAAAAAAATGAAACAATCTTTAGTTAAACAAATGTGGATATTGGACTTTAATAAAATCATTTTTTTTTCCAAGTAGCACTATCAATACCACAATGACTCCATTTGATTTTAACTTCATCTATAACTCTATTTCTAAAAGTTATAGATCTTTTTTCAATTATTTTCTCTGGGTAAATCTTAGATTCACAAGTAGGTTCAATAAAAATACTTTTCCAATCAATAACATGATCTACACTATATATATATATATATATATTTCTTAAGTAAACTCACATGGAATATATTATTGATTTGTAATTGAGGTGGCAAGGCAAGTCTATAAGCAACACTACCTATTTTTTCTAATATATCAAAAGGTCCACAAAAATGAGGAGCTAATTTAGAATATTTACCAAGTTTCAATGAATTCCTTTTGGGTTTGACTCTATGAAAAACATGGTCACTAATATTAGAATGTTGAATAGATCTTTTGGAATCAGCTTAACTTTTATATCTATCCTGGGCAACCTTCATGTTTTGTTTGGCTTTGTTAATAATGGCTTCCATTTCTAACAGGTTTTCATTCTCATACCAAATCTTATGGATAGGATCAAACCATGAGATAGGTGTATTGCAATTTCAACCATACATGACTTCAAAAGGTGGCATCTTAATGGTTGAATGATATCCTTGATTGTATGCAAACTCAACTAAGTGTAGATAGTATTCCCATGACTCAGGTTTATCCATGGTATACATTAGTAACATATCTTCTAAGATTCTGTTAATTTGTTCTATTTGTCAATCTGATCCAAGATGATATGCAGTACTAAAACTCAAACTAGTACCAAGTTCAGTAAAAAGAGATTTCAAAAAAGATGGTGTAAATGCAGGATCTCAGTTTGAAACAATATTTTTTGGAAGACCATGTAATCTAATAATCTCTTTAACAAAAATATGGGCAATATCAGAAGTAGAATATTTTAGTTTGATAGGTATAAAATGTGCCATTTTGGTTAATCTATCTACCACTATGAAGATAGAATTGAATGACCTTTACGTGTTCAAGGTAAGCCAGTGATAAAGTCCATACTAATTGCCTCCCATTTCCAATTTGGGATAGATAAGGGTTGTAAGAGACTAGGGGTTTACATTGTTCTTCTTTTACTTTTTGGTAAGTTAAACATTATTGGACATAGGTATGGATTTCCAACTTCATTTGAGGTCAAATGTAATTTCCCTTGAATGAGAGATAGGTTTTATGGAATCTAGGATGTCCTGCTATTGGTATATCATGAGAATCCTTCAAAATTTGTTGTTTAAGGTTAGGTAGATTACAAATACATAATCTTCCTTTATAATAAAGGAGGCCATTAGTACCTAACAAATAATGTTCAAGTCGATCATTTAAATGAACATTAGAGGATTGATTTTGGAAACCATTGTAAATTGGTTGGAAATATTCATCAATAGGTAACTTGGGTTTGATATCTTTTTCAAACTAGCTTCTCTCAAGGGTTAAGGAATTAACACATAATAGTTTTCAAATTAATGCATATGTCGTGCTACATTTTACTTTCTTAGAAAATAAAGGGCAGTGAAATCATATTCAGTTAAGAGTTCCAACATCTTCTTTGCCTCATGTTAAGTTGAGGTTGAGTAAAAATATGTTGTAGACTATGATGTTAAGTTTTTACTATAAATTTATTTCCTAACAAATAATGGCACCAAAACTTTAAAGCATGGACAATGCCTAATAATTCAAGATCATGAATAAGATAATTTTTTCAATGGGTAGCAACTTTCTTGATTCATAACATACTAGTTGATTATAATCATGCAGTAGAACACCACCTATACCTGTGCCATATGCACCTATAATCACAACAAAGGGTTTACTAAAATTTGGACTACAAAGAATAGGTGCAGATGTCAACAAAGTTTTCAATGCTTCAAAATCCTTATTACATTCTAGGGTCCATTTATAATTTTGTTCTTTCTTAGTTAGAACGGTCAAAGGTGCAGTAATTTTTAAATAGTTTCTAACAAACTAATGGTAAAACTAGATAATCCTAAAAAACTTTTTATTTTGTGAGCATGCTTAGGTATAGGCTAATCTTGAATTGCCTTAATTTTAGAAAGATTAGGTGAAATACCCTTTTCTGAAATAATATGACCTAAATAAGATACTTCAAATTTAAAAAATTTCACATTTGCTAAGTTTGGCATATAGTGTATGTTTCCGTGAAATTTCTAGCAATGTCCAAAGATGATGTTCATGTTCTTCTTCATTTTTCAAGAATATATTAAGATATCATCTAAAAAAAATGATCACAAATGCATCTAAAAATGGACGTTAAACATCATGCATCAAGGTCTTAAAATTTGCAGGTGCATTGGTTAATCCGAAGGGCATTACCAAGAATTCATAATGGCCATATCATGTTTGAAAAGTAGTTTTGGCAACGTCAGATTCCTTAATACGAATTTGATGGTATCTTGATCGTAAATCAATTTTTGGAAAGCACTTGGCACCATGTAACTGATCTAGAAGATCATCAATTTGAGGTAAGGGGTTCTTATGTTTTATGGTTAATTTATTAAGTTTCTGAAAATCTATGCATAACCTCATGGTTCCATCTTTCTTTTTGACAAATAATACTAGTGTACCCTAGGGAAAGACACTTGGCCTTATTTTTTCCTCCTTAAGTAATTGTTTTAATTAAATTTTTAGTTCAGTTAATTTAGGAATAGACTGATGATAGAGACTTCTGGAGATAGGTTTTGATTTAAGAACTAAATCAATTGCATGTTCTACAAATCGTTTAGGGGGTAAACTATCTAATTCCTCAGGGAAAACGTCTTTGAACCCTCGCACCACAGGTTTGATATTAAATTCTAGTTTAAATTTATCACCTATTTGAAAGAGCATAGCACGAAAGATTTTGCAATTTTTTCTAGCACTACGCTTGACTTGCATGTGGCTGAAATAGTTTTAATGTGAAGAGGTCTTTTCTCTCCCTATAAAATGTGACATGTCCCCATATTAGAGTTTAAGATAACTTGTTTGTTTTTACAACCAAGGAAGGCATTATTTTTCTTTAACCAACCATAGCTTGAATATCACCATACTTACCAAGATTCAATACATGGAAATGATCATGTGTTACAAAATGATCTAATTAAAATTCTAGGTTTTTAATAATTGCACCAATTTGTTTGACTATCCTACCATCAGCCATTTCGATAGCAATTGACTTAGATGTAATTTTTAGTTTAGAAGCAACTTTAGGAGAGATAAAATTATGGATACTACCAAAATTGATAAGAAAAACAATATGGTGGCCATTTATGGAGCCTTTAATTTCAATTAAGGTTGGCAATGTACCATACCTGTGCCAACGATTGTATAAACTTTTATGTTAGGTTGTGACTTGGAGCAGTGGATGTATTATTATGTTTGTGTTGATGTTGATGTCGTTTGCAAGGACAATATCATTAGAAATGGTTCTCACCACAAGTCCAACATTGTATCTCAGGTGAGATAGGTTTATGCTTGTTGGGAGCGACCATATTCGTGAATCAACAATGAAAACTATTTTGATTGAAATCCTTTTTACCCGATCCATATTGTTTCCTTTTACATTTTTCCCTTACCTACATCAAAACTTGATGATGTGTTTCAAAATTTTCATCAATTTGAGCTACTTCATGCCCTAAGGCTAGCTTACCACACCATACATGAGCTTGGTAATCATGTCGTAAATCATTAATGACTCGAACTACTTGATCAAATCCTTCAATGAATGGTACAAATTGATTAGGCCTTTCAAAAAAAAAATTACTGTATTCATTTACTGGTTGAAGTCTTTGTTTTAATTCAAAGAATTCCTTTGTCTTTTCTTGTATAAAATAATCTGAAAGGTATTTATGTTGAAATAATAGTTTAAATTGTGACCATTTTACTTTGTTGACTCGTAGTTTCAAGTATCTCATAATATCTTGCCACTAGTTCGATGCATTATTTTTTAATTGATAAGTGGTGATTCTCGTTCTATTATAGCTACTAGTGTCTTGAAGATTGAAATATCATTCTAAATTGGTTAACCACTATTCTGCTTCCTCTCTACCACGTAGTGATACTCTGGTAACTTAATTTTGCAAGAGAAAAATTGTCCAATTTTTGTTGTGTTTGTTTGCTTGTATTTTCTTCTGAGGCTTCTGATTTAGAAGTATTAGAAATACCATTATTAGGAATTACATCCTCCTTAGATGATTATGGTCATTTCTTACTGTGATTGATAATTTGGAGATCAACATTAAAAACTTATTAAGCTACCACAATACTCTAAATTTCTACTCAAACCAAAATCACCAATGAAACTAATAGAAAAACACAGAATTTGAAACAAACATGATTTATACCTTCAAAGTTAGATTTCTCCTTCATGTCCCATTGTGTCCTATCTTCTTGGGATCTTGATTTTTCTGATTGTAATTGTGCTCTTAGAATGCACTTCTTTGTTTCAAAATGACTGTAAGATTAATGGACTTGTGGTGGATTTTATGCAATGTAAATGATTATACAATGCTCAACTATGATAATGATTGGATGAAGCTAATGCAATGCAACAATGGAGATGGCTAAATGCTATATGATATGGTAATGGAGATTGCTAATTGATAATGATATGCAAATGGAAGCCAAAGGCACATTTTTTATATATGATATGAATTTCAGCAGCATGAAAGTATGATCTCTCTTGTGTTGTGCA
The DNA here is from genome assembly GCA_027924645.1 of Cunninghamia lanceolata. Lineage (NCBI taxonomy): Eukaryota > Viridiplantae > Streptophyta > Pinopsida > Cupressales > Cupressaceae > Cunninghamia > Cunninghamia lanceolata. Next base: position 8,003,335 of record BSBN01000870.1, read on the forward strand.
AAATGAGGAAGAGAGTCTTCTTTTTATAGGCAAAGGATAGCTTAGATCCAAGTGGAAAAAGATCAATGGTTGAGGAATTGGTCATATGACATGGAGGGTCAAGATTGAATTGGTTGGATGAAGGAAGATATAGAAGGAGGATGTTTCTACTACATTAACAAGATGGAGGGATATGTGGGACAAGGAGTCACATGGAGATATTCTCACAAAGACCATGAGAGAAAGATGGAAGGAGTCCATGTTTGTTGGGATGTTAGAGGGAATATAGGGCTCATGAGACAAGTGTCTCATAGTCAACTTTGACCATGATGATGTGAAAAAACCAACTTCTACAAAGTAGGGATGGTTGGGAGGAAATAGGACATGTGTTGAGGATAAATGTTTAATTAAATATTATTAATATTTAATTTATGGTGCAACATGGAGGTGAGGTGTCAAATGATGTGTAGGGTAATATGGAGGAATGATGTGGATTTTAGGAATATGACTTTGTCTTAGAAGAATAATTAAATAATTAGGATTATTTAATTAGAGATAACTTTAGAAGAATTAAGAAATTTAATTAAATAAATTAAATTTTATTTAATTATTTGAAGAATAGGATAAATGTGAATCAAATAAATAAATTAGTATATTTATTTATTGATAGAGGAAATAAGAATAAAATAAATATAAAATATTTATTTAATTTATCTCAAGCCATTTTTAGGTGTATACATTTTTCCCCTCTTTGAGACAATGTGTTTTATCACATTGTTTCAAAGAATAAAATTTTTAGGAGTATGATATATGCCCTAGTTTTCCCCTAATATAGGTTTGGTGTTGGTAGTATGCCCCCTCAAGAGATCGATTAAGATAAAAATTGTGGAAAAACAACATGCGATCTCACGATGAAGAAGAATGAATTGTAGGATCATCGTGTTGAAAATGCAAGTGATGGAAAATGAGAAATGGATGAATAGAAAAGCATGCACATGTCAGCAATAGGCAAGGTCAAAACATATCCAATTAGTGTTGATTAGGCTATAAATAGTGATGAGAGGACCCATTCTAAGTCATTTGCACACTTGGAATTAGAAGAGTGATTATAGAGAGCCTCAGAGCATAGTAGAGTAGAGCAATCTGAGTGAAAATGTAGATTCTAGTAGCTAGTCACAAGTTTGAGCAGATTTGTCGATTCAGGCACCCAGAGGAGTATTTTCCCCTAGTATGTATATATTTATTTTGACATCAAGTGTATTTATTAGGGTCAAAGTGGTTGGTTTCATATGCACAGGTTGAATGATTCTATGCATATGTACAATAAAACTGTGCATGTGTCTCGAATTTGTGCATATGAACCCCGAAATTGTGCATATGTCCTATGTTTTGACACATATGCCCTAAAATGGTGCATATGTTGTAAAGTTGTGCATATGATTCTTATTGTTGTGCATATGACTCTTATTTCTATGCATATGACTTGTTTCTGTGCATATGTGCTAAAGCTACACGTGATTACTGAAATTGTGGATTTGATAAAAGGAGGTCACTTACATAGATGATTGATTGAGTCGACATCATAGTTGATGTTGGCCAACTGATAGGTGCTCTTTGAGATTGATAGAATCTCAAAAGAGATGATATGATAGATTTTGATAGGATGGCTAAGTAATTGATTAGATAGATTTGATATATATGCAACTTAGTTGGTTGTTGATTAAGGTGCTTGTGTGGTTTCTTGCAGGAGGTGTTAGATGTTATGATGTCTCGAGAGAGATTTCCACCTACATAGTTGTTATGGCCATACTTGACTGAGATTGATCATTTAGTGCTTGGATGGACAGGATTGTGGTATGTCACATTTATGCTTGAGATTTGGGCTAATTTGAACATGTTGACTTCTTTGGTAGAGAGATGGCACAGTGAGCACTGTACATTTCACTTGCCCACTAGAGAGATGATTGTGACCTTGGAGGATGTATACAGGATTCTAAGGATACCCATATATGGTGAGCTGGTGACCTATGAGTAGCATGCGGTAGATGGTCTGGATCCCTGCCACAGAGTTTTCAATGATGATGATATAGAGGGAGCAGAGATCAGTTAGACGGATATGGTTGATTATTATGAGCCATTGCCATCTATTTTGGTAGGATTGATTAGAGGTGGGATCTTCCCTGATAGGAGATCACATGGTTTAGCAGTTGGATGGGGGTAGACCCTTGAGTAGATGGTTTCTAAGGGGACTTGATATGCCTGGGGTGTTTGCTTACTTGCTCACCTATATCATGACTTACATTAGTTTGTATATGATGGGACTGCTAGTCTGTCTATCGGGGTGTCTTTGTTACAGATATATTTTTAGGTGTATACACTTACTAGCCCTTTTTTATTTGTGTTTTTTCTCTCCTATCCTAATGCCTAGTTGTAGTGATAACTTTAAGAAATCCCCTTGAAAGAAGATATAAAATCCTAGTGAATATTTCATTTTTTAGAAAAAAAATATTAATTTCTATTGGTGAATCTTTCCTATTTTCTGAAAAAATGTTAATTTTATTGGAGAATTATTTTAAATTACTAGAAATTTGTGGAAAATTCTGACAAATCTTGACAAAAAATAGGCAAATACATTGATCACCACAGAGAGTCCTTTTTTAAAAATTTGAATTCCTATGGAAAAGTAAGTGCTTGAGGGTGGTCGTGATTGACTAGTTTAAAGTGTAGTGCTCAGGTCTACAATTCATTAATTCCTTAATATTTTAAATCAAACATTGAATATTTTAAATTAGTCCTAAGATAATTTTCACCACCCTTGATTTTATTTATAATCTAACAGTTTGGGTTCTATTTTGTGGGCCAAAATGTACACCCATGAAGCTCCTATGACCATGGGGCCTGAAATTGCATTTAGGTCATTGATCTCAATGGAGATAAATAGGCTAAATGCAATTTCAGACCACATGGGCATTGGAGCTCTGCGAGTAGATTTTGGCTTGTGGAATTGAACCCCAACCATTAGATTATAAATTGAGATCAACAACCCAAATACAATTTTGGGCTCAATGGGCATTGAAGCTTCGTGGGTACATTTTAACCCATGGAATACAACCCTAGTCATATTATATATAAAATCAAAGGTGGTGATTAAAAATTGGTGATATGGCCCTAAAGTAACTACTAATTATATAATTTTATTGGCAAATTAATTTCATTTTCTACTATAACTTATAAAATTTAGGTGAATCTAATCTAATTAGATATTGAATATTGTGGCAAATCTTTGAGTTTAAAAGTTCAATAAAATAAATGTTCTGGTGATTTAGCTAGGACTAAAATAAAATTTTGTAAAAGTGTGGTGATTCATGTCGCATTACAGCATGTACAATTAGCCAATATTTGAATCCCCAATTTCAACTATTAGCCAATTGGTGAATATTAGCCACTAAAAAAATCACTGCGTAATTGATTTTGAAATTTTCTTGCTTTCTGATAATTCTACTTTGGTTTGTCCCTTCCATTCTAGAGATTCCTACCTAAGTTGTTTACTTGAGTAGCCAATTGAGCAATTTCATTCATTAATTCTTGATTGGTTTTTTTCTAAAGCCTCATAAGCTTTTTGTTCACTTTATGATGTCATCGTTATAGGTTTATTTATTTACAATCAAAGGACTTAAATCAGAATGTAGTTGATGTTAACTTGTTCCTATTTAAACAAATACTTGTGTTGAAAAATCTCACACCAATTTTTTTTTATAGAATTCCCTTATCAATGTTACAAAATTTGTTTTAAGGGACTTATCCAATAAAAGATTACTAGTTTATGTTTTATTATTATGCTCGATTAAATCATCAAATGATATGTAGGCTAGCGGTAAAATTCTGGTTTCCATGCGGCAGCTCCCAAGTTTGATTATTGATGTGATATTTTTCTTCTCCTTCATCCCCTCTGGATAATGTGTATAATAAATGTATTAATTTACTCTTTCTAACTTCACAGAGGAATTTACAAGTAATTTTGTTTTCATGGCAATTTTTGTAGGGTTGTACTAGTACTCTGTAATATTCATTACTATTGTTTTTAGGGTTCTCTTTGAAAGTAGCATATAAAGTTGCATAAGTTTTAAAATGTGAGAACTACTGATGACCTTGAAGTCTCATTACTCAAAGCATCATTTTTTTAGTAGCTATATTTGTTATTTCCCTCCAACCCAAGGTATTCTACAATTTAAAGGGAACAATCCAATGTGTGGATTTAGTTGTTACTCTGTGGTTTTCACAAAAGATAGGGGTGAAATTTTAATGTAGCAACCTCACCTTGAATTATGTTTTAAGGTTATTTTGATGTGTTTTGAGTAAAATCAGGTCATGTGAGACCATTTGGGGTTAGTCAAGACAAATTTTGATGTTTAGGGGCAAACTATTGTTAAAAAAATATCATTTTAGTACAAAAAGTACAAAATAGGAAAAAAAAAACTTGCATTTGTGGTTAGGGGAAGTGAATGGTCAGTTTTGGAAGTTTTAAATGGATGGGAATTCATTTGTAAATGGTAGGTGCACATGCCCCAAGGTGGGGGAAGACAAGTTTGAATGAAAATCTTTTCATTTTGCATGTTTCTTGGGCATTTTTTTATGAAATCAAATTGTAAACTACATTGTATGACCTTGTACTATATAGTACGGCCCTGAACATTATTGGAAAAGTTGGATAATGTTGTTATATTCCTAATGCTTTTTGTTTGAGTGATTTTCATCATGTTTTGTTTAAGGTCCTACAGTTACCTAGGTACCTATTTGAAGCCAACTCATTGAATAGGGTGTGGGGTGTTGTATTCTTTTCAAACCCAATTTATCTACCATATATTCAGAAACAATATTATCCATGTAGTTATCTGAATCACAACTTGACAGCTTTTACCTTTGGACTTACAAATAGTCTGGAATAATTTTTCCTTTTCCATCTTGCTTGCTTTCTTGGCTGCCATTTCTTCCTTCGCCATTTATTCCTCCTGGAACTTCTTTGCCACTTTGAAAAATATATTTAATAATCTGGATGCCCTTTTCCCATCTTTCTTCTTATCAAGAGCCTTGGCATTGATCAGTGACTACCATAAAACACACTGTATCCTTGTATTTTTCAACTACATATTGAGGAATTCTTTCTCTAGCTTGCATCACACTTTGGAAGTTCTTAAAGTATCCCCAGAGTGCTGTGCTTTGAGCCTTGGTATCACCAAGCCCATACATATAGTCTTTGATTTGTATGGCAACCGGTTTGTCATTTTGCCATACCCAACCACTTGATCTAGGTAGCTCATTCATATAGTAAAAGAACAGACACAGTATTAAGCCACCATACTTGAATGAGTTCTTCTTATCCTTCTTGATCTTCTACAAGTTTTCTAACAGTTGGTTCACAAGAAGATCACATAGGTCATAATCATCATTTTCCCTTAGCATTTGATATGCTATATAAATTGCAGCTCCAGACACAGAATTCTCCCTGCTGGAATGATAGATTTTATAACCAATTATCATATAGGCAAATTTGATATCTGGATCTATGATATCTTCTATTGTCATTGCTCTTTTGTCAAACTTAGATCTGATAGCTTCACTTACTATCTGGTTCTTGACAAATTTGAGTGTATGCAACCCACCGGATGAGTGCAATCTAGTTACTGGCCTAATGGCATCTTTTGTTATCTTGAAGGGCTTCATCAACCACATGAAATTGTCATGTATTCTGCTAAGAACATACTGGACCCATTCATCTTCTACAAAATAGGGAAAGTGGATGCAATGGCCAAAATGCTTATCCCGGAGGGCCTTGTATTAAGGTTTGAGTTCAAAAGTTTCATCTATTAATTATTTATGGTAGATATCCATTAGATTAGATTCTCCAAATTTCTCAATATTTGCAAGGATGTACACCCTAACATCTTCTACGTGCAGAACCCCATGCGGAATGCTAGAAAAAGTGCCTAAGGGATCAACTTCTAGGGATTTGTAGGGGTGTTTGTTGAACTTTAGGTGCAGCCTATCAGTGATCTTAACAACCATTGGAGTAGCCATCTTGCAAAAGATTCAAAGAGAGATATTCAGAAATGGAAATATCTTTTTACGCTTTTAGGGTTCACAATAGGAGTCAGAACAGGTCGCTGGTTGAATCAGATTTGGTGATTGATCTTTGAGAAGGTTGAAAAAACTTGATGCAGAGCTCTTCTTTTCTTCTTCTCGAATGCAAATGTGCAAAAGATGAGTAAAAGAACCCTTTTATCTCTGCACAAACCCTAATTTCCTTTTACAATAAATGCACAACTTAAGTCATCTAGTTGCCTTGTTCTGAGAGAGATCTTTCTGAATCACTGAGATGCACGTAGAATCATTTTCAGTGATAATTGACATTGTATCTTCTTTCCTCCAATCATGCCATGAATTCGCAGATTAAGATATCTCAATTTTGAATCATACCGGATCTATCTATAAAGATCATGCTTTATTGGATGGCTGTCAAACCAAATCAGTCTTGGCTGATTAAACTCTTCAAAACTCCTTGCGGATCTTTCATATTTTTACCGAGGGTTATTTAGATATTTCTCTAAGAACCCTTTAACCCACAACATTCCATGTGCCAAATTTAGGCACCAATTGACTCGTTGGGGGAATTTATTTTCCTTTGTGATTCTCCCTAAGCCAGAGCTCATCTGTTTAGTTTCTGGAAGGAATATCAGCACCAGATTCTAGTGCGGATCCATCCCCAACATTTTCTATACTTTTCTTCACCCAAATCTTGTTCATCTCCCTTTGAACTTCATTCGCATTCACTTTTCCTTTTCCTTTATCTTGATTTTGATTATGATGCACCAAACCTTTTTTATCTTGATTCTTACTTCTCCAGAATTTGGCAATATGATCAGATCTATTGCAATTGTAGCAAACAACATTTCTTTGCATATTTGACTGATATCCTCTTGATCTGCATTGATTAGCCATATGTCCCATTCTATTGCATGCAAAGCATCTACCATTGAATGAATTGTTTATTTGCATATTTCTACATTCATGAGATTTGTGACCATACCTTTTGCAGTTGAAACACTGTCTGAAGAAGGATGAATTAGTCTGATTCATTCTTCTTTTGCACTTAGTTGTTTTATGACCGAAGTTGTTGCAACTGTAGCAGTATCCATTGAAGGATGGATATCTTTGAGCATTTAGTTGCCTTACCAGAGGTCTTCTAGGCCTGTTTCTTTGATTTCCTGATCTAGAGTTCTTCTAACCGGATCCAGAGCTTTCACCTTTCTCATATCCCAAGCTACACTTGTCATCTACCCTCTTTTGGCTTTCAAGAAGAACTTCAAGTTGAGCTAATCTTATCTTGAATTTCTCTTTGTATTCATTTGTTGTTTGAAGATCTTGTTCAAGAGTGTCTATCTAATTCTCAAGTTGTTCTTCATTATCTCTAGCTTCTTCAAGATTAGATTCAAGATGCTTGATTATTCTATCCATTTTGTGGCAGTCCTCTGACTTCTCCTTAAGAGATTGTTTTAGATTATCTTCAATTTTTCTTTTCTCTTCAATTTCTTGGGTGAATCTCATAACCCCTGATTCCATTTTATGCCTTACCATAATGACCTCTTTTGATAGCTTCTCACATAGCTTGTTTTTCTCATTCAAATCTTTATTAGTATCATTGGCTTCACTTTGACTTGCTAATTTTTGAAGTAGTTCCTTTCTCTTTTTCACAGAGATACTCAATTTTTCTTTTAGCTCATTTATGAAATCATCAGCTTGTTTGAGTCTTTCTCTCAAGTTATTGACTTCAGAGTGAGATTGATCAAGATCATCTAGGGCAGACTGAAGTTGTTCCTTCATACCATACATATCCATTGAGATTCCTAGATCTTCCTCAAGTTGTTAGGCTCTATTTAGAGGAACTTAGCTCTGATACCAATTGTTGGAAACAAGGTAGATAACTGAGAGGGGGGGTGAATCAATTATCTCTAATAACTTTACTTTTTTTTTTCTTTTTATAATTTGTGCAGCATCAAAACATATAAGCATATATAATCATGAGAGCAGAAATGAAATCAACACATATAACACAAGAATTTTAACATGGAAAACCTTGTTAAGGGAAAAACTACGGGGTGACTAATCCAAGATTGTATTCTCTATTAAAAGAATAAGAAATACAAAATGGCACTTGCCAATTAGGGCTCACTACCCGAGCACACTGCTAATAAGAGGCACACTGCCTACAAGAGACTCACTATCTACAAGATTTATAGAAGGTAACTAGGTGTTTGAACTAATGAGAGGCATCCACATATGCTGAGGTTCAGTTTTGGTTAGGCTCAATATACCAATCTAATGCACTTCATTCTTCCTCTGCTTTAGTGTTGTTGTTCTGTCACATACTAGACTTGTATTGCTACTTCCCCACGTATCTCTGCATTTCCTCGCACACTATCATACTACACACACACCTTCATATTGAAATCCATCTGGTATATATATCCGCACCAAGGATTTCAACATCTTTCTAGTCGGCAACTAGAATACTCAAGATATTTACAAAACATTGATCTGTCGGCTGAATCCATACTTAATATGTGATGCGTATCAAAAACATAGACATAGAAGTCATCAATCATGTCGGCTAAACATGTGTGATCCCTCAAATAGCTTGATCAACATCAATTACTCATTCGGATTGAAGTCTGATTCTCTGTCGGTCAGCTCTTCCTCATTCTGCTCTATCTATCAGGAACCCAACACTTAGATGCTCATATCTTTTCCATGATTCATCACTGGAGGCTCAATATCTAGAACATAGTAGTCATGATACTTCTTATGACTTGTCCAAGTCTGTAACTTTCTAAGTTACACCATCTGAGAGATCCAGACCTGATTGTCAGACTTTGTTGCATGCTCTATTCTTGTTCACCGGACCAAAAACTCTTCAATCTAACTTCTGGTAGACATACTATGTATTGCAGATGTGTGGGATAGACTTTGTTTCTATCAATGACAACACTCATGAGACCACACAGTGTCTCTTGCCAATAGCGAACAATGCAAAGTTGAGTTTCAAATAGGCCCCAATTTGATGCAGAGGAAGGACAACAAAACACATTCAATCATTGATTCTTTAAAACATTGACATGATAACCCTAGACCTTATTCTTTGCTAGTCACTACCCCTAGGCCCATAGAACCTTCAATCTCTTCTTCTCTTCTTATTTCATTCCTCTCTTTCAGCAAGCTAATTTGTGCATCTCTTCATGCCATTATCTTGAGCAACCTGCAATTTTATTTCCTCAACCTTGTTGTTGTTGATTACTGCTCCATAACACCATTAATGGCTACATTTTATTCAATCCAAAACCCTTATCAAGCACCAAAATGTGGTGCCCAAATATTTTCTTTCATTTTCCCCAAAGTTTCCTTTGAGATTCAATCTTTTAGCCCCTTCTTTACAAAGTGTCATTAACTCTAGTAGCCCTTCAAGTGCAACAATTCAAACCTTTTTGTTCATAACTTTTCCTAAAGACCTGATATTAAAAATATAAGACTTGTTTGGGATACCCTTTTGGCTCTTATTACACATATTTGAAAATGGGCTAGGGTTACTTTGTATAGAATAGGTCAAAATGGACTGTTACAAAACTAGGAACCCTAGTTAGGGTTTGGACTATTTTCACTGAAAATGCTATAACTTTTGCAAAACGTAATAAAATGACTCCAAACAAAAAGAAAAAGTTATATATTTCATACATTCATCATCTCAATGCATGCCTTTGACCATGCCAGGTCATACAATCTGTACAAAAGAGGATTTTTCAGGAAGAAAACAGTAAAAATCTGTATATGATAGCCACTATTTTGATCATAACTTTCACAAAACATGATGAAAATCACTCCAAATAAATATTAGGAAGATAACAATATTATCCAACTTTTCCAATAACTTTTAAGGTCATACTATACAGTACAATGTCGTACAATACAGTTTACAGTATAATTTCACAGAAAAATGCCTAAGAAACATGCAAAATGAAAGATTTTCATTCAAACTTGTCTTCCCCCACCTTGGGGCATCTGCACCTACCATTTACAAATGAATTTCCATCCATTTAAAACTTCCATAACTAATCATTCACTTCCCCTAACCACAAATGCAAGTTTTTTTTCCTATTTTGTACTTTTTGTACTGAAATGACACTTTTTTAACAATGCTTTGCCCCTAAACATCAAAATTGGTCTTGACTGACCCCAAATGGTCTCACATGACCTTATTTTACTCAAAACACATCAAAATGACATTAAAACATAATTCAAGGTGAGGCTCCTGCATCAAATTTCCTTAGGCTAAACACTATCCTCCAAGAGGAGTGGTGTGGAATATCATGGAAAAGATTAAAAGTGGCACATCGTGCCTTTTTTGACAAGGCATTTACTAAAGTTGCACAAATTTCCAATGTGAGAGGTGTAGATTCGATGCAAAGATCTCGAATTATATATATATATATAGTTCAGTGTGCATATACATCATCTCATGCAATATTCATGGCATGGATCTTCTAGCTTTAGGCAATCTTATGGGTTTATGCTCAGGCACTAAGCCTACTATTGAGATTTCCTTTTCACTAAATTATTGGTTTCATTTCATATCTTACAAGGTCCATAGTTTCAACAATATAATTTAACATGTTAAGAATTGCCTACATTTATGTATATTATCATATGTGGGTGTGGTTGAAGTGAGATAAGGTGAAGTGAAATAATTATGTGGGGAATACATGCGGATAAGGCACCAACAGACTAGTTTTAATTTTGAAAGCTTCTTATTTCAAGCTGCACCAATAGTTATAAGAGTCCCACTTTGTATTGGAGTGGTACGGATCTATAGAATTGTACTTCATAAAACTTGTTAAGTAACAAGCATTGATCAGGTCAAAGAAAATTTTGTGTTGCATTCATAAGAGCTATGATTTCAATTTCAATTCCCCTCACCACATAAAATAAGTCAATCCTAATTAGGGTGCACAAAACACAACTCAAGTTCAAATTTCCTTTATCACATTAAAGTGCCCTATGGCACAAGTGGACATGCTTGCACTAAGGTAGCCCACACAATGATAAGGCAATTGTGATAAGGTAGGCACATGGTAAGGTGAGTGTATTATGACAAGCAACCACATTGATAAGGCAATTAAACTAAAGCAAGCATTGACATCATTATAAAATATTCAATGTGAATAATGGAACCCTGACATGCAATATAGGAGTCAAACACCTTCATAATTGGAAAATGGTTTTATGGAAATAAAACAAGCATTTTAATTTCTAATTATGTTAAAGAGTAATGGTGATTGTGAACCTTTGATAGGAATTCATATCTTTATTAAAATCTATAGATGTTCACAGCAATCACTTCGGGGTAGATTAGTGGTTCATCCTCTTTTAGTCTATGAGCAATCTAGGAGGAACCGGATCCTTTTGAAACACATTGTACTATTACACTCTACACAAGTGTTGGTTCAATAGAACAATGCTCAACACAAGTGCACACCAAGCCCTGGCTGAGACCGTCCTAGGTGTACATTGTACCCGAGTTGGACACACACTGTGTGCTCCCTTCTCCAATGCTCATAGCCTGCTAACCAAAATATTTTCCTCAGCAATCTCCCCAATAAAAAAATTTCTCCTCTCATTACATTAGTTTTTTACCAGTTTAAATAATAACCCAAAGGGTGGTTCCAACTATCACATCCTTTCATAGCTAATATTACATTTTAATATTTTTAATTTATAATCTCCCATGAACTCACTTCAATATAATTTCTTTTTATTAATTCTTTTAACCTTGAAAGTAAATCTTCACATCTTTATTCATTTACATCTCTTAGGGGGAAAAAGTCTCATAACAAGGATGACACTCTTATTGGTTGGAAGCCCATTCCTAATGGATATGATAATTTGGATGTTTCTTATTAACTTTGGCTTTCTCTTTGGTTATTTTTTTGTATTGAAGAAATGCGATAATACAAGAGTAGAAAAGGTCCTCAAAGGAACTGTTAAAAAAACACAGAATACCAAACATTGGCTATGACAAATAGCACCAAAAATCCATGACTTAAGAAGATCAGTCACAATAATCACAGAGTGCAAGAAACTATTGTTGGGTAGGGATTTATTCGGTTACATCACTATGGTCTGCATGCTACAACCAATTCTATGAACGATAGCGGTACTTGCACTGCACTGCACTCAAGCACCACTAACACATCAACAGAATGAAGTAGCTTTGTAGACTATTCTTTGAATCTTCTTTAAATGGTGCACACAAAATGCTCAGAAGTAACATCTCTAAGGTAAGGGAGTCGAATGACACAAGAAGATTAAATAGTCATACAAAACAAACTATGACCAAACCATTGGAGAAAATCCCAAGTAAAATTAGATTTTGCTACTCCTCAACCCAACAACTAATCTTCTTAGATTCTACTTTCTCTTTGGCTATATAATATGTTTTAAAATATTTTTTTTAATTAATATAAATAGCTATTTCCAAAAAAAACTATATGTAAATAATAACACAACAAAAATAAAAAATATTATATAGCCACCCCATCATATTTCCTAATCAATAACAAGGGCTGCACTGCAACAGCAGTCCTTGCCTAATAGCTTTAAGGAGTATTGGAATTAATGCTGGACTTTTTTGATTGAATTGCTATATATTTTTTAAAGCATGGTGTCAAGATAAAGATAAATCAGTGGCTATGCTATGCAAATTTCAATATGCCTAATATAAAAAATAGACATGATGATATCAGCAATACATACAGTAGTTAGGTAGCAGATTGAAAACATAAAATCACATTTTTAGGTCACTGACATCAATTATAGATGTTAACAACAGTAGGCTCATAGATCTCAAAATAGAGCCTTAGACAAGTTTTCTTTAATCAGGTAGATACAAACTGCAAATGGATCATTTGTAAGAATACTACTCAGACTAAGAACATAAGACTTAGTTTAAGCAAAAATATATATATGTGTTGACATTATATAGATGTTTCAATAGAAAAAGATGTGAGTGAATATTATTGATACATAAATCATCCTTGCCATCCCACATCCTCTTACTGTCTAAATTTCTCACATTTAAACTAACAACAACATGACTAATTACTCTTTTGCCATGTTTGACCTAAATAGCCAATCCAACTGCCAACAAAATAAAAAAAATGAGGAGCAAAATAATTCATAATTTAATTTGCAGAAAAAAAGAATTAACTTCCAAGCTGCTGACATGTATGCAAAGAGTGGCAGCATACATGCAGCTCGCAAGGTGTTTGATAACATGCCATAGAAGAATTCTATTACATATAATGTGATAATTTCAGGATATTCCCAGCATGGGCATGGAAAGAATGCACTTCAATTCTCTGAGGAGATGCAATTGGCTCACATGCCACCAAATGACTTCACCTTTATTTGTGTTCTCTCTGCTTGTAGTCATGTAGGTCTAGTTAATGAAGGTCGCGACTACTTCAATTCCATGACTCAAGATCATAACATTAAACTGAGAATGGAGCATTATGCTTGTATGGTTGATCTAATTAGCCGAGCTAGGTGCTTCAATGAGGCAGAGAGAATTTTATTAGAGAGATGCCATTTCAACCTGTGGCAGTAATTTGGAGGACTTTGCTTGGTGCATGTCGAATTCATGGCAACATAGAGCAGGGAAAACATGCAACAAAATGTGCTCTTGAATTGGAACCACAGGATTCTTCAACCTATGTGTTGTCAAATATGTTTGTAGTGGCTAACTTGCAGATTGATCCAGTAAATGTGAGAAAATTGATGAAGGATAGGTGGGTGAGAAAGGTGCCTAGGCAAAGTTGGATAGAGTTAAAGGATGAGGTGCATTCATTCATAGTTGAAGATGGATTTCACTTACAAACTATTTGACTTGTCAAATGAAGGAAGCGGGATATATCCCAGACACTAGTTTTGTGCTTAATGACTATGATTAGGAACCAAAGCTAGATGTTGCCTTCAAGATAACTTGAAATAGTCAGTAGCCAATGTCAAGTTAGATTCAAATGCACCTTACAATAGAACATGAAGTTTATCTCGGATGAAAAATGTGTGAGCAGACATGCTTGCTCTATGCCTTATATGCTTTTGATGAAGATCAAAATGTAATTGTCAAATAGAGGATTATGAATAAATTAATATATTCATAACAAAATGGTGATGAGGGAGCTTGGAAATGGTAGTTGCCGATTAAATCTACACAATGCCAATTAGCCAAACTTTTTGAAGCTCTCTAAATTGGGTGAAAAAAACCTTGTAAAAATGAGGTCAGTCAAATGTGTCATAGTCCACCAGTTTTGTTGCTTACTGACTATGATTAGAAATAAAAGCTAGGTGTTGTCTTAGGAATAACAAAATGCTACCTACTTATTAGTCAAAATAAAAATGCAATGAAGTGAGTGTGTATATATGTGTGAATTTTAGAGAGAAACAGAGAGAGAGAGAGAGTGTGGGTGTGTTACACTTTCTCCAAATTTGCAAGATGTCCAAGCTCCTTTGAGATAGGACCAGACAAAATATTTCTTGAAAGATGCCTATAGCAGAGAATTTCAATCACAAATTTAACAAAGACATCACTAATAGTTGAACATTCAAAAGCCTTTCATTGTGTAATACAATCCTATAAATGCAAAGATAAACTAGCATGAATATAATGGCAAGCGTATAGAAAATAAATTGTAACAAAGAGTACTCATATATCAATCATCTTTCCAGCTAGTCATAGTTAGCTTGTGGCATTAGTCTTATAAAAAATTGTACGCTGATTTAATTGATTTGGTTTAGTATGTGTATTGACAAAGTTTCTATTGCTAGTGTTTGTATACATTAATTTGTGTTGGGACCTTGAGAAAACACAAGTTCTTCTGTCTTCAGCACAAGGGAAAAATATGCAAATCATACAACCTTGAAATTATGGTTTTGAAACTCACAGAAGAAGTAAGGTCATCTGGGTTCAACCTCTTTGCTAATCCAAAGTCTCCTATAGATTCATTAATACCAATGTCAATTGTGAATATTCTTGACTTACACAGAAATTCAAGCAGCTTTCTCTCTAGTGAATTTGTGTCAAAAGAGTTACATCTCTCAAGTCTATTCCAAGGAGATCAAACTTACCAAGACGGACATCGTGCTCCTTTGTCAAGAAACTATTTGAGCACTGTAAAGAAATTGGCACACTACAATCATGTTACTGTTTCCCAAGAGAAATGTTGAAACAAGTACAGTCCCTTATTAACTAACCTTCAAATCTCAATGAAGGATATGATTTGAGTGCAGATAGTCCACTGAAATAATAATCAATTAACTAACCTTAAACTCTCAATGAAGGATATGATTTGAATGCAAATAGTCCACTGCAAGAAGAAGCTGTACAAACCATTTACAGAGTTTTTGCTAGAAAACATGAAGAAAATTTATAAATGTACTCAGAGATCAGAAAGACAAATTACATTTGGATAAATTGCTTTTGAAGTAACTTGACTTTCAGATAATTACTACTGACTTCTTTTGGAAAATATACTCCATTTGCCTTTTTCATTTTCTCAGCCTTAGTTTAACCATACCATTTTAAATCAGGATTCAGTCAGGTATTTAAAAAAGAGATAATGCTATAGACATATGATGAGAAAAACTCTTTCATAGGTAGAAAAAACTTACATATCCCCGCCTTCAAAATAACCTATCACAATACACAAATAACAGCCCTGCCAAGAAAAAATCAAGAAAAACATCATAAATTTTGTATTATAAGAAAATTCTAAACAAGTTCCCATTAAAATGTCACCTTAATATTCAACCATAAGCTGCTACTTCCAAAACCATCAAGAAGTTAAGGTAAAAAAATGAAGGAAACAAGTACATGTATCTAAGTACCATTAACTGTTAAAGTTGGAATTCACTTAACAAAGAACATCACCACATATCCGCTAGCGCAATAAATTAGGTGATTTGTTCCATTTGCATACTATTAGATGAGAATGATGAAAACATTAAGTTTCTAATAAAACTTAATTGTGGTTTTACATGGACAGAAAAAACACAGTAGATAGCACCTCTTTAAATTAGCACTGAATGCATGCAAATCACAATTATATAAATAAAGCAAAAACCATTCAGAAAGATATTACAATTTTGGCATTACCATTACAACATAACACAATAGTTAGAAGTGGGAGAAGCTTTTATCTTGTGCATGTTTCTAAGAACAAATTCTTTCAAGAATTAAACTTGAGGACTAATCAAAAAGATCAAGAAAGTCCATAGAATTATGAAATATCATCCAAACCTTTCAAAAGACACAATGGAATCAGACAACAAATGAGTGTTTGATCTGAACATGTTATTGTATACTTAAAAATACCATCACATAAGATGAATCAAAACAAACCTTCTCTACCCAGGACTCCTTGTACTCCACAATGTAAGGATGATTGATTTTGGAGATGAGAGCCTTCTGAAGAACCAATCATGTAGACCACAAGTCAGAATGTCAAATAAACCAAATGCAAATGAAGTCAAACCTTGAATTGCCAAATTCACGCCATTGAAAAATCACAAAAACACAAGACCTCATAAATTGCCATTATTCAAGGCTACTATCTCATCCCTTCATAGCCAACAATCTTTACCCTTCACTTGTAGCCTTGCTTATTTTCAAAGGAGGGACTATGGCATAAAAGTTCATATCAAAAACCACAAACACTCACAAAAGATGAAGCTGTTTTATTTAATTTGAAATGGGTGTAGTAGGTCTGGAAAGAGTATGTCCAGCAGGCAGCTTAAAAGAAACTCATATGCTGAGTTTTGAAGCCATTTGGGTTACTCGGAACTAAAAAAATAAAGGCCTTAGTTAGCCTCTGAAAATAGACATATCAAACAACCATAAAAGAATAAATAGATTTTGGTAATGGAAAGCTCAATCAATTAGTACCTATGTTGAGTTGATGATCAACTATGGAGTTGGAGTGAGAGCCTTGAATTGCATTGAAATTTGAAAAATCCAAAGAGTTTTTTGAGAATGCTCAATTTCATTTTTCAAATAATGGAATATAATGATGAATCATCAGAACCAAAGTTATCTCTACCATGAAAAAATAATAGACAAATTAATTGATCTCACACCATATCATACAGCCGACAGATATGATTTGGCAACTTCATTGTTTGGAAGACTGGTAGAACCTTGCCAATAAATCCACCTCGAATCAAAACACAAGTTTGTTAAGTGGAAAGGAACCATTTTTGCCTCATTCATATGTAGACACCAAATACAACGCCAGTTTAAAACCAAGAAGCAGGAGAAATGGTGCTTACCCTCAAGTTGGAAGATAGCTGAAGTAGAAAACCTACAGCTTGCAACTATAAAAAATTAAGTGTTTCTGTGGTTGTCATCTCTGCAATATGTACATTATGATTTATATATGTTGATTCCCTTTGAGGAATTAATTCATGAACTCCATGTCCATTATAAGTAATGTTGCCCTCACACTGTGTAAGCAAATAATTGTAGTCAGGAACAAATAGAAGGCTTGATAAAGCCATTTATGTTTTTCAAATTGTCAACATTGTTCTCTTTGTTGGAGACAAATATGTAAATTCCAACAATCTCTGAATTTAGAACAAAGAGAATAGCGAGGGATTACTGATAAATAGTTTTAAGGTCAATGCACAAGTGGAAGTTTCATGCTACGTTGGAAATACAACCCACCAATCAGAAAATCAGTTTTAAAGAATCTCTCTTTCAAAAAATACTAAAAAAAAGAAAACCTTTGTAAAAAGGATTAATTTTCCCTTGGCACAGATATCGAGATAAGATTGATACATTGAGGTGAATACAATAGTTACAAGCTTAAAAACTAAGTGTTTTTGTGGTTGTCATTTCTGCAATATGTATATTCTGATTTATATATGCTGATGCCCTCTGAGGAATTAATTCATGAAGTCGGTGTCCATTATAAGTAATGTTGCCCTCACACTGTGTAAGCAAATAGTTGTAGTCAAGAATAGATGGAAGGCTTGTTAATGCCATTTATGTTTTTCAAATTGTCAACATTGTTCTCTTTGTTGGAGACAAATATGTAAATTCCAACAATCTCTGAATTTAGAACAAAGAGAACAAGGGATTCTTGATAAATAGTTTTAAGGTCAATGCACAAGTTGGGTTTGTAGTCTAATAACCCCACAATAAAGAAAAGGCATCAAGGGCTCACATTAATAGCATTTCTGGTAGCATTCCAAAGCACTGGAAGAGCTCCTCCACCAACATAGAATTTTTCTAGAAGACTCTCTTAAAATATTTTGGCATCACTGGATAAGGGAAGACAACCAGCTAATTAAAAAACTACCCTGAATTTCAGCTCAAAACTGAAAGTCCTAAACTCCTTAACAGATGACCTGAATTTCTAAAATAGAAAACTATTCTTGATAAAAAAAAAAGTATTTCTCTGAGTTTCTAGGACGGCAAAAAAATTCCCAAATTTTGGGGACGGCAGGGGGATGGTGAGGGGACAGCTAATAAATTAACATATATATAGAGGTTATAAAAAATAAATGCAGGTAACTTGTAAGTTATAATTCAAATCGATATTCAAACAATGTTAAATGTTAATTAAATGAAATGGTTATGATATATCATTTGTAATTGTACTGGTGTTTGCAATAGATGCTATCATGCTAATGACCTGAAGGGGGTCATCAAGCTTTTGTCTTATGACACCTGTATTTTGTCTTATAAATTCTTAACTGGGAAGAAAATTGTGTTTCAGTTGGCACAATGGATATTCATGGTTGTAACCATAATGCCATAACTCCATAGATAGAGTTCGTGCTTCCCAAATTGATGAATGTGCAATGAATTCTTTAGTACACTGTCTTGTGGAGAACATTCTTTGTCCTGAGATAACAGTTCTCTACTATAGCCATGGCCTAAACAAGAAACATGCACTAATTGATCTTCACAAGATGAAAACGGATTTCCTATGATGGTATAAAATTGTAAAGTTGTTTGTTTGGCAATTTGTTGATAGAAGCATGCATAAAATCAGACTTTCAGTCTTCTCATTTGTTTTATTTTTCAGTTGATGACTGAATTATCTATTAATCTTTTAAGAACACAATCTAATTTTTAATTAAGTAAAGCATAAAACACAAAACAATGTTGATGCATAAAACACAAAAGAAACTTAACCATCAATTATACTTTCAAGAACACAAATTTGATTTTTAATTAAATAAAGCATAATTAAAAAAAAAGAATCTCAATGATCTAATGGAAATTGACCCTATTCCAGCACACTACAATACGGATGATGAAAGTCAAAACTCACATTGCGGAACACTAAATAAAGAAAAACTTTTTGCTAAGCAACCTAATATAAAGCAACATTGATTGCCAATTGCTCTGTCCCACCCACACTAAAAGGTTTGGCAAGAATGGTTCTACGGAATGCTTTCCCTAAATACAACACTATATGCTTTGCCATGACTAAAAAAACTCTTGGACAAAATAAAACCTAAAAAAAATGCACAAATCAATGGATTTCGAGAAAGACCTCAAACCACCACATAAATATTAAAAATTAAAAGAAAAAGTCTGTCACGACCTAGGATGACCTCCCTGTGTGTACGGGCATATTTTGCTACGAATGGGTCTTCAAAAGAGGAAGACAAAGAAGTTGAAGCTCCAAAGATGTCCAGCTCTGAGGAACAAAAATTTATGCTCTCTGCAAGCGAAGAACTCCCAAGAACATTCAGTTGTCCTGCAAAATATATGCAAAATGTTGAAACAAAGACAATATCTTGGTGGATGTATGCAAAACAGATGTATGCAAAATGTGGAAACAAAGAAAAGCCAAGTGTGATGCTTTTCATGATGCCACATAACAGCATGCAACAGGTGTGGAGCTGAGCAAACCCCTGAATGTGTTTGGAGAAAAACACACATTTGATACATTGGCCTTGGAGAAAAATTATTTTAGAAATGTAAAAATCAATGCCCAATGGACTGAAAATACAACCCACTGATCAGAAAATCGGTTTTGAAGAATTTCTCTTTCAAAAAATACTAGAAATAAGAAAACCTTTGTAAAACGCATTAATTTTTGCTTGGCACGGATATCCTGGTAAGATTAATACATTGAGGCGAATACAATAGTTGCCCTGCCTAAGGTAGGGACTTATAATGACATAAATTCTTGTGTCAATTGGACCCTCCACTAATTTCCCATCATGAATAGATAAGCCAAAAACCCCATATATAAAATAAAAAATGATGATAAAAGGTACAATCCAGCTGTGTTGATTAAAGAACGAAGACAGAAAAGAAAACCATAGTAAAATTGTAAACTCTACCTTACCAAAATGTACGAAGAATGATTAACTAACCTAATCGTTAAGAGCGTTAAAAACCAAAAGCTCGCAAAGCATTACCAAAGCCAAAAAAAAACATGAATCAACAATGTCACTTCTGTCATTAGATCTGGAGACTACTTTGATCTTATCGACAGGTTTTAAAGGATTACATTCTGTCTACATCATTTTGTATGCCTAATTTGATCCTCAAAGAAGGCTTTTTGAAACAAATGAGAAGTATCAGATTTTTTTTGTTTTGACTGTGATGGTGAAAAAGATTCTCCTTGTAAGGTTACATTGTAATGCTCCTCCAATAATATAAGACCGTATCAAGGACACTTATTGACCACTTTATTTATTTAATTTCTACTTTGGAATATTATTTTGCCACTAATTTGATTCTACTTATTTAGGATATTTGTTGGTAAGACCTTATTTTATAATGAGTGTATCATATTGTAATGGTGAAATCAACATATCTATGTTATTTTCATTTAGTTTTGTGTGAAGTTGGACTCATTCCTCTAACCTTTATTCATATTTCCATGTATTTACTCCTTACCTTACCTATACTCACATATACTCTAATACTTTCACTCAAACTATGCATTTATTAGACTTATTTATACACCTACATCAATTTATTTGTTACCAACCAAAGTTTGATTGTTTGCTTACCCAAGGACATTTCCATGATCATGGGGTCAAACCATGGAAGAGTTGATCCCACAGTCACAAACTTGACCCCTACCCTTTCAAAATTCAAACTCAGATGTGGTCACCTCTTGCCTATTCTACTAGCTATTGTGAGCCGACTAAAAACATGTTTGTGCGATTTCATGTTTACACAACTTTAATTTCCCTATGCAAATCAAGGAACCTCTATTTGAAAAATCTTAATTTTAAAATAATTTGTCTTGGATCCTTTTGTTGGCACCAAGGGATGGGACAAAAGGCCAAGATAGGGCTAGGTGAACCTAAGAATATGCTATGAGGATAGACACTAAAAATGAGGTCAACCTATAATGTCAAAATTAAAGGGTATGTAGTTTTTGACCTTACAATACTAGGTTATAATAAGCCACTTTAAGGGTCAATCCTCCAAAAGTCTCCAATAAGAACAAAATTCACCACATGATAATAAACTATCCACTATCTATTGTATATACCATACTTATACCATGAATGTCACACTGGCTGAACTAACTACCTACATAAAGTTATATAAATGATCATATAACTTACATAAAGATTATGTTAACCATAAATTGACCTGACATTGATATTAGAACACAAACAATTTATCTTTTTTCATATTTCCTCCATTCCCCTCTGAATTCTTGTTCATTGTTCACCATTTCTTCACTATGATCAACGAGAATTCACAACTTTAAAGGTCAAGGATTCTAAGCTCTAAAGAGGGTCGAGGGTTTTCAAATCATTCTCACATGCCATTTGTGCATAGCAATGCTTAGGTCTTTTTCTTTCTCCTTCCACATTTTTCATATTTGTCATCTATTGATCTGTGTATTAAACTGTACTATATGTGCCCTAGCATGTGTTGAAGCATTTTTTCACATTCATTTTCTATTTTCATTGCAAACTGTATAATCCACAAGCTATGTCTATATAATCCACATTTCTACCTACAAAAATCATGTTGTCCACACTTAATTTATTGAGTTCACTGTTATTTGCAACCCTATCTAAAATTTTATGTAGATTTTTTTAAATGATATGTACTTCAATATGGCTCTGCTAGTGTTTCATCTGTAGCTGGTCTCCATTATTTTCGCTAGTGTCATATCGCGCTCTAGGCGCATGAATTATAGCCTTTCCTTCTATACGTTTGCATTTATTGTAGTTTTTTTGCCTTTTAAATGCCTTCTACCGATTCTAACCCATCACTTGTTGCTAGTGTTGGTGGTTTGACGACTCTACACAATGGCTCCTCCATCGACCAAGCATCCCTGGAAGTTTGTTCTGAAGGTCTTTCATGAGGTAAGCCCTCAGATTCTCCTGCTGATGTGATTTTGCCCACGCAGGAATTTGATTATGCTTGTTTATGGTTAGAACAACATACTCTTATTGGATACTTTGTTGGGAGAACTCCCCCTAAATCTATGCTCAAAGACTAGGTTCAAAAGGCTTGGGTCCCTCATGGGGTCCACTTTGATATGGTTCAAAATATGACCAAAGGATTTTTCCTTTTCCTCTTTACGAAGGTTAGCCATGTTCAAGAAATCTTGAATCATGGCCCATGGTATGTTTGGTCTTCCTTGCTTATTTTTCAACAGTGGAGCCATGATTTTGTGGTTTCAGATGATACCAAACTATAGGTCCCTGTGTGGATTAAATTCCTTGGTTTGCCTTTGCCCTGCTTGCATTTCTTGCATGATATTGTCTCCTCACTAGGAAGAGTAATTTACGTCGAACTAGATAGGTTCTTTCAAGCTCACCCACAAAAACGCGTCTGCGTAGAGGTGAATCTTTCAAAAGATCTCAAGGAATTCATTGACATTCAGATTGGTCCCCTTTAGCATTCTCAGAAAGTTACCTACTTTAATTTGCCAAACACTTGCTACCGCTGTCAGTCAGCCAAACATAAAATTAGGGATTGTCCTCTTGTTGTACCTCGCACCCAAGCTCTGCCCAGGGAGGTTGCTCAACCCTATCTAGCCGAGGTTGTGTCCACGGAGGCGATTCCCAAACCAATGGACACTTGGGCTACGGTTGCCACCCGCAAACACAAGCCTAAGGATCTTGCGGGGGCTCCCAAAGCTATTGAACCAGCTAAGGATGTTCCAAAGCCCTCTACAAGAGGGAAAGACAACCTCAAGGGTTCTAGTATTATGCTATTACAGCAAAGGTCATTGGCCAAATCATGACCAAGTTCCACTACATCTTTGTCGCCTCGCAGGGGCTCTCGTAGTCGAGAACCTCCTGAGGAGGGAGAAATTTTTTAGGTGGGTAAGAAGCAGCAAACTCCTATTCAATTTGGCTCAAACCCCAACTAATTCCTGTAGAATTACTTTTCTTGCTTTGAAAATCTAGATTATGAGGAAATGGTGGAGGATTTACAATGAAATTTATCTCTTGGAATGTCTGAGGTCTAACTGACCTTTGTAGGAAGTACTCTGTTAGCAATACTATGCAACACTATGCTGCAATTGATGTTCTGTGTCTACAAGAGATTAAAGTTACAGGTTTTCTATTCTCTTTGGCTTGCTGTTCTATTTGGCTAGCCAGTAAATAATTACACTGCTCATGAGGCTAGAAAAGGTGGCATTGCTACCCTTTTGTCCCCTTAGTGGCAGGATTCAGTGGTGGCCCATGGGGTGGACCCCACCAACCGTTTAGTCTAGACATTGCTCAATATTGATAATCATTCCTTTGGGATTATTAATGCTTATGCATCGAATGATGCAATGGAAAGATTTGTTCTCTGGTGGTGGATTGTGGACTCTTTGCTAGTGGGCACCTGGCTTATTTGTGGGGATTTCAATATGGTTGAGATGACGCATGATAAAGATGTCATTCTACCTTTTCAGTGGCCAGCTAGTACGAGAGAGGCTTGGTTTCACGTGCACAATACATTGGGTTTCTATGATCCCAATACTGGCCACCGTCAATCCCATCCTTTATGGCATACTTGGTGTAATTTTTGATCTGGGTCTAATAGGGTTTTTAAACACCTTGATCATGCCATGATCTCAACCCAATCTTTCTTTACTTTTGCCATGTTAGACTCCCTCCTAGTTAAGCCATTAGTGGATGTGATGTTATCAGACCACTTTCCAATTCAGTTTTCCATTGAATGGCAAGCCACTCAACCATGCGTCAGTAAGTCTCAGTTTTTCCTTAACACATCTTTGCTATCCCACCAACCAACCCTGGCACACATTGATACTATATAGAATTTAGAATGTTACCCAATGCATACTACTGGCTAGATACAATGGCAGAATGATGCCATCACCCGCACTGCGAGGTTTCTTCGCATTTATAGCTATGAGCTAGCAAATTTTAGAACACAATCTTATGAGGCTACAACTACTGCTTTGAAAATGGCCATGGCGGCATTGACAGCCGACCCATTCTCTCCTTCCCTATAACTCAGTGTTGCCAACTTAAGGCATCAGAAGTAAATAGCTGATAATCATGTTGCCAAAGGAGCACAACTCAAAGCTAGGATGCACTGGCTAAAAATAGGTGACCGTGTCTCAAAGGAATTCTTTCTAGCTCTTCGAGCCAGACATTCCTCACATAGTATTAAGAAAATCAAGGAGGATAATATTGTTCTTTTAGAACTACCTAACATTCTCTAGGAATTTGTAAGACATTATGAAAAAGATTTCATAGCTCAGGAATATACTTTTGAGCGACAAATTACATTACAAGATTATCTTGCAGTGGTTCCAAAAAAACTTTCTCTAGCCTAGACACACTTATGTGATTAGTTACTAACCATTGAAGACCTAAAGGAAGCAGTCTATTCTATGGATGATGACAAAGCTCCAGGAATTGATGGCTTGCCCTATGAATTTTACAAAGCCCTTTGGGACTGCTTAGGAAAAGATTTGCATAATGTTTACCTTGAAGCATTTCATTCAAACTTTCTAGGCAAGCTTATTAATCAAGGCAATATAAAGTTCATACCTAAAGTTGGAGATCCTACATACATTTACAACTGGTGACCCATTACGCTCCTCAATGTTTCCTATAAGATCATTGCCAAAGCCCTTTCACTAAAGCTCCTCAATCTCCTACCTTTGATTGTCTACCCTAAACAAATTAGATTTATTAAATCCAGGTATATTTCAGATAATATGATTGTAGTCTGGGAAGGAATGGAATGGGCAAGAAAGTCTAATTAAAAAGCCATTTTCCTCAAAACTGATTTTGCTAAGGCTTATGATCGCATTGAATTGCATTTTATTCTTGCGATGCTAACATCATTAGGGTTTGGTCCATCCTTCATCCAATCTATCAAAATGCTCTTCTTAGATGCTTCTTCCTGTATAACTATCAATGGTCAGCAATCTCATACCTTTGGCCTCTTTTGTTCTATACTTCAAGGCTATCCTCTTGCACTAGATCTGTATGTTCTAGCCGTTGAAGGCTTTGGTTACCTTCTTGCTAATTCTGTATCACACGGGCTTGTTCATTTCTCTGCCCAATTCCTCTAGCTAGTTGGTTAATGGTCATTTTGTAGATGACTCATTCTTAACATTACTGGAAGAAGAAACTACAGTGAAAAATGATCTTAGATGTCTTGAGACCTTCTATTTAGCCTGAGGTTCTTCTATCCAATGACATAAAACTCTATGTTACAGACAATCAATTCTTCCCATTCCTCATTGGATCCAACAGTATGGCTAGCGCTGGGTTGCTCATGGTGAAATCTTCCAATTTCTTGGCATCCCAATTGCCTTCCAAGGCACATCTGCAAATCTCTGGCAAGTAGTTCTTTCTTGAGTGGAATAGAAACTCGCCTTCTGGATTACTAAGCCACTTTGTCTAGCTGGCAAATTCCAGGTATATTCTAAAGTTTTAGCAACAACTCATGTTTACTACTCTTCTTGTTGGGCTCCTTCCAAAGCCTCCTATGCCAAATTGGAAAAACTTTTGAGGGATTTCCTTTGGACCTCTTCTAAAACTCGCCATGGTTTTCATCATGTTGCATGGGAGTTTTGTTGCTTACCCAAAGATTCTGGTGGCCTTGGTCTTCTTTCTACCCAGTGCCAAGGCACTGCTTTGTGTGTTAAATGGATCATTCATGCTCTCTCTAGCAATGAGGTGTGGAAAATTTTACTTAGACACAGTATAGCAATGGGACATCCTGTTCACAAACCTGCATGGAAAGGGACTAATTTTTCAACCATCCTTGTCATCAAAGAGCCAGTACAAATCTCAAGAACCTTTGTGGCTAAGAGCATTTTGAAAGCTTGGGAGAAAATTAAACCCTGGCTCCATTGGACTGGAGATGGGTTTCGAGATGGTCTCTCATTCAATCAAAAGAACATTTGGTGGTCACCTCTCTTGAGCAATTCAGGCCAACCATTAGCCAAATTGCCCTAGATAAGAGCTCTTAGATTTCATAAAAAAGGTATCTAGACTCTTTAGGATATTTTTCATAGACCCACCATGAGCCTTATGGCATGGGAACCTCTTCGAGTTAAATTTGGTCTTCAAAGGCATGGTCAGGCTACCTATGATGGAATTATCAGTGTCATTCCAACAGAAATGCTTCACAAAGTGGGAATCCATTCCATCAAACCTTGGTGGAAAGACATGAAATGGTATCCAAAAATACCAATGCATCATTATAAGCCTAGGCTTGGTTACAGTTGGCTCTCGCCTCATTTTCCAATGATAGATACTCTTAATAAGTGATGACTGCTTCACTCTTTCGTGCCTACTTGGTATAACAGATTTTCCACTGTTTGGTTAGCCATCCTTGAGCCAAAGCTAGCATATTTTTCTGGGTGCCTTCTATTTCAAGGATTACTAGTCGGAGAAAGGCTTTTTCATCTCGGGGTTCAGGATCCCCGTTGTCCTTTTTGTGGACAAGCTGAGACTTTTCAGCATCTCTTCTGGTATTGCGCCAAGGATCAGAAATTTTGGCTATTGATTTATGATTTCTTTAGGCCTTTCAAACTAGAGCCTCTTTCATAGTAGATAATACTTTTGGGTGATTCTCCCAGGTTCCTTGCAAGATTTACTCAAATTTGGCATATTTTCAGGGTGGAGATTCTTTTCACAATTTGGAAGGATCGTAATTATTGTATATTTTTAGACAATGACATTGGAACAATTATTTCTCTTTATCTTAAAGCTATTATATGTTATAATGTTCTTCTGCAAATACAAGTTCAAGCAAATAATGTGGCTCTTGAGGTTGCTCACTTATAGGAACTTTTGGATCATTGGGGTAATGCTCCTTGCATAGTGGCATGGGTACCTCCCTCTCCTTCCTCAGTTAGAGCTTGTTCACCTTCTCATGGCCATTGGTGAAGGAGTGGATCTTCTAGGGATTCTCGACCACGTTCTTAGCCTCCTCCTTGCCGTGCATCTCACCGTTGCAGGTGCTCATCCTCTCCACGTAGTGATGGCTGGACATCTAGTAGTCCTGCGGGTGGCATAGGTGACAATGTAGGTTGGCCCTCTATTGACAATGGAGGTTGGCCTACTAGTGATACTACAAGATGGCTTCCTCCTGGTACTTCCAATCTAACCAACACTGGTTGGGATAGCACCAAACTTTTTCCACATGCTTAAATTTGGCCATTTCACCAGAGCACGAAGAAGCTAATGCAAAGAATGAAAACCAACAAAATGATGACAAGTGGGCTCCACCAAATGTCATCCTGGACCCCGCAGTAATTTGGGGTAACCCAGATGATAGGGATCCCCTGTCTACTGGTGTTGCTTTGGCTGCATAAATATGCTTAGTATTATGTTTTTATAATTTCTATTATGTTATTTCAGGTGTGAACCCATAGACATTCTGGAACTTTTTGGGCTATGCCCATACGACCGTCTTTTTGGGGTGTGCCTTTATACCACCCAAACCATTTTTTGTGGAAGTGTTTTTCTTATCTTATGATTAATAGATAATATGGCATTTTCATCCAAAAAAATATGCTCAACATTCCCATGTCACCTAAAAAATGTGTACGTAAGTCCTTTCTATGCAACCTAGCTTAAACTCACGTCCTTCATTATCCTACAATTAGCCTCTACCTAAAACAAGGAAAACTAACCCTATTCCACATAGTTGTAATTTGCTATTGTAGGATGAATAAAATCCTCTTCATGGTTCCTTGACCCTATTTTCACATGGCTCACAAATCCTTGCTAATAGTATTTTGTTCATAGAAAATATGTAGACATAAGTGTAGGAGATCCTGTGCAATGTTCTTGATTGAAAATGGTAAGTCTTTAAACAATGGCAAAGTATTTTATTAGACATAGTTAGCCACACTAGTTTAGCTTTTAAAATTTCAAAGGAAAAGTATTTTATGGAAAAACCAAAAGTTAAAAATAATAATAAGTTTTATTTTTTCAAAATTTGGAAAAGTCATGTTTTGAGAGAAACAAATTTAGAGGATATTTGAAATATGATGACTTATTTAAAATATAGCAAAATAAGTTATTCTTAATCAAAACAAATTTTGCAAACCTAAAAAAAGAATCATAGTGTTTGAATTCATGTATATGGGTCAAGTTGTCATGATTCAATGATTGTAGTTAATGCCTAACATAAATACAACAATGTCATATGTGGCTTTATCCCTATAAATTGTCTAGTAGAAATAAGGTATTTTTTCATTTTCCATTTCCCTTTGTTACCCATTTGTTGTTATTGTTAGACAGAAACCCTAACAAGAACAAATTCTATTTTTATTTCTAAGTAGGTGTCATTGATAGGATGAATACTTTTCACGTGTTGTATATGAGTCATGTGCCTCTCTACTGTCATTTTCTTTAATATCTCTTTCACATATTGATAGGTATATCAAATGGATAGGCTTCTTCCACACACTAATGGGTATATCAGAAGGGCGAGTATATCAAGAAGTTTGGTATATCAGTTTGGTGGTATATAGAAAAGGAAACCTTTTGGAGTGATAAGGAACTAATCCAACTCCCATTGCCAATGTATTTACCACATCAATTGTTGGTACAACACTAATTGGAAAAGACATTTGGTTAGAATTGTCAAGGCAAGTTGAGAATATTTTTATATTCAATGATTTGTAGTTCAACATTTGTGATGGAGACTCAAAATCAGCTAAACCAACAATGGTTGCAATGAAACAAATATAGAAACATAAAAATTCTAAGGCACTGGCTTCAATAAGGGCCTTGGTTGATGGTGAAGTCTTTCAACACATTCAAGGGTGCAACACACCATGAGAAATGCTAAACAAATTGAAGGATTTGTATGATTTCTATTTAGAATTTGATTACATACAATTGCAACTAAATTTATTCAAACTTGAACTATATAATGGTGACGTAATGATCCTCATTTCTAAAGGCCAAATAATCAAGCATAATGTTGAAGTTACGGGTATAAACGTTGATATATATGTGACTAGTTTTAGATAAGATCTTCTTCTCACATATTCAACCTATGTGGAGTCATTGTAGGCAAACAATCAACTAAAGACACTCACTTTTGATTAGTTTGTTGAAAAGATGGCTAAAAGAGAAAAGGCATTTGGAAGAAAAATCAAAATCATAGGAGAGGATATTTCTCTACTTATCAAAAATAAAGGGCTCTTCTTCCATAAAGGAAATGAAAGAGGGAAAGGAAACAATAAGGATGAGGAGAAAGAACTACCAAAAATAATGACCAACACTATGACAAACAATTCTTTTTTGTAAATATTGTGGTAAAAAAGTGAGTCATGAAGCCGATGAATGCAAAACAACATGGTATAAGATTGAGGCCTATCAAAAATAGAAGGAAGAAAATAGGGAAATATGAAAAATCTTAGAATCAAAATCATCTTAGTTTGCAAGTGAATGTGTACTTTCCTTATTAGATGATGTAAACTATGCCTCCATAAATTCAACCTCATATTATGCTTGGGTCCTAGATATGAGTACCATGCAACACATGACTTTTTGAAGAGACTTTTTTGAGGAGTTTCATGAAGAAATATGTGGCCTTGTATATTTGTTAGACAAAACAAGTTTGCAACCTCAAGGAAAAGGGACAATTTGAGCAAGTGCATGGGGGGCCAAAAGGGGGTCAAAAGTAGCTACATTTTTCCCGAGTTTAGAAAAATCAAATTTCAATGAATAATTGAATATACCTATGCTCAAAATTTTAAGAGGTGATTAAAAAATATTAGTAGTCCTCGAAATCTAGTTTATAAACTACTTTTTCTAAATGGTGGAGATTAAGAGGATGAAACAAAGGAAGTGCGCAAAGTATTCATGTTTTTTTCAAAAATATATAATGTAGCATTAGGTGTGCTCTCCCTAAATTGTTGACTTTTGTTATTGTTTTGTAAATCCATTTAGTGGAAAGTTAGCTAACATCATATAGCTTATGTCATATTTTTTTTGCTAATTTTTTGATGAATATGTAATTTTTACTAATTTTCAAAGTGTGTTCATCCTAAAAAGCAGAAAATTGAGCATGCTCCCCCTTGAATTTGAGAAAATAATAAAAAATTGAAACATTTTTCAATGTATGTGGAATGAAACGTAGAATGTGAAAATATAAACTTTTTCAAATTTGGATGAGCAAATAAAAAGTACATAGAAAAAATAATACTTATGTTTTTGGCAAAAACTAAAGACATTACTAAAACTAATTAGAGATCAAGACCTTAATATATTAAAATTTTAAAAAATTACATGGTTAGAAAGATAACACAGAGTTGTATCTTCATACTATTATTTTTTTAAAATTTTATGAGAAAAATCATGAACTTGATGGAAAGCATGCTTGACATCTATTCATTTTTTGTATGACTTTTATAAAACATGTCTTTGGCACCTCAATTGAATGTCTAACCCTTAGGATTGGTAAATTCAAGATTGCACCAAGATTATTAAAGACATTTGATTGGTCAAAGTTGTAACACACTCGCATTCTAAAAAAAATGCATATGAGCCATAACATGTGGACATTATGTTTTCCAAAACACCAAAATGTTTTAAAGAATTTTAAGTTTTGGCCATTTTTTATCCCCCCCTCCCCCCCAAATTTTCTACACTTACCCATTTTACTCAAGTCATGAAGACTTTCAAATTTCATTCCCCACAATTTATTATACCTTCCTCAACTAAAATAAAACTTTTTGACCTTGATACTCATTTGACAACAGGGCCACTCCATTTTGTTGGATGATCGAGAGTTTATAATCAAAAGAAAATTTGATAATAAAATTTCCTTGACTAGATCTAAGGAAGGAAAGTTGTTGAAATTGAAAGTTGAGCCTTCAATTTCAAGGAACTTTGCTCACCTCACCGAAGGAGGAATGTCAGCAAGTCTATTGTGGCATGCAAGATTTAAGCATATCAACTTTGACAACATTTGTACAATGGAAAATAATGGTGTTGTAGGTTTTCCAAATCTACCCAAAATGTTTAAATATTGTGAAGCATGCATCTTGGCTAAACAAGAAAGATAGCAATTTCAACAGTCAAACTAGAGAGTTGAAATAAAATTGTAATTGATCTACTCTGATTTGTGTGGTCCTCTTCCAATTCCTTCTATTAGTGGTAAAAAATATTTCATGTTTTTCATTGAAGACTACAATAGAATGACCTAGATCTATTTTTTAAAGAAAAATTTACAATATTTTTGAAGCATTTCAAAAATTTTACATCATGGTTAAAAATGATGTAAAATCCCATATTGGCACACTAAAGATCGATAACGGTGGTGAATTCACACCAAAGGTGTTTTAAGACTATCTCAAGACACATGTAATCAAGCATCATCTCATAGTTTCTCACACTAAAAAAATGGAGTAGTTGAAAGGATGTACAAAATTGTGATGAATATGATTTGGGAAATGTTGCATTTCAAAGGAGTAAATATGCACTTCTAGTCAAATAAAAGTCTATCTCAACAATAGGCCACCTTTAGTAGCTCTTCAAATGAAGATTCCATATGAAAATTGGTGTGGTAATCTTCCATTGGTGTGACATCTTTGGGTTTTTGGATCCACTTTCTACACATTGATTCTCAAGGAGAGAAGGCCAAGTTGGACCACAAGAGTCACAAATGCATTCTTTTGGGATACTTAGAATCCTAAAATGGAAATAGACTATTTGATGAGAAAAATAAGAAATTTCTCATTGCAAGAGACGTTTTCTACAAAACCATAAAGATTACAACTAACATTGATTGATAATTACATCAACATTTGGTGTTTTTAGAGAGAGTGATATGGAGATTCCAAACATTAAGAGGAGACATATCATTTGAAATTTTTTGAATCCATTTTGTCTCTAGTAATCAAACAAGAAACTCCCCCTAAGGAAGAATTTTAAACTTCATCAAATGGAGAAAACTTGTTTCCATAAAAGCAAACAACAGATGAAGAAGCTTCAGATTAATAAAATGAGGAACAAGTTGCTCCACAAATAATAAAAAAAAGATATTAAAATGGGCCACACAAACACTAAAAGAAGTCATATTTGATGAAGTTAGAAAAGCATGCACTCAATATGCATACAAATCTAAACAACAAGAAGAAAAATTCCTAGATAAGATTCAAGATAAGATAGAAAATCTTACCTTAGGAGGACATTCAGAAGAAGAAATTAATATTTCTTTTGATTTAGAACCAACCTCCTTTAAACAAGTAGAAAAGTGATGAAAGTTTAATATAATCCCTCTATCAAGAATGACACTTGGGAGTTGGTTGATCCTCCACTCGATTCTAAACCCATTGGTTGCAAGTATTTTGAAACAAATACAAAGTAGATGGCTCACTTGAAAAAAATAAAGGCTTGTCACAAAGGGATATGCTAAAAAACAAGGAACAAAATATGAGGAGGCCTTTGCACCTACAACAAAATAGACCAACATTCATTTTTTGTTGTATTTGGTAGAAAAAATGGGTGGAAAGTTCATCATATGGATGTGAAAACTACTTTTTTTAATGGTGATCTCAAAAAAACAATTTACATTACTCAGCCAAAATGTTTTACAATTGAATGTCAAGAACACAAAGTATGTAAGTTGGTAAAACAATTGTATGGTTTGAAATAAGCCATGTGAGCCTAGTATGAAAAGATTCTTGAGAATTAACTTCAAGTGTTTTGAATTTGAAGATGCAACTCTTTTTGTCAAGGCACTCAACAAAAAAATTGTATACCTAGTTGTATATGGGATGATCTATTCATAAAAAGAAAAAAGAAAAAATACACTACAAAAATCAAAGAAAAAATAACGAACAGTTTTGAAATGATAGATTTGGGTCATCTTCATTACTATTTGGGTATTGAGGTGATTCAAAAATCCAAGTCCATTTTCATCACACAATAAAAGTATATTGGTGAAATTCTAAGAAAATTTGGAACATGGCAAATTGTAAACCACTTAGCATACCCATGGAAGAAAATATGAAATTTACACCAGATGATATTGTAAAGTTTATAGAAGTGACTAAGTATAAATAGATCATTGGAATTCTGATCTGTGTGACCACAACTAGCTGAGATATTTTGTTTGGTGTTCATGTTCTCTCTAGATTCATGCAAAAGATAAGAGAAAGTCATTGCCTAGTAGCTAAGAGGGTTATTCGATATCTAAAGGGAACTCAAATTTTGGGCTTGATTAATCTAAGGTAGCATATTTCAAACTAGGTAGATATTTAGATTTAGATTATGTAGGAGATTTTGAAGATGAGAAATCTACTTTAGGTTTCTTGATGAATTTAGGATCAACCAACATTAGTTGGAAGTCAAAGAAGTAGTCAACTCCAAATCTTCAACAAAAGCATAATATATGGAAGCATGTCTAAAGCAACCCAAGAAAATTTGTGGCTCAAAAGGGTACTTAAGTATTTGCAACAAAAATAAGCTTCATCAACTCTACTCATGGTTGATGAGACTTATATGATCAAGATAACAAGGAATATAGTTTTTCACGACTGAACCAAATACATCAACATTGAATTCACCTCGGGTCTAGTGAATTGTATGGGAGTTAAATGAATTCCTATCTTCGATGCGAAGCCAACAAGAAAATATTGGAAATATGCAGCCATACAAAATAATCCCTCATAACCAAATAAGAGATTAATGTGAAACAATAACCATATGCAAATGCAAAATAAATAGACAATCATACCATCAATGGTGACACAAGATATACCCTAGGAAAACCCTCCATGAGGGAAAAATCCAGCCTCCAAAAGCATCCATCTCTCATGTATTATTCAGAAATAAAGAGTACTATACATATGTAGAGATCACCCCTAAAACATCAAGCTCTCTACCTGCACTCCATTTGAAAAAGCATGTAACCATACATCATATGCTATACTTCAAATCCTCACAAAAGAAACCTGCAAGAGATGCTCCAACAAGCTAAACCTAGCCAACTCAACCAACCTCTCCAACTACCTGTGTATTTGCTTTTATAAGCATAAGTTCACACAAATACAACATGTGGTATGGTAAAACTATCTTCCCCAAAACCGCGAGTCTACAAAACCATTGACCCCACATTTAATTATTGGTACTAAGTTTTCTCAATAATTAAATAATTACAAATTAATAATTAATTAACCCAATGTTACATACAACTTTTACAAGTGGCACCAAATAAATATTTAATGTGGATAAACACATCACATGATGCACCACAAATAAATATTTATTTTATATAATAAAATAATACCAATGTTATGTAAGGTGTACAACACACCTACTCCAACATTCTCCCACTTGTTGTATACATTGCATAAGGGATCAACATGTAAACTCAAAACATCAAGGGAACCATCCACATGCCCAACATGTACAATATAAACATCCATGTGCT
Source organism: Cunninghamia lanceolata (assembly GCA_027924645.1). Classification (NCBI taxonomy): domain Eukaryota; kingdom Viridiplantae; phylum Streptophyta; class Pinopsida; order Cupressales; family Cupressaceae; genus Cunninghamia; species Cunninghamia lanceolata. The sequence continues at coordinate 8,038,310 of BSBN01000870.1, forward strand.
CCATTTGCTCCAAGATACCTGCAACAATAATCAAGGTGTCCACCATCTCAAATAAGAATTCACTCATCCTCCATCTAGCCAAAGCATGAAGAATAAGATCCTCCAAAGAGATGCCACACAAAACTGTCACGTAGAAGCAAGAAACTTGCATCAACTAATATCCAAACACAAGAACCATATCTAATGGTAACAAATAGGCTCAATTAGATGACAAGAATCAATCATCATAGATGAAATAGCAACCACAAGTAGTTGCTAATGCATCAATTAACCTCCAAACCAAGGTATACAAATGATAACAAGTAGACCTTATGCCAACAACATATCCAACTCAAATCAGAATGATAACAAGTACCTGTATATACTCAATCCTGCATAAAGAAGACCTCCAAGGTAGCAACATAAAGCATGTGATTAAAAACCTCAAGACCCTTCATACCACAACATAATGAAAACATCCAATAAAGGAATAGTATACGTCATAGAACTCCCACTATGTGAGTAAACGTCAAATTTGAAAATAGATCAAGGCATCCAAAGATCCACTAATAGCACCCACATAGAAGATGTGGTTGAATCCTCTATCACATAGTGTCAAAGAACACACACATAGATATGCAAAATATACAAACTAAATAGGTGCAACATAACTCTCCTCAAGACCATATCTCTCTGAAAACCTCCACATCATAAGAGAAAGAAGTCAAAGAGACTCAATAGCTCCATACACATCTAAACTCCAATGTCATGTGAACATAAATATCTAGGAAGAACAATAAGACCAATCAAGAGAGAACCTACAAATCATAACCATGTCCTTCTATCCACACTAATGTGCTATAGTTGTGAAAAGTATGATCTCCTTTACAACCCAAAAAACAAGAAGCCTCCACAACATCCAATAACAAGATGCAAGCCTCTCAAACCAAAAGGTAGATTAAACTCATAACTATCCCAAAGTAGGAATAATCCACTAACCATCTCTATTACACACAATGAGATAACTAATCACTCAGAATCAAACATAATGAGATAACTAATCATAACCATGCATCTACTCCTCAAACAAGTCCTCAAAACCATAATCCATAGCTCAAGAGTCAAGCATGAGAAGATAAGATATAAATAAAAGAATGCATTTGAAAATCAGGTGGGCATGTACCTATCAAATCATTCACTGCCAAGTGGACCAAGAGTGGGAATGAGATTGCTCCTCTAGGATGCACCAAGCCTTGAAGGATCTCTCCAAGAACAACCTCCTCAACATGTCCATGTTGAAATCACATCCAACCAAGGTGTAGGTTCCTTGGTCTTGCTACTATAATCCTCAGCAAAGAGTAACCATCTCAACACATGTCTCTAATCCCAAGAGAGCTCAAGCCTCACCTAAGTCTCCAGGTATCCATGAGTACCTCCATGATAAATCCATGCTAAAATCCAAATACAAAACCACAGCATCATGAAGCTCCTAAACACATGACCAATGTACCCAATACCAATATAACCATCAAGATCTAGTCAAAGCTCCCACTGTACATATGCATAACCAAGGAACACATCATGATATCATGATCTAATCATCTCCTCAAAGGAAGATCTATGTGTCATAATAACACATCCTACTCTAAAGAGCACTTGTATCATGCCAACACTCTAATGTGCAATCAAGAGTAAACAAGACACAATACCAACCGTCTTGTAAGCTAGGATCACCTATCAAAACTCACAAACCATAACCAACACCTCAACTGAAGACTCCATGAGTCCTCCATAGAACTAGTATATCAACATCTCCAAATCACATGAAGATAACCATATCTTTTCAAAGATCCCACTGAAGTGTGATATGTAGCTATACATGGCAACATCATAAACATCAAACCATCACTGTCAAAAGCTCCCACTAAAACATGTAACCAAGCTTTCCATGACATCGTGATAACCATCTCCTATAGGAAGATCATCTATGGCCCCAACACAATCAAAGCATCCCACTATAATGACAAAATCTCCCAAAAGGTTGAGTAAACCATAATCTCCAAACCAAGAAGATGAAAAAAACCTGTAAAATGAAACATCAATCCGACACTAGGTCAAAATTACACCTGTAAACAATCATGTCATGCCAATGTCCCAACCAAACAAGAAAAAATCATGACACCATGATCATTACCCAATATACCTGCACCAAATTATTATCAAGTCTCACACATATATACCATATAGTCAACAAATATAGGTCCCATATCATGATTGTATCAGGTAATAACATCTCTCTATATATCTCATAATTACAAGAAAACCAATGCAACATGAGACTAACCCAAGCCACAAATTAGAATTTGCATCAACACTGAAAGATCTATGGGCATAGACAACCCACATCCAAGTCATATATGCAACATGTAACCAAAGACAACCTACAACATTGCACAACTTGTAGATCTCACAATGCATCATGCAAACTCAACAATACATGTATAACGATGTCAACAAAGGATAATCAGAGAAAAACCTATAAGTTTGCAATGACTCAAACACTAAATCGTCCCAACTTCGATTTGCCATCAACTCACAAATGTACCATAAATCAAAGGGACCAAAAAAAAACTCAAACTAATACAAACTAAACAAACCTAAAAAATATTGTTGATGCAAGCATATATTTGTCATTGACGTCAAAATGCAATTTGTTGTTGGTGTCTCACAATACAATTTGTTGCTAATGTCAAATGCAATTCATAATGAAATGCAGTTCACAATGCCATTTGTTGTTGATGTTAGGGCTACTCAAGATCCAAGTTCCAATAGGTCCACCTTGTCCCTGTCAAGATTCAAGAGGTGTAGGGATGGTTCTGATGGTCCATAGTAACACAATGATGCAAATACTCTTCATGGCAACTTGATGTTTTTAGTAGTGATTTGGTGTCCCCAAACAAAGCCAAACAAAGGCATAATGTTAGTACAATGAACTTATATCAGTAGTGGTATGAAGCTAGTCTTAGTTATTGAGAGTATTGTGTAGTCTTTGTAATCATGGAGCTTGAAAATAGAATACAACATACTTCAAAGTTTATAGTTGCAAGTACTTTTGTAGACATGTGTGCAAAATGTGGTAAAGTTGTCAGGGAATTGGAAAGCTCTTGCAAAATTCTCCACAGTTGTGTTCAAAAGAAATTTTTCCTTGACATCTTGGTTAGAGTTTGTCAAAGTTTCAAAGGTCTTCCTAAAAAGGTATGCTATTTAAACCCTAAATACAAGTTAAAAAACCCTAAATGTTTATTAATCTTAAGGGTTACAAAGTTGTCATTTCGACAGGTTGCTTTTCCTTATAACAACACGGTGACTTGGTGCTTTCGGTCACAAACAACTCAAGTGACAACTTAAGTCAGTTGCATCGTTGATTTATTGGCCTCGCTTCCTAAGGCAAATTGGGATTGTTGGTGTGTTATGTGCCTTTCAGCGGGAACTCCACATCAATGGTGGATACGAAGGTGCTAAAGTTTGAATTAGTGAAGGAAATTTAAACTTGGTTTAAATTGCAATAGGCCACTTATAGGGATAAAATTTGACGGGTGGTTTTTGAAACTATGCCCTAACTGCTATCATTTGGTTGCACAACTACACCCTAGGGCCAAATATTTAATTTAAGAGTTGTATGAATGTTTTGGGAGGTTTTTGAGATTACATCTTGATTGATGATAGTAAGATCTTAAAGGAAATAACCTCAGTCTTCATGTTTTGAATATATACTATGCAGGGATTTAATGTTCTGTGTAATAGTTTGTAACACACAGAGCTATTGTTATCATAGTATAACCTTGTAATGATGTTTTGTCTGCATAAGGGTGTTAGTGATGTTATATCTATACAAGGGAGTTAGTGATGTTGAATTTGCAAAAAGGTGTTAATGATGTTTAGCATGATTTGAACACAATTTGTATTAAGGTGTACATGTATGAATAGATATTGATGTAGAGATAGAAGTTTTATTTAGTGATTTGCATTGAAACAAAGTGACCCTCTATATATCATCCTGATTTACTCTAAGATTGGTGTAATGGAGTAAGGGCTCCTATTTCTAGTGAGGCAAATAATTTGATACTAGTGAGGTGTTGCCATTGAGGCATAGAGTTTAACCAGTGACGTTTTGGCCAGTGAGGCTTAATGAAGTTCATTTGCATAGTGGTTTTTCACCCTTCTAGGGTTTTCCACTCAAAATACTTGTGTTATGTCTCTTCTTGATGGTTTCTCACATGGTGTTTAATAGTTCATCTTTGTTTAAGTATCATGTTCTATTTTACATGTTATTGTGACTCACTCAATATCCAATACCTATGATGTTTGAAGTGTTTTCAATGGATTTCTTTGCATTATAAACAAGTGTGTTAATAAGTCAAAAAATTTGGTTCCTCATTAGACCACTAATTCACCTCCCCTCTTAGTGGTCCTATACTCCAACAAGTGATATCAAAGCCGTAGGTTCCTTGCACAAGTTTAATCACCTTAGGAGATCCTGGTAGTGGAGTACTTATCATGGCTAATCAGGAAGGTTATTCTACTTCCAAAGCACCACTATTTGATGGCTCTAGTTTTTCTTTTTGGAAATTTAGAATGGAGTCCTATTTATCTTCATTAGGTTATGATGTTTGGGCAGTAGTAGACAATGAGTACACTGCAACTAAGGCACCTTCCACTACAATGGAAAAAGGCCTATGAGTGTAATGCCAACATCAAAAATGCCATTTGTTGTGGATTAACTAATGATATCCTTGTCAAGATTATGGATTGTAAATTTGCAAAGGCTGTTAGGGATAAATTATCTAGTATCTATCAGGGTGATGAAAAAGTCAAAGAAGCCAAGTTACAAACCTTTAGAGCCAAATTTGAAGGGATAAAAATGAATGAAGAAGAGAATGTTACTGATTACCTTCTAAGAGTACAAGAGACAATCAATGTTATCTATAGTCTTAGTGAGACCTTGGAAGAAAAAGTAGTTATCAAGAAGGTACTAAGATCACTAACATCTAAGTATGATTCCAAGGTATCTGCTATAAAAGAGAGGGATATAAAAAAACTTACCTTAGATGAACTTCATGGCACATTTATTACTTATGAGATGAGAATTTGTAATGATGACTCCACAAGCAAAGACGTTGCCTTTCAATCTATCAAAAAGGACAAAGAGATAAATTCAGATTCAAAGGAATTGAATGACAAAGAATCCACCTTTGTAAGCAAATTGAAAAAAGGGTTAGGAAAGTACAAAGGGAAGCTTCCATTCAAGTGCTTTAGTTGTGGTAAGATAGGACATTATGCTGCTTAATATCCCTATAAAGGCCTTGAAAGTGATGAAGAAGATAGTAGGAGACAAGGAAAGAAAAAACAATATAATCCTAAAAGGCAAAAAAAATTCAAAAAGAAGAAAAGTCTATTTATTAAGGATGTTGATGTAACTAATAGTTGTTTAGAAGATTCTTTTGAAGGAGAGGAAACTTTATTCGTGACTAATGTTAGTCTAAGTGAAAATTAGAAAGAAAAGAGTGAAGATCAATTTGATAATGATGAAGAAGATTTTGATCTTGAAGGAGAATTGAGATGTGCACTTGGTGAAATAAAAAGACTAAAAAAGGAGGCAGTAATGCAAAGAAATCAGACCCTAAAAGATACTAAAAATCTGATCAGCAAGGTTAATGAGTCTAAAAAATTATATGCAGACCTAAAACATCAACTTGAAGAGAGCAAAAGGGTTGTAGAAGTCACTAAAATGGAGTTAGACCCCAAGGAAAAGGAGTTTGATAGTTTAGAGGCAGAAGTTGTAGCCTTGAGGAAAAGGCTTGATATGTGTGACAGTAGTGACAAGTTAGTAGATCTCTTGGGTAAAAAAAGGCCACAAGGATAAGACTAGTCTAGGGTTTATAGAAGGCCAATGTTCACATTCCAATGATCTTCAACATGTTGATGGCTTTATCAATGTCACAAACAAAAGATTCATGAAACCATCAAGTACCAAAAGGAATATTCCATTTAGGTATAATCTACATTTCTTTGGTTATTGCTTTTATTGTAACCAATATGGGCATAAGGATAGTGAATGTAGGATTGTATATAGAAGGAGATCAAATTTTGTAAGTAGAAATCATTTTGAGATCTTGAATAAGTTGAGATGCTTTAATTGTGACAATTTTGGACATATAGCTAAGTTTTGTAGACCTAACTTGGAAATGCAACAAAAGAGAATTAGTGTTCATTCCAAAGTGACATCTTCTAATGTTGATAAGAATAAGGATAGGACAAAATTAGTTTGGAAACCAAAGATCATTGACAAGAAAGTTGAAGCTATGTTTGTTCAAACTACCCTACAGACCAAGAAAAAAGAGCTATGAGTTATAGACAGTGGGTGTTCTAATCACATGACTGGTGATAAGAGCAAATTCATCAAATTAGAAGATTATTGAGGTGGATGGGTTGAAGAAAGTTGGTTATGGCATAGAAGGCTTGGTCACCTAAACTTTGACAATCTTGTCAAGGTCAGCAAAAATTAGAATGTGAGAGATATGCCACTCATCTCTAAGGTAATCAACAACACTTGCAAGGAATTCCAACTAGGTAAGCAAAAAAAAATTAGTTTTACGTCAAAAGAGTACTCTTCTACTAGACCTTTACAACTTGTTCATACCGATTTATGTGGTCCTACAAGGACAAAGTTATTAAATGGTGAAAGATACTTTATGCTTTTCATTGATGATTATTCTAGGATGACTTGGGGGACTTTTTTGAAGAATAAATCAGAAACATTTGATAGATTTAGGATCTTTAGAAAGATGGTTGAAAGAGAATAAGATTTGAAGATCAAATGCTTGAGATTAGACAAAGGTGGAGAGTACACTTCAAAAGAGTTTGAGGACTACTGTGAAAGTCATGGCATTAAAAGGCAATATTTAGCCTCTAGGACACTACAACAAAATGGTGTGGCTGAAAGAAAGAATAAAATAGTCAAGGAGATGGCAAGAACAATGCTTCATGGTGCAAATACGCCTAACACCTATTGGAAAGAAGCAGTTGATACAATAGTATATACTCTAAATAGAGTGCAATTAAGGGTAAAAACTAAACATACTCCATATGAACTATGGTATGGTAAGTCAACAAATGTTGGTTATTTTAGATTTTTTTGTAGTAAATGCTTTATAAAAAGAGATGATGAAAATTTGGGCAGTTTTGAGTCTAGATGTGATGAAGGTATATTCTTAGGCTATTCTACACATAGCAAAGCCTATAAGTGTTTAAATAAGAGACTCAAAAGAACAGTTGAAAGCACTAATGTTAAAGTTGATGAGAACTTGTAGCCTTGTGAACAACAAATAGAAGATAATGAAGAAGAAGGTCATGTATTAGAAGAAGAGCTAGAAGTTCAAGTGGAAGAAGGTATTCCTAAAAATCCTATGGAGTCATTTGCTAAAACTCCTTCAAAAACTCTACAAAGAAATCATCCTCAGGAGATGATCATTGGAGACAAAAATACTGGTGTGCAAACAAGGAGAAATCTTGCTAACACAAATGATCAAGCACATGTATGCTTGATATCAGACATAGAACCAAAAACCTACATAGAGGCCAACAAAGATGAGTTTTGGGTTAAAGCCATAGAGGAAGAGTTAGGTCAGATTGAAAAGAACAAAACATGGGAACTTGTTCCTAAGCCATAGAGGAAGAGTTAGGTCAGATTGAAAAGAACAAAACATGGGAACTTGTTCCTAAACCTAAAGACAAGAATGTTATTCAGGCAAAATGGGTCTTTAGAAATAAACTTGATGACAAAGGCATGTTGTTAGGAACAAGGAAAGGCTTGTTTGCAAGGGGTACTCTCAAGTTGAAGATATTGATTTTGATTAGACATCTACACCTGTGGCTAGGCTTGAAGCCATAAGGATGTTCTTAGCTTTCTCTATTTACAAAAACTTTAGGGTATACCAAATGGATGTAAAATCAGCTTTTCTCAATGGATATCTTGAAAAAGAGGTCTATATGGAACAACCTGAAGGGTTTCAATGTGAAGGATATTATGTTTATAGACTGAAAAAGGCATTGTATGGGTTGAAACAAGCACCTAGAGCATGATTTTCTCTATTATACAAGCATTTACAAGATCAAGGATTCACAAAAGGTGGAGTGGATAGCAACTTATACTTCATGTCTAAAGATGAAAACATTCTTGTTGTTATTGTTTATGTGGATGATATCATTTTTGGAAGATATGATAATAATATGTGCTAAACTTTTCCTAACATTATGAAATCTAAATTTGAAATGTCCACACTTGGAGAGTTGTCTTTCTTTCTTGGCTTACAAGTTTCACAAATTGACAAGGGGTTCTTTATCTCTTAAGTTAAGTATCCAAAATAAATGCTCAAGAAGTTTCAAATGGAAGATTGCAGGCCTGTTGGTACTCCTATGGTAACAGGTTGCAAGTTAAGTAAGGTTGATGACTCACCTACTGTAGATCAGTCTCTATTCAGATCTATGATATGTAGTCTCTTGTATTTAATAGCCTCTAGGCCTCATATTATGCAAACAGTATGTTTGGCGGCAAGGTTTCAATCCTCTCCTAAGCAATCTCACTTGAATGTAGTTAAAAGGATCTTTAGATATCTCAAAGGAATAATAGACTATGGCTTATGGTATGTTAGAAATTAATCTTTACTTAGTGAAGATTATAATTTATTTGTATTTTATTATTTGGTGTATTATCTCCACACATGTATGGATAATTCACCTCTTTTATTCCTAGTGTAGGAATAATCTATTTATGTAGATTCCTCCTTAAGAGGAAACATGTGGCACACACCTTATGCAACATGTGGCAAACACCTTATGCAACATGGCACATGGGAGTTACGGATAACTCCCCTGTTCACCTCTATTTAAGAGGTGTCTCCTCCTCTCCTTGAAGTAATTTGGAATCCTTCTTCTCTATTCTTCTTCTTCATTTCTTCTCATTTACTCATAGAGAAGATTTCTCCATGCCATTTGCATAACACAGGGGGTTTTTCTTTGTTTTTCCCCCTTCACAATCTTGGTCTCCATTAGTGCATGCTGGTATATTTCTCTTATCATTTATTTATTTACTCTACATGTTTGATTAGTAGTTTGTTGATCCTCTAATCTTCTTTACATGGTATTAGAGCTGCACTACTAATCTCTTTGTGTGAGTGAATATTGTTGTTTTTGCTGCCTTTGTATTGTAAACTCCATACACCTTGTAGACCTTTTGCAAGAACTTGAGAGAAGAATTTAGTTCCTTGCAAGCTATTGTCTTCCTGTTCAAAAAAACAAGGAGTTTCTAAACCCTATCTTATTTCATTCTAACCCCTAATTTTTTTCCCAATCTACTATTAGGGTTTTAACCTTCATATATTATTCCTCTAATTTTATTTCGTTAGATCTAATTATTTTTACAAAAAAATTGATATAATTTGTAAAAATTTTATAAGATCTCTGCAAAAAAATTCTTTTTTTTAAAGTTTTTTTTGCATGCTACAATCTTTTTTTAAAAAAAATCTATATATATATATATATATATATATATATATATATATATATATATATATATATATATATATTTACAAATTATAAAATCAATTTTAAAAAATTGCAAAGTTCTAAAAAATTTCTATAGCTTTTTTTATCTACAAAGTTTAAAAAAACATAATAAACATTTTTTATTTTAAAAATTAACAACTTTAAAAAATTACAATTTTTTTAAGGGCTTCACAGGCCCTAAAGGCCTCGGCCCTTTGCTGTGTGTAAAAAAAAAATTAAACAAATAATAAACAAAAATAACAAATTTATAAAACATCAAATAAATTTATCAAACTTTAAACAATTTTTTAGGCCAAAGGCCTGCGGGGAAATCAGCCCCGCCCAACCAATCCCTGCGCAGCAGAGCCACACGCCGACATCCCGCACCAGTGTTCTACAGCCCGCCGTGCTCCGTCCGCTGCTCGGCGGCTCCTTCACTCGACCATTGACCACTCTCCCAGCAAGCCCTTCATAAATGAAAATTTTCCCTCTCGTGCCTTTCTTAAGCCTTTTTTCATTTTTATTAATAGTAATTTTTTTTATAAGAAAGTTTTAATATTATATAAAAGGTTTCTTTGGTTTCCTTTTTTTTTTAATTTTAGTATTTAATTTTTTTTAATAATTAAATTTTTAATAAGTTTTTTTTATGCTCGTTAGAATTTTTTAAGGATTATATAGCTTTTTTAAGATAGTTTATTTATTATTCTAAGTTTTTATTAAATTTATTTTCTTTTATTTAATATAAATTTCAATATGCATTATTAAAGCTTTTTAAATAATTTTTTTTAGGCAATTAAAAAAAAAAATTTGTCTTTTCTTCCAACAATTTTTTTAAAAATTTCGCATTTCTTTCAACTATTTAGCTCTTTTTAATTTTTTTTTTTGCTTTTTCTTCATCTAATAAGGTAATTTTTTTTTAATTTGTCTTTTGTTTATGTAATTAGGCAATTTTTTTTCCTAAATAAATATTATTTTGCAAAATGTCTACATTAATTCATGAAATTACGCTGACTTCGACTATCTATCATTCATGGAAACAACATATTAGTTTTATTTTTTGATTTAAGCATCTTTTTGATGTAGCTACAAATCCAAAATCAGAACCTAGTGCTAGTGCAACCCAGGATGAGAAAGATAGATGGACAACAAAGAATGATGAAGCTCTCGGCCTAATAAGTATTTCGATGTCACCTGAACTGTATGTTCACATAGGGGCATGCATAAAAGCCTATTCAACATGGGATATTCTTAAGAATATTTATGATAGTGCGAATGAATCTAGGAAGATTCAAATCTAGGATCAACTGGAAGATCTCAAGTATATAAACTTCAAATCCATGGATGAATTTCTTCTTAAATTTGATAGTATTAATGGTCAATTGATTGATTTAGGAGTTAAACTTGGTAATCTTAGATTAATTCATCTTATTCTTAAAAAATGTTTACTTAGAAAGTTTCAACAATTTATTACAAATATTCATGCTCAATTACCTATTCCTACATTAGCTACTCAGTTATCTTATGATATTTTTCAAAATTTGTTAAGACAAGAAGAAGCTAAGTTGATTCAATTTGATACTCTTAGTAATAATGAGCATGCTTTTATGTTGAAACATAATAGTAAACCTAACTCTACACCTAATCAAAATCACAAATACAATCCAAAATTTCATAACAATAACAATAGTTATAGATATCACAACAATCATGCTTATGATAGTCGAAAGAACAATACTTCTAATAATCAACAGAATAGTACTCCTAAGAAGCCTCATTGTAACTATTGTAACAAAGATGGTCATTGGACTAGTGATTGTTTCAAAAAGCCAAATGCTAATATGAAGCAAAATTATAGGCACAATAATCAACAAAGTTTTTTTTGAAAAATTGCCTTTTATCCAATTTTTTTTAGTTAGCTTTTTTTTGTAAACAAAATTTTCCTTTTGTTCCCTATGTAATTTTTTACACGTGTACTTTGTTATTGGACTTGATCAACCCAATAACTTTGTACATGTCTTCTATAAATATTATATTTAAAAAGGGGGATATTCATGTAGTCATGAATGCATGAATATTGTCTTATTTTGAGTATATTATACTCATCATTCATGACCAAATCCTAGTTTCTTGACAATCCTTGTGACATTACAATCACAAATTTTTTCAATTAATTTTTTGTGACATTTCATTTGTGCCCCTTCACATTCCACACAATTTGTGTCAATTATCATTCTCTCTATACCTAAGTCTTGATTTATCACAATATTTAAAACAAATCTAGACTTTCCTTCTCAACTACGATTATGTTGTTTTGATAAAGGGAATATGATATTTTATTGTGCCTCATTACTCTAATATTGTGCCATATTGGTAAATTTGCCTTCTTATGGATTTAATCCATTTATATTTTTGAAAAATTTTAAGCTCATTAGAGCATTTGCCTTCTTGATGGATTTATTCCATCTATATATTGCAAATTAAATGCTTTATCAAGTCTCAATGGAGCCTTTATATATTTTATGTGCTAGACGCATTTACAGTAATGTTACATAGGGAGCCTTATCTATAATGAATTATATATTTTATCAAGTCTCATTGGAGTTTTTTTGGGCCCCACGGAAAATATTTCCATCCACTTTGATGGGATGCACTTACATTTTATGATGAACTGATCATTGGGGATCATGTTGTTAAAATTCTATTGAAGGCAATGTGGTTTTTATACCACTTTTATGATGAACTAATCATTAGGGATCAAGTTCTTGAAATTTTATTGAAGGCAATCTAGTTTTTATACCATTTTCAGGACTATTTTCAAAGTCCTTTGATATTTTATGAGGGCATTATGATTTTTTAAAACCATCTATAAGATTGGTTTTCAAAGTCCTTGATATTGAAACTAAAAATGAAGGCACTATGATATTTAGGACTAATTTTCAAAAGTTCATTATTATTATACTTGATATAAGTTCCCTTTAGAATTCAACAAATGATGTAGTGAGAAGAAACCTAGAATTATTATTGCTATGTCTATTGACATTTTATAATTTGGGCTATAAGCCATAATTTGTGCTACAACTTTTCCTAGCACTCTTACTCAAGACTTAAGGTTATTTTATCTACATTGAATTAGCTATGCTAACTTTGCCTTATTGGCTTTATGACTTAAATTTGGATTCATTTGATCCACAATTTTATTATGCAATATGCAATTTCTATCTCTTTCTATGCATATACTAATTCCAATTTAGGAGATGATCCCAATGAGGGGAAATCCATTTGTGGTTATGGTTTCTTTGATGAAACAGGTTCAATATCTACCTTGGTAGCACAAGAACCATCAATCCACTTCTCTTTAAGGAGCTCACTATTCAGATTGTTCAAAGGCATATATTCAAGCACTTTGGTTCACAAAGGCATCTATACAATTATTCTCAATATTACTTGAAGACTTGCCTCTATCTCAAAATAGATTCTTCACTCTTCTTCATACTTCTTTCTCAAATCATATATTCTTTTTCATTGTAAAGTCTTTTATGACATTCATATAACATGTTGTAATCATCCTTTGATGGATTGATTGAAATCTCCCCTAGTAAAGCTTAAGGGGGGGTGTTAGAAAAGAATCCTTACTTAGTGAAGATTATAATTTATTTGTATTTTATTATTTGGTGTATTATCCCCACACATATACAGATAATTCACCTCTTTTATTCCTCCTATAGGAATAATCTATTTCTATAGATTCCTCCTTAAGATGAAACATGTGGCACACACCTTATGCAAGATGGTATATGGGAGTTATGGATAACTCCCCTGTTCACCTCTATTTAAGAGGTGTCTCCTCCTCTCCTTGAAGTATTCTGAAATCCTTCTTCCCTATTCTTCTTCTTCATTTCTTCTCATTTCACTCATAGAGAAGATTTATCTCTCTCTGTAATCTTTATTAGGCTTCATATCATTTGCATAACACAAGGGGTTTTTCTTTATTTTTCCCCCTTCACAATCTTGGTCTCCATTGGTGCATACTAGTATATTTCTCTTATCATTTATTTATTTACTCTACATGTTTGATTAGTAGTTTATTGATCCTCTAATCTTCTTTACATGGTATTCTAGATCTAATGATTTCACTTTGTTTGTATATACTGATGCTGATTGGGTAGGGTGTATTGATGATAGAAAAAGCATTAGTGGTGGAGCCTTCTTCTTGGGTGGAAGATTAGTATCTTGGCATAGAAAGAAATAGGATTCCATATCCTTATCAACTACAAAGGCAGAATATATTTCTACTACCTCATGTTTTCCCAGGTTTTGTGGATGGTTCAAACTCTCAAGGATATAAAGGTAGATGTACCTCAACCTGTCCTCATCCTATGTGATAATACTAGTGAAATAAATATCTCCAAGAATCATGTTATGCACTCAAGGACTAAGCATATTGCAATTACATATCATTTCTTGAGAGAAATGGTATTGGCAAATGAAGTTGTTTTGGATTATGTTGCTTCAAGTAACCAGGTAGCTAACATTTTCATCAAGCCTCTAACCAAGGAATTTTTTGAGCAATTGAGAGAGAGATTAGGTGTTCTTTCTCTTGTCTCTCTTCACTAATTCAAACCTTGTTAGCATGGTTTCAGGGGGAGTTCATGAATTGCTTATCTATCCTAAAACTAGATTCTTTTGAAATCTATGACAGTTCCTCTTTGAGTAATCAATATTTGCATTGACTGATGTTTTGTATCAGTACTCTAGTGCTATGAAGATTAATTGGCATCATATTCACTATTATGTCAGTTTTGAACAGTGATATTTTAATTGGATGTAGTCTTCACAGAGTTGTCAACTGTTGATAGTGTTCTCAATATTGATTATGTCAACCCAAGATGAAAGGAAGTTTGTTTTCAAGCCTGGTATAGTATGGAGAACAGATCAGGTCTAGCTGACTATTTCATTTAAGTTAGTTATTATTATTGGGTGTACTATTTTTCTTTTATCTCAAACAGGTCTGACTCTCATACAGTGACAATACTGGTATCTAACATAATCATCTCAGTCACAACTTACTTCTTATTTTCTATCAGTTTCATTATAGTGGTGGTGATGTTTTGTATCCATGATCTTGTCCTTGATATCACTTATGCTTGTCATGTTCTTTTGTAGGGGGAGTTAGTTTTTTTTCTTTGATGTCAAAGGAGGAGTAATAGAGGAGATAAGAGTTTTTCCATCAATGACAAAAGGTGGAGTTTGTTGATGCAAGAAGATATTTGTCATTAATGTCAAAATGCAATTTGTTGTTGGTGTCACAATATCATTTGTTGTTGATGTCAAATGCAATTCACAATGTCATTTTTTTTTTATGTCAAGGCTACTCAAGATCCAAGTTCCAACAGGTCCACCCTGTCCCTGTCAAGATTCAAGAGGTGTAGGGATGGTTCTAATGGTCCACAGTAACACAATGATGCAAATACTCTTCATGGTAACTTGATGTTTTTAGTAGTGATTTGGTGTCTCCAAACAAAGCCAAACAAAGGCATAATGTTGGTATAGTGAACTTATATTAGTAGTGGTATGAAGGTAGTCTCAGTACTTATTGAGAGTATTGTGCATCTTTTTAATCATGGAGCTTGAAAATAGAATACAACATCCTCTAAGGTTTATAGTTGCAAGTACTTTGGTAGACATGTGTGCAAAATGTGGTAAAGTTGTCAGGGAATTGAAAAGCTCTTGCATAATTCTCCATAGTCATGTGTTCAAAGGAAGTTTTTCCATTACAACTTGGTTAGGGTTTGTCAAAGTTTCAAAGGTCTTCCTAAAAAGTTATGCTCTTTAAACCCTAAGTACAAGTTAAAAATTCCTAAATGTTTATTAATCCTGAGGGTTACAAAGTTGTCATTTCAATAGGTTGCTTCTCCTTATAACAACACGGTGACTTGATGCTTCCGGTCACCAATGACTTAAGTGACAACTTAAGTCACTTGCATCATTGGTTTACCGGCCCCACTTCCTAAAGTAAACTGGGATCATCAGTGTGTTATACATGCCTTTGAGTGGGAACTCCACATCAATGGTGGATACGAAGGTGCCAAAGTTTGAATCATCGAAGGAAATTTAAACTTGGTTTAAATTGCAATGGGCCACTTACAAGGATAAAACTTGATGGGTGGTTTTTGAAATTGTGCCCTAATTGCTATCATTCAATTGCACAACTATACCCTAGGGCCAGATGTTTAATTTAAGAGTTGTATGAATGTTTTGGGAGGTTTTGGAGATTACATATTAATTGATGACAGTAAGATCTTAAAGGAAATAACCTCAGTCTTCATGTTTTGAATATATACTATGTAGGGATATAATGTTCTTTGTAACAGTTTATAACACATAGAGTTACTATTATCATAGAAAAATCTTGTAATGATGTTTTGTCTGCATAAGGGTGTTAGTGATGTTTTATCTGTACAAGGGAGTTAGCGATGTTCTATCTACAGAAGGGTGTTAATGATGTTTAGCATAATTTGAACACAATTTGTATGAAGGTGTACATGTATGAACAAATATTGATGCAGAGATAGAAGTTTTATTTAGTGATCTGCATTGAAACAGATTAACCCTCTATATATCATCTTGATTTACTCTGAGATTGTTGTAATGGAGCAAGGGCTCAAGTTGCCAGTGAGGCAAATAATTTGATACTAGTGAAGTGTTGCCAGTGAGGCATAGAATGTAACCAGTGAGGTTTTG
Source organism: Cunninghamia lanceolata (assembly GCA_027924645.1). Lineage (NCBI taxonomy): Eukaryota > Viridiplantae > Streptophyta > Pinopsida > Cupressales > Cupressaceae > Cunninghamia > Cunninghamia lanceolata. The sequence goes on from BSBN01000870.1 coordinate 8,054,633, forward strand.
GCCAGTGAGGCTTAATGAAGTTCATTTTCATAGTGTTTTTTCACCCTTCTAGGGTTTTCCACTCAAAATACTTGTGTTATGTCTCTTCTTGATGGTTTCTCACATGGTGTTTAATAGGTCATCTTTGTTTAAGTATCATGTTCTATTTTACATGTCATTGTGACTCACTCAACATCTAATACCTATGATGTTTGAAGTGTTTTCAATGGATTTCTTTGCATTATAAACAAGTGTGTTAATAAGTCAAAAAATTTGGTTCCTCATTAGACCATTGATTCAACCCCCCTCTCACTGGTCCTTTACTCCAACAAATATCATCTCCAAACTTGCTCCACTACGTAGTGCTTAGAACCACCTTTCCAATGCCTATAAGAAGTCAAAAATTTGACTATGTATGCACAAGTTATGCCTTGTCAAAGCTCAAAACACATATCTGGCTTCCAACTAGCAAACCTAGTCAAAATGGAAAAATATAGAAAAATATCTTAAACCACTACATAGTACGCGGAAAGAGATTTTCATCGACTAGAAGAAGTTGAAATTTTGAAATCCTAGGTGAAAGTTATGCCCCCTAGAAAAAAATTGCCCAATAAGGCTATAAGACTAGCCCTAGTGGCCAGTGGGTGGCTAGCTGGTGGCCTAACGGAGGCCCACCAGTGGCGATGGAGTGCTGGTAGCATCTGGGTGGCACTGCTAGTGGTAGATTTGAAATAATAGTTTAAACAATTTAAATTTTTGTTTGAAAGATTTAAATTTAAAGGGTAAATGCAAAAAGATGAGTCCACTTAAGGTTGAAGTTTTGAACTTAGAAAAGAACTTGAAATTAGGTAAACCAAAATGGAATCCCACTTTTTATGGAACGGGATCCCACTTTGCTTTAGGATCCCGAGCCAAAAGAGGGATCCCATTTTCTAGAAACATAATCTCGTTTTAAACGCGATCCTATTTCATAAAGGTTAAAATATTAACCTTTTATGAAATGAGATCCTGTTTCAAAATAGGATCTCATTTTGTAGAAACAGGATCTTGTTTATAGAATGGGATCCTGTTTCATAAAATTTGAATTTTTGACCCAATTTTTGCTATGGGTTTTGGGTTAGAAAAAAGGCTTGGGAACCTGACCCTTAGCTTTGGACTTGGTTTGACCTGCAAGTTGAAGGTCCTGTCAATGTCACAACAAAATAGTGACTTTGGGCATATGTCTAAAGGCTTTTTTGCAGACTTTTTTGACGAATTTAAAACCCATTATAGATGAAACAATGTAGATTCCAAATATGTAAATTTTTTTACATTTTCATTATTTTTTCTATTTTTCAAATAATTTATGATGAAATGGGTCCATAAACTTGAGTTATCAGGTTTTTTTAGTATTTTAATAAGTTTTTTAAAAATAATTTTTTGTTAAAAAATTGTACAAAAAATACTTCAGACAATTCTTTTCAATTTGAAAAAAAAAATTCAAAAAGTGATAAGTTTAGGTCATCTTATGTGTGTCATATCCGACAATGTTTTAAAATACCAAAAATGGCCAATAAAAATTTAACAAAACAAAATTCAATAAAAATTTACAAAAAAAATGAAAAACATGCTTCAGTGAGTTACAAATCTTTTCCTAAAAGGAATTAGAAAAATATGATTATTTAGGTCAAAATATGGATGACGTACACATGCATGGTATAGTAAAAAAAGTGACTTTTAAATAGTGGTTTTTAGAAACACCTATCAAAAATCAATTTGTATCATCTGGGTATTAAAAAAATTACATATTTGGAAACTAGACTCCAAGTACTACATTTCATATTTAATGATTTTTTTCAAGATTCCACCTTTAAGTGCTTCAAATTTTTAGGTCAAATGTGACAAATTTTGAAGATCGGGGAAAACACTTCCACGTTTTGGCCAAAAAGTGGACTCAACTTCTTGCACACACCCTAGATTTTTAATTTTTCAAAGCTCTTACAGGGTAAGCAGTGGCCCTTGTTCCCTATGGGACTGAGGCTTGCGTTGAGGGGCTAAGCCCCACCAGTAGTAGAACCCACTGCCTAGGGGACTGGCTACTGCCTTGCCAAGCTGTACGACTAGTTCAAGGATGGGGGTTACAATCCCCCCCCCAAAAAAAAAAAAAAAAAACTTTATATTTTATTTACTTGTTTTAATTTTTTAAAAACATTTGCATAGACAGAAAATATATACATTTTTTTTGAATAAAAAATTTCTCAATCATACCTACACCTACACAAGTCTGCAACACCATATAGAGAGAATATTCTCCTAGCAAGATTCCTTCTGTGGATTCCCTCTAGAGCAAAATAGGGTAAAAATTTTTTTGACTCCAAAATATGTCAAATTTTATATGGATCTATAGGTTTTCATGCCTTCTAGACTCAACTATGAAGTTTGTTTTTTTTCCAGGGGGCCACCAGCAAAAGCTCACCCCCTGAAACCCTCATATAAAAAATAAAAAATGAAAATCCACATACCAAATGTCCATGAAACCCTAGATCTGCAACAACCCAAGTTCACAAACAACCTTGTAACCTTGAAAATGCCTTCTTTCCTTCTAGCAAAGCCATGGATTTCACTATACACTATTTTATATGAAAAAGGAGGGGGTTGATTTTGTTTTGTCTTGAGGGTTTGATGAGTTTAGATCATCCTTTCACTACAAATATTCAAGGACATGTCAATTGAGTTGAATCTCTACTAAGCAAGAGCATTCACCTAACAAGTTGGGCTATCACTTGGAATGATGTGGAAACTCAGAAATTGTTAATTGATACCTTAATGTAATCCTCAAATATGTAAGAAACCCTAATTATGCAAAACAATGAATAAACTGATAAATTTTGATAAATGCTTGCAGATTAAGGAAAGGATAGAGATCAATAACTGACCATTTTTCAAAGTTTAGAATTTGGAATATTTGAGGACAATGTCCCGGGTGCCCAAGTCCAAAGCACTATTTTCTTCATAGAATGCAGAACTCCTTCTGGCACTGATAATCATTGTTCAGACTATTTTCGTCACCCAAAATGCGGAGGACACTGCTTCGGGCACCCAAGTCCAAGGCAGGCTAATTCTTAGGATGTAGAAGCTCCTTCAGATGCAGAATATCTCTACAACTCTAATTTTTGTCTGTGCAACTTTGGAGGACATTGCCCTAGGCACCCATGTCCCTAAAATGCTCTGTTTCTTTCTTTTAGATCTTGAATCCTTGTCATCTCCAACCTTCCTCTACAACTCCACTCCGTGAAACTTGGTACTTATAACCAGCAATCACAAAGGAGTGTGGTTGGGTGTTGTGGTGTTTAGAAACTTGCCTCAGTCAAGCCCTAAAGAGACATTCAAGTCTTTCAAACACTGTTGTCAGATAAGAGTCCATATCCCTGTGGGATAGAGGCAAAATCCAAATGATAAATGATTAAAAACACAATAAATGTCACCTTGATGATATAGCTCTTATGGAAGGAAGAAGCTCTTTCATGCCATGAGCAGATGGAGTCAAATTTGTAATCACAAACACAATAACAACAAAATACTGCTCTACAACATAATGAATGCCTTGAATCACTTTTGCATAAAGTCACAAGTTCACAATGTCCATCTAGTTTGCAAATGAAAACCTAAACATATTTATATATGCAACTACAAATATTCCCACTAAGAATTTCATAATTCAAACTTTTGGTGTCAGCATAGGACCTAACGATGGTCATATAATTAACACTTCAAATTAGGGCCTAACCCAAAATAGGTAGGACTAGGGTACGAGTGCCCAAGTCCTCCCCCTATTTTAGGTAGGAGTCATCAAAATAGCACCCCCTACGTCCTATTTGCCACAAGAATTTGAGGTTTTCTCACTGGGAGTCAAAATTAACACACAAGATGCTCTAAATGCATTCTAAGGACTTGGGAGCTAAACCTTAAGAGGGAAAAGCCCCCAAGGGGACACTTTCTGACATAACACACACAAAAAATCCACTCATAGCTAGGGTTATCAAACATGGATTTACTCCCACAACTAAGCAACAAAGCTCTGATACCAAATGTTAGAAATATGCAATCATATAGACTAATTCCTCATAGCCCAATAAGAGATTAATAAGCAACAATAACCAGAAATCTACATGAAAAAGAAATAGACAATCATACCATCAATGGTGACACAAGATATACCCTAGGAAAACCCCCTATGAGGTAGAAACCCAACCTCCAAAAACATCCAGCTCTCATGTATTATTCAACAATAAATATTACAATACATATACAAAGGTCACCTCTAAAACATCAAGCTCTCTACCTGCACTCCATGTGAACAAGCATGTAACCATACATCAAATGCCATGCTTCAAACCCTCACAAAAACAACTTGCAAGAGATGCTCCAACAAGCTAAACCTAACCAACTCAACCAACCTCTCCAACTACTCGTGTGTTTGCTTTGATAAACATAAGGTCACACAAATATAACATGTGGTATGGTAAAACCATCTTGCCCAAAACCATGAGTCTACAAAACCATTGACCCTACATTTAATTATTGGTACTAAGTTTTCCCAATAATTAAATAATTACAAATAAATAATTAATTAAGCCAATGTTACATACAACTTTTATAAGTGGCACCAAATAAATATTTAATGTGAATAAACACATCACATGATGCACCACGAATAAAAAATTATTTTACATAATAAAATAATACCAATGTTATGCAAGGTGTACACCTACTCCAACAAAAAAATATTATTAATGAGTTTCTTTATGTTCACTAGGGTCGAGGTATTTGGTAGGCTTGGTCTTAATACTTTCGAAAGTCTCTAATGTAACATAATACTTAAAATTATATTAGGAATATTTTGGGTTTGAAAGGAAAATAAGTCAATGCTACCAAAAGAAAACTTACAAAGTGAATAAAGGAAAGCTAGAATATCATACAAAATCCACGAATTCCAATAATAAAAAATTCTTAGATTAGTTATTTACAAAGCCATGGTTTGTTTGTATGAAGAAGACCAACATCCTTGGGAATTAGTGAAAGCTCATAGAGGGGACTCCTAGTTTAGAGTAAATTAGGGAGTGTTGTTTAGGTGACAACAAGACTTTGTTCGGTACAAGTTCACTAACTTTTTCCGAAGATTCTTAGTAATGGTTTCTCGAGAAAAAACATTCAAGAACATGGAATTTGCAAGGCAAATACAAACTAGGATTCCTGTCTTTATGCCAACTACTACCTAAATTTTATTTTTCATGTTAGAGGCTTTATGACCAAAAATTAGAAGTCACAAGTCTTTATGCACTAGAAGATCCTCCATCCTGAACTTCTAAAGCTCAAAGTTGGTTCTACTAAATTTATTGACCTCCATTCTACATATGTCTTCCATATATATTCTTGAAAGACAAGATCATAGTGTAAAGCTCTCACTAAAAAAAATGATAAATACAAAATGACCTACTCCTCCCATAGGTCTAACAAGTTCGCTAGGATCTAATAATTAAAAAGAAAGGAAAGCATGACAAATGCCTACTTAATCCAATGAGAAGAACAAAACAAATAAGTTAGATCTACAGTAATTTCAATAGAATAATGACACATCATAGACAAGAGGAAAGGAATATGAAGAGGAACACAACACAAAATCCAAATATACCTTGGATAAACCCTTGTAAAAAAAAAAAAAAACGTTACCCTCCAAAATACAAACCAAAATATTAATTCTCAAAATAGTTAGAATACATTTGTAGAGCCCCCTAATACTTCACAAATGGTCAATACTCTAAATCTAGAGAATTTTTACTCTAGAGACATAAAGGCAAGAACTAATGGCAATAACTACTAATAAGAAAAAAGCCCCACGAAAAATTAAAAAGAGCATTCAACCCACCAACACATCTTGATTGTTCTGCCTTGCATTTGTTTTGGCTCTTGTGTTTTTTATTTTTTCCCCTGTGCAGTCTCTCTCTTGAGGACTTTTGATCAATATAAAAAAATTAAAAAAAAAAACACTTATGGATAAGTTTCAACCATGGAACTCATGCGATGACTCATATTTACACCATTCATGTGATTGGACTTACTCCCAGAAAAAACATTAAATGTACAAATTGCTTTAAGAAAGGAAATTGTTGTAAAAATAAATTATGACTGTTCCCTCAACCACATAAAATCTATCATGATATGGATTTTTTTATAGTCACATCAAGTGATCTGATTTTGGATCTACACGTAACTTATAATATATGAAGTAGTTTATAATATATAAAACTACCTCATACTAAGATCATCCATCATAACATATGAAGTAAGAAAAAAAAAAAATCCACTCTTCGAAAGCTAATATCCTGGCTACAATGTGAACGTTGATCGAGTTTTCTATCATTAGTGTGACTAAATTGATAATATTGTGGGCGTGTACTGCTCTTTTCAACGAATTATTATTATTATTAGTAGTAGTGATGTTTACAGTACATGCCTAGAAAGGGACCGACCAGTGTACGTGGACTCAACATGTTGAACTCGTTTTTGATGTCAGACGCTCTCGGCATTTAAGAGCAGCCTCTCTGTGAAAGGAAATAATATTCAATTATGAAACCCACGAGTGTTGTTTTACCTCGTGCTCCGATCAATATGGGTTCAGATAATGGAGGTTTTACATTATCCGACGTTGTCTTGGAAGGACAGAATCGTTCAATTAAAGCTGGGAAAAGAGAAAGCACAAAGGTTGCAGAGCAATTGAAGAGGAATCGGATGAAACAGCTCTGTGAAGAACTCCAATCCGTCATACCGACTCTTCCAAAGGTAATTAATTATAAAACTAGATTCCATCTTTTGCATTTAGTACTATAAGTCTCCATTGAAGTGCTACACAGTTTCCAATTTCCTGTATTTTAAATCAGGACAAATATGATTTGTAAAAAGGCCCAAATTCAACCCATAAAAAAAAAAAAAAAGCCCAAAATTCAACAACAGGGCAATAAAAAATCTTAAATTAGCAGGAGGCAAACATGGAAAGAGAGTATATGGCTGAAAGAATACTCTAACTTATATGTATATAATCTAATAAATTATACATCAGTGCTTTTTTAATAAATAAGCACATATTTATATTTTTTTTTGCCTACAGCATGTAGAACAATCTAGAAACTGGAATGTTTCATTTTCTGCAATCTTATTGTTTATTCTAAAATTTGGAGTGTTCTATTTTCTGAACAGCTCTGTGGAAGATTTTAGACAGTCTTACTTTTTTCCTAAGTTCTAAGTTTTAAAGATTCTAGAAAATCTTATTTTTCTTTTACAAAAATTAATAAATTGAACTTCTTAAAAATTGAAAACTATGTATTGTTTAAGCAATAAGGCACAACTAGATTATACAGCTGACTGACAGCCTTAAGCTCATTTGTAGGTTAAGCAATGTGGGTTAGTAGAGGAAGCCAACAATTACATTCAAAAATTGCACAACCAAATATTCAAACTGAAGCAACACAGAGACCATCTCTGTGCAAAGCAAGATGGTGGGAAGATAGTAAAGAAAGATACAAAGCTTATCGATGTGGGAGTGGAGGTAGGAAGAGAAGCTGTAATTATTATAATCAGTAGTACTAAAAGGCCACGATGCTTTTGGAAGATGTTTGAGGAAGTTGAAAGACATGGTCTAGATGTGGACATGTCACAGCTTTCTACAAGTGAATCCTTTGTTTACATCCACTTTCATGCCAATTTTACAAAGGATATGAAAGAACATGACCTTGTTCAACTTTGCTCCTCTCTAAAAAGCAAGTTACTGATAGTGTATTAAGGTATAGTAACATGTGAGGCGATGGAGAGAATCAGTTACAATTCTTGATGGAATGCAGTGAACTCCTTGAATGAGTTCTCCTCATCTCAGCTGTAAGCTTTGTGGTGTTGCTTTATTGTGCTGTTAGTTTGTTGCTGTCTAGTTTTTTGCTATTGGCTTTTAGAACTATTCCCTTTTTACTTAAAGTAGACTGTTGTCTTCATTTGATGTTTGTTGTCTTTTAATATTTGTCGTTTTCATTTGATGGTTATTGTAAAAGGGTTTGAACCCTTTCAAAAACTCACTTCTACTTTAAAAATCAATATATAATAATATTTAGTACAAGGACACCAAATAGTTGTATATATGCCATGTCTTTAATGATAAATAAAGCATTGGTTTAACCCCTTAGAAATCACACTATTATTAATGTATATGAAGTTTTTCAAACTTATTAAATTGAAATGGAATGTTTATGAAAAATATTGTGTATTTTGATTTTTTTATAAATAATTAATTTTAGTGATAATAGTCATAAAATAAGAAATTATAAGGATTTTTCATTCTACTAATAACTATTTAATCTAATTTAAGATATTGATAAAATTGAAAATTTAATTATTTAGAAAAACATTCTTTGTTTTAAAATTATTATTGTTAAACTTCTCTTAGTCGTGTTAATTTAGTTGATATTTTTATATATTTTTAACTTTAAAATTATATTATATATAAATGTGTATTTACAAATGTTGAAGTTTTAAAAAATTGAATGTTTTTAAATTTTGTGAATATTATATTTTATTGGAATATATATGATTTTTTTTGTATCCTAGTGTAATGGTGAAAATTTATATACCCATGGTAATCACCATTAGTTTTGGGCCCATTTTGATGGAATTGCTTAATGCAATTACATATCAATAAGTGACAAACTCCTATGTTAGGTTTGGATTATATCTTGATACTATCTCTATCTATCTCATCCTTAATTGCACCTATCTCTATATATTCAACCTTATTTCATATTCTTTTGTAAAAAATTCAATACATTCACAATTTTATTCATCCATATTCACACCCACATCCATACATCCACTCTTTGCCTAAAGGTACACTTTCATTTAAAAAATTGTAAGATTTTGAGAAAAAAGATAATGCAAAATATTTGACCTATCTATGATTTACACTAAATATCTTGCAATAAGAAACATCAACAGTTCAAATGTTGTAGAAAACAAATTCACTCAATTTTTATAAAAGAATTAGACAAACATTATTTAACAGAGATAATTATATTTTCATAACTAAAGAAAACAAACCTTGTATTAAATAGGTCCTTCTTATCTAGCACAAAGGTTCCTTTGACTCTCGTATGTGGATGGTGGGGCCCATAGGAAAGTATTCAAATGGACATGTTACTCCTTTTCCAAAGCAATATAAAGTAATCCTTTAGATCAAAGCTAAACTCAGCAATCTCAAAGCTCATAGGAAGAAACACCATCTCCAGATCAACAATTGATTCTATGTTTTTTGTTAGAGTAGAGGTTGCCTTTTGATTATGCCTTTTTAGTTGCTGGCCAGATGTATTTGTCACCAAGAAAACTAACAACGACATATAGAGGGATTACAAGCTCATGCTTGTCCTCTAATTATGGGAGAAGAAGGTAGCTTTAGGTTCATACAACATGACTCTAGCAAATAGTTTCCTCACAGAAAGAGTTCCATGTAATTTTTAGAAAATTCAAGTCTAATTTAACTATATTTTTCGCAGTTTGTTGGACTACTTCTTTCATTTGTAATTTGCTTTCTTTCAATACAAAAAAAAAAAAACTCATATTTCTTATAGCCAAACCATCCTCTATTTAATAGTGTGGATCTTGGACATGGATTAGAGGATATTAGTGCGGAAGGGACAATGACTTTAGTCTTGAAGGTAGGGTTTAACAACTTTAACTAAATTTAATTTTTATTTTGAGTTTGTTTGTATCAATATTTTTTTTTATTTTGAATGTATTTGTATTTTAGTTTTATGTGATAAAATTGAAAAGCCACGTTTTGTTTCTATCAATTGTATTTTTAAGAAAATTAGTTATCTTTGTAAAATAATAATTCTTTGCACTCACCATAAAACCTTAAATAGATAAATTCTGAACTCATAAACACAACTCAAGGCCCAAGAGTAAAACATAGTTTTAAATGAATTTCTTCCTAGGTGAATAGGTGGGGTGTTTATGAGAAAAGTTACCCTCAATATTGATACATTTGAAACTAGATGTTGAGGGGAAACTAATTAGATAAGGAACATTAATTAGATGTTTAGGGACCAACTTACTTTTAATTTTACTTTCAAATATACTTACTTATTCATTGTTCCCAAGTTTTTCATTTCGTAGCAAAATAAAGGCACACTAAGATTTTTTAGGGTTTCTTATCAAATTATTAAAGTTTATTGATAATAACATTACACAACCTAACTTTGTTTATGTTGTGTTCTAAATTATACTTTACTACTCTTAGATTCATTATATTTCTTCTTCGTGTAAACACAATCTAACAAAACCTCTATAATTGTTTAAACCTAAAAAAACTACTTGTATATGTTGCATGAGTGCTTCTGGATTTAACTGTGATCGAGATTTTTCCCTCAACGTTTTGGATCACACTCCGTGATCCATCATCAAGAGAAAAAAACAAGAGAGCAAGAGAAGAAGCAAAAAATTGAAAAATTGTAGACGCATTTTGAATAAAAAGAGAGGGAGGGAGGTGTGTGACACGGTAACCAAGAGGGTTCTAGGAGAGAGAGAGCAACTACAAAGTTAGAAGGTGAAAAAAGAAAGGAAATTAAAAAGAGTTAAAGCAAGACAAAATATAAAGTAAGAAAAATTTAAAAAAGTGAAATAATTATAAGGTATGATAAAGTATTATATATATCTATATACATCACAAATGAATACACCTAATACATATATATCTTATAATGATATATATAATACTTTATCATACCTTATAATTATTTCACTTTTTTAAATTTTTCTTACTTTATATTTTGTCTTGCTTTAACTCTTTTTAATTTCCTTTCTTTTTTCACCATCTAGCTTTGTAGTTGCTCTCTCTCTCCTAGAACCCTCTTGGTTACCATGTCACACACCTCCCTCCCTCTCTTTTTATTCAAAATGGGTCTGCAATTTTTCAATTTTTTGCTTCTTCTCTTGCTCTCTTTTTTTTTTCTCCTGATGATGGATCATGGAGTGTGATCCAAAACGTTGAGGGAAAAATCTCGATCACAGTTAAATCTAGAAGCACTCATGCAACAACTATGGACTGTGGAAGTTTAATGAGTTTACTTGTATATGGACAAGGTTTCTTAATTTCTTTTCCAAATAAAGTAAACAAACTAGTTACTGCTAAATTATACTTCAGTTTTTATCTAGATTAAGTTTGATCTTTTAAAGATTATACTTCAAAACATACACAAGTTCATTAGTTATGTATCAAAGTGGAATCTTTTAATAAAAATTTGATGTAGCAAGTGCAAGTAGTACAATGGTGAAAAATATATCTCTATATAGTGTAATTCTAAACAACTTCAAGGTAAGGTTATCTTTCCAATAATTCAACTATATCTCTATTATTAGTTTAATCTAGTTGATAACTTACCTCATAGTTTATCACTTAAGTCTAGTGTTAGGTGCTTTGTGACAATCCATGTTTGGTTCATTAGTTCAGTTCAATGAATGTAGAAGAGTCTTTAATTTGTTTATGATTCTACTTCACATTGTAATCTAATTCTTAAGAATTAGGATTTCTAAAACCCTTATTCAAACATGCATCTATATTTAGTCAATTTGAAAAGGAATTAGCATTAATTTGAAGGTTTTTTCTAAATTTGTTTGTAGATGGTCAACTTGAAAAGATACACATGTAATATGAATCAATAGGTCAAAAGGGATTCTTTTAAACACCATAACATTATTAAAACATAGAATGGACTCCCCTTTTCTTATAGAAACCTGTGTTTCCATAATATAGATCAATTAGACATCAAATGGGCTCATATTTGTGATATGTCCAATTGGGAATAACTATGCATGACATTTGTATTTGTTCATGTAAAAAATATGGATGTGAAATGGTCTTATATCATAGATGTTGTTGTTCAACAACCCCCTTGGAAATTTTCCTTCAAAGATCTTTCATGGGAGAAGGAAAAGCATGGAAATTAAGGCTTACATTATTTTTAGCTTTGATTGAGGTTGACAGTCTAAAATATTTAATAGAGGGAGAAAGTAAGATGGAGTACCTTTTAGCCAAATTTTATAGGATTCATAGCAGTAAGAAACCCCCTCGTATAGCTAGTGGAAAAAAAGGATAACTGCTTGTCTAGTACGTGTAAGAATAATTGGTTAAGTACAAATGTTCATAGTTACAATTATGTATTGTACTAGTTATAGTTTGAAGGCTTTTTAAGTATTTTTAGGTATTAGTCTATGTATGGACCAAAATACTAGTAAGAATAGATGTCTCACCTATTGAACCTTCATTAAGGTACAAATCAAGACTAGGTAGTATACATAGCCATAAATAGACACAAAGCGGCTAGATACATGTCACTTTAGCACATGAATCATGGTTCATAGGTTAGACATTATGGTACAACCAAGTTTATCACATGGAGAAGGTGGTCAAACCTTGTCATGGTCAGGAGAACAATGAGCTCTTAGGAATGATATTATTCTTTAATCCATTTATCAACAAAGAATTACATAGATGGGTTTTGTCCTTGTTTCTCCTTGTCATGCCTATAGATTTAGTGGATAAAAAAAGGATTCATGGGAAGTCAATATTGTTTGAGCAACAAATATCTAGGGATGATTTTCTTAGCAAAATACAAATTACAAATATTGAGTGTAAAATCAAGGAGTAAAGGTATATGTTTGATGTTAATGATGCTTGTTCAGTGCAATAGTGGGTATTGCCCAACCTCGAAAAGTGGTTCACATATCAAGAATACAGTTCCATTAGTGCTAATGGGATGGCTGAATCCCATTTATTTTGAGACTTAAAATGGCAAACCAATTTGGGTAGATATTTTAGTATGGTCACAATAACATATTAGCCATGGATTCTACATTTTACATGAAAGTGATGAACATTCATTATGCATTTATTATTTGATTTCATTTTAATACACTTACACTCATATAATGCATTATACTAATTCATTGTATCACATGTCTTATTATAGTTTTAGTTGTACGCGTTTCTTGTATTCAAAAATTAAGGCATATGTGGCCACTCATGGCATGGGTTATTATGTATAGGTCTTGTGCATCTAATATTACATATTGGATGTGCATTCTTCTCCAAAGAGTCTGCATGAAGAACATTTAATGGAGACCTAATGCATTCATGATAAACGATGCAAGTGTTAATATTATAGCTATTAGGTGTTTGATCTTTGATTTCAACTTGTACTTTTGTATTGGTAATATCATTCTATAATCATTAGCAAGTTAAGTAAAGTGAAATTAGTGTCGAAACCATTCATTTTAAGTTTATAAATAATAAATGAAAAAAAATTAGTTGATAATAAAATGAAACACTACTTATGGAGTTGATTTCTTTTGTCTCATCAACATGCAGTCGTAAGGGATTTACATAGCAATCATGGAATCTTAAAAATAACTCTAATTTTTATTTCTACTCTTACATATTTAAAATTTTTTCCCCCTCCTAATACACAATTCCTATTAAAATATCCTTTATTTTTACCATATATCTTAGGTTACCTATTCTTTAATACTATTTATAACCCTATTTATTTATATAGATCACAAGTTCAACTTAACATTTCATTTCTACCACTATCTCACCCACCTTCAAATGAAAAAAACTTTTATGAAGTTTGAAAAAATAAAATACATTATTTTTTAATACTATAATAATATAACATTGATCCCTATGGAAAACATAAGTGAAAAATTTAAGGGTAACTATTTGAAAAGAATACATGGCCATTCTTAACTTTCTTTACATGTCTAGATCAAGAAAATAAATTAATACTTATGCATGGGGTAAACAATAAGAAACTATAAATATAATTGTTCACCCATCTCATATCTAGCCATCAAAACTAAAAAATTCCTCTATTGTGTCATGATGCAGGGGCATCCTAGGCAAATTGGTGATCAACATCACCCAAAAAAAAATTTAGGTTTGGTTTTTCAGTTTTAGCTTGTTTTGGGTTTCAATTGGCTTCTCTTGACCTTGGAAGTGGCAATACATTCAATGAGAAAATATCAACACGTTGTCAAGACAATTTAGTCAGTTCAATTATGTTATTGTGTAAAATGGTTTAATGAGCACTTTCAGTTTTGGTGAATTTTCTCATTGATAAGCTTTGATATATTTCCTATTTTCCATAGTAAAAGATTGGGGAGCCACGACCTTGGTGTATGTCTTGAGTAACACTTATGATTTAGGAAGGGTGTGGGCTCATGAGGACTATATCTCTGCATTTTGTCCTTCCTCGCAGTGACTGAAGATCTCTTGTTTACCGTTAAATATGGTTTGGCTCTTTATGATATATGGCTTGGACTATTCGACAATGCACGAAGCGGGCAGCATGAGGAATTGGGAGTAAATAAATGCATGAATGATTCTATACTTTCTACAACTTGTGGATTCCCAATTTATGTTGCACCAGAGGTAATTGTTTATAAGAATTATGATGGAGCAGCTGCCGATATTTGGTTTTGTGGGGTGATTCTTTTCAAAATGCTAGCAGGCTTCTCTCCTTTTGACGATGCTCATGTAGTTAAACTATATTATAAGATTTGCTGAGCAGAGTATTCTTTTCCTTCATGGTTTTCTTAGTGATCCTGGAGACTAATTGCCAAGATACCATTCAATATGTTGATAAAACAACCTTCCTTAATTTCATTTGCTGACATAAGGAATATTAAATTCATTGTTTTAATCATAATTGGAAAAGACTTCCCATGTGTAGATTCCAACGCTCATTTCAAAGGCTGAGCGTGAGAAAGACAAGAATAAACAATGGTTAGGTGCAGATTTGAAACGTCTTGCTAAAAGGAAGCATCTTTGGAGATAAAGCGTCATGCAGGGAGAAGAACATACAGAAGGATAGTGTGGAGGTTTGGGAATGGTAAAAATGAGGGCGTCAATCTGCTAGAAAGAGAGATAATATTCAGAAATCTGCAAAAAGGAGATTGATTGGGGAGTTGGGGGTCGATACAGAGGATTGGGCGACCAAATAGAAGGACGTTGCATGTAATAGGAATTTGAAACTCCAAGGTTTGTCCTTTCAATGCCTCTTTGAGGCATGCCAAATATCTTTAACAATAACATTATTAGCTACAATAACATTATTAGCTACATGAGAGCAGAGAGAGAGAAAGGAGAGGAAAGGTGTGACTCGAAGCAGGATAGATAAGTCCCTGAGACAAGGAGTTTATAAAAAGAGAGTTTCCAAATAGAGGAAAAATGGTGTGGGATAGAAGGTAGCATTGGAGAAAGGGAACTAAAACGCCCTTGTGTAGAAGCTCACGCCTCTGTAGATGCTGAAAAGGACAGATAATGACCAAGTCTTGTAATGAAGAAGGAGATAAAGAGTCTGCTGCCATAGTGAATAATGGAATGTTTTTGTGTTTATGGAAGAGGCCTTTGAAGGCCAATAATGTAAATTATCATTTGCTGATTTGTGAAATTTTGTTTTGAATAAGAATCAAACTGAATGCACTGGTTAGTTGCTATTAGAAATATGTATGTTGTAATCAATGAACAAAGAGAGTCGTATGTGAGTGATTGGATATTGAGGTGAGAGTAATTGGTTGTTTGTTTGAGTGAGGGGAGTATCCTTCTGCATCAAATGGTATCAGAGCTGGTAATCCTAAGCATGGAGAGGATCCACCAGGACCTACAAGAGAGTGGAGCAGTTGTGGAGAGCTCATGTGATAATTGTTGTAGGTAGAGAAGCCCTAAGTAATTGAGAGCTAGAGAGCCATGAGGAATTGTAGATTGTGAAGCTCGTGTGATGTGGATTGAGGTGAGATTGCAACAGTGAACAAGATGGGTATAGTCATAAGGAAATGGCCTGTGATATGGGAAGGTTGGAGGCATTATCAAGAGCGAAAGATTCTTGAGATGATGGCAGGTATTGAGAGATTAGATAAGAGATTGAGTAGATTGGAAGCATGGCAATGTGGTGAATTAGTCAAGCATGATGTAGATAAGAAAGAGGATGCAAGTCCAACAGCAATTGAAGATGAAGAGGTGGGCAACGAGAATGAGGAGGTTGAAGATGCAACTTTGGAATACGAAGAGGTTACAATAGTAGAGTATGGTGAAGACGATGATTTGTTGGCGCAAATTTCAGCAATAGAGGAAGAATGGTTAGAGAAGATTTCCATGATTGAGGGTGAGAAAATTGTTGCAGCAGATGAAGGTGAGAAGGTAAACATTGTAGCAAAGGATGATGATGAAATAAAGAATAAAGAGGTAAATATTATTGTATTATGTGATGATGTTGATTTTCCTTTGTTGGCTATGATGAGGGTTAGAGGGTATGAAGAGAAGCACATGGAAATCTTTAATTTCTGTTAGGGAGTAAAAAGTGGACACATGCCTTTTTACCTCCAAGTTTAGCTCCTAGGTCCCCATGTTTGCACTCTACAAAGCAAATTATTCATCCCGATGAGAAATTCCCTGAAACCCATGTCAAATGGGAACTAGGGGCCCATTTAAAGCTTAGGTCCTAACCAAAAAGGCACCTTGGGACTTGGGCACCTGCACCCAAGTCCACCCTGATTGGTAAGGGTAAAATTAAATGTACGTTGACATAGAACTCTTAAATGGGTCCTCCCTTGTCATCTCTTTCAATAAATTTGTGAAAGTTTAACGAAATAGCATATATAAACAAGCGTTTGAATTCATTTTGAGTTAAGTTGATGATAGAAAGGTTATGATATTGAGCAAAGGAGCATTCAAGGAATTCATTATGTTATTGTTGCATATTTGTGTTAGTATTGTGTTTGTTACAGATTTAGAATCATCATCAACATCCTTATGAGTTGAAGAATATTCATCCTCCTAAGGACTTCAACTCCAAAGTGACATTATCATTGTGTTTGAATCATTTCATCATTATTTGGATTAGCTTTAGCCTCTGTCCTACAAGGACATGCTCTCTCTAACAATGGTGTTGGTAAACCTTGAATGCTAACCCAGGATTTGACTGAGGCAAATCCCTAAACACCACAACCCCCAAACCCCTTTTCTTCTTGTGTGCAGGTTATAGGTACGGGAATTGCAAAAGTAAAGGTACAATGAGGCTGCTTAAGGGTTAAATATTTGGGATCCAAAAATAAAGTTCAAGAATTCCACTGTAGTAGACTTGGATGCTAGCCCTAGTGTCCAATAGGCAAAACATATCCTAGATTTAGCATCAGGGCATCATTTATGACATTTTTCTAGTCTTGAGCTTTCAGATATTGGGACTTTCTAGACTCGAGTGCTAGCCCTAGAGTCTTCCAACATTTCAGCTTCTGAGGGACATGTTTGGGCATCCTACTGATCACCCTGGTACTTTCAGATCTTGACTTGCTATTATTATTTCTCTATTATAATCTAATTATCATAATTTTAGGGTTTGGTACATTGATTGGCCTAGGGTTTGACAAAAGGCTTGGTTGAATCACATCTTTCCTTGGAAACCAAGAGAACAAAATTATTAGTTGAGTCCTCTTGCATCTTGAAGTGACTTAGGTCAGTTTTGTCCTTGAATGTTATAGTGAAAGGAGGGTTTGATCTAGTGTACATCCATGCTTGCATTCAACCCCCTCTTTTACCATATAACATTTTGGTGAACCTATGTTTAAAAAAATTGCATCTTGCTGAGAGTTAAAATCAAATCTTGCCTAAATTCATATCATACTTATCATTCTTCATTGGAAATATAGCATACATTTGAAAAAAAATGAAAAAATAAGCATTCTAGGCTTGGATAAAGGCATAGTTTTCATTATTTTCAGTGCATATTATTGGAAGTATTTGAAAATCTTATTTATACATCGGATCTGATCCATATTATAGAAATTAATTATTTCATGATATCACATCTTGCATTTGCATATTTCATATGTTAGGGTTTTTGTTAAAAACATGCATTTTTCATATAACCTAGTTTTTTTTGTAAAAGCTAGGGTCGGTAGTCAAAATCTTATTTCAAATTTTGTTGCTCTCAAAAACACTCATTAAAATCTAATTTTGAGTTTAAGTGTTGCTTCAATTTGTCATCCTTGCATTAAAATTTCAAATTTTGCAATTACATGATGTGTATTTCAACAGTAAGGGTTTACACACTTTCTTCACAACTATTTGAGCACATTTTAAATCATTAATATTTGCCTTGTTGTGTAGTACTATTTACATCATATATACTTTGTTTGTAGTGAAATTAGTGTGTTCTTGATCTTCAAAAACCCAATTTCCTCAAACTAGTGTGCAATAAGATATCATACTTTCATCATGGATGCTTCTTGTTATTCATCTTAGGAAGCTTTATTTACATACATCATATACATTGATAATTTCTCCAAATTCATTAATAAGAATCCTCAAGTATTAAAACAAATAGAATGCATATATGATGTTGATACTTCTATGTGTTCCACATATGAAATCCTTTGTTATATATCTAATTTTGATAGTTTCACAACTCTCATGGGAGTATATCCTTCGATATTGGACGATCTCACTAAATTTATAGATCATAATAAATATGATGCATAGTTTAGTAATGATGACTTCAATATGTTAGATGAAGCCCTAGATTACTTTATCTCTATTGTAAATTTACTATGACTCCTATTGCTAAAGGTCAGGATCATTGCCCTGGATCTAGTCTCTAATACATATGATGGTAACTTAGTTTTACCTTATGATCTCTCTCCCAAAGTTGTTCCCAATTATAAGGACATTTTAGCGCAAGAGGATGGAATCATTGACACATCCCTTAACATCACCCTACACTCTTTCTTTCCAATGCTCTCCCTTTGAAAGATGAAGCATTAGTGAATGAGGAACCCCCTCTAATGAAGAACACTCTATGGATAGATAATGAGCATTCATCTCACAATATTAAAAATTCTATCCCTACCATAGTGCATGAAGTCTCTATAGATCATCCTAGCAATGTTCCCCCTTTAGTTGACTATTCAAGTACCTTGGATATTACTAAGGCAGTGAAGACCCTTGATCTTCCTCCTTTAGTTAAATGCCCATGTACTGTGGATGCCACTAAGGAAGGGAAGATCCTTGATCTCCTCCCTTTGGTTGAATGTCCAAGTCCCTTGGATATCATTAAGGATGCGAAGGCCATGGATAGTTTTCCTTTGGTTGCATGTTCAAACCCTTTGAACATCACTAAAGGTATAATCACCAATGATTATCCTAACAATGCTTTACCTTCCCTTTGTTCCTATGCTCTCCCTTGAAAAGATGAACCACTAGTGGATGAGGAAAGGTCTCTCACATTAAATCCCTTACGGATGGATATCGAGATCACTCAAAAAAATTCACCTATTCCACCTACTAAGGGAATAGTGATTAAGTATAGTAATGCTAATATAATATCAACAAGTTTAAGACTAAATCTGATATATCTTGTGATGATAGACATGGATTGTCTGCCAAGAAGTATCCCATTGACTCATGTAACTATTTCTCCCTCATTTAGCCACACTCAATGTAGCACCTATTCCAATTTCTCTCAAGGGTGGCCATCTCCTAGATATATATGTTGTTAGCATGTGTTGTGTTGTGTTCCCTTGTGTTGTGTTAAATATTGTTTAGGTCTCTTTGGATGACCCTTGATACTCTTGTAAGGTCAAGGATACAAGAAAACAACCTTTGTCGTAACCATTCTTCTATTTGTTTCTCTATTCTTCTACTTTCCTCTCCTCTATCTTATTGTTGTGTGTTGTGCCTTGGAGGCATAATGTTGTGGAGGATGTCTTGAGGGCATCTTCCCATGTTTTAAACCCAAGTCACTCTTGTCTCTTTTCTCATTTCTATTGTTTTCATTCTTTAGTGACTTTACTAGTCGATGGATGACAAAAACAAATAAATACTGATAAGGACCATGTGTCCCTTCAGCAAGAAAGCAAAAATGGACCTAGTCCATATATGAAGATGGGGTTGGTATATATATATCTCCGATGCTTGACTTGTAGAATCACTCCATGTTGTGATTCATAGTGTAATATTTGTTGTGACAAAACCTTTGCAATACTCTAAATCTACTTCGATGCAATTTGGATTGTTTGTATCTCACCTTATATATATATATTTGATGCTTGACTAGTAGAATCACTTCGTGCTGTGATTTGTATTGTAGTATTTGTTGTGACAAACCTTTGCAATACTCTAAATCTTCTTCGATGCACTTTAGATTGTTTTGTCTCTCACCTTGTCGATGAACTCGATTCTAAGATACTTGCAGTATAACTTAACAGCTATACTCGGTTCCGAACCTGACAGAGTAGCCTTGGTCTATTATGTGATATGATTTCTACATATCTTTCATGAATTGATTTGGTTGTTATCTTAGAGTAAGATTTTTTAACCAAAGCTTATATCTTGTTGATTATCATAGAAAATGATATCGATGTGTTTGTGGGAACATTCGGTGATCATGGCACATGTAACTTTGGGGCATGGGCTTTGTGAAAGCTCTTGTTCCCTTGCGTCTTTTCACTCTACTTTAATTTGCTTGATATTGGCAAGTGGGATCACCTTAAGGTGGGGTATATATAATGGTATCTATCTGATTACTTTTGACACTGGCTTTTTGAAGCATGTTCAAAAGCCCTCATCATGAGGTGGTATGGCATATCTCTTGAGCTAGTGCACATCCTTTTAAAGAAAAATCCCTCATCACGAGGCAGGATGGCATATCTCTTGAGCTAGTGCACATCCTTTTAAACAAAGCTCTCATCGCGAGGCGAGATGGTGTATCTCTTGAGCTAGTGTACATCCTTTTATACAAAGTCCTCATTGCGAGGCAAGATTGGATCTTGAGTCAATCACCCTTAATTGTGTTTTTAGCAGTTGTGGTAGCGTAGCTCAACCATCAGGTGTGTTTGGCAAGTTTTAGATAGTGGAGTGTAGCGATGAGCTCCTTCCTATCACCTGTGTTTTCCGTGTATAAGACATATAGTGTGTCTATGGTATACTATGCGACGCTCGTATATTTCATGTGTTTTTATGTGTCTTCCTTGTGTGTCTTGTGTGTTTGTGGTGTGGTCTAAAGACATGTGGTGATGAGCCCCCACGTTGTATGTGTTTTGTGTGTCTTTACATGTGTGTTCTGTTTACTTTAGTTAGCATCATATATAGATATGTAATTGCTTAATCATGTCTTCTCTTCATGACTTCTTCGTGCCTTGTGTGACTGTGCTCATGTCTTCTCCGTGCAGTGCATGCTTCCGTACTATATTCACTCTGTCTTATGTGACTCTTCTGTGTTTTCTTATGTTTTCCTAAGTCCAGGGGCTAGAAATAGTCCTTCAAACTTAGGGTGTGTCTTCATTCTAGTGTTTGATGTGTTTTGATATGCTTCAACCGTACTTTATTGCATGTCCTAGATCATAGGATCGCACACACATTAAAGTGGGGGCTAAATGTTATGGGGTAAAAAATGGAGGGTGAAAGTTTAGAACTGTGTTACACTTTTATAAAGGGAACGACCAACACAAACATATTTTTCCAACTTAAATGTCAAAAAAGTCATATGTATGTTATGAATTTTAAAATGACATAAACTAATGAAATGTAGAATTTTTAATATAGTTTATGCTTATAATTTTTTTATTTTTTAAAAAAAATAGGTGGATATTTCTTTTTAGAAATTTAAGTGATGAATTTTAAATGCTAATATTTTTTTTAAAAAGTGACATCAATGGGACGTAAAGAAAAATGTAGCAAAATTATTATTTTTTCTTTAAATTCTTTTTCCTAATTAGTAAACTTAAATATCTAGTGAATGGTTAAAAAAATTTAATTTTTGATAAATATTTTTATTTTTATTTTTTTAAAGTCAATTTTAATCAAAGCATAGTAGTTTCTTTCCATGGGACATCAACTTTTTTACATTATAATATTAAAAATAAAAATTAAAAATACCCTTTTGGAGAGGATTCCATTCTCTAGTGAGCCATATAAGTTTTAAATTTTTTGAATATGTTTTGCCTATTAATATCTATTTTCTAATCAGCTTCATGTTCAATGGGAAAAACATACAATAAATATAAAAAAAATATAATAAAAAAATTGAAATATAAAAAAATATATTTCTACAATCTACGTTTTGAGTACTACAAAAGGGTATTCATCAATTTTTTTAAAATGTATTTTAATGGAAGAAATTACTAGCAAAAAATGAAAGTTTTTGAAAATTATGGGGAAGGGAGGGGGTGGAGTTCTGCCTGGAATGGTACTAGGTGGTACGGTTCCGTCTGGTAAGGTTCCAGACAAAATTGTTTGGGGCGGATTCTATAGGGTCGATACTGTATCAACCGATAAGGTTCCACCCAAAACTAATTTATGTAATTAATTTTTTGAAATAATTATTTTTTAATGTAGATTTCGTACAATACAATAGCAACATGACAACGATAGGACAATGACATGACAAAAATAGAGCAGAGACAAGATTAAAAAAATTTACAAGGCAGAGGTAAATTTTTTTATGAACAATAATAAAGTTTATTATTTTAGAATTGATTTAATTTAATTAGGGTTTAATTTTTTATTTAAGAAGGGTTTAATTTTTTTAAAAATATATTTTAGGGTTTAACTAATTTTTTATTAGGGTTTAATTGATTTAAAGCATGGTTTAATTAAATTTATTTATTAGGGTTTAATTGATTTAAAGTAGGGTATGATTGATTTTTTGTTAATTAGGGTTTATAAAAATTGATAAATATTATAGAAAAAGACTCCTAGATTAAGAAATAAAAAAATGCAATACAAATTATAAAAAAATAAACTTAAAAATATAATTAATGTTCAATCATAGATCTACATAATCCATGTGTGTTTATATGAACTTCCCCATGCATACCCGCGTATGGTCTTTCCTCGCATCATAAGACAATCTTGGAAATCAGAAACAGTGTGGTTTATGTGAACTTCCTATTGCAAGGTGTGACCCTTGGTCTTCTTGTTCAGCACTACGTTGTGGTGGTTTGTGACAAGGGCTTAACCGCCTCTCGTGCTTGTTAAGTCAAGTGATTGTATCGGGCATTAACAGGTTGATCTTTTGGTGCAACGGCAACTAACAGTTGGTATCAGAGCTGAGGTCACGGGTTCAAACCCCGCGCTTGTGCTGGGGGGGTTGTTGCAAGGTGTGACCCTTGGTCTTCTTGTTTAGCACTGTGCTGCGGTGGTTTGTGACAAGGGCTTAACCGCCTCATGTGCTTGTTAAGTCAAGTGGTTGTATCAGGCATTAATAGGTTGATCTTTTGGTGCAATGGCAACTAACACTTCCCCAGTCCATATCCATGTATGCTCTTTCCTCATGTTGTAAGATGATCTTGGAAATTAAAAATGTTGTGGTTTATGTGAGCTTACCCAGTCCATATCTGTGTATGCTCTTTCCTCGCGTCATAAGATGATCTTGGAAATCAAAAACGGTGTGGATTTTTATTATTTATTTTTTAGGGGTTTAAGCGACTTGGATTTCATCACCAAGCACTTGGCCAAAGCCTATGTTTCACCAGGCTATATAAATTCCAAGGAGGAGCTTTCATTTTTTAGCTAAGTAGTTGTGTGTTTTAAGTGCACTGTGAAGTGAGATGATTTCATCCCACCAATACCTAGACGTCAGACAACACCCTTGTATCATAGATTTGGGCCTCATGTACCGCAAGGTATATCAAGGACTCCCTTAGTTGAGCCTTGTTGAAAACTAGATTAGGAAACCATCGTCCGTTTGTAACCTGTGATGCATTGGTAAGCGGTTAGCCCCAGGAAGTTACTCACCCTGTGTATTCTTTGGAGATGGTATAGTGGGGTATGGGTATGGTCCCAATCCTCTATAGTTAGCACTCTAAAACATTGGGCTAACATTATATATGAACATGATTAGCATATTGGTGAGCTCATAGACCAAACACTCCCACCTAAGTAGTATAGGTTTTTTTTCTTGTCTCTCCCTTTGTGTAAAAGAGTTATATATGCAAAATTGAGAAACCAAAACCTTTAAATAGAATACATATTCCTCATCCAATCCTACCATTCATCCTTATCCTAAAAATCTTTCATGGACATTTCTCACCCATAATCCACATCAAAATCCACTATCCTAATTTGCAATCCTATTCATCTCTCACCCATTTGCTAGATCCATTTAATCCACATCATAATCCATACTCTATTCATTTTCCATCCATAAGCTAGATTTTAATCCACTATTCCAATCCAATTTCATGGACATCATCCTATATATATCCACATCGAATCAAAATCCCCATCTAAGACATCACCTAATCCTAGATCCAACACCCACATGTACAAACATCAAAGCTAGTTTGATAAATTCATTATGGAACCTACAACATCTATGTCTCATCCTTTGTGCATGAAGTTCATCCCAAACCTAAATTTAAACTGAAAGGAGCTCTTCAAATTGACAATCCCAATCTCAATATTAGACACCTCTCCTAAGTTTAATTTGTCATTACAGGCACAAGTGCAACATTTAAGAAGTTTATTAAAACTTAGATTTTCATCAACCAAAAAGAACTATTTATTCATCTAATTTAGACGTACCTTGCATGAAGTAGTCAAGTGCAACCATTCCACCTAAAAACAAGAATCATGTAGGAATATTACAACTAGATCCTAAGTTTAAATTGTCCTTACACATGAGTGTCTAACATTCAAATAGTTTATTCAAACTCTTAGATAAAGACCATTCATTATATTAGTTAAACCATAATATACAAGCTATAAGTTTACCACTTGGACACTAGTTGATCATGCCCTCACATATACATATTTGTACAGGCACGAATTCAAAGGTAATTTGTGATGGGGAACAAAAGGAATAGGTCAAGGATTTTTGATCAAAGAAGGTCTGACGAAGATAAAAATCTCAGAAGAGGAATTGAGAGAAATCCAACCTTAGAAGGATTGGTTGAACATAGTTAAGAAGCACAAGATCAAATTACTAATGAACAAGAGGAAGAAAATCTTGGGTTTGATCAAATTGAAGAAGAAATTGAACAAGATGTAGAAAACATTGTGACCGAGAAGGAAATTGAGGACAAAACATATTTTAAGGATATGGAAAATCTAGTGGATTTAGATGAAGATGTTCTTTTTAGTAAGATTTCACCCTAGGAAATGTTACCCGATAGTACAATTAAATTATATTCCAAAAGAATTTGGGATGAATTTTTTGAAGACAAATCTCTAATTTGAAGAGCACAATTATGTTCTAAGTTATTTAGGAGAAAAGAAATGACCCCTATTTTGGGGTTGCTAGGGGTTGATAATAGGGAGAAAAAAACAAATCTAGCAAAAAATATAATAGTTAAAAATTTTCAAGATTCTTTGAACTCTATTCAAAGTACAATTTGGACAAGTGATTTAAGTCTGACATGCAGGGCATTGATGACTGTGATTTCAACTAAAAAACTATCACTGATGAGACAGGTGAAAGCAATTGGAAAGTTATTGTATGTATCCAAGAGAACTATTCACATATATATTTCAAAGACAAATAAGGTTGATGAAAACATAGAAAAAAATTGGGTAAATATTGTCAGGGTTCCCAGAAAAGATAGAATCCCAGAAGATGTGAAGAAACAAGTCATTGAATATTGGATCAACCACTCTCATGTTTCCTCTAATAGAAGGGATATTATACTTGAGTAATAGGTGAAGATGGCAAAAAGTATCCTCATCCAAAACATTTTGTAGATACAACACAGAGTGAATGTTTTGAAGCATTCAAACAAGAATATCCATAGGTAAAGATATCTCAAAGGGTGTTTGAAAAGTTGCGTCCTGGTTCTATACTCATAAATAAAGTGCGTGAAACTTGTGTTGGCAAGAGACAATATATGGATTCATGGTTGTTGTCATTGATGGCAACAAAGGTCATCCCACATATTCGCAAGTCATGGTGTGCCTCTACCGGAAGTCAGAATGAAGAACTATTGTGGTCTGGTGAACAAGAACAGAGCATGTGGCAAGGTCCGACAGATTGGTCCGGACCTCTCAGAGGAAGTGTCTTGGTGCAGTGCGGATTTGGGGAAGTCAAGAGGACTACCTTGAGTAGTATATTCCAAGGATTTAGCCTCCGGTGATGGACAAAGAAAAAGATATGAACAGCTGAGTATCGGATTCCTGAAAGATAGTGAGAGCAGAGGAAGAACTGACTGACAGAGCATCAGACTATTTTTCGGATGTGTTACTATTGATGGTAAAGTTTGTGAAGGCATGAATCATGTTTGGCCGACATGATTAATGATATCTACAAGTATATACTTGATCCGCATTGCTTGGTGAGCAAGGATTCAGCCGACAGAACAGAGTTTGTAAGAAACTAAACTATTCCAGATGCCGACTAGAAAGGTAATGAAATTACTTGTGCGGATATATAGAGGATGGATTTTGTTGTGAGATGTGCAATGGTGAGGGTGTATGCGAATAAGTGCAGAGCAGAGCAGGAGTAGTAAGAAAGATCCGGTATGTGAAAGGATAGCAGAATAAAGAATAGAGGAAAGATGAAGTGTAGCAGATCAGTGTACTAAGCCTAACCAGAACTAAACTCCAGCATATGTAGATGCTTCCAATTAGTTCAAGTATTATATAATATTCTTTTGTAGACAGTGTGTCTCTTTGTAGGCAGTGTGCCTCATGTGAGCAGTGTGCTCAGGCAGTGAGCCCTAATTGGCAAGTGCCATTTTTGTAACTCCTTATTCTTCTAACAGAGAATTATCTTTGGGTTAATCACCCCGTGGTTTTCTCCCTTAACTGGGTTTCCATGACAAAAATACTGTGTCATGTGTTTCTCATTTCATGGTAATGTTTGTTTGTTTAATTCAATATTGCTTTGAATAATAAGAAAGTCAAAAGAAGAAATAATTAGATAACTGATTCACACCCCCCCTCTCAATTATCAACAATTGGTATCAAAGCCAATTTCCTCCTAATAGAGCCTAACAACATGAGGAAGATCTAGGAGTTCAAATGGATGCATATGGTTTAAGGGAGCAACTCAAGACTACCCTTGAGGATCTGGAACAATCAAACTCTGAAGTCAATGAATTAAAGGAAAGACTCAAACAGGCTGATGAATTCATGAGAGAACTAAAAGACAAATTAAGTCTCTCTATGAAAAAGAGAAAGGAGCTGCTCCAACAATTGGCAAGACAAAGTGAAGAAAGCAATACAAATGAAGAATTGACTGAGAAAACCAAGTTATGTGAAAAGTTATCAAAAGAAGTCATTATGTTAAGACATGAAATGGAATCAGGAACTATAAAGTTTACTCAAGAGATTGAAGAAAAAAGAAAAGCTGAAGACAATCTAAGACAATCTCTTAAAGAGAAATCACAAGAATGCCACCAGATGGATAGGATTATCAAACATCTTGAATCTGATCTTGAAGCTGCCAAAGATAATGAAGAAAAACTTGAGGATCAAATTGTCTCCCTCAAAAGAGATCTTCAAACAGTAAATGAATATAAAGAAAACTTCAAGATAAGTTTTGCCCAACTTGAATACTTCTTGGAAGTCAAAAGAAGACAGATGACAAGTATGGTTTGGGATATGAGAAAGGAGAAAGCTCCGGATCTAGTCAAAAGAATTTTGGATCAGAAAATCCAAAGAATAGACCTAGAAGACCTTCGGTAAGACAGCCCAGTGCTCAAAGATATCCATCTTTCAATGGATACTACCACATCTGCAATCACTTTGGTCACAAAGCTAATCAGTGCAGAAAAAGAATGAATCAAACTAATCCATCCTTCTCCGGACAGTGCTTTAACTGCAAAAGGTATGGACACAAGTTTCATGAATGCAGAAATATGCAAGTAAACAAATCACTCAATGGTAGATGCTTTGCATGCTATAGAATAGGCCATATGGCTAATCAATGCAGATCAAGAGGTTATCAGTCAAATATGCAAAGAAATGTAATTTGCCAAATCTGTAATAGGTCCGGTCATAATGCTAAAGTCTGCAGAAGCAAGAATCAGGACAAAAGAGGTCTGGTGTATAATCAAAATCAAGACAAGGGTAAACAAAAGATGAATGCGGATGAAGTTAGGAATCAGATGAGCAAGATTTGGGTAAAGAAAAGTTTAGAGAATACAGAAAATGGATCTGCACCAGACTCTGGTGCTGATATTCCTTCCGAAAATTAAAAAGTGAGCTCTGGCTCAAGGGGAGACTCAAAGAAAATCTTGTTCCCCCAGCCAATCAAGTGGTGCCAGATATGGCACAGGATGCGGAGTAAAGGGTTTGAAGATATCAGTCTTGAGATAAACCAGATAAGATTTCAGAAGTCTGCATGAAGATATAAAGAAGTTGTGATCGATCAAGTAAGACCTGTTCCGGGAGATGCTCCAGAATGACAGAGGATTACAAAAGGGTCCGAAGAGATCCGTAAGTACATTATTTTACTCTGCGGATTGGACAAAATGTTTGGGATGTTCTTGTAATGTGTCATCTCAATTTATTCATGACTGAAAGATCCGCATGATGTTCATAGATCAGGACTGATCCGGGATACTCCAAGCTATCCGGATAAGGCAAATCAGAATAATGTAGGTGGAGCATTTATTGCAAACAGATATTAGGGTTTGCGAAATGATATAAGGGATTTCTCAATAATCACTTGATCATTCCACACCCAAGAAGAAGTGAAAAGCGGAGCTCTGCAACAAAATTCATCAAGTTCACTGAAGATCACTTACAGAAGTTACTACATACAGAAATCAATCCAAATAACTGAAGGCACATAAGGTATTTTTCGTTTTCAATATCTCTTTGCAAATCTTTGAGAAATGGCTACTCTGAATATAGTTAAGATCTCTGATAGACCTCGTCCCACATTCAAGAAACATCCTTACAAATCCTTGGAGGTAGATCCACTAGGAGCCTTCTCTAGTGTTCCACATGGTGTATTACATACGGAAGACATTAGGGTTTACATCCATGCGAATTTTGAAGACTTTGGAGAATCAAAACTGATGGATATCTATCACAAACAATTGATAGATGACTCCTTTGAGATCAAACCTCAGTACAAAGCCATCCGAGACAAACACTTTGCACAGTGCATCCATTTCCCCTGTTTTGAAGAAGATGAATGGGTCCGGTATGTACTAAGTAGAGTGCATGACAACTTCCTATGGTTGAACAAGCCCTTCAAGATCACCAAAGATGCAATTAGGGCTGTAACCGGTCTGCACTCATCCGGTGAATTACCTGTTCTCAAGTCTGTCAAAAATCAAACAGTTAGTGATGCAACCAGATCCAAGTTTGACAAGAGAGCTATGACAGTTGATGACATCACTGAACCAGATGTCAAATTTGCATCTATGATAATTGGTTACAAAATCTATCACTCCAGTAGGGAAAATTCAGTACCAGGAACTACAATCTACACAGCTTATCAAATGTTAAAGGAGAATGCAGACTATGACTTGTGTGAGCTTCTTGTAAACCAACTTTTTGAAAATCTGCAGAAGATTAAGAAGGACAAGAAAAACTCCTTCAAGTATGGCAATCTGATCCTTTGTCTCTTCTTTTACTACATGAATGAGCTTCCCAGATCCAGTGGATGGATATGGCAGAATGACAGACCGGTTGCCATCCAAATCAGAGACTATTTGCATGGACTTGGGGATGCTAAAGCAAGAAATACAGATCTATGGGGATATTTCAAGAACTTCCAAAGCATGATGCATGCAAGAGAAAGAATACCCCAATCCCTTGTTGAAAAATACAAAGACACAGTATGCTTCATGGTAGAAACAGATCAGTGTCTAATGGAGGCAGTAGAACCAAGAACTGTATGGATCATGCCCATGGGGTATGAAGTGGATGAACAGATAGTGGAGCTGCATGTTCAACACATGCTAAGTCAGCCCAAAGATCCAAAGGCAGAAAGGTTTGGAACCTTTGAGGAGCTGAGTGTAAAGATCCATGTAGAACTCAGGGAACCTGAGATAAAGAGGAAGGTGAGAAAAGAAGTAGAGCATATTGCTCAAGGCCTAGGCATCCCAAAAGAGGCACTTGATGCCAACCGGGAAAAGAGAAGAAAAGCTGAGGAAGAAAAGAAAGAGGCAGAAAAGAAAAGCAAGAAAAGTGCTCCGGTGGAATCCTCAACCCGGACCAGATCATCAAAAGGATCTACACCTATCAAAACCAAAAGCTCAAAACCGGAAGTCCAGGGATCCGGTAAGAGATCTAAAACAAAAGCCTCAAGAGCTTATCAAAGCCAAAAGGATGAAGAAGAAACTGAGTCAGATGAGGGAATAAAAGAAATAAAGAAACAGAAGAAGGATCCGGTAAACCCTCTTCAGGCCAAGACAAGGAAGAAATGACAGAAGAATTTGTTGAAAAGCCCACCCTGTCTCTAGACAGTGTAGTCAAATCAGTCACTGTGGATGGGAACCTTCAACCGGTGGCTGAATTCTATGATGACTACAATGAGGCAGATCAAAAGATCCTGCAGGAAGCTATAATTAGGTACCTGAACATTTACAATAAAGCTTTTATTGAGATTATCTCTGAAATTCCAAAGAGTCTAGAGATGGAACTAGAA
The DNA here is from genome assembly GCA_027924645.1 of Cunninghamia lanceolata. Classification (NCBI taxonomy): domain Eukaryota; kingdom Viridiplantae; phylum Streptophyta; class Pinopsida; order Cupressales; family Cupressaceae; genus Cunninghamia; species Cunninghamia lanceolata. The sequence goes on from BSBN01000870.1 coordinate 8,085,277, forward strand.
ATAAGAAAGAACAATGCCATGGCAAAAGACCTTGAGATCAGGGAACAGATAGCTATTCAGCTATATCCTTCAATTGATCACAAAACAATGAACATGATATTCAAGGACTGTAAGGATGAATTCAGAAGCAAAGCAAGGATGAATCAGCTTATGCTTGGTGAGACCGACAAAGTAGCCAAGGATACTGAAGAGATCCTCCGGAATACATTCAAAAGGTTCAACATTCCTATTACAGAGGACTTAGGTGCAGAAACAGCTGTGGACTTGGAATCATCTGCTCCGGAAGAAGTGCCACTTGAACAGACTAACATCTCTTCTCTGGCTTCTCCTACAGTCTTTGAATCCCAAGAAGAAGAGAAATTATAGGAGAAAGAAGCAGCAGAAAAAGAAAAAGAGGTTGACAGCACCAAGGATGCAAAGAAAGAGAAGAATCCAACAGAGAAAACCACAACTAAAAGTGGTAAGAATGTGGAAGGAGAAAAGACTCCAAAGGACAAAACTGCAGAAGAAAAGAAACATCTGTCTCCGGCAAGAGACACTGCACAAACTGTTCAAAAGTTTCTAAGTCAAGAAACATTAGAGATTGATGAACCGGAGCTTCTAAAAGGCCCATTCAACTTTGACTCTCTCTCTCCGGTACAGACAATGAAGATAGCTTCATTTGCAAATGCCAAGGCAAATGAAAAACTCCTAAAGTCTCATATGGAAGACTGTGAGTTGATAGAGGCTGCTTTCGGAGTGCTTGAAAAGATTATGCCATCAATCCAGATAGATCCGACAGCCTCCTCTTCTGGTAATCTCAAAACCTTATTCAGCAGTGTTGATACACATTTTGATTCTCTAGAAAAATCAGCTGAAGAAAAGGTCCGGAAGGAATTTTTGGGTAAAAGATTTTCAGAAGTACTAGGATTAATCTCTAATGATAGGAGAAATATGAGCATTGGAATAAAGAGCTTAGAAAATGCTCTTAAGGATGGCGGTGATATTTACAATTTTTATATCTCCTGGTCAAAGGCAACAGTAGAAATTGATAAGAAAATAAAAGCGGAACAGGACAAACTACAAAGTTTGTCTCAAAGTTTTGATCCTCTCTCTTCCTCCATAGTAAATCAAGAATGTCAAACTATTGCAATCACAAATGCAATAAAGAACTTTGAGAAGGAAAGGAAGAATATCACTAACCGGATGGGAGAACTTAGAAGGATTATAATCTCTAAGTTAGAAACTATGCATGAGGCCATCAGTGATGCTCAGACTACCGCCCAAACAAATGATCCGACAGATCTCAAGAGGGCAGAAGCTTTTGCATTTTTGTTGAGTGGTCACATTTCAATTTTGGATAGAATGAAGCAAAGTTGGGCTACAAAACTGATCCAACTGAAGACATCTTTTGCAGACATTCTGCAGTTTATGTGAGTAAGTAAACATGCGGCTATGTATAGAAATTTTTTTGAAAATTTTGGTGTGCGGACCCTACCCTTTGCCATTGATGTCAAAGGGGGAGTGAGAAGCAGTGAAAAATGAGGAATCCAACTAAGGGGGAGTTCTAGAAATTGTATATAAAGATAGAGCATCAACAAAGGGGGAGCATAGTGTAAACACTTAGTCATTTTTCACTAAGTGTTGCCATCAATGCCAAAGGGGGAGACTGTTGGCAAGAGACACTATATGGATTCATGGTTGTTGTCATTGATGGCAACAAAGGTCATCCCACATATCCGCAAGTCATGGTGTGCCTCTACCGGAAGTCAGAATGAAGAACTGTTGTGGTCCGGTGAACAAGAACAGAGCATGTGGCAAGGTCCGACAGATTGGTCCGGACCTCTTAGAGGAAGTGTCTTGGTGCAGTGCAGATTTGGGGAAGTCAAGAGGACTACCTTGAGTAGTATATTCCAAGGATTTAGCCTCCGGTGATGGACAAAGAAAAAGATATGAACAGCTGAGTACCGGATTCTTGAAAGACAATGAGAGCAGAGGAAGAACTGACTGACAGAGCATCAGACTATTTTTTGGATGTGTTACTATTGATGGTAAAGGTTGTGAAGGCATGAATCATGTTTGGCCGACATGATTAATGATATCTACAAGTATATACTTGATCCGCATTGCTTGGTGAGCAAGGATTCAGCCGATAGAATAGAGTTTGTAAGAAACTAAACTGTTCCGGATGCCGACTAGAAAGGTAATGAAATTACTTGTGCGGATATATATAGAGGATGGATTTTGTTGTGAGATGTGCAATGGTGAGGGTGTATGCGAATAAGTGCAGAGCAGAGCAGGAGTAGTAAGAAAGATCCGGTATGTGAAAGGATAGTAGAATAAAGAACAGAGGAAAGATGAAGTGTAGCAGATCAGTGTACTAAGCCTAACCGGAACTAAACTCCAGCATATGTAGATGCTTCCAATTAGTTCAAGTATTATATAACATTCTTTTGTAGACAGTGTGTCTCTTTGTAGGCAGTGTGCCTCATGTGAGCAGTGTGCTCGGGTAGTGAGCCCTAATTGGCAAGTGCCATTTTTGTAACTCCTTATTCTTCTAACAGAGAATTATCTTTGGGTTAATCACCCCGTGGTTTTCTCCCTTAACCGGGTTTCCACGACAAAAATACTGTGTCATGTGTTTCTCATTTCATGGTAATGTTTGTTTGTTTAATTCAATATTGCTTTGAATAATAAGAAAGTCAAAAGAAGAAATAATTAGATAACTGATTCACCCCCCCCCTCTTAGTTATCAACAACTTGTTGTCAAAATCACGTTGAATTTCATCTACACCTTCAATCGTATAAAAAATTTATGGCAATGACTCATCCAAATGTTATCATCCATGCAAGTACAACACAATTTATGAAGTCCCTCTTATGTGAAAAAATAGAAGGTTCCAATGAATTCAATGTGTAATGTATCAAAAATAATTGTGTAAATTGTGGAGATTTGAAGAAGGTTCCTTTGATAGAAAATATTGATCAATCAATGAAAATTATGTGGAAAAGATTTGAATATGAGAAATACACAACCAGGTCAGGAGTTGAATAAAAAAATTTGTTATGAAAGAAAGTGAATTGCCCTACAATGAGTTTTTGAACAAATTTTACAGTCTCATATATCCGTACATCCAACAGTGTCATGGTGCAAGATGGCAGGAAAATCAGTTTCGTGAGTCAAAGAATTGTTTTCCACAAGGATGCATTCTTTCAGTTGTGGATTTTGCTGAGAACTATACATTTAGTCCTCAAATAGAGATTCAGAGTCAATATTATCATTCAGAGCAGGTTGCAATCTTCGTACATGTTTGTTATAGACATACTGAGTTGCAACAATCCATGGTGTACAAAGTAGCCCGCATGAACAAAATATTATCAAAGAGGTTCATTTTTATACTAGTGATGATACTAGTCATGACAGAAGCTATGTAGCCCATTGTTTTGGAATGTTTTTTGATGATCCAAGACAATGTGGCGTACATGCTTCAAGTCACCAGATTTGGTTAGATGGATGTGTTGGTTAGTGTTGAATTTATTAAATCTTTCAATTTTTAAAAATTATTTCCAACTTTTAAACAACTTTTAATGTTCATTTGTTTACTTTATAGGACAATTCAAATCCTCTAAAGCATTTAATTGGTGAAGCCAACAACATGCAAGACATACCATAAAATTTGTGCAGAATTGTTTTGAAAGTGGAGATGGAAAAGACGGGCATGATAAAGCTGGTGCATGTGTGAAGTGTTCACTTCACCCACATGATCTTGCTGGTAACACCATATGTAGTTCAAATTAAATTGTTGAATGGTGTAAGACTCATTTTGGGGCTCGTGTTCAAGAAAAAGTGGCTCAATAAGTACTAAACGCTATTTTTGGGAAGTCAAAGGTATTTCTTGTAATTCTTGTAGATCTACATTTATTTATGTTTAGTACATGTACATTTTTTGTTCATACAAATTTAAATTTCCATGATTGTAGATATCGATTGATCAGATCCTTATAATTGTCAAAAAAATGTTAGTATTAGAAGACTTCATCAAGTGATGATGATTGGACATAGCAAACCACTTGCAATCCAAATTAGAGAGAAATCATGTTTTTGTGTTGACTGCATTAAGAATAACGCAAATGTTCTACAATGTCAACATATTATTGATGGATATGTTTTAGAATGGGAAATGAAACAATTAGTTTTAATGTCTCCTTATGAAGATGATAATATAGATCTCTGTGACCACTTATATTCAGTTGATTTTGAATGTGTATATGATCTAGTTGTAGGTAAATAAAATATTTACATGAATATTGATTATTTAAATAGTGAAATTGTCTAAATTGTCTAAGTAACTAGTATTTGAATTGACTTTCAAATCTGTGTATTTGTTGTGGGAGATATCTTTAATGTGATTGCAGATCGTGATAATACCGAAGGTGTAGATTACTATCTACTCAGACATGTGTGCAACCAAAATGCAAGTTGACATAATCTGTGATAGATGGTGATGGACAAGAGTATCCCATTGGATTTGTAGTGGTTGAAGGTACTTATTATCAACAAATGAAGATAGATAATTTAAGTGGTATTATATTTGTTGATTATTTGCTAGGACAAAAGGTTCTACATTATAGTCACTTAGTTATAGCAACACGGTTAAATTCAGAAACTTTGTGAAAAATATGACGTAGCCAACAAAAATGGAAGTTGAGTATTGAAGACCATGAAAATATTTTAGAGACAATAAAGGATAGAGAGGATCCATATTTTATGTACCAAGAGCTAAGTTAAATGTATGTAAATTACATGCTGCATGCATCAATGTGTTAAATATGTTCACAATAAAATGTTATAATTTCTAGAGATTCCTACATGCACTTTCATTGAAGTTCTTTGATCATTATACAATAGTTGTATTAATTAGCATGTAATTGATTTTCCATGTACTTTGAGGGACTATGCTATACAATAGTTTCATTACTTACTATATTGGTTGCAGTAATTATTTTTTCTAAGTTGGCCAAATCTTTTCTTTTTCATTTCTTTTTTTTTTGTTATAATAACCGTGGTTGGGGACCAGGGACCCTTCCAAAATTAGGGCATAGCCCTTACAGTTTGTATCATTCTTAGGAGAACATACATATAAGCTGTCAGGGTGAGAGGGCAAATTACAAGGCCCTCTCTCGTATTACTTTCTTAAAACTACGGAAATCTAAACATTAGACTATCTAAAATAGAAATAGAAGATGCTACATATCATCCTTGTCTGGAAGATCCACCAGGTCCATCTCCTCATCACAGAGACACTTGAATTCTGCATGGGCTTTGATGTCCACTTGAAGCCCCATTCTCTCTGCAACCTTCTCCAACATCTTCCTTGACTCCACTTGTCCGAGAATTAGGTCATGAAGATGACCCAGAATAATCTCATGCCTATTGTCAGCCTCCTTGGAAATCTCAGCAAGGTCCTCATGAACCAATATCGATGTTACAGTAATGGAAGTGAGGGTGGCTATAAAGACGAAGCGCGCTGCTCCAAAAACATTCCACTGCCAATGCATCATTCCAAGATCTAGCAAGAAATTTAGTACCACCTCCCTAAGCTTACCCCCATCTTGACCATCAACCATCACTAGTACAAAAGGAGCAATATATTACTAAAAAAACTACTAAAAACTACTTATAAATGACCAAACATGGTCATGTAACCATTAGTACTCTATTGCCAGTCATTTATAACACGACCAAATTGATGAGTAAACCAGTTTTAGTCATTTATTGGTTGTTTTGATTGATCGATTTGGTAGTAAATTTAGTCATTGATTTAGTTGTAGGAGATATCTTTGATGTGATTACAGATCCTGATAATACCGAAGGTGTAGATTACTATCTACTCAGACATGTGCACAACCAAAATGCAAGTTGACATAATCTATGATAGATGGTGATGGACAAGAGTATCCCATTAGATTTGTAGTGCTTGAAGGTACTTATTATCAACAAATGAATATAGATAAAAGTGGTATTATATTTGTTGATTATTTGCCAGGATAAAAGGTTCTACATTACAGTCACTTAGTTATAGCAACATGGTTAAATTCAGAAACTTTGTGAAAAATAGGACGTAGCCAACAAAAATGGAAGTTGAGTATTGAAGACCATGAGAAGATTATAAAGATAATAAAGGATAGAGAGGATCCATATTTTATGTACCAGGAGCTAAGTTAAATGTATGTAAATTACATGCTGCATGCATCAATGTATTAAATATGTTCACAATAAAATGTTATAATTTCTAGAGATTCCTACATGCACTTTCATTGAAGCTCTTTGATCATTGTACAATAGTTGTATTAATTAGCATGCAATTGAATTTTCCATGTACTTTGAGGGACTATGCTATATAATAGTTCCATTACTTACTATATTGGTTGTAGTAATTATTTTTCCTAAGTTGGGCAAATGTTTTCTTATTCATTTCTTTTTTTTTTGTTATAATAACCGTGGTTGGGGACCAGGGACCCTTCCAAAATTAGGGCATAGCCCTTGCAGTTTGTATCATTCTTAAGACAACATACATATAAGCTATCAGGGTGAGAGGGAAAATTACAAGGCCCTCTCCCCTATTACTGTCTTAAAACTAAGGAAATCTAAACATTAGACTATCTAAAATAGAAACAGAAGATGATACATATCATCCTTGCTTGTAAGATCCACCAAGTCCATCTCCTCATCATCGGGACACTTGAATTCTGCACAGGCTTTGACATCCACGTGAAGCCCCATTCTCTCTGCAACCTTCTCCAACATCTTCCTTGACTCCACTTGTAAGAGCATTAGATCATGAAGATGACCCAGAATAATCTGATGCCTGTCATCAGCCTCCTTGAAAATCTTAGCAAGGTCCTCATGAACCAATATCGATGTTACAGCAATGGAAGTGAGGGTGGCTATAGAGATGAAGCGCGCTGCTCCAAAAACATTCCACCGCCAATGCATCATTCCAAGATCTAGCAAGAAATTTAGTACCACCTCCCTAAGCTTACCCCCATCTTGACCATCAACCATCACTAGTACAAAAGGAGCAATATATTACTAAAAAAACTACTAAAAACTACTTATAAATGACCAAACATGGTCATGTAACCATTAGTACTCTATTGCCAGTCATTTATAACACGACCAAATTGATGAGTAAACCAGTTTTAGTCATTTATTGGTTGTTTTGATTGATCGATTTGGTAGTATATTTAGTCATTGATTTAGTTGTAGGAGATATCTTTGATGTGATTACAGATCCTGATAATACCGAAGGTGTAGATTACTATCTACTCAGACATGTGCACAACCAAAATGCAAGTTGACATAATCTATGATAGATGGTGATGGACAAGAGTATCCCATTAGATTTGTAGTGCTTGAAGGTACTTATTATCAACAAATGAATATAGATAAAAGTGGTATTATATTTGTTGATTATTTGCCAGGATAAAAGGTTCTACATTACAGTCACTTAGTTATAGCAACATGGTTAAATTCAGAAACTTTGTGAAAAATAGGACGTAGCCAACAAAAATGGAAGTTGAGTATTGAAGACCATGAGAAGATTATAAAGATAATAAGGGATAGAGAGGATCCATATTTTATGTACCAGGAGCTAAGTTAAATGTATGTAAATTACATGCTGCATGCATCAATGTATTAAATATGTTCACAATAAAATGTTATAATTTCTAGAGATTCCTACATGCACTTTCATTGAAGCTCTTTGATCATTGTACAATAGTTGTATTAATTAGCATGCAATTGAATTTTCCATGTACTTTGAGGGACTATGCTATATAATAGTTCCATTACTTACTATATTGGTTGCAGTAATTATTTTTTCTAAGTTGGGCAAATGTTTTCTTATTCATTTCTTTTTTTTTGTTATAATAACCCTGGTTGGGGACCAGGGACCCTTCCAAAATTAGGGCATAGCCCTTGCAGTTTGTATCATTCTTAAGACAACATACATATAAGCTATCAGGGTGAGAGGGAAAATTACAAGGCCCTCTCCCCTATTACTGTCTTAAAACTAAGGAAATCTAAACATTAGACTATCTAAAATAGAAACAGAAGATGATACATATCATCCTTACCTGTAAGATCCACCAAGTCCATCTCCTCATCATCGGGACACTTGAATTCTGCACAGGCTTTGACATCCACCTGAAGCCCCATTCTCTCTGCAACCTTCTCCAACATCTTCCTTGACTCCACTTGTAAGAGCATTAGGTCATGAAGATGACCCAGAATAATCTGATGCCTGTCGTCAGCCTCCTTGAAAATCTTAGCAAGGTCCTCATGAACCAATATCGATGTTGCAGTAATGGAAGTGAGGGTAGCTCTAGAGAGGGAGTGCGTTGCTCGAAAAACATTCCACCGCCCATAGGTCATTCCATGATCTAGCAAGAAATTTGATACCGCCTCCCTAAGATTACCCCCATCTTGACCATCAACCACCACTAGTACAAAAAGAGCAATATATTACTAAAAAAACTACTAAAAATTGCTTATAAATGACCAAACATGGTCATGTGACCATTAGTAGTTTATTGCTAGTCATTTATAACATGACCAAATTAATGAGTAAACCATTTTTAGTCATTTATTGGTTGTTTTGATTGATCGATTTGGTAGTATATTTAGTCATTGATTTAGTTGTAGGAGATATCTTTGATGTGATTGCAGATCCTGATAATACCGAAGGTGTAGATTACTATCTATTCAGACATGCGTGCAACCAAAATGTAAGTTGACATAATCTGTGATAGATGGTGATGGACTAGAATATCCCATTAGATTTGTAGTGATTGAAGGTACTTATTATCAAAAAATGAAGATAGATAAAAGTGGTATTATATTTGTTGATTATTTGCTAGGAAAAAAGGTTCTACATTACAGTCACTTAGTTTTAGCAACACAGCTAAATTCAAAAACTTTGCAAAAAATTGGACGTAGCCAACAAAAATGGAAGTTGAGTATTAAAGACCATGAAACGATTTTAGAGATAATAAATGATAGAGAGGATCCAGATTTTATGTACCAAGAGCTAAGTTTAATGTATGTAAATTACATGCTGCATGCATCAATGTATTAAATATGTTCACAATAAAATGTTATAATTTCTAGAGATTCCTACATGCACTTTCGTTGAAGCTCTTTGATCATTGTACAATATTTGTATTAATTAGCATGTAATTGAATTTTCCATGTACTTTGAGGGACTATGCTATACAATAGTTTCATTACTTACTATATTGGTTGCAGTAATTATTTTTTCTAAGTTGGCCAAATCTTTTCTTATTCATTTCTTTTTTTTGTTATAATAACCTTGGTTGGGGACCAGGGACCCTTCCAAAATCAGGGCATAGCCCTTGTAGTTTGTATCATTCTTAGGACAACATACATATAAGCTGTCAGGGTGAGGGGGCAAATTACAAGGCCCTCTCCCCTATTACTGTCTTAAAACTAAGGAAATCTAAACATTAGACTATCTGAAATAGAAATAGAAGATGCTACATATCATCCTTGCCTGTAAGATCCACCAAGTCCATCTCCTCATCATAGGGACACTTGAATTCTACACGGGGTTTGACGTCCACCTAAAGCCCCATTCTCTCTGCAACCTTCTCCAACATCTTCCTTGACTCAACTTGTCCGAGCATTAGGTCATGAAGATGACCCAGAATAAACTCATGCTTGCCGTCAGCCTCCTTGGAAATCTTAGCAAGGTCCTCATGAACCAATATCGATGTTGCAGCAATGGAAGTGAGGTGGCTATAGAGAGGGAGCACGCTGCTCCAAAAACATTCCATCGCCCACAGGCCATTCCAAGATCTAGCAAGAAATTTGATACCACCTCCCTAAGCTTAGCCCCATCTTGACCATCAACCACCACTATTACAAAAGGAGCAATATATTACTAAAAAAACTACTAAAAACTGCTTATAAATGACCAAACATGGTCATGTGACCATTAGTAGTTTATTGCCAGTCATTTATAACATGACCAAATTAATGAGTAAGCCATTTTTAGTCATGTATTGGTTGTTTTGATTGATCGATTTGGTAGTATATTTAGTGTTGATTTAGTCATTGATTTAGTTGTAGGAGATATCTTTGATGTGTTTGCAAATCCTGATAATACCAAAGGTGTAGATTACTATCTACTCAGACATTAGCGCAACCAAAATGCAAGTTTACATAATCTGTAATAGATGGTGATGGACAAGAGTATCCCATTGGATTTGTAGTGATTGAAGGTACTTATTATCAACAAATGAAGATAGATAAAAGTGGTATTATATTTGTTGATTATTTGCTAGGACAAAAGGTTCTACATTATAGTCACTTAGTTATAGCAACACGGTTAAATTCAGAAACTTTGTGAAAAATAGGACGTAGCCAACAAAAATGGAAGTTGAGTATTGAAGACCATGAGAAGATTTTAGAGATAATAAAGGATAGAGAGGATCCAGATTTTATGTACCAAGAGCTAAGTTAAATGTATGTAAATTACATGTTGCATGCATCAATGTATTAAATATGTTCACAATAAAATGTTATAATTTCTAGAGATTCCTACATGCACTTTCATTGAAGCTCTTTGATCATTGTACAATAGTTGTATTAATTAGCTTGTAATTGAATTTTCCATGTACTTTGAGGGACTATGCTATACAATATTTTCATTACTTACTATATTGGTTGCAGTAATTATTTTTTCTAAGTTGGCCAAATCTTTTCTTATTCTTTTCTTTTTTTTTGTTATAATAACCCTAATTGGGGACCAGGGACCCTTCCAAAATCAAGGCATAGCCCTTGCAGTTTGTATTAGTCTTAGTACAACATACATATAAGTTGTTAGGGTGAGAGGGAAAATTACAAGGCCCTCTCCCCTATTACTATCTTCAAACTAAGGAAATCTAAACATTAGACTATCTAAAATAGAAATAGAAGATGCTACATATCATCCTTGCCTATAAGATCCACCAGGTCCATCTCCTCATCATAGGGACACTTGAATTCTACACGGGCTTTGACGTCCACCTGAAGCCCCATTCTCTCTGCAACCTTCTCCAACATCTTCCTTGACTCCACTTGTCCGATCTTTAGGTCATGAAGATGACCTAGAATAATCTCATGCCTATCGTTAGCTTCCTTGGAAATCTCAATAAGGTCCTCATGAACCAATATCAATGTTGCAGCAATGGATGTGAGGGTGGCTATAGCGAGGGAGCTCGCTACTTCAAAAACATTCAACCACCCACAGGTTGTTCTAAGATCTAGCAAGAAATTTGATACCGCCTCCCTAAGCTTACCCCCATCTTGACCATCAACCACCACTAGTACAAGAAGAGCAATATATTACTAAAAAAACTACTAAAAATTGCTTATAAATGACCAAACATGGTCATGTGACCATTAGTAGTTTATTGCTAGTCATTTATAACACTACCAAATTGATGAGTAAACCATTTTTAGTCATTTATTGGTGTTTTAGATTGATCGATTTGGTAGTATATTTAGTCGTTGTTATAGCCATATATTTAATGATATTTATTTACTGAGTTTGGTCACATGACCATTAGTAGTTTATTGCCGGCCATTTATTTTGTCACATGACCAAATTTATAACACGACCAAATTTCTGTCAATTGGTAGTATATTTATTCACCGATTTATTTCATAGTATATTTAGTCATATTTATTCATTGATTTTTGTCAATTGGTAGTATATTTAGTTTGATATTTGAGGATTTAAACATAAAACATAGAAATAGACATCAATCATCAATTGCATACAATAAGACAATCATTAACAAGGTAAAATTGCTTAACTTTATTAAAAGAAAGGTGTTCTTATAGCTTGCACAAGCCTGAAATATCTATCTTTCTTGAAAAATGCTTAGAAATAGAGTATTAAAATGTTTATTGTCAGTCACAAGACTAAAAATCTGAGTTACAATGCATAGAGATGATAGAGTCGAAGGATTCCAAATAATTTATCAATAATAAATGTATTTTGGTCTAATAGAGGGAACCTTTTCTGCAAGTGAGAACACCTAAAGTTGCAGTAATAGATCCCACAATAGAGGAAGGCCTTGTTGCCATACTTGAAGCTTTGGCATAGCTTGAGGATACTCCAGCCCCTAATGCTCTAAAGAATGCCCCGTTTAACATCAGATCTCCCTCTAATCACCAATTCCAATTCCTCGACATACTTTTTGATGCATCTTTGATGTAGAGATGCCAATGGAAACATGTGAAATGGTTGTCAATCACTCGCTAACATACATTTACCTTTGTATGTTTACCCATTGGTGAGATCAAATTCATGGGCCAACCAAATTCCTCTCGCACCGAAGTCCTATTTCACATCGATGTGTCTCTGACACTTCTGTCGGCAACACTTCCTCTATCAGATCCTCTGATGTATTTCACTCCGATGGTTCTTGTCACCCTGATGCATTCAAACCTATACATACGCCCTTTGACTTGCCATGCTGGTCCCTCCTACCGCTCCTACTAGTCGATATTTGTATCAAAGAAACCTATATATTTCAACATACAAGTGTTATATGCAATCGGAACATACAATCGACAACCTCCTATTACCGGTTTCTTTTACCTTTGCTGCTGGTAACCTTATGCATCTTAACCCGATGTATCTGTAGAATGTATATTTCAATATACATTCCAACATACAACTCAAACTTGCATTCGAAACATGCATTCACCGAATATACCTCCAAAATATGCCTTCAAGGAAAGTTGACTGCTGACTTCTTTGTATATAAATCCAATGTACATTTGTGATGTACATTCATAACTTACATCTCAAATATGCATTTGATGGGTTTGACCAAACTGTTGACTTCTTTGTATGCCAATTGGAAACTACAACTTTCTCTCTCCTTTGCATATGCAACAGATTGGTATGTTTACGATGTATGTTTCTCACATAGAACTACAATGGACAAATGCGATATACACAAGAACATGTGATGGAGATATACTCACAAAATGTATATCCCACATACAAAAGTTATATACACACAATTTGTATGTCTATTGATACCACACGGATTTTCACTATATTGACCCGCTTTATGCTTAGCGATTGTACAGAACTATCTCTCCTGCAAACATACAGACTTTTGCACTTTGCCAACCTAGCACATGAGGATGCTAGGGTTTATCGAAGCATGCTACAAATGATCCTACAAACATGAAAATGAATGAAATAGGAAAATAAAACAAAACATAGATCTATATATACAGCCATTCAACTGATTACGAAGTAATCCAACCGGTGGAATGGGTTAAGAACCCATTTTGATTCCAAAGCAGAAAATTGATTACATAGTGAATTTGAAAACTAGAAAGATAACACAAATAGGATCTTCTTATTACTTTCAGAAATGCATATAGATATCTGATCTCACAGTTGTACAACTCAATCTCACAACTACTGTTCTGTCTATTCTATCCTTTGAAAATGATCTGATCTAGGCTATTTATCTATTCACTATGAGTAGTACTGACTTGGTTCCCAGTGGCTGGGAGACAATTCCAAGCGGTTGGGAGATAACAACCAATTAACAAACCAATAACTTTGTCATTACAGATCAACAAGTGTCCTAGAGACTTGCATAGAAACCTAGATGCAAACTACTAAAACATGTACTGCTCAAATAGACCTTATTACATTTAATATAGAAATGCATAACATATTGAGACCTTAGTCTTCTCCCTTAGATGTATAATTGGCTTGTTGAAGGGGTGCTGCTGCACCATACTCCCCGAGAGAAGAAATCTCAAGTCCACTGGAGATGAGAGTTTGAAGGTCTGCACCATGTTTTCTGATCTGTTCGTCAGTCATCCAAACTACCTTTGAATCAAGTTTCCCTTGCCAAGCCACCAAGTGTTCCATATACTCTCTGTTCCTTGTCTTCTTTGCCACTCTTGATTCTAAAATATTCTTCAATTGTGGTGGATCATGCTTAGGAATATCATCATCTACTGTACCCTGTAATGATTCCTGATCTACAGCTGCATTATGCTTGTATGGAGTTAAATCACATACAATGAAAATAGGTGACAATCCAAGATCAGAAGGAAGTTGGATCTCATAAGCATTCTATCCACACTTCTTCAAAATATGACATGGTCCAATCTTCCTCTGCATGAGTTTGGTATATTTACCTTTTGGAAGCCTCTCCTTCTTCAAATGAACCCACACCAAATCTCCAACATTAAATTGTATATCTCTCTTCTTTTTATCAGCATAGGGTTTATACTTCAATGTAGTTTGTTGGAGTTGGTTCTTGACTTGATCATGCACCTCTTTGATGGCTGATGCAAAAGTTTCTCCATCTGCACTAATAGATTCTCCTGTAGGTAGATCTCTTAACTCCAAAATACCTCTTGGATGAATACCATATACCACCTGGAAAGGTGATTTCCTCGTGCTTCTATTGATGGTGTCATTATAGGAAAATTCTGCCTGTGATAGGATGTTATCCCACTTCTCTCCATGCTGCCTTGTCAAACATCTTAGTAGATTTCCCAATGAACAGTTAACAACTTCAGTCTGTCCATCTGTTTGAGGATGATATATTGATGAGAAGGATAAATTGGTACCAAGCTTCTTCCAAAGAGTCCTCAAAAAATGGCTAATAAATTTCACATCTTTATCAGACACTATGCTCAATGGCAATCCATGTATCCACACTATTTCCTTGAAAAATAGATCTACAACATATGAAGCTTCACAAGTAGTTTTGCATGGCAAGAAGTGTGCCATTTTACTAAATCTATCTACTACAACAAAACACTATCATATCCCTTCCTTGTTCTAGGTAAACCCAACACAAAATCCATGTTGATGCTCTCCCATGGCCTAGAAGGAATGGGCAGTGGCTGATATAAACCTGCATTAGTGGATCTCCCTTTTGCTTTCTGACATATCACACATGCCTCCACAAATCTCCTCACATCTGACTGTAACTTAGGCCAATAGTAATGTCTCTTTACCAGATCAAGAGTCTTATCCAGACTGAAATGTCCTGCCATGGCCCCACAATCCCTCTCCCTGATGATATTCAACCTCATAGAACACCGTGGAATGCTCAACTGTCCACCTTTGAAAAGCAATCCATCTTGTATCAGAAATTCAGAGTACTCAACATGATATTTGTCTCCAAAGGAAGTGCATACTTTGTAGATCTCTCCAAATTCTTCATCAGCATCATACATAGTCTTTAAGGAATCAATACCAACACTTTCCAATTGAATCTGATTTAAGGTTAGGACCCTCCTGCTCTAAGCATCTGCTACCTTGTTCTTGACCCCTTTCTTGTGCTTGAGTGTGAAGGTGAAAGCTTGTAAAGTCTCCACCCACTTCATGTGCCTATGGTTTATCTTCTCTTGACTATTTATGAAACTAAGGGCTTGATTATTTGTAAACACTATGAATTCTTTCAGCATCAAGTAATGCCTCCACTTTTTGAGTGACTGGACTAGAGCATACATCTCCAAATCATAGGATGAGTATTTCTTCTTAGCATCATTTAGTTTCTCACTGAAAAATGCAATAGGCCTACCTTCTTGACTGAGTAATGCTCCAATTTCCATGTGGCTTGCATCACATTCTACTTGAAAAATCTTGTTGAATTCGGGAAGTGCAAGGACTGGCTGCTGTGCCACCTTCTTCTTCAATGTTTTAAATGAGTCATCTGCTTCCTCTATCCAAGTGAATTTGCACTTCTATCCCCCTTTTATGGTGTCAAGCATGGGTGCATAGACATGACTAAACCCTTTATAAACTTCCTATAGAAGGTTGCTAACCCATTGAAACTTTTGACGTCATTCATGGTTCTAGGAGTTGGCCAAGACAATATGGCACTTACCTTCTCTTGATCCATTTTTAGTTTGCCATGCGAGATGACAAAACCCAAGTAGATGATCTCCTCCTGCATGAACAAACACTTCTCCAAGTTGATCATTAGCTGCTCTTCATGTAACCTCTTGACAACCAGGTCTATATGTTTGAGGTGTTCTTCCCTTGTATTACTGAAAATTAGAATGTCATCCAGATATACTATGAGAAATTTGCCTATAAATTCTTTCAAGACCTCATTCATCAGTCTCATAAAGGTACTAGGGGCATTGGATAAACCAACAGGCATGACCTTCCACTCATATAACCCCTCATTGGTTTTAAATGCAGTCTTCAATTCATCTCCTGGCCTAATCCTAATATGATGATAGCCACTTTTTAAATCTATTTTTGTGAAATATTTGGCACCTCCCAAACAATCAAGCAAATCTTCTATCCTTGGGATTGGGAACCTATACCTGATTGTGATTTTGTTGATAGCCCTTGAATCAGTACAAAGTCTCCAAGTGCCTTCCTTCTTTGGTGCTAGTACAGCCGGTACTGCACATGGGCTTAAACTCTTGCCAATTAGGCCTATCTCCAACAATTCCTTAATTTGCCTTGCTACCTCTGCATTCTGCTCTAGTGTAAGCTTGTATGCTGCCTTGTTTGGAAGTGTAGATCCTAGAATCAGATCTATGCAATGGCTGATGTCCCTCATAGGTGGTAGGGACCTTGGCATTCCATCAGAGATGATGCCTTTGTACTTATCCAACAACTCTTGGACAACAGGATCTATGAGCCTTTCCCTCTTCTTTCCTTGGACTTCTTGTTATTGCTCCTTATTCACCTTTAGGCATGGAATTAGGGCATATGCAACTGCACCTTCATCTATTACCTCTTTCATTTGCCTTCTACCATCATTACCTTGACTTCTTTTCCTTTTGATTCTACCTCATTCTCCATCAATGGTAGTAACTCTATCACCTTACCATCCTTGGTGATTGAATATGTGTTTCTCACTCCATCATGTTGTGCTCTCAAGTCATATTGCCATGGTCTTCCAAATAGGAGATGGCAAGCATCCATCTGAGCTATGTCAAACAATAACTTGTCCTTGTATGGTCTAATTTGAAACTCCATCCAAGCCTACTCTTCCACAACTTGTTGCTGACCTTGAGTGAGCCATGAAATTTTGTATGTGCAAGGATGTGACAGTCTTCTAAGCTTAAGCTTTTCTACCATTTCAACAGACACAAAGTTTTTAGTAGATCTAGAGTTAATCAAAACTTTACATACCTTTTCTCCTGCCTTGCAAGTAGTTTTAAAAAGAGACTTTCTTTGTGGGGGTTCTCTGTTAGGCACCTTCATGGTTGTCATTGCTCTCCTAATCATCAAAGATTCTCCTTTCTTAGGATACCCATAACCATCAAGAGCATTTACACTTTGGTAAGTGTTTGAGCTTGTCACACTTTGACAATTAGATTCTTGGATCAGATTTGTCCTACTTTCTCCCATTGAACTTGTTGCTTTTTTTGGACATCTGCTGGCTATATGGCCTTCTTGATTGCAATTGTAACATCTGAGAGGTCCTCTGCCCTGAGATCTCCCTCTAAATGGTGGTCTGCTGTCCCTAAAATTTCCTTTTTGATTGTAACTTCCCCCTTGAGTTTGACTGCTATCTCCTTTGCTTCTCTCTGGATAGGATTCACCTTGCTGTCCAAATCCATTTCCTCTACCTCTGAAAGGACTTCTTCCCCCTCTTTTTTGCCTTCCTCTTCCTCTACTATTTTTCTGTTGTCTTCTCTTTAATTTCTCTTCCACTTTGAGTGCTAGTTGGTAGCACTTTTGAACTGTATCTGGGCTATGCAGATTTAAATCTTCTTGTATGGCAAATCTCAACCCATTGAGATACCTTGCTACCCTCTCTTCCTCATTTTCCTTCACCTTTGTCTTGACACAGTTTCATGAACTCTTCAGTATATGAACTGACGTCTAACTCCTTCTGCTTCAAATTTTGCCTCCTCTTATGTAGTTGGATGTTGTAATCCAATGGCACATAGGCTTCCTTCACTAAAGCCACCATCTTCTTCCAAGTAGCAACTCTGCTCTTTCCTCCTTTCACCCTATCATCTTGGATGAAATTCCACCAAGTTAGTGTAGCCTCTTTCATTTTGGATTGGGCCATCTTTACCCTTTGATGTTCTGGTATTTCCTCTATTTCAAAGAAATTATTCAAGGAGTCTATCCACTCCATCACTGAATCATGATCCATTTTGCCTACAAACACTGGTAGGTCTATTTTCATATCCATGGTCCTTCTCTCCATGGATTTGAGGGCATTAAGTAAGGGTCTTTGGTCTGTAGGAACCTCTATCTCTTCATGCCTAGGGATCTCCTCTTCATCCCTATCTTCTTCCTTACCAGAACCTACTTTGTCCCTCAATTTCTCCAACTCATCTTTCAAAACTTGATTCTGAGCTTTAACTGCTTTGCTCTCTGTAATTTGCTTCTTTACCAGGACAGCCAACTCAGCATTGGTCATCCTTGCTGGAAACTCTTGTGACCCCTCTCCATCTGACATCTTGTCTTCTTCTCTTTCCAAAGGATACTCCTTTGCTCTGATACCACTATGATGCAGAGTTGCCAATGGAAACATACGAAATGGTTGCCAATCACTCACTAACATACATTTACCTTTGTATGTTTACCCATTGGCGAGATCAAATTTATTAGCCAACCAAATTCCTCTCGCATCGAAGTCCTATTTCACATCGACGTGTCTCCGACACTTCTATCTGCAACACTTCCTCTATCGGATCCTCTGATATATTTCACTCTGATGGTTCTTGTCACCCTGATGCATTCAAACCTATACGTACACCCTTTGACTTGCTGTGCCAGTTCCTCCTACCGCTCCTACTGGTCGATATTTGTATCAAAGAAACCTGTATGTTTCAACATACAAGTGTTATATGCAATTGGAACATACAATCGACAACCTCCTATTGCCAGTTTCCTTTACCTTTGCTACCAGTAACCTTATGCATCTTAACCCGATGTATCTGCAGAATGTATATTTCAATATACATTCCAACATACAACTCAAACTTGCATTCAGAACATGCATTCGTCGAATATACCTCCGAAATATGCCTTCAAGGAAAGTTGACTACTAACTTCTTTGTATATAAATCCAATGTACATTTGTGATGTACATTCATAACTTGCATCTCAGATATGCATTTGATGGGTTTGACCAAACTGTTGACTTCTTTGTATGCCAATTGGAAACTACAACTTTCTCTCTCCTTTGCATATGCAACAGATTAGTATGTTTACAATGTATGTTTCTCACATACAACTGTAATGGACAAATGCAATATATACAGGAACATGTGATGGAAATATACTCATAAAATGTATATTCTACATACAAAAGTGATATACACACAATTTGTATGTCTATTGATACCACGTAGATTTTCACTGTTTTGACCCGCTTTATGCTTAGCGATTGCACAAAACTATCTCTCTCGCAAACATACAGACTTTTGCACTTTGCCAACCTAGCACATGAGGATGCTAGGGTTTATCGAAGCATGCTACAAATGATCCTTCAAACATGAAAATGAACAAAACAGGAAAACAAAACAAAACACAGATCTATATATACAACCATTCCACCGATTATGAAGTAATCCAACCGGTGGAATGGATTAAGAACCCATTTCAATTCCAAAGTAGAAAATTGATTACACAGTGAATTCAAAAACTAGAAAGATAACACAAATAGGATCTTCTTATTACTTTCAGAAATGCATAAAGATATCTAATCTCATAGTTGTACAGCTCAATCTCACAACTACTGTTCTGTCTATTCTATCCTTTGAAAATGATCTGATCTAGGCTATTTATCGACTCACTATGAGTAGTATTGACTTGGTTCCTAGAGGCTCGGAGACAATTCCAAGCGGCTGGGAGATAACAACCAATTAACAAACTCTTAACAAACTAACAACCTTGTCATTATAGATCGACAAGTGTCCTAGAGACTTGCACAGAAACCTAGATGGAAACTACTAAAACATGTATTGGTCAAACAAACCTTATTACATTTAATATAGAAATGCATAACATATTGAGACCTTAGTCTTCTCCCTTAGATGTATAATTGGCTTGTTGAAGGGGTTCTCTTGCACCAATCTTCATGCTTTGTCACCTATACATTACTCATACTCATCATAACTATTCTACATCCATTGTAAACCAAAGAGATAAATAAGAGATGAGTTGTATAGGCCTTTTACCTCCTTTTTGAATTGATTGTCAGGGGCAAGGAATCTATTACCTTAGCTATTAATGGTGGGGTTTGCACTCCCCCTGATGGCATACATATCCCAATGGGTGTAATAATTGTTCACCACATGGAAGTATCCATGTCGGAACTTGCATTACAACATTAATTTTGTAAGCTTCCAATAGAGAATAGATGGATAAACTTCAGCTTTTGAATAAGTAATACAGAGTCTAATAAGATTGTATTCATACCTAGGCATACCCTGAACAAGCCCTTCTCCAAAGTGGTTGAATGCAACTGTTACTTGCATTTTAACGTCTTGGGTATAGTCATCACTGTGTCCCAGGAGCATCACCTGGAAAACACCACAAAATATTTAACTTGAGCAATAGCTTTTTCATTGATAATTTAATAGTTATCAATGTTGTTTCATGTTTCTATCTGATAATGGACATTTCATACCATACTTTAAGGTCTTGTCATTAAAAAAACAATGGTGAATCCTTTGTAAATAAAAACAATTTTGATTGGGGTTTACTGGGCATCAATTTCTATTGGCAGCACTTTAGAATGAAGAAGCCAAATGTTAAAGAGTTTTTTACCTTGAGTTGCTCAGCTAGTATTCTCACAATGATGGCACAACAATGATAGCAGCAAGGAGAGACACAACAATAGTCTTCTTCAAGTTAACACCCAATTATGTACGAAAGGGTGCATGCATACTGAGAGCCTCATCCTCTTCCAGATTAGAATATTGTTGTAGATTGATAAGTTTGAGTTCAGACTTTGTTGTTGTTTGCTTTTGGAAGTTATATTTTCTAGATTTAGTAGTTCCTTTTTACTCTTAGCCTTCTACATCTATAAAAGAGAGGTAGGGGTGTGAGTGATTTATTCATCCCCGTTTTGAGCTAGTGCAGTGTTTTTCTTTTTAGATTTAATGAGAAAATAGTTATAGGTTTGAGAGTTCACTATTATGTATTCATTGTTCATATTTTTAGTGTGATGTGTTTTTTCTAAAAGAGCATAAGACTGCTCAGAGAGCTTGGATATGATTGCTTGCCTCATGTAGTGCTCAGAGAGCTTGGACATGACTGTTCTTTGTATAGTCCTTTTATATCTTGCAATAAGGTGGCAGCCAGGATTGAGATTATAAAGAGTGGTAGTGGTGTTGTTATTTGTAAATGCAAAAGGTGCAATTTGCAAGGCTTTGGTGTAGAATGTAGGTAGATGCTCTAGTTTGGTATCTTGTTGAGGTATGGAAGATTTGTCATCAATGCATCGAGATGGGGTGGTTCTATCACAAGGAGGCATCTCAAACCATAGATTACAATGTGTTTTTGCATGTATGGACCTAGCTATGCTAGGGTTTGTCAAATCAATCTTCAGTGAGCTAGCACTATGGGTTGGTCAATGCTCCAAAGTGGCCAAAAGAGAGGATTTCATTACCAACTTAGTGCTCTATCTCTCCAATGTTGAAGTTTGTCTTTGGCTTCTCATAATCTTCCTTTTTGATCAATTTATGGGGATGATGATGCTAGATATTAATCTGGTGGTGAGTCGAAGGTGTAAGTAGTCAAGGTTGAGGGAGTTGGCTTAGTATTACCCACTTTACAATAGGAAGGTTCACTAAATATGTTGGATAGTTTACAGAGTGAAATTTGGGTTTGGCAAGCCTAATGTGGTGATGTGGCAGTGTTATGTAGGCTGCGTGTTAATCACTTCCATGTTCACTTGGAGGTTGGTAGTGATTACACTATTGCCTTTTTTGTGGTTCCTTTGTACATAGATCTCAATGTCGACAAGAAATTTGTTATAGTGTATGGTTTCCCATGCTAGATGGTAATCAAAAGGATCAAGCTAGAAATGATAACGCTCCTTCAGTGGAGGAAGTGGTAGATACTAGCCAAACTATGCATGGAGGCAAGGAGTGGTGGGGCTTGGTATAGTGCTATGGGTTTATGGTTTTAGCATTGTCTTTTTCTCCTGGGTTGTTGTATGTTTGTAAAGGTTTTTCATAGTTATTGGGTAGTTTTGGATTTTGGTAGTTGATGGCTATGGCAGTATGCTTATCATAGTCTTGTTAATTTTTGCCTAGTTGTATGTAGCTCTCGGTAGCTATTTTTGTCAGTAGTTTCTATGATGATGGATATCCTTGTAATACTTCTCTTTCATGGGTGGCCCCCTATAGAACCCCCCCTATTTGGTAGTTGATATACAAACTTCATCATCTCTAACAATTCACTATATCTATAAAATTGATATGGTAAGGCAAAAATTAAACTAACAGCACAAAAAAGAGGAGCAGTAATAACCTTCTCGATGAGATCCAACACATCTTGATTATTCACAAATTCTACACTACCCCAATTGATTTCTTCTCTGATGTATTCTTCCTGCTCCATCTTAAACACATGACGCATCAAAGTACCAAATATAACATCAGAACTAAAAATTCTAATCGCAGAGTGTAGAGTAGAGTTGCAGGAGAATATGTGGTAACCATGAAAATAGCTCAAACATATATGATATTTTCTTAACCTGATTGAAATGGTTTTACAACTTCTCATTTGTTAGATTGATACACATTTGCTCAAAACTATCATCCATAAAATAAGAATATATGAAATAAGTGAATGAAGCAAAGATTAGGAATGCTTCTTGTTCGTACAACAAATTGATATGAAAACATGTGCCTATCTATAAAACAACAAATTAAAATGCATGATTTTTGTAAAGAGGTGTTGGCAATGACACTTTTGTCTTCTGCATATTACACGGTTGGCAATGGCGTTCATGAAATAGAGAAGTTTAACTACATAGCATGGAATATGTAACATATTAGTCAATCAAATTATTAATATTTTATTTTTAAATTTCTAATTTTTTTCAAAATTTGCAAAAGATAAATATTTATTTTTGAGGAAAAAAAATGTTCTTCTTAATAGGGTACTAAAAAGGGTTTATGCTACTATCACGTTGGAGGAGTAAGGTCAGGCATGAATAATGAATGTAAAATAAATCATGATAAAACAAAATAATTTCCTACGTATCTTTCTATCCTTCCATCTTTTGCAGTGAGCAGCCATGGTCTCAGAAAATCATGTGAGCATCTTGATTATATTGAAGTTGTGGTACAAGATCTAGAGTGGGAAGCAATGAGTTGGCCCTAAGAAAATGCAATTGGTTGTTGTAAATCCAAATTCCACAATGTTTTCCAGCATCCTCCCTGCCTATGTAAAAATGGGAGGTTTGGAATGTCAATGCTTCCATATTTTGCATCACCTGTTCTCCCACAGGCATGACTTGAAGTACCTGCGGGAGAGTGGGTGATGCAAAATGTGGAAGCATTGACAAGGCATGTGAACTATTTGGCAGAATGCCTCAAAGATATGCCATCTCATGGAATGCAATGATTGTGGGACATGTACAAAATGGATTTTTTGAAAAGGCTTTAGAAACTTTCAAACAAATGCAATTAGCAGGTGTAAATCCAAATTTGACAACCTTTGCTAGCATCCTCCCCGCCTATGCTAAAATGGGAGCTTTGGAACAGGGTATGGACATCCATCATAACATAATGGAAGGGGGATTTTTGTCAGATATTATAGTTGGAAATGCTCTGGTAGACATGTATGCAAAATGTGGAAGTACTTATAGATAAGGCACGTGAACTATATGATGGAATGGGTCAAAGAGATGTCATCTCTTGGAATGCAATGATTGTAGGATATGCCCAAAATGGATTTGTTGAAAAGGATTTAGAAATTTTAAAGCAAATGCAATTGGCTGGTGTAAAGACAAATTCTACCTTTGCTAGCATCCTCCCTGCCTATGTCAAGATGGGAGATTTGAAATAGGGTATGGACATCCAACAAAACATAAAGGATAGAGGAATTTTGTTAGATGTTGTAGTTGCAACTGCCCTGTTAGACATGTATGCAAAATGTGGAACCATAGACAAGGCACATGAACTGTTTGACAGAATGTCTCAAAGAAATGTGGTCTCATGGACTACAATGATTACAGGATATGCCCAAAATGGATTTGTTGAAAAGGCTTTAGAAATTTGAAATAAAATGTAATTGGCTGGCGTAAAGCCAAATTCCACAACCTTTGCCAGCATCCTCCCTACCTGTGTCAAAATGGGAGCTTTTGAATAGAGTATGGACAATCATCAAAACATAAAGGATAGAGGAATTTTTTTAGATGTTGTAGTTGCAACTACCCTGCTAGACATGTATGCAAAATGTGGAAGCATAGACAAGGCATGTGAACTATTTGATTGGGTGCCTCAAAGAAATGTGGTCTCATTGACTGTAATGATTGCAGGCTATGCACAAAATGGATTTTTTGAAAAGGCTTTAGAAATTTTAAAGAAAATACAATTGACTGGTATAAAGCCAAATTCCACAACCTTTGCCAGCATCCTCTCTACCTGTGTCAAAATGGGAGCTTTGGAATAGGGTATGGACATCCATCAAAACATAAAGGATAAAGGAATTTTGTCAGGTGTTGTAGTTGCAACTACCCTGTTAGACATGTATGAAAAATGTGGAAGCATAGACAGGGCACGTGAACTATTTGATAGAATGCCTCAAAGAAATGTGGTCTCATGGACTGCAATGATTGCATGATATGCACAAAATGGATTTGTTGAAAAGTCTTTAGAAATTTTAAAGTAAACTCAATTGGCTGGTGTAAAGCCAAATTCCACAACCTTTGCCAGCATCCTCCCTACCTGTGTCAAAATGGGAACTTTGGAATAGGGTATGGACATCCATCAAAACATAAAGGATAAAGGAATTTTGTCAGATGTTGTAATTGCAACTGCCCTGTTAGACATGTATGCAAAATGTGGAACCATAGACAAGGTACATGAACTATTTGATAGAATGCCTCAAATAAATGTGGTCTCATAGACGATAATGATTGCAGGATATGGACAAAATGGATTTGTTGAAAAGGCTTTAGAAATTTTAAAGCAAATGCAATTGTCTAGTGTAAAGCCAAATTCCACAACCTTTGCCAGCATCCTCCTTGCCTGTGTCAAAATGGGAGCTTTGGAATAGGGTATGGACATCCATCAAAACATAATGGAAGGAGGATTTTTTTAAGATATTATAGTTGGAAATTCTCTGGTAGACATGAATGCAACTTCATATAGATTTAACAAAGATAAATGAATTCATTTATTATTGGTCATTTCATCCAAAGTACTCATCAACAAATTACAAAGGCCTCAATAACTAACAACAGAAAATTGGAAACAAAACCAACAAACTTAGTAAAAAGTATGTTTGTCCTTAAAAAGCACACTTGGAAGTCAAACAACCATGCACAAGGCAGCCAACAAACCTCTAATAGATACTATTCTAAGAAAAAATTGTATAATTACAAGTAATATAAGCTCTTCATATTTCATTAAACACTTGCCTTGAATGTCAAGCATCCCTTGATCCTTTAGTCACATTCCCAGTCTGGCATAACAACTCAATAAAGGCATTAAACACATCCATCTGCGGTAGAATTAACAAGAAGTTGAAATAATAAAATATAAGAAAATGGCATCATTCATCTAAAACTTAAATATAAGCAAAATATTATTACTTTAACATTTTCCTCTCACTCTTTAAACCTTTCTACTAGCCTTGGACAAGCCTACAAATCATATTCCATGCAAACTTAGAGCTCAAATGACAAGAATAAATTGTGATTCCAATGAAATATTTCACTTATCAAATAAGAATATTAATCTCTAGGAGTAACTAATGAATGAAAAAGATACTATCTTAAAACTGTGATCATACTCACCAAGGTATTTACACAATTGTTGTGTCCAGTAATTAAAGTAATTAGATAATGATAATTTTTTTCTATTGATCTAAAGATTATTGTCTTAACTGCACAAAGAACGATGTGAAAATTCAAAAGCTCCAAGCACCGTGTAGGTTATACTTGATAGTAGCATAAGTGAATCAATCTTTTGTTCATAGGATATGTTGTAGACAATATAATCTTATTATTTTTACAAAATCAATACACAAATGAAGCTCATGACCTCAACTTGCATGTGTCAATACATGGACTTTCTATAGGGAACATATTATTGTCTTGAGAACTACTTTCATGTGTTCCCAAACTCTCTTCCATTCTACTAATTGCCCAACTATTATACTGCCCTCTTATGCTTCCACTTATTGTTATATGATATTTCATTTCTTTGAAGGACTATCATTCTTTTGACAATCATAACATGGCTGCCTTTGCATGTGGATTGTCCCTTTATTCCATGAGCACTTTATACTTTTATGAGTCCTATCATACTTCATGGCACCAAATGACAACATAGACTCTTGAAAATGGTTTAAAAGACTCAGTTAGGACTTTTATATGACTATCCCTAGCTCAATATCAAATTGAAAATGCTCATAATGTCATTTGATGTGGACTGTGAAATGACTTATTATAACCTTGGTACCCTCCTTAAGGATTGTGAAATGGTGTTATGAGCCACACAATGGGATACCTAAAACAACTTCATGCTCTGTGTAACAAGGGTCCAGGAGTGTGATGATGTTTATCTACTTAAACAACCATTATAAAATTTATGAGTTAAAATCTTATAAAATAACATTCCATAATTATAAAAGATTTTAACTTAGTAATTTTGTAATTTTAAGAGATTTTGAAGTTATGGAATAAAATATTAAGAACATGATACAGAGAAGATCCACACCTAGCAGGTGTAAAAAGATTATGGTATAATACCATTGACATGTAGAGGAATTAAAAGTATAGATTTGAAGCCATTGTCATGCAAAGGCAAATTAATGAGTGAATGGAAGAGAGATTTGATTCTATGTAAAATAGCTCCCAAAATAATACAGTAAATAAATTCTTAACTAGAGATATGACATATCCAAAGAACCATTGGAAACATTGCCATCTAAAAATTATACAATACCAAGAAATTTAGATTAAATTCACTTACCTAAGTCTCCAGTCATTCCTCATGATTCCTTCAACCTAGATACTCAACTACCTAGCCTTGTTATCACCATCTAATCCTACCATGAAAGTATTCATATTCACAAGAAGAAGAAGAGAGAAAAATAGAGCATAATGAATGAATGGAATCAAAACCCCTTCCTTCCCAAATCTTTTAGGCATTTCCATTTATGAAAAGTGATCCCCCAATAGAGAAAAAAGAAAAGTCCAAACAACTTCATGCTCTGGGTAACAGGGGTCCAAGAGTGCGTGAACATAACTTTTCTCTATGAATTGACAAGCAAATTATTGGAGAAATCATCATCATAATGGTTATGAATCAATAAGCTGCATAGGAACCTATCAACACAAACTATGTTTAGTTCTTTGCATGCATTGGAAGTGCCCTAGTGAATAACAAAACATGCAAAATGTAGTATGTACAATGAAAAATATAGTGATGAATAAAGGGCACACGCATTGACAAAACAATATTTTAAACCATTACATATTCAAATCCGTGACATGATGCTTGGATAGACTAGGATCTGTAGGAAAGAATGTCAATGCCATTTGAAAATAAGTTATTTAAACCCTCTTCTTTGTCCTAGTAGCCGTTTCACCCTATTCTGATGCCTCCATGAAGAGAAATGTTCATCATATATGTATCCCAACATGTAAAACACACATTCCCGACTACAAAAAACAACAGAATAGGAATTTAGGTTTTTCCCATATTCCCTCCATGAAAAATGTGAGGGAAATCAAAACCTTACGTTTTGTCCATTTTCCCTCCACGAAAAATGCATCAAAAATAAAAACTTACCCACTTTAATATTATATTGTGACTAATTATTAGTCATTTTTATTTGTGTAACTAAATAATTTATTTAGTCATTTATTTGTGTGACTAAATTTATTTGTGTGACCAATCAAATTAGTCATTTATAGCTGTGTTGCAAAAAAATAGTAGAATTTAGTCATTTTTAGTTGTCATGACTAAAAGTTTTAGTCATGTAGTCATTTATTTGCCAAAATTCTACTATTGCATGTTAGGCATAGCAAGAATTCTACACATCCATTTCCTCAACAAAAGATTCTCAATTTCGTAGTCAACCAGGGCAATGAAGCTCTCCATAGATTTGTCACTTGAAACTTTGGGATTCCTCAAGTGGGGGTGAAAGGTAGCTTCTTCCTATCGCCAACCATTTTGCTAGCCATCTTCCTCTGTAATTGCCAGCGACAGGGAGAATGGGCCTCCACCGAGCCTTTACCTTTATGCCTTCATTCACTGCTCACATCCTCATTGACCATCTTTTCATCCTTCATTCTGCCAGAGATGGTCTGGCGAAATGACATTGCCAAACAACAAATAAACATGACTTCAAAAGAGGTGCTAATCTCTGCTTCTGACAAACCACCCATTCTAATAATTTTCTAGCCTGGTCGCTATCTTATCACATGATCAACTCCTTGGTTTCTTTACTGAGTGTCAGTCTAATGAGCTTGCCCCTTATCAGACAAGTGCTCCTTTGTATCAAACTTGACTAAATTGATTAGAGATAACAAGAAAACTTTTTAAAGAACCCTTTCTCCAACTATGCTTCTATTCTCCACATTGATACCTTGATTGGTTGCCCACTCAGCAACTTGATTCCTGGTTCTCTTTATATGTGAAGCCTTGAAGTCCAAGAACTTGCTACTCAACTTCCTTATATCTGCCATCACTTGTTCCAATCTCCAGTTGCTAGTCAAGTTCTTGTCGACAAATTCTATCACTATTTTTGAGTCCCCTTCAACCCAGATCCTCTCCCAATTGTGCTCTTTGGAAATCAAAAGGCCTTCTTGGAGAACCCTTGCCTCAGCTAAGTTATTGGAGTCTATGCCAAGATATAGAGAGAAGTATCCCAAGGGATGTTGATGCAATACAAAGTGGTGGACCTTAAATCAACTCAAAATAATTAGATATCAACAAGGAATTAGACCTCAAACCCCTACCCAAACCATTCAGCATCAAATCACCCTTAATGCCTAGTAGCCTTCCAAACTTGAAAAAAAAATGTGCATAACTTTGTGTAAACTCAACCAACACACAAACCAAGAGGTATTTAGACACCCATTATGGAGTAAAACAACATATCAAAATATTTCATGCCCTCGCTTAAGAAAAAGTGTGAGTTATATGACTGGCCCTCTCTAGAAATAGGTTTAATTTGGTCCAATTAACAAAGATAGTATCGTAGGATCATTCAATAACCACTCCAAACCCCAAAATAGCAGATCTATATGTCACAAAACTTCAAATTCCACCATTGGTTAGTATAGCCATGCTCATCTAGGGTGCAAACTAGAAAACTCATGATTTCTTCACAAATAAGGGAGTTTTAATGAAAATCTCACATCCGCTCCAACCCAGAACAAACTAACACTTGATTCACCTTTAAATAGGCCTACCTATGCTATAGGAACACTTACTTGGCCAGATTGCATTCAAATTCACAAAGAACCAATACTTAGCCACCTTTTTCACTTGGAAAATGCATGAAAATACCCTTAGGGCATCACACAAAACACTCTTAGACTCCTTCCCTACACAAAACCTTCCACACACATGTTAGAGACATCAAACCAGCCTATCCACTAAGCCACAAGTTTATACAGTAGGTGGATAGGTCAATTAGCCATTTTTCCTCTCAAAACCCTTGCACAAATTGCTTACACAGGCTGCCTTTACAAATTTACTGGTAGAATGAACAATAGTCAATGAAAAAGCCTCAAATTAGATGCAAATGAAAGGTAACTTGACCCACTATAACATTTTATGCATTGGAGTTCTTAACAACATAGTATGGGGCCGTACACAGTAGAGGAACAACAAAAAGAACAGTAAAACTATAGAAACTCAGTTATTTCCTATTGCTTTTCTTATCAAAACTTCATCCTCCCCTTTTCCTCGAGATTTTTGAGGCACATAAACATGATTTACATCCATCTTTGTTGTTTCACTACTCCACCATCATGGAAAAAATAAAAAAGAAGGCTTAAAATATCCGTGTCACTAAACTGCCCAAAATAACAATCATAACTCTAGGTAGGAAAATCAGATTATTCAAATCTCTCTCTAGATGAAAATGCCCCTAGTGGGATTTATTACAATATTTAATAAGGTAACTCCACCTATGATCTCTATTCAACCCAAAAATACAAAATTTTCCTTAAGGTCCACGTACCTAAATTCAAAATTAGCCTTGAAGTCTAGGTGCCCCTGTACCATACAACCCTCCTGAAAAAGACTTTATGTCCCATGAAGAGTGCTTATTCACTCCATCTTTTTGACATCCACAGGGTTCTTTGACTGATGGACCTCCATATTTGACTAATCCATGTTGCTTTGTATCTTGTCCTCCACCGTTAACTTTGTCTTTGCCTTGAGACTGCTGCTCCATTGGAAATATGTCTACTCTCTAGCCTGTATCAGACTTTGGTGTATTTCTTGTCTCTACAACAGTATGTAAACCATGTCCACTTTGCCTTGGGATTGTCCCACCCTTTATCCCTGATCCATTCTTGTCTTTGATACCATTCTTATAGTTGTCTACTCTCAAGCCACCTTTAGTCCTCAGGTTTTGCTGCAGACCTTCTACCCCTGCAACCTTTGTCATTGTTTCCCAAGTCACTATCTTATCACATCCATTTACCACTATAACTGTAGATGTTGATGGGTCACTTCCTTTGCTCATAACCAATGGACATTTTATGGTCCCCACCATGACATTAGTGTGCCAACCTTGAACTCCTCCTACCCATTCACTGCTCAACTTGTTATCAACCTTTATATTTGTTGTTGCAACACCCTTGTCTTCTTCCCCAACCTTTGCAAGTTCTTCTTTCTCACACATCATCAACTTGTCCTCCTCAACCTTACCTCTATCTCCTTGTATTACAACATCCTTGGTCTTGGCATCCACAAACTCCTTCTTACCCAACACTATGACCTTTTCTCCCTTGGACTGATTTGCTACATCCTCTTGCATTGGAAGCAAGGTAAATGAATTTCCTTCATGTTCAATTTGGTATGTATTGGCCCTTCCATTATACACAACATTTTTGTCAAATTACCATGGTCTTCCAAGTATCAAATGACAACACTCCATAGGTAAAATGTCACATAGGACCTTGTCCTCATATCCTCCAATCTTAAACTCAACTAATGCTTGTTCAGTTACTAGAATGGACTGATTATCGGCCACCCAAGAGACTTTGTAAGGTGTGTCCCTAGGTACTCTCTGCAATCTTAGTTTGTCTACCATCTCACTAGACACCATATTGTCAGTACAACCAGAATCTACTATCACTTTACATACCTTGTCTTTACATTTGCAAGCTATCCTAAACAGTGCTCTCCTCTGAATCAGCTCCTTCTCCTTGGAGGTCTTCAATAGTGCTCTTTCTCTTTGCATCAGCATTTCTCCTATCTCACCAACACAACTAGTGAGAGTAGAACCACCACATTCTTCTTCTTGGACTATTTGAGCCATCTTCTCACTCTTCCTTTCACCATCACTTGTAAAACCTTACCTCTTAGGACAATTGTATGCTGGGTGCCCAAACTCTTGGCAATTGTAACACTTACCTATAAAGGTGTTTGCACTCCTTCCACCCCCAAATCTTCCTCTAGAACCTCTACCTCTAAAATCTGCACTTTGTCCTTGTTTGAAATCTGCACCTTGTCCTTGTGCCTTTCTTATCTCTTCTTGACTCTCATTGACTTATTTTGCATTTGTAAAAGATCCTCTTCCTCTAGAGGTGCTGCCTCTACCTCTTGTTGTCTTTTATTGTCTCCTTTTCACCTTTTCTTCTGCCCTTATAGCCAGTTGAAAACATTCTTCAACTATTTTTGATGTCATTAAATTTATTTCATCCTAAATATTATACCTCAGACCATTAAGATATCTTGCTATTTTTTCTTCTTCATCTTCCTCATGTTTTGTCCTTATACTTAACCTATAGAACTTCTTGGTGTATGCTTGCACATCTAAGTCCTTTTGTTTGAGATTTCAAAGTTTCTTAAGCAATTGAACATTGTAATCACTAGGAAGGAACTTACCTTTGAGTTTTATCTTCATTCTCTCCCAAGAAGTGATCTTGGTCTTCCCCTTTTTCTGCCTTTCATCTTGCACAAAGTTCCACCACAGCAAAGCATGTCCTTTCAACTTGGTTTTAGCCTTCTTCACTTTGTGGTCATCATCTATCTCTTCACTTTCAAGGTAGTTTTCCATGGCTCCTATCAAGTCTAAGAGCTCTTCACCATCTAGTTTGCCTGCATACATAGGCAAATCCATCTTGCTATGTCCATCACCTTTCACAGCCTTCAAAAACTTTACCATCCTCAAATCTTCTAGATTTAACTCTTCCTCTCCACCAAGAGCTTCTTTCTCTTGGTCACTTCCTTCCATGGTGACTCCAGCATTATACTTCAGTGCAACAATCTCCTTCCTCAAGGCTTCTAATTCTTTGGCCTACTTATCAAGCTTTCTAGCAACTGTGCTTCCCTTAGGAGGCATCCTGACTCCAACCAAATCTCCTTCAACTTGCAACAAATATCAACTTTTCCCAAACAAAATTAGAACCTAAACTCTGATACCACTTGATGTAATACAAAGTGGTGGACCTTAAATCAACTCAAAATGATTAGATATCAACAAGGAATCAGACCTTAAATGCCTATCCAAACCATTCAGCATCAACTCACCCTCAATGCCTAGTAACCTTCCAAACTTGAAAAAAAGATGTGCATAACTTTGTGTAAACTAAACTAACCCACAAACCAACAGGTATTTAGACACCCATTGTGGATTAGAACAACATATCAAAAGATTTCATGCCCTCATTTCAGAAAAAGTGTGAGTTCTATGACTAGCCCTCTTTAGAAATAGGCCTAATTTGGTCCAATTAACAAAGCAAGTACCCTAGGATCATTTAATAACCACTCCAAACCCCAAAACAACAAATCTATATGTCACAAAACTTTAAATTCCACCATTGGTTAGTATAGCCATGCTCATCTAGGGTGCAAACTAGAAAACTCTTGATTTCTTCACAAATAAGGGGGTTTTAATGAAAATCTCACATCCACTCCAACTTAGAACAAACTACCACTTGATTCACCTTTAAATAAGCCTACCTATGCTATAGGAACACTTACTCGGCTAGGTTGCATTCAAATTCACAAAGAACCAATACTTAGCCACCTTTTTCACTTGGAAAATGCATGAAAATGCCGTTAGGGCATCACACAAAACCCTCTTAGACTCCTTCCCTACACAAGACCTTCCACACATATGTTAGAGACATCAAACTAGCCTATCCACCGAGCCACAGGTTTATACAGTAGGTGGATAGGACAATTAGCCATTTTTTTTTCTCAAAACCCTTGCACAAATTGCTTACATAGGCTGCCTTTACAAATTTGATGATAGAATGAACAATACTCAATGAAAAAGCCTCAAATCAGATGTAAATGAAAGGTAAATTGACCCACTATAACATTTTATGCATTGGATTTCTTAACAACATAGTATGGAGCCATACACATCAGAGGAATAGAAAAAAGAACAACAAAACTACAAAAACTCAGTTATTTCCTATTTCTTTTCTTATCAAAACTTCATCCTCCCCTTTTCCTTGAGATTTTTGAGGCATATAAACATGATTTACATTAATCTTTATTGTTCCACTACTCCACCATTGTGGAAAAAATCAAAAGGAAGGCTTAAAATAGCCTTGTAACTAAATTGCCCAAAATAGCAGTCATAACTCTAGGAAGGAAAATTAGATTATTCAAATCTCCCTCTACATGAAAATGCCCGTAGTGGGCTTTATTACAACATTTAATAAGGTAAGTCCACCTATGATCTCTATTCAACCCAAAAATACAAAATTTGCCTTAAGGTCTAGGTACCTAAATTCAAAATTAGCCTTGAAGTCTAGGTGCCCCTGCACCAGCTGTCCCCTGGCATCTCTAAAAATTCTCCCTCCCCTGCCTTCCCTAGATTTCCCTAGGTAGCACCATCAAAATTGAGCTTAATCCATCCTACTGTTATGTCAGAAAATGTCCCCTTGGGGGCTTTTCCATCTTAAGGTTTAGCTCTGAGGTCTTTAGAATTCATTTAGAACATCTTGCATGATAATTTTGACTCCCGATGAGAAAACCCTGAACAAAAATAGGAGGGTGGAATTGGGTGCTAGAACCCTAGTCCTACCCTATTTTTTGCCTGCCCTAAATTTAGATTTTAGTTTTATGACCGTTATTTAGGTCCTATGCCGACATCTCAAGTTTGAATTACGAAATTCTTAGTGGGAATCTTTGTAGTTGCATATATAAGCATGTTTAGTGTTTCATTTGGAAACTAGATGGGAATTGTGATCTACAAGCTTGTGTTAAAGTGATTCAATGCATTCATTGTGTTGCAGAGCAGTATTTTGTTGTTGTTATTGTGTTTGTAATTGGAGATTTAGCTCCATCTCCTCATGGAAATGAACAACATCTTCCTTCCATGAGATCTACACTAAAAGGTGATATCTATTATGTTTTTGATCATTTATCATTTGGATTTTACCTCTATCCCATAGGGATACGTACTCTTATCTGACAACAGTGTTCAGAAGACTTGAATGTCTCTCTGGGGCTTAACCAAGGCAGGCCTCTAAACACCACAACCCCCTCCCACACTCCTTTGTGATTGCAGGTTACAGGTACCAGGTTTTGCAAAGTGGAGTTGTAGAAAGGAGGTTGTAGACAACAAGGATTTAGGATCTGAAAGGATTTACCATAATTCATTAATTTACTTACTGTTTTGCTTATTTAGGGTTTTAAGAGTGATTGAGCATAAAATTGAAATATTATTTGATACATCTAAACTTCCACATCATTCCATGTGGCATCCCAACTTGATAGGTGAATCCTCTTGCACAAATTAGAGGTTCAACTCGGTTGATATGCCCTTAAATGTTTAGTGTGAAGGAAGGATTTGTATTTGAAATCTAAACCATAACATTTCCCTCCTTTTTAACCCTAAACATTTTGGTGAACCCGTGTTTTTGGACTTTTTGGCACGTTGCTGAGTGTTGTGTGATATATTTGCATTCATTCATTTCATTGCATTCAAAAAACTACAAAAAAATTGAAAAAATTTCAAATTTTCAAAAAAATTTACACTCTAGGGTTTGAATTTTGATATAGTTTGCATTAATTTAATTGCATCTAATTTAATTTCTGATTTTTGCATTAGATCTGAAATTCATTTTCATTTAATTCATAATTTTTATATTGCATTTAAAAATGTACAAAAAATTGAAATTTTGGAAAAACTTGAAAAAAATTAGCATTTTTAGCTTATATTTTGAATTAATTTACATTTAATTTCTAATTTTTGCATTAGATTTGAAATTCATTTCATTCATTTTTTAAATTTTCATCTCATTGGATTTAAAAATTTACAAAAAAAAAATTAAAATTTTTGGAATTTTTTTTTTTGGCATTCTTCGCTTGATTTTCAAATAATTTGAATTAATTTGAATTAATTTTCATTTAATTTAGTTTAATTTCTGATTTTTAAATTAGATTTGATATAAATTACATAAATTCATCATATTTTAATCTCTTGCCTTATATTTTTCATATTAAAATTGCTAGGGTTTGCTTGAAATTTTGAATTTTTCTTATATCCTAGTAATTTTAAAAACTAGGGTTTGTAGCTCAAATCTTGTTTCAGATTTTACTATTCATCTTAGGCACTTATTCAAATCTAATTTTGTATGTCTTGTTGCATTTTACATTTTCACATAGAAAATTTCAACAAAAACTAGCATTTTTCATTGATTCTTCATAAAAATTGTACTTGCATTGAGCATTGTAGGGTTTTAAATCATTTTTAGATCTAAACTGAGTTTTTAACACCATAAATCTGATTATAATTCATTTACATATCATTTTTCATAATTTCATGTCTTAATTTCACAA
This sequence comes from Cunninghamia lanceolata, assembly GCA_027924645.1. NCBI lineage: Eukaryota > Viridiplantae > Streptophyta > Pinopsida > Cupressales > Cupressaceae > Cunninghamia > Cunninghamia lanceolata. Next base: position 8,121,491 of record BSBN01000870.1, read on the forward strand.
TTAGGATCTGAAAAAGTTGCACTTAAATTCACTAGATTTGGCATTATTGTCCCTCTAGAATTGCATCATAAGTGTTTTGTGAAGGATTTTGCTGCACTAGTTGATTGATATCAAGGTTATAATCTGATTCCTCTCCTCAAATTCTTTACAACACCCTTTCTATTATGCATTTACATTGAAAAATAATGAAAATTTACATATTTTAGGTGTATTTTCACTAGGTTTTGACTCATCATCACTCTAGATTGGCACTACGGGTGTGTTGTGAAGGATTTTTTTGGTTTAATGTACTAATATTAGGAAAATTATTTCTTCCCCTCATCAATTTCCTTACAACACTTCTTTTTTTAGTGATTTGCATTGAAAATTTGTGGAAAAAGTAAATATTTTAGATGCATAAACAAGCATAATTTGTGTTGTTTCATTGCATTCAATACAAATATATAAAATCATCAATTGGGCCCTTTTGTGTTGCACTATTTTCCTCCTATCCATTGTGTTTGTTGCAAACCTTGTGTGTCCTCTTGGCCCTTTTCCTTAAACAAGTATTTAGGAGTGACATAGTCACACAACTAGGGTGCCTTAATCATCATAAAACTTTGCATGTCTTATCTTATTATATCTCATTCGACATTGTTGATATAAGATATTTCATAGTGGCATCTTCATGTTACTCAAATTTGAAATCTTTGCATGAGTATATCTTAGATTTTGAAAATTTATCTAATTTCACTATTGAGAATCCTCATGTTGTAATGCCCCGCCATGCAACCCTAAAGATAAGTTTAACTAAGCAATAAAAAAGGGCAAAATATTTTTATTTTTTTCTATAGAAGTGGTAATAACAAAACATAACATGGTCTAATAGAAACAAGTTAAAATAACATCTCTAGGGATTACATTATTGCATTATTGAAATATAACAACAACCAACAACATACATAGTTTAATCAAATACACCAACTAGCATCTTTCATTACGACATCCAAATACATCAAGAAGTTGGCACTAAGATTACAAGTACAATTAGTTTATCTTACAAGAAGAATTACATAGTTTCATTGTTACAAAAGCTCTTTTTCTGAATACATCAAATTACATAATGAATTCCACTGATACATAGATCTAGATGCAATAATTGTCTTCAAACACAGGTGCAAACTAGAATCCACTACGAGAGATACATCCAAGAACCATGGCACTAGAAAAACCAATGGAATAATGCACATCCACCTGACCATGTGGAACCCTGAGGTCCACCCCCCTGTGCTAGGAGAAAACAATGAGGTCCCACAAAGACAACAGTCAAGAAGGTAATATGCTAATAGATGCAAGGACTACACATGACTTCAATAGAACATAGATCAATAAGAACAACACAAGTAACTCAAATCAACACTTACACACTTAATTGAACTTCCAGAGGCACTCACACAACTGAAGGAGGAAATACAACTAGGGAGTACTAGACTGCGATAAGGAGGAGTGCCATCACATAGCTTGTCATGGGTTATCCTAGTAGGTCTTCCTAGGCACTGACCCCCATCCTGGGTTACCCTGGCAGCCTCTCCTGACCACCGGCCCCCATACAAACTCGTGCAGAACCAACATACCTTTTCATGAGGACGAGGCAGTTGATTTGCCATTCTAGGCCTTCTCATCTCATCTCAAGCCTAAACGAGCACTTGAGCCATGAGTGAGACATACATTATATTGCTTAATGTGATTAACTACCCAACCCCTTAATTTATTATTAAGTTATCACTGGATTAAAAACTTCGAATGGGTTATCGTGGCAGCCTCTTTAGGCACCGATCCCACATTGAAAGCCACTTCCCTACCTACATCTAGAAGACCCTATCCATCAAGCAAGATAATTACCATCACAACAACAAGTGCTCAAATACAATGCAAGGCATTTACCTTCTTGCATAGTTAATATAACCACATGTATAGGTACACTGAGCAAGGCATAAACCATCTTGCACCTGAATTATTCCAACATGAATAAGAAACCATATTTCAAGAATGCATTCCATTCAACTCACAAGATACACACATAGCTAACCCCCACACAATCATTCTCTCCTAGGCCTCTAGAAACAACTTTTACAACACTTGACATCATAATGGTCACACATCACATTCACTTTCCAAGGCACATCCTAAACCAAGATCAATAATTCAATGACAAAACCACTAATGTAACATATGATTTGATGCACTAATAAAAGTCTTAAAGAATGTAACATTATTCCAATCATGATCAATCATCTAACAACATAAGGTAACTCTAATGCAGACAATAATAACTTTAAGGGATATCAATTATTCTATAATAGAAAATTTAGTCAAACAAGATACTACCCATTATTAGACTAACCCACTTTCTACACTGATGAGGATCTTATTAAAATTCTAGACAACTTTATGATTTGTATTCAAAGTATTTGTATAAGCAAAACATAAAGGATCATAAAGTAGATTAAAACTAATCATCTCTTATAAATCTTTAGAAAGTATATGAGTTAAATGCTAAATGTTTTATATCAAACCTAACCTCCACTTACTCACCCAATTTCATAACTAAGCACAATCTTTAATTTAAATCATAAATAAGATTAGACTCCATTATATGACTACAAAGTTCCTTAAGGTGATATATATATATATATATAGACACACACACACACACACACATATATACTTGACAAGTCTTACTGAATCTAAACTAAATGTTATCTTCCACCAAAAAAAATATCAAAGATATCTAGACATATAACAATCATAAATTAAATTCATAGACTAACTCTATGCATACTACTTAAAATATTCTAATTCATACTAAAATTAAAGATTTAACTAAGGTCATCATACACACCTTATAACTAGATCTAAAATAACAATTCAATATTTATGATATGATAATTTACATCCATTTGACTAAGACAAATATATATTAAGAAGGCTTATTTATTATCCATATCCTACTCTCTTACAATAGATAAAACTACTATTATTCTTAAATATACAAGATAAAATAATAAATCAATAAATTATTTTAAAAGGATTTAACTTTTTTATTTATAAAATAATGCTTAAATATAACATATCTAAATAATAGGAATGAAATAAAATGATACTTAAATATAACACATCCCTAAATAATAGAGATTTGATTTCTCATAAATGAAATAAAATAATATTTAAATATAATACATCTCTCAATAATAGGAATTTGATTTCTCATAAATGAAATAAAACAATACTTAAATATAATACATCTCTCAATAATAGGGATTTAATTTTTCATAAATGAAATAAAATAATACTTAAATATAATACATCTCTCAATAATAGGGATTTAGATTTTTCTGTAGATATAAAAAAAATACTAAAAATAAATAAAACACATCCATAAAACTGTTCTTCCCTATTAAATAGGGAGTTGACATCACATCTTCAAAATAATAAAACTCAAATTAAAACAATAATTTATTAAAGGGGAATTTTAAAGATAGTTAAACTTTATTATGCAACATCAAATACTTAATATTTAGCTAAAAAGGTTTAATTATTTAAATTCTTAAATTAAAATTAAAATAGTTATTATATGCAAGAATTAATTAAATCAAATTCAAAAGAATAAGATTTTATAGTTTCATAATATATATTTTGATTTTACAAATAAGAATACTTTCTAACTCTAACAAAATTTCTATTTCTAATATGGTAATACAAAAGGTAGATTTTTATGTTTACTAAAACTTACCATTCCTATTTCCTATTATTTAAGTACAAAGAGATTTATTTATTCACTTTAGTATGAAAGCTATACATTTATTCATATAAAAGTATTCACACAAACTAGAATTAAATTTGATATAATGAAAAGAATTTATGTGAGAGCTTGGCTAAACCAGACCATACGACTGCCATGGACAAGAAGAGGGATTCTCAAGAATTTAATTTAGGTAAAATTTTATTGTTTTTCATACTAAAATCCATTGTTTGAAATGCATAAACTACAAATCAAACTTCATTTGCAATTTTTTTTGGTTTTAGGCAACATGAGAGAGTACCCCTAGAAAGTTTCATAAATATTTTTAATTTATAAGCTAATAAAATCTAAAATCTCCTATGCCTTTGGTCTGAGATAACAATTGGGCTGAAGATATTAAATTTTAAATGCTATTTCAGGCATGATTCTATGCATATGGAAGTTGTACAATCAGGAAGGCTAAAGGAATAGAAAATATGAAAATTTTGTTAGAATGGAATTTATCTAAATTGGCATTATTACTGTAAGTCATCAAATGGTATGAGATTTTAGAGAAAAGAAATTTGTTTGATTGATTATACAGATTGATGGCTAGAAAGAAAAAAATGGGTTTGCCTGACAATAAATTTTGATCTCTATAGGCAAGGACAACACTACAGAAGTTGAGATTTCTTTTGATAAAAAAATTGACATAGACATAGGAATGCAACAAAAAAGCAGAATTTACTTTCTTCCAGTAGAAAAAGATTTCATTTAGCTAAGGTATCTACTGGTAACATGAAAATATGATGATAGTGTCATAGCAAGATAGGTAGGTGTGAAGACTGGAGGATCAACAATATTTAAAATTGCTACAATTGCAGGATATACACGGCTAGATTGTTGAAGAGAACATCTAAGCAAATGCAAATGATAGGATTAAATATAATGGGGGTTATAGAAAATGATATATACTCATCAAGCATATAGAGAGAATAGGTTGTAGAGCTTGATCAATCATTTCAACTGACAGGAGAAACTTGCATTTGATTGCAGATGGACACTGATTTCAAAAGGGTTTACTATTGTCTGGACCACACTTGAACTAGAATTTGACCAATCATAAAATTGCTTAGACTACTCACATACATGATTTTTCTTCATATATAGACCATCAGAAGAAATTTTGTCTAATACATACCCATAAATTCTTTAGATCTCGCTTGCTTCCTTCTCCTCTTCCTCTGCCGATTCCTCTTCTTTTCCCCAAATTTCTCTGTATCTTTTCTAAGAACTCTCCTCTAAAATAATCCTCCCAAAACACAAAATAGATAAAACAATTGATACCCACTATCACCATTCTCTCTGTTATAGATATCCACAATCCAAAACTAATTACATTCATAACACCAATGACAGGAATAATTTTCAAAATTTTGACAACCCACTCCAACAACAAATTAATGGCAAGAGAAAATAAAATCTCACATGTCAGATAAAATTAGTAAAGTACTAAATATGGACAATATTATTATTATTGCTAGCTTTCAAAGCTACTAATTTAATTTAATATAAAAATCAACTAATTAATATTCTCAATTTTCTACATAAATTAAATAACTAATATTGATGTATATATATAAACTTATTGTTATTATTACTATAACAATTAATAAATCTCCAACAAATACACATTGACTATATAACCAAAATGATCACACATCAACACAACTATACACATAGATCACTTATTCTAAAAAATGAATCAAACGACTATAATCAACAACTTAATACCTTGGTCACTAAGTTCAATTAAATGAACCATAAACTACAAAAAATAAACAATAACAACCACATACCAAAGGATGACCAACACCCGAGGACAAGTACCAACTGAGTGACATCTACACCCATGACTAGAAATACATGGATGACGACAAACTAAAGACATTGGCCAATAGAGGGAACCCCATGTTATCTCCCATCCACATTATCCATTGATGTAAATGCACGCTTAGACCTGCTAATTCAGGTGGAGTCAGTGCCTGGTACTTGCAACCTACATCAAACCAAGGGGTTGTGTACAAACATATATATATATATATATATATATATATATATATATATATATATATATATATATATATATATATATATATATAATCAAACACACTGTGACAGGGAATCACAACATAGTAGGGTGCTCATTATGAGTAATACTACACTGTCCCTTCACAAAACAGATCACAAATATCCACATTAAACAAGTTTATTAGTAACTAAATAACCAGATAACACAGTCAGATGGTCGCATAATTCATGTAGTAAAACAAATCTACATAATCAATTAATCCTAACTGATCACAACATAAGCATAATGTACTAATCATAAAGTATTAACAATGTCATCATAGTAAACATCAATGAGTGCCATCAACTACATCAACCTACCATCAACATGTCTAACATACCCTAAGTATTCTGAGTATCTTACCTTCATCTTCATACTCGTTAGCCTGAGCACCTGCTCATCCAAGGTGAAAATGGAGGGGCACTACATCATCCCCCCCTAAAACTTGACTTCCTCATGGAAGTCATAGACTATGGTGGAAACATAACCTATTAGTATTGCAACTTTCTATTGCCTACATGTGCATCCATATTAAGAAATTATTCATAATTAGGAACAATCATTCCATAAAAATAAAAGGAACATTAATTCTTTACCTTTAAGGTGTATCATGTGATCTACTTATATCTAATCACACATATTTTGAAAGTTTCATACGATTTAGAGAATTGCATTCACATATAATCAAGGAAAAATACATCTCATTTCTTATTTCCACTATGCTTTCGACTATTTACCAAATACATAGTACAATTCTTTGCAAAGTCCTCCCTTGAACATACTATTAGAGGTTCAAAATGAACATGATAGAAACAATACTTAACACATACGAGGCCAACAGAAACAAACATTCAGAATAGCCACCATAGAAATTTTAAAAATAGATGCAAACACAAGTGGGAAAATAGTCAAATCCAACCTTAAGTCACAAAGTGCCAGCAATTTCCAACAATAAATCAAGTATAAAGAAATAAGTTTTGGTGACCACTCATGTCACAAGAAAGTTGAAAGTAATAAAATTCACTATTAACCCCCAACAACACATGAAACAACCATTAAAATTTCCAAAACAACTAAGTTACAAAACAAATTCACATCATGATGTGACTAATTTTAGCCACAAAAGGGAGTTTCCGCTACACAACACTCAACGACATAAGGTCCAGAATGTGTTAGAAAATGTACACCAATACTCAAATGATTTAGTTAACTACATCCTCTTATCTAAGCAACTTTTATACAAGGATTTAAGGCAACATAGTAGCTACTTATTTACAAACAACTTCGATCTTTAATATAGTACAATTTATTTTTTTTTAAGCTATGAAAATATGCAATTACATCCTTATGCAAGAAGATATTCAAATAGGACATGTATGATGTCACACACAAGAATAATTGATAACTATAATTGACTTACAATATCACATGAACATGATCTTATGGGTCTAGTGCAAGCTCCAATTTGATCCCTACACATGGTTCTCACACATGCATACAAAATGATAACTTCCATAAATCACAACAATTCTTCCATATGAGGTCATGACCAGCTAGGTGATAAATGTCAAGTTATCAACACCCACGTTAAGATACCCCGCACATGACAACATCACATAACCACATGACTCACCAAATGATTAACTCATTCCAATACTTAATTACATGTACTATTCAGGAAATTCATACTAGCAAATATATCATCACATTTTCAAAAATGAAGAAGAAAGAACACATTGTAGACACATGAGTAAAATAGGGCATAAAGAATTCATTTCTTAAAGAGCAAGTCTAAAAACTTATTAACCTTCTAATGTCCTACTAATGCACATAGGTGAGAGGTACCATTACCAACTCACCACAAAGAGAAAATCCCTTAACCTAGAGCAACAACAACAATCTAGAGGTCTCAGTGTTGCAACCTAGGCTCTGATACCAAGTGTAATGCCCTTCCATACAACCCTAAAGATATGTTTAACTAAGCAATAAAAAAGGGCAAAATATTTTTTTTCTCTAGAAGTGGTAATAACAAAACATAACATGGTCTAATAGCAACAAGTTAAACTAATAGCTCTAGGGATTACATAGCTACATTATTGAAATATAACAACAACCAACAACATACATAGTTTAATCAAATACACCAACTAGCATCTTTCATTATGACATCCAAATACATCAAGAAGTTTGCACTAAGATTACAAGTACAATTAGTTTATCTTACAAGAGGAATTACATAGTTTCATTGTTACAAAAGCTCTTTTTTTGAATACATCAAATTACATAATGAATTCCAATGATACATAGATCTAGATGCAATAACTATCTTCAAACATAGGTGCAAACTGGAATCCACTATGAGAGATACATCCATGAACTACAGCACTAGAAAAACCAATGGAATAATGCAAATACACCCAACCATGTGGAACCCTGAGGTCCACCCCCCATGCTAGGAGATAACAATGAGGTCCCACAAAGACAACAGTCAAGAAGGTAATATGCTAATAGATGGAAGGACTACACATGACTCCAATAGAAGACAGATCAATAAGAACAACAAAAATAACTCAAATCAACACTTACACACTTAATTGAACATCCAGAGGCACTCACACAACCGAAGGAGGAAATACAACTAGAGAGTACTAGACTGCAATAAGGAGTGCCATCACATAGCTTGTCATGGGTTATCCTGGCAGGTCTTCTTAGGCACCAGCCCCAATCCTGGGTTATCCTGGCAGCCTCTCTTGACCACCAGCCCCCATACAAACACGTAGAACCAACATACCTTTCATGAGGACAAGGCAGTTGATTTTCCATTCCAGGCCTTCTCATCTCATCTCAAGCCTAAATGAGCATTTGAGCCATGAGTGAGGCATACATTATCTTTCTTAATGTGATTAACTACCTAACCCCTTAATTTATTATTAAATTATCACTAGATTAAAAACTTCCAATGGGTTATCCTGGCAGCCTCTTTGGCCACCAGCCCCACATTGAAAGCCACTCCCCTACATGCATCTAGAAGACCCTATCCATCAAGAAAGGCAATTACCATCACAACAACAAGTGCTCAAATACAATGCAAGGCATTTACCTTCTTGCATAGTCAATATAATCACATGTATAGGTACACTGAGAAAGGCATAAACCATCTTGCCCCTGAATTATTCCAACATGAATAAGAAACCATATTTCAAGAGTGCATTCCATTCAACTAATAAGATACACACATTGCTAACCCCCACACAATCATTCTCTCCTAGGCCTCTAGAAACAACTTTTACAACACTTGACATCATAATGGTCACACATCACATTCACTTTCCAAGGCACATCCTAAACCAAGATCAATAATTCAATGACAAAACCACTAATGTAACATATGATTTGATGCACTAATAAAAGTCTTAAAGAATGTAACATTATTCCAATCATGATCAATCATCTAACAACATAAGGTAACTCTAATGCAGACAATAATAACTTGAAGGGATATCAATTATTCTATAATAGAAAATTTAGTCAAACAAGATACTACCCATTATTAGACTAACCCATTTTCTACACTGATGAGGATCTTATTAAAATTCTAGACAACTTTGTGATTTCTATTCAAAGTAATTGTATATTCTAATTCATACTAAAATTAAAGATTTAACTAAGGTCATCATACACACCTTATAACTAGATCTAAAATAACAATTCAATATTTATGATATGATAATTTACATCCATTTGACTAAGACAAATATATATTAAGAAGCCTTATTTATTATTCATATCCTACTCTCTTATAATAGATAAAACTACTATTATTCTTAAATATACAATATAAAATAATAAATCAATAAATTATTTTAAAAGGATTTAACTTTTTATCTATAAAACAATGTTTAAATATAACATTTCTAAATAATAGGGATGAAATAAAATAATACTTAAATATAACACATCCCTAAATAATAGGGATTTGATTTCTCATAAATGAAATAAAATTATACTTAAATATAATACATATCTCAATAATAGGAATTTGATTTCTCCTAAATGAAATAAAATAATACTTAAATATAATACATCTCTCAATAATAGGGATTTGATTTTTCATAAATGAAATAAAATAATACTTAAATATAATTTATCTCTCAATAATAGGGATTTGGATTTTTCTATATATATATAAAATACTAAAAGTAAATAAAACATATCCATAAAACTGTTCTTCCCTATTAAACAGGGAGTTGACATCACACCTTCAAAATAATAAAAATCAAATTAAAACAATAATTTATTAAAGGAGAATTTTAAAGATAGTTAAACTTTATTATGCAACATCAAATACTTAATATTTAGCTAAAAAGGTTTAATTATTTAAATTCTTAAATTAAAATTAAAATAGTTATTATATGCAAGAATTAATTAAATCAAATTCAAAAGAATAAGATTTTATAGTTTCATAATACATATTTTGATTTTACAAATAAGAATACTTTTTAACTCTAACAAAATTTCTAATTCTAATATGGTAATACAAAAGGCAAATTTTTATGTTTACTAAAACTTACCATTCCTATTTCCTATTATTTAAACACAAAGAGATTTATTTATTCACTTCAGTATGAAAGCTATACATTTAGTCATATAAAAGTATTCACACAAACCAGAATTAAATTTGATATAATGAAAAGAATTTATGTGAGAGCTTGGCTGAACTAGACCATATGGCTTCCATGGACAAGAAGAGGGATTCTCAAGAATTTAATTCAGGTAAAATTTCATTGTTTTTCATACTAAAATTCATTGTTTCAAATGCATAAACTATAGACCAAACTTAATTTGTAATTTTTTTTGGTTTAGGCAACATCAGAGAGTACCCCAAGAAAGTTTCATAAATATTTTTAAGTGTAAAAGCTAATAAAATCTAAAATCTCCTATACCTTTGGTTTGAGATAATAGTTGGGCTGCAGATATTAAGTTTTAAATGCTATTTCAGACATGATTCTATGCATATGGAGGCCATACACTCAGGGAGGCTGGAGGAATAGAAAATATAAATTTTTTGTTAGAATGGAATTTATCTCAATTAGCATTATTACTGTAAGTCATCAAATGGTATGAGATTTTAGAGAAAAGAAATTTTCTTGATTGATTATACAGATTGATGGATGGAAAGAAAGAAATGGGCTTGCCTGGCAATAAATTTTGATCTCTACATGCAAGGACGACACTACAGAAGTCAAGATTTCTTTTGATAAAAAAATTGACATAGACACAGGAATGCAACAAAAAAGAAGAATTTAATTTCTTCCATTAGCAAAAGATTTCATTTAGCTAAGGTGTCTACTGGTAGTTCATGACAATATGATGATAGCGTCATAGCAAGATAGGTAGGTGTGAAGAAAGATAAATAGGTGTGAAGATTGGAGGATCAACAATATTTAAAATTGTTACAATTGTAGGATATACATGGCTAGATTGTTGAAGAGAACATCCAAGCAAATGCCAATGACATGATTAAATATAATGGGGTTTATAGAAAAAAATATATACTCATCAAGCATACAGAGAGAATAGGTTGCAGAGCTTGATCAATCATTTCAACTGACAGGAGAAACTTGCATTTGATTGCAGATGGACACTGATTTCAAAAGGGTTTACTATTGTCTGGAAAAATTCACAGAGGACCACACTTCAACCAGAATTTGACCAATCATAAAATTGTATAGACTACTCAGATACACTATTTTTCTTCATATACAGACCAACAGAAGAAATTTTGTTTAATACATACCTGAAAATTCTTCAGATCTCCCTTGCCCCCTTCTCCACTTCCTCTACCAATTCCTCTTCTTTTCCCCAAATTTCTCTGTATCTTTTCTAAGATCTCTCCTCTCAAATAATCCTCCCAAAACCCAAAATAGACAAAACAATTGATACCCACTATCACCATTCTCTCCATTACAGATATCCACAATCCAAAATTAATTGCATTCATAACCACCGACAGGAATAATTTTCAAATTTTTGACAACCCACTGCAACAATAAATTAATGGCAAAATAAAATAAAATCTCACATGTCAGATAAAATCAATAAAGTGCTAAATATTGACAATATTATTATTATTGCTAGCTTTCAAAGCTACTAATTTAATTTAATCTAAAAATCATCTTATTAATATTCTCAATTTTCTACATAAATTAAATAACTAATATTGATGTATATATAAACTTAATATTATTATTACTATAACAATTAATAAATCTCCAACAAATACACATTGACTATATAACCAAAATGATCAAACATCAACACGTCAATACACATAGATCACTTATTCTATAAAATGAACCAAACGACTATAATCAACAACTTAATACCTTGGTCACTAAGTTCAATAAAATGAGCCTTAAACTACAATAAACAAACAATAACAACCACATACCAAAGGATGACCAACACTTGAGGACAAGTACCAACTAAGCGACAACTACACCCATGACTGGAAATACATGGATGACAACAAATTGAAGACATTGGCTGACATAGGGAACCCTATGTTATCTCCCATTCACATTATCCGTTGGTGTAAAAGTACGCTCAGACCTACTAATTCAGGTAGAGTCGGTGCGTGGTACCTGCAACCTGCATCAAACCAAGGGGTTGTGTACAAACATATATATATATATATATATATAATCAAACACACTGTGATAGGGAATCACAACATAGTAGGGTGCTCATTATGAGTAATACTACACTGTCCCTTCACAAAACACATCACAAATATCCACATTAAACAAGTTTATTAGTAACTAAACAACTAGATAACATATAGTCAGATAGTCACATAATTCACGTAGTAAAACAAATCTACATAATCAATTAATCCATAACTAATCACAACATAAGCATAATGTACTAATCATAAAGTATCAACAGTGTCATCATAGTAAACATCAATGAGTGTCATCAACTACATCAAAACGGTAAACCTGCCATCAAGATGTCTAACATACCCTAAGTATTTTGAGTATCTTACCTTCATCTTCATGCTCCTTAGCCTGACCACCTACTCATCCAAGGTGAGAATGGAGAGGCACCACACATGTTCTAGAGCACATAGCTTCTGTAAGTAATATTGATGCTTCTATATGTTCTACATATGAGCTACAATTACTTTGTTATACACATGATTTTACTAGCTTCGTGTTACTCATAGGAGCATATCCTTTGATGTTAGAAGATTTAACTAAATTCATCTCTAGGAATACTCATGAGAAAGATGAGAGTGATTTTTTTTTTTTCTGCTAATACTTTGAAATCAATAGTGATTCCATAGGTTATCTTACTTCTCCTATAGTTAAATGTTCAAGAACCTTAGATGAGAAGACTATGGATAGCTCTATTAATGTTACAACACTTAACCTTCCTAACAACACCATACTTTCATCTCATTCCAATGCTCTCCCTGGCTAGGATGTAGCATTAGTGGATGAGAAAAGGTCTCTCACATTAAATCCTTTAGGGATAGATGTTGGGTATAATCAAGAGGAAAACAATATTAATTCAATATTCACTAATAAACTTTGTAGAAATATTCCTAAGATGATTGTGTGGGGGGCACCTAGTGCACCTTCTTTCTTGAAAACAATGATTACTGTTCAAGGTGCTCAACAACCACCTCCTAAACTAGTGCTTACTACTAGAGGTCTTCCACATTCTTCTCAACCTCCTAATTACATCTATAATGTTGCAGAACAAATTAGTCCAGATGTTCAAAATGTTCCGCAACATATCATAATTGTCCACACATACAACACCTATAATAAGAAGCAAAGTAAGCAAACATCACATGTACTTGTCTTGCTTCCATGTTCTCAACCTATGCTCCCTCTGCCACCTTGTCTTACTCATAAAAGTGGTCAAGAATATGATCTTGTTGAGCAACTTCATGCTACTCCAGCTAAGATCTCTCTTTGGGATTTAATAGAAACTTCACCAACATACCATGGAATGCTTCAAGAAGCTTTACAAAAGGTGATTGCCCCACCTACTACTAAGTCAACTGATGTAGTAACTCTATTAGATTGTACATGAATGTGACAAAAATGGATATTCTCTTTCAACCACATGAATTACCGTCAATTGAAGTTCAAAACCAATATGATCCATTTATAATATTTTTCAAGATAGATACAAAGTTGGTAAAGCGAGTTATGATTGACAATGGATTGACTCTTAATGTTTGTGGCATGGACATACTACACAAAATAGAGGCCGACACAGCAAAAATCAAATCAGATGAACTTAGCATTCGTGGCTTTGATAATCATAGTAGACAATCAGTAGGTACTATAACTTTACCCATAAAAGTTGGACCCGTGAAATTAGATACTCTTTTCCATGTTATGTCTATTTCTCTTTCATATAATATGATTCTAGATAGATCGTGGATTCATGCCATGGGGACGGTTTTGTCTACCCTTCATCAATCACTAAAGTTCATTTATCAAAACAAGCTCTACACTATAGATGCTAATCCTGAACCAGATAATTGTTTACATATCGAAATGCAAAAACAAGTTAAAAATCAGCAAAGACCAAACAACTTACAAGTTCAATCAACAATACCTCTTGCCACAAATAATGTTGTGTAAAACTCTACAACATCAAATGCACTTTTTGGTGATGATCAGGATTCATTAGATTTTAATCCTTGCAGTATAGGAGAATATAAACTTAATAACCCTGACACATCAAAGGTCGCATCGATCTGATCCAAGCAAAATTTTCAAGAACCTAAGAAACCTAAAGTCTCCTTGGTAGAAAATAAAGACAATACTCTCAATTATACTACAAATTATGAGACCTATGAGGCTTCACCATCTTCTCAGGAACTGAGATCCCTCTATGGTCAAGGATTTAAAATTCTTTATAACAATTGTGACTATGTAGGTAATGGATGTGGTGTAAATTATTAAGTGATTCAAGTACCTATAGAATCCACTTCAAGATATTACTCAAGTGGCATTGGATATAATCCTTTTAAAGAAAATAAAGCCTCTTGTCATCCTAAACACAATGTTAATGTACTATCAACAAGACCAAATCAATATGTGAGATATCCTGAGCCAGTAAGCCACACTCATTGTAGCAACTATTATAGTTTCTGTCAACGGTGGCCTATATTCCTAGATATGTATGTTCTTAACATTGGGACCTGTTGGCCTATTTAGCTTCCTAACCAAATAGACCAAACCCTTAAAACCCTAAGTGTTTCCTTCCCCTTAAACCCCTAGGTTTCACGGTCATCTTCCTTCATGTTTAAATTCATCGTTGACTACCTAGCCTAGGTTGCTGATCACTTAGATTATAAATTTTTGAGTCATTTATGTCATGAAGTGACCAGCATTGTGTCCTAAGGTTACTTTTTATCCCCTGTTGGCATCAATTTTTATGTCTTAAGTCCCTTAGGGCTCACAGTACCACGTGGTAGTTTTTCATGAGCCCGCAACCCACTTATGATGACGTCACATCCCTTCTACATGGCTGCAAAATGACGATACCTATAAAGCATGTTGAAGCCTCAGTAAGATTGTGCTAGGGGTCAAAGAAAGGAAGGACTATGGTGGGGCCAATGATCAGACGATAGCGCAAGCCTGCAGAAGAATATTGGTAGAGGGAAAGATCCTCTGAGCTGCCGTGAGATCATGACACATGGTTGGAGAAGTAAACCCTGTAGTGGGGATCCACGTGGAGAGATTAGCACACTTTCATAGAGCCAAATGAAGATGGCCCATTTCCTTCTGCATGGCTCTAGAATGAAGACACATGCCAAGGGCATCGAAGGTGGGCCGCAACGTTGAAGATCTTTGACTCCATCAGATGGTTGTGCACTGTCACAAATGAATCTTGCCCATACGGAAGATTCTATGCACAACCACAAGATGTTGCCAAGTGGCATGCCGATGTCTTCTCTGCAGGATCCTTTGGGTAGGGCCGAATCGTGAGGATATAATGGCAGCATAGCATCACAGATGAATCTTGTCTATAGGAAAGATTCTCTGCGCGGCTGCGAGATGTTAATATGTGGTGGGCTCGTGCTCTCTCTTTAGTGTCTTCAGTGGACCCTTATTCAATGGTGGCTATTAATAGAAGAAGACTTGCCCATTCAGATTGTGCCATGTATGCTTAATCTTAGGCCTTAGTGAATAGTTAAAAGGGAAAGTATTATATGCTGTCTGAATCTAGGCTGTCGATCTTTGAGTCTTTTGTCCATTTGGTGGCTCCAATTCAAATTTAGATATTTTCAAACTTCCAGATGGCACCTGTAACATCATAAAATGTCCCCTTGGGGGCTTTTCCCTCATAAGGTTTAGCTCCTGGGTCTTTTATTTGCATTTAGGATATTTTGCATCATATTTCAACATCCCTATGGAATGAACACTGGGTGTCATGTCAAATGGGACCTAGGGGGACCCCTTGAACCTAACCCTACCCAAAATATGGGGGAGGACTTGGGCACCCATGCCCTAGTCCTACCCTATTTTGGGTTAGTCTCAATTGTGACTGTTATTTGGGTTCTATGCCGACACGGTAAGTTTGAATTACGAAATTCTTGGCGAGAGTGTTTGTAGTTGCATATAAAAGCACATTTAGGCATTCATTTGTAAACTAGATGATTACAAGATTTCAACTAGATTGTTATTGTGAACTTTATGCATTCCAAAGGTTATTCAAGGCTTTTATTGTGTTGCAAGAGTAGATTTGTGTTGTCTATGTGTTTTTGTTTGCAAATTTGACCAATCATCTCCTTATAGCATGAAGAGTTTCTTCCTCCCATGAGATCTTCACTACAAGGTGACATCATTTGTATTTTTGAGCATTTATCATTTGATTTTTCCCTCTTCCTCACAAGGGCATGCACTCTCTATCTGACAATGGTGTTCGAAAGACCTGAATATCTCTCCGGGGCTTGACTGAGGCAAGCCTCTAAACACCACAACCCCCTTCCAAAGTTTTCATAATTGCAGGTTACAAGTTGGAGCTATAGAAAAAGTGAAGTTGCAGGAGGGTACAATAGAGTGTTGGATTCATTGATTAGAGAAGAAAATAGCTCCTTGGACTAGGGCGCCTGCTCATTAGTCCTCAAAGTTCTGTGACGGGAAAACCTTCAGTACAACAGGCACAGGTTGTATATCTTATTTGCAGATCCCAACAAAAAGTAGGGTATTAGACTTGGGAGACTGCTCTTTAGTCCACGACTATTCTTCTTCTTAACCCCAAAAATAGGTACATAGTTATTTTTCATTTTACATTTTTCTGTAGCAGCATTCTCTGATATTCATCTGTTTGCTGTCGTATTTACATAATTAGGGTTTTAAGGTATAACTGAGCATAAGAGAAGATAATTGGCAATCAAATCATAAAAATCTAAATTTCTCTACATTCCCATAGTGACCTAGGGTAGGATAGTACATTTTAACTCGACCCTAGGTCCTTGAATGAAAGGGTGAAAGGAGGATACACATACAAAACTATCAAAACTCAACTATCTAAATTTTACGCTTTACATTTTGGTGAACCCATGTTATTAGACTTGTTTGCACCTTGCTGATTGTTTTGCTTCAAATTTATAGTGATTTTAGTCATTCATATAGTCATTCATCTTATTGCATTGGAAAACTTACAAAAAAATTGAAAAAATGGAAAAATTGGAAAAAAATGGCATTTTAGGGTTTGCATGTTGCATCAATTAATTCAAATTTCACCAAATTTCTGATTTTTTCATTACATCTTAGCTAAATTGCATAAAATTACAAAAATTCAATATCTTACATTGCATTTTCATCATAAAATTGCTAGGGTTTTGTTGAAAATTTTGAATTTTGCATATAACCTAGTAATTCCAAAATCTAGGGTTTGTAGGTAAAATCTTGTTTCAGAATTTTATACTAATCTAATATACTAATTAAAATATTTATTTGGCTGTAGTGTTTCATTTTAGTACAAATTTGTGTTTAGATTTCAAAAATTTGCATTTTTGCATAGAAAAATTTCAACAAAAACTAGCATTTCATTGATTTTTCATTAGATTTGCACTTGCATTTTGCATGTTAGAGCATGGAAATCATTTTTAGATCTGAGAGGATGTAATTTTCATCATATATCATCTTGCAAAACATTCATATAGCATTTTACATCAAGATCTAAACCTAGGGCTTGAAAAACATTGATTTTCACTAGATTTGGCCTTATCGACTCTCTAAACCTGCACTATATGTGTGTTGTAAAGAATATTTTTGCACTAATTGGCTTATATCAGGGGTATTGTCTGCTTACCCTCCTAAAATTCTTTACAACACCTTGTTATTGGCCTCTTGTATTGAAAATTTGGTGAAAATTTGCCTATTTTTGCTATTTTTACCCTAAGGTTTGGCCTAGTTTGCACTCCAAGCATGTTGTGAAAATTTTTATGGATTGATGTAAATGATATAATTGCTATTATTTTCTTCACCTCCTAAAATTATTTACAACACATATTTTACTAGGCCTTGGAATTGAAAAATTGTGAAAAATTGTTTATTTTTCACTAGGGTTTGACCTTAAGTGGCACTATAAATGTGTTGTGATGGATATTTTGGCATTAGGAGGCTATTATTACTGATATTATTTTCTTTCCATCATAATTTTTCCTCACAACACCATTTGTTATTCTCTTTTACATTAATATTTGGTGAAAAAATTGCATGTTTTAGTGTATTTTCACTAGGATTTGGCCTATCATCATCTTATATTTGCATCAAGAGTGTGTTGTGAAGGATGTTATTTCTGTATTGGAATGATATCAGACATATTATTTTCTATCCCTGATCAAAATCCTTGCAACACCTTTGCTTTCACTTATTCGCATTGAAAAGAAGTACAAAAAATCAAGGAGTTTAGGTCATTTTTGCATATAACTTTGCACTTGTCTTTTACATAAAATTTGAAAAGATTTTAAAATCTGATTTTACATTGATTTGAAAACATATATCATGGATACTCCTTGTTATTCATCTTTGGAAGCATTGTGTGCATCATTTAATAGTGATCACTTCAATATGTTAGATGAAGCAATAGATGACTTTATTGGACATTCCACTATGACACCTATTGCTAAAACATGTGATGATGACATAGAAAATGATTCCTCCTATGAAGATATATTAACACAAGAGGATGAAATTATTGACACATTCTTGAATATCACTCTACCCTCTTTGGAAAATGAAACATTAGTGGATAAAGGGCTCCCTCTCAAGAAGGACTCTTCATGGGTAGAAAAAGCATATTCACCTAAGGTCCATATAGTGTATGAAAACCCATTAGATCTTACACCTTTGATTGAAAACTCGAGAACCTTTGATGAGGAGACTATGAATAGCTCTAGTCTAATTAAAAACACCATACCTTCCTCTCATCCCACTACTCTTCCTAGCCAGGATGTAGCATTAGTCGATGAGAAAAGGTCTCTCACATTAAATCCTTTAGGGATGGATGTTGGGTGTAATCAAGAGGGACACAATGTTAATTCAATAATCATTAATAGATGTTGTAGCAATATTCCTAAGATGATTGTTAGAGGGGCACTTAGTGCAGCCTCTTGCTTAAAACTGGTGATTACTGTCCAAGGTGCTCAACAACCACCTCGAACTCCCGATCACATCTATGACTATGCAAAGAAAATTCCTCAAAGAAATCAGGGTGTTCAAAATGTAATTGGTCATACATATAACACCCGTAATAAAAAGCAAAGTTAGCAAGCACCACATGTGCCTGTCTCTCTTCCATGTTCTCAACCTATTCTCCCCCCACCACCTCATCTTACTCATAAAAGTAATCAAGAGTATGATCTTCTTGAACAGCTTTGTGCTACTCCGGCTAAGATCTCTCTTTGGGATTTAATACAAACATCTCCTACATACCATGGAATGCTCCAAGAAGCTTTACAAAAGGTGATTGTACTACCTACTGTTAAGCCTAATGATGTAGCAGTCATATTGGATAGTATGCATGCAACAAAAACAAATATTCTCTTTCAACCACAAGAATTAGTGTCAATTGAAGTTCAAAACCAATATGATCCTCTTATAATATGTCACAATAAACAAAACATTGGTTAAGAGAGTTATGATTGATAATGGATTAGCTCTTAATTTTTATGGCATTGACTTATTACATAAGATTAAACTTGATACATCTACCATCAAGCTAGAAATGTTAAGTATCTGTGGTTTTGATAATGTTGTATGACAATCCATAGGCATTATAACTTTACCTATACAAGTGGGACCTGTGATTGTGCCTACCCTGATTCATGTCATGCCTTGTTCTTTATCTTACAAGATGATTCTTGGTAGATGTTGGATTCATGCATTGGGGGCAGTCCTTTCCACCTTACATCATTCAATCAAATTTATATTCAAAGGTAAACTTCATAATATTCATACCGATCCTGAACCAGATAACTATTTACACATTGAAAAGAAAAAACTAGTTCACAATCATATGAGCTTAAATAGTTTATGAGATAATTCATCGATGTCTCTAGCCTCGAATGATGTTGTGAAAGATTCTACACCATCGAATGCACTCTTCAGTGATGATTGGGGCTCATTAGATTTTAATCCTTGCAGTATAGGGGAATATAAAATTAATAGCCTTGATAAATTAAAAGTTGTATCGATCTCACCTAACCAATCTTTTGAAGCACCTAAGAAACCTAAAGTCCCCTTGGTAGAAAATAAATATAATGCTCTCACTTATACCACAAACTACGAGACCTATGAGGCTTCACTAACCCTTTAAAGAAATGACATCCCTCTATGGTCAAGGATTTAAAATCATTTATAAAAATTGTGACTATCTAGGTAATGGATGAGATATAAATGAACAAGGAATACGAGTACCTATAGAATCCACTTTAACACATTACTCAAGTGGCATTGGATATAATTCTTTTAAAGAAAAGAAAGCCTCCCATCGTCCTAAACTCAATGTTAATGCAATATCAACAAGACCATAACAACATGGCAGATACCCTAGATATGTATGTTCTTAACGATGGTGCTACTAGGTAAGTATTTCTAACCCTTTATCTCTCGTGATGTGCTTCCCTAGTGCTATGTTATGTGTTGTTTAGGCCTCTTGGGATGACTCCTGATTCTCTTGTAAGGTCTGGGATACCAGGAGACCACCTCTGTTGTGACCTTCTTATATTTGTATCATCATTCTTCTATATTGCCTATCTCTTTGATTTCATTGTTGTGTGTTGTGTCTTATGGAAATAGCGTTGAGGTTGGTGACTTGGGGGTACCCTCCTACATGACTGTCCCTAAGACAATTGTTTCTCCTCTCTAATTTATTGTTTCCCTTCCTCTAGTGTTTCTATCTAGATAGCAGATGATGAAAAACATTTATATTGATGCGGACCTAGCGTCCCTTTCGTGAGAAATCAAAAATTGGACTTAGTTCCTAATATGATGATGGGGTTGTATATCTTATCCAATACTTGGCTAGTGGAAGCACTCATACTTTTTGCATAGTGATTTTGATGATGTTTTTATCTCATTTACAAATCATAACAATATTGATGCTTTGCACACTTTGTTTGTCTTTGAATCTAGCCTTGGTGGTACTCGATTCAGAGATCTTTGTGATATAGCCCCACGGTTATCCTCAAACTCTGAATTCATAGTATAACCTTGGTTCTTTTTGTAGTTAATCATATGCATTGATTTTGTTGTTTATCATGATTATGTAGACACTAACATGTTTCTTGCAGGGATGTGTTTGTGGGAACGTTGGGTGATTGTAAAGAACATGTCACCTCTAGGGGGCATGGGCTTTGCAAAATTTTGTTTTCCCTCGTGTGTTTTCTTCCTACCTTAATGTGCTTGATATCGATGCATGATATCAACCACCTTAAGGTGGGGGCATATATATGGTAAGTTGTCTGTTGTAGATGTTAGCAATGTGCTTGTCCTCAGGTGTAGTCTAAAGACTTGTATGATGAGTACATCCCGCACTATGAGTTTGTTTACAATCAATCAATCATTTAAGCCCTTTGTGGAGACAGGATATCACGTATATCCTTTTTATCTTAAGCCCTCTACAGACGCGGGGGTGGTGTGTTTCTCGGAGCAGATTGCACCATCCTGTCATTTTCAAAAAGTCCTCATCGGGAGGCGGGGAGCAGTTCTGTGACTAACTCAACCCTTAAGCATGTCTTCGACAATTGTTGTGGCAAAGCCCAATCATTGGTGTGTGCCTATAATGTGCTTGAGATGGTGTTGAACCTAGAAATAGGAACACTCCATTGCTTGTCTAACGTGTTTTCTCTGTGTCTTCAAAGTGTGTGTGTTTAGCGTGCTTGCTTTGTTTGGTGTGTTTGTTACCCCATATATAGTCTAAAGACCTACGCGATGAGTGCATCCTACATTATCAGAGATTTGGTGTGTCTTGCGTGTGTATTGCCCCATATATAGTTTAAAGACCTACGTGACGAGTGCATCTTGTATTATGGGAGATGTGTTTACTTTCATGTACTTGCATCTACATTTCATATATAAGAAAAAAAAGAAATCATTCCTATCTTCTATGCATTAACGTGTCTTCTATGCATTTATTGTATTCTCTGTGTTTTGTGTGACTGTAACTATCTTCTCCATGTTTTGTGTTCTTGTCATAGTCTTCAATGTGTTTGGCATATCTTCTCTATGCTTGGCATGTTTGCTGTGTTTGTTGACCATACTTTAATGCATGTATTGGCCTTGCATTTATACATACATTAAAGTGGGTGCTAAATGTAACTTTGGAAAATGTCCCCTTGGGGACTTTTCCCTCATAAGGTTTAGCTCTCGGGTCTTTTATCTGCATTTAGGACATCTTGCATCATATTTCAACATCCCGATGGAATGAACCCTAGGTATCATGTCAAATGGGACCTAGGGTACCCCTTGAACCTAACCCTACCCAAAATAAGGAGGAGGACTTGGGCACCTACGCCCTAGTCCTACCCTATTTTGGGTCAGTCCCAAATTTTGGGTGTTAGCTTGTGACCATTATTTGGGTCTTATGCGAAGACAGTAAATTTGAATTATGAAATTCTTAGCAGGAGTGTCTGTAGTTGCATATAAAAGCATGTTTAGACATTCATTTGTAAACTAGATGATTACAAGCTTTCAACTAGATTGCTATTGTGAACTTTATGCATTCTAAAGGTGATTCAAGGCTTTTATTATGTTGCAAGAGCCGATTTGTGTTGTCTATGTGTTTGTGTTTGCAGATTTGAGCAATCATCTCCTCATGGCATGAAGAGCTTCTTCCTCCCATGAGATCTTCACTACAAGGTGACATCATTTGTGTTTTTGAGCATTTATCATTTGGTTTTTGCCTCTACCTCACAAGGGCATGCACTCTCTATCTGACAACTGTGTTGAGAAGACTTGAATGTCTCTCCGAGGCTTGACTAAGGCAAACCTTTAAACACCACAACCTCCTCCCAAAGTTTTCATGATTGTAGGTTACAAGTTGGAGCTACAGATAAAGTGAAGTTGTAGGAGGGTACAACAGAGTATTGGATTAATAGATCAGAGAAGAAAATAGATCGCTGGACTAGGGCGCCCGCTCATTAGTCCTCAAAGTTTTGTGATAGGAAAACCTTTAGTGCAGCAGGAATAGGTTGCAGATCTTGTTTCATGATCCCAACAAAAAGCAGGGTATTGGACTTGGGCACCCACTCTTTAGTTCCTGACTATTCCACTTTCAAACCCTGAAAATAGGTCCATAGTTATTTGTCATTTTAAATATTTCTATAGCAGCATTCTCTAATATTCATATGTTTGCTATCATATTTGCATAATTAGGGTTTTAAGGTATAATTGAGCATAAGAGAAGATAATTTGCAATCAAATCATAAAAATCCAAATTTCCCTACATTCCCATAGTGACCTAGGGTATCATAGTACATAGCAACTCAACCCTAGGTCCTTGAATGAAAGGGTGAAAGGAGGATATACATACAAAACTACTAAAATTCAACTATCCAAATTTTACCCTTTACGGCGCCAAAGCATTCAATCAAGTTGGTGGGCTTTATAGAGGTTGATTATTCAAAAGAATCAACTTGGGTCGACGAGGATGCGAATGCAGAGACTCAAGGGATAAAATTAAAAGTGTTATAAAAGTTGCCCCTCCCTACCAACTTAGCATTCAATTTATGTGGCTCAGGCCAATGAGGGTAGATGAAATGGTGAACCCTTCAATGCTAGGGTACAAATGCAAATACAAGGTTGATTCAGTAGTAAAAGATAAAGACTTTCTACATCTCCTCATCAATATGCCTACCATTCATTCGCACAAGCAACCTATTTGTACGCTTGTAGGCCTGACAAGGGTATGGGCTCCACCTTAATTTGGAGGGGTTTCTAAGCAAAATTCAATGTAGCATGGTTAACATCCTTTCTCATTGACTTCTCCTTCTTCACCATGCCTGCTACAATAGAGTGCTGAAATGATATATATACATGCCTCAAAGATGTATTCAAGGTTGGCTATTCTTTTGGGCTACTACAAAATAGAGAACTTTTGTAATTGGACCTTTGTAATGCAATTGCAGAAACTACTAGATCTGATGGACTGTGCTCTTCTACGGAGCCTCTCATGTCTCTAGTCTTGTTCAACAACGAATGTAATTGATTATTCTATGTCTATTCACTATGCATAGTTCTCTCTTTTGTAATAGTTATTTGACCTCTATAATCAATATAATCTATTATTTTGCCTCTTTCTTTTGATTTTAGCACTATGTCTACTCCTTAGATTAATGTGAGTTGTGTATTGTGGGCAAAATGGTCCCTTTCATTTCTCTATTTTTCTGTCTAACCTCTATTAGAATCAATATGATCTAGTGTAAGTCCTCCTAGCTATGAGATTATTACTGTGTTGAGTCAGTTACAACTGACCTATCTAATCTAGTGTATCACCCTCTTTCCATTTAGTTTCTTTCTAACCCTTTTCCCATGCAGTATTAGCACTAGGTTTAGTTAGTTTTCTTTAAGCATTATGCTTAGAATGAGGAACTAGCCTTCTCTAGAGGTCTGATCTCAACTTGTAAGGTCCCACACCTTGAGATCATTCTTATTATGTCATTAGAATGCTTGGACTCTCTCCAAGCTGGGTGCAATTCTATGTGACAATAGTTTCTGGCACGCCCAGTGGGACACTCTTCTTTGAGTGAGAGCTGGACTAAGAATTTTGCTGTTGTCCTTGTTTCATTTTCTACTATGAAAGAATTCAACAGGCACCTAGCGGCTTTGTTGATCTAGGTCCTATACAACAATTCAACATTTCATGCCTGGAGTGCATACAAGGTCTTCTTCTAGAGGTAACTTCCAATTCATAGAACTCTTTTTTCCTGATAGAAGAAGAACAAGACTGTCTAGATCCACTGTGAGGGAAAGTAGAAGTAATATTTTAGTGCATTCAAGAGCTTAATTACACCTCCTCCATTGAATTTTCAAGTTAGGTCTCAGCATTCAGTTAGAACCCTACATATACCTATAGTGACTAATCTGAATATACCTAACATGGCTAGAAATCTTCCCTTTGATGCCTCTAATGGGGGTTGTCGTCTAGACCTAGCACAATATGAGGACATACCTACTTCAGCCTTGAAGGCTATCCCATTCTTTACTAGTGAACACTCTCCCACTCCTATTGAGCACATTCAAGATGTTGCTAGTGTCTGTTCTGTCCATAATGTCACTGTTGACAACATGGCTGTGAGACTGCTAGCTTCTTCATTCAAGGGAAAGGCCTTATAGTGGTATAGGGGTCTTCAACCCAACTCTATACACAATTGGGATGATTTGGGCACTAAATTGTGCTAACACTTTGAAGATAGGAGTGACTACTTGTCACTCATGGAACAATTAGCCAATATCAAGAGAGCTCCATGTGAATACATGGTGGATTTCAATTATAGATTTTAGAAGACATGGGACAGAATTCCCTTGTTAATGAAGCCCTTTCCAAACACAACATTTATATACTACCTAAGGTCTTTGAATCCAGCTATTGATGTCATGATTCAGTCCATGGGTGGGATTGTATTGCTTGATGCCTATGATATAGCCATAAGGGTAGAAAATTGCTTAATTCAGGGAGGAAAGATTGCTCCAAGGCCACCCATGCCTCTATTCCCAAAGGCCCCTATTATTCAACCTACCACAATACCAATTTCTACTATCTCTTCTGCTGCTCCTCTAATCACACCTTCAGTTGAATCACCAGAAGATAAAGATGCCAAAATAAGGATGTTGACTAATCAATTGGTGCTAGAGAGGAGATAAAATGCACAATCAAATAGGCCTTATCAGTCCTCCAACTAGACATATCAACCCTTCAATCAGAGTTATCTATAGAATAGACCACCATATTAGGGTAATATGCAAAGACAAAGGTAGCCTAGTTATGTTAGACCATTGAATGCTATTAACCCTAATGCGGCAAGCACCTCAAGGCCTCTTGTGCTAATTCAGAATAACCTAGCCCAAGATAGTGACTAGTGTTATCCTTGCAATCAGCCACATGACCAAAATTTGTGTCAACATGGACATTTCAGTCATGGTTTAACAGTACAAGAGCAACTAACAAGTTCAGAGCAGCAAGTTAATACCAATCAAGGAATGGTTGGGAACCAAGGACAAATGCAGGATAATGCTACCTTGATGAACTGGATCCCTGATGAATATTGTGGTGTTAATCAAGGCTCAGACCCTATTGCATTCAATACAAGATCAAAGGGGAGAGCTACTGAAGATACTTCAGTGCCTACAGTTGGTCATACATCTACACCTAAAGTGTCTCCAACAGTCATAAAAAAGGAGAGAGTACCTGAGGTCCCTTCAAGGAAAGTAGATAAAATAGTTGAAAAGGTAGATACAATTCCAATTGTGTAGTCCCAATCCATTCAGTAGTCAAAGAGTGAGCTAGTTGTCACTAAAACACCTCAAAAGGGTAATTAGATACCTTTCATCATTATGGATTAGATGAAGAAAACAAATTTGAGTGTCAGCATGTGAGATGCATTGTTAATCCCATCCCAGGGGAATCTTCTTCAAGAGGCCCTAACAAAATTCATTCAGCCTGCTACTGAGACAACAAAAGAAAAGACAACTACCCCACCCAACCTATGTTAGCCAAAAGAGGAAGTAAGTACAAGCAAAACTCGTAAGCCCCCTCCATTTTAAGTTTCCCTAATCATAGGTGATAAATTGTTGCATAATGATATGATAGATTCTGGGGTGGGTACCTTTGTTATGCCTAAAATAATTGTTGATAGATTGGGTATAGAGTATGAGCCTATGAACAAGGGTGTAGTTCAATTAGATGGTACTGTTGTCAAGACAGAGGGAGTTATTAAAGATCTAGAACTCACTCTACATGCATGTCTTGGCTGCTCCATTTCATAAGATATATCTGTTATAGATCTCCTTCCATACTTTGGCATATGTTTATCTAGGGATTTCACTGCTAAAATAGGTGGGTATTTATCTTCTAATTGGTCCCACATATTGTTTAGAACTAGATATGGTACAAAGTGACCATTAGGGATGAGCCCATTGCAAATGACCATATAGAGCCCTACTCTCCTAACTTAAACAACATAAATTGCACAATACATGAGTTAGAAGAGGATGATAACAATAGGCATGAAGCTACCACACTTGTGGAGTAGATACCTAATATATTGTTGGATGAGTGGGCTAATTTTTTTCAATTTGACACCCCTAATAATGTAGAGGATATAGGGCTGGGTCCTTATTGTATCTATGAGGAGGATGCTACTATCCCCAACGTTGAAAAGAAAATATCAGATCCAAGTGGGATATGGCAGATGTATTTTTATGGCTCCAGAAGAAAAAATGGAGCAGGTGCTGGGGTTGTACTCATTTCACCCCAAAAGGAAAGTTATTTCTCTTCATTTAGATTGTAATTTAGCTATACTAACAATGTAGCTTATTTCAGGACATATAACTAGCTCAAAAAAGAGGAATAAATTTTCTATAAGTATTTGATTATAGTGAACTTGTTGTTCACCAAATCAGAAAATTAAGTGCTTTAAAGAATGACTTGCTCAAGTCATACAAACATAGGGTTTGGGACCTAATTGAAGACTTTGATGTCTTCAATGTTTAGGTAGTTCCCAGATAGAGAAACAAGGATGTTGATAGATTAGGTATAGTTGGTTCCTAATTTGATATTCCTTAGAATGTCAAGCAAGTTTTAAATCAGCATGTAAAGATTGTTGTTAGGCCTATTGTTCCTAACAATGTGATAAGCTGGGAAGTGTTTGAAAGTGACCAGCAAATTGTGAATTTATTGCAAGATGAGGTAGAATTGGCTACCAAAAATCAGTCAGTATTACAAGAGCAATATGGTGATAAGATAATTCAGCTAAAGACCAACAAGTTTCCTAGAGGATTGATCACCTTGGAAAGCATATTTGGTGTTGATGATCAGCCAAAGAAGGAAAAAATGAATATGACATCCAGGAAGTAGGGCTATGAAGAAGTAGAGATTACATAGGGTAGATTCTTAAAACATGGCAAGGTATGTGAGCAAGCTAAGAGGCAAGGTTTCATTGAGCTTTATAATGAATTTAATGATTTGATAGCTTGGGATTATAGAGATTTAAAATGCTTTGATCCTGGTGTAATCCAACATACTATTGACCTAGACCCTAATGCTAAGCCTGTCTGCCAAAAGTAAAGGCCTGACAATCCAAAAATTGAGCCATTAATGAGAAAAGAGCTATCCAAGCTTATAGAGGCTAAAATAATTTACCCCATCAAACATTCCTCTTAGGTAGCCAACTTAGTTCCAGTTAGGAAGAAGAATAGAGAAATTAGATTATGTGTAGACTTTAGAGACTTGAACAAGGCCTCACTTAAGGACCACTATCCAATCCCTTCCATGGAGTAGATCCTACAAATAGTAGCAGGTACTGAAAGGTTTCCACTCCTATATGGCTACTCAGGCTACAATCAAATCCTTGAGAAGGAATCAGATCTGTACAAGATATCCTTTACCACCAGGTGGGGTACTTTGGCTTATCAAAAGATGCCTTTTGGATTGCCTAATGCTGGAGTCACTTTTTAGAGAGTAATGGATTTGGCCTTCAAAGGCCTAATAAATGATATTATTTTAGTGTATCTTGATGATTTGACTATGTATTCCAAGCATGCATCTGACCATTTGGGTTATTTGAGAAAAGTCTTTGAAAGATGCAGGGAATTTGGGATATCATTGAATTCTAAAAAATATATATTTGTTGTCCCAAATGGCAAGCTGTTAGAACATGTGGTTTCCAAGGATGGATTGGCCATTGATCCAGAAAGAACAAGTGTCATCCTAGATCTTCATCTCCCTAGTCATAAGAAAGGCCTGCAGAGCTTTCTAGGATAGATCAACTTTGTGAGGAGGTTCATACCTAATTTTTCTTCAATAGTAAAACCTCTCACATCTATGCTAAAAAAGAATGTTACCTTCACATGGTCCAAGGAAGGCAGGGACAATTTTCAAGCTATCAAGCAGGCTATTGCACAAGCTCCTACATTAATAAACCCTAATTTTGGGAAGGATTTCATCATTTATGCCTTTGGAGGCAAAGAGGGTATATTAGCTGTCTTGACACAACATAATGAAGAAAAATTGGAACAACCAATTGCTTTCTTCAGCCAGCCTCTCAAGGAATATGAACTGAATTATGATTTTATAGAAAAACAAGTATTTTCTATGGTGAAGGTGTTGCAAGTATGGGCCTAACCGGTGTTGTCATTGATGTTAGGAATTGGATGAGATGTATGCTGAGGATATTGAGAAAATTAGTCCTCTCAAGAAACAGAGAAGAAGAGTAAAGATAGTGAAGCTCTTTAAAGTAAAGATCCTAGCTAAGATGAAGATAAGAGAATGTGCATCAAAGGGTTTGTAGATATGTGTCTAAAGATGATCCAGTCAAGATTTGAGAGGTCCGCATGAAGATTTGAAGAAGTTATGGCCACTTGAATGAAACCAGTTCTGGTAGGCCTTCAAAGGTGACAGAGTGACACAAATAGGTCTGATAAGATCTGGAAATGCAATATCATGTTCTGTAGATTTGGTGGAGTGTTTAGGAAGCCAATGTGAATTGACAACTCAATTGGTTTGTGGTTTGGAGGTCCGCAAGTATTTATTCTAATGTGACAATGATGACAAAATGTGTTCTTGAGGTTCCAGATGAAGATGAGAATGATTTTAGTAGACAAAAGTGATGTGGATGTTCTTGGTGATTTAGGCAATCTTGTGGGGGTCTCTAGATTGTGTCTAGTTCGTGGTGATGGTCCACATTGAAGATTGAACTCATAATTGAAGATTTCCTTCCGAGTGATGATGTTCTTCCTAATCATTGTCGACTATATGGTTTGCACATCTTGCGGATGATCTTGAAGATGTTTTGTGAAGTATGGCATGTTCCTCAAAGAAGATTGAAGTCCCAGATATGTGTGGCTAACTGTGTGGTGATTCACATGAAGTCTTTTGTAATAAGACAAGTTGTATTTGTGTATTTGATCTGTAATAAAATGAAATATGTATTGTGCCGACTTTGATGATTATCCCAAAGTCGATGTATTGTATAAATAAGAGTTGTGAAGTCATTTCAAAGTATCTTGGTGGAGATGAGAGTGTGGTAGAGAGGAGAAGAGAAAAAGGTAGAATAGAAGTGTTGAGGTTAAATGAAACTAACTCAGGCATGGTGAAGATGCTAATCTTCAGTTTAAGTATGTAGTATTTATTATTCTATAGAGTGTGTCTACTATAGGCAGTGGGCCTCTTACGAGCAGTGTGCTTAGGCAGTGAGCCCTAATTGGCATGTGCCATTTTGTTCTTTCAGTTCTTTTAACAGAGAATACAATCTTAGGTTCATCACCCCATGGGTTTTCCCTTAACTGGCTTTGCCATGTTAAAATCTTGGTGTCATATGTGTTAATGTGTTTCTGCTCTTGAATTATTGCATTGTGCTTCCATGATTGATTTATTACTATGTTGTTGAATTACAAGAAGGATTTAAGTGTTTAAAGTAAAGAAAGTTTTGGGACAACTGATTGACCCCCCTCTCAGTTGTCTGTCCTAAAACTAATAGAAGGCCCTAAAAATTTTCAGATATATGCTTTCTAACAGCAAAATTTAGTTGATGGTGAGTCACCCTAGTGCTAAAGAGTTTCTCTTGAGTAGGGATATTAATGAGAAAAGGGCTTGGTGGATCACCAAGGTGATGGAATATGACATCAACATCAACATTACTAGACTAGTTCATGACAAAGGTCTATGTGAACAAATAGAAGTATATGTCAAATATAGAAGTCAAGATGTATGTGTTCAAGGGCAGACACAACCAATTGAGCCTCATACTCCAATTGACTGGTATCATGACATGTTCACATTCCTCCAGTCAGGTAGATGTCTAGATGGATTGGATCAAGCTAAAAGAAGGTATTTCAGACTCCAATCCATTCCTTATGTTATTATTGATGGTGTTTTGTTTAGAAAAGACATCAGTAGAGTTCTTCTTATATGCATTACACGAGATCATGCTTCTAGAATCTTAGAAGAATTTCATAGCGGCCCTACTAGTGACCATTATTCTCCTAGAACAACTACAATAAAAATCATGAGGGCTGGCTATTACTAGCCTAGTGTAATGTCCCCTTCTCGACACATGGTTAGTCCATCATGGAGTTCCCGTGGGCTAATGGTTTGGTTAGGGAGCTGTGGTTAGTTGGCTCTGGAGATCCTTGTTAGTGGGAGAGTTGGTTCGCATTCAGAGGATCCAGTTGGCACCCTCGTGGTTGGTTCAGTGGGCTCTTGGTCGTTACTTACTATTTTTAGTAAGTTTGGGTACTATGTTGGTTTGGGATTTTTAGAGTTGGATCAGATGCGTTTCATTGAGACCTTTCCGGCAAGCTAAAGATCAATGAATTCTGACACCGTCTTCATACTTATTTTAAAGTCTGAAGATCTATTAATTTATATTAACATGGACTTTATTATATTTAGCTAGGAAAAGTGAAATTAATGAAATGGAGACATAAAGTGAAAGTAATTTGTTTTTCTCCATCTCTAGGAGACATAAAGTGAAATTAATTGTTATTTTCCCTCCTAATTGCCCAACGCCTATCTTGGAGGAAGATAAAAAGGTCATTTGGAGCTCATTCGGGATGATGCTATGTTTTGATATTGTGTATGAGAGCTCTACTAGGGTTTGGAGTTGGAGATTTTGCATCAGGCTATTGGAGATGGAAACCTCCATTAGTGATGGTATCCCACAGGTGTGCAATACCACCCAATGGTGCTATTGACGGTGGATGTATTCAGCATTCACAAATGTGCTGATAATGAAGATATTTGAAGAGTTGCTGAGCTGAATGTGATATTCTTTATGATATTGTCATTTGCTGATTAAGAAGGGCTATGTAGGTAGATTTCAAAGTGTTTGTGGTAGTTTTCTTGCTGCTGATATACACTTCCAGCCATGGCCGTACACATCCAGACATGAAGTTGGGAGTTTTGAGCTTCATTTCTCTTTGCGGGCAGCTTCTATTTTGCATTGTATGAGGCGGCTAGGGCCTCTTGTATTGTTGCTATTAATATAGGCATGATATTTTCTATTCCTTGGAGTTTGGAGTGATTCTGGCTATGCCCATTTGCTGGTCCAGCTATAGCAGAAATATCAAAATGCAAAACTTGACATGGGTATGTAACGATAATTAATATTTGTGGATTTGATGATCTAGGTCATTGTTTGTTTGTGCAAATTCATTATACTTTTTCTGGGTTTTCTATATATGCTCTATATTGTATGCTACGGCAACACAACTGTAGGAAAACTAAAAATTTCTTCTGTATTCTTCTGTCTAGTCTGAAAGATCACAATAAAAATTAATAAAAATCACACATAAAAGATCTTTAAAAATATACAAACAGGTACGGCACATTACAGTGGTATCAGAGCTAAATATCTTGCCATCCTATGAGTTCAGTTTTGACATGCAGAAGTAAAATGAGACATGCAACCTGCTGATAGATATCCATTCAAAAGTACAAGGGCAAGACAAGGAACACAGGCATAATGGTGATAGGAATCGGGAAGAACGGAATAATGGGGATAGGTATCATGATGATAGGCACAGAGATAGAGATGATGATGAGGCTTCGGTTAATCACTGTAGGGCTTCATAGTTCACTGCAGGAGATAGACTTGGTATTCTAATATTTGCTCCCAAGAATCAAGTTCTTGAACAAGATCCTACTCAGGCAGAGTTCCAGGAGGAGATTCTGAGGGACTGGAGAGCATCCAGTGAGGGTTTCAGAAATGAGATGACATTTGTTGAATATTATGAAATGAGGACTAGGTGTAGACCTCGGAGGGGAGGTAGATCATAGAACCA
This sequence comes from Cunninghamia lanceolata, assembly GCA_027924645.1. Taxonomy (NCBI): domain Eukaryota; kingdom Viridiplantae; phylum Streptophyta; class Pinopsida; order Cupressales; family Cupressaceae; genus Cunninghamia; species Cunninghamia lanceolata. Next base: position 8,154,924 of record BSBN01000870.1, read on the forward strand.
AGAACTGCAGAGGAAAGTAAGATGACACTTCCTTACTTTGATGGATTAGGTAAGACCACCATGAGAGCTTGGGTCCAGAAATTAGACAGCGACTTGCAAATTAGTCCCATGCCAGAGGAGGACGCTATTACTTATGCATCTCTACACTTGGAGGGGACTGCTCACAAATGGTGGAGGAACGGGAAGGTTACATTAGGTCACGATCAGGTCACTTCATATGTGGAGTTTACAGCTAGACTGATCAACAGGTTTGATAAAAAGGACCTAGAGTTATAGTTCAAGGAGTTGACTCAGTTGAGACAGAGTGGATCAGTAGACTCCTACATTGCTGATTTCCAGGATATATCTGTTATGGTTCCAGATATTACTGAGTGCAAGTTGGTTATTCTTTTCATTGACGGATTGTCAGATCAACTTCGCAGATGGGTGAAGGGTTTTGACCCTACTACACTTCAGGAGGCCATGAAGAAGGCCTGGGACATGGAATCATTAGTATGGAGGAATAAATTTCAATCCAAAGGATTTCAGCCAAGGAAAGATAAGGAGAGGGATAGGAGACCATTTCAGAGAGATGCAGGACAACAGCATAAGAGTTCTTCTAGATTGGACAGCAATCAGCTGAATGATTTGAGGAGAAAGAAACTCTGTTTTCATTGTCAAGAGCCTTGGGATCCCACACACAAGTGTGTTGCCCAAGGAAAAGCCAAACAGTTAGAGGACTTTTCAGCCGACGAGTCTATTGATGGGGAACCCTACTTGGATTACCATTCAGAGGCTGAGGGTGGAGAATCAGAGGGCTCAGGGGAAGCATCAAATAGAGAGGATGATCTAGCTCGACCCATAGCCCATATCACGAGTATTCAGAAGGAAGGATCATTCAGAATTAGAGGGGTACTGAGCAGGCAGCGATGTATTGCCTTACTTGACACAGGTGCCACTCATAACTTCATAGACGAGGGCTTGGTCGCCAAGAGAGGGCTGAAAACTGAGGAATTTGAGGGCTTTAAGGTGAAGGTTGTGGATGGTTTTGTACTTACCTGCACTAGGAGGATACCCAATCTGTCAATCCAACTAAAAGATACACTTGCCAATCAGAGTTTTATGTTGTCGATATGGGTGAGATGGATGTTGTGTTGGGTATGAAGTGGTTGAATGATATTGAGGAGTTCACTCTCAACTTGCGGACAATGGAAATGAAGTTTGAGGTGGATGGAGTTAGACATGTACTCAGAGGCATTTCAGATGGTGGATTGAGAGTTATTTCTCTCAATTAGATGGAGCGATTGATTCATCATGATTAGGTGGAGTGGGCAGCCGAGGTTATGGTGATGCCTGTAGTAGATCAGCAGAAGCATGTGTATCCTCCTGACATACAGTCTATACTTACTAAACACACCAAAGTGTTTAGTGATATTCCACTAGGTAAACCTCTTGATAGGGGTTTTGAGCATGTGATCGAGTTGGAGGAGGGTGCTAAGCTAGTAATCACGACACCTTACAGGCACCCAAAGAGGTATAAGGATGAGATCGAGAAGGCTATCAAAGAGCTCGAGATGGGACACATCAGGCCTAGTAAGAGTCCATTTGCATCATCCATGGTATTGGTAAAGAAGAAGGATGGGACTCTCAGAATGTGTATCGATTACAGGGAACTCAATAAGAAAACAATCAAGAATAGGTACTTGATTCCTAGAATCGATGAGCTGATTGATGAGTTGCACAGGGCCTGTTACTTCTCCAAGATTGATTTGAGATCTGGTTACCATCAGATACGGGTCAGAGATGAGGATGTGGAGAAGACAACATTCAGGTGTCATTATGGGCACTTTGAGTTCCTGGTCATGCCATTCAATTTGACCAATGCACCAGCTACCTTCCAGTCCAATATGAACAAGGTGTTTAGAGAGTAGTTGAGGAGATTTGTGTTGATTTTCTTTGATGATATACTAATTTACAGTAGGACATGGGAAGAGCATCTAAAACACATTGACATTGTGTTGAGCATCTTAGAGGGTGAGTCGTTGTATGCCAAAATGTCAAAGTGTGAGTTTGGGATGTCTGAGTTGCTATACTTGGGTCATATCATCAGTGCTGGTAGTGTGAAGGTAGACCCAGAAAAGATTCAGGCAATTGTGGATTGGCCACCACCAAAAAATCTCTCATATCTTAAGGGATTTCTTGGCCTATATGGATATTATTGCAGGTTTGTGAAGGGGTTCTCTCAATCAGCTACTCCCCTTACTGATTTGACTCATAAGGATGCTTTCAGTTGGTCAGATAAGGCATAGGAGTGTTTTGACAGGTTCAAATAGATCATGAGTACTTGCCCTATGTTAGCTATTCCAGATTTCAGCAAGCCCTTCGAGCTATAGTGTGATGCCTCGGGTGTAGGCATTGGTGTGGTAATCATGCAGGATAAACACCCCATTGCATTTGAAAGTAGGAAGTTGAGGGGTGTGGAGAGGAGTTACAACATATATGATAAGGAGATGCTAGCCATCATGCATGCATTGGGTAAGTTTAGACAGTACCTGGTGGGCAGCAAATTTGTGGTTAAGACGGATCACAACAGTTTGAAGCATTTCCTTGGGCAGAAGGATTTGAGTGAGAGGCAACAGAAGTGGGTCAGCAAGTTACAAGCGTACGACTTTGACATTGTTTATGTCAAGGGAAAGAAGAATGTTGTTGCTGACACATTATCCAGGAGGCCTCACTTGTGTGCACTAGGTGCTATTGCTGATGATTGGAGAGAGTTGATTTCAGCAGAGTATGCCAAGGATGAGTGGGCTACTGGAGTGATTGATGGCACCATCAAAGATGACAGGTACATCATGGTAAATGATTTGATCATTTACAAGGACAGGATCTTCTTGGTGTCGGGTTCATAGATGAAGCAAAAAGTTTTGAGGGCATTTCATGACTTGCCTATGGCAGGACATCTGGGATACTTCAAAACTTATAGATAGGTCAGAGAGAGGTTCACCTGGAAGGGCCTCAAGATTGAGGTGATGCAGTATGTAAGAGAGTGCCCAATATGTCAGCAAAACAAGAAAAAGCACTCACTTCCAGGAGGTTTATTGCAGCCCCTACCCATTCCTGATAGGAAGTGGGACAGCATTTCTATGGACTTTATCACAGGGTTACCTAGAGTCCAAGGCAGGGATTGCATTTATGTGGTGGTGGATAGATTGATGAAGTATTCACACTTCTTTGCTATTCCTACCACTCACATTGTAGCTCAGGTTGCAGAGTTGTTCTTTCGTGAGGTATTTCGACTTCATGGGTTGCCTAGGAGTATTGTCAGTGACAGGGACAGTAGGTTCCTTAGTAATTTTTGGCAGGAGCTCTTCAGGTCGTCAGGGACAGAGCTTACACTCAGTACAAGTTATCACTCCCAGACTAATGGTCAGATAGAGATATTGAATAAGTGGGTGGAAGGATACCTCCGAGACTATGTTTCAGGGTAGCAAAAGGCATGGGTTAAGTGGCTTCACATGGGAGAGTATTGCTACAATTCCACTTACCACATGTCCATTCAGATGTCACCCTTCATGGCATTATATGGTTATGAGGCACCGAGCTTTGTTTATTTACTGTTTGGTGATAGCAAGGTGTTGAAGGCCAAAGACTTCCTTCAAGAGAGTCAGGATATCATGAGGGCATTGAAGGAAAACATACAGAAGGCTCAAAATCAGCAGAAGTAGTATGTAGATCAGCAGAGAACTGAGCGATCATTTAAGGTTGGTGACATGGTTTACCTCATGTTGCAGCCTTATAGGCAATCTACTCTTAAGAAGAGTGGAGCGGAGAAGTTGAACCATGGTACTATGGACCTTTTAGGGTCTCCAAGAGGAATGGTGAAGTGGCTTATGAGTTAGAGTTACCAACAGGGAGCAGGGTACATAATGTGTTCCACGTTTCTTGCCTCAAGAAGGCACTGGGGCACAATGTGACCTTCAATGGAGTTGCCTCCTGATGAAGAGGGGAGGTTGATATTGGTACCTGAGGCAATCATTGACACCAGGGATCACAATTTGAGGAGGAGGATTATCAGAGAGTACCTGGTCAAATGGAAAAATCTACCAATTAAGGATGCTACGTGGGAGAACGAGTGGATTTTGGAGCATCCTGAGCTGAGATTGCTTGAGGCAAGCAATCTTAGGGAGGGCAGACTATAATGTCCCCTTCTCGACACATGGTTAGTCCATCATGGAGTTCCCGTGGGCTAACAGTTTGGTTAGGGAGCTGTGGTTAGTTGGCTCTGGAGATCCTTGTCAGTGGGAGAGTTGGTTCGCATTCAGAGGATCCAGTTGGCACCCTCGTGGTTGGTTCAGTGGGATCTTGGTCGTTACTATTTTTAGTAAGTTTAGGTACTATGTTGGTTCAGGATTTTCAGAGTTGGATCAGATGCATTTCGTCGAGACCTTTCTGGCGAGCTAAAGATCAGCGAATTCTGACACCGTCTTCATACTTATTTTAAAGTCCGAAGATCTATTAATTTATATTATCATGAACTTTATTATATTTAGCCAAGAAAAGTGAAATTAATGAAATGGAGACATAAAGTGAAAGTAAATTATTTTTCTCCATCCCTAGGAGACATAAAGTGAAATTAAATGTTATTTTCCCTCCTAATTGCCCAACGCCTATCTTGGAGGAAGATAAAAAGGTCATTTAGAGCTCATTCGGGATGATGCTATGTTTTGATATTGTGTATGAGAGCTCTGCTAGGGTTTGGAGTTGGAGACTTTGTATCAGGCTATTAGAGACAGAAACCTCCATTAGTGACGGTATCCCACAGGTGTGCAATACCACCCAATGGTGCCATTGACAGTGGATGTATTCAGCATTCACAAATGTGCTGATAATGGAGATATTTGAAGAGTTGCTGAGCTGAATGTGATATTCTTTATGATATTGTCATTTGCTGATTAAGAAGGGCTGTGTAGGCAGATTTCAGAGTGTTTGTGGTATTTTTTTACTACTGATATACACTTCCAACGATGGCCATACAGATCCAAGCATGAAGTTGGGAGTTTTGAGCTTCATTTCTCTTTGTGGGCAGCTTCTATTTTGCATTGTATGAGGTGGCTAGGGCCTCCTGTATTGCTGCTATTAATATAGGCATGATATTTTCTATTCCTTGGAGTTTGGAGTGATTCTGGCTATGCCCATTTGCTGGTCCGGCTACAGCAGAAATATCAAAGTGTAAAACTTGACATGGGTATGTAACGATAATTAATATTTGTGGATTTGATGATCTAGGTCATTGTTTGTTTGTACAAATTCATTGTACTTTTTCTGGGTTTTCTATATATGCTCTATATTGTATGCTACAGAAACACAACTGCAGGAAAACTAAAAATTCCTTCTACATTCTTCTGTCTAGTCTGAAAGATCACAATAAAAATTAATAAAAATCACACATAAAAGATCTTTAAAAATATACAAAAAAGTACGACACATTACACCTTGTCAATTCAGTGATGCATATAGATGGACCAGAAAATGTAAAGAATGTGCATTATTTGATGGGAAACAAAGACTGATAGCTCTTCCCCTTCATCCAATCAAAACAAATCAACCTTTTACTCAATGGGGTTTAGACTTCATTGGAGTAAATAATCCACCTTTTAGTGCAGGTCATAAGTGGATTCTCATAACCATTGATTATTTCACTAGGTGGACAGAGGCACTTGCATTGAGAGATACCACAAAAGCATCTATTGTGGACTTCCTTGAGGGTATAACCACAAGGTTTGGTGTGCCATCCACCATCATTTTTGATAATGCCAAGACCTTTATAGGCACAAAAGTTAGTGAATGGGGATTGAACTATGGAGTCTACATGAAAACTTCATCCAATTATTAACCACAAGGAAATGGCTTGGCTAAGTCCACCAACAAAAACTTGATCAGAATCATCAAGAAAATAGTGGAGGATAATCAAAGAACTTGGCACTCTAAGTTAAAGATTGCTCTTTGGGCTGATAGAATCACTCCCAAGAGAGCCATAGGCAATTCCCCTTTCATGCTTGTTTATGGAAGGGAAGCAAGGGTTGCAATATCATTGGATTTGCCTTCTCTTGAGTTGGCAAAGTCGTTGGAACTAATGGAGAATGATGCCATGATAGTCAGACTTGTAGACCTATTGGAACTTGAAGAGAAAAGGGATGCTGCTATGAAGACCCTTGAAGCTCACCAAGATCAAGTCAAGAGGACTTTTAACAAAAAATCTACTAACACAACATTCGGTGAAGGAGATATAGTGCTAAAATGGGATGCAGATAGGGCCAAAGATAGAAGACATTCAAAGTTTGATGCCATGTGGAGTGGCTCTTATATCATTACTAGTTGCAAACAGGCCAATGTATTCCAACTTTCTAGGTTGAATGGAGAGGTTCTAAAAATCCCAGTTAATGGGATTCATCTCAAACCTTGCTTTTAGCATAGTTGTGAGATCTTGTAAATAGGCTAGGTGTCTTCTTTCAATAACTTCCCTTGCATTCTACTGTATTCTCATTGGGAGCATACATGCTTGCTTGTTGCTTTGTTTTTTCCTAGTAGTGTGCCTAGTTGTTCTAGCTCCTCTATTCTTGTTGCAGTCTCATTTGACCCCATGCCCAATGGATTGATAAGGCCACTAGTTTCCATGTGTTTAGGTAGGAAAACAACCCCTTAGGGGTCACCAAAATGTTGGCCTATTTAGCTTCCTAGCCAAATAGCCCAAACCCTTAAAACCCTAAGTGTTTCCTTCCCCTTAAACCCCTAGGTTTCACGGTCATCTTCCTTCATGTTTTAATTCATTGTTGATTGCCTAGCCTAGGTTTCTGATGACTTAAGTTATAACTTTGAGTCCTTTATGTCGTGAAGTGATTGGCCCCACATCCTAGGGTTACCTTTTATCACCTATCAGCATCAATTCTTAAGTCTTAAGTCCCTCTGGGCTCGCAGTGCCATGTGGCAGTTTTTCGTGAGCCTGCAGCCTACTTATGTTGATGTCACATCCCTTCTGCGTGGCTGCAAAAGGACGACACCTATAAAGTATGTCGAAGCCTCAGTAAGATCACACCATGTGTCAAAGAAAGGAAGGATTACGGTGGGGCTGATTATCAGATGGTAGCACAAGCCCGCAAAAGAATCTTGGCACAGGGAAAGATCCTTTGCGTTGCCACAAGATCATGACATGTGGCTGGAGGGCTTAGCGTGCTTCCATGGATCTAAATGAATATGGCCCATTTCCTTCTATGTGGCTCCAAAATGAAGACACATGTCAAGTGCATCGAAGGTGGGCTACACCATTAAAGATCTTTAACTCCACTGGATGGTCGCACACTGTCACAGATGACTCTTTCCTGCAAGGAAGATTCTGTGCGCAACCACGAGATTTTGCCAAGTGGCATGCCAACATCTTCTCCGCAGGATCCATTGGGTGGGGCCGAATCTTGAGGATGTAATGGCAACACAATGTCACAAATGAATCTGGTCTACATGAAAGATTCTCCACGTGACTATAAGATGTTAACATGTGGTGGGCTTGCATTCTCTGTTCAGTGTCTTCGGTGGGCCCTTATCCGATGGTGGCTATTAAAATAAGAAGACTTGCCTATTCAGATTACACCATGTATGATGAATCTTAGGCCTCATCGAATAGTTAAAAGGGAAAGTATTATATGTCACACAGATCTAGGCTATCAATCTTCAATCCATTTGTCCATCCGACGGCTCCAATTCAAATTCAGATATTTTCAAACTTCTTGGTGGCACCAAAGCATTCAATCAAGTTGGTGGGATTTGTAGAGGTTGATTATTCAAAAGAATCAACTTGGGCCAATGAGGATGGGGATGTAGAGACTCAAGGGCTAAAATTTAAAGTGTTATAAAAGTTGCCCCTCCCTACCAACTCAACATTCAATTTTTGTGGCTGAGGCTAATGAGGGTAGATGAAATGGTGAACCCTTCAATGCTAGGGTATAGATGTAGATACAAGGTCAATTCAGTAGTAAAAGATAAAGACTTTCTACATCTCCTCATCAATACATATTCCATTCATTTACACAAGCAACCTATTTGTAGGCTTGCAGGCTTGATAGGGGTATAGGCTCCACCTGAATTTGCAGGGGTTTTTGAGCAAAATTCAATGTAGCATGGTTGACGTCCTTTCTTGTTGAATTCCCCTTCTTCACCCTAGGTGCTACAGTAGAGTGCTGAAATGTTATATATACATGTCTCAAAGATGTATTCAAGGTTGGCTATTCTTGTGGGCTACTACAAAATAGAGAACTTTTGTAACCGGACCTCTGTAATACAATTACAGGAACTACTAGATATGATGGACTGTGCTCTTTTGCTGAGCCTCTCATGTCTCTAGTCTTGTTCAATAATGAATGTAATTGATTATTCTATGTCTATTCTCTGTGCATCATTCTCTCTTTTGTAATAGTTATTTGACCTCTATAATCAATATAATCTGTTATTTTACCTCTTTCTTTTGATTTTAACACTATGTCTACTCCTTGGATTAATGTGAGTTGTGTATTGTGGGCAAAACTGTCCCTTTCATTTCTCTATTTTTCTATCCTGACCTATAATACAATCAATATGAGCTTGTGTAAGTCCTCCCAGCTATGAGATTATTGCTATGTTGAGTCAGTTGCAACCAACCTATCTAATCTAGTGTGTCACCCTCTTCCCATTGAGTTTCTTCCTAACCCTTTTCCCCTGCAGTATTAGTACTAGGTTTAGTTAGTTTTCTCTGAGCATTAGGCTTAGAATGAGGAATCAACCTTCTCTAGAGGTTTGATCTCCACTTGTAAGGTCCCACACCTTGAGATCATTCCCATTGTGTCATTAGAATGCTTGGACTCTCTCCAAGCTGGGTGCAATTCTATGTGACAACATGACCTATCAGGTAAGTATTTCTAAGCCTTTTCTCTCTTATGTTGTGATTCCCATGTGATGTGTTATGTATTGTTTAGGCCTCCTAGGATGACCATTGATTCTCTTGTAAGGTCAAGGAAACCAGGAGACCACCTCTGTTGTGACCCTTCTTCTATTTGTATCATCATTCTTTTATATTGCCTCCCTTCTATTTGCATCATTGTGTGTTGTGTCTTATGGACATAGCGTTGTGGTTGGTGACTTGGGGACACCCTCCTACATGATTGTCCCTAAGGCACTTGTCTCTCCCCTCTTAATTAATTGTTTACCTTCTTCTAGTGGTTCTATCTAGCTGATAGATGACGAAAAACATATAATACTGATACAGACTTGGTGTCCCTTTAGTGTAATGTCCTCATTTTTGAGTCCTATTGCAACACAATTGGAGCTAACTTTCTTGGTTAGTGACAGCCTAATCAGATGAGTATTTTGATGTCACCAATGTATTCAGGTGATCTAGTGGAGCTATATGACACTTTCTGGAGGGATTTTAGACAACTTGTTTGTACTTACTATTTATAGTAAGTGCTTGTACGATGACAATCTTTCTGGGTTTTTCTGGGGTTCTCTTTGGTCCTTGGAGAACACTGCTATTTTTAGTAAGTATCAGTTTGGCACTATTTTGGTGACTTGGCAGTCATCTGATGGCTATCCTAGATGTTGCATTGAGCTTAGTGATATCAGATGGTTTGTGGATCGAGTTGGCACCCTCTGTGTTGGTTCAGTTTTCTTATGGCTGTTACTATTTTTAGTAAGTTCAGGTTCAGTGTCAGATCAAGTTTTTAGAGTGGGGTTGGATTCATTTCGTTGAGACCATTCCAACGAGCTATAGATCTTTGCATTCTAACATCATCTTGATAATATTTTAAAGTCCAAAAGTTATATTATTTTATTTAAATGGGACTTTATAAAGATTAACCGCAAAGTGACTTTATGAACTGAAATATTTAAAAAGGTCACTATATGTCTTGGGTGCCCATCTTAAGGAAATAATAAAGTGTTTTAAAATGATATTTTTCCCTCTCAAAAGTGAATGCCCCCCTTGAGGTGTTATAAAAGTGGAAAAGAGCTCTCATTTGGGATATGCTTGCATAATTGTTTTTTTCTCGCTTATTGAGATATTCCTTGTGTGGGTTTGGAGCTTGGCTCTAGGGTTTGGTATTATCTTGCTGAGATGAAAACCTTTACAAGATAGTGTTGTTCTTGGCTTCTGGGGATGAAAACCTCCATTAGAAAATACTATATTGGTAGATGCATCCAATATTCGCATTTGGTGCTTCATCGAGATTCATTGATTAAGGTTTTTGAAGGAGTTAATCGAAGATAAATTTAGTAGTTTATGTGCAGCTGAAGATATGGGATTCAAGGTAGATTTATTGTGATTAAAGTGTACTTTGCTACTATGTTTACTCATCTTGTTGGCCATACCTTCTTGCAGCCAGGTCGTACCTATTTGGAGGGTTGTTTGGTATCATTTCATGCACATTTCACAGTCTACCTTGGTCGCCCAACCCCATTCTGTTGTTAAGATTAGACTTGAATGCAGAGGTTTCATTGTTGTTTTCTGCTGATACATCTTTCCTTGAGGTCATACATCCTTGCCTGGGGAACGTGAGGCTCATAGTGGTTCATTCTCTTGGGTTTGTAGCAGTTGTATCCCTTATTTTGGAAGCGTCTGGGGTCTTTAGACCTGAACATTGCATTGTATATTCATTTTCCAACATTTGTAATGCATTTGGAGTGTTTCTGGCTATACCCATTGCTATTCCGGCAACAACATAAAAATGAAGTTGCATTTCTGAACATGGGTATGTGATAGTAATTAGTTTTTGGTCATTTTACCATCTGGGTATCTATTATTTTCTTCATATCTGTTGTATATTTTTTGGGTTTCCATTCTATGCTATATATTGTATGATCCGGCAACACACATTTGTAGGAAAACTGAAAACCCCTTCTACATCTTCTTTTTAGTCTATAAGAACACCTCAGAAAAATAAAATAACACATAAAAAGATCTTTAAAAATATACAAATAGGTACAGCACATTACAGTGGTATCAAAGATAAAGATCTTGCCATCCTTGCAGATGAAAATATGAGACACACAACTTAGCTTTGCTTGTGAGTGATCAGTACTTGCATGAATGTTCAAAGTTGGGTTGTTGATAGGTTTTGAATAGTGAATGTGAGATCATGGCATCTCTCATGAAGGGTGATCTTTGTGAAATACTTTTTGATGCAGGGTTGAAACTAAAATTATTGCCATGGACATATGAGAGACTTCTCAACACTTTGGAAGAAATTGAGAAATATTTATCTAAAATCCCTTAGACACCTTCTGAATCAATGCAGATGGCTTTGGTTTCTTCAAAGAATTCATTATGTAAGCCTGAGTTGTTGAGGCATCCAGACAAGGAGGTATAAAGATTGGTGGTTATCACATGCATCAGTGAAGTCATGAGAATTTCAACTCCTGAAGTAGCTTAAAATGATGACGTAATGAAGGAGATGTTACAACTGATTATTTAAAACTTTCATGGGCTAGGTGATACCAGAAGCTTATCTTTTAAAAAGATTGCTAGTGTTAGAGATTATGGCTCAGGTCAGGTCACGGGTCTTTTTGATTGACCTCAAGTGTGATGGTTTAATTCTCAAAATGTTTCATTGTTTCATTGATAAAATTAGAAAACATCATGTAGATGGTGTTAAAGCAGCAATGCAAAACATCTTGTCTCTGATTTTAGATGAAGATGATGATATCTCCAAGTTGTTATTATCTAACTTGCTAAGTATTTGGAGAAGGGAACAACATGTTTCACCAGAGGCACATTGGTTTTCTAAGACAGTGATTGAGCATAGAATTGAGAAAATTAAAAAACATTTGAAAAAAGATAAATCTATTGCTTATGGTTTACAAGTTGCAAAGATTCCTATAATGAGCAAGAACCAAATGAGAAGACAAGGCCTATGCTTCTCTTACAAAGAATTTCAGGAGCCTAACCACCAATGCATGAATAAAAGGGAATCACAAAGTGACTATGGTTTGACAAATGAAGTTGCTTTCAGCACTCAAGAGGTTGTTATCAGCCCTGATAACAATTCTAATTTTTATGACAGCAGTCAATTTTTTGAGTGTAGTCACATGATTTAAATTTTATGGCACATGAGGAAAATGTTGTAGGAGAGACTTCTAGTGTTGGCACACAAGATATGGGTGTTAAACATGAGGAAAGCAAGGTGAATACAAGCCATAATAGTTCTGATTTTTGTGACAATAGTTTGAACTATTTGCATCAACGTGAGGTTACTGCCAGTACACAAGAGAATGATGGTGGTTTGAAGTCACCTTGTGTAGACACTCAATTTTTAGGTGACATTAATGCAATAGGTGTTGTGGATTCAAGCCATAACAAGTTTGATTTTGTAAATCAGACCTTGGGAGCTATGAACAAATTAGAAAAGTTACTTGTTGGTGATGGGTCCTAGGATATCTCCTTGGTTGAACATGTATCTACTTTGGAGGAAGTAGTGTGCATCGATATTGGCAAATTAGTAGCCTCTAGCATGCCATTTGAGCCATCCATAGAGGTTCATAACATTAGCACACTTAATGAGGATCTGTACAAAGTGGATAGCACACATGAGGATGCTTACCAATCGGTGAGTGATGATGATTCAACCTCTTACCATAGTGTAGATTACACATTTGGAAATTCGTGTGGAGATAATTTATCAAAGGGGTCTAATCATTTGGTAGGGCAATTGAAGGTGAATGAGGGCATGATTGCTTCAACCCTAGAACACTTTGATGTTGCTCAGTAGTTGGTGAGACTATTGTTGGACTCTAGGTATATATGAGCACCTTGATAGTGGAATTTCCCTTGCTAAGTTTCAGGCACTTAGAGATGCAGTTGGGATCATGAAGAATAATTACCTATAGCTATTATCAGATAGAGATCATCTTCTCAGGATCGATGGTATCTATTATGATGCTCTAAAGGGAAAGGAAGAGCAGGTTGATGAGCTCACCTATGAGATTGAGGTCACCATGGACTCATTGAAGAGTGCTCAAATAACCCTTCAAGATTCAGAGATATGGATAGATGAGCTCACCATGGAGTTGAGCTTAGTGCAGTCTTCATCTCTAGTAGTCACAGTCCCCATATATATCACCATTTCTGGTGATGAGCATATACCCATAGATAGAGGTAAGGAGTACATTGTGGATATGGCTACACCCATTACAGTTGTAGATGCAAGTGATATAGATGGGATGGGTGTTTTGGTTGAGAGTAGTAGAGAACCAGATGTTGCATCAGGGGTCTCTGAGGATAGTCCCATGACAGGTGATGCAAAGCAGGTTATAGATAGCTCACACAATGAGTTGGTGGTTTCTTTAGAGAATGGTGTGACGGGTCACCACACTACTCCATCATTTTCTTAGGAGATGTGGAGGGCATCAGTCAGTGGGGAGATTGGCTCTCATGATGATTTGTTTCCCTCTCCTAGAAGCAAATTAGAGATTACATCCCATAAACTAATTTTGATCAACAACTTATTGAGCTACAGGGATGAAGAGATCAGTTGAAGGTTACTGAGGATAAGGTTGTTCAAACCTTAACTCATATTGATAGTACCCACAAGTTTGTGGATGAAAGGAAGCTAGGTGTGCAGAAATTACTTCCTACACTAATCTAAAGAGGGGAGATGAGTGCAAATTCTTTTTAACCTTTACAATTTCAATGTTATTAACCCAACAATGGAGATATTGCAGCAATACACATACACACGTAAAGTAGACAGAAGAGAGAGATAATATATACATGGGGAAAACCCTTACGAGTGAAAAACCCCACACTCCAAAACATAGCTCAAATGTATTACAGTAAACAATCAAGGTTACAATATAGTTATAGATCCAATTCTCTTGCAAGAGTCTTTGACACTTGTATCTGGATATATTCCAGCAACATAACAGTACCTATCAATCACATACTACATCTCCTATCCAAGTACCTGTTTAAATAGAAGTTACAAGGCAAAAATGGACCTTTCTTGGAATGGGCATCCAACTTGGCCTCATGGCCCAAAACCCACACCTAGGGACACTTGTCACATCACCCCATCCCAAAGAGGTCACCTATTCCCAAGTTGGGCAATGATAGATGCTCTTACACATCTTACGACTGTCATATAATTTGTCATAACTACCTAAAATAGCATATTCTACTTACAACACATCATCACCCTCCTTGGGGCACCCAAAGATTCCTTCTTCCAAGATGCCTTGCGACAAATGTCTTCACCTGTCATAGAACCGTCCATTTACGACTATTATGCATCATAGATTCTGTCATAGGAACCTGTCATAACCGTTTCAGTCAAGATTCACTTACACACTAGTCAAAGTGCCGACACATGGAAAAATACCTATACCACTAAGTGGGACACCTATCTCCTCATGTGAGGACAAAAATACATGTGGTCACCTTCCATGTAGGATGGCACATCACCGTGCCAACTCCCACAAGATGACGAAACAAGACTTGCATCCAAAATATAGTAATAGGCAATAAATAAATACATACAATTAATTAATATAGGGAATTACCAAGGTTGAGACACCTTAATACCAAACATTCTCCCACTTGTTGAACACCTTGTAAGAGCCACTGAAAACATTTGACAGGATTTAATTGCTATATGCAAAGAGGCCCATAGACTCCGAACACCATCTGAACTTCTCTATGCCCACTGGTTTCGTTAATGCATCTGCAAAATTCTTCAAAGTTTCTACCTTCTCATCCTCTACCATGTCTTGCATGAAGTGAAACTGTACATCAATATGCTTTGTTTTGGCATGGAAAGTTGGATTCTTTGCTAGGTAAATCACACTCTGACTGTCACAACAGATCATAATCTATCCTGTATCAATACCAATATCTGAACACAATCTCTTAAGCCAAATGGCTTCCTTGCAAGAATGAGTTTCTGCCATATACTTAGCTTCTATCATGGACAAAGTGACCACAGGTTTCCGCTTACTCATCCAACTAATTGCATCACCAAACATAGTTAACACATAAGCACCGATGGACCTCTTGCTGTCAATGTCACTTGTCCAATCAGAATCTGCAAATACAAACAGAATGTGGAGGTCCTATAGGATTACCATGATATCATATGGAATACTCAGAAGTACCCCTCAAATATCTGAACACTCTCTTTACTGCATTCTAATGTAGTCCAAGATTAGCCATAAATCAACTAAGGACTCCCACTACTTGGGCAATGTCTGGTCTTGTGCAGCCCATGGCATACATCAAACTACCAACAACACTAGCATAAGGTACTCTGCTCATGTCCTCCACCTTAGAAGGAGATTTTGGACAATCATTAACAGATAACTTTGTCTCCAATGAAACAGGAACACAGAATGGTCTACAATTTGCCATGCTGAACCTATCCAACACGGTCTTCACATACTTACTCTGGCTTAACTAAAGTTTTATGTTAGCTCCGTCCCTTTTGATTTCCATTCCCAAAATGTACCTAGCTGCCCCTAATTTTTCATTTCAAACCGTACTGACAACTGAGACTTCAAATCAGAAATCATATTCTCACCATTCCCAATTAACAACATATCATCAACATAGAATGCAATAATGAGAATGTGATCATTGTCAAATTTGTAATACACACAATGATCTAATTTTGATCTCAGAAATCCAATCAACAACACAAAGGCATCAAATTTCATATATCACATCCTAGGAGATTGCTTCAAACCATACAAAGACTTCTTCAGTTTGCAAACCAAATTTTCTTTACCTTTCTCTATGTAATGCTCTGGCTGTGACATGTAAATATCTTCCTCCAAATTGTTGGGATAAGGTGCCATTAACCTTGTAAATTCGAATATTGTATTTATTCCATGTATTATATGTAATTTGTAATTATCCATGAGGAGATGTACTAGTTTCACTGGCAGGGGTAATTTCAGAGTAACTAGAGGTAATTACAGAGTAACTGAAGGGAAGTACGAAGTGACTTTTAGTATTGGCAAATGTAAAAACTCAAAGTAAATGAGGGTAGGCATGCTCCCTTGAGGAATATACTATTTTTGGCACATATGACAATTGTCATAATGTTTGGTAAGTGAATCTATGACAGCTGCAAGTTGTCATAAGATTATGAGATTCTATGATGCATATGACGGATATATTAGTTGTATATTTGTTATATTTAGCTCAAGGTTCCTATCTTCGGAAAATACTTTTTTTTTCAATCTATGGCAGTTATGATACATCATAAGATGTTGTAAGAGGCTAGATTTAATTATGGGCCCCTAGCCTTTGCATGGCTATTTTTGGACAAGTGTAAGATGCTTGTAAGATGGTAATTAATGTTTACAAGTTGGAGAATCTTAGGAGAGAGAAGGTGAATGCCTAGGATGAGTTTGAAAATCTTTCTATAAGTATTTGCCATGTATTTGTTGCTGCAATACAGATTTTAGGTACTCAGGTACTATCAGAATGCTATCAAATTAAAGACTTGTGGAGAGACTTTTGTAGTTGATGTATTGTACAATCTTGTTGAGATTAATACAAACTTGTACCTCTTTCATGGTAGAGTTTTTTACCCTCTTTTCTCCACATAAACACTATGTCATTGTGTTTAGTTCTTCATGTTTGACATCTTTTCTATAGTGGGTTTTATGTTTTGTTACAATCTCCATTGTTCAAGCACATTTAAAGATTGCTGAAATTTATATTGAATCAGATTTTCATTGAAGTAGTGTTGCTTTCATTTCTAACACAAATCACCATGAAGGAAAGTTGTTTTCACATCCATCTGCTCCACCTCTAAGTCATAAGCTACTGCAAGAGATAACAAGAATGGAATAGATGTCATTTTTGCAACGGGAAAGAAAATTTCACCATAATCAATTCCCTCCACTTGTGAGTACCCCTTCGCAACCAATCTGGTCTTGTACTTTTCAATACTGCCATCTGCATTGAATTTCTTCTTGAACACCCATTTGCATCCAATAGGCTTCCATCCTTTAGGCAAAGGTACCAAGTCCCAAGTTTTATTCTTCTCCAAAGAAACCATCTCATCTTCCATGGCCTCCTTCTAGGAACTTGCATCTTTCATGCCCATAGCCTCTATCACAGTTCTAGGCTCATCAGTGTTAGTAAGGCAAAAGCACAACTAGATTCAAGCAATGAATAACCAAACCTATCAAGTTGCTTTCCTATTCATGTAGACCTCCTCAAAGGCTGAGGTTAAGGTTCTACTTCTTCTTCTGAGCTTTTAGATCTGCTAGAGCTCTCCTCATCATTAGGTCTCACAGGGTCTGTCAGTTCAGTATTCTTAGGGGTAGAAGGAAACTGAACCACATCCTCTTTCTTTTTTATTTCTTCTAGTTGTAGATCAACAGAAGAAGGTGTTAGCTCTTTGAAAATAAGACTTTTGCTATACAACACTTTTTCGGCCACAGGATCCCGAAGCTTGTACCTAATGAGTGCCAAGTAGCACCCATGAAATACAATTTTTTTACCCCTTTTTTCCTTCCTTCATATTCCATTGTCCTGATGACCACACCAAAATAGATTAACAATATTGTTCTAATCATAATTAATAAGAGATGAATTACTTAAAGTCATGATTTTTGATTGAGGGACTAATGTGCACTGAATTAATGGAAATATGCAGAATTTATCTCTTTGAATCGATAGGTGCAGATGTTCAAGAAAAGACAATTTTGGTCATCTTCGGAGGTGGTCCTAATAATCTTCAAAACTGACAAATGGATCCTGCACTAGTCTCCAATATTTTCCAATATAATTGGAGAGATTTTTAAGATAAAGGGGGAGAATCATCTCTAGAGTTGGACTGAAGTCAAAAGCATATCTCCCGAGCTGAACAAAAGGAAGTAAAGTATATCTCTGGGGTTGATCAGAAGGTCGTAAAGCATATCTCTGGACCTACAAATAGAAGTACACACCTCCAGAGTCTCCTCAACATAGATGTAGTGATACAGAGGCACCCACACTATAACCTTACAATACAGCATGGATGTCTGCAGCCCATCATCATCATCATCATCATCACCATCATCATCATATTTTGCTTAACACTGTCAGCATCATCATCATATCTCACCTGCCGACCGATATCCTCCTGATGACAAGCCCTCGCCCGTTCGCATGTCAACAGCATCACCTTATTCGATTATCGACAGCATCATCATGTTCGACCAGCGCAAACATCCTCCTGACATCCACTGTTCACTTCAGCGACAACTTCCGTCTTCACTATCTTCAGCATCATGATATTCAACATCATGATAATCAACAGGATAAAGAACATCCGGTTCCTTCCATTTATCCTGATGATGACGAACCTTAACTCCTCACACCTTCCCTTTGATGCTGACGTCACCCGATATCCTGATGACGTATATCCTGATGACGATGACATCACCCGCAGCTCCTCAATATCCTGCTGCTCTGAAATATCCTGATGACGTATATCCTGATGATGATGACGTCATATCCTGCTGTTGGCCAAACTTAGCTTTTTCAGCCCGCGATCAACCCGATCTTCAACCTGATGCTGACGCACCCCTCCTCGGCTCTCCTGATGATGATCACCCCGACACACATTCACTTCATGCACTCAACTGCATCATGTCGATCTCCTCCACTTATCCGAATGACGATGCCCAAAGCGACTGCAGGATATTCACCAAATTATCCTGATGATGCTGTTTAGATGAACTTTCAGCCTTAGCGGATTTGCACTGTTCTGATCCGCCGAACCTCCTGGGATGACTCGATCCACTTCCAGGGTGATCTTCCACACTTTATCAACTCGACCTAGCACATGCCCATGCTAGGGTCTTCAACACCTTTCAGCCGCGATCCTACACACCTGCATGCGAACAAACAAACTAACGCCTACCCTACTGTATATAACCATTCCACCGATCAGACGAATCAACCGGTGGAATGGATCAGCAAATCCATGAAACCACCAAACCAGCAAATCGATTACACAAAGGCGATCAAACAGAAGATGAAAACAGGATCTTTATTGATTTCAAAGATGCAATACAATATACGGTTTCTCTCACAACACACTCTAACTCCTCTGCTCAATGCAATATACTATCGATCGATGATCTACAATCAACCGATCCGCCTGCTTAAATAGATTTTCCTACGAGTACTACTGACCCGACTCCAAGCGGCTGGGAACTCTCCAGGCGGCTGGGAGGTCCAACCGAACATACATCATGACAACTGTTCTAACAAACTACCTAAAAATAGTAAAAGCATGGTCAGCATGATCTTATCATGATCAGCATGACCTTATTACATGCATTGGTCTTATCAGACCTTCTTGAAAACATAAACAAGACCTAAAACAACTAACTACCTCATGAAGGCCAGCTGTCAGGTAGGTGCTCCTGCACCATACTCCCCAACAGAAAAGAACTCATGTCCCATGAGTTTAGTATGTGGAAGTCCTCCACCTTTACACTTTGCCTTTGCAATATTCTGACTTGTTCCAGCTTTGTCCTCTGCTGGCTCTTGGCTGCTCCAAGTCTTCTGAACTGTAACTTGCTTTCTGGCAAGGAAATCCTCATGCCTGTCAATGTAGGCCTTTCTCTCACATTCCCTGTGTTTGTCAGGTTGTCTGACCAGAACCTCTGTCTGAACTGCCTCTTGAACTTCTGAAATGTTCAACCCTATCTTCCTGTCAACCTTTATAGGACAAGCAATAGTCCCAACTATGACAACATCCTTGTCATTCCTCTCAACTGATGGCTGTGTGCAAACCTGTTTCTGCACCTGCTGCTGACCTCTGTCAGTCATAACTAAAACTTTCTTCAACCTATTGTCCTGAACAACTCCTTTTCCTGCAGTATCCTTATCTGCTTTTATGCCTGCTCCTATAGGCATCTGCATAGACTCCTTCTTTCCCATTAAAATGATTTGGGCTGCCTTCTGTACTGCAACATCTGCCTGCAATGGCATCAACTTCAGAGTCTTCCCATCTTTCTTGATGGTATAGGTATTAGCGTACCCATCATATAGTACCCTTCTGTCAAATTGCCATGGTCTACCCAACAATAGGTGACAACATTCCATGGGCAAAATATCACACAAAATTTTATCCTGATATGCTCCAATCTGAAAATCCACATATGCCTGTTCAGAGACAAAAAGTGATTGACTATCACTCACCCAAGATGCCTTGTAAGGGTGTTGATGTGGAATCCTTTCCAAATTCAGTTTATCCACCATTTCCTGAGATACCATGTTGTCTATTGAACCAGTATCAATGACAACCTTACATACTTTACCTTTGCTCTTACATATGGTCTTGAAAAGAGCTCTTCTTTGTGGGGATTCTTTGTCAGGTACCTTCATGGTAGTTGCTGTTCTTCTCATCAGCAGAGACTCTCCACTCTCTGGATATGCATAATTATCAGGCTCCTTATCCTTTTGATAAGTGTTTGAACTCTGCACACTTTGCTCTACTGTCTCTTCCTATACCAATTGTACTCTCTGGTCAGGTGTTCTATCATTTCTGGATGAGGAACCTTTGTTTTCTGGACATTTGAAAGATGGATGACCAAACTCGCCACAGGTGTAACATTTGCCTGAAAATGTAGTAGAACCTCTACCACCTCCAAATCTACCTCTATTACCTTTCCATCCACCTCTGAAATCAGACTGTCCCTGTCCTTTACCAATGTCTTCCTGACCCTCATTGGTTTGCTTTTGTGTAGGGGCTGATCCTCTTCCCCTCATATTGTTTCCTCTTCCTCTCATGGACTTATCATGTCCTCTATTCATCTTTTCTTCAATCCTGATTGCCATTTGATAACAATCCTCCACATTCTTAGGGTTAGCTAAAACTAACTCATCCTGTATGTTAAATCTCAAACCAGCCAAGTACCTAGCCACCTTTTCTACCTCATTCTCATGATGACCAGATCTCATACTCAATTTGTAAAACTCTTCTGTATAGGCCTTCACATCCCTTTCCTTCTGCCTTAAAAATTGCAGCTTCTTAAACATCTGGATTTCATAATCCCTTGGCAAGAATTTACCTTTGATCCTTGCTACCATTTTATCCCATGAAGTGATCTTTGACTTCCCTTGTTTCCTTCTCTCAGATTGTACATAATCCCACCATACCAAAGCATGACCTCCTAACTTGGTCTTTGCAATCTTTACCTTCTGATCCTCAGCAACATCTTCACATTCAAAGTGATTATCAAGTGCAGCAATCCAATCCAGCAACTCATCTTCATTCAAACTTCCAGTATACTTGGAAACATCAACCTTTACCTTAGGTTTATCACTCTGCACTGCCTTTAACAGTTTTGCCAATCTCTGGTCTTCAGCATCTAGATCTTCAGCTACCTCTTCATACTCTTCCACAGTATCTTCATCTTCTTCAGACTCACTGTCTGCCACTTCCCTCTTTTTGTTCTTTTCCAGGGCTACAAGCCTGGCTTGAAGTGCTTCAGCAAGCTCCTTCATCTTCCTCATCTCTCTAGCATGTTTTTCCTTCATCTCCTGCAATTCCCTTGCAGTCCCACTACCTTTCGGAGGCATTTTGTCACTCAACGCACAACACACAATCAACTCTACCTCTGCCCTTTCGGTGACAGAATCAACACACAACAGCCCAGACCTTTTGCTGAGCTCTGATACCACTATGATGCAGAGGCACCCACACTATAACCTTACAATACAGCATGGATGTCTGCAGCCCATCATCATCATCATCATCATCACCATCATCATCATATTTTGCTTAACACTGTCAGCATCATCATCATATCTCACCTGCCGACCGATATCCTCCTGATGACAATCCCTCACCCGTTCGCATGTCAACAGCATCACCTTATTCGATTATTGACAGCATCATCATGTTCGACCAACGCGAACATCCTCCTGACGTCCACTGTTCACTTCAGCAACAACTTCCGTCTTCACTATCTTCAGCATCATGATATTCAACATCATGATAATCAACAGGATAAAGAACATCCGGTTCCTTCCATTTATCCTGATGATGACGAACCTTAACTCCTCGCACCTTCCCTTTGATGCTGACGTCACCCGATATCCTGATGATGTATATCCTGATGACGATGATGTCACCCGCAGCTCCTCAATATCCTGCTGCTCTGAAATATCCTGATGACGTATATCCTGATGATGATGACGTCATATCCTGCTGTTGGCCAAACTTAGCTTTTTCTGCCCGCGATCAACCTGATCTTCAACCTGATGCCGACGCACCCCTCCTCGGCTCTCCTGATGATGATCACCCCGACACACATTCACTTCATGCACTCAACTGCATCATGCCGATCTCCTCCACTTATCCGGATGACGATGCCCAAAGCGACTGCAGGATATTCACCAAATTATCCTTATGATGCTGTTTAGACGAACTTTCAGCCTTAGCGGATTTGCACTGTTCTGATCCGCCGAACCTCCTGGGATGACTCGATCCACTTCCAGGGTGATCTTCCACACTTTATCAACTCGACCTAGCACATGCCCATGCTAGGGTCTTCAACACCTTTCAGCCGCGATCCTGCACACCTGCATGCGAACAAACAAACTAACGCCTACCCTACTGTATATAACCATTCCACCGATCAGACGAATCAACCGGTGGAATGGATCAGCAAATCCATGAAACCACCAAACCAGCAAATCGATTACACAAAGGCGATCAAACAGAAGATGAAAACAGGATCTTTATTGATTTCAAAGATGCAATACAATATACGGTTTCTCTCACAACACACTCTAACTCCTCTGCTCAATGCAATATACTATCGATCGATGATCTACAATCAACCGATCCGCCTGCTTAAATAGATTTTCCTACGAGTACTACTGACCTGACTCCAAGCGGCTGGGAACTCTCCAGGCGGCTGGGAGGTCCAACCGAACATACATCATGACAGCTGTTCTAACAAACTACCTAAAAATAGTAAAAGCATGGTCAGCATGATCTTATCATGATCAGCATGACCTTATTACATGCATTGGTCTTATCAGACCTTCTTGAAAACATAAACAAGACCTAAAACAACTAACTGCCTCATGAAGGCCAGCTGTCAGGTAGGTGCTCCTGCACCATGTAGATTTCCAGCACACTGCGAGTCAACACTTCCAGTAGTAATTAGGGTATCCTAGATATTACTTAATCAGCACCTGAGTAATTGGATGATCGTAATTAACTATTGGAAGTTTATCTTTCTTTTGATTTCGCATGAGTTCTTGATAAACTGATTTAAGTACCTATATTTTAGGGCGTCGTTGCCCAGTTGTATTTGAAACTAAGACTCAAGTTTAGTGAGACTGATGTTCCACTAAACCTATTTTAATTGAATGAATGTTTACTCTATAGTCAAATAGTTAGTAGAATAAGAGATTGGTATTATCTCATAGATGAACTAGTAGTCAAGGTAAGTAATATCTCATCACTGGATTAGATATAAACTCGCAAAGGTAGCAGCAAAATAAACAATGAATTATTGTTATTGTAATCTCATTTTGATATAGTCATTTTCTGAATACAAAAGCTGATGGAATTGGACTGCAAGCAAATTGTGATATTACTTCCTTGTGCTAATTATTTACTTTAGTCTTTAGCCCTAAGGGTGTGGAGCAAGGGCCCACTCTCACCACCAAGGCAGAAGGCTAGTACTATTATTTTGTTATTTCAGATTTTGTTTAAGAAGATAGTTACTGTTTTCATAGATAAATGCATATTTCAATTGAAAGGAATAGTATATATTTACTTTAGCAATTCATTGTTCAATTTCATTTTTAATATTCTTGGAATTCATTTTCATAAAAGATAGATCAGTAGTATTAGTTTCTTTAATCAATAAAGATCATCAGAGTTAGTTAGATAAACTGGCAACTATAGGATTCCTAATTGTAGACAACCATGGACACAGTCCTGGATTTGACAAAATGAAATATGACTAAATGCCAAGGACCAACAACCCTTGTCATTTTTGGTGCCGTTGCTGGGGATTTCTGTGTTAATTAGGAAAACTTATTCAAAAAGTTTTAGGATAGATTGAATTTGTATGGTTAGAGTTAGAGATTCAAAAGGAAGATATATAAAATAGACACCCCATCAATAAACTATAGGAGAAAGTAGTGGGGTGGCACAAGATCTTGTTGAAGAGAGACATCTAGAACTCACCTTGGAATCTACACTTGAAATTAATAATCCCTTAAATCCTCCAAATCTTCCACTAATTGACTATATCCAAGAATTACAATAGAAATTCTAAGAAGATCCTTTAACAGAAACTAATTCCCCAGAACCTCAAGGAGAAGAACCAGTATTAGACATGGATGATAATCATGAAGAGGAGGAAAATTAGGCTCCAAGAACCTTCTCATATCCCATTGTTCTAGCTACTAGAGATAATGCCCCTATAAAAAATATTTCACTTGCACACTTGCCAAATTTTAGGGGTCTTGCTTTTGAGGATCCAGATCAGTTTTTGTTTGAATTCAAAGTGGTATGCTAGACTTATGATTATGGATCAGATAATCAAAAACTCAATCTGTTTCCCTCAACCCTGAAGGATTCTACAATGAGATGGTTTATGGGTCTGCCCTAAAACTCCATCCATTCCTAGGATCAGATGGAGACAAAATTCTTACAAAAATACCAGGACTAATGTAGAGTTAGTGATAAGAATGAGGAATTATTCAAAATTAAATAGAGAGAGGAAGAGACCTTAGAGGATTATGTGGATAGGTTCAACTTTTCTCTAAGAAGGTATGGCAACCCTGTAAATCATTCTTTGGCTAGAACCCTGTTTGTAAAAGGATTAGACAAAGAATCAAAACAAGCACTGGATCTTATGGGAAAAGTGAATATCAACAAAATGGGTATCCTTGCTATAGAAGACTTCTGCAGGAACTATTCCAGAACCCAAGATGGAGTGAGAATGTCCAAATATTTCAAAGGGAAGAATGAAATAGGATAGTTAATGGAGGAAATTGCAAATTTTAAAACATATATTCTAGTCCAACTGAATACCACATTAGATGGGATTCAGACAAAAAACTAGAACAAATGATCAAGACATAACAACTGAACCACTCTCCATCTATTGTCCTAAGTGTATAAACAAACATCTGTTGAGAGAATGTCCTTTGGATAAATTAGAGATCTGTCAGATTTGTGACAGGGAACATCCTACCAGTCGGTGTGATCATCTCCCAACCTTAAAAAGGCTAAGTAAAAAGAATGCCATTATAGAGGAGTTGAATTATGTAGGACAAAAATAAGTTGGGAATTTTCCTTATAATTAGTATCCAAACCAGACTTCTTATAGGGGTCCTTCTAATTGGGGAAATAATCAATGGAATCTAACTTGGTAGGGGCCTCAAAATAATCCTCCTTGGGGACCACAAGATTGGCCAAACCAACAATGGCAGAACCAACATTGGCATACTTAACCCTGGGGGAATCAACAATGGCCACAACAATTTGGATTACAAAACATGCAGCCTCATTGGGGTCCTCAATAGGGATATAATCAACAATACCAGGGACAACCTAAACGTTTCCAACCTCAACAACAAGCATTGCTAACTGGACCCCCCAACACATAAGGTCAATCACAAAATAAACTAGTTAGCCAACCACCCTTACCAGCTCAACCTATGCCAAACCCAAAAAATAAGCAGGGAGCAACTATTTACATGACAAAATAAGAAAACATGGCTAGTATTAATGCCATTTATTCCAATAATCTCAAGTTGCATTCTGGGAAAGCACTTCTAAGACCATCTCCTCCAACTATAGTTGAAGTAACCAATGATGAGGAACCTGAAAATCCATCCACTCAACTTCCAGAGGAGATTACTACTGAAACAGTGCTAAAAGAATCATCCTTGGATAACTCTGGAGATCCTCCTAAAAGACTGACTCTAGAGAACATTCTTGGAAACATTTCTGATAAGAGCTCTGGAGATGCTCTGAAGATGGAACAACTAGCACCATACTCAGAATGACTCAAACAACATGTTCCCCAGAAAAAAGGTCTTACAAAAAAAAGTCCAATCTACCCTAGAATTAGAACTTTTACAATAAATTAGGCAATTGAACATTGAAATTCCGCTCCTACAAGCAATCAAAGATGTACTTGAACTTAACCAATTCATCAAACAACATTGTGTTAAGACCTAGGGAAGAAAGAAGAACTTTCCCTCAACCATCCAGGTGGAAGGAAAGGTATTAGACCTCCTAATGTGAGAAATGCTCCTCCCAAAATATGGAGACCCTGGAAATCCTGTCATGACTGTTTACATCTCAGGGGTAGAAATTTCAAATATTTTGGTTGATTTGGGAGCAGCAATAAATGTAATGACAGTTCATACAATGGACAAATTAGCCTTAACATGTATCCAATCCACATCTACAATCCTTCAACTTGTTGACCAGTCAGTAGCTATTCAAAAATGGGTGATTACTGATGTTCCAGTTGTAATAGTATCATGGGAATTCCCATTAGACTTCCTGATATTAGAGCCAATAAATTAGAGAAATACTTATCCATCGATATTAGGAAGACCATGGCTGGCTACAACAGTAGCATCTATTGATTGTCAAACTGGGGCTATGGTCATTTCTAATGGGATAGACTTGAAGAAAATATATTTGTTTCCACTAGCTAAATCCTCAATACATTATTCAGGAAGAGTATGGGTAGATGAACCAAATAATAGGGAAAATAGTGCCTCGGTAGCTATGGTTACCATCAGAGAACATTTGGGTGAGTTAGAGGAAAATATCCACTATGATACAAAGGAAGATATTACCCACATTCTTATTAATGAGGATGTAATGGAGCTAGCCCAAGATTCAAGTAGAGAACTCACTTCTGCTCATTGTACCTTAGAAAATATCATTCCTTGTGGAGAAACCTTTTATAGAGACTTAGCCACATTCCACATGTTACTTCCACATTCTTGGCCCCTCAATAGCATGACTCCAAGATATGGATTGAACACATCTATGGATCAGATTTACAAAATAGGTCATGATTTTACCTGGGAAAACACTGAATATCAATATCCAGTTAGCAAAAAAATAGGAAGAACTTATCAAACTCCTAATTACCCATTCAACATCTTTTGCTTGGCAATACCAAGATATGAAGGGCATCCCTCCTAAGATCTGTACTCATCATATATACATTGAAGATGTTAAACCTGTCAGATAACCCCAAAAAAGATTGAATCCTTCTTTAAAAGACATTGTTAAGACTAGAATAGAAAAATTGCTGCAAGCAATGTTTATATATCCAATCTTAGACTGTCAATGGGTCTCACCCCTAGTCATAGTGCCTAAAAAGAATGGGAAGTGGAGAGTGTGTATCAACTATAGAGAGCTAAACAAAGCCACAAAGAAGGACTACTTTCCCTTACCATTTATTGACCAAGTGCTGGACAACCTTGCAGGGAGGAAGTATTTTTCTTTCCTAGATGGGTTTAGTGGATATAACCAAATCCGAGTAGCACCTGAAGATCAAGATAAAACCATGTTCACTTGTTCTTGGGGAACCTTTTCCTACAAAGTTCTTCCATTTGGACTATGTAATGATCTAGCTACATTTCAAAGGCTTGTTTTAGCCATTTTTGCTGAACTTGCTAATAAGTGCATGGAAGTCTATATGGATTACTTTACTGTGTAAGGTGACAACTTTGAAGAAGCTCTCCTAAACTTGCAAAAGGTATTAAAATTCTATGAAAAAAATCAACTATCCTTGAGCCATGAGAAGTGCTTCATGATGGTAGAGGAAGGAATTGTATTGGGACACCACATTTTAGCAAATGGGATCAAAGTGGACCAAAAAAAATAGAAGTGATCAAGTAGTTACCTTCACCTAAAAATCAAACAGATGTTAGAAGTTTCTTGGGTCATGTAGGCTAATAGAAGAGATTTATAGAAAATTTTAGTAGAATAGTTTCTCCTTTGTTTAACCTGCTTAACAAAGACACAAAATTATTATGGACAGAGAATTGTCAATCAAAATTTGAAACCCTTAAGGAGAAACTTACTGTCACACCTGTTTTAAGAGGACCCAATTGGACTCTACCATTTCACATACAAACCAATGCTTCAAATGAGTCCATTGAAGTAGTCTTAGGATAGAAAGAGGAAGGATAGAGTATGCATGCCATCTATTACATTAGTAAAAACCTCACCTTTGCAGAAAGAAACTATACCACAACTAAAAAATAATTCTTGGCAGTCATATATGCTATAAACAAATTTAGGAATTATATCACTGGATACAAAATATTTGTACCTACTAATCATGCATCCATCAAATACTTAATGAATAAGGCAGTAGTGGGTGCAAGGATAATCAAGTGGTTATTGCTATTGTAGGAAT
Source organism: Cunninghamia lanceolata (assembly GCA_027924645.1). Lineage (NCBI taxonomy): Eukaryota > Viridiplantae > Streptophyta > Pinopsida > Cupressales > Cupressaceae > Cunninghamia > Cunninghamia lanceolata. The sequence goes on from BSBN01000870.1 coordinate 8,183,358, forward strand.
TTGACATTACCATAGTTGATAATCTAGGCAAATTTAATTTGGTTGCTGACTTTCTGTCAAGATTGTATATAGGTGGAGAGAACTAGCCAGTGCAGGACAGATTTCCAGATGAACATATTTTAACTATCTCCTCTATTGCACCTTGGTTTGTAGACATAGATAATCTCTTAGCTACAAGCTTGTTTCCATCCCATTTGACCTCAAAACAAAGGAAGCACTTACTTAAGGAAAACTTATCTTACAAATGGTTAAATGGTCTACTGTTTAAATGTGGTCCTAATTTCATTTTGTGTAGGTGTTTAAAATCTGATGAAATTTTTGATGTCTTAAGGGCATGTCATGATGAACCATCTAGTGGGCACTATTCTTCACATAGAACCATCCACAATATTTAGGGAGATGGTTACTACTAGCCCTCTATTTATAAGGATACCAAGAAGTATATGCAACAATGTGATCAGTGCCAAAGGATGGGACAACCAACTTTCACCCAGGAAATGTCACTTCATCCTCAAGTAATGATGGAACCATTTGAGCAATGGTGTCTAGACTTTGTGGGATCAATTTCTCCACCATCATCAGGAAAAGAGTATATTTTGGTATGCACAGACTATGTGACTAAATAAGTTGAAGTTCAGGCATTGCAATTTACAAGAGAAGAGAAAGTTGATGATTTCCTTTATAACAGAATTTTCTTGTGGTTTGGTGCCCCAAGATCAATAGTTTTAGACAGAGGACCTTAGTTTACTTCAAAAGTAATATGTGCATTCATAGATTTATATCAAGCTAAGCACATGAAATCTTCACCCTATCACCCCCAAGCCAATGGGCAAGTAGAGGTGACTAATAGGAAATTGGATAATATTCTGACAAGGACAGTGGCCATGAATATAAATGATTGGGCTAACAGATTACCTGAAGTAGTTTGGGATTACAATACCACTTGGAAGTCCACAACAAAATTCTCACAATAGAAATTAGTTTATGGGAAGTCTATAGAATTTGAACTGCAAACACTTAAAACTTCATTAGATATTGGACTACCATTGTCTATAGCACAGTAGAACAAGATTCTTCAGCTTAATGAGTTGGATGAAATCCATACAGAGGCCATATAGCAAACATAACTTGTTCAATACCAAAGGAAGCAGTGGCATGACTAGCACATCAATAGGAGGACATTTCAACAAGGTGATTGGGTTCTCCTATATGATTCTATGTTCAATGAGTTTAAAGTGAAGCTACAAACTCATTGGATGGGTCCTTACTGTTGATGATTGTTTTAACATAGTGATAACAATAGTTAAAATTCACATAAAATGAACCAAAACTGACTTGAAAGATATGAAGGAATTGGTTAAGATTCGCTTAATCCCAAGTTTAATATGGTCAGGTCTTGACCTGTTGGGCAAATTTAGTAGGTTGATGTGAAGCTATAATGTTCAAGGGGCCTTACATGATTTAGGGTTTCTTGATGGTTTACTGGACTCAAACTATGCAAAAGATCATAAATATTAGCATGTTGTTCATTCTTTTTTTTGCATAAACTTGTTACTGTGTTACAAAGCTTTAAATGATTTATATTATTGCAAGCTTTCTCCTCTTCAATATTATGAAAACTGTCTACTTTCAACTCAGCTATGCATGCTTCTTTCAAATATGAGACAATTTCCTTTAAATTTCTACGTTTTCAGCTAATTATTTTCAGATGGGTTGGGAAAAGTTAGAAAGATCTAATCTAAACATCATTCATTTTACCAAAGGATCTAATTGTTCTATTATGCACTTTGTAAATAATGTAGTAATTTGATTAAATCCACAGACTAAACCTTAAATATAAGTTCTGAGCATTTTCACAAACATACATCCAAGATTGTAAGCTTTAAGAGATATTGTTTTGAACACAATGAAGAGCCAGAAGACACTCAGAAGATAGATGCAGAATTTCAGATTTGATTGTATTCAAAATAGACAGTCATATAAGATTTACAATGTCTGAATGAATCTTAGCTTCATTAATCAAATTATAGAAAACTTACAAGCTTTACAAATACAGTAAGGAAGTAGGATGTTCCACATGTTCCTTATTGTAGACACAGGCAACCTCCTTCTACTTCTAAATGCTAAGCTAAATTACAACTTCAGTTCTATTCTATAAGTTACTCTATCTTAAAAATCCCTATGTGTTTATTATAGCGTACAGAGGCACAATATATACTTGACTAATCTATCCTCAATACAACTCAAAACCCTAGTTAAACAATGGTTCAAACCTTCAGTTATAGTAATAAATGTTGGAAAACAAGTCTCCAAAAAATATCTCTAAGCATACATTAAATCTGGGCAAAATATGCCCTTCTAGAAACCCTAGCAGCTCAAAATAACTTCTGTTGTTTGCTGTAATAATGTTTCCATATGCATTTTGTCTTCATCATTGAAGGCCTTGACTTCTTGCACTCCATCCTTATCTTTCTTTGCTTTTGAAATCTGATCTCCTCTTCCGTGATGTCATCATCATCAAGTTTCACCTCTAAATCCACCTGTAATCCTACAAAAATAGACAAGAAATAAATATCATCATTTAATAAACCAATAAGAATTTGAACACCATTTAAATCAAGCTGTGAATGTGCAAACACAGATATAAGACTCTAAATCCATGAAAATTGCGCGTACAAAATGCATATTAAACGTTAAACTGCTCGAGTCAACCATCGTTGACCAAAAACATGCATCAGGCCTTAAAATGGATTAAAAAAATTCAATCGCTTTGCGTTCCCACCATTTTCCTTATATATCACATGCTCAATCGCAAACATACAAGCATCAAAATATGCAAAGATTCTTCTATTTTGAACCTTCATTTCAAATCAGCGCATTGCATCTTTTTGCCTTGTATATCGGCTTGTATACCATGACATACAAATGCATTTGCATGTACACTCGGACCTACCGCTGTTATAAACTGCAACTTATTTACCCTTTAATTCCACGCAATGCACTTTTGGCTTGTATGCATCACAACATACAAAGCGTGGATATACAAGCATTACTTCTCTTTTAATAACTTTTTCGTGTCCAGCACTTGTATGTAACCAGTGCACATCTCAATGTATCTTTCAATATATATACAATCCGGACACATACAATGAATTAACTCCCCTTTACTTTCCTTCGTGTCTGCGGCAATGTATGTTGAATACATACAAGCATTAAAATATACAATGAATTTTCTATTTTGGACTTTCATTTCGAATCTGGCTTGTATGCATAAGGTGTAATGTATGCCTCATATCACATATACAAAGCACAGGATATACTTGTATTTAACTTCATTCCATAATACTTTCGATTCCGGAAGTTGTATGTAAAGCAATGCATCTTGCAATGTATGTAAAAAAATATACAACCCAGACACATACAACGATTTCAACCATATTGCATAAACTTTTCAGTTTCGACTTGTATGTTAATTTTGTTGTATGTCGCAATTGTATGTATAATTAACATACAAGCCCGCCTACATACAACCAGTAAATCCTGTTTCATAACATTTTGGGTCCGCGGCAATGTATAAAACCTTTGTATATTTGTCATGTATGTTTCGACCTGCCAAACATACAAATGTGAGATACATGCAACAGATTTTAAACATTTATCCATTTCAATACTAAACTATTTCGGGTCCACCTTGTATGTATACATAGAACCCTTTAAAATGCATAAAATGAAAAGGACATACAATTGACTTTGTATATGAAAGCAATATACAAAGGGGATTGTATATGCAACATACAAGCAACCCAACATGCAAAGGGGATTCTATATGAACCCGATTGCAAATGCGATTAAGTATAAAAATGACCTTGCACATACAAATGACCCTTTATATGGAAAGCGATATATAAAGGGGTTTGTATACAAGCAAACTTGTATACAAAGGGCCTTGTATATGCAACCTGATATACAAACAGACTTGTATGTGCAACCAACAAAGCCATCCCTTGTACATTTTACCAAAATGTTCATAACTTGCAAAATATGGCAAATTTTAACATGGTTCAAAAAGCAACCCTAGGTACTGAAATGTAGTTTTTTCTCTAGTTTTAACAAAGTTTGCAATTTTCACCCTCTTTTTCCCTTTACCACCAAACAGAACAGCACACACAAGCAAAAGCAACAAGCCACAATAGGGGTCCTCATTTTGCCTAGGAGTAAAATGGGGCGTGTTGTGAACATCACAACAACTAGTAACCAAACAAAATAATTAAATTCAAAGCATTCAAGAAAACTAAGTGAAATAAATCCATAACTTCCAACTATTTCCTATAGATCATTATTCAACTTGAGACCTAAGGTATTCAATAAGGGTGCATGAATTTTCATTTTTAGTTTAAGTGTGTGCACGTGATTAATAATCCTCATCTTGAAGATCGGTTGAATAAACCACTGACTGATATTAGCCTACGTAGTTGAGGATATTCCCTCATAGCCAACCAGATAGAACCTTACTGCTAGCGAGCATCTATAGCCCTGGCAAGGTTATCATTACAATTCTCCTAAGTAGAGCCCCACTACTAGCGAGTGTCTATATCCCCAGTAGAGTTACTTAAATGGCTTAATTTGGATTTTCAGTATAATCTACTTTATTTATTTATTATATTTTTTATATTTTCTGATATTTGAAAGAGATTTCATAAGATATTGCAGTTGTAACTTCATGATGCAAGGAATGGTCACTTGCTAGAATTAAGCTGAGAATTGTAATGGTAGCAAGGGTGACCTCTGATTTTTCACCTAATATCTACACTGGTAGGTTCAACAAATCCAAGGATTTTAGGTGTGTCATTGTGAGAAACATTCCTTGAATACTCAACCCACTATTATTGAATACAAAATTTAACAAGTAAAACAACTTTCTACATTCATGACAGTCACAACAAGTTATGCATAAATTGCAAATAATTAACCTGAATGTTTTGAATTTCCTACTATTTTCAATGGTTGTTGGTTTGCTCCTTCATACTCCAAAGCAAAACAAACATCCCTGCTGAGGAAACAACAAAGCAAAGAAAACAAGTAGACTATACAAACAACTAACCTATGAAAGGAAACAACAAAAAGCAAGACAAGAAAGCAAAGAAAAGAAACAAAACAACTACTCTACCACACCATACAAGATACTACAAGTCAAACAAAACCTAGGAAAAGACCCAAAGACACCTGTATTTGCATATTTCCTTAGATTGTGCAGGAGTATCAGGGCATTAGTTAGGGTTCTCAACTTAGCAAATTCATCCTTGTATTCTAAAAAATATTTTTTGTATTATGAATTCATTGTGTTTAACAAAATAATCTTTGATTATCAGTAACTGAGGAAGCTCATCATGTCCATGATTAATCCATATGCATGTCCTATCTCCCAAATTTTCATGATCAAAATAGTACTCAACATTATTAACTGAGGAAAGGAAAGAGACCACCTGATGTATTTCTGGCTCTATTGGATATGCATGTTTATTGACAGCTGGTCCAACCTTCAACTTTGCACTTTCATTGCCCAGCTCCATTTCTGGCTTCTCTTCAAATTGAAAGATGAATGACTCTAGATGTATCATTTCTTCATCTTTATCCAGCTTTGTTCCTTCATTCTAGATGTTTAGTTTATCCTCAAATTCAGCAAACTTCTCAATGTTCTCATCAGTTCCCTACACATCAACACTTAAGTGAGTATATTCATCATCATAACCTGATATACAGAAATTAATCATTTCTAGATCACTTGACTATAAAGGTCGAACAACATCTTTTGATTGATAGGAATACTCCCCTATTTCACTTTCAAAATAATGCTAGGGTGATGCTTGATTATGAACAACAATAGCATGATCCTTTGTATCCTAAATTTTCATGAATTGTTCATCAAATAATTCACATTTTCTATCCAATGTGGAGTCTGATTCCACTGATCTGCAGCAACCTTGAACTTGATCATTTAATTTAAAGAAGTCAGCCATGAAACTAGGATTTACTTTCTTTTCTATGACTTCATCAGTTGTTATAATAGGAATCTCATCAGCAACAGTGCATTTAAATTCTTCCATCTGTCCACATTTCTCTTTACCATAAAATGATTCAAGGAAAGATGCTTTACTACCCTTCCCAAAAGTATTAGGATCAACATTAAAGACCTCATCCTAACAAATGGTTTCCTCTCTACAAGTTTTGAAAGATTTATACCTGCACTCCCCTTCACCTATATTAGGAAGTAAAGAACTTCTATCAATCTCACCATAAAATGACTCAAGGAAAGATGTTTTACTACCCTTTCCTATGACTCCATTATTTGCTGATACAAAAAATTTCGTGGCCAAATTATTTCCATTAAAACTTTTCAGGTCAGATCCAGAGATTTCTTCTTGACAAGTATTCCTTAGTAATTCTATATTTTTATCAAATACATCAAGACCAACTTCACCTTTCTCTCTCTTTTCATTAAATCCTCTTTTCTTATTATCTAGAAAATGAACATGAGATGTGATTTCCTCCCTATATTTTTTAGGATATTTGTACCTTTCACTAACCTTAATCACACTTGGACCTTGACAAAAAGGTAGATTATTTTTCTTACCATCACATGATTCCAGAAAAGAGATTTTAATATCCTTTATTTCTAGCATTGGTTCAATCCTTGCATTCTCTAAACAATTAATGATTGCTGATATTGCATCCTCCTACTGCCCCATAATCTCCTCATTTTCCTGCCAACTTTTAGCCTTATACACATCTAAGAGATAGATTAGTCCTTTTAAATCCAAATCTAACCTTGTAAGAAAAGTTAAACAATTAACTTCACCATGCTCTGTGGACTTATGTACCCTACACCTTCTAAATAAACCATAGTTAGATAAATTTTTAGGATAAAGCTGTTCATTCAAAGTTTCTTGAAATGAAGGGATGTTAACTTGAAAACTGTCCCCATATGAGTCCATTAAAAAAAATGAGACGTTTCTTTCAACCTTTTAGTTTTTTTTTTTTGAAATTTTATGACATCCAACATATCTTAGAATAAAGCCTTAAAACTCAGAAAATCAACCTTAAATCCTATCAGGCCCTCCTTCTAGCTCTAGAAAAACTATTGATGATTGTTTTAACACAGTCATAATAATAGTTAAAATTCACATAAAATGAACCAAAACTGACTTGAAAGATATGAAGGAATTGGTTAAGATTTGCTTAATCCCAAGTTTAATATGGTCAGGTATTGACCTATTGGACAAATTTAGTAGGTTGATGTGAAGCTGTAATGTTCAAGGGGCCTTACGTGATTTAGGGTTTCTTGATGGTTTACTGGACTTAAACTATGCCAAAGATCATAAATATCAGCATGTTGTTCATTCTTTTTTTTGCATAAACTTGTTACTATGTTACAAAGCTTTAAATGATTTATATTATTGCAAGCTTTCTCCTCTTCAATATTATGAAAACTGTCTACTTTTAACTTAGCTATGCATACTTCTTTCAAATATGAGACAATTTCCTTTAAATTTCTATGTTTTTAGCTAATTATTTTCAGATGGGTTGGGAAAAGTTAGAAAGATCTAATCTAAACACCATTCATTTTACCAAAGGATCTAATTGTTCTGTTATGCACTTTGTAAATAATGCAGCAATTTGATTAAATCCATAGACTAAACCTTAAATGTAAGTTCTAAGCATTTTCACAAACATACATCCAAGATTGCAAGCTTTAAGAGATATTGTTTTGAACACAATGAAGAGCCAAAAGACACTCAGAAGATAGATGCAGAATTCCAGATTCAATTGTATTCAAAACAGACAATCATATAAGATTTACAATGTCTAAATGACTCTTAGCTTCATTAATCAAATTAGAAAAAACTTACAAGCTTTACAGATACAGTAAGGAAGCAAGATGTTCCACACGTTCCTTATTGCAGACACAGGTGACCTCCTTCTACTTCTAAATGCTAAGCTAAATTATAACTTTAGTTCTATTCTATAAGTTCCTCTATCCTAAAAATCCCTGTGTGTTTATTACAACGTACAGAGGCACAATATATACTTGACTAATATGTCCTCAATACAACTCAAAACCCTAGTTAAACAATGGTTCAAACCTCTGATTATAGCAATAAATGTTGGAAAACAAGTCTCCCAAAAATATCTCTGAGCATACATCAAATCTGGGTGAAATATGCCCTTCTAGAAACCCTAGCAGCTCAAAATAACTTCTGTTGTCTGCTGTAATAATGTTTACATCTGCATTTTGTCTTCATCATTGAAGGCCTTGACTTCTTGCGCTCCATCCTTATCTTCCTCTGCTGTCAACATTTGATCTCCTCTTCCGTGATGTCACTGTCATCAAGTTTCACCTCCAAATCCACCTGCAATCCTGCAAAAATAGACAAGAAATAAATATCATCATTTAAAAAACCAACAGGAATTTGAACACCCTTTAAATCAATCTATGAATGTGCAAACACAGATATTAGACTCTAAATCCATGAAAATTGCACGTCCAAAATGCATATTCAACATTAAACTGCTCGAGTCAACCATCGTTGACCAAAAACATGCATTGGGCCTTAAAATGGATTAAAAAAATCCAATCGCTTTGCATTCCCGCCATTTTCCTTATATATCGCATGCTCAATCGCAAACATACAAGCATCAAAATATGCAAAGATTCTTCTGTTTTGAACCTTCATTTCAAATCTACGCATTGCATCTTTTTGCCTTGTATATTGACTTGTATACCATGACATACAAATGCATTTACATGTACACTCAGACCTATCGCTGTTATAAACTTCAGCTTATTTACCCTTTAATTCCGCGCAATGCACTTTTGGCTTGTATGCATCGTAACATACAAAGCGCAGATATACAAGCATTACTTCTCTTTTAATAACTTTTCTCATCTGGCGCTTGTATGTAACCAGTGCACATCTCAATTTATCATTAATTATATATACAAGCCAGACACATACAATGAATTAACTCCCCTTTACTTTCCTTTGCGTCCGCGACAATGTATGTCGGATACATATAAGCATTAAAATATACAATGAATTTTCTATTTTAGACTTTCATTTCGAATCCGGCTTGTATGCATAAGGTGTAATGTATGCCTCATATCACATATACAAAGCACAGGATATACTTGTATTTAACTTCATTCCATAATACTTTCAATTTTGGAGGTTGTATGTAAAGCAATGCATCTTGCAATGTATGTAAAAAAATATACAACTCGGACACATACAATGATTTTAACCATATTGTATAAACTTTTTGGTTTCAACTTGTATGTTAATTTCATTGTATGTCACACTTGTATGTATACTTAACATACAAGCCCGCCTACATACAACCATTAAATCATGTTTCATAACATTTTGGGTCCGCGGCAATGTATAAAATCTTTGTATATTTGTCATGTATGTTTTGACCTGCCAAACATATAAATGTGAGATACATGCAATGGATTTTAAACATTTATCCTTTTCAATACTAAACTATTTCGAGTCCAACTTGTATGTATACATAGAACCCTTTAAAATGCATACAAGGAAAAGGACATACAATCGACTTTGTATATGAAAGCGATATACAAAGGGGATTGTATTTGCAACATACAAGCAACCCAACATGCAAAGGGGATTGTATATGAACCCGATTGCAAATGCGACTAAGTATAAAAATGACCTTGCACATACAAATGACCCTGTATATGGAAAGCGATATATAAAGGGGTTTGTATACAAGTAAACTTGTATACAAAGGGCCTTGTATATGCAACCCAATATACAAATAGACTTGTATGTGCAACTAGTAAACCCTTCCCTTGTACATTTTACCAAAATGTTCATAACTTGCAAAATATGGCAAATTTTAACATGGTTCAAAAAGCAACCCTAGCTCATTTTTGACAAGGAATCCAATCATACTATGCCCTAGTACTGAAATGTAGTTTTTTCTCTAGTTTTAACAAAGTTTGCAATTTTCACCCTCTTTTTCCCTTTCCCACCAAATAGAACAACACACACAAGCAAAAACAACAAGCCACAGCAGGGGTCCTTATTTTGCCTAGGAGTAAAATGGGGTGTGTTGTGAACATCACAACAGTTACTAGATAAAGGAAGTTTTTGAGAATGGAACAATATTGCTGGAACCCATTGATGGAAGCATAGACACATTCTTAGTGAATGGCCACATAATTAGACTCTATAAAAGGCCATCCACTAAGGAATAATTCATCAAAGATTTGTGTTTGGTTACAAATGACACATCCTCTGTCACAGATTTGGACTGAAAAAAATTAAATTTAAAAAAAAAAAAATAGAGAAGGTTAAAAACTAGTAAATGGTAGCCTTCTTTAAAAAAAGAGAGAGAAAAAAAGAGAAGGTTGATAACCAGCAAATGGTGGCCTTGTTAAAAAAGAGAGAGAGAGATGGAAAACTAGTAAATGACTATCTTTCTCATACAAGGGGATTGAAAACCAATAAATGGTTGTTCCCTTCTCCTTGGCAGATAGGAATAATCAAGATACAGAGGTAATCACATACTAAGATTTTCTCAAACATAACTCTAGCGCTTCACTAACTAGGAGCACCTCCAACACTCCCCAATAAAGAGCCATTCTTGAATAGAATAAATAAGGAGAGGACCCACATCTCCAGGTAATAAAGTGGAGATGTCACTTGATGAGGTCAGCATGACTCATCCTCCACTTCATGATACAAACAAAGTGATGTCAGCATACATGCCGTCAGCACTCGAAAAAGCCATCACTTCTGCATGCGTAGACCATCCATCATGAGTCGCTGCACTAACGTCACTTGACTACATGGCATTCCCAGACCACTCAATGGGAATAATTGTAGAATATGTGATAACGGAGATGTTGATGCCATTTTAAACCCACGCAAGTGCTGCTCACGTGCCTAGTCACATCAAGTCGCATCACAGCTACAGTCTTGCAGCCAAGTACATCAGATCATCATCATTAAGAATGATTTAGGTAATTCTCTTTAATTAACTTAGTTAGTAATTATCTTGTCATTTCTATTTTTGGGTGTTGTTATCGTGCCACATCTCCCTTCCATTATTTCCCTTTTCACCTCATGCATGCTACCATATTTGCCACACTGTCGACCTATCTACGAAGTGTCCCATCACTCTACTACAATTATTATTGTATAAGCATGTTAACCACTTTCAACCAACTTTCCCATAATACGAGCAGTAAAACAAAATGATAGACCAACCATTACTCAAATTTGTAGAATTTCTCTAAGATTCTTTGGTTGTAAAATTCAAGTCTGCTGACACAGTCCTCTGGAGTAAAAAGAGAAATAGACTACAGAGAGAGGCAACAAGAATTTTAGCTACAGAGGGTGGAATAGGATAGAGAGATGGGTATCAAGAATAAATTAGAGCCAGAAAATATATCAGGCCTACTGAAGGATGAAGTTGTGGCAGATATTCTCAAGAATGCAGGGTGGTTAGAGTTCCTGGGGAAATCCCTATTTCTAGAAAAAAGAGAAAAGGGAAAGAAGTTGTGGAACTTTCTCTTGAACAAAATCCATATATGACTCATTCAGCAAGGCGGAAGATGGCCTTGGCTGAGGAGTCTATTCCAACAGAACCAACAAGAGAAAGACAGGGTTAGAAACAAAAAGAACTTCAAAGAAAACTCATTTCACAATACACTACTAGGCTAAGGAAGCATCTCATGATTTAGATGAAATTTCTCTGGTAAGAAAGAAGAAATTAAGAGAAGCTTCCCTAGAACTGTCTATTCAACTAGGTTCTCATAGTCCAACTTCACAACATTCCCCTGCTCCGGAGATAGAACAAAAAAGAACTTTTACCATTTCCTTAGACTCTGAGGATGATATACCTACTACAGAGGTACCTACTCCACCTATGCTACAGAGAAGCAAAATGAAAAGGTGGCTTACCCAAGCTAAAAAAAGACACCGCTCTCCTAGCTGAAGTTTTCTTGGGCTTTAGAGCTTCTATAGATGAGGATGGGCCTTCATCAACACCAATAATTGCATAGAGAAGTCAAGAGGAAGATCAAGGCAAGGAGACTACAAGGGAATGTGAGACAGAGAAAGTGGGTACAATAGGCAGTGAAGAACACATAGCTATGGAAAACCTTGATGTACAACAAACAAAAGAAGAAACAGGAACTTATTCTCATCCCTCTGATCAAGAGGATATTGAGATTTCAAGGGAATAGTAGCTGCTAGAGGAAATTAATAATCTAAAAAGATTATTCTGGGGGAAGAATCTAATTATTACTAACCTCAAGAAGGTCATGGGAGAAAAAGAAATGTGGCAAAAGTAGGTGATTGATGGGCTACAAGAAGAGCTCCAGAATAAACAACAAATAATTCAAGAGAGAGATGCAAAATTGAGATACCAAGAAACAAAGGCAGCCCAAAGCATCAGAGAAAAGGAGGTAGAAGCAGCACAAAATATCTTTGACCTTACAAAATCTCAAGACAACAGTCTCACAATAATTACAACACTGGTTAAGAAAGTACAAAGCCAAGCCAGACAATTAACATGGGCCAACAATAAAATAGATGATCAAGAAGAGTACATTTAGGAGTTGATTGGCCTAGGGGCAACCATAGAAAAGGAGGTGCAAATAGATCCATATATAGGCCCAATTTCAATAGATATTCCTAAAGCCCTATTCCATTGGAAAAGAAGATGTAGGGAATATGAGGTTTCTAAGCCCATGCTACAATTACATAGAGTAGTAACTACCATGTCAAAAATAGTACAAACCTTGGAAGAAAAAGTCCTTCAGGTAGCTTCCATTTCATCTAAGATCCTATCTTGTAGGCCCCCAAGTGGAAGTTATGCTCTGTTCTTACAAAAAAGAATCCGATAGAGGAAACTATCTTTGGTTCTGTCTGATTTGACTGAGGACACACAAACATGGGAAGGGTTCGTAGAAGCATACATGAGAAGTTCTGATGAAGACAAAAAAATTTTGTGAGTTATATTTGCATGGCTTCTGTGTTGATGATATGACCTTCATTATCAACTATTTTGCAGGAGAATGTCAACTGAAGGCATTCATGTCACTGATGAGAAATCATTAGATCTAGAATGAAAGGATGGAGGCTTATCTAAAGAAGGATGCAGAAATGAACCTTTTTATCAAAAAAGAATGTCCACATCCCCATGCATTTAAGGTCCAATTCAGGGCATACATTTACCACCCAGATAGTAAGACCAAGATTTTACCATTGTATCTAAAACATCTACAGGATTGTTCCATTGATTTTGGTTTCCTCATGAACAATTCATCTAATCAAGTGCTTACAGTGGCAAAGAAAAGGTGGAATATTTTAACTGTAGAACAGAAGATGAGAGAAGTGGTGTCCCCTGCCAACCTCAGGTTATGAGGAAGGCCAAGTTAGTATCCAAAATGATGGATAAATACCAACAAGAGTGGATAGGTGGTTGTTTCAGACCCCCTCTCATCATTGAGACACTACCTATCTAGGCTAAACAAATGGAAGATGATAAATTGCAAGAATGAATGAAGCAGGTTGACTAGTACAAAGGAAATGGTAACATAGACCTCACCACTTGGACCACTTATGCAAAGGACTACAACTTGACTGATAGGATATTCCATGAGAATAAGTCTAGATTGTCAGAAGCAAGAGGACCTACTAATCTTTAAGTATGGGGGGTTGATGAGTGCCAAGTAGCACCCATGAAATACACATTTTTACCCCTCTTTTTCCTTCCTTCTTATTCCATTGTCCTAATGAATGCACCAAATATATTTACAAGATTGTTCTAATTATGATTAATAAGAGATGAATTACTTAAAATCATGATTTCTGATTGAGGGACTAATGTGCACTAAATTAATGGTAATATGCAGAATTTATCTCTTTTTGAATCAACAGGTAAAGATGTTCAAGAAAAGCCAATTTTAGGCATCTCTGAAGGTGATCCTAATAATCTTTGATGCTGACAGATGGATCCCGCACCAGTCTCCAATATTTTCCAATATGATTGGAGAGATTTTTAAGATAAAGGGGGAGAATCATCTCCGGAGCTGGACTGGGGGATGGTGCATGTTACATGATGAGGCACATTCTGAAAGGACTTGTGGTGCTTGTTTAGACATGTTGGAGCTAGAACAAGCATACAATGAAGCATCTTCATCATCATCTACAGTGAGTTCTGTAGATAGTGATGGCAAAACTAATTTTTGTTTGTCTTCTGCAGGAATAGGAGAATGCACATATCAAGATGAAAGTTCTACTCAGATGACATAAGAGATACTGGTATGCAACAAGAGTAATGCTAAAAGCAAGGAGAAAATCACCCCAGGGAGTGATTGTTTAGTAGAATCAGATTATGAGTTATCTGATGAAGATAGGGGCAGTAACCTGTCCAAGTTTGAAGAGTTTTTATCAAAAGAGATTCAAAAGATGACACAACAACAAAGATCCCCACAAGATGTTTTGATTGAGGGATGGTGCAGGTTACATGAAGCACGACATTCAGAAACTACTTGTTCATTGTGTCTGCATATTTTGAAAAGGCAGATGTTGCCTAGCCCAAAAGATTTTCCTTCTGATGGTAAGAGAAAAGAAGAAATATCAGCTTCACATAAGGCAGATAAGGGGAAGTCTTGGAAAAATGAAACATCAAAGTTAAAATGGATATCAAATGGTGCAGCTGCCAGAGCTAAAAAGAAGAAGGAAGGCCCAGACAAGCCTTTAGCTGAATATATGCCATGGATCCTCAGGTTTGATGGATCCAAGTCAAAACAAGGAGCTGGAGTAGGAGTAGATGTTATTGATCGATCTGGAAAATCCTACTTAGCAGCATATAGATTGCAAATCCCATGTACAAACAATGTGACAGAGTATGAAGCTCTAATTCATAGGATATTGTTTGCACTTAAAAAGAAAATGAAAATTCTGCATGTCTATGGAGACTCAGAATTAGTTGTGAGATAGGTAAGAGGTATATACTCTTGCAATTACAAAAGGCTATCCAATTACAAACATAGGGTATGAAACTTGATAGAAGATTTTGATGCATTCAACATCACACATGTACCCAGAGAACAAAATCATAGGGTAGATGCCTTAGCCCAGGCTATAAGTACTCTGGAACCTCTGTCCATATCCGGTTTAAAAATATTCTCAATTGAATTAGAATCAGTGCCTTCTGTCCCAGATAATATAACTAATCTTCAAGTATTTGATGATGATCAACATATATTGGACTTTATTTCAAATAGGGATATTTTTGAGGCACAGATCATAGATGAAAGGAATGTAGAAGATCATGTCTGGGAAGAAGAAGGAATCCTAGAGTTGCCTAGTAATAGGATTCCTAAGGGAATGATAGAGCTAGAAAGAGCATTTGATCTAGACAACATGCTAAAATAGAAGGATCTCCCAAGGGATGATGGAGGATAGTACTCACAAGTTAACATTGGATAGGATGATAAAAAATGAAACATTCTAATTGGGAATGTCTGTACAGAGGAGGAGTTCAAAGGAATAACCCAAGCTCTCAAAGATTATATCCATGTCATTGCTCGAACTTATGACTAGTTAAAAACTTATGACACATCGATCATCACTCATACTATACATTTAAAGCCAGATGCCAATCCTTTTAGGCAGAAACAAAGACCTATCAATGCTTTACTGGAGTCCATCATTTTTGAAGAGGTTAAAAGGATACTTAATGCTAGGATCATGTTTCCTATGAGATATTCCACATGGGTGACAAACCTAGTCCTAGTAAGGAAAATGAATGCTGACATCAGGTTGTGTGTGGACTTTAGAAACTTAAATAGAGCTTTTGAAAAGGATAATTATCCTTTTCCTTCTCTGGATGAAGTCCTACAAATTGTGAATGGTGCCAAGATGATGTCATTCTTGGATGGTTTCTCTAGTTATAACCAGGTGATGGTGGACAAAATTGACAGATTGAAAACTGCATTCACCACAAAGTGGGGGATCTTCACCTACAGGCACATGTCGTTTGGGTTAATAAATGTTGGGGCAACATTTTAGTGAGCAATGGACATAGCCTTCAGAGGCTTGATTGGTAAATGCATAGTCATATACATGGATGACTTAACAATTTTCTCTAAAGATAGAGGAAACCATGTAGAGGACCTGAGAAAGGTGCTAAAAAAGTGTAAGCAATATGGGATATCCCTGAACCCTAAGAAGTGCATATTTGGGATAACCACAAGGAAGCTATTAGGCCACCTAATAATAGAAGATGGGATCATCATTGATCCTGACAGGGTGGAATCACTCATGAAGATACAGCTTCTTGGAAGCAAGAAGGAGCTCAAATCTTACTTTTGTAAGATTAATTTTGTTAGAAAATTTATTATTGGCTTTGTAGAGATTGTCAGATCCTTGAATGCCATGCTCAAGAAGGATGCTAAAATTGAGTGGACACCTAAAGCTAGAGTAGCTTTTGAAGATATTAAAAAAGCCATATCTAATGCTCCAGTTTTGATCAGTCTAGATTATACCAAGGATTTTTACATTTACTCCTTTGTTTCGGAGTATACATCTATAGCAGTATTAACACAGAGAAATGAGGCCAAAGAAGAAAAGCCTATAGCTTGCATGAGCTACCCTTTTAGAGATGCAGAACTCAGAGACATGAATTTTGAAAGACATGTGCTTGCTCTAGTCCAAGTAGTCAAGAAATTCAGGCATTACATTCTGAGAAGTAAAGTGACTACTGTAGTGCCTAATGTCGTGGTGAGGATGCTTTTAATACAAAGTGAACCAGGTGAGAAAAGGGCTAAGTGGATCACTGTCCTCCAAGAGTATGATATGGACATAACACCCATGAGGTTAGTAAGAGGACAGGCATTGAGCGAGATGATATCAGAAATTGATCCTAATATCATGAGCCAACAGTATGTTATAAATGCAAAGGATGATGGAGAATGGTATTCAGACATTAGACACATCCTGATTACTGGAAGATGTCCCTTAAGATTGTAGGCCTCACAAAGGAGAGCCTTAAAGATAAGGTCACAGAAATACATGATAAAAGGAGGAGTTCTTTTCAAGAAAAATTACGAAGGGATATACCTTAGATGCCTGGAAAGACAAGAAGTAGACAAGGTGTTAGCAGAGTTACATGATAAATATGGGACCGCACATGGATCATCTTTAGCTACCACTCATGCTATCCTTAGGGCAAGGTATTACTAGCCCACTATTTTTAAAGATATTGCTGAACACATCAAATATTGTCATATGTGTCAAGTCACTACAAACAGAGAAAGATATGCTGCTCAACCTTTGCAGCCAGTGATGGAGATGTGCCCATTTGCTCAATGGGGAATGGACTTCATAGGACCTATCAATCCTCCATCATCTTCAGGCCACAGGTATGTTTTAACTATTACTGATTACTGTACTAGGTGGACTGAAGTTATCATCAGTAAGACATGTAATGCTGAGGATGTCATCATGTTTTTGGAAAGCAATATAGTAACCAGGTATGGAGTTCTGTATGCTTTGGTATGTGATAATGGATCTACCTTTGCTTCAATTAAACTATCAATTTGGGCTTTTGATTATGGGATCATCTTAAAATTCTCCTCAAATTACTATCTCCAAGGGAATGGTTTAGCAGAATCCACAAACAAGAACCTATTGAACATCATACAGAAATTGATAGAAAAGAACCCAAGGGAGTGAAATACTTTATTGAAATATACCTTGTGGGTAGATAGAACCAGGAATAAGGCTGCATTAGGAAATTATCCTCTTCATCTAGTGTATGGGGTGGATCCTATCCTCCCTATTAACCTAAGGATCCCTACATTGTAGTTCGCACAAGAATACTTGGGCATAGACAATAAGCAAGAAGTTAGGTTGCTGCAGTTGATGCACCTAGATGAAAAAAGAAGTGAAGCAATTGACCAATTTGGTAAACATCAGGCTGTTGTTAAGCATTGGTTTGACAAAAGAGCCAAAATTAAGGCTTTCAGAATCTCAAATGTAGTCCTGATGTGGGACAAAGTGCATGAAAGGAAAGGTGATCATGGTAAGTTTGATAAACTCTGGATAGGTCCCTTTCAAATTTTTAAAATTTTAGGAAATAGCACATACAGGCTTAAGACCTTAACCAGTGAGGATGTTCCATTACCAGTTAATGGACATTTTCTCAAACACTATTTTCAAGCCTGAAGTAATGCCATGATAGCCATATGTATCATAGTGTACATTTTTATATAGTTGTTTGTACAGTCTGTTTGCTTGTTTGCTTTGATGTGTTTCCTCAGCGGGGATGTTTATTTTGATTTAGAGTACGTAGGAGTAGACTAACAACCACTAAAAACAACAAAAAATTTAGATCATTCAGGTTAATTATTTGAAATTTATGCATAACTTGTTGTGACTGTCATGAATGTAGAAAGTTGGTTGACTTGTGAAATATTGTATTCAATAATTGTGGGTTGAGTATTCAAGGAAAGTTTCTCACCATGACACACCTAAATTCCTTGGGTTTGTTGAACATACCAGTGTAGAAATTAGGTGAAAAATTAGAGGTCAGCCTTGCTACCATTACAATTCTCAGCTTAATTTCAGCAAGTGTTCATTCCTTGCATCATGAAGTTACAACTGCAATATCTTATGAAATCTCTATCAAATAAAAATAAATAAATAAATAAAATGGATTTTATTGAAAATCTAGATTAAGCCATCTAAGTAACTCTACTGGGGCTATAGACGCTCGCTGGCAGTGGGTGTCTACTTAAGAGAACTGTAACGATAACCTTGTCAGGGCTATGGACGCCTGTTGGTAGCAAGGCTCTATCCAATTGGCTATGAGGGAATGACATCAACTATGTAGTCTAATGTCAGTCACTAGTTTGTTCAACTAATTTTCCAGATGAGGATTATTAATCACGTGCACCCACTTAAACTGAAAGGGAGATTCATGCACCTTATTGAATACATTGAGTCTCAAGTTAAATGATGATTTATAGAAAAGATAGTTGGAAGTTATGAATTTATTTCATTTAGTTTCCTTTAATGGTTTTAATTTAATTATTTTTTTGGTTGCTAGTTGTTGTGATGTTCACAACATGCCCCATTTTACTCCTTAGCAAAATGAGGACCCCTGTTGTGGCTTTTGCTTTTGCTTGTGTGTGTTGTTCTTCTTGATGGTAAAGGGAAAAAAGCAATGATATTACAAACCTTGTTAAAAATAAAGAAAAATAAACATTGAGTCCCAAGGAAGAATACGGGTGAATTCCTTGTCAAAAATGAATAGGGGTTGCTTTTTGAAAAAATCATAAAATTCCCTTTATTTTGCAAGTTACGAGTATTTTGGTAAAATGTACAATCGGGTTTGTATGTTGCATATACAAAGTCCTTTGTATATCAGGTCACTTGCATATACAAAGTCTTTTGTATATCAGGCCACTTGCATATACAAAGTCCTTTGTATATCAGGTCACTTGCATATACAAAGTCTTTTGTATATCAGGCCACTTGCATATACAAAGTCCTTTGTATATCAGGTTGTATATACAAGGTCAAAACATACAAGGTCGCTCATATACAAAGTCCTTTGTATATCAAGTCCTTGTGTTAGCCGCAAAATAGGTTGTCAAATTTTCTAAGTCATCAGGTTGCATATACAAAGTTGTTTGTATGCTTTTATACTTGTATGTATTTGCTAATGTTTTATTTGTACATACAAGTCGCAGACCCGATGGAGTTTACAATTAAAAGGTATAAAGGGTTTAGGTCCGCCGGTTATATATTTGGTGTTTGTATGTTTGAACATACAAGCGAAACATACATTGCAAGATGCAAAGCCCACATGTAAGTTACGGACCCAAAAAGTTTGTTAACTACAGTTAAGTCGTTGTATGTTTGTGCTTTGTATGTATCTTACATACAAAGCAGATATACAATGATTTATACATGCATTGAGAAACATACAAGGTAAAAATGCATTGGTTATATACAAGCCGCAGATCTGAAATCATTATGAAAAGGAGTTAAATGCTTATACATTCTGCGCTTTGTATGTATGTTTTGAAAGATACATTGCTTGATGCATACAAGCCAGAATTCAAAGGGAAATAAAATTTAGTATAAACCATGCATCACGCCTGAATGAATATTGGAAGATACATTGCACTTTATACATTTTAGATCTGACAGGTAAGTAAACTACAGTTAATAAGGGGGTTGGATTTCAAAAGTGACATACAAAAGCACTTGTATGTATCAAGCCGATATACAAAGAAGAGATACAAGTGATACATACAAACGATAGATGCAAAAGGAAAAGTACAAGTCAAGGGTGCAACATAGACCTGAATAGAAAGTTAAACATAGAAAACTCTTTGTATGTTTTAGCGCTTGTATGTCTACGATGTATAAGCCGATATACAAAGAAATTACATGCATTGGAGGTGATAAAGGTAAAGAGAGGTTGCATGGGATTGTTTGTATATGTGATATACAAGAGAAGTATACAAGTGCGAAATATACAAGCCAGATGTCAAAGGAAAATTAAATATGGAAAATTCTTTGTATATTTGCATGCCTGTATGTTTATTGCAATAGTTAAGTTCAAGCCTGAAATGTGAATTTTTAATTCCATTTTAATAATTTGTGTCTATTGGTAGGTAAGTGGGGGTGTTAGTGAAGCCGTCATGGTTACGAAGACAAGGTAAAGTGAAGTAGTCATTAGGCATCGGCTGAAAGATAAATACTTGACCCGATGGAGGGAAGTCACACCAATGAACAAAGAAATGCAAGCCGATAGGAAATGCATCAGCCAGAAAGATGAGATTGATGGGAAATTTTTGGATCACTCCAATTGAGGATGGTTACACCGATGATCAGGAAGTATGCAGAATTGACTGGCAGTATGTAGGTAGATATAAAGACAGAGCTTTAATGGCAATGACATCACAGGAGGTGGATCAGATCACAAAAGATCATAAACGAAGCAGGAGAAGTAAAGGCTTTCAATATGGAGGAAAATGCAGGTGGAAAGAAACATTATTAAATGGAGCAACAATTATTTTGGTGATTGTTAGGGTTTCCAAAGGGCATCCTTACACTCAGTATGGGTATGCTGCTTAGAGACTTTTGGCGGGATTTGTTTTCCACCGGTGGATGCTGCACTTGAAGGGTAGACTATTGATTGACTAGGGTTTTGGAACCGTATTGGGGATAATCAAAGCCATATATTGAGCCCCTTTACTTTGTAAAGGAGGGAGGTCAATCATTTCGTAAAAATATGACCGAGCCAATTTCACATAAGAGATCGGATTACTAAGACTAATGAGGACTGAATTGTTGAAATGTCAAGGTTCTTTCTTTAGATCACTGTAAATGTACTTGTTCTAAAGCATACTGAATGGAGATGAAGCTTCAGATTACATCCTGATTGTAAACTTTACGTAATCTTTAAGTTGATTTCTGGATATGTAATGGTGAATCTTGTGTTCAATAGAAGCACTTTCATTTTATTGCATTTTGTTGTCAACTTTTCCTTTGAATATTTGCACTAGATCATGCAGATGTGTGGAATGTCCTGGTGAATTATGATTCTAGTTTTCTTCTCTTCATTGCTGTATCTAAACATGTATGCAGATCAATGATCTCAGTCAAGTAATTTTGGGAATCTCATTCTTTAACCCTTTTTCTCATTTTAATTTCATTGAAATCACCTCCATAACTACAAAATCATGACAAATAATAAGCAGAACAGAGAAATATACTGATATCTCATAGATAACTGAATATCATTAGCATATTTGAGCTAAATGCATGTAGTATTGCAAATATCATGCAAAGACTTGCAAATAGTGGTAGAAATCATGCAAATATCAACCTATAGGCACATTATTTGAGTAAATAACTGTGTAGAATGGCCTCTTTGTGTAGCATACTTATAGGAAACAAAATCTACTAATCAACGTAAGGTCCCTTGAAATGGAAAAGAGCAACACACATCAACCACTAAGTAATGTTAGTAGATAATGAACTAATCAACAGAGACTTGGGATCATGAATTCTTTGAATTCATCATATCTTTCAAGATAAATAAAAGTTGTTGTGTAAATTTTATTTCATGTTTATATGTTAGTAATGTGACCATCAACATAGATTGGCTCTAGAAGGAGGGTGCCTCATCATCAGCAAGTTTTTGTCTGATTTGATGATGCAGACAGAAAGGTAACACTCAAGCATCTCTGTATTTCAAGTTATATGCAAATATTTGTTGTTTTAAGTTTGTGCACGCTAATCATGTGTGAAGTTTTCAAAATTAAGCATAAATATTGCCTTGTCTAGGGAGTTTCAACTGATCTTTACAATAAACCAACCAACTTTCCTTGAATTCAGGAAATCCTGGCTCCCAAGCCAAATACCAGGTCCAGATCTAGTGGACTCTTTGAAGAATTACCTATCAGGGGATTTAGACCTATAATTGTAGACATTTATCACTCTCCTAGTTCTAGTGCATCAAGATCTTCACCAGAACGTGCTCCTATAACTCCTCTCAGGTTAAAAACACCTATAGGACCACCTGTCACACCTACAGGACCACCTGTCACACCTCGGGTCCAGCCTCAACCTGTCATAGCTCAGGTCCAACCTCCACCAGTTGCAATGTCATTCTTTGCAGCAGAATCACCTTTGACCTTCAATGCATATCATGCTTTGCCAAAGAATTCTGACAAAATTTGTCCAAAGTATCATCTATATCAGGATGCTGATGATCACATCAGAACTTTTAAGGAAGCCTATTGTAGGGCTAGAATTTAGCATCAAGATGTATGTAGGTTATTTCCATTTTCCTTAGGGAAGAGTCTTATAACTGGTATATTAGTCTTGGTCAAGGTTCGGTCGATTCATGGGCTGCCTTAGAGAAAGCTTTTAAGGATAGGTTTAAATACCTATAGATCCTTCAATGAATTACCATTTGTTTGCCACAATCAAATGATTTGAAGGAGAACCTATTACTAACTTCAATGCAAGGTTTTAGAAGATACTATCTAAGCTAGTTGCTCCCTACGTTGTAACAAATGAAGCTACTAGGAGCGTTTATTATTCAGCTTTAGATCCCTTGACTTCTATGTTTATCAAGAGAGCACATCCTGGTGTAACAACTTTGGTAGAAGCTTTTGAAGAAGCTATCAAAGTTAGTTAGCAATTAACTTCTGCTCCCACACCAAATATTGCCTTCCGTACACTTCCTAGTTATCCTACATATCCTGTTCACCAACAAACCAATGGAGCCATGATACCTCCAACTGTGATGCTAGCCCCTTTACAGATACCTCCACTTAGTATAATGCCACCACCAAATGGAAATGGCTAGATGTTACAATATCTAGGACAAACACAGATACCTCAGGCTGTAGATTAGTCTAACAATAACACTTGATCTTCCTTTTTCAAGCCTTAGACAAAGAATGTAGTAGCCAAGGTTTAGGAAGAGAAAGAAGAAATAAAGGAGATATCAGCATAGTTAAGGAAACTTGCCACTGTGATCACTCATCTAAGGAGTTAGAACTTTTATTCTCAACCAAATCAGAACAGAGGTTATACCAATGACAGACCTAATTATCCTGATAGGGGGTACAACAATAATTACAATAACAATGGCAACAATAATCCCCCTAGACAGCCTAGAGTGTGGAACACCAGGACAAATAATTGTTCTTTGCTATCACCTCTAGATAACTAGCCTCCTAGTGAACCTAAATAGACCACTAGAGTAAACCTTGCAGAGGCAGCACTTACAAACTAGTGCAAGATACATAACACCAATGCTCATGCAAAGCTAGACTATCCTCAATTCAGGATTGCTGCTAGTATTTTCCAAGATGAAGTGTCCAATACTTCAAGCAACCCACCTCATGTAGAGGGAAATGAAATTGTCCCCTGTGAATATGATTCTGCCTTAGTGCTAGAAAACTTCATGCATCATCCTTATCAGCAGACAATTTCATCTCATCAGGATTACACCTCAACATGTGAAGAATTAGTAATGGCATTTGAATTTAACTATGTTTTTCCATTTGAGGATGAGAATGAGCCATTAGTTGAGCATGAGGAGGTACATACTTATCAACAACAACATCAAGGTAGGCATAATTACAACTTGAGGAATAACTCAAACAGATCTGCTGATCCTTTGACCACATCCTTGCCTCCAAACAATTTCAACACTCCACCTGATCCCAAGGCAAGTAATAACCCTGGATTTCCCAAAGTCAATACTCAGTACTTGGCACCATAGAATACAACACCAAAAGCTAGTAATCTACCTCCTGAATTTGACAAATTGGTTACATATCTGGTAGATGAAATGAAAAAGATTAAAATTAGCCTGTCATTGTTAGAGTTGCTTAAAACTCCTACTATCAAGAAAGCA
Source organism: Cunninghamia lanceolata (assembly GCA_027924645.1). Classification (NCBI taxonomy): domain Eukaryota; kingdom Viridiplantae; phylum Streptophyta; class Pinopsida; order Cupressales; family Cupressaceae; genus Cunninghamia; species Cunninghamia lanceolata. The sequence goes on from BSBN01000870.1 coordinate 8,207,856, forward strand.
TTCATGAAATCATTAGATGATCCTACTCAGAAGGAGGATAGTCATACCTCTGGTCAGTTTGGAAATAAAGATCATGCTGCTAGAGATGTTAATGTTAAACACAAAGCCTCAACTATTTTTCAAGTTACAAAAACTTCCCACATGACCCTATAAAGAGACAAGAGTGAGTCACCTCCTTTCCTCCTTATAATAAGGATGTTTGGTAAAAATTTGCACAACTACTTAGTAGACTTAGGAGCATCTACCAATGTAATGCTCCTATCCATATGCAATGCTTTAGGGTTACATCCTGCTAAATCATTAAAAAAAGTAACACGATTGGACAAAATAGAGGTGAGTGTGGTAGGAGAACTAACTCATATTCACATGCAGTTAGCAGCAGATCCCAGAAATCAACACTATATTGATATTCAGGTAGTTGATATACCTGATACATATGGGACGTTACTCAACAGAGACTGGTTAAAAACCCTTAATGGATACATGTCAACTAAATTCAGTCATATGTGGTTGCCCTAGAGAGGGATACCAAATCAAATAAGGATAGATGATGAACCTCGCATGAAACACATGATCACTGAATATAACAAAACCAATGAAATCATGTGTGTGGATGTAGAACCCGAAGTTTACTCCATTAGACCCCAGACTATCAGCATAGAGGAGATCCTGATGTTTGACGTTCATAATCATGATGATGAACCTCAAGATGATAGAATAACTTTAGAATCTGATTGTAACCCTGGAAATGAAGTAGAGGTAGATCATTTCAAGAATTTTGAGATGCATTTGTTTAAAGAGATGCAACGAAGTCGGTTGTTAAACATGCCTGTTCATGATCTTCTAATTGATGGATGGTGTAGGTTGCTTGATGAGGTGCATTCTAAAAGGACTTGTGGCACTTGTTTAGACATGTTAGAGCTAGAACAAGCATACACTGAAGCATCTTCATCATCATCTACAGTGACTTCTACAGATAGTGACAGCAAAACTAATTTTTGTTTGTCTTCTATAGGAATAGAAGAATGCACATATCAAGATGAAAGTTCTACTCAGATGATAGAAGAGATACTGGTATGCAATAAGAGTAATGCTAAAAGAAAGGAGAAAATCATCCTAGGGAGTGATTGTTTAGTAGAATCAGATTATGAGTTATCTGATGAAGATAGGGGTAGTAATCTATCCAAGTTCGAAGAGTTTTTATCAAAAGAGATTCAAATGATGACACAACAACAAATATCCCCATAGGATGTTTTGATTGAGGGATGGTGTAGTTTACATGAAGCACCACATTCAGAAACTGCTTGTTCATTGTGTCTGCATATTCTGAAAAGGCAGATGTTGCCTAGCCCAAAAGATTTTCCTTCTGATGGTAAGAGAAAAGAAGAAATATCAGCTTCACATAAGGCAGATAAGGGGAATTCTTGGAAAAATGAAACATCAAAGTTAAAATGGATATCAAATGGTGCAGCTGCCAGAGCTAAAAAGAAGAAGGAAGGCCCAGACAAGCCTTTAGCTGAAGATAGGCCATGGATCCTCATGTTTGATGGATCCAAGTCAAAACAAGGAGCTGGAGGAGGAGTAGATCTTATTAATCCATCTGGAAAATCCTACTTAGCAGCATACAGATTGCAGTTCCCATGTACAAACAATGTGAAGGAGTATGAAGCTCTAATTTATGGGATATTGTTTGCACTTAAAAAGAAAGTGAAAATTCTGCATGTCTATGGAGACTCAGAATTAGTTGTGAGACAGGTAAGAGGTATATACTCTTGCAATTACAAAAGGCTATCCAATTACAAACATAGGGTATGGGACTTGATAGAAGATTTTGATGCATTCAACATCACACATGTACCCAGAGAACAAAATCACAGGGCAGATGCCTTAGCCCAGGCTACAAGTACTCTGGAACCTCTATAAATATCTAGTTTAAAAAGATTCTTGGTTGAATTAGTATCAGTGCCTTCTGTGCCAGATAATGTAACTAATCTTCTAGTATTTGATGATAATCAACATATATTGGACTTTATTTCAAATAGGGATATTTTTGAGGCATAGATCATAGATGAAAGAAATGTAGAAGATCATGTCTGGGAAGAAGAAATCCTAGAGTTGCCTAGTAATAGGATTCCTAAGGGAATGATAGAGCTAGAAAGAGAATTTGATCTAGACAACATGCTAAAATAGAAGGATCTCCCAAGGGCCGATGGAGGACAGTACTCACAGGGTAACATTGGAAAGGATGATAAAAAATGAAATGTTTTGATTAGGAAGGTCTATACAGAGGAGGAGTTGGAAGGAATAACCCAAGCTCTCAAAGATTATATCCATATCATTGCCCAGACTTATGATGAGTTAAAAACTTATGAAACATCGATCATCACTCATACTATACCTTTAAAGCCAGATGCCAAGCCTTTTAGGCAAAAATAAAGACCTGTTAATGCTTTACTAGAGCCCATCATTTTTGAAGAGGTTAAAAGGCTACTTAATGCCAGGATCATGTTTCCTATGAGACATTCCACATGGGTGGAAAACCTGGTCCTAGTAAGAAAAAAGAATGGTGACATCAGGTTGTGTGTGGACTTCAGAAACTTAAATAGAGCTTCTGAAAAGGATAATTATCCTTTGCCTTCTCTGGACGAAGTCCTACAAATTGTGAATGGTGCCAAGATGATGTCATTCTTAGACGGTTTCTCTAGTTATAACCAGGTGATGGTGGACAAAATTGACAGATTGAAAACCGCATTCACCACAAAGTGGGGGATCTTCACCTATAGGCGCATGCCGTTTGGGTTAATAAATGTTGGGGCAATATTTCAGAGAGCAATGGACATAGCCTTCAGAGGCTTGATTGGTAAATGCATAGTCATATACATGGATGACTTAACAATTTTCTCTAAAGATAGAGGAAACCATGTAGAGGACCTGAGAAAGGTACTGAAGAAGTGTGAGCAATACGGGATATCCCTGAACCCTAAGAAGTGCATATTTGGGATAAACATAGGGAAGCTATTAGGCCACCTGATAATAGAAGATGGGATCATCATTGATCCTAACAGGGTGGAATCAATCATGAAGATACAACTTCCTGAAACTAAGAAGGAGCTCAAATCTTACTTTGTAAGATTAATTTTGTTAGAAAATTTATTACTGGCTTTGCAGAGATTGTCAGACCCTTAAATGCCATGCTCAAGAAGGATGCTAAAATTGAGTGGACACCTGAAGCTAGAGTAGCTTTTGAAGATATTAAAAAAGCCATATCTAATGCTCCAGTTCTGATTAGTCCAGATTATACCAAGGATTTTTACATTTACTCCTTTGCTTCGGAGCATACATCTGTAGCAGTATTAACAAAGAGAAATGAGGCCAAAGATGAAAAGCCTATAGCCTTTATGAGCTACCCTTTTAGAGATGCAGAACTCAGATACATGAATGTTGAAAGACGGGTACTTGCTCTGGTTTGAGTAGACAAGAAATTTAGGCATTACATTCTGAGAAGTAAAGTGATTATTGTAGTGCCTGATGCCGTGGTGAAGATGCTTTTAATACAAAGTGAACCAGGTGAGAAAATGGCTAAGTGGATCACTATCCTCCAAGAGTATGATATGGAGATAACACCCATGAGGTCAGTAGGAGGCCAGGCATTGAGCAAGATGATATCAGAAATTGATCCTAATATCATGAGCCAATAGTATGTTATAAATGTAAAGGATGATGGAGAATGATATTCAGACATCAAACACATCCTGATTACTGGAAGATGTCCCTTAAGATTGCAGGCCTCACAAAGGAGAGCCTTAAAGATAAGGTCACAAAAATACATGATAAAAGGAGTCCTTTTCAAGAAAAACTATGAAGGGATATACCTTAGATGCCTAGAAAGACAAGAAGCAGACAAGGTGTTAGCAGAGTTACATGATAAATATGGGACCGCACATGGATCATCTTTAGCTACCACTCACGCTATCCTCAGGGTAGGGTATTACTGGCCCACTATTTTTAAAGATACTGCTGAACACAACAAATGTTGTCATATGTGTCAGGTCGCTGCAAACAGAGAAAGATATGTTGCTCAACCTTTGCAGCCAGTGATGGAGATGTACCCATTTGCTCAATGGGGAATGGACTTCATAGGACCTATCAATCCTCCATCATCTTCAGGCCATAGGTATGTTTTAACTATTACTGATTACTATACCAGGTGGACTGAAGCTGTCTGTAGCAAGACATGTAATGTTGAGGATGTCATTAAGTTTTTGGAAAGCAATATAGTAACCAGGTATGGAGTTCCCTATGCTTTGGTATGTGATAATAGATATGCCTTTGCTTTAATTAAACTATCAAATTGGGCTTTTGATTATGGGATCATCTTGAAGTTCTCCTCAAATTACTATCCCCAATGGAATGGGTTACCAGAATCCACAAACAAGAACCTATTGAACATCATAAAGAAATTGATAGGAAAGAACCCAAGGGAGTGGAATACTTTATTGAAATCTGCCTTGTGGGTAGATAGAACCAAGAATAAGCCTACATTAGTGTTGGCTAACAGATTTGTCCTTTTCTGAAAATGGTTTATTTGACTCTATACCTCTCTTTGAAGAACAAACGAGTTAGGCAACAAATGGGTGAACTCTTTAAATTAGTTCCCCTCTGAATTTAGGTACAGCTCCCTTTAAGATTTTCAATGAATTAAATCAATTCGACTATCAAATGCATTTTTAACCAGAAAATCCTTAAGGCAAACTGACATTCATACATAACTATGTTACGAATGCGGTAAATTTATACAGCAATAGTGTGTAATAGAATGCACAGATTCTACTTTTGATACATCCAAATACATGAACACATACATACGAATTTGTTGAACCAATAAATAATAGAACACATATGAGGAATTGTCCAAATAAAGAGCAATTACTAGATGAAAGGAGATTTCACACAGAAAATCTAACTCCAAACACTCAGATGCACAGATCCAAGTAAGCAGTAATTGTTTCTTCTTTCCATTCACAGATGAAAATTTTCTTAGACAATTATCACATAATGTAAAACTAAAAAAAAAAAAAAATGGTTTAGCTAAAACTCCCTTACTTCCTTCTTTTCCTAACTTCTTTTTGCCCTTACAAAGATTATAAAAACCTATAAATATGAATGTCTTAATCATGTCTTTGAGTAAATCAAACCCAGAGTTAACATAACTCTGACCCATAAGGGATTTAGTTTATAACAACTGATTTTAAAGATCAAGATTTGCCAAAAATAACATAAAAGAGAAACAGAAATAAAGAAAGTGAACCAATGAAATCATGACTAGGACGAAGGATTTACATCTCCAGATTTGTCATCGGTGGCCTGCGAAGCACGTTGGGACTTCCACTCCTGAAAAGCTACAACAAATTCCTGAATCTTCGAGAAGTTGGGAATACCTATATGTTTCATTCTTGACTTCCAAACTTCCTTTTCCCTTCGCATTTTACCAAATTTTTCTTTGTGTTCTGGAAGTGCGTCGATGCAGAGGTAAAGTAGTGACTCAACTTTAGAAATCCTGGAGAAGTCCTCAATTAAAATATTGTCATTTTCTCTGACGAAGCCGATTTTATCTTTGAAAGATTGGACCACTGCATTGACATCTTCCACTGGTCTTCCATCACTTTAATGTATTTAACATCAATACATTGCAAGTCATGTTGCAACAATTTAGTGAATTCTATTATCTCCTTAATTAACTTTGAAAATTCAAGACGTCCTTGCCGGGATATGGAAATACTCCATTCAATATTCTTCTTGTTCACATATAACAAATCTTCATCCAAACCAGTCAGGCTTTTCTTTCTCAAAAACTTTGCTAGCCCATATTTTTGAACTTCATCTATTTGGTTTATTACATTCATCCACTTACCTTCATCTTTCACCCAAACAACAACCTATGCTTTAAGATCCTCAATGGTGGTAGCAGTTAGATCATATACGCTCTTGAGCTCATGAATGTATTCAGTTCCTTTTCGTTCAATGTTATCCAACCAACTATCAAATGTTTTTTCCACCATTTTGCTTCTGTGAACTTGATCCAATAACTTTTGGTTAACAGGTGATTTTGGGTCAAAAGACAGGGAGAGCTATGAGATTGGCTGCGAGTTAGGGTTGTGAATATCATCAATGTACTCTGCCATTGAACGCAGAGTTTGCTTTAACTCCCTCTTGTCCTTTTCATCTTTCTAGGTTCAACTAACCATTCTCTTAGTAGATGCTTCAAGGTGGTGAACATCTACAGCTCTGGACGCAGCATCGAGATCCACTTTCTCCATAGTGAAATCATGCACTGTTGGATCATGCACTTCTTCCTCTGTCACTGGCTTAGCTATTTTAGCACTCCAGTTACCAGTGTTTGGATCGATGTTTATTCTGGATGTCGTCTTGAGTTTCTTGGACTTGGGGGTTTTCCCCAAACATTTGCTTACCATGTCCTCTAAAGGGACGACAAAAGGAATTACCTTTTTCTTGTCGGAGATAGAACTCTCTAGCCACTTTGGTGCAGGGGCTGAGGTTGTCTTCTCAGGGTTTAATCCATCAGAGGATACATTTGAAATCATCAATATTTTAGGGGTCTCTAGAACGGTCCCTGACTATGACCTGATGTCAACTTCCTCTGTTCTATGTGGGCTTAGCTCCTTGTCACCCATAGGTTCTTATGAATCTTCCTCTGAATTCAAATCAACAACTATTGTTTCAGAAGCCTACTTCTTTCTTTTCCCTTTAGTCCTCAACCTTGTAACACAAGAGGGTAAGATATCTGTGAGGATTCTTCTGGACCTCTTAGTGGTAGGGCTTCTTTCAGTTGATGGCTTGGAAGCACCTGCACCAAAGATAGCAATAGGTTGGTTAGAAGAGTCTATAGGAAGTGAAGATGCAATCATTGAAGTGATTTGTTGGGCATTTCTATCCTGAAGCCCTTCCTGTCTCTTTTCCCTCAACCATTTCTCAGTTCTCCTTATCACTAGAAGAGTTTTAACTTCAATTCTGTCTTCCTCCTTTTTACTCCAATCCACCTCTTGAATGGGTAAGTGTTTTACTTTTTCAAACCGTGGGTCAACCACCTGTTCTTCATTATCAATAATTCTAGAAATATCCATGTTTAAATTGAAGGTAATTATTTGTCCCAAAGAAAACCTACACCATAGCCTTCTCCTAACCTCAAATTTGTCTAGACAGTCTTCCCAGTAGTCCTCTAGTTTAGGAATATGTGAAAGCCCTGTTCCAGGGTCTAGGTTATCTCTCACAAATCCTTTACTGTCGAATTGAGTCTTGGCAGTGAAGAACTGAAAATTGAACCTTTTGAGGTTCACCTCCAAATTCAAGGCATCAGATTTTGATTCGCATTAATAATGCCCAAGTTCAATAGGAAAAGAAATACCAAAACCCTTTTTATATGAGAATTTCTTATCAACATGTGCCAGCTGCCTACATACCTCCATCAGCACGAAATGATCAAACACATATCTAGGTAACTTCACAGGTTCACCATCAAATCCTCCAACTCTGATGTAAGTGAACTCAGAAAATTGGATGAAGAAGCTACCATAGATGCTAATCAGTTGCATTGCTTCACTGGACATTCTTTTACCCAGGTTCCCTACCAATTCATAAGTCATTTTCCCATTGAAGACATCATTAACCCTTTTATAATTTTCATAGCAATTCTTTCTCTGCAACTGTGAATAATATTCATAAATTTTACTATTCTCAACTATGGGTGCATGGGGTAGGTCAAACCAATCTCTTGTAGATGCTAGACAATAGAACAGGTACGAAGACATATAGAAATCTCTGTTACCCAGACAATTGCTCAAACCCTAATGTAGACAATCAGCCACTATTTCAGCCCAATCTAAGTATTATTCCCGTTGAAGGATGACTAGTATGAAAAAGTACATCCAATCCTCCCAATAATAGGCATGCTGATTGCCCCTCAGTCTGTGTAACAATACTACAATATCCCTCACTTCTTTAATCAAATGATCCCTAGTGAGTGGCCTGGGCAACCTTGAACCACCCTTCTAAAATTTCAGCAGCCAGTTCCTTGCTATTACACTTTTGTAAGTTGGTTTCTTCTCTGAGAAATACCCATTGGAGGAAGTAATGTCAAGGCTGGAATACGCCTCTTTAGGCGGTATCTTCATCACAGACATGAGGGTTTGTCTATTGACATTAAATAACACATCATCGCTTGCATTTATGACGCACCTGTCCTAGGGGTCGTACCTATTCATACACTCTTGAACCAATTCTGGGCACAATATAGCCTGAGGGAAAGCTACGGCTTCAACTAAGCCACTATCTACAATTTTCTTCATCGTAGGGGTTTGAACAGGGCTTCTAGTTCTTTCTTTGAATTCTTCTAAATCGTATTGAACCAATGCAGTATCTCCAAATTCAGAGTGACAATAAATAAGACCAGGACCATGTTCATTCCCCAACGATGTAGATTTTAAAGCCATACTTGGAGGATTACAATGAAAAACACTTCAAATTTTGAAAATAATGACAGAGACTCAAGAGATTCTTCTTTCCAGTTAAGAAATAGGAATAGCACATAGGAGGAAAAGAACTCACCTTCAAGATATCTGAATTCACTGTGAAATTTGAGTAAGAAGAACCCTGTACTTCCTGCGTTATTCTCCTCTGCATTGCACAGTTTGTTTACTCACTGAATCCGGCTTGTTCTTAATTAACAATGGCATTAACCAGATTGAATAATTATCACTCGGAGCAATATGTGCTGGGAATATTTGAAAAGACATAAATTCTGACCTCTTCATTAATAGCAAGTATTATTCACGCGCCATCATGATGTATAATAATTATCCGTAACCTTCGCCAAATTAGAACTCTCGGTTTCATAATGAGTTTCTGACATATTTTCCTCCAACTTTCCCACTAAATTTGACGTAGAAAGCCATGAGAACAAACGGGACCAAAATCACCAAAACTTTGAACTATTGAACCATTGAACCTTAAGGGCATCGTTCAATGTGATGGTTCAATGCGGTGGTTCAATCATACCAATTGGACCATATAGATGAGCAAAGAAATCACTTACGGAAATAAGAACTTGAGCTTATGAACCATTGAACTTGTAAAGCTATGGTTCAATACGAAGGTTCAAAGGCGCAAAGGATATGTAGACCAACAAACAGTTACGTGACTTTGGTAAAAGGCTTCTGACTATGAAATAGTGAACTGTTGAACCTTGAACCATTGAACCCCGCTATAGAGTACGAGTGGAAGGTTCAACAATTCATTAATTACACAAGGTAACTGCGTGACCTGACTTATAAGAAGGCAATGAGTGTTGAACTTTAGACCGTTGAACCATTCAACCTCAAACAAAAGGCTTCAACTTCAAACTGAAAGTTGAAAGATGTATAAAACATATAGAACCATTTGAAGTTTAAAAATGGTTCAGGTTCAAAGGTTCAAACTTTGAGTAACCTTTTCTACAAAGATGATAAATGGGTCAAATTTGAAGGATCAAGAGCTGATTTCAGAAACAACGGTATGACCCAAAATACAATACAACAATCCGGCTCTTATTCAGGAAATATTACCAATAAAGAAATAATGGCGACTCAAAAGGTAACATTGGCTCTGACTGGGGAGTGCATTTTTTGACAAAATGTAGAGAACTCAGAAGCTCTGGTTTCGCAGAAAAAGAAAAACAGAGAAGAAAGGAAATGGAACGGGACAAAACAAAAACGGGAAAAGAAAAACACAAAAACAAACAAAAGGGAAGACTATGTACAAAACAGGGGACCCTATTTTATAGATGATACAACTTGAGGTCCTGTCCATTATAGGACAGGGGTAGAGTAACTCCATTAGGATACTTCAATGTAAAAGAATTTGGACCCAATACCTGATGAATTCTAAATGGTCCTTTCCAAAGAGAGTCGAATTTTCTATGTGTACCCTTTGGTTCTCTTCTTCTATCCCACAGTAATACTTCATCTCCCTCCATAAATTTCCTAGGCCTTATTTTTCTCTTGAAAATTTCTTTCACCCTGGCCTGATGTACAGTAATTCAGTCAACCAACTCATTTCTCTCTTCTTCAATCTTAGTTAAATACATAATCCTCTTCTCCAGGGAATTTTGGAAATATTGATCCTCAATTACACTTTGCAGCTTGGCTGTAGATAGCTCCAGAGGTAAAGATAATTGGGCCCCTATTCCATAAACTAATTCAAAAGGAGCCATCTCGATTGCTCTTTTTGGAGTTATCCTGTCGGCCCAGAGTGCTTCATACAACCTCTTATGCCAATCTCTGGGGTTGTTATTCACCAATTTCTTCATGATAGCAGTCAGGTTCTTGTTACTGGACTCAGCTTGTCCATTCCCTTGGGGGTAGTAATCTGATGAATGGGAGAGAGATATACTATGTTCATAACAAAAAGAAGTCATTTCAACTGAAGAGAAACTGGTAGCATTATTTACTACAATCTTCTGGGGGACACCAAATCGTACCATAATATTTTTTTTGAGAAAATTACAAACCATCTCCAAAGTCGTTCTTTTGACAGGGGCTGCTTCAACCCACTTTGTGAAATAATCTATTGCTGTTAAGATGTGGGTATGCCCTGCACTTGAGGGGGGTGAGATAGGCCCAATAAAACCTAATCCCCATTGTTTAAAGGGTTCTTCAATAACAACAGGCCTTAAAGGTAGAGCTGCAAGTTGTGGCCTTCCTGAAAACATCTCACATTTTTCACAGTTAGCCACCCATCTATACACATCCTTAAACATCCCTGGCCAATAGTAACAATTTCTAAGGATTTTGAAAGCTGTAACTGAAGAAGAAAAATGTCCACCACAAGCTTCATTATGGAAAACTTCCAAGAGCTTATCCTGCTGCTCTTTATCTACACATCTTAGGAAAGTTCCATCTAATCCTTTCTTATAAATGACATCCCCCCAAATAACATATTTCACTGCATTTAGCTTTAGACTTCTTTTCTCTTTAGGAGATAAGTGATTAGGACAATCCCCATATGTAAGATAATGTGCTACATCTAAAAACCAAGGGTCCTGTAAGCTTACCAATAAAACTGTGGGGAGTCCTTCTCCTTCTTGTTCTTTGTTCTCAACAATCAACTTACATAAGCCTTGACTCCTGATTAGCTTAGTAGGTTTAACTTCCAGATCATATTCCTAAATTTTAGCAACCCACGTTGCTCTATTGTTTAATCCCACTTCTTGCTGAGTCAAAATACTTTTTACAGCTGAATTCGGAACAAATACAACTGAATGGGAATGAAGTATATAATATCTGAATTGTTTCATAGCTTTAACCATAGCAAAAGCTTGTTTTTCAACCAAAGAATATTTCAGCTCATGCTTTTTAAGGGGAACGCTCATGAAAGCTATGGGAACCTCTTCATCTAATTCATTTTTCTGTAACAAAATACCTGACATGGTGTGTTCCAAAGCATAACAGTAAATAATAAAATCCTTTTGAAAATTAGGATTTACCAAAGTGTGAGTGTTTGCAATCACTTCCTTGATATCCTCAAATGCCTTCTGAGCAACTTCACTCCACTTAAATGGTTGTTTCTCACTCATCATTCCAACAATGTGTTTTGTAATCTCAGCAAAGTCAGGATTGAACCTTCTGAGAAAATTGATTTGACTGAAGGACTTGACTCCAGTCCTATTTGAAGGAAGGCTAAGCTGTTGAATTGCCCTGACCCTCTCTAGATCAATTATGATTCCATCCTTTGAGACTAGGTGTCCCAACAATTTTCCCTCAGTCACACAGAAAATTGACTTCTTGGGATTGAGTGAGATGCCATGGCTTTGACACCTTTGTAAGACAGACTCCAGATCTCTCAAGTGATCCTCTCTATTCTTGGAGAAAATAGTCAGATCATCCAGGTAAATAATAATAATTATGTTCTTCAGATCTCTAAAAGATGAATCCATTGCCTGCCGAAAAGTTGCTCCTGCATTAATCAAGCCAAAGGGCATTTGATTATAGGCAAAGGTTCCTCGAGGTGTGGTGAAAGCAGTCTTATGTTGATCTTCTACAGCCACGCCTATCTGATTGTAACTGAGAAACCATCCAGCATAGACATCATTTCAGATCCGGCAACTGTCTGCAAGATGTGGTCCATCCAGGCAAGGGATAGTTATCTTTCAGGCTGGCCTGGTTAAAGTTCCTAAAGTCAACGCGGATTCTTATTTCTCCATTCTTCTTTCGTATTGGAACAATATTTGCCACCCAAGTGGAGTGATGGATTGGATAGATAATTCTAACTTTCAACATCTTATCAATCTCTTTAAAAATGGCTTCAGCAACTTTTGTGTTATAATTCCTTAGCTTCTGTTTGAATGGAGCTGCATTTGCTTTTAATGGAATATGGTGTTGAAACTGTCCATGTCTAAAATTTTTAAGATCATCATAGCACCAGGTGAAAACATCCTTATACTTGATTAACAATTTGATCAGTTTATTTTTCTCCTCTGAAGAATAGGATTTACCAATGGATATCCATTTAGGATCAGCTTCATTCCCAATGTTTATTTTCTCATAATCCTCTTCTTTATTAGGAACACTGGGAGGTTTACCTTTAATATATTCATCTTTTCAAGAAAATAAATGTTCTAAAGAAACTAATCCTTTAGGGATTTTGTTTCCCTTTAACTGAATCATGTCATCTTTTGGATTAATCCCAGGATCAAGATTGAATTATTTACACTCTGTTTCGGAACCTTCAAAATAGGTCCCCAGAAACATTTCAGCATTTTCTAAAAACTTTCTAATCTGATTATCACTCTCAAAAACTTGCCAGTTCTTAGCATTGTCAGGGACATTAGGGCGATATACCATTTCTATTCTATAAGAATCTTTTTTGAAATCTGAATGTGGTAAAATGAGAGAAGCCGGTACTGCTAAAGAATCTGCTTGGGAGTTTTGATCTCTGGGAATTGTTTCGATAGAGAAGGCATCAAAATATTTGATCTCATCCCATACCCTATTTCTGTAATGCTTTAGTCTTTCATTTTTAACAAAAAAGATTCCCCTTACCTGTTTCACAATTAATTCAGCATCACCCTTCACCTTAAGTACCTTCACACCCTTTCCTTTGGCTTCAAAAAGCCCAAGTAGTAAAGCTTCATATTCTGCAGTATTGTTGGTGTTTTTGAACTCCAGCTTAAAAGAATAAGAAAAAATTTCACCTTCAGGTGAGATTAACATAGCCCCAGCCCCTGAACCAGCAGTAGCACAACTGCCATCAAATTCCATAACCCATAGGTCATCAGAATGTATAGATCTTTGCATTAATTCTTCTTTGGGGTCTACCTCATAGCTCTGTTCAGAGGAGAGAAAATAGTTGCCAAATTCACATTCCTCAAATAAAATCTAGGCCTTGGGATCATCAGAGGGGTAGACAGTGAACTTACACTTGGGCTCAGGTTCCAGCTTCACTTTCTCCTTCCCCACTAGGATTGTGGCCTCTGACCAATCCAATTTGATTTGTCCACCCAAATCCTTGTAAATGTCCTGCTCAAAAGCATTCCATAACTAGAAGGAATATTTGCTACCAAAATAGTTAATTTCACCTTTTTGTCAGGGTAGGCTGCAAGAGCAACTCGTGCATCTTTAATCTGCCGAAGCAAGGAAACCTGTTTTCCATCCATAGAATAACATCTACCAAATGTTTTTGTGAGTGATAATGCTAAGGCTTTAGCCATAGAGGAAGGCATAATGTTGTCAGAGGCTCTTGAATCTATAATACAGTTACTAAGTTTATGACCATTGATAAACAGAGACACATAGAAAGGATTGGGTTTGAAATCAGTATAAGGAGCATTGGTTGATGAATTGGGAGTCATTTTAGGGGCAGTCATGGCTGACTCAGATGAGGAAGCAAATAGTCGAGCAATGGGAGATTCAGCATCAACCTCTGATTGACTCTCAGATTTGGTTTGTGTAGGACTACCTTTAACATATTTAACCAGCTTGTCAAGTTCAGCAGGTTTCAACTTGAGATACTCAATGGGAGAGATTTGAATTTTTGCAAACTTATAGAAATCTATAATATCGAAAGAAGCATCTAAATCATTTTTATGCAATAGTTTAGTTTCTTGAACCTTCAAATTAGTATCATGGGTTCTAGTTAAAGGTTCCTTACCTTTACCAGGTACTTCTTGAGTATTAGAGGATCTCACATTCCTTTGACTCCTGGTGAGCACGGCGCATGAAGGATCTTCAAGGGTAACCAATATTTCACCCCCCCTTTTTGAATCAGACTCATATTCAAGGAAGTGTATTTCAGAGCCACCAGGTTCCTCAAAGTTCCTTTCTTCTTCTGTGGATTCCCCTAGCATATCTTGAGTAGCCGTCATCTGAGTGTACCTGAGCATTTCTGGGTAAGAATTTCCATCATGGTCGGTAGTCAAGTGAAAAATACACATATTTCCCCTTCCAGGAGGAGCTTCAATAGCCAGTCTTGGCTGTGGTGATGTCAGAGGTAAAGCTCTGCCAGTATCTGCTTGTTGATTCAAATTCCTTCTGCTTATATCTTGATACGGTTGTTGGAAGGGGGCACCAGTTTTAGGTAGCTGCCTCTTTAAGGCAATCATATCATTAACCAACCTTTGTGCTACAGGATCTGTAGATGATGAGGGCTGGGTGTTTGGCACCTGGACCTCTCTCTTCCATTTACCAGCCATAATGAGATCATCCTCTAGTCTGACGGCTAAGGCTTGTGCAGCTGCTAAATCAGCAATTACTCCTCTCCTGAGATGGAAGCTAATATCAGGAGGCATAGAATTAATAAAAAAACATTTTTGATTTTTGCCAGATGGTCTTTTAGTAGCAGGGATTTTGTTCACAATTCTATTAAATTTAGCCACAAATTCCCTCACAGCTTCATGGATCTCTTTCTTAAGCTGAGTCAGCTGTGCAAGGAGGTAATGCTCATCCTCTACACTTTTGAACCTATTTTCAAAAGCAGTCTTCATGTCATTCCAATTTGAAATTAAGGAATTGGTTAATTGGTAGAACCATTGTGCCGCAGTGTCAGTCAAAGTCTGCACAAAGAGCCTTATGGCAACATCTTGGTGTTGTACACCTAACACACTACATGCTGCTGCAAAGGCACACAAATGTTCTTCTGGTGATTGTTCGCCATCTCCGTTGAACCTGGGCAAATTTTCTCTTGCATTTTTGGGTAAAGGATTTAGGTTAGCCCCTAGGTTCAAAGGCCCTATGGCTGCTCCCCAAGGTTGGGCCATGGGTAGAAAATTTATAGATGAGGGGATAACAGTGCCTGAAAGAGTTAAAGCTTGACAGACAGGGGAAGTAGAAGGTTTAGGAAGACTCAGATGTCTACTTCTAGCTTTTCTTGCACATGTAGGGATATAAGGAAAATTAAAATTTTGCAGTACTTCAAAGGTAGAATCTTCAACTCCCCCTCTTCTCAAAGACCTGGTATACGGTCTGGAATCCAGCTTAAAATATTGTGGCTAAATAGGTAGTTATTGATTTCTGTGCTGTTCTTGATTTCTTTGCACTTCAAGGACTTGATTTCTTGTTGCGTTCCGTGCCTGCCTTCTTCTCTACCTGAGTAACAACAATCTTAGGTTATCGGCCAATTCCTCTTCTTGTTCTAATACTCTGCTTGCTCTTCTGTAATCTTCACTATTCCGACGAGTAGGCCAAGCAAGGGTATTCAACTGGCCAATAATGTCTTCCTGCTCGTCTTGAAATCCAAGATTGGGTTGTAGAATAGGAATTATGTTTTCATGTGGAAGCACCATTGTTGCTTCATATTCAGGCAACCAATCTTTTAATTAGTGATTCGATCCCCAGCGGAGTCGCCAAAAACTGTTGGCTAACAGATTTGTCCTTATTCTAAAAATGGTTTATTTGACTCTATACCTCTCTTTGAAGAACAAATGAGTTAGGCAACATATGGGTGAACTCTTTAAATTAGTTCCCTTCTAAATTTAGGTACAGCTCCCTTTAAGATTTTCAATGAATTAAATCAATTCGACTATCAAATGCACTTTTAACTAGAAAATGCTTAAGGCAAACGGACATTCATACATAACTATGTTACGAATATGGTAAATTTATACAACAACAATGTGTAATAGAATGCACAAATTCTACTTTTAATACATCTAAATACATGAACACATACATACGAATTTGCTGAACCAATAAATAATAGAACACATATGAGGAATTGTCCAAATAAAGAGCAATTACCAGATGAAAGGAGATTTCACACAGAAAATCTAACTCCAAACACTCAGACGCATAGATCCAAGTAAGCAGTAATTGTTTCTTCTTTCCATTCACAGATGAAAAATTTCTCAGACAATTATCACATAATGTAAAACTAAAAAAAAAAAATGGTTTAGCTAAAACTCCCTTACTTCCTTCTTTTCCTAACTTCTTTCTGCCCTTACAAAGATTATAAAAACCTATAAATATGAATGTCTTAATCATGTCTTTGAGTAAATCAAACCCAGAGTTAACATAACTCTGACCCGTAAGGGATTTAGTTTATAACAACTGATTTTAAAGATCAAGATTTGCTGAAAATAACATAAAAGAGAAATAGAAATAAAGAAAGTGAGCCAATGAAATCATGATTGGGATGAAGAATTTGCATCTCCAGATTTGTCATCAGTGGCCTGGGAAGCACATTGGGACTTCCACTCCTGAAAAGCTGCAATGAATTCCTGAATCTTCAGAAAGTTGGGAATACCTATATGTTTCATTCTTGACTTCCAAACTTCCTTTTCCCTTCGCATTTTAACAAATTTTTCTTTGTGTTCTGGAAGTGTGTCGATGCAGAGGTAAAGTAGTGACTCAACTTTAGAAATCCTGGAGAAGTCCTCAATTAAAATATTGTCATTTTCTCTGACGAAGCCGATTTTATCTTTGAAAGATTGGACCACTGCATCGACATCTTCCACTAGTTTTCCATCATCTTTAATGTATTTAACATCAATACATTGCAAGTCATGTTGCAACGATTGAGTGAATTCTATTATCTCCTTAATTAACTTTGAAAGTTCAAAACGTCCTTGCCGGGATATGGAATTCCTCCATTCAATATTCTTCTTGTTCACATATAACAAATCTTCATCCAAACTAGTCAGGCTTTTCTCTATAAAAAACTTTGCCAGCCCATTTTTTTGAACTTCATCTATTTGGTTTATTACATTCATCCACTTACCTTCATCTTTCACCCAAACAGCAACCTGTGCTTTAAGATCCTCAATGGTGGTAGCAAACAGATCATATATGCTCTTGAGCTCATGAATGTATTCAGTTCCTTTTTGTTCAATGTTATCCAACCAACTGTCAAATGTTTTTGCCACCATTTTACTTCTGTGAACTTGATCCAATAACTTTTGGTTAACAGGTGATTTCGGGTCAAAAGACAGGGAGAGCTGTGAGATTGGCTGTGGGTTAGGGTTGCGAATAGCATCAATGTACTCTGCCATTGAACGCAGAGTTTGCTTTAACTCCCTCTTGTCCTTTTCATCTTTCTAGGTTTGACTAACCATTCTCTTAGTAGATGCTTCAAGGTGGTGAACATCTGCAGCTCTGGAGGCAGCACCGAGATCCACTTTCTCCACAGTGAAATCATGCACTATTGGATCTTGCACTTCTTCCTCTATCACTGGCTTAGCTATTTCAGCACTCCAGTTACCAGTGTTTGGATTGATGTTTATTCTAGATGTCGTCTTGAGTTTCTTGGACTTGCGGGTTTTCCCCAAACATTTGCTTACCATGTCCTCTAAAGGGACGACAAAAGGAATTACCTTTTTCTTGTCGGAGATAGAACTCTCTAGCCACTTTGGTGCAAGGGCTGAGGTTGTCTTCTCAGGGTTTAATCCATCAGAGGATACATTTGAAATCATCAATATTTCAGGGGCCTCTAGAATGGTCCTTGATTGTGACCCGGTGTCAACTTCCTCTGTTCTATGTGGGCTTAGCTCCTTGTCACCCATAGGTTCTTCTGAATCTTCCTCTAAATTCAAATCAACAACTATTGTTTCAGAAGCCTGCTTCTTTCTTTTCCTTTTAGTCCTCAACCTTGTAACACAAGAGGGTAAGATATCTGTGAGGACTCTTCTGGACCTCTTAGTGGCAGGGCTTCTTTCAGTTGATGGCTTGGAAGCACCTGCACCAAAGATAGCAATAGGTTGGTTAGAAGAGTCTATAGGAAGTGAAGATCCAATCATTGAAGTGATTTGTTAGGCATTTCTATCCTGAATCCCTTCCTGTCTCTTTTCCCTCAACCATTTCTCAGTTCTCCTTATCATTGGAAGAGTTTTAACTTCAATTCTGTCTTCCTCCTTTTTGCTCCAGTCCACCTCTTGAAGGGGTAAGTGTTTTACTTTTTAAAACCGTGGGTCAACCACCTGTTCTTCATTATCAATAATTCTAGAAATATCCATGTTTAAATTGAGCGTAATTATTTGTCCCAAAGAAAACCTACACCATAGCCTTCTCCTGACCTCAAATTCGTCTGGACAGTCTTCCCAGTAGTCCTCTAGTTTAGGAATATGTGAAAGCCCTGTTCCAGGGTCTAGGTTATCTCTGACAAATCCTTTACTGTCAAATTGAGTCCTAGCAGTGAAGAACTGAAAATTGAACGTTTTGAGGTTCACCTCCAAATTCAAGGCATCAGATTTTGATTGGCATGAATAATGCCCAAGTTCAATAGGAAAAGAAATACCAAAACCCTTTTTATATGAGAATTTCTTATCAACATGTGCTAGCTGCCTACATACCTCCATCAGCATGAAACGATCAAACACATATCTAGGTAACTTCACAGGCTCACCATCAAATCCTCCAACTCTGATGTAAGTGAACTCAGAAAATTGGATGAAGAAGCTACCATAGATGCTAATCAGTTGCATTGCTTCACTGGACATTCTTTTACCTAGGTTCCCTGCCAATTCATAAGTCATTTTCCCAGTGAAGATGTCATTAACCCTTTTATAATTTTTATAGCAATTCTTTCTCTGCAACTGTGAATAATATTCATAAATTTTACTATTCTCAGCTATGGGTGCATGGGGTAGGTCAAACCAATCTCTTGTAGATGCTAGACAATAGAACAGGTACGAAGACATATAGAAGTCTCTGTTACCCAGACAATTGCTCAAACCCTAATGTAGACAATCAGCCACTATTTCAGCCCAATCTAAGTATTGTTCCCGTTGAAGGATGACTTGTATGAAAAAGTACATCCAATCCTCCCAATAATAGGCATGCTGATTGCCCCTCAGTTTGTGTAACAATACTACAATATCCCTCACTTGTTTAATCAAATGATCCCTAGTGAGTGGCCTGGGCAACCTTGAACCGCCCTTCTGAAATTTCAGCAGCCAGTTCCTTGCTATTACACTTTTGTAAGTTGGTTTCTTCTTTGAGAAATACCCATTGGAGGAAGTAATGTCAAGGCTGGAATACGCCTCTTTAGGTGGTATCTTCATCACAAACATGAGGGTTTGTCTCTTGACATGAAATAACACATCACCGCTTGCATTTCTGATGCACCTGTCCTGGGGGTCCTAACTATTCATACACTCTTGAACCAATTCTGGGCACAATATAGCCTGAGGGAAAGCTGCGGCTTCAACTAAGCCGCTATCTACAATTTTCTTCATCGTAGGGGTTTGAACAGGGATTCTATTTCTTTCTTTGAATTCTTCTAAATCGTATTGAACCAATGCAATATCTCCAAATTCAGAGTGAGAATAAATAAGACCAGGACCATGTTCATTCCCCAACGATGTAGATTTTAAAGCCATACTTGGAGGATTACAATGAAAAACACTTCAAATTTTGAAAATAATGACAGAGACTCAAGAGATTCTTCTTTCCAGTTAAGAAATAGGAATAGCACATAGGAGGAAAAGAACTCACCTTCAAGATATCTGAATTCACTGTGAAATTTGAGTAAGAAGAACCCTGTACTTCCTGCGTTATTCTCCTCTGCATTGCACAGTTTGTTTACTCACTGAATCCAGCTTGTTCTTAATTAACAATGGCATTAACTAGATTGAATAATTATCACTCGGAGCAATACGTGCTGGGAATATTTGAAAAGACATAAATTCTGACCTCTTCATTAATAGTGAGTATTATTCATGTGCCATCATGATGTATAATGATTATCCGTAACCTCCGCCAAATTAGAACTCTAAGTTTCATAATGAGTTTCTGACATATTTTCCTCCAACTTTCCCGCTAAATTTGACTTAGAAAGCCATGAGAACAAACGGGACCAAAATCACCAAAACTTTGAACTATTGAACAATTGAACCTTAAGGGCGTGGTTCAATGTGATGGTTCAATGCGGTGGTTCAATCATACCAATTGGACCATATAGATGAGCAAAGAAATCACTTACAGAAATAAGAACTTGAGCTTATGAACCATTGAACTTGTAAAGCTATGGTTCAATACGAAGGTTCAAAGGCGCAAAGGATATGTAGACCAACAAACAATTACGCGACTTTGGTAAAAGGCTTCTTACTATGAAACAGTGAACTGTTGAACCTTGAACCATTGAATCCCGCTATAGAGTATGAGTGGAAGGTTCAACGATTCATTAATTACACAAGGTAACTACGTGAACCGACTTATAAGAAGGCAATGAGTGTTGAACTTTAGACCGTTGAACCATTGAACCTCAAACAAAAGGGTTCAAGTTCAAACTGAAAGTTCAAAGATGTATAAAACATATAGAACCATTTGAAGTTTGAAAATGGTTCAGGTTCAAAGGTTCAAACTTTGAGTAACCTTTTCTACAAAAATGATAAATGGGTCAAATTTGAAGGATCAAGAGCTAATTTCAGAAACAACGGTATGACCCAAAATATAATACAGCAATCCGGCTCTTGTTCAGGAAATATTACCAATAAAGAAATAATGGCGACTCAAAAGGTAACATTGGCTCTGACTGGGGAGTGCATTTTTTGACAAAATGTAGAGAACTCAAAAGCTCTGGTTTCACAGAAAAAGAAAAACAAAGAAGAAAGGAAACGGAACGGGACAAAACAAAAATGGGAAAAGAAAAACACAAAAACAAACAAAAGGGAAGACTATGTACAAAACAGGGGACCCTATTTTACAGATGATACAACTTGAGGTCCTGTCCATTATAGGATAGGGGTAAAGTAACTCCATTAGGATACTTCAATGTAAAATTATTTGGACCCAATACCTGATGAATTTTAAATGGTCCTTTCCAAAGAGAGTCAAATTTGCTATGTGCACCCTTTGGTTCTCTTCTTCTATCCCACAGTAATACCTCATCTCCCTCCATAAATTTCCTAGGCCTTGTTTTTCTGTTGAAAATTTCTTTCACCCTGGCCTGATGTACAGTAATTCAGTCAACCAACTCATTTCTCTCTTCTTCAATCTTAGTTAAATGCATAATCCTCTTCTCCAGGGAATTTTGGAAATATTGATCCTCAATTACACTTTACAGCTTGGCTGTAGATAGCTCCAGAGGTAAAGATAATTGGGCCTCTATTCCATAAACTAATTCAAAAGGAGCCATCTCGATTGCTCTTTTTGGAGTTATCTTGTCAGCCCAGAGTGCTTCATACAACCTCTTATGCCAATCTCTGGGGTTGTCATTCACCAATTTCTTCATGATAGCAATCAGGTTCTTGTTACTGGACTCAGCTTGTCCATTCCCTTGGGGGTAGTAATCTGATGAATGGGAAAGAGATATACTGTGATAGGTGAAAGTCAGGTGTGGAAGATCAGACATAGTCATGAAACCCTAACCCTACCATCATCAAGGAATCTAATCTAAATGAAGCCAAAAGAACAATGCAATGCAAGCATAACATCACCTAGACCGTGCGATTCCTTGTTTGAGAGGGAAATGTGGACTGCTTCTTCAACAATGAACAATCACAAAGCTGAAAGCTGCCATTGATGGATGATAAAAGCTCAAATGCTCGAATGCTCAAGATGATAATGGAGTTGCTATATGATTGCTGGATTGCTGGATACTATATGATTTCTGGATCATCTCATATGGAGTGAGAGGCTGTTTATATAGAACTCAACCAAGATCAATCAACGGTGGAGATTCAGAGGCTATGTGAATGGCTAAGATTGAAAGTTACTAAATTTAGGTCCAATTAGTTGTGCATGTGAAAGATTTTAAATGAAAGTTGTCTTACAACACATGATAAATGGGAAATGGACAAGTGTTGAAATGTGATAAATGATAAAGGCTTAATTCAAATAAAGTATTTGAATTAGTTGGGATATGAGTTGGAAATTAATTAAATAAATAAAATTTATTTAATTAATATGATAAATGCATAAAATGGGATAAGACATGATGTGGAAATTAATTAAATAAATACAATTTATTTAATTAATTGGCTAAGTGAATGTGAATGGGATTTTAATTAAATAAGTAAAATTTATTTAATTAATTGGATAATGGATTAGTGATTTAACAAAGTGTCGCTAGACATGGACAAATTTGGGTGTCTACATTTTGCCCCTCTTTGATACAATGTTCGATAGAACGTTGTGTCAAAGAAGATGTGAGATACGTTTGATAAACAAGTTATGCCCCAGTGTAACTGGCAGGTGATGCCCCCTCGAGAGGTAAGCCAGGCTAACTAGGAAGGGCTGGGTTGGCTCTCGATAGAAGAAAAGGCTAAAAAGAAGGCAGACACGAAGAAAATGGAAATGAGTGATCTTGGCTGAGTATGATGGAATGAATAGATAGAATGAATAGATAGGATGATGATGGGCAGCTTTCAAATAATTGCTTAGAATGAAAAGAAATGCAGTCCTTATGTTTGATATAGCATATGGATGTTATGCACCAGGGTATAAGAGACCAAGGTGTCGAGATATCCAATGTGCAACTAGCATGTTACAATCTTGTCTGAACGCATGTGGTCAAGTTGTGGAGCCAACATGCACAAGATATGAATAACAGCTAGTGTTGGACTTTGACGCTACAAACAATGGTTTGAACTTATCTCCACTACACATAATGATAGTTTGCTGGTTATATGTATGGAGTTAGTCTTAACATAGAATAGTCTCCAATGCATAAGAGACTGTTTAGCTTCTCAGATGCTAGAGATATTGATATGTAAGATGCTAATCCCAACACGTGCAAGATACCAAGACGCATAGGAAGAGAATAAGATCATCCCGCAAACACGGCATACGAAAGCTATATGACCATGCCCCAGTCCTTACTTCATCGCAACATACCAAGATATAAAGAGATCATGGCAGTCTTGACTAGGTATAGAAAAGGGACAAAAGATAAATCAAAAGATAAAACAAAAGATACTGTCATCACGTTCTCTTGCCAAATTTGGGTGCTCTTGGATAGATTAAGCTGGCGCCTTGTCAAAAGGAAAGCTACATCCTGTTGAAGGCGAAAGTTGTTGATAAAACTGCTATAGCAAATGTTGGCTCAAGGCATGCGGACAAATAGCTTCTGGCTTACCTGTGATTGGTTAAAGTGCTGGAGCTTGCAAGAGGCACATGGATTGCTTCCTGTTTGAGCTGATCAAAGAGAAGAAGATGGATGATGCACGAAGATGAAGAAAATGGGGGGATCATCGGTGCTTGAGTACTGGAAACTTCCTTCGTATTCCAGACTGCCTACATACCCTGTATCCACGGGATCAAAGCACACTTACGATGAAGATGAGACATGATGAATATGTAGTTCTGGGTTTTATTGATGATGTAAGTGATGAGAGATAGAAGAATGTGAGCTGAAAGACTGAAGAATGTTTAGAAGAAAAGATGACAGATGACTGATGAAAGGGGCTATCGTCTTAGCCTGAATCAGAGTGCTTCCTTCGCATCTCAGATTGCCTACATACCCTGTATCCACGGGATCAAGGCGTCAACGATAGAGCTGGATGTAGTTCTTATTGATGTGGCTAATCGATTGGATGTTTGGTCAAGCGATGTTTGTTGCGATTGTTGGATGAATGTGGATGGAGTTGTAAAGGTATGAGTCCTGGTTGCAAGTTGTTAGGTCATATCTGTCGGTGGACATGTACCATGGTTGAAGTTGAGAAGGTGTGCTGTGTTGTAAGCTGAGTTGTTTGATGTGTTATGAGCTAGAGATAACAGGATCCACTTCCAAATAAGACTCAACAAATGCCCCCAGTGTGGGATGAGGTTTATTATGCAGAAGCGACAATGCAGAAAAGATGTAGCCAAGATGCTAAGGTGCCAAAAGATATAGATATCACGACAATGTCTCACATATGATAGCTAGCATTGGCAAAGGATGAAGAGGAAAGGCTATGTGTGAGATTGCGATAGGGCTTATGAGGATGGGTTATACAAGATGCAGTGGGGAAAATGATCAAACGAACCAAACAAATGAGGGAAGCTGGTCACTACACATAGCGCCTGTTTGCCAGGTTTTCACTATGGTACTTATCCAAGGCGCCTGTTTACCAGGTTTTCACCATTGGACGGATTATTTATCTTATGTTTTTTTTTTTTTTTTGTTTTTTTTTTTTTGTGTTTTTGTGTGATAGCTGAGATTCATGGATAAAACTTCTTGAGATGAACGCTGTTGACGGGTTCATCCAAGGGAATGCCTTCAGGTGTTGACAAAGTGTATGCGCCGGACCCATAGACAGCTGTGATAATGAAAGGACCAAGCCAATTTGGTTCAAACTTGCCCTGTTTCTCTCGATGCTGTTGATTCCTTTGGTTTTCTTTAAGGACAAGGTCGCCAACCTGAAATCTGCATTCTCTGATCTTTTTGTTGTAGCTGCGGCGTAGCCGGTTTTGATAGACTTGAAGATGGTTCAATGCTGTAAGGCGGCGTTCATCTAAGAGCTCAAGATCATGGAGTCGGGACACACGATATTCTTCATCTGAGATAGTATGTTGCAAGGATATGCGCAAAGAGGGGATCTCAACCTCAATAGGCAAAATAGCTTCAGCGCCATAGACGAGAGCATAGGGTGTGGCACCAGTAGGAGTTCTGACACTTGTTCTATATGCCCATAAAGCAGGATGCAGTTGTAGATGCCAATCTCGACCAGTTTCGTTAACAGTCTTTTTAAGGATCTTGATGATTGTCTTATTAGAGGCTTCAGCTTGACCGTTGCTCTGAGGATAATAAGGCGTAGAGAACCTATGTTGAATATGAAACTTGTTGCAAAGATCTCTAACCTCTTGGTTTTTGAAAGGCCGGCCATTGTCTGTGACAATAGCTTGAGGAACTCCATAACAGCAGATGATGTAATGTAGGATGAATTTAGCTATTTGTTTACCCGTGATGTAGGTCATTGGTATGGCTTCTACCCACTTTGTAAAATACTCAGTGGCAGTGATAATAAACTTATGACCATTTGATGAAGTAGGATGGATTTTACCCACAAGATCAAGTCCCCATTGCGAAAAAGGCCATGGAGTGACAATAGGCTGAAGCTCATGTGCTGGTGCATGTATTAGATCTCCATGTTTCTGACATTGTAGACATCGCTTTGCAAATTGTTGGGCATCTTTTTCCATAGTTGGCCAGTAGTATCCTGCTCGTAGAAGTTTCTTAACAAGGCCAGGGCCAGCGGAATGCGAACCGCAGACACCTTCATGTACTTCACGTAAGGCCGTTTTTGCTTCCTCGGAGTCAAGACATCTAAGAAGGATACCATCAAGACTCCGGCGATAAAGGGTGTCTCCTAAGATAGTGTAACGAGAGGCTCGACGGATAAAAGTTTTACGCTGGGTGTTGGATAGTTGAAGAGGCAAGGTGTGATTACGGAGATACTCGTATATATCTTTGTACCACAACGAGTTGGGACCAACAATCTCACATATGAGCTCAGACTGTGGAACTTCAAATGCTGGGATCAAAAGCTGTTCGACCAAGAATTCACATTTATGGATGTTAGATGGCATGTCTAAAAGAGATCCAATCATAGCCATGGCATCGGCTGCTCTGTTTTGTAGTCTTGGAATTTGCTCAAAGGTAATGTCCTCAAAATATTGCTTGAAATCGTCCACCATTAGCTTGTATGGAAGAAGCTTCTCGTCTTTTGTTTGATATTCATCTAAGACTTGTTTGATAACCAGCTAAGAATCGCCAAAGACTTGTAACTGTTTGATAGCCCATTGTACTGCCATGCGCAAACCTGTTATTAAAGCTTCATACTCTGCTATGTTGTTGGTACATGGGAATGCTAATCTGTATGATTTAGGTATGCAGTCTCCTTGGGGAGTGACAAACAAGATACCTGCTCCAGATCCGTGTTGACTGTATGATCCATCAAAGTAGAGCTGCCATCGTGCTGGAGAACTTAAATTAAACAATCCTTCATCAGGGAATTCTGGATATATTGGCTGAATGTCTGTGATAGGCGCTGCAGCTAATTGATCAGCAATGACTTGTCCTTTGATAGCTTTACGATTCACGTATTGTATGTCAAATTCACTCAAGATCATAACCCATTTTGCTAATCTCCCTGTGAGAAGTACTTTTCAAAGGAGATACTTGAGGGGATCCACATTAGAGATGAGCTTTGTTGTTTGGCTCAGCATATAATGTCGCAACTTTTGGGAAGCAAACACTAATGCTAAGCAAGCTTTTTCCATGAACGAGTAATTGAGCTCATATCCCACAAGAGTTCTGCTAATGTAGTAGATAGCTTGCTCTTTTCCTGAATCATCATGTTGAGCTAGAAGTGCACCCAATGCTGCGGTTGTTGATGATATATAAAGCAGTAATGGACGATCAAGTACAGGAGGTATTAACACAGGAGGTGTTGCCAAATATTCTTTTATCTTATCAAAAGCCTGTTGACACTTTTCATCCCACTTAAAAGGTTCACCCTTGCGAAGAAGATGCTGAAAAGGATGACATTTATCTGCGAGTTGTGAGATAAATCTGCGGATAGATTGTAGCCTACCCTGTAAACTGCGGAGCTGTTTGAGATTCGTTGGTGGAGGCATTTCTAGGATAGCTTTCACCTTAGCTGGGTCCACTTCTATTCCTCGTCGAGACACAATATATCCCAATAGTTTTCTTGATGTTACGCCAAATACACACTTCTTTGGATTTAGTCTAACTTGGTATTTTTCTAATCGATCAAAAATTTGTGCCAATACTTGTAGATGTCCTTCCCTTGTCTTAGATTTTCCCAGGATGTCATCAACATAATCTTCCATGATAGTATGAAAAAGGTCATGGAAAATAACTGTCATAGCTCGTTGATAGGTAGCTCCAGCGTTTTTGAGACCAAAAGGCATTACAACCCAGCAATATGTGCCCCATGGACAAATAAAAGATGTTTTATCTTGGTCTTCCTCTGCTATTCTGATTTGATTATAACCAGAAAATCCATCCATCAAAGATAGCATTTCATGTCCTACTATAAGATCAACAATGTTGTCTATGCTTGGTAATGGAAAATCGTCTTTAGGACATGCTTTGTTAAGATCTCTAAAGTCTATGCAGCAGCGAACTCGTCCATCTTGTTTGGCTACAGGTACTAAGTTTGAAACCCATTCTGGATAATCAATAGGCTTTATGAACTTTGCTTCTAACAGTTTCTGAATTTCTGCTTTGACCAATAAGGCAACTTGTGGATGCATTTTGCGCAATTTTTGTTTGACAGGCTTTGCATCAGGGAATACTGCTAAATGATGTACCACAAGTGAAGGATCTAGTCCTGGCATGTCTGCATAAGTCCATGCAAAATTTATAGCTCTTCTCAGAAAAAATGCTGTGAAGTTCTTTCGTTCTTGCTCTGATAGTGATGCTGCCAAAAAGGTGATCTTCAGATTCTGTTCTGTTCCCAAGTTCATGTCTTGTGATTTTTCAACTAGCACAGTTGATTTCTCATGGTAATCAGCGGCAACAGGAAGATCAAATCCCTCATCCTCAGGCACCTCAGAGAGGTTTTCACCTTCGGATACGTCCTTTATTTTTACTTTTTCACGGTCAAGAGGCGCCTTGCGGTTTTCACCTAGTGACCTATTTTGTTGAATTTTGTTTATTTCACTTTTGCGACTGAAAGATTTGATACTTCCGCCAAAATATGCTAATTTAGGTAATTCCATCATGAAACCTGCTTTATGATCACCCAATGGAATACCTTGTCTCAAACCCATGAATTCTGCAATGGCTTCGTCATTTTCAAATGTATCTAATATCGGTGCCCCCTGTTGGTCCCAATCGATGAGGTCAGGATATACGAGTGAGAGGCTAAAGGAGGGATCGTGATGGCTAGAAGAGGTTGCGGAAAACATGAAGATGGAATGTTCTTGAAAGAGGTCAGTGATATGAAGGGAGGAGTCGTCGATGGTATCCGAGTTAGAAGTCTCTCCTACCGAAGAAGGTCCAACGTCAATATCAGAAATACACTTAATGTCTTTGGATCGCGGTACCTCCGGTTGGTAACCAAGGCCTTG
The DNA here is from genome assembly GCA_027924645.1 of Cunninghamia lanceolata. Taxonomy (NCBI): domain Eukaryota; kingdom Viridiplantae; phylum Streptophyta; class Pinopsida; order Cupressales; family Cupressaceae; genus Cunninghamia; species Cunninghamia lanceolata. The sequence continues at coordinate 8,236,355 of BSBN01000870.1, forward strand.
CTTATTAAACTTCTTAGACACAATAAGGGGCTCAATAGGTCCTTGTTCCTGTGATCCCAAGCCGCCATGTCCTTTATAGCCCATGTTCTTTATGATACGAAACCCGTTGTTGTATCACTCTACTTCAAGTTGGACTTGGTCATTTTCATCAAAGAATATCCAAGAGTCGATGTCCTCAATGTCTTCGTTATCCAAGAAACCGCCTTTAATGAATATGGTAGGGGGAGCTTTGATAACAGTGGAGGATGAAGTGGGCTTAGATGTAGAGGGCTTACCGTGGGATTTAGGAGATAATGGAAGGGTGCCAACGCAACAGGATTCCTGCAATTTGTACTCACCAGGGCCATGTTCGGTATATTTGATATGGAGGTTGGAAGTGGCTTTGCTAGATGAGGGCTTGAGGAGATCGGAGGGGTCTACATAGGAGGATGACGGATATGCCTCGGTGTTGAGAGGGATACGGTTTGGACTCTGATATTTAGCTTGAAAGGCACGACAAAACTCAAATGGATTGGGATCAGCTTGAATGGTAACTTCAACACCCTTATGTGGAAATTTAAGGCATTGGTGATATGTAGATGGAACTGCTTTAAGGGTATGGATCCAAGGGCGACCGAGGATGATGTTGTAAGGTAGATCAATATCAAGGACTTGACAGTGAGTTTCTGTAATGACCGGTCCAACTTGAATAGGCAATAAGATGATCCCTTCAGTATCTCTTTCAGTGTCATCATATGCTCTGATGGTAATAACCTTGGAGGTGTCTACATTTTTCTCTGAATATCCCAATTGTTTGATGAGTTTCAAAGAACATATATTTAGACCATCTCCCCCATCTATCAAGACTCGTTTGATACGGTGTTGATTAACAAACACTTCAATATGGAGGGCCTCATTGTGTGACGGATGAATTGAGGGTTGAAGATCTTTGTCGGAAAAGGTTAAATGACAAGGGGCTGCAATGCTAGCGACCATGGATTGAAATTGTGTGATATTAATATTATTAGGCACCGAAGACTCTTGTAAGGCCTTATCAAGGATAGCTTTATGTGCGGGGGATATGCGGAGCAGCTCAAGGATAGATATGTGTGCGGGTGTTTTGCCAAGGTGATCCAAGAGGTTATAGTCAGAGAGAGGTCGAGGAGGATGAGGGGGTGCTCCTTGAACGGTAACTCGACCTCTTCGCGTGGTTACAGCACAATCAGGTGCTCCTTGGACGGTAATGGTAGAAATGCGAGCATGGTCAATGCGGCCAATGGTAGATGATGCATAGCTATAGGGAATAGCATTTCCAGCTTGAAGGTTATTTGTCTGATCATGAGATGGAAGTGGATTCTTGAAAGTCTCTAGATCATAGTTTGATGTGGATTGTTGAGCAGGTTGAGGTGTTGAAGGTGTGACGTTGATTAGACCTTGATCAATGCAGTCTTGGATAACATGTTTTAAGCGCATACAACCATTTGTTTTATGTCCTTTAACTCGATGGTAATCACAATACTCATTCTCTTTGTACCAAGGAGCTCGAAAGAGTGGTTCGCCGTTTGGCGGTGCATAGGGTAGAATAACATCTCCGGCTTGAAGCAACTTTCGAAGAATAACTTCCATGGGTTCCACTAATGGTGTAAATTGTCGGCGTGGATTAGAAGTTTGGCGTTGGTTTCTTCATGGTGGAAAAGACTGTCTTGGTGGAGAGGCTGCTTGAATGTTGATGGGAGCTCTCATAGTTTGGATATTCTTTGTATCAACAATACCATCATTGACAACATTCTTGTTCTTGTTCCAAAAGCGAGACTTATCATTGGAATTTTGGGGAGAATCCTTGTTATCACGAAAGATCTTGATAGTTCCTTTGGCAATTAAGGCTCGTTCAATAATAACGCCTTTGGAAACTAGTTCGTCAAAGGTGCTAGCACTTTGTAATTGTAGTTGGAATGACAGTTCAGGATGAAGATTTTGAACAAAGATGTCAAGCTGTTGTTTCTTAGGAATTTCCCATGATAATTTGCTAGCCATATTACGCCATCGTTGGGTAAATGAGGAAAAGGTTTCACCATTGTGTTGTTTGTTGTTGACAAGGTCATTCATGTTTACCTCATGTTCAATGTTGAAGGCAAAATGTGATCGAAACTTGGTTGCCAATTCAGAAAAAGTCTTAATTCCTGGAGGTAAATGGGAAAACCATTCGAGAGCTTGTCCTGCTAAGCTTCGAGGAAATAGTCTCAAGAGATATGTATCATCATAGGCAACATCGAGACATGCCACGAAAAAGGCTCGAAGATGGTCATCCGGATTTCCTTTCCCTTTGTACTTATCAAATTGTGGGATTTCAAAGTGTGGTGGAAAAGGTATCATATTAAGAGACTTGTCAAATGGATAAGCACATATGTTTTCAAGAGAGAAAGGTTTCTTGCCTTGTCCTACCCTTTCATCGATCATCTGTTGGATATCGGCTGAGGATAACTGTTGTTGTTGCGAAGGGGGTGGAGTGTGATATGAGACATATTGTGGTTGCGGTTGTGGTATATGTGGAGTTGTGACTGTTTGTTGTGGTTGTGGGATGTACGAAGCTGTGACTGTTTGTTGGGGTTGTGTGCCCACAATGTATGTCAAAGGAGTGGTATGTGACATGTACGTGTTAGAGGATTGCTGTCCTTGAGACACAAGTGGCAAGTGGGTGTGCATCACATGAGAAGTGGACGTTGGATTGATAGTAGCAGATGGTTGGGAAGTTGGGATTGAATTCATGACATGGTAAGTGACGGAGGGAGTGGTAGATACGACAGAAGGGTGAACATTGGGATTGGTATTTTGGACAATATGAGGATTGGTATACGTCATGTGTTGGGTGATATTAGAGAAGCCTTGGGTAGCATAAGAGGGATTGATGGTGTGTGAAGGATTGGAAGAAGAGGACAGCATGGATGTAAGCTGATCAACATAAGCGATCTTATTGTTTGGATTGGCTTGAGAAATGAGGGGATCACTCATGTCAATGAGACTAACATTGGGATTATAGGATAACATGGATGAATTAGCAGTTTTGGTATGAGATGTGGTAGATTGCAATGGTTGTGAAGCATGGACAACATGTGTTGATGGAATGGTTTGAGAGGTATGCACACCGTAAGATATGGGAATTGCTTGTGACGCTTGGAGTGTTTGCGCTTGTGTTGCATGGACAGCTTGTGTTACTTGAGGCATGGAAACAGTCATGGTAGAAGGAGAGATATGTTGAGGGACATGAAAAGGTGGGATGTTGAGATTTTGTGACATGAAAGGAAGCACATTGGTGGGCACTATCAATGGTTCTAAGGTATGCTCTGATCGCGGTAACTCAAATGAAGCAACAATAGGCAATGAGGATGGTGTTTGCGAGGTAATAGAAGATGATGTTACTATAGTAGATGGTCTATTTGCAACAACAGCAGTAGTGTTGGGATCGTGCTTTCTAATAGTGGATATATCAAAGTCTTTAGGTAGTTTAGCACCCATGCGAACAAGTTGGAGAAAACAGCGATCAGGCTCAGATATCATGAGTTTCTCAACTTGGTCCCATAGATAGGTATCTTGGAATTCTGATGAGTCGTCTTGAGATTGTTCTTCGAAAGTTTCCAAGGATGGTAGAGGGTGCATTTGTTGTGAAGATGATTCGCCCCTAGTGTACCCTTGAGGTATAAACATATGAGAAGGCATACCAGTTGTGAATTGAGTTGCGTCCTTAAGAGGTGTCGTGAATTGTTTCATCTCAGCTTGCAATTTGGCATCCATTTTAGCTTTCAATTTGGCTTCTATTTCAGCTCGATATTGACTCCTAGTTTGAGGCATGATGTTGATGATGAAATTGAACTTGTCAAAGTTTTGAGACCTAAAAGATGATGGTTGGTTGATTGGTTGTTGTTTTGGTTTACTGGTTTGGCTAAGTTGCTTGGTTGATTTGTTTTGGCTGAGTTGTTGTGGGTTGTCCCTAGAGGTAGCTCAATCACTCAAGGGAAAGATTGTTTGCTGTTGATGTTTGTTGGAGCTAAAGCTAAAAGAGATTGTTTGCTGAAGCTAAAGCTGAAGGATGTTTGTTGGCTGAAGCTAAAACTGAAGGTTGTTTGTTGATTGAAATGATTGGATTGATGTCTGATTTGCTGGTTGGGGTCTCAAAAGATGGAAAAGCTCATGAGTTGTGATTGATTGATAAGCTCAAAATAGGAGACAAAGTCCAGGTATTTGCTATTGATCAAAGATAAGTCTGAAAGCTGATGTTTGAGGTTCAAGCAAGCTGGTCCTGAGGCTAATTCAGCTGACGCACTAAGATTTGGAGGAATTTTAGCTACAGGCGACTGATGATAGCTCAAAGGCGACTCAAAGGATGCTAAAGGCGATTAATGATAGCTCAAATGCGACCTGGTTTAGATGTGACAGGAAAATGACAGTGCTAACCAGAAGCGAATGCTATTCTAGAGGCGACAACTGTTGGTTCAAAGGTGATTACTATTAGTTCAGAGGCGACTCAGATATCCCTAAAGGCGACAGTCTGTTGTTCATAGGCGAACTTGTTTAGGAATCAGGCGAATAACTGTGGCTTAAAAGCAACTTAGCTCAGGCAATATGCGACTGGTTATGAATCAGATGCGACTTGGTTCAGACAGTAGGCGATCATCTGTGGTTCAAAAGTGATTCTGTTCAAGGAAAAGGCGATCAACTGTGGTTTAAAAGCGACTCTGTTTAAGCAATATGCGGGCAATTGTGGTTTAAAAGCGACGCAATTCAGGCAAGATGCGAGTCACTATAGTTCAGAAGCGATGTTGATGATCTGTGCGAGCAGTTTAGGTTCAAAAGCGACTGTGTTTGTGTAACAGTGGTCTGATTTTGTAGTTTTTTCCAGCAAGAAAACAATGATAACAGTCACTCACACTTACAACAAGCACAAACTGATACAACCTAGGCTAGGATAGGACAGTATCTGTTGAATCCCCTAGCTGCGCCTATTCAAAGCGGGTAGCTCCAGGATCTTGATAGCACCGGGTCCTCCTTACATTTGCACACACTTCTCACGCATACTAAGATCCGGGATTCTTATAAGGCTTGACCCTCTCCAAACCTTTAGATTGTCCCTGCTACCTCGGCTAAGAACCGCATGAATCAGGGCCGCTTCAAGGGTTTTGCCCTCTGCGTCAACAGATAGAAGGTTTTTGGCTACTACACAAAGTTGCTAATAAGGGCATCCGTTCGGGTGGCTATACGTGTGGCAGCGCTACTCTCCATTATGGAGTCTCCCAGCCTCCAAGGGTTGCGCCTTGGAGGGTTTTGGGGGAGGTTGGCTGTCGGTATAACACAACTGCACCCGTTGTTTGTGGCTTTCGACACAAACACTTTTCTTATATAGCGGTTCAGAAGGACTTGGCTTTAGCCCGTTACCGCTTGGGTCGTATCCCTTCTCACACCGGGAAGGCAGGCCCTCTAAAGATAATGACAAGTTCTCATACACCCAAGATCCATTTGATAGGCAAGGGGAGAGGATACTTTTGTCATTAAATTTGGGTTACAATCAGGCACATGCAAGCAATCAAAAAAAAGATAAATCAAGCACGGAGCAAACAATAGTTCATTTTAAGCACCAAGCCCAAATATGCCTAATCTAATGAAAAAAAAAACCACAAATCTTGGACCGATCGAACCTGCAACAGATATGTCAGTAGTTTGATAACCTCCTTTCTTGGACAGATCGATAAGATGCTGCGCAAATAACCAGTTAATAGCCAAAAATCAAACTGGAACTGAAACAGATTTGAAAACAACAGAGCTTTACCAGATGCGACCCACTGTTGATCAAAGGCGACCTCTATTTGAACAGAGGCAAAATACTGCGGATCATATGCGACGCGTAACAACACAGGATGCGACTCCTGTTAGCTCATAAGCGATATAGATTTTCCATAAGCGATCGCTTGAGGGCTGGATGCGACCTGTTTCTGCAAAAACACAGCCGAAAGAGAAAAACCCTAGCCTAACAGGCGAACAATATCAGTCCATAAGCGATACAAATAAATGTAAAAGCGGCCTCTGTCGTGTCATATGCGATCCTGATATACCAGAAGCGACCTGTTGTAAGTTGAAAGCGACCTGTCTCTGCAAAACAAAAAACTAAACCCTAACCTGCACAGGTGAACATTATTAGCTCATAAGCGTATCATATCAGTATAAAAGCGCGCACTGTTAGGTCAAAAGCGATGCGTATTTGTGCAAAGGCGGCCCCTGTTAGATTAAAAGCGATCTGATTATGCGCAAAAGCGGCGGCTATTAGATCAAAAGCGGCAAATACATTTAACACAGTCGCATACATTAGAGGCGATCATTTTAATGATAAAAGCGATTCGGTTTACCTGAGGTGACGACTGTTCGATCAAAGGCGATCTAGAGAGGAATATGCGTCCTGTTCCAGCTCAAAAGCGACGCAGAAATCCCGAAGCGGCGGATTTTCGTTCGAAAGCGACTGGAATTTTCTGTGAGCACCTGCAAAATCTGATCTTCAAAGAAACAACTCCAAAAAAAAAGAAGTTAATCAGGGACGTGAGTCCCACCGGGTGTGCCAAAATGTGATAGGTGAAAGTCAGGTGTGGCAGATCAGACATAGTCATGAAACCCTAACCCTACCATCATCAAGGAATCTAATCTAAATGAAATCAAAAGAACAATGCAATTCAAGCATAACATCACCTAGACCGTGCAATTCCTTGTTTGAGAGAGAGATGTGGACTGCTTCTTCAACAATGAACAATCACAAAGCTGAAAGCTGCCATTGATGGATGATAAAAGCTCAAATGCTCGAATGCTCAAGATGATAATGGAGTTGCTATATGATTGCTGGATTGCTGGATACTATATGATTTCTGGATCATCTCATATGGAGTGAGAGGCTGTTTATATAGAACTCAACCAAGATCAATCAACGGTGGAGATTCAGAGGCTATGTGAATGGCTAAGATTGAAAGTTACTAAATTTAGGTCCAATTAGTTGTGCATGTGAAAGATTTTAAATGAAAGTTGTCTTACAACACATGATAAATGGGAAATGGACAAGTGTTGAAATGTGATAAATGATAAAGGCTTAATTCAAATAAAGTATTTGAATTAGTTGGGATATGAGTTGGAAATTAATTAAATAAATAAAATTTATTTAATTAATATGATAAATGCATAAAATGGGATAAGACATGATGTGGAAATTAATTAAATAAATACAATTTATTTAATTAATTGGCTAAGTGAATGTGAATGGGATTTTAATTAAATAAGTAAAATTTATTTAATTAATTGGATAATGGATTAGTGATTTAACAAAGTGTCGCTAGACATGGACAAATTTGGGTGTCTACATATACTATGTTCATAACAAAAAGAAGTCATTTCAACTAAAGAGAAACTAGTAGCATTATCTACTACAATCTTCTAGGGGACACCAAATCGTACCATAATATTTTCTTTGAGAAAATTACAAACCACCTCCGAAGTCGTTCTTTTGACAGGGGCTGCTTCAACCCATTTTGTGAAATAATCTGTTGCTGTTAAGATGTGGGTATGCTCTGCAATTGAGGGGGGTGAGATAGGCCCAATAAAATCCAATCCCCATTGTTTAAAGGGTTCTTCAATAACAACAGGCCTCAAAGGTAGAGCTGCAAGTTGTAGCCTTCCTGAAAACATCTTACATTTTTCACAGTTAGCCACCGATCTATACACATCCTTAAACATCCCTGGCCAATAGTAACAATTTCTAAGGATTTTGAAAGCTGTAACTGAAGAAGAAAAATGTCCACCACAAACTTCATTATGGAAAACTTCCAAGAGCTTATCCTGCTGCTCTTTATCTACACATCTTAGGAAAGTTCCATCTAATCCTTTCTTATAAAGGACATCCCCCCAAATAACATATTTCACTACCTTTAGCTTTAGATTTCTTTTCTCTTTAGGAGATAAGTGATTAGGACAATCCCCATATGTAAGATAATATGCTACATCTAAAAACCAAGGGTCCTATAAGCAAACCAATAAAACTGTGGAGAGTCCTTCTCCTTCTTGTTCTTTGTTCTCAGCAATCAACTTACATAAGCCTTGACCCCTGATTAGCTTAGTAGGTTTAAATTCAGATCATATTCCTAAATTTTAGCAACCCACGTTGCTCTATTGTTTAATCCCACTTCTTGCTGAGTCAAAATACTTTTTACAGCTGAATTTGGAACAAATACAACTGAATGGGAATGAAGTATATAATATCTAAATTGTTTCACAGCTTCAACCACAGCAAAAGCTTGTTTTTCAACCAAAGAATATTTTAGCTCATGCTTTTTAAGGGGAACGCTCATGAAAGCTATGGGAACCTCTTCATCTAATTCATTTTTCTGCAACAAAATACCTGACATGGTGTGTTCTGAAGCATAACAGTAAATAATAAAATCCTTTTGAAAATTAGGATTTACCAAAGTGGGAGTGTTTGCAATCACTTCCTTGATATCCTCAAATGCCTTCTGAGCAACTTCACTCCACTTAAATGGTTGTTTCTCACTCATCATTCCAACAATGTGTTTTGTAATCTCAGCAAAGTCAGGATTGAACCTTCTGAGAAAATTGATTTGACTGAAGAAGGACTTGACTCCAGTCCTATTTGAAGGAAGGCTAAGCTGTTGAATTGCCCTGACCCTCTCTGGATCAATTCTGATTCCGTCCTTTGAGACTAGGTGTCCCAACAATTTTCCCTCAGTCACACAAAAAATTGACTTCTTGGGATTGAGTGAGATGCCATGGCTTTGACACCTTTGTAAGACAGACTCCAGATCTCTCAAGTGATCCTCTCTATTCTTGGAGAAAATAGTCAGATCATCCAGGTAAATAACAATAATTCTATTCTTCAGATCTCTAAAAGATGAATCCATTGCTCGCCGAAAAGTTGCTCCTGCGTTAATCAAGCCAAAGGGCATTCGATTATAGGCAAAGGTTCCTCGAGGTGTGGTGAAAGTAGTCTTATGTTGATCTTCTGCAGCCACGCCTATCTGATTGTAACCTGAGAAACCATCCAGCATAGACATCATTTCAAACCTGGCACTGTCTGCTAGATGTGGTCCATCACAGGCAAGGGATAGTTGTCTTTAAGGCTGGCCTGGTTCAAGTTCCTAAAGTCAACGCAGATTCTTATTTCTCCATTCTTCTTTCATATTGGAACAATATTTGCCACCCAAGTGGAGTGATGGATTGGATAGATAATTCTAGCTTTCAACATCTTATCAATCTCTTTAAAAATGGCTTCAGCAACTTTTGGGTTATAATTCCTTAGCTTATGTCTGAATGGAGCTGCATTTGCTTTTAATAGAATATGGTGTTGAAACTGTCCATGTCTAAAAATTTTAAGATCATCATAGCACCAGGTGAAAACATCCTTATACTTGATTAACAATTTGATCAGTTTGTTTTTCTCCTCTGAAGAACAGGATTTACCAATGGATATCCATTTAGGATCAGCTTCATTCCCAATGTTTATTTTCTCATAATCCTCTGCTTTATCAGGGACACTGGGAGGTTTGCCTTTAATATATTCATCTTTTTGAGAAAACAAATGTTGTAAAGAAACTAATCCTTTAGGGATTTTGTTTCCCATTAACTAAATCATGTCATCTTTTGGATTAATCCCAGGATCAGGACTGAATTCTTCACACTCCATTTCAGAACCTTCAAAATAGGTCCCCAGAAACATTTCAGCATTTTCTAAAAACTTTCTGATCTGATTATCACTCTCAAAAACTTGCCAGTTCTCAGCATTGTCAGGGACATTAGGGTGCTATACCATTTCTATTCTATAAGAATCTTTTTTGAAATCCAGATGTCGTAAAAGGAGAGAAGCTGATACTGCTAAAGAATCTGCTCGGGAGTTTTGATCTCTGGGAATTGTTTCGATAGAGAAGGTTTCAAAATATTTGATCTCATCCCATACCCTATTTCTGTAATGCATTAGTCTTTCATTTTTAACATAAAAGATTCCCCTTACCTGTTTCACAATTAATTCAGCATCACCCTTCACCTTAAGTACCTTCACACCCTTTCCTTTGGCTTCAAAAAGCCCAAGCAGTAAAGCTTCATATTCTGCAGTATTGTTGGTGTTTTTGAACTCCAGCTTAAAAGAATAAGAAAAAATTTCACCTTCAGGTGAGATCAACACAGCCCTAGCCCCTGAACCAGCAGTAGCACAACTGCCATCAAATTCCATAACCCATAGGTCATCAAAATGTATAGATCTTTGCATTAATTCTTCTTTGGGGTCTACCTCAGAGCTCTGTTCAGAGGAGAGAAAATAGTTGCCAAATTCACATTCCTCAAATAAAATCTGGGCCTTGGGATCATCAGAGGGGTAGACAGTGAACTTACACTTGGGCTCAGGTTCCAGCTTCACTTTCTGCTTCCCCACTAGGATTGTGGCCTCTGACCAATCTAATTTGATTTGTCCACCCAAATCCTTGTAAAATGTCCTGCTCAAAAGCATTCCATTACTAGCAGGAATATCTGCTACCAAAATAGTTAATTTCACCTTTTTGTCAGGGTAGGCTGCAAGAGCAACTCATGCATCTTTAATCTGCCGAAGCAAGGAAACCTGTTTTCCATCCATAGAATAACATCTACCAATTGTTTTTGTGAGTGATAACCCTAAGGCTTTAGCCACAGAGGAAGGCATAATGTTGTCAGAGGCTCCTGAATCTATAATACAGTTACTAAGTTTATGACCATTGATAAACAGAGACACATAGAAAGGATTGGGTTTGAAATTAGTATAAGGAGCATTGGTTGATGAATTGGGAGTCATTTTAGGGGCAGTCATGGCTGACTCAGATGAGGAAGAAAATAGTCGAGCAATGGGAGATTCAGCATCAACCTCTGATTGACTCTCAGATTTGGTTTGTGTAGGACTACCTTTAACATGTTTAACCAGCTTGTCAAGTTCAGCAAGTTTCAACTTAAGATACTCAATGGGAGAAATTTGAATTTTTGCAGACTTACAGAAATCTATAATATCGAAAGAAGCATCTAAATCATTTTTATGCAATAGTTTAGTTTCTTGAACCTTCAAATTAGCATCATGGGTTCTAGTTAAAGGTTCCTTACCTTTGCCAGGTACTTCTTGAGTATTAGAGGATCTCACATTCCTTTGACTCCTGGTGAGCACGGCGCATGAAGGATCTTCAAGGGTAACCAATATTTCACCCCCCCTTTTTGAATCAGACTCATATTCAAGGAAGTGTATTTCAGAGCCACCAGGTTCCTCAAAGTTCCTTTCTTCTTCTGTGGATTCCCCTAGCATATCTTGAGTAGCCGTCATCTGAGTGTACCTGAGCATTTCTGGGCAAGAATTTCCATCATGGTCAGTAGTCAAGTGAAAAATACACATATTTCCCCTTCCAGGAGGAGCTTCAATAGCCAGTCTTGGCTGTGGTGATGTCAGAGGTAAAGCTCTGCCAGTATTTGCTTGTTGATTCAAATTCCTTCTGCTTATATCTTGATACGGTTGTTGGAAGGGGGCACCAGTTTTAGGTAGTTGCCTCTTTAAGGCAATCATATCATTAACCAACCTTTGGACTACAAGATCTGTAGATGATGAGGGCTGGGCGTTTGGCACCTAGACCTCCCTCTTCCATTTACCGGCCATAATGAGATCATCCTCTAGTCTGATGGCTAAGGCTTGTGCAGCTGGTAAATCGGCAATTACTCCTCTCCTGAGATGGAAGCTAATATCAGGAGGCATAGAATTAATAAAAAACATTTTTGATTTTTGCCAGATGGTCTTTTAGTAGCAAGGATTTTGTTCACAATTCTATTAAATTTAGCCACGAATTCCCTCATAGGTTCATGGATCTCTTTCTTAAGCTGGGTCAGTTGTGCAATGAGGTAATGCTCATCCTCTGCACTTTTGAACCTATTTTCAAAAGTAGTCTTCATGTCATTCCAGTTTGAAATTAAGGAATTGGTTAGGTGGTAGAACCATTGTGCCGTAGTGTCAGTCAAAGTCTGCACAAAGAGCCTTATGGCAACATCTTGGTGTTGTACACCTAACACACTACATGTTGCTGCAAAGCCACACAAATGTTCTTCTGGTGATTGTTTGCCATCTTCGTTGAACCTGGGCAAATTTTCTCTTGCATTTTTGGGTAAAGGATTTAGGTTAGCCCCTAGGTTCAAAGGCCCTATGGCTTCTCCCCAAGGTTGGGCCATGGGTAGAAAATTTATAGCTGACGGGATAAGAGTGCCTGAAAGAGTTAAAGCTTGATAGACAGGGGAAGTAGAAGGTTTAGGAAGACTCATATGTCTGCTTCTAGCTTTTCTTGTACGCGTAGGGATATAAGGAAAATTAAAATTTTGCAGTGCTTCAAAGGTAGAATCTTCAACTCCCCCTCTTCTCAAAGACCTGGTATACGGTCTGGAATCTAGCTTAAAATATTGTGGCTAAATAGGCAGTTATTGATTTCTGTGTTGTTCTTGATTTCTTTGCACTTCAAGAACTTGATTTCTTGCTGTGTTTCGTGCCTGCCTTCTTCTCTGCCTGAGTAACAACAATCTCAGGTTATCGGCCAATTCCTCTTCTTGTTCTAATACTCTGCTTGCTCTTCTGTAATCTTCACTATTCTGATGAGTACGCCAAGCAAGGGTATTCAACTGGCCAATAATGTCTTCCTGCTCGTCTTGAAATCCAAGATTGGGTTGTAGAACAGGAATTATGTTTTCATGTGGAAGCACCATTGTTGCTTCATATTCAGGTGAACAATCCTTTAATTAGTGACTCGATCCCCAGCAGAGTCGCCAAAAACTGTTGGCTAATAGATTTGTCCTTATTCTGAAAATGGTTTATTTGACTCTATACCTCTCTTTGAAGAACAAACGAGTTAGACAACAAATGGGTGAACTCTTTAAATTAGTTCCCTTCTGAATTTAGGTACAGCTCCCGTTAAGATTTTCAATGAATTAAATCAATTCAACTATCAAATGCACTTTTAACCAGAAAATGCTTAAGGTAAACTGACATTCATACATAACTATGTTACGAATGCGGTAAATTTATATAGCAACAGTGTGTAATAGAATGCATAGATTCTACTTTTGATACATCCAAATACATGAACACATACATACAAATTTGCTGAACCAATAAATAATAGAACACATATGAGGAATTGTCCAAATAAAGAGCAATTACCAGATGAAAGGAGATTTCACACAGAAAATCTAACTCCAAACACTCAGACGCACAGATCCAAGTAATCAGTAATTGTTTCTTCTTTCCATTCACGGATGAAAAATTTCTCAGACAATTATCACAATGTAAAACTAAAAAAAAATGGTTTAGCTAAAACTCCCTTACTTCCTTCTTTTCCTAACTTCTTTCTGCCCTTACAAAGATTATAAAAACCTATAAATATGAATGTCTTAATCATGTCTTTGAGTAAATCAGAAGTCAAGAATGAAACATATAGGTATTCCCAACTTCCTGAAGATTCAGGAATTCATTGTAGCTTTTCCCTTCGCATTTTACCAAATTTTTCTTTCTGTTCTGGAAGTGCGTCGATGCAGAGGTAAAGTAGTGACTCAACTTTAGAAATCCTGGAGAAGTCCTCAATTAAAATATTGTCATTTTCTTTGACGAAGCTGATTTTATCTTTGAAAGATTGGACCACTGCATTGACATCTTCCACTGGTTTTCCATCGTCTTTAATGTATTTAACATCAATACATTGCAAGTCATGTTGCAACGGTTGAGAGAATTCTATTATCTCCTTAATTAACTTTGAAAGTTCAAAATGTCCTTGCCGGGATATGGAATTCCTCCATTCAATATTCTTCTTGTTCACATATAACAAATCTTCGTCCAAACCAGTCAGGCTTTTCTCTGTCAAAAACTTCGCCAGCCCATATTTTTGAACTTCATCTATTTGGTTTATTACATTCGTCCACTTACCTTCATCTTTTGCCCAAACAGCAACTTGTGCTTTAAGATCCTCAATGGTGGTAGCAGTCAGATCATATATGGTCTTGAGCTCATGAATGTATTCAGTTCCTTTTTGTTCAATGTTATCCAACCAACTGTCAAATGTTTTTGCCACCATTTTTCTTCTGTGAACTTGATCCAATAACTTCTGGTTAATAGGTGATTTCGGGTCAAAAGACAAGGAGAGCTGTGAGATTGGCTGTGGGTTAGAGTTGTGAATAGCATCAATGTATTCTGCCATTGAACGCAGAGTTTGCTTTAACTCCCTCTTGTCCTTTTCATCTTTCCAGGTTCGACTAACCATTCTCTTAGTAGATGCTTCAAGGTGGTGGACATCTGCAGCTCTAGAGGCAGCACCGAGATCCACTTTCTCCATAGTGAAATCATGCACTGTTGGATCCTGCACTTCTTCCTCTGTCACTGGCTTAGCTATTTCAGCACTCCAGTTACCAGTGTTTGGATCGATGTTTATTCTGGATGTCGTCTTGAGTTTCTTGGACTTGGGGGTTTTCCCCAAACATTTGCTTACCATGTCCTCTAAAGGGATGACAAAAGAAATTACCTTTTTCTTGTCGGAGATAGAACTCTCTAGCCACTTTGGTGCAGGGGCTGAGGTTGTCTTCTTAGGGTTTAATCCATCAGAGGATACATTTGAAATCATCAATATTTTAGGGGTCTCTAGAATGGTCCCTGACTGTGACCCGGTGTCAACTTCCTCTGTTCTGTGTGGGCTTAGCTCCTTGTCACCCATAGGTTCTTCTGAATCTTCCTCTGAATTCAAATCAACAACTATTGTTTCAGAATCCTGCTTCTTTCTTTTCCCTTTAGTCCTCAACCTTGTAACACGAGAGGGTAAGATATCTATGAGGACTCTTCTGGACCTCTTAGTGGTAGGGCTTCTTTCAGTTGATGGCTTGGAAGCACCTGCACCAAAGATAGCAATAGGTTGGTTAGAAGAGTCTATAGGAAGTGAAGATCCAATCATTGAAGTGATTTGTTGGGCATTTCTATCCTGAAGCCCTTCCTATCTCTTTTCCCTCAACCATTTCTCAATTCTCCTTATCACTCGAAGAGTTTTAACTTCAATTCTGTCTTCCTCCTTTTTGCTCTAGTCCACCTCTGGAATGGGTAAGTGTTTTACTTTTTCAAATTGTGGGTCAACCACCTATTCTTCATTATCAATAATTCCAGAAATATCCATGTTTAAATTGAGGGTAATTATTTGTCCCAAAGAAAACCTACACCACAGCCTTCTCCTGACCTCAAATTCATCTAGACAGTCTTCCCAGTAGTCCTCTAGTTTAGGAATATGTGAAAGCCCTGTTCCAGGGTCTAGGTTATCTCTGACAAATCCTTTACTGTCGAATTGAGTCTTAGCGGTGAAGAACTGAAAATTGAACCTTTTGAGGTTCTCCTCCAAATTCAAGGCATCAGATTTTGATTGGCATGAATAATGCCCAAGTTCAATAGGAAAAGAAACACCAAAACCCTTTTTTGATGAGAATTTCTTATCAACATGTGCCAACTGCCTGCATACCTCCATCAGAATGAAATGATCAAACACATATCTAGGTAACTTCACAGGTTCACCATCAAATCCTCCAACTCTGATGTAAGTGAACTCAGAAAATTGGATGAAGAAGCTACCATAGATGCTAATCAGTTGCATTGCTTCACTGGACATTCTTTTACCCAGGTTCCCTACCAATTCATAAGTCATTTTCCCAGTGAAGACATCATTAACCCTTTTATAATTTTCATAGCAATTCTTTCTCTGCAACTGTGAATAATATTCATAGATTTTACTATTCTCAGCTATGGGTGCATGGGGTAGGTCAAACCAATCTCTTGTAGATGCTAGACAGTAGAATAGGTACGAAGACATATAGAAATCTCTATTACCCAGACAATTGCTCAAACCCTGATGTAGACAATCAACCACTATTTTAGCCCAATCTAAATATTGTTCCCCTTGAAGGATGACTTGTATGAAAAAGTACATCCAATCCTCCCAATAATAGGCATGCTAATTGCCCCTCAGTTTGTGTAACAATACTACAATATCCCTCACTTCTTTAATCAAATGATCCCTAGTGAGTGGCCTGGGCAACCTTGAATTGCCCTTCTAAAGTTTCAGCAGCTAGTTCCTTGCTATTACACTTTTGTAAGTTGGTTTCTTCTCTGAGAAATACCCATTGGAGGAAGTAATGTCAAGGCTGGAATATGCCTCTTTAAGCGGTATCTTCATCACAGACATGAGGGTTTGTCTCTTGACATGAAATAACACATCACCGCTTGCATTTCTGACGCACCTGTCCTGGGGGTCATACCTATTCATACACTCTTGAACCAATTCTGGGCACAGTATAGCCTGAGGGAAAGTTGCAGCTTCAACTAAGCCGCTATCTACAATTTTCTTCATCCTAGGGGTTTGAACAGGGCTTCTAGTTCTTTCTTTGAATTCTTCTAAATTGTATTGAACCAATGCAGTATCTCCAAATTCAGAGTGAGAATAAATAAGACCAAGACCATGTTCATTCCCCAACGATGTAGATTTTAAAGCCATACTTGGAGGATTACAATGAAAAACACTTCAAATTTTGAAAATAATGACAGAGACTCAAGAGATTCTTCTTTCCAGTTAAGAAATAGGAATAGCACATAGGAGGAATAGAACTCACCTTCAAGATATCTAAATTCACTGTGAAATTTGAGTAAGAAGAACCCTATACTTCCTGCATTATTCTCCTCTGCGTTGCATAGTTTGTTTACTCGCTAAATCCAGCTTGTTCTTAATTAACAATGGCATTAACTAGATTGAATAATTATCACTCGGAGCAATACATGCTGGGAATATTTGAAAAGACATAAATTCTGACCTCTTCATTAATAGCAAGTATTATTCACGCACCATCATGATGTATAATGATTATCTGTAACCTCTGCCAAATTAGAACTCTTGGTTTCATAATGAGTTTCTGACATATTTTCCTCCAACTTTCCCGCTAAATTTGACTTAGAAAGCCATGAGAACAAACAGGACCAAAATCACCAAAACTTTGAACTATTGAACCATTGAACCTTAAGGGCATGGTTCAATGCGATGGTTCAATGTGGTGGTTCAATCATACCAATTGGACCATATAGATGAGCAAAGAAATCACTTACGGAAATAGGAACTTGAGCTTATGAACCGTTGAACTTGTAAAGCTATGGTTCAATACGAAGGTTCAAAGGCGCAAAGGATATGTAGACCAACAAACAGTTACGTGACTTTGGTAAAAGGCTTCTGACTATGAAGCAGTGAACTGTTGAACCTTGAACCATTGAACCCCGCTATAGAGTACGAGTGGAAGGTTCAACGATTCATTAATTACACAAGGTAACTACGTGACCTGACTTATAAGAAGGCAATGAGTGTTGAACTTTAGACCATTGAACCATTGAACCTCAAACAAAAGGGTTCAAGTTCAAACCGAAAGTTCAAAGATGTATAAAACATATTGAACCATTTGAACTTTGAAAATGGTTCAGGTTCAAAGGTTCAAACTTTGAGTAACCTTGTCTACAAAGATGATAAACGGGTCAAATTTGAAGGATCAAGAGCCGATTTCAGAAACAACGGTATGACCCAAAATACAATACAACAATCTGGCTCTTGTTCAGGAAATATTACCAATAAAGAAATAATGGCGACTCAAAAGGTAACAATTAGGAAATTCTATTTTTCATCTAGTGTATGGGGTGGATCCTATCTTCCCTATTAACCTAAGGATCCCTACATTGCAGTTCACACAAGAATACCCAGGCATAGATAATAAGCAAGAAGTTAGGTTGCTACAGTTGATGCACCTAGAGGAAAAAAGAAGTGAAGCAATTGACCAATTTGCTAAACATCAACCTGTTGTTAAGTGCTGGTTTGACAAAAGAGCCAGAATTAAGGCTTTCAGAATCTCAAATCTAGTCCTGATGTGGGACAAGGCGCATGAAAGGAAAGGTGATCATGGTAAGTTTGATAAACTCTGGATAGGTCCGTTTCAAATTTCTAAAATTTTAGGAGACAACACGTATAGGCTTAAGACCTTAACCAGTGAGGATGTTCCATTACCAGTTAATGGACAGTTTCTCAAACATTATTTTCAAGCCTGAAGTAGTGCCATGATAGCGATATTTATCATAGTGTACATTTTTGAATAGTTGTTTGTACAGTATGTTTGTTTGCTTGCTTTGTTGTGTTTCCTCAGCGGGGATGTCTATTTTGATTTAGAATATGTAGGAGTAGACTAACAACCACTGAAAATAATAAAAAATTCAGATCATTCAGGTTAATTATTTGAAATTTATGCATAACTTGTTGTGACTATCGTGAATGTAGAAAGTTGTTTGACTTGTGAAATTTTGCATTCAATAATTGTGGGTTGACTATTCAAGGAAAGTTTCCCACCATGACACACCTAAAATCCTTGGGTTTGTTGAACATACCAGTGTAGATATTAGGTGAAAAATCAAAGGTCACCCTTGCTACCATTACAATTCTTAGTTTAATTTCAGTAAATGTTCATTCCTTCCATCATGAAGTTACAACTGCAATATCTTATGAAATCTCTATCAAATAAGAATAAATAAATAAATAAAATGGATTTTACTGAAAATCTAGATTAAGCAATCTAAGTAACTCTACCGGGGCTATAGACGCTCTCTGGCAGTGGGGCTCTACTTAGGAGAATTATAACGATAACCTTGTCAGGGCTATGGACGCTTGTTGGCAGCAGGGCTCTATCCGGTTGGCTATGAAGGAATGACATCAACTATGTAGTCTAATGTCTGTCATTGGTTTGTTCAACTAATTTTCAAGATGAGGATTATTAATCACGTGCACCCACTTACACTGAAAGGGAGATTCATGCACCTTATTGAATACATTGAGTCTCAAGTTAAATGGTGATTTGCAGAAAAGATAGTTGAAAGTTATGAATTTATTTCATTCAGTTTCCTTTAATGGTTTTAATTTGATTGTTTTGTTTGTCATCTAGTTGTTGTGATGTTCACAACATGACCCATTTTACTCCTTAGCAAAATGAGGACCCCTGTTGTGGCTTTTGCTTTTGCTTGTCTGTGTTGTTCTACTTGGTGGTAAAGGGAAAAAGGTAGTGATGTTACAGACCTTTTTAAAAATAAAGAAAAATAAACATTGAGTACCAGGGCAGAATATGGGTGGATTCCTTGTCAAAAATGAATAGGGGTTGCATTTTGAACCATCTTAAAATTCCCTGTATTTTGTAAGTTATGAGTATTTTGGTAAAATGTACAATCGGGTTTGTATGTTGCATATACAAAGTCCTTTATATATTGGGTCACTTGTGTTGGAAAGAGACACTATATGGATTCATGTTTGTTGTCATTGATGGCAACAAAGGTCATCTCACACATCCGCAGGACATGGTGTCTCTCTATCGGAAGTCAGAATGAAGATTATTGTGGTCCAGTAAACAAGAACAGAGCATGTGGCAAGGTCTGACAGACTGGTCTAGATCTCTCAAAGGAAGTATCTTGGTAAAGTGCAATTTTTGGGAAGTCAAGAGGACTACCTTGAGTGATAGATTCCAAGGTTGTAGCCTCCGGTGATAGATGAGGTAAAAGATATGAATACTTGAGTACCAGGTTCCTGAGTAACAGTGTTAACAGAGGCAGAACTGACTAACAGAACATCAGACTATTTTCCAGATGTATTATTGATGGTGGTAAAGGTTGTGAAGGCATGAATCATGTTTGGTCAACATGATTAATGATTTATACAAGCATAGTCCTGATCTGCATTACTTGGTGTGGAAGGATTCAACCGACAGATCAAAGTTTGTAAAAGGAATTGACTATTCTAGGTGCCGACTTGAAAAGTGATGAAATCACTTTTGCAGATATATATACATGATGGATTTAGTTGTGAGATGTATGTTTTTGTATATTGTTGTGTGCGAATAAAAGTAGTAGTGCAGAGTAGAAGCAGTTAAGAAGGTCCGGTATGTGAAATAAACACAGCAAAAGAAAAGAGGAAAGATGAAGTGCAACAGATCAGTGTACTGTGCTTAACCAGAACTGAATTCCAACATTTGTAGATGCTTCCAATCAGTTCAAGTATTGTATTACATTCTTTTTGTAGACAATGAGTCTCTTGTAGGTAGTGTGCCTCTTGTGAGTAGTGTGCTCGGGCAGTAAGCCCTAATTGGCAAGTGCCATTTTGTATCTCCTTATTCTTCTAACAGAGAATAATCTTTGGGTTAATCACCCCGTGGTTTTCTCCCTTAACAGGGTTTCCACGTCAAAAGTATTGTGTCATGTGTATCTCTATTTTCATGGTTATGTTTTGTTTGATTTAATGCTGCATTGATTAATAAGAAAATTCAGAAAGAAGAAATAATTAGGATAACTGATTCACCCCCCCTCTCAGTTATCAACAATTGGTATCAGAGCTAAGTTCCTCCCAACAAGAGTCTAATAGCTCGAGGAAGATCTGGGAATCCAAACGGATACATATGGTTTAAAAGAGAAACTCAAGACTACCCTTGAGGATCTTGAATAGTCAAACTCTGAGGTCAATGAATTAGAGGAAAGACTTAAACAGGCTGATGATTTCATGAGAGAACTAAAAGACAAATTAAGTCTCTCTATGAAGAAGAGAAAGGAATTGCTTCGGCAATTGGCAAAACAAAGTGAAGCAAGTAATGCAAATGAAGAGTTGACTGAGAAAACCAAGATATGTGAAAAGTTATCAAAAGAAGTCATTATGGTAAGACATGAAATGGAATCAGGAGTTATAAAGTTTACCCAAGAGATTGAAGAGAAAAGGAAAACTGAAGACAATCTAAGACAATCTCTCAAGGAGAAATCAGAAGATTGCAACCAGATGGATAGAATTATTAGACATCTTGAATCTAAGCTTGAAAGTGCTAAAGATAATGAAGAAAAACTTGAGGATCAGATTGTCTCTCTCAAAAGGGATCTTCAAACAGCAAATGAATATAAAGAGAAATTCAAGATAAGTTCTGCTCAACTTGAAGTTCTTCTTGGAAGTCAAAAGAGGGCAGATGACAAGTATGGTTTGGGATATGAGAAAGGAGAAAGCTCTGGATCCGGTCAGAAGAATTTTGAATTAGAAAATCCAAGGAATAGGCCTAGAAGACCTCCGGTAAGATAGCCCAATGCTCAAAGATATCCATCGTTCAATGGATACTGCCACAGCTACAATCACTTTGGTCACAAAGTTAATCAGTGCAGAAAGAGAGTGAATCAGACTAATTCATCCTTCTCCGGACAGTGTTTTAACTGCAAAAGGTATGATCACAAGTCTCATGAATGCAGAAATATGCAAATGAACAAATCATTCAATGGTAGATGCTTTACATGCAATAGAATAGGTCATATGGCTAATCAGTGCAGATCAAGTGGATATCAATCAAATATACAAAGAAATGTTGTTTGCCAAATCTGCAATAGGTCCGGTCATAGTGCAAAAGTTTGTAGAAGCAAGAATCAGGACAAAAGAGGTCCGGTATATCATAATCAGAATCAAGACAAGGGTAAACAAAAGATGAATGCAGATGAAGTTAAAAGTGAGATGGGCAAGATTTGGTTGAAGAAAAGTTCTGAGAATGTAGAGGTTGGATCCACACCAAACTTTGGTGCTGATATTCCTTCCAGAAATTAATAAGTGAGCTCTGGCTCAGGAGGAGACACAAAGAAAACCTTGTTCCCCCATCCAGTCTAGTGGTGCCAGAATTGGCACAAGAAGAGGATGTGGAATAAAGGGTTTGTAGATATGAGTCTTGAGATGATTCAGTTAAGATTTCAGAGGTCCGCATGAAGATGTGAAGAAGTTGTGATCGATCAAGTAGAACCAGTTCTGGGAGATGCTTCGGAGTAGCAGAGGGTTACAAAAAGGTCTGGTGAGATCCGGAAGAGCATTGTCCTATTCTGCAGATTGAACAGAGTGTTTGGGATGTCCTTGTGATGTGTCATCTTGATTTGTTCAGGTTTTGGAAGATTCCCATGATGTTCATAGATCTGGACAGATTCGGTTCTTCAAGTCATCCAAATAAGGCCAACCGGAATAATGTTGGTCAAGCATTTATTGCAAGGTGAAAATTAGGGCTTCGTGGGATAAAAGAGTTCATCTGTCTGTCATTTACACACTTATACACTCACATGCGAAGAAGAAGGAAAAGGAGCTTTGCAAACAATTTCTCCCAAAAGATCAAGACAACTCTTCATACAACTCTATTCAGATTTCTTCGTGTGCCCTAACCTGCGTAAAAAGGTATTTATCATTCTTGATATCCTTCAGTAAGATTGTTTGATGATGGCTACTCCAAATATAGTAAAGATCTCTGATAGGCCTCGGCCCTCATTTAAGAAACATCCATATAAATCCTTGGAGGTAGATCCCCTAGGTGCATTTTCCAGTGTTCCGCATGGTGTGTTGCATACCAAAGATATTAGGGTTTATATACATGCAAATGTTGAAGAGTTTGGGGAATTCAAACTAAGAGATATCTATCACAAACAACTGTTAGATGATTCATTTAAGCTCAAACCCCAATATGTTGGCCTTCGGAACAAGCATTTTGCACAATACATACACTTCCCCTGTTTTACGGAGGATGAATGGGTTAGGTACATCTTGAGCAGAATACATGACAATTTCATGTGGTTAAATGGACCATTCAAGATCACTAAAGACGCCATCAGGGTAGTTACTAGATTACATTCATCTGACAGGATTCTTATTCTTAAATCTATAAAAAACCAACCTGTGAGTGATGCTACCGGATCTAAGTTTGACAAAAGAGCAATGATAGTAGATGACATCACTGATCCGGATGTCAAGTTTGCTTCCATGATCATTGGATATAAGATATATCATTCTAGCAGGGAAAATTTTGTGCCTAGAACTGCCATCTATATAGCTTATGAAATGTTAAGAAAGGATGCAGACTATGATCTCTGTCAGCTTCTCCTAAACCAACTCTTAGAGAATCAGCAGAAAATCAAGAAAGATAAAAAGAATTCATTCAAGTATGGTGGATTAATTTTGTGCTTATTCTTCTACTTTATGAATGCGCTTCCCGGATCTAATGGCTGGGTATGGCAGAGTAATAGGCCAGTAGCTATTCAAATCAGAGATTATATGCATGGACTTGGTGATAACCAAGCACAAAATACAGCTCTGTGGGGATACTTCAAGAACTTTCAAAACATGATGCAAACAAGAGAAAGGATTCCCCAGTCCCTTGTTGAGAAGTACAAAGACACAATTTGCTTTATGGTAGAGACTGATCAGTGCCTAATGGAGGCAGTGGAACCAAGGATAGTTTGGATCATGCCCATGGGGTATGAGGTTGATGAACAGATTGTGGAACTGCATGTTCAACACATGTTGAGTAAGCCCAAAGATCCAAAGGCAGAAAGGTTTGGAACCTTTGAGGAGCTGAGTGTGAAGATCCATGTGGAACTCAAAGAACCTGAGATAAAAAGGAAGGTGAGAAAAGAAGTAGAACATATTGCCCAAGGCCTTGGGATCTCAAAGGAGGCACTTGATGCCAACTGGGAAAAGAGACAAAAAGCTGCTAAAGAAAAGAAAAAGGCAGAAAAGGGAAGCAAGAAAAGTGCTCCGGTAGAAACTTCCTCCCGGACCAGATCTTCAAAGAGACCAGCACCTGTCCCTACTAAAAGTTCAAAATTGGAAGTCCAAGCATCTGGCAAAGGAGAGAAAAGGTCCAAGACAAAAGTCACAAGGGCTTATACAAGTCAGAAAGATGAAGAGGAAATTGAATCCGATGAAGAAGTCAAGAAAATGAAGAAAAAGAAGAAGACATCCGGTCAACCCTCTACCAGATAGATGGAAGAAGAAAAGGCAAATGAATATGTTGAAAAACCCACTCTTAACATTGATGACATAATCAAATCTATCACAGTAGATGGAAATCTTCAGCCAATGGTTGAATTTTATGATAATTATGGTGAAGCAGATCAGAAGATATTGCAAGATGCCACAGTCAAGTATCTAAATATTTACAACAAAGCATTTATCAAAATTATATCTCTGATCCCTAAAATCTTGGAGAAGGAACTAGAATCAAGAAAGAACACTGCCCAAGCTAAAGATCTTGAGATTTGGGAACAGATAGCTATTTAGTTATATCCTCAAATTGATCCCAAGACAATGAACATAATATTCAAAGACTGCAAGGATGAGTTTAGGAGCAAAGCAAGGATGAATCAGCTCATGCTTGGTGAGACTGACAAGGTGGCCAAGGATACATAAGAGATCCTCCGGAAGGCCTTCAAAAGATTTATTCTTCCTGTTGTAGAGGACTTGGGTACTGATCCTTCATCCACAAGTGTTGCAGAAGAAACTTCTTAGAAAGCAACAGAAGAGGTGGGCCCTGAACAGACCAACATTTCTCCTCCGGTTTCCCCTACAGTCTTTGGATCCAAAGAAGAAGAGAAATTATAGGAGAAAGAAGTAGAGGTGAAGGAAAAAGAAGGTGATAGTGCAAAGATTGCAGAAGGACAGAAGACTTCACCAGAGAAAACAACTGCTAGTGGTGGGAATGTAGAGGGAGAGAAAATTTCAAAGGACAGCTCCAAGACTGCAGAAGAGAAGAAACATCTGTCTCTGGCAAGAGACACTGCACAAGTTGTCCAAAAAATTTTGAGCAAAGAAACATTAGAGATTGATGAACCGGAGCTTCTACAAGATCCATTCAATTTTGATTCTCTTTCTCTGGTATAGACAATGAAGATAGCTTCATTTGCAAATGCTAAGGCAAATGAAAAACTCCTAAAGTCTCATATGGAAGACTGTGAGTTGATAGAAACTGCATCTGGAATACTGGAAAAGATCATGCCATCTTTTCAGAAGGATCCCATAGCCTCCTCTTCCAGTAATCTCAAAACCTTAGTCAGCAGTGTTAGTACACATTTTGATTCTCTAGAAAAATCAGCTGAAGAAAAGGTCCGGAAGGAGTTTTTGGATAAGAGATTCTCAGAGGTACAAGGATTAATCTCTAATGATAGGAGAAATATGAGTATTGGAATAAAGAACTTAGAAAATGCTCTTAAGGATGGTGGTGACATTTACAAATTTTGTATCTCCTGGTCAAAAGCAACAGTAGAAATTGAGAAGAAAATAAAAGAGGAAGAGGATAAACTACTAAGTTTGTCTCAAAGTTTTGATCCTCTCTCTTCCTCCATAGTAATTCAAGAGTGTCAAACTATTGCAATCACAACTGCAATAAAGAATTTTGAGAAGGAAAGGAAGAATATAATTAACCGGATGGGAGAACTTAGAAGGATTATTATCCCTAAGTTAAAGGCCATGCATGAGGCCATAAGTGATGCTTAGACTACTGCCCAGACCAATGATCCGATAGATCTCAAGAGGACAGAAGCTTTTGTGTTTTTGTTGAGTGGTCACATCTCAATTTTGGATAGAATGAAGCAAAGTTGGGCTGCAGAACTCATCCAACTGAAAACAACTTTTGCAGACATACTACAGTTTATGTAAGTATTCCACATATATATACTTATGCGGCTAAGTACAGTTAAGTTTTTGAAATTTTTGGTATGCAGACCCTACCCTTTTCCATTGATGTCAAAAGGGGAGTGAGGAGCAATGAGAAATGAGGAATCCAACTAAGGGGGAGCTCCAGAAATTGTTTATAAAGACAGAGCATCAATTAAGGGGGAGCATAGTGTAAACACTTAGTCATTTTTCACTAAGTGTTGCCATCAATGCCAAAGGGGGAGATTGTTGGAAAGAGACACTATATGGATTCATGTTTGTTGTCATTGATGGCAACAAAGGTCATCTCACACATCCGCAAGACATGGTGTGTCTCTACCGGAAGTCAGAATGAAAATTATTGTGGTCCGGTAAATAAGAACAGAGCATGTGGCAAGGTCTGACAGACTGGTCCGGATCTCTCAGAGGAAGTATCTTGGTAAAGTGTAGTTTTGGGGAAGTCAAGAGGACTACCTTGAGTGATAGATTACAAGGTTGTAGCCTCTGGTGATAGATGAGGTAAAAGATATGAATACTTGAGTACCGGGTTCCTGAGTAACAGTGTTAACAGAGGAAGAACTGACTGACAGAACATCAGACTATTTTCCAAATGTATTATTGATGGTGGTAAAGGTTGTGAAGGCATGAATCATGTTTGGCCAACATGATTAATGATTTATACAAGCATAGTCTTGATCTGCATTACTTGGTGTGGAAGGATTCAGCTGACAGATCAAAGTTTGTAAAAGGAATTGACTATTCTGGGTGCCGACTTGAAAAGTGATGAAATCACTTTTGCGGATATATATACATGATGGATTTAGTTGTGAGATGTGTGTTTTTGTATATTGTTGTGTGCGAATAAAAGCAGTAGTGCAGAGTAAAAGTAGTTAAGAAGGTCCCGTATGTGAAAGAAACACAGCAAAAGAAAAGAGGAAAGATGAAGTGCAATAGATCAGTGTACTGTGCTTAACCAGAACTGAATTCCAGCATTTGTAGATGCTTCCAATCAGTTCAAGTATTGTATTACATTCTTTTTGTAGACAGTGAGTCTCTTGTAGGTAGTGTGCCTCTTGTGAGCAGTGTGCTCGGGCAGTAAGCCCTAATTGGCAAGTGCCATTTTGTATCTCCTTATTCTTCTAACAGAGAATAATCTTTGGGTTAATCACCCCATGGTTTTCTCCCTCAATAGGGTTTCCACGTCAAAAATATTGTGTCATGTGTATCTCTATTTTCATGGTTATGTTTTGTTTGATTTAATGCTGCATTGATTAATAAGAAAATTTAGAAAGAAGAAATAATTAGGATAACTAATTCACCCCCCCTCTCAGTTATCAACAGCTTGCATATACAAAGTATTTTGTATATCGGGCCACTTGCATATACAAAGTCCTTTGTATATCAGGTTGCATATACAAGGTCAAAACATACAAGGTCACTCATATAGAAAGTCCTTTGTATATCGGGTCCTTGTGTTAGTCGTAAAATTGGTTGTCAATTTTTTTAAGTCATCGGGTTGCATATACAAAGTTGTTTGTATGCTTTTATACTTGTATGCATTTGCTAATGTTTTATTTGTACATACAAGTCGTGGACCCGACAGAGTTTACAGTTAAAAGGTATAAAGGGTTTAGGTCTGCCAGTTGTATATTTGGTGTTTGTATGTTTGAACATACAAGCGAAACATACATTGTAAGATCGAAACATACATTGTAAGATGCAAAGCTTGCATGCAAGTCGCGGACCCAAAAATTTTGTTAACTACGGTTAAGTTGTTGTATGTTTGTGCTTTGTATGTATCTTACATATAAAGCGGATACACAATGATTTATACATGCATTGTGAAACATACAAGGTAAAGATGCATTGGTTATATAGAAGCCACGGATCTAAATCGTTATGAAAAGGAGTTAAATGCTTGTACATTCCGCACTTTGTATGTATGTTTTGAAACATACATTGCTTGATACATACAAGCCAGAATTCAAAGGGAATTAAAATTTGGTATAAAGCATGCATCGCACCTGAATGAATATTGGAAGATACATTGCACTTTATACATTATGGATCTGACAGGTAAGTAAACTATAGTTAATGAGGTTGTTGTAGTCCAAAAGTGACATACAAAGGTGCTTGTATGTATCAAGCCGATATACAAAGAAGAGATACAAGCGATACATACAAGTGATAGATGCAGAAGGAAAAGTTCAAGTCAAGGGTGCAACTCAGACCCGAATAGAAAGTTAAACACATAAAACTCTTTGTATGTTTTGGTGCTTGTATGTGTACAATGTATAAGCTGATATACAAAGAAATTATATGCATCGGAGGTGATAAAGGTAAAGAGAGGTTGCATGGGATTGCTTGTATATCTGATATACAAGAGCAATATACAAGCCAGATGTCAAAGGAAAATTAAATATGGAAAATTCTTTGTATATTTGCATGCTTGTATGTTTATTGGAACAGTTAAGTTCAAGCCTGAAATGTGAATTTTTAATTCCATTTTATTAACTTGCGTCTATTGGCAGGTATGTGGGGGGTGTTAGTGAAGCCATCATAGTTACGAAGACAAGGTAAAGTGAAGCAGTCATTGGGCATCGGTGGAAAGATAAAAGCTTAACCCAACAGAGGGAAGTCACGCCGATCAACAAAGAAATGCAGGCCGATAGGAATTGCATCGGCTAGAAAGATTAGATCGATGGGAAATTTTTGGATCGTTCCAATTGAGGATGGTTATGCCAATGATCAGGAAATATGTAAAATTGACTAGCGATGTGCAGGTAGATATAAAGACGGAGCTTTAATGGCAATGAAATCACAGGAGGCGGATTGGATCACAAAAGATCGCAAATGAAGCAGGAGGAGTAAAGGCTTTCAATACAGAGGAAAATGCAGGTGGAAAGAAACATTATTAAATGGAGCAACAATTATTTTGGTGACTGTGAGTGTTTCCAAAGGGCATCCTTACGCTCAGTGTGGGTATGCTGCTCAGAGACTTTTGGCAGGATTTGTTTTCCACTGGTGGATGCTGCACTTGAAGGGTGGACCATTGATTAACTAGGGTTTTGGAACTGTATTGGGGATAATCAAAGCTATATATTGAGCCCCTTTACTTTGTAAAGGAGGGAGGTCAATCATTTTGTAAAAATCTGATCGAGCCAATTTCACATAAGAGATCGGATTACTGAGACTAATGAGGACTGAATTGTTGAAATGTCAAGATTCTTTCTTCAGATCACTATAAATATACTTGTTCTAAAGCATACTGAATGGAGATGAAGCTACAGATTACATCCTGATTGTAAACTTTACGTAATCTTCAAGTTGATTTATGGATATGTAATGGTGAATGCTGTGTTCAATAGAAGCACTTTCATTTTATTGCATGTTGTCAACTTTTCCTTTGAAGATTTACACTGGATCATGTAGATTTGTGGAATGTCCTTGTGAAGTATGATTCTAGTTTTCTTCTCTTCATTGCTATATCAGAACATGTATGTGGATCAGTGATCTCAGTCAAGTAATTTTGGGAATCTCATTCTTTAACCTTTTTTCTCATTTTAATTTCATTGAAATCACCTCCATAACTGCAAAATCATGACAAATAATAAGCAGAACAGAGAAATATGCTGAAATCTCAGAGATAACTGAATATCATTAGCATATTTGAGCTAAATGCATGTAGTATTGAAAATATCATGCAAAGACTTGCAAATAATGGTAGAAATCATGCAAATATCAACCTGTAGGCACATTATTTGAGTAAATAACTCTGTAGAATGGCCTCTTTGTGTAGCATACTTATAGGAAATATAATCTACTGATTAATTTAAGGTCCCTTGAAATGGAAAATAGCAACACACATCAACCACTGAGTAACGTCAGTAGATTATGAACTAATCAACGAAGACTTGGGATCATGAATTCTTTGAATTCATCGTATCTTTCAAGATAAATAAAAGTTGTTGTGTAACTTTTATTTCATGTTTATATGTGAGTAACATCACCATCAACACCATTGTAGTCATGCTGATGTGAGGTCCAACAACTCTAACTATCGGCAAGAATAATACCATCGGTCATCTTTGACCTTATCTCTCTGATCTCACAACTCTCCGCAATGGATGACTCTACGTTACTCACCTATCTGTTGGTCATGATGTTAGTCATTCACAAACATAGAATAAAAGTTACACAACAACCTTTACTCATCTTGAAAGATACGATGAATTCAGAGAATTCATGATCCCGAGTCTCCGTTGATTAGGTCTTAATCTACTGACGTTACTCAGTGGTTGATGTGTGTTGCTGTTTTCCATTCAGGGGCCTTACGTGTTTCTGCAAAGTTCATCATCATCATCCAAATATCCTGATCTGTATGTTTGCTCTGCATAAATCTCCAACAATTCTACCTCTGCACTATGAATTTAGTCAAATAATGTGCCTACAGGCTGATATTTGCATGATTTCTATCATTATTTATGATTCTTTGCATGATATTTTCAATAATACATGCATTTAACTCAAATATGCTAATGATTTTCAGTTACCTACGGGATTTCAGCATATTTCTCTGTTCTGCTTGTTATTTATCATGATTTGCAGTTAGGGTGATGAATTTATGAAATTAAAAGAAGAAAAAGGTTAAAGAATAAGATTCCCAAAACTACTTGACTTAGATCACTGATCCACATACAAGCTCCCATACATGCAATGAAAAGAAGGAAACTAGAATCATACTTCACCAGGACATTCCACAAATCCGCATGATCCAGTGCAAATCTTCAAAGGAAAAGTTGACAACAACATGTAATGAAATGAAAGCGCTTCCAGTTGAACACAGCATTCACCAGTACATATCTAGAAATCAACAAGAAGATTACGTAAAATTTACAATCAGGATGTAATCTGAAACTTCATATCCATTCAGTATGCTCAAGAACAGGTACATTTACAGTGATCTGAAGAAAGAACCTTGACATTTCAACAATTCTATCCTCATTAGTCTCAGTAATCCGATCTCCTAATTGATTCTACAGTAATTAGCCTTAATGTGCCAAATGCGTCTGTGTATTCTAATGTATCTCTCTTCCTTTTGACAAGCTCTGGCCTTTATATAGATCAAATGCCAGAAAACGGTTACAGTGATCCAAGGATCAGGATCCTCTCATAACAATCAACGGTCCAGATGAAAAGCACATGCTTCATCAGTTGGCAAATGTACAGCTGGCACAGAATATTCCAGCATCTTTAACTTGATTCGGTCTCCAGCTGGCGAACAGCATATTTGACAATATCCTCCTTATTTCTGGTTCATGTTGCCTCCATGTGCAACTTTGTAATTATCAGCTTCAGCAGCAGCTCTAACAGCATCATGACTTCAATGCTCAGCTTCAGCAGCATCATCATGACTTCCTGCAAGTAAACAGACAAACATTAAGTTCATCATCATGTGGATAAACAACAGGAAGTAAAACGTTTTATTAAACAAGCCCCCAAAATGTGTAGCTACAGGCAATCGGGCTCCAAATCAGTGGAAAAATATGCACTAAATGCATAAACATCTTCAAAACACCCGGGTCAACCATCGTTGACTGGGAAATCAGCAATCGGGTCTTCAAATTTCCATCGCTTCATGTTCCCGCCCATTTTCTTGTATATCGGGTTCAAAATATGATCATGATGATCTCAAAATATACAAGGAAATAACCGCCCTTTAACCATCCTTCGAATCCGGCTTTGCATGCTCTGTTTGTATGTTTCGGGTCATCATCATCATATTCACATCGGTGTGACCACATATGATCAGGGTGACAATATTAGACTTGGCCGATGGCAACAGTTATACCGACGCCAAAAATCATGATGATGCCCAACTCTATGTCTTCTATCTAGCCGCAGGATATCATGAAATATGATGCTCCTCCCCTCCGAATGCTCTGATGAAAAGCACATCAGGATGTTTCGCTTCTGCATATTGGGGAAAGAAAGACATCATCGTCATCATCATGTCGAAGGAGAAATAGGAGGATTTGGAATATGATCCTGCTGCTGAGGAAAGGAATATCATGGTGACGTCATCGTCATATTCGGGCTTCATTAAAATGCAAAGGGATGACGTCACCGTCATGTTTCGTTAAGATCAGGAGATAAATGTAATATCGGGTCACCTAAGGAAGATGATCGGGATGATGAATGCAGTATGACCCCTTTTTGCGGCCAAGGTAACCCTCTCGAAAGATCAGGATGATGATGATCATCATCATCATATCCACACTAGGTGATTAAAAAAATGATCCTGCTGAACGTCCAGATGACATCATCAGGATATCCGGGGCCTTCGTTAAACTTAGAACATGACGTCATCGTCATATTGGCGAACAGGATCATGCCTTGGAAAATATCCTGCCGAAGGAGAAAGGTGATGGTGACGTCATCCTGATATTTGCTTCTTCGTTTATCAGGTCGGGATGACGTCATCAGGATATTTGCAAAAGGTTATATTTCTCGGCAGGAGGATATTGCGAAATGTCGGGTAGACAAACAAGATCATGATGATCTTGACATCATGACTTAGGAATGGAATATCACCCTCCCCCTTTGAAAGATAAGGTGATCATCATGATCACGCAAAAGGAGATCAGGAGGATATTACGAAATGTGATCCTGCCTTGAAATATCAGGATGATGATGATCACCAGGACTTTGTCGTGCGCATGCAAATTTTGCAGATGGTGGGTTTCTTAAGTAGGGTGATATTATAATATCAGCATGATATTATAATATCGGGTGATGTTTAAATATCATGATGCTCGCGATGTGCCCAAGGTCATTTGATGGGTAAAACACACTATCACTTAAGATTGACGTCCGGATATTGGGACTGCATGATTTTTATCGGGTGATAGACCAAGATCATGATGATGACCTTTCGCGATACAAAAGACCGCTCGACGGGGACAACTTACTACGACTTAAAGTTGACGTCCGGATATTTCAACCTCAGGATATTATCGGGGGGCGTTTCAAATATGATGATGATGATCTTCATACAGCAATTATCAGGTTTGACCAAAACTTTGACTGTGCATAACTCCCTCATATGGACGAATTTTCGGGTGATGTAAAAGGCAAACCTGCATGGAATTTCAAGCTCTTTCTAACTATGAGGTCATAGAAACAAAATATGAACTTTGACAAACTGACATGATGATGATGACCAACCTCATCCTGCCATTTTAACTTATCAAAACAGGGACCCAACTTTTGGCTTGGCTTGTGTTGTCTGCTTTCTGGCAGTTTGGTAAAAATAAGTCAGGTGCATCATCATCATGAAGGGCAGGATGAGGTTGGTCATCATCATCATGTCAGTTTGTCAAAGTTCATATTTTGTTTCTATGACCTCATAGTTAGAAAGAGCTTGAAATTCCATGCAGGTTTGCCTTTTACATCACCCAAAAATTCGTCCATATGAGGGAGTTATGCACAGTCAAAGTTTTGGTCAAACCTGATAATTGCTGTATGAAGATCATCATCATCATATTTGAAACACCCCCCGATAATATCCTGAGGTCGAAATATCTGGACGTCAACTTTAAGTCGTAGTAAGTTGTCCCCGTCGAGCGGTCTTTTGTATCGCGAAAGGTCATCATCATGATCTTGGTCTATCACCCGATAAAAATCATGCAGTCCCAATATCTGGACGTCAATCTTAAGTGATAGTGTGTTTTACCCGTCAAATGACCTTGGGCACATCGTGAGCATCATGATATTTAAACATCACCCGATATTATAATATCATGCTGATATTATAATATCACCCTACTTAAGAAACCCACCATCTGCAAAATTTGCATGCGCACGACAAAGTCCTGGTGATCATCATCATCCTGATATTTCAAGGCAGGATCACATTTCGTAATATCCTCCTGATCTCCTTTTGCATGATCATGATGATCACCTTATCTTTCAAAGGGGGAGGGTGATATTCCATTCCTAAGTCATGATGTCAAGATCATCATGATCTTGTTTGTCTACCCGACATTTCGCAATATCCTCCTGCCGAGAAATATAACCTTTTGCAAATATCTTGATGACGTCATCCCGACCTGATAAACGAAGAAGCAAATATCAGGATGACGTCACCATCACCTTTCTCCTTCGGCAGGATATTTTCCAAGGCATGATCCTGTTCGCCAATATGACGATGACGTCATGTTCTAAGTTTAACGAAGGCCCCGGATATCCTGATGACATCATCTGGACGTTCAGTAGGATCATTTTTTTAATCACCTAGTGCAGATATGATGATGATGATCATCATCATCCTGATCTTTCGAGAGGGTTACCTTGGCCGCAAAAAGGGGTCATACTGCATTCATCATCCCGATCATCTTCCTTAGGTGACCCGATATTACATTTATCTCCTGATCTTAACGAAACATGACGGTGACGTCATCCCTTTGCATTTTAATGAAGCCCGAATATTCCAAATCCTCCTATTTCTCCTTCGACATGATGATGACGATGATGTCTTTCTTTCCCCAATATGCAGAAGTGAAACATCCTGATGTGCTTTTCATCAGAGCATTCGGAGGGGAGGAGCATCATATTTCATGATATCCTGCGGCTAGATAGAAGACATAGAGTTGGGCATCATCATGATTTTTGGCGTCGGTATAACTGTTGCCATCGGCCAAGTCTAATATTGTCACCCTGATCATATGTGGTCACACCGATGCGAATATGATGATGATGACCCGAAACATACAAACAGAGCATGCAAAGCCGGATTCGAAGGATGGTTAAAGGGCGGTTATTTCCTTGTATATTTTGAGATCATCATGATCATATTTTGAACCCGATATACAAGAAAATGGGCGGGAACATGAAGCGATGGAAATTTGAAGACCCGATTGCTGATTTCCCAGTCAACGATGGTTGACCCGGGTGTTTTGAAGATGTTTATGCATTTAGTGCATAATTTTCCACTGATTTGGAGCCCGATTGCCTGTAGCTGCACATTTTGGGGGCTTGTTTAATAAAACGTTTTACTTCCTGTTGTTTATCCACATGATGATGAACTTAATGTTTGTCTGTTTACTTGCAGGAAGTCATGATGATGCTGCTGAAGCTGAGCATTGAAGTCATGATGCTGTTAGAGCTGCTGCTGAAGTTGATAATTACAAAGTTGCACATGGAGGCAACATGAACCAGAAATAAGGAGGATATTGTCAAATATGCTGTTCGCCAGCTGGAGACCGAATCAAGTTAAAGATGCTGGAATATTCTGTGCCAGCTGTACATTTGCCAATTGACGAAGCATGTGCTTTTCATCTGGACCGTTGATTGTTATGAGAGGATCCTGATCCTTGGATCACTGTAACCGTTTTCTGGCATTTGATCTATATAAAGGCCAGAGCTTGTCAAAAGGAAGGGAGATATACATTAGAATACATAGACGCATTTGGCGCATTAAGGCTAATTACTGTAGAATCAATTAGGAGATCGGATTACTGAGACTAATGAGGATAGAATTGTTGAAATGTCAAGGTTCTTTCTTCAGATCACTGTAAATGTACCTGTTCTTGAGCATACTGAATGGATATGAAGTTTCAGATTACATCCTGATTGTAAATTTTACGTAATCTTCTTGTTGATTTCTGGATATGTACTGGTGAATGCTGTGTTCAACTGGAAGCGCTTTCATTTCATTACATGTTGTTGTCAACTTTTCCTTTGAAGATTTGCACTGGATCATGTGGATTTGTGGAATGTCCTGGTGAAGTATGATTCTAGTTTCCTTCTTTTCATTGCATGTATGGGAGCTTGTATGTGGATCAGTGATCTAAGTCAAGTAGTTTTGGGAATCTTATTCTTTAACCTTTTTCTTCTTTTAATTTCATAAATTCATCACCCTAACTACAAATCATGATAAATAACAAGCAGAACAGAGAAATATGCTGAAATCCCGTAGGTAACTGAAAATCATTAGCATATTTGAGTTAAATGCATGTATTATTGAAAATATCATGCAAAGAATCATAAATAATGATAGAAATCATGCAAATATCAGCCTGTAGGCACATTATTTGACTAAATTCATAGTGCAGAGGTAGAATTGTTGGAGATTTATGCAGAGAAGACATACAGATCAGGATATTTGGATGATGATGATGAACTTTGCAGAAACACGTAAGGCCCCTGAATGGAAAACAGCAACACACATCAACCACTGAGTAACGTCAGTAGATTAAGACCTAATCAACGGAGACTTGGGATCATGAATTCTCTGAATTCATCGTATCTTTCAAGATGAGTAAAGGTTGTTGTGTAACTTTTATTCTATGTTTGTGAATGACTAACATCATGACCAACACTATCGACAAGAATTAGATCATCAGGGAGATCTTTTATTGTCCTTCTGATACACCAATGTATCAACTTAGTATATGCTTGGTGTGACTTGCTATTACCGGTGGACTAAAGTTTCTTTACCTTGATTTCACCATTACGACTGGTCACTGTTTGTATTCGAAGAAAGATACATTCTCAACATACATTCTCAACATGCTTTTGCGATATGCATTTGTAATGTACATTTGGTGAAATGATATGAAACTTACGCTGATGCACTAATGAACTAACCTATCGGTAACACTTCTCTCTTATCACCCCGATATGCCATGATTAGCAAGATCACCACTATTGGCTCAACATCACATTATCTACCCGATGGTTTTGTCACTCCGATATAACTACACAAACATTGAACAACTTATATAAAAACAACAAACTCAACAAAATGAAAACAATCTAACCCTAAGGAAGTCATTCCACTGATTTTGAAGAAATCTCAACCAGTGGAATGCTTCCAATCTACATCTCTGCAATTAAGCCAAACAAAACTTTTTATTCCTTCTTCTCAGAAAATATACATACAACAATCTTCTCTGCCTCTATGTCTCTTCTTCTTCTCTCCCTGTCTCTCTATTAATTTTTCTCTCTCTTTTCTTTACAAACATAGAATGACTATATAGACTCATGTTGGCAGTTACATACGATGGAAGGTGAATCACCCTACAACCACTTTTACCATTCAGTTACACTCATTCAATTTGGATACAATCTTTCATGACACATATATAGACTCAACATTATGTCATTACTCGGCTAACTATGATTCAATATGGTGCTAAGGCCTTACAACATGACACTCTAGACAGAACAAAATATGCATGGAATCCTCCTGATTCTTAGGTCTCGAGGTGCTCCTGCACCATACAACCAACCAACAAAGATTTCCAAGTCCCTTGGAAATGTACTTGCAAAACAAAACTACCTTTTCTTGCATCTCTGTCTAGCTTCATCTTTCACTCTGTATCTTCAACTCCAGGCTTCAAATCTTCATATCAATGGAATAGTGACCAACCAACCAACAATGGCAAACTACCATCAATATTTTAGAGTATCGTCAAGATCCTTCTACTCCTCACAATGGAGTACTCTCAGACTAATCTAAGCTTTAGCAATGACAACACAATGCTCAATCAGATGTCCATCCTACATGCTGCTACAAACCCATTCCTCTCATCCAACAACAAATACTGGGGATGCACTACCACTCTCTCTCGCAGTAGCCTCACTCTACACTCTCTTCCAACCAAATCTCTATTGGTGAATGGTCTTGATAGACCTCATCATTGTCTACCCACACACTACAAGAATCTTATTCCTCCTCGCAACTGGACGAAATGAGCATCTGTGAAAGTCTAGCAACTATTGTCAGCCTTCAAAATACTTTCCATGATCTCTGTTTTCAAAATGGTCACCAACCAAACATTTTGTTTCAACTCTTCATCTGCCTTCTTAGTGACAGAAAGTGAATACAAAACTACCTAGACCTTTCGCCAGCTCTGATACCAATTTGATGCAGAGTGTACAGTGAAAATGCTACTAAACAGGGGTGAATACCCATCAAAACTCACAGTTTAGACATTCTACACTATTGGTGAGACATCATACCATTGGCGAGCTTTAAAACTATTGTACCGACACACTGATCACCCTAATGACCCTTCAAACCATCCTCAGTCAGTCAAACTTACTCTGTCAGCCACCTTGTAACCTATCACCCTGATGGTTGTAGTCATGCTGACGTGAGGTCCAACAACTTTGACTATTGGCAAGAACAATACCATCGGTCATCTTTGACCTTATCTCTCCAATCTCACAACTCTTCCTGATGGATGACTCTACATTACTCACCTATCAGCAAGACTTAGATCATTTATGAGATCTTTTACTATCCTTCCAATATGCCGATGTATCAACTTAGTATATGCTTGGCATGACTTGCTATTATCGATGGACTAAAGTTTCTTTACCCTGATTTTACTGTTACAACCAGTCACCGTTTGTATCTGACAAAAGATACATTCTCAAGATACATTCTCAACATACATTCTCAACATACTTTTGTGATATGCATTCGCAATGTACATTCGGTGAAACGATATGAAACTTACGCCGATGCACTGATGAACTAATCCGTCAGTAATACTTCTCTTTTATCACCCTGATATGCTACGATGGACAAGATCACCACTGTCGGCTCAACATCACATTATCTACCTGATGGTTTTGTCACTCTGATATAACTACATAAACATTAAACAACTTATAGAGAAACAACAAACTCAATAGAACGGAAACAATCTAACCCTAAGGAAGTCATTCCACTGATTTTGAAGAAATATCAACCTATGGAATGCTTCTAATCTACATCTCTGCAATTAAACCAAACAGAACTTTTTATTCCTTCTTTTCAGAAAATATACATACAACAATCTTCTCTACCTCTGTGTCTCTTCTTCTTCTCTCCCTCTCTGTCTGCTCATTTTTCTCTCTCTTTTCTTAACGAACATAGACCAACTATATAGACTCATGTTGGCAGTTACATATGATGGAAGGCGAATCGCCCTACAACCACTTCTGCCATTCAGTTACACTCATTCAATTTGGTTACAATCTTTCATGACACATATATAGACTCAACGTTATGCCATTACTTAGCCAACTATGATTCAATATGGTGCTAAGGCCTTACAACATGACACTCTGGACAGAACAAAATATGCATGGAATCCTCCTGATTCTTAGGTCTTGAGGTGCTCCTACACCATGAAGTCAAAAGCATATCTTTGGAGCTGAATAGAAGGAAGTAAAG
The DNA here is from genome assembly GCA_027924645.1 of Cunninghamia lanceolata. Taxonomy (NCBI): domain Eukaryota; kingdom Viridiplantae; phylum Streptophyta; class Pinopsida; order Cupressales; family Cupressaceae; genus Cunninghamia; species Cunninghamia lanceolata. Next base: position 8,275,148 of record BSBN01000870.1, read on the forward strand.
CATATTTCTGGAGCTGAACAGAAGGTTGTAAAGCATATCTCTAGAGCTGCAGATAGAAGTACACACCTTTGGAATCTCCTCAACATAGATGTAGATTTCCATTGTGCTACCAGTCAACACTTCTAGTAGTAATTGGAGTATTCTAGATATTACTCAATCAACCCCTGAGTAATCAGATGAAGACCATAGTTAACTATTGGAAGTTTATCTTTCTTTTTATTTTGCATGAGTTCTTGATAAATTGATTTAAGTACCTATATTTGAGGGCCTCGTTTCCTAGTTGTATTTGAAACTAAGACTCAGGTTTAGTGAGATTGATGTTCCACTATACCTATTTTAATTGCATCAATGTTTACTCTATAGTTAAACAATTAGTAGAATAAGAGATTGGTATTATCTCATAGATGAACTAGTAGTCAAGGTAAGTAATATCTCATCACTAGATTAGATATAAACTTACAAAGGTAGCAGTAGAATAGACAGTGAATTATTGTTATTGTAATCTCATTTTGATATAGACATTTTCTATTTAAGGAGATAGTTACTATTTTCATAGATAAATGCATGTTTCAATTGAAAGGAATAGTATAGATTTACTTTAGCAATTCATTATTCAGTTTCATTTTTAATATTCTTGGAATTTATTTTAATAGCAGATAGATTAGTAGTATTAGTTTCTTTAATCATTAAAGATCATTAGAGATAGTTAGATAAATTGGCAACTATAGGATTCCTAATTGCAAACAGCCATGGACACAACCCTAGATTTGACAAAATTAAATATGACTAAATGCCAAGGACCAACGACCCTTTTCAGTACCCTTTCACACTGACACCATGGCCAATGAAAATACACTTAACAACCTTGTTCTCTAATTTAGACTATTTCTCCCTAGGCACATGTGCATATGCCTCACAACCAAAAACACAAAGATGTCTAACTGAAGGCTTCTTACAAGACCACACCTCCATAGGTGTCTTACCAACAAGAGATGATGTAGGAGACCTGCTTACCAGGTAGCGAGTAGTGGCTATAGCTTCAGCCCAAAATTTTTGTTTGAGGCTTTCTTTAGTAAGCATATTCCTAGCCTTCTCCATCAGTGTCATGTTCATCCTCTCTGCAACTCCATTTTGCTGCGGGGTGTATGGAGTTGTCTTATGTCTTTCAATCCCTTGCTCATTACAGAACTTATCAAAATCTGCCAAACAAAACTCACCACTATTGTCATTCCTCAAACACTTAATCATTTTACTAGTTTGATTCTCAACAAAAGTTTTAAACTCTTTGAACTGACTAAAGACTACAGACTTGCTTCAAATTAAATAAATCCATGTCCTTCTACTGTAATCATCTATGAAAGATACAAAATATATCGATTTGGAAATAGAAGGAACACTAACAGGACCAAACACATCAGAATGAATAAGGTCTAACACAGCAGAAGACTTGTGAGAACTAGAGTAAACTTGAACACGATTTTGCTTTCCATATAAACAATGTTCTGTTGATGATCGTTTTGATGCAATCATAACAATAAGTTAAAATTCACATAAAATGAACTGAAACTATACTTGAAAGATAAGAAGGAATCATTTGAGATTAACCTAATCCCAAGTCTACAATGATTCGGTTGGTCAAGTTCAGTTGGTCAATGTGAAGCTGTAATGTTCAAGGGGCCTTACGTAGTTTAGGTTTGATTGGTGGTTTACTGGACTAAGAATATGCAAAAAGGTCATGAGATATGTCAATACTTTTCATTCCTTTGCATGAAAGTGACACTGTGCTGCAAGGTTTAGATGGTTTTCTTGAATTTTTTGCAGCTTTCTTCTTTACCTATTTATGAAAACTGTCTACTTATAGCTCTGTTATGCATGCTTCTTCAAATTTGAGACAATTTCCTTTAGATTTCTACGTTTTCAGCTAAATATTTCAAATGGGTTGGGAAAAGTTAGAAAGATCTAATCTATACCTCATTTAATCTACCGAAGGATCTAATTGTTTCTGTTATGCAATATGTAAATACCACAGTAATTTGATCAAATCCACAGTAAAAACCTTAAATGCAAGTTCTGAGCATTTTCACAAACATACATTTAAAATTGGAAGTTCTCAAAGAAAATATTTTAAAACACAAAGAAGAGCAGGAGAACACTCAGAAGATAGATGCAGAACTCCAGATTCTATTGTATTAGAAACGAATAGTCATACATGATTTACAATGTAGGAATGACTCTTAGTTTCATTGATCATACTACAGAGAACTTACAAGCTTTACAGATACAGTAAGGCAGCCAGACATTCCACGTGCACCTTACTGCAGACAAACAGGCGACCTCCTTCTTCTACTTCTAAACTATGCTAAGCTAACTCACTGTGTATTTCTAAGAGAAAATCCTGTTGTAGCCCCTGTTGTTTTCCTAAAATCCCTGTTGTAAAGTATTACAGTGTAGAGAGGCACAATATAAAGACATTCTGATTGTCCTCACTATAGCAGAAAACCTAACTGAACCCCTGGTTCAAACCCCTGGTTACAACAATAAATACAGGTGAACCAGCTCTTCAAAATATCTCTGAGCAGTGTCAAATTTGGGCGAAATATTGCCCCTTCTAAGAAGTTCCGGCAGTTTGGCAATAACTTCTGTTTGTCTGTTGCAGTAATACCTTCAGCTGCAACTCTGTCCTTCACTTGAATGGCCTTGACTTTTTAGCACTTCATCTTTATCTTCCTGCTCCTGAGATCGGATTTCCTTCCTCCATGAGGTCACTGTGTTGACTTTCCAGCTACTTCCTCAACTGCAAGCCTGCAAGACAAGACAAGCAATAAGTATACCATTTATCACATAAACAGCAGGAAATTAAAATAATCGTTTAAATCCAGGTGACTGCGCAAAATTGTGGAAATTGGGTCCAAAATGCTCTAAAAACGCGCTCAAAACGCATTCAGACCACCCACAACCCATCGGGTCAACCATCGCTGACCGGGAAAATGCCACGGGCGCCAAAAACGCTTTAAAATTCCACCGCTTCATTTCCCGCCCATCGGCGTGCCAAAAAAAATGGCTTGGTTGATATTCGCTATTTGGCCGATGTTCACTTCATCTGCATGATATTCTGGAAATATGATGCTCTCCCTTTCAAATGTGCAGATGACGTCATCAGGATGTTTCGCTTCTGTCTATTGGGGAAAAGAATAACATCATCATCATATTCATGTCGAAGGAAAATAGGAGGATATGAAATATGATCCTGCTGTTGAGGAATGGAATATGATGGTGACGTCATCGTCATATTCGGGCTCCATTAAAACGCAAAAGATGACATCATCGTCATGTTCAGTTAAGATCAGGGGATAATTGTAATATCGGGTCACCTAAGGAGCATGATCAGGATGATGATTGTAATATGACCCCTTTGCGGCCAAGGTAACCCTCTCGAAAGATCAGGATGATGAAGATCATCAGGATATTCGGGGCTTTTATCGAACTTATAATAAGATGTCATCATCATATTTCGCGAATCGGATCATGCTTTAGAAAATATCCTGCCGAAGGGAAATGTGATGATGATGATCATCAGGATGTTTGCTTCTTCGTTTATCAGATCGGGATGACGTCATCATGATATCCGGGGCCTTTGTTAAACTTAGAACATGACGTCATCATGATATTTCGCTAACCGGATCATGTTTTGGAAAATATCCTGCCGAAGGGAAATGTGATGATAATGATCATCAGGATATTGCAAAAGGTCATTCTTTATCGGCAGGAGGACTTTACGAAATATCGGGTAGACAAACAAGATCATGATGATCTTGACAATATGACAGGATAAAAAATATGATGATCCTCCTCATCGAATTATCATGATGACGTAATCATCATATTTCGTTTTCGGAGCATGAAGATGAGTTGAGGTCATCATCAGGTTTGCGCTAGGGTGATATTTAAAATATGATCATGCAAAAGGAGATCAGGAGGATATGAAAACGTCATCATCATCTTAGCGAACTTCAGCAAATATCAGGATGATGACCCTCCGATAAGATTTTAACATGCGCATGCAAATATGCCGATGGTGGATTTTCTAAGTCAGGGTGATCTTATAATATCAGCATGATATTATAATATTAGGTAATGTTAAAATATCAGCATGATGCTTGCGATACAAAAGACCGCTCGACGGGGAAAACTTACTATGACTTAAAGTTGACGTCCGGATATTTGAACCTCAGGATATTATCGAGGGGGCGCTTCAAATATGATGATGATGATGTTCTTCATATAGCAAAACCGAGTTTATAAAATATGACCCTCCTAAAATCATGATGCTCACGATGCGCATAAGGTCATTTGACGGGTAAAGGGCACTATCACCTAAGATTGACGTCCGGATATTGCGACTGCATGATTTTTATCGGGTGATAGACCAAGATCATGATGACCTTGATAACATGAAAAAAATGATGATCACTTGCGATTATCAGGTTTGACCAAAACTTTGACTGCTCATAACTCCCTCATATGGACGAATTTTCAGGTGATGTAAAAGGCAAACCTGCATGGAATTTCAAGCTCTTTCTAAATATGAGGTCACAGAAACAAAATATGAACTTTGACAAACTGACCTCATGATGATGACCTACCTTATCCAATATCATGATGATGATGCACCTGACTCATTTTTACCAAACCGCCAGAAAGCAGACAAACACAAGCAGAAGCAAAAAGCAAAACATCAGCAGGGGTCCCCATTTTGCTAAGGAGCATAATGGGGCGTGTTGTGAACATCACAACAACTAGTAACCAAAACAAAACAATTAAATTCAGAGTGTTCAAGGAAACTAGATGAAATGAACTCATAACTTCCAACTATCTTTCTTGCAAATTACTATTCAGCTTGAGACTCAAAGTATTCAATAAAGATGCATGAATTTCCATTTTCAGTTTAGTTGTGTGCACGTGATTAATTATCCTCATCTTGAAGATCGGTTGAACAAACCAGTGACTGACATTAGCCTACGTAGGTGAGGATATTCCCTCATAGCTGACCAGATAGAGCCTTGCTGCCAGCGAGCGTCTATAGCCCTGGTAGAGTTACTTAGATGGCTTAATCTGGATTTTCAGTATAATCCGCTTTATTTATTTATTTATTTATTATTTTTTTGTTTTCTAATTTTGAAAGATTTCATAAGGTATAGCAATTTGTAACTTCATGATGCAAGGAGTGGACACTTGCTGAAATTAAGCTGAGAATTGTAATGGTAGCAAGGGTGACCTCTGATTTTTCACCTAATATCTACACTGGTAAGTTCAACAAACCCAAGGATTTTAGGTGTGTCATCGTGAGAAACCTGCTTCGAATTCTCAATCACATTTATTGAATACAAAACTTCAGAAGATGAACAACTCTCTACATTCATGACAGTGACAAATTATGTGTAAATTGTAAATGATTAACTTGAATACCCTAAATTTTATACTGTTTTGAATGGTTGCTAGTTTTGCTCCTTAATACCCTAAAGTAAAATAAAGATCCCTGCTGAGGAGACAACAACAAACCAAACAAACAGGTTGTACAAACAACACAACAAAAGAAAAAACGGTACAAACAGAAAGAAAAAAGCAAAAAAAACAAACAGAAGACAAGCCCAAACAAACAGCCAACCCAAAAGAAAACAGCAAAAGAAGAACTGTACACTATCCATAGCACTTTACATAAAGAAAAAGGACTGCCTCATCCTGACCTTCAAGCCTGGAAGTAGTGTTTCAAATGCTGGCCATTAACTGGTAATGGCATATCTTCTCCAGTCAAGGTCTTAAGTCTAAATGTGTTATCTCCTATTATTTCTGAGACTTGTAATGGACCCAGCCATAATTTATTGAATTTTCCATGGCTTCCTTTCTTTTCATGTGCTTTGTCCCAGTACAACACTAAGTCTGATATCCTAAATGTTTTGACTCTTGCCCTTTTGTCAAACCACCTCTTAACAACCGCTTGGTGTTTGGCAAACTTCTCGAGGGCTTGACCTCTTTTCTCCTCTAGTTGTAACATTTGCACTATTCTGGCTTCCTTATGGTTATCAAAGCCTAGATATTCATTGGCAAACTTCCAGGTTGGTATTCTCAGATTAACCGGAAGTATGGGATCAGTCCCATAAACTAAGTGATAAGGTGTGCTACCTAAAGCTGTTTTAAACTTGGTCCTGTCTACCCATAATGCATATCTTAACAGGGTATTCCACTCTCTAGGACTTTTGGCAATTAACCTCTTGATTATGTCTAATAAAATTTTGTTTGTTGATTCAGCCAGTCCATTACCTTGAGGGTAATAATTCGAAGAAAACCTTAGAATAATCCCATATTCAAATGCCCATTTAGAAAATTTTAAAGAAGAGAAAGCAGGGCCGTTATCACATACCAATGAATAGGGCGTTCCAAACCTGGTGATAATGTTTTCTTCAAGGAACTTGATAACTACCTCAGTTGTGGAAAATTTGCAGCAGGTGGCTTCAGTCCACCTTGTACAATAGTCTGTTACCGTCAATATAAATTTGTGTCCTGCAGAAGATGGGGGATTGATAACTCCGATAAAATCCAAGCCCCATTGTGCAAATGGTCTGGATTCGATCACAGGTTGCAGCAGATTGGCCAGATTTCTTCCTTTGTCTGCTGCAGTCTGATAGGTGTGGCAACTTCTGATGTGACTCTTAGTATCTTTGAACATAGTGGGCCAGTAATAACCCGCCCTCAGTATTTTGTGTGTTGTAGCTAAATGGGAACCATGACCGGTTCCGTACTTGTCATGTAGTTCTGTCAACACTCTATCAGCTTCAGTTCTGTTTATGCATCTCAGATAAATTCCATCATGGTTCTTCCTGAATAGAAGACCTCCTTGCACCATATAATGCTGTGCCTTAATCTTCAAAGCTCTCCTCTAAGAAGCCTTCATCTTGCTTGGGTACTTTCCAGCTATCAGGAAGGTGCTTAAATCATCGTACCAGCCTGATGCATCTTGGGAATTAAATACATATTGCTGTTTTATCAGATTTGGATCCATGTTTGCTATTGTCTGCACCAACGCCTGCCCTCTGACCAGCTTTGCGGGAATGATCTCCATGTCGAATTCTTGCAGTGTGGTGATCCATTTGGCTCTTTTTTCTCCAGGCTCGTTTTGCATCAGCAACATTTTTACTGCTGCGTCTGGTACTATGGCTTTAATCTGGCTGCGCAGAATATAGTGTCTAAATTTTTTCACAGCCTTCACTAATGCGAATGCCTGTCTTTCGATATCTAGATATCTCAGTTGTGTATCCTTCAGAGGCGCACTCATAAATGCTATGGGCCTCTCTTCATTATTTTCACCTTTCTGTGTCAAGGCAGCCGCGACAGAATGAGAAGATGCAAAGGAGTAGATGTAAAACAGGCATGTGTAGTCTGGACTTGCCAATACAGGGGCATCAGAAATTGCCTCCTTGATATCTTCAAATGCGGCTTTGGCCACTGGCGTCCATTCCATCTGTGCATCTTTCTTTAACATAGCATTCAACGGCTGCACGATCTCTGCAAAACCAGTTATAAACTTCCGAACAAAGTTAATTTTACCAAAAAATGATTTCAATTCTTTCCTACTGTTTGGTATTTGCAAATTTTTTATGGATTCTATTCTATCCGGATCAATTGCAATTCCATTTTCAGAAATGACATGGCCTAATAATTTACCTTCAGTTACGCCAAATATACATTTCTTAGGATTAAGGGAAATCCCATACCTTTCACATCGCCTGAGTACTTTCCTGAGGTCTTCAGCGTGGGTGGATGCATCCTTGGAATACACAGTTAAATCATCCATATACACAGCAATGCATTTACCTGATAATCCACGGAATGCAACGTCCATGGCCCTCTGAAAAGTGGCACCTGCATTAATCAGACCAAAAGGCATTCTTCTATACGCATAATTTCCCCATTTGCAAGTGAAGGTGGTTTTTAGTCTATCTTCTCTATCAATTAAGACCTGGTTATAACCTGAAAAACCATCTAAAAAAGACATCATCTTTGCGCCATTTACTGCTTGCAGTACTTCGTCTATTGGGGGCAAAGGATAATTATCTTTTTCAGATGCCTTGTTTAAATTTCTAAAGTCTACGCACAACCTGATGTCTCTGTTTTTCTTCCTCACTGGTACTAAGTTAGCTACCCAGACAGAATGTCTGACTGGGAAAATTATTCCAGCGGACAGTAATTTTTTAACTTCCTCAAAGATTAAAGGCTCTAGAATGGCATTTACAGGCCTCTGTTTCTGCCTAAATGGTTTGACTTCTTTTCTTAAAGGTATTACGTGAGTTATGATGGACTCATCAAATGTTTTCAAGTCTTCATAAGTCCATGCTATGACATGTTTATATTCTTTCAGAACGTCCAGAACCTCTTTTCTAATTTTCTCAGAGCAAGCTTTCCCAATTAGTACACTTTGTGGATTTAGCTCAGTCCCTAAGTTATGTAAATCACACCTACCCCCCTCTGTTTTGGGTAAGTCTTTCTGTCTTATTACTCCGTCGAAGTCATAGATGTGTTCTAATTCAATCACTCCTTTTGGTAAGAAGTTGCTCTTTAAGTTGATCATATCTTCTTCGTCCCATGTTACTTCAGGCCTTTCTTGTTCATCAATGATTTGGGCCTCAAATGCCTTATTACAAGTCAGAAAATTAATAATTTGCTGATCCTCTCCAAATACCTGAAAGTGTGTAACGTTGTCTGGTATACTGGGCACGTTAACTAGCTCAACAGCAAATCGTCTTAATCCTGACAGTGTCAATGGTTCTAATGTACTAGCAGCAACTGCTAACGCATTTGGCCTATGGTTCAGCTCTCTAGGAATGTGCTCTATGTTAAAGGCATCAAACGAACCCATTAAACTCCATACTCTATGTCTGTAACTAATCATCTTCTTATAATTGCAGGCATATAGTTTCCTCACTTGTCTGACTACTAATTCAGAGTCTGAAAATACTCTAATGGTTTTTACCCTTTTCTTGATGGCCATGACAAGTCCTAAAATTAGGGCCTCATATTCAGCAATATTGTTAGTGCAGGAAAATTGTAATCTATATGCTGCCAAATGTGATTTACCTTGAGGATTTATGAGTTCAATACCCACACCTGCGCCCTGTTTTGATTTGGACCCATCACATTTTAACATCCACATGCCATCTTTACTTTTCTGATCTTTTACCTTGGCATACTTTGTCTCTTTTATTGCCTGTGGGGTGTTATCTTGTTTATTCATGGGCTTTTCCGTTTTGTTATCTTGCATATGTGTGTTTTTAGTTTGCAACTCAGAAAGATAACTACCCTTGTCCTCTATTTCTTTTCTTAGATCTGGAATCAAGGCATCTATATTATCCTGAACATATCTCTGTGTTGGATCAGGATTCTCATTTTCTTCTTGTGACTCTACCCTCCCTATGCACTTTTTGTATTCATATTCAATGATGTCTTTGCATATTTCACAATTCTCCTCAGAATGTTGCCTATCATGGACTCTACACCTATTTTTATATAACTTACATTGGACTGGGAGATTGTGTGTAACGTACTCTTCCACCTCTCGTCTAATGGCGCGACCAAATTTGTCTATTGCATTATTTTCTTCATCTGAAGAATTTCCGTCAGACTCAATGAATAGTGCCGTTCTATTGCTGACACACTTCTTTCTAATGTTTAACATCATAATTTCTTCAATCTGCATCCCATTGTTGGTAACTCTATAGACACCTAGTTCAACAGCAGCATATAATATTTCATTAGTTCGATTATACTCTGTTATCATATGTTTCATTCTGGGCTCTGCCTCTATTCTGATCTGGTTTGGGATGCCTCTCCACGGTAACCACATGTGTGAAAAGTCAGTAGCCATATATCCGTTTAATGTCTTGGACCAATCTCTACTTAGCAACATTCCATAATTTACGGGTATATCCACTACTTGAATGTCAATGATTTGGCTTACCCTAGGGTCTGAAGCTAATTGCACTTGAATGTTCATGAGTTCTCCTATCACGCTAACCTCGGTCTTATCTAATTGCGTAACAACCTTGGCAGATTTGGTGGGAGTCAGCCTGAGAGTTTTGCATATTCCCAAGGGCATTACGTTGGCTGAAGCACCAGAATCTACCATGCAATTGTGTATATTCTTCCCACACAACCTAACAGTTAACAAGAAAGGTTGAGTATCCCTCTTATCCGCATGTATTACCACATTAGTATTGGAAGGCTGCTCAACTTTCTTACCTTTCTCCTTAGGTGGTGAATCACTATTAGGAACAGTTATATCAGCAGACACCTTGTTTGTTATGGATGTATCCAGGGATTTTAAAAAAGCATTTCTGATCCCTGGGGTCTTCAATAATTCATTTAGAGGTATACTGACCTTAATTTTCTTTATTTCTTCTGACAAGCAATTCATTAATCTTGTTGTCTCTATTGCTTCTATCTTACTTGTTTGATCCTTTTGCACTGCTGTTCCGTTATTTGTGTGTTGACTAGCTTTAAGTATGGCAGGATTGTTGCTAGCATTCTGATCTGGGGGTGTATTGATGTTATTCAGAGGAGTGGAGGTGGTGAAAGGTCCTCCCGGCCTAGGGTTGTTCCTCAAATTGTAGGTGTGGCTTTTATTTGTCTGTTGAAAGGCCTGCACCTCCTCTGTTTCATTTAATATCTCATTTTCAGACTCAAAAGGGAACTGAAAAGCATTTAACACAAAGGCTGATTCAGGATAAAGACTTTCACAACAGTGTGGTTCATCCTCTAGCAATTCATCCTCTTTCTCTTCTGCAGTTGCAAAGGTAAACGTTTCTAAGACTAATGCTGTGTCATATTCTGAGGGTACTACCTCATTACCCTTAGGAATGAGAAAGTCAGAGGTAGGAGGCTGTACATCTACGTTGAAAATACTAGCTGCCAAGTGGAACTGTGGACAGTCGTGCTTAGCATGGGCATTGGTATTGTGAAATCTGCACCAATTTTTGGGTGCTGTACTGGCCATTTGTATGCTAGTCATTGGTCTTGCACCATGATTATCTGTATTCTCAAAAGGAGAAGCCAGAGTACCGTTGTTGGGTCCAGTGTTCCACGTCTTGGGTGGCCTAGGTTGACTCTAATTTTTGTTATTATTGCCCCAGGTCCTATTATCTATCACTGGCCCCCTATTTTGCATTGGTTGCCCCTGACTGGGGCCTTGATGCTGATTGTAGTTTTGGTTCTGATTGTACTGCTGATTTTGATTGAGACTATAATTCTGATTTTGGCCTTGGTTGTGATTTTGATGTGGATTGTAGTTTTGGTTGCTTCTTCCATAGAGGTTCTCATTTCTTAGCTGTGTCACTTCGGTTGTTAATCTTTTCAAATGTGCAGTAATTTCTTTAATTTCTTCCCTATCCTCTTGTGCTTTTGCCACAGTTACATCCCTAGCAAGTTGGAAGAAAGGCTGACCATTATTTTGACTGTTATTGGAAGTACTAGCCATGTAAGGAGTTATAGCTTGGATTGGAGTAGGATTATACACAGGTGTATAAGAGGGAACCGGATTTACTAGTGGAGCATGCTGCACAGGGACTCCATTCCATGGGTGTGCCTGATTCTGCACCCCAAAATTTCCTCCATTGACAAATGGACTGTAAGTTGTATGTCTCATTTCTTGGTTCACTGAGGCTGCCTCTTTATAGGCTTTGGATATTGAATCTATGTCAGGTTTTCTTTTGACAAACATGGCGGTTAAAGGATCCAAGGCAGCATAGTACATAGCCAACAAGGGAGCATCATCTATGGTATAAGGGGCTACCAGCCTAGAATAGGCCTTTTGAAATCTGTCATTGAAATTATCAATTAGCTCTCCCTCACCTCATTTTATAGCAGCCAATTTATGATACAAAGCGCAAGGGTCAATGGGTCCTCTAAATCTTGACAGAAATGCTTCTTCCATAAGTGCCTAGGAAGAAATGTAACCATTGGGTAAGTTTACGTACCAGCTAGAGGCCTGCTCATTAAAGGTGTAAGGAAACAATCTACACACAACATCCTCGTGCTCTAACATAGCCCTAAAACATGCTTCCTTAAATATTCTAATATGGTCTTCTGGGTCCTGATGCAACTGGTATTTGGGACATATCTTTTCCAGATTTTTTGGCATCTCATGATAATCATTGAAGAATATGGGAGAATTGACATCGAAATAAGCCATTGTAGGTGTTCGAGCTTGACTTGAACCTACAGGAATACTTGGATTGATTGGTGGATTAGGATTTAGAGGAGGATTGAGACCTCCAGGAGTGCCTGAACCAAGATTTAAAGATCTAAACAGTGATCTGTCAGGACTCACAATACTATGGATGTTAAAAGGTGACCCAGGAGGTGTTCCAGATGAACTTCCTGCTTGCGATATCTTTGGATTCCAAATTAAAGGGTTTTTACTTCGCCTTGTATCAGGTAGTTGCACAAATATATCTCCTGAACTGGATCTAGACCTAGTCACTCTATTACTGTCGTTAGCCAGTTTGAAATGAAACCTAACTCAGGAAGGCCCTCCTTCTAGCGCCAGAAAACTGTTGATGATCGTTTTGATGCAATCATAACAATAAGTTAAAATTCACATAAAATGAACTAAAACTATACTTGAAAGATAAGAAGGAATCATTTGAGATTCAACTAATCCCAAGTCTACAATGATTCGGTTGGTCAAGTTCAGTTGGTCAATGTGAAGCTGTAATGTTCAAGGGGCCTTACGTAGTTTAGGTTTGATTGGTGGTTTACTGGACTAAGAATATGCAAAAAGGTCATGAGATATGTCAATACTTTTCATTCCTTTGCATGAAAGTGATACTGTGCTGCAAGGTTTAGATGGTTTTCTTGAATTTTTTGCAGCTTTCTTCTTTACCTATTTATGAAAACTATCTACTTATAGCTCTGTTATGCATGCTTCTTCAAATTTGAGACAATTTCCTTTAGATTTCTACGTTTTCAGCTAAATATTTCAGATGGGTTGGGAAAAGTTAGACAGATCTAATCTATACCTCATTTAATCTACCGAAGGATCTAATTGTTTCTGTTATGCACTATGTAAATACCACAGTAATTTGATCAAATCCACAATAAAAACCTTAAATGCAAGTTCTGAGCATTTTCACAAACATACATTTAAAATTGCAAGTTCTCAAAGAAAATATATCAAAACACAAAGAAGAGCAGGAGAACACTCAGAAGATAGATGCAGAACTCCAGATTCTATTGTATTAGAAACGAATAGTCATACATGATTTACAATGTAGGAATGACTCTTAGTTTCATTGATCATACTACAGAGAACTTACAAGCTTTACAGATACAGTAAGGCAGCCAGACATTCCACGCGCACCTTACTGCAGACAAACAGCGACCTCCTTCTTCTACTTCTAAACAATGCTAAGCTAACTCACTGTGTATTTCTAAGAGAAAATCCTGTTATAGCCCCTGTTGTTTTCCTAAAATCCCTGTTGTAAAGTATTACAGTGTAGAGAGGCACAATAAAAAGACATTCTGATTGTCCTCACTACAGCAGAAAACCTAACTGAACCCCTGGTTCAAACCCCTGGTTATAGCAATAAATACAGGTGAACCAACTCTTCAAAATATCTCTGAGCAGTGTCAAATCTAGGCGAAATATTGCCCCTTCTAAGAAGTTCCGGCAGTTTGGCAATAACTTATGTTTGTCTGTTGCAGTAATACCTTCAGCTGCAACTCTGTCCTTCACTTGAATGGCCTTGACTTTTTAGCACTTCATCTTTATCTTCCTGCTCCTGAGATCGGATTTCCTTCCTCCATGAGGTCACTGTGTTGACTTTCCAGCTGCTTCCTCAACTGCAAGCCTGCAAGACAAGACAAGCAATAAGTATACCATTTATCACATAAACAGCAGGAAATTAAAATAATAGTTTAAATCCAGGTGACTGCGCAAAATTGTGGAAATCGGGTCCAAAATGCTCTAAAAACGCGCTCAAAACGCATTCAGACCACCCACAACCCATCGGGTCAACCATCGCTGACCGGGAAAATGCCACGGGTGCCAAAAACGCTTTAAAATTCCACCGCTTCATTTCCCGCCCATCGGCGTGTCAAAAAAAATGGCTTGGTCGATATTCGCTATTTGGCCGATGTTCACTTCATCTGCATGATATTCTGGAAATATGATGCTCTCCCTTTCAAATGTGCAGATGATGTCATCAGGATGTTTCGCTTCTGTCTATTGGGGAAAAGAATAACATCATCATCATATTCATGTCGAAGGAAAATAGGAGGATATGAAATATGATCCTGCTGTTGAGGAATGGAATATGATGGTGACGTCATCATCATATTCGGGCTCCATTAAAATGCAAAAGATGACGTCATCGTCATGTTCAGTTAAGATCAGGGGATAATTGTAATATCGGGTCACCTAAGGAGCATGATCAGGATGATGATTGTAATATGACCCCTTTGCGGCCAAGGTAACCCTCTCGAAAGATCAGGATGATGAAGATCATCAGGATATTCGGGGCTTTTATCGAACTTATAATAAGATGTCATCATCATATTTCGCGAATCGGATCACGCTTTAGAAAATATCCTGCCGAAGGGAAATGTGATGATGATGATCATCAGGATGTTTGCTTCTTCGTTTATTAGATCGGGATGACATCATCATGATATCCGGGGCCTTTGTTAAACTTAGAACATGACGTCATCATGATATTTCGCTAACCGGATCATGTTTTGGAAAATATCTTGCCGAAGGGAAATGTGATGATAATGATCATCAGGATATTGCAAAAGGTCGTTCTTTATCGGCAGGAGGACTTTACGAAATATCGGGTAGACAAACAAGATCATGATGATCTTGACAATATGACAGGATAAAAAATATGATGATCCTCCTCATCGAATTATCATGATGACGTAATCATCATATTTCGTTTTCGGAGCATGAAGATGAGTTGAGGTCATCATCAGGTTTGCGCTAGGGTGATATTTAAAATATGATCATGCAAAAGGAGATCAGGAGTATATGAAAACGTCATCATCATCTTAGCAAACTTCAGCAAATATCAGGATGATGACCCTCCGATAAGATTTTAACATGCGCATGCAAATATGCCGATGGTGGATTTTCTAAGTCAGGGTGATCTTATAATATCAGCATGATATTATAATATCAGGTAATGTTGAAATATCAGCATGATGCTCGCGATACAAAAGACCGCTCGACGAGGAAAACTTACTATGACTTAAAGTTGACGTCCAGATATTTGAACCTCAGGATATTATTGGGGGGGCGCTTCAAATATGATGATGATGTTCTTCATACAGCAAAACCGAGTTTATAAAATATGACCCTCCTAAAATCATGATGCTCACGATGCGCATAAGGTCATTTGACGGGTAAAGGGCACTATCACCTAAGATTGACGTCCGGATATTACGACTGCATGATTTTTATCGGGTGATAGACCAAGATCATGATGACCTTGATAACATGAAAAAAATGATGATCACTTGCGATTATCAGGTTTGACCAAAACTTTGACTGCTCATAACTCCCTCATATGGACGAATTTTCAGGTGATGTAAAAGGCAAACCTGCATGTAATTTCAAGCTCTTTCTAAATATGAGGTCACAGAAACAAAATATGAACTTTGACAAACTGACCTCATGATGATGACCTACCTTATCCAATATCATGATGATGATGCACCTGACTCATTTTTACCAAACCGCCAGAAAGCAGACAAACACAAGCAGAAGCAAAAAGCAAAACATCAGCAGGGGTCCCCATTTTGCTAAGGAGCATAATGGGGCATGTTGTGAACATCACAACATGTTCGTAAAAGTGAAACTCAAGATTACAATCTTTTAACCCCTCAACAAGGTTTTTATTTTTCAGGGTTCTGAGACCCTTCTCACTAATGTGGCCAAATCTCTTATGCCATAACATTGTCTTTTCAGTAGGAAGTTTAACTTCCAAAGCATGAGCACCCTTGGGTACCCAAAATGCACTACCATAAGATTTTATTACAGCAAACTTTTTCACTGCCAGTTCCAATGGTGGGGATGAAGTGACTACAACTCTTTTCTTCAAGTCAGAAGAACTATTGCATTGTGAAGTGCATGCCTCCAACTGAAACAAAGTACCTCTCTAAGTACCCTTCGCAAGAACCATAGATCCTCTAGTCATCTTGCATCTGCCCTTCGAAAAGACAACCTGTACACCTATATCATTCAACTTACTTACAGAAAGTAGGTTCCATGCCAAGCCTAGGATGGGCATCACCCCAGTGATCCCCTTCACTTGTCCATAAGGGAATTGGATTGAGACTCTTCCACGATCAACAATCTTTAGATGAGAATCATCACCCAGGTACACTCTTCCACCATCAAACTCCTCATACTTCATGAACCAACTTCGATGTGAGGTCATGTGGAATGATGCACCAGAATCAATCAACCACACATCATCAAATGCATGGGTGGCTAGGGCTATGATGAAGGCATCACCATCATCTTGTGACTTGTCAGAATCTGAGTATGGGACATTCTTCTTCTTCTTTTTCTTTTCATCTTTGCATTTCTTTTAGAAATGCCTAGTTTTTCCACAATTCCAACAAAGATCCTTGGACTTTCTAGGAGATTTGGATCTCCCATGGGATTTGGATCTACCCTTCTCAGCTTTCTTGTCCTTCTTTTTCCCTTTCTCCTTGGGTCTTCTACGAACCATAAGAACCTCTTTTTCTACTTCAAAGGATTTTCTCCACATCTCTTCAGATAACAATGAAGATACCACTTCATCCATTTTGGAAGTGGATGTGGTGCTCCCAATAGTCATAACAAGATGATCCCATGAGTCTAGCAAAGAACAAAGCAAGGTCATACAATGATCCTCCTCCTCCATCTTCACACCAATGGAAATCAACTATGCAACTAACATGTTGAAAGCATTCAGATGATCTACAATAGATCCTCCATCCTCCATCCTCAGAGAAAACTTCTTTCTCAGAAAAATCTTGTTCACTAGGGATTTGGCTTGATAAATATCTCCCAACTTCTTCGAAAGATCTTTCGTGGTCTTCTCGTCATGGGCATTTAACAAGACAGAGTCAGTTAGACTGAGTCTTATAAGATCCTTAGCCTTCTGATCGTTGAGATCCCAATCAGCTTGTGCCATTGTAGTTGGTTTTACACTAGAAATGGTTTCCTGTAGGTCTCGATCAACAAGCATGTCTTCCATCTTAAGTTTCCATAACTCAAAATTTGTGCCATTAAACTTCTCCACCTCTAATCTTCTAGATGTGCCTGCCATCTCCTTCCTGCAACAAGATTACAAAATACTCTACACAAACTCCCACTTAACCTAAGATTAGCTCAAAAAACCCCTACCCAGCAGCTAGAACCAAAACTGACCAGGCTCTGATACCAATTGAAAGGAAGCTAGGTGTGTGAAAATCACTTCCTACACTAATCTAAAGAGGAGAGATGACCTTTACAATTTTAGTGTTATTAACCCAATAATGGAGATATTGCAGCAATACACATACACACAGAAAGTAAACAGAAGAGAGAGAGACAAGATATACGTGGGGAAAACCCTCATGGGTGAAAAACCCCACTCTCCAAAACACATCTCAAATGTATTACAGTAAACAATCAAGGTTACAATGCAGATACAGAGCCAATGCTCTTGCAGGAGCCTACGACACTCATATCTAGAGATATTTCGACAGCATAAGAGTACCTGTTCATCACATCATACATGTCCTCTCCAAGCACCTATTTAAATATAAGTTAAAAGGAAAAAAAAGACCTTTCTTGGAATGGACATCCAACTTGGCCTCATGGCCCAAAACCCACGCCTAGGGACACTTGTCCAACACTGCAGCATGGTCATGACACTTGTTACATCACCCCATCCCAAAGAGGTTGCCTATTCTCAAGTTGTGCAATGACAAATGCTCTTACACATCTTACAACTATCATAGAATCCATCATAACTTATAGCTCTTACAACTGTAAGAGAATCTGTCATAACTGCCTAAAAATAGCATATTCTACTTACAACACATAATTACCCTCCTTGGGGTACCCAAAGATGCCTTCTTACAAGATACCTTGCGACACATGTCTTCACTTGTCATAGAACCTTCCATTTACGACTCTTACACGTCATAGATTCTGTCATAGGAATATGTCATAACCATTTCGGTCAAGATTTAATTACACACTAGTCAAAGTGCTGACACATGGAAAAATATCTCTACCACTACGTGGGATGCCTATCTCCTCATGTGAGGACAAAAATACATTTGGTCACCTTCCATGTAGGATGACACATCACCGTACCAACTCCCACAAGATGATGAAATAGGGCTTGCATCCAAAATATATTAATAGGCAATAAATAAATACATACAATTAATTAATACAAGGAATTACCAAGGTTGAGACACCTTAATTCCCAACTGTGGATGATCTATTTTGGATGACACAATTGGAGGATATATAGATAGGGGTAGTAGCGAGCACTTCTATATCTAATTTGTGAACTATCCAACATACCATGGAGTGGATTAAATTAGAATACCTTGAGTTGCTTTTAGATCGAGACTTTGCTATTGGGTATGTAGAGAGGACTTGCAGGTTATCTACCCAATTAGCCATTCAGGATCAGAGACATGAACCATCTTCTGATTTGAGTGATGAGAGTGACAAGGAGTGTGTTCCTCATGACTATGATGGTCAACCATGGATACAGGCGGGTGCTTTTTATTTTGACTGCATAATGAGGAGTGCTCATCATTTCTCCTTTAGTCCACACACAGATGACCTAATGATGTGTAAGTGTGGATTGGATTGAGATTTATACCATCCATTATGGGATGTGTTAGGTCTCAAAAATGCAGGTTGCTAATCCTAAGAGGATGCCATGCTCTATGCTTAGATTTGCAACATTTTTTAACTAACTTGACGAAATCAACCTTCAAGGTTTGATGATTTCCTACACTTCAGGTCCTGCTACACCTAGGTGGGTGAACCTTAGAAATTAAAGTAGACTGAATATGAATGTATGGACTAATTAGATCTATCTGCAATGGTAAAGGATGTAGGATAGATGAAAAGCTTGCTAACTAATTCTATATCTAATGCCTAATGAGTGATTTGTAGAGATTTGTATAAAAAGGATTTAAATAATGAATTAAAATAGGACCAGTGCCTTGTTAGGTAACAGAGTCAAATGAAGGACTAAGACTAATGGTTTTCTAATGGTAATAATTCTAATTGTTTGGCACAATTCTAGTTTATAACTTGTATAAACGTGCAAGGAGATGATTGACAGACTCTTCTTTACTAATCCAACCAATATGATCTAATTCCTTGTTATTCACCAGAAGGCAATTTAATCCTTTCTTGAAGGAACCAATTGAGTGAAATACACAAGAGATGACTGATAATATCAATATGGAGACAGAATGGCAATCCTAATTATATGGCTATACTTAGTAATCCAAACTAATACTTCTAGGTTACCATGACTGATCAGAAGGATTTTAATTCCTCAAATGGAAACCAATTTACTCAATCACACAGATACAACAAATGTGTATTGACAAATTAAATATATGCTTGATATATTAATCTGAATAACAAGGAAATACAGAACTAGAGACAACCACACAATTGAGTAACTTTAACAAACAATTGATACCAAGATAGAACCACTGAATCAGAGAACTTCAATCTACTTGTTCAAATAAAATATGCAACATGGTCTTTTTGAAACATTGTAGATTATATATCTGTATATATCCTACTACTCATGATTTTTCAGCACCAATTGTTTGAACTTATATAGATAATTTTGTGAAGAGACATAACCCTTCATTTTTCTTCCTGATGCTATGTTGAATCATATTGAAGCGGGCACAACCATCGGCATGACTTCTTTCATCGCCATATGATTTAGATTTCCTTCCCATATAGTTAGTGTTATCGATGTAACTATCGGTGAGAGTCTTACCGACATGTGTGGTAACAATTTGTTTATCGAGGTGATCAATAGCATCGGGATAACACATTTATGTTTCTTCGAGCTTTGTCGTCTTCCTGATAATCTTCTATACTCTAGATCGAAAGGACTATCTTAATATCTCACCGATATGGTTATTGGTTAAACCTCTTATTAATCGGTGTGATCTTTATTTCCATTGGAGTGAGATATACCATCAGGGTAATCCTTTTCAAATCACCTGATCAAAATTATCTCCTCGATGGCCACTTTATATTCCTTATTGGAGAGAACCCTTCAAAGTGTCACCGATACTCTTTTATCACTGTGACTTGTGAGTCGGCAAAACATAATTACTTCATTCTGATATGTTGAGTCATGCTGATGGATATGTTTATCAGTGTGACTCACATCAAAAGCACTTTTTATTGTTTCACCAAGACACTGGAATATCAGAGACTCATTAATTTTTCATCCCGATGTTTATTTCTTTCCGATGGCTATCGTTTCCTTCATTCCCATAGGATGTTCGGTGAGACTCTTGCCGAAATGCTTCATTGTTATGATATATACCGTCAGGGTAGTTTTTAAAGGACCACCTGATGACTATTAGTCATACCGATCGATGTGACTGCTTGATTCTCTTATCGATTAAAAAAAGCCATCGGTATTACTTCTTCCATCGGCAACTTTTACAAATCTCTCTCTGACCTTTACCCTCAAGCTGATAGTAATTTTTCATTGATTTCTTATGTATCAGCATAAGAAACACAAAGTCTTGCTGATAGATTTAAATTTAAGTAATTTTGCATTGCTTAGCCATGGACATCTTGTGGGATGCATCAATTTTTTACTATGGTTTTGGGATGTTTTATGATTTTGCTCAAATATGGTGAAGTGAGAATACAACAAAAATTTTAAATTTTTATTGTCCCTACAGTGGCTCTGTCTGGGATGTATACTCCTTGTGAGTATAACAAGGATTCAAATCTCCTGGGGAAGTAGACCACATGTTTTTATTCATTTGGGGTGATGATTTTATGAAAAATGGAAAAGGGGAGTGACAAATGATGGGGAACGGGAATGATTCCTAAACTACTATACATGGAATAAAATATTTTTGAGAATTGTTTGAGGGTTGTCCATGTATTGGCAATGCTCAATCCTCCTTGTACATGTTTATGAAAAGAACTGCTTCAAGTATTGCCCATGTACAGGCAATTCCTGCTCTTCTCCAGACATATTCTGCAAGTAGTAAGGGTCATCACCTCCTTTGCTAGTGATAACAAAAGGACCTAACCATAGAGCTTCAAACTTTCCATGCTTTCCTTTGTCTTGACACCTTGCATTCCACATTAGTACCAGATCATTTATTTCAAACTTTCTATCTTTGGCCTTTTTGTCAAAGAGATATTTTACTTGCGATTGTAACTTAATATTTTGCCTTTGAGTTGTTCTTCTTGTTTCATCAAGTTCTGCAAGATGTTCCAACCTCTCCTCCATTGGTTCAGGAATGTTCAAGTCTTCCTGGAGAATGAATTTGTATACTGGTATAAGATTCTCTAATGGTAGTCTTGCTTGTGTTCCATACACCAGTTCAAAAGGAGATCTCCCAATCGCTCTTTTTACAGTAATCCTATCAGCCCATACTGCCATCCTCAATTTTGAATGCCATGCCTTTTTATTTTTATCCAACATTCTTTTTATGATTTTCAAGAGGCTTTTGTTACTTGATTCTACTTGTCCATTTTCTTGTGGATGATAGGGGGCAGCATAGGATATAGTGATGCCATGTGTACTACAAAATCTTTTGAATTCATTAGATCTGAAACACATTCCATTATCTGTAATTAACCTTACTGGAGTGCCAAATCTGAATATAATATTTTCCATTAGAAAGTTAATTACCACCTTACTTGTTGCCTGTTTGGTTGGGATTACCTCTACCCATTTTGTAAAATAATCAGTTGTCACTAAGATCCATTTATTTCTCTGTAATTTCACCTATAAAGTCTATACCCCACTAGAAAAATGGAGCCTCAACCTGTATAGGCTTTAAGGGTAGTGCTCCCTGATACTTCAACTTCCTTGAAAACTTTTGACATGCTTCACACTTCCTGGTGTAATGATACGAATCATTAAAAACTTTAGGCCAATAGTATCCAACCCTCAGGATTTTGTGGGCTATAGTCTTTGCTGAGAAATGACCTCCACACATGCCTTCATGTAACTCCTTCATAATGTGTTTTGATTGATATTCATCCAAGCATAATAGTAAAATCCCATCTCTGTTTTTCCAGTAAAGATCCCCATTGATAAGTACATATTTTGAAGCTTGCAATTTGAGTGTCCTCCTTTTGTTATCATCATACCCTTCAAGACACTTCATATGTTTTAGATAATATATTATATCAGCATACCATAGAGTATGCTCAATACTGGTACTTGCATCAGCATTACATATCTGAGAAGCTTCAAGATTACTTTCAGCCATTAATTTGGCAAGACCCTGTCCTCTGACTAATTTAGTGATCTGGATTTAAATATTGAATTCCTGAATCCTATTGTTCCACCTACATCTCCTACCAGTGACTTCGGTTTGGACCAATACATCCTTTACTGTAGCATTAGGAACATATGCTATGATTTTTGCTCCAACCAAATATGGTCTAAAAATCTTAACTGCTTTTACTAATGCATATGCCCACTTTTCAATAATGTCATCTTTTAACTCTACATTCTAAAGGGATTTGCTGAAAAATGAGATACGCTGTTCATATCCATCATTGTTTTTCTACAATAGCACTACTGCAACTGTATGATAAGAAGCAAATGAAAACATTTGGAATGATTTACTGAAGTCAGGGGATATTAAGACTGGGACCTGCTTGATTGCCCTCTTAATATTGGCAAATGCTTCCACTATTTCTGTTGTCCACTTTACTTCTGAGTTCTTCAGCATCTTTGATATAGGACAAACAATTTCTACAAATTTTGGTATAAATCTTCTGACAAAATTAATCTGACCAAAAAATGATTGTATAGCTTTTACATTTTTTGGAATAGGCACTTGATCAATTGCCTTTACTCTTTCAGGATCTATTTTCACTCCATCCTTAGAAACTATGTGGCCAAGTAATTTTCCCTGTCACTGCAAAATGGCACTTTTTAGGATTCAATGACATCCCATATTCTAAGGCTCTAATAAATATTTGCTCTAAGTGTGTGCAATGATCCTCAGCCCTTTTGGAATATGCTGTCAAGTCATCCTGATATACTATCATAATCTTATTGATTAACTCAGCAAAAGCCACATCCATTGCTCTTTGGAATGTTGCTCTAGCATTAGTTAGTCCGAATGGCATTCTCAAATATACATATGTTACCCATGGAGTGGTGAATGCAGTCTTAAATTGTTCTGACTCCTTGACTTTGACCTGATTGTAACCTGAGAAGCCATCCATCATTGACAACAATTCACATCCAGTAACCTTTTGTAGTATTGCCTCCATATTGGGGAGAGGATAATTATCCTTGAGAGAAGATTTATTCAAGTTTCTGAAATCCACACATAGTCTAATGTCACCATTCTTTTTCCTGACAGGTACTAAATTTGAAACCCAAGAGGAATGTCTAATGGGTTTAATTATAGCTCCATCCCTCAACTTTGTAAGTTCTTCTAGCATTTTAGGAGCTAATGTAGGATTGATTGGCCTCTATTTTGGCTGAATGGTTTAGCATTTGGTTTTAGTGGTATCTCATGTTGAAATAGATCCTCTCTATATGCCTTTAAATCATCATATGACCAAGCAAATACATGCTTGAACTTTCTAAGTAAGTTGATGATTATGCTCCTGATTTTTGGGTCAAGATTTCTTCCAATATACACATTCTTTGGGGCTGCTTGTGTCCCCAAATTGATTTCTTCAAGGTCATTAGGTATCACTGGTGTGTCTTTTATCTTAGATCTGTCATGTCCATCGAATGCTTTCTCCAATGCTATAAGTCCCTTGGGTATTTTATTTGTTTTTAACTGAACTATTTCTTGACCAAAAAGGGTTTCCTTCCCATCATATTCTTCTACAAATGCATTGAAATCAATCTCTTGATTTTCATAATAATTAGCACAATGTAAGAAATTGATTATATCAACATCATTATCAAACACTTGCCATTTATGTATATTGTCTGGGATAGTGGGTCTAGTTTTGAATTCAACCTCTATAATTCCTCCCAATGTGGCATCATCCCTTTTCAATGCAATGTTTGCTAAAAAATCTGCCATAATGTTTTTAGACCTATCAATCCAGTTGATTGAAAAGGCATCAAATATTTCAATACTATCCCAGACTGCATTTCTGTATTGTTTTAGTATCTTGTTTTTTGATAGGTACTTTTCTCTCACTTGGGAAATGACCAATTCAGAATCACCATATACGGCTAATTTCTTTATTTTGTATTAGTGGCTATGTTCAAACCAATGAGCAAGGCTTCATACTCTGCCACATTGTTTGTACATTCAAATGTTAAGAGAAAAGAATATTTGAAAGTTTTACCTCTTGGTGAAATAAAAACTATTCCAACTCCATTTCCTATTTTGCTGCATGCGCCATCGAAATACATCTTCCATACATCATTTTTTTCTTTCATAGATTCAGTATGTATTGGATCAGTATTATGCACCTCTGGCATACTTTCTCTAACTTTGAAAGCTCCCAAATTTCTATCATAGAAGAAATTTATTTGATGCCAATCTAATCTTTCTATAATATTCTCATACATTGGCTCTCTACACAACTTGATTTCTTTGCCTCCAACTGGTATGGTGGCATATGATAAGTCCAATTGGACATTCCCTCCTGCCATTGCAGCCCATTGCCTTGATAGAAGGATTCTATAATACGATGGGATGTCAACCACAGTAATATCAATGTTGTAAGTTGCTTCAGGGTGTGAGGAAAGTTTTATCTCCACATCTCTCATAATACCAACTACTGGGATAGATCTATTATCCATTGCATAACATTGGCTGAATGTAGTATCAACCCACATTCCCAATTATTTCATAACTACTATAGGCATGATGTTCATGGCAGTACCTAAATCAATCATGCAATTCCTGACTACCCTGTTTTTGATTAATAATGTAGTGTAGAAAGGGTCTACCTATGAAGGATTCTTTGTCAGTGTATCACCAAGGTATACCTTAGGTATTTGGAATGTTTCCTGATGAACATTGTTTGTTCTATTCTCCTATCCTTTATGTTTTTGATTTAGTGTATCAAAAATCATCTTAACGACTGTATTCCTATATTTATCTATCTTCATCATTTCTAACAATGGGATTGATATTTTGACCTGAGACACTACATGAGCAACATCAAAAGAATGGGCCATAGTCTGATCACTCTTTTCTGTCTTTATATTTTCCTTTTCTTGTTTTTGTAATTTTTCTTTTGTTTTATCCTTACCACTTTTTTCTGGTTCTAACGATAACTTTGTATTATTCTTTTTGTTATTTTGATCTTTTATGAACACACTCCTCGGTGTTCCTTGTTCAACATTTCCTATCCTATTCCTCAAGTTATAAGCATTTTTTGCATGAGCTATAGCAGCTACTATAAGAGCTTCTCTTTCATCCTCAGTAAGCTTTCTCCATTGACCATATGGTTGATTGTTATAGTATGTAGGTTCCTCATAACCATCTTCCTGATCTGAGAACACTTCCTGTTCTCCTATGTTAATATGATACTTCTAGTTTCCTACATCATATTCATATCCCTCATCTTCTGTAGAAGAGTAATCTTCAGTTACCACACACGGTATATCCTGTATCATGTTTATAGTATGGCTATCTCTATTATAAGTATATAACATTTCTTGTTGTTGTACTGATTTAGCTACCTCACAGTACTCAGGTAAATGTGGTAAATTGCACACCAAACACCAAGGCTTATTTTCTACCACATGTGCCATGTTTCTTTTCAAGGGATTAGGGGTATCCTTGCCATAATGTTGCTTTCTACTATTGTCGATGGGTCTCCCATCCTTCCAATTTGTATTGTAGGGCATATCATGCAACATAGGCCTTTCATGCCTATGTTGACCTTCTTGTTTAGTCTATTGAACATTTTGGTTTTGAGGACTTCTATAGTTATCTCTCTTACTAACCATTCTTGCAGCCTTCCTATTGTTTTCAATGGTTAGGGCCACTTTCTGTGCTTCGGCCAGGGTTGCAGGACACCGATTTCTAAGCTCGTACCCTATTTTGGGGTCAAATGCTTTCATATAAATACTCAGTGCTACTGGATCAGATAACTTGGCTCCATGTGGTACCATGTTATGTAGTTTAGAAAATTTTAGGTTGAAATCATATACTGATTCATTTTGATACTTCTATATACTTATCAATTCATGTAATGCAAACTCAGGGGCATATTGGTTGCCATACTACTCCTTAAACTGATTATGGAAATCAGTTATTGAATTGATTGAGGCATCAAGCAGGCTGTTAAACCAATCTCTGGCATCTTCAGTGAGGGACATCATGAATAACCTCATTCTAATATCTTCCCAGTCCATACCAATATCTTGCACGAAAGCATTGAAACTTCTGACATGATCTTCAGCTGATATTGCATTATTTCCAGTAAACTTGGGAACCATATTTCTCCAAGTACTATCCATAGGATATGGATACAACTGATATCCAGTTAAATTAAATTGGCTACATATGTTTGCAAGGTTTTGAGGTGGAAAGTCCATGGGTGGTGGATTAGGATAGTAATTATATCCACCTAGTGGCTGATGATAGGCATAATATTGCTGTTGGTTCATGTGAGGATTCATGTAGGGATTTTGCAGTCTATAATATTGCTGGCCAGGGGGTGGGTAAGTATTTTCCATATGTTGAGATGCATTATGTATGGGAGGTGGTCTAGGGTTTTGGGGTATGGTATTTTGATGATTTCTAGATGCATGTGAATTTGAAATTCCACCTGTGTTTTGTTGTGGAATTCTTGAATTGTTTCCTCTATATGGAGGTACATATTTCGGGGGAACTATTTCAGCTTTACTTTTCATCTGTTGAATTTCTTGCTGCAACAACCCTTTCTCTTCCTATATCTTGAACCTTTTGAGTTCTTCCCGAAGCCTGAGCACTTCTTGCTGCTCTTCACTTGTACTTCCTAGATTCTTTGGACTGTCATTTATTTCTTGATTTGAGAACCTATGTTTTACCCTTTCTCCCTTATGTAATGACATCTTGAAATCATGTTCAGCTTATTTTCGATCAATATCCCTCATGACCTGTGCTTCATACTCACGCTGTTCTTGAGGATCTAGTTTGTGTCTTGCCAAAATATCATCAGTTACTCCATTGAGATTCTCATTTGAATTATGCAGAGGTGTGAACTTGTTGTGAATAGAAATAGTTTGCTCTGCATTATTCTCTTGGGTATCCTGGTTATTATCTTGGAGAGAATAATTTAAAGTTCCATTTCTTTTAGAAAGGTTTCTAGGCGGTGGGGATGACTGCAATTTCTTGCCTTCCATCTTGGATCTCCTACCATCCATTGGGTACTAATTTTTTGTTACAACAGTAACTAGAGTCGCCACCTATTTTATGAATAGGAAAAAGTTTGTGATTTATCTTTAGGGTTCTTGTTACCAGCAGAGTTACCAAATTAAATTTTTCTGAAATGACTCTATGAAAGGAATAATTTATTTCTAAGTTCTTTTATTTAGGTCCCCAGTAGAGTCACCAATTTGTTAGGTCTCAAAAATGCAGGTTGCTAATCCTAAGAGGATGCCAGGCTCTATGCTTAGATTTGCAATATTTTTGAACTAACTTGACGCAATCAACCTTCAAGGTTTGATGATTTCCTACACTTCAGGTTCTGCTACACCTAGGTGGGTGAACCTCAAAAATTAAAGTAGACTAAATATGAATGTATGGACTAATTAGATCTATCTACAATGGTAAAGGATGTAGGATAGATGAAAATCTTGCTAACTAATTTGGTATCTAATGCCTAATGAGTGATTTGTAGAGATTTGTATAAAAAAGGATTTAAATAATGAATTAAAATAGGACCAGTGCCTTGTTGGGTAACAAAGTCAAATGAAGGACTAAGACTAATGGTTTTCTAATGGTAATAATTCTAATTGTTTGGCACAATTCTAGTTTATAACTTGTATAAATGTGTAAGGAGATGATTGACAGAATCTTCTTTAATAATCCAACCAATATGATCTAATTCCTTGTTATTCACCAGAAGGCAATTTAATCCTTTCTTGAAGGAACCAATTGAGTGAAATATGCAAGAGATGACTGATAATATCAATATGGAGATAGAATGGCAATCCTAATTATATGGCTATACTTAGTAATCCAAACTAATACTTCCAAGTTACCATGATTGATCAGAAGGATTTTAATTCCTCAAATGGAAACCAATTTACTCAATCACACAGATACAACATATGTGTATTGACAAATTAAATATATGCTTGATATATTAATCTGAATAACAAGGAAATACAGAACTGGAGACAACCACACAATTGAGTAACTTTAACAAACAATTGATACCAAGATAGAACCACTGAATCAGAGAACTTCAATCTACTTGTTCAAATAAAATATGCAACATGGTCTTTTTGAAACATTGTAGATTATATATCTGTATATATCCTAGTGCTCATGATTTTTCAGCACCAATTGTTTGAACTTATATAGATAATTTTGCGAAGAGACATAACCCTTCAATTTTCTTCCTGATGCTATGTTGAATCATATTGAAGTGGGCACAACCATTGGCATGACTTCTTTCATCACCGTGTGATTTAAATTTCCTTCCGATATAGTGAGTGTTACCGATGTAACTATCGGTGAGAGTCTTATCAACATGTGTGGTAACAATTTGTTTATCGGGGTAATCGATACCATTGGGATAACACATTTATGTTTCTTTGAGCTTTGTTGTCTTCCCAATAATCTTCTATACTCTAGATCGGAAGGACTATCTTAATATCTCACCGATATGGTTATTGGTTAAACCTCTTATTAATGGGTGTGATCTTTATTTCCATCGGAGCGAGATATACCATCTGGGTAATCCTTTTCAAATCACTCGATCACAATTATCTCCCTGATGGCCACTTTATATTCCTTATCGGAGAGAACCCTTCAAAGTGTCACTGATACTCTTTTATCGCTATGACTTGTGAGTCGGCAAAACATAATTACTTCATTCCGATATGTTGAGTCATGCCGATGGATATGTGTATCGGTGTGACTCACACCGAAAGCACTTTTTATTGTTTCGCCAAGACACTGGAATATCAGAGACTCGTTAATTTTTCATCCCGATGTTTATTTCTTGCCGATGGCTATTGTTTCCTTCGTTCCCATAGGATGTTCTGTGAGACTCTTGCTGAAATGCTTCATCATTATGATATAAACTGTCGGGGTAGTTTTTAAAGGACCACCTGATGACTATTAGTCATACCAATCGGTGTGACTGCTTGATTCTCTTACCGATTAAAAAAAGCCATCGGTATTACTTCTTCCATTGGCAACTTTTACAAATCTCTCTCCAACCTTTACCCTCACGCTGATAGTAATTTTTCATTGATTTCTTATGTATCGGCATAAGCAACACAAAGTCTTGCCGATAGATTTAAATTTAAGTAATTTTGCATTGCTTAGCCATGGACATCTTGTGGGATGCATCAATTTTTTACTATGGTTTTGGGATGTTTTATGATTTTTCTCAAATATGGTGAAGTGAGAATACAGCAAAAAATTTAAATTTTTACTATCCCAACAGGATGAAGGGTTGCCATCTACATAAGATGGAACTAGGGATTGCAGGTGGCTGACTCACATACATTCAGAGGACTATTTGTAGGGTCAGAGATCAGATTACCATCATGGTGATATGCATCAAATAGAGTTTGCAACTTCTTTGTCTCAAAAATTTCCATTGGAGATAGGGCTTCAAAGAGGTTGCAGTGTCAGTAGGCAGATGACATGTTTAGTTTTTACAGTGATGATGGAGGAGAGTTATATCATTCCCTCAATTTGAGAGGAGCAGTTTCATATCTTTAAGCACTTATGTTGGATAGTCAGCACATCCATAGGAGTTTGACAGAGGATGATAGGGGATGTTGTGGTTCAAATAGTTTGAGACTTAAGTACCTCCTCATGATTGATGGATGTGAGGTTCTGATGTGTTGGGATCCAGGTGGTAACTGGTTTGGCATGACAGTTCAATTGGATTCTGATGTGTTGTTTCACCACTCTCTACATGGTGAAGATCATATTAGAGTAGCATAATGGAAGTCAATGGATAATGTGTATTGCAGACTTCCATTTTGGCTTTGGGACCCAGTGGTTCCTATGTCTAGCTGATTATTCTATATTGGGGTAGTTACCTACATTGATGTTGAGCATGGTTTTACCTCTACCCAATGGATGCAGTGGAGATGTTGTTGGACCTTCTTCAGAATGATTTGGGATCTTGGTGTTCAGCTTTGGCATGCAGGTGCAGATTGCTTGAGGGAAAGCAATCTTTGGGAAGGGCGGACTATAATGTCCCCATTTTTGTGTATTATTACAGCACAATTGGAGCTAACTTTCTGGGTTGGTGATAGCCTGATCAGAGGAGTATTTCGATGTCACCAATGTATTCGAGTGATCTAGTGGAGCTGTATGACACTTTGCAGAGGGATTTCAAACAACTTGTCTGTACTTACTATTTATAGTAAGTGCTTGCATGGCGACAATCTTTCTAGGTTTTTCTAGGTTTGTTCTCTTTGGTCCTCAGAGAACACTGCTATTTTTAGTAAGTGTCAGTTTGGCACTATTTTGGTGACTTGGTAGTCACCTAATGGCTATCGTAGACATTGCATTGAGCTCAGTGATATCAGATGGTTTGTGGATCCAGTTGGCACCCTCTGTGTTGGCTCAATTTACTTATGGTCGTTACTATTTTTAGTAAGTTCAAGTTCAGTGTTAGATCAAGTTTTTCAAAGTGGGGTTGGATTCATCTTATCGAGACCATTCTAATGAGCTATAGATCTTTGCATTCTGGCATCGTCTTGATGTTTATTTTAAAGTCTGAAAGTTATATTATTGTATTTAAATGGGACTTTATAAAGATTAATGGCAAGGTGACTTTATGAAGTGAAATATTTAAAATGGTCACTATATGTCTTAGGCAACCATCTCAAGGAAATAATTAAGTGTTTTAAAATGATATTTTTCCCTCTCAAAAGTGAACGCGCCCCCTTGAGGTGTTATAAAAGTGGAAAAGAGATCTCATTTGGTATATGCTTGGATAATTGATTTTTTCTCTCTTATTGAGATATTCCCTATGTGGGTTTGGAGCTTGGCTCTAGGGTTTGGTATTATCTTGCCGAGATGGAAATCTCTACAAGATAGTGTTGTTCTTGGCTTCTGGGGATGAAAACCTCCATTAGCAAATACTATAATAGTGGATGCATCTAGTATTTACATTTGGTACTTCATCGAGATTCATTGATTGAGGTTTTTAAAGGAGTTAATCAAAGATACATTTAGTAGTTTATGTGCAGCTGAATATATGGGATTGAAGGCA
Source organism: Cunninghamia lanceolata (assembly GCA_027924645.1). Taxonomy (NCBI): domain Eukaryota; kingdom Viridiplantae; phylum Streptophyta; class Pinopsida; order Cupressales; family Cupressaceae; genus Cunninghamia; species Cunninghamia lanceolata. The sequence continues at coordinate 8,306,838 of BSBN01000870.1, forward strand.
GATTTCTTGTGATTAAAGTGTGCTTTACTACTGTGTTTACTCATCTTGCTGGCTGTATCTTCTTGCAGCTAGGCTATACCTATTTGGAGGGTTATTTGGTGTCATTTCATGCACATTTCACAATCTACGTCAGTCACCCAACCCCATTCTATTGTGGAGATCAGAATTAGACTTGAATGCAGAGGTTTCATTGTTGTTAGTTGCTAATACATCTTTCCTTGAGGCTGTACATCCTTGCTTGGGGGACGTGAGGCTCATAGTGGTTCATTCTCTTGGGTTTACAGAAGTTGTATCTCTTATTTTGGAAGCATCTAGGGTTTTTATACCTGAACATTGCATTGTATATTCATTTACCAACATTTGTAATGTATTTGGAGTGATTCTAGCTATACCGATTGTTGGTTCGGCAATAGCATAAAAATGAGGTTGCATTTATGAACATGGGTATGTGATAGTAACTAGTTTTTGGCCATTCTACCATCTGGGTATCTATTATTTTCTTCATATCTATTGTATATTTTCTAGGTTTCCATTCTATGCTATATATTGTATGCTCTAGCAACACACATCTATAGGAAAAATAAAAACCCCTTCTACATCTTTTGTCTAGTCTATAAGAACACCTCAAAAAAAAAAAAAGACATAAAAAGATCTTTAAAAATATACAAATAGGTACGGCACATTACATTCAGTGGCGATAAATCAAAAAAATGGACCTAGTCCATATATGACAATGGGGTTGATGTATATTATCTGACGCTTGGCTAGTAGAATCACTACATGTGTTATCTTGATGTCTTATCGCACTTACAAAACATAACAATACTGTTGCTCAGTGCACTTTGTCTATCTTGGATCTAGCATTCCTCAGCTCTCTATGTGAATGATCATATGCATTGTTGATTATCATGATGATATTGATGCTAACACCTTTTCTTGTAGGAAATTGTGTGTTTGTTGAAACATTTGGCAACCGTAAAGTACATGTCACCTCTGGGGGCATGGGCTTTGCGAGAGCTCATGTTCCCTCGTGTGTTTTCTTCCTACCTTAATGTGCTTGATATCGGTACATGATATCAACCATCTTAAGGTGGCGGCATATATAAGGTAAGCTGTCTAATGATTTTGGTACTAACGAAGCATGTTTGAAGTCCTCTACGGAGGCGGGATGTTGTATCTTTGAGTGAGTACACATATTTCTTTTTTATATTGTAATCATTTTAAGCCCTCTGCAGAGGCGAGGATGGTGTATTTCTCAAAGAGATTGCACATCCTATCATTTTCTAAAAGTCCTCCAAGGAGGCAAGGTGGATCTAAGACTATCATAACGCTTAAGCATTTCTTCGATGATTGTTGTGGTGAAGCGCAATCATTGGCGTGTTCCTATAACATGCCTGAGATGGCTATGAACCTAGAAATACGTTTATTCCATCTCTTGTTTGTCGTTTTTTCTCCATGTCTTCCATGTGTGTGTGTATGGTGTGTTTTTTCCTGAGCATAGTCTAAAGACGTGTAGCGATGAGTCCCTCCTATTCTTTGGGGTTTGTATGGCATGTTTGGTCTCAAGTTTAGTCTAAAGATTGGTGACAATGAGTCCCTCCTACACTCTGAGATTTGTATTGTATGTCTGTTGCCCCATATACAGTCTAAAGATGTGTGGTGATGAGTCCCTCCTACATTTTGGGTTGTGTGTTTACTTTGCATGCATTTTCTTTTGCATTCATACATGAGAAAAAGAAAAATAAAGTAATCAGTACATTCACTGTATTCGCTATGTTATGCGTGTCTTCAATGCTGTCTTCTCCATGTTTTGCGTGACTGTAACTATCTTTTCCATGTTTTGCATGCCTGTCATTGTCTTCAATGTGTTTGGTGTGTATTCACTGTGCTTGGCATGTTTGGTGTGTTTGTTGTGTATACTTTAATGCATGTATTGACCTTGTGTTTATACATACATTAAAGTGGGTGCTAAATGTTATGTCAGAAAATATCCCCTTGGGGATTTTCCCTCTTAAGGTTTAGCTCCCGAGTTTTTAGAATTCATTTAGAGCATCTTGCATGATAATTTTGACTCTAGATGAGAAAACCCTAAAGTCTTATGACAAATAGGACCTAGGGGATGCTATTTTAGTGATCCTTGAAGAAAAATAGGAGGGTGGACTTGGGCGCTAGTGCCCTTGTCCTACCCTATTTTGTGTTTACCCTAAATTTAGATGTCAGTTTTATGACCATTATTCAGGTCCTATGGTGACATCTCAAGTTTAAATTATGAAACTCTTAGCGAGAATCTTTGCAGTTACATAAATAAGCATGTTTAGTGTTTCATTTGGAAAGTAGATGGGGATTTTGATCTACAAGCTTGTGTTAAAGGGATTTAAGGCATTCATTATGTTGCAGAGTAGTATTTTGTTGTTGTTATTATGTTTGTAATTATAGATTTGGCTCCATCTCCTCATGGAAATGAAGAGCATCTTCCTTCCATAAGATCTACACTACAAGGTGATATCTATTGTGTTTTTGATCATTTATCATTTGGATTTTGCCTCTATTCCACAAGGATACACATTCTTATCTGACAACGGTGTTCAGAAGACTTGAATGTCTCTCCAGGGCTTGATTGAGGCAAGCCTCTAAACACCACAAGCCACTCCCACACTCCTTTGTCATTGTAGGTTAGATGTACCAACTTTTGTGGAGTGGAGTTGTAGAAAGGAGGTTGCAAACAACAAGGATTCAGGATTTGACAAGCAGAGGACAAAGGTGAACATTTTGGGACAAGGGCCTTAGTGCCATTGTCCTCCATCTTTTCTGGGGTAGAAACGGAAGATACGGTGCATATCAGTGTCGAAAGAGATCTAGATTTTGTGACAAAAATTGTACCTTTGGTGCAGGAGCACCAAGGTGCTTGGACTGAGCCAATGTATATATTTTTGCATTTTGGTGTGATGTTTTGAATTTTCAAGTTAGGAAGACGCAGGACTGAGATAGGTTCATTTAGCATATCGAGTAATTTATGTATAAGAAAAGATAATGCACATCGACATGAGAGAACCCATTAGGAAAGCCTTTAGAAGTTATAGTGAACGGTGAAGTTACACCGATAGAAGGAACATCGGGATGACCGAAGATATCGGCGGGACAAATTTGAAGTTTGCCGATAGAATGTGGTCTGACCGACAAAGGTGGTTGTAAGGTTCATCAGGGTGACCGAAGGTGTCGGCAGGAGATTCAAGGTGTCTACCACTGAGGGAGGTCATGCCAATGGAGAAGTTGGCATTTAGCATATCAGCATGAGATGGAGGATCGGAAGTCAAGCCCAAAGTCTAAGCGATAGACATTGTCTAGGCGATGGAAAGTCTAAAAGATTCAAAGGCATTGGTGTGAAGTTACCTATCGGAAGGCGAGGAGAAACTTTCATCGATGGCCTAAGTCACAGCGATAGGAAGTATCGAGGGGAGAATTTGGAAGGTCTTGCCGATGTAAGAGAGGTGAAGTATATCGGCGTAAGTATCGTTATCGGAGAACAAAGGAAAATTTACACTGATAGTTGAAGTCTAAGCGATGGACGCTATCCATCGGAGAGAGTTCCCACATTGGGATAACAAGTTTGAAGGTTGCCGATGCTCAAGGTCTGGCCAATGGCAGTTGTATTGGCATGTCGGCGAGAGAAATGAAGACACTGCCGATAGAGGCAGTCTTACCGACAGCAAAGTTTATTAGGTCTATCGGTATGAAATAAGATATCGAAGAAAGAAGAGAGTGTGTCACTGATGGATTAAGTCTGGGCGATGAAGACAGTTCAAAGGAGATCTGAAGGCTTATCGGAGTGACTAAGGATATTGGCGGGAGAAGTTGAACGTTGGCTAATGTTGAAAGTCACACTGACAAGTGTGAAGGGAAGACTCATCGGGGCAATTAGAATACGAACCGGTTTGAGAACTAAAACGTCTTGTAATGGACATGAGAGAACAATAAGATGTAGAATTTTTTTTGTAAGGGAACTGGGGGGAAGATTTTTATTTGAGAAGCATTTTGATGTAAGGGCAAATTTTGAATAAAAATCAAATATAGCAGTTTGACCAATTTGTGTATTTCTGTTCTGTTTTCAGTTTACTATTCTGAAGTAGACTAGTCATTTTCTTTTTTCTAAAATTTTGTTTTTCTTTTGCCTACCATGGCTCTATCTTGAAGTCCCTCAAGTTCCTCTGTACAGTATGGAGGCCATCAAGCAAAGCCATGCCTTTTGTTTGTTTTTCTTTTGTGGGGTGGTCGGATTGTCAACTAGAGGCGATGCATGCTTGTTCTAGGTGAGCTCAATAAGGAGTTCAGCTAGATAGACAAGTAGGAGAATAGACTTGCAGGGGTGGAAAATAGAGAGGGAGAAAGTGAGCACCAAGCAGTCAAGACCCTTGAACAAAGAGAGAAGGGTGTACAATGGGCTCAAAAAAGTTATGTGCCCTTGGGGCAGTATCTTGGAAGCAGTGAGGGAGTGTGTCCCACACCAAGTAGAGTGATAGAATTTTTCATCTCTGCAAAGAGTTGAGGAATTTAGCAGACATTTTTGTGTAGAAATATGTCATGAGCACTTGAATTGGTAGAGAGGCTAGAGTTGTCCAGAGTCTTGAATTGATTCAAGATAGGTAGAATCGACATTCTAGAGTTCCTCCCTATCAAATTGGTATCAGAGCCAGTTAAAGATTTGGGCTATTCCTAGGTTGGAATAGAAGAATTTATATGTTATCATCGAGTTCAAGTGAGTCTGTAGGTTCATCCAAGAAGTGGTGACCAATGCAGAATTGGCCAAGAAGGTTGACGAATAGGAAGAAGAAAATAGACTTCTGAAAGAAAGACTAGTAGAAATGGAGAGTAAGCTAGGTGCAATGTTGCAAAAGACTGAAGAAGTCAGCTGGAGATTTAAAGATTCTAAGGATAAGGAGAAAGGTGTGTCTATTGAAGATGAACAACCCACACCAGATCCTAAAATGCAGGAAGAACCATTCTTGAAATCTTTGAAAGCAATGAGTGGTAAAACATTGGAAGGAGTACCACTTTTCAGTGGGAAAATGGACCCAGATTTGGTCATGGAGTGGATAGAAGGACTTGAAAATCACTTTGAATGTGATGGTGTAAGCGAGGCACAGAAATTAAAGGTGGCCAAATCCAGACTCAGGGGAGCTGCTTTAACCTGGTGGAAATTTGTGCAGACTGAAAGAGCAAAAGAAGATAAGAAGCCCATAGCTACTTGGAAAGGGATGGTAGCTAAAATCAAAGAAGCATATAAGCCAAAAGATTATGAAATATAGCTGCACAGGAAGAGACATAATCTGAGACAGAAGGAATTAGATGTCAGTGCATACACTGAAGAATTCCAAAATCTATGCTTAAGGTCCAAAGTGATGGAGGATGAAAGCATAAAGGTAGCAAGGTACCTTAATGATCTGAAGTGGAATATACAAGAAGAGATTAGTTTGTTGTGTCTTACAATAGTGCACAAATGCTATCAGCTAGCACTAAAAGTGGAGGAAAAGAGCAAGAGGAAACAAGACTCAAATAGCAGAGGAAGAGGAAGAGGCAGAGATAACAGAGGACATAGAGGAAGTTTTGGTGGAAGGAATGCTTACAATAGATCCCAAGCAGAATCCAAACTCACAGAGTAGAGTGGGGAGTCAAGTGGTAGAGGAAACCACAGAGGAAGAGGATCTAATAGATGAAGGTTAGGAGGATCAGGCAAAGGATCCTATTTCACCACCATGAAGTGTTACAACTATGGTAATCTAGGTCATCCGGCATATAGGTGTCTAGAAAAGGCCACATCCTCTTCTCAAGGAGGTGATAAGAGAAATCACTATGTCCAAGATAATTCATCTAGCAGCCAGTCACCTAAGGTCAGTCTGAACTCAGAAGGAGAGAACCTGATGATAAGGAGAACCTTGATGAAGGAACCAGTAAAGTCTGAACCAAGCTAGAGGAGAGCACTATTTAGAATCAAGTACAAGATTTTGAATAAGGTATGTAAAATTATCATAGACTCAGGATCCACTGATAATATTATTTCTGATGAGGCAGTTAAGAAACAGAATTTGAAAAGAATAACTCATGCAAACCCATATAGAGTCACATGGTTGAATAAGGGTCAACATGTGGTAGTAAATGAACAAAGTTGGGTAGAGTTTAGTATAGGTGGCTATAAGGATAAGGTATTATGTGATATACTACCCATGGATGCATGCCATCTCTTATTGGACAGACCATGGCAGTATGATCGAAAGGTAATACATGATGGTGAGAAGAATGCCCATTCTTTTCAGAAGGATGGTATCACCTATAGGATTTAGTCATTGGAGGATGAGGATGCAGTTCAGACAAAGAGTCCCAATATCTTGGTTGTGAGTGGAAAAGAGTTTTTGAATACTCTTAAGGAGGATGGTATTGGTTATGCCATCATAGTAAAACCAAAAGAAGAGCAGCAGGATGAGAAGACAGTGATTCCCAAGGAGATGCAGCCTATACTGGAGAAATATAAGGGCATAATCAGTGATGGTACACCAGCCACATTTCCTCCACAGAGAGCAATAAGCCATCAGATAGACTTGATTCCAGGAGCATCTTTGCCAAACAAGGCTCCTTACAAGATGACTCCAGACTAGCACAAAGAAATTGCTAGACAAGTGCAAGAGTTGCTCAATTAGGGATTGATCAGGAAGAGTATTAGTCCTTGTGCAGTGCCCATAGTGTTGGTGTAATGTTCCATTTTCTAGCTTGATCTTTTAAAGTTGACCGTTGGCCTATTCCGGAGACTCGTAGGCTACTCAGAGGTTGAAATTGGGGTTTCATGTTTTGGTGGTTGCTTTTGTTCGTGGAATGTGGTTTGGTTGGCAGTTTCTTTCTAGGTTTGTTAGTCCCTGTTGGTTATTGCTATTTTTAGTAAGTTCAGGATTGAAACTAGAATGGGATTTTGAGAGTGGGGTTGGATTCGTCTTGTCAAGAGCTTTCCAACGAGCTATAGATCATTGGTTTTCGACATCATCTTGGCCTCCGTTTTAAAGTCCGTAAATTAAACATTATTATTTAATATTAATGTTGCTTTAAAAGAGGGGACTTTAAGGGTGAGGTTGAAAAAGAATTGAAGAGGATTATATTATTTTCCCTCTCATGTTTTATCCCATATGCAAGAGGATTTTAGAGACTCCCAGTTGGAAAAGTATAAAAGGAGGAAGAGTGCTCTCATTTGGGGATCTAAAATCTTGATAAGGTTATGCTACCGTAATGGTTCTAGGACTGCTTCGAGGAATGAATGCCTCCTAGCCTGGGCTCACTTTGTGCTTGAGAGATAGCACCTAGGGAGAGGTTTGCTAATAGTAGTGATTTTTGTAGTGAGGTTTGCATTGTAGCTTGAATGGTGTTTGTAGTTTAGTTATTTGCATTTTATGTCATTTTTGGAGTTGTTGATAATAGGGTTGAATCTGTAGTTTCATTCATAAATCTGAAAATAAAAAGGCATTTGTTCTGGGTATTTCATACTTCCCTTTGTCTATGCTGGGCACCCCATTGTGCCAATTTGCAGATTTTATTATGAAGAATCTGATTTTTCTAGAAGGAAATCGCCCTTCTTGCTAGGCTGCCCTCTTGGAGTGTATTGGAAAGCGTGCTAAATAATACTTGGGTTTAAGAGTGGTCTCTAGTGTGTAGTTTGGTCGCCATTGTCATAGGAGTGCATTGCATCATATTTGAGGTCATTTGGTTGAGAAATGAGTGAGGTGTGAGCATTCTTGTAGGGTTTTATGTTGCTGGTTTGGTCTTTTCAAAGTTGTCGATCTGTCATTTCAGTTTGCTAACTTCTATTATTTGAGTTGAGTTGGAAGTCTCTAATTATTGTAAGCTGAACAGTAGTACTGTCAACACTTCACACTTCTTCTCATATTTGCTTTATAATACTTTGCATCTCCATCATATGGTAGCTCCAATTCCACTTTAGGTTCGAAAGCACATTCTTGACGTCGAGTAATTTCAGCATAATAGTTGGTAGGGATCCTCTGACCACATGCTCGTCGACATCTGGCGCATTCTTGGTTAGAGTTCTTTATATCAGCATTGCATCAAGATCCTCTGACCATATGCTCGTCATCATCAGGTGCATTCTTGGTTAGAGTTCTTTTTATCAGCATTGCATCAAGACCCTCTGACCATATGCTCGTCATCATCAGGTGCATTCTTGGTTAGAGTTCCTTTATCAGCATTGCATAGAGATCCTCTGACCATATGATCATGCCATCCTAGTGTACATTCTTGGTTAGAGTTGAATTCCACATCGTTTGGTTTAAGTGCTAACTTCAACGATTGTGTATTGCTTTGCTTGTTGTAATTGGAAAAGTGAAAAAATTGGCTTGGGATATTTCAGTTGGCACCAAAGAAAGGAGGAACATGGAGATTGTGTACAGACTCCAGAGCTATCAATAAGATCACCATAAGGTACAAATTTGCAATTCCCAGAGTTGAAGATCTTATGGATTGTTTAGGAGGAGATAAGTATTTCACTAAGATAGACCTGAAAAGTGGTTATCACCAGATCAGAATCAAGGAAGGTGATGAATGGAAAACAACCTTCAAGACCATAGAAGGACTGTATGAATGGATTGTTATGCCATTTGGTCTATCAAATGTGCCCAGCACCTTTATGAGACTCATGAATGAAGTCCTAAAGGATTATATTGGTAAATTTGTAGTTGTTTTTCTAGATGATATTCTAATTTTTAGTGAGACTAAGGAAGAACATCTAGAACATGTAAATATTGTTTTGCAAAAATTACATGATGAACAACTAACCATCAATCTATAGAAGTATGAATTCATGAAGTAGGAATTGGTATACCTTGGTTTTGTGGTGTCCCAGGGAGAATTGAAGATGGACAAGTCAAAGGTAGAGGCAATCTTGAGCTGGCCTACTCCCAGAGCAGCCACAGAGGTGAGAAGTTTTCATGGCTTAGCTCAGTTTTATAGAAAGTTTATTAGAAATTTCAGTGGGATATGTGCACCCATGTTGAATACAATTAAGGGTGGAATGAAAGCAAAATTTAGATGGACACTAGCTGCAGATAGAAGTTTTGCATAGTTGAAGAAAGAGGTAGCAACACAACCTATACTATTGCTGCCTAGTTTTGATAAGCTATTTACTATTGAATGTGATGCAAGTTACATAGTTGTAGGAGCAGTGTTAAATCAGGAGAACAGACCTGTAGCCTTTTTCAGTGAGAGGCTGAATGAAGCAAAGAGTAAGTACTCTTCATATGACTTAGAGTTGTATGCTCTAGTCCAAGCACTTAGGAAGTGGAGACATTATCTCCTACCTAAGGAATTTGTTGTCTACATAGATAACCAAGCCCTGAGTTTTCTAAACTCATAGGATAAGTTGAGCAGCAGACATATCAAGTGGATGGAGTACCTGCAATCCTACACTTTTATAATTAAGCATAAGAAGGGGCAGCTCAACAAAGTTGCAGATGCTTTGAGCAGGAGGTTGCTCACAGTGCAGGAAGTGCAGTTGAAGAGCATTGGAGTTGAAGACTTCAAGGATTTCTACAAAGATGATGAAGACTTTTCTGAGGCATACAAGGTATGTCAAGATTTTGAGAATCACTTTCACAGTGAGTTTGCAGATTTCACCTTGCAGCAGGGATTGTTATTCAAAGGTGGACAATTATGTGTGCCAAGGGGATCTATAAGAGAAAATCTCATACAGGAGAAGCACAATGGCAGTCTGAGTGGCCATTTTGGTCTAAACAAAACACTGGAGCTAGTCCAAAGGTTCTATTATTGGCCGAGGATGCACAGAGATATTAGAAGGTATGTAGAGCAGTGTATCATATGTCAGAAGGCCAAGGGAACCACTTCAAATGTAGGATTGTACTAACCTTTTCCCATTCCTTCTAGGCCATGGGAATGTGTAAGTATGGACTTTGTGGTTGGTTTTCCTAAGACTAAGACTGGTTATGATAGCATATATGTAGTTGTGGACAGGTTTAGCAAGATGAGTCATTTCATTCCCTGTAAAGTGACTCATGATGCCAGTCATATAGCACACTTATTTTTCAGAGAAGTGATAAGGATTCATGGACTTCCAGGAAGCATTGTGTCTGACAGAGATGCTAATTTCATGGGGCATTTTTGGAAAACTTTGTGGCAGAGATTAGGGACAAATTTATCTTTCAGCACAGCATACCATCCACAAATAGATGGTCAGACAGAGGTGGTAAACAGGTCACTGGGTAACCTGTTAAGATGTATAACCAAGGAATATGGGCAGAGATGGGATCAAGTCATTCATCAGGTAGAATTTGCCTATAATGACAGTGTGAATAGGACTACTGGTAAGAGTCCATTCAAAATAGTCTATCAAATGCACCCCAAAGGTGTATGTGAGCTCAAGAATATGGGAAACATAGAAAATAGAAGTGGTCATGCAAAGGATTTTGCACAATCCATGAAAGAAGTACATGAACAGGTGAAGAAAACCTTGACAGAAAACACACAGAAGATCAAGGACAGAGTAGATACCCATAGGAAGGACATCCAGTTTGAAGTTGGTGATTTGGTTATGGTGCACTTGAACAAAGCCAGACTACAGAAAGGAATGCCAACCAAATTGCAAATGTGAAGAATTGGTCCTTGCAAAATCCTGAACAAGTATGGTAACAATGCATACAGGATTGAATTGCCAGAAGACCTGGCAATCTCACCAGTGTTTAATGTTCAAGACCTGGTGAAATACAGAGGTCCTTAGTCAGCAGCAAATGGATCCATTTTAGAGAAGGAATAGATAGTCAAAAATGTGACTTTGCCACCAAAACCCAAACTACAGGCAGAGAGAATACTAGATTCGAGGGTACAGAAGTAGACCAGACATGGCGTCTACATGGAGCATTTGGTCAAATGGAAGAAATTGCCTAAGGAAGAAGCTACCTGGGTTGCAGAGTCAGAATTCAAAAAGAGGGGCATTGATTTTGCCTCATTGTCACCGGAGGTGACCTAGCTTCTTTCCGCACAGGGTGAGTATGGTGCAGGAGCACCAAGGAGCTTGGAGTGAGCCCATGTATATATTTTTGCATTTTGGTGTGATGTTTTGAATTTTCAAATTAGGAAGATGCAGGACTGAGATAGGTTCATTTAGCATATCGAGTAATTTATGAATAAGAAAAGATAATGCACATCGGCGTGAGAGAACCCATTAAGAAAGCCTTTATAAGTTATAGCGAATGGTGAAGTTACGCCGATATAAGGAACATTGAGATGATCAAAGATATCGGTGGGACCAATTTGAAGTTTGCTGATAGAATGTGGTCTGACTGACGAAGGCAGTGTAAGGTTCATTAGGGTGACCGAAGGTGTCGGTAGGAGATTCAAGGTGTTTGCCACTAAGGGAGGTCATGCCGATGGAGAAGTTGGTGTTAAGCGTATCAACATGAGATGGAGGATCCGAAGTCAAGCCCAAAGTCTGAGTGATAGATATTGTCTGGGCGATGGAAAGTCTAAAAGATTCAAAGGCATCAGTGTGAAATTACCTATCAGAAGGCGAGGAGAAACTTTCATCAACGACCTAAGTCACAGCGATAGGAAGCATCGGGGGGAGAAGTTGGAAGGTCTTGCCAATGGAAGAGAGGCAAAGTATATCGGCATAAGTATCGTTATCAGAGAACAAAGGAAAAGTTACGCCAGCGGTTGAAGTCTGAGTGATGGACGCTATCCATCAGAGAGAGTTCCCACATCAGGATAACAAGATTGAAGGTTGCCGATGCTCAAGGTCTAGCCGATGGCAGTTGTATCAGCGTGTTGGTGAGAGAAATGAAGACACTACCGATAGAGGCAATCTTACTGAGAGTAAAGTTTGTTAGGTCTATCAGTATGAAATAAGATATCAGAGAAAGAAGAGAGTGTGTCACCGATGGATTAAGTATGGGCGATGAAGATGCTTCAAAGGAAATTTGAAGGCTTATCGGAGTGACTAAGGATATCGATGGGAGAAGTTAAACGTTGGCCAATGTTGATAGTCACACCGACAAGTGTGACGGGAAGACTCACTGTGGTAGTTAGAATATGAACCAGTATGAGAACTAAAACGTCCTATAACAGACATGAGAGAACAATAAGATGTAGAATTTTCTCTGTAAGGGCACTAGGGGGAAGATTTTGATTTGAGAAGCATTTTGATGTAAGGGCAAATTTTGAATAAAAATCAAATACAACAGTTCGACCAATTTGTGTATTTCTATTATGTTTTCAGTTTACTATTCTAAAGTAGACTAGTCATTTTCTTTTTTCTAAAATTTTGTTTTTCTTTTGCCTACCATGGCTTTGTCTTGAAGTCCCTCAAGTTCCTCTATACAGTATGGAGGCCATCAAGCAGAGCGATGCCTTTTGTTTATTTTTCTTTTGTGGGGTGGTTGGATTGTCGACTAGAGGTGATGCATGCTTGTTTTAGGTGAGCTTAGTAAGGAGTCCGGCTAGATAGACAAGTAGGAGAATAGACTTGCAGGGGTGAAAAATAGAGAGGGAGAAAGTGAGCACCAAGCAGTCAAGACCCTTGAACAGAGAGAGAAGGGTGGACAACAGGCAGAAAAGTTATGTGCCCTTGGGGCAGTATCTTGGAAGCAGTGAGGGAGTGTGTCCCACACCAAGTAGAGTGATAGAATTTTCCATCTCTACAAAGAGTTGAGGAATTCAGTAGAAATTTTTGTGTAGAAAGATGTCATGAGCACTTAAATTGGTAGAGAGGCTAGAGTTGTCCAGAGTCTTGAATTGATTCAGGATAGGTAGAATCGACGTTCTAGAGTTCCTCCCTATCAACCTTGGACTAGGGTGTTAGTGCCAGTGTCCCCAACTATTCCGCATTTCATATCTTGAAAAATAGTGAGTTAATAATCTTTGTCCTTCACCTTAATCTGAAAGGATTTGCCGTAATTCATTAATTTACTTATTGTTTTTCTTATTTAGGGTTTTCAAAGTGATTGAGCATAAAATTGAAATATTGTTTGATACATCTAAACTTCTACATCATTCCAAGTGGCAGCCCAACCTGATATGTGAATCCTCTTGCACAAATTGGAGGTTCAACTCAGTTGATATGCCCTTGAATGTTTAGTGTGAAGGAAGGATTTGCCTTTGAAATCTAAACCAAAACATTTCCCTCCATTTTAACCCTAAACACTTGCATCTGGGGGGATCCATCTCACCATCTTGTCCTTCATCCCCTTTGGCAATGATTTGCCTGAGAAACCAAGCAAAAACGATCTTGGCCCCTCATTGGCTAGTTTAGCCTCCCCTTCCCAAACACTCCAGTCCTTCTTCTTCCTTGTTTCTCCAAGCTCATTGATGGAATTTTCAATAAGGTCCCAGACTCTATCTGATCTCTTTCCTTCTTAGAAAAGATTCTTCTATTTCACTCCAACCAGAGATTCTAGATAACTAGAGTCAGGATTGCTTCCCAAATAAAGCGTAACCCTTTGCTTTTGAGTTTGAAGTTGCAACTTTCCAAGAGCATGTTTATATCCCTTGGGGTGACCCAAGTGAGCTTCCATTAGCTTAGGGCCTTCCTCTAGATCTCCTGAGAAAATTTGCAATGTAGGAAGATGTGCCTACCATCTTCACCCTCTTTCATGCAAAGTACACAATGGGAGGGTCCATATTTTCCAAGATTTACTAGTCTATCCCATGTCAAAGTTCTACCTTTCTAGGAAATCCATAAAAAACATTTTCTTTGGGCAACCCCAGATTCTTCCATATTTTTTAATATACCAAAGAATCTATCTATTGTCCATGAATGAAATATCTAGAGTATACCTCTTTCACCGAGGCATTGCCATCTCTAGAAAACATCCACATTTGCTTGTCCTCTTCCTTTGAGAATGGGTCTTACTGATGATTTTTAGGACTTCCTTCCACTACAAGTTTGCCTCTTCTGACAAGCCTTTCGGCTTCTTCTAGCTCCACTTATCTTCCTTCATATCCTTGTAGTCCTTCACTAGAACCTCCATTCTAGGCTCGACCAAGGAGGCCAGCTGGGCAAAATGCACATCAGCCTTCAATAGATTGTCAATGGCCCACGAGTCCTTCTAGAACTTTACCTTATCACCTACTCCTACTTTCTAGACTAGATCAGGAATCAAAGATCTTGAACATATTTTCAAAAAGTTCCATATACTGGAACTTGAAGGGAGGGTTATATTTTTGTCAAACAAAAATTCTATCTGGTTTTGTAGATATATGGCTTGAAGAACTTTGCTCCACAGTCTGTCCCTTTCCACATGTGCCCCCAACCCAGTTTGGCCCCAAGTGCTTTATTCATATTTTTTAAATTGTGGAAACCTAGTCCACCCAGATTCTTGGGTTTGTAGACTTCTTCCCACTTAACAAGATTGTATTTAAACTCTTCTTCTATGCCTCTCCAAAGGAAAATTCTTTGTCTTTTCAATGGTTTTGGCCACCTTACTGGGGATTTTGAATACTGACATGGTGTATATGGGAACCACTTCTAGGGAAGATTTGATAAGTATGATTCTTCTAGCAAGAGACAACCACTTCCCTTTCTAGGAAGCCAACTTTCCTTGAACTTTATCTACCACTTCCCTTCATTCCTCCTCATTAGTTCTTTTGCTGACTAGGGGCAATCCAAGGTAGTTGCTAGGGAGTGAGCTAACTTTGAAATCCAGAATTCTTTGAATCTCAACCATGTTAGGGCACAAATCTTGGAGAAAGAATATGCGTGACTTACCTAGATTGGCCATTTGTCTAGCTATTAACTCAAAACTAGATAGAATTTTCTTGAAACCTAAGGCCTCTCTTGCTGTGGCTTCTCCAAAAAGAAGAGTGTCATCAACAAATTAGAGATGAGACAAATTAGGATAGCCACTTGAAACTTGTAAAGCTCTGATTTTTCCATCAACCCCTACCTTCTTTAATGCATAGCTTAACACTTTGATCACAATTAAGAAGAGGAAGGGGGATAATGGTCCCCCTGACGCAATCATTGCTTAGTTGGAAAGAATTCAGTGGCCCCACCATTGATGGGAAATGCATATTGCATTGAGGAGATGCAAATGAGGATCCATTTACACAACTACTTACTAAACCCCATTTTCTCCATTACTAAAATTAGAAACTCCCAAGAGACTTTGTATGTAGGCCTTGTTTATGTCAAGCTTGATCAACATTCCTTCTTTCTTTTTTTCCTTGATTGAGTGGAGGGTTTCATGCGCTAATACTACCCCATCCAAGACTTGCCTGCCCTTTAAAAACCCACTCCGCTCCTCTATGATTACGCCTTCTAGAAAAGCTTTAAGCCTAATTGCCATTGCTTTAGCGACAATTTTATATATTACATTGCATAATGCAATTGGTTTAAAGTCATCAAAATATCTAGGTTTTCTAACCTTGGGAATAAGGGCAATGAAAGTCAAATTCCATGAGTTCATCATGACCTTTTTTAGATTTGCATTCTTCTGCATCCTACTAGACATCATCAGTCACCAAATCCCAAAATATTTGAAAGAAGCCTGCTTGAAAGCCATCTAGCCCAGGTGCTTTCATGGCCCCTAAGGAGAAGACTACATTCTTGATATCCTCCTTGGAGAAAGGTGCCAAGAGTTTAGCATTATTATTCTCATCAATCAGAAAGGGGATGTTGGCCAAACAAGCATTCTGAGCTTCTAAGTTTCTGTCTTCAGCAACTCCCAAGAAATTTTGGAAGAAAATCCTACCTTCCTCCCTAATAGAAACCATGTCATCCACCATCAATCCACTAGGAAGGGTGAGCTTCAATATCTTGTTCTAGTTCCTTCTAATATTGGTGTAAAGATGAAATAATTTTGTATTGTTATCCCCTTCCTTCAACCATTTGACCCTAGACTTCAAGAGCCAAAAAATTTCCTCCATACACAGCATCTAATTGAGATTTTCCACCTTTTCAAATTCTTTTACCTAGCTCTCCAAGGTCAGATCATTAGCATCTATTTCTCTTTCCACCTCAGCCAATTCTTCCTCTACTTTGGTTTTGCAAGAAAATAAATTCCCCATTTGGTTTTTGTTCCACTCCCTAGCTTGTTGTTGAACTTCATTGAGATTTTTTAAAATCACATAACTCTTGTTACCCTTCACTTCCTTGCTCCACCATCCTTCCAAAGCTTCCCAAAAATCTAGGTGCTTATACGAGAAAGCCTCCATCTTAACAAAAATTCCTTTTGGTCTTCGGTAAAGGGAGCTTTGAAGTCTGATAGGCCAGTGATCTGATCCTCCAAACTCACAGACTTCTTGATGTGGAGCCATAGCCGGAAACACTCAATAAAGGCAGAAATTGATACTTCTCCTTACATCGACAAGAGTTGATGAATGTCTTACCAATATACGTCTATCGGCTAGACTAACTTCCATTAGCTTCTCCCAACTCTCTCACTCTAACACCCATCTCATACCGACGAGTATGTCGCTTGTAATCACCTATCAGTAGGATAATAGTTATCGGCCCAACCTTCTGGCTGTTCTTCGATGTCAAATGTCATGCCGAAACATGTAACACCAAATTCTACATTGGTCTGACTTTATCCTTTGGTGTGACTTTCAAGTCTTCTCCCGACAGTACTTCTTACACCGATACCCTTCATCGGCGACACTTCACACCAGTCACCCCAATCGGTGAAACCTACTACCGTTGGCCCACTATCATTTCCTCAGCCTGATGTCTATGCTTACGCTGATGATCTCTCTATCGGTAAGTCTTTAACCATCGGTGCAACTTTTCCCCTTCACTCCGATAATACTTCTCACGCTGAAAAGCATACCATCAACTTAGTCATCGGTAAGACGGCCTCTATCGGCAGTGTCTCCATTTCTCTCACCGACACATTGATACACGTTCTTCTCCAACACAGGCATGTAGACTCCCCTACTTCACTCTTGAATCCTCCTTCCCGAGGTCTCGACTCTATGTTTTTACGGTGATCACCATCGAACTCGCACTCCTCTCACACAGTTAGGGTTAGGGTTATATTATACAAGTTACTGCTGACTACTCGATGAGAACCAGACTCTTACATCCATGGATGGGTCCATTCAGGCATGGTTATACTTAGAAACAAAATGGAAAATGTCTACTTTGATGCCAGTCAGAAGATATACACAAGATTACAGAACTGGAAGTAAAACTCATTGTCAAAAAGGAAATTCTTATTTCTTCAATCTGAAATCTGATTGTTACGCTACATACACACATACCTGTCTAATCACAAAAGACTCTTAAAACATACTCTCCATGGGTGGCAGTTGCAGTAGTGGGAATGCCAATCATTCTATAACTGCTCACCTCATAGTTACAACCTGTTTCTTGCTAGCTAATCACATTCTTGGTTGCTTGGGCCTTTGGAAACACATCACACCAAAATGAACCACAAAATAAAACTAAACTACCTAGGTGTTTATTACATTCATTTTGGTCCTAGGGTCCTTATCAAGCCCCTTAGGACAATTTACCCCTACATTTCTATGATCATCTCTCCATGCCCTTCTTGGGTCTCTTTTCCAAAGTGGCCCCTTGGATGCTCCCGCATCACTTCTGAGAAGAAACTCACCAGCTCCAATAGCCAATCAGAATTAACCAAAAATCTATCTAATCTATATAGAATGTTGTCTTCCCCGATTCTTCTGTTAGTCCAGATGAACCACGCATCTTTAGGCTAAATGTCGACCAATGAGAGTTCCTCACTGAATTTCCAAAATACATTGGAACCCAAGCATCCCATAGCTCTACGACCTTTTTTATCTTCAGGGGCTAGAATGGTATTGAAATCTCCCACCAAGACCCAATTTTCATTGGGATTGGCCTTCTCGAAAGTAATCAGACGATCACAACATCTAGCTCTATCGCCTTCCACATTAGGTCCATGAACATTTGAGATTATAAATTTCTCACTCCCTTGCATATATTTGATGGAAATGGAAATAATATTGTCTTCTACTAGAATTTTTCTACTAGAAAATCTTGATTTATTCCAAGCAATCACCAAACCTCTGATCGTTCGTACCACACCTACTGCACAACTTTCACTAGACTTCTAGATCCTTCTAAACAGATCAATCATGCTTTCTATACCCACCTTAGTTTCTTATAACATACATATATTAGGGGCCTCTACCTCTATCAACCACCTTACTAGGTAGCTCTTCTCTAGGCCATTTAGGCCTCAGATATTCCACCTAATCACCTTTATTTTTTAGAATGGACTTGGAGGTGCTCGCCTCCCTTCTTGATGAATTTGTTTAGTGTGTCCTGAGTTCCTTTTCTGACTTCCAACATGGTAGTTTTTTGAGCCTTGCTCACATTTGTTTTTCTACCTCGCAAAGAAGGACCCCCTGCATCAATCAAAATGTTCTACTTATTTTTCTTACCACTCCTAGTCTTGATCTTCGAGTAATTTTGTTTTTCCTTCATCTCCTCTTCTTCCTCTAAGACTTTGACCTCCTTTTGCCTTGCCTTGATGTCTTTACCTGGCAAGATTTCACTAGAACCATGCTTACAAGAATTACTGGAGTCTTTGAGAATTTTCGAGGGGGTCGACTCTCCTTTTTCCTTGCTTCTGAAATCTAATACCTAGGAATGTTCTCTATCATTCCCTTGAACCTCTTCTTCATCCTCCTTTGGGGCTTCCACATGTATTTCTGGAGGCGACCCCATCACCTAACCATGAAGATATTTCAATTTGGACTCCTTTCTCTCTTCATCTATAGGATCTTCTAGGGAACCCTGGCCATGAGACCTACTCTTGGTGTTTGGATTCCTTTTACTAACTCCTAGCTTCTCCTTGTCGTAAACCATAGAGCAATATGTCTAATCTTCTAGCAGCTAAAGCATCTAATAGGGAGGCATTCATAATCCAATTCCTGAAGCCAAATCCCAATTGTTGAGGATAGCTTGATTAAATGGTGAATTGGCTTGCTTAAGTCCAGGTAGACACAAATCCTTGCATAGGTTACTAGTATTTCTTTCATCCACAGCTCCTGAGGAAGTTTAAACATACAGATCCAAATCAACACTTTCTGAATCAATTCTTTTTGGGGATCAAATCTTGGCTCCCAAGCCCTAATGTACAGCACAGTGTTATCCATGAACCACGACCTATCTTTGAGGATGTTGTAGCACTCAAATTTGGAGGAACCCTAGTGCAATAAAATTTACTTCTAGTTTAGCTCCCAACCATTTTTTATCAATCCACTCCTTGATCTTTTTCATTAATGGCCAAATACCAATGAATTTGGTGATGACTGTGTTCTTCCTTAGTTTTTTCACCTTTGAATTTAAAAGTTTGTAAGGTATCTCCAACACGGGGATTTCTTTTGAAATTTGTAGATTGACATTTCCAATGGACATCCATTTCTTTGGGGCTTCACCTTGATTAATTGCCTTTGCCTCCAGTAATAAGACCTCTAATGCCAAGTCTTCTTCGCTTTTCTAATCTTTGCTTGCTTCATCAACTTCCTACTCTATGTCACTTGCCTCCTTCACTAAATTTTCCATTTTTATTTATTTTATTTTCTTAATCATTTCTATGTTAATATGGGTTTGAACAATATATTTTAAAACCTATCAACAAATTGACATGTTTGTACTATGTAGGTCAACTACCCAAGTAGTACTCTACTCAATTGAACTATATTCACATTAGCATTATAGATTCACAAATTTCTTTTTTTTGTAATAGAGCTTACCTACAACTTGTTGAATTCACATTTAAATTCAAGCCATCTTAACTTGCTATTACAACTTTTGATAGTTTTTTATAGTATTAAACTTTACACAAATGGTACATTTCAGTAATATTAGACTAATTTATGTGTTTAATAAATGAAGGGCTAGATAATTGTTTTGGACTCTAATGTCCACATTGTAGTGGTTTTGAAATGTTTTTTATTTGTCACTTGAAGCTCCATACTTGGTGGCTATTATTGTTGGTTGTTGGTTGTAGTGTAACACATTTTGAGTTTAAATCTCTTCTTCTTGGTTGTAGTATCACGCATATTGACCTTAGGTATCCTATTGTTTCTTAGTCATCATAATATTGTTATGTGGATGATAAACTGTGATGTTCCTTTCAATGGTAGGATTGCCTTACAATTCCTCATCCTCTTAGTGTTTTGATTGAAGCTAGTATTGTTCCTTGTTGGTTTTAGTATCCTACAAATTGAGCTTGAACCTTTTATTATTTCTTGGTTTTTGGTTGTAGTATCAAACATATTGAATCTATTATTGTTGGTTGTAAGTTGTAATATCACATATATTGAGCTTAAATCTCTTTCTCTTCTTGTTTATTGTAATATCACAAATACTAATCTTGAAAATCTCTTCTAGTTTCTTGATTATTATTGTTGACCTATTTTTCCTCAACCCAGAGTTAAACAGTTCACCTCGCATTTTCCTTGAAAATATTTTAGGAAATATCCCTATAGGTTCAAATCCTTCAAATAATTATGATATGCCTTGTCAAAAAATCCCAAAAATCTCACCTCAAGATTCTTTGCAGAAAACCCAGAAAAACCCAGAAATCTTTTAACTTCAAGTATTTTCTATCATTGGGAATTTTTAGCTTCATGCTTGTATTTCAATATGCATTTTTGAATGTACATTTTCATATACATTCGCCAATGTATGTTTGAAACATACATTTGCAATATGCAAAGGGGTAGATGCAATAGGTTTAAACATACAAGGAAAATATGCATATCGGCTTATACATTGCAGGAATATTCCATCAAAGATTCCCGCTTGCATGTAGGGGTTTGTATGTTCTTATTGTATATTCGGATATAGAATGGGTTTATACAAAGGTGAAATATACAAGGAAGATTGTATGTTAGGAGATGCAAGGGTGAATGTACATTTTTTAATGTACATTAGTAAACATACAAGGGACCTTTGCCTAAGATACAAGCAAGACATACATCGGATCATATACAAGGAAATGCATACAAAAGCCTATGTACATCGGCAAATATGCAAGGGTCAATTTCCAAAAGGAGAATGTATATCGGCTTGTATGTTCGCACATACAAGGCTGATATACAAAGGCCAAACATACAAAGGCATTTGTATATCGCCGAGATACAAAGAGGATTGTATGTGTTCTACATACAAGTGAGCATGAACAGTGGAATGTATATCGGGTTGTATGTCCGCACATACAAGGCCAATATACAAAGATAATATGCATCGGCTACAGTAGAGGTACATCGACGCAATGAACAAAAGAGAATGTATATTTCACATTGTATGTTTCCAACATACAATTGAAACATACAATGAAAAATATACAAGGCCGAATGTGCAAGGGGTGGGGTCCACAATATACAAGGGCATTTGTATATCGGTGACATACAAAGAAAAGATGCAAGTCAACATATAAGGGGCCATGCATACAAGACTGCATATACAAAGGCCAATGTATATCATGAACAATGCATTGCATATGCAGCTTGTATGTTTGCACATACAAGTCAAAGAAACAAGGCCAATATACATGCAAAAGATCACATGCAACAGTGGAATGTATATCACGCACATGCAAAGAAAACATACAAAGGCAATATACAAGCTGGATTTCAAATGGCTATACATTTTGGTTGAATGCAGCACTAGGTCCGCAACTTGCATGTATGTGGACATTGTATTTTATGATATACAAGTCAAAGGTGCAAAGGAAGTATAAAAGGCAGACCTGAATCAAAGATCAAATTCTGGCATGTTTAGGCGTCGGGTCCACGGCTTGTATGTATAAGTGCTTTGTATGTTTGCACATACAAAGAGATATACAAGGAAATGTGATACAAGCTGGACCCGATAGAACAATCAGATGCAGCTAATGGTCATTTTGAAATCCTTGGCTTGTATGTTTACACATACAAGGCCGAATGTGCAAGAGGTGGGGTTTGCCAAGGCACAAGCGCTTTGCATGTATCTTCTGCTTTTACATTTGCAATCGTATATTGCGATATACAATACAAGATATAATGCAACATACAAATGGTGGGGCCCAATATACAAGCGCTTGACATATGCAAAGGGATTTGCAGAGAGGGTTTAAATGGCGATTCATGCAGCAAATTCAAGCGATATATATAGGTGGTTGACCAAAACTTTAACCGCCTGTATCTCCTCCATTTTAGCAAATTTTGACATGTCTCAAGAGGCAAAGATGCATATTTTGGTCCCCTCTTTCATTTGGTGGGGTTTTCAGGGGCTTTTGTCACCTTTTAATTTTAGATCTAGATTTGCATGTTTTGGGCAACTAGACGTTTCAGCGACTTTTGGGGCAGGATGCAGATATTTTTTGCATTCATTTCTGTAGGTAATGGAAGCTGCTCACATTCATGACTAAAATATCTCCCCACTGATGCATCACCTGCAGATCGATGATGCAGTAGCTTGCATTAAAGATTAAAAATATCTTCTATCTACCTAGTGCCAGATATTTGACGCCATAACTTTTGCAGGTGGACAGTCATTCAAGGGGGGGTATTTTCTGATACAGCTCATAGAGCGAATCCTGTAACTGACTTAGGGCATTTTTGAAATGCTATATAGGCTGTGGCTTATGATGTAAATAAGGTTGGAAAAATTTTAGCATAGAGGCTTTTCTATTTTCCAAATAGAGCTTTTTTTGTTACTGTAACCTTGCCTTCTCACTGAATATATGCAAGTTATCATACCTCTTTTACTGATTTCCTAGTTCTGTGTAAATCTACATATGGTTGTCTGTGAAGGTTTTGTTCCTCTCAATCATATTGCTTCTTGCCTCTACTAGAATCATCTAATTTGTGTATACATATTTGCCATATCTAGTTGTGTTGTGCATTTTTTAGTTCTGTGAAAGTTTTCTTTAAATCTGTCTGGTGCATCACCCTTTTGTGTTTCAAGTTTTGTTGTTTTATTTTTTACTTTAAAGTATTCCTTCTCCCTTTTCCCTTTAAAATTCAGTAGTTTTAGGTGATAATCAGGCAAGGAAGCTGACCTTCTTCAGAGGTCTAATCTCTTTGAGCAAGGTCCCACACTTTGAGATCATTGCCATTGTGTCATTGGAATGCTTGGAATCCTTCCAAGAAGGGTGCAATTTCATGTGACAATAATTATAAAACCCCCATATTGAAGATATTATTGTTAGTTTTTGGTTGTCTAGGATCACACATATATAGAGATTAAATATTTTCTTGTTCGTTATAGTGTCACATATATTAAAGCTATTGTTGTTGATTGTTGGTTATTGGTTATAATAACACACATACTGATCTTAAGTCTCTCCTTGTTGGTTGCAGTATCACACCTATTGAGTTTAAACATCTTATTGGTTCTTGGTTACTTGTTGTAGTATGAGATATATTGCAACTATTATTGTTGGTTGATGGTTGTAATAGCATGTACATATGGAGCTTAAATCTCTTCTTGTTGGTTATAATATCCCACATATAGAGCTTAACAATTTTTTGTTTTGTGGTTGTTATACAACACTATTATGTGGGTGATAATTTTGATGATCCATCAATCTTTCCATACTTCATGTAATAAAAGTATTATGCAAGAGTTCTCCCTAATGAAATTCACAACTATTATATTATTGATTGTGTTTAATGTTTATGTTGAACCTTTTACTCTTGTTGAATATTATTGGGTGTAGTATCACACATTGAGTGAGATTATTTTGAGCATTAGGTTGACCTCCCATTTACAAAGGTTCATAATTATATAATTGTAATATTTTACAAGTATCTTTTCATGTTTAAGAAAAGGGAAGTTGAGAGCTTAAACAATAAAAATTCTAATCAGTATTTCAAATTAATTAAAATTAAATAAAGTTGTTGAACATTAGAATCTTTTTGTCTGAATAAGTGGTCTATAAAAAGTTATAAATTGTAAGGAAATTTTATTTTTAAAATATATAATTTTTCGTTTTAAATTAATATGAATTGATTAAAATAAAAATATCATAATTTATTTCAAAACCTTTTGTAATGGTGAAATTTATATAGCATGCCAATCACTATTTAGTTTTACACTGATTTTGATAGAATGAATTAATGCAATTACATAACAAGTAACATACTCTTTCACACTAAGTTTGACTCTTTTTTAATTTTTGTCTCTATTTATACATACATTCATACATTTAAGCTTATCATATCCTTATTTGCACCTATTTATTTTTTGTTTGTCTCTATTTATCCACAATTAGTAAAATAATATTGTAAAAGAAGATAATGTTTCTGTAAGGTTAACTTATGCTAATTAAGTAAATGCAATCAATTAAGGTAAAGTCATTTGTATAACTCTATAACTAAACATCTAAATGTGCATATGTATCATATATAAAGAAATACTAGAGATGCTACATATATTGTATAGATCACATGTGAGAAATAACAAATAAAGTTCATAACATAGCTATATAATTAAACATGTAAATGCAAGTATGTGCATGATATAAAGAGATGTCATGTATGCTAAATAGTATAAATAAGTCTAGAACTCAAACATATGCACGATTAGAAATAACAAACAACATCAAGTCTAGCTGCAACATCATGAGTGCCTCCTATGGGCGGAATGGGCCTCACTCAACCTAGGACTAGAATGATGAGTTGAGCCCTATCCTGAACCCTGTGTATCTAATCTCATCCATCTATGAATATCTAAGTCATGTATAAATCCCTAAACATAAAACTTATCTCTATTTAAAATTAAATTTATATATTAAAAACTATGGAATCTCAAGTACATGTGCAAATTTTATACAATTAAATACTTTACCTTGCATCTAGCCTCAACCACATCCGATGTTTGATGCACAATGTCATGTCTTGGCACCACTCTAGTTGGTACTTGATGCAAGATTGATTTTAAGAGTCAACACACATGATGCACAAAACTAAAATTTATAATTTAAATATATTATTTATAACAAATAAATTCTACTAGATTAAACACAAAATTTAAAAATATAACTTGTCATCAACAACCTATGTAGCTCCATGGATGACCCTCCCAATCCCACTAAGGTCAGATAAATTGAGGGTCATCGCAACATCCTCAAACAAAAGTTCACGGAATGATCCCAATGCGTAAGGTGGCACAGTAACAGTATCAGGATGTGGTGGAATCTACTGTGAAGGTGCTATGTTACTCATATGTGTAGCTTAGTGATCATTGTGTTGCCTGACATGTGTAGCAACTGAGTCAAAAGGGATCTCGTAAACTAAATTGATAAACTCATATGCATCTAATAGATCATGTGCCAGACATGTACTCAATCTATGTAGTGCACCCTCTCTACAAGTTTGTGCCACATCACATGATGAAACTATGTTAGCATAGATGTAAGGATCATAACTAGTAGAATTTGAATCAACTGATCCTATGTTAGTACGTGGATGCGAGATATATCTACCAACACGGTCAGATGCCAAGTGGTCAATCTCACTGGCAATAGAACCTAAAATCTAGAAAAATGTGTTGTCTCGATGATGCAATTACCAACTCAATTGATCGTCATAGATTCAATATTTTAGGAAGTACCAAAAGGTTGGGACCCACTAATGCCCTGTTATCAATGGGTGGATCCTGAATAGGACGTTTGAATTGAGGTTTATCAAAAAACCTCCCAAGACCCTATCCAACATGACCAGGGATAGATGTGAAATCAACATCAAGTTGTAAATGAACTGCAACATATAATTGTTTGTAAAAATATAATGATAACTCATCATTATGTGGCCATCTATGATGTGCTGCCAACCACTTAGGATACATAAGTGGTCAAACAACAACATTTGTGCACCTAGTGACGAGATAGCCTCCAACTCTATCCCATCCAACATAATGTGGAAAGATAGAATGAACCATATCTAATGAAATGACCCTATTAACTACTGGCCATTTCACTATCCTAGTAATAGTACTAGCAAGTGACACATAGAAATCCTCAATACTCAGATCATCATATGGGTTATGTTGACATTTCTTCTGAATCAGCATTAGGGTTTGCCACTTCTAATGCACAGGCAGATTCAGGCCAACTGAATACAGGAGGTTGCGTGAGCTCCTCCCCTTCACTTCTGGTTCTGCCGCACCAAGGGGGGTATCCCTATAACTTAAGATGTAACCTTGACTAGCTCAAAGATAGAAAGATCTAACTTGACAACAACAGGCAGAATACTCTCATGTATGGACCAAGATCTGCATGATAGATCACAAGGCTGGCAACATTCTTGGACATGATGTCTGGTTGGGTATGAGAGTATGCAGGGGGTTCCTAATCCTACTCCTACAACTAACAGGTGGAGGTATGAAGTGTTTTGATATGAATTTGGATGCAAAGCTGGACATGGTGTATAACACAAGAACACAGCATGATTGGTGCCTATCCAGGGCTTGGAGTCGGTAGACATACACCTGTGAATGATCAACATAAATAGCTAAAACTGGATTTCAGGGGGATACACATGATATCTGCCTTACAGATATCTCCCAATATAGAGTGTTGAGCTATCTCTACTTATGGCATCCCTACTGCAGTATACCCTTCCCAATGTTCAACCTAAAAACAGTTTAATCTGCCCCTTGAGCAGAGGTCAAAAGATCAGACATTCAACATAGGAATTCTATGCTCTAGAATGTAAATATAAGCAAACATCCAGATCCAGAAGAAGGATACATGCAATACTGGAGACAGAATTAACACAACACATGCTAAGGTAGCATTACTCATATAAGATCAACCATGAAACCAGTGGATTCATGCCAAGTCCTACAACAGGAGATACATAAACTCACAAGAAAAACTGTACAGAGCAACCAGATCAGCTGGTTTTGGATTACAGAGCCAAAAATCATCAACTTTCAACAACCTTGAATGATCAACACCCTCTGCATCATATAGCAGGAGGGCGTATTCAGCATTGACTACCAGGTTGACCAAAACTCCCGCCAGATATACCGTACCATAGAAATGGCGCTCAAACTTGAATGCAGCAGGTAGGGGAGGAGACAGGAAGATTTTTTGAGCCTTGCGCCGCCGCCTAGGGATTCAGATCTTCAATCAGGTACAACATTCGTCCACGCCATCGCCCATACCTCTGCAACAATCGCCATTGATGGCGCACCAACCCGCGGCCTCGGGAAGAACATCAAACAGACAGTCGCAACCGCTTCCCGCTGAGATTCATCATCATGATGTTTCGAAAATGCAGGATACAATTATCCCACATGCACCCCGCAGCAACCTCATTAACACTTTATATACTAGGTCATGAGCATATATCATGTCGGCGCTTTTGCTCCTGACGACACTAGTATAGGACTTCATCATCATCATCGTCTAGCAGCATGATATCCTGTTGCCCGAAATATCACCCTGACGTCATCATCATATTCGAAATACAAACTGCATGATATTCGCCTTCATCGGCACAACCGGATCCATCGGAGGAACATCCTCCTGCTGAGCTTATACCAAAAGTCTGGCCGATGAACATCCTGATGACGTCATCATCATATCCTGCTGACGTCATCATCATATCTGCCTACTGCGCACCTCCTCATATCCGGATGACGTCATCTTCATGTTTGCAAATATCAGGAGGTCTCTTCAAGATGATCAATGTTAGAAATACGACCCCCCCGGACCTTGATGACGTCATCATCATATTAACATCATCATGATATTCGGAAGACAACCGGATATTTGGAAATATCCTCCTGATGTGAAAATATCAGGTTGCACTGTAGCTCCTCTGTAAGATCGGGGCGAAAACTGAATATGATGATGCTGCTTGAAAAGATCACCCCCAGTAGATAATGCGCGAAGCCAGCAGGCGGATATCTCCCTGATATCAGCATCATCATGATGCTCGAGCAAACATATATCCAGGTGATATGAAAATATCACCCCTTCCTTCGGAATATCATGATGCAGATAGGCAGAAAGAAAAATATCACCCTGATATACGGATGACGTCATCATCATCAGGATGAGAAACAAAGAACAAGAAGTGATACAACATCATCAGGATGATATTGACTAAGATCATCCTGACGTTCAAAATATGATGACCCTAGTGAATATCGGGTCGCACTTAAAACTCTTCAACATCATCATCAGGATGATCATAACCAAGATCACCCGATGATAGAAATATCACCCTGGCGAAATATCATGAAGGCAGAAAATATGATGACCTCCACAAGCAGCAGGATGACAACTGAAAAAATGATGATGATGACGACCCTTAGGATAAAACAAGTTAGGTCGAGCAACTCAAAGAATAAGCAACATCATCATCATGCCTGCGCAAGGTGATAAATGGAAGATCACCGGAGACTTTGAAGAATCACCCTCGCAAGCAGATAAGGGCGCACTGTAGCTCGTCAGCATCATCAGGATAAAACCCGAACATCACCCGACAGCGAAATATGATGATGACGATGAGAAACCGGTCGAAGGAGAACATGATGATGCTGACCTTCATGGAAACAAACATGATGATGATGACCTCCTCCTCAAGAAAATATGATGATGCAGCTGAAAAATGCTGAGGAGGTCCAACACTTAGAGCATTTTTTGGATACTTAGGGAGAGTGCCTGAATGAAAATTTTTCAAAAAACTACCAGTCAATTCAGGCGTCAACAGGTTATATGATTTGAGAGTGTCAATCATATGGGTAAATTGCACTCTGATTTCCACCGACCTATCTCTATTAAACAAACTTTGTGTTCTATGGATCATCTAATCCAAATGTGTCAAAGCATTATTTAGTCTATCAAGAGTGCCTGCATACAAGTCACTCCTAGCACTATGTGCATCACTAGGATCAACACTATGTGTATGAGCAGCACTATGATAAGAAGCCATATCATCCATGATCTATGAAAAAATATGTACGTGCATTTATGCAAATTTGCATTTAAAAAAAATTGAGCATACATTTAATTTATAAAATGAAAATTTAATAAAATTAAAAAACATAAGTAAAATTTAAAAGTTATTTATACATTCAATTTAAACATTTAAATTCATTACAAAACTATAAACATTTAAAATAAAAAACATTAAATGCATTCAATCTAAACATTTATATTAACAAAACTAAAAACATTTAAAATTATAAAATTAAATACATTCAATCTATATACATTTAAATCTATACATTTGATTGGCAATAAATTATTGAAACATGGTCTTTAGTTATTTATTTTCTACACACATAATTCTATGAAAGAATCGTGCTTCTAAAACATGATCTCTAAGATAGAAGGATTGATGTTGTCCATAAATATCTTCATAATTTCTATATCTAGGAGGTGATAGTGCATTTTTCTTAATATAGATTCATAGCATAAGATAAAGTCACTAACCTTTTCTTGGGGGCTTTGCTTGAAATGTATGAGGTGAGTGAAGCTTACTTTAAGTGAAATCTAGATTTTGAAATGGATGATAAAGGCTTTTGTAATCATCTCAAATGTGTAGATG
This sequence comes from Cunninghamia lanceolata, assembly GCA_027924645.1. Taxonomy (NCBI): domain Eukaryota; kingdom Viridiplantae; phylum Streptophyta; class Pinopsida; order Cupressales; family Cupressaceae; genus Cunninghamia; species Cunninghamia lanceolata. The sequence continues at coordinate 8,336,385 of BSBN01000870.1, forward strand.
TACCAACAAGGAGTTGAATAAATCCACTCAATTGCATGTTCTTTGAATGAACATGAAAACAATTTGCATAGGATGTGATTGTCATTTACATACTCTAGGCATAAGAAATAGAATGTTCCTACATGTGTTGTAGGTTTCCCTTTTTTTCATAGAGAAGAAGGTAGGGTGGCTTGAAGTTGGGTGGAAATGTATGTGAAGAATATTATTTAAGAGAAGGGATTGTGGTGTAAGTCAATTGTGATTTCCCTAGAAATATAATAGGAAGGACATCCAATTTTTGTTGCATAATTTGTTGGAGTTGATGCAGGACATAAGACATGGAAATATCCAAGGGAGAAGATAAAATAGGAGGTGGTGGATAAATACATGAAGAATCTTGGTGAGATAAGAAATGCGATGGCACTTGGTAAGGTGAGAAATAAGATGGAATTTGTTATGGTGAAATGGAGAAGGGAGGATAAATGAATTGGGTACAGTAGACGAGTAAAAGTACAAACTTGTGTCACACTTTGGGCCAACTCAATAATTTCAGCTAAGTAAAATTTAGTCGAGTTACATTCGACCAAATCCATGTGGTGCTTGTTTGGCACCAACATAGCCCCAAAATCCAACTATGTTTTGGTTGAGTAGGTTTCAGCCAAATCCATTGAATATAAAAGAAAAAAAAATAGTGGGCGCAGATATGTTGTCTATTCAACCGAATTCTTTGTGTTTGGAGACTACTTGCCTGAGACTGGAGCCTACAAATCCTTGTCAGACCCGCATAAGATCCTATTATGAACTCTTCATTCTGTGCATTGTTTAAACATTGCTTTGAAAAGATTTACATTTTTGTTAGGGTTAAATTATGTTGCACTTTTTTTTCCTATATGTTACCTAGTTAGTTTTGTTGTTTTTTGATGCTGTGGATGCTTTTCCTATATTTTGACATTTAATTTGGAGAACTTTAGTTAAATTTATATAAAGTGTTTTAAAACCCTAGCTGCCATGATTAGTGACTATTCAAAGTAGGGAAAAAGTAATCCAAAATTGTTTGGCCAAAATGGCATAGGGTTTAATGAGAGATAGTCGGCTGGCTTAATTTTCTTAAATGAATTGCATTTATATAATCTCTTTAAAACCCTAGCCGCATAGGTATAATTATGGCAGCTAGGGTTTACAAACACATAACCTTTATATTGCAACATCAAAGACATAATATACTTCAAAGATGCATGAGAAATCAAACATATTTGTATTATGATTATAAGATGCCTTGTGAAAGTTTCACAAAGATTTTACAATTTTTATGTTGATTAACTAATCATACATAACACTCAAGCTAACTTATGTAATAGGAGAAACTTAATGCACCCTTGAAAAGACACCTAAAGTTCATGTAGAAATTCACATGATCAATGCCAACCATACATTCATAATAATATCCTTCATTGGATTATAAAATACATCAACAAGCGCAGCTAAACCTCAAAAATGTAAGTTTTACATATACCCTATGCCTATTATAGAACAAAGGACACTCCTTTTGCAATTCTCCAATATATTTCTTGCAACCAACCAACAACAACCTTATCCTTCCTTTAATCTCTAATATATAATCTATCCTCTTTTAGCCACATTGCATGACACATGTGCAATTCGTAGTTAACTCAAGTTGTGTAATTATCAATACACACTTGGAGGCATGGAAGAGTACTTGTAAGTGAAGGATAGATACTTTTTTAAAATCATGTAAGATCAATCTAGTTGCATACCTACAAAGGAGTCAAACTCTAAGAATACATGTTTTAAATCACACATGCCACATTGCATCATCAACTATAGGACCTATACATGAATCCATGGTACCCATGATGTCTTCTTGTATTTGCATGCATATAAAATCATCCCTAGGCATTAAAACACAATTGCAATTCATTGAGTATGCATTTGTAACAAATCCCTACAAAGAGCCACTTGAGGACACCTTAAAATCATTAAAAATATCATTAAAATGACAATATGTATATTTTTACATCTATTTAACATCATTGGGCCTATTCACATCCTTGTGAGAGCATTTAATGCATTCTTAATTATGCATGAAGCCAAGATATTGTCTTTTGTTTTAATGATAGTTGTGGGGTGTGGGAATAGGTTTGTAGTTTACAACTTACAAAGTCAAGATTTATGTCCACATAATAAGTACAACATAGAATTGTGAGTTTGGGAAGCACACAAGCAAGTGCATGCAATTTGTTTCAAATTGGGTTCAAAAACCTAACAAATAGGAGAGTGCTAGGTTGTGGGCTTCAGTTGAAAGTATGCATATTTTAATGAGGGGTGACAAGTCTATGGGATATGGAGTTGTAGGATCTAGATGCAATGATGCACTTTACAAGATATGTGTAAAACTATAGATAAAGTATTTCTTTTTCCAAATAGGAATGCATCAGGGTTGCAAGATGTGAGTGTAGAGAACAATTGTACACTTTTCAAGGGATGTAAAGGTTCATAATTTCATGCGGTGGAATAAATTATGGTTCTAGTTTGAAAATAAACATCTATTCAATTCTATTTACTTACCATTTTATTTCTTAGTAATAATTCAATCAACTTTGTGAGTAAGAGTGTTTAAATAGAGAGTGTAAATAGAAATTTGATTAAGATGGTCTAACTAGTGAACACAATATAATCACCCAAACATTGACCAAAAAGTTTCTCATGCATAACTGCTCTCATAAATAGCTCAAAGAATCTAAACTCCACGTTAAGGGCATCTCTCTCTCTCTCTATGTGTGTGTGTGTGTGTGTGTGTGTGTGTGTGTGTGTGTGTGTGTGTGTGTTCCAAATTTTGAGAGGACATGTGACTTGATATATAGATGCTCGCATAAAAATATAAATATTTTCAAAAAAAATGGTAGATGACAGTCTACACGTACAAAATTAAATTATTTGAAATAGACAATTATGTGTTGAATTATACTTACAAAACCTTATTTATACCAAGCTATAGTTGAATTAGGATGGCCATGTTTAACCAATTCTCTACAAGATGACTAATATGTCTCACCAACATCAGTGATAACTAGTGGACCTACTTTGGAAGTTGTGGAACAACATCAACATACACACCTACATCAAAGAAGAAATTGTATGTTGATAGGCGAGCACAACACAACATCCCTATCTACTCTGATGTAGGTGTGTATGTAGATACATTTGTTCCACAGTCCAAAGTAGACACTATTAATGATGTTGGTGAGAAATATCGGTCATCAAGTGTAGAGAATTGGTTCAACATGGCCATCCTAATGCAAATATAAAGGTATAATTTATATAAGGTTTTGTAAGTACATATTTTCAAAAAAAAGTGGATGACACAATCTACACATAAAATTAAATTGTTTGAAATAAACAATTATGCATGTTGATTTATACCGACAAAACCTTATTTATACTGAGCTATAGTTGCATTAGGATGGCCATGTTGAACCAATTCTCTACAAGATGACTAATATGTCTCACCAACATCAGTGATAACTAGTGTCTAAGTTTTGGAAGTTGTGGAACAACATCAACATACACACCTACATCAGAGAGAGGGATGTTGTGTTGCAAGTTTAAATCACTAGGGATAAGTGAGCTCAACAAATCAGAAGCAAGAAATTGTATGTTGATAGGAAAGCACAACACAATATCCGTATCTACTCTAATGTAGGTGTGTATACATTGATACATTTGTTCCACAACTTCCAAAGTAGACACTATCAATGATGTTGGTGAGACATATCAGTCATCAAGTGTAGAGAATTGGTTCAACATGGCCATCCTAATGCAACTATAGAGGTATATCCCCTTATCTACTCACAAGTAAAATGTAGTGGCATTTCATCAAACATATGACTATATATAAAGTATTCAAAACAAAGATAAATCTAATTAAAGACACCGAGCATTGAATATTATTTTTTTCAATTGATTGGCTTACTGATACAAACTTAGAAAATATGTAATGTTGAAGATCCACAAGGAAATATTTAGCTGTCATACAATTAGGCACTACTACAACATATCATAATGCACTTGTAGCTATAAATGCTCCTGAAACTACTAGATATTTCCTTGAATCTGCTCCCAATAGATCTTTTAAACTGCTGCAGCTCCCAACCACCTTAAATATGAAGTGCTAGACTTCCCCAAATGCCATGTTCATTCCTAGATTTCTTTATAGGCTACACTAAAACTTTTATAATGTTCAAGATTCATATGTTCATAGTCCAAGTTGGGTGACCAACATCATCACCAAAAGATGTTTTGCATCTCTCTAAAGTCCCACGAACTCCTCCCAATTGAACTCAACTTCCTCTCAAGGCAGCGTCACTTCTTGTCTTCACACGTTTGGACTTGCTCTCTCAAAACTTGCCTAAAAGATGATATGCCTTGCTGTAGAATAACTCCACGTCACCTCTCAACACTCCTAATGGATCAATGTCCATCAAATGGCTCATGACTGCTCTATGGAAATATGGAGGCTGTCATAAATGATTAAATGTGAGCGCCCAACAATGAATCACTTATTTTGCCTTAAGCTTTAATGATATAATGAGAATATTAACTGGTTTCAAGCACTGCATTCATAGAATCAACATCTCATCCTAATGCAACTATAGAGTTAACTTTTTGTTAATATATTAAATTCTTTCTATCTCCTTATCTACTCACTGTTGAGATTGTAGACACCCAAATTTGTCCGTGTCTAGCGACACTTTGATAAATCACTAATCCATTAGCCAATTAATTAAATAAATTTTATTTATTTAATTAAAATCCCATTCTCATCCACTTAGCCAATTAATTAAATAAATTGTATTTATTTAATTAATTCCACATCATGTCTTATCTCATTTTATGCATTTATCCTATTAATTAAATAAATTTTATTTATTTAATTAATTTCCAACTCATATCCCAACTAATTCAAATATTTTATTTGAATTAAGCCCTCATCATTTATCACATTCCAACACTTGTCCATTTCCCATTCATCATGTGTTGTAAGACAACTTTCATTTAAAATCCTTCACATGCACAACTAATTGGACCTAAATTTAGTAACTTTCAATCCTAGCCATTCACATAGCCTCTGAATCTCCACCGTTGATTGATTTTGGTTGAGTTCTATATAAACACCCTCTCATTCCATATGAGACATCTAGCAATCTAGTAATCCAGCAATCATATAGCACCTACATTATCATCTTGAGCATTTGAGCATTTGAGCTTTTATCATCCATCATGGCAGCTTTCAGCTTTGTAATTGCTTATTGTTGAAGAAGCAGTCCACATCTCTCTCTCAAACAAGGAATCGCACGGTCTAGGTGATGTTATGCTTGAATTGCATTATTCTTTGATTTCATTTAGGTTAGATTCCTTGATGATGGTAGGGTTAGGGTTTCATGACTATGTCTGATCTTCCACACCTGACTTTCACCTATCACATTTTGGCATGCCCAGTGGGACAAACTTCCCTGATTAACTTCATTTTTTTGGAGTTGTTTCTTTGAAGATCAGATTTTGCAGGTGCTCGTAGAAAATTCTAGTCACTTTTGAACGAAAATCCACCGCTTCTGAATTTCTACGTCGCTTTTAAGCTGGAACAGGCCGCATTTTCCTCTCTGGATCGCCTTTAAACAAACAGTCGTCGCTTGAGGTAAAACAGTATCACTTTTGATTTTAGAATGTTTGCCTGTTATTTTTGCGGCTACTTTGACAGTATTCATCGCTTTTGACCTAACAGCTGCCACTTCTACATACAATCAAGTCACTTTTGACATAACAGTGGCCGCCTTTGTAGATGTTCGCGTCGCTTTTGATCTAACAGTACTCACCTATACACTGATCTATGTCGCTTATGAGCTAATAGTGATCGCCTGTGCAGGTTAGGGTTTTAGCTTTTGCTTGCAGATACAGGTCGCTTTTGTCTTACAACAGATTACTTCTGGGTATATCTGGATCACATATGAGTCGACAGAGGCTGCGTCTGACTTCATTAGTATCGCTTGTGGACTGATAATACTCGCCTGTTAGACTAGGGTTTTTTGCCTGTCGGCTGTGTTTTTGCAGATACTGTTCGCATTTAGCCCTCAATTGATCTCTTATGGCCAATCTGCATCGCTTATGAGCTGACAGGTGTTGCATCCTGTGTTTTTACGCATCGCATATGATCTGCAGTATTTCACCACTGATATAATGGAGGTCGCTTTTGATCAGCAGTGAATCGCATCTGGTAAATTCTGTTGTTTTCACATCTGTTTCAGTTCCAATTTGATTTTTGGCTATTAACTGGGTATTTGCGCAGCATCTTATCGATTTGTCCAAGAAAGGAGGTTATCAAACTACTGACATATCTGTTGCAGGTTCGATCGGTCCAAGATTTGTGGTTTTTTTCACTAAATTAGGCATATTTGGGCTTGGTGCTTAAAATGAATTACTGTTTGCTCCGTGCTTGATTTATCTTTTTGATTGCTTGCATGTGCCTGATTGTAACCTAAATTTAATGACAAAAGTATCCTCTCCCCTTGCCTATCAAATGGATCTTGGGTGTATGAGAACTTGTCATTATCTTTAGAGGGCCTGCCTTCCCGGTGTGAGAAGGGATACGACCCAAGCGGTAACGGGCTAAAGCCAAGTCCTTCTGAACCACTATATAAGAAAAGTGTTTGTGTCGAAAGCCACAAACAATGGGTGCAGTTGTGTTATACCGACAGCCAACCTCCCCCAAAACCCTCCAAGGTGCAACCCTTGGAGGCTGGGAGACTCCATAACGGAGAGTAGCGCTGCCGCACGTATAGCCACCCGAACGGATGCCATTATTAGCAACTTTGTGTAGTAGCCAAAAACCTTCTATCTGTTGATGCAGAGGGCAAAACCCTTGAAGCGGCCTCGATTCATGCGGTTCTTAGCCGAGGTAGCAGGGACAATCTAAAGGTTTGGAGAGGGTCAAGCCTTATAAGAATCCTGGATCTTGGTATGCGTGAGAAGTGTGTGCAAAGGTAAGGAGGAGCCGGTGCTACCAAGATCCTGGAGCTACCCACTTTGAATAGGCGCAGCTAGGGGATTCAACAAATACTGTCCTATCCTAGCCTAGGTTGTATCAGTTTGTGCTTGTTGTGAGTGTGAGTGACTGTTATCACTATTTTCTTGCTGAAAAACTACAAAATCAGACAACTGTTACACAAACACAGTCACTTTTGAACCTAAACTGCTCGTACAGACCACAGACATCGCTTCTGAACTATAGTAATTCACTTTTTGCTTGAACTGCATCACTTTTAAACAACAAATGCCTACATTTTGCTTGAATGGAATCACTTTTGAACCACAGCTGATCGCCTACTGCCTGAACCAAGTCGCATCTGAGTCATAACCAATCGCATCTTGTCTGAGCCAAGTCACTTTTAAGCCGCAGTTATTCGCCTGATTCCTGAACAAGCTCACCTCTGAACAATAGACTGTCACCTCTAGGGATATCTGAGTCACCTCTGATCAACAGAAAATTGCCTTTGAACCAACAGTCATCGCCTCTGGCATAGCATTCGCTTCTGGTTAGCACTGTCATTTTTCTGTCAAAACTAAACCAGGTCGCATCTGAGCTATCATTAATCGCCTTTAGCATCCTTTGAGTCGCCTTTGAGCTATCATCAGTCACCTGTAGCTAAAATACCTGCAAACCTTAATCTATCAGCTGAATTAGCCTCAGGTCCAGCTTGCTTGAATCTCAAACATCAACTTTCAGACTTCTCTTTGATCAACAGCAAATACCTGGACTTTGTCTCCTATTTTGAGCTTATCAATCAATCACACCTCATGAGCTTTTCCATCTTTTTGAGACCCCAACCAGCAAATCAGACATCAACCCAATCATTTCAATCAGCAAACATCCTTCAGCTGTAGCTTCAACACAAACATCCTTCAGCTTTAGCTTCAGCAAACAACATCTTTTAGCTTTAGCTCCAACAAACATCAACAGCAAACAATCTTTCCCTTGAGTGTTTGAGCTATCCTCTAGGGAAAACCAACAACAAACCAACAACAACAACTCAGCCAAAACAAACCAACCAAGCGAACTAGCAAAACCAGCAAACCAAAACAACAACCAATCAACCAACTAGCCAACTATCATCTTTTGGGTCTCAAAACTTTGACAAGCTCAACTTCATCATCAACATCATGCCTCAAACTAGGAGTCAATATCGAGCTGAAATAGAAGCCAAATTGAAAGCTGAAATGGATGCCAAATTGCAAGCTGAGATGAAACAATTCACAACACCTCTTAAGGACGCAACTCAATTCACAACTGGTATGCCTTCTCATATGTTTATACCTCAAGGATACACTATGGGCGAATCATCTTCACAACAAATGCAACCTCCACCATCCTTGGAAACTTTCGAAGAACAATCTCAAGACGACTCATCAGAATTCCAAGATACCTATCTATGGGACCAAGTTGAGAAACTCATGATATCTCAGCCTGATCGCTGTTTTCTCCAACTTGTTCGCATGGGTGCTAAACTACCTAAAGATTTTGACATATCTGCTATTAGAGAGCAAGATCCCAACACTACTGCTGTTGTTGCAAATAGACCATCTACTATAATCACATCATCTCCTATTACCTCGCAAACATTGTCCTCATTGCCTATTGTTGCTTCATTTGAGTTACCACAATCAGAGCATACTTTAGAACCATTGATAGTGCCCACCAATGTGCTTCCTCTCATGTCACAAAATCTCAATATTCCACCTTTCCATGTCCCTCAACATATCTCTCCTTCTACCATGACTGTTTCCATGCCTCAAGTAACACAAGCTATCCATGCAACACAAGCGCAAACACTTCGAGCATCACAAGCTAGTTCCATGTCTTATGGTGTGCATACCTCTCAAACCATTCCAACAACACATGTTGTCCATGCTTCACACCCATTACAATCTACCACATCTCATATACCAACTGCTAATTCCTCCATGCTATCCTATAATCCCAACGTTAGTCTCATTGACATGAGTGATCCCCTCATTTCTCAAGCCAATCCAAACAATAAGATCGCTTATGTTGATCAACTTACATCCATGCTGTCCTCTTCTTCCAATCCTTCACACACCATCAATCCATCTTATGCTACCCAAGGCTTCTCTAATATCACCCAACACATGACATATACCAATCCTCATATTGTCTGAAATACCAATCCCAATGTTCATCCTTCTGTCGTATCTACCAATCCCTCCGTCACTTACCATGTCATGAATTCAATCACAACTTCCCAACCATCTGCTACTATCAATCCAATATCCACTTCTCATGTGATGCACACCCAATTGCCGCTGGTGTCTCAAGGACAGCAATCCTCCAACACATACATGTCACATACCACTCCTTTGACATACATTGTGGGCACACAACCCCAACAAACAGTCACAGCTTCATATATCCCACAACCACAACAAACAGTCACAACTCCACATATACCACAACCGCAACCACAATATGTCTCATATCATACTCCACCCCCTTTGCAACAACAGCAGTTATCTTCAGCCGATATCCAACAGATGATCGATGAAAGGGTAGGACAAGGCAAGAAACCTTTCTCTCTTGAAAACATATGCGCCTATCCATTTGACAAGTCTCTTAATATGATACCTTTTCCACCACACTTTGAAATCCCACAATTTGATAAATACAAAGGGAAAGGAAATCTGGACGACCATCTTCGAGCCTTTTTCGTGGCATGTCTCGATGTTGCCTATGATGATACATATCTTTTGAGACTATTTCCTCGAAGCTTAGCAGGACAAGCTCTCGAATGGTTTTCCCATTTACCTCTAGGAATTAAGACTTTTTCAGAATTGGCAAACAAGTTTCGATCACACTTTGCCTTCAACATTGAACATGAGGTAAACATGAATGACCTTGTCAACAACAAACAACGCAATGGTGAAACCTTTTCCTCGTTTACCCAACGATGGCATAATATGGCTAGCAAGTTATCATGGGAAATCCCTGAGAAACAACAGCTTGACATCTTTGTTCAAAATCTTCATCCTGAGCTGTCATTCCAACTACAATTGCAAAGTGCTAGCACCTTTGGTGAATTAGTTTCCAAAGGAGTTATTATTGAACGAGCCTTAATTGCCAAAGGAACTATCAAGATCTTTCGTGATAACAAAGATTCTTCCCAAAATTCCAATGATAAGTCTTGCTTTTGGAACAAGAACAAGAATGTTGTCAATGACGGTATTGTCGATACAAAGAATATTTGAACTATGAGAGCTCCCATCAACATTCAAGCAGCCTCTACACCAAGACAACCTTTTCCACAACAAAGAAACCAACGTCAAACTTCTAATCCACGCCGACAATTTACACCATTCGTGGAACCCATGGAAGTTATTCTTCGAAAACTGCTTCAAGCCGGAGATGTTATTCTACCCGATGCACCACCAAATGGCAAACCACTCTTTCGAGCTCCTTGGTACAAAGAAAACGAGTATTGTGATTACCATCGAGTTAAAGGGCACAAAACAAATGGTTGTATGCGCTTAAAACATGTTATCTAAGACTGCATTGATCAAGGTCTAATCAACGTCACACCTTCAACAGCTCAACCTGCTCAACCATCCACATCAAACTATGATCTAGAGACTTTCAAGAATCCACTTCCATCTCATGATCAGACAAATAACCTTCAAGCTGGAAATGCTATTCCCTATAACTATGCATCATCTACCATCGGCCGCATCGACCATGCTCGCATTTCTACCATTACCGTCCAAGGAGCACCTGATTGTGCCGTAACCACGCGAAGAGGTCAAGTTACCATCCAAGGAGCACCTCCTCATCCTCCTCGATCTCTCTCTGACTATAATATCTTGGATCACCTTGGTAAAACACCCGCACACATATCTATCCTTGAGCTGCTCCGCATATCCCCCGCACATAAAGCTATCCTTGATAAAGCCTTACAAGAGTCTTCAGTACCTAATAATATTAATATCACACAATTTCAATCTCTAGTTGCTAGCATTGCAGCCCCTTGTCATTTGACCTCTTCTGACAAAGATCTTCAACCCTCCATTCATCCGTCAAACAATGAGGCCCTCCATATTGAAGTATTTGTTAACCAACGCCGTATCAAACGAGTCTTGATAGATGGGGGAGCTGGTCTAAATATATGTTCTTTGAAACTTATCAAGCAATTGGGATATTCTAAGAAAGATGTTGACACTTCCAAAGTTATCACTATCAGAGCATATGACGATGCTGAAAGAGATACTGAAGGGATCATCTTATTGCCTATTCAAGTTGGGCCGGTCATTATAGAAACTCGCTGTCAAGTCCTTGATATTGATCTGCCTTACAACATCATCCTCGGTCGCCCTTGGATCCATACCCTTAAAGCAGTTCCATCTACATATCACCAATGCCTTAAATTTCCACATAAGGGTGTTGAAGTTACCATTCAAGCTGATCCCAATCCATTTGAGTTTTGTCGTGCCTTTCAAGCTAAATATCAGAGCCTGAACCGTATCCCTATCAACACCGAGGCATACCCGTCTTCCTCCTATGTAGATCCATCCGATCTCCTCAAACCTTCATCTAGTAAAGCCGCTTCCAACCTCCATATCAAATATACCGAACATGGCCCTGGTGAATACAAATTGCAGGAATCCTATTGCGTTGGTACCCTTCCATTATCTCCTAAATCCCATGGTAAGACCTCTACAGCCAAGCCAACTTCATCCTCCGCTGTTATCAAAGCTCCCCCTACCGTATTCATTAAAGGTGGTTTCTTGGCTGACGAAGACATTGAGGACATCAACTCTTGGATATTCTTTGATGAAAATGACCAAGTCCAACTTGAAGTAGAGCGATACAACAATGGGTTTCGTATCATAAAGAACATGGGCTATAAAGGACATGGTGGCTTGGGATCACAGGAACAAGGACCTATTGAGCCCCTTATTGTGTCTAAGAAGTTTAATAAGCAAGGCCTTGGTTACCAACGGGAGGTACCGCGACCCAAAGACATTAAGTGTATTTCCGATATTGACGTTGGACCTTCTTCGGTAGGAGAGCCTTCTAATTCGGATACCATCGATGACTCCTCCCTTCATATCACCGACCTTTTTCAAGAACATTCCATCTTCATGTTTTCCACAACCTCTTCTAGCCATCACGATCCCTCCATTAGCCTTTCACTCGTATATCCTGACCTCATCGATTGGGACCAACAGGGGGCACCAATATTAGATACATTTGAAAATAATGAAGCCATTGCCGAATTCATGGGTTTGAGACAAGGTATTCCACTGGGTGATCATAAAGCAGGTTTCATGATGGAATTACCTAAACTAGCATATTTTGGTGGAAGTATCAAATCCTTCAGTCGCAAAAGTGAAATAAACAAAATTCAACAAAATAGGTCACTAGGTGAAAACCGCAAGGCACCTCTTGACCGTGAAAAAGCAAAAATAAAGGACGTATCCGAAGGTGAAAACCTCTCTGAGGCGCCCGAGGATGAGGGATTTGATCTTCCTGTTGCCACTGATTACCATGAGAAATCAACTGTGCTAGTTGAAAAATCACAAGACATGAACTTGGGAACAGAACAGAATCTGAAGATCACTTTTTTGGCAGCATCACTATCAGAGCAAGAACGAAAGAACTTCACAACATTTTTTCTAAGAAGAGCTATAAATTTTGCATGGACGTATGCAGACATGCCAGGACTAGATCCTTCACTTGTGGTACATCATTTAGCAGTATTCCCTGATGCAAAGCCTGTCAAACAAAAATTGCGCAAAATGCATCCACAAGTTGCCTTATTGGTCAAAGCAGAAATTCAGAAACTGTTAGAAGCAAAGTTTATAAAGCCTATTGATTATCCAGAATGGGTTTCAAACTTAGTACCTATAGCAAAACCAGATGGACGAGTTCGTTGCTGCACAGACTTTAGAGATCTTAACAAAGCATGTCCTAAAGACGATTTTCCATTACCAAGCATAGACAACATTGTGGATCTTACAGTAGGACATGAAATGCTATCTTTGATGGATGGATTTTTAGGTTATAATCAAATCAGAATAGCAGAGGAAGACCAAGATAAAAACATCTTTTATTTATCCATGGGGCACATATTGCTGGGTTGTAATGCCTTTTGGTCTCAAAAACGCTGGAGCTACCTATCAACGAGCCATGACAGTTATTTTTCATGACCTTTTTCATACTATCATGGAAGACTATGTTGATGACATCCTGGGAAAATCTAAGACAAGGGAAGGACATCTACACGTATTGGCACAAATTTTTGATTGATTAGAAAAATACCAAGTCAGACTAAACCCAAAGAAGTGTGTATTTGGCGTAACATCAGGAAAACTATTGGGATATATTGTGTCTCGACGAGGGATAGAAGTGGACCCAGCTAAGGTAAAAGCTATCATAGAAATGCCTCCACCAACGAATCTCAAACAGCTTCGCAGTTTACAAGGTAGGCTACAATCTATCCGCAGATTTATCTCACAACTAGCAGATAAATGTCATCTTTTTCAGCATCTTCTTTGTAAGGGTGAACCTTTTAAGCGAGATGAAAAGTGTCAACAGGCTTTTGATAAGATAAAGGAATACTTGGCAACACCTCCTGTGTTAATACCTCCTGTACTTGATCGTCCATTACTGCTCTATATATCATCAACAACCGCAGCATTGGGTGCACTTCTAGCTCAACATGATGATTCAGGAAAAGAACAAGCCATCTACTACATTAGCAGAACCCTTGTGGGATATGAGCTCAATTACTCGTTCATGGAAAAAGCTTGTTTAGCATTAGTGTTTGCTTCCCAAAAGTTGCGACACTATATGTTGAACCAAACAACTAAGCTCATCTCTAATGTGGATCCCCTCAAGTATCTCCTTTCAAAAGCACTTCTCACAGGGAGATTAGCAAAATGGGTTATGATCTTGAGTGAATTTGACATACAATATGTGAACTGTAAAGCTATCAAAGGACAAGTCATTGCTGATCAATTAGCTGTATCACCCATCACAGACATTCAGCCAATATATCCAGAATTCCCTAATGAAGGATTGTTTAATTTAAATTCTCCAGCACGATGGCAGCTATACTTTGATGGATCATACACTCAACACGGATCTGGAGCAGGTATCTTGTTTGTCACTCCCCAAGGAGACTGCATACCTAAATCATACAGAATAGCATTCCCATGTACCAATAACATAGCAGAGTATGAAGCTTTAATCACAGGTTTGCGCATGGCAGTACAATGGGATATCAAACAGTTACAAGTCTTTGGTGATTCTCAGCTAGTTATCAAACAGGTCTTAGATGAATATCAAACAAAAGACGAGAAGCTTCTTCCATACAAGCTAATGGTGGATGATTTCAAGCAATATTTTGAGGACATTACCTTTGAGCAAATTCCAAGACTACAAAACAGAGCAGCCGATGCCATGGCTATGATTGGATCCCTTTTAGACATGCCATCTAACACCCATAAATGTGAATTCTTGGTCGAACAGCTTTTGATCCCAGCATTTGAAGTTCCACAGTCTGAGCTCATATGTGAGATTGTTGGTCCCAACTCGTTGTGGTACAAGGATATATACGAGTATCTCCATAATCAAACCTTGCCTCTTCAACTATCCAACACCCAGCGTAAAACTTTTATCCGTCAAGCCTCTCGTTACACTATCTTAGGAGACACCCTTTATCGCCGGAGTCTTGATGGTATCCTTCTTAGATGTCTTGATTCTGAGGAAGCAAAAATGACCTTACGTGAAGTACATGAAGGTGTCTGCGGTTCGCATTCCGCTGGCCCTGGCCTTGTTAAGAAACTTCTGCGAGCAGGATAATATTGGCCAACTATGGAAAAAGATGCCCAACAATTTGCAAAGTGATGTTTACAATGTCAGAAACATGGAGATCTCATACATGCACTAGCACATGAGCTTCAGCCTATTGTCACTCCATGGCCTTTTTCGCAATGGGGACTTGATCTCGTGGGTAAAATCCATCCTACTTCATCAAATGGTCATAAGTTTATTATCACTACCACTGAGTATTTCACGAAGTGGGTAGAAGCCATACCAATGACCTACATCACAGGTAAACAAATAGCTAAATTCATCTTACATTACATTATCTGCCGTTATGGAGTTCCTCAAGCTATTATCACAGATAATGGTCGGCCTTTCAAGAACCAAGAGGTTAGAGATCTTTGCAATAAGTTCCATATTCAACATAGGTTCTCTACGCCTTATTATCCTCAGAGCAATGGTCAAGCTGAAGCCTCTAATAAGACAATCATCAAGATCCTTAAAAAGACTGTTAATGAAGCTGGTCGAGATTGGCATCTACAACTGCATCCTGCTTTATGGGCATATAGAACAAGTGTCAGAACTCCTACTGGCGCCACACACTATGCTCTCGTCTATGGCACTGAAGCTATTTTGCCTATCGAGGTTGAGATCCCCTCTTTGCGCATATCCTTGCAACATACTATCTCAGATGAAGAATATCGAGTGTCCAGACTCCATGATCTTGAGCTATTAGATGAACGCCACCTTACAGCATTGAACCATCTTCAAGTCTATCAAAACTGGCTACGCCGCAGCTACAACAAAAAGATCAGAGAACGTAGATTTCAGGTTGGCGACCTTGTCCTTAAAGAAAACCAAAGGAATCAACAGCATCGAGAGAAACAGGGCAAGTTTGAACCAAATTGGCTTGGTCCTTTCATTATCACAGCAGTCTATGGATCCGGTGCATACACTTTGTCAACACCTGAAGGCATTCCCTTGGATGAACCCGTCAACAACATTCATCTCAAGAAGTTTTATCCATGAATCTCATCTATCCCCCAAAAAAATCATCAAAAAAAAAAAAAGCAAGCAAAAAAATAACAACATTCAATAAATAATCCGTCCTCTGGTGAAAACCTGGTAAACAGGTGCCTTGGATAAGTACCATAGTGAAAACCTGGCAAACAGGCGCTATGTGTAGTGACCAACTTCCCTCATTTGTTTGGTTCGTTTGATAATTTTCCCCACTGCATCTTGTATAAGCCATACTTATAAGCCCTATCGCAATCTCACACATAACCTTTCATCTTCATCCTTTGCCAATGCTAGCTATCATACTTGAGACATTGTCGTGATATCTATATCTTTTGGCACTTTAGCCTCTTGGCCACATCTTTTCGGCATTGTCGCTTCTGCATAATAAGCCTCATCCCGCACTGGGGGCATTTGTTGAGTCTTATTTGGAAGTGGATCCTGTTATCTCTAGCTCTTAACACATCAAACAACTCAACTTACAACACAACACACCTTATCAACTTCAGCCATGGCACATGTCCACCGACAAATATGACTTAACAGCTTGCCACCAGGACTCATACCTTCGCAATCCATCCACATTCATCCAACAATCGCAACAAACATCGCTTGATCAAACATCCAACCGATTAGCCATATCAATAAGAACTACATCTAGCTCTATCATTGACGCCTTGATCCCGTGGATATAGGGTATGTAGGCAATCTGAGATGCGAAGGAAGCACTCTGATTCAGGCTAAGACGATAGCCCCTTTCATCAGTTATCTTTCATCTTTCTTCTAAACATCCTTCAATCTTTCAACTCACATTCTTCTATCTTTCATCACTTACATCATCAATAAAACCCAGAACTACATATTCATCATGTCTCATCTTCATCATAAATGTGCTTTGATCCCATGGATTCAGGGTATGTAGGCAGTCTGGAATACGAAGGAAGTTTCCAGTACTCAAGCACAGATGATCCACCCCATCTTCTTCATCTTCATGCCTCATCCATCTTCTTCTCTTTGATCAGCTCAAACAAGAAGCAATCCATGTGTATATTGCAAGCTCAAGCACTTTAACCAATCAAAGTTAAGCCAGAAGCTATTTGTCCGCATGCCTTAAGCCAATATTTGCTATAGCCATTTATCAACAACTTTAGCCTTCAACAGGATGTAGCTTTCCTTTTAACAAGGCACCAGCTTGATCCATCCAAGAGCACCCAAAATTTGGCAAGAGAACGTGATGACAGTATCTTTTGTTTTATCTTTTGTCCCTTTTCTATACATAATCAAGACTGCCTTGATCTATTTATATCTTGGTATGTTGCGATGAGGTAAGGACTGGGGCATGGTCATATAGCTTTCGTATGCCATGTTTTGCGGGATGATCTTATTCTCTTCCTATGCGTATTGGTATCTTGTACGTGTTGGGATTAGCATCTTACATATCAATATCTCTAGCATCTGAGAAGCTAAACAGTCTCTTATGCATTTGAGACTATTCTATGTCAAGACTAACTCCATACATATAACCAGCAAGCTATCATTATGTGTAGTGGAGATAAGCTCAAACCATTGTTTGTAGCGTCAAAGTCCAACACTAGCTGTTATTCATATCTTGTGCATGTTGGCTCCACATCTTGACCACATGCGTTCAGACAAGATTGTAACATGCTAGTTACGCATTGGATACCTCGACACCTTGGTTTCTTATACCCTGGTGCATAACATCCATATGCTATATCAAACATAAGGACTGCATTTCTTTTCATTTTGAGCAATTACTTGAAAGTTGCCCATCATCATCCTATCTATTCATTCTATCTACCCATTCGTTCCATCATCCTCAGCCAAGGTCGATCATATCTATCATCTTTTCTCCATATTCCCGCTCCTGCAAAACAAGTGTTAGCCATACATAAGTCCATTATATATAGATATATATATATATCTCTTTCATTACCATCTACCTATATGCATACATCTATTCATATCATTACCTTTTACATATTCAAACATTTTCTATCCATTACCATTTGCATAAACATCCATCCATAATCCATATATAATTCATACACATAACATGCATAGCCATCATAATATCAACATCACAATCATTATAACATCATATAGATCGCCAAAACTGCCATATATATATATATATACATGTGTCAAAATACAAGTGTCTACAATACAAGCTGAGCCTTGAAAAGAATGAATGTACAACAATGGCTCTAGGCCTCATCATGATACAATGTCAACAAGGTATGCCCTAGCGACTACTGTCAACTCCCTCGCCCTGACCACCACCACCAACAGGTCCTGTACCTAGTCCTCCATCTCTCGGTGGCCCCATCACTGAAGCTACTGATCGAGATCCCCCTGACCTCCGTGAGCTCGAAGCCCCTGACCTGCTCCTGAAGCTAGGCTGTCTCTGCTCTGCTAGCACAACTCCATAATATAAGCTCTGCATCCTCCTCCTCCCACTGCTCACATCCTATCCATGGCCTCCATACAAATCTGTCTATCTCATCTAACCTCTGTCGCCAGTATACCACCCCTTGGCGCTGTCGGTAAGTCAACGCTCCTCTATACATCCGTACAAATGGCTCTCCTGCTGCTCTAGCAACCCATCCCTCTGGTCTCGTCACCGGAATGTGCTCATATGCCCATACATGCAAAACTGTCACTCCTGCTGACATACTGGCTCCAAACATGTACGCACAATCGTGCAGGTAATGATAGAGCTGCCCCAACACGCACTCTGCCCATGCATATCTCGTGCCATAGGAGAACATGCCCTCCATCACTGTCCCCCATCCTACAGGAAAACCTCTAGCTCTCCTATCACCCACTAGCCATCTAATGATAGCCACTACCACCCGCTGTAATCTGTCACAGAGCTCCTCCATCCTCCCCATCGGAATCTCTGAACCCTCTACTCCGATGTTTGGTGTGCCAAACAATCTCCTGAATGCCGCTGGGCCCATCTCCGGATCATAATCTACACGATCCCCATCTATTGGAATCCTCAAAATCTGGAATACATCCTCTAAGGTAATGGTCGCCTCTCCTGTCGGTAACAAGAATGAACTATGCTCGCTCATCCATCACTCCACCATCGCTGTCATCAGCCCTCGATGTGCCTGAACTGGCTCTAATCGGGATACATGCTCTAAGCCCAGGATCTCCAACACCAGTAGCTCCTCTGCATCCAACCGTCTCACCAGCCGCAAATCTCTCGGATGGGGCTCCCGTGATAGCAATGGCGGTAGTACATCCTGCATCATCCATTTACCCTTGTCAGTCCATGCCGTTAGCCATCCATATCAAAATTTGCCTATCTATCTGCTATTTTATCTTACACCTACTATAAGTGGTCCATTTTCTTGCATGTGATGTTTTCCTGCTCATTCGCGACCCACTTTACCACATGCGCCTCTGTTTTGACCAAACGCGAGCTCTTTTCCACCATGCGCTCACTGTTTCACTATAAGCGACCTAAACTTCCCTATGCGCTCATTATTCCTTCATATGCGTGTCATATCCTATATGCAACTCTATTTACCCTAAAAGCGAGCTCTATTTTATATGCGCCTAGCTTTTCCCTCTTAGCGAGCTACCTAACCATATGCGCCTATCCTAGCTCTATAAGCGCGCTATCTACCCTATGCGAGCTATTTGCCTTCATATGCGCACTGTATTCCCCTATGCGACTCCTATTTGCTCATACGCGACCAGTTTTTGTCTATATGCGCATTTTTGCCGATATTTTCCCGCCGACAGGATGCGACCTCATTTTGCCTAAGCGACCTACCCGCGCCTATATGCGAGCTGAACTACTCTAAGCGATCTCTATTCCTATATAAGCGACCTAAATGTGCCATGTCCTAATCTAGTCGCTTTTGGTGACGTGTGTGAATTAATTACGCTTTTAGGCTATTAAATGCACGCTTTTGGGAAAAGTTTTGAAACATACCAGTGCGCCTGCTCCCTCTGGTCATCCATGTGTCCTCACTCGCTCCGCCCGATGATCTCTGCGTGAAATCACCATCCTGCTAGCTCTACCACTCTTACTCTCAGGAGCTCTGGATTTCTCTAAGTTTCTAAGCACAAATGAGCACAAATGAGCCTATTTGCCCTTGAAGCACCTACTTATAGCCCTAATTCTTCTATGCCATAGCCTATTTTCTTCCATGCAACCCCCATTTCCTTCGCGTCTGCCCTCTTTTCAGCCTTTTTCTTCTATTGAGAGCCAACCCAGCCCTTCCTGGTTCGCCTGGCTTACCTCTCGAGGGGGCATCACCTGCCAGTTACACTGGGGCATAACTTGTTTATCAAGTGCATCTCACATCTTCTTTGACACAACGTTCTATCGAACATTGTATCAAAGAGGGGCAAAATGTAGACACCCAAATTTGTCCATGTCTAGTGACACTTTGATAAATCACTAATCCATTAGTCAATTAACTAAATAAATTGTATTTATTTAATTAATTCCACATCATGTCTTATCTCATTTTATGCATTTATCCTATTAATTAAATAAATTTTATTTATTTAATTAATTTCCAACTCATATCCCAACTAATTCAAATATTTTATTTGAATTAAGCCCTCATCATTTATCACATTCCAACACTTGTCCATTTCCCATTCATCATGTGTTGTAAGACAACTTTCATTTAAAATCCTTCACATGCACAACTAATTGGACCTAAATTTAGTAACTTTCAATCCTAGCCATTCACATAGCCTCTAAATCTCCACCATTGATTGATCTTGGTTGAGTTCTATATAAACACCCTCTCATTCCATATGAGACATCCAGGAATCTAGTAATCCAGCAATCATATAGCACCTACATTATCATCTTGAGCATTTGAGCATTTGAGCTTTTATCATCCATCATGGCAGCTTTCAGCTTTGTAATTGCTTATTGTTGAAGAAGCAGTCCACATCTCTCTCTCAAACAAGGAATCGCACGGTCTAGGTGATGTTATGCTTGAATTGCATTATCCTTTGATTTCATTTAGGTTAGATTCCTTGATGATGGTAGGGTTAGGGTTTCATGACTATGTCTGATCTTCCACACCTGACTTTCACCTATCATAGAGATGTATTGAAGAAGAAATGAGAGGGCCCATATATTTGTACAACGATAATGATGGCCTAGAGTATATTTCTGAAATTGTGAATGTTTCTAAAATTTTGAATATTTCTGAAATATAGATCTATCTCTTTGTATTTATATGCAGATCTTTCTCTTTGTATTTATATGCAGATCTATCTCTTTGTACATTTATGTATACATATGGCTGATGATGAGGGATCTCATCATTCTACACAGTCTCAACAAGAAGCTGAGGCTAGGACAAATTTTTATAATGACAGCATTAATAGATTAGAAGGTGCATTGAAATGTTTGGATCACACCATACACAACACACCCAATTTGGGTAATAGAGACATATTAGTAATTATTCAGCAAGAAATGAAATGTATGATTGACACAATTCAATCATACAATCCATATGATGACATAAGTACTAAGGACTTTTATAGGTCTCTTTCCAAGACTGTAACTAGCAATGAGAATATTAAATCTGTTTCTCAGAGAGTTTCATTGCATGATGTGCATACCATGTTCCCTTATTATATGGGATGAGATAAAGTTAGAGGATATACGGTTAGTAGGTGTACAGATGCACTGGTTGCTCCATTTATATATCCCAAATGGTTGGTAGCTAATCATAGATGGATGCATAATGATGATTTGCCACTTTATGTTTGCAAATAATTATATGCTAAGTTCCATTTAGGATTAGATGTGGATTATACATCTATGCCTACGCATAATAGATAGGGCAAGGGGAGGTTTGCTAACAAACCTCAATTTAGATGGCTAGATTTGGATCTACCTGTCAATAAGAGGGCATTAGTTGGTCAAAACATTTTGGTTCTTCCAAAACATTTGGAACTAGTAGCAGCAGGAGATGTAGTAGTCGCACTGACTAGAACCTGTCTTTTTGACAATATGGCCACAATTATTACTCAAGTAGATCAGATGTCATTTGATCATATAGGGAGATACTTATTATGTTCATAAATTAGCCTTCCTCCCACTAAGGATACATCTATGAATTATGACCCCTACATTCGTGTAGATCTACCATCACCATCAGATGTGGTACATATGAGTGACACCACTTTATGTGATGTGTACTTAGCTTCCATTGCTGATGTACTATCAACATTTCAGTTTATCAGTGACAAGTATGGGATTCCCTTAGATGATGTACTGAGTCATATTAGATGACATTTGGTAGATAGTCGGATCAGGGTGAGGTGGCTTCAGAGGAGCAGCATATTCCAGAGCAACCTATAGCCCCCACACAGCCTTGAGCTACACCTGATGTACATGGCCCATACAACACACTTCTTGATGTAGGAGCATCCCTAGTTCAAGAGCAATCTTACACCAAAAACATTTGCATTTTAGTTTGTTTCTTTCATTTTCGAATTCAGTTCAGGCAGTTCAGTCAGTAGCGGTTTCTGTATTTTGGTCCGCATTCTACCATAGTTGCATTTCACATCTTACGGAACTAGACTTAGGATATGGATTATTTCATCTACAACATATCCAAATATCAAATCATTTAGATTAGTTACCAGAAAGTTATCGATATCAAAAGATTGACTATTTCCTTAAAATATAGCATCCTGATAGTCTCAGACAACCAGCTAATGGAGAAGACTTGCAGAGCATTCCTCAACTTATGGAGCATAATGACACATCAATCAATGATCTTTGGTTCATGGCTGACCTTCCTTGAGATTTGTACTTCATTCCATTCATTTGTAGAGGTGTTCTATGCATTTAGGTCTGACCTACCCATGTACACACATTATAGCTCTTCATTGGAGTTTGTGATCTTCCTTGGCCGATGCAGAGGAATCTTTTGTACCGAAGATAATATATATTGATGTAGTAGATCCCTAGGAAGGAAATTAGTAATTGATTCATAATCCTTAGTTTAGAATTTGGAGGAAGGGACTTCAAAGCTATATCTTATGCCTATTCTAATATTCTGTAATAAGGCCTGTGAGCCCTAATTGTAAGCCCGCATGATGCCGACCAGATTATATTTAAATTCTATGATATATTGAATGACTGAATTTGCATTTGTTCTATATCTTTGAGTTTTTTCCATTGTTTTTACTCTTGCTGCACAGTCTGGATAGTTCATTCTATCAACCCTCCTACCGTGACTGCACCAAGTGGTATCAGAGCAAAAGTTTGAATCTTTGGGAGTGAATTGAACAAAGTTGGTGAAATAATTCTGTAAGATCTTGCTGTCGACAAATCACCAAATTGAGGCAGGTTACTTGTCTCGCAACTGATCACCGAGTGTGAGGTAGTTGTCATCTTGTAGTCGAATCACCAAACTTGAGGTAGTTCGCACTTGATCCTAGGAAGAATGCCGCTGATGAGAATCCTTGATATTGGATCAATGGTTGGTAGGATGGATGAGATGATGGAAATGATGAAAACAATGAGAATTCGATTGTATGCTATTGAAGAAGATAGGTGAAGAGGATTGACACCAAGACCTAATATTGAAAGTGATGATGAAGAAGAATTTCAATCTGTTGAACAAGTTGGCAAAAGCCTAGGAGGTGATGAAGAAGAAGAATCAAATTAATTCAAGATGTTGTGAGCTATTTCAAAGATAAGGAAAAGACCTAGAGTTGATGTGCTGAATTACACTGGTAATTTGAAGCCTAAAGAACTGATTGACTAGATAAATGACATGGAAGAATGCTTTGAGTATGAAGAAGTTGAAGATCTGGAGAAGGTGAAATTTGTAAAGAGAAAGTTGAAAGGACATATTGCTATATGGTGGAAAGAAGTTTAGTTGAATAGAAACAAAAGAGGAAAATAAAAGATTACAAGGTGGGATAGAATGGTGACAAAACTGAAGAATCAATTCATACCTGCTGACTATGAGTTGGAGCTGTTGAAAAGATTTCAAAACCTGAGACAAAAGGAAAAATTTGTGAAGGAGTATACTGAAGAATTTTCTAAGATGATCATAAGGACATGACATAGTGAAGAAAGCAAGGAGAAAGTGGCTAGATACATCAATGGATTGAGATTGAACATTCAAGAAGAACTAAGTTTGGTAAGGATAACATCACTAGAAGAAGCATACCAGTTTGGCCTGAAAGTTGAAGAGAAGTTGAATAAGAGGCATGATTAGAGATAGTGTGGAAGAGGAGGTAAATTTCAGAGAGGTAGAACATTTTATGGAGGAGACAGATCACATCCAGAGCAAAACAAGTTTGACAACACATTCAAGGAGGACAGAGATAATAATGCATACCGGAGAGATGACAAAAAATTTTATTGGAGAGAAAACCCTATTGCATATCAGAATCAAGGATACCGAAGAGAAGGAAGAGGATTTAATAAGAGAACATTCATAGGTACCTGTTTCAAGTGTGGAGGTGAAGGAAATAGAGAATTTGAGTGTAATCAAGGGAGCACAAGCAAGAGAACAGAGAATACCGGTAGAGTGACCTATGTTGAAGAAGAACCTATTCGATCACCCAGTTCAGTTGGTAAACTTGAGAAAGGATAATCACTTGTAATGAGGAGAGCACTATTTCAAGCAGAGAAAAATGAAGAACCACCACAGAGGAAGAGTTTGTTCAGAACCAGATGCAAATTAGGAGGTAAATGTTGTAAAGTTGTTATTGATAGTTGTAGTTCAGATAGATTAGTTTCAGAGGAGATGGTTACTAAGCTGAAGTTGGAAAGATTGAAACACCCTAAGCCCTATCAAATAGCATGGATTCAAGATGATCATAAGGTACTGGTGAGTGAACAATGTTTGGCAAAATTTCATATTGGATCTTATCATGATGAAGTCTTGTGTGATATTATGCCTATGGATGTATGTCATATCTTGTTGGGTAGACCTTGGCAATATGATAGAAAAGCTATACATGATGGGAGAAAGAATACATACACTATAACATCAAATGGGAAGAGCATTACCTTGATTCCTTTGGAGGATGATCCTAAGAATGAAGTATGTGGGAATGCTAGAATTTGTTTGGTAGATGGAAGAAAATTTCTGGATGGTTTGAGACATGAGAAAATGTGTTATGCTTTGATTCCTAAGAAGCCTGAAACATTGAAGGAGACTGAAGAATCACAACCAGAGGAGATAAAAGAGTTGCTGATAGAATATGAAGACATCATATTAGGCAATGTACCTGAAGGATTGCCACCAATCAGGAGTATCAGTCATCACATGGATCTTATACTTGGAGCTAGTTTGCCTAACAAAGCAGCACATAGAATAACATCGGTAGAGAATGTAGAATTGAGTAGACAAATACAAGAGCTATTGAGGAAAGGTTTGATCAGAGAAAGTTTGAGTCCTTGTGCAGTGCCTGTAGTGTTAGCACCTAAGAAAGATGGAGAATGGAGAATGTGTACTGACTCTAGAGTGATAAACAAGATCACAGTTAAGTATAGATTTCCTTTACCTAGGATGGATGATATCATGGATTGTTTGAGTGGAGAAAGATATTTCACAAAGATAGATTTGAAGAGTGAATACCATCAGATCAGAATCAGAGAAGGAGATGAATGGAATACTATATTTAAGACAAATGAAGGATTGTATGATTGGTTAGTGATGCCTTTTGGACTGACAAATGCACCTAGTATATTCATGAGATTGATGAATGAAGTCTTGAAGAAATTCTTGGGTAAGTTTGTTATTGTGTATTTGGATGACATTCTGATTTTTAGTAAGATGAAATAACATTTGTGGCATATTAGACAAGTTTTATAGAGGTTGAGAGAGGAGATATTGCTGATCAACATCAAGAAGTGTAGTTTCATGAAAGAAGAATTGGTATATTTGGGATTTGTGATTTTTGCGGAAGGATTGAAGATGGACCCTATTAAAGTAAGAGCAATTGTTGACTGGCCTACACCAGAGAGCATTAGAGAGGTTAGATCATTTCCTAGATTGGCTAGTTTCTACCAGAAGTTCATTAGAAATTTTAGTTCATTTTGTAACCCTATGACAAAGACAATGAGAGGTAACAGAAAGGATTTCAAGTGGACATCAGGAGTATATAAAAGTTTTGAACTATTGAAGCAGAAGGTGACAGAGCAACCTCTTTTGGCATTACCAGATTTCAATAAGGTATTTCAAGTTGATTATGATGCAAGTGGAAACGTAATTAGAGTAGTATTAAGTCAAGAAGGTAGACCTGTAGCATATTTTAGTGAGAAGTTGAATGATGCAATGAGGAGATATTTAGTTTATGATCATGAGTTCTATGCTATAATTCAAGCCTTGAAGAAGTGGAGACATTACTTGTTGCCTTAGGAGTTTGTGTTGTATACAGATCATCAAGCTTTGCAATATTTGAACAATCAAGGTAAGTTGAATCAGAGACACATGAGATGGGTAGAGTTCATACAGAGCTATACATTTGTATTGAAGCATATGAGTGGTAAATCAAATACAGTGGTTGATGCATTGAGTAGGAGAAGGAACTTGTTGACAAAGATGAGAGTTGAAGTGTTAGGTTTTGATGAATTGAAGCATATGTATGAGGGAGACACTGATTTTGTAGAACCTTGGAAAGCATGTAAGGAACCGATTGTGATAGATAGGAGTAAGTGGTTGGACTATTTCATTCAGGAAGATATGTTGTTCAACGGAAGTTAGTTATGCATACCTAGAAGTTTAATGAGAGATAATTTGATTAAGGAGAAACATAGTGGTGGATTGGTAGGACATTTTGGCATTGATAAGACAGTAGTATTGGTAAGTGAAGATTACTTTTGTCCTTAGATACATAAGGATGTTAAGAAATTTGTGCAGAGTTGTAAAGTTTGTCAAATTACAAAAGGGAGTAGTCAAAATACTGTATTGTATAAACCTTTAACAGTAGTGGAGAGACCTTGGGAAGACATAAGCATGGATTTTGTGATGGGAGTGCCTAAGACACAGAGAGGACATGATTCTATATTTGTAGTGGTGGATAGATTTTCAAAGATGGCTCATTTCATACCTTGTAAGAAGACAATTGATGCAGTGCATGTAGCTAATCTATTTTTCAAGGAGATTGTGAGATTGCATGGATTACCTAAGAGCATAATTTCAAACAGAGACACTAGATTTCTAGGCTATTTTGGAAGACACTTTGGAAGAAGATGAAGATAGATTTGATGTTCAATTCAACATTTCATCCACAGACTGATGGATAGACAGAGGTAGTGAATAGGAGTTTGGGAAACTTGTTGAGATGTTTGGTTGGAGAGAAGGTAGGAATTTGGGATTTTATTCTTTCACAAGCAGAGTTTGCATACAATAATTTAGTGAATAGGAGTACTGAAAGAAAACCTTTTGAGATTGTTACCGGAGTAAATCCTAGAGGAGCAACAAAATTGAGAGATATCAGTGCAGAGGAAAAGAGAAGTATAGAAGCAAGAGAATTTGCAGAACATATGAGGGTAGTGCATGATCAGGTGAAGAAGCATTTGGAGGATATGAATAGCAAATATAAGGTGTAGGCAGATGTGAAGAGAAGACATAAGGAATTTACAGTTGGAGATGAAGTGATGGTGTATTTGAGAAAAGAAAGATTTCTAGTTGGAACATATAACAAGTTGAATATGAAGAAGTTTGGAACTTGTAGGATACTCAAAAAATTTGATTGAGGAAATGCATATGAAGTGGAATTACCAGAGACATTGGGTATATCACCTATTTTCAATATTGTAGACCTATACCATTATCATGAAGCAGAGTTCAATGACAGTATGACAGAGGACTTGAAGAAGCAGTTACCACATCAATCATTGGAGCAGATTGAAGACATTTTGGACATCAGAGTTGGACGTAATACTAGAGGAAGAAAATACAAAGAATACCTTGTGAAGTGGAAATGCAGACCGAAAGAAGATTCATCATAGATTTCTTAGGATGAGGTGGACCGTCTTGGTTCTCCCCTAGCTCCAACAAAGTGAGGGACTCACTTTTTTAATAACCCTAGATGTCTGATGTAGGAGCTATTGATAACTGAGAGGGGGGGGTGAATCAGTTATGCTAATTATTTCTTCTTTTGAACTTTCTTATTAATCAAAGCATCATTGAATCAAACAAACAAACATTACCATGAAATGAGAAACACATGACATAGTATTTTTGACGTGGAAACCCGGTTAAGGGAGAAAACCATGGGGTGATTAACCCAAAGATTATTCTCTATTAGAAGAATAAGGAATTACAAAAATGGCACTTGCCAATTAGGGCTCACTGCCCGAGCACACTGCTCACAAAGAGGCACACTGCCTACAAGAGACACACTGTCTACAAAAGAATGTTATACAATACTTGAACTGATTGGAAGCATCTACATATGCTGGAGTTTAGTTCCGATTAGGCTCAGTACACTGATCTGCTGCACTTCATCTTTCCTCTGTTCTTTAATCTGCTTTCCTTTCACATACCGGATCTTTCTTACTACTTTTGCTCTGCTCTGCACTTATTCGCATACACCATCATACTACTACACATCTCACAACAAAATCCATCCTCTATATATATCCGCACTAGTGATTTTATTATCTTTCTAGTCGGCACCCGAAATAGTTTATCTTCTCACAAACTTTGATCTGTTGGCTGAATCCTTGCATATCAAGTAATGCGGATCAAGCATATACTGGTAGATATCATTAATCATGTCGGCCAAACATGATTCATGCCTTCACAACCTTTACCATCAACAGTAACACATCTGGAAAATAGTCTGATGCTCTGTCAGTCAGTTCTTCCTCTATTCTCACTGTCTCTCAGGAATCCGGTATTCAACTATTCATATCTTTTTCTTTGTCCATCACCGGAGGCTAAATCCTTGGAATATACTACTCAAGGTAGTCCTCTTGACTTCCCCAAATCTGTACTACACCAAGACACTTCCTCTGAGAGGTCCAGACCAATCTGTCAGACCTTGCCACATGCTTTGTTCTTGTTCACCGGACCACAACAATCTTCATTCTGACTTCCGGTAGAGGCACACCATGACTTGCAAATATGTGGGATGACCTTTGTTACCATCAATGACAACAACCATGAATCCGTATAGTGTCTCTTGCCAACAATCTCCCCCTTTGGCATTGATGGCAACACTTAGTGAAAAAATGACTAAGTGTTTACACTATGCTCCCCCTTGGCTGATGCTCTAACTTTATATACAATTTTTGGAACTCCCCCTTAGTTGGATTCCTCATTTTTCACTGTTCCTCACTCCCCCTTTGACATCAATGGCAAGGGGTAGGGTCCGTACACCAAAATTTTCAAAAATTTACTATACTTAGCCATATGTTACATACTCACATAAACTGAAGAATGTCTGCAAAGGATGTCTTCAATTGGATCAGTTCTGTAGCCCAACTTTGCTTCATTCTATCCAAAATTGAAATGTGACCACTCAACAAAAATGCAAAAGCTTCTACCCTCTTGAGATCTGTCGGATCATTTGTTTGGGTGGTAGTCTGAGCATCACTGATGGTCTCATGCATAGTTTCTAACTTAGGGATTATAATCCTTCTAAGTTCTCCCATCCGGTTAGTTATATTCTTCCTTTCCTTCTCAAAGTTCTTTATTGCATTTGTGATTGCAATAGTTTGACATTCTTGATTTACTATGGAGGAAGAGAGAGGATCAAAACTTTGAGACAGACTTTGTAGTTTGTCCTGTTCCTCTTTTATTTTCTTGTCAATGTCTGCTGTTGCCTTTGACCAGGAGATGCAAAATTTGTAGATGTCACCGCCATCCTTAAGAGCATTTTCTAAGCTCTTTGTTCCAATACTCATATTTCTCCTATCATTAGAAATTAATCCTAGTACTTCTAAAAATCTCTTATCCAAAAATTCCTTCCGGACCTTTTCTTCAGCTGATTTTTCTTAGAGAATCAAAATGTGTATCAACACTGCTGACTAAGGTTTTGAGATTACCAGAAGAGGAGGCTGTCGGATCTATTTGGACTGATGGCATGATCTTTTCAAGCACTCCGGAAGTAGCCTCTATCAACTCACAGTCTTCCATATGAGACTTTAGGAGTTTTTCATTTGCCTTAGCATTTGCAAATGTAGCTATCTTCATTGTCTGTACCGGAGAAAGGGAGTCAAAGTTGAATGGACCTTTTAGAAGCTCCGGTTCATCAATCTCTATTGTTTCCTAGCTCAGAAACTTTTGAACAGTTTGTGCAGTGTCTCTTGCCGGAGACAGATGTTTCTTCTCTTCTGCAGTTTTGTCCTTTGGAGTCTTTACATTCTTCCCACTTTCAGTTGTGGTTTTCTCTGTTGGAATCTTCTCTTTCTCTGCATCCTTGGTGCTGTCAACCTCTTTTTCTTTTACTGCTACTTCTTTCTCCTGTAATTTCTCTTCTTCTTGGGATCCAGAGACTATAGGAGAAGCCGGAGAAGAGATGTTAGTCTGTTCAAGGGGCACTTCTTCCGGAGCAGATGATTCCAAGTCCATAGCTATTTCTGCACCTAAGTCCTCTACAACAGGAAGATTAAACCTTTTGAAGGCCTTCCAGAGGATCTCTTCTATCTCTATGGCCACCTTGTCAGTCTCTCCAAGCATGAGTTGATTCATTCTTGCTTTACTCCTGAACTCATCTTTGCAGTCCTTGAATATTATGTTCATTGTCTTGGGATCAATTTGAGGATATAGCTGAATAGCTATCTACTCCTGAATCTCAAGATCTTTTGCCTGAGCATTATTCTTTCTTATTTCTAATTCCTTTACGAGGCTTTTAGGAATTAGAGATATGATCTCAATGAAAGCCTTATTGTATATGTTCAGATACTTGACTGTGGCTTCCTGCAGAATCTTTTGGTCAGCCTCATTGTAGTCATGATAGAATTCAGTCATTGGTTGAAGGTTTCCATCCACCGTGACTGACTTGATTACACTCTCTAGAGACAGGGTGGGCTTTTCAACAACTACCTCTGCCATTTCTTCCTTGTCTTGGTCTGTGGAGGGTTTACCGGATCCTTTCTTCTTCTGCTTCTTTATTTCTTTTACTCCCTCATCTGACTCAGTTTCCTCTTCATCCTTTTGGCTTTCATAAGCCCTTGTGGCTTTTGTCTTAGATCTTTTACCGGATGCCTGGACTTCCAGTTTTGAGCTTTTGGTTCTGACAGGTGTAGATCCTTTTGATGATCTGGTCCGGGTTGAGGTTTCCACTGGAGCACTTTTCTTGCTTTTCTTTTCTGCCTCTTTCTTTTCTTCCTCAGCCTTTCTTCTCTTTTCCTGGTTGGCATCAAGTGCCTCCTTTGGGATGCCTAGGCCTTGAGCAATATGCTCTACTTCTTTTCTTACCTTCCTCTTTATCTCAGGTTTCCTGAGTTCTACATGGATCTTCACACTCAGCTCCTCAAAGGTTCCAAACCTTTCTGCCTTTGGATCTTTGGGCTGACTTAGCATGTGTTGAACATGTAGCTCCACTATCTGTTCATCCACTTCATACCCCATGGGCATGATCCACACAGTTCTTGATTCTACTGCCTCCATTAGACACTGATCTGTTTCTACCATGAAGCATACTATGTCTTTGTACTTTTCAATAAGGGATTTGGGTATTCTTTCTCTTGCATGCATCATACTTTGGAAGTTCTTGAAATATCCCCATAGAGCTGTTTTTCTTGCTTTAGCATCCCCAAGTCTATGCAAATAATCTCTGATTTGGATGGCAACCGGTCTGTCATTCTGCCATATCCATCCACTGGATCTGGGAAGCTCATTCATGTAATAAAAGAAGAGACAAAGGATCAAATTGCCATACTTGAAGGAGTTTTTCTTGTCCTTCTTGATCTTCTGTAGATTTTCAAAAAGTTGGTTTACAAGAAGCTCACACAAGTCATAGTCTGCATTCTCCTTTAGCATTTGATAGGCCGTGTAAATTGCAATTCCCAGTACTGAATTTTCCCTACTGGAGTGATAGATCTTGTAACCTATTATCATAGATGCAAATTTGACATTCGGTTCAGTGATGTCTTCAACTGTCATAGCTCTCTTGTCAAACTTAGATCTGGTTGCATCACTAACTGTCTGATTTTTGACAGACTTGAGAATAGGTAATCCACCAGATGAGTGCAGACCGGTTACTGCCCTAATTACATCTTTGGTGATCTTGAAGGTCTTGTTCAACCATAGAAAGTTGTCATGCACTCTGCTTAGTACATACCGGACCCATTCATCTTCTTCAAAACAGGGGAAATGGATGCACTGTGCAAAGTTCTTATCCCGGATGGCTTTGTACTGTGGTTTAATCTCAAAGGAGTCATCTATCAACTATTTGTGATAGATATCCATCAATTTTGAATCCCCAAAGTCTTCAAAATTTGC
The DNA here is from genome assembly GCA_027924645.1 of Cunninghamia lanceolata. NCBI lineage: Eukaryota > Viridiplantae > Streptophyta > Pinopsida > Cupressales > Cupressaceae > Cunninghamia > Cunninghamia lanceolata. The sequence continues at coordinate 8,368,737 of BSBN01000870.1, forward strand.
ATGAATGTAAACCCTAATGTCCTCCATATGCAATACACCATGCAGAACACTAGAGAAGGCTCCTAGTGGATCTACCTCCAAAGATTTGTATGGATGTTTCTTGAATGTGGGATGAGGTCTATCAGAGATCTTAACTATATTCGGAGAAACCATTTTTCAAAGATTTGCAGTGAGATATAGAAAACGGAAAATACCTTGTGCGCCTTCGATTATACGGAGTGGTTGGATTGATTTCTGTATGTAGTAACTCCTGCAAGTGATCTTCGGTGAAATTGATGAATTTTGTTGCAGAGCTCCGCTTTTCGCTTCTTCTTGGGTGTGGAATGATCAAGTGATTATTGAGAAATCCCTTATATTGTTTTGCAAACCCTAATATCTGTTTGCAATAAATGCTCAACCTGCATTATTCTGGTTTGCCTTATCCGGATAGCTTGGAGTACTGGATCAGTCCTGATCTATGAACATCATGCAGATCTTCCAATCATGAACAAATCAAGATGACACATTACAAGAATATCCCAAACACTCTATCCAATCCGCAGAATAAGACAATGCACTTCCGGACTTCTCTAGACCTTTTGTAATCTTTTGTCATTCCAGAGCATCTCCCGGAACAGGTCTTACTTGATTGATCACAACTTCTTCATCTCTTCATGCGGACCTCTGAAATCTTATCTAGATCATCTCAAGACTTATATCTACAAACCCTTTGCTCCGCATCTTGTGCCACATCAGGCATCACTTGATTGGCTGGGGGAACAGGATTTTCTTTGAGTCTCCCCCTGAGCCAAAGCTCACCTTTTAATTTCTGGAAGGAATGTCAGCACCAGAGTCTGGTGTGGATCCAACCTCTACATTCTCTAAACTTTTCTTCACCTAGATCTTGTTCATCTGATTCCTAACTTCATCCGCATTCATCTTTTGTTTATCCTTGTCTTGATTATGATTATACACCGGACCTCTTCTGTCCTGATTCTTACTTCTGCAGATTTTTGCATTATGACCGAACCTGTTACAGATTTGGCAAATAATATTTCCTTGCATATTTGTCTGATAACCTCTTGATCTGCATTGATTAGCCATATGACCTACTCTATTGCATGCAAAGCATCTACCATTGAATGATTTGTTTATTTGCATATTTCTGCATTCATGAGACTTGTGTCCATACCTTTTGCAGTTAAAGCACTGTCCGGAGAAGGATGAATTAGTCTGATTCATTCTCTTCCTACACTGATTATCTTTGTGACCAAAGTGATTGCAGCTGTGGCAGTATCCATTGAAGGATGGATATCTTTGAGCATTGGGCTGTCTTACCAGAGGTCTTCTAGGCCTATTCCTTGGATTTTCTGATCCAAAATTCTTTTGACCAGATCCGGAGCTTTCTCCTTTCTCATATCCCAAACCATACTTGTCATCTGTCCTCTTTTGACTTCCAAGAAGTACTTCAAGTTGGGCAGAGCTTATCTTGAATTTTTCTTTATATTCATTTGCTGTTTGAAGATCTCTTTTGGGAGAGACAATTTGATCCTCAAGTTTTTCTTCATTATCTTTGGCATCTTCAAGATCAGATTCAAGATGTCTAATAATCCTGTCCATATGGTGGCATTCTTCTGATTTCTCTTTAAGAGATTGTCTTAGATTGTCTTTAGCTTTTCTTTTTTCTTCAATCTCTTGAGTAAACTTTATAGTTCCTAATTCCATTTCATGTCTTAACATAATGACTTCTTTTGATAACTTTTCACCTAACTTGGTTTCCTCAGTCAATTCTTCATTTGTATTTCTTTCTTCACTTTGTCTTGCCAATTGTTGGAGCAGTTCCTTTCTCTTTTTCATAGAGAGACTTAATTTGTCCTTTAGTTCTCTCATGAATTCATCAGCCTGTTTGAGTCTTTCCTTTAATTCATTGACTTCCGAGTTTGACTATTCAAGATCCTCAAGTGCAGTCTTGAGTTGCTCCCTTAAACCATATGCATCCATTTGAACTCCCAGATCTTCCTCAAGCTGTTAGGCTCTATTAGGAGGAACTTAGCTCTGATACCAACTGTTGATAACTAAGAGGGGGCGTGAATCAGTTATGCTAATTATTTCTTCTTTTGAACTTTCTTATTAATCAAAGCATCATTGAATCAAACAAACAAACATTACCATGAAATGAGAAACACATGACATAGTATTTTTGACGTGGAAACCTAGTTAAGGAAGAAAACCACGGGGTGATTAACCCAAAGATTATTCTCTATTAGAAGAATAAGGAATTACAAAAATGGCACTTGCCAATTAGGGCTCACTGCCCGAGCACACTGCTCACAAAGAGGCACACTACCTACAAGAGACACACTGTCTACAAAAGAATGTTATACAATACTTGAACTGATTGGAAGCATCTACATATGCTAGAGTTTAGTTCCGGTTAGGCTCAGTACACTGATCTGCTGCACTTCATCTTTCCTCTGTTCTTTAATCTGCTTTCCTTTCACATACCGGATCTTTCTTACTACTTCTGCTCTGCTCTGCACTTATTCGCATACACCATCATACTACTACACATCTCACAACAAAATCCATCCTCTATATATATCCGCACTAGTGATTTTATTATCTTTCTAGTCAGCGCCCGGAATAGTTTATCTTCTCACAAACTTTGATCTGTCGGCTGAATCCTTGCATATCAAGTAATGTAGATCAAGCATATACTTGTAGATATCATTAATCATGTCAGCCAAACATGATTCATGCCTTCACAACCTTTACCATCAATAGTAACACATCCGGAAAATAGTCTGATGCTCTGTCAGTCAGTTCTTCCTCTGTTCTCACTGTCTCTCAGGAATCTGGTACTCAACTATTCATATCTTTTTCTTTGTCCATCACTGGAGGCTAAATCCTTGGAATATACTACTTAAGGTAGTCCTCTTGACTTCCCCAAATCCGCACTGCACCAAGACACTTCCTCTGAGAGGTCCGGACCAATCTGTCGGACCTTGCCACATGCTCTGTTCTTGTTCACCGGACCACAACAGTCTTCATTCTGACTTCCGGTAGAGGCACACCATGACTTGCGGATATGTGGGATGACCTTTGTTGCCATCAATGACAACAACCATGAATCCGTATAGTGTCTCTTGCCAACAGGAGCATGCCTAGTTCAAGAGAAATCTTGCATCAACCAAAAACATTTGCATTTGAGTTTGTTTGCAGTTCAGTTTGTTTCTTTCATTTTCTAGTTTAGTTCAGGCAGTTCAGTCAGTTTCATTTTTAGTATTTTGTTCCACATTCTACCGTAGTTACATTTCACATCTTGTGGAGATTGACTTAGCATCTAGATTCTTTCATATATAACATATTTGAATATCAGAGAATTTGGATCAGTTACTGGAAAGTTATCACTATCAGAAGATTGATTGTTTTCTCATAACAGAGCATCCTGATAGTCTCAGATAACCACCTAAAGGAGAAGACTTGTGGAGCATTTCTTGACTTATGGAGCCTAATGACACATCATTCAATAATCTTTGGTTCATGGCCAACCCTCTGAGATCCACACTTCATTCCATTCATTTGCGGAGGTGTTCTATGCATTTAGGTCTAACCTACCCATGTACACATGTTATAGCTCTTCATTGGAGTTTGTGATCTTCCTTGGCTAATGCAGAGGAATCTTTTGTACTGGAGATGATATATATTGATGTAATAGATCCCTATGAAGGCAGTTAGCGATTGATTCATAATCCTTAGTTTAGATTTTGGAGGAAGGGACTTCAAAGCTATATCTTGTGCCTATTTTGATATTTTGTAATCAGGCCCGTGAGTGCTAATTGTAAGCCCACATGATGCTGGCTAGATCATACTTGAATTCTATGATATACTGAATGACTAAATTTGCATTTGTTCTATATCTTTGATTTGTTTTCATTGTGTTTACTCTTGTTGCACAGTCTAGATAATTCATTCTGTGAACCCTCCTACCATGACTGCACCACTTCTCTTTGACATTGGTCCTTTACCTGATACAAGTGTCCCTGAGGTGACCATTCATTCTAGTGACCTCACTGGGATTGGTAGAGTGCTCGAGGATGCACAGGTACTTGAATAATTTTTATATTTTGCGTTCTAAAAATTCACATGTATATATTAAATAAAATTTACTTTAAAGTAGTTCTCCCTATTCATTGAAATCTTGTATTTGAAAATTTCTAGCAATATGTGGATTTGTCACACTTTGGCAATTTGGAGCATCTGGAGGATCCTGTGCATGGTAGATTTGAGGTACATAATATATTTAATATATATAAATTACTTGATAAATTCAGACATGTATGTTGAAAGCACAAAACTTTAAGATGACTTTACACATATATACACACACACATGTACATTAAATTAAAAATTATGTGTAACTTTTTTGTGTAGGGAGGTGGATTAGGATAGGGATGGAGACATGGATTAGGATAGGGATTGAGAGAGACATCGGGACATGGATCCACATAGGGATCGGGAGAGAGATATATCCATAGTCATATTAGACATCCTCCTCTTTGACTTGCTTTACATGCAGACACATGATTTGTTATACATTTTATATTACATGGTTTGTCACATTATGGTTCTTAGATCATGATCTTCACACATGTTACATACATTTTACATTATGGTTCATCTTATTATGTTTTACAATAGACATATACATTTTACATTATGGTTTCATACTATATATACATACATTTTACATTATAGTTTCATATTACAGTTCTTAAATTGTGATTTGTCACATTATGGCTTGAATATATGATTTCTTTAATGATCTATCTAATTAAAATCTAACATTTTGGTCTCATTTTTGGATACAATAATATATAGAAATTCTTGAAGCTAATTAGGGTTTTGAGTTGGGAAATTTTGTATTTTGAAAATTGAAGAAATTTAGAAGCTTCCATTAATAGTGAATGTAATTTATGTGTGTCATTATTTGAATTAATTTTGTTTATTGTCTTATGAAGGATGGAAAATGTTTAGATAAATCATGATAATAAAATGAATATAGCTAATTTTATTAAGAAGTTGAAACAAAACTAGAAGCTATATGATATGTTAAAATCATTTGAATGCTATGAGTAGATATTATCAATAATATGGTGTTGTGTAGTTTACATTATGTTTAGGAGTTATATTGTTATTTTACATGTTTTTTGCATTTGATGTATGGTGTCAATGTTTATGAATAGAAGTATTACTTTTTCGAAATGTTATAATTTTATGACCTAGCAAACAAATGTCTTAGAATGTTTAAACTCACTATACTTTGTGTTAGTTCAAATTTGCACCTGTAGAAGTGAATTGGAAAGCATACCTAAACCTATCTCTTCAAGAATGAACTAGCATAAACTAACTGTTTGAATTTTCTTACCTTGGACTTTTGATAGTTGAATCTCAATAAGGATTGGTAGTATATAAAAACAACTTTAAAGGATCTATTGAATTACAAGCCATGTTCTCCTAATCAAACCTCTAAGATTTAACAAATTTAATATCTTCAAATGGAGCAATGATCAAAGACATCAAGCAAACAAGTAATGTGCGTAAGATGATGTATGTTGATGTAATGCTTTGATAATGCTAATATGAAGCTTTGAATTTAAATACCCTCTTGATGAATCCTAAAATTTCTAGCGTTCTTCCATTATTTCAAATAAAAAAATGAGTGTATTTAAATATAATAAAATAACACACAAATGAATGCAAATGTGTATTAGGTGCTGACAACAACTAATGAAAAGGTTAACATAACTTAGATTTGAATTTTAAATTTTAAAAGGTTGAAATTCAGATATATGACTACATAAATGTCTTAGGTTAAGTGTGCACCCACAAATCTAATCTAAGATAAAAAAGAAAATTAAGAAGAATCTCTAAAAATAAATAATGATGGGATCCAGATAAAAGAATATCATAAAATAAATTTATACAAGAACATATTCAATTTGGAGCTATTTTATTTACTTAAAAATTATTTTATTTAACTTTAGAACTATTTTATTTACTACATACATGTACACATAAATTTTATTGTATAATATATACAATATATCTAATAATTGACATATATATTCCTATTAAGTACAAAGTATATTATTTTGCAAAATTTCAATTATAATTTTTAGTCACTCTCTATTTAAAAATAGTACTAATAAATATCAAACAAATTGCATTCATGTATTAATTTGTGATGAACAATACGATTTTCTAATCATAAACCCAAATAAAAATAAATAAGACCTCAAGATAAGGAGTGCATAAGAATTAGAGGAGAGGTGTTTGAAAGAAGGAATGCAACATCAAACACTCCATGATGTTCCAAAAAAATATAAATCAAATTACTAACCAATTAAAAGGGGAAAAATGCAATTTGGATTCAATTCTAAAAGATAAATTATAGAAACAAACTGTATGACATGTCAAAACTTATAATTTCCATGCAACCATAACTTTTATAAATATTAATATTATATATTTAGGATATCTATATAATGTATTTTTTAAAAACCACATATATGAAATTTAATAAATCAATGAAGAAATATTCTAATCTCTATCAATTATACTTGTTATTCTACCATGAAAGAAAACCATGCACATGCTAAAAAAAATTGATTTACATAAAAGATTTGATAACAATAAATTATAAAGGCTTAAACATTAATTACAATTACACATTGGCTTAGAAACATATGTTTGAAAATATAGTGATGTTGAAAATATATTAATATTTTGTGATGTTGAAGGAGAAGGGTTGGGTCATTGATATTTAAAATATATTTTAATACTAAAATATAATTTATCATATATATATATATATATATATATATATATATATATATATATATATATATATATTAAAAGATGATATAATTAAAAGTTTTTATTTAATTTATGTATTTTTAAGTTTATTGTGAGATAGTTTTTATAAAAAATGATTTAATTTAATGATATATTTAAGTAATAGTAAAATGTTTATAATCATATTAATTTCTATTTAGTTTTAGGTTTATTTTAATGTACTTGTTTAATAATATTACATATCAACAAATGGTAGAATGTTGTGTGAAGTTGGGCTCATTTTCTATTTTCACCTATCCTTATTTACACACATTCTTACACATTTGATCTTATTTCATATATTTCTTCACATATTGCCACATAGTTGACATTTATTTCACACTCCATGTCTAAACGTTCATTATCCACCATCACAATAGCTTTTTGTTGTCCTAGGTCAATCCATAGTGTGAGATTAATCCCACACAATGCAAAACTAACCCATGTACTTCAAATTTTCATATTCAAATTTTGTTGACTCACACCCACTTCTTTCCTACTATGAGTTGGCTTGGTGCATGTTTCACATGATTTATTGCTATGTAGTGATATATAAAGGTGTTTATTGTGCATTCATTTATCACTCAATCACATTCAAGTTTGATATGATTATAATTTACATATAATTCTAGCAGTCTTTCAAATTGGAGCACTAGAAGGAATTTGAGATCACATCATCATTATGTCTACGGTTTACATAAATAAAGATTGTTTTCTTGAATCATTTACATGCTTGTAAAACTATTCTTTCTAGGGGTTGAATTAAGAGAACTTAACCCTATAAAATTCATAGCCTTAGCAAGGTATTTTTAAATAGCACTAGTGCCTAATGATCAACAAAAGGAAGATAATTTAATGAATTTAAAAGGAGTACATACACAATACTAGATTAGATATGTATATCTTAAGATAGATATGTGCCCATGGAAATGCCATGTAGTTCCATGGGATCGATTCAATAGAGAAATGTAAAATTACTATGATTTTTCAAAGTAAAGCATAAATAGAATATACTTTTCCAATCCTGAGACATTTAGAATCTAGTGTTTCATCAATTCCATTCTTCCACATGAGTTCTAGGGCTAAGTGTCTTAATGTTCTATACATTTAATTTTGTAATTAGCATTTAGTTGTTTAATTTATCATTTCCATAGCTAAGTATTGCTTGAACATTTAGGTTGATTTATGTTGAGTGGTGTGCATTTATATAATTAGTGGGATCCAATAAACAAATCTACTAACTTACGATGTTGTACCTAGTAAATAGCTAGTTCTAATCAAACTTAATTAGATAATAAAATTAAAACTTACAATTTTTGTTGGATCTAATAACATTTGATGAAATAATTTAAGCATGATTTCTTTATTAAAAACAAAATTACTAGATCACCACATTTGATTTAGCTTTGAATGGGCTACTAGATCACCACATTGGATGAAATTATTTGAATTCAACATAAAATAAAATGATTTTCAAATTTAGGTCCAAATGTTATGTATGTATGTTATGTAAGGTATGTATGTAGTACTGCCAGAATGTGCCATGCAAACACATACTCCCTAACAAAGGATGGAGTTTGTCATAAGTTGAAGTCATAAGGTATATCGGTGGTTGTTGAAGGTACATACTATCAACCTATTTTGGCACTTCCAGATTTCAATAAGGTATTTCAATAAGTTGTAGTACAATGAGCTACACAACTTCTATCATGAGCCGTATCATCACTGATATAAAAATGAACCTCTTTGGTGATAATTTGATCATCTTTGCTACTTTGTATACCATCTACTTGAAACTCAGCATGTCTATAGCAAACTTGCACAAAGATTACAACTTGCTCTGAATGATAATATTGACTTTGAATCTTAGTTTGAGGACTAAATGTATAGTTCTCAGAGAAATCTACAATAGAGAGAATACAACTTGGTGGAAAGCAATTATTTGAGTCATGAAATTGCTTAGCTTGCCATCTAGCACCATGACAATGTTCAATATGTGGATATATGATATTGCAAAATTTATTCATAAACTCATTATAAGACAATTCACTCTCTTTGAGAACAATTTTCTGCTCTCAACTCCTGATTTTATTGAGTACTTCTCATATTCAAATCTCTTCCACATAACTTGCATTGAATGATCAATATTGCCAACCTGTACAAGATTCTTTAAATTTCCACAATCATTACATATATTTTTTATACATTGCACTTTGAATTCATCTGAATCTTTTGATTTTTCACATAGAAGAGACTTCACAAATTGTGTTACACTTCCACGGATGACTATACTTAGATTAATTACTGCCATAGCTTTTTTATATGGCTGTAGGTGTAGATAAAATTTGACATGATTTCAACAACAGGTCTCACGTACCTTATTTATATGTACAAAACTTGGTCGTAGTCTCTCAAACATCCTTTGGCAAATCTTCACATCTAAAAATTCTTGCTTGAATGCTTCAAAAAGTTCACTTTGTGTTGTATCTATAAAATGTTTTGGATGTGAAATTTTTGTACCATCTTCACCTTTTATTTGTATAGAGTCCCTTCTATTGGAAGAAACACGAGAGTGGCTAGTCCAATATTCTATCACTTGTTCCTTTACATCTTCTAAGATTCTATCTTTTTCAGGGAACCCTGCAAATATTTAACCAATTATTCTCAATATTTCCATCCAATCTATTTATCTTTGCAATATATCTTTGAATAGTTCTCCTAGAAACATTCAGTAATTGGGAAATTGCTTGAACTTGTCTTCTATGTGATAATTTCATACTATAAATTATAGTCATCAATGCTCTACGTGCAACACTTAAATCAATAGCTCGACTCTTGCTTTCGATAGAATTCAATGCTTCTTGTAGGTTTTCAACTATTATTTTCTTTAATGAACCTGATGACCTTTTCTTATTATCAACCCCTAACAACTCCAAAACAGAGGTCATCTCTTTCCTCGTAAATAACTTTGAAAATAATTGTGCTCTTCCAATTAAATAGACTTATTTTCAAAAAAGTCCTCCCATATTTTTTAGAGTATAATTTTACTGTTCTTTTAGATAACATATCTTCAGATGAAATATTATTGAAAAGAGAATCCTCATCCATCTCCACCAAATTTTTCATAACAAGGAAAAAATTTCTATCACCAACTTCAGTTTGTTCTAGTACCTATACTCCTTGGTCATCAAAAATTTCCATGGGTTGTTCTTGAGTAGATGTTCCTTCATCAACATTTGTAGTATCTCTTTTTTTATCATACAATCTTTTTCTTGTCTTTTTATTGCCCATCACAAATTGCTCAAATTTGAATTTACCTGCATACAAAAATAACAGATACAAATAATTTAACCTCTATTTTTGAAGATATAGGTCTACAATCAATAAATCAATGATTTAATCAATTACACGTTTTAGATCATGGTACCTTAGAATACAACACTGCCCCTGTTGAAATCAGTGTTTCTTTTTTCTCCAAATTTCTATAATTTAATAATTAAAAAAGCCAAAAAAAGTGAAAAAAGCCCAAAAAAACCAAAAAAGGCATTAAAAAAACACTGAATATGTTTAAGATCATGGTGTTTTTGAATATGACTCTGCCCTATCAAAATCAGTCTTTTTTTCTCTAAATTTATTGTAATTCAATAATTAAAAAAATAAAAAAAGCCACATTAAAAAAAAAACACTCAAATAGTTTCGACCGCATGGGATTCGGCTGAATGGGATCTAGTTGAATCCCATTTGGCCGAATCTATCTAGGTGGCATCCTACTTGGCAGCTAAGTCACCATTTTTTCAAATTTTCTAAAACTTCCAACTTCTGCTAAATTTTTCTGCAATCAAAATTATTTAAAAAGAAAAGAAAAATACCCTTTTGTAGAGCTCGCAGTGCTGAATCCAGAAATATAAATATTTTTATATTTTGAGTAATTTTAGGATATAAATATTTTAAAATAATGCAAGTAGGTTGTTCAAGTTCAAAAGAGGTTGATTTGAAATTAAAAAAAAATAGTAAAACATAATAAAAATTTGGAAAATATATGATGCCCTAGAGGAGAGAATCCTCTTCAAAAGGGTATAAGTTGTTTTTTGAAAATGAAAAAAAATTAAACAATAGTTGACGTCAACTGAAAACTATCAAATTCAAGTAAGTTTGACTTTAAAACATTATTACAAGAAAAATATAGATAAAAAATTCAAATTTTTTTCCATGCCCTAGATATTGAAGTCACCTATTTGGGAAAAAAAATTAGGAGAAAATGCAATTTTTTTCTATTTGTTTCTTGACGTCAACTAAACATCACTTTTTCTTCAAATTTTCAGGATTACAAAACCTACTCTTAAATTGATAAAAAAAAATATATCAAAACAATTTTTAAAAAATCTAAAAAATTACTAGAATAAACTTCAACAAGAGAGCTACATTTTCTGAGTTTACATCATTTTGAAATTCAAAACATAAAGACCACTTTTATGTGGTCGAAGTTGAGAATTCTTTTTATGTTGGTCAATTCCTTTATAAAGTGTGACACAGGTTTGTACTTTTGCCCAAACATCAGGTTAGAAGAAGGAACGTGGGGATATAATGAGGTATTGATGGTGTTGTAGAAGTAGAGGATAAGTTAAAAGATAATGTCATAGAGATAGTAGGTGGGGATGTAGTGGTATTCAAGAGCACATGAATATATCACTTGGGATGTGGACAGGATGATAAGTAGGTGGAGTTGGCATAGAGAGGTGGCATATCAAGCTAGAGGAGAGCTTGTATGGTGGTGGGAAGCACACTGTTGTTGGGATAAGGTGCCATTAACCTTGTAAATCTCAATATTGTATTTATTCTATTTATTATATGTAATTTGTAATTATCCATGAGATGTACTAGTTTCATTGGCAGGGATAATTTCAGAGTAACCAGAGGTAATTATGGAGTGACTTTTACTATTGGCAAATGTAAAACCTCAAAGTAAATGACGGTATGCATGCTCCCTTGAGGAATATAGTATTTTTGGCATGTATGACAACTGTCATAATGTTTGGTAAGTGAATCTATGATAGCTGCAAGCTATCATAAGATTCTGTGATTCTATGATGCATATGATGGATATGTTAGTTGTATTATTTCTATATTTAGCACAAGGTTTCTATCTTGGAAAGATACTCTTTTGTGGAATATGTGATGGTTATGACACATCATAAGATGCTGTAAGAGGCCAGATTTAGTCTTGGGCACCCAACCTTTGCATGGCTATTTTTGGACAAGTGTAAGATGCTTATAAGATGGTAATTAATGTTTACCGGTTGGAGAACCTCAAGAGAGAGAAGGTGAATGCCTAGGATGAGTTGGAAAATATTTCTATAAGTATTTTCCATGTATTTGTTGCTGCAATATAGATTTTAGGTACTTAGGTGCTACTGGAATGCTGTTGGATCGAAGACTTGTGGAGAGAGTTGCGTAGTTGATGTATTGTACAATCTTGTTGAAATTAATACAAACTTGTGCCTCTTTCCTGGTGGAGATTTTAACCCACAAGGGTTTTCTCCACGTAAACACTGTGTCAATGTGTTGATTTCTTCATGTTTGACATCTTTTCTATAGTGGGTTTTATGTTTTGTTACAATCTCCATTGTTTAAGCACACTTAAAGATTACTGAAATTTATATTGAATCAGATTTCCTTTGAAGTAGTGTTACTTTCATTTCTAACATTTGGTATCAGAGCCTGGCCATCTTTAACTCTTAGGTGGTAGTGTAGAAGCTATAGCTATAGTGGGAGATTTGGTTGTGTTTATTTTTGTAGATCTTGTGTTGTTATTATGGCTGCATCTACCATTGCATCAACATCTCAATTGGACATTAAGAAGTTCAACGGAATGGGGTATGAGTTACGGAAGTTGAAAATGGAAGATTTGTTGGAAGAAAGAAATGAGTGGTTTTCTATTCAAAAAGAGAAGTAACCTGACGATGTCTCTCAAGATGAGTGAGATAGACTGGATAAGAAGGCATGGGGAACCATCCAGTTGTGTCTTTCAGACTCTGTCATGTTGAATGTCGCAAAGGAGAAGATTGTACACAAGTTATGGAATCAGTTGGGTGAGATCTATCAAGACAAGAGTATGGTAAATAAACTTTATTTAAAAAAAAATTTATTTTCCATGAAAATGTGAGAAGGTCAATTAGTTACAGAGCATTTAAATTCTTTTAATTTGTTATTGAGTCAACTTGATTGTGTAGATGTTGAGGTTAGTGAGGAAGATAAATGTATCTTACTTCTTTGTTCTTTACCTGAGTCTTGGGAGAATGTTATCCTTGCTATCACTGCTAACCTCGTGGATTCAAAATTGGGTGCTCTTATTTCAGTGCTACTGTCATCAAAATTGAGGAAGAAGAGTTCAGATAGTTCGGGGGATGCTCTCAGTGTCAGAGGAAGGTCTAAGGAAAGGGGACCTAAAGGAGATCAAAAAGGGGCTAAGGACAAGTCCAAGGGCTGGTCTAGGACTCCTAGTAAAAAGAACAGAGTTAAGTGTTGGAACTGCGGTAAAAGGGGAAATGTGAAGGAGTGCAGAAACCCAAAGAGATAGTGGGAGAGTGCTTCGGATAAGTCCTCGAATGCAGGTGAAAATGTTTTACTTTTTGCATGTAATGTTGTATCTAATGATCAATGGTTAGTTGACTCAGGATGCTCATTTCATATGACCCCACATAAGGGATGGTTCTCCACATATGAAGAATATGATGGAGGTAATATCTACATTTGTGACAACTCTTTATATCCAATTGTCTAGAAGGGAAAGGTATTGTTGTGTTTCAGTGATGGGAGGATTAAAACCATCCTAGGTGTTTTTCATGTTTCTGGATTAGCTAGAAATATAATTTTAGTTTTGAAGTTGAATGATTTGGGAATGCATGTGACATTTGACAAGCATGGTTGTAGATTGGTGAGAGGGAACTTGGTGGTAGCAAAAGGGATGCATTTGGGAACTTGTTTAAGCTTGAAGCCACTATAGTTTGTAATGCCTCTTATGTTTCTAAGGTTTCTGAGAACACTTGTATGTTGTAGCACCGTAGATTGGTACACACAAGCAATAATGTATTAAAAACTATTAAGAATAAAGAATTGTTCGACGGTTTCTCTTATTCTGATGAGCACTTTGATTTCTGTGAGCATTGTGTGCTTGGTAAACAAATTAGAAAATCATTTTCTTCAGGAAGTAATAGAGTAAAAGAGAAGTTATAAATTATTCATACAGATGTGTTTGGACTTGTGGATAATGAATCTATCATGAAATCTTGTTATTTTGTAACCTTCATTCATGATGTATCTAGATTTACATGGATTTATTTTATGAAGCATAAATCTGAAGTTTTCACTAAGTTTAAGGAATTCAAAGTCTTAGAAGAGAACCAATCAAGTTTAAAGATAAAAATATTAAGATCTGACAATGGAGGGGAATATTGTTCTAAGGATTTTGATGAGTTTTGCAAGCATGCAGGTATAATTAGACAAAAGACAACTCCGCATACACCATAGCAGAATGGTGTTGCAAAAAGGATGAACCAAACAATTATGGAAAGGGCCAGAAGTATGTTCAATGATGCATAGTTGGATAAATGCTTTTGGATAGAGGTTGTGTGTATTGCTTGCTACTTGATAAACAGATCTCCTTGTAAGGCTCTTGATTTGACACCTTATGAAGTGTGGACAGGTGAGAAACCTTCTGTTTCACATTTAAGGGTTTTGGATGTAAGGATTTTTTTCATGTGCCTAAGAGAAAGTGATCTAAGTTGGATCCAAAGGTTAAAAAGTGTACATTAATTGGATATTGTGATAATGTCAAAGGTTATAAGCCTATCTTTTCTATAGATGTTATTTTCTATAGATGTTATTTTTAGGGAACTTGGAGCTATTTCTAAACCTCAGGAGCCAAAAGAAAAATAAGAAAAGGTAAAGAAGGTGCACTTTGATTTAGATAAGCAAGATGCACCTCAGAAAGAATAGAATGATGGATTGGGGGGTGAAGAAGAAGAAGAAGATTCAAGTAGTTCTGATGGAGATGAGTCTGTAGTTATAGAAGAAGTTGTTCCAGATGATCATGTAGAAGAATGAGTAGAGTCTCTTACTCCACCCTTGAGGAGATCTAAAAGACAACAGAATTCAGTTGATAGGTATAGCCCACCAGATTTTTGTTGTGTATATGCTTTATTGAGTACTAATGATAAACCTAGATCCTACAAGGAAGTTATTTCTGTAGATAATAGTGAGTCTTGGCAGTTAGCCATGCAGGAGGAGATGATGACTTTAGACTCTTGTAACACCTGGGATCTTGTTTGTTTGCCCAAAGAAAGAAAGGCCATAGGATGTAAGTGGGTCTTCAAGAAGAAGTTTGGAGTAGATGGGTCATTGGAGAAGCACAAGGCTAGACTGGTAGCCAAGGGCTATTCCCAAAGAGAGGGAGTTGATTTTTGGTGAGATATTCTCTCCTATTGCTAAATTGACTTCTATTAGATTTCTTTTATCCATTTCTACAATTTATGATTGGGAGATTGAACAAATGGATGTTAAGACTGTGTTCTTGCATGGAGATCTTGAAGGAGAAATTTATATGCAACAACCTATAGGGTTTGAGGTAAAAAGAAAAGAACATTGGGTTTGCAAGTTAAAGAGGTCTCTTTATGGTCTAAACTAGTCCCCCAAAATGTGGTATCAAAAGTTTGACTCATTTGTTTTGAAATTGGGTTTTGTTAGAAGTGAGGAGGATCATTGTGTTTACATTCATTGTGTTGATGATTCTATACTAGTTATTGCTTTGTATGTTGATGACATGTTGTTTTTCAGCAATACTAAGGGTATGATTAGTGAGGTTAAAGCCCAACTTTTAGGTGCATTTGAGATAAAGGATCTTGGTGCTGCAAGGTATATTTTGGGAATGGAGATCAGGAGGGATAGAGTTAATAAAAAGCTTTGGTTGTCACAAAGTAAGTATGTGAATACTATTTTGCAGAGGTTTAGTTTGCAGGACTATAACCTAGTTAGAGTTCCTTTACCCATTGGTACTAAGCTTTCATTAGATATGTGTCCAAAGACTGAGGATGATCTTGAGGATATGTCTAATGTGCCATATGCTAGTGTTGTAGGGAGTTTGATGTATGCAATGGTTTGCACTAGACTAGATATTGCCCAAGCAATGGGAGTTTTATGTAGATTTATGTTGAACCCTGGTAGATAGTATTGGAACTATGCGAAGAAGGCGTTTAAATATCTTGTAGGTACTCTTGATCATTGTTTGGTTTATTCTGGTATTGATAGTGCTGATAAATCTTTAGACATACAGGGTTTTGTTGATGCAGATTGGGCAGGTGACTTGGATAGTCAAAGGTCCACTAGTGGCTGTGTTTACTCTGTTTGGAGGTGCAGTGAGTTGGATGAGTAAGAGGAAACCCATAGCTGCTTTGTCAACCACAAAAGAAGAGTATATGGCTGCTACTCATGTCTCTAAAGAGGTAGTTTGGTTGAGGAGATTGTGTATAGGTATTGGTTTTGATTGCAGGACCATTCAGATTGGTTGTGATAGTTAGAGTGCTATCTGTTTGGCCAAGAATCCCATGTATCATGCTCAGATTAAGCATGTTGATGTTCAGTATCACTTTGTTTGAGAGTTGGTTGTAAATTGAGAGATTGAGCTGAAGAAGATAGACAATCAGGAGAATGTTGCAGAATCATTGACCAAGCTTGTGTGCACAGAAAAGTTCATATGGTGCAGAGAGGCCATGGGCCTTATTTCTAGTGCCTGATTATTTTTATTTGATTTCCTATGGGTTGATTTACAATGTATAATGTCAAGTGGGAGAATGTTGGGATAAGTTTCCATTAACCTTGTAAATCCCAATATTGTATTTATTCCATTTATTATATGTAATTTTTAATTATCCATGAGGAGATGTACTAGTTTCATTAGCAGGGGTAATTTCATACTAACCAGAGGTAATTACGGAGTGACTTTTACTATTGGCAAATGTAAAAACTCAAAGTAAATGAGGGTAGGCATGCTCCCTTGAGGAATATACTATTTTTGGCATGTATAACAACTGTCATAATGTTTGGTAAGTGAATCTATGACAGCTGCAAGTTGTCATAAGATTCTGTGATTCTATGATGCATATGATGGATATGTTAGTTGTATATTTGCTATATTTATCCCAAGGTTCCTATCCTAGAAAGATACTCTTTTGTGGAATCTGTGATGGTTATGACATGTCATAAGATGTTGTAAGAGGCTAGATTTAGTCTTGGGCACCCAACCTTTGCATGGCTTATTTTGGACAAGTGTAAGATGCTTGTAACATGGTAATTATTATTTACAGGTTGGAGAATCTTAGGAGAGAGAAGGTGAATGCCTAGGATGAGTTGGAAAACATTTCTATAAGTATTTTCCATGTATTTGTTGCTGCAATATAGATTTTAGGTACTTAGGTGCTACCAAAATGTTGTTGGATTGAAGACTTGTAGAGAGAGTTGTGTAGTTGATGTATTGTACAATCTTGTTGAGATTAATACAAACTTGCGCTTCTTTCCTAGTGGTGTTTTTTTACCTACAAGGGTTTTCTCCACGTAAACACTATGTCATTGTGTTGAGTTCTTCATGTTTGACATCTTTTCTGTAGTGGGTTTTATGATTTGTTACAATCTCCATTGTTAAAGCACACTTAAAGATTGCTAAAATTTATATTGAATCAAATTTCTATTGAAGTAGTGTTTCTTTCATTTCTAACAACTATATGGGATAGGACTCATAGATGATTTGATTCCAACATGCATAGTATTAGTTTTCATAGTTTCAAGTGGTTCAAAAATGTTGGATGAGGGAGTATGTGCATGCACAATATGCCTAATGTGTTGTACCACATATAACTTCTAATTTGTAATGTTAAGATAAGGTTACTGAAAGAATCAATCAAACTTATGGGACCAAGGAACATCTAGGCTAATGATATTTCTAAATTCTTGTAACTGGGAGAAAATTTTCATTTGATTTTAAAGGTCAAGTCAAGCTTCTTGATTGAAGTTTTCCATACAATGAAATAAAGGGATGGTATCTTTAATAGAATTAAATGAGGATGTTGAATTATCTATATATATAGGCTTAAGTGGGGACTATGATGAGGAAAAATTCTAGGGCAAGGCCTCACTCTTCAAGAAGGATGGATATGGGGTATGAACTGGGCCTTCTATCAAATTAAAAGAAAGAGAAGCTATTTCTAATGCAAAGATAATAAAGTTAATGCAATTTAACATACTCTATTTGAACTAAATAAAATTGATTGTACTTAGTAATAAATAGTTGGGTTCGAAGAACCTTAAATAATAAATTAAAGGTACGTCTTCTTACAACATTGTTAAGTGATTGTGCAAATAGATAGTGTAAATTTAGATTTTTAACACTATAACATAAGAAGTGAGTTTAGATTGATAACCAATAAGAAACAAACACAACATAATTATGAAACTAAGAAATATTCTTGTGCTAAACTAGGGAATCATAAACAACAAAAATATAGACTCAAGTGCACTACTATGAAGCAGTAACCACTAAAAATGGACATAGAACTATTCAAATAAGTCACCGGTAAATTTTTAGCCTTTTTTTTTGCTTAGTAAGGATGCATAGCATCATAATATTATATTAATATAAAACATTTTTTTAGAGATATTACAAAAGAAGGGTCCATAGACCAAGATTTAACAAAGTTGAGCATCACAAAAAGGCTCATGATTTTACAGATAAATTGTAGAGCCAAACAACAAAAAAAACTACTAACCAGAATAGAGCAAATTTATGGATTCATAGTATTTAAATCTATGACCTTAAAGTAATGAAAACCCACATAATCATCTTCACTAGCATTAAGATTGTCATCAACTGGAGACAAAGGAGTAGGAGGCTAGAAATGTAGAAGGAAACTTCGGGCATTGAAGACATCATCAATCTTCTCCTTATGGGCATTACCAATTTGCTTTTTATGCACTTGCAAAGAACACTCTAGTGAATCATAATTGTTATTCTACAAACTAAGAACAAATACCTGATAAACATAAATTTTTAGCTAATTTTGATGAAAGGATATGTATGCAGTAAAACGTTGTAGCCAAGGGAGTGGTCTTGTTCTAGGTTTATAGCCTAGTAGACCATATGTCATAAAGCTTTGAAAATTTAAAAAAAGGATGGAAATAGCCTACTGATTAACTCTTTGTATGGTAATATGTCATGGAAATCAATAGAGATGAATGATGGATGATAAGAAACAATAATAATATAAGTGAGGATAGAGTGGACCTATTAAGGGGCATATGGCCAAGCAAGTATGCCACATCATCATTTCATAGAGATTATTTGTAATGATTACTTGACATCATTAAACCATTGACTAGGGCATGACTGCTATCTTGAGTGGTTTGGTGAATCGGCAATGGGTTATAAATCATGCCAAAAGTGGGATGGTGGTGCTGTAAAGTTTGGTTGTGATGAGTTAGCATAGATATGTGGAAAAGGTGCTATAACTATTGATGGGAAGAATAGGACTAAGGATGTCCTCTATGTCAAAGAGCTAAAACACAATCTTTTTAGTGTTAGCCAGATGTGCAGCAAGGGGTAAATCTCACATTTCATGCCAATGGTTGTGAAATCAGGAAAGCAGGGTTTGAAAAACTAGTTGCAAAAGGTATCAAGATATATGGTGTCATCTATCCTTTGAAGGAGGTAAATGGAAGAACATGTTTGTTAGCCCAATCAAGTGAATGTTGGTTGTGGTACAAAAGAATGGGACACAATAATTTTGATAATATGGTAAAGATATGTTCTACTCATGCAGTGAGATATATGCCTAGGATAATCAAGACTACAAATATAGTATGCAAGGAATGTCAAATGGGAAAGTAGACAAAGACAAACTTCAAAAGAAAGGAGTATTCTTCTTCAAAGCCATTGGAGTTGATTCACATTGATCTATGTGGCCCTACAAGAGTAAAGAGTCAACAAGGTGAAAGGTATTTCATGTTGCTTATTGATGATTATTCTATAATGACTTGGGTTACTTTCTTAAGAGAAAAACTAGATGCCCTTGATAAATTCAAAGTGATCAAAGCTATGGTTGAGAATGAAGTAGATGCCAAGATCAAATGTTTGAGGTCTGATAGAGGAGGTGAGTTTATTTCAAATGAATTTGAAAAGTTTTGTGAAGATAATGGTATTAGGAGACATCTATCAGCTCCTAGGACCCCTCAACAAAATGGGGTAGTGGAAAGAATGAATAGGACTGTGCAAGAGATGTCTAGGGAAATTTTCAAAGATGGAGATCTACTTGATATGTACTGGAAGGATGCAGTTCATACTGCTACCTATCTAATTGACAAAGTGCAATTGAGGGTCAACAATGCTAATAACCCTTATGAGCTATGGTATGGAAGACCTCCCACAATCAGATACTTCAAGATCTTTGGCAGCAAATGCTATATCAGAAGAGATGAAGAAGACTGAGGAAAGTTTGATTCAAGAAGTGATGAAGGAGTATTTCTTGCCTACTCAACCAGAAGCAAGGCTTATAGATGCTATAACAAGAGGTTGGGAAAGATGATTGAAAGTACAAATGCCAAGGTAGATGAAGACCTATATCATATCTCACATGATTAAGAGGACTCTGAATCTGATATCTTTCCATGCATTGTAAATGAACAAGAAGAAGTGAAAGAAGAAAAGGAACAAGAACCAGAGCAGATGTCTAAGACTCTAGCAAAGCATGTTCAGAAGAACCACTCAACAGATCAGATCATTGGATATAGGGATGAAGGTGTGTAGACAAGGAGAAGGCTTGCTAAGGCACATGAGCAAGTAAAATTGTGTTTGTTATCAAAGGTGGAACCCAAAAACTTTGCTGATGCTAGTAAAGTTGATGGATGGGTAAAAGCCATGGAAGAAGAATTGGATCAGATTGAGAAGAATCAGACATGGGAATTGGTTCCCAGACCAAAAATAAGAATGTTATAGGAACAAAATGGGTGTTCCAAAACAAACTAAATGAAGAAGGTGAAGTTGTAAGGAATAAGACAAGACTAGTATGCAAAGGATACACACAAGTTGAAGATATTGTTTTTGAGGAGACTTTTTCTCTAGTAGCAAGGATGGAGGCAATTAGGATGTTCCTTACTCTTACTGCTCATAAGAACTTTAAGGTATATCAGATGGATGTTAAGTCAACATTTTTTAATGGAGATCTAGAGGAAGAGCTTTATATTGAACAACCATATGGTTATTAGCTATCAGAAGATTCTGACATGGTGTGTGTTGTGACCTAATCACACATCGCCCCATTGCTGATGGGGGTCCCCTTTTTTTTTGAGTTTTTGGTTGTGCATCTGCTTGGAGGTTCCCTGCATATGTAAGGTGTTGGCAAATGGTGGTTGTTATCAAAACTTTTGAATGCTTTAGAGAGGTCGATCACTGTAAGATGATTTAAATTTTGAATCAAGATCAATGGAATTTGAAAATCATCTAAGTTTCGGGGCTGTGAAGAGCATATTTTGAGTATTGTGTAGACAAATTGAGGAGGTCCACTCGGAGTGCAAGTTGTTGGGCAATTTATAAAGAGTGTAATGTTAAGTTATGCAAATCCTTTTTTAAGCTTCCACTTTATGTCGATACGTGGCACTTCAATGAGTTCACCCGGGCGTTGGTTGGCGATTTATTTGCAACATGCAAAATCTGAAATATGTGACGAAAGTCCAAATATCCGCTTACAAACATTTGAGTATCCGCTCAGGCAGACTTTTTAATGATCTTTACAAATTTATTATCCCATGCAATGCAAGGCAACCTTAGAGGTCCGCTTAAGTGGACATTTTCAGTCTCCGTGTAATGCATAGGGGATGTTTTGAATATTCCAGACTGAGTCAAATTGTCTGCTCAGACTTTATCAAGTACGACAACGTTATTTATGTTTTGCCTTGGGCATCAAAATGACCTTCGTATGTGGATGTTCATGGGTCCCATAAATCCACCTAAATGCATCCTTACTCACTTTGCAAATATGAAGTTTCAAATCATACGTGGCTCACCAAAATGCCCGCTTGTTTTCCCTGACATATCTGCTTCAATTCGCATAATCCAACTTGGACATGAAGGTTTAAAAGGGTCCATTCATTAAAGTCTCTAGCGTACATTCAATAAGGTTTGGCAAACTTGACTTCATACATAAAGCACCAAAGAGTCTGCTCTGGCAGGTCAACTTTGCATGTGCAAAAATCATCACTCAAAACTCACCTAGGCGCACATCCACGATTACCTTGCATTAACGAATTTCAAACACTATGCACATTCCTTCAAAATGCCTGCCTTAGGTGGACTTTCATGATCCCTTTGCAAATATACACACTCATTCCAAAAGTCCACTTCAAAGCACATACTCATAATACATGGTGCGGTAGACTTTCGCGAGTCCATTGCAAGTATTATATCATTCACATCAAAATAAAAGGCCCACTAAGAAGCACTAGTCAACAATGGATATGAAAAATGTAAAATACGTGAAGATAAGGATTACCCATGTTTAGTAAGATGAAGGTGCACTGATATATTTAATCTTCCAACTGGTCCCTCATTACTATGGGTGGTTACAATTTCAGACAAAATCATTCTGGGTGGACGAAGTGGGAGGATTCACATTTTCTAAGAACAGTTTTACTTGTTGAAGAGCAATTAAATCATTCAGGAATGCATCCAATGCATATATTAATGCCTTACGCATATGCTATTTGAAGCAACACTTGAATGTATTGATGGCTAGTAACGACATATTAGCATTCATGGTAGATGTATTAAATGATACACATCTTCAAGTATATAACATCATCACTCAATTATATAGCAATGTCGCTCAAATGTAGAACCGTTCAACAAACCTTGACTTGCAATGTCCCCAGAGATATAAGATATCCAAAACAATGATTTAGGACTGTGAGTTCATGCAGAGCCATTTAGGTGCTGCCCAGCAGCACACTGTAATGGTAAATTTCGTGTTCAACTTTGTGTATTAGAGTTCAAATATCCATCTTAGCGCATAGTGAATTTTGTCTAAGAATGCGGGCAGTCATAGGTGTGTTTTGTGCCTTGAAATCGGTATTTCTTACCAACAATTCTAGGCACAAGTTTGGGACTGAGAAAATTGAGTAAATTTGCCAAGGTAGAGAATAAAGTTGTTTGAATATCAATGGAAATGGCTGTAAAACTAATGATACAGGTATTCAAGATGCATTTGTTTATTTTAGTTTTACATTTATATGTTGATTTAATGAGCAGATCATGGAAATACGAAGAATGGCAAATTAGGAGCAAGATTTGTTGAGAAATTAGGATAGGTTTTGCAGATTCCACATTAGTAGCTTTCTTTTGTAAAAGGACAAGGTGATTCTAAATGGCATATTTTAAATCCCGCATGTGTTACATGACAAGATTTTAACTTTCTGCACCTTTTTAAGCATTATTTCAATATGCTGATTCATGATATTAATGTAGGTAAGCGATGAGCACGAAAGACAGACATGCACGGATGAGGAGCGATATGAAGGGAAGTTGTTTGAGTTCATGAAGAAGACTTCATATTAAGGAGAACTAGTGATGAGAATCCATGAAGGAGAATGGTGAGAGCTTGCACCGAAGAGGTTCAATGCATGGAGGAGTCTTGTTCAAGAACATTCGAGGGAGAAGACTGTTGCAAGTATGACGTGAGCCAGTGTTGTCATTGATGTCAACATACTCATATTGCATTGACAAGAAGGATTTGATGAGCTGTGTGCTGAGGATATTGAGAAAATTAGCCTCAGTCAGGAACAGTGAAGAACGAGTGATGAGAAGAAGGTAAATGTACTGTATAGGATGAGAACCGGAGGATGCGGATTAAAGGGTTAGTAGATATGAGTCTTGAGATGCTACAATTAAGATTTCAGAGGTCCGCATGAAGATCTGAAGGAGTTGTGGCTGCCGGTATAGAACCGGGTCCGGCAAGTATCCGGAGGTGACAGAGGATCACAAAAAGGTCCGGTGAGGTCCGGAATTGTATTATTCTAATCTGCGGATTGGAAGGAGTGTTTGGGATGTCCTTGTGATGTGTCATCCTGATTTTTGTATGATTTGGAGGTCCGGAAGTACCTCTTGCATTATGACAGTGGCGACAGACTGTGTTCTTGAAGTTCTGGATGAGGAAGACAAGAGATCCCAGTAAGCAGAGGAAGTGCGGATGTATCCGGACATTCAGACAGGCTTGTGAAGGTTCTTGGATCATGTTTAGGTTGTGTTGTTGGTCCGCATTAATGGTAGAGCCCAGAATTGAAGTTACTCTTCCGGATGAAGTTCTTGCTCTGTGTAGCCGACCGGATGAGTTGTTCATCCTGCGAATGTTCTTGTGATGGCCGACCGGATGTGTTATTCATCTTGCGGATACTCCTATGGTTGTTTGCCGACTTAGACGTTTGTTCTTGAGTCGATGTCTTGTATAAATAACAGTTTGTAAGTTCATTTCAGTGTGTGGTATGTGGATGAGTGTGGCATAGCGAAGAAACATGCGAAGGGCAGAGCAGAGATGTTGGGCTTAATTGGAACTGATCCGGACATGGTAGAGATGTCATTCTCCAGTTCAAGACTATGATTTTCATCACTTTGTAGACAGTGTGTCTCCTTGTAGGCAGTGGGCCTCTTTGTGAGCAGTGTGCTCGGGCAGTGAGCCCTTATTGGCATGTGCCATTCATTTTTCTTTATTCTTCTAACAGAGAATAATTCTTGGGTTAATCACCCCGTGGTTTTTCCCTTAACCGGGTTTTCCACGTCAAAATCTTGGTGTTCAATGTGTTGATGCTTATCTGCTCTTGTGTTTATGTATTATGCTCCCATGGATGATTATTTGATATGCTGTTAACTAACAACAGAGAATTAAGTGTTTGAAGGAAGAAGAAGTTTTATACAACTGATTCACCCCCCCCTCTTAGTTGTATGCCCTAGATCCAACAATTGGTATCAGAGCCAAGTTCCTCTGATAAGAGCTTAACCGCTTGAGGAGATCCAGGATGTCGTCATACAAGAAGGATAGTCCGAAGTTCGATGGAACCAACTTCACTCTCTGGAAAGGTCGCATGAAGTGTCACTTGGAATGCATGGGAAAAGCATACCTGGCTATGATTTCAAAACCATATGTACCTCCACAAGGTGGTCCGACAACTCTGAATGAAATCACAGAAGCTGAAAACAATCTGCGGACCAAGGAAGCTCTTCTAAGCGCATTGAATGACTCAGATCTCTCGAATGTCATTGACCTACCCACTGCATATGAGATCCTAACTAAACTGGAACTTCTGTATGAAGGAGATGAGTTTGTCAAAAGTGCAAGGTTGCAAAGTCTGAAAGGGAAATTTGAAAGATTGAAAATGAGAGATGATGAAAACATCACTACCTTTATGCCAAGAGTAAATGAGCTGGTATGTGGAATCAGAAATGCTGGTGGAACTTTAGATGAAAATGAGATTGTCTGCAAAATCCTAAGATCCCTTCCTGCTGCCTACAAAATCAAAGTTGCTGCCATTGATGAATTCAGAGCCCACACAACTGTCACAAGAGAACAACTGGCTGGCAAACTAGCTGCATTTGAAATGACCGAGTTTGGAGATGATCCTCCCAAGACTGAATCTGCTTTCAAAGCCAGTGCCTATGTGAAAGGCAAACAGAGATTTGATCCGGGTGAAAACTCATCAAGGAAAATGTCATGGTATGATCAAGCAAGAAGAGACATGGAAGAAGAAGAAGCAGAAACAGCTCAACTTGAAGCCCTCATTGCAAAGAGACTGCCAAGAGGATCCGGTAAGTATGAAGGAAAACTACCCTTTATGTGTTTCAACTGCAATAAGATTGGTCATTTTGCCTCAAGATGTCCAGAGAGATCTGCAAGATCTAATACTCACAGACAAAGGTTTCAAAAGAATTGCTATTATGTTCATGAAGAAGATGACAATGAAGGAGTAACAGATGATGAATCAGAACTAGGAAGCAAATCTGGAAATGAGTGGGTGTTTATAGCCATCAAGGAAGAAGATTCAATACTCTCTGAATCTGTCAATCACAAAGTTGTTGAAAAAGCCTTGGCTGCTCAAGTGGAAGAAAAGGATGATTGGGTTATTGACAGTGGATGTTCTCACCATATGACTGGTGACAAGAATAAGTTCTTAGATTTGGAAAGATATGAAGGAGGAATGGTAAAGTTTGGTGACAATTCTGCTGGCAGAATCAGAGGTAGGGGAACTATTTCCTTTGATGGTAAGAGCAAAACAGGAAATGTACTGTATGTTGAAGGATTGAAGCACAATCTTCTCAGTGTTGGTCAGTTAGTGGACAAAGGCTATGATCTTCGGTTCAAGAATGGAAAATGCAGAATCTTTACAAGCTCCGGAACTGAAATTGCATCCGGTACTCAGACAAGAGGTAACATCTTTCATCTGGTTGGTTCAAATAAAAGTTGTTTGTTTGTTCAAATTGATCAGAGTTGGTTATGGCATAGAAGAATGTGTCATGTAAATTTTGATAACATCATCAAAATAAGCAATACTCAGGCTGTGAGAGATCTTCCAAAGTTGATGAAACCTACAAATAGTGTGTGTAAAGAATGTCAGTTAGGCAAACAAAGCAGAGTCTCTTTTAAAAGCAAAGATCAGTCTTCTACCGGATTGTTGGAATTAGTACATACTGATCTATGTGGTCTGACAAGAATCAAGAGTCTGCAAGGTGATAGATATTTCATGTTGTTAATTGATGATCATTCCCGGATGATGTGGGTTACCTTTCTAAAAGAAAAATCAGAAGCTTTTGAGAAGTTCAAAATCTTCAAAGCTATGGTGGAGAATCAAACCGGATTGAAACTAAAGTGTCTAAGGTCTGATAGAGGTGGTGAATTTACATCTGGTGAATTCATTGACTTTTGTGAGAAACAGGGTATAAGGAGACAATTGTCTGCTCCTAAGACTCCACAGCAGAATGGAGTAGTTGAGAGAAAGAACTGGACCATCCAGGAAGCTGCTAGGACAATGATGTTGGAAGCAAATGTTCCTCAAATGTTTTGGAAAGAAGCTATCAGCACTGCAGTCTACACTCTCAATCGAGTTCAAATCAGAAACAACACCAGTAAGACCCCCTATGAACTCTGGTTTGGCATCACTCCTACTGTGAAATATTTCAGAGTATTTGGTAGCAAGTGTTATATTAAAAGAGATGAAGATCTAGGAAAGTTTGATGCTAGAAGTGATGAAGGAATTTTCTTGGGCTACTCCACTCAAAGCAAAGCATACCGGTGTTACAATAAGAGATTGAGGAAGATGATAGAAAGCACCAATGTAAAGGTTGATGAAGGAATTGAGAAGCCTTCAAGATTTTATGAGTTTGATGAAGATGACCAAGACAGTGTTCAAGGACCTCAATCCTCTCCGGTGAGACAGAGTCAGCCTGATCCGGTAAATCAGGAAGAAGAGATAGGTTTGAATGAGCCTGATCAAGAAACAGCAGTGCTGGATACTCCCAAAATTCCAAGGTATGTAAGACTGAATCACTCTGAAGATCAGATCATAGGTGACAGAAGCAAAGGTGTACAAACTAGAAGGAATATTGCTCAAAATTAGAATGAATGTTGTCTGATTTCAAAGATTGAACCTAAAACAATAAATGAAGCCTGCAATGATGAAAACTGGACCAAAGCAATGGAAGATGAATTGATGCAAATTGAGAAAAATCATACTTGGGATCTTGTTCCCAGACCTAGAGACAGGAATGTAATTGGAACCAAGTGGGTCTTCCGGAACAAACTAAATGAAGCTGGTGAAGTAATCAGAAACAAAGCTAGATTGGTCTGCAAAGGCTACTCTCAAATAGAAGGAATTGACTTTGAAGAGACTTTTGCTCCGGTAGCAAGAATTGAAGCAGTCAGATTACTTCTTGCATTTGCTGCCTTCAAAGACTTCAAGGTATATCAGATGGATGTCAAGGCTGCCTTCCTAAATGGTGATCTGGAAGAAGAAGTCTACATTGAACAACCGGATGGATTTCAATTGTCTGATAATAATGATATGGTCTGCAAGTTGAAGAAAGCTTTGTATGGATTGAAGCAAGCCCCAAGAGCATGGTATGAAAGGTTGGATAAGCATCTTGTGCAGATTGGATTCAACAAAGGTACTGCTGACAGTAACTTATATTTCAAAATTGATCATGAAAACATTCTGATTGTTGAAGTGTTTGTGGATGATATCATTTTTGGAGGAAGAGATAGTATGTGCAAAACTTTTGCAAATCAGATGAAAAGTGAGTTTGAAATGTCTATGCTTGGTGAAATGAATTTCTTCTTGGGTCTGCAAATTACTCAAACAAAAGAAGGGATCTTCATTTCTCAGACCAAATATGTGAAAGAATTGTTAAAGAAATTTGGTATGGAAGACTCAAAGCCTATGAACACTCCTATGGCAACCGGATGTAAGTTAAGCAAAGATGATGATTCTCCAAAGGCAGATCAGACAAAGTATAGATCAATGATTGGTGGATTGTTGTATCTCACTCAAACTAGACCAGATATAATGCAGGCTGTTGGTCTTGTGGCAAGATTCCAGGCTGATCCTAGAGAATCTCATGTTATGGCAATCAAAAGAATTTTTAGATACTTGAAAGGAACAGTTGAGTATGGTCTATGGTATCCTAGAGATCCGGATTTCTCTCTTCATGCTTACACAGATGCAGATTGGGCAGGAGATGTGGATGACCGGAAGAGCACTAGTGGTGGAGCATTCTTTTTGGGGAAGAGATTGGTTTCTTGGCTAAGCAAGAAACAAGATGCAATATCTCTGTCTACAACTGAAGCAGAATACATTGCAGCAGCAGGTAGTTGCACTCAAATCTTATGGATGAAGCAGATGCTAAGAGACATCAAAGTTGAATATGAGGAGCCTATCACAATTTTCTGTGATAATTTAAGTGCAATTAATATTTCCAAGAATCCGGTATTGCATTCTAAGACTAAGCACATATCTATCAAATTTCACTTTTTGAGAGAACAAGTAAACAAGGAAGAAGTCAGATTGGAGTATGTTCCCTCCAAGGATCAAATTGCAGATATCTTTACAAAACCTCTTCCCAAGGACTCTTTTGAATATCTCCGGGAGAAGTTAGGGGTCATAGCCCCTCCGGTGATGAACTAAGATGCACTGATGTGCATCAGTCCGGTGGCTATCATAGTCATATCTTGTGATCCGGACTAATGGGGAGCTGCAACTAAGGGGGAGCAGCTGGTATGATTCTGATGCATGAGAATTGCAAGTATGAGCCCTTTGCCATTGATGTCAAAGGGGGAGAGAAGACATGTGAAAAACAAGTGGTTGATGATCAAAGGGGGAGCAGTAAAGGAAGAGAAGACATATGAAAAGTTGAAGTTCTTGTCTTAATGGTTTTTCACATCATATGTTGCCATCAATGACAAAGGGGGAGATTGTTGCAAGTATGAGGTGAGCCAGTGTTGTCATTGATGTCAACATACTCATATTGCATTGACAAGAAGGATTTGATGAGCTGTGTGTTGAGGATATTGAGAAAATTAGCCTCAGTCAGGAACAGTGAAGAACAGTGATGAGAAGAAGGTAAATGTACTGTATAGGATGAGAACCGGAGGATGCGGATTAAAGGGTTAGTAGATATGAGTCTTGAGATGCTACAGTTAAGATTTCAGAGGTCCGCATGAAGATCTGAAGGAGTTGTGGCTGCCGGTATAGAACCGGGTCCGGCAAGTATCCGGAGGTGACAGAGGATCACAAAAGGTCCGGTGAGGTCCGGAATTGTATTATTCTAATCTGCGGATTGGACGGAGTGTTTGGGATGTCCTTGTGATGTGTCATCCTGATTTTTGTATGATTTGGAGGTCCAGAAGTACCTCTTGCATTATGACAGTGGTGACAGACTGTGTTCTTGAAGTTCCGGATGAGGAAGACAAGAGATCCCAGTAAGCAGAGGAAGTGCGGATGTATTCGGACATTCAGACAGGCTTGTGAAGGTTCTTGGATCATGTTTAGGTTGTGTTGTTGGTCCGCATTAATGGTAGAGCCCGGAATTGAAGTTACTCTTCCGGATGAAGTTCTTGCTCTGTGTAGCCGACCGGATGAGTTGTTCATCCTGTGAATGTTCTTGTGATGGCCGACCGGATGTGTTATTCATCTTCCGGATACTCCTATGGTTGTTTGCCGACTTAGATGTTTGTTCCTGAGTCGATGTCTTGTATAAATAACGGTTTGTAAGTTCATTTCAGTGTGTGGTATGTGGATGAGTGTGGCATAGCGAAGAAACGTGCGAAGGGCAGAGCAGAGATGTTGGGCTTAATTGGAACTGATCCGGACATGGTAGAGATGTCATTCTCCAGTTCAAGACTGTGATTTTCATCACTTTGTAGACAGTGTGTCTCCTTGTAGGCAGTGGGCCTCTTTGTGAGCAGTGTGCTCAGGCAGTGAGCCCTTATTGGCATGTGCCATTCATTTTTCTTTATTCTTCTAACAGAGAATAATTCTTGGGTTAATCACCCCGTGGTTTTTCCCTTAACCGGGTTTTCCACGTCAAAATCTTGGTGTTCAATGTGTTGATGCTTATCTGCTCTTGTGTTTATGTATTATGCTCCCATGGATGATTATTTGATATGCTGTTAACTAACAACAGAGAATTAAGTGTTTGAAGGAAGAAGAAGTTTTATACAACTGATTCACCCCCCCTCTCAGTTGTATGCCCTAGATCCAACAAAGACATCATCGCCATACAGAGGAATGCCTACATCAAGATCACCATTTGCATGAGAACAAGAGAGACAAGTCAGAACACCAAGTAATCATAATTCCATGAGTTACATCAAGACAACAAGAAGAAATTCTAAATTTTCCCAAGTTTCAATTTTGAAGCAACGAAGTTCCAAATTTGAAAATTTGAAGATTTGAAGACTACTCCAAAAGATGACAAAATTTGGGAAAATATACCAAGTAATATGAACACAAAGAAAATCAAACCAGTTTGTTCGATGCTGAGGTGACACGTGCACATCATTGATCTAATCATAGTCTACCATGTCATCTGTCTGCATTCAATGTTCTAAAGATAGTAAATTTTTGTAACAGACTGCCTTGTCAAAATCTGGGCCATTGATCCTCAAATCAATCCTGGCCATTCATGTAATTTTGAGGCCTATAAAAGGGCTCACTTCTCTCATTTGTAAGGGGATTATTAGAGGGAGAGAGCAAGGATCAAGTAGTAGGAGTAGATGATGTCAGAGTAGGAGTAGAGTGGAGGATACTCTTCATAATCACTGAGAGGAGATATGAAATTGTTGTAAAAAATACATTTCCTAAATCAATACAAGCTCATTCTTGAATGCTTCATGGTGATTTGTGTGGTGAAGGAATGTTAGCATGGTTTCAAATTCTCAAATATGATGGAGAAATGTTTCCAAGTAGCTTAGAAATAGATTAAAAGTGCATTGATGTAATGAATATATGTAAAGATAGTTGATGAATTCTTTTGGTTCATACTTTTCATGGATTGTCGAAGGCAACCCACTTTGCAAAGTTAGACTGAACCTTCATTTGCTTTAGTTTGGTTGTGAATGCTTGTTCAAGTTGCGCCAGCAGTGGGTGTTTGGATGAAAGTTAACAACATGAAAATCCTTGAGTTTCCTTAGAAGATTGCACTGACTTCGTGTAGTTGTTGGTTCTCATGGTGAAGTGAAGTCTAGTTTTATGAGGAGTTTGTCTATCTTGGCATATTTCATTATATCATTGTCCTTAGAGTAGATTTCCTAAACCCTTGTCCTTTTGCCTTTTCTTTCATAGCTGGTTAGAGTAAGTTCCACTTCACAAGAAGGAGAATAACATATTTGATTGGAATAAGGAGTATATTCAACATAAGTCCCTTTGTGAGTTTTTAGCAAATCAAATCAACTACTGAGTCTATCCATTGCGAGTCAAGACCTAACATATCCTGAACCTTGGCGTTGTCTCATTGGATCACATTGTTTAGCCTTTGGGAGACTTTGTTCAAAAGAGGATAGAATACTTAGTATTTTATTCTGAGTTTGCATGTGCATAAAAAACACATGTATAGAATTGGTGCTAGAAGGAGGGTCAGAATAGCAAATTGCTACATTTGTTCCAAGCATACAAAAGACATTCTAGTATTTTATTACTCATTGCTCTATCATCCATCACTTTTATGCACACTTCTCCTCATACAGCTCAACAAAGTTCAGCAAGGAGGAGGCCAGAACGAAGAATTTCATACATCTCAACTTAGGATAAAAGGGCATGAACAAGGACTTGCATTGCTTCTTTCACTTTGAGCACACGAACAAACTCTGAATTGTAGAATTGGAATAGAAGTGAGCTTTCAAAGCCCAATTTGAGATTTCCAAGATCTCTCTTATGTCAAAAAATACAAAAAAGTATAAAACTTAAAAAAAAAAAGTAAAAAATTGAAAATACCAAAAACAAGGATGGATTTCTCAGCATATGTGAAGCAGTTTCATGGTTGTGGGTAGCAATATGATCATCCTTAAGATGATATTCTTCATCTTTGGTGGACTTTGAATGCACAACTCTATCCCAAGAGTTTGGTGACTTCGCATCAAGGAAGGGATGTAGAATTCACAACACCAATGGACATGAGGAGCTATATTGCCTAACGTTCTTATCAAGGATGGTAGCAGTGCAGGGAAAAATTTCTTTCTCACAGGTACATGAGCCAATTATTTCTACAAAGGTGGTTCCCCTTGCCTTGTTTGATGAAAGAGAGTTCTTCATAAGTTTTAAGGAAATGATCAAGAAGAGACTAAGTATTGAGAAGGACCTGTCCACAGAAGAAATGTTGATTCCAAGTGGTTGGTACAGGATTCACAACACCACCCATTCAGAACTCATGTGTTCATCTTGTCAGGAAGCTATTCATGAAGTGAAGGAAGAATTAAGGTTGGAAGAAGAATCCAAAGTGCAATTGAGATTAGATGACTTGTGGAGCAAATGCGTTCAAGAAATCAATTTGCCACCCAAAGGAGAAGATGTTCCCATGTTATTCAATAGTGAAAATAGCACAAGTGAACTTGATAATCAAGTGGAAGGTCTGTTTGCATACCTTCTTCTGGAAGTAAGAATGAACCTCCTACTGAAAAAGTTGAAAAAGGAATAGAAGATGTTTGAATAAAGATAAGTGCTGAACAAGATAATGATTCCTCCATCAAAGAAGAAAGTGAATCGAGTTCATTGCAAGAAGAAGAATTCCTTGCTACATATTCATCCATGTTGCTAGAAAAGATCATCGAGAAGGAATTGCAAGAAGTATTAAGAAGCCTTAAAAAGGGAAGTGATCAAGAAGATGTGTTGCAAACCATCATCCACAAGCCTGACAATCAAGTGCAATTCGAAGGGGCACTCGACACTCTCATAGATGAAGTATAGTTAAAGCTATGCCAAAATGAACAAGTTGAAAAAATGGAGGCCAAATATACAAAGCAATTCGAATTGATGCTGAATCCGTTGCTGAAAATCTACGATGAATTAATAGGTGAAATGTTCCGTGCTTTTAAATTTCCATTATTTTCACCTTTTCATTTTGGTATGCCCACTATTGATTATAATGTTGATTTGCATGTTGCAGATGCGAGTGGGATGATTCATCACCAACTTTGACCTCCCAATGCATTGATAAGCGACGAACAAGAATTGCTACTTGAGGGTGAAGACCACTAGGTTGTATCTTTCCCTGCTCCTAGTGATGAAGATTATGAATTTGAAGATCATCAATTTCCAAATTATGAATTTGAAGAATATGATTTTGACTATGGAAATTTAGGAAAGACAACCTGCATTTGGATAAATCGTGGTCCTAATGAATTGCCACAACTTATAATTTTGTGCAAACTTTTTTCTGAATTCGATGATTGCATTGTCAGAGAATATATTTCTGAGTTTAAGGACAAATTTGCCAAAATCTGAATCATCACATGTGCCTTATTATTGCTTTTCATTTTGAGAAATCATTCAAGGTCTTGTATATATTTTGGTCTTTTGAGTTATGTCTGCTCTTTGTACATGGCTTGCTTAGATTAGGTTTTCCTTTCTGTTGCTTTAGAGTAGTATTGGACTATTTAGTTATTTTTAAATTAGGTTTTCTTTTCTTAGTTCAGGTTGTTGCTTTAGTTTTAGGTTTCTTCCATGGGTTTCCTGATTGGTGAGGTGGGTGTTGTTACACTTCAAGCACATATAGCCTGATTCTTATCGAATGTTAGCTCATTTCTTTGATAAATGTTCATGAAATTCCTTGGATTCTGAGGATGATTTTCTTTAACTTTATCAACTAGCTAAGATTTGTACTTGACTCAGAAAGGAATTGTATATTGTGTCTTGACACTGACATCTTGTGATTATCATGTTTAAAAATCTTAATCTAATTATTAAGCTCTTAGTTTTCCTTTGAGAAACTTGTATCAGATGGATAGATTTATTGTGGACTCCATTGTTAGTGTTTGAATGGCATGTTGCTTGTTTTTGGAAGATAAATCAACTATTTAGAATGACTTGAATTGTTTTGAGATCTTATACCTTTTCACACTTTTAAAATCTAGAGGTACCTAAGTGAATCTTTGTGATCTCACATTAAGTGAAAAATCTAAGGGTCCACACCTAGCTGGCTGAGTTATCACGTAGCAGTACTGTATTGTACTCTACCAAGCAAAAAGCATGTTGAAAATCAAAAGAAAAGAAATGAAAAGAAAATCACAAATCACACACTATAACTTAGTTAGATGGACAATCAAGTAATCTTTACCGAGGCTATGGACGCTTGACCGATAGTAGGGCTCTGCTTGAGTGGAATTATGAGATAAACCCGTCAGGGCTATAGACACTCGTTGGCAGCGGGGCCATGTCCAGGTAGTTCATGAGGTGTGTACTAATCACATAGCTTAATGCAAAAGAACTAAGGTGATCTTAAGTGCTGATGGAAGGAAATGAACTCACGATGCACACACTTGGATCCTTGGGATGTGAATGGTTGTCCTAAGCTTTTGATTTTGACTCTTTGATTAAGTATGCATGTTTATTTGGCCTAACGTGTGGGTGTACACAAGAATTTTGAAGTTGTGATTCTTGTTTATCTTTGGAACACTTGAGATTTTTATATTAATCATTGTTTTTAAAAATGTTTAATTATGAAGTGTCTCGATCTAATCTATGATTCTTCTTCTCTTTCGAGTGCATTTCCTAATGGGTTGATGACTTTAAAGGCATTGTCTAATGTTTCTAGGTTTGGATTGGGTCTTTATTTTTGAAATGTTTAGGAACATTTATTCAAATTGGCACTAGATGTTGTGAACTAATCACACATCGTCCCATCGCTGATGGGGACCCCCTTTTTTTTTGAGTTTTTGGCTGAGTCTGCTTGGAGGTTCCCTGCATATGTAAGGTGTTGGCAAATGGTGGTTGTTATCAAAACTTTTGAATGCTTTGGAGAGGTCGATCACTATAAGATGATTCAAATTTTGAATCAAGATCAATGGTATTTGAAAATCATCTAAGTTTCGGGGCTGTGAAGAGGATATTTTGAGTATTGTGTAGGCAGATTGAGGAGGTCTGCTCAGAGTGCAGGTTGTTAGGAATTTTATAAAGAGTGTAATGTTAAGTTATGCAGATCCTTTTTTAAGCTTCTGCTTTATGTCAGTACGTGGCACTTCAATGAGTTCACCCGAGCGTTGGTTGGCAATTTATTTGCAACAAGCAAAATTTGAAATATACGATGAAAGGCTAAATATCTGCTTACGAGCATTTGAGTATCCGCTCAGGTGGACTTTTTAATGATCTTTACAAATTTCTTATCCGATGCAATGCAAGGCAACCTTAGAGGTCCTCTTAAGTGAACATTTTCAGTCTCCATGTAATGCATAGGGGATGTTTCAAATATTCCACACCCAGTCAAATTGTCCACTCAGACTTTATCAAGCACGACAACATTATTTATGTTTTACCTTGAGCATCAAAATGACCTCCATAGGTGGATGTCCGTGGGTCCCATAAATCCACCTAAATGCATCCTCAATCACTTTGCAAATATGAAGTTTCAAATCATACGTGGCTCACCAAAATGCCCACTTGTTTTCCTTGACATATCTGCTTCAATTTGCATAATCCAACTTGGACATGAAGGTCTAAAAGGGTCTGTTCATTAAAGTCTCTAGCACACATTCAATAAGGTTTGGTAAATTTGACTTCATACATAAAGCACTAAAGAGTCCGCTCTGGCAGGTCGACTTTGCATGTGCAAAATTCATCACTCAAAACTCACCTAGGCACACATCCATGATTACCTTGCATTAACAAATTTCAAACACTATGCACATTCCTTCAAAATGCCCACCTTAGGAGGACTTTCACGATCCCTTTGCAGATATACACACTCATTCCAAAAGTCCGCTTCAAAGCACATACTCATAATACATGGTGCGGTAGATTTTCGTGAGTCCATTGCAAGTATTATATCATTCATGTCAATAAAAGGCCCACTAAGAAGTGCTAGTCAACAATGGATATGAAAAATATAAAATACGTGAAGATAAGGATTCCCTATGTTTAGTAAGATGAAGGTGCACTGATGCATTTAATCTTCCAACTGATCCCTCATTACTATGGGCGGTTACAATTTCAGATGGAATCATTCTGGGTGGACAAAGTGGGAGGATTCACATTTTTTGAGAATAGTTTTACCTATTGAAGAGCAATTAAATCATTTAGGCATGCATCCAATGCATATATTAATGCCTTATGCATATGCTATTTGAAGAACCACTTGAATGTATTGATGGCTAGTAATGGTATATTAGCATTCATGGTAGATGTATTAAATGATATGCATCTTCAAGTATATAATAACATGGCTCAAGTATATAGCAATGTCACTCAAATGTAGAACCATTCAACAAACCTTGACTTGCAATGTCCCCAGAGGAATAAGATATCCAAAACAATGATTTAGGACTGTGAGTTCATGCAGAGCCATTTAGGCGTTGCCCAGCAGCACACTGTAATGGTAAATTATGTGTTCAACTTTGTGTATTGGAGTTCAAATGTCCATCTTAGCACATAGTGAATTTTGGCTAAGAACACGGGTAGTCGTAGGTGTGTTTTGTGCCTTGAAATCGGTATTTCTTACCAACGATTCCAAGCACAAGTTTGGGATTGAGAAAATTGAGTAAATTCACCAAGGTAGAGAATAAAGTTGTTTGAATATCAATGGAAATGGCTATAAAACCAATGATACAAGTATTCAAGATGCATTTGATTATTTTAGTTTTACATTTCTATGTTGATTTAATGAGTAGATCATGGCAATACGAAGAATGGCGAATTAGGATCAAGATTTGTTGAAAAATTAGGATAGGTTTTGTAGATTCCACATTAGTAGCTTTCTTTGTAAAAGGACAAGGTGATTCTAAATGGCATATTTTAAATCCCGCATGTGTTAGATGATGAGATTTTATCTTTCTGCACCTTTTTAAGCATTATTTCGATATGCTGATTCACAATATTTATATAGGAAAGCGATGAGCGCAAAAGACAGACATGCAATGATGAGCGATATGAAGGGAAGTTGTTCGAGTTCATGAAGAAGACTTCATATTAAGGAGAACTAGTGATGAGAATCCGTGAAGGAGAATGGTGAGGGCTTGCACCGGAGAGGTTCAATGCATGGAGGAGTCTTGTTCAAGAACATTCAAGGGAGAAGACATCATCGCCATATGGACGAATGCCTACATCAAGATCACCATTTGTACGAGAACAAGAGAAACAAGTTAGGACACCAAGTAATCATAATTCTAGGAGTTACATCAAGACAACAAGAAGAAATTCTAAATTTTCCCAAGTTTGAATTTCGAAGCAGCTAAGTTCCAAAGGTGAAATTTTGAAGATTTGAAGACTACTCCAAAAGATGACAAAATTTGGGAAAATATTCCAAGCAATATGAACACAAAGAAAATCAAACCAGTTTGTTTGATGCTGAGGTGGCACGTGCACAGCATTGATCCAATCATAGTCTGCCACATCATCTGTCTACATTCAATATTCTAAAGATAGTAATTTTTTGTAACAGATTGCCTTGTCAAAATCTGGGCCACTGATCCTCATATCAATCCTGACCATTCACGTAATTTTGAAGCCTATAAAAGGGCTCACTTCTCCATTTTTAAGGGGATTATTAGAGGGAGAGAGCAAGGATCAAGTAGTAGGAGTACAAGCTATTAGAGTAGGAGTAGAGTAGAGGATACTCTTTGAAATCATTGAGAGGAGATATGCAATTGTTGTAAAAAATACATTTCCAAAATCAATACAAGCTCATTGTTGAATGCTTCATGGTGATTTGTGTGGTGAAGGAATGTTAGCATGGTTTCAAATTCTCAAATATGATGGAGAAATGTTTCCAAGTAGCTTAGAAATAGATTAAAAGTGCATTGATGTAATGAATATATGTAAAGATATTTGATGAATTCTTCTAGTTCATACTTTTCATGGATTGTTGAAGGCAACCCACTTTGCAAAGTTAGATTGAACCTTCATTTGATTTAGTTTAGTTGTGAATGCTTGTTTAAGCTGCGCCAGCAGTGGGAGTTTGGATGAAAGTTTACAACATAAAAATCCTTGAGTTTCCTTAGAAGATTGCACTAACTTCATGTAGTTGTTGGTTCTCATGGCGAAGCAAAGTCTGGTTTTATAAGGAGTTTGTCTATCTTGGCATATTTCATTATATCATTGTCCTTAGAGTAGATTTCCTAAACCCTTGTCCTTTTGCCTTTTCTTTCATAGCTAGTTAGAGTAAGTTCCACTTCACAAGAAGGAGAATAACATATTTGATTGGAATAAGGAGTATATTCAACATAAGTCCCTTTGTGAGTTTCAGCAAATCACATCAACTACTAAGTCTATCTATTACAAGTCAAGACCTAACATATCATGAAGCTTGGAGTTGTCTCATTGGATCACATTGTTTAGCCTTTGGGAGACTTTGTTCAAGAGAGGATAAAATGCTTAGTATTTTATTCTGAGTTTGCATGTGCATAAAAAACACATCAAGAGTGTGTAGACTCAAGAAGGCTCTGTATGGTCTTAAACAAGCACCTAGAGCTTGGTATTCTAGGTTGGACAAGTAATTACTTAAGCAGGGCTTCAAGAAAGGTACTACAGATAGCAATCTTTACATCAAGGAAGAAGGAGACATGATATTAATAGTTGCAAT
Source organism: Cunninghamia lanceolata (assembly GCA_027924645.1). Taxonomy (NCBI): domain Eukaryota; kingdom Viridiplantae; phylum Streptophyta; class Pinopsida; order Cupressales; family Cupressaceae; genus Cunninghamia; species Cunninghamia lanceolata. The sequence continues at coordinate 8,407,969 of BSBN01000870.1, forward strand.
ATATATTGATGACATCATGTCTTTCGTGGAGATGATATGTGTAAGAGGTTTGTAGATGAGATGCAAAAAGTGTTTGAGATGTCTTTCTTCCTTGGACTTCAAATTACTCAGCTAGATGGTGGTATCTTTATTTCTTAGTATAGCCATAGAGAGAGAGAGAGAGATACCCTTAGCCTGGAGTTCAGATGCTTTGAGCTGTTTATGAGAGAAGTTATACATGAGAAACTTTTTGGTCAATGTTTGGGTGATTATATTGTATTCACCCATTAGATCATCTTAATCAAATTGCTATTTACATTCACTATTTAAACACTCCTACTCATGAAGCTGATTGAATTATTACTAAGAAATAAAATGGTAAGTAAATAGAATTGAATAGATGTTTATGCCCTTAGCCTAGAGTTCAGATTCTTTGAGATGTTTATAAGAGAAGTTATGCATGAGAAACCTTTTGGTTAATGTTTGGCTGATTATATTGTGTTCACCAGTTAGATCATCTTAATCAGATTTCTATTTACATTCTCTATTTAAACAATCTTACTCATGAAGCTGATTAAATTATTAATAAGAAATAAAATGGTAAGTAAATAGAATTGAATAGATGTTTATTTTCAAACTACAACTATAATTTATTCCACCGCATGAAATTATGAACCTTTACATCCCTTGCAAAGTGTACAATTGCTCTCTACACTCACATCTTGCAATCTCGACGCATTCCTATTTGGCAAATGAAAGACTTTATCTGTAGTTTTACACATATCTTGTAAAGTGCATCGTTTCACCTAGATCCTACAACTCCATATCCCATAGACTTGTCACCCCTCATTAACATATGTATACTTTCATCTGAAGCCCACAACCTAGCACTCTCCTATTTGTTAGGTTTTTTAACCCAATTTGAAACAAATTGCATGAACTTGTTTGTGTGCTTCCCAAACTCACAATTCTATGATGCACTTATTATGTGGACATAAATCTTGACTTTGTAAGTTGTAAACTACAAACCTATTCCCACACCCCACAACTGTCATCAAAACAAAAGCCAATATATTGGCTTCATGCATAATCAAGAGTGCATTAAATTCTCTCACAAGGATGTGAATAGGCCCAGTGATGTTAAGAAGATGTAAAAAGATACATATTGTCATTTTAATGATATTTTTAATTATTTTAAGTTGTCCTCAAGTACCTCTTTGTAGGGATTTGTTACAAATGCATACTCAATGACTTGTAATTGTGTGCTAATGCCTAGGGATGATTTTCTATGTATGCAAATACAAGAAGACCTCATGGGTACCATGGATTCATGTATAGGTCCTATAGTTGATGATGTAATGTGGCATGTGTGATTTAAAACATGTATTCTTAGAGTTTGGCTCCTTTGTAGGTATGCAACTAGATTGATCTTACATGATTTTAAAAAAGTATCTATCCTCCACTCACAAGTACTCTTCCATGACTCCAAGTATGTATTGATAATGACACAGCTTGAGTTAACTACAAATTACACATGTGCCATGCTATGTGGCTAAAATAGGATAGATTATATATTAAAGATTAAATGAAGGATAAGGTTGTTATTGGTTGGCTGCAAGAAATATATTGGAGAATTGCGAAAGGAGTGTCCTTTGTTCTATAATAGGCACAGGGTGTATGTAAAAATTGTATTTTTGAGGTTTAGCTCTGCTTGTAGATGTATTCTGTAATCCAATGAAGAATATTATTATGAATACATGGTTGGCATTGATCATGTGAATTTCTACATGAACTTTAGGTGTATTTTCAAGGGTGCATTATGTTTCTCATATTACATAAGTTAGCTTGAGTGTTATGTATGATTAATTAATCAACATAAAAATTGTAAAATCTTTGTGAAACTTTCACAAGGCATCTTATAATCATAATACAAATATGTTTGATTGCTCATGCATCTTTGGAGTATATTCTTTCTTTGATGTTGCAATATCAATGTTATGTGTTTATAAACCCTAGCCTCCATAATTATACATATGTGGCTAGGGTTTTAAAGAGATTATATAAATGCAATTTATTTAGGAAGATTAAGCCATCTGACTATCTCTCATTAAAACCCTATGCCATTTTGGCCAAACAATTTTAGATTACTTTTGCCCTATTGTGAACAGTCACTGATCATGGTAGCTAGGGTTTTAAAACACTTTATATAAATTTAACTAAAGTTCTCCAAATTAAATGTCAAAATACAAGAAAAGCATCCACATCATCGAAAAAATAACAAAACTAACCAGGTAACATACAAAACAAACATAAAAAAGCACAATATAATTTAACCCTAACAAAAATGTAAATCTTTTCAAAGCAATGTTTAAACAATGTATAGAACGAAGAGTTCATAATAGGATCTTACATAGGTCTGACAGGAATTTGTAGGCTCTAGTCTCAGGCTAGTAGTCTCCAAACACAAAGAATTCAACCGAATAGATAAAATACCCACGCCCACTATTTTCTTGCTTTTATATTCAATGGATTCGGCTGAAACCTACTCAACCGAAAAACACTCAATCGAAACATGGTTAGATTTTGGGGCCATGTTAGCGCCAAACAAGCATCACATGGATTCGGTCGAATGTAACTTGGCCAAATTTTACTCGGCTAAAAATTTTCAGTTGGCCCAAAGTGTGACACAAGTTTGTACTTTTACCCCTTATTTACTATTAAATATGGTTTGGCTCTATATCATATATGTCTTGGACTATTCAACAATGCATGAAGTTGGTAGCATGAGGAATTGGGAGTAAATAAATGCATGAATGATGCTCTACTTTCTACAACTTGTGGATTCCCAAATTATGTTGAACTAGAGGTAATTGTTTATAATAATTATGATGGAGAAGTTACTGATATTTGGTTTTGTGAGGTCATTCTTTCAAAATGCTAGCAGGCTTCTCTCCTTTTGATGATGCTCATGTAGTTAAACTATATCATAAGATTTTCTGAGTAGAGTATTCTTTTACTTCATGGTTTTCTTTGTGATTCCGGAGACTAATTACAAAGATACCATTCAATATGTTGATGAAACAACCTTCTTTAATTTCATTTTCTAACAGAAGAATTATTAAATTCATTGTTTTAATCAGAATTGGAAAAGACTTCCCATGTGTAGATTCCAGTGCTCATTTCAAAGGCTGCGCATGGGAAATACAAGAATAAACAATGGTGAGATGCAGATTTGAAACATCTTGCTAAAATGTAGTATCTTTGGAGATGAAATGTCATGTAGGGAGAAGAACATATGGAAGGATAGTGTGGAGGTTTTAGAATGGTAAAACTAAGGGCATTGATCTACTAGAAAGAGAGATAATATTCATAAATCTAAAAAAAGGAGATTGATTGGGGAGTTGGGGGTTGATACAGAGGATTGGGTGACTAGATAAAAGGAAGCACTGCATATAATAGGAATTTGAAACACATCGGTTAGTCCTTTCAATGCCTCTTTGAGGTATACCAAATATTTTTAACAACAACATTATTAGTTGCATGAGAGCCGAGATGGAGAAAGGAGAGGAAACACATGACTCAAAGCAGGAGAGATAAGTCTCTAAGACAAGGAGTTTATAAAAAGAGAGTTGCCAAACAAAGAAAAAATGGTGTGGGATAGAAGGTGACATTGGAGAAAGGGAACTAAACTCCATTGTGTAGAAGATCATGCCTCTGTAGATGCTAAGAAGGATAGATAATCACCAAGTCTTGTAATGAAGAAGGAGATAAAGAGTCTACTACCATAGTGAACAATGGAATGCTTCTATGTCCGCGTAAGAGGCCTTTGAAGGTGAATAATGTAAATTATCATTTGCATATTTCTGAAATTTTGTTTTAAATAAGAATCAAATTGAATGCACTAGTTAGTTGTTGTTATAAATCTGTATGTTGTGATCAATGAACAAAGAGAGTTAAATGTGAGTGATTGGATTTTAAGGTGCGAGTAATTGGTTGTTTGTTTAAGAAAGGTGAGTATCCTTCTGCATCATGTCATCATGTTGTAATCCTTTAAATAATGTATATATTAACCTCTAAAAATGGTATATATTAACCTCTAAAAATGGTATATATTAACCTCTAAAAAATGTATTTAAAAATGATTGACTAGGTAAAAAAATTTATTATCATTGTCATGTGAGATACCAATTTCATGTATAAGACTCTCAAGTGGTGGATGCGCATAAGTAGAGTCCTTTACCATTACCTTATATGATAGGGAGGGACTCTAGAATGTCAATTCTACCTATCTTGAATCAATTCAAGACTCTAGACAACTCTAGCCTCTCTACCAATTCAAGTGCTTATGACATCTTTCTACACAAAAATGTCTGCTAAATTCCTCAACTCTTTGCAGAGATGGAAAATTCTATCACTCTACTTGGTGTGGGACACATTCCTTGTCCTCACTGCTTCCAAGATACTACCTCAAGGGCACATAACTTTTCTGAGTCCGTTGTCCACCCTTCTCTCTCTATTCAAGGGTCTTGACTGCTTGGTGCTCACTTTCTTCCTCTTTGTTTTTCCACCCCTGCAAGTCTACTCTCCTACTTGTCTATTTAATTGGACTCCTTACTGAGCTCGCCTAGAACAACCATGCATTGCCTCTAGTCGACAATCTGACCACCCCACAAAAGAAAAACAAACAAAAGACATGGCTCTACTTGATGGCCTCCATACTGTACAGAGGAACTTGATGAACATCAATACAGAGCCATTGTTGGCAAAAGAAAGACAAAATTACAGAAAAGGAAACAACTAATCTACCTCAGAATAACAAACTAAAAACTATACAAAAATACAATATTGGTTGAACTGCTGAATTGGATTTTTATTCAAAATTGTTCTTACATCAAAATGCTTCTCAAATCAAAATCTTCCCAGGGACCCTTACAGAGAGAATGCTACATCATATATAGTTATCTCATGTCTGTTACAGGATGGTTTAATTCCCAAACCGGTTCGTATTCTAACTGCCTCGGTTCAACTCTATGCTATCGGTGTGACAAACATCTATCGGTCTATCCTAAAGTCCTCCCACCGATGTGTCATCTCTCCCTAATGACCATTGAATAGTCTTCGTCGGTAAGACTGCCGCTATCAACACCGTCTCCAGATCTCTAGCCGATACTCTAATGTTACAACATGCACTTCACTTTTTATTGCTGTGACTCCATTGATCGACATGACTTCTTAAGGCTCCACCGATGGCACTTGTTATACCGATAAGCCTTCTATCGGTATGACCTTCTGTTTTCTCCTACCGATATGCAAAAGCCTTCCCCATCAATGAGACTCCTTCCATCGGCAACTCCTTCAATTCTCCTGTTGATACCTTCGATCATTCCAATGAGTCTTTAATCCCTATCATCAGTGGGACTAACATCATCGGCCAAACTTTAGCGTCGTCACCCGATCTCATACCTCATGCCGATATACTTAATGCCAGCTTCTCCGTCGGTAAGACTTAACCATTGCTTAGACTTTACACTTGTTCTCTGATATCACAATCTCGCGCTAAAATACATACAACGACTCCATCAGCAAACTTTGATCATCAGCCTGACTTACTTCTCTTTTTCCAATGTCCATCCTTATGCCAATATGCCTTCTATCGGCATGACTCCGACTGTCGCTATAACATTCATGGTCTCTCCCGATGACTCTTCTCACAACGATATACCATTTCATCGGTGTGACACCAGCTAGTGCCATAACTTCAAAAAGCTTTGCTGATGAGCTCTCTCACTTCGATGGATCCAAATTTGAATATGCATAAACTTCTTCCCACGCCTTCCTAATTTGAAAATTCAAAACATCACACCAAAATGCAACTATATACATGGGCTCCAATCCCTTGGTGCTCCTGCACCATACTCCCCCTGTGTGGAAGAAGTTAAGTCACCTCCAGTGATAACAAGGCAAAATCAATGCCCCATTTCTTGAACTCAGACTCTGTAATCCAGGTAGCTTCTTCCTCAAGCAACTGCTTCCATTTGACCAAATACTCCATGTAGATGACATGTCTAGTCTGCTTCTATACCCTAGAATCCAGTATTCTCTTTGCCTGTAGTTTGGGTTTTGGTGGCAAAGTTACATTTTTGACTATCTGTTCCTTCTCTAAAATGGATCCAATTGCTGCTAACTAAGGACCCTTGTATTGCACCAGGTCTTGAACATTAAACACTGGTGAGATTACTAGGTCTTCTAGCAATTCAATCTTGTATGCGTTGTTACCATACTTGTTCAGGATTCTGTAAGGACCAATTCTTCGCATTTGCAATTTGGTTGGCATTCCTTTCTGTAGTCTGGCTTTGTTTAGGTGCACCATAACCATATCACCAACTTCAAATTGGATGTCCTTCCTATGGGCACCTACTCTGTTCTTGATCTTCTGTGTGTTTTTCATCAAGGTTTTCTTCACCTGTTCATGTACTTCTTTCATGGATTGTGCAAAATCCTCTGCATGACCACTTTTGTTCTCCAGATCTCCAAGATTTCTGAGTTCACATACACCTCTGGGGTGCATTCCATAGATGATTTCAAAAGGACTCTTGCCAGTAGTCCTATTCACACTATCATTATAGGCAAATTTTGCCTAATGAATGACTTGATCCCAGCTCTACCCATATTCCTTGGTTATACATCTTAACAGGTTACCCAGTGTCTTGTTTACCACCTCTGTCTGACCATTTGTTTGTGGATGGTATGCTAAGCTGAAAGATAAATTTGTCCCTAATCTCTACCACAAAGTTTTCTAGAAATACCCCATGAACTTAGCATCTCTGTCAGACACAATGCTTGCTGGAAGTCCATGAATCCTTATCACTTCTCTGAAAAACAAGTGTGCTATATGACTGGCATCATGAGTCACTTTATAGGGAATGAAATGACTCATCTTGCTAAACCTGTCCACAACTACATATATGCTATCATAACCAATCTTAGTCTTAGGCAAACCAACCACAAAGTCCATACTTACACATTCCCATGGCCTGAAAGGAATGGGCAAAGGTTGGTATAGTCCTGCATTTGAAGCGGTTCCCTTGGCCTTCTGACATACGGTACACTGCTCTACATACCTTTTGATGTCTCTGTGCATCCTTAGCCAATAATAGAACCTTTGGACTAGCTCCAGTGTCTTGTTCAGACCAAAATGGCCACTCAAACTGCCATTGTGCTTCTCCTATATGAGATTTTCTCTCATAGATCCCCTTGGCACACATAATTGTCCACCTTTGAATAGCAATCCCTGCTGCAAGGTGAAATATGCAAACTCACTATCAAAGTGATTCTCAAAATCTTGACATACCTTGTATGCCTCAGTAAAGTCTTCATCATCTCTATAGAGATCCTTGAAGTCTTCAACTCCAATGCTCTTCAACTACACTTCTTACACTGTGAGCAACCTCCTACTCAAAGCATCTCCAACTTTGTTGAGCTGCCCCTTCTTATGCTTAATTATAAAAGTGTAGGATTGCAAGTACTCCTTCCACTTGATATGTATGTTGCTCAACTTATCCTGTGAGTTTAGAAAACTCAGGGCTTGGTTATCTGTGTAGACAACAAATTCCTTAGGTAGGAGATAATGTCTCCACTTCCTAAGTGCTTGGACTAGAGCATACAACTCTAAGTCATACGAAGAGTATTTACTCTTTGCTTCATTCAGCCTCTCACTGAAAAAGGCTATAGGTCTATTCTCCTGATTTAACACTACTCCTACAGCTATGTTACTTGCATCACATTTAATAGTAAATAGCTTATCAAAACTAGGCAGCAATAGTACAAGTTGTGTTGCTACCTCTTTCTTCAACCATTCAAAACTTCTATCTATAGCTGGTGTCCATCTAAATTTTGCTTTCATTCCACCCTTAATTGTATTCAACATGGGTGCACATATCCCACTGAAATTTCTGATAAACTTTCTGTAAAACTAGGCTAAGCCATGGAAACTTCTCACCTCTATGGCCGCTTTGGGAGTAGGCCAGCTCAAGATTGCCTCTACCTTTGACTTGTCCATCTTCAATTCTCCCTGGGACACCACAAAACCAAGGTATACCAATTCTTGCTTCATGAATTCACACTTCTCCAGATTGATGGTTAGTGGTTCATTATGTAATTTTTGCAAAACAGTATTTACATGTTCTAGATGTTCTTCCCTAGTCTAACTGAAAATTAGAATATCATCTGGAAAAACAACTACGAATTTACCAATATAATCCTTTAGGACTTCATTCATGAGTCTCATAAAGGTGCTGGGTGCATTTGATAGACCAAATGGCATAACAAGCCTTTCATACAGTCCTTCTGTGGTCTTGAAGGCTATCTTCCACTCATCACCTTCCTTGATTCTTATTTGGTGGTAACCACTCTTCAGGTCTATCTTAGTAAAGTACTTTGCTTTTCCAATACAGTCCATGAGATCTTCAATTCTGAGAATTTGAAATCTATACCTTATAGTTATCTTGTTTATGGCTCTAGCATCTGTGCATAATCTCCATGATTCTCCTTTCTTTGGTGCCAACACTGTGGGCACTGCAAAAGGACTAATACTCTTCTTGATCAATCCCTGATCGAGCAACTCTTGCACTTGTCTGGCAATTTCTTTGTGCTAATCTGGAGTCATCTTGTAAGGATCCTTGTTTGGCAAAGATGCGCCTAGAATCAGGTCTATTTGATGGCTTATTACTCTCTATGGAGGCAATGTGGCTGGTGTACCATCACTGATTATGCCCTTATACTTCTCCAGTATAAGTTGCATCTCCTTGGGAATCATTGTCTTCTTATCTTGCTACTCTTCTTTTGGTTTTACTATGATGGCATAACCAATACCGTCCTCCTTAAGAGTATTCAAAAACTCTTTCCCACTCACAACCAAGATATTGTGACTCTTTGTCTAAACTACATCCTCATCCTCCAATGACTGAATCTTATAGGTGACACCATCCTTCTGAAAAGAATAGGCATTCTTCTCACCATCATGTATTGCCTTTTGGTCATACTGCCATGGTCTGCCCAATAGGAGATGGCATGCATCCATGGGTAGTATATCACATAATACCTTATCCTTATAGCCACCTATACTAAACTCTACCCAACTTTGATCATTTACTACCACATGTTGACCCTTATTCAACCATGTGACTCTATATGGGTTTGCATGAGTTATTCTTTTCAAATTTAGTTTCTTAACTGCCTCATCAGAAATAATATTATCAGTGGATCCTGAGTCTATGATAATTTTACATACCTTATTCAAAATCTTGTACTTGATTCTAAATAGTGCTCTCCTCTGGCTTGGTTCAGACTTTACTGGTTCCTTCATCAAGATTCTCCTTATCATCAGGTTCTCTCCTTCTTCTGAGTTCAGACTGACCTCAGGTGACTGGTTGCTGGATGCATTATCTTGGACATAGTGATTTCTCTTATCACCTCCTTGAGAAGAGGATGTGGCCTTTTCTGGACACCTATATGCTGGATGACCTAGATTACCACAGTTGTAACACTTCATGGTGGTGAAATAGGATCCTCTGCCTAATCCTCCTAACCTTCCTCTGTGGTTTCCTCTACCACTCGACTCCCCACTCTACTCTATGAGTTTGGATTCTACTTGGGATCTATTGTCAGTATTCCTTCCACCAAAACTTCCTCTGTGTCCTCTGTTATCTCTGCCTCTTCCTCTTCCTCTGCTATTTGAGTCTTGTTTCCTCTTGCTCTTTTCCTCCACTTTCAGTGCTAGCTGATAACATTTGTGCATTGTTGTAGGACACAACAAACTGATCTCTTCTTGTATATTCCACTTCAGACCATTAAGGTACCTTGCTACCTTTATGCTTTCATCCTCCATCACTTTGGACCTTAAGCATAGCTTTTGGAATTCTTCAGTGTATGCACTGACATCTAATTCCTTCTGTCTCAGATTATGTCTCTTCCTATGCAGCTGTATTTCATAATCTTTTGGCATATATGCTTCTTTGATTTTAGCTACCATCCCCTTCCAAGTAGCTATGGGCTTCTTATCTTCTTTTGCTCTTTCAGTCTACACAAATTTCCACCAAGTTAAGGCAGCTCCCCTGAGTCTAGATTTGGCCACCTTTACTTTCTGTGCCTCGCTTACACCATCACATTCAAAGTGATTTTCAAGTCCTTCTATCCACTCCATGACCAAATCTAGGTCCATTTTCCCACTAAAAGTGGTAGTCCTTCTAATGTTTTACCACTCATTGCTTTCAAAGCTTTCAAGAATTGTTCTTCCTACATTTCAGGATCTAGTGTGGGTTGTTCATCTTCAATAGTCACACCTTTCTCCTTATCCTCATAGTCTTTAACTCTCTGGCTAACTTCTTCAGTCTTTTGCAACATTACACCTAGCTTACTCTCCATTTCTGCTAGTCTTTCTTTCAGAAGTCTATTTTCTTCTTCTTGATCATCAACCTTCTTTGCTAACTCTGCATTAGTCACCATCTTCTTGGATGAACCTATAGACTCACTTGAACTCGGTGATGACACACAACCTCTTCTATTCCAACCTAGGAATAGCCCAAATCTTTAACTAGCTCTGATACCAATTTGAAAGGGAGGGACTCTAGAATGTCAATTCTACCTATCTTGAATCAATTCAAGACTCTGGACAACTCTAGCCTCTCTACCAATTCAAGTGCTCATGACATCTTTCTACACAAAAATGTCTGCTAAATTCCTCAACTCTTTGCAGAGATGGAAAATTCTATCACTATACTTGGTGTGGGACACATTCCTTGTCCTCACTGCTTCCAAGATACTGCCTCAAGGGCACATAACTTTTCTGAGCCCGTTGTCCACCCATCTCTCTCTGTTTAAGGGTCTTGACTGCTTGGTGCTCACTTTCTTCCTCTTTTTTTTTCCACCCCTACAAGTCTATTCTCCTACTTGTCTATCTAGCTGGACTCCTTACTGAGCTCACCTAGAACAAGCATGCATTGCCTCTAGTCGACAATTTGACCACCCCACAAAAGAAAAACAAACAAAAGGCATGGCTCTGCTTGATGGCCTCCATACTATATAGAGGAACTTGAGGAACATCAATACAGAGCCATGGTTGGCAAAAGAAAGATAAAATTGCAGAAAAGGAAACGACTAATCTACCTCATAATAACAAACTAAAAACTATACAAAAATACAATATTGGTCGAACTGCTGAATAGGATTTTTATTCAAAATTGTTCTTACATCAAAATGCTTCTCAAATCAAAATCTTCCCAGGGACCCTTACAGAGAGAATGCTACATCATATATAGTTATCTCATGTCCATTATAGGACGGTTTAATTCCCAGACCGGTTCATATTCTAACTACCCCGGTTTAACTCTATGCTATCGGTGTGACAAACATCTATCGGTCTATCCCAAAGTCCTCCCACTGATGTGTCATCTCTCCCTAATGACCATTGAATAGTCTTCATTGGTAAGATTGCTGCTATCGGCACCATCTCCAGATCTCTGGCCGATACTCTAATGTCACAACATGCACTTCACTTTTTATCGCTGTGACTCCGTTGATCGACATGACTTATTAAGGCTCCACTAATGGCACTCATTATACTGATAAGCCTTCTATCGGTATGACCTTCCTTTTTCTCCTACTAATATGTAAAAGCCTTCCCCATTGATGAGACTCCTTCCATCGGCAACTCCTTCAATTCTCCTGTCGATACCTTCAATCATTCCGATGAGTCTTCAATCCCTATCATCGGCAGGACTAACATCATCGGCCAAACTTTAGCCTTGTCACCCGATCTCATACCTCATGCCAATATACTTAACGCCAGCTTCTCTGTCGGTAAGACTTAACCACCACTCAGACTTTACACTTGTTCTCTAATATCACAATCTCACGCCGAAATACATACAACGACTCCATCAGCAGACTTTGATCATCGGCCTGACTTACTCCTCTTTTTTTGATACATGTCTATCTTTATACTGATATGCCTTTTATCGGCATGACTCCGACCATCGCTATAACATTCACGGTCTCTCTCAATGACTCTTCTCACAGCAATATACCATTTCATCGGTGTGACACCAGCTATCGCCATAACTTCAAAAAGCTTCGCCGATGAGCTCTCTCACTCCGATGGATCCAAATTTGAATATGCATAAACTTCTTCCCGCACATCACACCAAAATGCAACTATATACATGGGCTCCAAGCCCTTGGTGCTCCTACACCATTATACATTTTCCTAAAAGGTATACATAGATCAAATCCATTTTTTTAAACAAACATGTATCTTCTATATGGTATAAAAACACCTTCATTTCACGCACTTAGGACTAAACAGATTTTTATGCAATCCTACATAAACAATAATAGATTTGAAAGAGACAATTAGAAAATCTTATTATGGAAATATGGCATACAAATACAATAATAAAGATAGTTCCAGGAAGGGAATCAATCAATGAATAAACTACCATCCCAAACTACCCTATATGTTAATATTAATAAGAATATTATCACCATATATTATACAATGATGTAATAAAATATATATTCCAATAATCCCTCTTATTATATCATATGGTCAAAAGCAATAAAGATTGAAAACATTTGAACTTCATAGCTACAAGGGATTTTTTAAATGTGCCGACACGTTGCTCTTGAGTTGAACAATATTGTCCCGCTAGATATTCTATTGTTGAATATGTTCATGAATATAGTGGAAAGGAAAACTCAATATGTTTGGTGTGATCATGCAAAAAAGGATTTGGAACAAGCTTCAACACACTCTAATTGTTGTAAAACAAAGTGGCAGGACATGTCTCAAGAACTCTCATGCCTATCAAAATGTGATGCAACCATATCACCTCATATGGAGATCCGGTTGTGGTGTGATATTTGACGAGGATCATTGTAATCCTCTTCATTTAATTTATCAATCTGGTGTGGTGTCCAAAGGTTGTATACATTATGAATTTAAAGATTTTTGGCAAATAGTTCTTTCTAATAAAAACAAAAAAAAGTTAATCTAATAAAATCACACATGCAAAATTTAAACACACTTGCATAAATTAAAACTATAAATTTAAAACATGTTTCCATGAATTAAAATACAGAAATAAAATAGTTCTTGCACTAAAATATAATTTAATACATTTAAAATAAATAGAAATGCGTAAAACTAAAATAATACAAACAATAAAATAAGTACCAAATGTTGTCGTTTTCCTTAGGATGAGCAGCTTGCTTTCTCATCCCTTGAAATTGGACCAAGATCATTCACCCAACTTTGTGCTCAATGCTCCATATATCTTATTTCTTTAACAAAATATTACAAATTTACTTCTAAAACTGTTGTAGCTTTCTTATTCCAAAAATTTGCCAAAGTAACAACTCTTTTCTTTAGAGTTGAGACATTTATTTATACATTGAAGATCTTCACTCAACTCCCTAAACTAGTGGAAATCATAAATACACTTGTCTTTCCCATTCCTATGATAAAGGAACAACTCCCTTTATTCTCTACACATATTTCTCCTACTCCTATGCTAAAGGAACCAATTTTTGGGTAAGTGCAAAAAGATGGGGGGCCAAAAAGTGGCCAAAAAATTTTCAAAAAATTTTTAGGCATAACGCGAGCGCGTTATAACGCGCTCGTGTTATAAAGTCCTATATATATTAAAAAAAAAACGCTGTCATTTCATTTTATTTTATTTCATTGTGAGTATTTCCTCCGCCCGCGGCTTAAAACCCTTCAAAAACGCGCTCGCGTTCTACAAAACACCGTTCAACACAAAAGATTTGTCGATTCATCGCTGAAATGCCGCCGCGACGTCGAGCACGCCAAAGGGGTGAGTTATCTTTGTTTTTTGGTTTGAATTTCTTCCTAAATAGGTAGGTTTTTGTTGATTTTTGATGTATATTTTATTAATTGTAGGAAATGTTAATGCACCTCCTCCTCCTCAAAATCCACAAAATCTTGAGGAAGAAATACCTGCAGAACAACAACCTCCTCCATTCATTCCTCGACATGCCCCTGGAACACAAGATAATATAATGGGGGAAATTGAAAACAACAAAAAACAAATTGAAGATATAATTGCAAGGTTGAAAGATCCTTCCACTTCAACCTTGCATAGGTCCACGCTTGCTGAATCTCTTGAGTCTATGTTATCAAATGTAAATTCAATTAGCAAGCAAATAACTAGTTGGACCAATAAAAAGAGAGAGTTTAGAGATTACTATGCAGATAAATTGTCATACCAAGATGTCAAAAAATTACAAATTACAAAAGTAGACTTGTGTTCAATTTTCACAAACCCACAAACAAATCAACCTCCACCCATTACATGCAAGAGGTTCCCTATCCATTGGTGCAACAACCAAGCGATAAGGGACAATTTCAGGCAGAGGTGGTGGATGGTTTTTGACCATCCTCCATGCAATAACAATGAGGTCCCGCAATACTTTTTGAGGAAACTCTACTCCGAGTTTGTCCTCAATAAAGTGCCAAACTATTTTGATATGTGGGACTTCCAGGGTAGAGGTGGGGGCTTAGCACAGGATAGACCAGGGGCACGTCTTGACCCACAGCAGGTAGTGAGACGAGTAATCAGCAGACCAGCCCACGAGCATGTTTCTATTCCTTCCATTGTGAAGGAGAGTGTTGAGGTCGATACACTGAGGTCGATTAGTGCCTTGACCCAGAGCATCATAGAGCATGCCGATCCTGCAACACAGAGTGGGTTGGGAGATAGTGCAAGGAGTAGGGTCCCACCGCATACTTGCCAGGCTTGTGGGTCAGCCTGTGATTATGACCCCATGGACAGTCAGGACGTAGGTGCACAGGCTACATTTGCAGCTGAGAAGATGGTGATGACAGATACCCTTCTGAGTGAGACTTTCGGCCTTGATACTCAGGTAAATATTAGCAAGTTTATTGAATTTAATTTATTAAATTTTATTTTTGAAATACAAGATTAACTAATTTAAATTGATGATTTTAATGAAATCTCAGGGTCATAGCGTCGATGCAGTCTTCAGTGGTTCTCCACCTACATTTTTCACTAGATCATCTACTGTCGAGGTATGTAACTAGTAAACAATTATAAATATTACATGTGAATAGCATCGTTATATGAATGGTATTCTAATTTCTGATTTTGGATGTTGAATAGGTTAACACTGTAGATTTCATGGCAACACCTGCCAGCGGTGGTGGACTTCAAAGCTTTACGGAGGTAATAAAATAAATAGTTTAATGAATGAATTGTACTTACTAAATTTTTGTAT
The DNA here is from genome assembly GCA_027924645.1 of Cunninghamia lanceolata. Classification (NCBI taxonomy): domain Eukaryota; kingdom Viridiplantae; phylum Streptophyta; class Pinopsida; order Cupressales; family Cupressaceae; genus Cunninghamia; species Cunninghamia lanceolata. The sequence continues at coordinate 8,423,260 of BSBN01000870.1, forward strand.
GTGATTTGTGTGTTTTATTGTGTGTACTTCCATGTTTAGATGAGCGTGTGTGTATGTTAGGAGCCATGATTTGCATCACTATTATAGTTTTCGTAATTGAATAATGTTGTTTTATTTCCAGATGATGCAGGCTGCGGATACACCTCCCCATGTTCATAGGGCAATGGAGCAGGGTGTGGCCTCTGTGATTCATAGCTCTATGGCATTGACAGGGGTATGAGGCAGATTAGTAAATTTCAATTTACATTCATTGTTATAGTTGTCTATTTTTGAAAAATCAAAAGATTATTGATTTGAAGTTTAATTTCTATCTGGATGGTTTCTATAGGACATGACATCACCAGGGCCTATTCCTGCTACTGAGGCAAGCGAGGAGACAGATTATATGTTAGCGGTAAGTGATTATTTTGTTAAATGTTTCATTTTTTTATAACATGTAATTTCTATATATTAATATCTATACTTTTTTTTGTAACAGGTAAAGGTGCAGGAAGAACTAAATAGGAGGAGTAGCCCTCGGGTTCGTAGTAGACCACCCACATGCATGTCTCCATCCCCTAGAAGATCAAAGGCTGCTCGTGATTTATTCTCTTCACCAGCTAGAGGGGAATGACTTTTTATTGTGTTCCTCTGTTGTATGCCTATATGGCATTTGTGAACATATATTTTGTATTGTACATAGTTGACATTGTATGCCTATATGGCATTCTTGTAAGCCTATATGGCTATTTTGTATATATGTTATACTTATATCGATAGATATTGATGTATGCGTATATGGATATTTGGTTAATACAAATCTTTTTTATTGATGGCGTCCATACTTGCATTGTAAATCCACTTTTGAATGGATATTTGTAGATAACTACTTCAAATATTTAAAGTCTGATTGTATTACATAGGATGTTTGCATTTTCTTTGATAGGCTTGATAGGCCATGGATTACATGATGGTGTTTGATGGAAAAGTATGGTACTAGAAGACTCTAGTTCATTCTTAATAGGCTTGTGATTGATAATATCTTTGCATGATTGCACTTGATCTTGGATCATGGGCATGTTGTTAGGATTTTGATTGCATTGTGATGTTTGATGGATAGGCATGGTGTAAGTGTAAGATACCCAACTAGTTCTACGAAAAATTTTCCTTACTTAAACACTTTTACTTGCTAACAATTCATCAACTACTTCAATAACATAAAGATATACATCAAGATAACTATTTGAATGAAACAACATTAGAGTTGGGTACTTGTCTTGTTACTTGATTCAATCAACTTGCAATGTCTTATTACATGGAAAATGCTTTCAATAGCATGAAGTACAACTCATTCAATGGAAATACAAGGACAGGCCTTGAAGCCTTGATGTTACAATGTCTTCCTTACTTGAGCAACATTTGAAGATTTGGAATGTTCAACTCATCACCTCACAAGGTAGGCACATATTTGAAGGATTTACAGGTTTTTCTGACTTGGGCGCCAAGTTGAGGTGACCTCCTCCTGAAGTTGCGCCTTGTCAACATTAGGTGCCAATTAGAGTTTATGGATGCTCTGGATTGTTTCCAAGAGTAGGCGCCAAAACATCATCATTATGAAAGTGTTTTAAATGCTAGGTGCCCAAATGAGCCCTCTGGAGTCTAGGCGCTCCTTTCATGCATTCTGTGTTCTAGGCACCAATTGAAAGGAGTGGAGAATAGGGCAAGCGCCTTCCAAACTAGGTGTTTCCTTGAGGTGACAAGGACTTAGAAAGTGCACCTAAGGTGAGCGCCTTGAGTGAAAAGGTCTAACAAACATCTTTGAACCCCCTTTCAAGGTTAGGCGCATTCTGGAGGTGGAAACAAGTAGAAGGTGTGCCTTAGCTTCCTTTGTCAATTCTTGCAAGTCTTTGTTGATTAGGAAGGTGGAATGCTTCATTGTAGAATGAGCGCCTATCTTCTAATGTCCAAACTACTTCTTCTGGCTCACTCTGTGGCTAGGCACCAGAGCTAAACTGTTCACACAAGGGAGTGCGCCTAGACTCACTTGATGTTTTCTTACTACTTCAACCCCTGGAAGATGTTCCAAGGTGTTCCCTTTTACAAGCACCTGACCTCCCAAGTTCCTTCATGTGCTATTCCTTAAAGGCGCCAAAACTAAGCTTCAGTGCCATGGGATTGTGCCTAACATCTTTGAAGAGTTTCTAAGCCTTTTGCAAGTTGATATCCCAAACTCATCTTCTAGGCACAACAGGAGCTTTCCAAAGGAGTTTCCAAGTTTTAGATGCCAAGCGAGGTCATGGGTGAATGGAACTGTGCCTTAGGAGATGACTGGATCCTAAGCGTCAGTCTGGAGTTATAGTGGAATTGATATGCGCCTCAACTAGCTTAGGCGCCCATTTGAAGTGATTCCTTTAACACTTCTCTGTCAATCTCAACTGCAAGGATGATCTCCTAATCCAATTTTGATCCTCTGGAGATGCAAATAGCTTTACATTTCACTAGGCTCCATCAATGATGATCATCAACCAAAGCGCATTTCAAAGGTGAGATAGGTAAGTGAGGCACCAAACTAGTCCTTAAGACTTATCTCCTTCTATCAAGTCAATTTCAACTATGTGAGAGAGTTCTATTCTAGGCACAAAATGGAAATGTTTCATCAATTGGTGCATCTTACAAAGCTCCCAATTCTAGGCGCCAGAGCCAAAGAGTTTTTCCCAACACATGCACCTGGGCTAGGAATTCACCTAAGAGACATCACTTAGCTTTAAAACTTTCAATCTATAGCCATCTGGGCTAGGCGCTCCAATGGAGGATCCTTGAACTCATGCATTGGCGCCTTCTAGTTCTAGGCACCCATTTTGGATGATTCATCCTGATACTAGCGCCTAAAATGACTAGACTCTCTTCATCATCCAATTCACTTAGAAGACTCAAGTTGGAGACTTAGTTGTCTATCCATGTTCTCCGGAAGATTCATTGTACCTCTATGCACTATCTCCTTCAAGGCACTCCTTAAAATCATTGGAAGTGCTCAAGACTTACCTTAGTCCAAAGTGCCACAATCCATTCCTTAAAGCACAAAGAATTCTCAAAGGCGCCCCTATTTACCTCTAAGCACTCAAATATCATTTAGATTCAAGGCGCACATTTAGCTCCAAAACGCAAATTTCCATCATCAACCCATCAAGGTGCATCATCTTCCCTTTGTATCCCCTTCAAGGTGCAGATATTCACTTCTTCACACTCAAACTCACTCTCTGGCGCCAGAATAGGTGTATAACTTCAAATAAGGCGCTAATCTTAGGTTTCTAAGTACTTAGTTTGATCTTAAGGCTATCCTTCCTCTAAGCACTCTCTTCAACTCCCTCACTGAAGGCCCTCTGTAAGTTTGGGCGCATTTCATCCCAAGGCGCTTCAACATCATCCAAGGCGCAAATTCACTCTCCAAGACAAGGTGCAAAAAACCCTATCCTAAGGCACTCAAATCTTGCTTCTAGACCTAGGCACACAAACATGAGATTAAGGATCATTCTGGCCACCATCACTTCCCTAAAGGCGCAAAATTGGTGTAGATACATTCCATTTATTAAGGATCATTCTGGCGCCCAAATCTTGTCAAAGCAAAGGATCAATAGGTTCTCTCTAAGGCGCACTCCAGGGTTTGATCTTGCAAGACTTCTCACGTCAAAATTTTGACCAAGACACTCAAGGCACTAGTCTTTATCATCTAACCCTACAGTGCACTTACTCATTATGATATACTCCTCAACTTTGTATTCAACCTTGCCCAAGGCGCATATTCACTATAAGGCATTCTCACGTTGTCAAGGCTCAGAGGGCTTCAACTTGCTAAAGGGTAGAGGTCTAGGCGCATATCTGACTTGAAGCTCAAGGCGCTCCAACCCTCTTGCTCTGGAATTCCTTCTAGGCACTAAGTGACTTCTCCAATTCCTTGAAAACATTTGAAGTGTTTTACCTTCTCAAGGTGCTCCTTCGAACTTGACTCCAAGGTGTTATAATCTCAAAGGTGCTGACATCATCTCAACCAAAGGCGCTCAATGATTCATCCCATATCTAGGCGCTAAAACACTTAATCAACCAAGTCATTCAAGGCGCCATTCAGTAAACTCATCTTCCATGATATTCCTATCAAGGCGCATATCACTTCTCTCATGGGCTTTAGGCACTCAGTTGAGTGTTTCAATACTACTTAGGTGCCAAATTCATTTTAATGCACCAAACACAAAGAGCTTTCAAACACTGGGCGCTCACAAAGAGTCTTCCAACCTTGGGTGCTAAATTAGGTCTTTGCAACTATCCAAGGTGCATATCTTCATTTGAACAACTTATGGTGCCAAGACAACTTCTCATTAGGGTGCTCAAAACACTTGTGTTTACATTTGAAGTGCTTTACCTTCTTAAGGTGCTCCAGACTAACCTGACTCCAAGGCGCTCCATCATCATCCTTAAGGCGCTAAAAACATCATCTCCACTCTAGGCAAAAACATCATCCAACTCCTTAAGGCACTTCACTGTCAAAGTCTGAAGGCGCTCTACCTAGATCTTTCCCCTACGCGCCATAACTCCTAAGCACTCACCAGAAAACTCTCTTCTTCAAGGCGCAAATCTTCTTATACTATGATTGCCTCTGAAACACCGATTAACGTGATGTGAGGGTGCAAAGGCTACTCCAATCCTCAGTGAGCGCCTAATTTAAACAAGGAGAAATAAAGCATTCAAAACTATCCAAACGATCATCCCCTTCCTAATGTCTTCACTGCTCTAGAAAACCTTGGCCAAAATGACACATAACAACTCCTATGAGCGCCCTTATGCCCTAGGATCATCTAGTTTGTGCGTCTTGTAATGAGGAGTTCATGTAAGTTTGGAATGAGCGCCTTGAATAAGTGTAAACTAGCCTAGAGAAGGGTATGTGCGCCTTGAGCATTCCAGAGATAACTGTGCGCCTAGAACAATATGAGCGCTCATGATGATGATTAACGCCCTGATGAGACTATGAGCGCCTTGTTCAGGAGATACCTTGTTTGATCATAAAATGCACCTTGAGTCTTGAAGTTTTTGAGCGCCTAGGTGATTTGGATGTTGGGATGTTGGTATGCGCCCAAGATTGAGGTAAGTGAGCGCTTGTAATGGAGGAGAGCAATGAGATGGAATGTCTTGTAGAGATTGGCGCCCAGAGACCCATTTTTGCGCCTTTGATGATGACCATTTTTGCATAAGAGTTTAGCGCCCTAGAGTTGTAAACTTTCTTTTTGGGTGCCCCTGAGTGAATGTTGGCGCCTTGGACAACTAAATATGCCTTTGATGGAGTGGAGCCCAGAAGGGGAGTAGGAGGAAACCCAATCTTCAAGATTCGTCAAGCTTCAAAGTTTAGGTCAGAGGTTATCCACTTTATCCAAGGAAGGTGTTATCATCTACACTCCGAGAAGGTAATGTCAAAGGCCATCATGAAGGATCACTTCATCAACTTCAAGTCCTTCAAGTTCAAGTCCTTTCACCTAGCAAGTCCAAGAGAGATTTCTACTCCGATTCATGAAGTAAGCTTATATCATCCTTATCTACTTTGCAAGAAGAAGAAACATTACAAAGTCAATCAAATGAGTTACAAGTACCATACATCCAATTGCAAGGAGTGAACCACCTTAAGGAAAAATAGTTCTCTTGAAGTTACTTGAAATGTCAAAAGGTTTAGTGCCTCCAAGTAAGGTCAGAGGTGAGGTTAGAGGTGAAATGTGCCTTTGGACCATTCTGGCGCCTTGGATGAAGAACCTATATCTTGAGCCCAAGAGGTAAAATTTGTGCCTTAGTGGATTTGGAGAGTTACAAAGATTAGAGAAAAGTGCCTTGAAGACAGAGTTGTTCAAGGCGCATGTGTGATTTGGTCAAAAACAGGCACCTAGAGTGAATAGGCTTTCATCCTGACTTAATACACTGCCTCCTTCTGATGATTTTTGGGGCAGCAAAAAACCTTTCACCACGGGCAAATGCCTCAGAGCTATAAAAAATTGAGAGAGGTTATTGTAGAGGCACTCTACATGATCTCGTTGCCTCAGACAGAATGTTTCTAAGTGACACGGTTTTCGAGTAACATCTCGTCAAAGATTGCTGCCTTTTTGCACTTTGGACTCTTCAGGGATATCGTCGGTACAATGTAGCTCCGACTGTTTCGACATGTTTGGGTGAGAAATAGGACCATGCCTAGCATAAATGTACCCATTCGGACGCGTTGGAATAGTCAGTTTGGTCGCATCAGGAGCAGGACGAAAGTTACACCCCTTTGCAACTTTACAATGCCTCCTTTTGATGATTTTTGGGGCAACAGAAAACCTTTCACCACAGGCAAATACCTCAGAGCTATAAAAAACTGAGAGAGGTTATTGTAGAGGCACTCTACATGATCCCGTTGCCTCAGATGGAATGTTCCTAAGTGACACAATTTTTGAGTAACATCTCGTCAAAGATTGCTGCCTTTTTGCACTTTGGACTCTTCAGGGATATCGTTGGTACAATGTAGCTCCGACTGTTTCGACATGTTTGGGTGAGAAATAGGACCATGCCTAGCATAAATGTACCCATTCGAACGCGTTGGAACAGTCAGTTTGGTCGCATCAGGAGCAGGACGAAAGTTACACCCCTTTGCAACTTTACACTGCCTCCTTCTGATGATTTTTGGGGCAACAAAAAACCTTTCACCACGGGCAAATGCCTAAGAGCTATAAAAAACTGAGAGAGGTTATTGTAGAGACACTCTATGTGATCCTGTTGCCTCTAACGGAATGTTTCTAAGTGACACAATTTTTGAGTAACATCTCGTCAAAGATTGCTGCCTTTTTGCACTTTGGACTCTTCAGGGATATCGTCGGTACAATGTAGCTCTGACTGTTTCGACATGTTTGAGTGAAAAATAGGACCATGCCTAGCATAAATGTACCCATTCAGATGCGTTGGAATAGTCAGTTTGGTCGCATCAGGAGCAGGACGAAAGTTACACCCCTTTGCAACTTTACACTGCCTCCTTCTGACGATTTTTGGGGCAACAGAAAACCTTTCACCACGGGCAAATGCCTCAGAGCTATAAAAAACTGAGAGAGGTTATTGTAGAGGAACTCTACATGATCCCGTTGCCTTAGACAGAATGTTTCTAAGTGACATGATTTTTGAGTAACATCTCGTCAAAGATTGCTACCTTTTTGCACTTTGGACTCTTCAGGGATATCATCGGTACAATGTAGCTCCGACTGTTTCGACATGTTTGGGTGAGAAATAGGACCATGCCTAGCATAAATGTACCCATTCGGACGCGTTGGAACAGTCAGTTTGGTCGCATCAGGAGCAGGACGAAAGTTACACCCCTTTGCAACTTTACACTGCCTCCTTCTGACGATTTTTGGGGCAACAGAAAACCTTTCACCACGAGCAAATACCTCAGAGCTATAAAAAATCGAGAGAGGTTATTGTAGAGGCACTCTACGTGATCCCGTTGCCTCAGATGGAATGTTTCTAAGTGACACGATTTTCAAGTAACATCTCGTCAAAGATTGCTACCTTTTTGCACTTTGGACTCTTCAGGGATATCATCGGTACAATGTAGCTCCGACTGTTTCGACATGTTTGGGTGAGAAATAGGACCATGCCTAGCATAAATGTACCCATTCGGATGCGTTGGAACTATCAGTTTGGTCGCATCAGGAGCAGGACAAAAGTTACACCCCTTTGCAACTTTACACTGCCTCCTTCTGACGATTTTTGGGGCAACAGAAAACCTTTCACCACAGGCAAATACCTCAGAGCTATAAAAAACCGAGAGAGGTTATTGTAGAGGCACTCTACATGATCTCGTTGCCTTAGACGGAATGTTTCTAAGTGACACAATTTTCGAGTAACATCTTGTCAAAGATTGCTGCCTTTTTGCACTTTGGACTCTTCAAGGATATCGTCGGTACAATGTAGCTCCGACTGTTTCGACATGTTTGGGTGAGAAATAGGACCATGCCTAGCATAAATGTACCCATTCGGATGTGTTGGAACAGTCAGTTTGGTCGCGTCAGGAGCAGGATGAAAGTTACACCCCTTTGCAACTTTACACTGCCTCCTTTTGACGATTTTTGGGGCAATAGAAAACCTTTCACCACGGGCAAATGCCTAAGATCTATAAAAAACCAAGAGAGGTTATTGTAGAGGCACTCTACGTGATAGCGTTGCCTCAGACAGAATGTTTCTAAGTGACACAATTTTCAAGTAACATCTCGTCAAAGATTGCTACCTTTTTGCACTTTGGACTCTTCAGGGATGTCGTCAGTACAATGTAGCTCCGACTATTTCGACATGTTTAGGTGAGAAATAGGACCATGCCTAGCATAAATGTACCCATTCAAACGCGTTGGAACAGTCAGTTTGGTCGCATCAGGAGCAGGACGAAAGTTACACCCCTTTGCAACTTTACACTGCCTCCTTTTGACGATTTTTGGGGCAACAGAAAACCTTTCACCACGGGCAAATGACTAAGAGATATAAAAAACTGAGAGAGGTTATTGTAGAGGCACTCTACATGATCCCGTTGCCTCAAACAGAATGTTTCTAAGTGACACAATTTTTGAGTAACATCTCGTCAAAGATTGCTGCCTTTTTGCACTTTGGACTCTTCAGGGATATCGTCGGTACAATGTAGCTCCGACTGTTTCGACATGTTTGGGTGAGAAATAGGACCATGCCTAGCATAAATGTACCCATTCAGACGCGTTGGAATAGTCAGTTTGGTCGCATCAGGAGCAGGACAAAAGTTACACCCCTTTACAACTTTACACTGCCTCCTTCTGACGATTTTTGGGGCAGCAGAAAACCTTTCACCACGGGTAAATGCCTCAGAGCTATAAAAAACTGAGAGAGGTTATTGTAGAGGCACTCTACGTGATAGCGTTGCCTCAGACGGAATGTTTCTAAGTGACACAGTTTTCGAGTAACATCTCGTCAAATGCCTAGCGTAAATGTACCCATCCGAATGCGTTGGAACAGTCAGTTTGGTCACATCACGAGCAAGACACCAAAAATGCAAAGGTTGCTTTGTGCAACTTGACAACATTGACACTTTTTTGTAACATGACTCAAAGACTCAAACTGACCCCAAATGACTCAAAGTGACTTAAAATCACCTTGATTATAGAGGTCAAGGCGCTCCTTATCATTCATTCATTATGAGCGCCTTGGGAGAATGGTATATAGGTCATCATCATGATTGGGCGCCCTGGATCCAGAGTGTTGGAGAGATCATCAAATGGTGTCTAGTAGGGTGAGTTATGAGTTTGGTCGCATCAGGAGCAGGACACCAAAAATGCATAACATGATGATGTAAAAATGTGTACATATGTGTAAAAATGCAGGAGGAAATAAAAAAAGACAAACCTTACAAATTAATGTGCATACTTACAAATCAATGTAACATAACTTTACAAAATCAATGTGAATACTTACAAATTAATCCAATGAACCATCTGGATCTGCTCTACTCTTTCTTGTGTCAAGTATTGCTTCATGGTCAGACTCACGCACCTTCCACAATATTTTGTTCAAAGGTCTACCCCGATACTTTATCAAATGAACATTGGATGCCACGACAAGGTTCGAGTAATGAAGAATCTTTCGATGCATGTCAAAGTCCTGAAATAGCCAAATATTAACACTCTTATGTGGGTACCTTCTAAGCCATGTTCCAGTAATAACCACTGATCCTGTAGGGTATTCGATGTTTTCTCCATCTATAACAGGGGCCTCCAATTTCTTTTTGGCCTCAACACAACGACATAAGTAATAATCTGTTCCCTCTTCATTATCTTCATCTGCAATAACTGCATATACGTGTCCTACATTGATATGTGTAGCAAATTAGATGAAATTAGTCAATATTACAAAAACACTACAAAGTAAGATGACATTACCTGGTTGAACTAGATGAAATTAGATGCATATATGTGCCCTATATTACTTGGTTGAACTAAATCTGATATGTGGTCAAAGTCAACTGACGATTCCATCTATGTTAGTTCCAGTGCCGTCGGGGGTCGATACGTGTCAAGTGGGCTAAGATAACTTAACTGCCATTCGTCAACCCACTCCTTTGACTCGCACTCATCCCAGACTTGAATTGTATAGGAAGAACAAAAGCATGACATCTTTCGTGTATGGATACTCCATGAACCTGCAATTGAGCTTCTGAAAGAGTGCATCTCATTTGATCCTGTCAGTGTACAACAATCCTCATATGGTGCAATGTTAGTATCATCTATCAACCAAAAAAATCTACGAACTAAAGACTTACCTTCATTACCTGGACCCATGGAAGCATTACACCACTCGACAATCGATTTTGCATCTGTCAACTTTGCATTGTCTTTATATTTTAACTCTTCTCGTGCTATGGCTCTTTTGATACATGCTCCTGCACCATCATGCTCCCCCTTTCCATGCCCGGCCTCACAAAAGTTCCACATATGTTGAATACCTGTAAAATTATGCCTCCTACTCAGCTAATAGAAATTCCGTGAGTTCTTGAATTGTGATGCACAATTATCTGACCATATGATATGCTAACTGAACGATATGCCTCTTCTAGCCAAATCATTATAAAACACCTGAAAGCAACCTTGCACGAACTCTGTAGAATGCGTGCGATCATCACTAATATAGAAATGATACTCCCTTATGATCTTTCTGTCATCCTCTGTACTATCATTCACATGAATGAATGTGATGTGCACAAATATAGAAACCTGTGTGGAGTTGTAATATTGTGATTGCACCTCACGCTGTGGCTGTAGACTGTAGTTCTCTGCAAAGTTGACGACTGAAACAATGCTACCAACTGGAAATGTATCCTTGCATAACTTGAATTGCAAGTCCAACCATCGAGCTCTATGGGCATGTCTTGCATACTCATACACTATGCTGTCACGAAATATAGGCATAAACTGATACACTGGAATCTTTTCAATAACTAATTCACACCTCTTTGCTTCTTTACCATCTTTTGTATTGTATGCCACTGTTTTATACTTGCCAAACTCTACTAGTTCATTTCCAACCGCATGTGTTATTTCCATATGTTCACATATTGGCAAATGTTGCAAGCCACCGCAACGATGACATGTGCCATCCAAGCATAATTTCTTGTAGAATATTTGACCTTCCTCTCTTTCACATAAAATTCTTGATATGAAGTCTCTTGAAGATGTTGGTGGGGCACATATGGCACAACCCTGCAAATCATTGTTAGTATGCATATCTAAACATATAGTGTGACTGTGATTTATCTTAACATAGAAAGGTTTTAGCATTTCAAAATATCTTTGACAAATTTTAATTTGAGGATACTTCTCTAGAAATTTACCATAAAACTGTGTTTGAGTCTCATCCAAAAAATGCTTTGGATGTGGCTCGTGGTTCTGACTACCAATTCTCCTTCTTACCACATCCCTTTGATTCGGAGATACCCTTGTGTAATTCTTCCAAAAGTCTTCAATTAGTGACCTCAATGCTTCAACAATTGGTTTATCTTTTCGTGGTAGTCTCCCCGAGAACGCCCATAATTCATTGGCATTAGTGTCCTTAATTCTTTGGCGTCTTCCAACGGCTCTTGATAAAGTTTTCCTATTAATTCTCAATTTTTGACTTATCTTTCTAATGAGACGAGCTTTCCTCGTTTGACTACTTACTATAGTTGATGTAATCACACGCCGTGTTGCATTACTATCTTTTGTGCGTGAGGTGTTACCCACACTCTCATATGCACTCATTAGGTTCTTGACAATAGATTTTTCACTTGAAGCCTCTGATGTTCTCAACCCAAGAATCTTCATGATAGACCTATACTTTATACTTCGCATCATTTCAACAAATAGTTGACATCTTGCAGTCTCATTTAACTTTTCAGAGAACAATCTCCAAATCTTATTAGCATATCTTCTACAAGTGTGTTTTGGAATCTTACCTTCCATTGGCTGCAAAATATTCTCATCAATATCAATCAAATACTTTGGCTTTCTATGCAAAATTCTAGGTGGTGTCAAGTTAGGTAAATTCATCTCAACATTAGGAATTTCATCAATATTTAAATGAGATGGGTTAGATGGCATACCTTCGATCGAAGATGGAATAGATGACATACCTTGAGGTTGAGGTGGGAACGATGGCGTACCTCCTTTATCACATGTGAGTGATGATGTACTCTTAACTTGAGATGTGGTAGATGGTGTCCCTACATGTTGTCTTGCGATAAAGGATGTGTCTCCAACTATGGTATTCAAATCTCTCGTACCATGAAGTTTTTGCATTCGTTCTCTTTGTGCCGCCAATACCATATCTCTTTGTGATGGTTGTGGTTCCTCTTCAATTGGTATGTCTTCATTTATCGTGTCCAATTTCCTCTTCTCACGAAGTTCCCTCATAGCCATTGCTTTCTTTGCATTCTTAGCTTCTATCTCTTCCTGTGTTGGTTTAATTCTTGATCGTTTCCTCGGCATGACGGAGAATTTGTCTGTAGCATGATAAAGAGACCAATATTAGTTCCTAAGAAATGAATACATGATAATAGTGGGATTGTATTTTTTTTATGTTGTAAGGATTTATTCTTGTATAGTTTGACATCATGGTATGAACTAAGGTTTGTTTATTACACATAATTATTAAAGAACCCAAGTGTAGAAAATATACATGGCATTATGTGAGATTGTAGGTTGCTTTCTTGATTGGAAATGTGTCTATTTTAAACATATATGATAAAGCATGATAAAGTAATTCAATCCGAAATAAGGAAAATGTAAAGAACATGCATGTAAAGACTTGACATACCTAAAAAATGAAGATTTGAATGGAGAGAGTACCCAATTATGTAGTGTTTTTATCTTCTTGCATCAAACTCCTCAACAATTTGAGTTTTTCACCACTTGCTTCCTTTTCAATGTTAAATTCTTAAAATTGAATCAAAATTAACATTGCAATACTACAAAAATTGAAACTTGTATAGATATATATCAAATTTGGTTTGAAAACTATGTTATTTCCTCCTTCTCAAGTTGGCAAAGCAAAAAAGGTGGTGGAAAGATCATGCAAAGGTGGTACAATGTGTCAAATGTGCATGTGAACTTCCCAATAGCATGAAAGCACTTCTTTTTTGTCAGAGCACGCGTAGAATCAGTAAGAAAACAGAGCATGTGGGCCTGGATCACGGGGGTAACCACTTTTTCACCGTTTCAGTAGAAATAAAAAATGCGAGCGCGTTATAACGCAAGCGCGTTATAATGCACTCGTGCTATAACGCGCTCGCGTTTTGTCCTGCTATAGATCCCTAAACCCTAAACCCTCAACTCTGATCCCTTGACCCTCAACCCTCAATGTCAAATCCTAATCCCTCAACCCTATCCCTAAACCCTCAACCCTCAATGTCAAATCCTAATCCCTCAACCCTCAACGTCAAATCCTAATCCCTCAACATCAAATCCTAATCCGTCAACCCTCCAACCCTATCCCTAATCCTTACAACCCTCAACCCTAATCCCTCAACCCTTAACTCTGATCCATCAACCCTCAACACTATACCTTAAACCCTAATCCCTTCAACCTCAACCCTATCCCTAAACCCTTGACCCTCAAACCTCAGCCCTCGATGTCAAACCCTAATCCCTCAACCCTTAACTCTGATCCCTCATCTCTCAACCATAACCCTAAACCCTCAACCCTCAACATCAAACCCTAATCCCTCAACCCTCAACCCTAATCTGTCATTTGTCATCCCTCCACACTCTACTTTAACCCTAATTCCTCGACCCTCGACCCTCGAACCTCAACCCTCAACCCTCAACATCAAACCCTAATCCCTCAACCCTTAATTTTAATCCCTCGACCTTCAACCCTGATCCTAAACCCTAAACCCTCAACGCCAAATTCTAATCCCTCAACCCTGCACTCTAATCCCTCAACCCTAAACCCTATCCCTAAACCCTCAAGACTATACCTTAAACCCTAATCCCTCAACCCTAACCCTAAACCTTGTCCCTAAACCCTAATCCCTTCAACCTCAACCCTATCCCTAAACCCTTGACCCTCGAACCTCAGCCCTCGACGTCAAACCCTAATCCCTTGATGCAAAGCGAAACCAGTTGAACATTAACACAGGTGAAAAAATCCTTGAAAGTCCACAAAATAACCTTTACAGTGTATATCGGCAAGACAATTTAAATGTCACACCGAAATGTACCTATTCTTGCCTATCGGCAAGACAATGGCTATCGGCAACCACCTTTCTCTCATCGGCCGATGAGGTAACTCATGCCGACATATGTTACATCGGCCGCACTTTCCCGTCGTCTTCCCGATCGGAGAGAACATAACTGTCGGGGAACTCTTTAAGTCTCCTGCTGATGCTATCGGTTACGCCGATAGACTTACCATCGGCAAGACTTCTTGAATCTCACCCCGATCGGTGAGAGATCCTACCATCGGTCCAAACCAACTTTCTTATGCCGATGGCATTACTCACACCGATATACTTCGCTTCTCTTTCATCGGTCTGACTTAGACTATCGGCGTAACTTAATCCTCATCATCCGATATCAAACCTTACGCCGATGCACATCCTCCGCTTTACCTTTGTCGATGTGACTAAGACCATCGGTGGGACTCTTGGCCCATCTTCCGACAATACAACTCTTACCGATAACTCAACATAATGCTTCATCTTCGGTAAGACATTACCATTTTTCACCTCGACACAAATATGATTGGCAAGATTAATGTTATCGGTTCAATGCACCTTTGTCTACCCGATAGACATAGTCAATCCGATGACTTCTCCATACATTGCTCGACTTATTCTTTCGGTCCTCCTTACTGTTTCCACCGGTCATTTCTTGCATCGTTCAGAATGCTTATTCTAAAAACCTCACATACAACAATGATATTCAAATGGAAGATACGAACTGTCCTCACAAACATTCATTGTATACACATAAAGTACTAATTCCTTCTCTGCACATTGTAACCGAACAGAACACACAGAAACACTAAAACTACATAACAAAAATAAATCTAACTACATGGAGGTCATTCCACTGACTTCAAAGAAATCCACCAGTGGAATGACTCCAATCGGTATCACTGTAGTTTGACCAGAAAAAATAGAATTTCTTTATTCCTTCTGCTTCAGAATAAAATACAATTTCTCTCTCTGTTCGTTCACTCCCCTCTACATGAACAGAGACCAACAATATAAAGACTCTCAATTGACAGTTACACACGGTGGAAGGTGAATCACCTATAACCACCCTACCAATCGGTTACAAACCTTTCAGACATTCAGTTTGGTTACAAATGGTAATGACACGTACACAAACTACTCAACATTATGCCGTTACTTGGCCAAATTCTAATCCCTCAACCCTTCACTCTAATCCCTCAACCCTAAACCCTATCCCTAAACCCTCAACACTATACCTTAAACCCTAATCCCTCAACCCTAACCCTAAACCTTGTCCCTAAACCCTAATCCCTTCAACCTCAACCCTATCCCTAAACCCTTGACCCTCGAACCTCAGCCCTCGACGTCAAACCCTAATCCCTCAACCCTTAACTCTGATCCCTCATCTCTCAACCCTAACCCTAAACCCTCAACCCTCAACATCAAACCCTAATCCCTCAACCCTCAACCCTAATCTGTCATCTGTCATCCCTCCACACTCTACTTTAACCCTAATTCCTCGACCCTCGACCCTCAAACCTCAACCCTCAACCCTCAACGTCAAACCCTAATCCCTCAACCCTTAACTCTAATCCCTCGACCTTCAACCCTGATCCTAAACCCTAAACCCTCAATGCCAAATTCTAATCCCTCAACCCTTCACTCTAATCCCTCAACCCTAAACCCTATCCCTAAACCCTCAACACTATACCTTAAACCCTAATCCCTCAACCCTAACCCTAAACCTTGTCCCTAAACCCTAATCCCTTCAACCTCAACCCTTGACCCTCGAACCTCAGCCCTCGACGTCAAACCCTAATCCATCAACCCTTAACTCTGATCCCTCATCTCTCAACCCTAACCCTAAACCCTCAACCCTCAACATCAAACCCTAATCCCTTAACCCTCAACCCTAATCTATCATCTGTCATCCCTCCACACTCTACTGTAACCCTAATTCCTCGACCCTCAACCCTATCCCTAAACCCTTGACCCTCGAACCTCAACCCTCAACCCTCAACATCAAACCCTAATCCCTCAACCCTTAACTCTGATCCCTCGATCTTCAACCCTGATCCTAAACCCTAAACCCTCAACGCCAAATTCTAATCCCTCAACCCTTCACTCTAATCCCTCAACCCTAAACCCTATCCCTAAACCCTAACCCTAAACCTTGTCCCTAAACCCTAATCCCTCAACCCTCAACCCTAATCTGTCATCCGTCATCCCTCAACTCTAATCCCTCATTCCTAAACCCTAAACGCTATCCCTATTCCTAGACCCTCAACAGGCTCGATACTATACCTTAAACCCTAATCCCTCTACCATCGACACTCTTATTTAACCCTAATCCCTTGACCATTAACCCTATCCCTCAACCTCAACCCTCAACCCTCAACCCTCAACTCTCAACATTAAACCCTAATTCATCAACCCTAAACCCTAATCCCTCAAACCTAAACCCTATCCCTAAACCATCAACCCTCAACACTATACCTTAAACCCCAATCCCTCAACCCTCAACCCTAAACCTTATCCCTAAACCCTAATCCCTCAACCCTCAACCCTAATCCCTCATCCCTCAACTCTTATCCCTCATCCCTCAACTCTAATCCCTCATCCCTAAACCCTAAATGCTATCCCTATTCCTAAACCCTCAACAGACTCGATACTATACCTTAAACTCTAATCCCTTATCCCTAAACCCTCCAACCCTATCCCTAATCCTTACACCCTCCACACTCTACTTTAACCCTAATCCCTTCAACCTCAACCCTATCCCTAAACCCTTGACCCTCGAACCTCAACCCTCAACCCTCGACGTTAAACCCTATTTCCTCAACCCTTAACTCTGATCCCTCATCTCTCAACCCTAACCCTAAACCCTAAACCCTCAACCCTCAACGTCAAATCCTAATCCCTCAACCCTAAACCCTATCCCTAAACCCTCAACACTATACCTTAAACCCTAATCCCTCATCCCTCAACCCTAAACCTTATCCCTAAACCCTAATCCCTCAACCCTCAACCCTAATCTGTCATCCCCCAACTCTAATCCTTCATCTGTAAACCCTAAATGCTGTCCCTATTCCTACACCCTCAACAGAATCGATACTATACCTTAAACCCTAATCCCTTATCCCTAAACCCTCCAACCCTATCCCTAATCCTTATACCCTCCACACTCTACTTTAACCCTAATTCCTCGACCCTCAACCCTATCCCTAAACCCTTGACCCTCGAACCTCAACCCTCAACCCTCAACGTCAAACCCTAATCCCTCAACCCTTAACTCTGATCCCTCGACCCTCAACACTATACCTTAAACCCTAATCCATATCCCTCAACCCTTAACCCTTAAAACTTAAACCCTATCCCTACACCCTCAACACTTGACACTATATCTTAAGCCTTAAACCCTCATCCCTAAAGCCTCAACCCTTAATCCTTAAACCTTAAACCCTAAACCCTATCCCTAATCCCTCTACCCTCAACACTCTAACCCTAACCTCGACATTAAATGCTAATCCGTCAACCCTAAACCCTAATCCTAAACCCTCAACCCTCAACCCTCAACACTATACCTTAAACCCTAATCCCTCAACCCTCAACCCTAAACCTTATCCCTAAACCCTAATCCCTCAACCCTCAACCCTAATCCATCATCCCTCAACTATAATCCCTCATCCCTAATCCCTAAATGCTATCCCTATTCCTAAACTCTCAACAGACTTGATACTATACCTTAAACCCTAATCCCTTATCCCTAAACCCTCCAACCCTATCCCTAATCCTTACACCCTCCACACTCTACTTTAACCCTAATCCCTCGACCCTAAACCCTATCCCTAAACCCTTGACCCTTGAACCTCAACCCTCAACCCTTAATGTCAAACCCTAATCCCTCAACCCTTAACTTTGATCCCTCGACCCTCAACCGTAATCTGTCATCCCTCATCCCTAAACCTTAAATGCTATCCCTATTCCTAGACCCTCAACGGGCTCGATACTATACCTTAAACGCTAATCCCTTATCCGTAAACCTTCCAACTCTATCCCTTATGCCTTAACCCTCATGATGAATAGCCTTGAATGTAAAAAAATTTGAGTGGGACATAATGCGAGCGCGTTATAACGCGCTCGCGTTATGTCAAACATGGCAAAAGACAGACTTGCGGAAAAAAATGTAAGGCAAGAAATAACGCGAGCGCGTTATAACGCGCTCACGTTATTTCTTGCTTTGGGAATCCCAAGCCTTGGGCTTGGGATTTGCTTTGGATTTCCAACCCAAAGGCTTGGAGTGCCTTATGAACAGTCACAGACGTGTTTTTCTGTATTCTTCAAAATTTCACATAATTTCATTCATGCTAATCCTCAGATTTGCACGTGTTTCAAGGTTGAACAAATTGAACACATGGGTAATGTTAGGCTTTCTCTTAGCTATTTGACGATGTGATTTTTTTCACATTTTAACAATGTTAAGCCTTTCATCTTTAATTTCTTTTGTTTGTGTGTCCGTTTTTATGCAAAAACCACTGTTTGGTCTATTTTTCATTGTAAAATAACTATTCATTCAAATTTCAAAAAAATTACATATTTAGAAACTAGACTCCATTCTACAAATATTAAAAAAATAAAAAAATGATTTTCAATTAGTTTTCAAAATTTATAGGGGTAGGACGGCCAAAATTCTATTTTTTAGGATGTGTCCACTTTAAAAATTAGTAAAAAATCAAATATTCATCAAAAAATTATCAGAAAAATCGGGCATAAACTACATGCTATTAGCTAATTTCTTACTGAAGCGATTTTAAAAATACCCAAAAAAAGTTGACCTTTTGAGGGAGCCACAAAACATGCTATGTTATATTTTTTTGACAGAAACAACACCAATTTCTGTGGCTCCCTCTTTTGAACCCCTTAATCTATGCCATTTTCAAAACAAAATAGTAGTTTAGAAAGTAGACTCGGAGCACTACGAACATTGTTTTGGTTACATCTCTAAATTTTGAGTGTAACTATGCTCAATTTCTCATCCAAGGCCAGTATTTCCTGATTTCAGAAAAAAAGTGGCCACTTAAGACCCCTTTTTGGCCCCCCATCTTCTTGCACTTACCCATTTTTTATTCTCTCTATATAGGAAACAGATTCCTTTATTCTCTCTACTAATCCTATGCTAAAGAAACACCATCCTTTATTCCCTCATTACAAAGTGACAACACATCCACATCCTTTTAAGGGAAAAAGGCTTTATTTTTGCTACTTTTATTATTTTCCAAAAACAATTTATCTTTAACTTTTTAGAAAATAAAAGGTTGAGAGAATATCAAATCCATGGTTCAAGCCAAATGAGCTTAAACACCTTTGGCTGAAATCAAGCTGGAATACTTTCAAAATTGGATCTAGAAGTGATTTTAGAATGCTTCAAGATTGGCTGAAAGAGGCTAGAATACTTCAAGATTAATTCTGCATCATTTTAAAACATATTGCATTCTATTTTTTCCAATAAATATTAGAAAATGTTAGCAATTAAATTGCAATAGACTTCTAAGAAACAAACCAATATATATTTATATTCTATTTTAAATAAGCTAATAGTTCATAAAACTACATTTACATCCACTTTTAATGCTAATTTTAAGAGAAAATAGAGATGAATTTAGATGAGACATTTCTAGTCTCATCAATATTCAGCCTCTATGGAAGAGAAAGACACAATGGTTTTTTCTCCCCCATGATATTAGATCAAATCCCAAAAATAAAATGAAGTTTGAAGTAGACTTCTTACCATCCACAGAACTTGTATAGTCCACATCTATGTATCAACACAAAGAAATATTTGCAGTTTACTTGTATTCCATGCCATATGCCACTATACCATAGATGTATCTCAAAACATGCTTTGCTTCTTTCAATGAACAAACTTAGGTTCCTACATAAGCCTAGAAAGATAGTTGAGAACATAGCTAATGTTAGGCTTTGTATAAGTCAAGTAGATGAGACTCCCAATCAATTGATGATAAAGAGTGCAACATTCACTTGAGGTGATGGATCATGGTGGGAATGTTGCAACCCTATCTTTGTGGGGGTTGGCATAGGTTTGCAATATTCCATTCTAAATTTCTTTAGCAATGTCTTGGCATATTTCATCTAATAGACATAGATTTGATTCTTCTGTTGCAACACTTCAAGTCTAAGACAATAATTTAGGAGCCTAAGAATTGTCATGTCAAATGATCATTTTAAAGCATTCTTTGTTGCATCAATCATATGTGGAGAACCCCCTGTGGTGACCAGATCATAGACATATACAATCAGGATATAATCCTCCCTTACTCTTTTAGGTAGAGATTTGGATCATATGGACTCTTGGTGAATCCATGTTGAAGGAGATGCTCATCAATCTTGATGTACCAAGCTTAAGGAGCTTGCTTAAGAACGTAGAGAGATTTCACAAGTTTTTACGCTTTCTACTACTAGCTAGGTGTAGTATACACCTCACATTGTGTCATGCAGACTTCTTCTTTGAGATCTCCATTAAGAAAGATACTCTTTACATCCATTTGATGAACTTTCTAGCCAAACTATGTTGTAATTTCCAAAACTGTATTAGGGTTAGTGCTGGATCATGGGGGTCCAAACTAGGCCCCTAAGTGGCAATGAAAATTTAGAAAAATAGAGTTAGGAAACTTGACATAAAATTTTGAATAGGTTATTAACATTATTTGAAAATATGTAAGAACATAATTTGTAGAAAATTGAATGTAGTTTCTAGGCTACTAGTCCTTTTTTGGAAAAAAGTAAATCTATTTTGCGAAAATTTAAAATTTCAATGTAGTAGCACTAAATTTTTAGGTAAAAGATAAAAAATACGTGTATGTCTGACCAACCTAAGTACAAGAAAAAAATAATATTTTTTCTGAAACTTTTAATATAAGTAGAAGACACATGCCCGAATGTACCAGATTTTATTTTGTAATTTTTTTGCAAGTAAATAATTAGTTATGATTTTTTTATTAGAACATTTCAAAATTATTAAAACATGTTTTTCTAACCATCATAACTTGGTCAAAAATCTATGAAATTCATTTTTTTTATCCTATAGTATGCATAGCATAAGATGTGATGCATCTTTTAGATTCAAAAAATCTGAAATAGTTTAAAAATTATAGAAGTTTTTCAATCACGACTTTCTAGTTGTAATGTATGTAGAAAATCAATAATAATTATCTTTTAAATTCAAAATAAGGAATATCTTATATTGGTGGAAAGCTGACAATTTTTTCAATAAACCCTTTTTGTTTCATCCAATTCGGATTAAAAAAATGTCGTTAGCGACAAGGGTGAAATTTTAGTCATCACATTGCCACATTTTGGATCCCCATGATCCTACACATACCCACTAATAGTCTTAATCTTTTCTATAGGGAAAAGGTTTCATCATAGTCAATACCTTCCTTCTGTGTATAGCCCTTAGCCACAAGTTGGGCCTTGTAATTTTCAATGCTACCTGTATACACCTAAAAATGACATGACTCTGTCTAAATAAATATTTTAAATATTTATTTCATCTTAATATTCCTCTATCAATAAATAAATAAATCAATTTATTTATTTGGTTCATATTCCTCCCAAAAATTAAATAAAATCACTTACTTAATTAGTTTCATCAAATTCTTCGAAATCCTCTTATCTACAATTAAATAATTCTTAATTATTTAATTAAATCAAATTATTCCTCCAAAATTTAATAAATCAATCAAATTTATTTAAATTCTCTCAATCTCTAAAAATAAAATATAATCAAATATTTTATTTACTCTTCCACAACATGCACAAACAATAAAATAAATTTATTTATTTAATTTGCTTTCTTATCTTTAAATTCCTCAAAAATCTTCCAAATCTTCTAAAAAATAATCTTCTTCTTTATGCACACAAAATTAAATAATTTATTATTTCATTTCTCTCAAATCATGAAAAAAGAAAATCTCAAGTTGAGTTAATTGATTCAATCAATCTTGTTTTTATCAACAACTCTTAAATTAGAAAAAAAAAATCTAATTTGTGAAATCAAATCTTATCTTTATAAAAGAATTTAGTTAACTCAAACAAAGCAGTCTTTTGTGTGACACTTGTCCTCTTTCTATTCATGCACATTCTCTCAAGTCTTCTATACCATTGATCTTCTCTCTCACAAGTCTATAAGTACAACCCCTATTCATCCATTTCAACAATCCAAGCTTTTAGTAAACTTACTCTACAGGAATTACAGTGTGCCTTTAGCACCCAAATCATTCCATAGCTTGTGGTCACCCTTTTATCATTGTAATTATGTTGAAGAATCCCTTCATTGCAAACCTATCATAGCCATTCCCACTTGAAATCTTGGAAAATAGCAAGGAAGTGCACCTTCTGAGGGCCATATTCATACACAAGATCATTTGAGATAGGTGACCAATGGAAGCCACGAAGTAAAGAGGTTTGCAAGGTTTGAGTTCTTTGTTTGTTTGATCTTCTTTGTTTCTTATTTCATTGAGTTATTGGGTATTATTTATATTATTGATATTCATGCACAATTTCCCTTAATATTTTTGGCACCCACCATGGGGCCTTACCCCAATTTAACCTCGAAACTAAGTTTTTGTGCATTAGGTTTCGTACACAGGAGGATTCTGTGCATCTGATCATTTCTAACATGCATCTGAGCTTTGTTTCAACGCATCTAGAAATTTTCCATATTTATTCACTAAAGTAGCGTATTTGTCTCCTAAATACATCTATTCAAATGGTGCATCTATTCTTTGTTTCTATGCTTTTGTCCTCTATGACTACACATATGTACTCTATACATGCGCATACATCCTCTGTAACTACACATTTGTTTTGATAGGGTCCTAGGGTCATTTCTTGTGGCTTTTCGGTAATGCCAACATTTCTCAAAGGAATATTCACAGATCTACTTGCAAGTTAGGGGCTAGTTAGTCATATAGCTGCATTGTTAACTAATGCCATAGATCTAATTAGCAAGGAAAGTAATTTGATTGTTCATACAAATCTCATTTAGATCTAACTAGTAGGATTATAATTTGATCTTGTTGCATCAACAATTCAAACATAGTCCCTACTACAAGGATACAAAATTGAACCATTGCTATCTTGTTTCTTTCAAAGTTAACAATTCGTGTATGTGCCCAAGTAGCATAACTCATTTAGTCTTTTTTGATTTTAATAGGGGAAAAGAACCATTGTATTTCGTGTTTTTAGAATGATAGTAGGCCTATGCTCTCCCCTTTCTTGGGTGACCAGAATGCCAAACCTATCATTTCGCGTGTGTTTCCTTTAGAGAGGCCTGCCCTTGGATATCCTTCTGTCCAAGTGGAAATGACCTTAAGTGGTAACAAGCTAAAGCCAAGCTCTACCTAGACACTATAAATAAATTGTGTTTGGAGTGAAAGCTTCAAACAACAAGTGTTGTTAAGTTATACCGACAACCAACCTCCCCCAAAACCCTCCAAGGCATAACCCTTGAAGGCTAGGAGACTCCATAACGAAGAGTAGCGCTGTCGCATGTATAACCACTTGAATGGTTGCACTTACTAATTATCTATTTTTTTAGAAGCCAAAATCCCCTATAAACTGGTGCCGAAAAAGGGCAATTATCACCTTCCAAAGATGCCTCATGTAGCAGTGAGAATTTGGTTTATATTGCCCCTACCAGCCTAGGATTTGTACTTGGTTTTAGTAAAAAAAGTCCAAAACAATTATGGAAAAAAATCAAAATCATGAAAATATTCTTTGTGTTTGTTGTGTCTTACTTGCTATAATCAGATCAAAAAGACCAACTTTCAGCTAAGAAACTAAAAACATAAAAAAATATGCCAAAAACATTGCAAAATCAATCAAAAGCCCAAATCTGTGCATTTGTACTGTAGAGCTGCGCATATATTTCAACCTATTACACATTTATTATCTGTTCCTATGCTTTTGTTGTTTACCAGAGTTGTGCATATATTCTGACTTGCTACGCATTTAACTTCTGTCCAGGTACATTTGTAGCTATGCATCCACAACAATGAGCATTTCCTGGTCTTTTGAGAGAAAATTTTCAACCTTTCTGAGTACCCATTTCAGTCTTGTTCCAATTTCAGAGATCAGATTTACCGTGCAGTCAATTCTCCTATCTGGTTTCCATAGCACCCTCTTTTTTGTCAGTCATCTCATCCACCTCATCCAAATCTTCCCAAAACTGAGGGAAAAGGTATCAAACCTAGTTACAAGAAGATAATTCTAGATCATATTAAACCTAAATAATCACTAGTATATCAAGATACATCATCCTTCTCTATCAGAACTTTTTACTAGTTGTGTTGGTGCAAGACTAGTCCCCATCAAGTAAACCGATTACTAACATCCTTACTTGTGCCTATCGTTTTGTATTGACCGATTCGTTTAAAATCATAGATCACAGAAAACCCTTGTCAAAGGTCTTTTCACCACAAGTATCCCCTTCACCGCAACCTTCAAACTCACCTTGTCAAAGCATCCAATCTCATAACATCCCATGCCAAACCGCACCACATGGTATTAACTAGATCCCAAACACAATAGCAACTTGAAATGGCTGGAACATTAGACAGGATTGTGTCCCCTCACAACAATGATGAGGAAATTTCACAAGATGACATACAAAAAGCCCTCTAAGATAGGAAATTCCAATGTATGATGGACAAAGTTATCAACTGAGACCCTTCAAAGTTCTTCCTCTACCTAACAAATAAAGGGCTTAAACTCCCCATTGACTTTGACATCAATGCATTAAAAGAACTAGGAGAAGAAAGAACTCACAAAAAGAGTACAAACGAGGAAAACACCCTTGACAAAGACAAAGGAAAAAAAACAACAAACCCCAACATAGCTATAGACACGTTGACGAAACAAATTCAAACTTTACAACAACAATTCATGGACCTCCAAACATGGACATCCACTAAAACTTATTCATTGGAGGATATCTCGCCATATCCTTTTGACAAAAGCTTGAACATGGTACCCTTCCCCTTTCAGTTTGAAGTTCCTAAGTTTGACAAATACAGAGGAAAGCGTGACCCCAGGGACCATATCTAAGAATTTAGCGCCACATGTCTAGAGGTAGCCCATAACAAAACTTTCCTCATGAGACTTTTTCCTCGATCACTAGGAGGATAGGTCATTGAATGGTTCTCTCGACTGCCCCTGGGTATCAAAATTTTTGATGAGTTAGTAAACAAGTTCGTCACACATTTCTCATATAACATTAAATGTGAGGTATCTATGCTAGACCTATGGAACATGAAACAAAAAAGTGGTGAATCTTTCATTGCTTTCCTATAAAGGTGGAGACAACTAGCAAGCAAATGCCCTCATCATATACCAAAGAAACAAATGACATAAATGTTTGTCCACAACCTCAACCCCAATCTTAGCTACCAAATACAAATCCAAGATCCTACCACATTCACATAAGTGATTGAGCTAGGATTATTTATTGAAAAAGCTATGATGACAAAAGGGCAAATAACATTGTTCAAAAACAATCCTAAGTCTAACTACACCACGGTCAAGTCAAAATTTTAGACCAAGAACAAAAACATAGTCAATAATGGAGTGGTTGACACCAAAGCAGCGGCTCCTAAACAACTGATTCTCAATCTCAAAGGAGTGTCAAGCAACACAAAACCCAACAAACCTCCATCAAATGACCAAAGACAATCACCATGGAATTTCTATTCTAGACAAAAATTCACACAACTAGGGGAGTCATATGAGTCTATGTTGAGAAAGCTAATATCCAAAAATGAGATCACTCTTCCCACTATGAGCGACTATGAACCCTAAGTAAAACCTCCTTGGTGGAAAGAGACTGATTTATGTGAGTATCATAGAGGAAAAGGCCATAAGACTAATGATTGTATTTGTCTAAAAGATGCCATTCAAGACCTACTCGACCAAAATTGTATAGGCACAAAAGAGCATACCTCCAATGACTCGCATGTAGCATACAAGGATCCACTCAACCACGACAGGCCATACAATAACAACAATAACAATAGCAACAATAACAACAGGTAGAACCAAAATAATGGGAACAACAATGCTAACTACGTGAATGTGTTGTTCGATTATACCGTTAACTGCATAGCTTAACATATCCCACAACTCAATGTAGTCACATTCAACCAACCATCAGAACCCAACAAATTTGATTGCAACATCACAACCTGTAGTGGAAAGGTCACATTGCACGCACTTCCACCAAGGTCATCACCTTCTTCGTCTACCTCCCATAAGTACAGTGTCATAGACCAACTTCAAAAAACTCCTGCCCATATATCCATCTTAGAGTTGTTGCGTCTGTCTCCCTCCCACAAGGAGATTCTTGATAAAGCTCTAGTGGAAACAACTGTGCCCACGAACTTGGCCCAAGAGAAGTTCCAAGCCATGGTAGGTCATCTAACCTCCTCTAACACCTTATCGTTCACCGAACAGGATGACCTTTCAGTGTCTCAGCCCCATAACAAACCCTTGCATATCGTAGGCTTCATTCATAAACATCATATCAAAAGAGTTCTCATTGATGGAGGAGCAGGTTTAAATATTTGCATGCTCAAGCTAGTCCTTACATTGGGGTTCTTAGATCACCATAAAGGCCTATGATGAAGAAGAAAGAACTACTAAGGGAATGGTGGTGTTACCAATAAAAGTTGGACCAATGATAAAGGATGTTGTTTTCCAATTCCTCAATAGGGAGCTAGCCTATAACATCGTCCTCGGTAGACCTTGGATTCATGCCATGAAAGCTGTGCCTTCTACCTACCATCAATGCATCAAATTCCCCCATAATAGCTGACAGATCACCATCCAAGGTGATCTAGACCCTTTTCAACATTGTAACTCTATCTACTCAAAGACTGAATGCATCATTCCCAATAATAGAGATTCCACGTCTCCAACCCCCCAACATGATTCTAGCTCCCAAGCTTCCTCATCCAAACCCAAAGAGAAGAAAGTCAAAATCAAAGAAACAAGGGTAGGAGAATACTCCATTGAGCACTCCTTCAACCTAGCCGAGATGAATCTATCTCCAAGATCCTTTGGATGACCTACACCTTTTCCAAAGCCATCTACTCCTCCTGAACCTCCCACAGCTTCCTTTGTAAAATGGGGGACCCTATCAGATGAGACTGAGGAAAGAGATGTCTTGTAATGGTTATACATAGAGGAAGATAACACACAATAGGAACCACCTAAGTTCCCAACAGAAATCTATGGGTGTGGTGATTCTATCTTACATAGAATGGGTTATGAAAGTCAAGATCCCATTGGCCTAAGAAAAGAACGAATAATAGAACCCATCCAACCCTCCTCGTCCTCATTGGAAAGAAACATAAGAGGGCTAGGATACAAGGACAAACGCAAAGCTAAGGCCAATGCTTGTTTTGTGGAACAGATCAATAAGCTACAAGAAGATAGTGACATAGACTCTAACTAGTATGAGTGGGATGAACTCTTAGAGCACTCCTATGAAGACAAAGGAATTGACACCATTCAAACCTATAGCCCCTACCGTGAGGGACAAACACTAACGCATAGACCAATGGAGTGTGATTCGCCCACAACTAAAAGTACAACTTAAGAGCAAGGTCAGAATTCCAATGTGATAAAGAACCTAGATGAAAGTACCATCCCAGATCATATCCCTATCAATCTGGATCCTAACCATGTATCCATTCAAACTATCACACCCAATTAATCAGATCTATCTTCCGATCCCCTCCCCCTTGTGCATCATGAACTTATCAACTAGGATTTATGAGGAACCCCACAACTAGACATGTTCCAAAATGATGATGCCTATATTGACTACATGGAACTTAGGGACCACCTACCTATAGGAGATCATAAAGCTATCTTCTCCATTGAACTCAACACTATCTCTTATTTTAGAGAGGGTACCAAGCCTTCCAGTTGGAAAAACATAAAACTAAAAAATGGATCTGATGGTGAAAATTGCTCTACGGCAGTATCAGATCCCAAAATAGTAAAAAGAAATGATGCATCGAATGGTGAAAACCTCTCTAAGGTGCCCGACGATGGAAGGCTTGACACTGTCCTGAGTGACATGTACCAAGAGAAGTCTCAAATTGTGGTGGAACCTACGGAACCTATCGACATCAAAACAGAGGGTAATCCTAAGATCATTCACTTTGTAAAGTCTCTATCTCCACCAGAAAAGATAAAATTTGTACCTTTCTTCAAAAAGAAGCAAGTCAACTTTGCTTCGTCATATGTAGATATGCCCAGTTTAGATCTAGATTTGATTCTACATCATCTTCCACTAGATTTAGGAGTTAAACTAGTCAAATAGAAGCTTAGGAACATGCATCCCCAATTTGCATTACTAGTAAAAAAGAAACTCAAGAAGCTGCTGGATGTAGGGTTCATCAGGGCAATCAACTATCCAGAGTGGGTATCCAACATAGTGCCAGTATCAAAAGTTTATGGCAAAGTCAAATTGTGCAATGATTTTTGAGATCTAAACAAGGCTTGTCGCAAGAATGATTTCCCATTACCTAACATTGACATCATAGTCGACTTGACAACAAGACACACCATGCTTTCTCTTATGGATGGCTTCTTTGGGTACAATCAAATCAGGATAGCACCAGAAGACCAACATAAAAAGTCTTTCACTTGTCCATAGGGAAACTTTTGTTGGAATGTCATGCCATTTGGGCCAAAGAATGGAGGGGCAACAGACCAACGTGCTATGACCACTATCTTCCATGATATGATACACGTCATAATGGAGGACTATGTACATGACATCCTTGCAAAGTCACTAGCAAGAGAATCCCATCTAGATGTACTAGAGAAGGTCTTTTAGATACTGGTGCACTTCAAAGTCAGGTTGAATAAAAAAAAATGTATGTCCGGAGTCACCTCCAGCAAACTCTTGGGCTTCATTGTATCAACAAATGGGATCGAACTGGATCCTGCCAAAGTCAAAGCTATCATGGAAATGCCACCGACAAAGAACATTACTCAACTGTGATCTCTACAAGGCAAGTTATAGGTAATTCATTAGTTCATCTCACAATTGGAAGACAAGTGTCAACCTTTTACTCACCTATTGCATAAAAACATACCATTCAGATGGGATGAAAAGTGTGAGGAAGGATTTTGCAAATTGAAGGAATACATCATGAACCTACCTATTCTAATGCCACTTATCCAAGGCAAGCCACTATATCTATATATATCTACTACGCTGCACAAGAGGATTATGAAGGCAAAGAAAGGGCTATCTACTACATCAATAGCACATTGGTGGGCTACGAATTGTAATATTCTCAAATAGAAAGATCATGTCTTGTTGTGACTTTTGCTTCCCAAAAACTATGACACTACATGCTAGTGCATTCAATCAAGCTTATTGCAAAGATAGATCAACTGAAATACCTATTAAGGAAAGCATCTCTAAGAGGACGCCTAGCCAAGTGGGTAATGCTGTTAAGTGAATATGGCATTGAGTATATAGAAAGGAAGTCTATCAAAGGTCAAATCATTGCCGATTAGTTAGCAGAAGCACCATTGCAGGATACCACACCAATGACATTTGAATTTCTAGATGAATCCATATCCAGTGTCACAACACACTCATGGAAACTTTGTTAAACTTAGGGAACACAACTGAGAGGGGGGGTGAATCGGTTGTGCAAAACTTTCTCCAATTAAACACTTAAATCTTCTTTAGTGATTAGCCGAATATTAATCATGAACCATAATGCATTCAAATCAAAAGAAGAAACATATCAACACATAAGACACCAAGATTTTGACATGGAAAACCCGGTTAAGGGAAAAACCATGGGGTGATTAACCCAAGATTGTATTCTCTGTTAAAAGAATAGAAAGAACAAAATGGTACATGCCAATTAGAGCTCACTGCCCAAGCACATTGCTCACAAGAGGCTCACTGCCTACAAGAGACACACTGTCTACAAAGAAATAAGTATCACATACATGAACTAGAGAATAGCATCTTCACCATGCTTGAATCAGTTCCATTAAGCTCAATACTCCTGCTCTGCCTTTCGCTCTGCTCTTCACTACCACACTCTCATCTCCACAAGACACACTTCAGAATAACTTCACAATCCCTTATTTATACAAGACATCGACTTAGGAATAATCATCTAAGTCGGCAAACACCTACAAGAACATCCACAAGACGTGTAATACATCTAGTTGGCCAATCTTAGGAAGAACACCAACATCTGGTGGTTATTCTTTAAATACGAACTTTAGCTTTAATGTAGACCACCAACATGAACTGGAACCGATCCACAAATCACCACAAGCTTTCCTGAAACACAAACAACATCTGCACTTCATTTGCTTATTAGAATCCTTCTCTCCTTCATCTGGAACCTCAAGAACACAGTCTTTCATTACTGTCACAAAGGAATAGGTTCTTCCAGACCTTCAAACCACAAACAATCTACTTGACACTTCACAAGGATGTCCTCAACACTTCCTCAAATCCGTAGAATGGGATAATGCATTACCGGACCTCACCGGATCTATCTGTGTCACTTTGTCACCTCTGGACACCTGTCGAAGTAGATTCTACTTGAGCAACTGTAACTTCTTCAGATCTTCATGCAAACCTCTAAAAACTTGATTGGAGCATCTCAAGACTTATATCTACAAACCCTTTAAATCGTATCCTCTGATCCTCAACCTATCTGGGACTTTTACCTTGTTGTCATCACTCTTCTTCACTGTTCTTGATTGAGACTAATTTTATCAATATCCTCAGCACACAGCTCATCCAATCCTTCTTATTAATGCAACATGAGTATGTTGACATCAATGACAACACTGGTTAGACCCATACTTGCAACAATCTCCCCCTTTGTCATTGATGGCAACATATAATGTGAAAAACCATCAAGACAAGAACTTATCCTTACTATCACAGCTCCCCCTATCAACAACAACTATTCACATGTATTTTCTTCCTTTATTGCTCCCCCTTTGATCATCAACCACTTGTTTTTCGCATGTCTTCTCTCCCCCTTTGACATCAATGGCAAAGGGATCGTACTTGCAACTCCAATACTTCAGAATCATACCTGCTACTCCCCCTGAGTAGTAGCTCCCCATCATCAATCCGGATCACAAGATATGACTGTGATATCCACCAGACTGATGCACATCAGTGCATCCTAGTTCATCACCGGAGGGGCAATAACCCCTAACTTCTCCCTAAGATACTCAAAAGAGTCCTTTGGAAGAGGTTTAGTAAAGATATCTGCAAAGGTTTTACACATACTGTCTCTTCCTCCAAAGATGATATCATCAACAAATACTTCAACAATCAAGATGTTTTCATGATCAATTTTGAAATATAAGTTACTATTAGCAGTACCTTTGTTGAAACCAATCTTCAAAAAATGTTTGTCTAGTCTTTCATACCAGGCTCTTTGGGCTTGCTTTAGTCCATACAGTGCCTTCTTCAACTTGCAGACCATATCACCATGCTCAGATAATTGAAATCCATTCGGTTGTTCAATGTAAACTTCTTCTTCTAAGTCACCATTCAAGAAAGCAGACTTGACATCCATCTAATACACCTTGAAATCTTTGAAGGTTGCAAATGTAAGAAATAATCTGACTGCTTCAATTCTTGCCACCGGAGCAAAAGTTTCTTCAAAATAAATTCCTTCTATTTGAGAGTAGCCCTTGTAGACCAATCTAGCTTTATTTCTGATTACTTCACCAACTTTATTTAGTTTATTCTGGAAGATCCATTTGGTTCCAATCACATTCTTGTTTCTAGGTCTGGGAACAAGATCCCAAGTGTGATTTTTCTCAATTTGCATCAACTTTTCCTCCATTGCTTTGGTCTAGTTTTCATCATTGCAAGCTTCATTTATTGTCTTAGGTTCAATCTTTGAAATCAGACAATATTCATCTGAATTTTAAGCAATTTTCCTTCTAGTTTGCACACCTTTGCTTTTGTCACCTATGATCTGATCTTCAGAGTGGTTCAGTCTTACATACCTTGGAACTTTGGGAGTTTCTTGCACTTCTACTTCTTGATCAGGCTTATTCAGACCTATCTCTTCTTCCTAATTTATCGGATCAGTCTGAATCTGTCCTTCAGAAGAGGATTGAACTCTTTGAACCAGAACACCATTTCGATCATCTTCATCATATTCATAAAACCTTGATGGTTTCTCTATTCCCTCATCAACCTTCACATTTGTACTTTCTATCATCTTTCTCAGTCTCTTGTTATAACACCGGTATGCTTTGCTTTGAGTGGAGTAACCCAAAAATATTCCTTCATCACTTCTAGCATCAAACTTGCCTAGATCTTCATCTCTTTTGATGTAACATTTGCTACCAAAGACTCTGAAATATCTTACAGGAGTAATGCCAAACCAGAGTTCATAAGGGGTCTTACCGGTATTGCTTCTAATTTGAACTCGATTGAGAGTATAGACTGTAGTGCTGACAGCTTCTCCCCAATAGATCTGAGGAACATTTGCTTCCATCATCATGGTCCTAGATGCTTCCTAGATGGTCCGATTCTTTCTCTCCACCACTCCATTCTACTGTGGAGTCCTTGGAGCAGACAACTGTCTCTTAATTCCATGTTTCTCACACAATTCTATGAACTCACCGGATGTGAATTCTCCACCTCTATCAAACCTCAGACATTTCAACTTTATTCTTGTTTCATTCTCTACCATAGCCTTGGATATTTTAAATTTATCAAGAGCTTCTGATTTCTCCTGTAGAAAGGTTACCCACATCATCCGGGAATAGTCATCAATTAGCAGCATGAAGTATCTGTGACCTTGAATACTCCTAGTTCTTGCCAGACCACAAAGATCAGTGTGAATTAAGTCCAATAATCTGGTAGAAGACAGTTCCTAGGTTTTGAATGTGACTTTGCTTAGATTACCCAATTGACATTCCTTGCACAAGCTGTTAATAGGTTTCACCAATTTTGGAAGATCTCTTACAACCTGAGTATTGCTTATCTTGATGATATTATCAAAATTCACATGACACATCCTTCTATGCCATAACCAACTCTGATCAACTTGAACAAATAAGCAGCTTTTACTAGTACCAACCAAATGGAAGATGTTACCTTTACTTTGAGTACCAGATGCAATCTCTGTTCTGGAACTTTCAAAGATTTTGTATTTTCCATCCTTGAATCAGAGATCATAGCTTTTGCCCACCAACTGTCTAACACTGAGAAGATTGTGCTTCAAACCTTCAACATATAGTACATTACCGGTTTTGTTTCTTCCATCAAAAGAAATAGTTCCTCTTCCTCTGATTCTACCAGCAGAATTGTCACCAAACTTTACCACTCCTCTTTCATACCTCTCCAAATCTACAAACTTATTTTTGTTACTTGTCATATGATGAGAGCATCCACTGTCAATGACCAATCATCCTTCTCATCAATTTGGGCAGCCAGAGCTCTTTCCACAGTCTTAAGATTGACAGATACAGAGGACATTGGATCTTCTTCCTTGATGGCAATGAACACCCATTCATTTTCAGATTGGTTTCCTATCTTTGATTCATCATCTGTTACTCCTTCATTATCATCATCCTCATGTACATAGTAACAGTTCTTTTGGAACCTTGGCTTGTTAGGATTTTGCCTTGAAAATCTTTCCGGACACCTTGAGGCAAAATGACCAATCTTATTGCAGTTAAAACACTTAAAGGGTAATTTTCCTTCATACTTACTAGATCCTCTTAGCAGCCTCTTTGCAATAAGGGCTTCAAGTTGAGCAGTTTCTACTTCTTCTTCTTCCAGATCTTTTCTTGCTTTTTCATACCATGACAATTTCCTTGAAGAATTCTCTCCCGGATCAAACCTTTGTTTACCTTTAACAAAGGTACTGGCTTTGAATGTAAATTCAGTCTTGGGGGGGTCCTCTCCAAACTCTGTCATTTCAAATGTAGCCAATTTCCTAGCCAATTGATCTCTTGTGATAGTTGTATGGGCTCTGAATTCTTCAATGGCAGCAGCCTTGACTTTGTAAGAAGCAGGGAGGGATCTGTGAATTTTACCAACAATCTTATTTTCATCCAATACTCCACCAACATTTCTAACTCCACAAACCAGCTCATTCACTCTTGCAATAAAAGTGGTAATATTTTCATCATCTCTCATCTTTAATTTTTCAAATTTCCCTTTTTGACTTTGTAACCTTGCACATTTAACATACTAGTCTCCTTCATGCAAAAGTTCCAGTTTATTCCAAATCTCAAAGGCAGTTGGTAGGTCAATAACATTTGAGAGCTCTGAGTCAGATAATGCGCTTAGAAGAGCCTCTTTGGTTTGCAGATTGTTTTCAGCATCTGTGATTTCATTTAGGGTCGTCGGACCACCCTGTGGAGGTACATACACTTTTGTAACCATGGACCAATATGCCATTCCCATACACTACAAATGACATTTCATGCGACCTTTCCAAAGAACAAAGTTGGTTCCATCAAACTTCGGACTATCCTTCTTGTAAGATGACATCCTGGATCTCCTCAAGCGGTTAAGCTCCTTTTAGAGGAACTTAGCTCTAATACCAATTATTAAACTTAGGGCACACAACTGAGAGGGGGGTGAATCAGTTGTGTGAAACTTTCTCTAATTAAACACTTAAATCTTCTTTAGTGATTAGCAGAATATTAATCATGAACCATAATGCATTCAAATCAAAAGCAAAAACATATCAACACATAAGACACCAAGATTTTGATGTGGAAAACCTAGTTAAGGGAAAAACCACAGGGTGATTAACCCAAGATTGTATCCTCTGTTAGAAGAATAGAAAGAACAAAATGGCACATGCTAATTAGGGCTCACTGCCCGAGCACACTGCTCACAAGAGGCTCACTGCCTACAAGAGACACACTGTCTACAAAGAAATAAGTATCACATACATGAACTAGAGAATAGCATCTTCACCATGCTTGAATCAATTCCATTAAGCTCAATACTTCTACTCTGCCTTTCACTCTACTTTTCGCTACCACACTTTCATCTCCACAAGACACACTTTGGAATGACTTCACAATCCCTTATTTATACAAGACATCGACTTAGGAATAATCATCTAAGTCGGCAAACACCTACAAGAACATCCACAAGACATGTAATACATCCGGTTGGCCAGTCTCAGGAAGAACACCAACATCTGGTGGTTATTCTTTAAATACAAACTTTAGCTTCACCAACATCTAGTGGTTATTCTTTAAATACAAACTTTAGCTTCAATGCGAACCACCAACATGAATTGGAACTGATCCATAGATCACCACAAGCTTTCCTGAAACACCAACAACATCCACACTTCATCTGCTTACTGAAATCTTTCTTTCCTTCATCTGGAACCTCAAGAACACAGTCTGTCATCACTGTCACAAAGGAATAGGTTCTTCCAGACCTTCAAGTCACAAACCAATCTACTTGACACTTCA
Source organism: Cunninghamia lanceolata (assembly GCA_027924645.1). Taxonomy (NCBI): domain Eukaryota; kingdom Viridiplantae; phylum Streptophyta; class Pinopsida; order Cupressales; family Cupressaceae; genus Cunninghamia; species Cunninghamia lanceolata. The sequence goes on from BSBN01000870.1 coordinate 8,459,048, forward strand.
CAAGGATGTCCTCAACACTTCCTCAAATCCATAGAATGGGATAATGCATTATCGGACCTCACCAGACCTATCTATGTCACTCTGTCACCTCTGGACACCTGGCGGAGCTGGTTCTACTTGAGCAACCATAACTTCTTTAGATCTTCATTCAGACCTCTGAAAACTTGACTGGAGCATCTCAAGACTTATATCTACAAACCCTTTAAACTGCATCCTCTGATTCTCAACCTATCTGGGACTTTTACCTTGTTGTCATCACTATTCTTCATTGTTCCTGATTGAGACTAATTTTCTCAATATCCTCAGCACATAGCTCATCCAATACTTCTCATTAATGTATCATGAGTATGTTGACATCAATGACAACACCAGTTAGATCCATACTTGCAACAAACTCTACTTTGACGGATCTTATTCAAACCGTGGATTAGGGGCAGGAATCATGTTGGTCACTCCTCAAGGCGATACCATACCTAAGTCTTACCGTCTGCTATTCCCATGCACAAACAATATAGAATAATATGAGGCCTTGGTCATTGGTCTTAAAATGGCAATAGAATGGAAAATAAAGGAGCTATATGTCTATGGCGACTCCCAACTGGTAATCAATCAGGTCAGTGATGACTATTAGACCAAAGATGACAAGTTAATACCATACAAGCGTATGGTCAATGACTTTAAAGAGTACTTTGTGATCATCTCCTTTGAGCAGATACCTCGCATTGAAAATAAAGTAGCAGATGCCATGGCAATCATTGCCTCGCTCCTCGAGATCCCAAAGAATGAGTCACAGTATGAGTTCTTGGTGGAGTCAGTTATACAACCGGCTTATGATATCCCTGAAACACACTCCATTTTCCTCTTAGCCAAATCTGATTCACCCTTCTATGGTAAGATTTACACTTACCTCAAGGACAACACCTTACCACTTGACTTGTCTACCAGCCAATGCCAAACTTTCATTCGCCAAACCTCCCATTACACCATTATCATCGACACCCTATACTGACAAGGTTTGGATGGTACTTTACTCAGATGTTGAGAACGTGAAGAATCTCAAACTACCTTACGAGATGTGCATGAAGGAATTTCTGGAACGCACTCTAGCGGTCCTTCTTTAGCTAAGAAACTCATGCGTTTGGGATACTATTGGCCAAACATGGAAACTAATTCATATCAATTTGTGAAGAAATGCATGCATTTCTAGATACATGGTAATCTCATCCATGCACCAGCTCAGGAGCTATGACCTTTAATGACACCTTGGCCCTTTTGTCAATGGGGACTTGACCTTGTGAGAAAAATCCACCCTCTATCATCCATCAACCACAAGCTCATAATAACCACCACTGAATATTTTACCAAGTGGATTGAAGCCACTCCACTCACCGATGTCATAGGCAAACAAATCACCTCCTTCATCATCAATTACCTCATTTGCAGATATGAAATTCCCTCATCCATAGTCACGGATAATGAAAGACCTTTCAAGAACTAAGATGTACAAGAGCTTTGTGACAAATTCAAAATCCAACATTGTTTCTCCACCCCTAACTATCCACAAGGCAACAGCCAGGTAGAGGCATCCAACAAAATAATCTTGAAAATCCTCAAGAAAACTGTCAACGATGCCGAACGTGATTGGCACATACAACCTAATCCCGCTTTGTGGGCCTATCGAACTAGTATACACACTCCCATAGGTGCTACCCTTTGTGCCCTTGTCTATGGATCAGAAGCCATTTTTCCCATCAAGGTCGAGTTACCATCTTTAAGGGTGTCATTAAAAGGTCTTATCACTGATGAAGACTACAGAGTTTCCAGACTGCAAGAGTTAGAGTTGTTGGAGGAGAAGAGACATAACACTTTCAATCATCTCAAAGCTTATCAACATAGAATGTCACGAAGCTACAATCACAGGGTCCATCCAAGGGTCTTCAACATTGGTGATCTAGTACTCAAGGAAAACCCCCGCAATCAGCAGGATCAGGAAAAGAAAGGTAAGTTTGAACCCAACTGGCTTGGTTCTTATGTAATCATTGCTGCCTATGGATCAGGAACATATCAGTTAGCAACATCAAAAGGTGAATTGTTTGATGACCCAATCAACAGTATGCATATTTGTCGGTTCTATACCTAAGAGAACCCCAATATAAAGGGGGAAATTTTTTTTAAAAAGGGACAAAAAAATTCAATAAAATGAAAAAATAACAAAAAAATCATCCTTTGGTGAAAACCTGGCAAATAGGTGCCTTGGATAGGTACCATAATAAAAATTTGGAAAACAAGCGTCATGTGTACTTTTAGCTTTCATGCAAATAAAAGCAAGTGGTGAAAACGTGGTAAACATGTGCCACTTGTGATAAACCACTTCCTCCATCTTTCAAAAACCAATCACCTTTTGTCCATTCCTCCTGTCGTCATTTCTCATCCGATCTGTATCTAGTTCACAATAAAACCCAGTAATAATCTATCATGTCTTGATACTCTATCTCTTTTTATCACCTTTTTAACTAAGGTCTTATCTAGTATCCTATCCATAGTGTCAGCCTGTCATAGCATCCATCGTCAGTATCATACAGTCACCCTGAACTACTTTGCCTCTACGTCGTCACATAGGCAAGGCCATTATCAATGCGCCCCCAAGGCTCCACTTCTCATCCATTGCATCACGTGTTGTCTGTCCTTCTATCTATCTAAGTCCGCACCGTTTTCTCGCCTAGGTTTTAGGTCCATCAAGGTTCACCCTGAACTACATTGCCTTTACGTCATCATGTAGGCAAGGCCATTATCAATGCCCCCAAGGAACTAGGTCAGTCCCTTAGGGTCTGTTTCTTTGTATCCATTGTCAGTTCATCCATAATAAGCCAGATACATCTACTTGACTGGGGGCAAGTCCTCGACTTGGTTAAGGAGTTGCATTCTGTAGTGCCACTTTGTTCACCAAGGACACCAATAAGGATTGTGATACCTTGCACCAGACATGCAAGCATAGCAAAACCTGCTTTCAAAACATAAATTTAGATGCAAGACATGAACCTATCCAAAGCAAAGCAAACAAGTACCTAAAGCACTCTAAATGATTCTATCTAAATTTTAGCAAGAAAGACACATCTAAATGCAAGAATGTTTTGTGTTTGTGATGAGGTTAGGTTACAATGTCTTCACTTTTTGTTATCATGTTTCCTATGCTACTCAAGGATACCAAATGCTAGAGATGCTATGATGGGGACATGATTATTTTCTTTGATTGTTGCTTGTGGGTTTATCTTTAGTAATGTGAAACCTTGTCTAAAGACATGATCAACACAATGATCATAGAGGACATCAGAGGACTAACATGAAACAGGTATAATCCTTGTCTGTTGATACACAAGAAATATTCAGGTCATCTCGGTTTAATTATACCTAGATGTATGTATTAACTTGCTAAATAAAAATCCATGTAAGCGATGCTCAGGTCATCATGGTTTAATTATACCTAGATGCTTGTATTTTCTTACAAGATTTCCAAAAACACAAACAAAAACAAAAAGCCTGATGATAAAATAAGCACTTCAAAATACTTGCAATATCAAGATGGAAAAACACCATTCGCATCCAAAAAAAGCATCCACAAAGCATCCATATCCCATGCAATAAAAATTCTGTGTAGAGTATCAATGTTTACAAATAAAATCTTGTGATCCTTTCATCAGTCAGTCTTCTATATATCATTGTGTCATTTCTACGTTGATTGTGTACACTTGGACATAATAAAAATAGGGCATAATTTGCATACCATAACACATGAGATAGTCATTAAACATGATTAAATCATTTTGCATACATAATAGCGCATTATATCATCCATATACATTTGCATCAAGCATAACATAATATTAACAAAAAAATGAAAAAACATAGACAAATACATGTAAATCATCTAATAAAACTGCATAATCATATAGATAACATTCACATTTGCATATTAGATCATCAAAAAATCATCTAAGTCTACATTAGATCATCATCATATCAAAGTCCTAGAATCATATGTAAGCATCATAGTGTAGAATCATAAACTACATCATCATATAGACATCAATAACAAAGTGTGCATCCATATAGACATCACATAATGCATGTAGACCATAACATAAGCTGCATCATCATATAAATATAACATAAATATGTCCAAGTGTACAATATCAAAGTCCATCTGTGAGCCAAGTCATAAAAGGTATACATATGTCGCAAGAATAATGATACATGTCTCGGTAATGGTACAAAATGAGATAAATATACATATCAGGCTATCCATGAGCCGTCAAAAATGTGTATACATAAGAAAAAAAAGTACAAGTGTCATCTAGCCCTACTAGCGCGAGACACTACTCCCAACACTGCCCTCTCTACCTCTACTAGCCCCAGACTGCTGTGGACCTATAGCAGAGTAGCTGATCATGAACCACTTGCTCTCTGAGAAGCCACTGACTGACTCCTATAGCTCAAAGCATGCTAGTCTGCTGGCACCGCCCCATGATGCAATCCCCTATAATACTATGTCTAAGCCTGCACTCTGGCAAGCTCACCCTATATCTGTGTAATCTGTGTTTGCAACTAATGTACCTGGGACTATCCCTGAGTCACCTGCGTCACCAAAAATCTTGTAGCCCCATCAGTAGCCATGGAAGCTACAACCACATCTCTCTCCATCGTCAAGGCTCGTACCCTCACCAGTGTTGTGTCTCGCCCCATAGTAAGACTAGATATCACTCCTGCATATGCCTCCCTGTGAGACTCTATAGCTCTCAACAATGCACTAAACTACATCAACTAGCCCTATAACATAGCAATAACCCCATTTTGTGCCTGTTGTTATGGGTCAATCTAACCTAGAGCCTGGGGAACCTACGGTACAACCACAACCCATGGGACTTGTGATTGCACCTACACCTCCTATGCAGCCTGTTTCTGCGCTACCTGCTACTGGGAAGGTCCCTCTCCAACTCTCCTCCTCTATCCCTGCCTCCCTCCCCCACCATACCCTCCTCCACTTCTGTCACCTCCATCATCTCCATCTCCTCGTCCTCCTGTACCCCTCCTCTGTCTCCTCCTCCTCCTGCCTCCACCATCCTCGTCGTTTGAATCCACCTCCTCTAGGCAAGGAGCTAACTCTCCCAGTCATGAACACCTCGGGAACGGGTGGGCTTCAAACCACTCCTCATAGTCAGGGGTCATCCTCGCATCCACTATCTCCCTCCTTATCAGCCAAGCCTAGTAGGGTATTTGAAGGAAATTTTCTCTAGCCTCCTCATAAGAAGCAACCGGACCTCATCTTAACCACTCTGCATGTGTCCTGGCAAGCAGTGCCTACCCCTGTGGCCAACCCTACACTCTCCCAAATTGTCTTTACACCCAGCTGACTATCTGCCTCTCCAGAATATGACGTGTCCGCCCAGTCAACCACCAAGTCTGAAAGCAATATGGGAGCTCATCATCCTCGTCATCCATGGCTTGTAATGTATGTATGGATGCCAGATAACTCCATCCACATTGTCCAGCGCATGTCTCTAATACTCAAGCTTTCCCAACTTATGCTGGGAAATAACACCTGCATAACCATATGAGTAAGGCTCCCCTTACTACCTAGAAAACATGCAAATGGGCTGAGTGATGGCTATGTGCTCCCATAACCAGAACTGTAATAGTGAGACGCCTGCAGACAAACTAGCGTCTCTATGGTAGACAACCTAATGCATGTCATGATACAAGTGAGCCAAAACACAGACACCCCATGTAAAGCAGGTGCCCTCTATAACCATCCTCTCTAAAGTCCTACCCCAGCTAATGGGGAACCCATGCGACCTCCTATCAGGGCATGCCACACCCCTGATCAGTCCTACCACAGTCCTTGGGAAGTAGTCATAGTAGTCATAAATATCCTGTCAGGGGATCACCTGACCCTCAAGCTCCAGATCATCAAAAACATGCCTGCACTCTGCTAGTCTGACATCATGCTAAGACTCATACTCCACGAGCTCACCCTAGATTGGTAAGTGCATGATCCTGTAGATGTCCTCAAAAGTAATCGCCATCTCACTAGTAGGCAAATGGAATGTCCCATCCTCGCTATAGAAATGCGCCATCGCAGCAGTCAACAAACTGAGGTTTGCACGAACCTCAGGCATAAAGCAGACATAGTCCAAAACCATAGCACCAAGCACCACCTGGTCAACCTCTGTAAGAATATAGTGCTACAACAATGGCAAGGGAAACTGCTCCCGCGACATCAAGACATTTGAGATATCCTCCTGCAATTAAGAAAAGCATAGCATCAACTATAACTGTATCAAAGAAAACCTGCTCAACTATTAAACTATCCTATCACTTAATGTATCAAATTGATCAAAACAATCATATCATCTCTTGACTAGATTCCAGCAATCTCAGAGACTGCTTATTGATTGTCTCATCAATCAAAATGCCAATCAAGTCAATTTTGCTAAGTAAGCTAACTATATAAAACAAATGCACTGAACCAGAAGATAAATGTGCCATTTCATAGCAAATGTGCCACATCTAGCAGATGCACCACAAATTTGAGCATATGCATAGCTTCTTTATGAATGTGCAATAACATATAACAAATGCTTACAATGAACAAATGCATAGCAAGACTACATAAACGCGTAGTTTCTTAACATATACGCAATTTCCCATAACAAATGTGCTGATTGCACATATGCATCGATTCATAACCTAAATGCACCAAACCAGCATAAATGCATAGTTTCGCATGGCAGATGCACTGAAACCTTATTCGGCGCATTCATTCAAGCATGATTTCCCTAGCATTTATTAGCCTAATAAATGACGCTATGCGAGTTTTGTCAAACTACATACCGGTGGTCCTACCTCAACTGGTCACCTAAACCATCGAACACGCTCAAAGTGGTGCTCCTCGTGTCTTATATCCATATCTATACCGACTGTTCTAGCTCCTGTGCTCTCCTAAGCTCTGAGGGACCTGTCAACAAAATCTAAGTGTGCAAATAAGTAGGATTGTGGACCCAGCTCCTATTTATAGAAAGTGATCCCTAATCGGCTGTGTGGTGACTGTGACTACTTCCCAAGCCCGTTTCCTCCCGTTTCTCCAAGCCGTAGCCTGTTTTCTTCATCCTAACCTTTTTTTTTCACCTTCTTCATCATGAGATTATCTGTCTCACATCCCTCAAACCTTCCTTACCATCCTTTCTCCTGAGGGGGCATCCTACCATCGTTAAACTTGTACCAACCTAGGCAAACTGCGACATGTATCATTATTAGAAAATCTTATTCTTTGAACCAACATGATAAAAAACAAAATGCATCAAAGAGGGGCAAAATGTATACACCTAAAAATGACATGACTCTATCTAAATAAATATTTTAAATATTTATTTCATCTTAATATTCTTCTATCAATAAATAAATAAATCAATTTATTTATTTGGTTCATATTCCTCCCAAAAATTAAATAAAATCACTTATTTAATTAGTTTCATCAAATTCTTCCAAATCCTCTTATCTGCAATTAAGTAATTCTTAATTATTTAATTAAATCAAATTATTCCTCCAAATTTAAATAAATCAATCAAATTTATTTAAATTCTCTCAATCTCTAAAAATAAAATATAATCAAATATTTTATCTACTCTTCCAAAACATCCACAAACAATTAAATAAATTTATTTATTTAATTTGCTTTTTTATCTTCAAATTCCTAAAAAATCTTCCAAATCTTCTAAAAATAAATCTTCTTCTTCATGCACACAAAATTAAATAATTTATTATTTAATTTCTCTCAAATCATGCAAAAAGAAAATCTCAAGTTGAGTTAACTGATTCAATCAATCTATTTTTTATCAACAACTCTTAAATTAAAAAAAAAATTCTAATTTATGAAATAAAATCTTATCTTTATAAAAGAAAGCAGTTAAATCAAACAAAGCAATCTTTTGTGTGACATTTGTCCTCTTTCTATTCATGCACATTCTCTCAAGTCTTCTATACCATTGATCTTCTTATTCTTTCTATACCATTGATCTTCTCTCTCACATGACTATAAGTACAAGCCCTATTCCTCCATTTCAACAATCCAAGCTTTTAGTAAACTTACTCTGCAGGAATTACAGCACCCCTTTGGCACCGAAATCATTCCATAGCTTGCAGTCACCCCTTTATCATTGCAATTATGTTGAAGAATCTCTTCATTGCAAACCTATCATAGGCATTCCCACTTGACATCTTGGAAAATTGCAAGGAAGTGCACCTTCTAAGGGTGATATTCATACACAAGATCATTTGAGATAGGCGACCAATGGAAGCCACGAAGTAAAGAGGTTGCTAGGTTTGAGTTCTTTGTTTGTTTGATCTTCTTTGTTTCTTATTTCATTAAGTTATTGGGTTTTATTGATATTATTGATATTCATGCACAATTTCCCTTAACACTACCATCTAACTTATATTTGATTCTAAAAACCCATTTACATATAATAGATTTTTTTCCTAGTGGAAGATCAACAAGTTCCAATGTGTTGTTCCTTAGTAATGCATGATATTCTACATCCATGGCATCTTTCCAAGGTGGTGAATCAAGATCCTATTGCATTATTTTTGGTTTTGAACTCTGAATAACTATACACATTAGGGCCAAGTTTACCTCCTCACAAGACTTGCTATGAGTTTTAGGCCCAATGATAGATGTATCTATAACTACATCATCTTTGGCATCCTTCATTGTGGTATGATACCACTTGGGACTATTTTGTTCATAGGAGATGAGTATTGAAACATCTTTTCTAATGCACACCTTCTTTATTTTTGCATCCATAAGTCAATATCATTTCTAATTTGAACTTTACCCAAGAAAAACACATATCAAAGACTTATCATCCAACTTTGTCCTTTGTACCTTGGGAACATGCATGAAAGTTGTACACCCAAACACTCTAAGATGTGATATAGAGGGCTTTCTCTTGGTTCATTCTTATTTAGGTGTGATATTTTTAAGCACTTTTATGGGTGCTTCACCCAATAAGTACATGGTTGTGTGAACTGTTTTAGCCCAGAATGCAAGAGAAAGATTTACATCCTTTAACATGCATCTCACCATTTCCATAATAATATGATTATACCTCTCTACAACACAATTTTGTTTAGGCATGTAAGTATTGGTCAACTATCTTTTGATCCCATGTTCTTGTAGGTAGTTTTAAACTCCTTACTAGTGAATTGCCCCCCTTGATTTGAGTAAAGGGCTCTGAGATATTGACCTCAATACCTTTTTGAAAGGGATCCAAAATCTTTGAATTTCTTAAAATCTTGATCTTTTTTCAAGTTAAGCAATAGACCCACATTTCTTTGGAATAGTCATCCACAAAGAGTAGAAAATATCAATCATTATTGTGACTTGATGGCATAGGTCTACATAGACTAGTGTGGACTAACTCTAAGGGACCAGAGCCTTGTGTTTCTATAGTAGGAAAAGGAGCTTGATGTTGCTTCCTAACAAGACAATTTTAGAGCAAAGAAATTATATTTTCTACATGGGAGGAACTCATCACACCATATATCTCTTACTCAATGAAAGAAGATAGTAAAAAATGAGATGGCCAAATCTTCAATGCCAAAGAGTAGTGGATGCATTGGTTTTTATTGCAAGGGCCTTGTCTTCATGTGTGACATTAGCATGTTGAAACATTTTTTTGACCCTTGAAGCACGGGCACTAACTTCACCATTGCGAGTCTTGTCTCAAATGAGACAAAGTTTCTCACCATTTTGATGGTCAAATTCAACCTTTAAGTTATGCTGTAGCAATTGAATTACTAATAGAAGGTTCTTTGTGAGCCCTAGACCATTTAGAACCTTAGTAAGTTTGCATTTCTAAGTTTTGAGTGGCAATGAAATATCTCCAATTCCCTTAACTTCATAAGATGTATCATCACCAGGGGAACTTGCCCATATTTCGTTGTTGTACTAAGATCATAAACCACTCTCATTTTCATGTCATATGTCATGATGCATTAGAATCAACTTACCAAATAGAATTGCTAGAAATGGAGGCCTAGGTTTCTCCAACATACAAGAAATTTTCTTCATCTAAATCACCTATAGATACAACATTGCAATGTTGTTTGTTAGGTTGTTTATAATAGTGGGGTTTCTTCTTCTTGTGCCCCTAAGAAGGATTTTGTGGCTTTCATTGACTCGATTCACTATTGGTCTATGAATTGTATCAACAATCCCAAAGATCATTTCCCTTCCTTCCACAAATGAGACACTTATTTTTCTTTGTAGAAGAGTGTTCTTGGTTTGAAATGGGTGAACATGATGTACCACTTTGACATTCAGGTTATTTTCCCTTCTACTTTGATGTGAGGGTTTGAACATTTTACCTCTCTTGACATCCTTGCTCTATGTTCATTTGGTTTCTACATACTTGTGTTGTGAATGAATGTTCCTTCTAAGTTGCAGTCTTTTGCTTGAACCTCTACTAAGTGAGATAAATTTGTGTAATTTGTTATATGTTCTAGGGATCATTATTGTGTTGTTGTAGGAGCAGTTGAACAAAATAAACCTACTATATCACCTCCTTTTACATTCTAGTTATCTCTCTCTCCCCTTTTACTTGTGATTATTAGCATTAAGTTTAGTCATAACATTTTCTGGACCTTAAGTCTAGAAAGAAGAACTAACCTTCTTTGGAGGTCTGATCTCATCTGCAAGGTCCCACACCTTCAGATCAATCCAATTGTGTCACTGGAATGCCCGAACTAGGGTACAATTCCAAGTGATAACAAGAGTGATATGGAGTTTCCAAACATTAAGGGGGGGACATTGTTTGGAATATGTTGAATCCATTTTGTCTTTAGTAATTAAACAAGAAACTCCCCTTAAGGAAGAATTTGAAACTTCATCAAAAGAAAAAGAAAAATGTTTCTAGAGCAACAATAATAGATGAAGGAGCTTCAAATCAATAAAAGGAGGCACCAGTTGCTCCACAAGTAACACAAAAAAGATACCAAAATGGGCAACACAAACACTTAAAGAAGTTTGACACGATGAAGTTGGAAAAACATGCATTAGATATGCATACAAAGCCAAAAACAAGATGACAGTTCCTTAGAGAAGATTCAAGATAAGCTAACAAAGCTTACCTTGGAAGGGCATTCAGAAGAAGAAATCAATATTGCTTTTGATTTAGAAGCATATTCCTTGAAATAAGTAGAAAAGATAGATGTATGTAGAAAAGTGATGAAAGTTGAATATAATGACTTGATCATGAATGGCACATGGGAGTTGGCTAATCATCCACTCAATTCTAAACCCATTGGTTGCAAGTATTTTGAAACAAATATAAATTAGGTGGCTCACTAGATAAACACAAAGGAAGGCTTGTCACAAAGGGATATGATAAAAAAGAAGGAACAAACTATGAGGAGACCTTTACACTTATAATGAAATGGACCACCATTTGGATTTTGTTGGATTTGGTAACAAAAAACAGATAGAAAGATCATTAGATGGACATGAAAACTAATTCTTTGAATAGTAATCTCAAAAAACAATTTACATGACTCAGCTAGAAGGTTTTACAGTTGAAGGTCAAGAACATAAAGTGTGTAAGTGGGTAAAATCATTGTATGGATTGAAACAAGCCCTACAAGCATGGTATGAAAAGATCATTAGGTACTTCTTGAGCATTAACCTCAAGCATTATAAATTTAAAGATGCAACTCTATTTGTCAAGACACTCGAAAAAATTATTGTATACCTAGTTGTATATGTGGATGATCTATTCATAACAAGAAAGAATTAAAAGTACATTGCAGAAGTAATGAAAGGTTCTGAAATGATAGATTTGGGTCATCTTCATTATTATCTATATATTAGAGTGATTCAAAAATTCAAGTCCATTTTCATCACACAACAAAAATATATTGGTGAAATTCTAAGAAAATTTAAAATGGCATATTGTAAACCACTCAGCACACCCATGGAAGAAAATATGATATTGACATTCTAGATGATACTACAAAGTTTGTAGATGTGATTAATTATAGATAGCTCATTGGAATTTCATTAATGTAACCACAACTAGACTTGATATTTTGTTTATTGTCCATTTTTTCTCTAGATTCATGTAACAACTAAAATAATGTCATTGGTTAGCAAAAAAGAGGGTTCTTTGATATATAAAGGGAACTTAGAGTTGGACTATGCATGGTATTTTGAAGATGAGAAATCTACTTGAGGTTTCTTGATGAATTTACAATTAGTTGTCATTAGTTGGAAGTAAAAGAAGTAGTCAATTCCAACTCTTTCTTCAATGGAAGTAGAATATATGGTAGTGTTTGAAGAAACCAAAGAAATACTGTGACTTAGAAGGTTTCATAAGGATTTGTAGGAGGAATGGGTTTCATCAACACCACTCAGGCTTGATAAGACTTCTATGATCAAGATGGCAAGGAACCTAGTTTTTCATGACTGAACCAAGCACTTCAACACCAAATTCCATTTGTTTTATTAATATGTGAAACATGGTAGCATCAAATTCATCTATTGTCCAACTACATATCAACCATCAGATATCTTGACAAAAATGCTTGGAAGGGAGAAATTTGAAAATCTTAGAGGCATGCTTGGTCTCACAATATCCCCTATAGATTAAGGGGGGATGTAATATTATGTAAATAATCTTTGAATTTTTTTTGTTGAATGTGAATAGTCATCTTGAAGATGATTTGAATAGTCACTTAACTAAAAGATCATTATATTTTAATCTATTTATGTATATTTTTCATTTAATAAAACAAATCTCTTGGGTTTACACTTTCATACATTTCAATTTTCATTTTTAGTCCATTCCTAATCTGACATAAAATGAAAGACAACCAAATTTATCATTAATTCTTCTTAATATGGCTCTTGGGGTCCATCAATTTTAAGGAAATCTTGAACTTAGAAATATTCTACCCCATAGGTGTGAAGGTAGTTGATTTGATAGATTTTACAATTAACATTGCTCTATGAGATGCTTTAGATCTTAAAGTTCATTCATAATGGATGTGGTCTTCCCTGTAAATTTATCTTCATAAATACCTTCAATTTGGTGGATTTAGGATGACTTAAATTTTTGAATTTGGACACAAACTTGCCTAATAGACTAGATATTATAATAATTATGGATTTGTGAGAGACTTTGGGGCTTCAAACTTGAACATTTTATTTCTTGGAGGTGAGCTCTAATAAAGTAAACATTAATAAACACCTCAGCTCTGGTGAAAGTTATTGGAGTTAAGCAACTTCCTATCTTTGATGTAAAGTCAACAAGAAAATCGTTTTGCATAAGTTTCTTTAGATCCACTAGGCCCAAGGTCTTTGGGAGGCTTAGTATTAATACTTTTGAAATTGTCTAAGGGGTTGAGCTTAATTGGTTAAAATGTTGGGTTCTCATTATGGAGACCCAAGTTCAAATCCCCATAGGGACATCTAATGTGGAATTGTAAGTTGTGACCCTTGGTCTTCCATAGTTGACTTCTAATGTGGATGTGGTTTCTAAATAAAGTGGATTTTTAAGTAGTGACTCTTGGTCTTCCATAGGTGATTTCTAGTGTGTTTGCTCATAATGAGCTTGTATTGGTCTCATGTTGATGCTCGTATGAGAAGAAACTGACAAAGTGAATATAAGAGAGCTAGAATATCATACAAAATCCATGAGACCCAATAATAAAAAAACTTCTCAAATTAGTTATTTACAAGACCATAGTTTTATTGTATTGAGTAAAGCTGAAAAATACAAAGAGAATTGCAACCACAGAATGCTCAACTTTAAAGAAATATAGCAACATCACTCAAAAGACACAAAGAAAACCAAACATCCTTAACAAAAGCTCACAAGGAGGGTACCTAGTTTAGAGTAACCTCCCCAAAAAATAAAAAAGAGCTTTCGACCTAAACAACACTTTCGGTTAAGTTTCCACCATCGAACGTCATATGCTGACTCATTTTTACACCATTCATGATATGATTGTCCTTGCTCCCAGATAAATTATTAAATGTACAAACTTCTTTAAGAAAGGAAATTGCTCTAAAATGAAATTATGACTCTCACTCAACCTCAATAATTCTACCATGAAGAACGTCATATAAATTATTGGAAAGCTAAATACCTGGCTACAATGTGAACGTTGATTCAGTTTTCTACCATTGCTGTGACTAGATTGCTAATAATGTGGGCGTGTGTGGCTCTTTTCAACGAGTTATTATTCTTAGTGATGCTTACCGTACATGCGTAGAAAGAGATAGACTAGCGTAGGTGGATCCAACGCATTGAATGAAGACGAAGATCTGTTTTTGATCTCAGACGCTCTCAGCATTTAAGATAGCCCCCTCTGTGTGAGGAAAAATTATTCAGTTATGAAACCCAGGAATGTTGTTCTAGGTAGCTCATAGTCCGATCAATATCGGTTCAGATAATGGATGTGTTTACATTATTTGAGGTTGTCTTGGAAGGACAGAATCGTTCAATTAAAGCTGGGAAAAGAGAAAGCGCAAGGGTTGCAGAGCAATTGAAGAGGAATCGGATGAAACGGCTCTGTGAAGAACTCCAATCCGTCATACCGACTCTTCCCAAGGTAATTAATAATAAAATTAGATTCGATCTTTGGCATTTAGGACTGTAAGTCTCTATTTAAGTGCCACACAGTTTCCAATTTCCTGTATTTTAAATCAGGACAAGTATTTATCATTTTTGTTTGCGTAGGAAGTGATGAAAAATTTGTAAAAAGGCCCAAAATTTAATAACGGGCTGAAAAAAATAAAACAGGGAAACAGAGCACAGAAACAGAGTATATGGCTGAAAGAATACTTTAACTTGTATCATGTATAATCTAATCTAATAAAGTATAGATCGGTGTTTTTTTTGTTTTTTTTTCAATAAACAATCATTTATTTATATATATACCCTACACCATCTAATTTGGAGTGTTCTATTTTCTGGACAGCTCTGTTGAAGATTTTATACAGTTTTACTTTTTCCACAAGTTTCAAGCTTTAGAAGATTCTAGAGAATCTTATTTTTCCTTAACAAAAACTAATAAGTTAAACTTCTTAAAAATTGAAAACTATGTATTGCTTAAGCCGTAAGGCACAACTAGATTATCCAGTCGACTGACGGCCTTAAGCTCGTTTGTAGGTTAAGAAATGTGGTTTAGTGGAGGAAGCCAACAATTACATTCAAAAATTGCATGACCAAATATTCCAACTGAAGCAACACAGAGACCATCTTCGTGCAAAGCAAAATAGTGGGAAGATGGTAAAGAAGGATACAGAGCTTATTGATGTGGGAGTGGAGGTAGGAAGAGAAGCTGTAATTATTATAATCAGTAGTACTAGAAGGCCACAATGCTTTTGGAAGATGGTTGAGGAAGTTGAAAGACATGGTCTAGATGTGGATATCTCACAACTTTCTACAAGTGAATCCTTTGTATACATTCACTTCCATGCCAATTTTACAAAGGATATGAAAGAACATGACCCTGTTCAACTTTGCTCCTCTCTAAAAGGCGAGTTACTAACAGTGTATTAAGGTATAATAACATGTGAGGTGATGGAGGATCAGTTAAGATTCTTGAGAGATGAATGGAATGCAGGGAACTCCTTGAATGAGCTCTTCTCATCTCAAGTGTAAGCTTTGTGGTGTTGTTTTATTGTGTTGTCAGTTTGCTGCTGTCTAGTTTTTTGCTAATGGCTTTTAGCACTATTCCTTTTTTACTTAAAGTAGACTGTTGTTTTCATTTGATGTTTGTTGTCTTTTAATATTTATCTTTTGGTTATTGTAAAAGGGTTTGAACCCTTTCAAAAATTCACTTCTACTTAAAGATTAAAATATATAATAACATTTAGTACAAGGACACCAAATAGTTGTATATATGGTAAGGACACTAAATAGTTGTATATATGACATATCTTTTAATGGTAAATAAAACATTGATTTAGCCCCTTAGAAATCATACTATTAATGTATATGAAGTATTTTCACACTTATTAAATTGAAATCGAATGTTTATGAAAATATTGTGTATTTTGTTTTTCTAATAATAATTAATTTTAGTTATAATAGTCATAAAATAAGAAATTATGATGATTTTTCATTCTATTAATAATTACTTAATTTAATTTTAGATATTGATTAAAAAAATTATTATTTAGAAAAATAATCTTCATTTTAAAATTATTATTGTTAAATTTCTTTTAGTCATGTTAATTTAATTGATATTTTTAACTTTTATATACATGTTATTTGCAAATGTTGAAGTTTTAGAAAATTGAATGTTGTTATTTAATTATGTGAATATTAAATTTTATTGGAATATCTATGAATTTTTTTGTATCCTAGTGTAATGGTGAAACTCATATATCCATGGCAATTCCCATTTAGTTTTGGGCCCATTTTGATGGAATCTCTTCATATAATTACATATCAATAAGTGACAAATTGATGTGTTAGGTTTGGATCATATCACGATACATATCTCTATCTGTCTCATCATTAAATGCACCTATCTCTATATATTTGACTTTATCTCATCCTCTTTTGTAAAAAACTCAATACATCCACCATTTTATCCATCCACATTAGCTCCCACATCCATACATTCACTCTTTGCCTAAAGATAACAGTTTCATTTAAAAAAATTGTAAGATTTTGAGAAAAATTAATGCAAAATATTTGACCTATCTATACATTTATGCTAAATCTCTTGCAACAAGAAACATTAACAATCCAAATGTTGTAGCAAAAAAATCCACTTAATTTTTATAAAAGAATCATAGAAACATTATTTATAAGAGATAATATTTTCATAACTAAAGAAAACAAACCTTGTATTAAATAGGCTCTTCTTATCTAACACAAAGGTTCCTTTGATTCTCGTATGTGGATGGTGGGGCCCATAGGAAAGTCTTTAAATGGACACATTCCTCACTCCTTTTCCATCCACACATTTCCTACAATAAACTTTAGTCTCCAATGACTACTAGCTACTTACACAAAAGAGCTACCATCTATGAATAGCCATGTTTATTTAGTCACTAATTGCCAACCATATATTTGCATTCTAACCACACAATTAATTCTATTTGATTCCAGTTAGAAAGACTACCATATTCTTGTCTATTAACTTTATTCAAACATCTATAAATAAAAGTGACAAAAGCCAAATTTGAAAAGAATATCTAAATGGGAATTTGTATTTGTATTAAACCTAATGTAATGCTTGAAAATAAATGCCTAAAAATATTAACTTGTATTAGTGACTACCAAAACACTATAAAGTGATCCTTGGGAATACAAACTCATATTACTTATAGCCAAACCATCCTCTATTTAGTAGTGTGGGTATGGGATATCAGTAAGAGGATATTAGTGAGGGAGGGACAATGACTTTAGTCTTGAAGGTAGGGTTTAACAACTTTAGTCAAATTTAATATTTATTTTGAGATTGTTTGTATCAATGTTTTTTTGATTTTGAATGTATTTGTATATTGATTTTGTGATACAATTGAAAAGTCATGTTTTCTTTATATCAGTTGTATTTTCAAACAAATTAGTCACCCTTGCCATTTATAATAATTGCCTGCACTCATGAGAAAACCTTAAATATGTAAATTTTGAACGCATAAACACAACTCAAGGCGTAAGAGTAAAACATAGTTTTAAATGAATTTCTTCCTAGGTGAATAGGTGGGATGTTTATGAGAAAATTTACCGTCAATAATGATAAATTTGAAACTAGATGTTGAGGGGAAATTAATTAGAGAAGGAACATTAATTAGATGTTTAGGGGTCAACTTACCTTTAATTTTGCTTTCAAATATGCTCACTTATTCATTGTTCCCAAGTTTTTCCTTTTATAAAAGAATATAGGTACACTAAGATTGTTTAGGGTTTCTTATCAAATTATAAAAGTTTATTCATAAAAACATTACACAACCTAACTATATGTTATATTGAATTCTAAATTATAGTTTACTATTCTTAGATTCATTATATTTCTTCTTAGTATAAACACAATCTAACAAAGTTCTCTATAATTGTTTACCAAAAAATTTACTCATGTATGGACAACATTTCTAAATTTATTTTCAAAATAAAGTAAACAAACCCATTATCACTAAATCATACTTCATTGTTTAGATAGATTAAGTTTGATTGTTTAGATATTTTACTTCAAAACACACACAAGTTCATTAGTTATGTATTGAAGTGGAATCTTTTAATACAAATTTGATGTAGCATGTATAAGTAGTACAATGGTACAAGATCTACCTCTAAATAGTGTAATTCTAAACAACTTCAAGGTAAGGTTGTCTTTTCAATAATTCAACTGTAGTATCTTTATTATTAGTTTAATAGTGATAACTAACCTCATAGTTTATCACATAGTAATTTGATTCTTAGGAATTAGGATTTCTAGAACCATTATCCAAACATGTATTTATGTTTAGTCAATTTGAAGAGGAATTAGCATTAATTTGAAGGTTTTTTTCCTTCAAAGTTATTTGTAGATGGCCAACTTGAAAAGATACACTTGAAATATGAATCAATAGGTTAAAATGGATTCTTTTAAACACCACAATATTATTAAAACATATAATTGACTCCCCTTTTCTTATAGAAAGTTGTATTTCCATAATATAGATCAATTAGACTTCAAATGGGCTCATATTTGTTATAAGTCTAATTGGACATAACTATGTATGACATTTGCATTTGTTCTTGTAAAATAGATGGATGTGAAATGGCCTTATATCATAGATGATGTTTTTCAACATGCCCCATTGGAAAACTTTCTTATGAAGGCCTTTCATGGGAGAAGGACAAGCATGTCAATTAAGCCTTACATTTCTTTTCAGCTTGGATTAAGGTTGAAAGAAGAAAATATTAAATAGAAAGAGGGTGAGTAGGATGGAGTAGGTACATTCAACCAACTTTCATAGGAGTCGTAGTAGTAAGAAACCCCCTCCCATAGCTAATGGAAAAAGAACGACAACTACTTGTCCAATACATGTAATAATAATTGTTTATATACAAATGTTCATAGTTACAATTGTGGATTGCACTTGTTATAGTTTGAAGGCTCTTTATTTATTTTTTAGGTATTAGTGTATGTGTGGACCAAAATACTAGTAAGAAATAGATGTTCCACCTATTGATCCTTCCTTAAGGCACAAATCAATACTAAGTAGTATACCTAGCCATAAACATACATGATGCAACTACACATGTTGCTTTAGCACATGAATCATGGTTCATAGGTTAGACATTGTATCACTATGGTACAATTGAGTTTAGTACATGGAAAAGGTGGGAAAACCTTGTCATGGCCAAGAGAATAATGAGTTCCTAGGAACAATATTATTCTTTGATCCATTTATCAACAAAGAATTACATGGATGAGTTGTGTCCTTGTTGCTCCTTGACATGCCTATAGATTTAGTGGATAAAAACACAAGGATGCATGGGAAGTCAATGTTGTTTGAGCAAAAAACATCTAGGGATGATTTTCTTAGCAAAATAAAATTGAAAACATTGAGTGCAAAATGAAGGAGTAAAGGTATATGTTTGATGTTAATGATTCTTGTTTAGTACAATAGTGTGTATTGGTCAACCTCGATAAGTGTTTCACATATGAAGAATATAGTTCTATTAGTTCTAATAGAGATGGATGATCCCATTTATTTTGAGACTTAAAATGCTAGCCAATTTGAGTAGATGTTTTAGTATGGTCACAACAACATATTAGCCATGGATTCTATAATTGACATGAAAGTGATGAACATTTGTGCTGCATTTATTATTTAATTTTATTATAAAATGTGTACACTCATATAATATATTATACTTATTCATTGTATCACATATCTTATTATAGGTTTAGTTGTATATGTTTCTTGCATTCAAATTGAAGCATATGGGCCTACTCATAGCATGGGTTAGTATGTCAAGGTCTTGTCCATCTAATATTGCATATTGGATGTGGATTCCTCTCCAAAGAATTTACATCAAGAAAATTGAATGGAGACCTTGTTGGGTCCCAAAATCATAGGTCCAAAATCCTAAAGCATAGCTCCACCTTTTAGGCTAGGGGTGTTGTCAAGAAGGTTTGAAAGAGACTCATCCATATATTGAGGATGGTTAAGGCCAACTAATGAGAGTGGGTATGCTCTCCTGCACTTCAGGCTTAGGTAGACCTAGGAGAGTATTCTTAGAGGTATCAGACGAAGCAAAAAGAAATAACCAAAGCCATACCCAACATACACTTGACTCCTATATTTATCACTAGGGCAAGACAAATTGGTTGCACAAAACCTCTAGTTAAGATGACAAGACTGCACCTTACAGATGCACCCAAACATTCAAACAACATGATATCCCTTAGTATGAATCCACTTAACCTTTCTTACACAAATTGCAAGGTGCAGGCATGCATGAACATGCTTCACATGTGATTTAAATAGTTTGATGTTACTTAAAATGATTCCCTGGTTACAATATCAAATCATGAACAACATGTGGAATCTAATCTACTCTTGACCCTACTCCTATAGTTAACAAGATAGAGGTTTATATTTGGAAGGTGTTTGATCCTTCCCCAATGTGGAGAAGTGCCTACTCCATTGGGTAACATGGTCATGAACAATAAGGAGGAAATGGATGCATCCACTATAGCATCCAAAGAACTAGATATGCATTTACACACTGATCATAGATTACATATTATACAAGGACATACTTAATGATCCATAAAATAACTACAATAACCCATACATAACACATAAATGATCATTACAAACTTTACAATGTTTTAAGATGCTATTCAAATCTACAATTACATTTGTGCCAACAAATGTGGCAAGAGGAAACCCTAGCTATGACTTAGGGATTTCCCTGAATCACTACAAACTATCATGGAGACATATACCATTTTATATAGATATGCTTTGATGATCCTTCCTAAATTGTATCAGATGCATTCCTTCACATGCAATATGGACCAACTTTGCTTGATGCCCTAGAACCTCCATGAGTAGAAACTTGGTTTAGAGACCAAACCTTTAAATGAGAAAAAAACCAATATTTATATCCTATCGTTGTGTGCCCTACTCTGTGGGTGATAAACTAAAGAGCATCTGGAACTTCAAATTCACCCACTTCTATGAATGTAAGGAAGAATGAAACCTATGAAGTTTATGATTTTCAGCAACCATGCCATGAGAACTACATGTGGAATCATGTCCAGGGAAAATCATATGCACTCGGTCATGAAATTGGCCTTTGACGAGTTGTAGGTGTTGAATTAGACCATTAATGGCAATCCCATGAGTTACTGAGATGTCCCATCATGTTTTATGCACTTCTTTAGTGTTTCAAGTTCTCAGGGGACTAGGGAACCAAGGGATGTAGGCACTAGGTGTAAAGGTTCTAAGGGAATCCAAAAACCTATAAGGAAAAAAGGGGGAAAAGTGAAAGAGCAGAAACTAGGAGTTGAGATGGACATGGGACTAGGAAGAGGAATGGCAAAAGTTTGGGGTTCGAGAGAAATTGGGGATTAGGAACTGGGGTTCTAGGGGAACTAGGGAACTATGGACGTGGACATGGAGAAGGATGGGATCTAGGGTTTGGGAAGGATCAAGAATCTGTAAGAACCATCCCAATAATCTAGAATAAAATAATATTATTCTCATTAAATAGTACGAAAAAAGGAGAAGAATGAAAACTTTCCCACAAATATTACAACTCATAAAAATAACTTTCATCAATATTAAAAAAAGGTTTCAATTCATCATCTAATCAAATATCTTAATAAAAAGGACTATGCCTTTACGATAACTAGCCATATAGGCTCATACAAAAGTACATTGCAACTAACAATGTTTTCGATACTTACCATATCTTTGACAATGAATCTAGTGGAGAGAGAGCATCATCAAGGTGATTTACCACCCAACCACGAGGCTCACACCTTCCCGGTCTTCCTCTTGAATAGAGAAGCTTGACCCTTTGTGAGAGGTCTAGAAAATTGAAGCTAGCATGTGTGAAGGAATATGATGCAACATGATATAATTATCATCTCTATAGAATGTGTCAAATACATATACTGATCTAATATCATGATATGACAGAGAGTAAAATAAAACATTAAATAGTAACAATTACTAATTTGACTGACAAGCTTTGGCCAAAGCATCTTTTAAGTTGTTGATGGGAAGATAGGTTATAAAAGAAACCTACCCTTCTTTGTTGTTCCATATTCAGTACCCATCCATGCTCTCATCATATAGAAAGACAAGTATAGAAAATACATTCACAACATCCAACTATGCATACAAGATTGCAGGAGGATAACTTACTTATGCAATATACCATTCATCTTTTCTAGAAATCACTCATACAATTGAAGTGAAAACAATATCATATAGTTGAAACTTACACATTCATTCCTGATAATATAAAAGAGAATAATCAAGTGGGTATGCAACCCTTTCTAGGGTCTAATTCCCCAAACAATTTCTCGTCGATTGCCACCCACTTAGGTGAAATAGGGATAGATTTTCTAACCCAAAAGATCTAGACAAATAAATATTCACATCTACTTTTCTATTTAGGTGATCAAGGATAAAAATTACCACTTAAGCAAAATCCAGTTTCAATATAAGAAGGAGGCATGATATGAGCTTGCGAGTATGGTAGACAATAGATCAAGTCTAACCTTGCTTCTAACCCTAATTCCAAACCTGGGTATATCCTTCAAGATATTAGATATACATGGCTATTACGCAAAAAGAGAGTCAAGAAACTACATATTTATGACATGAATGATCACGATTACTTCTATAACAAAATTGAGTTCATTTCCCCTGGATTCAAAACATAGCATCCTAAAGGTAAAAAAGGGAACCCTACTCTAAGGGTTCTTCGGCATAGGGTAAACATCCTAGTGCAAATCTACGACTCCACAAGTAAAACAAAGTGGTTCTAGCATAAGAGTTGATATCGGCAAATCATCCTGTGAGGAAAAAGTATGCAAAACTAACTTATTATTGTAGATAACCTAGAGAAGAGTGACTATGAAACCCTTAATCTCACCTCAATTACTCAACATTAAACATTAGAAATTACATAAATATACATTTCAAGATTTAACATCATAGTTACCTATATCCTATTTTAACCTAATATAACAAAAGGCATAAGAGGCCAAGATTTCACTACGGAATATTACTAAACTCATAAATATGTTCACAAAATACATAATCAAATCTATATCATTGTAACACAAGAAGAAATATCTATACTAGATGATCATAACTCTTTATCCTCTTTAAATTAGAATGCTACCCAAGACTAATGATAAGTATATATGAAAAAGAATAAAAACATTTAACTATCCAAAGATGTTTTCTTTATAAGACTTTAATCCTCTATTCTATTAAGGAAGAGGTTTATTACACATAACTTTAGATAAGAACATACGTAAGATCAAATTAAAATCCCTTATCCTATTTCTACTTAATTACGCTGAAGGCATTCCCTCTATGAGGTGAACTGCCCTGGCGAGTGAAATTGGTGGCTCAGACGCCTCCTCATGTAGTACAAGACAATTGAATGGATCTCAGCTGTTTGTTTCATTCGTTGTTTTTCATTGGTTTTGTTTTCGCTGAAGTCTGTTTGTTTGTCAGTTTTTCCTACAATTCCATCATTTAATTTCAAATGTTACTGGCCATTCGATCTTGCTGGATATTTTTTCATTGCCGTTTACATTTTTGCCATTTTCATTGGCCATTCAATTTTCCTTTCGTGTTCCATTTTTTGTTGGCTTTCATTTCATGTGGTATCTTTTTCCCATTATAATTTGAACTTTATAAATTCCACCTATATCATTTATATTAACAATTGGTAAAAAAAAATCTATATTGTTTGAAGTATGCTCATTTTTATAGTTAATATAAATGAGGAATATGTAAAGAATATGACATTTAAATAATTAATTATCAAACATTGATAATTTTTTTATTATGATAATTAAGTTTTTTTTAGTTTTTATTTTTAAAATTTGAACAAGTTTATTTGACTTTAGGTTGTGAATTATTTATTTATTTATTTTTAAATATATTTTCATAATAATTTTTTAAAACTTTTTAAAAAACTTTTTTTAAAATTATTTTTAAGATTTGAATAAGTTTAAGTTAAATGTATGACTTTAGATTTTAATAAGTTTAGGTTAGATGTTTGACTTAAGATTTGAATAAGTTTAGGTTAAATGTTTGACTTTAGATTTGAATAAGTTTAGGTTTATTAGTACCTACCTTTGGCTGGTATTATTGCAATGAGTTCAACTTATCTAGTTATTAAGCTATTGATTGCAAACCAATCAAAAGATAGGATTATTTTTCTTGTCAAACAAATTTGATTTAAATTTGTACTTTTCCTATGTGAACATGATAAATTTTTAACAAAGTTTTATTTAGAAATGATTTATCTGTATTGTGATTGGCTGAAAAAAAATGACCTCTTCTTGTGGATTGTCGGTTTGTCGGGAGAGTGCAACAGAAAACTATAAATGCGGAAAGAATTAACACAAATTTTGTTTCCCACTAGTTAAGTCATGCCTAAATGGATGGCGATTAATTTTTTGCTTCATTAGCTAAAAGTGATATAATTTTAATTTAGTTTTTAGTGTTATACAGATTTTATTTTATGTAATTAGATTATTTATTTTATTTAGTCAAAACTTTAAAATCTATAGTATCATGAATTTAATTATATTTTTTATTTTATTATTCAAACTTACAATATTTTAATGCATTTTAAATTATAAAAGTATTAGTATTACTTAACCATTGATATCTAATTAAATGGAGCTAAACTACATACTTTTATTAAATGAATGCACCCAAAATTATTACTAAACCACAATATTACATTAATTAAAATAATTAAAATCATGTTGTCTAAAAGTACTTACTACTATTACTTAAATAAAAAATTAAGCGACTAAGATAAAATAATGTAGTGATGTAAATATAAATATGTTTTTCTTATTATATTATGTAATTATTCTTCAAACTTACAGTATTTTAATGCATTTTAAATTGTAATAGTATTCAATATTATTACATTTTAATATCTTAGGCAGACATTTCAAATCTATCCACACTGTTATTATATTATGTAATTATTCTTCAAACATACAATATTTTAATGCATTTTAAATTGTAATGGTATTCAATATTATTACATTTTAATATTTTAGGCAGATATTTCAAATCTATCCACACCCAGTTAGGGTTAGGGTTCTACACATTTTATTTTATAAAATTAGATTATTTTTGGGATTTCAATTTCATTTAGTCAAGAGTTAAAAATCTAGGATTACAATTTTATTTAGTCAAAAGTTAAAATTCTACATTATCACAAAAAATATTTCGCCATATTATTACATTTTTTATTTTATTCTTCAAACTTACAATATTTTAATGCATTTTAAATTATAAAGTATTAGTATTATTACATTTTAAGGAAATATTTGTGTTATTTATTATTACATTTTAAGGAAATATTTGTGTTATTTAATAGACTTTGTAAGAGTTTAGTTTTATAGTTAGGAAATATTTTAGTCCTATTTTATTTTTACCAAATTAGATTGTTTTTGAGATTTCAATTTTTTTTACCTAAGACATTTCAACACTCTTCAAAAATTAAATTTTCAATTATTGGAATGCAATTTGTCTATACAACCAATACTTAATCAAAAAAAAATTACAACTAAACAAATACTATATACAACCAATAGCTAATCAACAAAAAAAAATTACAACTAAACAAATACTATAATAACAACACTACAAGGCAAGTACTGGCTACTACATGACACTTGTTCTAATTTATCACTGTTAATTGTGTAATTAATGGATAAGTATAGACATGCTATTCATGGATTTAATATAATTAATACCATTCTTTAATATATTTAAACCGAATATTCATTGTTTCGTTATTATATATAAACCATAAAAATATTTAAGAATAGATGTCAATGTTCCTTTATATGTCGATTCTCTAATTCTTATTGATGTTCGAGGATGTAGAGATATATTGGAACATATTAAATATATTGTGCAAGCTTGAGATAGAGATATAACACGGAATTTATAGATATCTAAAGTATACTCATTAAGTGAATTTATATATATAATTTAAAGGGAATATAAATTAACCTTAATCATTTTTCAAGCTATAGAGGGAAATAAATATATTAAGATATTAGTAATTTTAAGTAATATATATATTAGATATTCACTTTTCTTGTATTATATCTTTAATCTTAATATACCATTTTATAATATAATATTATGCTAAAAATATATAAATATAATATTATATATTATATATAAATAAAAAATAATATATATATATATATATATATATATATATATATATATATATATATATATATATATATATATATATGACAAATGGGATTCATAAATAAAAATTGTCATAGGGTCGTCAAGTGTGGGCCTCATTAAGCCATTTAAATGTTTGTAAAGAGGATATATTTAGGGTCTTAAAAGAGTCATAAGCTCATTACAAAGTCAATTTTGAAAATTAGGATTAAATAATAATAACAAGTTATAATATCATAATACAAAGTTATAATAACATGATTTTAAATATTATTTTTGGTAAAATTGACAAGTAAATTATTCTTAGTGGGTAATTCATATTAAGTATTTAAAAATAATATACATATTATTATATTGAAAAAAAAAAGTGAAATGCCTTTTTATCAACTTTTTCCTAATGTGAAATATGTATTATAATACACAAAATATATATA
This sequence comes from Cunninghamia lanceolata, assembly GCA_027924645.1. Taxonomy (NCBI): domain Eukaryota; kingdom Viridiplantae; phylum Streptophyta; class Pinopsida; order Cupressales; family Cupressaceae; genus Cunninghamia; species Cunninghamia lanceolata. The sequence goes on from BSBN01000870.1 coordinate 8,485,982, forward strand.
TATATTTTAGTGAAGCCACAAAAGAAGTACATAAATACTAGTAAGAAGTCGCAATGAGAAAAAATAATTAATTAATGACTTGTCGCAAATAGGAGAGCTTCAATTATTGATTTCATAGCCTTTGGTAAATGAAACAAATGGGAGAGCTTCTTTCCACTACTTAAGTTTATGAGGGTACCTACCCTTCTCTTCACAAAATGCTCCACCTCTTTAATGTAAATGAAGGATTGTCGTTGTGTTGTAATTAATACCACTAATATGTATAAACAATAGAAAAAGGTGAGATTGTTCATGGGGTGCTACACTCAGTACATGTAATTTGATTAAGGATTTGACAATTTACCTTTAAGACCTCTTTTGCTAACCCATTGCATATATTGAATTTCAAGAGCAAATGTGTTGTCTTGTCTTTCCATAAATTATAGATAGGGCCTCTTAAAAGTGGCACCCATATGCAACTCTTTTATTCTTGTACATGTAATATATGAGGCATGAATTTCAAAAGTAATAAAATAAAGAAAAATAAAATATAACATATGCATTAAAGATGAACCTTCCCTTCAAAAGAACCAGTTGGATCTACTTTCATGGTCATTGCTTGCTTGAGATTTACTTTTATATCAATGATTTTGTCATCTATGTAGATCCTGTATATCCTAAACAAATAATACTTCTTCCAATACAATTTGTCGAGACACCAATAAACTAGAATTAAGAATGTTAAAAACTATGAACATTTCAACTTAGTACAAAACAACCTCTCATTTTTACGATCACAAAATCATATTAGTATCAAGCTCAAATGTACATTATGCCCCTGTAGGGTCAAGACCTATCATATTTATTATAGATTATAGTAGCTCTCATATCCATAAACTTCTGCACACATAATTCTTGTAGATCAACAATAATATCATGTTTTGAATTTTTTGGTTTGTGGATTTAACTATTGAAATTTGCTGAAGTGAATTAAATTTGATTAGATATCAGATAGTATTCCATTTAGGATAAAATTAAGAGAGACAAAGAGAAATGAATAGATAGAGAGGAAGACAAAGAGATAAAGAGAGATAGAAAGATGAAGATGAAGAGAAAGAGAGATAGAGATATTGAGAGATAAATAGGGAGAGAGAAAGATAGAGATAAGGGGAGATAGTGAGACATATATAAAGATATAGAGATAGAGGGGGAGAGAGAGGTAGAGATAGGTAGGGATGGCATGGAGAGGTGGTGAGAGAGAAAGAGAGGGAGGAAGAAAAAGCTATAGAAGAGAGATATAGTGATAGAGAGAATAATAGAGAGGGGAAGAGAGAAAGAGAGGAAGAGAGAGGAAGAGAGAGAGAGAGAGAGAGAGAGAGAGAGAGAGAGAGAGAGACTCGAAGAAAAAGAGATATCCTTATATATAGAACGAGAAAGATAGACAAAGAGGGGAGACAAATAGAGATAAACAAAGAGATATGAGAGAGAAGGGATAGAGAGGGATAGAGAGACAATGGGAGAGAGATAGAGAGAGGAAGATTGATGGAGAGAAGAATAGAGATAAGTGATATAAAGGGAAAGAGAAATATAGAAAAGAGATAAAGAGAGAGGAAGAGAGAGTGAGAGACACATCGAGGGTAGGAGAGATAAATAGAGAGGGAAGGATGTTGACAAAGAGAGGAATAGAGAAAGAGAGATAGAGTAGGAGAGAAAGATAGAGATAAGATATATAGAGGGAAATATATATATATATATATAGATAGATAGATAGATAGATAGATAGATACTCGAAGAAAAAGAGATATCCTTATATATAGAATGAGAAAGAGAGACAAAAAGGGGAGACAAATAGAGATATTTAACAAAGAGATATGAGTAAAGAGGAGAGAGGAGGGATAGAGAGAGATGGAGAGACAATGGGAGAGAGATAGAGAGAGGGAGATTGAAGGAGAGAAGAATAGAGATAAGTGATATAAAGAGAAAGAGAAATATAGAAAAGAGATAAAGAGATAAGAGGAAGAGAGAGTGAGAGAAACATCGAGGGTAGGAGAGAAAAATAGAGAGGAAAGGATAAATTGACAAAGAGAGGACTAGAGAAAGAGAGATAGAGTAGGAGAGAAAGATAGAGATAAGATATATAGAGGGAAATATATATATATATATATATATATATATATATATATATATATATATAGAGAGAGAGAGAGAGAGAGAGAGAGAGAGAGCCTTTCAATTTCAAGTAGAGAACATGGCTACATGCATAACCTTCTTATGAATAATTAAATTTCCAAATTTTACCTTTACCACTCATCACAATTGAAGAGACATTTACTAGAACACAAAATTATTACCCATCATGGGATTACAAAACTAAGCTTAACTACATAAACATAGTGACAAAAAGTGTTCCATTATGTGATAGACTTGAGGTTATAATCAAGCATTCCAATGGAAAACCCTACAGTAAAGGTCAGGCTATGGTACTTTTACATTGAAAAACTAGAGCTTGGTATGTGTTGGTCCAAATCATCTACTCAAACTTTACTTACCACTATAGGACAACAACACACATCATCACATGGTTTCAATTTTCAAACGATGACCATGATTGAACAAATCAAAATTGACCCAAAAAATTAATGCAAATATTCTATATACTCTCATTTTCATAATACTAATATCACAAACAAATAAAAAATTCCTCTTTACTGCTCTTACAAATATACCCCACATACAAAATATTGCTTTCTTGTATCCACACAAAACTCCTTTCCAAATCCATTTTTAGCATACCCATTGCACACTAAGGTGCATTACTAGTTTAACCCTATATTCTTTAATTGAAAGAACCTTATGTTTTATTTCCCAACCAAATAAAGTAAAAGACAAGAGCATACGTGGGAAAATAATTTAGAAATTATTATTATGTTTTAAGACTATTTGCTGAGTTAAAACTGGCTGAAACTATCTAAAAGGCTGATTATCTACGAGGAGTGATAAAGTTTCTATAATGGGATAGACATATTTGGAATTTATAAAAATCGGCTATGCTATGGACATAAGCAAATTCAGCTATGATTAACTTTGCCTGCGTTATTTCTCGATCAATAATTCTGTTCGTGCAAAGGGAACTAAATATACAACCTTGGGTTGATGCCCTTATTGCAACCATTAAGGGAATTTCTTTATTAAAAACAAAACCTTAACCGGTTCATAAATTAGAAATATCAAATAAAGATTCAAGCATTGCGGATACACAAGAAAAATAAATCGATAAGAAGAAAAAGTTTTAAGATCTTTCTAGAAGAAGGTATTGGCAAGTTAAAAAAAATCAGACTTGGCAGCCTTTACCAGCAACCTTCGAACCTATGCTCATTTGGAGCTTTGGAAGAGAGTAAGGACAACAAATGAGCATAATGGAAGGTGGATATTTGCTAGAAATTATAGTTGGATAAGCTGTGATAGACATATATGCAAAATGTCGAAGCACAGACAAGACACTCTATCTATTTGACAAAATACCCCATAGGAGAACATTGATTGCAGGATATGCACAAAATGGCTTTGTTGATAAAGGCGTTAAAACTTTTAAGCAATACAATTGGTAGGCGTAAAGCTATAATCCGCATCCTTTACCAGCATCCCGATGGAAATGCTCTGGTAGATATGTCCGCAAAAGAAGAAGAGACGATCTGTTTGGGGCTGGGCTTAAACAACACACTCTAAGCTTTGACTTAGACATGGCTGGTGGGCTCTCTTTCCTCCATTTCATCAGTTCTGTTTGTCCTCCATTATTAGATAACAATACATAAACCACACATTTCAACAAACCGTGACTGCCCGCCGTTACTTGTAAATTGGTGATAATAAGTTTAATTTGAACTCCCCCTCCCCTCGATCTCAGGGGCTCTGTTTATGTGGATGCTTTTTCTGCAGGAGCAAGGTGTAGGTAGCCACACTATTTCACCATATACAACAAACAGGTCTCCAACTCCATCAGTTAAGATTTGCCAGCGTACTAGCAGCCTACGCCAAAATGAAGCTTTGGAACTTTTTAATTGAATGTCTCAAAGAAATGTGGTTTCATGAAATACCATGACCGTAGGATATGCACAAAATGGATTTGTTGAAAAGGCTTTAGAAACTTTCAAGCAAATGCAATTGGTTGGTGTAAAGCCAGAAACCTTTCGCAGCATCCTCCCAGCCTGTGCCAAGTGGGAGCTTTGGAACAGGGTATGGACATCCATCAAAGCGTAAAGGATAGATGAATTTTGTCAGATGTTATAGTTGCTACTGCTCTGGTAGACATGTATGTGAAATGTGGAAGCATGGACAAGGCACGTGAACTATTTGACAAAATGCCTCAAAGAAATGTGGTCTCATGGAATGCTATTATTGCAGGATATGCAGAAAATGGATTTGTTGACAAGGCTTTAGAAACTTTGAAGCAAATGAAATTGTTAGTTGTAAATCCAGCATCCTCCCTACCTGTGCCAAAATGGGAGCTTTGCAACAGAGTATGAACATCGATCAAAGCATAATGGAAGGGGGAATTTTGTCAAATATTATAGTTGGAAATGCTCTGGTAGACATGTATGGAAAATGTTGAAGCATAGACAAGGAACATGAACTGTTTGACAAAATGCCTCAAAGAAATGTGGTCTCATGGAATGCAATGATTCCAAGATATGCCAAAAATGGATTTTTCAAGGATGTTCTCAAAATCATTGAATTAACAAAGCACTTTGGAACATATCCCTACATTACTAGCTTTGCTTGTGTTCTATGTGCATGCAGCCATGCAGGTTTAGTGGATGAGGGCTGCACATGCTTCAATCATATGAGTAACTCTTACTGCATTACACGTACAATTGATCATTATGTGTGCATTGTTGACCTTCTTGCCCATGTTGGCTATCTTGAGGACACCCTAAACTTTATCATTAAGATGACAATTAAACCTATGGTGGTTGTGTGGATGTGTTTTCTTGGTGCTGCAAATCACATATGAATATAGGCTTAGGAGTAAATACAGTGACACTACTTTTTTATTTGGACCCTAAAAATATACTATGACTTATGTTATCGCAAACATCCATGAAGAAGTGGACAGGTGGTGTGAGGTTTAAATGGTAAGGAGATTGATGAAAGATAAAGGAATTATAAAGATCCCTGGATGTATTCGGATTGAAGGCCATAAAATGGTACATGTTTTTTTGTGTAGGAGACAGATCACATCTGTAGACATAGAAGATCTATGCAAAGTTGGAGAAATTGGCTTGGGAGATGAAGGCAGCAAGGTATTTTCCATATTCAAGACATTTACTTAGTGATGTGGAAAAGGAGGAAAAAAATTATTTCCCTACCAACATAGTGAAAAATTGGAAATTGTTTTTGGTTTGTTGGATATTCCTCGTTGTTAAGAACCTTCAAGTATGTGTTGATTGTTACAATGCAATAAAGTTTATCTCCAAGATTGTTGCAAGAGAAATTGTTGTGAGAGATACCAATTGTTTGCATCATTTAAGGCTAGGAGAATGTTCTTGTAGAGATTATTGGTGAAGCTAAATGAAGTGATCTAAAAAATAGGCTCACACTATAATAATGTGCACCATGTCAGACCTACACTAATAATGAAGGAACAAGGTTGTATTTTTAGTTACTAGGAAAAAAATGGTTTTGTTTTCGTTTTAAGTATTTGGCAATCTAGACTATGATGTTGGCTTCATAAAATTAGATGCATAGAGTGCAATGGAGATCACTACTTATATACACTATTGGGTGTTTGTCAAAGACTTATTTTATGATAACATAGACGTTTACTTGAATTGTTTTCATAAAACCTACCTATACATTATGAAATGAAAAGATGGAGGAGGTGGTGGAGAAAGAGTGAAAAACAAAAGGTGAAGAACACTTCAAGTAAATGGAAAGATGCTAGGGCAACAGGAAATGGGAGAGGCGGGCTCACAATTACCCTTGCCATTTTGTATAGTTCTTTTGTTTCGATTAATCATATTGTCTTTTTCCTATGTTAGGTTAAGCATTTAATGACACATTCTAGATTCAATATGTAATTTTATATAAGTGTATGTAGATTTTGTGTCATTTATGGTTAGATATTTGTAATGTTGTTTCACATCCCTTTGCTTGATGAGATAGCTAATAGATTTGTGAATTTGCGGATATATTTTAATTTAATTTGATTTCAATTTGTTTGGTTTCTATTAGAAGGAAACCACTATAATTTATAATGAAGAAGTAAAAAAAATTACAAGTGTGGTTATGTCGTAATTAGTGGTTATGCATGGCACTTGAAAACTCTCATAATGACATTTATAGATTGATGTTAGAGAGAAGATAATAACATTTGTATATGTAAAAGTAAAATAACAATTTATATTGCATTGTAATTACATATTAGTGGCATTACAAAATTGTGGATGATGAGACTTATAAATTAATACTAATGAGATGAGGGTTTGAAGGTGGTTAGGAGAGAGCTAAATAGGACATTTCATAAGTGTTTGGAGTGACAATAGGATTTTAAAAAAGAGGAACTCAAAGTGATGAGGAGAATTTTAGAGAAACACAATGGAAGACATCATAGGTTTGAAAATAATATTATAATTATGTTCATAATATGGTCAAATTGACTAGTTTATTCACTTGTGCAAACCTAACAAATGGTAGTAAATTTAAATTATGTTTGGTAAGATAGGAATTGAATAATTTTGCACTAGTCACATATCTAGCAAATGGTAGTGAAGACTTAATTCCATATGCCACATCTAATGTTTGTTTACAATCGTTAATCACAATTACATTAAGAATCTTGAATTCTTGTACTTGATTCATGTCAAAATTTAATAATGAGAGATTCATTTCATAATGTCTAAAGAATTATGAGTTGTGGCTAACAATTTTGTTTAGCTAATTTAAAAATGGAATGTTATCATAAGCATGTACATGTTTGTATACAATGAAAGCAAGAAAATTAGTTTTTTGGAAAGAATCTATAATTATGAACTTTAATTCTTCATCTCATTCAAATGCATTTGGCAACTTCATAATTATAAGAAAACGTACATTTCTAGTTATTATAAGTCTTTATAATGAGTGTATTTTTAATATTTACAATAGAAGAAGGGAATTTGTTATGAAGCACCTTCTATTCTTCTAAAAGCTAGATCCCTTTGTAACTATCACTAATAGTATCACACTTGAGGTCCCAAGGGACATCTAAAATTATAAATGAATATTTTTGTGTATGCATTATAATAGTAGGCAACATTTGAGTGGAAGGAAGTCCATTGCCATTAAAAATAAAAAATAATTATAAAATAATCCCATAGATTATATTATAGAAGTGGGCAATATGGTAGTGGTTCTTTAAATCACATGATATAAAATGATCCCATAGATTAGATCTTGCATCACAAGGGACAACAATAATTTTTTTGCATGATGACATGAAACACATTGACTAAGAGCCATGCTTGATAGGTTGGATTAATCTCTTAGCAACAAATTTTAGGACACTACAATATCTTCTCGTTATGGCTCACAATTTTTGTTTTGTGGCTATGCTCTATCTAGAATGGTGAATTTGTTTCCTCTTCATTATTGGTGAATTCTTTGGTCTAGGTGCAGTGGCCTTTGGGAGTAGCTTAGGGAAGAGGAAGTGCTATGATTTTAGGGTGGAGGCATCAAAACAGAAGAGTAGGAAGTTAAAAGAGAGGGTGGAGAGCACCAAGATGGTGGAGAATTTCATCTATGTATAGAAAGGGAGATTAGAAATCTTGATCTCTACTCCTGGTGAACTATGTATCTAGGAATTGGCCAAGGATATGGATGGGGCTCAATGTGTGGGCATTAAATCTAAGCCCTAACTAAATTGCTATTAGATCCTAGGCTATCGTTGGGAAGGTCAACCATGTTTGATGTGGCTTAGTCAATTAGTTGTATGGCCATGTTCTCCTTTGTTATAGGTACTTATCTTATCCTTGATGACATTGAAGGTATCATTGACAAGTCTAAGATATTATTTAACTATTATATATTGAGCATTTCCATTGTTTGAAAATAATAAAAACTAAGATGTATAAAGGCATGGAAGAAATAACAAAGGCATGTAATGTCAAACTATCATTGGAAAGTAAGTTTAATATTTCCATTTACTATGAGGAGGAGGATGATTTGGTTGAGGCCCCTCCACCCACAAAACAAGAAAAATATGTTAAGTGTAAAGCTTATCATGGGGCCTTAGTTAGGCATGCATAAGTTTCCAGGCCACCCCCACAAGGCTAGAAAAATTATCACTGATTGCATACATATTAGATGAAGGGTTGTGGTGATTTTCCCTTCCCTCTAGATATATGGTTTCTTTTTGGTAATCTAGGTTTTTTATTTTGATGGTGTTGTATGCTTCGAGGCTTGATAGGGCATTTTGTGTCGGTAGGCTTCTTTTTCAATAGAATGTCTTACAGGTTATTGTTGTTGGTATGTGGCGACTGATCATTCAAGTACTATACACTCATAACATATCCTTTGCATGTTTGGGATCTGTAGATAATTTTTGTTAACTGACAAAGGAAAAATGGCTTTGTAAAACCCTAATTCTAGAAGCTTCCAAAAAGCTTGATATAAGTGACTTTGGATGTATGTTGCGGTATGGAATTTGCGATATTGCAATCTATTTTGCACTGGATAATAAAATTATTGGATTGCTGAGTTGTTGTGGATGTAGTCCATTTTGGGTGAACTGTTGGCAAGAGACATTATATGGCTTCATGAGTGTTGTCATTGACAGCAACAAATTTCATCCCACCCATCCGCAGAACATGGTGTGCCTATACCGAAAGTCCAATTGAAGAAGTGTTGTGGTTCGGTAAGCAAGAACATACCATACAACAAGGTCCGACAGTCAGGTCCGGATCTCTTAGAGAAAGTATCTTTGTAAAGTGTGGACTTGGGGAAGTCAAGAGGAATACATTAACTGATAGATTCCAGGGATTGAGCCTCTAGTGATGTAAGAGTGAAGAGATATGAGCATCTAAGTATTGGAGTCCAGTTTGGCAGAGTTGACAGAGGAACAACTGACCGACAGAGTATCAGACCTCAATTCGGATGAATTGTTGATGGTGATCAAGGTTCTTAAGGTATCATCCATGATTGGCCGACATGTGAGAAGACTTCTATAAGCATCTCCTTGATACGCATCACTTGATAAGTAAGGATTCAGTTGACAATCAGAATTTGGATAAATATTGACTATTCTGGATGCTGACTAGAAAGTGGATGAAATCCTTGGTGCAGATATATATACCAGATTGATTTCGGTATGAAGGTGTGTGTTGTACGTTGTGGTGTGTGAAAAAAAAGTAGAAGGATAGTACAAAAAGCAATAAGACAGGTCCGGTATGTGACAGGTCAATAGCACCAAAGAAAAGGAAGGATGAAGTGCAACAGATCAGTGTATTGAGCCTAACCGGAACTGAACCTCAGCATATGTGGATGCTTCTCATTAGTTCAAGAATCTGGTTATTCTTCTTACAACTTGTAGATAGTGAGTCTCTTGTAGGCAATGAGCCTCTTGTGAGTAGTGTGCTCAGGCAGTAAGCCCTAATTGGCAAGTGCCATTTTGTTTTTCTATTCTTCTAATAGAGAATATAATCTTTGGGTTAATCACCCCATGGTTTTCTCCCTTAACAAGGTTTCCACATTAAAAATATTGTGTCATGTGTATTTCCATTTCATGGTTATGTTTACTTATTCGAATTGATGTTGCATTAATTATTAAGAAAATTTAGAAAGCTAAAATAATTAAGGTAACTGATTCACCCCCCCTCTCAGTTATCAACAATTGGTATTAGAGTTAAGTTCCTCCATAAGGAGCCTAACAGCTTGAGGAAGATCTAGGAACTAAAATGGATGTGTATGGTATGAGGGAGTAACTTCAATCTGCCCTAGATGATCTTGAGCAATCAAACTATGAAGTCAGTGAATTGAAGGAAAGACTCAAATAGGCTGATGATTTCATAAATGAACTAAAAGGGAAACTGAGTATCTCTACGAAAAAGAGAAAAGATCTACTTCAACAATTGGCAAGTCAAAGTGAATACAATGGTACAAATGAAGATATGAAGGAGAAAACCAAGTTATGTGAAAAGTTATCAAAAGAGGTCATTATTGTAAGACATGAAATGGAATCAAGAGTTATGAAATTCACCCAAGAAATTGAGGAGAAAAGAAAAACTAAAGATGATCTAAGACAATCCCTCAAGGAGAAGTCAAAAGACTGCCACAAAAATGACCTCCAACCATCCAACCCTCCAACCCTCCAACCAACCCTCCAACCTTTAAGGTCCTCCCAACATCCAACAACTTGAAGGAAGGTAAAAATTACCCTATCAAAATGCCCTCCAACCATCCAACCCTCCAACCCTCCAACCAACCCTCCAACCTTTAATGTCCTCCCAACATCCAACAACTGGAAGGAAGGTCCGGATCCATTACAATCACTACCACCCACCACCCACAAAATGCCCTCCACCCACCAACACCCACAACCAACAGACAACATCCCTGCCCCACAACCAACAGAAACCATCCCCCAACCAACCTTACACCAGGAAGAACCCCACACCTCCTTTATCCATTAGACCCCCAACACACCAACCCACCTACTTTCAGTTGGACCCCCAATGCACCAAACCACCTACTTGATATTTTACCCCCAACCACACTGAAAAGATTTTTTTACAATTTGTACCAATAAGATCTACATAAAATGACCTGGTGGACCTACCTTAACACCACCTACACTTACACCTACACTTGCACCTACACTTACACCTACAATGGATAGAATAATCAGGCATCTAGAATCTGATCTTGAAGATGCTAGAGATAATGAAGAAAAACTTGAGGATCAAATTGACACTCTTAAAAAAGATCTGCAAACAACAAATGAATACAAAGAGAAATTCAAGATAAGTTCTGCTCAACTTGAAGTTCTTCTTGAAAGCCAAAAGAGGGTAGATGACAAGCATGGCTTGGGATATAAGAAAGGTGAAAGCTCCGGATCCAGTCAGAAGAATTTTAGATCAGAAAATCTAAGGAGCAGGCTTAGAAGACCTCTGGTAAGGCAACCTAATGCTCAAAGATATCCATCCTTCAATAGATACTGCCACAACTACAATAAATTTGGTCATAAAGCTAATCAGTGTAGAAAGAGAATAAATCAGACTAATTCATCCTTCTCTGAATAGTGTTTCAACTACAAAAGGTATGGTCACAAATCTCATGAATGTAGAAATATGTAAATGAACAATTCATTCAATGGTAGATGCTTTGCATGTAATAGAATGGGACAAATGGATAATGAATGCAGATCAAGAGGATTTCATTCAAATATGCAAAGAAATGTTGTTTGCCACAATTGTAATAGATCCAGTCATATTGCCAAATTTTGTAGAAGCAAGAACCAGGACAAAAGGGGTCTGGTGCATCATAATCAGAATCAAGACAAAGGAAAAGGAAAAGTAAATGCGGATGAAGTTAAAAGTGAGATGAACAAAATTTGGGTGAAGAGAAGTACAGAAAATGTAGAGGATGGATCTGCACCAGAATTTGGTACTGATATTCGTTTCGAAAATTAAAAAATGAGCTCTGGCTCAGGGGGAGACAGAAGGAAATTTTTTTTCCCCCCAGCCAGTTAATTGGTGCCAGAATTCGCACAAGGAGAGTTGCGGATTAAAGGATTCTCAAAAAAACATTTGAATAAACTGTGGTTAAGATATGGAAGATTCGCAAGATGTTTAGAACAAGATCAGTTCGGTTCATCAAGTCATCTGAATAAGGAAAACAAGGCAAATCGGAATGACTTAAGTTGAGCATTTATTACAACTTGGTATTAGGGTTTGCGGAGCAATATAACATTTTTTTATTAAACATTTGTTCATTTTGCATTCAAGAAGCGAAAAGGAGCTCTGCAACAAATTTCCTCAAGCCCATTAAAGATCATCTATAGAAGTTGATTCATCCAACAACTGATCCGACTCACTCCGTAAAACCTAGAAGCATAAAAGGTATTTTCTATTCTTAAATATCTCTCTGCAAATCTTTGAGAGATGGCTACTCTGAATGTGGTGAAGATTTCTGATAGGCCACGCCCTAAATTTAAGAAGCATCCATATAAATCCCTAGAAGTTGATCCCCTAGGCGCCTTTTCAAGCATTCCACATGGGGTTCTACATGTAGAAGATGTTAGGGCATATATTCATGTGAGTATTGAAGAATTTGGGGAATCTAAGCTGGTCGATATCTATCACAAGCATTTGATAGATGACTCATTCGAACTCAAAACCCAGTATAAAGCTATTTGGGACAAACATTTTGTACAATGCAATCTTTTGCCTTGTTTTCTGGAAGATGAATGGGTCCGGTATATCTTGAGCAGAATGCATGACAACTTCATGTGGTTGAGTAGGCCATTTAAGATCACTAAGGATTCCATTAGTGCAGTAACCATATTACACTCAACCGGTGGAATGCCTACACTCAAATCTGTCAAAAACCAAATTGTCAGTGAGGCTACCGGATCGAAGTTTGATAAAAGAGCAATGACTATTGAGCATATCACAGATTCAGATATCAAGTTTAAATCAATGATAATTGGATATAAGGTATATCACTCCAGCAGGGAGAATTCAGTATCCGAAACTGCTATATATACTGCTTATGAAATTTTGAGGAAGAATGTAGACTATGATCTTTGTGAGCTCCTTCTAAACCAACTCTTAGAGAATCTGCAGAAGATAAAGAAGGATAAGAAGAATTCTTTCAAATACAGTGGTTTGATACTCTACCTATTCTTTTATTACATGAATGAACTTCCCAGATCCAATGGCTGGGTATGGCAGAATGATAGACTAGTAGCCATTCAAATCAGAGATTATATACATGGGCTTGGTGATGCCAAGGCACATAATACAGCTCTCTGGGGCTATTTCAAGAATTTTTAGAGCATGATGCAAGCAAGAGAGAGAATCCCCCAATCTTTAGTTGAAAAATATAAAGATACAATATGCTTTATGTTAGAAACTGATCAGTACCTAATGGAGGTAGTGGAACCAAGAGCAGTGTGGATCATGCCTATGGGGTATGAAGTGGATGAGAAAATTGTGGAGCTGCATGTTCAGCACATGCTAAGTCAGCCCAAGGATCCCAAGGCAGAAAGGTTTGGAACCTTTGAAGAATTAAGTGTGAAGATCGACGTGGAGTTAAGAAAAACGGAAATAAAAAGAAAAGTAAGGAGGGAAGTAGAAGAGTTTGCCAAGAGGCATGGAATTTCAAAAGAAGCACTTGATGCAAGTAGAGAGAAGATAGAAAGGGCAGAGAAAGAAAAAGAAAAAGCATAAAAAGAAGGTACTCCGGTGGAAGTCCGCTCCCAGACTAGATCCTCTAAGACCTCTGCACCCACCACTGCAAAGAGCTCAAAGGCATCAAAACTGGAAGCAAAATCATCCAGAAAAGGAGAGAAGAGAACCAAGAAAAAGGCAACAAGGTCTTACACAAGCCAAAAGGATGAAGAAGAGACAGAATCAGATGAGGAGGTAAGGAAAATAAGGAAAAAGAAGAAAGTATCTAGTGAACCCTCTACCGGTGAAGACAAGGAAGAGATGGCAGAAGAGTTTGTTGAAAGGCCCACTCTGTCCATTGATGATGTAGTCAAATCAGTCACTATGGATGGGAACTTGAGACCAATGACTGAATTTTATGATGACTAAAGTGAGGCTGATCAGAAGATCCTGCAAGAAGCCACAGTTAGGTACCCTAACATTTATAATAAAGCATTCGTTGAGATTATATCTTTAATTCCAAAGAGCCTAGAGAAAGCACTAGAAATTAGTAAGAACAATGCCAATGCCAAGGACCTTGAGATCAGGGAACAAATAGCTATTCAGCTCTATCCTTCAATCACTTAGAAGCAAATGAATATGATCTTCAAAGATTACAAGGATGAGTTCTAGAGCAAAGCTAGAATGAATCAGCTTATGCTTGGCAAAACTGACAAAATAGCAAAAGAGACAGAAGAGATTCTTCGGAATGCATACAAAAGATTCAACATTCCTATTATAGAGGACTTAGGTGATAATCCGTCGGCCACAGATGTTGAAGAAAAATCTACTGAGACAGTGGTGGAAGAGGTAAAGGAGACAGGTGAACAAAAGGGTAAGGACTTAGATTCCTCTGCTCTAGAAGAGGAGGTCCATGATCAAGCAAACATCTCTCCTCTGGTTTCCCCTACAGACTCTGAATTCAAAGAAAAAGAAAGAGCACAAGAGAAGATCAGTCAAGAAGCAAACAAAAAAGAAGATGACAGTAGCAAGGCTGCAGAAGGAGAGAAAACTCCAATAGAGAAGGCCACAGATGATAGTGGTAAGGCTGCAGAAGGGGAGAAAATTCTGTCTCCGGTAAGAGACACAGTACAAGCAGTCAAAGAGTTCTTGACCAAAGAGATGATGGAATTTGATGAACTGGAATTGCTTCAAGGCCCATTCAATTTTGATTCCCTCTCTCCGGTCCAAACCATGAAACTAGCTTCCTTCACTCAAGCAAAGGCTAAAGAGAAACTTCTAAAGTCTCACATGGAAGACTGTGATCTGCTAGAAATTGCATCTGGTGTGCTTGAAAAGATCATGCCATCCTTTCAAAAGGATTCCTTAGCTTCTTCATCTGGTAATCTCAAGACTCTTGTTAGTTCTGTCAGCACTCATTTTGAATCTTTAGAGAAATCAGCTGAGGTAAAGGTCCAAAAAGAGTTTTTGGATAAGAGATTCTCTGAGTTACAAGGCTTAATAACCAATGATAGGAGAAATATGGATATAGGGATAAAGAGCTTAGAAAATGCTCTTAAAGATGGAGGAGAAGTATATAAATTTTGTATATCCTGGACTAAAGCAACAAAGGATATTGAGAAGAAAGTGAAAGAACAAGAGGATAAACTGTTAAGCCTCTCTCAGAATTTTAATCCTCTCACTATATCCATAATAAACCAGAAATGTCAAACTATTGTAGTCATGAATGAGATTAAGAAGCTTGAGAAGGAAATGAAGAATATATTAAGCAAGATGGGTGAACTTAGAGGGATGATTATCCCTAAATTAGAGGCCATGCATGAGGCCCTAACTGATGCCCAGACCACAGCCTAAACCAGTGATCCAACAGATCTTAAGAGGGCAGAAGTTTTTGCATTCCTATTGAGTGGTCACATCTCAATTTTGGACAGGATGAAACAGAGTTGGGCAACAGAATTTGCCCAATTGAAGACATCTTTTGCAGATATACTTCAGTATATGTAAGTATAGCATGTGTACATACTTATGCAGCTAAGTATAGATTGTTTTTGGAAAATTTTGGTGTGCGGATCCCACCCTTTGCCATTGATGTCAAAGGGCGAGTGAGGAGCAGTGAAAAATGAGGAGTCCAGCTAAGGGGGAGCTCCAAAAAATGTACATAAGAACAGAGCATCAACCAAGGGGGAGTATAGTGTGACACTTAGTCATTTTTCACTAAGTGTTGCCATCAATGCCAAAGGGGGAGATTGTTGGCAAGAGACACTATATGGCTTCATGAGTGTTGTCATTGATGGCAACAAAGTTCATCCCACCCATCCGCAGAACATGGTGTGCCTATATCGGAAGTCCAATTGAAGAAGTGTTGTGGTCCGGTAAGCAAGAACAGAGCATACAGCAAGGTCTGATAGTTAGGTCCGGATCTCTTAGAGAAAGTATCTTTGTAAAGTGCAGACTTGGGGAAGTCAAGAGTATAGATTCCAGAGATTGAGCCTCTAGTGATCTAAGAGTGAAGAGATATGAGCATCTACGTATTGGGGTCTGGTTTGGCAGAGTTGACAGAGGAAGAACTGACTGGCAGAGTATCAGACCTCAATCCAAATGAGTTGTTGATGGTGATCAAGGCTCTTAACGTATCATCCATGATTGGATGACATGTGAGATGACTTCTATAAGCATCTCCTTGATACACATCACTTGATAAGTAAGGATTCAGCTGATAGATTAGAATTTGGATAAATATTGACTATTCTGGATGCCAACTAGAAAGTGGATGAAATCCTTGGTGCAGATATATATACCAGATTGATTTTGGTATGAAGGTGTGTGTTGTACATTGTGGTATGTGAAAAAAAAGTAGAAGGATAGTGCGAAAAGCAGTAAGACAGGTCCGGTATGTGACAGGTCAATAGCACCAAAGAAAAGGAAGGATGAAGTGCAGCAGATCAGTGTATTGAGCCTAACCGAAACTGAACCTCAGCATATGTGGATTCTTCTCATTAGTTCAAGGATCTTGTTATTCTTCTTACAACTTGTAGACAATGAGTCTCTTGTAGGCAGTGAGCCTCTTGTGAGCAGTGTGCTCGGGCAGTAAGCCCTAATTGGCAAGCGCCATTTTGTTTTTCTATTCTTCTAACAGACAATACAATCTTTAGGTTAATCACCCCATGGTTTTCTCCCTTAACAGGGCTTCCACGTAAAAAAATATTGTGTCATGTGTATTTCCATTTCATGGTTATGTTTACTTATTTGAATTGATGATGCATTAATTATTAAGAAAGTTCAGAAAGCTAAAATAATTAAGATAACTGATTCACCCCCCCCTCTCAGTTATCAACATGAACCACATTAAAATTTTGTGTTGATCTCTTTTGTGTTATTCTTCATTGTTATATTTGGGTTATTTAATCTACATCTAATTGTTAATGTTTATTTCTTTGATTTGCCTGAACCCTAAAATCTAGTATCAAAGCAAGTTGTGTTTGATTATCGTCTACAAGAAGGTCTCACAGTTGAGTGGGAGTCTCACGGTTGGTAAATTGAAGGTAGATAAATTCAATGGGCAGAGCTATTAGTTATAGAAGATGCAGATGGAGGATTATCTCTATCAGAAGGATTTATGGAGGCCATTGGAAGGAAAAGCCAAAAAACTAGCAACAATGACTGATGAGGATTGGGAACTTCTAGACATAAAGGCACTGGGAAGCATTTTTTTTGTGCCTAACACCATCTATGGAATTCAATATAACATAAGCAAAGACAACAAATGATCTAATGAAATCTTTGACTAAATTGTATGAAAAACCCTCAGGCTCAAATAAGGTATTTCTCATGAAGCGTTTGTTTAATTTAAAAATGATTGAAGGTGGATCTATAATAGATCATTTAAATGAGTTTAATATGATTACCAGTCAATTAACTTCTGTAAAAGTGAAGTTTGATGAAGAGGTGAGGGCTCTCTTGGTTTTATGTTCTTTGCCAGAAAGATGGAATAGCTTGGTAATGGTTGTAAGTAACTCTGTCTCTGGTTCAAATACTTTGAAATTTGATGATGTTGTTGATGTTATTCTTAGCGAGGAAATGCGATGGAAAAGCATAGGTGAGAGTTCAACATCGGGTAATCCTTTGACTATAGAGAAAAGGGGAAGAACAAAGGAGAGAGGAGAAAACCCAACAAATCGTGGGAAGTCATAAGGGAAGTCGAAGAAAGGAAGATCTCTAAATCCAGAGGAAGAATGGATTGCTGGCATTGTGGAAATCCAAGATACTTGAAGAAGGATTGTTGGTCTCAAAAGGGCAAACAAGGAGATGGACAACATGATGATAGTAAGGAAGCTAATGTTACGAGTAATAAATTAAAGGATGCTTTAATTCTGTGTTTAGATAATTCTAATGATTCCTAGGTAATAGATTCAAGGGCTTCATTTCATGCCACACCCCATAGGAAATATTTTGTAGATTATGTTCAAGGTGATTTTGGACAAGTATATTTGGGTGATGATGAAACTTGTCAGATTGTTGGAAAAGGAAAGATAAAAATCAAGATGCAGAATGGAAATGAATGGTTGATACAGGAGGTAAGGCATGTTCCAAATTTGAGAAAGAATTTAATTTTTGTAGGACAACTGGGTAGTGAAGGCTACATAGTTACCTTTTCAGACAAAGTCTGGAAGATCACTAAACGTGCATTAGTAGTAGCAAAAGGTGAAAAGGTAGGCACATTGTATTTGTGTACTAGTAATACTTATTCCACCTTAGGCGATACAAAAATAACTACTACTGAGATAGTTATAGCACTTGCTACATGGACATAAATAGAATTGTAGTACCATAGACTTAGGCACATGAGTGAGAAAGGGATGAAGATCCTTCAGTCTAGAAAGTTGCTACCAGGTCTGAAGCAGATTGACTTAGAGTTCTGCAAATATTGGGTTTATGGAAAACAAAAAAGAATATGATTTCTCAAAGTTGGGAAAGAGAAGAAGAGTGAGAAATTAGAGCTTACGCATTCAGATGTATGGGGACAAGCTTAGGTATCTTCTCTTGGTGGCTCTTGCTATTATGTTACTTTTATTGATGATGCAACTAGGAAAACATGGGTGTATTTACTAAAACAAAAATCAAAAGTATTTGAAACTTTTAAAAGGTGGAGAGCTTTGGTTGAGAATGAGACAGAAAAAAAAGTTGAAGTGTCTCAGATTTGATAATGGAGGTGAGTATTGCAGTAGAGAATTTGAAAATTACTATTCATATAATGGAATCCGTAGGTAGAAAATGATTCATAGAACCCCACAATAAAATGGTGTATCTGAGACGATGAATATGACCATTATGGAGTGTGTAAGGAGCATGAGATTGTATGTTGGACTACCCTTACAGTTTTGGGTAGATGTTGTACATACCATTGTTTATTTAATAAACAGGAGACCTTCAAATCCTTTGGATGGTGGCATTCTAGAGGAGGCATGGATGGGTAAAAAGGTAAACTATTCATTTCTAAAAAACCTTTGGTTGTGAAGCTTTTGTCCATGTTGATATTGAAAATAGAACTAAGCTTGAGGCTAAGTCTAAAAAATGTACCTTGATTGGATATGGAGTAGATGAATTTGGTTATCGGATATGGGATTATGAAAATCATAAAATCATTAGGAGTAGAGATTTTATATTCAATGAGAAGGTCATGTATAAGGATCAACCGTAGGAAAAGAAGCATGAATAGGCCAAAAAGGAATATGTGGTGCTGGATGAGATTCCAAAAAATAAAATGCCAGTGGTACCTGATGCTCAACAACAACAAGTTATCCCACAGACTCCTACAAGTGTTAGACGTTCTACAAGGACAACTAGACCTCCAGAAAGTTAACTATATATATATTCTATATTATTAACTGATTCTGGTGAACCTGAAGGTTATGAAGAAGCAATGCAGGTAGATACCAAAAAGCAGTGGGAGCTAGGCATGAAAGAGGAAATGGATTCCTTGCTGTAGAATTAGACTTGGGACTTAGTCCAATTGCCTATAGGTAAAAGAGCACTACCAAATAAATGGGTTTATAGGTTGAAGGGAGAAGATGGAGGCAAGAAAAGATATAAGGCCAGACTTGTGGTAAAAGGTTTTGCATAGAAAAAGGTATAGATTTTGATGAAATATTTTCTCCAGTTGTAAAGATGACTTCTATTAGAACTATTCTAAGTCTTGTGGCTGTGGAAGACTTGCATCTTTAACAGCTAGATGTGAAAACATCATTTCTTCATGGGGATTTGGAAGAGGAAATATACATGCAGCAACCATAGGGATATGAGGTCAAGGTTAAAGAGGAATTTGTGTGCAAGTTAAAGAAGAGTTTGTATGGACTGAAGCAAGCACCTCGGTAATAGTATTTAAAATTTGATAGTTTTATGGCTGAACAAGGTTACAAAAGATGTCATTTTGATTATCAAGTGCTTATTTTAAGAAATTGGGTAATTGCAGCTATATTATCCTATTGCTTTATGTTGATGACATGCTTGTTATTGGATCTAGCATGCATCATATTAATGAACTTAAAAAGAAATTAGTAAATTCATTTGCTATGAAGGATTTGGGTGCAGCAAAACAAATCCTTGGTATGAGGATCACATGGGACAGGACAAACAAAAAAATATTTTTGTCTCAAAGTGAGTATGTAGAGAAGGTGTTGAAAAGGTTTAACATGTAGAATGCAAAAGCAGTTAGTACACCTTTGCCTAGTCATTTTAAGTTGACTAAGGAGATGTGTCCAAAGACACAAGAGGAGGAAGACAAAATGTCTAAGATACCATATGTATCAACAGTTGGTAGCTTGATGTATGCAATGGTATGCACAGGGCCATATATTGCACATGTAGTGGGAGTTGTGAGTAGGTATATGAGCAATCTGGGAATGGAACATTGGAATGTGGTAAAATGGATTCTCTGATATCTGAGAGGTACTACTTCAAAGAAACTATGTTTTGGAGGAACAAATTCTACTCTAAAAGGATATGTTGACTCTAATCTGGTGGGTAATATTGATAAAAGGAGTACTATAGGGTATGTTTTTACTGTAGGAGGTATGGTAGTTAGTTGGATTTCAAGGTTGCAAAAGACCTTGTTGCACTTTCAACCATTGAAACTAAGTATGTTTCTTCTACAGAAGCTAGCAAGGAGATGATTTGGTTACAACATATTCTGGAGGAATTGGGACAGTGACAAGAAGATGTCACTTTGTACACTAATATCCAGAGTGCCATTCATCTTGCTAAGAATTTAGTTATGCATTCAAAAACTAAGCACTTACAGCTCAGATACCACTTCATCTGGTCAGTTTTGGAGGATGGACAGTTGAAGCTGAAGAAAATTCACACAAGTGAGAATCCTACAGAAATGTTCATAAAGGTAGTTACATGGGAGAAACTAATTTCCTCATCAGTTTCTGTTGGCCTTCACGACTAATAATGGTGGACATAAGAAACCAGCCAGACCTGTAATCTAGTAGGAGCTGCAAGTGCAGTGGTGTCATCCAGGATCAGTCTCCAAGTGAGAGATTGTTTGGTGTGGAGCTTGATTAGTCTCCAAGTGGGAGATTGTTGGTATGTGGTGATTGATCATGCAAATTTTATTTTTCCCCTTTTTTGCATGTTCGGGGTCGGTAGTGAGTTTTTGTTAACTGACAAAGCAAAAACAACTTTGTAAAACCCTAATTCTAGAAGATTCTAAAAAGCTTGTTATAAGTGGTTGGGATGTATGTTACAGTATGGAATTCACAAGATTGTAATTTTTTTGCACTAGATAATAAAATCATTAGATGGTTGAGTTTCTGTCGATGTAGCCCATCTTGGGTGAACCACATTAAAATTCTGTGTTGATCTCTTTTGTGTTATTCTTCATTGTTATATTTGGGTTATTTAATCTACATATAATTGTTAATGTTTATTTCTTTGATCTGCTTGAACCTTAACAATTGTTGCATTATGGATTATCATTTTCTATGTAGGTCTCAAGTGATTTTATAGAAATGGTTATCATGTTCTAACTTGATTTAGCTCTTGGTTGGCTATTAGTGTAACTAGTGTATGTCTTTTCCTTTGTCTAGATTTGATGGCACTTGAAGTTGGTGAGGAGGGGCATTATGTATTCTATTGTGTGAGGTTAGCTCTAGATTGAAGATTTTATTTTAGTTGGCTAGATCTCTAAATGACAAGATTAGGATGGATAATTTCAAATTTAGATGGATCTAGTGAGCTTTTTTCTACAATGAACCTAGGCTTTTAATGCTCATTTTTTGTGGCTCTTGTTGCCTAACCCAAGTATATAAACAAAAAATATCAATTTACATCAAATTTTGTATAAAATTTATATCATTTTTGTATATTTTTAAATCTAAATTTTATTTAAAATTGATCCAAAATCTATATAAAATTGATCCAAAACTTATATAAAATTGATCTAAAAATTAATAAATTGATATATAGTATTAGATCATAAATTGATATAAATTTTATATAATTTAGTTATATTTAAATAATAAATTTGATTATTTAAAATTTAAAATTTAAGTTTCTACAATTATTTTATAAAATTTATTTTATTTTTAAATTTACCTAATTTAAGTTTCATTTATTAAAGTGTTTAAACTTTATATCAAAAAAAAATTCATTTATAGAGATGACACACTTTAGAGATTGTGAGATATATTAGCACACATAGATCAAGCAATTATTAACACCCATGTGCTTCCTAACTACTAGTAAGACCATAACCAAAATGAAGGCTTAGATGGATCGAGTTGAGAACCCTTTAGATGGCCTAATCTCACCCCCTGTTTGGTTGAAAACCTAAAGGGCATCCTAATAGAGGCTTATGGTAAAAACCTACAAGGGTGCCATAAGAAAAGTTTATCCCAAAGATCCAATACCCAACATTATGTTGCAAGGACACATAAGAGATGATGTAGAACCCAAGAACCAATTGTGTGATAGGAGTAAATGCTTTATGGTACCCATAGAAGTTCACAAATGTATGAGAATAGTGCTACAAGCATGCCCCCACATCTTAGGAAGTTATATAGTAAGAAGCACTTACTACATATATGTAAAAGGGGGATATAAAATATATAGGGATACAATATGAATGTAATGGATAGCATGTAATGTACAAAATAGATAAGATATCAAAGGAATTATATATATGGTTCTAACTTATGAAATCTATGGATGCATGTGTGTGTATTATTTCTTTTTATTTGGTCCATATCTTACCACATATACATGTTCTTCCTTATTGTATCACACTGAAGTACAACACAACATAATACAAATCTAATCCATAGGTTTTGTTAGTGTGAACGGGTTTTTACCCTTACATAGTTTCTTAAGTTTAAATTAGGTTTAGCATTTAATATTTAGCATTATAGGTAGTTGCCAATATTTAATATTGGTTACCCATATTTTTGGTTATTAGGTAGTTTCATCCATTATGTTTTTTCCTTTCTTTAAATAGGCACATGTACATTATGTAATATATCTCATTTTTCTCAATATCAATTCCTTGATATTTGGTGGAAGAGCACTTCACTTCTCTCGTGTATCTATGAGGGTGTTGTTTTGGAGACTAAGGATCAGAGGAAGGAGTTGATCACTCCTACATGGTATCAGAGCTCCTCTTTCTACTCACCTTCTTGGAGATTTTCTGTCGCGTTGAGGAGATCCAGGCATTCTAATCTTGCCTACATTTGCTGGAGATTATTTGGTGTTTGAAATTTTTTAAATTTATATTTCACCTTTTTTCAATATATACTTTTGGTTTCTTTCTACATGAGTATGATAGGGAAAAATTTGTTCTGCTCTGCCATGGCTTGATTTGATAAGTATCATTGTTTTGGAGGTAGTCACTGGTTTGAAACACAATGGTCGGACAAGTAGGCTTTGGGGTGAAGATCTTTGTTTTTGAGTGAGTGGGGAGGCTCAGATGTGTATCCCATCAGAGATGTCATTTCATCCTGTAATAGTATGTGAACAGTTAGGTGCGCAAAATGATTTGAAATTATTTTACCTAAAACATGGCTCGGGTGTCTTCTGCTTCAATGTGCACATTTTGCAAATGAATATAGTGAAGATCCTAACTGTACAACATTTCAAACCTCTGTAGACTACCTCCATTGAGCCGTAGGTGAAAGAAATTAATGTTTTTGGATAGGATACTGACACGGGGAGCCTACCATAGAGCAATTTTTTGTGCAAACTTTATACATTATAAAGTTTCATTATAAAATTTTATTTAGTGTTTTATCTCTGGGCGTAGCATTGAAGGTGGGCTCGTGCTCACATTTTCTAGGAATTTGGAGGAATATATATCCCACATTGTGAGTTTGGAGACCTCCTTTGGTCTTTTTATTGGTCAGTGACCCTCAACATAGTGTGAGCAAGTCTCATAGGGGTGTTCAAAGTCCCTCGTGCGTGTTCGTATGCGCTTTGTGATTGGAGACTATGCTGTTGACTTGTATGCTCAATTGATCACTTGGTAATTTCTCATTCAGATATGGAGACTTATGGCATGGGAACCTGCCACCAATTGCCCCTCAAGGGTTTAATTTTTACCTCCAACTTTTTCTAAATTCTTCCTCAGGTACATGTTATTCATATTTTTGCATTTATTGCTTGGTGAGTGATATTTTGAGAGTTTTTGGATCTTGGAAAGGTGAAATTAATTTTGAGAGGCTTCATTTGATGTTATCTTTGATATATTGGATGTTTCAGACCTGATTATATCAATCTGGTGTCTATTTTGCTTGCTTTTTGTTGTCATGGCTACTCTTGATTCATTTGAGCTTTTAACTTCTCATAACTATCATACCTAGAAGATTAAAATGTGTAGGTTGCGCCAATCTAAGGGTTTGTGGTCCACAGTGCATGATCAACAACCCACTCTTACTAGGGAGTATGAGATATTTGCTCATAGGAACAAGTGTGGTGAAGCTATGGGTTTGATAGATTTGCATGCTTATGACAGTTTGCTTTTCCACATTGAGGAGTGTAATACACCCAAGGAGGTATGGGATAAGTTCAATAAATTGTTTGGTCAGATCAGTGAGTTTTGTCCTTTGCAATTAGAGGTAGAATTGACTTCTCTTTCCCTAGATGCATTTCCTTTCATTGATGATTATCTAGTCAAGTTCAAATCTGTGAGGTCACAATTGGTAGGATGTGGGAAGGATAAAACTAATAAGGAGTCTATTTTCTTGATTCTATCTAAGCTAAGAGTTCCATTTGTTGTTTTCTCTTCTACTTTTTACCCCACCATGGATGCTTTAGGTAATTCTTTCAATATGCCTTATTTTGAGACATTTTGCGATCGTTTGACTAGGGAACAAGCCAAACTTGCTCAGTTAGATGGGTCCTCTAAGAATAATGCATTAGTTGCACAAGCATCTCAATGCAAAGGAAAGAAGAAACCTAAGGCTAAGATAGATTCTAATGAGTCCTCTACGTCTTCAAAAGAGGATAAACCTAAGAAGGAGAAGTTTAGTTGTGTGTATTGCAAGAAGAAAGGTCATGATGAACACCATTGTTATTACTAAGAAGATTGATGAGCTTTCATACCTTCTTCAAAAGAACAACAATCAGCTGCCCTCATCTGTGACTCCTTCTTCTACTGCTTCTCCATCGGCAACATCTTCATCTTCATCTAAACCTACACAGTCAAGGAATGTAGGATTTGCAAATGGGATGAAACATCAAGAAGACAAGCTCAAAGGACATGCATTGGTTACTTTTTTTGGATTCAGGAGCATCACAACACATGGGTTTTTCTCCCTATCCTTTTTGGAACTTCATCCTACATATACTTCTAAGATTTTGTTGGGGTCTAGTAAGTTTTCAGATGTTGCAGGGATAGGCAATGTTGAGATTGGTTATGGTTGTTTTAGAGATGTACTTTGTATTCATGATTTGTACACAAATCTTCTTTCTATCTATCAGATTACTCATGGTGAGGTACGTAAGATTGTAAAGTTTGCTTCTAACTATGTTTTCATAAGAGAGGGTGATACTGGCAAAGTCATTGTAGTTGGTGAAGCTGATCATGAGTCTCCTCTCTATTCTTTTTCTCATTTTGTTGAGGATGACGATTATGAGCCTCGCACTCCACTTGCTAGTGCTGGTAGCAATTCCTCAGGAGAGATTGGTTAGTTGAACATTAGAGTTCTTCAGACATGTGTTGATTCTTCTCCTACTTCAGATCCTGTTGCTTTAGAGGTTGGTTCTTCAACACAATAGGATGTTCTTGATCCTTCATATCTTGCTTTGTGGGATAGTCACTTGACAGGTCTTTCGGAGTTGTTTTGTGAATCTCACATTATTGATTTGGATGATGTATTTGAGGGTATATCCCTTCCTTTTGATGACAGTATCAGCACTATTGTCACACCATTCCTGTCTTTCGAGATTGTTGCTTCAGATTTTTCACATCGTCTTGTTGATCCACCTTCTTCAGTTGAGGTTACACCTGATCATGATGTGACATTTGGTTACATGGAGGCACCAAGACAATTTTTAGAGACATCTTTCATGTTGATTCTTCCTCTCCCTTCTCTTGTTTCAGAGTTGGAGTTTCTTTTGCATAAGTCTAGTTGGTCTTGTTTCTCTATAAAGGGAGGCATGTTGTTTGCAGACATTGGATATTCTTTTGTCTTCAAGATTCTAGGATTAACACATGAGTTTCTTCATCATGGTGGGGATCTTCAGCATTTCTATTCTTTACTATGGAGGGCTACATAGTCTCTCTCCTTTTGTATTTTTCTGACATCATTGATATCAATGACATAATTTGTCCTTGGGGGCTCTTGTGGAGTCCTGCTTTTCACTTTTTTCATCTTTTTTCTCTCTTTTGGAGAGTAGATTTCTCCCACAAGGTTTTTCTCCTTTTCTCCAGTTGTGAGAGATTGCATTGCATTGCATAGTAGTTGTGCAAGGGTAACTAACATGGCCTTGTAGCCGGGACCCATCTTGCATCTCATCTTGCATAATAATCTCCCTAAGTTTGCACTTAAGGGGGGGTGTTAGTGTGAACAGGTTTTTGCCCTTACACGGTTTCTTAAGTTTAACTTAGGTTTAGCATTTAATATTTAGCATTATAGGTAGTTGACAATATTTAATATTGGTTACCCTTATTTTTTGTTGTCGGGTAGTTTCACCCGTTATGTTTTTTCCTTGCCTTTAAATAGGGACTTGTACATTGTGTAATATATCTCATTTTTGTCAATATCAATTCCTTGATATTTGGTGGAAGAGCACTTCACTTCTCTCGTGTATCTGTGAGGGTGTTGTATTGCAGACTGAGGATCTTGGGAAGGAGTTGATCACTCCTACAGGTTTCAATTGTTGGTGCAAAAAAGGAAGAACAAATTTAAGGAAATAATTTATGTTAACATATACAAAGATAAGGACATTTGAGATTTTTATTTATATAGAGAGAATATAGCCATGTTGAAGATGTGTAGTAATGCACATTAAATTCTAGCCTGCGGAAGGGGGTTAGACACCTATGAGATGGCTATGGAATGGGGGGTGAACTTGAAAAGATGTGAGTAATATGTCAAAACATGTCTAACTATTGGATATATATAAAAGGGATTGAGAAAAGATAAATTAAATTAGTATGGCCAAAGGAGATAACAACAACCTAAGAGAGATCATTGCTGAGAATGAGATGGGAATTGAAGAGAGAAAGAGAATTGATTTGATTGAGAAGGAAAATGAAAAAGGAAGGAAATTGAAACAAATATAAGAACAAGAGGAAAGGTACTAGAAAAGAATTGAAAAAGTGCAAGAGGCATCTAAGGAGGACAATAGGGGCTATAGTAAAATTTCCAAGAGTTGTTGAATTAGTTAGATTATCAAATGACATGCCACTTAAAAATCTAAATGAACCTAGAACTTCAATTACCCTCATGAGAATGGACAAGAAAAATATAAAAAGAATGATGGAATAGTGAAGAGAATATTAGGCATTAGTTGTTATATTCAAGATAGACAACTGAGAGGGGGGGGTGAATCAGTTGTCCCAAAACTTTCTTCCTATTAATCACTTAAATCCTCTTTGTAATTCAGTAGCATAATAATAAATCAATCATGGAAACATAATGCAACAATTCAAGAGAAGAAACACATTAACACATATGACACCAAGATTTTAACGTGGAAAACCCAGTTAAGGGAAAAACCACGGGGTGACTAACCCAAGATTGTATTCTCTATTAAAAGAATAAGAAGAACAAAATGGCACATGCCAATTAGGGCTCACTGCCTGAGTGCACTACTCACAAGAGGCCCATTGCCTACAGGAGACACACTGTCTATAGAATAATAAATATTACATACTTGAACTGAAGAATAGCATCTTCATCATGCTTGAGTTAGTTCCATTTAAGCTCAATACTTCTTGTTCTACCTTTTGCTCTACTCCTATCTACTACACTCTCATCTCCTCCAAGATACTTTTGAAATGACTTCACAACTTCTTATTTATACAAGACATTTGACTTTGGGATAATCATCCAAGTCGACATACTTTACAGAGCAAATACATAAATACAACATGAATAATTACAAAAAGACTTCATGCGGATCAACACACTATTGGTTACACAGATTTGAGACTTCAATCTTCTTTTAGGAACACGTCATACTTCGCAGAACATCTTCAAGATTATCTATAGGATGTGTAACTCAGTAATTCTTCAATTACGAGCTCAATCTTCAATGCGGACCACCAACATGAACTGGACACAATCCAAAGACCTCCACAAGCTTGCCTAAATCACCAAGAACATCCACACTACTTCTACTTACTAAAATCTTTCTCTCCTTCATCTGGAACCTCAAGAACACAGTCTGTCATCACCATCATATTGTAATAGATGCTTTTGAACCTCTAGACCATGAACCAATTGAGTTTTCAATTCTCATTGACTTCCTAAACACTCCATCGAATCTGTAGAACAAGATATTGCATTTCCAATCTCACTAGACCTATATGTGTCACTCTATCACCTCTGGACATCTACCAGAAGCGGTTTTACTCATATGGCCATAAATTCTTCAAATCTTCATACAGACCTCTCAAATCTTTACTGGATCATCTTAAGACACATATCTAGAAACCCTTTGATGCGCATCCTCTAATCGTCATCTTAGCTAGGATATTTACTTCACTGTCTTCACTGTTCTTCTCTGTTCCTGATAGGACTAATTTTCTCAATATCCTCAGCATACAACTCATCCAATCCTTGTCATCAATGCAATAGGAGTATGTTGACATCAATGACAACACCGATTAGGCCCATACTTGCAACAATCTCCCCCTTTGTCATTGATGGCAACATATGATGTGAAAAACTATTTTAACCATCAAGACAAGAACTTCTCCTCATTGACCGACATAACTCCCCCTATCAACAAAAACAACCATTCACATGTCTTCTCTTCCTTTACTACTCCCCCTTTGATCAGCAACCATTTTTGTTTTTAACATGTCTTCTCTCCCCCTTTGCCATCAATGTCAAAGGGGACATACTTTCATCACTCAGAATCATGCCAACGGCTCCCCCTGAGTAGCAACTTCCTATCATCAATCTGGACTACAAGATATGACTATGTGATCCACTAGACTGATGCACATCAGTGTACCTTAATTCAGAACTGGAGGGGTAATAACCCCTAACTTCTCCCTGAGATACTCAAAAGAGTCCTTAGGTAGAGGTTTAGTAAAAATGTCTGCAATCTAATCCTTGGAAGGCACAAACTCCAATCTGACTTCATTCTTGTTCACTTGTTCTCTTAAAAAGTGAAACTTGATGGATATATGTTTTGTCTTTGAATGCAACGCCAGATTTTTTGATATATTTATTGCACTTGAATTATCACAGAAGATTGTGATAGGTTCCTCATACTCCACTCGGATGTCTCTTAGCATTTGCTTCATCCACAATACTTGGGTGCAACTACTTGCTGCTGCAATATATTCTACTTCTGCAGTGGATAGAGATATTGCCTCTTGTTTCTTACTCAGCCAAGAAACCAATCTTTTCCCCAAAAAGAATGCTCCACCACTGGTACTCTTCCGGTCATCCACATCTCCTACCTAATCCGCATCTGTATATGCATGAAGAGAGAAATTATGATCTCTAGGATACCATAAACCATACTCACCTGTCCCTTTTGGATATCTAAGAATCCTCTTCAACAATTCTTTCACATATTTGGTCTATGAAATGAAGATTCCTTTCTTTGTTTGAATGATTTACAGACCCAAGAAGAAATTCATTTCCCCAAACATGGACATCTCAAATGCACTTTTCATTTGATTTGCAAAAGTTTTGCACATAGTATCTCTTCCTCCAAAAATTATATCATCAACAAATACTTCAACAATCAAGATATTTTCATGATCAATTTTGAAGTACAAGTTACCGTCAGCAGTACCTTTGTTGAAACCAATCTTCAAAAGATGCTTATGTAGTCTTTCATACCAGGCTCTTGGGGCTTGTTTGAGTCCATACAGTGCTTTCTTCAACTTGTAGACCATATCACCATGATCAGACAATTGGAATGATCCATTTGGTTGCTCAATGTATACTTCTTCCAAGTCACGATTTAGGAAGGCAGACTTGACATCCATCTGATATACTTTGAAGTCCTTGAAGGGAGTAAAGGCAAGAAATAATCTGACAGCTTCAATTCTTGCCACCGGAGAGAAAGTTTCTTCAAAATCAACTCCTTCTACTTGAGAGTAACCTTGCAGACCAATCTAGCTTTGTTTCTGACTACTTCACGATCTTCATTCAGTTTATTCCGGAAGATCCATTTGGTTCCAATCACATTTTTTTTCTAGGTCTAGGAACAAGATCCCAAGTGTGATTTTTCTCAATTTGCATCAACTCTTCCTCCATTGCTTTAGACCAACTTTTATCATTGCATGCTTCATTCACTGTCTTTGGTTCAATCTTTGAAATCAAACAATACTCTTTTGAGTGTTGAACAATCTTTCTTCTTGTTTGAACACCTTTGCTTTTATCAGCTATGATCTAATCTTCAGAGTGATTCAGTCTTACATACCTAGGAATTTTGGGAATTTCTTGCACTTCTATTTCTTGAACAGGTTCATTCAAACTTATCTCCTCTTCCTGATTCTCCAGATCAGTCTAGATCTAAATTTCAGAAGGGGCCTGGACTTCTTGGACCAAAACATCATTCAGATCATCTTCATCATATTCATAAAACCTTGAGGGTTTTTCAATACCTTCATCAACCTTTACATTTGTGCTTTTTATAATGTTTCTCAATCTCTTGTTATAACACTGGTATGCATTGCTTTGAGTAGAACAACCCAAGAATATTCCTTCATCACTTCTAGCATCAAATTTTCCAAGGTCTTCATCTCTCTTAATATAACATTTTCTGCCAAAGACTCTGAAATACTTCATAGTGGGAGTGATGCCAAACCAGAGTTCATAAGGGGTCTTACCAGTATTACTTCTGATTTGTACTCGATTAAGAGTATAGACAACAGTGCTTACAACTTCTCTCCAGTAGATCTGAGGAACATTTGCTTCCATCATCATGGTTCTAGACACTTCCTGGATGTTCTAGTTCTTTCTCTCCACTACTCCATTCTGTTGTAGAGTCCTTGGAGCAGACAACTATCTTTTTATCCAATGTTTCTCATAGAATTCTATGAACTCACCAGATGTGAATTCTCCACCTCTATCAGACCTCAGACATTTTATGTTTAATTCAGTTTCATTCTCTACCATAGCTTTGAATATTTTGAATTTCTCAAGATCATTAGATTTTTCTTTCAAAAAAGTCACCCACATCATCTGGGAGTTGTCATCAATTAATAACATGAAGTATCTATCACCTTGCAAACTCCTGATTCTTGCCGGACCACATAGATCAGTATGTACTAAGTCTAACAATCTGGTAGAAGATTGTTCCTTACTTTTGAATGTGACTCTTCTCTGCTTACCCAACTGACATTCTTTGCATAGACTATTAGTAGGTTTCACTAGTCTTGGAAGATCTCTTACAGCCTGAGTGTTGCTTATCTTGATGAAATTATCAAAATTTACATGACACATTCTCCTATGCCACAACCAACTCTGATCAATTTGAACAAATAAACAACTTTTACCAGTACCAACCAAGTGGAAGATATTACCTTTTGTTTGAGTACCGGATGTAATCTCTGTTCTAAAACTTTCAAATATCTTACATTTTCCATTTTTGAATCAGAGTGTTAGTTGTCGTTGCACCAAAAGATCAACCTGTTAATGCCCGATATAACCACTTGACTTAACAATCACGGGAAGTAGTTAAGCCCTTGTCACAAACCACCGTAGCGTAGCGCTGAACAAGAAGACCAAGGGTCACACCTTGCAACAATCCCCCCAGCGCAAGTGCGGGATTTGAACCCGTGACCTCAGCTCTAATACCAACTGTTAGTTACCATTGCACCAAAAGATTGACCTGTTAGTGCCCAATACAACCACTTGACTTAACAAGCACGGGAGGCGGTTAAGCCCTTGTCACAAACCACCGCAGTGCAACACTGAACAAGAAGACCAAGGGTCACACCTTGCAACACGGAGATCATAGCCTTTATCCACCAACTGTCCAACATTGAGAAGATTGTGCTTCAGATCTTCAACATACATTACATTACTGGTTTTGTTCTTTCCATCAAAAGAAATAGTTCCTCTTCCTCTGATTCTGCCAGCAAAATTATCACCAAATTTTACAACTCCTCCATATCTTTCCAAATCTATTAACTTATTTTTATCACCTATCATATGGTGGGAGCATCCACTATCAATGACCCAAACATCCTTTTCTTCAACTTGGGTAGCTAGAGCTCTTTCTACCATTTTATGATTGACAGATTTAGAGGGCATTGGATCTTCTTCCTTGATGGCAATAAACACCCAGTCACTTCTAGATTTGTTTCATGTCTCTAATTCATCATCTATTACTCCTTCATCATCATCATCTTCATGAACATAGTAAAATTTCTTTTGGAATCTTGATCTATTTGGATTAGCTCTTGAAAATCTTTCCGAACACCTTGAGACAAATTGACCAATCTTATTACAGTTGAAACATTTGAAGGGCAATTTTCCTTCATACTTACCAGATCCTCTTGACAATCTTTTTCCAATAAGGACTTCAAGTTGAGCAGCTTCTACTTCATCTTCTTCAAGATCTTTTCTTTCTTTTTCATTCCATGAAAGTTTCTTTGAAGAGTTCTCTCCTGGATCAAACTTTTGTTTGCCTTTTATAGAGGCACTAACTTTGAATGCAGATTCAGTCTTGGGAGGTGCATCTCCAAACTCAGCCAATTGAAATGCAGCTAATTTTCCAACCAATTGATCTCTTGTGATAGTTGAAAAAGATCTAAATTCTTCAATAGCAGCAACCTTATATTTGTAAGAAGCAGGTAGGGATCTGAGAACTTTGGCAACAATCTCATCTTCATCCAAGATTCCACTAGCACATCTAATGCCACAAACAAGCTTATTTACTCTTGGCATAAATGTAGTGATATTTTCATCTTCACTCATATTCAGGGTTTTGAATTTTCCTTTTAGACTCTATAGCTTAGCACATTTAACATACTTGTCTCCTTCATGCAGAAGTTCTAGTTTTTCCCAAATCTCATATGCATTTTTTAGATCTATAACATTTTTTAGTTCTGAATCAGATAAGGCACTTAGTAGAGCTTCTTTAGCCTGAAGATTGTTTTCAGCATCTCTGATTTCATCTACAGTTCTCAGACCATTCTGTGGAGGAACATACTTCTTTGAAGCCATGATCTAATATTGCATTCCCATACATTGCAAGTGACATTCCATGCAGCTTTTCCAAAGAGTGAAATTGGTTCCATCAAACCTCAGTCTATCCTTCTTGTAGGAAGACATCTTGGATCTCCTCAAGCGGTTAAGTTCCTTTAAGAGGAACTTAGCTCTGATACCATTTGTTAGATTCAAGACAGACAACTGAGAGTGGGGGGTGAATCAGTTGTCCCAAAACTTTCTTCCTATTAATCACTTAAATCCTTTGTAATTCAACAGCATAATAATAAATCAATCATGGAAACATAATGCAACAATTCAAGAGTAGAAACACATTAACACATATGACATCAAGATTTTAACGTGGAAAACCCAGTTAAGGGAAAAACCACAAGGTGACTAACCCAAGATTGTATTCTCTATTAAAAGAATAAGAAGAACAAAATGGCATATGCCAATTAGGGCTCACTGCTCGAGCACACTACTCACAAGAGGCCCACTACCTACATGAGACACACTGTCTACAGAATAATAAATATTACATACTTGAACTGAAGAATAGCATCTTCATCATGCTTGAGTCAATTCCATTTAAGCTCAATACTTCTTTCTCTACCTTTCGCTTTGCTCCTCTCAACCGCTCTCTCATCTCCTCCAAGATACTTTTGAATTGACTTCACAACTTCTTATTTATACAAGACATTTGACTTTGGGATAATCATCCAAGTCAGCATACTTTACAGAGAAAATACATAAATACAACATGACTAATTACAAAAAGAATTCACGTGGATCAACACACTAATAGCTACACAGATTTGAGACTTCAATCTTCTTTTAGGAACATACCATGCTTCATAGAACATCTTCAAGATCATCCGCATGATGCGTAACTCATCTGGTTGGCCAAACTTAGGAAGAACATCATCATCCAGAAGTAATTCTTAAATTACGAGCTCAATCTTCAATGCCGACCACCAACATGAACTGGACACAATCCAAAGACCTCCACAAGCTTTCCTGAATGACCAAGAACATCCACAGTACTTCTGCTTATTGAAATCTTTCTCTCCTTCATCCAGAACCTCAAGAACACAGTTTGTCATCACTATCATATTGGAATAGATGCTTGCGGACCTCCAGATCATGAACCAATTGAGTTGTCAATTTTCATTGACTTCCTAAACACTCCACCAAATCCACAGAATAAGATATTGCATTTTAACATCTTACCAGACCTATCTGTGTCACTTTGTCACCTCTGAACATCTGCCAGAACCAATTTTACTCATATGGCCATAACTTCTTCAAATCTTCATGTGGACCTCTCAAATCTTTACTAGATCATATTAAGACACATATCTACAAAACCTTTGATGCGCATCCTCTGGTCATCATCTAAGCTAGGATCTTTACTTCACTATCTTCACTATTCTTCTTTGTTCCTGATAGGACTAATTTTCTCAATATCCTCAGCATACAACTCATCCAATCCTTGTCATCAATGCAACAAGAGTATGTTGACATCAATGACAACACCGGTTAGGCCCATACTTGCAACATTAGTAAGTATGGATGAGTTTGAGTCATGGAGGAGAGGTCCACTATAGTGGTGGTGGAGAG
The DNA here is from genome assembly GCA_027924645.1 of Cunninghamia lanceolata. Taxonomy (NCBI): domain Eukaryota; kingdom Viridiplantae; phylum Streptophyta; class Pinopsida; order Cupressales; family Cupressaceae; genus Cunninghamia; species Cunninghamia lanceolata. The sequence continues at coordinate 8,520,792 of BSBN01000870.1, forward strand.
AGAACTTAGGATTAGGGAGGCACAACTAGAGGTTAGATTTTTGACTCAAGGACTAGTTATGAAAGATGATTCTAACTTGTTTTATCTAAAATTCATAATAGTAGAGGGATTTGAGGAGTTGTTAACACTAAATTCTTGATTTGAGGATCTAAATCTTAGTACAAACCATTTTCATACTAGGATCAATGGGTCGATGCAAGATAATGGGTGCACTTTTTGGCCAAAAAGTGACAACTTTTTTCTTGAAAATCAAAGTTTGTCATAGTTTGGGTAAAATTTTGAAGCACTTATACACAGAATATTAACATGGTCTAAAAATATGACATGTAGGATTTTATTTATAGTTTTCAAATATGTAATTTATTTTAATACCTAGATGATAAAAATTAGTTTTGTATAGGATGTGCAAAAGTGATCTTTTTTAAAAAGTATGTTGAAGGCCAAAACATGCACATGTATTGCCCACAAAACAAGTAGTAGATTATTAGCAAGATTGCCATAAATTCACAAGAATAACAAGGTATCCTTAGGATAACACTCCAATAATTCCACTATCACCAACATGATGGAACCATCTATTTAGTTCGACAAGGTGTGCAACAAAAATAGGACTATTGGCACCCTTAAATTAAACGTAATTCAAGCATTTTGCAAGAATGCATTCATTGCCAACATGGTCAAACAAGTTGGAGTTGTTAGAACTTGAGATAGGTTATTATAGATGGACCTTCAACATCCACCTATAGGTTTAAATAGAATATTCCTAGGTGCCATAGATTGTGAGAATCGTTGTGTCAAATTTAAGACCTTTTTGCTCTTAGAGCTCTTAAGAGACTTTCTCAATTTGATGTAGCTTCAAAGGATTGGGACACCTGGGGAATAAAATGAGGCCTCCACTAGCATTCACCAGGTTATACCGACTGAAATTTTGGAGTCATCAGTTTGGTCCCACAAGGTACATAATGAAGAATATGACTATTGGCACCCTTACACTAAATATAATTCAAGCATTTTGTAAGAATGCATTTATTGTTGGCATGGTCAAACAGTTTGGGGTTTTTTGAAATCAAGATAGATTATTATAGATGGACTCAACCTCCACTTGTAGGTGCAAACAAAACATTCCTAGATGGCATAAATTTCAATAATTACTGTGTCAAATTTTGACACATTTTTACTCTTAGGGCTCTTAAGAGATTTCTCAGTTTAATGTAGCCCATAATGATCAAGGCACCTGGGGAATGAAATGAGGCCTCCACTATAATGCACCTACCCAACCCAACATGTGTGGCACCATTGGTTCTATCTCATGAGGTGCATAATGAAAAATATGACTATTGGCACCCTAACACTAAATGTAATTCAAACATTTTGTAAGAATGCATTCATTGTCAGCATGCTCAAATAGTTTGGATTTGTTGGAAACTGAGATAGGTTATTGTAGATGGACTTGACATATCCACTTGTAGGTTCAAACAAAGCAAATTTCTAGGTCCCATGGATTCTCAGAATCACTGCGTCAAATCTTGACACTTTTTTGCTCTTAGGGTTCTTAAGGGACTTTGTCAGTCCAATGTAGCTCAAAAGGATCAGAACAATTGGGGAATGAAATGAGGCCTCCACTAGAATTCACCCAACCACCCTAATGTGTTGGCATCATCGGTTAGGTCCCATGAGGTGTAGAACAAAAAATATGACTATTGGTACCCTTACATTAAACATAAATGATACATTTTGTAAGAATGTATTCAGTGTTGGCATGGTAAATATAAGCATACATATTATCTACTACAATTTAGATAAGTTAGAGTTAGTAAATGTAATTTTATCTACTACAATTTAGAACTTTCATTTATTAACATACAACTAAATCACTACAATCAACTATAAGACCTCTCTAAATTGTCAATTATTTAGAAAAATTCAACCCAATTACCTCAACTCTTTCTTGTTGTTCAGAGAGTCATTCTACAAATGATTGTGTCCTAAGACAATTAAGTGTCTTACTGAAGCATGGTAGAAAAGGTGCCACATTACTCAATTTCACAATAAACTGTAATAGTAAAATAACATTGGAATAAATTAATATATAATTAATAACAAAAAAGGAAATGAATACATTAAAAAGGTTGGATGTGTTACAAATAAACAATCTAGACTGCACTAAACAAAAACTTATCTACTAGAAAACAAGAACATACCACCAACGAGGCCTCCTGCATCGATTGAGAAGGACTCATCATGGATGAACCAACTAATATTTCCTGTATAAAAAATGACAAGAATGTAAGACTCTATGTATACATATAATCATAATAACTTTTAAATTAATAGATCAATTTAAACAAAACAAAAAAATGCTCACTAGCATTAGGGGAGAGGAGCTATTAGTCATTAGGGATAACTTTACGAGCATGTAGAAGTTACATGGAATATTGTAGGACCTCTATTTTTTTAGAAATGTGATATGGACTCTTATCTATCTACAACTAATATTTATAGGTGTGACTCATCATGCAACTCTCCACATCAACACATCTAGGGAGAAGTGTCCTTAAAATGATTTTTTAAAAATTCAATGAAAATGAGCTATCATGGATTTTTTTCAACCTCTTAGATTTCATGAGAAAATACAAGGTATTTATTGTACTCACCTTTTACATTTTTCATATGATAAAATTATAATTTGAAGTATTCCAATCCTTGTATATTGCCACTCCACTGGTTCTACACATAATAATAGTATTTGTCTACATTTTTGGAGTGTTTTCATTATAAATGGATCCTCAAATAGTTTATTATCTTGTAGGATGTTCCCCTAAAACCTAAAATATATAGGAGGCACCAAAACTCACCACTTAGGCCTTGGGAGATAGATAGACCTTGGGATATAGATAGATCGACATTTTCTACTCAAGAATTTACTAATGACGATGATGGAGATGAACCAATTAAAGTTGTAGTTGAGGATGATGTGGGGTCACAAATGCATAAAGATTATTGGTAGAAGATGTTTCCCCACTATTATATCCATTACATGTAGATAGAGGAGTGGGTTCAAGAGGATCAAAAGGAGAACGGGGATTAGAAGGAGCAATTGAAAAGATATGATGGACAAATAGGTGGTGACAAGGCCATGGAGGTGGATAGAGGAGAGACAACATTGAATGTATTCCCAATACAACAAAGAGGAGAGGACTAGGGTGATGATATAGACATGCCATATGTAACATTTCAATTTCATTCCCTCACATAATAAATTATATGATATCTCAAGATAAATGACCTAACACATAGATCATGTGTAATATGTTGGTATCTTATATGAGTGGTTGTATTGACCATAGACCATTTGACAAGTGGTGTTCCTATGATACAGACAAAATGGATAGTGAAATAATATACATGTTCCAGTTAGTTTTCTCTACTATTCTATCTTATGAGCAAGGGTCATTGTAGCTTGGGAGCAGAGGAATGCAACCTGATAAAGAGAGATGCGTCATTACTATAGAAAGACATGCTTTATTTGGAGCTAGAACATGTACAAGTGAGGGTAGTCATGTCACCACATATAGGTGTCATTATTGGCACAATGAAATTCTATAATTTGATAGTAACACAAGAAAATTATAGAGTGTAAGAAGTAGATTATAGTGACACAATTAGATTATAAAATTACATTGGTAGAGATTTCCAACCTCTAAAAGGAGATGGGTAGGTTATGAGGCATGATAGACTTTCACAAGCAAGTCTAAATCTAGGAGTAGAATTAGGAGTAGGGAAAAATCACCTACAAGGTCTAGGTTGATGGCCAATGTTAGGAGTGAGATGGGGGAGTGATTCTCAATGATACCTCCCCCCAATTGATATTTACCTGATCAAGTTATGATTTTTGTTATGTTGATGACATTTGGTATTGGAGACTTTGATATGTATGGTTGGTCTTTATATTTATTGGTTTATGGCATGGGCATCTATATGATCTATATTTTTTATGGAATTTTAGTTTCCTTGTATGCTTATGTGTTTTCTATATGTTGATGTGTGTATGTAAATGATATAGCATCAATTTATCAATACACACAATTATCTTGGCGATCAATGAACATTGTATGTCACAATGGAATCCTCATAAGTTGAATCAATTTCAAAAATTTTATGAAAAAATGAATAATTGACGTGTTAGTAAAACTCAAATCTATATGAATAATGGATAATACATGTTTCTTTATTTCTCATTTTCATTGTTTTAACCATTATTTTATATGATCAAACATGTAACAAACACCATGATTCTCTATTTTATTATTTATCTAAATGACTATAATCAAATATTTAAGTTTTCCAAATTATCAATTAAAGTATAGTTCAATTGAATTACTTCCTCCCTTTGTTGGCATTCTAAGAGTCTTTTGGCAAATGATGGTCCCTTGGGTCGATCAGGAGTTTGACTAAAGAATATTGGCAAAGGTACCACATCATTCACATTTTGGATAGACTATAAAAGTAAAGTAACATCAAAATATAAATTAATATATAATTACTCACAAAAAATGAAACGCATATGATAAAAAAGTTAGATATGTAGAAAAAATTATACTAGCAAGTCTATGCCAAATTGGATGGTAGAAAGAGTTCCATGATGAACTTATGTCAACTCCTCCTCTGTTATCAACTTTTATCTACCTTAGATACATTAGTACTAATCTTTTTTTATATTATATTCAAATGGAATACACCATGAAATCTAACTTTAAATTTGATCTCTAAGAAAGATTGGCCTTGCTCATCTCCTTCTCTACCCCTTGATGCATGTGTGTGTGCTCTTGTCTCCAAGCCCTCAGCTTGAGTTTTGGACCCTGATACCTCATCTTGTGAAGGTGATGTATGAGGGACATCATACTCTAAAGTGTTAAGGGGTGGCTCACTACTCTCCCTAAGAGGACCTAAGCACAACTGATTGCAAAAAATGCAATGATGAGGCACACAAACATGTGTGGATGAAGAGGGTCTAGTAATCTTAGGTGATCCAATATGACCACCAATATCATGTGGTTGTGCAAGTTGAGAGGTCTGTGTAATCAAGTACTCAGTCAAAGAGTGTATGGCACTGAGACTTTATTGTGTTGCATTTGCAACAATGTCTAGGTGCTAAATTGGAGGTGGAGAAGGGATAGTAGGAGGGGGAATAAAGGGACCTTGCACTTGTCTCATTGCCCCAGGTCTATCTTGAGGCATTCCTTTACCTACTCCCTAGAATTCTCTAAAATCAAAATAATTCACATGGTGACCCATTACAAACTCTGCATATAGTTTATGAAGGAAATATAAAGGTACATCAAAATTGTTGTTGGGTGGTTTATCAAAAACCATCCACCAATGATCCCAACATTTTTGAGTCATACCTTGATGTGTACTCCATTTGATTGAATACTTAGGCTTATAGACATCAACATGCAATACAATTTTACGGTTGACAAAATGTTGGGCTAACATAGCCTTGGTAATGTCTAAATATTTGATTTGGTTGTATGATAATCCGTTAGAATATTCTGCCTTATTCGCTTCTCGCTATTGCCTAAATGATTCATTTTGGCTTGTGAGGGTTTGAACATGAGTAATAATTCCCTCTAATCTCGATGTCATTGAAGACAATAGAGAGTGCCGGTGATAAACTTCTATAATATTACTTATTTCATCAATATTTCTTTCAATTTGGTCTTGGATTGTTGGAGGGTTTGGTGGGGGAGGATTTGGGCTTTGATGTTCTTCATCCATTTTACCTATTTCAAATTTAAAACATACAAATTTAGGATTTAAAACAAAAAAAATCATTTGATTTACAAAAAACACAAATTAAAGAAGAATTAGACCCTTACCTCTTTGAATTTGTCTCCTCCAAATCTAATATTCGTTCTTCTACAATCAAATATCTATTTCTTGCTCTCTATGTTTTACAAGTTGTGAGTTTTGCAAAACGTAGGCATTTTTTCACTTTTTATGGTTTGCAAAATGGATATCCATTTTAGGTTTTAGAAAATGGAGATCCGTTGTAAACGAATATTATTGCCAACCCATAAAAAAGTCAAAGAATCAGTTCACGATTTTGGCTATGTAAAACATGTTTTTTTTTCTATTGCCACTGTTGGCCCATGATGATCCTGCACTCACCCAAACAACATTAGAAATATCTAACCATAAATGACACAAAATCTACATATACTTATATAAAATTACATATTGAATCTATAATGTGTAATTAAATTCTTACAATAACATAGGCAAAAGACGTTACGATTAATTGAAACAAAAGAACTATACAAAATGGCAAGGGTTATTGTGAGCACTCCTCTCCCATTTCCTACTTCTCAAGCATCTTTCCATTTACTTGAAGTGGTCCTCACCTTTTTTTTTCACTCTTTCTCCACCACCTCCTCCATCTTTTCATTTCATACATATGTAGGTTTTATGAAAACAGTTCAATTAAATGTCCATGTTGTCATAAAATAAGTCTTTGATAGATACCCAATAGTGTATATAAGTAGTGATCTCCATTGCACTCTATGCATCTAATTTTATGAAGCCAACATCATAGTCTAGATTGCTAAATACTCAAAACAAAACCAAAACCATTTTTTTCCCTAGAAACTAAAAATACAATTTTGTTCCTTCATTATTAGTGTAGGTCTAACATGGTGCACATTATTGTAGTGTGAGTCTATGATTACTTCATTTAGCTTCACCAATAATCTCCACAAGAACATTCTCCTTGCCTTAAATGATGCAAACAATTGACATCTCTCACAACAATTTCTCTTGCAACAATCTTGGAGATGAACTTCATTCCATTGTGACAATCAACACATACTTGAAGGTTCTTAACAAATAGAGATCTAATAGTTGTTCTAAGGGGGGTGTCTAGAAAACCAAAAGCAATTGCCAATTTTTCATTATGGTGGTAGAGAAATAATTTTTTTTCCTCGTTTTCCGCATCACTAAGTAAATGTCTTGAATATGGAAAATACCTTGCTACCTTCATCTCCCAAGCCAATTTCTCCAACTTTGCATAGATCTCCTATGTTTGCAGATGTGATTTGTCTCCTACACAAAAAAACACATACCATTTTATGGCCTTCAATCCAAATACATCTAGGAATCTTTATAATTCCTTTATTTTTCATCAATCTCCTTACCATTTGAACCTCACACCACCTACCCACTTCTTCATGGATGTTTGAGAGAACATAAGTCAAATAAAAAAGTAGCATCACTATAAATACTCCTAAGCCTATATTCATAGGCGATTTCCAACACCAAGAAAACACATCCACACAACCAACACAAGTTTAATTGGCATCTTAATAATAAAATTTAGGATGTCCTCAAGATAGCCAGCACAGACAAGAAGGTCAACCATGCACACATAATGATCAATTATAGGTCTAATGAAATAAGGGTTACTCATATGATTGAAGCATGTGCAACCCTCATCCACTAAACATGCATGGTTGCTTGCACATAGAACACAAGAAAAGCTTGTAATGTCGGGATATGTTCGAGAGTGCTTCGTTAATTCAATGATTTTGAGAACATCCTTGCAAAATCCATTTTGTGCATATCCCCAAATCATTGCATTCCATGAGACCACATTTCTTTAAGGCATTTTATCGAATAGTTCACGTTCCTTGTCTATGCTTCCACATTTTCCATACATGTCTACCAGAGCATTTCCAACTATATTATCTAAAAAAATTCCCCCTTCCATCATGCTTTGATGCATGGTCATACCCTATTCCAAAACATGCAAGGAGGATACTAGATTTACAACTACCAATTTCATTTGATTGAAAGTTTCTAAAGCCTTGTCAACAAATCCATTATTTGCACGTCCTACAATAATGGCATTCCTTGAGACCATATTTCTTTGAGGCATTCTATCAAACAGTTCACATGCCTTATCTATGCTTCCACATTTTGCATAAATGTCTACCAGAGAAGTAGAAACTACAACATTTGACAAAATTCATCTATTCTTTACACTTTGATGGATGACCATACCCTATTCCAAAGCACCCACTTGGCACAAGATGGGAGGATGCTAGCAAAGGTTTCTAGGTATGCACTAGCCAATCGCATTTGATTGAAAGTTTATAAAGCCTTTTCAACAAATCCATTTTGTGAATATGTTGCAATCAGGGGATTCCATGAGAGCACATTTCTTTGAGGCATTCGATAAAATAGTTCTAAAGCTCCAATTTTGGTTCAGGTTGGTAGTATACTGGCAAATCTTAACTGATGAAGTTGGAGACATGTTTGTTGTATATGGTAAAACAGTGTGGCTACCTACACCTTGCTCTTGCAGAAAAAGCACCCACATAAATAGAGCCCCTGAGATCAAGTGGGAGGGGAGTTCAAATTAAACTTATCACTAATTTACAAGTAAGCACAGTTTATGTATTGTTAATGTAGGACAAATAGAACTGATGAAACTGAGAAAAGAGGGCCCACCAACCATGTCTTAGCTAAAGCTTAGAGTGTGTTGTTTAAGCCTAACCTCTATTTGGGAGCATGGATTTAGAAAATTTCAAGAAAAATCATGATTCTACATCCTTTTTTGGCATTAAGCATAAAGTAGTTGGAAATTCTCAGGTAGTCATGCATGCAAAATAAGAACACAAGGACAGGGCACACTAACTATTTGGAAAAATGCCACAGCGAGATAACATCTCATAGAATGCAATGATCGCAGGAAAGTACAAAATAGATATGTTGAACAAGATTCAACACTTCAACATGGCACACATAACAGGTGCAACCAACACATATAGAAATAAAATGTTTTTGTGAAACACTCGAAGATATAAAAACCCAATATAACACATGGATAATTAATTAGGGAGCATGGTTTTCTTTCTTGATAGCACTGGTTAACCCAAAGATATCTAAACTATAAAACAAGATGTTATATATCAAATATCAGTCGAGAAGTATTTATTGTAAAATGTTTTGATTTCCATAAATCACACATGATGTATTCAAGACATATACCAAATGTTGAGGTAGAGAAGAAACTAAATAATTTTGGATCATAAATAATTATAGGCATATAAGTATATATAATTTTGGTGCCTACATATCTCATATAAGAAAGGAGTGAAGGGTATGAATTTTTTTTGGCTCCATATGGATACAAGTGCATGAATGGTGCCATATAATTATGAGTATAGAAATGGTGCTAACAATTAAGAGCACTAGATTTATACAAGTAGTGCCATAAATATGGATACAGAAATTATGTCATGGTGCCATATAAATAAAAGCATAGGAATAAATACATTCTTGGCACTATAGATATGATTTTCCCTGTGGAGATCATTGGTAATGTTAAATGAAAAAAACTAAAAATAAACTTGCATTTAATAATGTGCAGTGTCAGATCTTTTGAAATAATGGAGAGGTATCCATCAAAGCATAATGGGTGGAGAAATTTTTTGGGCATATATTGCATTTACGAGTGCCTAGGAAGCTATGCATGCATCCATATGAATTATTTCACAAAATTGTTTAAAAGAATGCATTGCCATAAAAAGCTATGGTTGAAGTTTCTACACTATTAGAAAATAAAACTTGACAACTTATAGATTGAACAAAAGTTAGGCGATGAATAAACTCCAATCATGGCTAGTGTTATCTTCTTTCATCCAAGTTCCATGATTCTTGTATAACTTAAGGGAAGATCTAACATTCTTGCCCAAAATTTTCTCCTTTTCATCCCACCAAAACTGTTCTTTTTAAATCCCTTTCCAGAGCCTCCTTTGAGAGAGCATACACTCAAAATAAAATAGTAATTGCAATAAATCCTTTTCCCCACTAACCCTCTCTCTTTCTAATAGTAACCCCCTTAATTCTCAAAAGAAAACATTTTCTCAAGGTTCCCTTAATGCCTCTCAAATGCATGCATACCTAGAATAGAAACCATTAATGCAATAAAGAATCTTTTGAAAGATTTCTTAAATAGTTAAAAAATCTATTGGAGTTGTGAAATTTAGTTAAATCTTTCCTTCAAAATCATTATGCAAAAATAATGCAATTTAATAAATCTATTGCGATTATAAGCAAACATTTACAAGAATATTCTACTGCAATTAAAATGCAAATGCAAATGCAATTCAACCAAGTGATGTGTGCACAAGTTCCTTCAGCACAAGTCACCGTCAATTGTCTAGATGCCCTCTACCTCGATGATACTCTCTCTGTCAAGAGAGTGAGAGAGGAATGCCATACACACACAAGTTGAAATTAGTTGACAAAGGATTAAATAATGATATTTAAATTCATATGCAATTATTGAAAAATAGAGGTTATGACAGGATTAGGGAGTAGGGAAAGGCAACAACTGGGAGTAGGATTGGGTCTAGGATTGGGAATGGGATTAGAATAGAGGATCGGGGTTTCAGGGGAACACAAAACCTTGGGACCAAAGGGTGAAGGGAGCAAAAAAAAAAGTTTCAGGGAAAAGGAAGAGGAAGGTGGGGGAAAGAAGACTTTTTGGGAACCAGGGGTCCAAGGAACCAAGGGGCATAGGGACAAGGTTCCAAGGTTCTGGGAAAACTTGAAAACCCAAAAAGGAAGAGGATGGTAGGGAACACGAGGTTCTAAGAAAAGTTGGAACTCTAGTACCTTGAGGTAAGTGTGGCAAATTGAGAAATAAAGGAACATAGGGAGATGAGGACAAGGTCCCAAGGATGCTTGGGGAACCTAAAAATTTGTAAAGGAAAGAAAAGCATGAAAAGGGCCCAATACTTAGAAAATTTTATGGATTCACATGCTAACATCATCACATGAATATTAGAAACCCAAAAGAGCATGCCATTAGGTTTTGTGGTTCTAGAGGAACCAAAGACCAAAGGACCAAAAGGACATAGGTGCCCGAGAAATTCTTGGGCCCAAAACATCTGACAATTCCTAGAAAACCCAAAAGCCTAAAAATTCGAGAGGGGTAAAAATGTAAAGGAAACCCCTAGACTTGGATTTTTGATGATGTCAACATATGAAGGGTGTGTGAGGAATCCAAAGAACAACACCAAGGTGAAAGTTTAAAAAAGGTATAACCCATTGAAGGCTTCTCTTATTAGATATCAATGATGGGATATACATGACAACTGCAACAAGGGGCACTAGACTTGGGGTTTTTTGAGAAATGTGTGCACACTAAATCTAGGTCCCAACATTGGCTCTAGTTGGGGATGTGTGCCTCTTGCAAGCACATTGAGGATCCAGTTATCTTTGGGAGGCAGACCATAAAGGTAAAACACAATGAGGGGAGAAACAGGAGGAAACAAACATAGGACAAACATATGTACAAGGGAAAAACACATACAACTAATAGCATGTAGGAACAAAGGAACTTGAATATGGCTATAGTCAAAAGTTACAAGTACATGTAGGTCAGACCTTGCAAAGATGATCCATGGAGCTAGTCCATGGACAAATTGTTGTACCCTTCTTGCCTCTATCAAAGATAATTTGAATAAAGGAGTTGATCTCCCTCAAACCAAATCTACATTCACCACCCAATTACAATAGATGAAGACTTCCAGATGCCTACACCATTTTGCAAACACTACCTATCAAGTGGAGGCCAACCCCAGTACCAACATCACTACAGAGAAAACATAAGTGATATGTTTGGGAACCATCCCACACAACATCATGCATGTTCATAGTAGCAAGGAGTGGAATACCCAATACCCAGTTAGCATCAAAAGAAATGGATGAAGGAAAACACCCATCATTAATTGCAACACTGTCATACCTATTGACCTCTATGTGTGAATCAAGGTAAAAAAGAAAATGCCTCCAATTCACAACGCAAAGAAATGTATTCATGACTACACTAATGATCAACAAAAGGAGATGATTCTCCTTGCAAATAAAATTGAAAAATTTCTATCTCTAGCATACATCCAAGCTAGGTTGCAACATGTGGACTTTCCATTTTAGTAGAGGGTTGCAACTCAACATCACCATCATTTGTATGTTGGGACCACTCGAATGATTTATATTTAGGTGCATCAATATTGTCTATAGAAATAGAATCTTGAACCTAATCACAAAGGAAAGCTTCGTAGTCCACTATGATGCCAACAAACTCTAGGACAATAGGGGGCCAACATACAACACTTTCACCCATGCTAATACAACTTTTGATATTTAAATCATAGGCATGATCCATGCTACAATTCAAACTATCAACACAACAATCACCATAAGACATTTCAAGTGAAGAATAAGGTTCTCCAAATTGTCTCTCTATTTCAAGTTCATATAGGGGTGTGTGCAAGAAGTTGAGTCCACTTTTTGGCCAAAAAGTGGAAGTGTTTTCCCTGATTTTAAGAATTTATCACATTTGGCCTGAAAATTTGAAGCACTTAAAGATTGAATCTTTAAAAAAGTTAGTAATATTAAATGTAGAACTCAAAGTCTAGTTTCCAAATATGTAATTTCTTTTAATAACCAGATGATACAAATTGATTTTCAATAGGCACGTCTTAAAACCACTATTTAAAAGTCATTTTGTTTACCATACCATGCACATGTACATCAACCATATTTTTACCTAAATAATTGTATTTTTTTGAATTCTTTTGGGAGAAGATCTGTAACACACTGAAGATCGTGCACGATATTTTTTTGTAATTTTTTTTGAATATTTTTTTATTAATTTTTTATTGGTCGTAATTGTTGTTTTGAAAATCCCTCATGTACGTCACACATAAAATGACCTAAACTTATCATTTTTTGATTATTTTTTTCAAATTGAAAAGAATTATCTGAAGATTGTTCACATATAAAAAAATTTCAAAAAATTATTTGAATAAAAAATTAAAATAATAAGAAAACTTGATATTTCAAGTTTATGGACCAGTTTCATCAATAATTATTTAAAAAATAGAAAAATTAATCCAATTACAAAAAAAAATTACATACTTGGAATCTACACAATCTCATCTATAATGGGTTTTAATTTCGTCAAAAAATTCAGCAAAAAATGTCTTCAGACATATGTCCAAAGTCACTATTTTTTAGTGACACTGACATGACCTTCAAGTTGTAGGTTAAACTAGGTCCAAAGCTAAGGGTCGGGTCCCAAAGCCTTTTCCCAACCTGAAAGCCACAGCAGAAACCACACCTGTAATTCAAATTTTAAGAAATGGGATCCTGCTTTAGAAATAAGATCCCGTTTGCTTTATTTATTATTTCGAACGGTTGAAAACAAAATGGGATCCCATTTTCTATGGGATCCCATTTCATATTTGACTATGTTTTTTAATTTTTACTGATAAAAAATTACTATCAATTCTGCAACTTGACATCTTATGACAGTGTACGACCGATAATGACTAATTTTTCAATTTTTTTATCAAATGTTTTCTTCTACATGCTCTTGAACTTGTAATTTCATTTAAATTTTGGAAGGAGGCAACATTGGGACAGTTTTGGAATGGAATTCTATTCATTTTCTACTCATTTGGAGGAATAAAAAGGAAAGACTTTTACTATTGAAATTCATTTGTACTTCAGAATTTTGTAATCATGGGATCACAACTTCGTCAAAAGAGGAAAGATATGAAGTTATTGACCCCTGAAGCAATTCAAGCAAAGAGAGAGAAGGAGGCAATACAAAAAAGAGATAGAAGAATGAGGATTCGAGCAATGAATAATGCTGAAGCATCTTGTTCCATGACTATTGAAGATAAAAACATTGAAGAGACCATGGATGTAGATGATGCAAATTTGTAAGAGGTGAATGTGGAAGATAATTTGATTATGGAAACTAATCCTGGTATGTTTTCAAATACACCTTTCAATGCTATGGAGAATGTGACAATAGGCATGAATCTAGGTACGTCTTCAAATCCACCTTTGAATGATATGGAGAATGTGATTCTAGATTGATATTCTTATGATGATTTAGAAGAAGCTGGATATAATAACGTTGAGATTGATTTTATTTGTAGACAAGTTGTAGAAATGAATATTGACAATGAAATCCTTTGTGTTGGTCAAAGTGAAAATCCTTTTGTAGTTGAAAATGAAAATCCTTTTGTTGGTGAAAATAAAAATCCTTTTGTTGTCAAAAATGAAAATCCTTGTGTTGTTGAAAATGAAAATATTTTTAAAAAAATTAAAAGTACTATTTTGGATAATATTCCTAGTAAGATTTCTTAGAGACAAATAAGAACGTATGCCAATAGATTATACAAAATTATTGTATCGAAAAAAACTATCATTTCAATGTCAACTCATGATGCAATTGATAAAAGGGTGGAAAATGAGAAAAGTAATGAAAAAGTTAGACATTTTTGTGAAACCAAAAAGAAAAGATCAATCACTTAAACATGCTATATCTACTATTGCTAGTACCATTAAGTCTATTGGAAAGAAAAGTTGATCTAAAGATATCAATGTTGCATGAAGAGCTATAACAATTGCTATAGTTAATCAAACAACTTTAGATAAAAGAATGTTAAGCAACATTAGTGGAATTTTAAACATACATCCTAAAACATTGGTAATAGTAGCGAAGAGAAGAGAAAGTATAAAAAACAATCCAATCAACCAATGTTGGAGTTTTAGTGGTCGACTCCCAAGGTCTGACATGAAATTGAATATTGAAATCAAATGGTTGATACAAAATATTGGCACGATAATACTAAGGTATCATGTAATGCTAGAGATGTTTTGAAATTAAGAGTGGAGTCCAAAATTCATGATCCTCATCTAAAACACATATTAGATAAAACTCAAACTGAATTTAATAGATAATTTTTAGACAATTCAGTGTTACATGGAAATATTATCATAAGTCAAAGATCATTTGGAAAATGTCAACCTTGGTATATCAAAATTCATAAGCAATGAATATCTTGTTGTTGTAAAATGCATGTGTAATTTCGTTATTATTATGATTGTTTTCTATATATATGTTGTACTTTACATACTAACATGATTATGTAGGAATGTGGTGTTAATATGCCACCTGAAACAATCAAGGATTTTATAGCAGGTTTGTTTTGTGAAAGATCTAATGGGCATTTTTTATTTAACTTCATGTATTTCTGGACAATGTACTAGTTGTGGTAATCTTTCATTCTTAGGAGTTTGTATGCATGAAAGTGTTGAAAATTATTTTAAACAACAATTAGTGGATGTTGGAAGATTTAAGAATGTTGAGGCTTCTTTAAAGGATGGAAAAATTGGAAAGCGTTGCTATTTAATCACATAAAAAATTAGTGTACATGAATTCATATTAGATTTTAAGAGTAAGATTGTACCAAAATATGTCAAACACTCTCAACATGCTCGATGGCTTGATGGACAATTTTGCACATGTAGAAACACATTTCAAGTTGGAACTATACTATGAGTGGTTGATTTTGCAAAAAACTACACTCTTGCTGCATAAGAGGAAATCCAATCACAATATTACAATTCAGTGTAGGTGGCTATGTTTGTTCATATTGTATACATGCATGCAAATGATAGTATAGAGGATGATAGAAATTTTTTGAGGGAATATCATTTCTATTTGAGCAACAACTGGTTACACTCGTCATATTTTGTTCAATATTGTTTCAATTTATGACAAATATGTCATCCTATAGAAACATTTGATTTAAAAGCACTTCTACATATCAACCCCAAAACCCTTGCCAGACCAAATCTAACAATGAATCCCTCTAATAATAGACATCTACATATTAATCTAAATTATAATGGAAGGGTTTTAAATATACCTAATGATTTTTCTTGATAAGGTAGTGGCATTACCAAAAGGTGCCCAATAACTAGTTTTAGGAAAATTAGGTAGGATTGTACTAAACTTACATGACCTTGGTATGATCATTGTTTCCTTTGTTGACTAAATTAGAGTTGGTATTAAGTAGGTTCCCTTTGGATTATTATCCTTTGACACAATACAAGACTATGTGGTGTACAAACAAGATAGGTTCACAACCCTGTCAAGGCTAATATAGTGAATGACATTTCCTCTGGTTGATTTGTGTAAAGAGATATGTAGAGAATTTGGAATGCCACTTATAAAAAACTCATCCCCCTTCTACACATACTTGCCAACCCCAATAATTACATTTATCAAATTAATTAAATTATCCCCTTTCCATAATACTAAAGTGACATATTGTGTCACCTTTTTGTCATTTAAGAAACCTCGCTATGCATGCACATGATAAGGTGTTACTTTAGAGGTGAACCCCCTAAGTGTGATTAATGTTGAAGTTATTATTACTATAATTTGTTGTAGTTTGTTGGTCTATTCTCTTTGTTTCATTCCTTTCCACTCAAACCCTAAGTTATTTATTTGGCTAGCTCTTTCTCCTTCCCACTCATTCTACTCTTCTTTTCCTTTAAGATATACTATGATATACTAGGGAATAATATAGATATCTCCTTTGATATTAAACATGTGGATTTCTTTCATTATTTACCCATAGCTCACTTTATAAAATGATCTTATCTCACTCTATAAAAATCATGAGTTCTTATTAGATAGTAGACCCACTCTAATATTTACTCACTTCCCTATCACTTTGAGCTCTTGTGAAATCAAACAAACATGGATTATACTTAAAATCCCTTCCCTTAGCTATGCAATACTTGGGCCCACCTTTTGATGAAACATGAGCTTGATGTTTTATTTAATAAGCTTATTCATGACTTTGGTTTTCAAATTAACCTATAAGAGCCTCTTCCTATTCAAGTACATGTGGGCTCAAATGCCAACTTATACCTTGTCTAATCAATCTTGCACCTCCTCAATTGACATATGAATAAATAGTCTTAGATCTTACATGAGTTATTGGATTGACAAGTCTTGTTGGATGGCTCTTGTAATTTTATTCTAACACATCCATAGCCTTTATCTTAGGCTTAAACCATTGCATGATGGATTTTGATCTTATAGTGGACATGTTTTCTCTATAGGAAGCTTCTAAACTATTGTACAAACCTTTATTTCTATGAAGCTAGGTGTACATACAATTTTACCTACCATCTTAGATTCAAACACTTTTGTGTAGGCTTCAAAATTCTCATATGTATCTTAAATTTTCATGCCTTTCAAATACATGTGCTTGGACTCTGATTATTTCCTAGCTTGTTGGTTATTTCTAAACCTATACATGTGCACCATTCATAAGTTCATTATTGTCTCTTCAATCACCATACCATGGCAACAATTCATCCTCCATGCAGTTATTTTCCTTCATGCAATCTCTTTGTTGTTGGGTGTCTCTATTCTATTTCTTTGTGCTAGTGTTTATTTCCTGAAACTCCACACTAAGCTAGCTATAAAGCTCCAATTTCTCATTTGGTTCACCATACTTCAGATTCTTATGCTATATTTTCAACATAATGTGTTGGCTTTATAATGTTACACATTAATCATATTTAATAATTTTGTCTTGCACCATGTCATATCTAGCTATGTTAGATTTACAAACTCTATGTCATTTTTGAATTCCCACTTTGTGATGTTCAAACTTGGATACTAACATGGCTATTATCATATGGGTGTGGCCTTTGAATATTTTATGTGCACAAAATATTTTAAATGTATTCTCATAGTCTAAATCTAGCTCTTTACTTTCTGCATTGGTTTTAAACACTTAATGCATTACTTTCCCTTTGTTTGAATTGCTAACTTCTAATATTATTTCTGACTTCTAATATTTTCACTAGATTCTTCTTTGTTCAATGCTACTCAAAGCTTCTCCATTGGATTTTTCTATGCTAGGTTGGACTTGTAATTACTTTGTCTATCCTTTGATGGATATACAAAGGTATTTGTTTCTCCCTTGTGCTATGAAATATTTATATGGCTATTCTTTATTTTATATGTAGGCAAGTTTTATTTTCTTTCTCCTAGTTCATGCTAGATCTCTTTTGCCATGTTGACATTATTTATGTTTATCTCAACTTGTAACCCACACCATGCCATGTTTGGCTAATGTAATATGTCACATTAGCTTTTATGATTCCTTTAAAACCGTTTTTAGTATTTCCCTACTCTTTAAAACTTATGTGCTATGCTAGCATTATACATATCCATGTTAGATTTGTGAGATTTATATGTTAGCCTATAAAATTTTTAGAAACCCACAACTTCATATTAACATATCAAATGATAATTTGTAGGGAAATACCAATTATCCAAAATGTAGTATAATACACTACACCAATCTAATATACATTTTGACCCTTCACTTGCCTACAAATATAGTAAAAATTAATAAATAGACCCTTCCCATCTCTCATTCCAACACTACAAGCTCTCATTTCTCTTGCATTATAGTTCTTGGAGCTATGAATCTTTGGAGCATTGGGGCATCACTTTAAATCTTTGCAATAGTTTTTGAGATCCATGTGGATATTAACTTGCAAGCATTTTGGCATCTCTAGCTCTCATTTTCCCTTAATGCCACCATGTTATTCAAATTTTTCTTCCATATCCATTAACTTTAGCTCAATTTCTATCCAATTTCCCTCATTCCCATTTTCCTGTCACCCCTCTTTATATCCAAACCTTTTTTCCATCCCTTTTGTGTCCATTTGGTACCATTTTTCTATTTCCTACTCTCTCTCTCTCTCATAGTTTTTCTGGTTTCTATTTCCATAACAACCTAGATCTTTACTTATTCCATGCTTTTATTATCATTATTATAGCTTAAATTTTATTTATATATATTTATCATTGTCATATTCATGTGGATTTTTTTTAATTACCCACAAGGGAGATAACCCAAATAGTCTTCCCTTTAAAATTAATATTTTGTATGGTTTCCATTACAAAAGAGAGCTTGCAAGTGATATACAAATAAATCTATCTAGATCTAATAAGAGTGACATGAAAGGAATCGAGATACATATAAATGCTCCCTGCATTAATCTTTTGAGGAGAGTGTTGTACAAATTTTCAATATTTACAATGATATGAAGTAGAAACACATATAAGCATAAAATAAACAATATACCATACACACAAGGTGTATGTGGGGAAAACCATTTTGGGATTGAAACCCCGCACTCTAAATCATCCCAATATATTATTTAGTAAACAACATGGTCACAATACACTTGCAGAGAAAGCCTTTAAAAGAGTATCACAAACATTCAAATTGAGAGTGATTTTGGCAACATTTTGATACCTACAAATTAACTCATAAAGACTACAAATCCAATGATGTGGGAGCATCTCGGGCAAATAGGCAACTGCATCACCTAAAAACCTTTCATTTTCATTTTGGTTTTGTGTTTCAGAAGCATCTTGAAGTTCAGAAGCTTGGTCACACTCAACAGTACCAGTTCCTTTGGTATGTTTACATAAGGTGAAGGAAAACAGAGATATTTGCAAACTTGGGTTTCTCATACTCTTGAAATGAACAAGCAAACTTGTTTGGTGAAAGCACTTGCATTTGGCAAGAATACCATTAATACTATTGTAAGCACTATTCTAGAGAGTGGCACATTCCATGCAACACACAGGGAGTAGAAGGATGGGGTGAAGGTCGACGTTGAGGCCAACTGTGCAAGTAAAACCACAAGGTGTTTTGAATGTCTCCACCATGTCAATGAGGGGTTGCTGCATTTTGTGAAGCAAGATATATTGTGAGGTCTTTGTAGAATTCTCTAGATCTACAGAGATATTTTCAAGCATACATAAAAATGAAAAAGCAGAGAAAAAAAAATAGAGCTGAATTCAATAATTTGTGAATGATAAAATTGCATGTAGGATATTACAATATACTCTTGCTTGCTCAAAAGTTACGGTGGCAGAGGCAGAGCTAACTAGTGTTTCTTTAGTTAGCTTATACATGCGTGAAGGATCTTTCGTTATTCATGGAGGATTTACGGAGAGATTTACGCTAACACCCCCCTTAAGTCTAACTAAGGAGACAAAATCTTAAAGAGAGGAAAGAGTAAAAACCCTGTGGTTATTATATGCTTGATTTTCATCTCTACCGATCTCAGGAATTTTAGAGTCTTTAGGAAAGATTGGTTACTTCGTTACTGTTAAGCTTTTGGAGAGTGGATTGAAAGTCAAGGACTATAAATTACTATGAAGAAACTTCAGCGATATAGGTTGTTTTGGTTTCAAGAGCACATTGATTGGGGATCAAATATGATCCGTCAACTGGTATTAGAACATCCTGGTGACAAGTGTTATAGATGTATGAGATCATGGAGATTATTTGTTGTCACAACTTATCATTATTTCCTTAAGCTTTCAAAAATTCTCCTCTTTGTATTTTTGTGCATACTCATACGATACTCTAGAATATATCTTTGCGGGAGGAGCTCTCACTACTTCCTGAATATCTACTTTGTGTGAGGCGTTGTCCTCTTGGAAAGTAATAATCATGAAGATAAAAAAATCGGTTCTCAAAAACCTTTTTTACTCGCTTCCTTTGATTTTCGTATGGCCCACATGTGCTAACATACCAAGATCTCTTGAATGAGATGATTTCATTTAAGTGTTTAAGGGACGCCAACAGGGACTATGTGGGTGGTGTAGAAGTTTAACCATTCAAGAGGAAAGTGGTTTGATTTTCATTTTCTTTGTTGCTTCGTATTCCATTCTGTCCAAGGAAGTAGGATAGTTCTGGATGTGTACAAAGAGCCCAGTGGATGGAAAATGTGGCTCGGTCTTTGGAGAATGGATAGAGTTTTTGGTGCAGAATGAAGCTTGAGGGAGGATAGCAGAGTTGTCCATTGAGAGAAACTAGAGGCTCGACCAGAGAGTAGAAGATTAGTTGCAGAGAATGCAAATGGAGGCACTTGAGGGTGCGGAGAGAAGACAGAGATTGGAGCCTTGCGAGGCTGTGGGACTGTGACGGTGTAGATGTGTTCCAGAGACAGATATTGTTTTACAGATATGAATGATAGGGGGGTTGGGTAAAACCACTAAAACCCAGACATTGTGATAAATTGCAAAACTATACTTCTTTGTAAATAAAATTAGTTATCTTTTTTTTTTTGAAATCAAATTGGTATTGTGTATTGGTATTTTGTGAGATTGATTTTTAGGTAGGAAGAGGTTTCTTTTGCATCATCCAAGCACCATCAAATAGGTGAAGTACCAACTTGAAACCATAAATGGTTTGGGAAAACCATTAGCCAATACAAGAGAGTTATGAAACTTAAATTTAAATCCCATAATCTAATGTCCCCCTTTGACCTTCCTCATCCTAGCTATTTTTAGTATATTCTCTTACAACATAGCATGTCATAAATGTCATATTTGAACACCCAAAATTTGGATACCCAACTTGGCTTCATTTCCAATGCATAAAGATGCTCCATGACAAGTGTCGACACTTGTCATAATGCTAGTCAAGCTTTCGATGTAACCTCCCTCTTACATGCTCTTATGCATCATAAGAATCTATCATAAGTAACTCCTATCATAATGATATTACAATTACACAAGATGCTGACACATGGATAAATAACGACACCTCAAAGTGTGACACATACCTCCTCATGCAAGGAAAAAATCTACTAAAGATCAAATCTATGTCACCTCCAAATGGGACACCAACTCTCCCACAAAAAGACAAATAAAAATTATTAAAACAAACATTAGGAATGTAAGGTTGAGACAACTTTTCCCAACATTCTCGCACTTGTCAAACACCTTTGTAGATAAAAATGGAAATATACAAATGCTAAAATCTAATTGCTAAGGGTCATGACACCCATATAATCACTGCACCACCTGAACTTATATGTGCTCACATGCTTTGTCTATGAATTTGTAACATTAGTCAAAGTATCCACCTTCTCCAACATCACCCTCTCATCCTTCACCATGTCATGAACACAATGGTACTAGACATCAATGTGCTTTGTCCTTGCATGCAAAGTTGTGTTCTTTTCCAAACATATGGCACTCTGACTATCACAAAGAATTGTAATAGATCTTGCATCTAACCCAACATCAAAGCACAATGAATTAAGCCAAATGTATTCCTTACAAGCATGAGTATCTGTCATGTACTCTACTTCCATAATGTAAAAAATTACCATAGCCTACTTCTTACTCATCCAACTAATACCACCACCAAACATAGTGAAAACATATCCAATGGTGGATCCATTGATGTCAACATATCTAGTCTAATATGAATATGAAAATCCATGAATACAAACTAAATGCCATGTCCCTATAGGATAACTAGGATGATAAATGGAATGTACTCAAAAGTACCTTGTAAACACCTGAAGACCTTCTTCACTACATCCCAATGTACTCATATAGAATTAACCATGAATCGGCTAAGGATTCCCACTACTTGGGCAATGTCTAGTCTTGTGCAAACCATAATGAAAATTATACTCCTAATGACACTAGAATAAGGTACAATTTGCTCATATCCTCTATCTCACTAGGAGGACTTGACTAATAACTTTATCCCCATCATAACAAGAACACATAATGGCTTGCAAGATAACATGCTAAATCTCTCCAACATTGAGTTCACATACTTACTTTAGCCCAACCAAAGTTTTTATTAGATCTATCTCTTACGATCTCCACTCCCAAAATGTATCTGGTTGGTCCTTAATCATTCATCTCAAATTATGCTAAATGTTGAGAGTTCAATTAACAAATCAAACCCTTCCTATCACCAAAAAACAACACATCATCAACATATAATGTGATAATGAGAAAATGATCACCATCCATCTTATAATAGATGCAATGACTTGATTTTGATATGAGAAATCCCAAACCCAAAAAAATGAATCAAAATTTTGGTACCACATCCTCTTAGATTGCTTAAAAGCATATAAATATTTCTTCTACTTAAAAGCCAAATGCTTTTTTCCTTTGTCAATGTAGTGCTCTAACTGTGACATATAAATCCATGCCTCTAGATCACCATGAAGAAAAGTTGTCTTCACATCCATATTATCAACCTCAAGATCATACACTATAACATATGCTTAGAAAATAGGGAAAAAATCTCACCATAATCAATTCCCTCAACTTGGGAATATCCCTTTGCAACCAATATGGCCTTGCACTTCTCAACACTACCATCTAAAATGATTTTCTTCTTGAACACCCATTTTCATCGAAGAGGTTTACATCTATCAAGAAAAGGTACTGAATCCCATGTATCATTTTTCTTTAACACAACTATCTCTTCATCCATGGCCATTTTCTAGGAATCTGCATCATTCATAGCTATAGCCTCCTTTACTATCGTAGGCTCATCAATGTTAGTACTCAAAGAAAAATACATCTCCAATTAGAGGGAGCATACTTACCTAGTTGTTGAATTTGCCAAGTGAACCTCCTTAAAGGCTGGGCTAGAGGTGTTAGGATTAGCCGGTAGAAGTTATCAATTAAATGCAAATAAAGATTAAATAGAGGAATGAAAATACACAGAAACAGTAACAGTGAGAGACAAGTTTTAACATGGTTCACCCAAACTTAGGCTACATCCACCAACAGAGAGTCCAATATTATTATCTAGTAAATCAAACTGATTACAACCAGCAATCCTTGCAACTCAATACCATTACAAAATGCTACAATACATGAACAAAAACCCTAACCCTTAGCCACTTTTATCAAGCCTTATTTCAGTTACAAAAATAGGGTTTTTTTCATGTTGGACCTCACAAGGGGCATTGCTCCCAAACCCCCACAAGGGGCACTGTCCCTTGACCCTATTAAACAATTTGGGGGGAACCCGCGCCAACAAAAGTAGGGGAAATTTAACCTCCGAGTCTGATTAGGCTCCATATAACAACAATCTCCCACTTGGAGACTGATCAGACTCCACAACATATCATCTCCCACTTGGAGACTGATCATAACACCATTGACCCTGTAACTCCCACTGGAAATAAGCACCCTAGACTTCGTTGTTCTGATTTTATTGTTTTTAGTCGTGTAGATGAACCGAAGCTGAAGAGGAGCTCAGCTTCTCCCTTGTGACTGCCTTTGTAAACATATCCGCTGGATTTTCATTTGTATGTATCTTTTCTAGCCTTAACTGTCCATCATCCAACACCGATCGAATGAAGTGATACCTCAATTATATGTGTTTGGTCTTTCAATGCAAGGTAGAATTCTTTGCAAGATGTATGGTACTCTAGCTATCCGTAAACAAATAACTATTAGCCTGTTGTTTGCCCAATTCTTCCATGAAAGATTGCAGCCATATCATCTCCTTGCTTGCCTCTGTTGCAGTTACATACTATGCCTCTGTGGTGGATTAAGCAACCACCTTTTGTAACCGTGAGATCCAACTCACTGTTGTCCCACCTATAGTAAAGACATAACCTATAGTACTATGCCTGGTATTAATATCCCCTGCCAAATCTGAGTCCACATAGCCTGCTAAATTAGTATTAGAACCCCCAAAACATAAATGTTTATTGGATGTACCTCTCAAATATTTGAGAATCCATTTTATTGCATTCCAATGCTCTAATCCAGGATGACTCATATACCTACTTACGACTCCTACAGCATGTGCAATATCCAGTCTCATGCATACCATGGAGTACATTAAACTTCCTACAGCTGAAGCATATGGTACCTTCAACATTTTTTCTTCCTCCTCTTGTGTCTTTGGACACATCTCCTTAGTCAATTTTAAATGACTAGGCAAAGGCATGCTGACAACTTTTGCATTATCCATATGAAATCTCTGCAACACTTTTTCAACATAATCAACTTGAGATAGTGTCAATTTTCTATTCTTCCTATCTCTACAAATTTTCATAGCAAGGATTTCTTTTGTTGCCCCCAAATCCTTCATAGCAAATGGTTGTGCTAACTGTTGTTTTAACTCACTTATGTGATCCATGTTAGACCCTGCTACAAGCATGTCATCATCATATAAACATAAAATAATGTAGCTATCATTATCCAACCTCTTAAAATAAACACAATGGTCAAAATTACACCAACTGTAGCCTTGCTCAGCCATAAAACTATCAAATTTCAAGTACCATTGTCGAGGTGCTTGTTTCAAGCCATACAAACTCTTATTCAATCTGCACACTAGTTTCTTCTTACCTTTGACCTCAAATCCTTGGGGTTGTTCCATATATATCTCCTCCTCCAAATCACCATGGAGAAAGACAGTTATCACATCTAGCTATCCCAAATGCAAATCTTCAGCAGCCACAATACTTAAAACAGTTAGAAGTCATCTTAACAACCGGAGAAAAAATCTCATCAAAATAAATGCACTTTTTATGTGCAAATCCCTCTACAACTAACTTGGATTTAAATCTTTTCTTACCTCCATCTTCCTCTTTCAACCTATAAACCCATTTGTTTGGTAAAGTCTTTTTACTACAGGCAACTTACATAATTCCCAGTCTAATTTTTCAGCAAGGAGTCCATTTCTTCTTTCATTGTAAGCTCCCACTGAACCTGTGTATCCACCTCCATAGCTTCATCATACCCTTCTAGTTCACTAGCATCCTTTAACAAAATAGAATACAAAGAGGGAGAAAACCTTTCAGGAGGTCTACTTAACCTTGTTGACCATCTAACATTTACTGGAGTTTGTGGTACTTCTTGTTGCTATTGCAGAGCATGAGGAACCGCTAGAACATGATTATCTAGAGTATCATCCAGCACCACATAATCCTTTTCTTTCTTCTCATGCTATTGCAACTGATCTTTGTACAACACCTTCTCATTGAATACAACATCCCTACTTCTCATAATTTTCAAATTTTCAACATCCCAAAGCCTATAACCAAATTCATCAATGCCATATCCAATGAAGATACACTTTTTTGATTTTGCATCCAACTTGGTTCTATTTTCAGAATCTACATGTGCAAATGCTTCACATCTGAAGGTTTTGAGAAAAGAATAAGTCACCTTCTTACATGTCCATGCTTCCTCTGGGATACCATAGCCCAAAGGAACTAAAGCACCTCTATTAATTAAATATACAAAGGTATAGACAGCCTCTGCCCACATGTTTAAAGGCAGCCCAACATGCAATCTCATGCTCCTTGCATGCTCCATTATTGTCCTATTCATGTGCTTAACCACTCGATTTTCTTGTGGAGTCCTTGGAACCATTTTCTGCCTACGAATTCTATTAAAGGAACAATAATCCTCAAATTCTTTGCTGCAATACTCACCACCATGATCAGATCTGAGACATTTTAATCATTTACCCATCTCATTCTCAACCAAGCTTCTCGATTTCTTAAATGTTTCAAATACATCAAATTTCTGCCTAAGGAAATAAATCTAAACCTTCCTAGTTGCGTCATCTATGAATGTAACATAGTACCAAGAATCACTGAGAGAAGATACCTGAGCCAGTCCCCATACATCTGTATGCACAAGGTCTAACTTTTCATCTTTCTTTTGCTTCCCATCCTTGAGAAAACTAACTCTCTTTTGTTTGTCATACACACAACTTTCACATAAATCCATATTAATACATTTCAGACCTAGTAAAACTTTCTTAGAATGAAGTACATATATACCATTTTCACTCACATGCCCAAGTCTATTATACCACAGTGTTGTCTCAGAACCTGCAGCAACTGTTTCAATCTCTTCCTGCGAACTTGTAGCAACTGTTCCTAAACTTGTTTGGTTTTTCTCTTCAACAACTAAAGTAGAAGGAACAATATGACCTATACAAAGATATAAGGTGCCTACTTTCACACCTTTTGCTACTAGTAAGACATCTCTTGAAACCTTCCAATTTTTATCACTGAAAGTAACTATGCAACCTTCATCAACTAGTTGCCCTACTGAAATTAAATTCCTACTCAGCCTTGGAACATGCCTTACCTCTTGTAGTAGCTAATGATTCTCATTCTGCAACTTAATCTTGATTCTTCCCTTTCCAACAATCTGACAAAGTTTGTTATCTCCCAAATAAACTAGCCCAAAATCCCCTTGGACATAATCAAGAAAATAACTTCTATGGGGTGTAGCAGGAAATGAGGCCACTGAATCTACAACCCATGAATCATTAGCATTATCTAGGGAAAAAATCAAAGCATCATCTTCAAATTTATTACTTACCACATTTGCCTCCTTATTGCCTTCTTGTTTGTCTCCTTCTTTATTCTTCTGAGACCAACAATCTTTCTTCAGATGACCTAGTTTCCCACAATACCAACAATCCTTCTATCCTCTACATTGAGACCTCTTGTCCTTTGATTTTCCTCATGACTTTCCATGACCTCCAGAACCTTTTCCTCTCCCCTTTGATTTGCCCCTACTTTCTACATATAACACTACCTGATGTGGACCCTCCCGAGCTTTTCTGTCGCATTTCTTTACTAAGGATAACACCAACAACATCATCAAATTTCAAAGTGTTTGAACCAGAGACAGTTACTTATAGCCATTACCAAGCTATTCCAGCTTTCTGGCAAAGAACATAATATCAAGAGAGCCCTCACCTCTTCATCAAATTTCACTTTTCTAGAAGTTAACTGACTGGTAATTATATTAAACTTATTTAAATGATCTGTTACAGATCCACCTTCAATCATTTTTAGATTAAACAAACACTTCATGAGAAATACCTTATTTAAGGCTGAGGGTTTTTCATAAAATATAGCCAAAGATTTCATTAGTTCACTTGTTGTCGTCACTTCTGTTATATTGAACACCACAGATGGTGTCAGGCACAACTGAATGGTTCCTAATGCCTTTTTGTCCAAAAGATTTCAATCCTCATCAGTCATTGCTACTGATTTCTTAGCTATTCCTTCCAACAGCCTCCATAAATCCTTCTGATAGAGATAATCCTCCATTTGCATCTTCCATAATTGATAGTTCTACCCATTGAATTTATCTACCTTCAATTTACCCTCGTCCACCATTGCTCCCACTCAACCATGAGACTCCCACTCAACCGTGAGACCTTCCTGTAGACAATAATCGAACACAACCCACTCTAATACCACTTTTTAGGATTAGCCGGCAGAAGATATCAGTTAAATGCAAATAAAGATTAAATAGAGGAATAAAAATACATATAAATAATAACAATGAGAGACAAGTTTTAACATGGTTCACCCAAACTCAGGCTACATCCACCAATAGAGAGTCCAATATTATTATCCAGTAACTAAAACTAATTACAACCAACAATCCTTGCAACTCAATACCACTACAAAATGCTACAATACATCAACAAAAACCCTAACCCTTAACCTCTTTTATCAAGCCTTATGTCAGTTATAAAAATAAGGATTTTTTTATGATGCCCTTTGACCCTGTTAAACAATTTGGGGGGAAATCGCACCGATAGAAGTAGGGAAAATTTAACCTCCAAGTCTGATTAGGCTCCATATAACAACAAAAGGTTCTATTTCTTCTTCTAAATTCTCTAAACTATTTGATCTCTCCTCTTCTTCGGGTCCTTTGTGGGATTTTTGTTCAACTTTCTTGATCTTTGGGGGTACTTGAACCATATATTTCTCTTTTTTGGATATAATATAGTGGAAGAAGATATAGCTTCTCTAAAGATAACACTTATACCATACAAAACTATCTTATCCATAAGATCCCAATGCTTGTACCCTTTCACACCAATACTATAACTGATGAAGGTACATTTGATAGCCCTATTCTCTAACTTCAACCTCCTCTCTCTAGGCACATGTGCATATGCCTCACAACCAAAGACTCTCAGATGTCCCAATGAGGGATTTTTTCCCAACCACACCTCCATAGGTGTCTTCTCAATAAGAGATGATGTAGGAGACTTCTTAACTAGGTAATGAGCCATAGCAATTGCTTCTGCCTGGAAATTTTATTTTAAGCTGGCCCCACTAAGCTTACTCCTAGCCCTCTTCATAAGCATCATGTTCATTCTTTATACAAATATATTTGTTGAGGGGTGTATGGAGTTGTCTTATGTATTTCTATATTTAGTGATCTTTATATAACCCATTGAAATCTCCAAAATAAATCTCATTGCTATTATTATTCCTCAAAATCTTACTCTTTTTACTAATTTACTTTTCAACAAGAGCCTTAAGCTCTTTAAATCAACTAAAGACTTTACATTTACTCCTAATAAAATATACCCATGTCCTTCTACTATAGTCAACAATGAAAGATACATAATTTTTTTTTTCAAATTGATAGAACATGAACAGGACCAAAAGCATTAGAATGTATCAAGTACAATACCCCAAAATATTTTTAAGAACTAGAATAAAAGATAATAGGGTTTGATTTTCCATAAATGTAATGTCCTCAAAAATGAAACTCAAGGTTACAATCATTCAACCCCTCAACAAGGTTTTTACTTTTCATGGTTCATAGACCCTTTCACCTATGTGACCAAGCCTCTCATGCCACAACATTGCTTTCTCTTCTGATAGTTTTGTCTCCAAAGCATGAACACCCTCTAGTACCTAGAAAGCATGACCTTCAGAAGTGCAAGAAACACTCCTATTTTGTATTGCTTCAAATGGTGAAGGTGAAGATTCTATAGATCTCTTCATTGTAGTAGTAGAAGAACTACACTAAACTATGTGTGCATCCATCTAAAATAGAGTGCCAATACAAATCATAGCTCCTCCAACCATTTTGCACCCTCTCATTTTTAGATCCACAAATTAACTCATTTTTTTATCTTTTCTTCTTGATGTTTAACTTGTTTTAACTCCCATTTATTTGTGGCAACTCATCCTTTTTCTTACTTCATTTCTATTATGAACTCATCAAATTTTATCTCTTCTAAATTGTCTCCATTTTCTCTTTGAGTTCACTTTTTTTTTACTTTTAGTTTTCTCAAGTTTTCTTCTTATCTCTTTGTCTATTCATGGAAATGTTTCCATTTCTTCTTGAGTTAACTAATTTTTTTGATCTTATCTCTTATTCCCTTCCTTACCATTTATACCTATAAATACCCCTCACCTCTTCATTGTTGAACACACATTATAAAGTTTCACACAAGCTTCTTCAATCTTCTTCACATGCCTTTGAGCCTCTTAGTTTAGTTTTATTTTTATTTTTATAAAGTTCCAGAGATTTCTGTTTAGGAGGTTGTTTTCATATATTCTTGCCTTAGCTAAGCTTATGCATAGCATGCCCTCTATATTTTATGCTCGCACATGAATCAAATCTTCCTTCTTATTTCAAATTTGTTATTTAGTTTAAGCCACTTTTTATTCCCTTACGTCCCTATTTTTATCCCTTTTTCCAAGAGGAGGACCCCAGTACTATATAGGAGGAGATGGTTGCCATAGGACCTCTAAGAACATAGCCTAGCATTGGCACCCATTATTATATGTTCCTTATTGCTTTATTAGTAAATAGGTCATATTTTTCTCTTGAGGAAGTCAAACATTGTTTTATCTTTCTCTTGATAGGATTTAGAGTTAAATAAAGCTATTTTATTCCCTTAGAATAAAGTTCTTGTTTTTCTTAGAATAATTACAAATTTAAATTAGAATCTTCATAACTTAGAAAGCACAAAAAAACATAGTTATATTGCATTAGTGATATCCATATAGTTTGCATGCATATTTCCCTTTCACATTAATTAGATCATCTTTAAAAATTGGGAAATAAAATATTTCATTCATTTAGGATTAATTGCTCTAGAGGTTCACTTTAAACTTTCAAATGTTTCAAACATTCAAGCTCTCAATTTCACCATGAAGCATACAATGTATAAACTTTTAATATTCAAACATTGAATAATCCCTCAATTTCACCACAAGCCATACAAATCCAAAAAAGTTTTAAATATTTTCAAATCAAACAAACATAGGAAGACATCAATGAAACCCTCAATCTCATTACGGGGTACACAAACTCAACAGTTCTATATTCATACAACACAACTCCACTTGTACTAGTGATGCTCTTCTTCCATGTGAAGAGAGTAATCATCCAAATCACCCTTCCTTAGCTATCTTTCCTTGGATAGGCAGGAATGAATCAACTATCACCTTTAGCAAGGGTACAATGCATTTGTTATCTAGAGTCTGACTCACCCATGTTGTGCTTGAGTCATATTTTGA
Source organism: Cunninghamia lanceolata (assembly GCA_027924645.1). NCBI lineage: Eukaryota > Viridiplantae > Streptophyta > Pinopsida > Cupressales > Cupressaceae > Cunninghamia > Cunninghamia lanceolata. The sequence continues at coordinate 8,551,881 of BSBN01000870.1, forward strand.
TTATCACATATTCTGGTGAGCTTGATGTGAACAACATTTTTTTTATAGAGTCTCTTTGTGTTTGTGTTTCTTTAACAAGTCCTTTGAGATAGGCTTTTTCACATCTATGTGCATCTCTTCCAATCTACTTTCATCACATAGAGTTTAGGGGAACTTCCTTGCTAATGAATATATTACACTCTCATATCTAGTGGCTCTAAGTTTAAATCCATTTGATTTTGACTACTTAGATTTAGATCATGACTAACAGGAGCCACATAGTTTTGTAATATACAATAATCCAATTTGGGAACCAGATGATGTCATACAATCAAACCATCCCGCAACAAGCTATATGGAAATAGCCACTTGGTGCAGGAGCACCTAACACAAGGTGGCCTCCATGAGGCATTTAACTTCATGTTTTGTTTTGATGTCATGTTTTGGTGTAATAAAGTCCTAGATGACCATCCATGATTGTAAGGAATAAGGACTGTGTCCAAAAATCTATCCTCATATTGTTGAGGCAGTGTTCATGATTGTAAGCCTTTGATTAAGGCATATAGGGCAGTCATATATCTTATGTTGTAACCCCTTGTGGCAAGTGTCAAAAGGTGGTAGGATTGTTAAAGTATTGATGACATTGTCAAAGGTGTTGACAAGTCATAAACAAGACATAAACCACCAGAGTCATTTGTAATTAGTTCAAATGTTAAAACAGGGCAGTTTGCTGTCCTAAACAAAACAGAGAAGTTTGAGACAAAGTTTGATGGTTGGTTATTTCCATCCACCCCAACCACTCTCTAACTACCTCAAGGGAATGGAAGTAGGCTTCTTTAAGCCCTGCCTATGAGGATTGTACACAGTGAAGACATTTTGATTGAGAGGAATAATAGAAAACAACACTTTTTATGTCTTTTCTGAATTACTCACTGTAGCAGGCCGTATTGTACTTCTGTACAGAATAGTTATGACCCCAAAGTTAGTGGAATATGTGAGGGGTTGAAGCAGCTTCCAAACAAACTTGGTTTGAGGTTTTGACACTACATATAAAGGAAGATATCTCTGTTTTCCCTTAGGTTGCTTTTTGTGACTATTTTTCTGAATTTTCTGTGTTTGCTGCAACAACAGGCCGTACTATTCATTTGTACGAAATTATCAAGAGTTCCAAATCTATGGGATGGATAGAGGGATGGATTAAATTCCAAATAAATCTTATTTGGCATCTTGACATTCAATAAATAGTTTTCTACAGACAAAACTCTGGGACTGCTCTTTGGACAGAATTCTATTTTTTCTGAGAAATTCACCTCTACAGGTCGTACTACAGAAGGTACAAGACTGTCATCATTTTCTTCATGTTTTGATCTGTTAGTATATTGAGTTGTCTAGAATTTAAAGTGGATTTTATCTCTTGAAAGTTGTAGTGAAGGGAGTTATAAGGGTTCTTCTAAAATTGGTTTGTAAAACCCTCCTCTAGGGTTTTGATAGGAGAATATGCATCATTTTGCCATTCCACTAATTTGATCCACTCGTGGTTAGTGGAATGGATGGTGGTAGGACTGTACTATCATATTATGGTGGTTTTTGGCAGAAAAACTTGCAGGGGAGGAGTTTGCATTGAGAAACCTAACAAAACCATGTGTTAGGTGTAGTTTTAAGACACATTGAAGGAACCAAAGGTGTGTTTTTAGGAATAGCAATTAGTATAAGCCTAAAACCCACAAAATCAATTATTTTGGCATGTATTCTAAGTGTCCAAACCATTGGTGGAGTTTTGGGGTTGCATTTAAGAGTAGTCTCTTTGTAAATTTGGCCTAATTGAGGCACTAGGTCACTGCCAGGGGTTATTGGTTGAGATATTCCGTCCAAAACAACATTTGCTAAGTTTGGGATATGTGATAGAGGGACATAATGGGTATCTAATGATTGTCTAAGATTTGGGTTTGGAGGTCTGAGTCAAAATTTATTAGGTCTATTGTCTTTTTGAAGGGCTACAAGCCATTTTGGGTGGTTTGTGAAGGAAGTACCTACCTGAAATCCAATCTACCTTGGACAATGGATGGAATGGGTACCCTGACATCCCAAACCAACATTTTCATGATGATACTAGAGTTTCCTTCTACTATTCCTACTTTTGCATGAAGATCTCTGATTTTGGGCTTGTAGATGTAGTTGAACCTTGTCAAGTTTGTCTATCTTTCCCCATCCAATTTGCCTCTACATCATAGTGGTATTAGAGCCATAAAAGGTTCTATTGTTGGCCTGGTATATGTCAACAGAGGAGAGTGAAGGAGAGGCTAGCAATATGCCTCCAAAGGGGATGACCAACGAAGTGGTCAAGAAGTTCAAGGAGATGGAAGAGAAAATAAAAAGTGGAGTCAAGGAAGCACTCCAAGCAGAGTTGAAGGCACTGAGGATAGGGAAGGGGATAGATGAAGGTTCAGATGAAGAGGAAGAAAAAGAGGAAGAAGAAGAAGATCAAGAAGAGGTAGAGGTACCGGCTGAACAAAGACATTTCTTTGAAGCCATCAAGGCAATTGGCAAGGATTCTTCAGAAGCTAAGATGGAGATTCCCATGTTTAGTTGGAAGATGAATGCTAATGAAGTTATGGAGTGGATTGATCTCCAAACAACTATTTTGAGTACAAGGAAGTTCCTGAAAGTAAGAGGGTTAAGTTTGCAAAAACTAAACTCAAAGGTGTTGCCCGTACATGGTGGATTTAGACCCAAGGTGAGAGGGTAAAGAATGGGAAGAGTATGATCTCTTCATGGAGTAGAATGTTAGAGAGGATCAAGTCCCAAATCCTTCCATCAAACTATGAGGTGCAGATCTACAAGAGGATGCAAAATCTCAAACAAAGAGATTTGGATATGGCTACTTACACCAAGGAGTTTCACAAATACACTCTTCGTTGTGGGTACATGGAAGATGAAAAAGCTAAGGTGGCAAGGTATCTAAATGGTTTGAGGTTGAATATTCAAGATGAAATCAGTTTATTGACCCCTGAAACCATGGAGAAGTGCTTTCAAGTAGCATTAAGGGCTGAAGAGAAGTTGAAGAGGAAAGGTGAGTAGCAAAGTAGAGGAAGAGGTGGCATAAATTTTAGAGGTAGGGACAATTTTGAAGACAAAAATCAGTCCCAAGAAGACTAAGGAGACACAAGCAGAGGTAAGGGCCAAGTTTATGATTTTAGAGGGGGATTTAGAGGCATAAGAGGTGAAGGTAGAGGTTCTAATGTTTTCATTGGAAGATGCTACAATTGCAATGAAATTGGTCACACAGCATTCAAATGTCTAGAAAGGCAAGGTTCACCATCAGGAGGTGATAGGAAGAATGAAAAGAGGGTTCAATATGTGCAAGAAGAGGAGGTAGATGAAAGTGTTAACTCTCCAATTGGGAGTGCGGCCCCAGTTCAAGATGGAGAAGCATTGATACTAAGGAGAACACTCTTGAAGACATCCAAGGAGATGATACAAAGGAGAGCACTTTTCAGGACCAATTACAAAAGCAAAGGTAAAATATGCAAGGTAGTAATAGATTCTGGTTTAACAGATAATATGGTGTCTAGGGAAATGGTGGATAAATTGAACATAGAAAGGATTCCTCATCAAACTCCTTACAAAGCATCTTGGGTAAGTGATAGTCAATCACTTTTGGTAGATGAACAAGCATATGTTGATTATAAAATTGGAGAATATAAGGATAAAGTTTTATGTGACATTTTGCCCATGGAATGTTGTCACCTACTTTTAGGTAGGCCATAGCAATTTGATAGGAAAGCATTATATGATGGATATGCTAACACATACACCATCAAGAAGGATGGGAGGACTTTTTTGATGACACCATTGCAGGAGGATGATGAAGCAAAGAAGGCAGCCAAGGTCATCTTGGTGGGTAAGAAAGAGTTTGTGAAGATCAATGAAGAAGAGACAAGGAAAGCTAAGGATACCTCAAGGAGTGGGGTTGTCAAAGATCAAAGTTTGAAGGTGGTTTCAGTTTTGAATGATGGAGATCAGATGGTGATGTTTGAAATGGATCAGAAGAAGGTCAAAGAGCGGGTCTACAAGCAACCACAAGGTGGTTGGAAAGAAGGAGATGCTATCATAGTAGGTACCATTGTTTGTCCTCTAGAGCCAACAAGAGTTGAAAGGCAAACATATTCTACCATAGAAGTAGTACAAGAAGCATCAAACAAGGTTTTGAATTCAGGTGTTCAGGCAGATATGACAGTAAGAAATCATGGCATGCAACATCCAAGTTTGGTTGCAAGCACTCACTCATGGCAAGGTGTGAGTAGAGCCTACAATGCTAGGCATGAGTTTTTGATTCCATGGAAACAAGTTGCAGTCCAAAGATCATGGGGAAGACATGAGGCAACCACAGACAAAGGTGGAGCAAGACAACGAATCAACTCATGTGGCATGAGTTCTTTTCTAGGTGGGGTGTATGGTGCAGGAGCACCTAACACAAGGTGGCCCCCATGAGGCATTTAACTTCATGTTTTGTTTTGATGTCATGTTTTGGTGTAATAAGGTCCTAGAACACCATCCATGATTGTAAGGAATAAGGACTTTGTCCAAAAATCTATCCTCATATTGTTGAGGCAGTGTTCATGATTGTAAGCCTTTGATTAAGGCATATAGGACAATCATATATCTTATGTTGTAAGCCCTTGTGGCAAGTGTAAAAATGTGGTAGGATTGTTAAAGTCTTGATGACATTGTCAAAGGTGTTGACAAGTCATAAACAAGACATAAACCACCGGAGTCATTTGTAATTAGTTCAAATGTTAAAACAGGGCAGTTTGCTGTCCTAAACAAAACAGAGAAGTTTGAGAGGAAGTTTGATGGTTGGGTAGTTCCATCCACCCCAACCACTCTCTAACTACCTAAAGAGAATGAAAGTAGGCTTCTTTAAGCCCTGCCTATGAGGATTGTACATGGTGAAGACATTTTGATTGAGAGGAATAATAGAAAACAACACTTTTTCTATCTTTTCTGAATTACTCACTGTAGCAGGCCGTACTGTACTTCTGTACGGAATAGTTATGACCTTAAAGTTAGTGGAATATGTGAGGGGTTGAAGTAGCTTCCAAACAAACTTGGTTTGAGGTTTTGACACTACATATCTAGGAAGATATCTTTGTTTTCCCTTAGGTAGCTTTTTGTGACTGTTTTTTTGAATTTTCTGTGTTTGCTGCAACAACAGGCCGTACTATTCATTGTACGGAATTATCAAGAGTTCCAAATATGTGGGATGGATAGAGGGATAGAATGAATTATAAATAAATCTTATTTTGCATCTTGACATTCAATAAATAGTTTTCTATAGACAAAACTCTGGGACTGCTCTTTGGACAAAATTCTTTTTTTTGAGAAATTGACCTCTATAGGCCGTACTACAGAAGGTACAAGACTGTCATCATTTTCTTCATATTTTGATCTATTAGTATATTGAGTTGTCTAGCATTTAAAGAGGATTGATCTCTTGAAATTTGTAGTGAAGGGAGTTATAAGGGTTCTTTTAAAATTGGTTTGTAAAACCCTCCTCTAGGGTTTTGATAGGAGAATATGCATCATTTTGCCATTCCACTGATTTGATCCACTCGTGGTCAGTGGAATGGATGGTGGTAGGACTGTACTATCATATTATGGTGGTTTTTGGCAGAAAAACTTGCAGGGGAGGAGTTTGCATTGAGAAACCTAACAAAACCATGTGTTAGGTGCAGTTTTAAGACACATTGAAGGAACCAAAGGTGTGTTTTTGGGAACAAGAGTTAGTATAAGCCTAAAACCCACAAAATCACTTGTTTTGGCATGTATTCTAAGTGTCCAAGCCATTGGTGGAGTTCTAGGATTGCATTTAAGAGTAGTCTCTTTGTAAATTTGGCCTAATTAAGGCATTAGGTCACTGCCAGGGGTTATTGGTTGACATATTCCATCCACAACAACCTATGCTAAGTTTTGGATATGTGATAGAGGACCATAATGGGTATCTAATGAATGTCTAAGATTTGGGTTTGGAGTTCTGAGTCAAAAGTTATTAGATCTGTTGTCTTTTTGAAGGGTTGCAAGCCATTTTGGGTGGTTTGTGAAGGAAGTAACTACCCGAAATCCAATCTACCTTGGCCAATGGATGGAATGGGTCCCTTGACATCCCAAACCAACATTTCCATGATGATACTAGAGTTTCCTTCTGCGGTTCCCACTTTTCCATGAAGATCTCTGATTTTGGGCTTGTAGGTGTAGTTGAACCTTGTCAAGTTTGTCTATCTTTCCCCATCCAATTTGCCTCTACATCACCACCCATATGGATCTAGAGAAGAAATTATAGGAAGCTTGGGAGGAACAAGAATTCCTCCATATAGTGTGCATCAAACTAAAAAATCTATGGCACATCAAGTGTCATCAGATGAAACAAATGGGGCCACTCAAACCCAAATTTAAAACAATCCACCACAAGGTGGAAAAAATCAAAGAATAGAGGAATCCACACCTATCAACCTTATAATCACTCTAGTCTAATGAATCAAGATGCTTGAGGTTGGTGGTGTTGGAAAACCTTCCCAAAATAGAATTGAGGAAAGAACTAGGGTATAGGGAAATCCTTTTGCTAAGAAAATTATCTCAAACCAAGGGGAAACCCAAAATACCCCTCATCTAAATTTCTATTTGTAGAACACAAGTAATGAAGAATTTATACCTTCCTTGCCCTCATTAAGTTTTAATCAAATAGGTGGGATTCCTATCATATGGAATAAACCACAAACAATCCCACCCAATTTTCAAAACAAAAAAAAATGATGCCGTTTGGTTATCTACTTCTCTTTAGATATCAACAATCTAGCATACCCTTTCAACAAGAACAATAAGCTCCACCCATAGGGATAATGTTTGGAGGAACAAGACCCTATACACATAACCCCCTCTTAGAAACATACCTCAAGTATTTAAAGGAGCCTCTTGACTACAAGATTTGTAATGTCATACTATCACATCCTCTCCATGAACTTCTAAAATTCACAGGAGAGGGTGACATCAACTATCATATCAAGGCATATGTCATGCAGTAGTGTAAGAACTCCTTCCTCGGGATGGGGTGGTAGAAATTATTTTCCAAAAGACTTTGGAAGGTATCACTCTAGATTGGTACTATTGACTTATAGAAGCATCAATCCACTCTTTGAGGAAACTCATCAATCAATTTGTGGCTACCTTTAACATAAACAAATTGGTCTTGATATAGGAATACATGAATTTTTAATCATCAAATAAGAAACCAATGAGTCTATTGCATGCTAAATATCACATGATGGACGTAAGTCCTCTATTCATCAACTAGTGCAGGAAACATAGATCATATAGAACTCTATGATCTCTTCTTACACATTCTCTACAAGGATACATGAGAAGTGGTCCAAAAACTCCTCTATAAATTTTATGATGAGGTGCTTGAGAGTGCCCTTAGAATTGACCAAGTTGCTGTCAATAGTGGAAGAAACGAGTATTCAATATCAATGGACGGTTTGTAAAATGTTATAGAAGTAATTATGGAACAAACATTTCACCATACAAGAATAATAATAACAATGATTACAATAATCATGGTGACAATTATATAGATTTGCGGAATCAAGTGTCAACACTAGTGATTATCCCTCAAGAATCGATTGTATCAAAGAAGGCAAAGAAAGTTAGCAATCATACAATAATACTTATCAAAAACCTTGAATTTATGATCTTAATAATATTACTTATTTCACAGGAGAAGGGGGCATGGCATCAAGACATTTCAAGAGTACCATTAGTTCATATCAAACCTCCTAGAGGAGAAATGAATATATTCCTCCACCCTCAAGATAAATTAAATCACACCATGCATGTAAACATTATCAACTGTGTGCAACCAATACAATGTCCAAAAAGAAATAGCAAACCATAACATAGTTGTACTTATATAGATTACTATTCATTTCACAATAAAAGAGGGCAGATACTTTAGCTTGCAAAAAGTATAATAAAATCATCCAATGCCTCTAAAAAGATCAACAACAAACATTCATGGACACATTTCCACAAGATAAGGAAATAGTCATAAGAGACATCAAAACACCTTCGATTAAAACACCTTGGGCCTTATGGATTTGGATAGGGATCAAGAATTTTGTGCTACCCAAGGACTAGAATGACTAGATACCACTCCAAGAAATTAAATTTTTTTCTCATATTCTAGAACTTCTCAAGTGTTCTCCTACTCATACTTGAGTACTCTCCTCAATGCCTTAGATCTAGGCCACCTAGATCAAAATACTTGAAATGAAAAGTGTTCTTTGTCAACATTTGATTTTGAAAAGTTACCCTCAGATGATGACATAGCTAAACAAGGAGATCTTCCCCTCTACTTAATAGTCCAAGTTCAAGACTATTCCATTAAACTTGTCATGATCAATGACGGGTCTATAATCAACGTACTCTCTCTCTCTCACTCACTCCTTCAAAGAATGAGCTATGATGAAACTCACATCAGATGAGGAGCTTCCACCTTTAGAATTCATGATAATCCCAACATTCAAACCATGGGAAAGGTCAATATTCAAATCGTATTGGGTCCCAAAACTCTCCCAAGTAAATTTTACATAATTAAAGAAGAAACCACTTACAACATGATCCTAGGAAGACGTTAGATTCATAGGATGAGGGTAGTTCCCTCTTTAGCCATGGGGATCCTACACTTCTCAAAGTTGATATTCTGAAGGAAAATTTACAGGTTGAATCAGGTGATGAATCCTTTTATGATGAAAATAGTTTTCCTAAATATTTGACAGCATGGATGAAAACATTTCTGTGGATCTACCTTGGAATACGAAGTTGTTATCCTATTCTCTTATTTCATCATATTGGAATAAGGCACTGTCTTAGGGTCACACAACAAAGGAAGAAGGAAACCTTATAATCGGAAGTGATCTTATGCCAGTGGAAAGTAACTTTTAGAAACTAGATTCATCATTTGCATTGGTACGGGTTTCTTCACTTCACATTCTATATGAGGGATGCCTAGTTCATGGTTTGGTTTCTTCAAGTTTAAACAATCCAAAATATTTTCAGATAGAGGATATTGATTTGTTTGGTACTATGTAAGAGGTTATGATCAACATTATGCAGGGCGGTACCAATGTGATTCAAAAAGGCTCAGAAGTTCATGATGAGAAATAGTTATTTGGTAGACTATTCAAACAACTTTCACATGTTATGTGTTCTAGTTTTCTCATCATTTCAAGATGGCTATTGAGTTTATAGGTGCCCCATAGGAGTACATTTATTTTCCACACAGGCACATATTTCTCGTAATCTATCAATAGATTTGTATGACCATCCTGGAGTAGTTTGAGGTAGGAGTCACCTACCCTATGCATAGGTTAATTAGGTGTTGTTGTCTTCTTCAGTTTTCGCTTTTCAGTTTTGTGTCTCTTTTTGTTGTGCATCCCATTTTTGTTTTTCTTGTGTCTCTCTATTTTCCCTATGTGCTGAATTGTTTTCCCTTTGACTCTATTGCCCAATGGTTAAAGCATTATTTTTAAAACTAGAAATCTTAGGTTCCTCGCTGCGTCCTTTACAATCCTTGTCCCTAGTTAGAGCCAACTGTTAACCTCATTTTGACACCACCAAATTTAAACTTTTCATGTCAAAACGATAACTATCTTCATGAGTCAAATGCCTGTGTTAGTCACCTTTTACTCACAAACTGACTTCACATGTTTCCTACATCAATTTTCATACTATCCCATTATTGAAATGTTGCACTCAATCTCATTCATATCAATTTCTTGCATCAAATCCAACATAGGAGCATCAATTTGAATGAGGATCACTCATTACATCAATCAAATTCTCAGGAGCAATTACCCAGTTTCTGGCAATTTACAAGAATAATTAATTTTGAAAATATATAAAGGATAGAAAGAAACCCTTTTATGGGGGTGTTTGTGACTCTATTTCTCTAAATGTGGCAAGTTTTTAGATCCATACGCCTTACTTTTTGGGAGATAGTTCAAGTTTTCGGCAGGAAATTTAAAGAAATGGTTAAATCAGGGTTTTCGTAAGAGTTGGAGAAAAATCATTTAACAAGGGGTCTCTTCATGCCATTATATGCAACGTGGAAAGATTTGGAAAGAAAATATCAATCCAAGAAAAAGTTATGCGTCTTTTGCCTTCATTACATTTGAACATTTGTTAAGCACTCTATGATTCAAGAAATTGAATGGCGGAAGTTGCGGTGGTGATTGGGTTTTTTTTTTTTAACTTTTAAAATTTCCTTTGTCCCAGATACTTTATGGTTTTTAAACCCCTTTAGCACTCATATTATTCCCCTTTACGATATTTTAAAATCAAAGTATTTTATTAAAATCATCAAATTTCCACATCCTTCCCCTTTATTTACCATTTCAAATTTGAAAACCCCTCGAAATCTTTTAAGTTCTTAATTACCCCTAATCCCTCACATTTGCTCTCAATTCACGTTTTTATTTAATTTGTCAGAGGTTAGTTTGGTTGTGAACACCTCCCTAACCCTGACATTATTTATTTAAGCAATTCAAAACTAAGTTTTCAAAGGTTTATGGGTAAATCAAAACATTTTCGGATGTTTGGTTGGTTGTGAAAACCTACCCGACCCCTGAAATTCTTTATTCAAAGCATTTAAAGCTAATTTTTCGGAGGTTTTATAGGTTGTGGCAAGCTCCAAAACCCCACCAACGGGAATCAGGTTTTCAGAGATTTTAAAGCTACCGGGAGCCAAATTGGTTTTCAATACCAACCAAAACCGCGACACTATTGTTTTTGCCATAATTTATTCTTAAATACCTTCAAACCTCTGAATACCCGTGTTTATTGTCATATTTCTATCCTAATCTGAGCACAAGGCCACCATGAAAGAGGAGTCTTCGAAGCACAAACAAGGCGTATGAAATGTCTAGCAAAATGCCTCAGAGAAATGTGATCTTGTGGAAAGTAATGGCGCCATGATTGCAGCGTATACACAGAATGGTGTTGGAGTAAATGAGTGTCTCCACCAACAAATGGAAATGTTGAAAAACTTCCAAAGTATAAAACTTCATCAAACCACAACGGAATGAGGATTTTTATCAGATTTTATAGTTGGAAATGCGCTGCTAGACATTTATATAAAATGTGGAAGCATAGACAAGACTCATGAACATTTTAACAGAATGGCTCAAAGAAATACGGTCTCATAGAAATTGTTTGATCCCATATAGATTCATAGATTCAGTAGCACTAGGGTGACATTTGTTCAAGCAACTATGTTTTAGTTTTTCAGTATTTTTTTCAGAATTGTCTACATTTCAGTAAATGGCATTTTCCGAGGCCTTTGGAGTGGAATTTGGGGTTAAGACTTTCATCAGTTATTTTGAGCGATAGCCGCAAGAACGGCTCAATACAACTCAATCTAGCCCTCTTGAATATCTTTCCAACAAATCCAAAAAGTTTGGATTTCGACTAGCTGACTAGAAGTTATGGCCCTGCGAAGTGGGGTTCCAAATTTAGTAGTTTTTTGAAATTTTAAAATTTTGAAATTTTGAAATTTTGATAGTTAGTTGTTGTTTTTGTTACCTTCCAACTATCCATTTGAAATTCCATGGATAAGGTGACTCTTCACATTCTTGCTTCATTATATATAAACAATTTTTGATGCAAATAAAATCCGCTTTGGTTGTCTGTGACTCTCTAGGAGTTCTGCACATTGAGCTCTTGTTTATTCTTACAATACCACAGGCTCAGCACTAGGTATTGTTATCTGAATTCTCTGTTAAAATTCAGATCACTGTTGAACTTCCACTTCCTCTGCAAGCATCCTCTCAGCTATGGAACAGGGTATGAACATCATCAAAGCATAGTGAAAGGGGTGCTTTTACAAGATATATAGTTGAAAACACCCTGATAAAGATGCATGTGAAATGTGGAAACACTCACAAGGCACAGAAAATGTTTTACAAAATGGCTCAAAGAGGCGTAGCCTCTCCAGAAATGTGCCTTATTGACTACAATAATTGCAGGATATGCACAAATTACATGCGTTGAAAAGGCTTTAGAAACTCTTAAGCAAATGCATTTGGTAGATGTAAAGACAAACTCTACGACCTTTGCAAGCATTCTCCTTGCCTGCATGCAAAAATGGGAGCTTTTAAATAAGGTATGGACGTCCATAAGAACATAAAGGATATTATAGTTTGGTATGCTCTTATTTTAAGATTTATGGAAAAGGTGTAGGCATAGTCAAGGAATGTAAGAATTGTATTATCATGCAAAGAGTGGTCAGCAGAAGAGGAAAAAGGAGTAGGAGGCTGAGGATAAGGATTCTAGAGATGATGCCAACCAAAATGGTTTTCAAGAAAAACAAGAAAGAGAATAAAGAATGTAAGAAGAAACTCCAATCCTCTAGTTCATATGTGACAGCTACAAGTGAAGAAGCAACGAGGAGCAACTTGAATGACATGATAGAGGATATTGATAAATCATTATTTGATATCACACCTGGACAGATCGACCTGCAGTCTCATTCAATAAAATTTAGTTACTCTAATTAATGACGAGTAGCATATTACATTCCCTTATGTCATAATTCTTAATGTGATATGAAGCTGTGTAGCTAATAATTGAAGGTTAGCTGACCGAAATCTTAAGAGGTTTAGACTTCTAGATCCCATGAGAAGTCAACACAGATGAGAAGTTTTATACTAGTGGAAATCGACAAAGTTTATGGGCTATTACTATTCATGAGAGAAAAGAGACTGAAAGAACAGTATTGGGATATATGATTGGAGGCCAAAGTACGTGTGAGCAGTTTGACAGCACGCCTCAAGGAAATATGGTTAAATGGAATGCAATGATTGAAGAGTATGCACACAACAGATTTGTTGATTTGGCATGTGTAAGAATGTTGCAGCTTATGTTCTTTTCTCAAAACATCTATATAGAAATGGGCAGGTAGGATGAAGTCTGAATGGCGGGGGATAGGACTTGATATGAAGAAAAACCCTTCTTGGTTGGATAAGCTCTCCACAATAGACCCAACAAACTCTGTAGAGCTGAATATAACCAAAGGCACACTTGAGTTCACATTGGTTCCTCTAGCACACTAGATCAGAGAACAAGACTTTCCTATTCTAGATCTAGCAAAAGTGGTAGAAAGCATCGATGTTCTTTGTAGCTACTCTAGAGTCTTCAACTCATCATGGCCATAATGATGTTCTATATATTTGGGATATAAAATCAGATGCCTGTATAATCATTGATGTTTCATATATAGAGGTTGAAAGTACCCGTGATTGTGGAAGCCTCCGAAGATCATGAATGATAAGATAAAGAAAGTATTTTGAAGAAACCATTGAACCTATGCTTTATTCAAGTGAAAAGAGGCAAATGTTTAATGAAATACTCTAGAAATCGACATCTATAGCCAGCATATGCAAATTGTTTAACATAATGCCATGACAGGCATAGGCCCGTCAAATTAGCACGAGGACCCAACATTTAATTATAAAGTCGATCGTATTAATTTTTTTAAAACATTTAATTTGAGTTGGATAAATGCTCATAAAAAGGACTTTATAATATTTTTAAATATTTTCTAAAGTCTAAAAAGCAATTGGTTATGAGTCAATTACAAGTCAGTTACGGTCTACAAGGTTATAAGTACAATGTTTTCGAATGTAAAGGGGTTCCAATTGGTTTTGGTAGTTCCATTTTCTGGTATTAGAAGAGCTGAGAGAAAACAAAGGGTTTTTAATTCACCTTTTGTATAGAAAGTTATTGTAGTTGTGTGCCTTCAATAAATGGATATATGAAGCATTTGATTCTTGTGTCTCAGATCTTTTCTATGTTGTTTTTACCTATTTTTCATAGGTTGAATGGGTAAAATTTCTTCATTATTGTGGTAGTCCATTAATCATCTGCTGGAATATATTTGAGTTGTCCAATATATGTGTGAAAATGCAGTTACAATATTGGTATCTTGATTTAACGTTGTTCATGCAAACCCATTTCATCATATGTTGAAATTTGTGTGATATTTTTTCATTATTGCCATAGTATCATATGTTTGTTGTGAAAACCTATCATATGAATTTGGAAACACAGTTTCTAATTTTGTGATATGTTTTGTTATTTTCTAATAAATTTGTGAAATCCTAGTCGATATTCCTGAGTTTAGAACTAGGGTTTCTGTGGGTTGTTTTCCATTAACTTTTCCTTTTCTTTACCTTTTGGTATTTATGGTTAAAATACCACAAAAACCCCAAATTTGTTCATATGAGGGAGCTGCCCCTCCCAAACATAGAGGAATATTGTTGCTCTGTAGCGATTTGTCCAATTGTTGGCTAGTTTGTCGCTACTCTTTGGGCAAGATAGGGTCATTCTTGAGTATTTGATTGTAGCAACAAATCTATTTACCAACAAAGTGACAACAAGCAAAAGTGATCAAGAGATCATTATAGAGTGGACCTATAAATTTCAACCAATTTTAAGTAGAGGACCATCCTTATGAGTGTGACACTCAACTTAAACATTATCTAGTTCAATGGTCAAACATTCAATAGAAAATTCACACCTAATGCAAATTTAAAAGTGGTAAATATTTGTCCTATTTTTATTGGCCAAAAATGACCTTTGACTTTTGAAGTGGATGATGTTTAAGAATAGCTTGAGTGTGATATGTGATTTCATTGTCTAGTAGTCTATTTATATAAGAATCTACAAGCCATAATCCAAAGATCACCACAGATCGAGTTTGTAGGTGCAAAGTGAGATTGTGTCTACAATCTAGATCCAAAACTACGAACTTGATCCAACATAGAGTAGAGAATAATATTCTAATTTTGATTCATATACACAACTATCTAGAACATTTCTAGATTATAGGGCACGCAGATCTCATTGTCTCCATCAATTGACATATGTTCTTTGGTCACAAAGCTAAACAATCTCTTTCTTCATTTATTATTATTTATAGCATAATTATACTTTTTATCTAATATTACCTAATCTAACCCACTCCACTTTATCTACTCATTCAGTCTAAAGTTATTTGTTCTTGGTTGCTTCATTTACTTAATTATCGTAGATTATGGGCCAAAAAAGAATATCTTATTTCATTTTAAATAGAAGATCAATAACTGTGCTTGGAAGTTGACGACCAGTGGCTGATTTGTAGTTGTAAGTTAGTTGTAATATTTTAGACTATCCAAAAAGTGTTTTGATATATTTTATAGTTTGGTATGAGTAAGAAGAAAGATAGTATTTTATTCATATAGCATCCTAACATTACATGCAAGAAAAGTAGAAATAAGTCATAAATCTATTTCAAATTTATACAAGTCTAAAATAGATTTTATTCATATAGAATCCTAACATTACACGCAAGAAAAGTCATTATAGAAGTCATTATAAATCTATTTCAGATACAAGAAATACACACAATTCCAGGGTTGAGTCTTGTGGATGCACGTGATGTTTTATTCAAATTTCACCATGTGAATTGTATGTTGCCACCTTTTTCAGAAAATAATAGGATCTCAAATAAAACAAAAGTAATCGTGAATCTTATCACTCCTTTCACCCTTATAAAGTTTTATTTTTAAAGGTGGTAAACCACCTAGGCTAATATTAATAAGAAATAATGATTACATGTGGTGTGTCCAAAACCATCTAGTGGATGCTCTATGCTAGATCTACTAGAGTGCAAAAGACATACATGTCAGGCCATATAATGGCCTTAACCTATTAACCATAATAATAACAAAAAAATGGAAAGAGTTAAATTAATTGACACATACGACTAAAAAAGAAATAGATTAGGCACTAAAACACAGGAATGTCAATCATGAATGGGAAGGAGAGTGACCTCTTGTTACTGGTCATCCCTGTCCCTCACCTTGGTCAACTGTATCCCACCTTGTAAATCCGTTGGCTCCAAGGTACTCCTCGCAGTCGTGGCTGACACACATGAACTCTTAGGCTCCTTCTCATCATCCAAAGATGTTGCAGCGTCTTCATTTGGTATTGCTTTAGGAAGGTGAGGTGACCAGTTTGGGGCATGCATTCTGAGAAACTGATTTAAACTGAACATGTGTTAGGAACCCGTGTTTAACCCTTCTCTTTACTTTGTTAGTATATTAATGTTGGATGCATATGCTTTGTAAGTCATCCTATGAGTATATTGTATTATCCCACATTCATGAGGAGTAATAGTTGTTTAGATTAGACTTAGTATATAAGTACGTGTTGAAGCCAATGAAGGCATCCACGAATTTATTGTATTGAGCTTGCTCAAAGGAGGTTGCCCCCTCGAAGTGGCCTACAATCAATAAATTCCTTTTGTGTTTCTGCTATTTCTGTTATTTCATACATTTTTCATTATATTGTTGCAGGAGGTTCCTCTCATCTGGTATTAGAGCACTTTCTTGGACTCGCTGGGTGGAATTTCTACTGAATTTTTTTCTGCAGTGGCCTCCAGGTGCTGTGATTATTGCAGTAGTTCTTTTTTTTGCTTCTATATTGTTCATTTCAAATTGTAGGTTCGGATCAGGGAATAATCCCTATCCACTTAACTGTGGGAAGTGCTTGGGCATAGCCCTAAAACTCATTGTGAGGAGTACCACAGGAACCCTAAAGTAGCTAGCCCATTGAGAGGACTTGCCAGCGAAAAGGGCAATAGCCCCTACCTGATTAACTAGTTCCCATCCGTGAGGTAAACTAAGAGCTGTCGTTTGTGGCAAAGCGGTTATCAGTTTTACCTGAGCCATGGAGTGAGGGGTATTGCCCCAATACGCAAGTTGTTAGACAACATTGGTAGCTGAGTGAATCCCCTAAACCTTTAGGAAGCCAAACATACTTGGGGCCCATATTTATTACCAGCTGACAAATCGTAGATTGAATCTATCCAGAGCCGTTTATAGATCCAGTTGTAGATCATTTCCAGTAAAAAAAATTCTATTTTTTTGCCATATCTTCCTTTCTTTAGCTCCATTCCCTCTCAAACTCTACTGGAACCCCTGAAATTCCATTCTGCATATTTCCTTCCTTGAGGACCCTATCCCGAATTCCACTTATTGAAGCTAGAAATCCCATATTTGTCTATTTTTAGGGTTTGCCATAACTTCTTCGATTCTCACCCAATAGCCTCCAAATCTTGCCACAATGTTCATTTCCTATTTCTACTCCTTTATCCCTCTTGGACAAATTTTCCCATTCTTTCACCCTGCTTCTGAAATCCCTATTTTCTGCTTCCCTATCCCTTAGAAAGTGTCCAAAACCTAGTCAAACCCCAATTACCCATCAGAGTTTTTCCCAAATCCAAAATTTCCTTTACTAAAAAAGTTTCTATTTTTATTTTTCTACCCATTCCCAGAAAAAATAAAATAAATAAATAAAAAATCTCCTGGTTATGGTTGTCACTCACGCAGGTGCAAAAAACATGGAGGATGAACTTGCAGCCCTCAAGACCAAACTCCAAGATCTGGATGAAAAAATTCTCAGCCTCAATCTTCAGCATTCAACCATGAACAATAGACGACAACCAGAGTCTTCTGGAGACACTGGGTTCTCTTATTCTAGCAATTTTTGTGGGCTGAAGCTTGATTTTCCTTGCTTCAATGGTGATGATCTGATTGGATGGATATACCAGGCAGAACAATATTTTAGTCTGCATAATACTTTTGATGTCAACAAAGTCCAACTTGCATCCTTTCATTTGGAACATGAAGCCCTTCAATGGTTCCATTGGTACATCAAGGCTCATGAAGAACCAAAATGGACAGATTTTTGCAAACTCATTTTGCAACAATTTAGCCCTAGTGCTTTTGATGACTTCACAGGAGCACTCACTAAACTTCGCCAAACTAGCACTATGAGTTAATATTAGACAGAATTTGAGAAACTGGCTAATCACACAAAGGGACTATCTGATGAATTCTTCAAGAGTTGTTTTGTCAGTGGTCTGAAGGATGTAATCCGATCTGAGGTTAAAATGTTCCATCCTAGCACAATGATGGAAGCCCTAGGGTTGGCTAAGTTGGCGGAGGACAAGATCACAGCTCAACAATGCTCCAAATCTATTTTTGTTCAATTTAGAAACATGGTTTCCCAAAGACCTCCAATAATGCCAGCTCCTAGAACAACTCATGTCAAGCATTTCATTGAAGCAGAGATGCGGGCACGTAGAGAATAAGGGCTTTGTTATAATTGTGATGAGAAATTCACTCGGGCACATAGATGTGTTGAGAAAAAGCTCTATCTCTTGGATATGGATTCTTCACCTGCAACTAAAGTTTATGAAGATGCTCCGGATATAGTAGATGATCAGGTCGAATCTCAGCAGCCGCCTATTGACCCTACTTCTCAGGAAGACCACCCAAAGATCTCTCTCCATGCTTTAGCAGGAGTCACCACCCCACAAACCATGCGGGTCAAGGGTCACTTCAAGAAGCTCCCTCATACAATACTCATTGATTCTGGTAGCACTCATAACTTTATTGACCCTCGGATCACCAAACAGGCTAATTGTTTTGTCCATCCTTCCTCTAGCTTTGAAGTCATGATTGCCAATGGGGGCACATTACCTTGCAAAGGGAAGTGTCCCAATGTGTGTATCTCTATTGGAGATTATAACCTATGCTCTGACATGTTTTCCTTGCCCTTAGGTGGATGTGATATGGTTTTGGATGCTCAATGGTTACGCACACTTGGACCCATCTTATGGGATTTTGCTAAACTTTGGATGCAATTTTTAGACAATGGGCAAAAACACACATTGAAGGAATTACAACCAGGGTCTCTTAGCATCATTAGTTCACATTGCATGGAAAATCTCCTTAAGAAGAATTCTCATGGTGTCATTGCTCAGCTCCATTCCATTCAGATGCAACCATCAGCGGTCTCCACTTCTCCTTTGGATCTACAACGAATTTTGGATTTATATGCATATGTCTTTGCCGAACTAGTGGGATTGTCACCTTCATGACCAGAGGATGACCGTATTCAACTCCTTCCTGGAAGCGTTCCTCCCAACATCAGGCCCTACCGCTACCCATTTCACCAAAAGACAGAGATTGAGATGCTCATTCGGGACCTACTGAAGCAAGGTATTATTCGCCCTAGTACCAGTTCCTTTTCTTCACCAGTTCTTCTTTTCTAGAAAAAATATGGGTCATGGCACCTCTGTATTGACTTTCGAGCATTTAATCACATCACAATCAAAGATAAGTTTCTGATTCCTATTGTTGATGAGCTTCATGCTGCTCATTTTTTCTCTGAGTTGAATCTTCGTTTTGGGTATCACCAAATTCAGGTTCATGAAGATGATATCCCTAAAATGGCTTTCTGCACGCATGATGGCCACTATGAGTTTTTGGCCATGCCCTTTGGCCTCACTAATGCTCCTTCAACATTCCAGGGATTGATGAATAAAATATTTCGGCCCTACTTGTGGAAATTCATTCTGGTCTTCTTTGATGATATCCTCATCTATAGTAAAACATGGGCTGAGCATCTCCAACATCTGGATATTATCCTACAACTTCTCTCTGATCATCATCTTTGTGCAAAACAATCTAAATGTGTTTTTGGCCAAGAGGAAGTAGAGTATCCTGGGCATATTGTTTCAGCCCAAGGGGTTCGAGTGGATCCTGCCAAAATAGAAGCCATGAAATATTGGCCTAATCCTCAGACACTCAAAAGCCTCTGTGGTTTTTTGGGACTGACTGACTACTAGTGCAAGTTTTTCAAGGATCATGGGAAGATTGTAGCTCCATTAACAACTATATTGAAAAATGATGCTTTTACATGGACACATGTTGCTGAATGTGCATTTGAAAAACTGAAACAAGCTATTTGTACTACACCTATTCTAGCTATGCCAGATTTTTCCAAGACCTTTACTATTGAGAGTGATGCTTGTGGCAATGGACTTGGTGTTGTTCTCCTTCAAGATGAACATCCCATTGTGTTCACTAGCAAAGCCCTTTCTAGTAAGAATTTAGTACTCTCTACATATGAGAAGGAAATGATGGCTATTTTGCATGTGGTATAGAAGTGGCGGCCATACCTACTAGGGAATCATTTCTACATCAAGACTAATCACCAGAGTTTGAATTATTTCCTAGAACAATGGGTCTCCTCCCTAGCACAACAGAAATGGGTTAGGAAACTCATGGGTTATGACTATGAGATCACTTACAAGAAGGGTAAGGACAATATTATGCTGGATGCTCTTTCTTGCATATTTGATGACCAAGTGATGTAGGAGCATCCAATGGTGTAAGGGCAATCTTGCATCAACCAAAAAAAGATGTGTTTCAAAATTATTGATTTTCTTTCCATTTCTTTTCAAAATGTGTGGTTCTAGTTCCATAATCGCTTGAATAATGATGTAGAACTTTCAATTTTTCCAAACTGCTAAAAATAGCAACCTGCTATTTTTAGAAAGTTTGCATTTGGGCATGGATTGAAGTGAAAATTTATAGGAAGCTTCATAACTGAAAAATAAGACCTTTGGCGAAGGAATCACGCAAAGATCATTTGCGAGTTGAAAGATATTAAAGTTTTCGTTTTCCAAAAAATGCCTGAAAATTATTGAAACTCAAGTTTGAGGCACTAAATGGCCCCGTATAGGCCTGAAAATGGCCGGAACTAGCAAAGCTCATTCTTACTGTGTGGAGCACTCCGCGAGCTTTCCGATGCATAAAATGGTTCATCAATCGAACACCCGAATCAAAAGTTATGGCTCTTGGAAGTTCACCTATTTTTGGAGGGAGATGCAAATTTTAAAATTAAGTTGTTGGCCACCAAAAAGGCTATTAATAACCATTTTTGGGAACCATGGGCAATAGTAGAGTTAAGGGGGGAAGTGTAGAGTCAAGAATAGGCAGGAAAATAGAAACCTTAGTTGATTTGGGGTTACAGAAGGCAGATAATTCTAGAGTCTAGGAATAGGAAGCTATAATGTGTTGCAGCCTATGGAGGGTTGATTCCTTTGATTGTATTTGAGCTTCTGTAATGTAATAAGTTGTCTAAATCAATAAAGAAAGTTCTATTTTCTATGTGCAATTTTTTTTGTTGTGTGTTTTATAATTTACCCCCTTCATCAAGTGGTATCAGACCCAGGTTCCTAAGTGTGTAGACAGATCACTGACCATGAGGCAGTTTGCACCAGGACCTGAGGTTCTGGGTTTGCTGCGAATATCAAGATGCCTCCATGAAGAAATCATATTGGGAGGAATACTTTGATGGAAGAGGGTCTTAGAGCCCTGCAAAGGCAAATCGATGCATTGCAAGAGGAGTTACAAAGAGGGTTTGTTCTAAGAACAAGAGAAGAAAGCAAAGATGAAGTTGAAAAAGAGCTATATGAGGAAGTACAAGAAGCTGTAGGAGATCCTGCAGAAGTTAGGTTGTTGAGGGCCATTTCAAAAATTGAAAAGAGGCCCAGGATCAAAGTTTCTACATATTCTAGAGATTTGAATCCAGAACAACTTATTGATTGGATCAATGACATGGAGGAATATTTTGAGTATGAAGATGTGGAAGACCTAGATCGGATCAAGTTTACAAAAATAAAATTGAAGGGCCATGCTAGTATTTGGTGGAAGGAGGTCGAGTTAGAGAGGAATAGAAGAGGAAAAGGAAAGATCACCAGATGGGATCGGATGGTGGAGAAACTAAAGAAGCAATTCATTCCTGTGGACTATGAGATGGAGTTGTTGAAGAAGTTGCAAGGATTGAAGCAAGGTAACAAGTCTATTAAGGAGTATACATAAGAGTTTTATAAAATTACTATCAGGACAGGCTATGCAGAGCCCAACAAGGAGAAGGTAGCCCATTACATTAATGGGTTGAGTCCTAGTATTCAAGAGGAGTTGAGCCTGGTCAGAATGACCACCATAGAAGATGCATAATAGTTTTCCCTAAAGGTGGAAGAGAAGATGAATAAAAGATTTGACAGCAAGCAAAGGGGAAGAGGTCAAGGCAGAAGGACTAGTGGAAGACCCTATGGGGGGTGAAATGAAGATTCAAAGAAAAGTGAAGAAGCTAGCACCATTCGAATTTAGAGAGGAGATAATGCCCACCACCCTCATGACCAGAACAATGGTGAGCAAAGAGGAAGAGGTAGACCTGGGCAAGGACCTGGAAGAGGAGGCTTCAAAGGAACCTGTTTCCAATGTGGAGAAGAAGGGCATCGAGCATATGAGTGTCTGCAAAATCAAGGAAGGACAAATAGAAGACCTAAAGGTAATGCACGAGTTGCATAGGTAGATGAAGATGCGCAGTCTCAACATTCTAAAGATACTGAAAGGGGAGAAACCCTATTGGTTAGAACAACCTTGTTGCATGAGGAGAAAGAACCAAATCAGAGGAAGAGTTTATTTTACACAAGGTGCAAATGTGAAGGTAAGTGTTGTGATATTATTATTGACAGTGGAAGCACTGATAATCTTGTTTCAGAGGAAATGGTTGACAAGTTGAAGTTGACAAGAAGAAAGCATCCACATCCATATCAGATTGCATGGTTGCAAAAGGACCATAGAGCTTTGGTCAATGAATAGTGTTTAGTGAAGTTCAAGATTGGGGACTACCATGATGGGGTGCTGTGTGATATCATACTGATGGATGCATGCCATATGCTATTGGGGAGGCCGTGGTAGTATGACAGGAGCGCTGTCCATGATGGGCATGTGTTAGACTTAGGGCACACAACTAAGAGGGGGGGTGAATCAGTTGTGCAAAAACTTTCTCAAATTACACACTTAAATCCTCTTAGTGATTAGCAGTATATCAATCATGAAACATAATGCATTCAAATGAAAAGAAGAAACACATCAACACATAAGACACCAAAATTTTGACGTGGAAAACCCAGTTAAGGGAAAAACCACGAGGTGATTAACCCAAGATTGTATTCTCTGTTAGAAGAATAGAAAGAACAAAATGGCACATGCCAATTAGGGCTCACTACCGAAGCACACTGCTCACAAGAGACTCACTGCCTACAAGAGACACACTGTCTACAAAGAAATAAGTATCACCTACTTGAACTGGAAAATAGCATCTTCACCATGCTTGAATCAGTTCCATTTAAGCTCAATACTTCTGCTCTGTCTTTCACTCTCCTCCTTACTACCACACTCTCATTTCCACACAGACAACTTTGAAATGACTTCGCAACCCCTTATTTATACAAGACATCAACTTAGGAATAATCATCTAAGTCAGCAAACATCTACAAGAACATCCACAAGATGTGTAAATTATTTGGTCGGCCAGTCTCAGGAAGAACACCACCATCTGGAGGTTATTCTTCAATAACAAGCTCCAACTCTAATGCAGACCACTAACATGCGTTGGACACAATCCAAAGACCTTCACAAGGTTGCCTGAATCAGTAAGAACATCCGCACTTCATCTGCATACTGAAATCCTTCTCTCTTTCATCCAGAACCTCAAGAACACAGTCTGTCACCACTGTCACCAAAGAATGGATACCTCTGGACCTTCAAGCTATGAACCAATCAAGTTGACACATTACAAGGACTTCCTTAACACTCCCTCAAATCAAGCAGAACATGAAACTGTACTTCTGGATCTCACCAGACCTGTCTGTGTCACTCTATTACCTTTGAACACCTATCGGAACCAGTTTTACTTGAGCGGCCACAACTTCTTCATATCTTCATGCGGACCTTTGAAATCTCTACTGGACCACCTTAAGACACATATCTACAAACCCTTTAATCCGCATCCTCTAATGCTCATTCTATCTTGGACTTTTGCCTTACTATCATCAATGTTCTTCACTGTTCTTAATTGATACTAATTTTCTCAATATCCTCAGATCACAGCTCATCCAAACCTTATCATTAATGCAATAGGAGTATGTTGACATCAATGACAACACCAGTTAGACCTATACTTGCAACAATCTCCCCCTTTGTCATTGATGGCAACATATGATGTGAAAAACTGTTTTAACCATCAAGACAAGAACTACTTCTTACTGGCATAGCTCCCCCTATCAGCAACAACCATTCACATGTCTTGTCTCCCTTTACTACTCCCCCTTTGATCAGCAACCACTTGTTTTTCACATGTCTTCTCTCCCCCTTTGACATCAATTGCAAAGGGCACATACTTGCAATTTCAACACTTCAAAATCATACCTGCTGCTCCCCCTGAGTAGTAGCTCCTCATCATCAATTCGGATCACAAGATATGACTGTGATATCCACCAGACTGATGCACATTGGTGCACCTTAGTTCATCACCGGAGGGGCAATAACTCCTAACTTCTCCCTGAGAAACTCAAAGGAGTCCTTAGGTAGAGGTTTAGTAAAGATATCTAGAATCTGATCCTTGGAGGGCACAAACTCCAATCTGACTTCATTCTTGTTCACTTGTTCTCTCAGAAAGTGAAACTTGATAGATATATGCTTAGTCTTTGAATGCAACACTAGATTCTTAGATATATTTATTGCATTGAATTATCACAGAAAATTG
Source organism: Cunninghamia lanceolata (assembly GCA_027924645.1). Lineage (NCBI taxonomy): Eukaryota > Viridiplantae > Streptophyta > Pinopsida > Cupressales > Cupressaceae > Cunninghamia > Cunninghamia lanceolata. The sequence goes on from BSBN01000870.1 coordinate 8,576,424, forward strand.
TGATAGGCTCCTCATACTCCACTCTAATGTCTTTTAGCATCTGCTTCATCCACAAAACTTGAGTGCAACTACCTGCCGCTGCAATATATTCTGCTTCAGTTGTGGATAGAGATATTGCCTCTTGTTTCTTGATTAGCCAAGAAACCAATCTCTTCCCTAAAAAGAATGCTCCACCACTGGTACTTTTTTGGTCATCTACATCTCCTGCCCAATCCGCATCTGTATATGCATGAAGAGAGAAATCATGATCTCTAGGATACCACAAACCATACTCAACTGTCCCTTTTAGATATCTAAAAATCCTCTTGATTTCCATGACATGAGATTCTCTCGGATCAGCCTGGAATCTAGCAACAAGACCAACAGCTTGCATAATGCTAGGTCTAGTTTGAGTGAGATACAATAGTCCTCCAATCATTGACCTATACTTTGTCTGATCAGCCTTAGGAGATTCATCATCTTTGGTCAACTTACATCCGGTTGCCATGGGAGTATTCATTGGTGTAGAGTCTTCCATCCCAAATTTATTCAACAATTCTTTCACATATTTTGTCTGAGAAATGAAGATTCCTTTCTTTGTTTGAGTGATTTGTAGACCCAAGAAGAAATTCATTTCACCAAGCATGGACATCTCAAACTCACTTTTCATTTGATTTGCAAATTTTTTACACAAACTATTTCTTCCTCCAAAAATGATATCATCAACAAACACTTCAATAATCAAGATGTTTTCATGATCAATTTTGAAATACAAATTACTGTCAGCAGTACCTTTGTTGAAACCAATCTTCAAAAGATATTTGTCCAATCTTTCATACCAGGCTCTTGGGGCTTGCTTTAGTCCATACAGTGCCTTCTTCAACTTGTAGACCATATCATTATGATCAGATAATTGAAATCCATCTGGTTGCTCAATGTACACTTCTTCTTCCAAGTCACCATTCAGGAAAGCAGACTTCACATCCATCTGATACACCTTGAAATCCTTGAAGGCAACAAATGCAAGAAATAATCTAACTGCTTCAATTCTTGCCACTGGAGCAAATGTTTCTTCAAAATCAATTCCTTCTATTTGAGACTAACCCTTGCAGACCAATCTGGCTTTATTTCTGATTACTTCACCAACTTCATTCAGTTTGTTCCAAAAGACCCATTTGGTTCCAATCACATTCTTATTTCTAGGTCTGGGAACAAGATCCCAAGTGTGATTTTTCTCAATTTGCATCAACTCATCATTCATTGCTTTAGTCCAGTTTTCATCATTGCAAGCTTCATTCACTATCTTAGGTTCAATCTTTAAAATCAAACAATACTCTTCTGAATTTTGAGCAATTCTCCTTCTTGATTGTACTCCTTTATTTTTGTCACCTATGATCTAATCTTTAGAGTGGTTCACTCTTACATACCTGGGTACTTTGGGAATTTCTTGTACCTCTGATTCTTGATCAAGCTCATTGAAACTCATTTCTTCTTGATTTACTAGATTAGATTGAATCTGTCTTGCAGTGGAGGCTTGGGCTCCTTGAATCAGAACATCATTCTGATCATCTTCATCATACTCATAAAACCTTGAGGGTTTCTCAATTCCCTCATCAACCTTCACATTTGTACTTTCTATCATCTTTCTCAATCTCTTGTTATAATACCAGTATGCTTTCCTTTGAGTAGAGTAACCCAAGAATATTCCTTCATCACTTCTAGCATCAAACTTGCCTAGATCTTCATCTCTTTTGATGTAACATTTGCTACCAAAGACTCTGAAATATCTTACAGTAGGAGTAATGCCAAACTAGAGTTCATAAGGAGTCTTACCGGTATTGCTTCTGATTTGAACTTGATTGAGAGTATAGACTGCAGTGCTGACAACTTCTCTCCAATAGATCTGAGGAACATTTGCTTCCATCATCACAGTCCTAGATGCTTCCTGGATGGTTTAGTTCTTTCTCTCCACTACTCCATTCTGCTGTGGAGTCCTAGGAGCAGACAACTGTCTCTTAATTCCATGTTTCTCACAGAACTCTATGAACTCACCGTATGTGAATTATCCACCTCTTTCAAACCTCAGACACTTCAATTTTAATCCAGTTTCATTCTCTACCATATCCTTGAATATTTTGAATTTCTCAAGAGCTTCTGATTTCTCTTTTAGAAAGGTTACCCACATCATCCGGGAATAGTCATCAATTAGTAGCATGAAGTATCTATCACCTTGAATACTCTTGATTCTTGCCGGACCACAAAGATCAGTATGAACTAAGTCCAATAATTTGGTAGAAGTCAGTTCCTTACTTTTGAATGTGACTCTGCTCAGCTTACCCAACTGACATTCCTTGCACAAGCTGTTAGTAGGTTTCACCAATTTTGGAAGATCTCTTACAGCCTGAGTATTGCTTATCTTGATGATATTATCAAAATTCACATGACACATCCTTCTATGCCATAACCAACTATGATCAACTTGAACAAATAAGCAACTTTTACCAGTCCCAACCAAGTGGAAGATATTACCTTTAGTTTGAGTACCGGATGTAATTTCTATTCTAGAACTTTCAAAGATTTTGCATTTTCCATTCTTGAATCGGAGATCATAGCCTTTGTCCACCAACTATCCAACACTGAGAAGATTGTGCTTCAAACCTTCAACATATAGTACATTACCAATTTTGTTCCTTCCATCAAAAGAAATAGTTCCTCTTCCTCTGATTCTACTAGCAGAATTATCACCAAACTTTACTACTCCTCCTTCATACCTCTCCAAATCTATGAACTTATTTTTGTCACCTGTCATATGGTGAGAGCATCCACTATCAATGACCCAATCATCCTTCTCTTCAACTTGGGCAGCCAGAGCTCTTTCTATAGTCTTATGATTGACAGATACAGAGGACATTATATCTTCTTCCTTGATGGCAATGAACACCCATTCATTTCTGGATTTGTTTCCTATCTCTGATTCATCATCTGTTACTCCTTCATTATCATCATCTTCATGTACATAGTAACAGTTCTTTTGGAACCTTAGCTTGTTAGGATTTTGCCTTGAAAACCTTTCCGGACACCTTGGGACAAAATGACCAATCTTATTGCAGTTAAAACACTTAAAAGGTAATTTTCTTTCATACTTACTAGATCCTCTTGGCAGCCTCTTTGCAATAAGGGCATCAAGTTGAGTAGTTTCTACTTCTTCCTCCAGATCTTTTCTTGCTTTTTCATACCATGACAACTTCCTTGATGAATTCTCTCCTGGATCAAACCTTTGTTTACCTTTAACAGAGGTACTAGCTTTGAATGCAGATTCAGTCTTGGGGGGTCATCTCCAAACTTTGTCATTTCAAATGCTACCAATTTTCCAGCCAATTGATCTCTTGTGACAGTTGTATGGGCTCTGAATTCTTCAATGGTAGCAGCCTTGATTTTGTAAGAAGCAGGAAGGGATCTGAGAATTTTGCCAATAATCTCATCTTCATCCAAGAATCCACCAGCATTTCTAATTCCACAAACAAGCTCATTTACTCTTGGCATAAAAGTATTGATGTTTTCATCTTCTCTCATCTTTAGATTTTTGAATTTTACTTTGAAACCTTGCACTTTTGACATACTTGTCTCCTTCATGTAGAAGTTCCAGTTTTTGCCAAATCTCAAAAGCAGTTGGTAGGTCAATAACATTTGAGAGCTCTAAATCAGATAATGCGCTTAGAAGAGCCTCTATAGTCCGTAGATTGTTTTCAGTGTCTGTGATTTCATTTTAGGTTTTCGGACCACCCTATGGAGGTACATACTGTGTTGTAGCCATGGTCCAGTACACCATTCCCATACATCTCAAGTGACATTTCATGCGACCTTTCCAGAGATTAAAATTGGTTAGATCAAACTTCAGACTATCCTTCTTGTAAGACAACATCCTGGATCTCCTCAAGCGGTTAAGCTCTTTTTAGAGGAACTTGGCTCTAATACCAACTGTTAGACTTAGGGCACACAACTGAGAGGGGGGGTGAATCAGTTGTGCAAAAAATTTCTCAAATTACACACTTAAATCCTCTTAGTGATTAGCAGTATATCAATCATGAAACATAATGCATTCAAATTAAAAGCAGAAACACATCAACACATAAGACACCAAGATTTTGACGTGGAAAACCCAGTTAAGGGAAAAACCATGGGGTGATTAACCCAAGATTGTATTCTTTGTTAGAAGAATAGAAAGAACAAAATGGCACATGCCAATTAGGGCTCACTGCCTGAGCACACTACTCACAAGAGGCTCACTACCTACAAGAGACACATTGTCTACAAAGAAATAAGTATCACCTACTTGAACTGGAAAATAGCATCTTCACCATGCTTGAATCAGTTCCATTTAAGCTCAATACTTCTGCTCTGCCTTTTGCTCTCCTCCTTACTACCACACTCTTATTTCCACACAGACAACTTTGAAATGCCTTCGCAAGCCGTTATTTATACAAGACATCAACTTAGGAATAATCATCTAAGTCGACAAACATCTACAAGAACATCCACAAGATGTGTAACTTATCCGGTCGGCCAGTCTCAGGAAGAACACCACCATCCGGAGGTTATTCTTTAATAACAAGTTCCAACTCCAATGCAGACCACTAACACGCACTGGACACAATCCAAAGACCTTCACAAGGTTTCCTGAATCAGCAAGAACATCCGCACTTCATCTACATACTGAAATCCTTCTCTCTTTCATCTGAAACCTCAAGAACACAGTCTGTCACCACTGTCACCAAAGAATGGATACTTCTGGACCTTCAAGCTATGAACCAATCAAGTTGACATATCACAAGGACTTTCTTAACACTCCCTCAAATCCGCAGAACATGAAACTGTACTTCCGGATCTCACTGGACCTGTCTGTGTCACTCTATTACCTTTGAACACCTACCGAAACCGGTTTTACTTGAGCGGCCACAACTTCTTCATATCTTCATGCAGACCTCTTAAATCTCTACTAGACCACCTTAATACATATATCTACAAACCCTTTAATCCACATCCTCTAATGCTCATTCTATCTTGGACTTTTTCCTTACTGTCATCATTGTTCTTCACTGTTCCTGATTGAGACTAATTTTCTCAATATCCTCAGCTCACAGCTCATCCAAACCTTATCATTAATGCAATAGGAGTATGTTGACATCAATGACAACACCAGTTAGGCCCATACTTGCAACAGGTCATGCAAACACATATTCCCTAACAAAGGATGGAGTTCGTCATAAGTTGAAACCCTTGAAGAAGGTGGAAGAAAAGGTATGTAGTACTGCTAGAATTTTCTTGGTAGATGGTAGGAAATTTTTGGAGGGTATGAAGCATGAGTGTCATTGCTTTGCATTGATTCCTAAGATTAGTCAAGAGAAATGTGAAGATGTACCAGCAGAAGTCTCATATATGTTGAAAGAATTTCAGGACATTGTCTCTGATAATGTACCAGAAGGTTTACCACCAGTGAGGAAGATAAGTCACCAAATTAATTTGATACCAGGAGCTAGTCTGCCAAATAAGGCAGCCCATAGAATGACTCCTACAGATAGTGAAGAGCTAAACAGAGAAGTTCAAGAGCTGTTAAGGAAGGGACTGATAAGGGAGAGCCTAAGTCCATGTGCGGTACCTACAGTACTAGCACCAAAGAAAGATGGAGAATGGAGAATGTGTACAGATTCTCGAGCCATCAATAAGATCACAATCAAGTACAGATTCCCATTGCCGAGAATGGATGACATAATGGACTATTTAAGTGGAGCCAAGTACTTCACTAAGATTGACCTGAAGAGTGGGTATCACCAGATCTGTATAAGAGAAGGAGACTAGTGGAAAATAGCCTTCAAAACCAAAGAAGGTTTGTATGATTGGTTAGTCATGCCATTTCCCCTAACCAATGCACTGAGCACATTCACGCAGCTCATGAACGAGGTATTGAAAGAATTTTTGGAAAGTTTTGTTATTGTTTATTTGGATGATATGTTTAGTTTTATTAAGACTTGGGATGAGCATCTGATGCATATCAAAAGAGTTTTAGAGAAGCTAAGGGAAGAGAAGTTGTTGATTAATCTAAAGAAATGCAGTTTTACAAAGAAAGAGTTGGTATACCTGGGATTTGTTATCTCAGAGGAAGGTCTTAAGATGGACCTAGAGAAGGTGAGGGCTATCATTGAATGGCCTACGCCAAGGAGTGCTTCCGAGGTAAGATCTTTTCATGGTTTGGCAAGTTTTTATAGAAAGTTTATCAAGAATTTTAGTAGCATTTGTGCACCCCTAATGGAGACAACGAGAGGGGATAGAAAAGAGTTTAGATGGACTAAAGGAGTAGACAAAAGATTTGATACATTGAAGCAGAAAGTTACAGAGCAACCTGTTTTGGCACTTCTAGATTTCAATAAGGTATTTTGGGTAGATTGTGATGCTAGTGGTAGTGGTATAGGAGTTGTTTTGAGCCAAGAAGGTAAGCTCATTGCCTATTTTAGTGACAAGCTTAATGATGCCAAGAAAAAGTATTTTGTTTATGATCAGGAATTTTATGCAATAGTTCAGGCTTTGAAGAAATGGAGACATTATTTATTTCCAAAAGAGTTTGTTTTATATACTGATCATCAGGCTTTGCAATATCTTAATAGTCAAGGAAAGTTGAATCAAAGGCATTTAAAATTGGTTGAGTTTTGGCAGAGCTATACTTTTGTTTTGACGCACAGGAGTGGGAAGTCCAATAGAGTTGTAGGTGCCTTGAGCAGAAGGCAAAATTTGTTGACAGAAATTAAAATAGAGGTTGTTGGGTTCGATGAGCTCAAAAGTTTGTATCCTGAAGATCCATATTTTACAGAGGCTTGGAAATCTTGTTTGGAACCTATTACTTTGGACAGGACAAAATGGTTGAATTTCATAATCCAAGATGGCATGTTGTTTAGAGGAAGCTAGTTGTGCATTCCAAGGAGTTCCATGAGAGAGAACTTGATTAAAGAGAAGCATAGTGGAGGATTAGCTAGACACTTTGGTCGAGATAAGACCATTGCTATTGTTGGTGAAAATTATTATTGGCCACAGTTGCAGCAGGACGTGAGGAAATTTGTGCAGAGTTGCAGAGTATGTTAGATGGCAAAAGGAGCAAATCAGAACATAGGTCTATACTAGCCATTACCTATACCAGAGAATCCATGGGATGATATTAGTATAGATTTTGTTCTTGGTTTACCAAGGTCACAGAGAGGATATGATTCCATTTTTGTGGCGGTGGATAGATTCTCAAAGATGGCACATTTTATTCCTTGCAAGAAGACTAATGATGATGTTCATATTGCAGATTTATTTTTTAGGGAGGTGGTGAGATTACATGGTCTACCCAAGAGCATAGTTTCAAATCGAGATACCAAGTTTGTTGGTTATTTTTAGAGGACATTGTGGAAGAAGTTGAAGACATATTTGAAGTTCAGTTCTGTACACCATCCACAGACTGATGGACAGACCAAAGTGGTGAATAAGAGTTTGGGTAACTTGCTACGATGTTTAGTAGGAGATAAGCCCAAGGGATGGGATTTGATTTTACCACAAGCAAAATTTGCTTACAACAATTCTGTCAACAAGAGTACTGGTAAATCACCATTCCAGATTGTATATGGGAATAGTCCAAGAAATGCTTCAGAGTTAAGGAATTTGGACAAAGGAGAAAAGACAAGTGCCGAGGTTGAAGACTTTGTAGAACACATGAAGAATTTGCATGAAGAGATGAAAAAAATATTAATAAGATGAATATTCAGTACAAGCCTAAGGCAGATCAGAAGAGGAGATATAAGGAATTCCAGGTAGGAGATGAAGTCATGGTTCACTTGAGAAAATAAAGGTTCCCGATTGGAACATACAATAAGTTGAAAATGAAGAAATTTGGACCATACAAAATTTTGAAGAAACATGATTTAGGAAATGCATATGAGGTGGAGCTGCCGAATGAGATCAACATTTCCCCTATTTTCAACATTGCTGATTTATCAGAATATCATGAAGGTGGGACAAAGGATGGACCAACAGAAGAACAATGGAGTATTCGGGCATCTACTTCAACAGAGGAGATATAAGAGATCTTGGATAGCTGTGTGGGAAGAAGTACTAGGAACAGGCAATATGAAGAATACCTGGTGAAATGGAAAGGAAGGCCTGATGAAGATTCTTCTTAGTTGTCTAAGGTAGAGGTTGACCGTTTAGGTTTTCCTCACACAAACACTTGAGACATGATAGGGTTGTTGTGATGCTCACAACACGCCCCATTTTACTTCTTAGCAAAATGAGGACCCCTGCTGTGGCTGTGGCTTTTTGCTTGTGTGTGGGTCTACTTGGTGGTAAAGGGAAAAAAGGTAAAGGTTACAAACCATGTTGAAAATTAGAAAAAAATAGCATTAAATACCAGAGTAGAATAGAGGTGAATTCTTTGTCAAAAATGAATAAGGGTTGCTTTTTGAACCATTTTAAAATTCCCAATATTCTGCAAGATATACGTGTTTTTGGTAAAATGCATTATAGGAAGGTTTTGTATGTTGCATGTACAAGGTCGTTTGTATGTGGAGTCATTGTATTAGTCACATGGAGTGGTTGGGTTCATGAATCATGGTACTTGTATGCATGTGGTTAATGTTTTATTTTTTGCATACAAGTCGAACCCGATGTGTTTCGGAAGTAGAGTGGATAATTGGTTAAGTCCGCATTGTATCTTGAGTTGTGTGATTGTCGAAAGGATAGATACAAGGAAATATACAATATGATATACATGTTGTAGACTCAAGGAGAATATAAAGTTTGGTTTTGTTAAGGTATGTTTCGTTGTTTGTATATTGCTTACTTTTGGGTTTACACCTTTCAGTATACATATAGCGCGGATGTCAAAAGGTAATTAAATTAGATGTAAGTGATGTATCGTACCTTAGTGTATATTGAAAAGATACATTCACTTTATATACATGTGTGGAACCAAAGAGCTTATGCAATACCGTTAAGAAAAGATGAGAAGTCCGGGATGATTGTACAAAAGAGTTTGCATGTATGGAGGTTTGTATCTAAGAGGAGATACAAGTGTTGTTGTTTCATCGAGATACAAGTGGGAAGGTAAAGTGGGTCCCATAGGTTGTATCTCAAGGTTGTATATTGTACCAACAAATGAATATACGAGCCAATATATGAGCAAAGATGCAAGGAGCCGCGATATAGGACGGATTTCAAAAAGAAGTAAAATGAAGGTAAGGCTTTGTATGTTTGGGCGATTGTATGTTAACAATATACAATCCTGATAAACAAAGAAATGAAGGACATCGCCAGAGAGATAAAAGGTAAAAAGGGGTTGTATGGGTTGCATGTATGTGTGCTTGTATCTATTTTATATATATTACGATATACAAACAAAAGATACAAGGGCGAATATAAAAAAAAAGGGATACCATTGTTTATAACTTGTTGGATATAGGCTTGTATATTGAAAGATGCAAGTGGACATAAAAGAAATAATATACAAGGAGAGATACAAGAAAATGTGATGCATGCAGAAATTAAACTAATAGATAGAAGGTTTAAAAATAAAATGTTGAAATAAGAAGCCGAAGACATAGGTGCATTAATTGCTCTAATTAATGTCGAGCTAACACTAAAAATGGTAAAATTTAACAGGTTAGGGTAAATTGAAAGTTGTTTTTCTTTCAGATTTGCATTGTCAAAATTAAAATTGTAGAAAGAGGAATTGCTATGAAAATTGAACACAAATTCATCATGAGACAAAATTTCAAAAATGGAAGGGATCAAAAAATGGTAAAGTAAGTCAAGGTTGTAAGGTTGAGTTGTCAACAAATACAACATTTATGTTACGGTTTAGTTAATTAAAATGCAAAGTGAATTTCAGTAATTTCATTTTAAAATGTAAGCAAAAGTTAAATTACTGTGTCTAATTGTTAATTAGCTGGTTTGGGTTAAACAATGCAAAAGTCAAAACTGGAAAAGACAAATGGGGGGGTTAGGGTAAATGTAAAAAATAGAAAATTCATAGTAAAACCCTAGGTAAGAAGGTAAAACAGCAAGTTAAAAAATGCATTTTTTATAGGATGGCCCCAAAGCAGAAAAAGGTGGATATAGGGGGTGAAGAAAAGATTAAAAAGGAAAGAAAGCCCCGTAAAGAAACTGAGAAGAAGGAGTTGCCAATATACAGAGGCTACCCTTCATTGCTCGGCACAAGCGTAGTGGGGACGGACACCAACATATGGAATTATGACGCGGATGATGTTTTGCAGAAGATCACAGTAGCCGATGCTACACCTAACATGAGGTGTACATGGGAAAGTGGATTATACAAAGCTGCAAGTTTCCTATTATCTATGGAAGCTAAAGACCTATGTCTGGATTGCATATACTTATATGACCCAGTTACCAGAAGAATAATATTCCATGATAGGGTCATTATAGACTTATCTATAGAGGGGATTGAAAGAACATTTGGTCTAGAGATACATGAAAAAATGGTAGATATTGATATTGACCAGTACAATGACGATTTCATTGATAATGAGAAGGATTGTAGAAGCAAGATCTTCTACAGTTGGTATAGTGCAAAAAATAAGCCCAAGGCTGTGACAAGAGTGCATAAGGTTTTGCAAAGAATATACTTTAAGGAGGAGATATATTTGATGATTACAATGTTAAGCAGACTGGTGGGATTCAGGGATGCCACTAAGTGTGAGCCTTGGATGTTCGCTATTATACAATTCATGAGGGAAGCAAAGAAGGAACAAGGACAAATTCACTGGGCTAAGGCTATTAGCATAGCCATATGGAGGCATGCAATGTCAAGAAAACAAAAATTGATTCTTTTCTACTTGTCCTCATATTTATTATATTCATGTGCAGCAATGGTTCAATCATACATACATGGGATTGACAGAGTTGGAACCTTAGGAAATGGCCCAGATCAAAAGCTTGTATATGAACATTATCCTAATTTAGAGGAGGAAAATGCATTAAAAAAGTATGCTTTAGTGAATGATGTATTTTATACATACATGGTCAGAGTTTTTAGAGAAGAGCAGGATAAGAGATTGTCTGCAAATGTAGAGGATACAATTGGTTTGCAGAGTTCATGGTACATTCAATCCCAGAACTTTACTTATATCAGAACTGAGGGATTTGAAGGAAAACCTTTCATGCTACCTAGGTATCATTCTAACAAGTTGATTTTTCTAGAGTTCTCAAGATAGAACTTGAATGCCTTCAGGATGTATAAAAAGATGTACAATAGGGGAAATCTTAAGCTCCCTTGGGCAATTGGTAGATATACCTGTTCCAGCAAAGAAGTGGCTAGTTATTCAGAGAGGGAGTTAAGGTATTATGGGTTTGAGGAATTTGAGTTAGAAAGAAGATTTGATCCTTTTCATAGGATCCAAAATACTATTGATTCTAAATTTAAACATCAAGTACACGTTGAGGATTTTTGGTTAGATTGTGAAAATGACAGAGAAGTGAGAAAGAGAGCTCACAAAAGATTGACAGTAGATCAAATGAGGTCCATGGGAGACATTTATGTCCCCCCAAAAGTTGAAGATGATGGCAAATTGTTACATCATAGTTATGAAAGTGCCAAGCTTGATCCCATTGAAGAACTTGACTGGTCACAACCATGGGATACATCTTTGGACATATTGTCCCCACCTATCATTTTGTTCTCTAAAACATGGTTGAAAGATAGAATTGAGGAGCTTAAGGCTAAGGGAATTGAGCCTACACATCTGAAGAAAGGAGAAAAGAGAGTGAGGGAGCATCAAGATGATCTCCAGTGCTTTTATGAAAAGAAAAGGAAGATTGTAGAAGCAAAGATTGTTGAAAAAGACAAAAATGCTACATTGATGGATACTTATGCAATAGGGGTGACAATAGTGGTATCATCAGGCACATTTGTAGAGGCAAAGTCATTAAGTCATGATACCAGTACAGAGCAAGCATAGGCTGCTAAAGAGTTAATAGGGTAGAAGGTTATGAAGTCAATACCAATAGACATATCAAAAGGGGAAACTTCAAAACAGAGTGAAGTTATAGGTGTTGCAAGTATGGGCCTAACTGATGTTGTCATTGATGTCAACATACTCCTATTGCATTAATGATAAGGAACATAGAACAACAGTGAAGACAGTAAGGTAAAGATCCCTGCTAAGATGAAGATTAGAAGATGCACTTCAAAGGGTTTGTAGATATGTGTCTTAAGGTGATCTAATAAAGATTTTAGAGGTTCGCATGAAGATATGAAGAATTTGTGGCCGCTCAAGTAAAACCAGTTCCGGTAGGTGTTTAGAGGTGACAGAGTGACACAGATAGGTCTGGTGAGATCCAGAAATGCAATATCCTATTCTGTGGATTTGAGGGAATGTTTAGGAAGTCAATGTGAATTGACAACTCAATTGATTCATGATCTAGAGGTCTGCAAGCATGTATTCCATTGTGACAGTGATGATAGACTGTGTTCTTGAGGTTCTGGATGAAGGAGATAAGGATTTCAGGAAGGAAATGTAGTGTGGATGTTCTTGGTGATTCAGGCAAGCTTGTGGAGGTCTTTGCATCATGTCCAGTTCATGTTGGTGGTCTGCATTGGAGTTTGAGCTTGCAATTGAAGAATTACTTCCGGATGATGGTGTTCTTCCTAAGTCTAGCTGACTAAATGAGTTACACATCGTGCAGATGATCTTGAAGATGTTATGTGAATATTGGCATGTTCCTAGATGAAGATTGAACTCTCAGATCTGTGTGGCTGACAGTGTGTTGTTCTGCGTGAAGTCTTTTGTAATTAGTCATGACGTATTTATGTATTTTCTCTGTAATGTTTGCTGACTTAGATGATCATTCCTAAGTCAATGTCTTGTATAAATAAGGAATTATAAAGCCATTCTAAAGTGTATCTTGCGGAGATGAGAGTGTGGTAAGGAGCAGAGGAGTGAAAGGCAGAGTAGAAGTATTGGGCTTAAATAGAACTGACTCAAGCATGGTGAAGATGCTATTCTCTAGTTCAAGTATGTGATACTTATTATTTGTAGACAGTGTGTCTCTTGTAGGCAGTGAGCCTCTTGTGAGCAGTGTGCTCAGGCAGTGACCCCTAATTGACATATGCCATTTTGTTCTTTCTATTCTTCTAACAGAGAATACATTCTTGGGTTAGTCACCCCGTGGTTTTTCCCTTAACCGGGTTTTTCATGTCAAAATCTTGATGTCTTGTGTGTTAATGTGTTTCTACTCTTAATTTAATGCATTATGTTTCCATGATTAATTTATTATTATGTTGCTGAATCACAAAGTGGATTTAAGTGTTTAATTGGAAGAAATTTTTGGACAACTGATTCACTGCCCCTCTCAGTTGTCTGTCCTGAATCACACAATTGGTATCAGAGCTAAGTTCCTCTAAAAGAGCTTAACCACTTGAGGAGATCCAGGATGTCGTCCTAAAAGAATGATAGTCTGAAGTTTGATGGAACCAATTTTACTCTTTGGAAAAGTCGCATGCAATGTCACTTGCAATGTATGGGAATGCAGTACTAGACCATGGCTTCAACGAAGTATACTCCTCCACAGAATGGCCTGAAAACCGTAAATAAAATCATAGATGCTGAAAACAATCTATGGACTAAAGAAACTCTTCTAAGTGCCTTGTCTAATTCAGAGCTGACAAATGTTGTTGACCTACAAACTACTTATGAGATTTGGGAAAAACTAAAAATTCTGCATGAAAGAGACAAGTATGTTAAATGTGCAAGGCTACAAAGTCTGAAAGGAAAATTCAAAAATCTAAAGATGAGAGAAGATGAAAATATCACTACTTTTATGCCAAGACTCAATGAGCTTGTTTGTGGCATTAGATGTGTTGGTAGAGTCTTGGATGAAGATGAGATTATTGGCAAAGTTCTCAGATCCCTTCCTGCTTCATATAAATACATGGTTGCTGCCATTGAAGAATTCAGAGCCCATTCAGGTGTCACAAGAGATCAATTGGTTGGTAAATTGGCTACATTTGAACTGACTGAGTTTGGAGATGCCCCCCCAAGACTGAATCTGCATTCAAAGCTAGTGCCTCTGTAAAAGGTAAACAAAGGTTTGATCCTGAAGAGAACTCTTCAAGGAAACTATCATGGTATGAAAAAGTAATAAAAGACATGGAAGAAGAAGTAGAAACTACTCAACTTGAAGCCCTTATTGCAAAAAGACTGCCAAGAGGATCCGGTAAGTATGAAGGGAAATTGCCTTTTAAGTGTTTTAACTGTAATAAGATTGGTCATTTTGCCTCAAGGTGTTCGGAAAGATTTTCAAGGCCAAATCCCAACAGATCAAGGTTCCAAAAGAATTGTTACTATGTTCATGAAGATGATGATAATGAAGGAGTAACAGATAATGAATCGGAGTCAGGAAACAAATCTGGAAGTGACTGGGTGTTCATTTCCATCAAGGAAGAAGATCCAATGTCATTTGTATCTGTCAATCATAAAATTGTGGAAAGAGCTCTGGCTGCCCAAGTTGAAGAAAAGGATGATTGGGTCATTCACAGTGGATGCTCTCACCATATGACAGGTGACAAAAATAAGTTGATAGATTTGGAAAGAACAAAACCAGTAATGTACTATATGTTGAAGGTCTGAAGCACAATCTTCTCAATGTTGGACAGTTGGTGGACAAAGGCTATGATCTTTGATTCAAGAATGGAAAATGCAAGATCTTTGAAAGTTCCAGAATAGAGATTGCATCCAGTACTCAAACAAAAGGTAATATCTTCCATTTAGTTGGTACTAGTAAAAGTTGTCTATTTGTGTAAACTGATTAGAGTTGGTTATGGCATAGGAGGATGTGTCATGTGAATTTTGATAATATCATCAAGATAAGCAACATTCAGGCTGTAAGAGATCTTCCAGAACTGGTGAAACCTACAAACTATTTGTGCAAAGAATGTTAGTTGGGGAAACAAAGCAGAGTCTCATTCAAAAGAAAGGAACAATCTTCTACCAAATTATTAAACTTAGTTCATATTGATCTATGTGGTCCGGCGAGAATCAAGAGTGTGCAAGGTGATAGATACTTCATATTATTAATTAATGACCATTCCTGGATGATGTGGGTTACTTTTCTGAAAGAGAAATCAGAGGTTCTTGAGAAATTCAAAATATTCAAGGCTATGGTAGAGAATGAAACCGGATTAAAATTAAAATGTCTGAGGTCTAATAGAGGTGGAGAATTCACATCCGGTGAGTTCATAGAATTCTATGAGAAACATGAAATAAAGAGACAATTGTCTGCTCCTAGGACTCCACAGCAAAATGGAGTAGTGGAGAGAAAGAACTGGACCATCTAAGAAGCATCTTAGAACCATGATGATGGAAGCAAATGTTCCCTAGATCTATTGGAGAGAAGTTGTAAGCACTACAGTCTATACTCTGAATCGAGTACAAATCAAAAGCGATACCAGTAAGACTCCTTATGAACTTTAGTTTGGCATCACTCCCACAGAAAGGTATTTTAGAGTTTTTGGTAGAAAATGTTACATTAAGAGAGATGAAGATTTAGGTAAATTTGATGCTAGAAGTGATGAAGGAATTTTCTTGGGTTATTCTACTCAAAGCAAAGCATACCGGTGTTATAACAAGAGTTTGAGGAAGATTATAGAAAGTACAAATGTGAAGGTTGATGAAGGAATTGAAAAACCCTCAAGGTTTTATGAATATGATGAAGATGATCAGAATGATGTTTTGATGCAAGGAGTCTAAGCCCCTTCTGAGATTCTGATTCAGACTGATCTGATAAATCAAGAAGAAGAGATAAGTTTGAATAAGCCTGTTCAAGGATCAGAAGTGCAAGAAACTCCCAAAGTTCCCAGGTATGTAAGATTGAATCACTCTGAGGATCAGATCATAGGTGATAAAAGAAAAGGGGTACTAACAAGAAGAAGGATTGCTCAGGACTCAAAAGAGTATTCTCTGATCTCAAAGATTGAACCTAAGACAGTGAACGAAGCTTGCAATGATGAAAACTAGACCAAAGCAATGGAGGAAGAGCTGATACAAATCGAGAAGAATCACACTTGGGATCTTGTTCCCAGACATAAAAACAAGAATGTGATTGGAACCAAATGGGTCTTCTAGAACAAACTGAATGAAGTTGGTGAAGTAATCAGAAATAAAGCCAGATTGGTCTGCAAGGGTTACTCTCAAATAGAAGGAGTTGATTTTGAAGAAACTTTGGCTCCGGTGGCAAGAATTGAAGCAATCAGATTATTTCTTGCTTTTGTTGCCTTCAAGGATTTCAAAGTACATCAGATGGATGTCAAGTCTACCTTCTTGAATGGTGACTTGGAAGAAGAAGTATACATTGAGCAACATGATGGATTTCAATTGTTTGATCATGGTGATATGGTTTGCAAGTTGAAGAAAGCACTATATGGACTCAAGCAAGCCCCAAGAGCCTGGTATGAAAGATTGGATAAGCATCTTTTGAAGATTGGTTTCAACAAAGGTACTGCTGAGAGTAATTTGTATTTCAAAATTGATCATGAAAACATCTTGATTGTTGATGTGTTTGTTGATGATATCATTTTTTGAGGAAGAGATAGTATGTGTAAAAATTTTGCAAATCAAATAAAAAGTGAATTTGAGATGTCCATGCTTGGGGAAAGGAATTTCTTCTTGGGTTTACAAATCACTCAAACAAAGAAAGGAATCTTCATTTCTCAGACCAAATATGTGAAAGAATTGTTGAAGAAATTTGGGATGGAAGACTCAAAACCAATGAGTACTCCCTTGGCAACTAGATGTAAATTGAGCAAAGATGACTCTCCTAAGGTTGATCAGAAAAAGTACAGGTCAATGATTGGAGGATTATTGTATCTCACTCAAACTAGACCTGACATTATGAATGTTGTTTGTCTTGTTGCTAGATTCCAAGCTAATCCCAAAGAATCTCATGTCATGGGAATTAAGAGGATTTTTAGATACCTAAAAGGGATAGTTGAGTATGGATTGTGGTATCCCAGAGATCATGATTTTTCTCTTCATGTATATACAAATGCGGATTGGGCAGGGGATATGGATGCCGGAAGAGTAGTAGTGGTGGAGCATTCTTTTTGGGGAAGAGATTGGTTTCTTGGCTGAGCAAGAAACAAGAGGCAATATCTCTGTCCACTGCAGAAGCAGAATATATTGCAACAGTAGGTAGTTGTACTCAAGTTTTGTGGATGAAGCAAATGCTAAGAGACATAAGAGTGGTGTATAAGGAGCCTATTACAATCTTCTATGATAATTGAAGTGCAATAAATATATCTAAGAATATGGTGTTGCATTCAAAGACAAAACATATATCCATCAAGTTTCACTTTTTAAGAGAGCAAGTGAACAAGAATGAAGTCAGATTGGAGTTTGTGCCTTCCATGGATCAAATTGTAGATATCTTTACTAAACCTCTACCTAAGGACTCTTTTGAGTATCTTAGGGAGAAGTTAGGGGTTATTACCCCACCGATGATGAACTAAGGTGCACTAATGTGCATCAGTCCGGTGGATATCATAATCATATCTTGTGGTCCATATTGATGATGGGGAGCTACTACTCAGGGGGAGCAGCTGGTATGATTCTAAAGTATTAGAGTTGCAAGTGTGTTCCCTTTGCCATTGATGTCAAAGGGGGAGAGAAGACATGTGAAAAACAAGTGGTTGCTGATCAAAGGAGGACCAGGAAAGAAAGAGAAGACATGTGAATGGTTGTTGCTAATAGGGGGAGTTGTGTCAGTAAGGAGAAGCTCTTGTGTTGATGGTCAAAATAGTTTTTCACATCATATGTTGCCATTAATGACAAAGGGGGAGATTGTTACAAATATGGGCCTAACCGGTGTTGTCATTGATGTCAACATACTCCTATTGTATTAATGATAACAAACAGAGAAGAATAGTGAAGACAGTAAGGTAAAGATCCCTGCTAAGATGAAGATCAGAAGATGCACTTCAAAGGGTTTGTAGATATGTGTCTTAAGGTGATCTAGTAAAGATTTCAGAGGTCCGCATGAAGATATGAAGAAGTTGTGGCTACTCAAGTAAAACTGGTTCTGGCAGGTGTTCAAAGGTGACAGAGTGACATAGATAGATCTGGTGAGATCCAGAAATACAATATTCTATTCTACGGATTTGAGGGAATGTTTAGGAAGTCAATGTGAATTGACAACTCAATTGATTCATGGTCTGGAGGTTCGCAAGCATCTATTCCATTGTGACAGTGATGACAGACTATGTTCTTGAGGTTCTGGATGAAGGAGACAAGGATTTCAGTAAGCAGATGTAGTGTGGATGTTCTTGGTGATTTAGGCAAGCTTGTGGAGGTCTTTAGATCATGTCCAATTCGTGTTGGTGGCGTGCATTGGAGTTTGAGCTCACAATTGAAGAATTACTTCCGGATGATGGTGTTCTTCCTAAGTCTGGCCGACCAGATGAGTTACACATCCTGTGGATGATCTTGAAGATGTTATGTGAAGATTGGCATGTTCCTAGAAGAAGATTGATGTCTCAGATCTGTGTGGCCGATAGTGTGTTGTTCCATGTGAAGTCTTTTGTAATTAGTCATGATGTATTTATATATTTTCTTTGTAATGTTTGCCGACTTAAATGATCATTCCTAAGTCGATGTCTTGTATAAATAAGGAATTGTAAAGTCATTCTAAAGTGTATCTTGTGGAGATGAGAGTGCGGTAAAGAGCAGAGGAGTGAAAGGTAGAGCAGGAGTATTGGGCTTAAATGGAACTGAATCAAGCATGGTGAAGATGCTATTCTCTAGTTCAAGTATGTGATACTTATTATTTGTAGACAATGTGTCTCTTGTAGGCAGTGAGCCTCTTGTGAGCAGTGTGCTCGGGCAGTGAGCCCTAATTGGCATGTGCCATTTTGTTCTTTCTATTCTTCTAACAGAGAATACATTCTTGGGTTAGTCACCCCGTGGTTTTTCCCTTAACTAAGTTTTCCACGTCAAAATCTTGGTGTCTTGTGTGTTAATGTGTTTTTGCTCTTAATTTAATGCATTATGTTTCCATGATTAATTTATTATTATGCTATTGAATCACAAAGTGGATTTAAGTGTTTAATTGGAAGAAATTTTTGGACAACTAATTCACCCCCCCTCTTAGTTGTCTGTCCTGAATCTAACAATAGAAGCATAGCAGGTAGGTGCTAAATTGAGTAGAATACCTGGTGCATCTACCTCAGTAGAGAAAAGACAAGCATATGCTAAGGTAAAAATAGAATTGGCTGAAGAAATGTTGCATGGGTCAAAAATGCATGAAGTCAAACAAGCTACTAAGACTGTCAACATTGAAGATGAAATTAGTGGAAGTAAAGTTAGAGAAATGGATTCAGGGACAGGAAGAGAAATTGGCATGGAAGAAGATGAATCTAGTGAATATTTAAGTGAAGAAGAGGAGCAAGACACTCAAGATGATATGGAAGTTGAACAAGGTCCAGTGTCTGAGTAGGAAAATGTACAAGAAGAATCAGAGGCAGTAGATCCATTTGGTACATTGATATCTCCAGAAATAATAAGGGATGTTCAAGATATAGCAGATCAAATTGAAGAGTCTAAAAAAGAGGATGCACCTGAGGAAGCAGTGAAAGAAATACTTTCTCAAACTAAAGAGGAAATAGGAGCTAGCACTTCTAGTGTTGATGTGTTAAATATTCTGAATATGTATGGAGAACACAACAAAGAGGAAAAGAATGTAGAAAGTAAAGATGAACAGGGAAAAGAAACAAAAGAATCTGATAAGATAGTGGGTTCACCTTCACATGCAGAGCAAGTTGACATGCCTGGAAAGGTACAAAAGGAAGGTGAAATAGCAAAGGAAACAACAAATAAGCCTAAAAGCCAAGAGAATGTATAGAATATTGATGGAGATAAATCTGAAAAACAAACTGAGGATAAAGACATGAAAAATATGGAACAAGAAAAGAAAGAGGAAGATCAAGAAAATGATTCATCAGGAAAAGAAGGTCCAGAGGAAGAAGATGAAGGTGGAGGAGATATAGAAATTGAAGAAGAGGATAATGAGGGTGAATCTAAACAGCAAAATGATCCAATGGTACATGAACCAGCCCCTCAACAGCAGCCTCCACCATAGCAACAAGAACAACAACCACAACAACAAGAACAACAATAGCAGCAACAAGAACAAGGAGAAGTAGAAAGGCCTCAAGAAGAGGTAATAAATGAAGAAAAGACTACTAAAAGCACAAAAGAGGCTCCAGCCTAGTTGGGTACAAAAATAAGGAGGGAAAAGGTGGGGGTACAGTTAGTACCTATAGACATCAAAAGTCTATTAGGTGATGCAACTCCAAAAAAAGAAAAGAGGAAGGCCAAAATCATGTCAGCAATACAAAGGGGTCCAAATGGATCCAGAACACTAAACTTGGCCATACCATAGAAAGAAAAAGCTAAAGGAGAAATAACAGTAGATGATTATAAGATACTTAATTTTGACTTAGGACACACAACCAGGGAGCAAAACATAAGTGAATGGGAAGATATGCACCAGGTTACAGTAGAGATGTTAAGGAAAGACAAGGATAAACATGAATATTTGAAAGGACACATTATCTAGTTACAACAATTCATTAGGGGGATATTTGATCCCAATACTACAATACTAGAGTTGCCTAATGAAATAGCAATATTGTCAGAGGATGAAGTGAAGGATATGGAAAATAAGATGCTTAAGGCCAATATTTTTGAGGAGTGGTTCAGGGCATTCCTACAAGAAGGAGAGGAGGCGATCAAACAAGCAGTGACAGGATGGGAATTGGCTGCAACAGAAAAGAATAAATGCAGTGTGATTATATATAATGGTCAGTTTAGAAAAGAAGAGTGTAAGTTTGAATTAGAGCAGCTAGAAGAAATTGAAGAAAGAACAAATGAGTTAATAAATGAAGGAGTCATTAATCCTTCGATGGTAAATCAAGTGCCACAAGCCAAGTTGGAGCTAAGATTTGAAGATGATAATCTCAAAAGATGCCTCACAACCACTCAGGGTTTAGAGGAGAAAGCAGACAACATGATCAGGCGGCATAAGAGGATAGTTGAAAGGCTCATAGATTATGAATGTATGGATGTACCAGCATATGAACTCCAAAGGGCATTGAAAGAATTCAGGGCCATCTTTGCACCATGTATGGAAAATCTAGAGGCATATTTAAGTAAACAAATGATTGATTCAATAATGGAGGTAAGTGCCAAGATGAAGAAATATAAGAAGAAGAGTGAGGGTTTAGGTTAAAAAGAAAAGAAACTGAAAGAAGGGGTCACAATGTAAGAATATGTATGGACAAGGAGTCCAGGGGGAAATTGCACCTTCATAGAAGGTGTAACAAATAATTTCAAGACATATCTGAAGGAGTAGAAAAGATATAAAAGGGGAGCAAATAATATTAGTGAAAGAGTCAATTGGAGGGTATCTGTAGGCAAAGTCAACAAGAAAGAGGAGGTCAAAAGGGGGGAATATTGTTTTAAAAAGATTCCATTGGCATCCTTTGAGGTAGAAAAGATACCACAATGATATTTGAGAAACATTTAGGAATGAATGTACACCCTTGATCAAGAAAGTATGAATACTGACCATGGATTGGATTTTGTAGCCGTAGTAGTATGAAGCTTCAAATTCTATATAAGAAGCTCTGCTACTTGTATATTACTTACACATGGATTTTAGAATTGTAGATTGCACTTATAATTTGTCAGAGTATTGGAATAGAGAAGATATTTCTTTTAGTTTAGAAAAGGAGGTTGCTTGTGTCTACATCAAGGAGTACGTGGAATATTTGGTCTCCTTAGTGTATCTGTAAAAATGTCTGTAAGTTCTCTAGTAATTTGATTAATGAAACAAAGGTCATTCTTACATTGTAAATCTTATATGACTTTGTACTTTGAATACAAGTAAACTCAGAATTCTGTGTCTATTACAGAGTGTTTTCTAACTCTTACTAGTATTTGAAGTATTATTCTTTAAAAGCTTGCAATCTCTGGTGTATGTTCATGAAAATGTTTAGGACTTTACATTTGAAGATTTAAATGTGTTGATTTGATCAATTTACTGTATCTCTTAAAGACGTGAGTAACACAATATTTAGATCCTATAGGAAATGATTCTTAACATGACTTTCTCTAACTTTTCCCCAAACATTTGAAATAATTAGCTTAAATGCAGAAATCTGAAGAAAATTGTCTTGCATTCAAATAAAGAATGAGGAATTACATTGATATTTGGCAATTTTCATATTAATTTGAAAGACAAAGTTTGTTTCATAGAAATTCATACAAATCTTTGTAGTACAATAGTGAATTTATGCAAAAGAATGAATACTTTCTTGATATTTGCAACAATTTGCATAGTTTGAGTCTAGTAAATTACCGATCATCTTAAATCAAGTAAGGCCCCTTGAATATTACAGTTTCACATCAACCTGCTGAATTGTCCATAAGGTCAAGACCTGATCATATAGAAACTTGGGATTAAGAACTCTTAAGTGATTTCTTCATATGTTTCAAGATAGTTTAGGTTCATTTTGTTAATTTTAACTTTTGTTATGAATGTGTAAAAATAATCATCAACAAGGGTCACTTCTCAAATTACCCTGGGTGTCTGATGCAGGAGCATCCAGTGGTGTAAGGGCAATCTTGAATCACCCAAAAAAAGATGTATTTCAAAATTGTTGATGTTCTTTCCATTTCTTTTCAAAATTTTTGGTTCTGGTTCCATAATGACTTGAATAATGATGTAGAACTTTCAGTTTTTCCAAACTACTAAAAATAGCAACCTGCTATTTTTAGAATGTTTGCATTTGGACACAGATTGAAGTGAAAATTTATAGGGAGCTTCGTAACTAAAAAATAAGACCTTTGGTGAAGGAATCACGTAAAGATCATTTGCGAGATGAAAGATATTAAAGTTTCTGTTTCCCAAAAATGTCTAAAAATTATTCAAACTTAGGTTTGAGGCACTAAATGGCCCCGTACGGGCCCAAAAATGGATAAAACTAGTAAAGAAAGTTCTTAGTGCATAGAGCACTCCGTGATCTTTTCGACGCATAAAATGGTTCATCAATTGGACACCCGGATCAAAAGTTATGGCTCCCGAAAGTTGACCTATTTTTGGAGGGAGATGCAAATTTTGAAATTAGGTTGTTGGACGCCAAAAAGGCTATTAATAACCATTTTTGGGAACCCTGGGTAGTAGTAGAGTTAAGGGGGGAAGTGTAGAGTCAAGAATAGGTGGGAAAATAGAAAACCTACTTGATTTGGGGTTACAGAAGGCAGATGATTCTAGAGTCTGGGAATAGGAAGTTGTAATGTGTTGCAGTATGTGGAGGGTTGATTCCTCTGATTGTATTTGAGCTTCTGTAATGTTATAAGTTGTCCAAATCAATAAAGAAAGTTCTATTTTCTATGTGCAATTTCTATTGTTGTGTGTTTTATGATTTACCCCCTTCATCACGAAGCTTCTCTTTCAGCTATTTCTATGCCTGTTCTAAATTAGTTGGAATCTATCCAGCAGGGTATGTCAATGACTCTTCATTATCTCAAATCATCCAACAGTCGGTCAATAACCCTTCTATTGTACCACATTACTCTTGGGATGGTGCTTTTCTAAGATACAAGGGTTGTATGGTCCTTCCCCAGAGCACAGATCTTCAACAAGCTCTTTTCTATGAACTCCATGCTTCTCCATCGATAGGGCACTCTGGGTTCCTCAAAACTTATGAACGGGCACGACGTAACTTCTTCTAGAAGGGAATGAAAAGGGCAATTCAACAAATGGTTATTGAAGTGATACTTACCAGTACAACAAGGGTGAAATGACAATCCTTCTTGGATTGCTCGAAACCTTGCCCATCCCTACATGGATTTGGACATATATTTCTATGGATTTCATTGAGGGGCTCCCTAAATCTGGAGGGAAGACAGTGATCTTGGTTGTGGTTGATTGCCTCTCCAAATATAGTCATTTTTGTGCCCTCATCCATCCCTATATTTCCTCCTCAGTCGCACAAATTTTCATGGACCAAATCTTGCGTCTTCATGGCATCCCTTCTTCTATTGTCTCAGATCATGATGCAATTTTCCCCAGTCATTTTTGGACAGAACTATTTCGACACATGGGCACCAAACTGAAGATGAGTTCAGGATATCACCCAAAAACATATGGTTAGACTGAAATTATCAACAAATGTTTGGAAGCTTATCTTCGTTGCTTGACCTCAGAACAACAACATCAGTGGCCAAAGTGGCTCCCTCTTGCTGAATGGTGGTACAATACCTCCTACCACACTGCATCTAAAATGACTCCATATGAAGCAGTCTATGGTCAGACACCACCAATGCTCCTTCCATACACCCCCAGCAGTTCACCAGTTCAAGTAGTCGACACAGTTCTTCGAACCTGAGATCAGATTCTTCACATTTTGCAAGACAATCTTCATATGGCAAGAAATCGAATGAAACAACAAGCTGATCACCAGTGTTCTGAGTGCACTTTTCAAGTAGGTGATATGGTTTTTCTTCATCTACAGCCATATAAGCAATCATCCCTAAAACTCAAAGGGCATCATAAGATGGCTCCAAAGTTCTATGGGCCATATAAGGTTATTCAAAAGATTGGGTTAGTTGCTTATAAATTGGAGCTTCGTCCTTCCCACGTTCATCTAGTATTTCATGTCTCTTGTCTAAAGAAAGCTCTTGGCACCAACATCAGAGCACAAACTATTTTAGTAGAACTAGATAACGAAGGATCCATCATTTTGGAGCCTGAGGCAATCATTGACAGGCACACTCATCAGCTTCGCTCTCGATCCATCACCGAGGTATTAATTTAGTGGCACAGAATGCAAGCAGAGGATGCTACATGGGAGCCGCTCCTTCAGATTCAGGAACAATTTCCACATCTTAAGCTTTGAGGACAAATCTTTTCTAAGAGGGAGGGGATGTTAGGAACCTGTGTTTAACCCTTCTCTTTACTTTGTTAGTATATTGTTGTTAGATGCACATGCTTTGTAAGTCATCCCGTGAGTATATTGTATTATCCCACATTCATGAGGAGTAATAGTTGTTTAGATTAGACTTATTATATAAGTACGTGTTGAGGCCAATGAAGGCATCCATGAATTTATTGTATTGCTCAAAGGAGGTTGCCCCCTCGAAGTGGCTTGTGATCAATAAATTCCTTTTGTGTTTCTTCTATTTCTGTTATTTCGTACATTTTCATTATATTGTTGCAGGAGGTTCCTCTCAACATGTCCATACATCTTGCTATCATTTTCTTAGTAAAATTCTTATTATGGCCCTGCATTACCTTGTAAGCACACTCTGTAGATGAAGTTCTTAGGGCGCTTATGGGGAAGAGGCTTCCCACCATACCTTCTCCCTTGGTTAAATTGTATCCCTACAATGCCTGCCTCCACCTCTCTAAGTTATAGATATAAATGAAGATCAGACCAATGGCAATTGTGTGTACATAGTGACCATCCTAAAAAACATCCATAATATTGGAGACGAACGTGGAAACCAAGTCCGCCAGTTCAAAATTCTATCATCTATGCCTTGTAACCATTTTTTGCCACATATTTCTTATTACGAACTGCATTATCATGTAATCAGTGTCAAAGACTTGGTTAAGATCAATGATTTTGACTCTACCTCTGATCTTCAGTTCCCATGGCAATACTAGAAAAAAGAGACATTGGTTTAAGCTGTCATTCTCCATTGATATACCCACAAGAAAGTATAGGGAAAACAAACAGAGAGAAAAGCGAGACTTGATGACTTAGTATAACAATCTTAATGGAGGCTACGTTGAAGGATTGAATACTAATATGTGTGGTGGATTAAAATAGCTCTCCTTCACTATTGTTGTCTTATCGACCCTAGGATGGTGTCAGTGAAGGTAATTTATGATTAATGCCATAGGAAATGTGGATCCTTTCTAGATTTGGCACATATTACCATTCATAGTTCCCTTCTGTGTGCGTCCCATCTCCATTTATGTCCTATCCTTCTCTTGTTGACATGAGTGTTAGTAATCCTCCCATGATCTTGGTTTTAAACTCTGAAAGATAGATCAAACTACTTCCCATTCTAGCTTATTCCTCCTCGATTATGAGGGCTCAAATTTCATTTGTGCCAAATTCTCATGGGGATTTGGTATGCAGGCTAGTCTTGGGGTCAACGAAAACCCTTCCTATTAATGCATACAACCTGTTCTCTGACTAACTACTCTGCACACTTGTCATTAATCTCACCATCCTCTACCACACTTGGGGATTCATACATTCTTAATATCCATTTGATGTGCATGTTTCTACCGTACTATTATTTAGAAAAGCATTCATAATAGCCATTTTAATACCATTTATTTGTTTTCCTTCATTAATGAGAATTTAGAAAATCCAATGCTTAATCAACTAGGACATCCTTTCTACTCCTCATATCTTTGATGGACCCAAATTAGCTGTTGAATAAGAAAATCCTTTTGTTGTGCATCTGGATCCTAGCCCCTGTCCACCCCTAAACCAATATACTAGAATTCATAGAATCTACTTCCTAGTCTTCTCTCTTGAGCTAGAGAATATGGAAGTGTCATTTAAGGACTTACTAATAAAGATGAGGTCTTCGATCCATTCCCTACCTTATGATTAATTGTTCTTTATCCGTTGGTTGTCAGCCTCTATCAACATTAATAGCTAAAAGGGCACTTTGTCTTGGCTTGCGTTGAATGTCATTACCTCATAGGTTTGATCAATTGCTCTATTTGCCAACTCATCTGCCACTTTGTTTCCTTCCCTATAGCAATGAGAAACCTAGAAGCTATCCAATTCCTATATGATAACCAATGCTTTCTTGAGAATCTATCCCACTCACCAATTTTTCATTCTCCTTGTTTTGATAGCCCTTATGATGTTTAAAGAATCACCTTCTATCCATAAATTTCTGAATTCATATTCTATAGCTAGCTAGAATCCATGTAGGAAAACTGATGCCTCTGCCTCATTATTTGTTACTTGTTGGATTTTTGTTGATTTGACCACAAGTGATTTCCCTTCATGATTTTTAATGAAACAACTCATCCCTGAGAGCCTTGAATTGCCTCTGCTAGCTCTATCAAAATTCAATTTGACAAATGGATGAATTGGGGGACTCCACTTTACTAAACTCCTATCCACCTCTAGGCTGTCTACCCTGGCTGCTGATCCATTAGATACTGGCTCCAAAAAATTCCAAGACATTACAAATCCTAGCTTGTCCATTTAGTATTCTGATTATTAGATTTCCTAATTTTGGCCAAAACCACTTCCAATATAGCTTTATCTAATTCCCTACAAATCTTATGAGATGTTGAAGAGGCTTTCCTAAAGATATGAAAATTTATCTTTCCAAATGGTCCATATCAGTATGCAAGGGCTCACATCCCAAAAACTGGCAATTATTGATTCTGAATTCAGATTTGGCTGGCTCTTAAAGAGATCTAGTAATGTCTCTAGTAGCAGCGTAGCCCAATTCAATCTATTAAGGAGCCAATACTAGCACTCCTTACTAAAAGAGCAATGTAGTAGAAGGTGATTAGTGCTCTCCTCTTCTTCTTCACATAGAACACACTTGAATCTTGCCCTTATGGATAATTTCTATACCCTAACCCTAGTGAGAAATTTGTTTTAGAAAGATATCCATGTGAAATCTCCTGCCTTTGGGAGTGCTCCATCATTCCAAAAAGGCTTGTTGGCCAATCAAACTTCATATTTTGTTTCTGGTTTAACCATCTATATCCCTATTTAACCATATATCTACTAGACTTATCCACTCCCAAATTACTTCATCTTCTTGGTCTGATAGAAAAATAATCCTTGTTATCAAAACTTTTCCATACCATTTTAAGTGGAAAATCACCTAGATCTGAGGAACAATAGTCTCTCACCTTATATCCCCAATTTTGTGTTGGCAAGAGACACTACTAGCCATAACAGATGTTGTCATTGATGGCAACTAAGATCATCCCAATCATCTGCGAAATACAATTTCTTCATACCAGAATTCAGATTTAGAATTTGTCTAAGTTTGGACAGTTATGAACAAAGTAGTAACATGGTCTAGTATTTTGGTCCAGATCTCTCTAGTGGGAAGTCATGAGTAGCTATGGATCGAGGGGAGTCATATGAATTGTCAAGATAGTCTAACTCCAGATTTTTGTCCTCCAGTGATAAAGGATTCAAAAGGTTTTAGCCTCTGAGTACTCGGTTCTAGTCTGTCAGAGCAGACAGAAGAAGAACATGCTGACCTTGTAGAAGATCTTGATTCCGGATGTATGGAAGTTGTTTATTGGATAAACAATGATGATTAGTGATAGTGGCCAACGTGAGTGATGATTATCAAGATCAAGTTTTGATCCGCACCTCAAGATATGCATAGATCTAGCCGACAAAGCAGAGCATTCATAAAAGTTCTAAGTGTTGTTGAAGCTGACTATCAGAATGATTGTAGATCATATTGTGGATATATATATAGCTAATGAAATTAGGTGATTAAGTGTGTGGTGTATATGCCAAAAAGGTGTATGTGAGAAGAGCAGAAATCCAAAATGTGAATGAAGGCACAATAGTAAGAAGAGCAAATCAAAGATGAAATGTGTATGATTAGTTTTTGTACTCAACCATAACTAAAACTCTTGCATGAGTAGATGCTATTAATCAGTTCAGACCTCTGTTATTTTTGTTGTAATATTTCCAAAGGTAGTGAGCCTCCTTTTGAGCAGTGAACTCTAGGCAGTGAGCCTGAATGTATGTGCATTCCCATTTGAAAAAAAACTTTTAATAGAGTATTAATTTTGTGGGTTAACCCCCACCGTGGTTTTTCCCTTAACTAGGTTTCCACACCAAAATCTTGGTGTCTAATGTGTTATTTAAGTTTTCTTTTCATATGTTATTGATTGATGTTGAAATGTTTATATCATTGAATTGATTGAAAGTAGAAAAGAAAGTTAATGTGGGACAACTAATTCATCCCCCCCTCTCAGTTGTCCAGACCTAAACCAACAATTGGTATCAAAGAAAGGTTCCTTTGAAAAGCCTAACAGCCTAAGGAAAAGATCTTGGAAGGAGTCTGAAATGGGTTCACTCAAAGATCAACTTCAAGTGGCCCTAGAAGAGCTTGTTCAATCTAAAGCAAAAATTAGCAATTTGAAAGGTGAACTTAAAGATGTTGATGATGTTAGATTTAGGACAAACAACTGAGAGGGGGAGTGAATCAGTTGTTCAAAACTTTCTTCCAATTAAACACTTAAATCTACTTCTGATTTAGTAGCATAATAATAAATTAATCATGGAAACATAATGCATTAAATCAAGAGCATAAACACATCAACACATTAGACACCAATATTTCGACGTGGAAAACCCAGTTAAGGGAAAAACCACAGGGTGATTAACCCAAGATTGTATTCTCTATTAGAAGAATAGAAAGAACAAAATCACATATGCCAATTAGGGCTCAATGCCTGAGCACACTGCTCACAAGAGGCCCACTGCCTACAAGAGACACACTATCTACATAATAATAAGTATCACCTACTTGAACTAGAGAATAACATCTTCACCATGCTTGAATCAGTTCCATTTTAGCCCAATACTTCTAGTCTGCTTTTCGCTCCTCTGCACTTTACCACACTCTCATCTCCACAAGACTCATTTGAATGACTTTACAATCCCTTATTTATACAAGACATTGACTTAGGAATAATCATGTAAGTCAGAAAACATCTACAAGAACATCTGCAGGATGTGTAACTCATTCAGTCAGCCAAACTTAGGAAGAACACCATCATCCGGAAGTAGTTCTTCAATTGCAAGCTCAAACTCCAATGCGAACCACTAAAATGAACTGGACACAATCCAAAGACCTTCACAAGCTTGCCTGAATCACCAAGAACATCCACACTACATCTTCTTACTAAAATCCTTCTCTCCTTCATCTGGAACCTCAAGAACACAGTCTGTCACAACTGTCATAATGGAAAAGATACTTGTGGACCTCCAGACCATGAACCAATCGAGTTGTCACTTCACATGGACTTCCTAAACACTCCACCAAATCCACAGAACAAGATAAGGCATTTTTGGATCTCACCGGACCTATCTGTATCACTCTGTCACCTCTGAACACTTGCCAGAACTGGTTTTACTTGAGTGGCCACAACTTCTTCAAATCTTCATGCAGACCTCTAAAATCTTTACTGGATCATCTTAAGACACATATCTCTGAACCCTTTAAACCGTATCCTCTAATCTTCATCTTAGCTAGGATCTTTAGCTTACTATCTTCACTGCTCTTCTCTATTCCTTATCATTAATGCAACAGAAGTATGTTGACATCAATGACAACACCGGTTAGGCCCATACTTGCAACAATCTCCCCCTTTGTCATTGATGGAAATATATGATGTGAAAAAAATGTTTTGACCATCAACACAAAAACTTTTTCTTACTGACACAACTCCCCCTATCAACAACAACCATTCACATGTCTTCTCTTCCTTTACTGCTCCCCCTTTGATCAATAACCACTTGTTTTTCACATGTCTTCTCTCCCCCTTTGACATCAATGGCAAAGGGCACATACTTGTAACTCCAACACTTCAGAATCATACCAGTTGCTCCCCCTAAGTGGCAGCATTCCATCATGAATTCAGATCGCAAGATATGACTGTGATATCCACCGGACTGATGCACATTAGTGCTCCTTAATTCATCACCGGAGGGGCAACAACCCCTAACTTCTCCCTGAGATACTCAAAAGAGTCCTTAGGTAGAGGTTTAGTAAAGATATATGTAATTTGATCCTTCAAAGGCGTAAACTCCAATCTGACTTCATTTTTGTTCACTTGCTCTTTCAAAAAGTGAAACTTGATGGATATATGTTTAGTCTTTGAATGCAACACCGGATTCTTAGATATATTTATTGCACTTGAATTATCACAGAAGATTGTGATAGGCTTCTCATACTTCACTCTTATGTCTCTTAGCATTTGTTTCATCCACAAAACTTGAGTACAACTACCTACTGCTGCAATATATTCTGCTTCTGCAGTGGACAGAGATATTGCCTCTTGTTTCTTGCTTAGCCAAGAAACCAATCTCTTCCCCAAAAAGAATGCTCCACCACTGGTACTCTTCCGGTCATCCACATCTCCTGCTCAATCCACATCTGTATATGCATGAAGAGAAAAATCATGATCTCTAGGATACCACAATCCATACTCAACTGTCCCTTTTAGATATCTAAAAATCCTCTTGATTGCCATAACATGAGATTCTCTAGGATCAGCTTGAAATCTAGCAACAAGACTAACAACATTCATAATGTCAGGTCTAGTTTGAGTTAGATACAACAATCCACCAATCATTGACCTATACTTTTTCTGTTCTGCCTTAGGAGAGTCATCATCTTTGCTAAATTTACATCCAATTTCCATGGGAGTATTCATGGGTTTTGAGTCTTCCATCCTAAATTTCTTCAACAATTCTTTCACATATTTGGTCTGAGAAATGAAGATTCTTTTCTTTGTTTGAGTGATTTGTAGACCCAAGAAGAAATTCATTTCCCCAAGCATGGACATCTCAAATTCACTTTTCATTTGATTTGCAAAAGTTTTATACATACTATATCTTCCTCCAAAAATAATATCATCAACAAACACTTCAACAATCAAGATGTTTTCATGATCAATTTTGAAATACAAATTATTGTTAGCAGTACCTTTGTTGAAACCAATCTTCAAAAGATGCTTATCCAATCTTTCATACCAGGCTTTTGGGGCTTGCTTTAGTCCATATAGTGCTTTCTTCAACTTGCAGACCATATCACCATGATCAGATAATTGAAATCCATTCGGTTGCTCAATGTATACTTCTTCTTCCAAGTCACCATTCAGGGAGGCAGACTTGACATCCATCTGATATACTTTGAAATCCTTGAAGGCAGGAAAAGAAAGAAATAATCTGACTACTTCAATTCTTGCCACCGGAGCAAAAGTTTCTTCAAAATCAACTCCTTCTATTTGAGAGTAACCCTTGAAGACCAATCTAGCTTTATTTCTAATTACTTCACCAACTTCATTCAGTTTGTTCTGGAAGACCCATTTGGTTCCAATCACATTCTTTATTCTAGGTTTGGGAACAAGATCCCAAGTGTGATTTTTCTCAATTTGCATCAGCTCTTCCTCCATTGCTTTAGTCCAGTTTTCATCATTGCAAGCTTCATTCACTATCTTAGGTTCAATCTTTGAAATTAGACAATACTCTTCTAAATCTTGAGCAATCCTTCTTCTTGTTTGTACACCTTTACTTTTATCACCTATGATCTAATCTTCAGAGTGGTTCAGTCTTACATACCTGGGAACTTTGGGAGTTTCTTGCACTTTTGATTCTTGATCAGGCTCATTCAAACTTATCTCTTCTTCCTGATTTACCAGATAAGTCTGGATCTGAATCTTAGAAGGGGCTTGGACTCCTTGGATCAAAACATCATTCTAATCATCTTCATCATATTCATAAAACCTTGAGGTTTTTTCAATTCCTTCATCAACCTTCACATTAGTACTTTCTATAATCTTCCTCAATCTCTTGTTATAACACCGGTATGCTTTACTTTGAGTAGAGTAACCCAAGAAAATTCCTTCATCACTTCTAGCATCAAATTTGCCTAAATCTTCATCTCTCTTAATGTAACATTTGCTACCAAAAACTTTGAAATACCTCATAGTAGGAGTGATGCCAAACCAAAGTTCATAAGGAGTCTTACCAGTATTGCTTCTGATTTGTACTTGATTGAGAGTATAGACTGCAGTGCTAACAACTTCTCTCCAATAGATCTGGGGAACATTTGCTTCCATCATCATGGTTCTAGATGCTTCCTAGATGGTCCGGTTCTTTCTCTCCACTACTCCATTCTGCTGTGGAGTCCTAGGAGTAGACAACTGTCTTTTTATTCCATGTTTCTCACAGAAATCTATGAACTCACTAAATGTGAATTTTCCACCTCTATCACACCTTAGACATTTCAATTTTAATCTAGTTTCATTCTCAACCATAGCCTTGAATATTTTGAATTTCTCAAGAGCTTCTGATTTTTCTTTCAGAAAAGTAACCCATATCATCCTGGAGTAGTCATCAATTAATAGCATGAAATACCTATCACCTTGCACACTTCTGATCCTTGCCGAACCACACAAATCAGTATGAACTAAGTCTAATAATCTTGTAGAAGATTGTTCCTTACCTTTGAATGAGACTCTACTTTGTTTCCCCAACTGATATTCTTTGCACAAACTATTTATAGGCTTCACCAAGTTTGGAAGATCTCTTACAACCTGAGTGTTTCTTATCTTGATGATATTATCAAAATTCACATGACACATCCTTCTATGCCATAACCAACTCTGATCAATATGCACAAATAGACAACTTTTACCAGTACCAACTAAATGGAAGATATTACCTTTTATTTGAGTATCGGATGCAATCTCTATTCCAGAACTTTCAAAGATCTTGCATTTTCCATTCTTTAATCGGAGATCATAGCCTTTGTCCACCAACTGTCCAACACTGAGAAGATTGTGCTTCAGACCTTCAACATATAGTACATTACTAGTTTTGTTCTTTCCATCAAAAGAAATGGTTCCTCTTCCTTTGATTCTGCCAGTAGAATTATCACCAAACTTTACCACTCTTCCTTCATACCTTTCCAAATCTATGAACTTATTTTTGTCACATGTCATATGGTGAGAGCATCCACTGTGAATGACCCAATCATCCTTTTCTTCAACTTGGGCAGCCAGAGCTCTTTCCACAATTTTATGATTGATAGATATAGAAGACATTGGATCTTCTTCCTTGATGGAAATGAACACCCAGTCACTTCCAGATTTGTTTCCTGTCTCTGATTCATCACCTGTTACTCCTTCATTATCATCATCTTCATGAACATAGTAACAATTCTTTTGGAACCTTGATTTGGTAGGATTTGGCCTTGAAAATCTTTCCGGACACCTTGAGGCAAAATGACCAATCTTATTGTAGTTAAAACACTTAAAAGGTAATTTCCCTTCATACTTACTGGATCCTCTTGGCAGTCTTTTTGCAATAAGGGATTCAAGTTGAGCAGTTTCTGCTTCTTCTTCCAGGTCTTTTCTTGCTTTTTCATACCATGATAGTTTCCAGAAAGAGTTCTCTCCCAGATCAAACCTTTGTTGACCTTTCACAGAGGCACTGGCTTTGAATGCATATTCAGTCTTGGGAGGGGCATCTCCAAACTCGGTCGTTTCAAAAGCAATGAATTTTCCAACCAATTGATCTCTTGTGATAGCTGAATGGGCTTTGAATTCTTCAATGGCAGCAACCTTGATTTTATAAGAAGCAGGAAGGGATCTAAGAACTTTGCCAACAATCTCATCTTCATCCAAGACTTCACCAGCACATCTAATGCCACAAACAAGCTCATTTACTCTTGGCATAAAAGTAGTGATATTTTCATCTTCTCTCATCTTCAGATTTTCAAATTTTCCTTTCAGACTCTATAGCCTTGCACACATAACATACTTGTCACCTTAATGAAAAAGTTTCAGTTTTTCCCAAATCTCAAAAGCAGTTTGTAGATCAACAACATTTGTTAGCTCTGAATCAGACAATGCACTTACAAGAGCTTCTTTAGTCTGCAGATTGTTTTCAGCATTTGTGACTTCATTTGGGGATTTCAGGCCACCCTGTAGAGGAGCATACTCCGTTGAAGCCATGGTCCAGTACTGCATTCCTATACATTGCAAGTGACATTGCATGCGACTTTTCCAAAGATTAAAATTTGTTCCATCAAAATTTAGACTGTCCTTCTTGTAGGATGACATCCTGGATCTCCTCAAGCGGTTAAGCTCTTTTAGAGGAACTTAGCTCTGATACCAATTGTTAGATTTAGGACAGACAACTGAGAGGGGGGGTGAATCAGTTGTCCAAAACTTTTTTCCAATTAAACACTTAAATCTAGTTTGTGATTTAGCAGCATAATAATAAATTAATCATGGAAACATAATGCATTAAATCAAGAGCAGAAACACATCAACACATTAGACACCAAGATTTTGACATGGAAAACATGGTTAAGGGAAAAACCATGGAGTGATTAACCCAAGATTGTATTCTCTATTGGAAGAATATAAAGAACAAAATGGCACATGCCAATTAGGGCTCACTGACCAAGCACACTGCTCACAAGAAGCCCACTACCTACAAGAGACACATTGTCTACAAAATAATAAGTATCACCTATTTGAACTAGAGAATAGCATCTTCACCATGCTTGAATCAGTTCCATTTAAGCCTAATACTTCTGCTCTACTTTTCGCTCCTCTACACTTTACCACACTCTCATCTCCACAAGACTCATTTGAAATGACTTTATAATCCCTTATTTATATAAGACATTGACTTAGGAATAATCATCTAAGTCGGTAAACATCTACAAGAACATCCGCAAGATGTGTAACTCATCCGATCGGCCAAATTTAGGAAGAACACCATCATCCAGAAGTAGTTCTTCAATTGCGAGCTCAAACTCCAATGTGGACCACTAACATGAACTGGACACAATCCAAAGACCTTCACAAGCTTGCCTGAATCACCAAGAACATCCACACTACATCTTCTTACTGAAATCCTTCTCTCCTTCATCCAGAACCTCAAGAACACAGTCTGTCACAACTATCATAATGGAAAAGATGCTTGCAGACCTCCAGACCATGAACCAATCGAGTTGTCACTTCACATGGACTTCCTAAACACTCCATCAAATCCGTAGAACAGGGTAAGGCATTTTCAAATCTCACCAGACCTATATGTAGCACTCTGTTACCTCTGAACACCTGTCAGAACTGGTTTTACTTGAGCGGGCACAACTTTTTCAGATCTTCATGCGGACCACTAAAATATTTACTAGATCATCTTAAGACACATATCTTCAAACCCTTTGAACCGCATCCTCTGATCTTCACCTTAGCTAGGATCTTTAGCTTACTGGCTTCACTGTTCTTCTCTGTTCCTTATCATTAATGCAATAGGAGTATGTTGACATCAGCGACAACACTGGTTAGGCCCATACTTGCAACAGATGATACCATTGAATTGTTAAAAGAAAAACTAAAGAAATCTCTAGAAAGGAAAAAGGAACTACTTCTGCAACTATCCAATTTACCTGAAGAAAATGGCATGAATGAAGTTTTGGAAGAAAAGACAAAAGAATGTGAGAAGCTATCAAAAGAAGTTGTTGTTCTGAAAATTGAAATGGAATCCAGAATAATGACGTGAACCAAATAAAGTGAAGATAAGAAGAAAATTGAAGAAGATCTGAATCAAAAACTAAGAGAAAAAACTAAAGAATATTGCAAATTAGATAGAATAGATGGACATCTAGAATCTAATTACAAGAAAGTAGAGACAATGAGAGAGAACTTGAGAGGCAAATTATCATTCTCAAACATGACCTAGAAGTTGTAAATGAATATAAGGAGAAGTTCAAGATAATCTCAACAAAACTAGAAGCACTACTCGAAGGACAAAAAAGGGCTGATGACAAGCATGGTCTTGGATATGAGAAAGGTGAAAGCTCTGAATCTAGACAAAAAAAATTTCAATCTAGGAATGGGAGAAACAGAACTAGAAAACCTCTGGTAAGACAACCTAATGCTCAAAGATATCCTTCATTAAATAGAAATTGCTTCAACTGCAACAAATTTGGTTATAGAGCTACTCAGTGCAGAAGTAGAGTAAATCAAAATGGCCCATCCTTCTCCGGTCAATGCTTCAAATGTAAGAGGTATGGTCATAGATCAAATGAATACAGAAATATGAAGATGAATAATGCTAATAATAGAAGAATTAGTAATTCTTTCAATGGTTACTGCTTTGTTTGCAATGGATTTGGACACATGGCTAATCAGTGCAGATCAAGAGAAAATTAGGTTTACAAGAAAAGAAATTTTGTGTGCTTTAACTGTAATAAATCTGGTCATATTGCAAGATTCTACAGAAGTAGGAACAATGAAAGAAGTGGTCCGATAAGCAGAAAACTGGATGACCAGAGACAAAACAAAGGCAAAGAAAAAATTAATACAAACGAGACTTAGAATGAATCAAACAAGACATGGGTCAAGAAAATAGTTATGGATGATAATAATGGATTTGCACCAAAATTCAGTGTTAAAATTCCTCTGGGAATTAATTTGAGATCCTTGGATCAAGGGGAGCAGCATTGTAAATCAAATTCCCCCAACTAGAAAGTGAGTGCCTAGATCTGGCACAATAAGAAAATGTACCTTGAATTGGTTCAGAACAGTTGGAAAGAATTCTGAAAGATAAGAGGTGAATATGGCAGATTACGGAGTAATTTATGTGAAATTGATCAATAAACTAAAGCAACTGGATGTATTATGGTAGAGCATTTATTACAAAGACAAATTAGGTATTGTAGAACATAAAAAGATCATTCATTCCTCATTTAGATCACTTTACATCAAAAGAAAGCAAGAAGAGGAGAAGTGAACAAGTTCAAAGCTAAGACTTCCAAAAAAATAAGTGCGAAGAGGATCTCCAAGCTAAACCCTAATCTGTGGAACAAGGTATTTCTGTTTTCTGCAAAACTTCTTGAATTCTCAATCTCTGTAAATGGCTACGCCTTTACTTATTGATGTCACTGAAAGGCCCCATCCCAAATTCAAGAAGCATCCCTATAAATATGTTGAGGTCGATCTACTAGGTGCCTTCTCAAGTGTCCGATATGGGGTTTTACATGTTGAAGATATTAGGGCATACATGTATTGTAATCTAGAAGAATTTGGAAATTTAAAACTGATGGAGTTGTTTAAGAATCATCTGAAAGATGACAACTACCAACAGAGATCTGAATTTGAAGCCCTTGAAAGCAAACACTTTCTGCAAATGATTGAATTTCTGTCTTTTGATGAAAATGAATGGGTTCAATACATCTTAAGCTGAATACATTATGAATTCTTGTGGCTAATGAAACCATTTAAGATCACAAAGGAAGTTATCAAGACTATAACTAGGTTGAACTCTTCTAGCAGATTACCCATGTTGAAAGCCATTAAAAACCAGACTGTAACTGATGCTACCGGTGCGAAGTTTGACAAAAGGGAAATGACCATCAATGATATCGCAGAACCGAATGTTAAATTTTCCTATATGGTAATTGGGTACAAGAGTTATCACTCAAGTAGGGAAAATTCAGTCTCCGGGACTGCAATATATGCAGCTTATAAGATGTTAAAAGAAAATGCAAACTATGATCTGTGTGAATTACTAGAAAATTAGTTGATAGAGAATGTGAGTAAAATCAAAAGAGATAAGAAAAACTCCTTCAAATATGGTTCCTTGATCATATGCCTATTTTTCTATTTTATGAATAAGTACCTGGAGTACAAGGTGTGCACTGGACAAATGACAAACCAGTGGCAATCCAGATAAGAGACCATTTACATAATCTTGGAGATTTAGGAGCACAAAAGATTGCAATATGGGGATATTTCAAAAAAATTCAGAGTCTGATGCCTGCAAGGGAAAGAATCCCTAGTTCATTCGTAGAAAAGTATGAAAATGAAATATGTTTTATGGTAGACACATATTAATGTTTGATGGAAGCTGTAGAACCAAGAATAGTATGGATAATGCCAATGGGTTATGAAGTGGATGAGGAAATTCTGGACATGTATGCTCAACATCTTCTGAGCACACCTAAAGATACCTTTGTGGAAAGGTTTGGAACCTACAAGGAATTAAGTCTAAAATTACATGTGGAGTTCAAATAGCCTGAGACCAAGAGGAAAGTGCAAAGACAAGTTGAAAGGTATGCTGAGAGCATTGTCCTAACCAAGGAGGTAGTAAAGTAGAACAATGAAAGAATTGAAAAGATGAATAAGAGCACTGAGCAGACTATAGAAGAAAAAGTAGAAAGTTAGCTGACAGTCGCTCCGAAAATCCCACCAAGTTCTTCAAGGAAGACAAGGAGTTTTGTAACTCCTATTGAGCAATTCAAGTCCACTTCCACCATGAAGCTGGAAGTGACTCCATCCAATGATGGAGGCAAAAGGAAGAAAACCAAGGCCACAAGAACCCACATAAGCACAAAAGATGATGAGGAGATAGAGACAGATGAAGAAGTGAAAGAAATAAGATCCAAGAAGGTCAAAACTTCAAAGACTTCTAAAGGCCAGCCTTCCAGAAGCAATAAAGCCAGTAAAAAGCAAGTAACCGGTAAGGTCGCTATGACTATTGATAAAATTATAAAAACAATCGTTGTTCATGGAAATTTAAAACCTATCAAAGTTTACTATGATAACCTTGATCAAGCAAACAAGAAAATATTAGAAGATGCCATTATCATATATCTAAATAAATTCAATAGAGCCTTGTTGGAAATCTTACAAGAACTTCCTAAAATTTGAAGGAAAGTAATAGAAATGAGGAAAGAAG
Source organism: Cunninghamia lanceolata (assembly GCA_027924645.1). NCBI lineage: Eukaryota > Viridiplantae > Streptophyta > Pinopsida > Cupressales > Cupressaceae > Cunninghamia > Cunninghamia lanceolata. The sequence goes on from BSBN01000870.1 coordinate 8,616,019, forward strand.
TAGCCAAGGATAAAGACATAGAACTCAGAGAGTATGTTCTCTCCTCTTTGTGCCCTGTAATGACTAGAAAAGAAGCAGATAAAATCCTCAAAGAAGTTAAAGATAATTTCAGAAGCAAGGTCTGGATGAACAAGCTAATGCTTGGTGAGACTGAGGAAATTCCAAAGGAAACAGAGGAAATTCTAAGAAAGGCTTTAGACAAAAATAAATACTACATTTTTTCATTAAAACAAGTGGAAGAAGACAATCCTCCTGCTCCAGAACAAGAAGCTCCTGAAGAAGAAAATAACAAGAGAATTAATAACCAAAGTACTACATTAGATCCTTCAAAACTAATCCATGAGGAGACCAATGATGGACTTGATCCAAAGATTGGAGAAGTTCAAGAAGAGGAACAAGTCAATCAAGAGGACACAGATATGGTAGACAAAATAGTTGATCCAAGGGTTACTCTACCACTTGATCACTCTGGAAAAGAAGAGGATATTGCTACCACATAGAGTCATTCAAATTAGGTAGCAAGTGATGAGAAAATAGGAAAGAGTCCCTCAGAAGAGAACACAGAGAAGGGTAAAATAGAGAAAGAGGAAGAAAAAGGAAAGGAAGATAAAGCAGAAGAAGATGGTGCAAACATTGAAGCACCTAATGCAGATGTTGAGAAATCAGATGAACAAAAGGATGGTTCTGAAATGGTTGCAAGAGACACTACAGATGCAATAAAAGGTCTTCTTAAAAAAGAAATGATTGAACTTGATAAGCCTGAGCTACTCCAAGGTCTAGCCAATCTAGATGTGCTCTCTCCAATTCAATTGATGAAAATAGCATCATTTACCCAAGTAAAGGCCAAAGAAAAAATGTTAAAGTCCCACATGGAGGACAATGAGATACTGGGCCTTGCAACCAAAATTTTGGAGAAATTAATACCAACCTATCAGAAGAATCAAAATGATTCCCCCTTCAAACATCTAAAAAAGCTTCTAAGTTTAGTAAACTCACATTTTGAGTCTTTTGAAAAGTCTACGGAGGCAAAAGTTTAGAAAGAGTTCTTGAACAAGAAATTCAGTCAAGTTAATAATCTGATAAGGAGTGATAGGTTGATACTAGGCATTACCATAAAGAGCATTCAAAATGCTCTAAGAGCTGGAGGAGATATATATAAGTTTTGCCTATCATGGTCTAAGCTCAATGAGGATATTGAGAAGAAGATAAAGGAACAAGAACAAAAAATATCAGTTCCATCTCAAAATTTTGATCCTCTAACCGCCTCTCCTATAAGCCAGGAATGTCAGGTTATTAGCTTGACAGATGAAATAAAGGGACTAGTAAAAGAGAAAGGCAATACAATGAAGAGGATGTGTGAACTCTGTGGATTAATTGCCCCCAAGTTGGAATCCATACATAATGCCTTATCTGAAGCCCGGAATGCAGTTCAGACAAGTGGTCCTTCAGATCTAGCAAAGGTGAAAGCTTATGCATTTTTTTGAGTGGGCACATCTCAATTTTGGATGGAATGAAGAGCACTTGGGCCTCCAAACTTGTGCAAATAAAAGCCAGTTTTACGGATATCCTCAAGTTCATGTGAATAGAACTTAATCATTACTTGTACATGCAGAAATCTATACAAAAATTTTGGAAAATTTTGACTTGTGGACCCCACCCTTTGCCATTGATGTTAAAGGGGGAGTGAAGGGCAGTGAAAAATGAGGTATTCAACAAAGGGGGACCAACAGAACAAGTGAAGTGCATGAATGTACAGACAAATGTAGAGTTTCATAAGACACTTAGTCATTTTTCACTAAGTGTTGCCATCAATGCCAAAGGGGGAGATTGTTGTCAAGAGACACTGCTAGGCATGATAGATGTTGTCATTAATGGCAACTAAGATCATACTAATCATCCGCATTATACAATTTGTTCATACCGGAAGTCAGATTCAAAATTTGTCTAAGTTTGGACAGCTAGGAACAGAGCAGTAACAAGGTCAGGTATTTTGGTCTGGATCTCTCCGGTGGGAAGTAATGAGTAGTTTTGGATCTAGGGAAGTCATATGCATTGTCAAGATAGTCTAACTCTAGATTTTTGTCCTCCGGTGATAAAGGATTCAAAAGATATTAGCCTTTGAGTACTGGGTTCCAGTCTGTCAGAGTAGACAGAAGAAGAACAAGATGACCTTGTAGGTCTTGATTTTAGATGTATGGAAGTTGTTTATTGGACAAACAGTGATGACCAGTGATCATGGACAACATTAGTGATGATTATCAAGATCAAGTTTTGATCTGCACCTCAAGATATGCATAGATCTAGCCGACAAAGGAGACCATTCATAAGAGTTCTAAGTGTTGTTGAAGCTGACTATTAGAATGATTATAGATCATATTATGGATATATATAGCTGATCAAATTGGGTGATTAAGTGTGTGGTGTATATGCGAAAAAGGTGTATGTGAGAAGAGTAGAAATCCAAAGTGTGAATGAAGGTAGAACAGTAAGAAGAGTAGATCAAAGATGAAATGTGTAAGATCAATTTTTGTACTCAACCGGAATTGAAACTCTTGCATGAGTAGATGCTATTAATTAGTTTAGAGATTTGTTTTTTTTGTTGTAATATTTCCAAAGGTAGTGAGCCTCCTTTTGAGCAGTGATTTCTGGGTAGTGAGCTCGAATGCATGTGCATTCCCATTTGTAAAAATATTTTTAACAGAGTATTAATTTTGTGGGTTAACCCCCATTGTGGTTTTTCCCTTAAGCAGGTTTCCACGTCAAAATCTTGGTGTGTAATGTGTTATTTAAGTTTTTTGTTCATATGTTACTGATTGATGCTAAATTGTTTATATCATTGAATTGATTGAAAGTAGAAAAGAAAGTTAATGTGGGACAACTGATTCACCCCGCCCCACTCTTAGTTGTCCAGACCTAAACCAACATGTTGTTCTAGATATCTCCTTGTATCCTTCAAACCTTCTCTTGAGGTGATTTTTGGCCATCCATTCCATGACTCCTCTCAAAAATTTGTCTTTGCTCCATTGTGAATCATCCATGTGAGGCTAGGTAGTAAAACCTCCCTACTTTTTACAATAAAATTCCATATGGATGATCCTCAAGGAGGATTTTTAACTATGAAGATTCTCTCCATATCATTGTTATCAAGATACTTTGACTGCATCAACCTAACCCATTTGGAATGCGGTCTCTTGTACATGTTCCATGCCAGCTTAGCTCCTAGTGCTTGTTTTTCTAGATTTTGGTTTATAATGACTGCTCCCCAATTTTTTTTGTTTTGCTAATAAAATGAATTTTCTTTTTTCCTGAAGCTCCTTTCCATAAGAAATTTCTTCATATTTTTTTCATATCTAAAATTATACCTTTTGGAGTTTGGAGGGTGGACATCATATATGTGGGAATAGTTGTCAACACTACCTTAATCAACAATAATCTTCCTGCCAAGGTTAGCCATTTTTCATTTCCATGCCCTATTATTTTCTTTAAATTTGTCATTGTCTCCTTCCAAAAATATTTCCTATGTCTATCATTAAAAAGTGGAATCCTAAGATACTTATTTGGAAGGACTTCCACTTTGAAATTGAAGAGCTTAGAGATGTCTGCATGAAAGGCAATGTCTGAGTTGAATAAGGAGATCTTGGATTTCTTGTCATTCACAAGCTATCTTGATACCCCATAGTAATTATCAATGATGTCTTTGATAGTTTAGGAATCTCTCTTTGTTTCTTGACCAAAAAGTATGATGTCATCTGCAAAGAGACCATGAGTGAAGTTATTCTTCATATTCCTCAACCTAATTCCTTTCCACCTCTTTTTGAGATTACCCTCTCTGATTGCCCATGTCAAAGCCTCTATCATTAGAATGAATAGATAGGGGGAGAGGAGATCCCCTTGACTTATCCCCCTTGAAGATTCAAATGTTGTTGTCTCCATCCCATTGATTAGAACTGAAAACTTAGTCCCTGAGATGCATGCTGAAATCCATTTCCTCCACTTTTTGAAAAGCCCAATTTCCCTCCAAAATAGGCTTATAAAGTTAGCTCAACCCCAAAATAGGCTTATATGTAAAACTAAATGGAAGATAATATGACCCTTTTGTCTTATCCAGCTAAAAATATAGTCTATACAAAACTTACTATGTCTAGAAAACATAAATTTGATGAAGCCCTAACACAACTTAATTATATAACCACAAAAGTTAAATTTGATGATACCCGAGAAGAGCACTAAAATATATAATTGAATCTACAAGGGAAAGTGTAGTGATTGTAGAGAAATTGAGAAGGAATTTAATGAAATATTTCTACGCAAAACTCAAATCTCTCATACCAACTACTTTTGCAAAGGTAATAATTGTAAAGTTGTTTTTTTATAAATATCTTGAAGCAAAGAGCATCTGACTTTAGAGGACATATCATATACCTAAAGTTGACTTGTTAGCCAATAGGCTATTATGTAGGAGACTAACTAGTAGAGCATCTTTTTTTTGGCAATTCGATCAACTGATTATGTTTGATAATTCAGTTGCCATCGACTGATAATGAGTGTGTAGTGATAGACATAACAAAACATAACTCTTTTTATTTACTTAAGAGATGAAATTGATATACTATATGATATATTAAATATTTAATATAATATAATATTGTTTCTAAATTTTTGTTTAGAAGTGACCAATCAGCATGTCATCTAGTAAATCTCTAAGCAATTTTTTTTTTGTTTTTAAAGGTGAAGCTGAACACGTTGCTCATGTAGGAGCACAGGGAGCCCCTCCACCTTCAAATCCACTTGCACCTGGTGTAGTGATCATATCAAATTGTAAGATTTTAGGTGAGCTGAAGGGGAGCATGAACATAAAACAAATGAATCACCAAATGGTATTTGCATCAGTTTGTTTCTTTAGCCGAGAAAATAAAATGTGTTTGCTCCAATTTCATTAAGAAGAAAAAATTGAAACCCCATTACTACATTTTTATCCAAAGGGAAAATGAAAGAGAAGATTGCCATTTCAATAAGCATAGGAAAACTGAAACCCCATTACTGCCTTTTTATTGAAAGGGAAAAAGAAAGGGAAGATAGTTGAAAGAAACTCATGGTGAGCATATCAATTTGCAAGATTTGAGGTGATGTGAAGGGAGATGTCATTTTCTCTATTTTTCTGAAATCTACTTCCTATAATTTTTTGTTTTATTTCCCCTCCATGTAACTGGGTTTGAAGCTCATTAGAAATGACTTGTGGGTAATTATCTTCCTTCCTGTAGAAGTAATAGTGGAAAATACCTTCAATTTTAGACTCTATGCAAGCACAGATCGAGGTAACTATATTTATACTCAGATGGCATACAATTTTATTCCATTCATCAATTGAATTCATTATGTATGTCTAATTTCAGTTTCTAAATCATAAGATTTGATAGTTGATGCATTGTAGGAAAAATTTGAATAGGCAATAAACTCTTAAATATCAGAGTTCATCTTTTAGGGTGCACCATGGAAAGGCTGGCATTTGCAAGGATAGCCCACAACCAACGGTCATCAAGAGAAATCAAAGTTCGAACCAAAACCATGTAACAAAAATTAAAATTCTCAAATGTGTTCTTAAGAAAATCCTTTAAAATGTAACGTTGAAATTAAATTACTCTAGGAAAAGGAAAGCCAAAGGTTATTTTTTGTCAATTTCATAAATCCCAAAAATCCATTATTGCTTATGCTTTACTATGATTGTTTTTTATGCTTTAGAGTTCATTGAGAAGATGCGAAGTCAAAATTCCAAAATCGGTTTATGGTAATTGAATATTTATGAGTGGCCCTTGGAAAAGTGATATATAGTAAATAGTAAGAAGATTAAAAATATTTTTAGATTTAGTTGTATAAATATTTTCAATTAGAATGATGTACAATATTATGATTATTCTTTATAATGTAATTTAAATAATAATAAAAACTTACACATTAAATCTAAATAATTTTTTTGTCATTTTCATAGGCTGTAGAAAAATCAAGCCCACAAAACTTAAGAAGGAACATGTAATAATAAAGGATAAGAAATAACAAAAAAAATATATTATCTAATAAAATGTAAGAAATAGTGGATTATTTTCTTAAACCCAATAAATAGATGAAGTGTTCCCTAAAGAAACTGAGTTTGGGTGTAGAGAAGGTTTACTGGAGAGGTTTTGTAAATAAACGTTAGGTATATTACAAGTAAATATGAATTCTAGACTCCCTTCTGTTTCACTTTTTCTTTAGCTATTTATTCTACTTATTCATTACAATGTTCTGATCTATGATTGTTGCATCTTATGCACCCCAACATCTGATTATTAACACCTTCAAGCACGAGCCAAGATAATTCAAAAGAACCATAATTATTATTTTATGTTTAACAACATTCATGTCGTTGGGGACTTTTAAGGTAAATCATGTTAATAAAATACTGCGTGGAAGCAAACTTTACTTATTAATCCTATACTTTCTCTTTGAGTGGATTGTCATTGCTAAGGAGTTACAGATATGTACAAAATCATTCTCAATCATAGGAATAATCTTTGGAATTTTGATCAGTTTTCTTCACCATCAATCTATACATTTTTTAAACCATTAGTGAATTGGTTTTGTATGCAACTATGCTCCTTTTATTTTACCTCAACATCTGAAGGCTACTTTTATCCATAGCTCATTTCTTCATTTGTCCATTATTTTCTTGATTTTGTTTAATATATATGTTTAGCTTACTGTATGTTTACATAATATTATCGTCGAGGCTAAATAGAAAGAATTTTTTAAAAAACTTTCATTCATAGTTTGTTTCTTTGTTTGTCTATCATTTCCTTGATTTCATCTAATATTTAATTCACTTTGGTTCTAATTACAGATGTCACACACATTACTCTAAAAAGCTTACAACATAGATTACTCTACAAAGATTCACTTTCTTATACAGGTATGTTTATAACAAGCATTTCTTAAAGAATGTTTATGCCACAATGTTGTTACCAAATGTTTTAATTTATTACTCTCTTCTCTCTAGGAACATAATGCAAAGCTCAACCACTAATGGCCCTCGAGAAGATGTATCCATTGCTAAACTAAAAAATGTAAGAAAAAAGAAGCAGACCACTTATACTATATCCACCATAAGGACCAAATATGTGCCCTTCATTGTTGATATGCCCTGGACAACTGAGAGGGGGTGAATTAGTTGTCACAAAAATTTTAACACTTTCTGCAATTAAACATTCATCACTTATCCACAATTATTATGATTTAACAATGAGTGCATGAAATAAAAAACTTAAGCACAGATACAACATCAAACACAAGAGACACCAGATTTATGTGGAAAACCCCAAGGTGAGGAAAATCCATGGAGAGGATTAACTCTCAATATATATTACAGTCTTGAAATAGTGATGTTCAGGCTTGGTCACCCCATGGACCTAAACATACTGGCTTACTGCCATGAAGAACAACTAGGTATAGCAGGCTCATTACCTCAACCCTAAACCAAGCAAGATTACAATAAGGGTTGTTAAACCCTGAGGGATGTTAAACCCTACTGGTGGCTTACTACCAGATTCACTACCACAATCAACACCTTTCTTTATAATGAATAAACAATTCCTTAGCTCTGCTCTTCCTCTACTTTGCTCTTCCTCTACTATGCTCTTCCTCTTCTTTACTCTGTCTCTTCTCTACTCTGCCTTTGGACCTTTCTTAATATATTCTCATTTTCACTCAAGGACAACTTTTCCATGACTCAACTACAAGTATTTATACCCTACATCAACCTTGGAATGGTCATCAAGGTCAACATCGACCATTGGAACAATCTCCAAGGTTGATATTACAAACATTTACAAAATAGGTCTTGACCTATTGCAACATTATGCAAATGGAATGAAATGCAATTCACACCATGCCTTAGCTAGGACTCAAACATGATCTTCCATGCCACAACACGCTTCCACAATCTTCTAGAGACCTTCGCAATCATTCGGATCAACCAGGTCGGGCTAGACTGGTTACACACTATGTTATCTGGGAACAATCTTCACATATCATCTCAATTTCTTAATGTAGACCAAAGTCCAAATAGGAAAATGATTAGGAGACATCCACAAGAATGCTATAATCATTAGGAGAAACTGCACAAACCTTAACTACTTTATTCATAGGAATCTTCTCACCAGAGTACATGAACTTTACTATCTTCAATTGTCATAAAAGAAAGATAGCTTGCAGACCACCAAACCATGAACCATTATAACTATAGGCACTTATCATCATCCCAGACTTCCCTTTAGAACCACATAGCAAAATACTTTATTATGGAGGAATGTAGAGCCAAATACTGTCTTCCTGTCTCAATTGAACTTACAGAAAAAGTAGGTTTCACTCTGTGAACACAACTTACTTAGATCTTTATGTAGATGGCTCAGACCTAAAATGTAGCATCCTCAGACATAAATCTAAATTACTTCCAATCTACAGACCATGATCTTCAAGTAAGAACAAATGTGCAATAGTTTACTAGATTACTCTTCAACATACAACTCACTGTCTAAGCTGCACTTCTCTGTGGCTTACTTGTTTCTTCTGGAGAGGCTAATTTTCTTATTATTCTCAACATACAAGTCTTCTAAACAAGTAATCAAATAGGATATAGTTGACACCAATGACAACAAGAATATGTTGACATCAATGACAACACCGATTAGGCACATACTTCTAACAATCTCCCCCTTTGTCATTGATGGCAACATAAGATGTGAAAAACTACAGCATCCATCAAGACAAGATTCTCCCCCTGAACTCTTTCTTTCTCCAAAATTATCCTCCTTTCTCTTACACATCTGCACTCTTTCTCTTACACATCTGCACTCTAAATTTTTCACATGACTTCTCTCCCCTTTGACATCAATGGCAAAGGGCACATACTTGCACTCTTCTGCTTTGATCTAATTTCTTCTCTAAACTTTCTAACTACTCCCCCTTAGAAGTATCCCTAAAGAGCATCAATCCAAACCTCAGAACACCTCTAGACTGATGCACCATTGTGCATCTTAGTTTAGAGCAGGAGGAGTGATGATGCCTAACTTTTCTCTGAGATACTAAAAAGTATCCTTGGGCAAAGGCTTGGTAAAAATGTCTACAATTTGATCATTGGTCGAAACATACTCCAACTTCAATTCATTCTTTGTTACCTTTTCTCTCAAGAAATGACACCTAATGGATATGCGCTTTGTCCTTGAATGCATCACTGGATTCTTTTATATGTTGATGGCACTTGTATTGTCACAAAAGATTGTAATTAGATCTTCATACACAACTCTGATGTCTATCAAAGTCTGCTTCATCCACAACACTTGAGTGTAATTGCATGCTGCTGCAATGTAACCTACTTCTACAATAGATGGGGATATTGAATCCTCTTTCTTACTCAACTAAGATACTAATCTTTTTCCCAAGAAGAATGCACCTCCACTTGTACTTTTTCCATCATCCACATCTCCAGCCCAATCTGCATTAGTATATGTATGGAGAACAAAGTCACTGTCCCTGGGGTACCACAAACCATAATCTTTTGTACCTTTTAAATATCTCAGAATTCTCTTAACTTCCATCACATGCGATTCCTTGGGTTCTACCTGAAATCTTGCTACAAGATACACTGCATGCATTATGTCAGGTCTAGTTTGAGTTAGTTAAAGTAATCCTCCTGTTAGTGCCTGAATTGACTGGCAGTTTTTGAGCAATTTTCATGCAGGCACTTTCCCTAAGTATCCAAAAAAATGTTCTAAGTGTTGGACCTCCTCAGCATTTTTCAGCTGCATCATCATATTTCCCTGAGGAGGAGGTCATCATCATCATGTTTGCTTCGATGGTGGTCAGCATCATCATGTTTTCTGTCGACTTGTTTTTCATCAGGATCATCATATTTCAATATCGAGTGATGTCAGGATATCATCCTGATCCTGCTGATGAGCTACAGTGTGCCCTGATTTGCTTGCGGGGGTGATTTTTCAAGTATCCGGTGATCTTCCAATTATCACCTTCCCCTTTTATGATGATGATGTTGCCCCGATCTTCTGAAGGGATTATTCTCTGGGTTGTTCGACCTGACTTATTTTTTCTTAAGGGACATCATCATCATCATCATCATATTTCCAATTATCACTGTGTTGCTTGCGGGGGTCATCATATTTTCTGCCTGCATGATATTTCGCCGGGGTGATATTTTTATCATCGGGTGATCTTGGTTATGATCATCCTGATGATGTTGTTGAAGAGTTCTAAGTATGACCCGATATTCACTGGGGTCATCATATTTTGAACGTCAGGATGATCTTAGTCAATATCATCCTGATGTTGTTGTATCACTTCATGTTCGTTGTTTTATCATCCTGATGATGCTGACGTCATTCTTATGACAGGGTGATATCTATTTCTCTGCCTATCTGCATCATGATATTTCTGAAGGAGGGGGTGATATTTTCATTTTTGAATATCACCCGGATGTATGTTTGTTCCAGCGTCATGATGATGCTGATATCAAGGAGATATCCGCCTGCCGGCTTCGTGCATTATCTAGTGGGGGGTGATCTTTTCAAGCATCATCATATTCATCTATCGCCCCGATCTTATAGTGGAGCTATAGTGCAGCCTGATATTTGTGCATCAGGATGATATTTCCAAATATCCGGTTATCTTCCGAATATCATCCTGATGTCGATATGATGATGATGTCATCAAGGTCTAGGGGGGTCATATTTCTAACACTGATCATCTTGTGGAGATCCCCTAATATTTGCAAAAATGATGATGACATCATCCGGATATGAGGAGGTGCGCAGTAGGCAGATATGATGATGACATCAGCAGGATATGACGGTGACGTCATCAGGATGTTCATCAGCCAGACTTTTGGTATAGGCTCAGCAGGAGGATGTTCCTCTGATGGATCAGGTTGTGCGGATGAAGGCAATTATCATGCAGGTTATATTGCGATATGATGCTGACGTCAGGGTGATATTTCAAGCAACAGGATATCATGCTGCTGGTGGATGATGATGATGAAGTCTTATACTAGTGTCGTCAGGAGCAAAAGCACCGACATCATATATGCTCATGACCTAGTATATAAAGTGTTGAAAAGGTCACCGCGGGGTGCATGTGGGATAATTGTATCCTGCATATTTTCAAATATCATGATGATGAATCTTGGCAGGAAGTGTTTGCGATCGACTGTTTGACGTTTTCCCGAGGCCGCGGGTTGGTGCACCATTGATGGCGAAGGTTGCAGAGGTATGGACGGATCTGGTACCCGATTGAAGGTGTACATCGACAGACAGTGGCGCAGGGCTCGAGATTCCTTCCTGTCTCCTCCCCTACCTGCTGCATTCATGTTTGGGCGCCAATCTGGTAATGCGTTGAGCGCCATTTTGCTGATACTGTGTATCTGGCGAGATTTTTGGTCAACCATGTAATTAATTGCTGTGGTACACTACCTGGCTGTTATAAGCAGGAAGTGTTACTCATTTGTGGTTGTTGAAAGTTGAAGATCTTTGGCTCTGTAATTAAAAACAAGCTGATCTGGTTGCTCTGTACAGCTTAAACTTGTGAGTTTATGTATCTCCTGTTGTACGATTTGGCATGAATCCACTGATTTCATGGTTAATCTTATATGAGAAATGCTATCTTAGCATGTGTTGTGTTAATTCTGTCTCCAGTATTGCATGTATTCTTCTTCTGAATCTGGATATTTGGGTAATGTTTAGATTCTAGAGCATAGAATTCCTATGTTGAATGTCTGATCTTTTAACTTCTGCTCAAGGGGTAGATTAAACTATTTTCAGGTTGAACATTGGGAAGGGTATACTGCAGTAGGGATGCCATAAGTAGAGATAACTTAACACTCTATATTGGGAGATATCTGTAAGGCAGATATCATGTGTATCCCCGTGAAATCCAGTTTTAGCTATTCATGCTGATCATTCACAGGTGTATGTCTACCGACTCCAAGCCCTGGATAGGCACCAATCTAGCTCTGTGTTGAGGTTATACACCATGTCCAGCTTTGCATCCAAAATCCATTTCAAACCATTTCATACTTCCACCTGTTAGTTGTAGGAGTAGGATTAGGAACCCCCTGCATGCTCTCGTACCCAACCAGACATCATGTCCAAGAATGTTGCCAACCTTGTGATCTATCATACAGATCTTGGTCCATATATGAGAGTATTCTGCCTGTTGTTGTCAAGTTAAATCTTTCTATCTCTGAGCTAGTCAAGGTTACATCTTGAGTTATAGGGATACCCCCCTTGGTGCGGCAGAACCAGAAGTGAAGGGGAGGCAGCTCACGCAACCTCCTGTATTTAGTTGGCTGAATCTGCCTGTGCATTAGAAGTGGCAAACCCTAATGCTGATTCAGAAGAAAAACCAACACCTCCAATAATAGATCTATACTTTTTCTAGTCTACCAAGGGTGAGTTATCATCTTTGCTCAACTTACAATTAGTTATCATATGTGTGCATACCAGTTTAGAATCTTCCATCCCAAATTTCTTTAAGAACTCTTTCACATAATTAGACTGAGAAATGAAGATACACTTATCTGATTGACTTATTTGCAAACTTAAAAAGTTCATCTCCCCAAACATATACGTTTCAAATTCACTTTGCATTTCTCCAACAAAAACTGAGCGCATACCTCCATTGCCTCCAAAAATAATGTCATCAACAAAAGCTGCAACAATTAGGGTTTGTTCATCATTGTTCTTTAAGTGGAGATTACTATCTGTCATACCTTTACTGAACCCTATTTGTATTAGGTACCTGCCTAACCATGTATACCATGCCCTAGGAGCTTGTTTTAATCCATACAATGCTTTCTTCAATCTGCATACTGTTGGTTTTTTCCCAGACTGGATGCTTATTCCCAGATTTCCCTACAAGGTAGCCATCAATGATCAACAGGATCTCTGGGCCAGGGGCCAACAGTATAGGAGATAGACTCTAATATTATCTCCTCTTCTTCTTTAGGCTCTGCAAAACCTAGGGGGGTACTCCCTACTCAACATCTATGAGAATATGCATACAAAGGCTGGGATGCTGATATGAAGCAGATAAGTCCTCCTGTAAGTAGACCAAAACTGCAAGATAAGAGCAAAGGGGCTAGCTTTGGGACTATTTTCAGTTGTAGACAGAGGACTTGGGATCCTAAAACTAATTCTATTGTCCTAGTGGTTGTTTTGGAGTTTAATTTTGATTTTATGTTTGGATGCAAAGCTGGACTTGATGTATAACCTCAACATAGAACTAGATTGGTGCCTATCCAGGGCTTGGAGTCAGTAGCCATACACCTGTGAATGGTCAGCATGAACAACTAAAATTGGATTTCAAGGGGATTTATGTGATATCTGCCTTACAAATATCTCTCAATACAGAGTGTTAAGCTATCTATACTTATGGCATCCCTATTGCAATATACCGTTCCCAATATTCAATCTGAAAACAATTTAATCTACCCCTTGAGCAGAAGTTAAAAGATCAAACATTCAATACAGGAACTCTGTATTCTAGAGAACCAGACACCCCTTAGATATCTAAACTCAGAAGGACACATGCAACACTGGAGATAGAATTAACAAAACACATGCACAACAACATTACTCATATAAGATTAATCATGAAATCAGTAGATTCATGCAAGAAACATACAACAGGAGATGCATAAACTCACAAGGATTCCTGCATAGAGCAAACCAAAACCAGTCGTATTGTATTACAGAGCCAAAAATGTCCAACTTTCAACAACCTCAAAATGAGTCACACAGTCCCTTATATACAGCGAGGAAGGTGCACTCAGCATTAATTACATGGTTGACTCAAAAATTTGCCAGATACACAGCATCTGAAAATGGCACTCAAAATAGGTAATGTAGTAGAGGGACAAGAAGGAGGGAACAAATGAACTTGGGAGATGCACTGCCACTGAGGGACATTCCACATCAATTCAGGTGGTTGAGCTGTTCATTCGACCCACGTCGCTACAACAAAGTGCCATTAAAGTTTCAACAACCCGCAGCCTCAGAGTGCAGCCATAGCAAGTTTCCACAAAGTTTCCTGCCAAAAATAGTTACAAACGCAAAGAAACTCATGATGCTGGAGGTTCAAAATATGGCCATTGATCCAAAACCCATCGCAGAGATCCAATGGCCCCCAAAACATTGAAAAGTCACCAGCCAATGATACTATGCCACGTAGGCACTTGAAGTTTCTAACGCTGGGTCCGTCGCTTACTTTTCCGCTCCTCATACATGTTTCTTAAAAAAGGACGCATGGCAGCATCCATAGTATCAACCATCGGGATAGGTGGCAGCTTCTGCAGTCACCAAAGAAACAAAGCAACACCCTCAAAACACCCGCGGATGCAGCCACGTGTCAAGACCCGTGAAACTTTACCAAACTGTGCTTAAAGTTTGAAGTGGCCCCTGATCGCAACACCTATTGCAACCCATAACATTCATTAAACATTAGGAAACAGTGTGGAAACCAACGCAGAAACAACCATGTGTCAGGCTCCGCAGCACCTCTTGCAACAGTTAGAAACCTTTTGAAACATCCGCAGAAGCCACCATGTGGCGCCTTCCATGGTCTCTTGAAACATAAAGGCCCCTCCTCAAAACACTTAGAACCTTTGTAAAGGGGCCCTCAGAAACTTCAAGCGGAGGTTGCCACTTGGCAACATCTGCAGTAGCAACTGCTTTACTAGGACCCACCTTCACTTCGCCACACTTTGAAACAAAAAAGAAACTCCAACGGAAGCTGACACCTATTAGTTTCCGTAGCAATTACAAAAGACATGTGGCATGCTTCGCCCCTGCCTAGAAACTTTTTAGAAACCTCACGGAGAGCGACACGTGGCACTTTCCGTGCATTCTTGAGAAACATAAAGGGTCCTTTGAAGCCTTTGGCAAAGGCCCTGAAACTTTTAGAGTCTTTTAGAAATATTAGCAGAGGCTGCCACTTGGCACCATCCGTGGGGCTTTTGTTACTTTCATTGTGTCTCTCGGGTGCCTCCACATGGTGCCTTCCGCGCCACTCTCAGAAACTTTAAGGAAACTGCATTGAAACTTCAGCTTCCGAAACATAAAAGAAACCTTATCGAAACTTTGGCAGAAGCTGACATGTGGTGCCTTCCGTGCATAGTTGGAACTTTTAAGGGGCTGCATCCGCTTCTGACACGTGGCGCCTTCCGCGCACTTGCAACACTTGAGACCTGCGCCACTTGAAACTCACTGGGGCCCATCTCCGTGGGGATTTTTTGAAACACAAAGGAAACACTTAAAGGGTCTTTGAAACACAAGTGGATATTGACACATGTCAAGCTCCATGGCCCTCTCAAGAAACATAAAAGAAATAGCCTCTGCCATGTGGCACCTTCTGCGTTGAAGTTACCTGTTAGAAATAAAAGTGCGGCATGAATAGGGGCTTGACACTTGGTAGACCCGCGGCACTTAGAACATAAGACCCTCATAGCCACTCTCGGAAACACTCACAGACACTGAAAACTGTGACCCAAAATGCATTTCAAAATGCATATAACTTAATTTTTAACATTTTCAGGGGCCGATAGGATCTCTCGACCCGCCACTGCCATTTCGACCCTACACACAACTGATTTATTGCATTTTTGATAATTGCAGGGGCAAAAATAATAGAACCTTTTTTTGGATTTTTAGGGAAGAGACCTGACTCAAAACCCCATACATAAATTATTACTAACAGTGGCTCTGATTGGGGACACATGCCTCTTGCAGGCATGGTGAGAACCTTAGATCTCTGGGATGCAGACTAGTCCCTTATCCATTAGGTACAACATCAAAGTTGCACCAATCTGCATCACCAAACACGTTATTTCAAAATAAACTTGGTGGCCCAGGGCCACCAGAAAGGAAAAACCATAATTTTCCTTTGTCAAATACTTGATTAATATTTGATTTCTTCAAATGAAGCCAAAAAGCATTTAACCACTTGCAACAACCTTCTTTGCAATTATTTGTGCTACTGCCCATTTCTTTTTCTTCAACAAATCTACAATTAGCTTCATCAGCATAGATTATTATCAGTTGTAGAATGTCATCATCATATGAGTCACTGATGCTACTTGGAAAAATAGCAGACTCACATGAAACAAATGAATCCACATTAGAACTTTGCCCTTCCTCAAAAAATAAGAGCTCCTCTGTATCAAACATGCAATATTCAGGCACAAGCAACATCTCATAATCAAATTTATCTTTATAGACAAGCAAATATTCATCATCATGATGCTCAACAATTTTATCATTTATGTTCACCTGGAATGTCTCAAAGGAAGGCAGAGATAACTCAGAATGCAGCCCTATGTCAAAAACTTCATAGTCACCCATGCAACCAACACTATCCCCAACTGTATGAGCACACACATCTGCAACTTGTCTATCCACCTCTGAATAGTGACCCTGTTCCTCTTCACCACTGCACTGATAATCAAAAGAAAATTTTTCAACCTCTGCATTGTGAAAATGGTCAAATTTTCAAGGAAACACTCATATTCAACATCCATATATATTTCATCATCTGAAAGGCTCACATATGCATCTGAATGCTGACAATCACTAGCATATTCACTGCCATCCCTTGAATCAATGTTTTCTATATTCAGAGTGAAGCTCTGCATATCCACCTCATATAAATAATCAAGAATAACTGGGATATGCCTATCACTGCAAGATGCAACTTCATGTATATCTTTTACTTCATCATTTGAAAAGCATTTTGCATCTACAGGCTTTTCTTCTAGAGGTTGACAACAATTTTTGTTCACATCATTATAGGATGTGCCTATATTTTCTACAACATTTTCTTCATGCATCACATCATGGCTACACACATTATTCTAAAATATATTTCCTTCTACATAATCATCTTTCAATGTACATACTGGGAGAACTGAAATATATTCACCTTGATAACTGCTTTTACAACTTGCAGCCATGAAACCTACTGGCATCCCATATTTCTCATTGTTTTCAATGTCCATAGCAAATTGGAAAGCTTGGTGAAGTGTGACTGGTTTTTTATCTCTCAATAGATAACTCATTTCTTCATCAAATGCAGCCAAATAAATTGTCAAGCACAATGCATTATTGGGTCTCATATATTCAGGAATTTGCCTGAGCAACTTAATAAACCTTAAAGTAAAGGCTGGAACCAGCTCCTCATCCTCCCTTTGGATATTCATAAAATGTATGATCAATGAGGCAACATCAAATCTTTCACCAAACTGTTCTAGGAATACAACTTCTAAATCTATCCATGAAGAAAGTGAACAAATAGGCAGGTCTGAAAACCATATCCTAGCATCATCTTCCAATGAATGAACAAAGAGTTTCATTACTACATCTGCATCCTCTATCTCATAATCTTCTATCAAATTACAAAATTTTTGCAGATGTTTGTTTGTCGATTCAGAATCTGATCCACTGTATTTTGGCAAACATCTTCTAATTTTATTTGGAATAGCATTTGGGTAACCATATATTCCTTCAAAATTTAGGGCTTTATACCTTTCAATGAAAAATGGTCTTCTTTGAGAGCACAACCAGGTTTTCTGTTTTAAACTTAACATTTTGAATCAAAGATGAATACCTGGAAATATGTTGCAGCACTGATAGGTTCATTCAACAGAGTCGCCACCTCTCATAGAGAGGTCAAAATATCAACAAGGCTATTTTGTTTTCTGGATTCACCACGCCAGCAGAGCACCATATGGTTACTATTTTGCTGCAACAACTTCAATGGAAACTAGATTTTCTAGCCTTCCAATCACTTGACTCTCTCTCTCCCTAGTAGAATTGTCAATTTCTGTTGGTTTTTTCCCAGACTAGATGCTTATTCCCAGATTTCCCTACAAGGTAGCCATCAATGATCAACAAGATCTCTGGGCCAGGGGCCAACAGTATAGGAGATAGACTCTATTTTTATCTCCTCTTCTTCTTCATGCTCTGCAAAACCTAGGGGGGTACTCCCTACTCAACATCCATGAGAATATGTATAGAAAGGCTGGGATGCTGATATGAAGCAGATAAGTCCTCCTGTAAGTAGACCAAAACTACAAGATAAGAGCAAAGGGGCTAGCTTTGGGCCTATTTTTAGTTGTAGACAGAGGACTTGGGATCCTAAAACTAATTCTACTGTCCTAGTGGTTGTTTTGGAGTTTGATTTTGATTTTATGTTTGGATACAAAGCTGGACCTGATGTATAACCTCAACATAGAACTAGATTGGTGCCTATCCAGGGCTTGGAGTCAATTGCCATACACCTGTGAATGGTCAGCATGAACAACTAAAACTGGATTTCAAGGGGTTTTATGTGATATCTGCCTTACAAATATCTCCCAATACAGAGTGTTAAGCTATCTATACTTATGGCATCCCTATTGCAGTATACCCTTCCCAATATTCAATCTGAAAATAATTTAATCTACCCCTTGAGCAGAAGTTAAAAGATCAAACATTCAATACAGGAACTCTGTATTCTAGAGAACCAGACACCCCTTAGATATCTAGACTCAGAAGAAGGACACATGCAACACTGGAGATAGAATTAACAAAACACATGCACAACAACATTACTCATATAAGATTAATCATGAAATCAGTAGATTCATGCAAGAAACATACAACAAGAGATGCATAAACTCACAAGGATTCTTGCACAGAGCAAACCAAAACCAGTCGTATTGTATTACAGAGCCAAAAATATCCAACTTTCAACAACCTAAAAATGAGTCACATAGTCCCTTATATATAATGAGGAAGGTGCATTCAGCATTAATTACATGGTTGACTCAAAACTTTGCTAGATACACAGCATCTGAAAATGGTACTCAAAATAGTTAATGCAGTAGAGGGACAAGAAGGAGGGAACAAGTGAACTCAGGAGATGCACCGCCACTCAGGGACATTCCACATCAATTCAGGTGGTTGAGCTATTCATTCGACCCACGCCACTGCAACAAAGTGCCATTAAAGTTTTAACAACCCGCAGCCTCAAAGTGCAGCCACAGCAAGTTTCCACAGAGTTTCCTGCCAAAAACAGTTACAAACGCGAAGAAACCCATGATGCTGGAGGTTCAAAATATGGATGTTGATCCAAAACCCATCGCAAAGATCCAACGACCCCAAAAACATTGAAAAGTCACCAGCCAATGATAATGTGCCATGTAGGCACTTGAAGTTTCTAACGCTGGGTCCGTCACTTACTTTTCCACTCCTCATACATGTTTCTTAAAAAAGGATGAATGACAGCATCCTCAGTATCAACCATTGAGACAGGTGGCAGCTTCCGTAGTCACCAAAGAAACAACGCAACACCCTCAAAACACCCGCGGATGCAGCCACGTGTCGAGACCTATGAAACTTTACCAAACTGTGCTTAAAGTTTGAAGTGGCCCCTGCTCGTAACACCTGTCGCAACCTGCAACATTCATGAAACATTAGGAAACAATGTGGAAACCAACGCAGAAACAACCATGTGTCGGGCTCCGCAACACCTCTTGCAACAGTTAGAAACCTTTTGAAACATCCGCGGAAGCTGCCACGTGGTGCCTTTTGTGGTCTCTTGAAACATAAAGGCCCCTCCTCGAAACACTCAAAACCTTTGTAAAGGGGCCCTCGGAAACTTCGAGCGGAGGTTGCCACTTGGCAACATCTGCAGTAGCAACTACTTTACTAGGACCCACCTTTGCTTCACCACACTTTGAAACAAAAAAGAAACTCCAGCGGAAGTTGACACCTGTCAGTTTCCACAGCAATTACAAAAGACACGTGGTACACTCGGCCCCTGCCTAGAAACTTTTTAGAAACCTCATGGAGAGTGACACGTGGCACTTTCCGCACATTCTTAAGAAACTTAAAGGGTCCTTTGAAGCCTTTGGCGAAGGCCGTGAAACTTTTAGAGTCTTTTAGAAACATTGGTGGAGGCTGCCACTTGGCACCATTCACGGGGCTTTTGTTACTTTCATTGTCTCTTATTGTGCCTCCACATGGTGCCTTCCATGCCACTCTCAGAAACTTTAAGGAAACTGCGTTGAAACTTCAGCTTCCGAAACATAAAAGAAACCTTATCAAAACTTCGGCGGAAGTCAACACGTGGCGCCTTCCATGCATAGTTGGAACTTTTAAGGGGCTGCATCTACTTCTGACATGTGGCACCTTTCGTACACTTGTAACACTTGAGACCTGTGCCACTTGAAACTCACTGGGGCCCATCTCCATGGGGATTTTTTGAAACACAAAGGAAACACTTAAAGGGTCTTTGAAACACAAGCAGATATTGACACATGTCAAGCTCTGCGGCCCTCTCAAGAAACATAAAAGAAACAGCCTCTGCCACGTGGCACCTTCTGCGTTGAAGTTACCTATTAGAAACAAAAGCGCGGCATGAATAGGGGCTCGACACTTGGTAGACCCGCGGCACTTAGAACATAAGACCCTCATAGCCACTCTTGGAAATAGTCACAGACACTGAAAACTGTGACCCGAAATGCATTTCCAAATGCATATAACTTAATTTTTAACATTTTCAGGGGCTGATAGGATCTCTCGACCCGTCACTGCCATTTCGACCATGCACCCAACTGATTTCTTGCATTTTTTATAATTGCAGGGGCAAAATAGAACCTTTGTTTGGATTTTTAGGGAAGAGACATGACTCAAAACCCCATACATAAATTATTACTAACACATACCATCTCCCCTTGCTCTGATGAATTAAATCCTTCTGGTTGTTCAATATAGACTTCTTCTTCCAACTCTCCATTTAAGAGGGTAGACTTCACATCCATTTGATAAACCTTGAAAACTTTGTATACTGCAAAAGCTAGAAACATCCTTATTGCTTCAATACTTGCTACTAGAGCAAAAGTTTCTTCAAAATCTATTCCTTCAACCTGAGTGTATCCTTTGCATACCAATCTTGCTTTGTTTCTTACCACTTCACCATTCTCATTCATTTTGTTTCTAAAGACCTACTTTGTACCAATTACATTCTTGCCTGCTGATCTAGGAACAAGATCCCAAGTCTGATTCTTCTCTATATGCATCAATTCTTCTTCCATGGCCTTTATCCAATTCTCATCTTTGCATGCCTCATCCATAGTTTTAGGTTCAATCTTAGAGATCAGACAGAAATTTACTTGTTCTTCTACATCTTTCATCTTGTAAAGATCCCTTTTCTCTTATCTCCTATAATTTGATTTTTAGAATGACCAATTCTTACATATCTTGGAGTTTTGGTAGCACTTACCGGAGCTTGTTCTTCTTCATCTATGTTATCTTCATGCTACACCACTTGTAAAACATCTGGATCATCTAACTCATATCCACTTGGTTTTGAAGACCTCTCTTTACACTCATCAAATTTGACATTTGTACTTTCAATGATTTTATTCAGCCTCTTATTATAGCACCGGTAGGCCTTACTCTTGGTGGAGTAACCAAGGAAGATTCCTTCATCACATCTAGCATCAAAACTGCCTAAATCTTCTTCTCTTTTGATATAACATTTACCAAAGACTTTGAAATATTTCACAGTATGAACTTTACCATGCCACAATTCATAGGGAGTTTTTGAACTATTACCTTCTACTTGAACTCTGTTTAGGATATATACTGTGATGCAAATTGCCTCTCTCCAATATGCTTCTAGAAGATGAGCTTCCTTCATCATGGTTCTAGCAACTTCTTGAACTGTTCTATTTTTCCTTTCAATAAGTCCATTTTATTGTGGAGTTCTTGGTGTAGATAGCTGTCTCTTTATTCCATGCTCTTCACAAAAGAAATTGAATTCATTTGATGTAAACTCTCCTCCTCTATTAGATCTCAAACATTTGATTTTAAAATTCATCTCATTTTCAACCATTGCCTTAAATGGCTTGAATTTATCTAGAGATTCATATTTCTCTTTTAAAAAGGTGACCCAAGTCATTCTAGCATAATCATCAATGAGTAGCATGAAATACCTATCTCGTTGCAAACTTCTTACTCTAGTAGGTCCACACAAATCTATATGCACTAGCTCAAGCAGTTCTCCAACTGATTGATCCTTGCTTTTGAAACTTGTTCTTGTCTGTTTCCCAAATTGACACTCCTTGCAAACCATATTAGCAAGCTTCACAAGCTTAGGCAAATCTCTAACAATCTGTGCAGTACTTATTTTCATAATGTTATCAAAATTTATCTGACACAACCTTCTATGCCATAACCAAATTTCATCAATTTGAGTCAACAAGCAATAGTTCTCAGTTCCTTTCAAGTGATAAATATTACCTCTGGTCTTCTTACCAATGGGAATGATTGTTTCAGAGCTTTCCCTAATCTTGCATTCATTTTCGTTGAAGCTTAAGTTGTAGCCCTTGTCACACATCTGACCCACACTCAGAAGATTGTGCTTTAATCCTTTCACATTTAAGACATCTTTAGTATTATGATTGCCATCAAAAGAAATAGATCCTTTTCCACAAATCCTACCAATTGTATCATCTCCAAACCTAACCAGTCCACCATCATATCTTTCCAAACTTACAAACTTATTTTTGTCACCAGTCATGTCGTGAGAGCAACCACTATCAATAACCCATTCATCTTTGTCCTTGATGAGCTGAGCAGCCAAAGCACTTTCCACTAGTTTTTCTTTCTTCATAGAGCTAGAAGAATTAGTAGACACAAGATCTTCCTTAATAGCAATGAACAAGCATTCAATTATAGAGGAATTAGAATTATCTAGTTCACCATTATCTTATACTCCATCATCATCAAAATCTTCAACATAATAACACTTCTTTTGGGTCCTAGACCTTATCTCATATCTTCTTCTATTTCTTTCAATTCTTTCAGGACATTTGGAAGAAAAATGACCTACTTTACCATGGGAAAAACATTTGAAAGGTAATTTGACTTTATACTTATTGGATCCTTTGTGCAGCTTGTCCACAAAGTTGGCTTCAACTTCATCTATCTCATCATTGGATTCTTCCTTATACTTTTCTGATCTGGAAGTACTTCCAGGAGTATAGTCTTTGAAGGCAGACTCAACTTTTGGTAGAGTATCATCTAACTCCCTCATCTCAAAAGTAGTAATCTTACCAAGAAATTGATCCCTGTTAACTATTTTTACTTGCATGAATTCTTCAATCATGGCCACCTTGTGATAGTAGGACTTGGGAAGAGATCTGAGTATTTTCATGACAATTTCCTTTTCTTCAAGAGTTCTACCTATGGATTTTGTCCCTATAACAAGTTCATCAACTCTTTGCATAAATGGTAATATGTTTTCATCATTGTTCAACTTCAAGCTTTCATATTTCACTTTCAGACTTTGTAACTTGGCTTCATTCACAGAGTCATCTCCTTCATACATATTTTTCAACTTTTGCCATACCTTATTTGCAGTTTCAAGAGCTACCACTTTTGTCAGTATTGAGTTAGTTAATGACCTTAAAAAAGCATCCCTTTCCTTGATATCTATCTCATATTCTTTGATTTCATCTTTAGTCATTGGACCATTTTGAGGTATGGTGTATTATGTTTCTACATCTTTCCAAACTTTGATACCAAGAGAAAGAAGATGGCTTTTCATCTGATCCTTCCAAAGAACATAATTAGTTCCATCAAAATGTGGCACTTCCTTCTTGTAAGACATTTTGAATCTTCCTCAAGATGTTAAACTTTATTCAGAGGAACTTGAATCTGATACCAATTGTTGATATGCCCTAGAGAACTAAGAGGGGGGATGAATTAGTTGTCACAAAAACTTAAACAATTTCTACAATTAAATATTCATGACTTATCCACAATTATTGTGATTTAACAATGAGTGCATGAAATCAGAAACTAAACCATAGATATGTTAGATCTAGTGCATACAACTGAGGGGGGGGTGAATCAGTTGTACAAAAACTTGCTTTTACTTCAAACACTTGATTCTTCTTTGTTCTTTAATAGCATATCAATTAACCATTCATGAAAGCATAAAGCATAAACACCAGAGCAGATAAACATCAACACATTGGACACTAAGATTTTGATGTGGAAAACCCGGTCAAGGGAAAAACCACAACGTGATTAACCCAAGGATTATTCTCTGTTAGAAAAATAAGAAAAATAGATGGCACATGCCAATTAGGGCTCACTGCCTAAGCACACTGCTCACAAGGAGGCACACTGCCTACAACAGACACATTGTCTACAAGATAACAAGTATTACAAACTTGAACTGGAGATTGACATCTTTACCATGCCTGGATCAGTTCCATTTAAGCCCAAAAACTCCTGCTCTACCTTTCACACTTCTCTTCACTATATCACACTCATCACCACATGACACACTTCAAAATGAACTCACAATCCCTTATTTATACAAGGCATTGACTTAGGAATAGTCATCTAAATCGGCAAGCATCTACAAGATCATTTGCAAGACGTGTAATACATCCGGTTGGCCTGTCTCAGGAAGAACACCAATATCAGTGGTTATTCTTCAAATGAAAACTCTAACTTCAATGTGGACTGCCAATAAGAATTGTACATGATCCAAAGATCACCAAAACCTTTCCTAAGTCATCAAGAACATCTGCACTTTATCAGATTACTGGACTTCTTCTGTTCTTTATCTGAAACTTCAAGAAGACAGTCTATCCTTACTGTCATAATGAAAAAGATTCTTCCAAACCTCCAAATCATTCATAAATCAAGTTGTCACTTCACACTGACTTATTCAACACTCCTTCCAATCTGCAGAATGAGATAATGTAATTCTGAATCTCACCGGACCAATCTGTGACACTCTGTCTCCACTAAACACCTGCCGAAACCGGTTCTACGCAAATAGCCATAACTTCTTCAGATCTTTACCTCTGAAATCTTAACTAGAACATCTCAAGCCTCATATCTACAAACCCTTTAAACCGTATCCTCTGATCCTTAACCTATTGAGTACTTTTGCCTTCTTCTCATCACTGTTCTTCACTATTCCTAATGGAGACTAATTTTCTCAATAACCTCAGCACACAGCTCATCTAATCCTTCTTATCAATGCAATATGAGTATGTTGACATCAATGACAACACTGGTTAACCTCATACTTGCAACAATCTCCCCCTTTGTCATTGATGGCAACATATGATGTGAAAAACCATCAAGACAAGAACTTCTCCTTTCTGTCACAGCTCCCCCTATCAGCAACAACTCTTCACATGTCTTCTCTCCCTTTACTGCTCCCCCTTTGATCATCAACCACTTGTTTTTCACATGTCTTCTCTCCCCCTTTGACATCAATGGCAAAGGGCTCATACTTGCAATTCTAACACATCAGAATCATACCAGCTACTCCCCCTTAGTAGCAGCTCTCCATCATCAATCCGGATCACAAGATATGACTATGATATCCACCAGACTGATACACATCAGTACATCCTAATTCATCACCAGAGGGGCCATGACCCCTAACTTCTCCCTAAGATACTCAAAAGAGTCCTTGGGAAGAGGTTTAGTAAAAATATCTGCAAGCTGATCCTTGGAGGGCACATACTCCAATCTAACTTCACCCTTGTTCACTTGTTCTCTCAAAAAGTGAAATTTGATAGATATATGCTTGGTCTTAGAATGCAATACCGGATCCTTAGAAATATTTATTGTACTTGAATTATCACAGAAAATTGTGATAGGCCCCTCATATTCTACTTGAATATCTCTTAGCATTTGCTTCATCCACAAAAGTTGAGTGCAACTACCTACTGCTGCAATGTATTCTGCTTCTGTTGTAGATAGGGATATTGCTTCTTGTTTCTTGCTTAGCCAAGAAACCAACCTTTTTCCCAAAAAGAATGCTCCTCCACTTGTACTCTTCCTATCATCCACATCTCCTACCCAATCTGCATCTATATATGCATGAAGAGAAAAGTCATGATCTCTGGGATACCATAGGCCATTCTCAACTATTCTTTTCAAGTACCTAAAAATTCTTTTGATTGCCATGACATGAGATTCTCTGGGATCAGCCTGGAATCTCACCACAGGACCAATAGCTTGCATTATATCTGGTCTAGTCTAAGTGAGATACAGTAATCCTCCAACCATTGATCTATACTTTGTCTGATCTATCTTAGGAGAGTCATCATCTTTGCTCAACTTACATCCGGTAGCCATAGGAGTTTTCATTGGCTTTGAATCTTCCATTCCAAATTTCTTCAATAGTTCTTTCACATATTTGGTCTGAGAGATAAAGATTCCTTTCTCTGTCTAAGTAATTTGCAGACCCAAGAAGAAATTCATTTCACCGAGTATTGACATTTCAAACTCACTTTTCATTTGGTTTGCAAAGGTTTTACACATACTGTCTCTTCCTCTAAAGATGATATCATCAACAAATACTTCAACAATCAAGATGTTTTCATGATCAATTTTGAAATATAGGTTACTGTCAGCAGTACCTTTGTTGAAACCAATCTTCAAAAGATGTTTGTCCAGCCTCTCATACCATGCTCTTGGGGCTTGCTTTAGACCATACAGTGCCTTCTTTAATTTGTAGACCATATCACCATGCTTAGATAACTAAAATCCATCCGGTTGTTCAATGTACACCTCTTCTTCTAGGTCACCATTCAGGAAAGTAGATTTGACATCCATCTGATACACTTTGAAATCTTTGAAGGTAGCAAATGCAAGAAATAGTCTGACTTCTTCAATTCTTGCCACCGGAGCAAAGGTTTCCTCAAAATCAATCCTGGTGCAGGAGCACCTACCTGACAGCTGGCCTCCATGAGGTAGTTAGTTAGTTTGAGTCTTGTTAATGTTTTTCAAGAAGGTCTTATAAGACCAATGCATGTAATAAGGTCATGTTGACCATACTTTGCTATTTTTAGCTAGTTTGTTAGGACAACTATTATGCTATAGGTCCAGTTGGGTCTCCCAGCCGCCTGGAGAGATTTCCCAGCTGCTTGGAGTCGGGTCAGTAGTACTCGCAGGAGATCCTATTTATGCATGAGGATCGGTTGGTATTGGATATCATAGTGTAGTAGTGCATTGCAGAAGGGAGTGATAGAGAGTGAGACAGTATATTGTATTGCATCTTTTGAAATCAATAAAGATCCTGTTTGTGTTCATCCTCTGTTGAATTCCATTGTGTGATCAAGTTGCTATTTTGGTGGTTACATGGTTTCGCTGATCCATTCCACCGGTTGATTCGTCGAATCGGTGGAATGGCTATGTACAGTAGGTTAGGAGGTAGTTTGCTTTCTGTTTGCATGCAGGTGTACAGGATCATAGTCGAGAGGTGTTGAGAACCCTAGCATGGGTATGTGCTAGGTCGAGCTGATAGTTAGAGTTTGGAAGATCACCCTGAAAGTGGATCGGGTCATCCCAGGAGGTTCGGCGGATCAGAATCCGTTAAGGTTAGAAGTTCGTCAAAACGACATCATCAGGATATTTCTGTGTATATCCTGCAGTTACTTCGGGCGTCATCCGAGTAAAGGGAGATGAGCATGATGCTATCGGTTGCATAAGGTGAATAAGTGTCGGGGTGATCATCATCAGGTGTTGCCGAGGAGGAGCGCATCGGCATAAGGTAGAAGATCGGGTTGATCAAGTCATCGCGGGCCGATAAGGTTAAGTTTGGCCGACAGCAGGATATTGAAGGAGTTGCATATGACGTCATTGTCATCAGGATACACGTCATCAGGATATCGGGGCAGCAGGATATTGAGGAGCTGCATGTGATGTCATCGTCATCAGGATAATCGTCATCAGGATATTGGGGTGACGTAAGCATCGGAGGAGAGGTGCGTGAAGTTAAGGATCATCATCAGGATATATGGAGGGAACCGGATGTTCTATATCCTGCTGATGAACATGATGTTGAACATCATGATGCTGAAGATAGTGAAGATAGAGGTCGTCGGTAAGGTTAACAGTGAACGTCAGGAGGATGTTCGCGCTTGTCGGATATGATGATGCTGCTGACATGCGAAAGGGCGAAGGCTTGTCTGCAGGAGGATATCGGTCGGCAGAGTAAATATGATGATGCTGACAGTGTTAAGGAAAATATGATGATGATGATGATGATGAATGGTTGCGGACATCCATGCTGTGTGTTGAGGTTTTAGTGTGGGTGCCTCTGCATCATAGTGGTATCAGAGCTCAGCAAAAGGTCTGGGCTGTTGTGTGTTGATTCTGTCACCGAAAGGGCAGAAGTAGAGTTGATTCTGTCACCGAAAGGGCAGAAGGTAGAGTTGATTCTGTCACCGAAAGGGCAGAGGTAGAGTTGATTCTGTCACTGAAAGGACAGAGGTAGAGGAGTGAGAGGTTGACAAAATGCCTCCGAAAGGTAGTAGTACTGCAAGGGAATTGCAGGAGATGAAAGAAAAACATGCCAGAGAGATGAGGAAGATGAAGGAGCTTGCTGAAGCACTTCAAGCCAGGCTTGTAGCCTTGGAGAAGAACAAAAAGAGGGAAGTGGAAGACAGTGAGTCTGAAGAAGATGAAGATGCTGTTGAAGAGTATGAAGAGGTAGCTGAAGATCTGGATGCTGAAGACCAGAAATTTGCAAAACTGTTAAAGGCAGTGCAGAGTGATAAACCTAAGGTAAAGGTTGATGTTTCCAAGTATAATGGAAGTTTGAATGAAGATGAGTTACTGGATTGGATTGCTGCACTTGATAATCACTTTGAATGTAAAGATGTTGCTGAGGATCAGAAGGTAAAGATTGCAAAGACCAAGTTAGGAGGTCATGCTTTGGTATGGTGGGATTATGTACAATCCGAGAGACGGAAACAAGGGAAGTCAAAGATCACTTCATGGGATAAAATGGTAGCAAGGATCAAAGGTAAATTCTTGCCTAAGGATTATGAGGTTCAGATGTTTAAGAAGCTGCAATTTTTAAGGCAGAAGGAAATGGATGTGAAGGCATATACTGAGGAGTTTTATAAGTTGAGTATGAGATCTGGTCATCATGAGAATGAGGTAGAAAAGGTGGCTAGGTACTTGGCTGGTTTGAGATTGAACATACAGGATGAGTTAGTTTTAGCTAACCCTAAGAATGTGGAGGATTGTTACCAAATGGCAATCAGGATTGAAGAAAAGATGAATAGGAGACAAGATAAGTCCATGAGAGGAAGAGGCAACAATATGAGGGGAAGAGGAGTAGCCCCTACAACAAGGCAAACCAATGAGGGTCAAGAAGACACTGGTAAAGGACAGGGACAGTCTAATTTCAGAGGTGGATGGAAAGGTAATAGAGGCAGATTTGGAAGTGGTAGAGGTTCTACTACATTTTCAGGAAAGTGTTACACCTGTGGTGAGTTTGGTCATCCATTTTTCAAATGTCCAGAAAACAAAGGTTCATCATCCAGAAATGATAGAACGAATGACAAGAGAATACAACTTGTGCAAGAAGAGAAAGTAGAGCAAAGTGAAGATAAAGTTCCTAACGGTTATTATGGATATCCTGAGGAGGGAGAAGCATTGATGCTAAGGAGAATTAGTTTGCAGGCATCAAAGGATATGATGCAAAGAAGAGCTCTTTTCAAGACCACATGCAAGAGCAAAGGTAAAGTATGTAAGGTTGTCATTGATACTGGTTCAACAGACAACATGGTATCTCAGGAAATGGTGGATAAACTGCATTTGGAAAGGATTCCACACCAACACCCTTACAAGGCATCTTGGGTGAGTGATAGTCAATCACTTTTTGTCTATGAACAGGCATATGTGGATTTTCAGATTGGAGCATATCACGATAGAGTTTTGTGTGACATTTTGCCCATGGAATGTTGTCACCTACTGTTGGGTAGACCATGGCAATTTGACAGGAGGGTACTGTATGATGGGTATGCTAATACCTACACCATCAAGAAAGATGGGAAGACTATTAAGTTGATGCCATTACAGGAAGATGCTGCAACACAGAAGGCAGCCCAAATCATTTTAATGGGAAAGAAGGAATTTGTGCAGAAGCCTATAGGAGCAGGCATAGAGGCAGTTGAGGACACTGCAGGGAAAGGAGTTGTTAAGGACAACAGGTTGAAGACAGTTTCAGTTTTGACTGACAGAGGTCAGCAGCAGGTTCAGAAATAGGTTTGCAAGCAGCAACCAGTTGAGAGGAATGACAAGGATGTTGTCATAGTTGGGACTATTGTTTGTCCTATAAAGGTTGAAAGAAAGACAGAGTTGAACATTACAGAAGTTCAAGAGGCAGTTCAGACAGAGGTTCTGGTCAGACAACCTGACAAACACAAGGTATGTGAGAGAAGGGCCTACATTGACAGGCATGAGGATTTACTTGCTAGAACGCAAGTTACAGTTCAGAAGTCTTGGAGCAGCCGGGAGCCAGCAGAGGATAAAGCTGGAACAGGGCAGAACACTGCAAAGGCAAAGTGTAAAGGTGGAGGGCTTCCACAACCAAACTCATGGGACATGAGTTCTTTTCTGTTGGGGAGTATGGTGCAGGAGCACCTACCTGACAGCTGGCCTCCATGAGGCAGTTAGTTAGTTTGAGTCTTGTTAATGTTTTTCAAGAAGGTCTTATAAGACCAATGCATGTAATAAGGTCGAGTTGACCATACTTTGCTATTTTTAGCTAGTTTGTTAGGACAACTGTTATGCTGTAGGTCCGGTTGGGTCTCCCAGCTGCCTGGAGAGATTTCCCAGCCACTTGGAGTCGGGTCAGTAGTACTCGCAGGAGATCCTATTTATGCATGAGGATCGGTTGGTATTGGATATCATAGTGTAGTAGTGCATTGCAGAAGGGAGTGACAGAGAGTGAGACAGTATATTGTATTGCATCTTTTGAAATCAATAAAGATCCTGTTTGTGTTCATCCTCTGTTGAATTCCATTGTGTGATCAAGTTGCTGTTTTGGTGGTTACATGGTTTCACTGATCCATTCCACCGGTTGATTCGTCGAATCGGTGGAATGGCTATGTACTGTAGGTTAGGAGGTAGTTTGCTTTCTGTTTGCATGCAGGTGTGCAGGATCGTAGTCGAGAGGTGTTGAGAACCCTAGCATGGGTATGTGCTAGGTTGAGCTGATAGTTAGAGTTTGGAAGATCACCCTGAAAGTGGATCGGGTCATCCCAGGAGGTTCGGCGGATCAGAATCTGTTAAGGTTGGAAGTTCGTCAAAACGGCATCATCAGGATATTTCTGTGTATATCCTGCAGTTACTTCGGGCGTCATCCGAGTAAAGGGAGATGAGCATGATGCTATCAGTTGCATAAGGTGAATAAGCGTCGAGGTGATCATCATCAGGTGTTGCCGAGGAGGAGCGCATCGACATAAGGTAGAAGATCGGGTTGATCAAGTCATCGCAGGCCGATAAGGTTAAGTTTGGCCGACAGCAGGATATTGAAGGAGTTGCATATGACGTCATCGTCATCAGGATATACGTCATCAGGATATCAGGGCAGCAGGATATTGAGGAGCTGCATGTGACGTCATCGTCATCAAGATAATCGTCATCAGGATATTGGGGTGACGTAAGCATCAGAGGAGAGGTGCGTGAAGTTAAGGATCATCATCAGGATATATAGAGGGAACCGGATGTTCTATATCCTGCTGATGAACATGATGTTGAACATCATGATGCTGAAGATAGTGAAGATAGAGGTCATCGGTAAGGTGAACAGTGAACGTCAGGAGGATGTTCGCGCTTGTCGGATATGATGATGATGCTGACATGCGAAAGGGTGAAGGCTTGTCTGCAGGAGGATATCGGTCGGCAGAGTAAATATGATGATGCTGACAGTGTTAAGGAAAATATGATGATGATGATGATGATGAATGGTTGCGGACATCCATGCTGTGTGTTAAGGTTTTAGTGTGGGTGCCTCTGCATCAAATCCCTTCTATTTGAGAGTAGCCTTTGCAGACTAATCTGGCCTTATTTCTGATTACTTCACCAACAACATTTAGTTTGTTCTAGAAGACCCATTTGGTTCCAATCACATTCTTGTTTATAGGTCTAGAGACAAGATCCCAAGTGTGATTTTTCTCAATTTGCATTAATTCTTCTTCCATTGCTTTTGTCCAATTTTCATCATTGCATGCTTCATTTATTGTCTTAGGTTCAATCTTTGAAATCAGACAACATTCATCTAAATTTTGAGCAACATTCCTTCTAGTTTGCACACCTTTGCTTTTGTCACCTATGATCTGATCTTTAGAGTGGTTCAGTCTTACATACCTTGGAACTTTGGGAGTTTCTTGCACTTCTACTTCTTGATCATGCTCATTCAGACCTGTCTCTTCTTCCTGATTTACCGGATCAGTCTGAATCTGACTTTCAGGAGAGGATGTAGCTCCTTGAACCAAAACATCATTCTGATCATCTTCATCATACTCATAAAATCTTGAGGGCTTCTCAATACCTTCATCAACCTTCACATTTGTACTTTCTATCATCTTTCTCAGTCTCTTATTGTAACACTGGTATGCTTTACTTTGAGTGGAGTAACCCAAGAAGATTCCTTCATCACTTCTAGCATCAAACTTTCCTAGATCTTCATCTCTTTTAATGTAACACTTGCTACCAAATACTCTGAAATATCTCACAATAGGAGTGATGCTAAACCAAAGTTCATAGGGAGTCTTACCGGTATTGCTTCTGATTTGAACTTGATTGAGAGTGTAGACTGCAGTGCTAACAGCTTCTTTCCAAAACATCTGGGGAACATTTGCTTCCATCATCATTGTCCTGGATGCTTCCTGGATGGTCCAGTTCTTTCTCTCAACTACTCCATTCTACTGTGGAGTCCTAGGAGCAGATAACTGTCTCTTTATACCATGCTTCTCACAAAAATCTATGAATTCACCGGATGTGAATTCACCTCCTCTATCAGACCTCAGACATTTCAGTTTTAATCCGGTTTGATTCTCTACCATAGCCTTGAAGATTTTGAACTTCTCAAATGCTTCTGATTTCTCTTTCAGAAAGGTGACCCACATCATCCGAGAATGGTCATCAATCAGTAACATGAAGTATCTATCACCTTGCATACTCTTGATTCTTGTCGGACCACATAGATCAGTATAAACTAACTCCAATAATTCGGTAGAGGACTGATCCTTGCCTTTGAATGAGACTCTGCTCTATTTACCTAGCTGGCATTCTTTGCACAAATTGTTTGTAGGTTTTACCAACTTTGGAAGATCTCTTACAGCCTGAGTATTGCTTATCTTGATGATGTTATCAAAATTTACATGACACATCCTTCTATGCCATAACCAACTCTGATCAATTTGAACAAATAGACAACTTTTATTAGTACCAACTAGATGGAAGATGTTACCTTTTGTTTAAGTACCGGATGCAATCTCAGTTCCAAAGCTTTCAAAGATCCTGCATCTTCCATTCTTGAACCGGAGATCATAGCCTTTGTCCACCAACTAACCAACACTGAGAAGATTGTGCTTCAATCCTTCAACATACAATACATTACCGGTTTTGTTCTTTCCATCAAAAGAGATGGTTCCCGTACCTCTGATTCTACCAGCAGAATTGTCACCGAACTTTACCATTCCTCCTTCATACCTGTCATATGGTGAGAGCATCCACTGTCAATAACCCAATCATCCTTTTCTTCAACTTGGGCAGCCAAAGCTCTTTCTACAACTTTATGATTGGTAGATATTAGATCTTCTTCCTTGATGGCAATAAACACCCATTCATTTCCAGATTTGTCTCCTATCTCTGATTCATCATCTGTTACTCCTTCATTATCAGCTTCTTCATGAACATAATAACAATTCTTTTGGAACCTTTGTCTGTTAGAATTTGATCTTGTGGATCTTTCCGGACATCTTGAGGCAAAGTGACCAATCTTATTGTAGTTGAAGCACTTACAGGGTAATTTTCCTTCATACTTACTAGATCCCCTTGGCAGTCTTTTTGCAATGAGGGCTTCAAGTTGAGTTGTTTTTGCTTCTTCCTCTTCCATGTCTTTTCTTGCTTAATCATACCATGACAGCTTCTTTGAAGAGTTTTCTCCCAGATCAAATCTTTGTTTGCCTTTCACATAGGCACTGGCTTTGAATGCAGATTCAGTCTTCGAGGGATCATCTCCAAACTCAGTCATTTCAAATGCAGCCAGTTTGCCAGTCAATTGGTCTCTTGTGATAGTTGTATGGGCTCTGAATTCATCAATGGCAGTAACCTTGATTTTGTAGGCAGTAGTAAGGGATCTAAGAATTTTGCAAACAATCTCATTTTCATCCAAAACTCCACCAGCATTCCTAATTCCACACACCAGCTCATTTACTCTTGGCATGAAGGTAGTGATATTTTCATCATCTCTCATCTTTAATCTTTCAAATTTCCCTTTGAGACTCTGTAACCTTGCACTCTCAACATACTCATCACCTTCATGTAGAAGTTCCAGTTTAATCTAGATCTCATAGGTAGTTGGTAGGTCAATAACATTTGAGAGCTCTGAGTCAGTTAATGCACTTAGAAGAGCCTCTTTAGTTTGCAGATTATTTTCAGCATCTGTAATTTCATTTAGAGTTGTTGGACCACCCTGTGGAGGTGTATATGCTTTTGTGACCATGGACAAGTACACCTTTCCCATACACTCCAGGTGACATTTCATGTGGCCTTGCCAAAGAGTGAAGTTGGTTCCATCAAACTTTGGACTGTCCTTCTTGTAGACATCCTGGATCTCCTCAAGCAGTTAAGCTCCTTTTAGAGGAACTTGGCTCTGATACCAATTGTTAGATCTAGTGCACACAACTAAGAGGGGGGGTGAATTAGTTGTACAAAAACTTGCTTTTACTTCAAACACTTGATTCTTCTTTGTTCTTTAATAGCATATCAATTAACCATTCATGAAAGCATAAAGCATAAACACCAGAGTAGATAAACATCAACACATTGGACACCAAGATTTTGACGTGGAAAACCCAGTCAAGGGAAAAACCATGGGGTGATTAACCCAAGGATTATTCTCTATTAGAAGAATAAGAAAAATAGATGGCACATGCCAATTAGGGCTCACTGCCCGAGCACACTACTCACAAGGAGGCACACTACCTACAAGAGAGACACTGTCTAAAAGATAACAAGTATTACAAACTTGAACTGGAGATTGACATCTTTACCATGCCTGGATCAGTTCCATTTAAGCCCAAAAACTCCTGCTCTGCCTTTCACACTTCTCTTCACTATATCACACTCATCACCACATGACACACTTCAAAATAAATTCACAATCCCTTATTTATACAAGGCATCGACTTAGGAATAGTCATCTAAGTCGGCAAGCATCTACAAGATCATTCACAAGACATGTAATACATCCGGTCGGCCTGTCTCAGGAAGAACACCAATATCAGTGGTTATTATTCAAATGCAAACTCTAACTTCAATGCGGACCACCAATAAAAATTGTACATGATCCAAAGATCACCAAAACCTTTCCTGAGTCATCAAGAACATCCGCACTTTATCAAATTACTGGAATTCTTCTGTTCTTCATCTGGAACTTCAAGAACACAGTCTGCCCTTACTGTCATAATGAAAAAGATTCTTTCAGACCTCCAAATCATTCACAAATCTAGTTTTTACTTCACACTGACTTCTTTGACACTCCTTCCAATCCGCAGAATGAGATAATGTAATTCCGGATCTCACCGGACCAATCTGTGACACTCTATCTCCACTGAACACATGCGGGAACGGTTCTACACAAACAGCCATAACTTCTTCAGATCTTTATACAGACCTCTAAAATCTTAACTGGAACATCTCAAGACTCATATCTACAAACCCTTTAAACCACATCCTCTGATCCTCAACCTATTGAGTACTTTTGCCTTCTTCTCATCACTGTTCTTCACTGTTCCTGATGGAGACTAATTTTCTCAATAACCTTAGCACACAGCTCATCCAATCCTTCTTATCAATGCAATATGAGTATGTTGACATCAATGACAACATTGGTTAACCTCATACTTGCAACAAGATACAACATCAAACAAAAGAGACACCAAATTTTCATGGAAAACCCTAAGGTGGGGAAAAACCACAGAGAGGATTAACTCTCAATATATATTGCAATCTTGAAATAGTGATGTTTAGGCTTGTTCACCCCACAAGCCTAAACATACTGGATTACTGCCATGAAGAACAACTAGGTCTAGTAGGCTCACTACGTCAACCTTAAACCTAGCAAGATTACAATAAGGGCTGTTAAACCCTGAGGGTTGTTAAACCCTACTAGTTGCTTACTGCCATGATCAACACCTTTCTTTATTGTGAATAAACAATTCCTTAGCTCAGCTCTTCCTCTTCCCTGCTCTTCTCTTCCTCTTCTTTCCTCTACCTCTTATCTGCTATGCCTTTGGACCTTTCTTAATATATTCTCATTTTCACTCAAGCACAACTTTTCCATGACTGAGCTACAAGTATTTATACCCTTCATCAACCTTGGAATGATCATCAAGGTCGACATCAACCATTGGAACAATCTCCAAGGTCGGTATTACAAACATTTACAAAATAGGTCTTGACCTATTGCAACATCATGCAAAGGGAATGAAATGTGGATCATGCCATTCCTTAGTTGGGACTCAAACATGATCTTCCACACCACACCATGCTTCCAAAATCTTCTAGAGATCTCCACAATCACTAGGATCAACTAGATCGGCCAAGACTATTTACATGCTACGTTATCTGGGAACAATCCTCACACATCCTCTCAATTTCTTAACATGGACCAAAATCTAGATAGGAACATGATTAGGAGACATCCACAAGCACACTATAATCATCAGGAGCAACCACATGAAACTTAACTACTTTATTCATAGGAATCTTCTCACCAGAGTACATGAACTTTACTATCTTCAACTGTCATAAAAGAATGATAGCTTATGGACCACCAAACCAAAAACCATTGCAACTGTAGGCACTTATCATCACCCCAGAGTTCCCTCTAGAACCATAGAGTAAAATACTTTATTGCAGAGGAATGCAGAGCCAAATACTATCTTCCTATCTCAACTAAACTTATAGAAAAAGTAGACTTCACTCTGGGGAAGACAAATCACTCAGATCTTTATATGGATGGATCAGACCCAAAACGTAGCATCCTTAGACATACCTCTAACTTACTTCCAATTTTTAGACAATGATCTTCAAGTAGGAACAAATGTGGAGCAGTTTACCAGACTATTCTTCAGCATACAATTCACTGTCTGAACTGCACTTCTCAGTGGCTTATTTGTTTCTTCAGGAGAGGCTAATTTTATCAATATCCTCAACATACAAGTCTTCTAAACAATTAATGGACTAGGATACAGTTGACACCAATGACAACAAGAATATGTCGACATCAATGACAACAACGATTAGGCACATACTTGCAACACTTCATATTGCCCAACATTTGCAAAGAAAAATGCAAGCACCCCCAATGACCAAACCACATCCACATCCAATATAGAAGAAACAATAGTTGATTATGGATTGCAATGCTTACCCAGTGAAACTATAGCACAGATAGAACCAACACAAAACTTAATAGGTGAGGAAAAACATACATAAATTCCTTATAAGAAATACAACATTCCAATCTCAAAAAGAAGAAAAAAGAGATAAACCTCTTGTATTACATTCACCATAAGGAACAAATAGTTGCTCATCATAGCACTTGACATTTGTAACAAGCATTGTAAGAACCAACTACCTGACCATCAACATTGAACAAAGTAATCACAACTATAAATAATTCAGAGAGTGATGACACGACAACATAGAGGAAATACAAAAATGCAAATAGACACAACACAAAACTTGATAGATAAGGAAATTGATTCCACCAATTCCTTAGAATCAAATCAATGTTTCTATAATAGAATAGATGCACTATCAGACTTAAGGACATGTGTGATATGTAAAGAGTGTTATCCTGGTATACAAATCTATTCATCTAATACTAATTCTATTTGTAATAGATGTTTTGTTGAGAAAGGAGTCCATCGATTCTCTACATCTAACAATTTTAACCTAGGTGAACAACCCGCAGTCCTTAAAGTGCTTACTCAATTGGAGGAGATGCTTATAGCACGAGTGAGCCTAATTCTACAAGTTACACATGCTCATGGAGGGCACTACAAATATAGTAGCCACACAATAAGTTTTCCCCAAGATATTACAACAATAGCAAAATCCCCCACATGTAGACTTGAGGACTTAGAAGTTCTGATAGTTAGATGATTGCACACTGGAGGAAAGAATTATAACTATTATGTAAGTAGATCCCACATCATGAATTCCCTTGAATACAAGATAAGAAGTGATCCATACTACAGGGATGTTGACAAGGATATTGACTCATTGGCCTCGCTACCTAAAACTAGCATGAATGTTTTAGACATGTCGCAAAGTTTTAAAATAGATAATGAAGAAATGATGGTGCCAAAAGTAGAAAATCATACCCAAGAAAATGAGACATACAATGACTTTGAGTATTCATCATCATTTATTCCAAGATTACAAAATAGACAGAGAGAGATAGAAGCCATAAAAGAAACCTTACAAATACATCCTGACAATGTTGGTGTCATCCCCTAGCCTAAAATTAGCCCTTCCCCAATAAATGAGTACAATACTGAGGGGCTACTAGACATGGTTTTTCAAACACTCTTCCCAAATGGAGTTGCACTACTGCTAAATCTAGAATAAGTGATGCAGAGGTAATAGGTAGTAGTGGATAAAGTTCACACAATGAACTTGGATGTCAAAGCTTCCTTCTAAAGTGTTATAAAGGTGATGTGATATCAGCCTACACAAGGCTACTCAGGAGATTGACCTAGCCTAGGACCACATCCTAGTGTCCACCACATAGGTCACTCAACTCTCACTTGGGGAGTTACTGCTCAACCCAACCTATATGCACAATCTACCTTCAAGAACTCACAACCTACTACCAATCTACTCTACCAATCAGGTTATTTACACTACCATCAACATATGCTTGTCTAGAACATGACTAACACCAGGTCTCTAACCAAAAAACTAAGTGTTACACTTGCAAGGGCAGAGGACAGTAAGTTGCAGCATGACTGCCCTATGACAGTGCTTAATGAAGGCTTATTTCTTGTAGCCTTTATGAACGACTAAACCATGGATAAATTTCCAAAGTTCCAAATGACCCTCAAGACTTGGTGTATATTCAAACACCCATTATGGACCTACAATCATCCACCCACATGCAAGTCCATACTGTTTCTTAGGTATTGAGGACAACAGACTGTCTTTACCTAGGAATTAGGCCTAGTTTGGAAGCTCTATGAAGAAAGTACACCTAATATGCATGCTCTTGATCAACCAAGCAATTATACAGGCTTGTCTTCACCACAAAACATTAGAACCACCATCTATTTGATCTTTCCTTTGACTGTTCTCTGCATTTACAATACTGTCCACTACTTCATGCTAACTAGTCACTGTTTTTGACTAGTTAGAGTCATACCAAACGCTTTGAAGAGGAGCCTTCAACCTACAAAACAATGAAAAACATAAAACCTAGCCTAGCTTCCTGCATCCTTCTGAAAATGGGTGATAACTTTTAGAGGATAGAGGAAATATTCATCATTTTGGACACAAACCCTAGTTTAGAGGGTTTCAAAATAGTTCTTACAAAATGAATTGGTTCTCCCTCCTACAAAAATGTCAAGAGCTCTAACTATATGCAAAAGAAAGGTGATTCAACATACAAACATATTTTCCAGACCTTGGACCCCTTACTATCCATACCAGGCCGTACAAAATGACTGTTTCTTGCAAAACATAGAAAATCACTATTTTTTCAATCCAAAAAACTCCTCTTCTTATTCATGTTGGCATGTTTAAACAATAATTAGTTTATAGAAGGTTTTGGAAACCTTTCCTCTTCTTATTCCATGGTACAACTGTCCATCAAGGGCAGTGAAGCATTGGAAACTGCCTTTTTACAAAAAGACAAAGTTTCCAAAAGACAAGTACCTAGAAAATAGGCCTTCACTAACACTATAATGGACTAGTCAATCAAAATGACTGAGTCTTTATTACAAAACATGAGAATGGATTTCAAAGCCTTAGAGAAAAAGAGAAAAACATGGTGACAAACTAGGAAATAGCCAAAAAATGACTAAACTGGGAGCTCCTGCACCATACTCCCCCTGTAGGAAGAACTCAAGTCCCTTGAGTTGCCAATTGTTGAAGTGTCATGCCATGCTTCAAGATATCTGATTCAGTCATCTAGGTGGCCTCTAAATCGGTAAGATCCTTCCATTTCACCAAGTAGTCTTTATAGACACCTCTCCTAGTCTTCTCGACAACTTTGGAATCCAGAATGCACTCCAACTGTAAAGGTTTGCTTGGAGGCAAATCCTTGATCCAGTCAGCATCTTCAGCCACCACATCTAATCCACTTTCACAGGTAATGGAGGTCAAAAGGGAAAAAGATCACAAACATTGAAAATTGAAGAGATACCAAGGCCGGATGGTAACTCAATCTCATATGCATTTGGACCGAACTTGTGCACAATTTTGCATGGCCCAATCTTCTTCATCAGGAGTTTAGTTGGCTGACCTTTTGGCAGTCTTTCTTTCCTCAGATATTTCATAACCATGTCACCAACTTTGAATTGCACTTCTCTTTTCTTTAAATCTGCCTTTTCCTTGTACTTTGTGACTGATTTTTCTAGTTGCAACTTGACTTGATCATGGACTATTTTCCTGGAGGCAACAAACTCTTCACCAAGTGCACTCCTTCTATCCCATCCTTGGAGATCCTTTAGTTCAAGTGGTCCCCTTGGATGAAAGCCATATACTACCTCAAAAGGACTTTTACTAGTGCTCCTATTCCTTGAATTATTGTAGGCATATTCAGCCTGACTAATAACCAAGTCCCATGCCAAACCATGCTGCTTTGTAAGGCATCTTAGAAGGTTTCCAAGTGATCTATTAACCACCTCAATCTGACCATCAGTTTGTGGATGGTAGGCTGATGAAAAGGACAACTGTTTGCCCAACTTTTTCCACAAGGTCCTCCAAAAGTGACCTACAAACTTAGAATCCTTTTCAATTACAATGGACAATGGAAAACCATGAATTCTTACTACCTCTCTGAAAAATAGACCTGCAACATGAGATTCATCATTTTTGCATTTACATGGCACAAAATGAGCCATCTTGCTAAACCTATCAACAATAACAAACACACTATCCACCCCTCTGGCTGTCCTAGGTAACCCAAGCACAAAATCCATGCTGATACTTTCCCAAGGTCTGTTGGGAATGGGAAGGGGCTGGTATAGACCTGCATTTGAAGACACACCCTTGGCCCTTTAACAGATTGCACAACTAGCTACATACTTCCTCACATTTGATTGCACATTTGGCCAGAAAGAGAACCTTGTGACTTGTTCTAGTGTCTTGTCTAAGCCAAAATGTCCTCGTAAAGACCTATTATGCTTCTCCTTGATTATGTTGTCCCTCATGGAACACTTAGGGATACACAACAAATTGCCCTTAAACAAGAGGCCTTCCTGCAAAACAAAATCTGCATACTCTCCATGGAATGTGTTAGCCAAGTTCACACAAACATCATAAGCCTCTTTGAAATTTGAATCCTCTTTATACAACTCCTTTAAACAGTCAATACCCATGCTTTCTAACTGAATTTCATGAACAAGAAGCAACCTCCTACTCAATGCATTAGCCACCTTGTTAGAGACACCTTTTTGTGCTTAATTATGAAGGTATAAACTTGTAACTGTTCCATCCATTTGACATGTCTATGGTTCAATTTTTCTTGACTATTTAGAAAGCTTAAAGCATGATTGTCAGTAAACACAATAAATTCTTTGGGTAGCAAATAATGTCTCCATTTCTTAAGAGCTTGCACCATTGCATAGAGTTTTAAGTCATAGGTAGAATACCTTTGCTTGGCTTCATTCAACTTTTCTAAAAAGAATGCCACCGGATGTCCTTCTTGGCTAAGGACAGCACCAATAGCTTGCTGACTTGCATCACACTCAACAACAAACACCTTATCAAAATCAGGAAGTACTAAGGTAGGCAACTCAGCCACCTTTGTTTTCAACAATTCAAAACTATCATCAGCTTCCTTTGTCCATTGGAATCTACATTTGACTCCACCCTTGATGGTGTTGAGGATGGGAGCACTAATGTGACTGAAACCTCTAATAAACTTCCTATAGAAAGTCACCAATCCATGGAAACTTCTCACATCTCCAACTATTTTTGGGGTAGGCCAACTGAGAATAGCCTCAACCTTAAAGGGATCCATCTTCAAACAGCCATTAGAAATGACAAATCTAAGGTATACAAGCTCAGTTTTCATGAACTCACATTTTTCTAAGTTGATCATCAACTTGTGCTCATGTAGCTTCTCCAACACCTGAACAACATGCTTCACATGCTCTTCTCTTGTTCTGCTAAAGATTAGTATGTCATCAAGATAAACAATAACAAAGTTACCAATGAATTCAACTAAT
Organism: Cunninghamia lanceolata; assembly: GCA_027924645.1. Taxonomy (NCBI): domain Eukaryota; kingdom Viridiplantae; phylum Streptophyta; class Pinopsida; order Cupressales; family Cupressaceae; genus Cunninghamia; species Cunninghamia lanceolata. The sequence goes on from BSBN01000870.1 coordinate 8,658,626, forward strand.
ACCTCATTCATCAAGCGCATAAATGTACTTGGAGCATTGCTAAGACCAAATGGCATAACAATCCATTCAAAAAGACCTTCATTATATTTGAATGCAATCTTCCATTCATCTCCTTGTCTGATGCAGATTTGATGATAACCAAATTTCAAATCAATCTTTGAGTAATAACATGATCCTCCAAGGTAATCCAAAAGATCTTCAATCCTTGGCATTGGGAACTTGTACCTTATGGTGATCTTGTTTATCGCCCTTGAATCTGTACATAGCCTTCACTTTCCATCCTTCTTAGGAGCAAGTACACTTGGAACTGCACAAGGACTTAAACTCTTCCTAATCAGCCCTTTCTCCAAGAGATCTTGAATTTGCCTTGCCACTTCTTCATTTTGTTGTGGTGTCAGCTTATAGGCATCCTTATTAGGCAATGTAGCACTAGGTATTAAGTCAATTTGATGACTTATGTCTCTCATAGGTGGTAAGGAGTTAGGAACTTCCTCTACCACAAGATCTTGATACTTGTCTAGAAGTTGCTGCACTTCCAATGGAATCTCCTTCTATTTTTGATCTTGTTGATCTGATCCACTCTTGGGCTTCATGACCAAGGCATACCCCTGGGTATCCTTCTCCTTCAAGAGGTTTAGGAACTCTTTGCCATTCACCAACATGACACTGCTGTCATTTTTCTTCCCCCCGGGTTGCTCCAACATAGGATCCATCTTGAATGGTCTTCCATTCTTGGTGATGACATAAGTGTTCTTCTCACCATCATGCTGAGCTTTAACATCATATTGCCATGGGCGGCCAAGAAGCAAATGACATGCATCCATAGGGATGATTTCACATAGCACTTTGTCCTTGTAGTCACCAATTGCAAATTCAACCCAAGTTTGTTCTTCCACCATGAAACTTTGGTTCTTGTTCAACCAAGAGATCTTGCGAGGACTGATATGAGGTAGCCTCTTCAACTTGCACTTCTCCACCATCTCAGTGGATACCACATTCTCCGTAGATCTTGAATCTACTATGATCTTGCAAAGCTTCCCATAGGCTAGGCCTTGGGTTCTAAAAAGATTCTTTCTCTGAGGTGGCTCTTTTTTCAATGGCATCTTCAACATGGACCTTTTGATCATCATACTCTCTCCATCTAGAATAGGTGCATCACTTCCCATTGGTGAATTTACACTCTCACAATTATCATCCTTTACCAACTGATTTCTCTTTCCACTGTCATGAGAGTTGCTAGCTTTCCCTAGGCATTTGTTCATTGTATGGCCAACTTGGTTGCAGCCATAACACCTTCCAGTGAAGACTTTTGGTCCTCTACCTTCTCCACCATTTCTTCCCCTGCCATTAGGACTTCTCCAACCTCTGAAGCCTCCTCTATGCTTTGTTTCTGATTGTCTTTCTTGCTGACTGTTATTTTCAGTTTTGTTGAATTGTCCACGGCTGAAACTGCCTCTTCCTCTTTGGTTTCTGCCACCTCTTCCTTTGGCACTTTGTTCACCCTTCCTTCTTAGCTTTTCCTCTACTCTAGAGGCCAATAAGAAGCATTCATCCACTATTTTTGGTATCACTAAAGTGATCTCATCTTGCAGATTGTATTTCAGACCATTTAGGTACCTAACCACCATCCCTTTTTCATCTTCATTATGATTGGCCCTCATACTGGGTCTATGAAATTCTTCTATGTAGGAAGCCACATCCATGTATTTTTGTCTCAAATACTGAAATCTCCTTATGATTTGAATCTCATAGTCAGGTGGTATGAACTTGCTTCTGAGCATAGCCACCATTCTACTCCATTTAGTGATGGGACTCTTCCCAATCTTCTCCCTCTCACTTTGCATATAGTTCCACCACACAAGTGCAAAACCTCTTAGCCTTGTCTTGGCAAACTTAACCTTTTTGCTATCGTTAAACTCTTTGCAATCAAAGAAGTTGCACATAGCTTCTATCCAATTGGTGAGAGCATCTCCATCCAACTTGCCATTAAAGGTAGGCACATCCATCTTGGGATCACCACTGTCTCCATGAGCACCCTTAAGTGCATTCAAGAAAGCTTTATGTTCTGTAGATATGTCTTGCTCTTGAGAACTCTCTTCTGCCTCTACTTCTTCATTTGTGTCAGAAGAACTTCCCCCCTCTTTGGTCTTGCCCTTAGACTTCTTTTCTTCTTGCAATTTTGCTTCTTGCAATCTTGCTTCAACCATCTCTTCCACCAACTTCTTGATGGCATCTTGACTCATTTTCTTGGGATGCATTGTACTAGCCTTTGTTTCAATCTCCTTGTTTGACATACACTATTTCCAACTAGATATTGGCTCTAATACCAATATGATGCAGAGGTAATAGGTAGTAGTGGATAAAGTTCACACAATGAACTTGGATGTCAAAGCCTCCTTCTAAAGTGTTATAAAGGTGATGTGATATCATCCTACACAAGGCTACTCAAGAGATTGACCTAGCCTAGGACCACATCCTAGTGTCCACCATGCAGGCCACTCAACTCTCACTTGGGGAGTTACTGCTCAACCCAACCTATATGCACAATCTACCTTCAAGAACCCACAACCTACTACCAATCTACTCTACCAATCAGGATCTTTACACTACCATCAACATATGCTTGTCTAGAACATGACTAACACCAGGTCTCTAACCAAAAAACTAAGTGTTACACTTGCAAGGGCAGAGGACAGTAAGTTGCAGCATGACTGTCCTATGACAGTGCATAATGAAGGCTTATTTCTTGTAGCCTTTATGAACAACTGAACCATGGATAACTTTCCAAAGTTCCAAATGACCCTTAAGACTTGGTGTATATTCAAACACCCATTATGGACCTACAATCATCCACCCACATGCAAGTCCGTGCTGTTTCTTAGGTATTGAGGACAGCAGACTGTCTTTACCTAGGAATTAGGCCTAGTTTGGAAGCTCTATGAAGAAAGTACACCTAATCGGCATGCTCTTGATCAACCAAGCAGTTATATAGGCCTGTCTTCACCACAAAACATTAGAACCACCATCTATTTGATCTTTCCTTTGACTGTTCTCTGCATTTACAATACTGTCCACTACTTCATGCTAACTAGTCACTGTTTTTGACTAGTTAGAGTCATACCAAATGCTTTGAAGAGGAGCCTTCAACCTACAAAACAATGAAAAACATAAAACCTAGCCTAGCTTCCTCCATCCTTTTGAAAATGGGTGATAACTTTCAGAGGATAGAGGAAAAATTCATCATTTTGGACACAAACCCTACTTTTGAGGGTTTCAAAACAGTTCTTGCAAAATGAATTGGTTCTTCCTCCTATAGAAATGTCAAGAGCTCTAACTATATGCAAAAGAAAGGTGATTCAACATACAAACATATTTTCCAAACCTTGGACCCTTTACTATCCGTACCAGGCCGTACAAAATGACTGTTTCTTATAGAACACAGAAAATCACTATTTTTTCAATCCAAAAAACTCCTCTGCTTATTGCTGTTGGCATGTTTAAACAATATTTAGTTTATAGAAGGTTTTGGAAACCTTTCCTCTTCTTATTCCACCATACAACTACCCATCAAGGGCAGTGAAGCGTTGGAAACTGCCTTTTTACAAAAACACAAGGTTTCCAAAAGACAAGTACCTCGAAAATAGGCCTTCACTAACACTATAATGGACTAGTCAATCAAAATGACTAAGTCTTTATTACAAAACATGAGAATGGCTTTCAAAGCCTTAGAGGAAAAGAGAAAAACATGATGACAAACTAGGAAATAGCCAAAAAAATGACTAAACTGGGAGCTCTTGCACCAATAAGGGAAGTACAAATGCATGAATATGCTTTACACCTTATGAGATATCATGACAACAAATTTGGAAGACATGTAAGATTTCACTACTTCCTCTAGAATCTCATAATGTGTCATCACAGATTACAACTTGCTTTAGTTTTGGTCAAAAAGAATAAAAAAGACTGTTAGATTCAAGACAAACAACTGAGAGGGGGGGTGAGTCAGTTATCCAAAAACTTTCTTCCTATTAATCACTTAAATCCTCTTTGTAATTCAACAACATAATAATAAATCAATCATGCAACAATTCAAGAGCAGAAACACATTAACACATATGACACCAAGATTTTAACATGGAAAACCTGGTTAAGGGAAAAACCATGGGCTGACTAACCCAAGATTGTATTCTCTTTTAAAAGAATAAGAAGAACAAAATGGCACATGCCAATTAGGGCTCACTGACCTAGCACACTGCTCACAAGAGGCCCACTGCCTACAAGAGACACACTATCTACAGAATAACAACTATTACATACTTGAACTAAAGAATAGCATCTTCACCATGCTTGAGTTAGTTCCATTTAAGCTCAATACTTCTACTCTGTCTTTCGCTCTGCTCCCTTCTACCACACCCTCATCTCCACAAGATGCTTTTGAAATGACTTCACAACTTCTTATTTATACAAGACATTTGACTTTGGGATAATCATCCAAGTTGGCATACATTACAGAGAAAATACATAAATACAACATGACTAATTACAAAAAGACTTCACGTGGATCAACACACTATCAGCCACATAGATCTGGGACTTCAATCTTCTTTTAGGAACATGCCATGCTTCACAGAACATCTTCAAGATCATCCACAAGATGTGTAACTCATCCCACCGGCCAGACTTAGGAAGAACATCATCATCTGGAAGTAATTCTTCAATTACGAGGTCAATCTTCAATGCAGACCACCAACTAAAACTGGACACAATCCAATGACTTCCACAAGCTTGCCTAAATCACCAAGAACATCCACACTACTTTTGCTTACTGAAATCATTCTCTCCTTCATCCAAAACCTCAAGAACATAGTCTGTCATCACTGTCATATTGGAATAGATGCTTGCGGACCTCCAAACCACGAACCAGTTGAGTTGTTAATTCACATTGACTTCCTAAACACTCCACCAAATCCATAGAACAAGATATTGCATTTCTGTATCTCACCGGACCTATCCGTGTCACTCTATCACCTCTGAACATCTACCAAAACTAGTTTTACTCAAGTGGCCATAACTTCTTTAGATCTTCATGCGGACCTCTCAAATCTTTATTGGATCATCTCAAGACACATATCTACAAACCCTTTGATGCGCATCCTCTGATCTTCATCTTAGCTAGGATCTTTACTTCACTGTCTTCACTGTTCTTCTCTGTTTCTGATAGGACTAATTTTCTCAATATCCTCAGCATATAACTCATCCAATCCTTATCATCAATGCAACAGGAGTATGTTGACATCAATGACAACAATGGTTAGGCCCATACTTCCAACAATCTCCCCCTTTGTCATTAATGGCAACATATGATGTGAAAAATTGTTTTAACCATCAAGATAAGATCTTCTCCTCACTGACTGACATAACTCCCCCTATCAACAACAACCATTCACATGTCTTCTCTTCCTTTACTACTCCCCCTTTGATCAGTAACCACTTTTTGTTTTTCACATGTCTTCTCTCCCCCTTTGACATCAATGGCAAAAGAGCACATACTTGCATCACTTCAGATTCATACCAACTACTCCCCCTGAGTAGCAACTTCCCAACATTAATCTGGACCACAAGATATGATTGTGAGATCCACCAGACTGATGCACATCAGTGCACCTTAATTCAGAAACAGAGGGGTAATAACCCCTAAATTCTCCCTAAGATACTCAAAAGAGTCCTTAGGTAGAGGTTTAGTAAAAATATCTACAATCTGATCCTTGGAGGGCACAAACTCCAATCTAACTTCATTCTTGTTCACTTGCTCTCTCAAAAAGTAAAACTTGATGGATATATGTTTTATCTTTGAATGCAACACCAGATTTTTTGATATATTTATTGCACTTGAATTATCACAGAAGATTGTGATGGGTTTCTCATACTCCACTCTGATGTCTATTAACATTTGCTTCATCCACAATACTTGAGTGCAACTATCTGTTGCTACAATATATTCTACTTCTACAGTGGACAGAGATATTGCCTCTTGTTTCTTGCTCAACCAAGAAATCAATCTTTTCCCTAAAAAGAATGCTCCACCATTGGTACTCTTCTGGTCATCTACATCTCCTACCCAATCCGCGTCAGTATATGCATGAAGAGACAAATCATTGTCTTTAGGATACCATAAACCATACTCAATTGTTCCTTTTAGATATCTAAGAATCCTCTTGATTGCTATGACATGAGATTCTCTAGGATCAGCTTGGAATCTAGCAACAAGATCAACAACATTCATAATGTCAGGTCTAGTTTGAGTGAGATACAATAATTCTCCAATCATTGACCTGTACTTTTTCTGATCAGTCTTAGGAGAGTCATCATCTTTACTCAATTTACATCTAGTTGCCATGGGAGTACTCATTGGTTTCGAGTCTTCCATCCCAAATTTCTTCAACAATTCTTTCACATATTTGGTCTGTGAAATGAAGATTCCTTTCTTTGTTTGAATGATTTGTAGACCCAAGAAGAAATTCATTTCCCCAAACATGGACATCTCAAATTCACTTTTCATTTGATTTGCAAAAGTTTTGCACATACTATCTCTTCCTCCAAAAATGATATCATCAACAAATACTTCAACAATTAAGATGTTTTCATGATCAATTTTGAAGTACAAGTTACTATCAGCAGTACCTTTGTTGAAACCAATCTTCAAAAGATGCTTATCCAATATTTCATACTAGGCTCTTGGGGCTTGTTTGAGTCTATACAATGCTTTCTTCAACTTGCAGACCATACCACCATGATCAGACAATTGAAATCCATCTGGTTGCTCAATGTATACTTCTTCTTCCAAGTCACCATTCAAGAAGGTAGACTTGACATCCATCTGATATACTTTGAAGTCCTTGAAGGTAACAAAGGCAAGAAATAATCTGACTACTTCAATTCTTGCCATCGGAGCAAAAGTTTCTTCAAAATCAACTCCTACTTGAGAGTAACCCTTGCAAACCAATCTAGCTTTGTTTCTGACTACTTCACCATCTTCATTCAGTTTATTCCGGAAGACCCATTTGGTTCCAATCACATTCTTGTTTCTAGGTCTGGGAATAAGATCCCAAGTGTGATTTTTCTCAATTTGCATCAGCTCTTCCTCCATTACTTTAGTCCAGCTTTCATCATTGCATGCTTCATTCACTGACTTTGGTTCAATCTTTGAAATCAGACAATATTCTTCTGAGTCTTGTACAATCTTTCTTCTTGTTTGAACACCTTTGCTTTTATCACCTATGATCTAATCTTTAGAGTGATTCAGTCTTACATACCTGAGAATTTTGGGAATTTCTTGCACTTTTGTTTCTTGAACAGGTTCATTCCAACTTATCTCTTCTTCCTGATTCACTAGATCAGTCTGGATCTAAATTTTAGAAGGGGCTTGGACTTCTTGGACCAGAACATCATTATGATCATCTTCATCATATTCATAAAACCTTGAGGGTTTTTCAATACCTTCATCAACCTTCACATTTGTACTTTCTATAATCTTTCTCAATCTCTTGTTATAACACCGGTATGCTTTGCTTTGAGTAGAATAACCCAAGAATATTCCTTCATCACTTCTAGCATCAAATTTACCTATATCTTCATCTCTTTTAATGTAACATTTGCTACCAAAGACTCTGAAATACTTCATAGTGGGAGTGATGCCAAACCAAAGTTCATAAGGAGTCTTACTAGTATTGCTTCTAATTTGTACTCGATTAAGAGTATAGACAACAGTACTTACAACTTCTCTCCAATAGATCTAAGGAACATTTTCTTCGATCATCATGGTTCTAGATGCTTCTTGGATGGTCTGGTTCTTTCTTTCTACTACTCCATTTTGCTGTGGAGTCCTTGGATAGACAACTATCTTTTTATCCCATGTTTCTCACAGAATTCTGTGAACTCCTTGGATGTGAATTCTCCACCTCTGTCAAACCTAAGACATTTTATGTTTAATCTGGTTTCATTCTCTACCATAGCCTTGAATATTTTGAATTTCTCAAGAGCCTCAGATTTCTCTTTCAAAAAAATCACCCACATCATCCGGGAGTGGTCATCATTTAATAACATGAAGTATCTATCACCTTGCACACTTCTGATTCTTGCCAGACCACATAGATTAGTATGAACTAAGTCCAATAATCTGGTAGAAGATTGTTCCTTACTTTTGAATGTGACCCTGCTTTGCTTACCCAACTGACATTCTTTGCACAAACTATTAGTAGGTTTCACTAGTCTTGGAAGATCTCTTATAGCCTGAGTGTTGCTTATCTTGATGATATTATCAAAATTCACATGACACATTCTCCTATACCACAACCAACTTTGATCAATTTGAACAAATAAACAACTTTTACCAGTACCAACCAAGTGGAAGATATTACCTTTTGTTTGAGTACTGGATGCAATCTCTATTCTGAAACTTTCAAAGATATTGTATTTTCCATTTTTGAATCGGAGATCATAGCCTTTGTCCACCAACTATCCAACACTAAGAAGATTGTGCTTCAGACCTTCAACATACAGTACATTACTAGTTTTGTTCTTTCCATCAAAAGAAATGGTTCCTCTACCTTTGATTTTGCCAGCAAAATTATCACCAAATTTTACCACTCCTCCTTCATATCTTTCCAAATCTATGAACTTATTTTTGTCACCTGTCATATGGTGGGAGCATCCATTATCAATGACCTAATCATCTTTTTCTTCAACTTGGGTAGCTAGAGCTCTTTCTACCATTTTATGATTGACAGATTCAAAGGGCATTGGATCTTCTTCCTTGATGGCAATAAACACCTAGTCACTTCCAGATTTGTTTCCTGTCTCTGATTCATCATCTATTACTCCATTATCGTCATCTTCATGAACATAGGAACATTTCTTTTGGAATCTTGATCTATTTGGATTTTCTCTTAAAAATATTTCTGAACATCTTGAGGCAAAATGAGACCAATCTTATTGTAGTTAAAACATTTGAAGGGCAATTTTCCTTTATATTTACTAGATCCTCTTGGTAGTCTTTTTGCAAAAAGGGCTTCAAGTTGAGAAGCTTCTACTTCATCTTCTTCCAGATCTTTTCTTTCTTTTTCATACCATGATAGTTTCTTTGAAGAGTTCTCTCCCATATCAAACTTTTGTTTTCCTTTTACAGAGGCACTAGCTTTGAAAGCAAATTTAGTATTGCAGGGTGCATCTCCAAACTCGGCCAATTCAAATGTAGCTAATTTACCAACCAATTGATCTCTTGTGATATTTGAAAAAGATTTGAATTCTTCAATAGTAGCAACCTTGTACTTGTAAGAGTCAGGAAGGGATCTGAGAACTTTGGCAACAATCTCATCTTCATCCAAGATTTCACCAGCACATCTAATGCCACAAACAAGCTCATTTACTCTTGACATAAATATAGTGATATTTTCATCTTCTCTCATCTTCAGGTTTTTGAATTTTCCTTTTAGACTTTGTAGCTTGGCACATTTAACATACTTGTCTCCTTCATGCAGAAGTTCCAGTTTTTGCCAAATCTCATATGTAGTTTTTAGATTAATAACATTTGTCAGCTCTGAATTAGATAGGGCACTTAGTAGATCTTCTTTAGCCCAAAGATTGTTTTCAGCATCTCTAATTTCATCTATGGTACTCGAACCATTCTATGGAGGAACATACTTCTTTGAAGCCATGATCCAATATTGTATTCCCATACATTGCAAGTGACATTCCATGCAACTTTCCCAAAGAGTAAAATTGGTTCCATCAAACCTTAGACTATCCTTCTTGTAGGATGACATATTGGATCTCCTCCAGCAATTAAGCTCTTTTAGAGGAACTTGGCTCTGATACCAATTGTTAGATTCAAGATAGACAATTGAGAGGGGGGGTGAATCAATTTTCCCAAAACTTTCTTCATATTAATTACTTAAATCCTCTTTGTAATTCAACAGCATAATAATAAATCAATCATGCAACAATTCAAGAGCAAAAACACATTAACACATATGACACCAAGATTTTAATGTGGAAAACCTAGTTAAGGGAAAAACCATGCGGTGACTAACCCAAGATTATCTTCTCTGTTAAAAGAATAAGAAGAACAAAATGGTGCATGCCAATTAGGGCTCACTTCCCGAGCACACTGCTCACAAGAGGCCCACTGCCTATAGGAGACACACTGTCTATAGAATAATAAATATTACATACTTGAACTGAAGAATAGTATCTTCACCATGCTTCAGTCAGTTCCATTTAAGCTCAATACTTTTGCTCTGCCTTTCACTCTGCTCCGCTCTACCACACCCTCATCTCCACAAGATGCTTTTGAAATAACTTCACAACTTCTTATTTATACAAGAGATTTGACTTTGGGATAATCATCCAAGTCAGCATACATTATAGAGAAAATACATAAATACAACATGATTAATTACAAAAAGGCTTCACCCAGATCAACACACTGTCAGCCACACAGATCTGGGACTTCAATCTTCTTTTAGGTACATGCCATGCTTCACAGAACATCTTCAAGATCATCCACAGGATGTGTAACTCATCCGGTCAGACAGATTTAGGAAAAACATCATCATTTGGAAGTAATTCTTCAATAACGAGCTCAATCTTCAATGCGAACCACCAACATGAATTGGACACAATCCAAAGACCTCCACAAGCTTGCTTGAATCACCAAGAACATCCACACTACTTCTACTTACTGAAATCATTCTCTCCTTCATCCAAAACCTCAAGAACACAGTCTGTCATCACTGTCATATTGGAATAGATGCTTACGGACCTCCAAACCATGAACCAATTGAGTTGTTAATTTACATTGAATTCCTAAACACTCCACCAAATCCATAGAACAAGATATTGCATTTCTGGATCTCACCGGACGTATCTGTGTCACTCTATCACCTCTGAACATCTGCTAGAACTAGTTTTACTCAAGTGGCCATAACTTCTTCAGATCTTCATGCAGACCTCTCAAATCTTTACTGGATCATCTTAAGACACATATCTACAAACCCTTTGATGTGCATCCTCTAATCTTCATCGTAGCTAGGATCTTTACTTCACTGTCTTCACTATTCTTCTATGTTTCTGATAGGACTAATTTTCTCAATATCCTCAGTATACAACTCATCCAATCCTTATCATCAATGCAATAGGAGTATGTTGACATCAATGACAACACTGGTTAGGCACATACTTGGAACAAAGACAACATACCAACTACTATACAAGACCTTTGCCAAAATTTAAACAATGTCCACAATAATAAATTAGCCAAGCAACTCATGCATTTTGGCATTTCTCTACAAGGAACATGATCATATTGAAGAAAGTGTTGATCTAAACTAATAAATATAATCAACTAGTTAGGATCTCCCACAATATTTTTCACATTGAGCATTGCTAATACTAAATGGCCCGACCTCCATGCATTTTTAGAAGTGATAACTTGGCACCAATATCCTACTCGAGAAAATAGTTCATAGAAAATTTAATTCAAATCCCACACACAACATCCTTGTATCTACACCAATGATTTATGATATTCCTTGAAGAAGTCATAGATAAATTTTTAAACAAAAAAGATTATTGGTATATATGATTGGCAACACCGAGGATCTACTCATGTACATGGACTCTTGTGGCTACCACATGCACTAGATATGGAGAAACATGATTGGAACAATAGTGTTGAACTAGAGAGAGCTTAAAAATTCTTTGACAAATACGTTAGTGCATGGATTCCTCATAGTGCAACCCAAAGAAGCAATATAACATATCAATCTCCTCTGGATGATCCATGCTTACTAAACACGATAGAGATAGTCATGTTGAACACAATGAGATACTAAGAGGGGGGTGAATAAGAACACACTAAAACATAAACAATTATTTTTAGATAAAATTGAATAACTTAAAGAGTAGAAAGTAAATCATGCAACACAAGAACACCATTATTTTTACATGGAAAACCCAAAAATAAGGAAAAACCATAGTGAGTGTTAGCTCACAATATATTATGCTCACTACAAAAATACTACAACTTTGTTTTTGGGCTCCAACCCAAGGAAGCTACTACTCCCTGTATTGTGTTCTTACAACAATTATAACTTTGATTAAGGGTGGAACCCAAGGAAGATAATAACTCCCTGAATATTCTTCTCACTACATTTAGGATTTACAAAGATAGATATATGGACTACTACAAAATAGACATCTGACTTATGTTGATAATGCAGTCTTCTTTTTCTACTCAAAAGATGCCTTCAAACAGATTTTGTACACTTCATATCTTGCCCTCTGCTATATCATATTCATACTCACATATCTACCTTACAAATGAATTTGATCTTCTATAAATATCCTTCGTAACACTTCAAAACACTGATTAGTTCAGCATCATAAACAACATTGGATGAAACATGTAACTCTTCAAAGGTCGGCCTCAATACAAACCATATGATAAGAAAACTTGTTGTAGACCTCAAGACTTCATGAAGGTATTCAAAACATGTCTCTACACATCTTCCAAATTCAAAGCAATAGGTCAGGATCTACCACACATATCAGAGACATAACATGTCAGCCCAAGTTACTCAAAACTGCTAACTGTTCATTTTCACACTACCGAGGAGAAGTCAAAATCTTCACACAGAATAAGAATTCAATCATGTACAATCTCAACATCCTACATTCACCTTTTTTCTGAAGTATCATATCAATCTATACATCCTCCAAACAAGAACATGATGAACTATAGGAAGCAAAGCATTTCGGACCACATGTGACACTTCATAACTCAAGATATAGTATTGCAGTACAAGAAAATAAGGAATATTTGCATGTAAGATCTCCACACAAATTTCTATGATTGATCTACATACATTTCATCCTCTACAAAACTCAAACATATGTATTTATGCTCTAGAACAGTCTGTATTACCTCTGTCGATTGATGACTTTATAGACCACCATATTAGTTGCTACTTTACCATAGTATGCCTTATGCATCTCTAATCCTGTCCTTAGAACCAGATAACAAAATAATGTCTTTCAAACAAATGCAAAGCATTCCATTAAGTCTCCATTATTCCTTTGCCTTGTTTAAGTAGTAACAGATACTCTGTCCCTTGTAATTTTTTTTTTTGAAGATGTGAAGACTAGAAAACTTAGATATATCATTTCAATACCTAGATAAACTTATCTTAAAAACCACAAGATTAGATCTTTCTCTGCAGAGAAATGTGGACCAGAATAATGTTATTTTGCCTTGGGATATGCATTATGAATGCCTTAGTTAGATTTCTTGTATTTATCATTAAGTGCAATACTTCAAACTAATGAGATATACATGTAGGAATACTAGAAACATGCAAGGACATGAGTATTTGCCTTTGCATCATGCTTAGACACAAAACTGATCACCTCACCAGACTTAAACTATTTTCTCTTCTCCTAGACTAGTTTGCCTTGACCATGTTGAGTCTACCTCTATACAAGTTTGTACATATATTTCCATATACTATGTTGACATCAATGAAAACACATATTGCCAACAATCTCCCCCTTTGTCATTGATGTCAACATATACTCCCCCTTAGATATATATTTCTATGTCCCCCTTTGATATCAAGGACATAATGCATGATATCCTTTGCTTGTATCAATTAAAAAATTGTATAGACGCCCCCTTACAAAATGATTTCTGAAATTGTACTCCCTTGAGATGAACATTCCCCAAAAGTAGATGCTATGTACATGGTGTGACTCTGCTATCTTCTGCAAGAGTATATATATCAAAACTTGTCTTATTCACATTACTCTTACAACTCATTTGGATGGTATAATGGTGTTGTAGATTACCTTGAGTTGTTGAAGAGTTGTTGTCATGTTGACACTTTCTGAGGTAAGCATATGGTTATGGCAATCACACTGGATGCATAGTTCCTCAACTTCCTCTATGTTGCTTGGGGTTTTCATCTTTTGATATACCTTTTCTACTTCCCCTAGCAGACCAGACAATGAGGCAAGTCTTAGATTCGCTACCTCTCTCAACTGACCAAATTATTTCTTTAGGTTCTCTCTTTGGTCCTATAGTTGAGATAACTATGCATGAAGGTTTTCTAATTGAGCTCTTGTTACCCCATTTTTGTCCTTAGACAAATCATACACATTGTCCATTTGATTGATTTGTGCCTCAATGGTATTCATTTGAGCTTTGATATTCTTTGTTGAGTTTTGATAGTTTAGGAAGAAAAAATATAATGTGGTGGCCTCATCATTGCAATATTTGAACTTCTTCAAAATTTCTTTAAGTTTATAATGTGCATTAGCACATTTATCAATCATCTCATTCATTCTCTTATCAATTATTCTTTTTTCTACCTCTTTTTCTTCTTTTTTTATCTATGTAGAAAGAATGACCTTTGAAGGAATCAATTAACAACTTAATCTTTTGTTCCAGAGGCAAAGAGAGATCAATGATTACCTTTGGTAATCCATCCTGAATTAGCTTCACAACATCTTCAACTAAGCTGGTATTTTTCATGTTTTCTTGCAAGAACTCCTTTCTTGTAGAGGCATGCAATCTATCACTGAGTTGAAGCTTATGAAGAGGTGAAATACTAGATGGGTCTACTTTCTACTCATGGGTAGGAATCTACAAAAGTTGAGGTGTGATCACTAGTTGAAAGTACAATTGTATGTTTAACAGGTCTTTGAATAATTCTGAGTCTGAAGAGTTTTGACCTATATCTTCACTATTCTCCTCTTGCTTCTTCTCTTTTTCATTTTGATCTTCCTTTTCTTATTTTTCCTTATCCTTCTTTGTCTCATCTTGTTTTTCCTCTCATTTCTAAAGCATTTTCTTTCTTCTTTTCCTCTGGATTATTTTCTTGTCTTTGTTTATCCTTATATTCTTCATATGAGAATTGTCATCTTCTATACTTGTATTTGTATTATCTGGAAGAAAGGTACTAGCTTTATCTTGACCCTCTGTATCTAGTGCTCTAATATCCTCATGAGGAGCAATCTCCTCATTCTTCTTAGGCATGTCACTACTTTCCTTTTTGCCTTTAGAGGCAGACTGCTCAAATATATCTTCAATGATTCTCTTATCAATTTTCATTTCCTTAAGAATTCTAGTAGTTTGTTTAGTGTTTCCTTTTCCAATTTCTTTATTTCTTCATTGTCCTTTCACATTAAAATATTCAATCTCCTTTTAGTCTAAACAGTTTTTCTATAGTTTTAGATATTTTAACCTTTTCTTCCTTAGAGATAGAAGGACAAATGTTTTCAAGAGCCCAATTCTTCATCTCAACATATTTATTTGTGGCTTTATTTCTCCTTTTGGTAACACCTTCAACAAGACTCTTAGGCAATTGATGATTGATTTCAATCAAAGCTACATTTAAGGCTCCATGTATTTGACTATTGCTTCCTCAATAGTAGATTTGTCCTTCGATGGCCTCTCATCATAAAGTTCAACAACTTCTTTCAAAATACCATGTTTTATGATTGCATTAACTATGGCTTCAAGAACTATAAAGTTACATAATCAGATTTCTTACCTTTCTTTGCTTTTCCTTTTCCTTTCTCCTTTGAGGTCTCTCCTTCACTTTCTTCTCTAGTTCTTTTCTTCTTTCTTTCCAAAGCCTCAATATCTTCTTTTTCTTCTTCTTCTTCTTCTTCTTCTTTAATGTTTATAGGATTTACCTTGCCTCATCTAGCCTGACTCTTCTATCTAGGCTTCTTCTTCTCAGTGGTCTAAGTATGTACAAGAATCTCAGAAGCACCTCTTTTGACATGTAATGTTGATCTGGAGGGAATAGAGGAAGTGGTTGTAGCTAATATTGATCTACTTGTTCTTCTTGGCATCTATGCAGAGGAAATGGTTTGTGATTCTCCTAGTAAGCCTTCAAGAGATTTGAGTATCTTTTCTAGGTCAGATTTCATTTTCTCTGCCTTAGATTTTATCTTTTCTACTTTCTCCTCTACATCTCTTTTAACTAATTTGTTGATGATTTCATCATATGTGCCAAATATTTTAGTGGAAGAGTCCTTAGGCTCAAGATTAGTAGCATATCATCATAACCAATCAAATCAAATTCTATAACCTCATATGGTAAGGTTGTAATCTAAAATTTCCTTGGCTCAACTTCCTCCATATAACAATTATCTTTGTTAACCATAGATGTTATATCATTCTTATATTTTTTGATCACTTTTGATGGGATTCTCTCTCTTATTTACATGTTCTTTGGAAAGATCTTGAAAAATCCTGAGAACATTGTGTCACAATTCTTATGATCTAAAAAGCTAAGCATATAATCCTTAACTTGATGAACAACCAGAGCGTCCATTTTCTAGGCCACCCCTTTCATTCCAAGAAATTCTTTCAAAAAGTATAACATGAGACATATGATCAAAGATCCATACCAGAATTTGTATTTTGATTTTTTTGTCCTCTTTAGATTGTTCAATAGATATTGCTGTAAGAGCTCACATAGGTCAAAATCCTTTCCTTCTTTGACCATTTGATTCTAGGTTGTATATATTGTTGTTGCTGAGGCAGAGTTTTCCTTGTTAGTCTAGTAAATCTTGTATATAATGTTCATAGTTACATATTGGACCTCCAAATCTTCAATATCATCTAGAGTTAGTGTTCCCTTGTCAAACTTTTCTTTGGTGAACTTCATCACTTCTTCATTCTTAATTGATTTTAGAATAGGAATTGGTCTGAAGGAGTATAAACCAGTCACAACCTTTATAGCATTCTTAGTGATTAGATAGGGGTGATCTACATAGAAGAAGTCTCCATGAATTTGACTTAGGGCGATTCTTACCCAAGCTTCTTCATATTAGAAATTTGGAAAACCCTTCTAGATATCTAGGTCCTTAGCAACAATCCTAGAAAATTTAGGTTTCAGTTGAAAGTCATCTCCCAATAAATTATCATTCATGAACTGTTCAAGTTTTAGATGATCATATTCATCTATCGGTCAATGAATATATATATTTGAACGTCTTCAGTATGCAGTACATTTGCTAGAACATGTGAGAAGGTACCAACTTCATTGGTCATGGTGGACTTGAATGGATGCTTAAATTTTTGCCTTGGCCTCTCAACTACATCTATCACAACTGGTGTTTCCATTATAGTATCTTCAAGAACTAGGGTTTTAAGTAGTGAAATCAAGAAATACTTGAAGATGTAGAGAGTCGGGTTTGAGAATCTTGTGCTCTTGTTTATCTCTTTAACTCGCTTAGATTCATTCAAATGAGGTAAAAAATGATCAAACATTGCCTATATATAGTCCTTTCACCAACCAATTTTGCTTTACATTAATTGCTTTCCCACTTTTGACCCAGTTCACCCTTTTCATATGTAGAAACCAATAATCATACAACAATCCTCCACATATTAACCAATTGCTCCAGAAATTTGACCACATCTCTTCTTTCCATAATCTTAATGTGTTCATACTAATTTTAGCTAGAATGCTAAGGAATTCAACATCACATTCATTCAAGGGTTTTGAATAAACTTACAATTGTAACGCCCCTTGAATTAGTACTTTATCCTTTTAGTTACCAGAGGATCCATCTACACTAGTTAGAGGTCTAGAACCTTCACATTCTTCCTTCTTCTTCCGTACTTTGCTCATTTCCTTCTTTTTCTAAGCAATATCAACCTTCTTTTGAGGAGAAAACATTACATTCTTTCCAAAATGCCCTTTTTGATTGCACTTATTACAGGTGAATTTTGGTTGCTGAGCATTACCATTTCTCCTCACCTTAGATCTGCAATTAGTTTCCTTGTGGCCAAACTTGTTACAAGTGTACAGTATCCATAAAATAACTGAGCATTATCCCTATTATTCCTTGACATTTTACTTCTACATTCATCAGCCTTATGTCCCATTTTGTTGCAAGCATAACACCTTATGGAGTTTTGATTTAACTTACTCCTACATTCAACATCTTTATGGCCAACCTTATTGCAAGTATAACACCTTACAACATTATGATTCATCTTACTTCTACAATCAACAGCTTTTTGACCATATTTATTGCAAGCATAGCAATTACCATTGAAATGTTGAAATGTGCAACAACTGAGAGGGGGGGAATCAGTTGTCACAAAAACTTGAACACTTCTAAATTTAAACATCAATCACCTATCCACATATATTATGATTTAACAATGAATGCATGGAATTAGAAACATAAACATAGATGCAACATTATACACAAGAGACACTAGATTTTTACGTGGAAAACCCCAAGGTGGGGAAAATACCACAGAGAGGATTAGCTCTCAAAATATGTTGTAATATTTGAAAAATGATGTTCAGGCTTGGTCACTCCATGGGCCCAAAACATACTGGCTCACTGCCATGAAATATAGCTAGCTCTAGCAGGCTCACTGGTTCAACCCTAAACCTAGAAAGATTACAATAAGGGTTGTTAAACCGTAAGGGATGTTAAATAGTACTAGTGGCTCACTGCTATGATCAACATCTTATTCATGTCTGAGATTAATACATTAAAGTACAATGGGTCCTCTCCTCTGCCCTGCTCTTCCTTTCCACTTCCTTTCCTTATCTTCCCATCTTCACACAAGGACATCTTTTCCATGACTCAACTACAAGTATTTATACCCTTCATCAACATTGGAATGATCATCAAGGTCGGCATTACAATCATCAGCCATTGGAACAATCTCCAAGGTCAGCATTACAAACATTTACAAAATAGGTCCTGACTTAATACAACATTATGCAAAGGGAATGAAGTAAAGATGTATGTGGATCACACCACACCTTAGTTGGGACTCAAACATGATCTTCCATGCCACAAAATGCTTGCACAATCTTCAAGGAATCTCTGCAATAACTAGAGTAACCAAGTCGGCTAATACTGGTTACATGTTGCACTGTTTGGGAACAATCTTCAAACATGATCTCAATTCCTTAATGTGGACCAATGTCAAGATAGGAAAATGATTAGGAGACATCCACAAGCACATTATAATCATTAGGAGCAATCACACAAACCTTAAGCACTTTAGCCATAGGAATCTTCTCACCATAACACATGATCTTTGCTGTCTTCAACTGACATAAAAGAAAGATAGCTTGCAAACCACCAAAACATGAACCACTACATTTGTAGGCACTTATCATCATCCCACACTTCCCTCTAGAACCATAGAGAAAAATACTTTATTGCAAAGGAATGTGGAGCCAAATGCTTTCTCCCTATCATCAAACACTAATTAGAGAACGCATGTTTTACTCTGGTGAATGCCACTCTCTCAATTTTTCATACTAGAGGCTCAAACTCAAGATTTAGCATCTTCAAACATCCCTTTAAATAACTTCCAATCTGTAGACCAAGATATTCAAACAACAAGAAATACTAAGCAATCTATCAGATTGTTCTTTAGCATACATATCACTGTCTATACTGCACTTCACTGTAACTCACTTGTATCTTCTAGAGGGGCCAATTTTCTCAATATCCTCAACATACAAAGCTTCTAAACAAGTAATAGAATAGAACATAGTTGACACCAATGACAACACAGATTAAGCACATACTTGTAGCAATATCCCCCTTTGTCATTGATGGCAACATATGATGTGAAAAACTTCAACAACCATCAAGACAAGATTCTCCCCTATCTCTTTATACATTTGCACTCTTTCTTTCTAACCAAGATTCTCCCCTATTGTTTTACACATCTACATTCTTTCTTTCTAGGTTTTTCACATGACTTCTCTCACCCTTTGACATCAATGACAAAGGGCACATACTTGCACTCTTCTGCTTTGATTCTATTTTTCTTTTGAACTCTCTGACTACTCCCCTTAAGAAGTAGTCCTAAAAGCATCAATCCAGATCTGAAGAGGCACCACCAGACTGATGCACTCTTATGCATCTTAGTTTAGAGCAGGAGGGGTAATAACCCCTAAGTTTTCTCTGAGATACTCAAAAGTATCCTTAGGTAGAGGTTTGGTGAAAATGTCTATAATATGATCTTTTGTAGATATGTACTCCAACTTGACTTCATTCTCTGTCACCTTTTCTCTTAGAAAGTGGTATCTTATGGATATGTGCTTTGTCCTTGAATGCATTACTGGATTCTTTGATATGTTTATGGTACTTGTATTGTCACAAAAGATTGCAACTGGATCTTCATACATACCTCTGATGTCCTTCAAAGTCTACTTCATCCATAATACTTGAGTGTAACTACATGTTGCTGCAATGTATTCTACTTCTACAATAGATAGGGATATTGAATCTTGTTTCCTTCTCAACCAAGATACCAACTTTTTCCCAAAAAGAATGCACCTCCACTTGTACTTTTCCTATCATCCATATCTCCAACTGAATATGCATCAGTGTATGCACTGAGAGTGAAATCATTGTCCTTTGGATACCAAAAACCATAATCTATTATGCCTTTCAAATATCTCATAATTCTCTTGATTGCCATCATATGTGACTCCTTGGGCTCTACGTGAAATCTTGCCACAAGACAAACTACATGCATTATGTCAGGTCTGGTTTGGGTCAGATAGAGTAGCCCTCTAATCATAGATCTATACCTTTTCTAATCTTCCATAAGTGAATCATCATTTTTTCTCAACTTACAACTGGTTATCATGGGAGTATTTACCAGTTTAGAGTCTTCCATCCCAAACTTCTTTAGCAGCTCTTTCACATACGTAGACTAAGAAATGAAGATACCTTTATCTGATTGATTTATTTGTAGACCCAAAAAGAAATTCATCTCACCAAACATGGACATTTCAAATTCACTTTGCATTTCTCTGGCAAAAACTGTGCACATACCTTCATTTCCTCCAAAGATAATGTCATCAACAAAGACTACTACAATTAGGATTTGTTCATCATTGATCTTAAAATAGATATTACTATCTGTAGTACCTTTACTAAATCCAATCTTTTTTAGATATTGTCCAACCTTGCATACCATGCCCTGGGGGCTTATTTTAATCCATAGAAAGCCTTCTTCAATCTGCATACCATGTCACACTGATCTGATGACTGGAATCCTTCCGATTGTTCAATATATACTTCTTCTTCCAATTCTCCATTCAAGAATGCAGACTTTACATCCATCTAATATACCTTAAAATCTTTGTAGGTTGCAAATGCTAAAAACATTCTTATAGATTCAATCCTTGCCACTGGTAAAAATGTTTCCTCAAAATCTATTCCTTCAACTTGGGAGTATCCTTTTCATACCAACCTTGCTTTGTTTCTTACTAGTTCACCATTCTCATTCATCTTGTTTCAGAAAACCCATTTGGTATGAATTACAATTGTATCTGCTGGTATGGGAATAAGATCCCAGGTCTGATTCTTCTCTATCTGCATTAATTCTTCTTTCATAGCCTTTACCCATATCTCATCATTGCAAGCTTCATTCACAGTTTTAGGTTCAATCTTGGAAATCAGACTCTTCTTATGGTCAGGATTCCTTTAGTCTTGTCTCCTATGATTTGATCCTCAGAGAGATAAAGTTTTACATACCTTGGTGTCTTGGTAGCACTTTCTAGAGCATGATCTTCTTCATCTGAGCTATCTTCATGCTGCACCACTTCTGAAACATCTAGTTTCTCTTATTCATATCCACTTGATTCTGGAGGTCTTTCCTTGCTTTCATCGACATTGAAATTTGCACTCTCAATGATTTTATTCATCCTCTTATTATAGCACCGGTAGGCCTTGCTCTTGGTGGAATAACCAAAGAAGATTCCTTCATCACAACTAGCATCAAACTTGCCTAGATCTTCTTCGCTTTTGATATAACATTTGCTACCAAAAACTTTGAGATATTTCACAATAGGAAGTTTGCCATACCACAGTTCATAAGGAGTCTTAGAACTATTACCTTTGACTTGGACTCTATTTAGGATATATATAGCAGTGTGAATTGCGTCTCTCCAATATACTTCTAGAAGATCAGCTTCCTTTATCATGGTTCTAGTAGCTTCTTGAACTGTTATGTTTTTCTTTTCAACGACTCTATTTTTCTGTGGAGTTCTAGGTGCAGATAATTGTCTGTTTATCCCATGTTCTTCACAAAAGAAATTGAATTCATTTTATGTGAACTCTCCTCCTCTATCAGGCCTTAAACATTTGATCTTCAAATCCATCTCATTTTTAACCATTGCCTTAAATGCCTTGCACTTATCTAGAGCATTTGATTTTTCTTTCAAAAAGGCAACCTGAGTCATTCTTGAATAATAATCAATAAGCAACATGAAATACCTATCTCCTTGCAAACTTCTTACTCTAGTAGGTCCACACAAGTTTGCATGCACTAGTTCCAGTAATTCATCAACTGATTGGTCCTTACTTTTGAAACTTATTCTTGTTTATTTCCCAAATTGACAGTCCTTGCAAATAGGATTAGCAGGCTTCACAAGCTTGCGCAAATCTGTAATGGCCTATGCAATACTTATCTTCATAATGTTGTCAAAATTGATATGACAACCTTCTATGCCATAGCCAACTTTCATCAATCTGAGCCAACAAACAATAATTATCAATTCCTTTCAAGTGGTACATATTACCTCTAGTCTTCTTACCAGTTGCAATGATTGTTTTGGAGATTTCCCTAATCTTGCATCCATTGTCCTTGAAGATTAGATCATACCCTTTATCACACATCTGACCCACACTCAAAGGATTGTGCTTTAATCCTTTGACATACAAGACATCTTTAGTATTATGCTTTCCATCAAAAGAAATAGATCATTTTCCACAAATCTTACTAGTTGTATCATCTCCAAACCTAACCAATCCACCATCATATCTTTCCAAAATTACAAACTTACTTTTCTCACTAGTCATGTGGTGAGAGCAACCACTACCAATAACCCATTCATCTTTATCCCGACAACTTGAGCAGCCAAAGCACTTTCCACTAGTTTTTCTTTCTTCAAACAGCTAGCAGGATTAGTAGACACAGGTTCTTCTTGAATAGGAATAAACAAGAATTCATTACTAGAGGTACTAACATTATCTAGTTCACCATTATCTGATACTCCTTCATCATCATCATCAAATCTTCAACATAATAACATTTCTTTTGGATCCTATACATGTTTTCATATCTTTTCCTATCTTTTTTAATTCTTTCATGACATTTGGAAGCAAAGTGGCCTACTTTACCATAGGAAAAACATTTGAAAGCTAATTTACCTTTAAACTTACCAGATTCTCTTTGCAGTCTATCCACAAAGTTGGTTTCAATTTCGTCAAACTCATCATCTGATTCTACTTTGT
This sequence comes from Cunninghamia lanceolata, assembly GCA_027924645.1. NCBI lineage: Eukaryota > Viridiplantae > Streptophyta > Pinopsida > Cupressales > Cupressaceae > Cunninghamia > Cunninghamia lanceolata. The sequence continues at coordinate 8,681,996 of BSBN01000870.1, forward strand.
CTTTTTCTGTTTTGGAGGTGTTGGCTTTGAAGGCAATCTCCAATTTTAGCAGGGCATCACCAAACTCTCTCATCTCAAAGGAAGTAAGTTTACCAAGCAAATGATCTCCATCAACATCTTTTACTTACATAAATTCTTCAATTGCAGCTACCTTGTGACTATAGTACTTTGGCAGTGATCTAAGAATTTTCATTACAACTTCCTTATCACCAAGAGTTCCCCCCATACCTTTTATTCTGATGAGAAGTTCATCAATTCTTTGTATAAAGGGTTATATGTTTTCATCTTCATTCATCTTCAAACTTTCATAGTTCACCTTCAGACTTTGAAGCTTGGCCTCTTTCACGGAGTCATATCCCTCATACAGATTTTTCATCTTTTCCCATACCTCATTTGTAGTTTCAAGATCCACCACTTTTGTCAGTACTGTGTCATTTAATGAACTTAATAGAGAATCTTTTTCTTTGACATCTACTTCATATTCCTTGATTTCATCTTCAGTCATCAAACCATTCTGAGGCAAGGTGTATTTTATTTCTGCAGCGTTCCATACTTTGTAACCAAGACAAAGAAGATGACTTCTAATTCATGCCCTCCAAAGAGCATAGTTTGTCCCATCAAAATGTGGTGCTTCCTTCTTATAAGACATTTTGGATCTTCCTCAAGCTGTTATACTTTCTTTAGAGGAACCTTGCTCTGATACCAATTGTTGAAATGCACCGGACAACTAAGTGGGGGAGTGTGAATCAGTTGTCACAAAAACTTGAACACTTCTTCATTTAAACATCAATCACTTATCCACATATATTATAATTTAACAATGAATGCATGAAATTAGAAACTTAAACACAGATGCAACATTATACACAAGAGACACCATATTCTTACATGGAAAACCCTAAGGTGGGGAAAAACCACGGAGAGGATTAGCTCTCAAAATATATTCTAATCTTTGAAAAATGATGTTCAAGCTTGGTCACTTCATGGGCCTGGAACATACTGGTTCACTGCCATGAAGTATAGCTAGGTCTAGTAGGCTTACTGCCTCAACCCTAAACCTAGAAAGATTATAATAAGGGTTGTTAAACCCTGAGGGTTGTTAAGCCCTACTGGAAGCTCACTTCTAGGCTCACTACCATGATCAACATATTCTTCATGTCTAAGATTAATACATTGAAGTACAATGGGTCCTCTGCTCTACCCTGCTCTGCCTTTCCACTTCCTTTCCTTATCTTCCAATCTTCTCACAAGGACATCTTTTCCATGAATCAACTACAAGTATTTATATGCTTCATCAACCTTGGAATGAACATCAAGGTTGGCATTATTATCATCAACCATTGGAACAATCTCCAAGGTCGACATTACAAACATTTAAAAATAGGTCTTGACTTAATACAACATTATGCAAAGAGAATGAAGTAAAGATGTATATAGATCATGCCATGCCTTAGATAGGACTCAAACATGATCTTCCATGCCACAACATGCTTCCATAATCTTCAAGGAATCTCCGCAATAACTAGAGTTAACCAAGTCAATTAAGACTGCTTACACATTACACTATTTGGGAACAATCTTCAAACATGATCTCAATTCCTTAACACAAACCAATGTGAAGATAGGAACATGATTATGAGACTTCCACAAGCATGTTATAATCATAGGAGCAACAGTACGAACCTTAACCACTTTAGCCATAGGAATCTTCTCATTGGAACACATGAACTTCACTATCTTCAACTGACATAAAAGAAAGATAGCTTGCGGACCACCAAAACATGAACCATTGCATTTGTAGGCACTTATCATCATCATAGAATACCCTCTAGAGCCACGTAACAAAATACTTTATTGCGGAGGAATGTGGAACCAAATGCTTTCTCCCTGTCACCAAACAATAATCAAAGAAAGCAGGTTTTACTCTGGTGAATGCCACTCTCTAAATTCTTCATACCAGAGGCTCAAACTTAGAATTTAGCATCTTCATACATCCCTTTAAATAAATTCCAATCTGCAAATCAAGATATTCAACCAGCAATAAATGTAGAGCAATCTATCAGACTATTCTTCAGCATACATCTCATTGTCTATACTCCACTTCACTATAACTCTTTTGTATCTTCCTGAGGGGCCAATTTTCTCAATATCCTCAACATACAAAGCTTCTAAACAAGTAATAGAATAGAACATAGTTGACACTAATGACAACAATGATATGTTGACATCAATGACAACACTGATTAGGCACATACTTGCAACATGAAACCTTAAGGATACTTGGTAGGAATAGTTTGTTTAGGTGCAAGCTTCTTGAAATTCTTCTTCATATTCTTCCTTTGTCTCCAAATAGGAGTGAATTTATCTTCTTTTGTATCTTTGGAGGTATTCTTCTTAAGATCTTCAATGCATGCCTTTTCCTTCTTTCTTTGAAACTTTCCTCCTGATTGGAAATTATTATATAAATTTGCAGAAGTACTAATCATGAGACTCTTCCCTTTTTCAAAACCAAGGCCTTACTTTTTTTTTTCCATCTTTTAAAAATTAATTATCTCATCAAGGATTTCAGATCCTCCTTTTAGTTTTAGTCCATTGTCAATATATTTTTTGCCATTTCCAGTTCTTTCCTTAGAGTGACAACTTCTTCCTCGGGCTTTGAACATTCAGCTGATTTATCATAGAGTTTTTTGTTTAAGCAATCTTCAATCCTCTTTTCTTATTCAACCATGGCTTTCAAATTTGAGATCATTTCTTCTACCTCCTTGAGCTTTATGTCACCTCCTTTATCCCCTTCCATTAGAGTTATTAGCTTGCCAATTTCTTCTTTTGATTCTTTGGTCTTTTTCTTCAACTTGTCAATTGTCTCCCTTGCTTTCCAAGAATGTCTTCATATTCTATATTCAATTCTATTGCTTCATCCAGTTCATCAAGGGCTAACTTGAGTTCTCCTTCAAGGTCTACTTCACACTCATTTAGATCAAGATCCTAATCTTTAGGTTCCATTGCTTCTAGATCTAGTTCTAGTACAAATACATCATTGTCCATAAATTCATATTCCACATGTTCAAGTGAAGTATCTATCTCAGCTTTTAGGCTTCTCAAATGCACTTAGCTCTAATACAAATTGTTGAAAACAATGAGGTGCTGAGAGGGGGGTGAATCAACACACACTCAAACCTAAATAATTATTTGTAGATAAAACTGAATCACTTAAAGAGTGGAAAGTAAATCATGCAACACAAGAATCAACAGAAGAACACTAGGATTTTTACATGGAAAACCCTAAAATAGGGAAAAACCATGGTGAGTGTTAGCTCACAATATATTATGCTCACTACAAAAATATTACAACTTTGTCTTAGGGCTGCAACCCAAGGAAGCTGCTACATGCACTTTGTGCTTACAACAATTATAACTTTGTTTTAGGGAAGAAACCAAGGAAGTGTTGAATGTCAAGAACACTAAGAGGGGGGGTGAATCAGTGTTCTAAAAATCTTTTGATATACTTCAACTTTCAACCATTTTCCAAAGTTAATTAAACAAAGGCATAACATGCATATGAACAACACCCATAAAAACATGACACATAGACACCAATATTTTTACGTGGAAAACCCAAATCAGAAAAAACCACAGAGAGGATTATCTCTCAAATATATATTACAATCTTTACAAATAATGATGTTTAGGCTTTGTCACTCCATGAACTTTGAACATGCTGGCTAACTTCCATGAAGTACAACCAGGTCTAGCAGGCTCATTGCCTCAACCCTAAACCTAGCAAGATTACAATAAGGGTTGTTAAACCCTGATGGAGGTTCACTGCCAGACTCACTACCTTGATGAAGAAAGCTCACTATAAATTGCACATGAAAATTGAATACTACAAAAGCATCTGTCACTATGCCAGGGTGCAGCCATTTAGCAACCAAATTCTGAATCCCAAGTCTTCATCATTGTTGATCTTCTAACGCTGCTCTGCTATTCGCATGCCCACATCAATCACACACTACTTCACACACTTCACAACTAAAACTCATCACCTTTATATATCTGCATCATGATTTAATACACAATTAGGTTGTCATCAAGAAATGAAACATGTACATAGAAAGATGTGGCTTGTCGACTTAATCTAATGCCCTATATATTATGTGGACACAAAAATTTTCCCAAACATGTTCATAAAGGTAAGCTCTAATCATTCAATTACTTAGATGGATCCTTCAAATATTATCTCTTCTCTGCATATACTAGTCGACCTATTCTTCAAGAGTATGCTTAACAGGTTCATCTGCTAACTTACAACTTGTACTGTGGATCTCCAAAACCCTCCAAAATCATATCATAGACTCTTTACACCTTTCCAAACTTACCCCTAGGACCACAAGGCATGATATCATCTTGCAGAGAAATGTGGACCATCAGAACTCAAACTCTGTCTCTATCAAGATCTGTTAAACACTATGCCGATACTTAGCAGCTTGCAACTATCTTTCCAATGGAATTTCGATCTCCCTACTCTAGAATTAGACACTTCATATAAGTGTTTACAACACATCAAAAACTCATAATAAAATGCTCACTTGCGGAGGAATGTGGACCACTACATTATAACATGTTCACTGTTCCTGCTCTACCTTTGCTTATCCAGACTTAGACATTTCTTCAAGGTGACTTCCGGAGGAAGTCAAGACTTAATCTATGGAGTATGACACCACCAAACAATTAATAGCATCATACCTAAAACTGTGTTACCAGATCATCATCTACAGAAGCATACTAACCCACTTATTGTGTTCTATTCTCTACATACTCATACTTAGCCACTTCTGCCAACTGGACTTGAATTATGATGTGGTCTTCTAGAGTTGTGTCTCCCTATCATGCTGAAGAGATCTCTAAGCCTTGTTGCCATCAATGACAACATACAAGTTCATATCGGAGTAGTGTCTCTTGCCAACAATCTCCCCCTTTGGCATTGATGGCAGCACTTAGTGAAAAATGCTTGACTTCTCCCCCTTACTATATACACTTCATTCTCCTACTCCCCTTGAGATGTTTATCCATTTTGCACTTATCTTCCTCTCCTACTTTGACTTCAATGGCAACAAGTGTGATCTGGGACCAAAATTTTGTCAGAACTTCAAATACTTTATGTACTCTGCCACATATTTACAAGTTCAATCTTCAACTTAATTTTACATGTGCTAATATATGTCATTGAACATGTTCTTTACTTGAGCCCATTCACCATCCGTAGTTTTCTTGGCATTATCTAAAATTTTAATATGACCACTGATTAGAAAAACTATAGATTCTACCTTTTGTAAATTTGATGGTGAGGAAGTCTGCCCAGCAAGTTGTGCTTCAGCCACAAGCTTAGTCATTGAATCCAGTTTGGGATTGATCAGTCTTCTCAATTGTCCCATTCTGCTCTTTATTTGATACTTTTGATTTATTAAATTATTCAATTCATTGTGGATGTTAATGACTTGAGCTTCCTTGTTGCTGGTTGATTCATATACCAGATCAAAATTCTTAGAAATATCAATCAATTTTTCTTCCAATGTCTTGATCTTTTCATCTGTCTTCTTTGTAACTTTTGGCCATGATAGACAAAGTTTATATACATCACCATCTTCTACAATAACACTCTGAATATTCTATATTCCATTTTCTAGTTGAGCCTTATCATGGGCTATCAACTTTGTCAACTCATCAAGCCTTTTCTCATTAAACTCTTGTCTAACTTTTGTTTCAGCAGATTTTTCAAGAGATTCAAAGTGTGTACTTACATAATGAATTAGTCCCTTGAGTTGACAAGAGGAAGACAAAGAGGTATCCTTTTGGTAAGTTGGCACAATTTTTCCAAAATGCTGGATGCATCATTTATGAGTTCACTATCCTCAATGTGAGACTTTAGCATTTCTTCTTGAACCTTTTCCTGAATAATTGTAACCCACTTAAGCTTCTGCATCAGTGACATTGTGTCAAGGTTTATTGGACCATGTAGAAAATCTAGCTCATCCAAAGTTTGTTTTCTTTTCTCCAAAAATTCTTTTGCAAACTCTGCAGTGTCTCTTGCTATGATAGAGACTTCTTCTTTATGGCTTTGCTCCAGATTATCTCGATCCATATTAGTATCCTCTTGTTTTGGTGGATGAATTTCCCTGACCTCTTCTTCCTCAATCTTCTCCTTGTCAGTGTCATCCTCAGCATGATGTACCGAAGAGGGTCTTATTTCAAAATCATCAGCAAGTACTTCTTCCTGCTTAGTCACTTTGTCATCTTTATCTGATTCTTGCTCCAGATTTACTTGTGGAACAAGTGTACCATTTCCACCATCTATTGCTAAATTGTCAAGAGTGGTAGGAATATTGTATTTCCTCAATGTTTCTAAAGTGATTTCTTCTATCTCCTTGACCACTTTATCAATTTCTCCCAGCATCAACGAGTTCATCCTTGTTCTGGTTCTAAATTTCTCTTTGGTTTCCTTAGAGATCAATTTTTCTTCTTCCAGAGTAATTTCAGGACACAATCTTGTCAGAACATGTTGTCTTAGCTCAATATCATTAACTCTAGTAGTCTCCTTTTCTGATGCTTAGAATATTTGCTAGGTTATTTAGAATTTTATAGATGATTTCAATGAGGGCTCTATTGAAAATATTTAGATATTTCACAATGGCTTCTTCCAAACTTCTTTTATCAATATCACTATATCCATCATAGTACTCAATCATGGGTTTTAAATTCCCATCCATGGTGACAACTTTTATTACATCTACAAGTAGTGGAGGCTTTTCCTTTTTCTATCTTTTTCTAGATTTATCCTTTCCGAAGGGCTTTTCTTCATTGCTTTCGAAGGCTTTGATAGCCTCAACTTTCATCTTCTTGACCTCTTCATCTGACTCTGTTTCTTCACCATCCTTTTCACCTACACTAACATATAGTCTTCTTCCCTTCACCTTTTTCCTCTTCATGTCTTTGATAGGGAATTCTTTTTAATGTTTTCTCTAAGTTTATTGAAGCTATGGTGCTAGAGGAGGTGATAGAGCTCCTGGTAGTCGTCTGAACTTTTTCTGGTTTGTCCTGCTTCTACTAAAATTCCTCTAGAATCTATACTGGCTCATCCTTCTCCTCCTCCTCTATTTCTTTCTTTCCTTTTTCCCTTACCTCTTTTAGTTGTTCCTTGGTGATGTCATATCTTGCAGCAATCTCTTCCACCTCTTTTCTAACTTTTCTAGTTGATTTAGGTTTTTTGAATTCAACATGAAGTTTCATGGATAGCTCTTCATAAGTTCCAAATATTTCTTCCCTAGTATCCTTGGGTTTGCTCAGCATGTGTTGAGCATAGCTCTCTAATATTTGCCCTTCTACTTCATAGCTTATCTAATAGTTAGTGCCCTTTTATCAAACTTTGCTCTAGTGGCCTCTATAACAGTTTGATTCTTCTTAGCCTTCAGCAAGGGCACACCTCGGTGGAACTTAATCTTGTAACTACCCTAATTTCTTCCTTAGTGATTTTGAAAGGCTTCCCTAACCACATGAATTCATCGTGAATTCAGCTCAAGACGTATCTTACCCATTCATCCTCCACAAACATAGGAAAATCCACATATTAAATAAATTTCTTTTCCTTTAAGTTTTTGTATTCTTCATTGAGGTCAAACTAGTCATTAGTTAGATGTTTGAGATATAAATCTGATAGGAAAATGTCATTGTGTTCTTCTAGGGCAACATGAATATATGCCCTAACATCCTCAACATACAAAATTTCATAAGGTATACCTGAGAATGCACCCATTGGATCAACTTCAGTTTCTTTGTGGGGATGTTTCTTGAATTTGGGTGAACAACACTTGGTAATATCTATAACTTGTGGAGTCACCATAGAAAAGATTCAATAGACTCACAATGAGGGTTTCTAGGATAAATACCTTGATACACCGAAATTTGGTTTTCTTCACCTGAATCGTTCAGAGTTCTTTGAATCTTTGTTTGCCTTGAAATCTTTCTTTAATCTCTCTTTGACATCTGGAAACTCAAATGCAAAGTGATTCAGAAGGAAAATGACTTGCTTTTTATCCTCCGCACTTGACCTAATCGTTATTAAATGCTCACTCCAAAAAAGTTGTCAAAACCCTTCACTATAGAACACAGTCGATTAAGATTGCTCTACAATATGCCACATTGACCCTTTTTCTTTCAGTTCTTCTTTTAAGAGCTTTGTCACATCAAATTCCATCATACGTCTTCGTGCCTAATTCTGGCACCCACTTTCTAGTTGGGGGTTTTGAATTTTCAACATTGCTCCCCCTGAGCCAAAGCTTCCAATTTACTTCCCGAAGGAAGTATCTGCACCGGATACTGGTGTAGATCTATCCTCTTCTTTGATTACTTCTTTTTTGACCTAGATCCTATCCATTTCCTTCTTCATTTCAACTAGATCAATCTTTTCTTTTCCCTTATTATTCCTCTGCTCTATTTTTCTTTCTTCAGTGTAAAAATTTCTCTTTGCATTCTTGCTTCTACAGAATTTTGCATCATGACCAAATTTGTTGCAATTGAAGCACACCGCATTCTTCTGACCTTGATTCCTTTTATTTATTGGATTTGACCTGCATTGATTAGCTATATGTCCAAATCTATTACATGTAAAACACTTTCTATTGAATGATTGACTGTTCCTAATTTTTTGAAAAAAACATCTCTTATCGATCTTCTGCATTCATTTGATATGTGTCCCATTTTATAGCATGTATTACACCTAATAGAATTTTGACTCACTTTACTTCTACACACAACTACTTTATGACCAATTTTATTGCAAGTAAAGCATTTACCTTTGAAGAGTCCATTGTTGAAATTTTTCTTGATTTGATTTCTACATTCATTTGCTCTATGATTAATTTTCTTACAATTAAAACATTGACCAGAGAATGATGGTACCTTTTGATTTATTCTGCTCCTACACTGAGTAGCCTTGTGACCACACTTATTGCATTTGAAACAATAGCCATTAAAAGATGGGTACATTTGAGCATTTGGTTGCCTGACTAGAGGTCTTTTGGGTCTTCTTCTTTGATTCATGACTAGATGGTTTCTGCCTCTTCCTTCTCTAGATCTGTCTTGACCTAAATTTGAGCTTTCTCCTTTTTCAAATCCCAATCCTTGCTTGTTATCAAGGAGTTTTTGACTAACCAGTAACTCCTCAAGTTTTGCAGGCTTATTTTAAACTTTTCTTCAAATATTTCGGCCTTTTCTAGATCTGCTTTTAGACTCACAATTTCTTTTTCAAGTTTGACACAATCTTCTGATTTATTTTTCACAATTGAATTTAGATCTTCCATTTTTGTTCTTTCTACTTCTAAGAGATTCAGGGTTTCATTTGCTAATATTAATTGGTCACTAACCTCTTTGTATTTGTCCTTGAATTTCTTGACTTGTCCCTTTAGTCTTGCGATGCATTCATCAGCTTCTTTCAAGTTATCCTTTAGATCCATGATTCCAGCCTTAGAATTTCCAAGATCCATAAGAGCACTTCTAGTTCATTGTTGCTTTCATAATTCCCATATCTTCTTGCTTCCATGGTTGCACTATCCCAGATCTTCCTCAAGCTATTAGACTTCTTCCAAGGAACTTGGGTCTGATACCAATTGTTGAATGTCTATACCACTAAGAGGGGGGGTGAATTAGTGTTCTAAAAGTATTTTGATATACTTTAACTTTCAAACATTTTCCAAAGTTAATTAAACAAAGGCATAACATGCATATGAATAATGCCCATAAAAACATGACACATAGACACCAAGATTTTTACGTGGAAAACCCAAATCAGGAAAAACCATAGAGAGGATTAGCTCTCAAATACATATTTCAATCTTTAAAAGTAATGATGTTCAGGCTTGGTCACTCCATGGGCCTAGAACATGCTGACTCATTGCCATGAAGTACAACTAGGTCTAGTTGGTTCACTGCCTCAACCCTGAACCTAGCAAGATTACAATAAGGGTTGTTAAACCCTGAGGGTTGTTGAACCCTAATGGAGGCTTACTACCTTGATGAATAAATCTCATTGTAAATTGCACATGAAAACTGAATACTGCAAAAGCATCTATCACTATGCCAGGGTGCAGCCATTTAGCAACCAAATTTTGAATCCCAAGTCTTCATCACTGTTGATCTTCTAACTCTTCTCTGCTCTTCACATGCCCACATCAATTGTGCACTACTTCACACACTTCACAACTAAAACTCATCACCTTTATATATCCACATCATGATTTGATCCATAATCAAGTCGGCATCAAGAAATGAAACATGTACATAGAAAGATGTGGCTTGTCGGCTTAAGCCAATGCACTATATATTATGCAGACCTAAACTTTTCCCAGACATGTTCATATAGGTCGGCTCTAATAATTCAATTACTTAGATGGATCCTTCAAACATTATCTCTTCTCTGCATATACTAGTCAACTTGATGTTCAATAGTATGCTTAACAGGTTCATTTGTTGACTTACAACTTTTACTGTGGATCTCCAAACACCTCCAAAATCATATCAAGGACTCTTTACACCTTCCAAAACTTACCCACAGAACCATAAGGCATAATATCATCTTGTAGAGAAATGCAGACCATCAGAACTCAGACTCTATCTGTCATGCCCATATTTCCCATGCGGTCACGACATGCATCACATGTGTCATGTCCACATTTGTCATGTGGTCATAACATGGAATATCAAAAAATTTAGCATGCTTCCCTAGAAACCCCCTCGCACGCATAAATGTACTCGGTGGCGTTATGCATAAGGCGTAAACAAGATAGTTGAATGCAGGGTAATGCATTCACTTGTGCATACCATTCGCAATGAAGGCTAACTAGGGGGTCGATGCAATGTAGTTAACGTCGCCAACAGGGTTAGGATCAACGATTGAAACCCTAAGTTAACCTATGTGAATGATGGGACTTTGATGTAAGTCAAAATCAAAAGCCAAATTCAAGTGCATGAGAAAGATATAATTTAATACAAAAATCTAATGTCGATAATCGACAAAAACAATAATATAATCCTAAACAAGGTTAAATTTCACTAACCTAGCTAAACCATAAATTCCAGAAAAATATGGCAACATAACTAATTTTGATCGAAAGTTTACTAGGTTGGTGTCAAATTACCTATGTAACATTAGTTAAATTGGTAGATCAGTCAAATAGATTAATTGTACATTTTTCAACAAAGCTCAATCAATTCATTCTTCTTCACATTTTCTATGATTTAAAACATTTTTTTGAACAAAGCTCGATCAATTTGTTTTTCACGTTTTCTATCAATCAGAGTTATCACTGCATCCTTTACGTTATTCCTAATTTCTTGGTAGACCAGATTATAGAAACATGTTATACTAACTTCATTTGGATAGTTTACTAGGTTTCCAAGTTGGATTAAAATGACGTCTTCATTAAACTAATAAAATCGCTCTAGGTTAATTAAATTAATAACGATGTAGTTTATACCGTCCTTGTCGAATTAGGTTCAAAAGCAAGGATTGACCCAATTGTTAAAATAAATACATCTCAAATACTTCAATTGGTGTAAAAGTTAAATAAAATAATAAAAATCCTTCTGCAATAATCAAATTAAAATTAACAACTATAATTTTCCTCTAGTAAAAAATATTCTATAAATATTACCATACCATTATCAAATAAATAGAACATACCCAAAGAAATAAATATTACCCCTTTTTTTTATTTATCGCAAATTCCATTCCAAAAATAAATTTAAAAAAAATGAGAGAAAATTAATAAAAAAGAGTGGGAAATAAAACAATAAGGGCAATTTTAAATATCCAAGCCCTAAAAAGTCCTCACAATTAAAAACAATTTCCTTAAGGGCAAAAAGCCCTAACCCTACTTTCTCCACATTCTGTTCTTCCTCCATCTCACAATTTCTCCATCTTCTCTCTTCCTTTGTTTTATTTTTGTTGCAGGTTTAATGGAGGCCATTCATGGGAGTGCATATGATATATCTATATATATATATAATGTGTATATTATTTATGCTGTGGATTTATTAATATATATATATATATATATATATTGCTAAAACCCCAAGGGTTTTGTGGCAGGCAGGAGGAGAGGTGCTGTGGTAGGCGACAGCGGACTGTTGGCGAAGTGGAGTACTGTGAGTGGAGGCTGCAGGGGGTATAGGGACCGGCAGCGGTGTGCAAAGGGCAGCGAAGGGGAGTATGGGGAGCATTGGGCACGGAGGTAGTAGTGGCAGCGAGAGGAGAGGGTGTCCGCAGGGAAGGGGGAAGTGGGGGTGTGGGGAGGGGGCGGAGCCCCCACCCACATCCCACGGGGGGTTCAAAACCCCCCACCACACACACACACACACACACACACACACACACACACACACACACACACACACACACACACACACACACACACACATATATTTGTTTAAATCATAAACTACGATCTGCAAAAAATGTAATCCCAGTCTATTTTCTATTTGTTTACAAACATTCTTTTTTTTAATGAGTTATATATATATATATATATATATATATATATATATATATATATATATATATATATATATATATATATACTACTGTATATACAATAGTCCTTTTTTTTCTATTTTCACAGTATATTAAAAAGAATCTAAATTTAAATCTATTGAATATAGTACTCAAATATATATATATATATATATATACTTGAAATAAGTGAAATTTCAATTTTATTTGCCATTCTAAAACTCACAAATTTTTTTTCTTTTTAAAAACAATTAGCAAAAGATTCATTTTTTTTGTTATATCAAATTTATATAAAGCAAAGGAATATTTTTTTTGTAATAACATATTTCCACATAATCATTCCTTTAAAGAATTTATTCATTGTATTATTTTTTTTGTTTAAAAGGAAAATGCATTTAATTAAATACTTCTAATATATAACATCAACTAAATTTTTTTTTTCATAAGAAAAATATAAAATTTTCATTTTTGTCTCTCAACAAGAAAACAACAACTTTCCTATTTGTTTATTTTAAAAATACACATACAATAAAATGGCAATAAGACCATATCATCGTTTCATTACTCTATTTTTGGTTGATTCACAAGCATTGAAATCAACAAATTAAATTTTCTATTGCAATGCAAATAGTTTCATACACACAAGAAAAATCACACTTTTACAACATGAGAGGGAGAACAATGTTCTCCTTTTTTTGAAAACTAAAAAATGATACAAAGCCTAACTTGGCCATGCTCTCTCTCAAGAGCTAAAAAGAAATAAGATAACAAATCTCAAGAACAATGATAATTTTCTTCAACTTCACAAAGCTCCCAATATCCTGCAATAACACAAAAAGAGGGAAGAAGCCACAACAACTTGCTCTCCTCCCTACCATTGACTCACTCATGAGTCACCCCCAAGCTAGGAGGTCATCCTCACACTAGGTAAACTCAAACCACAACATAATATTGCATTCAACACCCAAAAACAATTTACTCCCATGGCTTATCACAACACAAAAACTCACTCAAGATGAGTTCAATGATGTAGAGGAGTGGACATCACTCAATTCAAGAGTGCCACCCCAAGACTTCCCAATACAAATACCTCTTAAGGCCTCAAGCCAATACTTTTAAACATATTTTCCCAAAGCTTTCATTTGGCTCTCAAGCCATTTCACATATTGCACATATACACATATTGCCCTCAAGGCTCCAACTCCACAAAATCAAGGATGTGACTCCGAGGAGGTTCACTCCTCCCCCACCCCACACATGTTGAGCATCTTCTCTCAAGTAGGAGAGGCTCTTACAACTCCCATACAATGTTTCCCCACAACAACAAGTAAAAACTCAAAAATGGAGACTCACACATAGGATTACACAAGTAAATAAAATGCATAAGGGAAGGCCTTAGCCTTGAATTCCTACCTTATAGAGCCCAATTGGGAGATGGTTGAGAAGAGCTCCTCTAACTCCTTCTCCAAGTTGAGCCACCAAATTTCCTCCCACTTTTCCCCCAAAATAATTAAAATCAATAAAATTGCTAAAAATTCAACAACCCCATCCCTCTCTCCAAGAGGGATTAAAATAGGCTCTTCTCATGAGCCTTGAGGAATGGGGAGGTGACACATGTCACCTCCTCACTCCTCCTCCCAACTACAAGTAAGACTCTTGAAATGGGGGTGGTGACACATGTCATTCACCCACCCCACCAAGTCTCTCTCCCCTCCACTTGTCCTCTCTTAAACATGTGGGAGAGAAAGGTGGAGCTTAGGAAGGGTGGGTGCCACATGTGCCCCAATCCTCTCCTCCTAAGAAGGACCACACAACCCCAAGGTACCCTCACCAATTGTGGGAGAGACTTGGAGTAAATTCCTCCACAATTAAGGCGTCTTGGAGACTCCCCCAACCTAGGGAAGAGGAAAGGAAGGGATTGAGTGTTTGACCCACACATCCTCTCCCTCCCAAGCTTCCATTTTCGTCACTTTACTTCAGGGTGAAGTTAAAGTGACCAAATGGAAGCTTACCTAGGGTTACATAAGCCCAAATGACCCCTAGACCCTAGGGGTACAACCCAGGGTCAAGTTTAACCCAAATTTAGCACCTTAGGATGTAGAAAATCACATGAAAAGGGGTCACAAAAAAAATTAAAACAAAAATTGAGTCAAATAAACATTACACATTTACAACACCATAATACAATCAACTGAAAAAGGGTAGACCTAGCCCAAAGGACACCATACACAAACATTACGAAAATTCATCATGCAATACACAGTTGATCTTGGTTCCTCTTGGAACTAGATCAGCTTCACATGGGAAAACAACACAGTGTGTGGGATGATCTCTGAATTTCTGTGGCTTTGTTAGAAACACCTGTGCACTCAATTGAAATGTTAATCTGACATGTATAAGATAGCTGAAGCAAAGTTAAACAAGCACATACAACATCACATGTTCATATAAGCATCAAAGAAATCACATTATAGTTAAATTCTAAATTCTGCATTTCAAACATCCATCCCAAGATAGGATCACATAATAAATTTCTAAATAAAATCACATGCATAGTATCCAAATAACATCATAATGTAAGTCATATATCTAACATCATCAGTAAATCCATATCAAGTTCTAATCACATCGTAATCATGCTAAACATAATAAATCCACATACAAGATAAAGTCTAATAGTTCTGCAAATTGGGATCAACAGTCCCACAAGTCTAATATGTATCACCTAAAGTGAAATAAAGTAGTCAAATATATGGGAATAAAAAGGTAGGCCTCACACTATCTTTGTCAAGCTCTGTCAAACACTATGCCAATACTTAGCAGCTTGCAACTATCTTTCCGGTGGACTTCAGATCTCCCAACTCTGGAATTAGACACTTCATATAAGTATTTACCACACCTCAAAACCTCATAACAAAACCTCATAACAAAATTCTCACATGTGGAGGAATGCGGACCACTATACTATACCCTATTCATTGTTCTTGCTACACCTTTGCTTATCTGGACTTAGACGTTTCTTCAAGGTGACTTCCTAAGGAAGTCAAGACTTAATCTCTGGAGTATGACACCACCAAACAATTAATAGCATCATACCTAAACTACATTACCAAATCATCATCTGTAGAAGCATACTAACCCGTTTACTATGTTCTATTCTGTACATACTCATACTTAGCCACTTCTGCCAACTGGACCTGAATTCTGAAGTGGTCTTCTAGAGTTGTGTCTCCTGTCATGCTGAAGATACCTCTAAGCTTTGTTACCATCAATGACAACATACAATTTCATACTAGAGCATTGTCTCTTGCCAACAGGAAGCTACTACTCCCTAAATATTATGCTCACTGAATTTAGGATTTACAAAAATAGATATATAGACTGTTGCAAAATAGACATCTAACTTATGCTGATAATGCAGTCTTCTTTTTCTACTCAAAATATACCTTCAACTGATTTTGCACACTCCATATCTTGTCCACTGCTATATCATATTCACACTCACATCTCTACATTACAAATGAATTTGATCTTCTATAAATATCCTCCACAACACTTTAAAACATTGATTAGATTGACATCATAAACATCATTGAATGAAATGTGTAACTCTTGAAAGGTCAACCTCAATACATACCATATGGTAAGAAAACTTGTTGTGGACCTCAAGACTTCATGAATGTATTCAAAACATGTCTCTTCATTTTCACACTACTGCGGAGAAGTCAAAATTTTCATGTGGACCAAGAATTCAATCATGTATAGTCTCAATATACTCCATTCACCTTTTTGTTGAAGTATCATATCAATCTATGCATCCTCAAAACAAGAAACATGATGAATTGTAGGAAGCAAAGCATTCCAGACCACATGTGACACTTCATAACTCAAGATATAGTATTCCAATATAGGAAAATAAGGAATATCTTCACATGGCTCAAACCTAAGATGTATTAGAACATGTAAGACCTCCACACAAACTTCTATGACTGATCTACATACATTTCATCCTCTACGAAAGCTCAAACATATGTATTTAGGCTTTAGAACAATCTGTATTGCGTCTATCACTTGATTTCTAACTTTGTAGACCACTAGATCACTTGATACTTCATCATAGCATGCCTTATGCATCTATGAGCCTATCCTTAGAACCACATGACAAAATAATGTCTTCTAGAGGAATGTGGAGCATTCCATTAAGTCTCCATTATTGCTTTGCCTTGTCTAGGTAGTAACTGGTACTTTGTCCCTTGTAACCTTTTCTAATGAAGATACATGAAGACTTGCAAACTTGGATATATAATTTGAATACCTAGAAAAAATTATTTTCAGAACCACAAGATCAGATCTTGCTCTGTGGAGAAATGCAGACCAAAACAATGTTACTTTGCCTTGGGATATGCATTGTGAATGCCTTAGATAGATTTATGGTATTTATCATTAAGTGTGGTACTTCAAATTGATGAGATATACATGTAGGAATACTAGAAACATGTAAGGATATGAGTATTTACCTCTAGATCATGCTTAAACACAAAAATAATCACCTCCCCATACTTAGACTATTTTCTCTTCTCCTAGACCACTTTGTCTTGACCATGTTGACTCTACCTCTGTACAAGTTTATCCTTATATTTCCATATACTATGTTGACACCAATGACAACACATTGCCAAAAAGTCAATCGTGTACAATGGCACAAAAAATGTCCTGAGGGAACTTGTTTACACAAGAAAGGGTAGAATGTTGAATGTCATTATAAAGCTCTGTGGACTGAACACATGGACTCTACCTTAATATGTGATGACGAAGGAAAGAATTACAAACTAGCTCAAAATAATGATAGGTTAAAAATCCACAACCCTGAGATGCTTAAAATATGGTGGGCTAACATAAACTATCAACCTGTAATTTCACAAAAACTTGTTCTCAAGTATATTACAAAGTATGCGTCAAAAGATGAGAGGAAGTCAGAAAGTTGTGTCGAGATGTTGAAAATAATATTAAATGTGGGGAAGAGTGAAGGTGAAGCTTTGATAGCATATCGCAAATTCATGACAAAGATAATTGTAGATCGTGATATAGGAGAACAAGAAACATGCCATATGTTGCAAAAATTACCTCTTGTTACTTGCATTTGAACCTTCATATCATTAAATGTTGGTAGGAAAGTGCTACAACGTATAACAATAAAGGTAGATGAATATGAATTACCAATTAATTACATAAACTCTAATAGCAAATGACCTCTTGAGTTAGAGACTATTTCCCTAATAGAATTAGCACAAATGTTCTTATTTTGTTCTCATCGCAAAGGAAGTAAATGGCAGAGAAGGAAACAAAATGCAATTGTAAATGTATTTCCTTGCTTCTATAGTATTCCAATGGAAGACTGAGAATTTTGAAACATTTTATTGGGTGAGCTCCTCTTATACAAACCTTTTTGACACATAGAGATAGAGATAGGGGTTACAAAATAGGAAATCGTAGAAAATTAGAGACACATGGATGCATACAAGTACTATCCTTGGCACATTGACCACATAACACAGGTGGAGGATGCCAATGAAGAAAATAATAATGATGTTGATGAAACATTGGCCCCAGAAACTACCATCCTATATGAGTGGGAATTGGTATAGAAAATGGATCTAACCACTAATGTCAACATAAATGAGCTAGAAATGCTTGGTAGACGAGACTTTGACATCAGCAATGAATGGAATGAACACATGTGCTCTGGAATTTATATGATAGTGCCCTTCAATTCATAACCATGAGTAAGTCATGCATGCAACATGCCCACTCTTCCTCGTCATTCACAAAACCAAGCTACAAGCTAGCACCAAAGAAAGAACTTGCACTAAGAACCATTATGCAATCCTATATGGATCCATGTTTGAAATAGCCTTTGTAGATGATCTTTCAAGGAACAACAGGCACTAGGAAATCATACTTAATTAATTGCATCAGGGACACATTGAACAAATTAAACCCTATTAGCATATAGCTTTGTCACTGCAAAAACACCCTGATTCACCCAATAGGCAGAAACAAAAAGTGCTAAAAAATGGAGAAATTGTTGTGAATGCAACAATTCTCCTCTACGTTTGAGAGGGGTATCTCCCTCGTATGATGGTAGTTTTTGGGGTTTTGAGTACCTTTAACCAGAAGGTACAAAAATGTACCAAAAAGAGAGAAGGAAAAATCAAAAGAAAAAGGGAAGAAATCTTCCTATGAGCATAGGCACACAACACAATTCCCACAATGAAAAAGGGAAAACACTAACAATAGAGGCACAAAGTCCTCCAATAACACCTACAAATCAAGAGCATGTAGAAGAAATTGAATTTGTAGAGAAACTGAATGAACATAGGAATAAACAACATCTATGAAGATATTTTGGACATAAGAACACAATCCTTCATTGATATAAGAACAAACTAGAGCTCGCAGTCTCCAGTAACCCCTTCTACAGAGCTATTTAGTTACATAGGTGGCCAAAAGATAAGAACAAATACCTAATCACTACACTCCCCACAACTCTCAGAAGAGCTCCCAGTTGAACAACCAAAAAGATACATACAAAGATAGCCAAATGAATTATATAGAGCATCCCTGGTGGGAAACCCAAAAGCCATCCGCTCCTCCCCAAAAGAAATTACAAAATGATAAAATATATAATAAAATGAAAGGTCATAGATGATCTATGGCATTCCACTCTCCTTAATTTATCCTCCAACTTTAATACCTTTAGATATGAAATCTTTGGGGAATTGTTACTTCAATGCATAGAAACTCTACATGTCATTTACTAATGAACCAGTTGGAAAGAGGAAGACTACTGTGCAAAACTCTTATATTTCAATATGCACACAAATGCATCTCATCCTCTATTTGTTGTAACTCAATAGTTGACTCCAAAGTAGTCCTTCCATCTACCTCCATTCACAAATATCTATCATAATGAAGGTATCCTTATCATATAGAGATTACCAAGATTTGACATTAGTGCATAAAAGAGTTTTTCTTTCTCAAGTAATCTCTTTTTCTTGGCTACTGAGAGTAAAGGACATGGATCAGGTAAACTAGCAACACCAACCAAATGACAATTCCCAACACCTGCAATATGTACATTTGTTCCCTTCTCTAGATTGTAACCATACTAGTAATTGTAAAGAGTAACATTTTGATCACATTTTTGGTCTTCTTGTACACACTCTAGAGGAGTAACATCTTAAAAATGATCCACCAATATGTATGGATGAGAAGTTCTTCATGACAAAAGATGAAATTTTGCAATAGAAAATAAATCTTGCAAAATTATGTATTTCAGGTACTTTCCATGAATTAGATAGGAGAGATGGAATAGCTTTGCACCATCTTATATCACTGTCCAAAAATGATGTTTGAGACGCAACTTTGTTTTCCATAGCTTCTTATCTAAATGTGTAAGAACTCCCATAACCTTAAGAAATTCATGAACTTGAAGAACATTTCAAAAACTCAAATGTTTGCATTTCAAAACCATAACTTCCATCTAAGACAACAACGATTGAGCCATGAACATCTAAAAGATTCTTCTTGGTGTAATGCTTTACAAAGGATTTTATTACTAGAAACTTCCCAACCTATGAGGAACCCTCCTTTATAGAACCCATTGCTTCAGTTAAATAATCTTCACCCATTACTAGATAAGCTAAAATATCTCACAGATGCAATGGAGATCCATAATTATGTCCACTGGCTAGGCTTGAAACAAATACTAATATTATTTGTTCTTATGAGCTCATACCAAAATAATATCAATGGGTAAGCCTCCATCTTTTCTTTCAGCTTCCTTGGGCCAATAAAATCACTGCCCCAAAGTAGAAATAGAACCATCTATAGGTTGTTTGACCTCCTTTACTATCATTGTGGCCTTACATGCTTTTATGTTTTGTATCATTGCCTAGCGAAGCATTTGCAACTAAAATAAAAACATCTGATAAAAATCACCACGTCCTTATGCATTTTCTCGAAGGCTCCTAGCTTGGTTTTTCTCTATGATCTGACATTTGGCGGTACACCTTCTAGTTGCATCTACAAGGAAAATATCAAGAAGAATATACCGAGCTTCGTCAACAAATCCATTCCATGCAAATCTCATTACATTTACTTGGAAGTTTTAAGTCATGGCTCTATTTGTGCTTTCACACATGCATGCATGGCTATGAGTTGGCCATCAAGTCTGGATTTGTTTGGAGGTTTCTATAGTCACAATAGGGGTGGAGTTGAAGAGCGCAAAGATTTCAAGATTCCATGTAATTTTATAAGATTCTAAAATTTAAAAAAAACATATAATATTCTATGTGTATTACTTTTTCTGGCTTCCCTTGAGCTTTCGGCTATTGGTGTTCGGTGATGGTGGATACATGGTTGAATCAGCGGCTATTATTTCCCTCTCTCGACTGGGAACTGGAGATACAAGGGCGTGTGAAGGCAATCGACCTCATGACCTTGATTGACTCCGATTGCACTCTTATCCAGTTTGCAGTCCGGAACATTGTGGGCCATGCGTGGATCAGAGGTTTCGAGGGGCAGGTTTTAAATTTCTCAGATGTTGTCTCGTAGCTCCTTTCTAATATTATGGATCTTGTTATGGATGGGGGTTATGTCCACTCCCTGGCGACAGGTTTGTTTTTCAAGAATATCTACACAGTGGAAAGATGGGAGGCAGCTGTGTCTCATTATAAAATGGAGAATGGTGACACCCTCATTGGTGGGCTTTTCAACCTCACAACTCTGTGTAATTCCCCCCTACAGCAGGCAATCTATAGGGCTTTGCAGTCTAGTTTAAAGTCCCTATGCAGCGTGGAGATAGATGATGCGCTTCGGCCCTTTAGCTTTTCTTTCTCCAAAAAATGGTCTGAGCGCATCAAGGATGTCTTCACAGCCATTCGGTTCCTTAGAATCCATGCTTCTGATCTGGCATCGGGGATGCCCTTGTATGCTTTGCCAGAGTTGGAGGAGGGTGATGAGAATGCGATCTTGGTGGACCTGGGTGAACGGGATTTGCCAGTTACTCCACCAGCGGCGTAAAGCATCCTGCTGTGGTGAGTGGTCCGTTTTGCTTTGCTCGTATGTTTTGGTGTCTTTGCTACGGGTGCACCCTCTTGTATGGGTCGATCCTTTTTGCTTGGGGGGGTGGGTTGGTGTTTATCTGTGTTGGTGGGGTGGCTGGTTAGTGGTTTTTGTTCTTTTTGTCCGGCGGTGCGGGCTTGGCCTCGGGTGGTGATCGGTTGTTGGGTTTTGGTTTGTTGGCTGGCTGGGATCTGTGGTTTTGGCTGTCTGTCGGAAGCTGGCAAGTCTGAAGGCAGTCTCTTTTTTTTTTTTGCTGCGATCTTTTTCCTCTACATGTTTTATCTGGTCTTGACAGGGCCATGTTTTGTATTTCTCAATTTATTTTTAGTCTTATGATTGTTATCTCATGTATAAGCTCTATTCAATATATGGTGCTCTGTCACCTTTTTTTGGTTAAAAAAAATATATATTCTATGTGTAATAATAATAAATGTGGCAGTAATGCCTATAACACCTGCAATGACAATGGCAAGAATGATAGCAAATAAAAAAAGAAATTAAAAAATAGCAAGCTAGCCTGGTACACATTATTAAAACCTTTCATTTTATTAAAAAAATAGCTCAGTAATAATAATAGTAGTTGTTTTAATTTGAATTTAATTTAATAAAAACAATTATGCACAATAAGTTAATATTTAATTTTTAAGAAAATTATTAAGTTATACATTATTAAAGAGAAGTTAAAGATAAAAACAATGGCTAAAAATAAAAGAAAGCATGCCAAACCACATCATAATCCTAGACAAAAGGAAATAAAAAATTATTAAATATAAATAATAGAAATAACTTGACTTAATTATAGTAACTATTGTTTAGAATTGATTTTTTTATGTGCTAAATGAAAATTAAGATTTGAAATTACTAAATGTTAACTTATTTAACTTTTTTATTTTAAATTTAAGATTTTTTTAATTTTCTTATTTGTTGTTTAATTTTATATAAAATATTAATTGTATTTAAGATATTGGAAATTGCATGTGATAATATTTTAAAACAAAAAAAATTGTTTCCTTTGGCACAGTTTAGAAAAATCAAATCAAATCAAATCTATAGTAACCTATTTTGTTTTTAAAACAAGAAATAAATATTAATGTTAAATTTTGTATTGATCCATTCCTTACAAAAGAAACAAGAGAGATTTCATAATATTGTTATTTCAAGACATACATATTTAAATCTTCTTCTTCCTCCTATGGTGTATCACCATACACATAGCTAGGTAAACTATTTTGTTTTTAAAACAAGAAATAAATATTAGTGTTAAATTTTGTATTGATCCATTCCTTACAAAAGAAACAAGAGAGATTTCATAATATTGTTATTTCAAGACATATGTATATTTAAATCTTCTTCTTCCTCCTCTGGTGTATCACCATACACATAGCTAGTGAATTTATCTTTGTAGACCACTTTTGCATCGTGTAACACTTGAAAGCTTCAGATCTGTGATCTTCACACAAAACAAGATAATTCAAAGGTAGTGTTTTTTAAAAAAATGTAAATTAATAAACACATAATCCAGGACTGACAAAAATAATATAACTTTGAGAATGGGGTAAGGAGGTGAGAAAAGGGTATTTCAACATTGTTCCATAAGCTTCTCCTCCATTGTGCATGCAGAGATAAATGAAATATAAGAAGAAATTGAGAAAAATGAAAAAGAATTGAGTAGGAGATATGTTTTATATGCTTCTTAACTAATTCTATTTCTTTTCCTTAAATTTAATTTCATATACTTATTCCATGAATTTAGGTTACCAATTTATTTGTTTAGTAGTGTTTGTTAGAAACATTGTCTTTAAATTTTAATTTATTAGAATTAGTGCTATTTTAATTATTTCTTTTTAATAAGTTTTTTTTTTCAAAATTACATTTAAGTGAGAAAGTTATTTAATTGTAATTATATTTAAATTAAAATTAAATAAATTAATTACTTAGTTGTATATTAAATATAAGTGGAATCAAATGAGATTATTGGTTTATTTAAATTAATTTAGGAGTGTATTATATTTAAATTAAAGTACACAAATAATTTTAAAAAAGTAATTATTATTTTATTTAATGCAAACAATATTAGGGATAAGTCACCATTGAGTGCAAATGAAACGAGTATCTAAATTCATTGTGGGTTGATATAATACATTAATTGGTATCTGCTTTTTATTAAAATAGAGCAAAGTAGAGTATGGAATGCACTGTTTTAATTAAGGTTAGGGTTAGCCTGAAAATTAGGGTTAAGGCTAAAATTAGAGTTAGAGAGTTAGAAATAGGGTTAGGGTTAGTGTTAGAATTAGGGTTAGGGTTAGGGTTAGGGTTAGAGTTAGAATTACGGTTAGGGTTAGAATTATGGTTGTAGTTAGGGTTAAATTAGGGTTAGGGTTACAACTATAATTAGGGTTAATGTTAGAATTAGAGTTAGGGTTAGGGTTACAATTAGGGTTAAGTTTAGTATTAAGGTTAGGGTTAGGGGTTGAATTATGGTTAGGGGTAGGATTAGAGTTAGGGTTAAGGTTAGTGTTAAAATTTAATCAATTTATCACACATAGATGGAAATAGGTGCTCCAAGATGGATATCTCTTGGCGTACTTTAGATATATTTTTAAATATAGGTATGCTAGTTATAGTTTTTGACAAAACTTCCATTTTGATGCACCCTTGCTGTCCTAGCACAGGTTGTGAGTATGTCGATGAGGGAAGATGTAAATTTGACATTATACATTCCAATTGTATTCACTAAAAAGCTTTGGGCCTTTTCAAAACAAAAGTCATCCATTTTAATCGCATATTTCTTACAGAACAGACCACGGCTTTTTCATACCTTTCACCTTCTATTAGATGTGCTTGTAGAGTGTTTCAAACTGTATTATTTGAGAAAACTCTCCTTTGTAATGCCTTTAACATTGTTTTCTTTTGTTGCAGGCTGGCGTGGAAGTTGGGTCTACAGCTGTCAATAACGTTTGCTCCAAAGTTTCTCTTTAACAAATCCATTCTATATATATCTTGCAACCATTTTGTGAACAACTCGCATATCTTATCCACCCCTCGAAGACAGTAGGTATAAATAGAACTTGCCATCTTTCCACAATAAGACGAGTGTCACCACCTTCAATAAATTTAGCCAAATGCATCAGTAAGTTTATGAAGAATCACTTAGTCGTGGAAAAACACAGGCTTATCAGCTGGAATTTAAAGTAAGGCACGAGTAAATGAGAGGCCTCTCATTTTGTAACTAGTCATCACAAGTAAGAAATCCCATTCAGCAAGATATATCCTATTGTATGGCTAAAATCCCCTATACAAAGAATCATGCCAATCTCTCCTATGTGGACTTTCTTCCTTACAGCATCTATCACCTTTAATTCCTTTAGCTGAATATAATATTCGCAGAAACCATCACTTCTTGTTTTACCCATGTCTCCATATGTGATAAATGTTAACTCATTTGAATTCACTGCTAGAGGTGTAGAAAATTTATTTAGGATGTCGCATCTCACTTCGTAATTTGTATGTTCTTGTGAATGTCTCAATAAAGGTGAAAGGCCATTTGACGATGCTGTAGAGATAAATCTTGGATCATGCCATCCGAAATTGAGAGCTAGACTGACAAATAAATCACCAATCTTTTGGAGCAAATGTTGCTACAGTTGATATGACCAACTTCCAGGAACCTCCATATAGCATATGCTTTGTGTTTTGGTACTTCCACTAATTCAAACCAATCACAGTAAATGAATGAATCCACGCTTGATAGATGGTAGTATAATGGTGCATTTAGATTGGCAAATATTAATGTTTCTGAGCCTGTGAGAATGTAGAAGAAATCTTCTTCTTATGAACTTCAGACACTGCTTCTTATTACATGACAAATAGTTAGGATCGGCTAAAAAAAATTGGAACTTGAAGGGGAAATGATACAAAAGTGGAAGTCTTGCAACATTGTTAGCTCTAAAAGACATTATTTACAACTTTAAAGGCCACTAGAAGTCCTCAGTGCATTTAATACAAATGATATAGTGAAAGTGTTTAGCAGAGGTTACTGGAAATTAGCAGTCATCGGATTTGGGCCTAAAAAAAAACTATAGTCTAGGAAAGGTTCTATTAATTGAGATGTACTTTAGAAGCACTATGGGAGTGCTTAGCAATGGTTGTACTTAGCTCTCTTTGGACACTCACAATGGTAATTTTATACATCAACATATACCAATTAGGCATAAATGACATTTCTTGTGAAATCTCATACTGGAACAACAACCCCAATTCATGGATTCTAATTTTTAGACTCAGCAATATGATAGTCCTCCATAGGATGATGTTGGCCTCGTTTTCAAATTGGCATATGATGAGCGACAGATACATTGGTCTCCATAACTACCCAAAGTGCCCATATACATCGGGAAGTTAGAAAAGTTGAACTTTTAATATATATGCCAGGCATGCAAGTTAGTTTTGACCACCGATTTAGTTTTGAAAGACGTTTAAGATGCCGGTGAGGAATATAATCAAAGTTATCAAAGTTATTGGCAATCTCATTGAGTCTTACTACCGAGGGAGGTTGTGAAGTAACTCCAAAAAAACTTCGATGAAAGAAATTGTTTAACGGAACCATCAAGAGGAAGTAGTTTTTATAACCACCCAAGAAGCTCATTACAAAGAAAATAAAACCATTCTTCATTCACATTTCACAACCTTCACCAGCATTCTCGCTGACAACGCCATAGGAGTGTAAATTCTGATGATTTTTGTCAGATATTTTAGTTTGAAATGTTTTTGTTTGCATACAATATCTGGAAGTAAAACGCACGTGAACTGTTTGATGATTAAACCCCTCACAGAAAGGCGGTTTGGTGAAACGCAATGAAACTTTTAAGCAAATACAACTAGTGGTTGTAAAGATAAATACCACAATCTTGGTCAGCATCCTCCCAATCCGCGGTAGGGTTTTGTACAGACACAAAGCATAATGAAAGATTGGTTTATGTCAGAACATAGTTTGAAGTGCCCCAGCATACATTCATGCAAAATGTGGAAGTGGAGACAAGGCACACGAGCTGTGACAGAATGCCTCAAAGGTTAGTTGTCCCCATAACCTGTGGAGATCCATCGAAGAATGAGTAGCTAATGATTTCATTAGTTCTAGTTAGAAAACCTTTGAAGATCACAAAGTGCAATATGTGTATAGTGCAGCAGCCATTTGATAAAATCCCTCAAGGAGATGTGGCATCATGGATTTCAATGATTGCAGAATGTGCACAAAATAATCTTGCTGAAAATGTCTCAAAAACCTTCTAGTAAATGCAATTTTCAAGCGCAAAGCCAAATTATATGATCATTGCCGGCATCCTCGAAGCCTGTGCCAAACCACAAAGTTTTAGAACAATGACTTTGTGGAATCGAATAATTGGAAATGCTTTGGAAGACTTGTATGTAGAATATGGAAGCACTGACACAGTCCCTAAGGTATTTGACAGCACGCCTAGAAGAGATTTGGTCTCATGAAATGCAACAGTTGTATCATATACATAAAATGGATCTGTTATCAAGGCTTCTGAAACTTTTCTGCAAATGCAATTTGCAGGTATAATGCCAAACTTCATAACCTATGTCAACATGAAATTTGCAAGTCCTACTTACCTTTTTGTGAAAGTGACTTAAGTCACCCTTTTTATTGTAAAGTTAGGTTTAAATCCTAACTTTTTCTCACAAGGTAGTTATTCTAAGTGCCAAAACTAGGTTGTTACTCTGAGTAAGTTAGTTATTCCAAGTTGGTGCACTTAAAGAGGTAGTTAAGTCAAGTAGTTATTAAAAAGTGGTTGAGGTAGTTACCGTAAGTGGTTACTAACATCACCTATAAATATATCATTGTGATTCAATTAAGGGGGTTCCACTTTTTCACATGACAGTGTATGAAAGACTCGAATAGTGTTATTTAAGTTTGAAAGCAATAAAGAAACATTTTGAATGTGTGTTCAACTCGATTTCATGTGTTGTTATTGGTATTCGTATGTTTCATCAATAATGATCATGTACTTTCCTTTCAAAGTTGCATTGTGAGAAAGATATTTCACATCAAGTTTTGGTATCTCTACTTGGATGCATGGAACTTAAATTCATAAGTTTAACTCTTATTTAATCATTAGTGTTTGTTATTTCTTTGTTTTTGTTCTTATAATTCTAGAAAATCCAAATACCCCTATCATACGAGGGAGCTGCCCCTCTTAAACGTAGAGAGGAATCGACAAGACTTGCGATTCTTCAACTGTTGTGAGAAGGTTGTTGCTAATCCAAGGGCGAACGGAGTTACTCAAGAAGATTATTTTAAAGCAACAAATCTGTTTACCAACAGATTTTTGGCGACTCTACTGGGGAATGAGTTGAAGCATTGGTGCCTTTTTATTCCTCAAGAATATACAAGTATCTCCCTAGAAAGGAAGATTGGCGACTCTATCTGAAAGAAGAATCCTAGAAGATCGTTTGGTATCGAAGAACCTAGATTTATAACATGCAACTTCCTAAATCAGATAGTGATAGTGACGATGAAGATTATCCTTCTCCTACGTCCTCTGCTCAACAAAATCAAGTTCTTGATGACCCTAAGCAAGTAGAGTTTTTGAATAATTTCTATGGTGGCATGCAACTCGATTCTAACCAGATTCATCCTTCTTTGCTTCAAACATTACAGAAGATTGAACAAAAAGATGGGAAAGAGACTCATTTTCTTGCTCGTGATCAAAACTCCATATCAGAAGAGATTCATGCACCAGAAGATAAAAGAAATTATGCTGAAATACATCATTTGCATGATGAGGACAGCAATGAAGAGGCAAAGACTTTTCCTACAAATGAACCTGTATTGAAGGAAGTCTTTGAAAGAGACTCATCAGAACACACGTGTCCACTTAAGGAAGACCAAGAAGAAGAAGTGATGGAGACAGAAGAAGAAGATTGTATGGAAACATGCAATAAAGAAGAAGAAATCTTTCCAGACGATGACATGTTCTCAGTTTCTTTGAAGAATGTCACTCCTCTTGTGACAACTTGCTCTGGTTCGACAACTATATCTTCTGTGGAAGGTTCCCATGACATGGTTAATGTTCAAGGGAATGCAGAAGAAATTTTGGACCAAAGTGTAAACAAAGAAGATGAAGAAGAATTGCAAAGTGTTCTCTTGACATGCATGCAATCTGACCAAGAGGAGAATGATCATGAAATAGTACCACAAGATCTCTTTCATGAAGTTTCCATCACAAACTCGTGTCTCAACACTCCTGAAGATGATTTTCTTTGTGAAGAAGATGTCATCCTCTCTCCTTTATCACCTGTTAAAGAAGAAGTCTTCCATAAACCAGAAAACAAGGATCTTGAAAGAGAAGTAAATAATTTCAAGACTTCCATGTAGCCCAAGCTTCAAGAAAATGATGAAGAAGAGAAGAATAAAGATGAATCTCATATAGTTTTTGTTCCAAAATGGTGTCTCAATACTTCTGATGATGACTTTCTATATGGAAAAGATATTCCTACATCACCAATCGTTGAAGTGGAAAGATATGTTGATGATATCAGAGGTATAACGTCTATTGGACAACCTTGTACTACTATAACCAATGGAGAGGCAACCATAAGTGAACCCTTACAAATATCTTCCTTAGCTTATGAAATGGAAACCTTTACTTTTGAAGATATTGATAGAGTTTCAATTAGTGGTATAGTTAATACAAAAGACAAAGATCAACTTCAAAATGAAGATGAATCATCAAGCATTCACTCTTTATCATACATGCAATTGGAGTATGAAATTTTCAGATTTCATTAAAAGATCCATGGAGAAGAATCACCGAGTCCAGAGAATACTGAGCAGGTCTTATTGAAAGCTCAATCTTTGTCTTCTGGAGCATTTAAAGTTCAAAGCAATCCTCTTTTCAAATCTTTAGATAAAAAAGACACCCCTATTTTAGAGGATAGTTGTGGGAGTCATGCCAACAATGAAGCAAGGAATGAAGTAATGGATGATCCAATGATGGAATTCAATAAAGTTAACTTTTATGATGTTTATATCCCAAGTTGGTGCTTGAAAAGTTTAGACAATGATTCCCTCTATAGCCAAAGTGTCTACTTTAATCCTTTATTTGTGAACGAGTGCATTTCCACAAATGTTTCTCAAGTTGATATTCAAAATCATGATTCAATGAGTGTGTCTACATGGATTTCTTCACATCACAAATTGTATGAAGGTTGTCCAATTCGTGGGATTATTTGTTGCAAACCAAATTATAAGAAAGATCTTTAGACAAAGGATATTGGTGTGCTCGGCATGATGCTAGAAGATATGTCTGAAGCTACACAGACCAACACCAATTCAATTTGGAAGGATTCAAATGCTTATGACGAGAAATGGTTGTTTGGTGTACGATTCAAGGAGTCTTCACATTTCATGTATTTCATTTTTCTTATCATTCTAAAATGTCTATTGAGTCTATAGGTGCCTCATCTGTGCACCTCTCTTTTTCGTACAAATGCCTATTTTTCCCAACCTGTCAATGGTTTCACATGATCATCCTGAAGTAGTCTGAGGTAGGAATCACCTACCATGTAAATAGGTTACTTAGGATTTTTTGTTGTGTCTATCTTGTTTCAGTTTTTGTTAGTTTTTGTCATTTGCCTCGTCTCTGTGGGTCCTCTGTCATTTGTCGTTTTGTCTCTTTGGGTATCCTTGTTCTCCTGAACATCATGTTATATCTTGACTCTATTTGCCCAATGGATTTAAGGCACTGTTCATTTCCAGATGATTCTAGGTTCATCCTACGTCCTTTACAGTCCTTGTCCCCAGTTAGAGCCAGCTGTTGGCCTCGTTTTCAAATTGGCATATGATGGGCGACAGATACATTGGTCTCCATAACTACCCAAAGTGCCCATATACATCGGGAAGTTAGAAAAGTTGAACTTTTAATATATATGCCAGGCATGCAAGTTAGTTTTGACCACCGATTTAGTTTTGAAAAACGTTTAAGATGCCGATGAGGAATATAATCAAAGTTATCAAAGTTATTGGCAATCTCATTGAGTCTTACTACCGAGGGAGGTTGTGAAGTAACTCCAAAAAAACTTTGATGAAAGAAATTGTTTAATGGAACCTTCAAGAGGAAGTAGTTTTTATAACTACCCAAGAAGCTCATTACAAAGAAAATAAAACCGTTCTTCATTCACATTTCACAACCTTTACCAGCATTCTCGCTGACAGCACCATAGGAGTGTAAATTCTAATGATTTTTGTCAGATATTTTAGTTTGAAATGTTTTTGTTTGCATACAATATCTGGAAGTAAAACGCACGTGAATTGTTTGATGATTAAATCCCTCACAGAAAGGTGGTTTGGTGAAACACAATGAAACTTTTAAGCAAATACAACTGGTGGTTGTAAAGATAAATACCACAATCTTTGTCAGCATCCTCCCAGTCCACGGTAGGGTTTTGTACAGACACAAAGCATAATGAAAGATTGGTTTATGTCAGAACATAGTTTGAAGTGCCCCAGCATACATGCATGCAAAATGTGGAAGTGGAGACAAGGCACACGAGCTGTGACAGAATGCCTCAAAGGTTAGTTGTCCCCATAACCTGTGGAGATCCATCGAAGAATGAGTAGCTAATGATTTCATTAGTTATAGTTAGAAAACCTTTGAAGATCACAAAGTGCAACATGTGTGTAGTGCAGCAGCCGTTTGATAAAATCCCTCAAGGAGATGTGGCATCATGGAATTCAATGATTGCAGAATGTGCACAAAATAATCTTGCTGAAAATGTCTCAAAAACCTTCTAGTAAATGCAATTTTCAAGTGCAAAGCCAAATTATATGATCATTGCCGGCATCCTCGAAGCTTGTGCCAAACCACAAAGTTTTAGAATGATGACTTTGTGGAATCGAATAATTGGAAATGCTTTGGAAGACTTGTATGTAGAATATGGAAGCACTGACATAGTCTCTAAGGTATTTGATAGCACGCCTAGAAGAGATTTGGTCTGATGAAATGCAACGGTTGCATCATATACATAAAATGGATCTGTTATCAAGGCTTCTGAAACTTTTCTGCAAATGCAATTTGCAGGTATAATGCCAAACTTCATAACTTGTGTCAACATGAAATTTGCAAGTCCTACTTACCTTTTTGTGAAAGTGACTTAAGTCACCCTTTTTATTGTAAAGTTAGGTTTAAATCCTAACTTTTTCTCACAAGGTAGTTATTCTAAGTGCCAAAACTAGGTTGTTACTCTGAGTAAGTTAGTTATTCCAAGTTGATGCACTTAAAGAGGTAGTTAAGTCAAGTAGTTATTAAAAAGTGGTTGAGGTAGTTATCGTAAGTGGTTACTAACCTCACCTGAGTGTATCTTAGGCTTAGTTATGGAGATGGCGTTGTGCGGAGCTCTGGTGCATGTTAGGGCACGCGTGCCCTAGCCGCTTCCATTTTCGGCGTCTGAGTGTGTTTGGCGGGCATTTCCTGCTCGCGGGGGGGTTTTTCTGAGTGCGCAGGGGTCTGGAGGGGCGTGGGTAGGGGTGTGAGCTCCTCCCCTTCATGGCTGGACGCTGGTCGGGTCATTGTCTGGTGCATGGGTCACCTAGACGGGGGGTGCACGGTGGCTGGGGCTTTTGAGCCGTCTACCTTGCCTCCTTCCCTCTTCTGCCTGGCGTGTGGGCTCTCTTTGCCATGGAGAATCAGGGTTTTGCTTCTTCCCTGGACTTGGAGATGGGAGATCCATCCTCTCTGATGCATGCCAGTGTCAAGGATCGGACTGAGTTTCCTCTTTCTGGAGATGGTACCTCCTCTTCAAAAGGGTCACTTCGAATTAAAAAAGTAAATGGATGTTTGGAGAGATTGGAAGATAGACCAGTTTTGGTTATTCAACCTGAGCAAGTTTCAGAGGATGTTGAGTACTGGTGCAAGCATGCTCTTATTTGCAAATTTTTGGGCCTTCGTCTCTCTCTTCCCATGTTGGAATCCTAGGCACGTCGGGTTTGGAACCCTGAAGGAGATATGGAGATCCTTTTAGCGGCTAATAACTATTTTCTGGTTATTTTTTCAAGCATGTCGGACAGGAATAGGGATTTTGAAGGTGGCCCTTATTTCTTTAACCAGGTTGGGCTCTTCATCAAGCCCTGGCATATGGGCTTCAACTCTGCTGAAGAGATCCCTTCGTGGGTGCCTGTGTGGGTTCGCTTGTCAAGGCTTCCATTGGAATTCTGGAGGGAAGACATCCTACATTCAATCTCTTTGCTTCTTGGAAAACCTGTTGGATCGGCTTCACAGACTCAAGACCATAAGGTAATTTCTTTTGCTCGTATTTGTGTCGAAGTTGATTTGAATAATCCATTACCAGACTCTATGGAGATTTGCATGGGTTCTTCCTCCTGGATCCAATAGCTAGATTACGAAACCCTACCATTCAAATGCTGAATTTGCCATAAGTATGGGCATCTACACCGCAGATGTCCCAGATTGAAATCTTCCCCCATGTCTGCCTCTGGACCTCCTAGGATGGACAAGGGGAAAGCTCCAGTGTCGGATGGGCCTGTTGATAAGGAGGGATTTACCCCAGTTATTTCTCAGAATAAAGGCAAAGGCAAGAAGAGATCCTGGATGGATAGACAGAATGATGGCACATTTAATCGGTTTGACGTTCTTGACAGCGTAGTCCAAGAAGATGGTAATCCGGTAGAGCTCTCTTCTGGGGTTCAAGGTTAGGAAGAGATTCAGGTGGTGGAGGCAAAGGAGGAAGAGCTGATTCTTCCGTCAAGGATTCATCAGGCTGGTCAGCCGGCTTTGGACTTGCCTCCTCAAGTTCAGAATATTGGTGGCCTCCAGGAGTCACAATTTCTGGTGGGTGCTGCTGGTTCGGCTCCTCGTCCCCAAGTTAGGAAGGGGTTCACGGATCCTGTGAAGGGGGCTAAGGCTCCTCCGGCCTTAGGTTTGCATCAAAAATCTTTTAAAAAGGGGCCTTTAGATAAACAGTCAAGGAGTGGAAGGAAAAATTATCAAGAGAAGGTTAAGATTATGGGTGATACTTTGGTTGAGTTCGGGTCTGTGAAACCCATTGATTCCCACTTCTCCCACCCCCCTAAATGATAGTTTTATCTTGGAATGTAAGGGGGTTGAACAGCATCCCTAGACAAAAGGTTGTTTGCAGATTAATTGAGTCTCAGGATCCGGATGTGGTCTTTATACAAGAAACCAAGCTTACAGTGGATGGTTTGAATAATTGTGCTCTGCGTATCTGGCCCCAAAGCTACTGGCACAGGGTGGGGGCATTGAGCAGTTCGGGGGGGGGTGGCTTGCTTCTGGAACCTGAGGAAAGTTTCCCCCTTATGGTGGGTTTCTAGTCGGTCTTCCATCTCTATGGTGGCCTCCATTTTTGAAACTGGTGAAAGATGTCTCTTCTCTAATATTTATGCTCCTACTGATCTTCTAGGTAAGACTCATCTTTGGGATCATATCCATTTTGTCTGTTCTTTGGACCCATTTCTCCCATGGATGTTGGTAGGTGACTTTAATGCTGTTATTAGTATGGAGGAAAAACAAGGAGGGTTAGCCAGGCTTGATCCTTCTTCTCTTTTGCTCAGAAATAATATTGGTTTCCTTAACCTTGTTGACATAAATCCAATCAATGGAGTGTTTACTTGGAACAACAGGAGGTGTGGGGATGAGGCTATCTCAGAACGACTAGATAGATTTTTGGTTTCCTGTTATTGGATGAGCAGTAGGTGGACTACCAGTTCTGAAATCCTGGATTGGAGGGGATCCGATCACTGGCCGATCAAACTCTGTGCCTCCTCTTATGGGGTCACGAAAAACCCTTCTTTTAAATTTCAATTGATGTGGTTACGAGATCAATCTCTTCGGGATCTTATGCTGGATTGGTGGTACGAAGGGCTTCCTGCCCATGGGAGGGCCATGTACACTTTTAGTAAACGGCTTCAATATGTGAAGTATCAGCTTAAGAGGTGGAATTATCAATGTTTTGGGAACTTGCATGCTCAGAAGCTTGCTTCTCAGTCTAAGCTGGATAGTGTCACTCGTCAGATTCGAGACTATGGGCTATCCTCTGAACTTCTGAATGTTGAGTCCCTGGCCCTCAAGGGCTTAGAAGAGTGGGAGCTTCGGGAGGAGATTTTCTAGAAGCAAAAAGCTCGGATTGATTGGCTTCAGGAGGGGGACAGGAACACGGCTTTTTTTCATAACTCAGTTAAGGCCCGTAGGCAGGGGAACTCTATCTCCACTCTTGTCTCGAGTGATGGGACTCAACTCTCGTCCTATGGTGAAATCTCTAGGGAAGCTGTCAACTATTTTTCTAATCCTTTTTCCAGGGAGGATATTGTTGCCAGATATGAAGAGAGGGCTATCTTGGATTGTATTCCTTGCTTGGTCTCGGATGAGATGAATAGCGCTCTTCTAAGCCCAATCTTGTTACCTGAGTTGGAGAAAGTTGTGTTTAGTATGAAAAAAGGCAAAGCTCCTGGCCCAGATGGGTTTCCGATTGAGTTCTTCCAGGAATTTTGGGAAATAATAAAGTCTGATCTCCTTGAGGTGGTTCAGGAATCTCTTAGGAACAAACAAATGCTTAAGTCTTTGAATTCTACTTTTCTGGCTCTCATACCTAAGAAGGAGGGGGCTATTCGGATGGATCAGTTTAGGCCTATCGCCTTATGCAATGTCACCTACAAGATCATTACCAAGTTGATTGCTGAGAGACTCAAACCTATCCTTGGTACTTTGATTTCTGCTGAGCAGGGAGGTTTTGTGGAAGGGAGATAGATTTTGGATGGTGTCGTGATTTCTACAGAGGTTATTCACTCTATGGCTTCCTCTGAGGAGAAGGTGATGTTCATTAAGCTTGACATGGCTAAAGCTTATGATCGGGTGAGCTGGGAGTTTCTTTAGAATATCCTCTTGGCTTTTGGCTTCAACGAGGAATGGGTGAGCTGGGTTCTCAGTTGTGTAACCTCGTCCTCCTTCTCTGTTCTTCTTAATGGGGATTCTTCAGATTGGTTTAGTGCTTCCCGGGGTCTTCGGCAAGGGGATCCTCTGTCCCCGTATCTTTTCATTATCATGGTGGAGGGTCTTGGTAGATTTATTAAATCTCAGGTGCAGCTGGGTCTTCTTCACGGTTGGAGCTAGACCATTGATCTCCCTCCCTGTTCTCACCTTCAATTTGTGGATGATACTGGACTGATGGGCTTGGCTAGAATCAGTGAGGCAGTGAACTTCAGGAGAACTTTAGACATCTATTTGAGAGCTTCTGGTCAGCAGATCAATGATGATAAATCTTCCATCTATTTCTTTAATACTCCTCATCTCATTCAGACCAAGATCGCCAGGATTCTTAGATTCCAAATTGGTTCTCTTCCTATGATGTACCTGGGGACCCCTTTGGCTTTGGGATCTCAGCGTCATGACTTTTGGCAGGGGATTTTGGATAAGTTCCGGAGTAAGGTTAGCCATTGGACTTATAGATGGCTCTCTTCTGCTAGTAGAGTGCTTCTCTTAAAAGCTGTGGTGCAGTCTCTCCCTATTTACAGGTGTTGTGTGCAGATTCCTCCTGCATCCTTTGTGAGGGATTTTGATGCTCTCTCCCAGCAATTCCTTTGGTCGGGTAACCTTCTTTCCTTGAAATGGAGTTTAGTCAAGTGGGAGTCTGTCTGTAGGCTAAAGCATGCTAGGGGCCTTGGCCTTAGGTCTATGACTCTTGTGGTTACGGCTTTGGCGGCTAAGCTGTACTGGAGATGGTGTAACAACCAGGATCAGGATTGGGCCAAGATTCTTGCTTGCAAGTATGTTCCTAGGGTTGAGAGCTAGGATGTGCCACGGATTGCTTTGTTGGGCAAAGGCTCTTGCATTTGGGATACTCTTAAGAAGGGAGCTCAGCTTGTTCAGAATGGTCTTTTCTGGATCTGTAATAATGGTTCTGATGCTCTTTTTTGGCTAGACTCTTGGGATGGCCACCCTCCCATTTTGTCTAGTTTCCCTCAGCTTATGCCTCTGTGCCAGATGTTCTCTGATGCTGGTTGGACTAAGGTGGAGCATTTTAAAGCAGTTAAGCATATCAGTCATCTGGAGGTGTCTTGCTGGAAGGATCCGCAGGAGTGGCCTATGGGTGGCTCTGATGAGGATCGTGCTGCTTTGTGTAAGGTCTTGGAGGGCAGGTTTTGCAGCACTCTGAAGGAGAGGGACAAGTTGGCTTGGAGCCCTAGCCCAAAAGGGAATTATACTGTTACTCAAGGTTATGCTATGCTTGATAGGAATTTATATGGACCTACCGAGGTGCCCTGGTGGAGGAAGGTTTGGAACAACTTTTCTTGGCCCAAGTGTAACTTCTTTTTATGGTTGGTTGCCCAGAGGAAATGTCTCACTTGGGAGAATCTTCATAAACGGGGGTTTCAGGGACCTTCCATTTGTTTTCTCTGTTTGTGCAGTGAAGAATGTTCTTCCCACTTGTTCTTTCATTGCCCCTTTTCTCGTGAGATTTGGCACAGATGGTGGGAGGCTTGGCATCATGGGTGTATTCATGTTTCCTCTCTTATCGAGTTTTGGGAGAGCCTGGGCAGGCCTCCTGCGAAGACGCCTTTTCTTCAGGTGGCCTAGTTCATTGGGCCCATTTTCATTCTTTGGAACCTTTGGCTGGAAAGGAACCGTAGAGTTTTTTGTGATTCCAGATTGGATACTGGTCAACTATGGACAAAGATTATCAGTAGGCTCCAAGAGACTATTTCTGCTAAATGTGATCTGTCTGAAAGTATTAATCCTAGGGATGTTGTGGTTGTGCGGGATCTGAGCCTGGGTGTTAATAGTAGGGGGTGCTGTACTGGTCTTATGCCCCACCGTGTTAAGAAATGGGTCTGTCGTGATGGGAAGTGGGCACCCCCTCCAGATGGAGTCCTGAAGATTAATACTGATGGATCTTCTTGTGGGAATCCTGGGCATGCTGGTATTGGGGGTATTGGTAGAAGTAAGGATGGGGATGTTGTTTTTTGCTTCTCTGTCTACAAAGGGCATTACTCTAATAACCTGATGGAGGCCCTTGCTATTAAGATTGCTGTTGAGCGGGGTTTCTCTCTTGGCTGGAGGAGGATTATATGTGAGTCAGACTCTCAGATTGTTGTGGATATGTTGAACAACCAGAGATTGGATGGTGTTAGTTGGCATTTAGCTTCGATGGTCAGACAGATTTGGAGTGTTTGTAGTTCCTTAGAATCTGTCTCTTTCTATCACATCCCTAGAGAATGGAACAACGTGGCTGACTACTTGGCGAAGTGGGCCTCAGAGAAAGGAGATGGTTGGGATATCAGTGGTAGGAATGAGTTACCTTCTGATTATCTGGGGATTCTAGAGAGATTTTTATTGGAAGATAAGAATAAGTAGTGTTGTTGTTAGTTTGTTGGCTGTTATCCTTTCTATTGAGCCTGTGGCTCTTGCCTTGTTTCTTGCTTTGGATTGAATAAATTTTTTTCCCCTTTTTATAAACAAAAAGAAGTGGTTACTAACCTCACCTATAATATATCATTGTGATTCAATCAAGGGGGTTCCACTTTTTCACATGACAGTGTATGAAAGACTCGAATAGTGTTATTCAAGTTTGAAAGCAATAAAGAAATGTTTTGAATGTGTGTTCAACTCGATTTCATGTGTTGTTATTGGTATTCGTATGTTTCATCAATAATGATCATGTGCTTTCCTTTCAAAGTTGCATTGTGAGAAAGATATTTCACATCAAGTTTTGGTATCTCTACTTGGATGCATGGAACTTAAATTCATAAGTTTAACTCTTATTTAATCATTAGTGTTTGTTATTTCTTTGTTTTTGTTCTTATAATTTCAGAAAATCTAAATACCCCTATCATACGAGGGAGCTACCCCTCTTAAATGCAGAGAGGAATCGACAAGACTTGCGATTCTTCAACTGTTGTGAGCAAGTTGTTGCTAATCCAGGGGCGAACGGAGTTACTCAAGAAGATTATTTTAAAGCAACAAATTTGTTTACCAATAGATGACTTGACTTGTCTTTCACTAGATGGAATCCATGAACAATGCTCATTTCCTTAATATGACATATATGTGTGTCTATAGTTTTGATGGTAAAAAAATGTGGAAAAACTTAGTCATACCAATGCAGACTAGCACTTTATGCATAGAATCAAGATGGGAAAATGTTCAAAATTTTTAATGCTCAAAAATTTGACAACAAACCCAAACAAGAAAAGCCCACTTCTCACACTGGCTCCTATAGGAGTGGCTTCTTACAACATACGTGCCTCCACAATTGATGCAGGTGTAAGAATTCTAGTAAGAGAGATAAGAGCATTACAAGGGCTAGCTCTTACACTATTCCAAGAAGAAATGTGTCACATTGAATACATCCTCATATATGAGATGAGCTTCATAGACCCAAAGTTGTTAATAAAAATAGATATCCATCTGCATGAGCCATTTCCCCACCAGCAATACCAATGCTTTGGTGGTGTATCCATTATTCTTATTAGTGATCTTGCACAGCTACCACCTATCATGGATAAACCTATTTATGCATCACATTCAACTGCAAGGATGCTATGGGAAACATTTACCACAATTATCATGTTGGAAACAATATTCCATCAAGGAGGTGATAGTCAAGCTAAAAAAAATTTCGTGCCATACTGCAAAACATATGTGAAGCAAAACCAATGCAACATGATTGGGAAACACTAATGAACCACACAGATAAATCGCTGAGTTTGATAGAACAAGAAGAATTTAACCTATCCATGCATTTATTTTCTACCAATAACTTTGTCATGCAACATAATAGAAAGATGTTGAAGTTACTAAATCTTTCAGTGGTACTTAGTGTAGCATAGAATACACATCAAAAATTGAACAACAATATTGATGATGACCAACTCCAGTAAGAGGTGCTCTTATGCATAGGCGAGTGAGTCATGCTACCAACAAACTTATGGATTAAAGTCGGCCTTGTAAATGGATCACTGGGAGAAGTCAAAGCTATTGTTTATGATATCAACTCCAAACTCCTAGACTTGTCAATGTATGTCATGGTTTGATTTGATAACTACAATGGCCCAGCATGGGACAAGGAAAGACCAAACAACATACCTTTGATACCTATAATGCATGGTGATCATAGACAAATACCCCTAATCATGGTTTGGGCAATATCAATTCACAAATCCCAAGGCCTCACATTAAACAAGGCTACAATAAGCATAGGTGAAATTGGAAGACAAGGCCTAACATTTACTGCTATATCGGCCTAACATTTACTGCTATATCTAGAGTCAAATCCATAGAAAGTCTTCACATAGAACTTGATTTTAGTTGAATGATACTTGAAAATACAAAACAATCCTTACACCATCATCAAAAAGAAAGAAGAGGCCCACCTACAACTATTGTCCTCTTAACATAATTAGGTATAAACATTCACTTTTGTTTTCCTTACAAATTCAACTTGACATACTCACTAGAATGTTACGTGGACTCATAATTTCTATGTAGGGATAAAAAACATAGAGCAAGAACCATTTGGGAAGGATTACTCTAAACTAAGTACAATTATTATTGTACTTTCAAAGAAATAAAAGCCTCACCTACAACTACTTTCCTCTTACCACATTCAAGTATAGCATATTTGTTTTTGTTTTCCTTATAAAATAGACTAGACTTCCTCACAATGATGTTAATTAAACTCATATATCTTGTGTTGTGTGCTATACACTCAACGATTGTCTATTACATGAATCAGTAGTTAATAATGTCTAAAGTAAAATGTATGTTGTATAGATGTTATTGTATAGTTAACAAAAAAAATATGTTACCTTTGTGTGGGCTCTACACTAAATGATTGTGTATTGCATGACTCAGTGGTTAATAACATACAAAGTGAAATGTATGTTGTATAGATGTTATTGTACAGTGAACAAAAAAAATAACCATTTAACTTTGTGTTCAATAGGAAAAATTAGATTATGGTACAAAGCTCCCTTTAAAGACGATATGTGTATGTTCTTCAACCATTTAAAATAAAATATTCAAAAACAATTACCAAATGCTTCTACATTTTCTTCTTATTATGAAAATGCACAACCTACTTGCATAGCAATTGTAATCAAACATTCCTATTGGATTCTTGTTTTTTCCAGAGGCAAACTACAGTCGCAGCAGGGGTGGAAATGAGAGCACTCATTTTTTGGTTGAAACTTTAAAAGAAAAAAATTTAAAAAAATCTAAATTGCAAACAAAAAATAAAATAAAAATCTAGAAATAGCCCCAGAATCTTTTGCATTATTGTTCTCAGACCAACACATATAAAATTAGAATATGGCAGGAGTGGTGAGGCGTTTCATTTGTGTGTAACGCTTTTATGACCCAATTTGCTCTTCAATAGCAAATGTGGGGTAGACGGACCAACACATGAGAATTAGCCTCGATAAATTGTGTTGCAGTTTTAACCATTGCCAATGTGGTTTCTACAAACCAATAGAAAATTTGATCCTCGGGTGAAGAATAGGAGGTTAATGGGAGAATATGGAGGAGTATCTAGCATGCGATCTTGACATGCATGAATCAGGACTACTCCAATCAGCATGGTAGAAAGTGCTATGATTGTTTGGTTTGACCTCACTCTTAAACTCAAGGCAGAGAGTGATGAGATAGAAGAAACTGAGGAGCGAGGTCACAGAAAGTGACAACAATTTGGCTTTAGAGCTCCAGTCATTCCATTGCAAATTCTGTTAAGAGAATTTGGCAACTCCAGGAGTTGGGCAGGAACCACAACGCCCACAAGAAGGAACTCCAGCAAGCAAAACAAACACACATTGGTAATTTCATTTTGATATGCCTTAGTATTGTTCTTTGTCCATGTTAGTCTAGTGCTACATGTTTTAGTAATGGTCTCAAATAATTAAAGCCATTATTTTGCAGGTCCGGCTCATTGTTCTCAATGTCAGTATTGTAGAGCGACACTGTACAGTGCTTTCTAAAATGGACTGTAGGTTTTCATATGCCAGCTCTCTCCATAAATTCTATTTATACTAACTAATCTATTTGTTTTAATTATTAGAGACTCTCTTGATCATTGTTTGTGATAGGGGCAATAAGCACCAAGCTTTTCAGGCAGCTGTACAAGCCATATAAGCCTTTTTGGGTCAGGGAGGCCC
This sequence comes from Cunninghamia lanceolata, assembly GCA_027924645.1. Classification (NCBI taxonomy): domain Eukaryota; kingdom Viridiplantae; phylum Streptophyta; class Pinopsida; order Cupressales; family Cupressaceae; genus Cunninghamia; species Cunninghamia lanceolata. The sequence goes on from BSBN01000870.1 coordinate 8,723,878, forward strand.
GAATCTGTGCTCATTTTTCTTGCTTGGGTTCCTTCCTGTGGGCATTGTTGTTATCCTTTCTACCTTGCTGATTGGAGTAATGTTGCAATGCTGATCGGAGTAATCCCAGTTCATGCATGTCAAGCTCTATCTCTTCAATGTTATGGAAGCTGACGATCACTCAAAAGTGGGGTTGCCACTGCAAATAGTGCTAAATACTCCATATTCTCCCATTAATTCAATTAAAAAGCCATATTTTGTTTGGCATTTGATGTAATATTTTCAGTTTATTGAAATTTTTCTATCATTAAACCTTTATTTCTACTTTATTTGGAACCAAATGCCATATCCCTTTGTTGTGCGTCGCTTCCAAATCCAATGTCACTGTTGTGCATGACTTCCAAATCCAATGCCTTTGCAAAATGGTAGAATGGTTGTGAAGAATGGTTCAATGGCTATCTCCAATCTCATCTCTACAAATCTCCTTCCAACCTATGTGAATCTCCTTCCTACCAGGGCATTGGTATCTATTTCTATCATCAGCCACGAGCTTCAAAAGTCCACAGTCAAGGAAGAAAAATGGACGTATTACCTTGTAAATCACGTTCCAAGGTGGCCCCTCTGCGCGCTAGATATGGCTGGTTGCTCATTGGCTATGGCCCACACGAGCCTTCCTTCTGCACACAAAAAAAGTCCTTCCCTAGCCATGATTGAGGGTGGGTGCTAGAGGTCCTTCGTGGAATGGGCGTCGGCACTGCCAAAAATATCCATGCCCTTCCAAAAAAATCCACGGGCCACCTTCAAATATCCTACCTGGGATATGAGTCAGCCTATAGAATAGGGGAAGATCTACATGAGGGTGAAGCATACAGATTTGAGGTTGTGAGAGGTCTGGGTGAGAGGTTGCAAGACCCCAAATAAGGGCATGGGCAGACTAAATGCCTTGCCGCTTCCTTCCTATGCTTAGGCGTGGCCTGATATGGTAAATTGCATGTGATGATCATCCAAGCCTAATGCAGACTGTGAGACCCTTGAGCAGGGCGTCCCCAAATGCATGATGTCAAACCCTTGTTCAGGCCATCACCACAGAGTCATATGTGAATGCATAATCTACCTTCTGCAACTTCGATCACACCCATAGTACACAGATTAACAAAAAAACAATTTGAATGCAATAAAAAAACTTAAACATCCTGTCTACAAACCCCTCCTGCTCTGAGCACATGAAAGAACAAAGGATCAATGAGACAAAAACACAAGCATAGAAGATTTCTTAATGAACAATATGAAAATGTATGCAAAAGCCACCGTGAAAACTATTCTTACTTGGTTTGAAGGTAGATCTTTTATCTAAAGTTGTTCTGTATGGATCTGATATTAATTAGCTTGGGGTTTTTGCAAATATTTATTTTTAATGGAGAAATTGGGGAAAGTTCTGGATGTGTATGACTAGAGGCTGTCTTAGATTAAAAATTTGCACAATCTGTAGATTTGAATAGAAACTATTTTCATTGGATAGATTTGAATAGAAAGTTGTTTTTATTAGAAGTATTGTTTGTAAATAAAATTGCTGTGTTTCTTGGTGCAACACAAATTACATCAAAATATTAAAATAATATATTAAAATATTTTAAATTTAAACTTAATATTTTTAATATTTAATATTAAAATATAAAATAGTATGGTAATATTATATTATCATTTAATTTTACCATAGTATATTATAATTGTGTATTTTAGATATATCATATAATGTATTATTACCATTTAATATTATCATATAATAAAAAGACTACTAAAAAAACTTTTTAAATATTAATATGTATGCATTTACTTTAATAAGAAATATTAAAATTAGAAACTGCCATGCAAACTACAAGCTACATAAAAATATTAAAACAATATATTAAAATATTTTTAAATTTAAACTAAATATTTTAACATTTAATATAAACCTAATATATTATAAATATATTAGGGTTAATATGGTAAAAAATTATTATAAATAATAACATGCATATTGCATGCAGTCACTTTAATAAGAAACACTAAAATTAAAAACAACCATGCAAACTACAAACTACATGAAAATATTAAAATAATATATTAAAATATTTTTAAATTTAAACCTAATATTTTAACATTTAATATAAACCTAATATACTTTTACTATATTATAAAATGTATTATTACCACCAGGGCTTAAATTTGACAGTCAACCTTGTTTGTCAAGCAATTTTTTTATGACAATTATCTATTCAAAAATGCCTTTCAAATACTATGGCATGCCTTAGTATAAGTAAATCATACAAAATCATATATATATATCATCATCATCATAATCCTATATAAATTTTCATAGTTTGTCCAAAATCTCTCCTTTCATATGATAGTCTTTTTTAAATTTTGATTGTATTTTGCAGCTAAAATGCCTAAATATAGCTATACAACTGTCAAATTTAAGCCCTCATTACCACTTAATATTTTTTAATATTTTTAATAAACTCTAATACACTAAATCGTAGCTTTTTAATATTAATAGGGTTGGTATTAGAATTAGGGTTAGGGTTATGATTAGTATTAGTGGTACAATTAGGGAAATATATAAAACAAAAAAGTTAGGGTTATTGTTAGAATTAGGGTTAGGGATAGAATTAGGGATAGTGAAAGAAATAGGGTTTGGGATAGAATTAGAGTTAGGGTTATGATTAGAATTGGGTTTACAACTAGGGAAAATGTTTATAACGAAAGAAATTGTTAGGGTTAGAGTTAGAATGTTAGGGTTATAGTAAGAATTAGGGTTAGAGTTAGAATGTTAGGGTTATAGTAAGAATTAGGGTTAGGGTTAGAGTTAGAATTTGCGTTAGGGTTAGGGATAGAGTTATCACCAGGTTCAAAATCAGGGTAGGGGTTAGAAATTTAGTTAGAGTTACAATTATGGTTAGAATTAAGGTGGGTTACTATTTAAATTAGGGTAAGAAGTAGAGTTACAGTTAGAGTTAGGGTTCAAATTAGAGTTAGGGTTAGAGTTCAATCAGGGTTAAGATTAGTATTAAGATTAGGGTTATAGTTTGAATTGTTGTCAGGCTTAGGGTTAGAGTCACGGTTAGGGTTAGGGTTAAAATTAGAGCCATGTTTAGGGATACAATAAGGGTTAGGTTTAAAATTAGGATAAGGGTTAGGTTATGGTAAGAATTATAATTAGGGTTAGAAAAAGGGTCAAGATTAGGGTTAGGGTTTGAATTAGGGTTAATGTTAGGGTTATGGTTAGATAAGCATTAGGGTTTAGGTTAGAATTATAATAAGGATTAAAATTAGGGTTAGGGTTAGAATATGGATTAGGGTTAGAATTAGGGTTAGGGTTACAATAAGGATTAGGGTTAGGGTTAGAGTTAGAATTAGGGTTAGGGATAGAATTAGGGATAATGAAAGAAATAGAGTTTGGGATAGAATTAGAGTTAGGGTTATGATTAAAATTATGTTACAACAAGGGAAAATATTTATAACAAAAAAAATTGTTAGCGTTAGAGTTAGAATTAGGGTTAGGGTTAGGGATAGAATTATCACCAAGTTTAAAATTAGGGTAGGGGTTAGAAAATTAGTTAGGGTTAGAGTTAGAGTTACAGTTAGGATTAGGGTTAAAATCATAGCTATGTTTAGGGTTAGAATAAGGGTTAGAGTTAGGGTTAGGTTTACAATTGTAACTCTAACCCTATTTTTTTAATTTTATAAGCTATGTTTAAGGGTTAGGGTTAAAATAGAATTAAGGTTACAATCAGGGTATATATCTATATATAGAATTAATGTGAGTGATATAATTAGGGTTAGAGTTACAAATCAAATTTAAGTTAGAATTAGGAAAAATATATATAACTAAAGGGTTGGTATTAGAATTAGGGTTAGGGTTATGATTAGTATTAGTGGTACAATTAGGGAAATATATAAAACAAAAAAGTTAGGGTTATTGTTAGAATTAGGGTTAGGGATAGAATTAGGGATAGTGAAAGAAATAGGGTTTGGGATGGAATTAGAGTTAGGGTTATCATTAGAATTAGGTTTACAACTAGGAAAAATATTTATAACAAAAGAAATTGTTAGGGTTAGAGTTAGAATGTTAGGGTTAGAGTTAGAATTAGGGTTAGGGACAGAATTATCACCAGGTTCAAAACTAGGGTAAGGGTTAGAATATTTAGTTAGAGTTAGAATTATGTTTAGAATTAAGGTGGGTTACTATTCAAATTAGGGTAAGAAGTAGAGTTATAATTAGGGTTAGGGTTACGGTTTGAATTATTGTCAGGCTTAGGGTTAGAGTTATGGTTATGGTTAGGCTTAAAGTTAGAGCTATGTTTAGGGTTAGAGTTAGGGTTAGGTTTAAAATTAGGATGAGGGTTAGGTTATGGTTAGAATTATAATTAGGGTTAGAAAAAGGGTCAAGGTTAGGGTTAGGGTTTGAATTAGGGTTAATGTTAGGGTTATGGTTAGATAATCATTAGGTTTTTAGGTTAGAATTATAATAAGGATTTAATTTAGGGTTAGGGTTAGAATATGGATTAGGGTTAGAATTAGGGTTAGGGTTAGAATAAGGATTAGGATTAGGGTTATAATTAGAATTAGGGTTAGGGATAGAATTAGGGATAGTGAAAGAAATAGGGTTTGGGATAGAATTAGAGTTAGGGTTATGATTAGAATTATGTTTATAACAAGGGAAAGTATTTATAACAAAAGAAATTGTTAGGGTTAGAGTTAGAATAAGGGTTAGGGTTAGGGTTAGAATAAGGGTTAGGATTAGAATTAGGGTTGGGGTTGGGGTTAGTCTTAGGGTCAGAATTAGGGTTAGGGCTATAATTACCTAGTTAGGATTATAGTTCAAATCTAGGATAGAATTATGGTTAGAATTAAGGTGGGTTACTATTAGAATTAGGGTAAGAAGTAGAGTTACAATTAGGGTTATGGTTCAAATTAGAGTTAGGGTTAGAGTTTAATTAAGGCTAAGATTAGTATTAAGGTTAGGGTTATGGTTTGAATTATAATAAGGCTTAGTGTTAGAGTTATGGTTAGGGTTAGGGTTAAAATTAGAGCTATGTTTATGGTTAGAATAAGGGTTAGACTTAGGGTTAGGTTTAAAATTAGGATGAGGGTTAGGTTATGGTTAGAATTATAATTAGGGTTAGAAAAAGGGTTAGGGTTAGGGTTTGAATTAGGGTTAATGTTAGGGTTATGGTTAGATAAGCATTAGGGTTTAGGTTAGAATTATAATAAGGTTTTAAATTAGGGTTAGGATTTGAATATGGATTAGGGTTATCATTAGGGTTAGGGTTATGATTAGAATTAGAGTTACAATTAGGGCAAATATATATAACGAACAACATTACAGTTACAATTAGGGTTAGGATTAGAATTAGGGTTAGCGTTAGGGTTAGGGATAGAATTATGATTACTCATAGAATTAAAGTTAAAGTTAGAATTAGGGTTACTAAATTAGGGTAAGCATTAGAATTACAATTAGGTTTAGGGTTAGGGTTCAACATTGAGATTAAAATAATCCTTAAAAATAGGCACCCTGATTCTAAGCACAACCATAAGATTACACTTAGCATTATTTTATAAGCCTCAAACCCCCAATCTAACCATATTTCTAAATCTAACCCTATTCAACATATCTCTAACCTAAATAGTAATCCTAACCCTAATTTTAACCCCTAACTCTAATCCTAAATATAATTTATAATATTATTATAATTATAATTATTATATAATATAATTTATATAATTTTAATTATTGTATATGTTATAATTATAATTATTACATGTAATATAATATTATATTATATTTAATAACTATTATAATAAATTATTATAATATATCTAATCTATATTATAATATTATATTATATAATTATAATAATTTATATAATTATATAGAATTAGGCTTGAAGGATGCTACTAGCATATTTATATTTAAAAATATATATCTAAAGTAATCTGAGAGATATCCTTCTCGAGGTGCCTATTTTTAATCAATTTATCTCACATAGGTGGAATAGGCGCCTAAATATCTCTGGCATACTTTAAATATATTTTTTAAAATATAAATATACTAATATTTTAGAAGAAACAGCAATTCTACTCATATTATGATTCGGTACATAAACTTTTAAATTATAATCACATTTTTATTTAAATGGTGCCCTATGGACCAGTTCGTTACGTATAAAATTCGTGGAACTGCTAGTTTATTTCTATTGGGTAATTAATGCAGGTTCAGATATGCGGTCTACTAGAGGAAGGTGGCAATTTCATTAAAAAGCTGCAGGATGTACTCAACCAAGTGCAGCGAGACAGAGATAATCTTCAAACAATGGTAAGTGGAAAAACTTTGAAGAATAAAGAGCGGATGTGGAGGTTAAGGGAAGGGAGACTAATTATTATTAGAAGCATAATAAGGTCGAGGCATTTCTCAAGGCTGATTAAGGAGGTTGAAGAACACAGTCTAGATGTAAACATGTCACAGCTTTCTTCAAGCCAGTGTTTTATCTCTCTATTTCCACACCAGTTTTAGAAAAGGGCATGAAAGAGGTTAACTCCGCTCAGTTACCTCTGATTGAACGATTAATAAAAGATTTACGTTTCATCTATTTGAAAAATAATAAATAATTATCTTATTTTAATTAATCAAAATTTATTTTTAACTGATATTTAAGAGAAACTTTCACCTACAATATTGTCCTCTAAATATCAGGTTGAGAGGTTGAGCTCCACTTAAACATCATCCACTTTTATGGCCAAACAGTCAATAGCAATTTTACACCTCATCCACAATAAAAAAAGTGTTAAATATTTGTCCTATTTTTATTGGTTAAAATTAACTTTTGATTGTTGAAGTGGATGATGTTTAAAAACAGCCCATTGACAGAAACATACTAGATTTTGTTATAAGATCGTTTTCATAAAGAGGGTGGAGCCCATTCCAGCTGTTTGAGATTAGTGTCATATTAGCAATTATCAAACCCAAACATACGTAATCATTTGGTTGGTAGGAATATTTCTTCTGGAGGGCAGATGGAAAGCCAAGAATAAGTAGGAGACCTCCACTATAGTGAGTGTCACAAATGAGTCCGTGCTTAAAAAGCCAAGAATTGACAATCATGCTTTGCGGTCGTAGCTCACTGTTTTGCCACGGCTAAAAAGTCTTCTGCGTTTCGGCTGAGCATTTCCACCGTTTTCATGCACGTTTATCTCTCTGTCTTAGATTATGATCTTCCTCAATGGTTTTTAAATTATTCTCTTGCTATGGAATGACCTACCACTCATCCATACACCGAACCCTAACTAGTTTTTCCTTTCCTGGTTGTTTATTTCTAATTTTTAACATTTATAAGCATGATTTTTGGAAAAAAGTGACTTGGCCATGTTTTTATACATTCTGTATGCTTAAGAAAAGTTCAGCTTTGTCTTCTTGTTTCTATATGCCATATATACAAGAGAAGATCGGATTCCAGTCATTAGACTCTATGTGTCTATCTTTGAATTTGATTTGGCTTCTCGCTGGGCAATTTAAAATAAGATTTGCTTTTCCCTCTAATTTCTCCTGAAAAACATGCAACCTTTTTGATAGGTTGCAAGCATAAAGTAAGAGAAACTTATTAAAAAAATAATGTCAAATGTCTTAATAGGGGTAATGTCACCAAGTACCACTAAGTTGCTTTTTTTTTGGTTGACCTAGACCAAGTGAGCCAAACCTAGGGGCCTCAAATATCACAACGTTGTTATCCCTTATTTTGTCTATCGTAATCATTCTTGTTTCTACTAAAATTTTAGTTATTTTTTGCTGAAAAGTTTTTATGTATAAATTATGTCCACATATTCATTTCCTCTCAAAAATGTATGTAATTTTTATAAAAGCATCTTGTCTTGAGTCCATATAAAAAATTTATAGTCCTAAGAAGTTTGTTACTCAAGTTCTAGTTGTAGTGGCTAACAAAGTGACATAAACTCTTGTAAAGATGCTACAATGCTATTGAATTTAGCTAGAACATTGCTTAAAACTTTTATACTCATCCCAAGCACGTCATTTCTCCAAAACTCACACACAAAACAAAATATCAAACTATTTTTTTCTAATTTTTGGGTGAGGTAGGATTGCTCATGGAATTGGATGCTTCTATATTAGACATATTGGGTATAATGCTCACAAGCAACGATTGAGTGGTAGAACCACTTTTTTGGATAATTGAATTGATAAGTGTATGTGCATGGAAATGGGGGACCAAAAGGGGTCAAAAGTGGCCACTTTTTCTTAAAATTAACAAAAAATGATTTTGAATGAGAAATTCAAGATACTCATGGTCAAATTTTCAAGATGTGACAAAAAAAAAGATTAGAAGTGCTGAGAATCTAGTTTTTAAAAACTATTTTTTAAATGGTAGAGATTAAGAGGATGAAATAATGAGAGCACACAAAGTGGTCCTATTTTTGTCAAAAAAATATAACATTACGTTACGTATGGTCCCCCTAGAATGTAAGCTTTTCAAAATTATTTCACAACTCTGTTTAGTGGAAACTTAGCTAACATCATATAGTTTATGCCAATTGAGTGTGCTCCCCCTTTAATTTTAAGAAAAATGATCAATTTTTTAATATGTATATAATATAATCTAGAATATAAAAATATAATTTATTTTAAATTTGGATGAATGGATAAAAAGTGACAAAAAAAGTTATACATAGGTTTTAGAGAAAAATGAAGACACTAGCAACAAAAAAATTTGAAGACTAAAACCTTAATATATTTAAAATTTAGAAAAATTTACATGGTTAGAAAGTTAAGTTATAGATTGATGTTATTGTGGTAATTTTTTAAAACATAACTTCTTAAACTGTGCAAACTTGATGGAGAGCATGCTCGACATTTACTTGTATTGTTCTTATTTTATGCAAAACATGTCTTTGGACACCTTACATGTAGGGCCAACCATTTGGATTAGATATCCAATCTAAATCCATACCTAAGGGTAGGATTCCAAAGCGACTTGAAATGAAATGTGTGCACATTATAATGAATGCACGTTACAACATGCACACATTGTAAATTAAAAAAAAAAGAGTGCTTTATGTGTTTTTAAGGCAAATATAACACGTGCATTATAATGCATTCACATTATGTCATATTTTATTTAAAATAATTTTTAGACACTTTTTGGCCCCATCTTCATCCACATACTCATCATGTTATTCTTTTCTATTCCACTAGGTATCTCCAAAGATTGTCCACTTTTCTTTCCATTCCACTCAAGAATTAGGCATAGTTCTTCCACCTTTCTTTGTGCACACATAGTTTCCTTCTGTAGCTCCTTATGGGCTTAAACTCATCATAGCCTAACCACCTCCACCAAGTCACTCTTTGATCTTCATCCTTATCCCAATCTAGATTATTAGACTTCTCAAGCTTTCACCTTCACTAGATTATGAATTTACTAACCTAACTTCCTCTTTATATTTTATGGGCTTATATAACTCATTCCCCTTCCCTAGAAAGGTGTTCTATTTTACATCCTTGTTATGTACACTTGCTCATACACAACTAAACATTGAATCATTAAAAAATATTTTATTATTGATGCATGAGAATCCTTGGAGAAGTAAAGTGATCATGCATCACTAGAATTCACTTTATTTGTTCATTTGTAGTTTTAGTTCACTAATCAATTGTAGAAGAAGTCATTGCATTTTGCTGCATTTTACACTTTGGTCTTGCAATTTTGGAATGATGTTCTAGAGGAGTATTTGGAGGTTATATCCATGATTGAGGATAATTACGTTCATATCGTAACCTATTTTGGTTTGTGGACCTATATTAGATTGACAGACTGTCATAGTTATAGAGTTACTATTCATGTAAGAAAATTTGAAGCTTGTGATAATCAAGAAAGAGGTGTGAAGACTTATGGGAGCCATGGGAGCATACATTCAGTATCATGTACAATTTGGTTTTGTTATTTTGTTTGGGTTTGATGAATTAGCTAACATTAGGTGACTACACATTTTAGGGGGCACTGAACTTTGCACCACCTGTTGACCAATGCAAATTATTAAGAAGGTTAGAGATTGATATATATTCATTTCCCATGATCATTTGGAAGCAGTCAAGGAGATAGAAAAATATTAGCAAGGGTTGACGGTCCGAGTGTGAACATGACGATGAGGGATCAAGATGGAGCTTGAAGATAAGAATATTGCATCATTTAATCTAAGAGCTATGACCTATAAGAAGCCATTGTAGAAAGTTATAACTTGATTAAGAAATTTCTAATATAACAATGAATCTTTTGGAGGCTAGGTTTTTCCCTCTTTGAGGGTTTTCCAAGGGTATATATTTTGTGTGCATTTCATTTGTTTTAGATGCACGATTAGATAATCCTGCATTAGGCCCTTCCATTGTGATTGTATCAAGTGGTATTATAGTGTAGGTTAATGTCTTAAGGAGGGTAAGTAGTTGTTCCATGGATTCTACTTGTGAATAGATTGTTGAACTGAGATGACTTGTGAGAAACTTATTAATAGATCAATACCTTAGAGGTAGTTGCAAGAGGTGATTGTGGGTTGCCCACTAACTAGACTTAGTTTGCAACATTTATTTAAGAAATATGTTGTCGTAGAGATTTTATGGAGTTGTCAACATTGCTAGAAAGTTAGATGAGGTATTGAAAGAGGTAAGAGAGTAGGACTTAATTGAAGGCTTTAGAGGAAGATACAAAAGGGGTTGAAGCCTAATGGATGATGATGAAATAAATTTGGAGGAAGATGTCATAGAGGATGTGCAAGACCTACAAGATAAATAGGAAGAATTAGAGTAGGTGAGGGTGTTAAAGGCCATTTCTAAAATTAGTCAAATACCTAGAATGGAAGTTCAAAACTACTATAGTGATCTAAATCTAGAAGAATTGATTGATTAGATAAATGAGTTGGATGAGTATTTTGAGTATGAAGAGATTCAAGACCCTAAAAGGGTTAGGTTTGTGAAGATCAAGATCAAAGGAAATGTTGTTTACTAGAAGAAAGTACAACTAGAAAGAAATAGATATGGAAAAGAAAAAATAACAAAATGGGAGAGAATGATTACAAAATTACAAAAGATAGTTCACACCAATGGATTATGAGTTAGAACTAATAAATAAATTACAAAGTTTGAGACAAGGGATAGGACTATGAAGAAATAAACCAAATAACTTTACAAACTAATTATTAGGACAAGACATAAATAGACAAGTAAAGAAAAGGTTGCAAGATACATCAATGGGTTGAGAGAAAGTATTCAAGAATAACTGAGTTTGGTTAGGTTGACCACCATAGATAATCATACCAATTTGTGATCAAGGTGGAAGACAATTTAAACAAGAGATTTAAGAATGTATAAAATTGATAGAGAGGAAAAGAGAGGCACAAAAGTGAGAGGTTATATTACAATGATAAAAGACCCTTACTAGGAAGATAGGAGAACTGACAATTTCTATCATAGAGATAGTGGCAGCTACCATAATGAAGGAATGATAAGAGACCTTTTAGGAGAACATGCTTCAAGTGTGGATAAGAAGAGCATAGAGCATTTGAATGTTTACAAGGCCAAGAAAATTGGTTAGAAAGAAACAATATACCTTCATTTGGGGAAGAAGAAACCTAGAGATCTTATGAGTTAGACAACCTTGAACATGGAGAATCACTAATGATAGGGAGGACTTTGATGAATTGTCTTGAGGGAGAAGGATCAATAAAAATAACTTAGGACTAGATGTAAAATAGGAGGGAAGTGAACTGCAAAGTAATTATTGCTAGTAGAAGCATAGATAACTTGCTATTAGAAGAAATGGTTGAAAATGTAAACTTGAAGAGGAAAAAGCATCTAAACCCTTACACAATTTCTTGGTTACAGAGAGAATATAAGGTAAAGTTCAATGGACAATATTGGATAAGATTCAAAATATGGAGTTATCATGATGAAGTCTTGTGCAATATAATGCCAGCGGATTGTTGCAATCTACTATTGGGGAGGCCATTCTATTTTCACTGGTAGGCTATATGATGGGAGAGAAAATGCATATATTGTAACTAGGAATGACAAGAGATGTAGTCTAATGCAACTAAAAGGCATATAAGATCAAGTTTGTAGAAATTCTAGGATCTTCTTGGTAGATAGAAGGAAGTTTTTTTATGGACTAAGCAAAGAGAATGTTTGTTTGGCATTGATTCCCAAGGTTTGCATCACCGCATGGATGCAAGGAGCACCACCACAAGTGATGATGAAGCATTGTAGGAAATTTTAGAATTGGTGGAAGAGTATAAGGATATTATAGTCAATAATATGTTGGGAAGCTTCCTACCAATTAAAAGTATTGATCATCACATGGATCTAATTCTAGGATCTAGTTGGCAAAAGAAGGCACTACATAGGATGAAACTAGTAGAGAATGAGGAGATAAATAGGCAGGTACAAGAGTTGTTAAGGAATGGTTTGATCCAAGAGAGCTTGAGTCCATGTGCAATACTTGTGGTACTAGAACCAAAGAAGGACAATGAGTGGAGAATGTGTACTAACTCCAAAGTAATCAATAAGATCATTGTAAGATATAGATTCCTATTGCTAAGAATGGATGATATTATGGACTATCTAAGCAGAGTATTTATCACCGTATTAGGATAAGAAAATGGGATGAATGGAAAATAGATTTTAAGGCTAATGAGGGGTTGTATGAGTGGCTTGTTATGACCTTTGGACTAACCAATACATAAAGCATGTTTATGTGACTAATCAATGAGGTACTAAGGAAATTATTGGGTAAGTTTGTGATAGTTTACTTGGACAATATTCTAATTTTCAATGAGACCAAAAAAGAACACCTAGAACATATTAGATTAGTACTGCAAAGGTTAAGGTATCCAAATATTGACAAGAACCATAAGTATGGGGAGAATGATCCAACATGGGATACTTTCCTTTTAATGCTGCTAAGGCAGGAGAAGGAACAAGAGAAACTATCACTAGCTATGTGACCTTTGGAGGAAGAATCCAACAAAGCATGTGGTTAGGAGTGGAAGGACTAGGTCTAGATGTAGGAGGAATATTGGAACCAAATCAACTCTCCTTCTATCATGAGTAGGCTTTAAATAAAATGTTTACCCAAGGTCATAGTGGTTTAGTAGCAGTAGGCCAAAACAAAGAAAAGTTTCCCCATTATTAGAGGGGTTGGAAACCACTATGGGGAACTATGTATATGAGTCTATTATGTTACAATTTAAGGCACTTATGAACTAACAAGGAGGATACTCACATCTGTGCAAGCCATGGCTAGCCCAACAATACTTGGAAATGATTCGATGTAGGAATGATGGAAAACAAGATGTCCAAGAACTCAGGTTCCACCTAGACTAACAATCTGATTGATCCCAAGGTGGGAAGGTACTTACCATCATGTGTTTTAATGGAGATATTGGACAAGTAATATGTATCCTTGTGTAGTTTATTGACATAAAGGAACTCCTTTGTAATAACATTGATAGTGCTGACAGCGTCAATCAGAATGCCACAAATAGATTTCTAATTAACTTGAGTGGCAATATAGAGATGGTTTTCTAGCACATTTAGAATGATGTCAGCTAGGGAAAAGTAGTAATGGACTCATAAATTGATTTTTCTAAGATGTTAAAGGTTCAGCATCCACTACTCTAGTTATAACATGAAAATGTGAAGTAGATGAGCCAACCTCCTTTTACAATTTAGGCGATGAAGAAACCAAATTTATAGAGTTGGAAAAGTGTTAGGGAAATTGATCCATATAAATTTAATGATTTTAATTAGGTTTGGCCATGTATTTGTTTATCTTTTTATCTTCTCCAAAGACATGGGTAGTGTTAGAATAGATGAAGTCCTACATAATGTGCTTGAGACACATGCATCGCTTGGTGTGATGTCTTGGTGTCTGGTGAAACTAGCAAAGGGATTTCATATCATAATTATTGGGAAGTAGTTTATTTGGATCAAGAGGTCTAACAAGAGGTAGTTGCACTAATTTATGGGCAAGGAGTTGTTACAACATAGACTACAAGGGATTAGATAATGCAGTGAACTATCTTAATATTTTTCCTTGAAGTGATAAGAGCCATGGCCTTCAATATAGGAGAGTTGACCATATTATTTCCAATGACAGTGGAAGATGTGTTCTTTAGAACATTCATGGTCCCCTTTTTAAAAGTTTTTGTTCTAATTATTTGAAGGTCCAACAGGGGATAATGGAGAAGATGTTTCAAACTAATCAGGGACTATTAGTAATCTTTAAGGCTAGTGCACAAGTGGAGAAAAGAGGGATATCTCATGATTAGAATCTTCTCTGTAAGTGTAGGCCAAATTGGGAAGAGGGTATTGGATTTTAGAGTATAATGATTGATACTAGAAGATGAAGTCAATTACCTTCTCTTGGGGCCCTTATTCATGGTAAACTAAAAAAGTAAAATTTGTTTGAGGGCCTATCTTTGTCTAAAATTGTTGTAAGAATTTGTTTACAAGTTGATTTAAAGAGTTTATAGAATGGTCAAGGACAGAAAAAAACTAGCCTAATATATTGTCTTTTGACAAGCATAGGAAGAGTTATTCTGACAACTCATCTTTAAAGATTAAGTCTATGCATAATGCACTGTGAACACTGATACATGTTTCTGAGGGTCCCTTTTCTATTATATTTTTTAAATATAGGAAATTCAAAACCTAGAGGCAAAGAGGTAGCCAAAATGTGGGGACAATGGGTTGTCATAGACACAAGGTGATATGATAGGTTGTGTGGAAGTAGTTGTAAAAGAAGCTAGTTTTTGTTGGAGACTACTAATACTTTGCATGAGTCGATTGATAACTAGATCTTTTGTGTGCAAAGGAGGTGTAGTGTTGTAGGCATAGGGATGCCAAATGATAGTATGAATGTCATATATTGAGTAGGAAAAGTCTACGTAGCTATAGAATGTGAGACAATGGAGGATCCATTGAATGATAGTGGCTAAGAAGGGGGAATGAACCCATATTAATGGATGGGATTCCACACTATTCCCATTGGTGCATGATATTTGGTGAAATGGAAGTGGTAATTTGTGTAGGTGTAGGTGTATAACTAGTAGAGGTAGGAAATGACATAGAAACCTACAAGCATGTGGCATGGTGATGAGAGGTCTAAGTGGTCTCGTGGGAAGTAGCTAAAGTAGGAAAATCATTATGACCAATGTGGGACAATCTGCATAGTAATTCAAGACCCTAAAGGTGATTTACCAACATCTCTCTAAAGGATTAGATGATAGAGGGTGCAGTATCAAAAATGGTCTCCTTTGTCAGAAAGGTCTAAAAATCCTAAAGCTGTTGCTCTAGGTTTTCTATTTGGGAAGACACGAGTCTTAATGCATTTTCAAGGTCAATGTTTGATTTTGTTTTAGAAATGGTCATGGTTCACACATAAGATATCATGGTAAATCTTGAAAGAAGGATTTCTAGAATAGGCAAATGTTGTGCTAGTGGGACCACATGAGAATGAAGGGATGTCAATTGTCATTGTGGTCATAGAAGAAAAAGTTTGAGATTCAGACATGTTTACGTAGCTTCTTCACACAATGTTTTCAAAAGGAGAAGATTGGGTCATAAATCTCATAAAATATGTTAGAGCCTACAAAACACAATGCAAGATGTTTGGGTCTACAAATTAGAAAGTCTTTTTAAAGAATAGGTTCACATTGGGTTCACTAGAGATGTGAAGATTAAAAAGGGAACTCTAGAAGCTATTCTAGATCATTCTAATATTAAACTTGATTTATAAACTAGATTAACACATCCTAGGATTAATTTGAATCTTACAAATATTGACTAAATATGAATGATTTTTAAAAAATAAGCTTTAGAAAGTAAAATAAAACACAAGAAAGAACTTGTCACTAAAATCTGGGAGCCTTGGCCAAGGACACTAGTGTGTCATGCAAATGTCTACACCTTGTGTTGTCATTTGTATGGCACTGTATGGATAGCAGGGTTTGACAATTTAAATCTATACTTTTCTAGTGAACTTATGTTCCACTTGTGTGATCTTAAAATGAACCTAAATAGAAAAATAGAAGGGAAAATACAAGTGTAATATCCAGATAGATATAGATAAGCCAAATGAGATATAAATGATCAAATCAATAGAATGAAAATTAAGCCACTTGCAAACCTTCATGTGTTTGATTTTCTCCAAGTGGACTTACAACTGATAGAACTAAAAAGAAGTTTGGGACTACTAAGGAGCCTGCCAAGAATGGTCAAACCCTTTCTTTGGTCTTTCAACCTCCACAAGCAGTCAAAAGATAAAGATATTGATAAAAGGTGTGTGCACCGATCCTAGGCATGTCTAGGAGTGGAGATGTAGTTACAAAAGTGATTGTAGGGGCACCTCTCTATTCTATGAGAAGGACATAGGCCTACTGTGTAAAATATCAAGGATGACAAAGAGGTAATAGGATCAAGTTTTATTAAATGGATAGGGGTTTCATAAGAGTGCCAAATTCAAGGGAATAGTCAGTGGAGGGGCAAACCTTCCCCATGGATTCACTTCTAGTGCTCTTTCAGGAATAAGAGAATACATGGATCTTAAAGCTTGATCATTATGAAATATGCAAAGGAATTATAGAGATAAAAAACATGCTACTTACTGAAATGCTTAATAGAGATGAGGTAATGCAAGTAGCTTCAATGAAACCTTGGAAGAAACTCTAGCCTTTAATCTTGTCACACAAGCGATTCTCTTCTCAAGTTCAAACCTACAAAATAGGATGTAGAGATAAGGACTTGTAATAGTGACTATGTGCCTAAAAAACCTCAAAGTTACACTAGCAAATACAGAGCTCAAAGGTGATTGAAGCTATGAAGAAATGTTTAGAAACATTCTATTGTCTATGCTTCTTTCATTCATTCCTGTCTAGTTTTTGGAATGCTCTTGCCTTCTCTTTTAATCAGAAAACTTGCTCTTTCTATTTCTCTCAGTAACTAATGGCACTTGCTAATTTTATGGATTCCACTAGATTTGGTTCAAGGAATCATTGTTACATCCCCTTTTTGGATTCAATATTACTATTTACTTTTTCTTAAATAGTATAGTTATGTGGATATGTTTTTAACATCATAGGAACTGATGATATAAATAGAGAAGGGTAATTTTATGAAATTATGAGATCTATTTGATTATGATCAATATGATGTTATGAATTAGAATGTCTTTTCAATGTGAAAATGAAATGATTTGATATAAATGTGTTTCGAGTTGAATATTGGTGCTTTGACCACAAAATTGTATGTGAGATTGTCAATGACAGGAATCGATGGAACATGTTCGCCAAGAAGAAAGAAGAAGAGAAAGTATCTTTGAGAAAGAGAGAATAGACTCTGGAATAACCCATGGGTGCTTGCCACTGAAGACGCAAATCAGGTAGACAAACCTAGATGCTTTGAGTTGGGCTAAGTCAATTTTAGTCGAGATATCGACGTTTGTTAGAGTAGGTCTTTCTCCTTTCATAAGTCATCATTTAGAGTATGGGAAATTGACATCAGTGTCGTAATACTGTGAATCGTGTCATCAAATAAGAATGACTGATATATTGTTTATATGTAAATATATGTTTATACTTATGGTCGAGTTGTAAGTGGTGTCTTATTATTTGTTCAGCGTAAAAGTTAGAAGTTGTGCATAAGTAGATCTCAAGTCTTGTTCTGCATTTGCGCTCGATTCATAGTAATCGTCGTAAAGCACTTCGAGCGTATGTCGTGAAAACCTCTTTGCAAAATTTGACGGATGTTGAATTGTTCTTTATTGGGGTAATTTCAATTACTAAAGGGTTTAAATAATGTTTAATTCTAGAGACCATGGTGTGTAGTACCCTTGGTCGTAAAGGTATCGGAATATGTAATATTTTGTTAGTGTCATTTTGAGATAAATTCCTTTATTCTTGAGTGAAGTTGGTAATCGAGCAAAAGCTCGAGAGAGACACATTTAAGTTCTTTTCTCTGATGTCCTTCATTTTGTATCATCATTTTGTCTTCAAGATTTAGACCTCTTGTTGATTGTCGGTATAGCTTATAATTCTAAACCTTTGCATTGATTTATACTCATAGCAAATATGAGTAGTATGATAGTGGTTAAAACTGCCAACCACCACCTTGCCTACGTGGAGCTCCATCTTGGAGAGTGATCGTAATTTGTGGGAGTGACCAAACCAATTTCTGGTTGAGGTTGCATAAGGTGGGAAAATGTTTTGCATGCTAGAAGATACCCTTATCGATAGGCATGGTCAGGGAGTGGAGAGATAGTTATTTCCTTCATAGTGAGTGAGGGTCATATAGTGTAGAATGAGTCAGTTTTGAAAATATAGAACACGGAGGAGAAGAAAAATGAGACTAAGCAAGGAGCTTCGAGGGGAAACGGCTAGGAGAATAGCAAGTGCTGAGGACCAGTTTGTAAACAAATTCTAGAGACCATTTTCAGGTTCTCTTCCTCTCTTCACTATGTAGTCTTAGATTTACTATTATGTTGTTTTAAGTAATGTCTTCCTTGCATCTTGAAAGAACTCAGTTTGCTTTAAGGCACAAGGTGTTAATTATTGTCAACCGTAGCTGTGTGTTTTTGTCATCATCAAAATGAGAGAAATGTTACGTCTTCTACACTGCACTGTACCGCACCATAGTAGTGAATTTCACAGTTTATTGCTTTGCCATGCAAAGTTTGAGATTTTTGTGAAGTCGTTGATCTAACTTTAGGTGGTTTTTGTTTGGTGTAGAGTGCAATTCAGATTAAGCTTTTGGTTGAAAGAAGCTCACAGATAACATAGTTCACGGTGTCAAACCCTTGTCGACGTAGAATGATTACTCTTGTGGACAGTCGAATACCATTGTTTGATTCTAACAAGCTTTAAAAGTTATCTAGTATAGAGTAAAAGATTTGTTAGTAACAAACAACGACAGAAGAATATCTTAAATGAGAAGTGTAAGCTGAAAACTTGCAAGACTTCACAGTCTTCTTTTTCTGAGTTTAAATGGTTGGTTGACCATAGAAGAATTACAAACCTTGTTACAAAGAATATCATTTTTAGTCCTTTTTGTCTTTATAGGCAACTCTTTGCAATCAAAGTAATCAATTGTTGTGTTTCCAAGAGATCGGATAGACTCACCTTTTTGGTCATTGCAGACATACAAGTTTATGTACTAAAGTTTTAAAACAATGTAATGAGTCTTTTGTCAAGTATTTAACTTAGACTTGAAAACAATCATCTTGCTAGTAGAAACAACAAGATAGGGCCTATAAATTGCTTAGGTAAATAAAGATAAAACTATGTCGAAGAATTGACAGTCGAAGAAGATTCCTTAGAATGTTTAATTTTAAACTTAGGGACTTTGAATATTTATTTTTTATAAATTGGATTATAGTAATTTCCTACTGAAAACAACAAAGTTGGATTTAGTGCCCACTCAAGAGTGGATGATTTAAACAATGGGATAATTTAGAGATCGTTATAACAACATATAGCATTATCCAAAAAAAAATCATTATGCTAGGAAACCATTATTTTATCATGAAGACGGAGAGGTTTCCATGAGCTTGTAGAGAGAGAGTAAACCTCAATGCCATGTGTTAATGCATGATGAATTTCAAACACCTTGCGGTTATCGAGGTTGATATATAGAACTTATAAATAGGTAACTATACGATTGTGATTAATTCGAGTCGAGTGGGGTGGGTGAACTTATTACATGCATTGATACAATGCTAATTATGTTTAAATCCTTTGGCCAAGGTAATGCATGATCCTCAAGTGCATTGATTGTTCACTGTGACTGGATGGCATAACTTGTGGAATGGTCATGCTGGATTAAAGGGTATCTAGGGGATTGCATGATAGCAAGTCACGTAGGTCACAACACCAGAGCTCAGATGGCAAACACCATTGGTTATCCTAAGTCTATCCTTTTGAGTAGGGTAGGGCCACTTCCAGTTAGGAAGGAGTGTGGGAGACCGATGGTCTGTGGTTGGAGGTTAAGCTTCTTGAAGATACTTTCTCTTCTTAATTCTTGAGGATTGCTAAGACTTGAATTTGGATGGTCAACAATTGAGATGCAGTGACAATGGTAAGTCCCTATTTTGGAATTGTACTAAGTAACTTTTGACAACAAATTGTATAATGTTGTAGATGATTATATCTTTTTGTATGAGCTATAATTTCATGATTATTGTTAAGTTGATGGATGAATTACTTGTTTATAGTAATTAGAAAAGAAATTACTTTTCTGTTTTATTCTTTCAAAAAAAAAATATTACCTTTGGTTAAAACTTAGTTTTTAGGGTGAATTCAGAACTTGGTGTTACAATCATGCCTAGAATAGCTTGGTGTGTCTGCGAGAACATTATGACTACCAATGACCATAATGAGGCAACTACATGCAAACATAATGTATAGTTCATGCTAATATACGATATAGGTCAATAGCACATCATGCAAACATATACACCTTACACTGTCATCCTAGAAAATAGTGCTAGATTGGGTATGGGGGTGCAAAAAGGTTGCAAGAATGACCTTCCAATCTAGATTTGAATTATAATTTGATTCAGGGAAGATGACCTAGGTTGACTTAGAGAAGAGATTCATCCAAGTGGGTGAAAAACATAACATGCAATTATAGGGTATGCAATTTATGGCATTACAATAGGTGACAACAAACAAAAGTGATCAAGAGATCATCACAAAGTAGACCTATAAATTTCATCAAATTTTGAGCAAAGGGCTATCCTTATGAGTGTGACATTCTACTTAAACATTATCCAGTTCAATGGTCAAACAGTTAATAGCAAATTTATACCTCATCCAAATTAAAAAGTGGTAAATATTTGTTCTATTTTTATTGGCCAAAATTGACCTTTGACTGTTGAAGTGGATGATGTTTTAGAATAGCCTAAGTGTGATATATGATATCATTGTCTAATAGTTCATTTATCTAAGAATTGACAAGCTAGAATCCAAAGATCATTAGAGATCGAGTTCATGGGCGCAAAGTGGGATTGCGACTACAATCTAGATCTAGAACTACAAACTTGATCCAACATAGAGTAGAGAATAATATTCTAATTTTGATCCATATACACAACTATCTAGAACATTTCTAGATTCAGACGCACACAGATCTCATTGTCTCCATCAATTAACATATGTTTTTTTTTCACAAAACTAAACAATCTCTTTCTTCATTTATTATTATTTATAGCATAATTATACTTTTTATCTAATATTACCTAATCTAACCCACTCCACTTTATCTACTCATTCAATCTAAAGTTATTTGTGCTTGGTTGCTTCATTTACATAATTATCCTAGATTACCCAAAAAGGAATCTCTTATTTCATTTCAAATAGAAGATCAATAACTGTGCCTGGAAGTTGACGGCCAGTAGCTGATTTGTGGCTGTAAGTTAAGGGTAATATTTTAGACTGTCCAAAATGTGTTCTGATATATTTTATAGTTTGGTACGAGTAAAAAGAAAGAAATTATTTTATTCATATAGCATCCCAACATTACACGCAAGAAAAGTAGGCAAAAGTCATTAATCTATTTCAGATTTATAAAAGTCTGAAATAGTTTATTCATATAGCATCCTAACATTACACGCAAGAAAAGTCATTATAAATCTATTTCAGATACAAGAAATACACGTAATTCCAGGGCTGAGGAGTCTTGTGGATGCACATGATGTTTTATTCAAATTTCACCATGTGAATTTGATGTTGCCACCTTTTTCAGAAAATAATATGGTCTCAAATCAACCGAAAGTAACCGTGAATCTTATCACTCCTTTCACATCCCAAAATAGGCTTAGATGTATAACTAAATTGAACAGAGTAGGACCCTTTGCTCTTATCCAGCTAAAAATATAGTCTGTGCGGAACTTACTATGTCAAGAAATCATAAATCTGATGAAGCCTTGGCACGACTGAAATCTATAACCAAAAAAATAAAACATGATGATGCCCTGGGAGCACTGAAATATATAATTGAATCTACATCTAGGGAAACTGCAGTGGTTGCAGAGAAGTTGAGGAGAAATCGAATGAACTATATCTATGCAAAACTGGAATCTCTCATACCAATTACTTTTGCAAAGGTAATAATTGTAAAGCCAGTTTTAAAAATGTCTTCAAGCAAAGAATATGACTTTAGGGAGAGGAGCCAGTAGTTGAACACCTTAACCTGGTGCCTCTCAAAATCATAAATGGCAATTTCAAATTACTTTGAAATTTTTAGAGCAGCTTACTTGGCAAGGCTCCTACTTATAACTAAGGTTTTCAGGTCCACATCATCAAATATGACGCCACATCAGCATGCTTTTTGTTCAGGTGTCCAAAAGGACCCCAAAAAAAGATTGGACCAATAGTTGTGCATTAAGTCATGTTTTGTTGTTGCGCCGATGTGACATCACATGATTTGTTGCTTTCTACAAATTTCATTCAATTATAAAAACTTATGTTCAACATTTGGTCATGTTTTATTTACATTTAGAATAAATATTTACAATATATAGTATATAGGGTGTTTAACTACTGACTCCTAAACCTACAAGTACTATTATAACAACAATTGAACATATCATATACCTCAAACTGAATTATTTATATCCGGTCTACTAGAGGAAGGTGGCAATTACATTGCCGGATGAACTTAACAATGTGGAGCGCGAGAGAGAATCTTCAAACAATGGTAAGTGGGAAAACTTTGAAGAATAAAGAGTGAATGTGGAGGTTAAGGGAAGGGAAACTCTAACTATTATTAGGAGCATAATAAGGGCGAAGTACTTGTGGAGGCAGATTAAGGAGGTTGAAGCACACAGTCTAGATGTAAACATGTCACAGCTTTCTTCAATGGATTGTTTTATTCTTTATTTCCACACCAGTTTTAGAGAAGGGCATAAAAGAGGTTAACTCCGCTCAATTACCTCTGATTAAACAATTAATAAAAGATTTGCATTTCATCTATTTTAAAAATAATAAATAATAATCTTATTTTTGTTAATCAAAATTTACTTTTAAATGATTTTTCAGAATAACCTTCTGGTCTACAATATTATCCTCTAAATAACACGTTGAGAGTATCATACTAGGTTTTGTTATAAGATCATTTTCATGAAGAGGGTGGAGCCCATTCCAGCTGTTTTATTACCAATTATCAAACCCAAACACACGTAATCATTTGGGAATATTTCTTGTGGAGGGCCAGATGGAAGCCAAGATTAAGTAGGAGACCTCCAGTACAGCGAGTGTCACAAATGAGTATGTGCTTAAAAAGCCAAGAATTGACAATCATGCTTTGCGGTCGTAGCTCATTGTTTTGGCATGGCTAAAAGTCTTGCGTTTCGGCTCAGCATTTCCCCCGTTTTCATACACGTTTGCTCGTACGTAAGTTATCTCTGTGTCTTGAATTATGATCGTCCCCAATAGTTTTTAAATGATTTTCTTGCTATGAAATGACCTACCACTCATCCATACCTATGACCTACATCCTTAAGAAAAGTTTAGCTTTCTCTTCTTGTTTCTAAATGAGTATGTGCTTAAAAAGCCAAGAATTGACAATCATGCTTTGCGGTCGTAGCTCATTGTTTTGCCATGGCTAAAAGTCTTGCGTTTCGACTCAGCATTTCCCCCGTTTTCATACACATTTGCTCGTACGTACGTTATCTCTTTGTCTTGAATTATGATCGTCCCCAATAGTTTTTAAATGATTTTCTTGCTATGAAATGACCTACCACTCATCCATACCTATGACCTACATGCTTAAGAAAAGTTTAGCTTTCTCTTCTCGTTTCTAAATGCCATATAAGATTGGATTCCAATCATTAAACTCTATATGTCTATCTTTGAAATTGACTTGGCTTCCGGCTCGGCAATTTAAAAATAATATTTGTTTTTCCCTCTAATTTCTCCTGAAAAACATGCAACCTTTTTGATAGGTTGCAAGCATAAAATAAGAGAAAATTATTAAGAAATAATGTCAAATGTCCTTATAGGGGCAATGCCATCAAATATCATCAAATTACTAGCTGTCATTCTCTTTTTTGGTTGTGGTAATAATTCTTGTTTCTACTGATATTGTAGTTATTTTTGGAGTGAAAAGTTTTGATGTATAAATTATAACTACATATTCATTTCTTCTAAAAAAATTATGCAATTTTTACAAAAGCATTTTGGCTTGAGTTCATATAAAAAATTTATATTCCTAAGAAGTTTGTTTCTCAAGTTCTAGTTGTAGTGGCTAACAAAGTGACATAAACTCTGTAAAGATGCTACAATGCTCTAAAATGCTATTGAAGTTAGCTAGAACATTGCTTAAAACTTTTTTACTCATCCCAAGCATGTCATTTCTCCAAAACCCACACACAAAAAAAAATCTCAAACTAGCTTTTTCTAATTTTTTGGTGACGTAAGATTGCTCATGGAATTGGATGCTTCTACATTAGACATATTGGGTAAGAAATTTTGTGAGTATAATGCTCACAAACATTGAATGAGTGCTAGAACCACTATTTTGAATAATTGAATTGATTAATGTATGTGCATGGAAATGGGGGGCCAAAAGGGGGTAAAAAATGACCACATTTTCTTGAAATCAACAAAAGATGATCTTGAATGAGAAATTCGAGATACTCATGGTCAAATTTTCAAGATGTGAAAAAAAGAGATTAGAAGTGCTCATAATCTAGTTTCTAAAAAAGTATTTTTAAAATGTTAATGATTACTAGTGTCAAATAGGGGAGCACCAAAAGTGGTCCTATTTTTGTCAGAAAATATAACATTGTGTTAGGTGTGCTCCCACTAAAATGTTGGCTTTTCAAAATTATTTCACAAATACATTTAGTAGACTTAGTTAGCATCATATTGTTTATGTCAATTTCTTTTGCTAATTTTTAATTACTAATTTTCAAAGTGGACACATCCTAAAAATAAAAAATTGAGTGTGCTCCCCCCTTAATTTTGAGAAAAATAATCATTTTTTAATATGTATATAATAGAATCTATAATATCAAAATATTATTTATTTTAAATTTGGGTGAGTGGATAAAACATGACACAAAAAAAGTTATACATAGGTTTTAGAGAAAAATGAAGACACTAGCAAAAAAAACTAGAAGACTAAAACCTTAATATGTTAGCGTAAATAGGATTTTATCTATTTATGTTTTCTTAAGTTTACTTAGGCACATAATAATTCATAGTTAGGTTTTTGGAAGTTATTCCCATAAAAAGTTAGGATAGTTAATTCATAGGAATGTATGGCTTTATAAGCCAATATAATACTACGTAATAATCAATTTTTCACATAAATCAATATCACATTTTTTTGGCTCGTATTACAAATTCTTCGGTGGTTGATTGCTCCTAGTTAGATCAAGATAGACTACAACTTCTAATGGGCCTCTGATTTCTCTCCCTATATGGTATTAGAGCCTGAACTAAGGAGTTTTTTGCCCGAAGAATTGGTGGCTGGCAACTTCATTCTCATTGCCATTCGCCTTGAATCCATAAAATCATGGAATAAAGCACCATTCACTAGAGAAAGGCCCACAACCCCTGGCATCAATTGAGAGAGGTCCAGTTATAGACCCAACCCTGAGTAAGGCCTGTAATCTCTATCAACAAAAACTTAAGATGAGATAACAATGATGAGCAAGTAAAAAAATCATTTCTGCTAAACGCAGATTTGAATTGATCCAACAATTTTGAGACATACACTACAGACACTCCCATGCATTCTACTCACAGAGAAAGGATCCAGGACGCCTTTGCACAGAGGAAGCATGCCTGGATATAATGCAATGTAATAATCAATTTTTCATATCAATCAATATCACATTTTTCTGGGTCATATTACAAATTCTTCTATGGTTGATTGCTCCTAGTTAGATCAAGGAAGACTGCAGCTTCTAATGACCCTCTGATTTCTCTCCCTACATAATATATTTAAAATGTAGAAAAAAGTACATGGTTAGAAAGGTAATATATAGATTGATGTTATTGTGGTTTTTTTAAACAATTTCTTAAAATGTGCAAACTTGATGGAGAGCATGCTCAACATTTACTTGTTTTTTCTTGTTTTATGCAAAACATGTCTTTGGACACCTTACATGTAGCCCCAACCCTTTGGACTAGATATCCAATCTACATCCATGCCTAAGGGTGCGAATCCAAAGAGACTTCAAATGAAATGTGTGCACATTATAATGCATGCATGCTATTACATGCACACATTGTAAATTTAAAAAAAATTGCTTTATGTGTTTTTAAGGCAAATATAACACGTGCATTATAATGCACTCATATTATGCCATATTTTTCTTTTAAATGATTTTTAGCCACTTTTTAGCCCCATCTTGGTCCATATACCCATCATGTTATTCTTTTCTATTTCACTAGGTATCTCCAAAGATTGTACATTTTTCTTTCCATTCAACTCAAGGGTTAGGCATAGTTCTTCCACCTTTCTTAATGTGCACACATAGTTTCCTTTTGTAGTTCCTTGTGGGCTTGGACTCACTACCTCCACCACCTCCACCAAGTCACTCTTTGTTCTTCATCTTTATCCCAATCTATTATTGGAATTCTCAAACCTTCACCTTCACTAGATTGTGATTTTATTAGCCAAACTTTCTCTTTATATTTTATGGGATTATATAGCTCATTCCCCTTCCCTTGAAAAGTGTTTTATTATATATCTCTCTCTCTTATGTACACTTTTTTCATACATAACAAAAGATTGAATCATTAAAAATTCCTTAATTATTGATGCAGGAGAATCCTTGGAAAAATAAAGCAATCATGCATCACTAGTATTCACTTTATATTTCATTTGTAGTTTTAGTTCACCAAACAGTAGTAGAAGTCACCGCATTTTATTGCATTTTACACTTTGGTCTTGCAATTTTGGAATAATATTCTAGAGGAGTATTTGGAGGTTATATCCATGTTTAAGGAGAATTATGTTCGTATCACAACCTATTTTATGTTTGTGGACATATATTAAACCAACAGATTGCCATAGTTATAGAGTTACTATTGATGCTAGAGAATTGGAAATTTGTGACAATCAAGGAAGAGATGTGGAGACTTATGGGA
Source organism: Cunninghamia lanceolata (assembly GCA_027924645.1). NCBI lineage: Eukaryota > Viridiplantae > Streptophyta > Pinopsida > Cupressales > Cupressaceae > Cunninghamia > Cunninghamia lanceolata. The sequence continues at coordinate 8,751,055 of BSBN01000870.1, forward strand.
CATACATTGAGTATCACACAATTTTATTTTTATTTTTAAAAACTTTTGTTGGGTTTGACGAACTAGCTCACATCTGGTGACTACACATTTTAGGGAGTATTGAACCTTGCACCACCTAGTGACCAACGTAGATCATTAACAAGGTTATATATATACGTATATATATACGTATATATATACGTATATATATACGTATATATATATATATATATATATATATATATATATATATATATATATATATATATATATATATATATATATATATATATATATATGTATACGTATATATATATGTATACGTATATATATATGTATACGTATATATATATGTATACGTATATATATATATGTATACGTATATATATATATATGTATACGTATATATATATATATACGTATACATATATATATGTACGTATATGTATACGTATATATATATACGTACATATAAGTATACATATATATATATATATATATGTACATATATATGTACATATATATCTATATGTACATATATATACATATCTGTATATATGTATACATACATATCTATATATATACATACACACACACACACACACACACACATATATATATAGGTTTCCCATGATCATTTGGAAGCAATGAAGGAGATAGAAAGAGTTTTAGAAAGGGTTGAGCATCTAAGTGTGAGCATGAGGATGAGGGATCAATATTGAGTTTGAAGATAAGAATATTGCATCTTTTAATTAGAGATCTATGGCCTAACATATAAGAAGCCATAGTGGAAAAATGTAACTTGATTAAGAAATTTCTAATATAATGATGAATCTTTTGGAGGCTAGATTTTTCCCTCTTTGAGGGTTTTCCCAAGGTATATCTTTTTCCATTTATTATGATTTTCTATTTTGTGGGTGTTTCATTTGTTTTGGATGCACAATTGGATAGTCCTTCATTGGATCATTCGATTGTGATTGCATCAAATGGTATTAGAGCATAAGGTTCAAGTCTTGAGGAGGGTAAGCATTTATTCCATGGATTCTACTTGTGAATATATTGTTGAACTAAGAAGACCTATAAGAAAAATGTCAATAGATTAATAACTAAGAGGTAGTTGCAAGGGGTGATTGTGGGTTGACCACTAACTAGAATTAGTTTGCAACAAATTTAGGAAATTTGATGTTGTAAAGAGTTTAGGGAGTTATCAACAATGCTAGAAAGTTGGATGAGGTATCGAAAGAGGTAAGAGAGTAAGATTTAATTGAAGGCTTTAGAGGAAGATAGAAAAAGGGGATGAAGCCCAAGGGATGATGATGAGAGAAATGTGGAGGAAGATGTCATAGAGGATGTCAAGACCTACAAGATCAAGAGGAATAATTAGAGTTGGTGAGGGCGTTAAAGGTCATTTCTAAAATCAATCAAAGAGATAGAATAGAAGTTCCAAACTAATGCAGTGATCTAAATCTAGAAGAACTGATTGATTAGATAAATGAGTTGGATGAGTATTTTGAGTATGAAGAGATTAAAGACCCTGAGAGGTTTAGGTTTGTGAAGACCAAGATCAAAGGACCTATTTTTGTTCGGTGGAAGAAAGTATTGTTGTAAATATATGCCTAATCGGTGTTGTTGAATTGATGTCAACATATCCTTGTTGCCATTAGTGTCAATTGCATCATATTTTGTTTCTTGTATAGAAGACTGGATTGGTGAGGATATTGAGAAAATTAATGAGGATCAATGTATGCAAACCATATGGATGAATAGAGGATTGTCTGAAGAAGATCCAGATAAGTTTTGAAGGGTTCACATGAAGATTTGAAGAAATTATGGCCATCTGAGTAGAACCAGTTTTGCAGTGTTAAGAAGAGACAGAGTAACAGGAAAGAGGTTTCGATTGTACTAGTTATGTCAAATAATGATCTTCAGATCTAGTGGCATGTTTGGGAAGTCAGTGTGTATCATCCATTCAAGTGGTTCATGGTTTGGAGGTCCGTAAGCAATCTTTATAATGTGACAGTCATGGCAGACAGTGTTCTTGAGGTTCTGGAGGAAGATGCAAGTGATTTTGATGTTTTGAAGGAGTACAGATGTTTTTGTTGAATTCAATGTGCTTGTGGAGGTCTCTAGATCGTGTCACTGCTATGTTGGAGGTCTGCATTGAAGTTTGAGCTTATCAAAGAAGATTTCCTTCTTGGTGTTGTTGTTCTTCCCAGTCTTGGCCAACCAGATGATTCAAGCATGTTGCAGATTATCTAAGAGAAATTCTATGAAGCGTGGCATGTTGATCAAGGAAGATTTGAGTCCCAGTTATGTTTGGCTAATAGCTTTGTGATTCACATTAAGTCAAATGTTTGTAGTGCCGACCTTGATGTCAAGGTTGATGAAGCGTATAAATACTTGTTGATGAGTTGTGGAAAATTTTCCTTCTGCGAAAATAATAAAATCAAAAGAAAGGATAAAAGGCAAAGCAGAGCAGAGGAGAAGTAGAAGAATAAGGGATGTTTAGATGAAGAGCTAGAGAAGAAGTATTTGGATCAAAGAAGAAGTTTTGTAAGCTTTCAAAGGAACTGAACCAGGCATAAAGAAGATGCTATTTCATAGTTCATTCTTTCTATATTAAACATAAATTTTGTAGGTAGTGAGCCTCTCTTGAGCAGTGAGCTCTGGGAAGTGAGCCCAAAGGCATGTGCCTTCCCTTTTCCTCTAAGTACTTTTAACAAGGTACGAATCTTGTGGGTTAACCTCCACTGTGGTTTTCCCTTAAGTGGGTTTCCACATAAAAATTCTAGTGTTATGTGTGCTCAATTTATTTCTGCTCTTGTGTTATTGATGCATGCTTTAATGTTTATCTGATTGAAAGTTGTTAAAGAAGATTAAAAGTAAAAAAGTTTAATTTTGTGGGACAACTCATTCACCCCCCGTCTTAGTTGTCTGGACTATTTCTAACAATTGTATCAAAGAAAGGTTCCTCTAAAACAAGCTTAACCACCTAAGGAGATCTAGGATGTTGACTTACTAGAAAGATAGTGATGTAAAGGACTTAGGATAGGTTGAGGATACATTCTTTAGACAAGGCTTTCTCCCACACTCAAAACCCAAATAGCAGTAGGTTTTCTTGAAATCATAATGCATCCCATAGGACACATTCCAATCATTGGCTAAGGTTACACAGGCTCTGAGTTGGGACTTCCTTCTTTAGGCCATCAAATTCCTTGTAGCCCTTGAAACAAGAACAGTTAGCTATAACTCTTGATACAGGTCTGCAAGATCAAATCCTAGACAATCCTATGATACCCATTTAGACTCCCTACAAAATATCCAAAATTTGGTATGGGTTGTTTTGGATAGTATAGTCTAACCTACAACCCCTCCTAGTAGCATAGAGCCCAAATTAGCCCTATTTTGTGAAGCAACCACCCTCAAATTTGATTTTAATGCTTAGCCAATCATTTGGGCATCTTAAGGGCATGGTAAAACTAAGGATTCTTTAGGTTTTGGGTCCTCAAAAAGGACTGCAACTGATTGGTCCTGTGTTATTTCTTTAATAGGCTTTTATGCAACACCTAACACATGAAGATGTTAGGTCTCTTCAACAAAACCTCCCTCTTCTCAAATCCCCTACCCAAATCTTATTATGAAACATGAAAATAGACCTAGAACAATCCATTCCACTGATCAAGAGTGAGTCAAACTAGTGGAATGGAGAGAAAAGGCATAATTCCTACCAAAAACCCTAATGTAGGGTTTAGTAACTCGATTTCAGAAAATAGCAGAGAATTCAAATGAAAAGATGTTTCAAGACCCCCAATCACTTGCAATAAGAACTTAACTCATGCCTCTAACTCCCCACAACCTTTACCCTTATGACGTTTCTGTACAGAGGAGTACCACAGGCAGGAACAATGAAAAACACAGAAATTTGCAAGAAAACTAAATTCTTCTTATTATTTATTTCCACCAATTTACTTCTTCTTGTTCAAGGAACATCTACAAGGCTTTAAGAAGAGATCGAGACAGTTGGAGGGTAGTTGGGGCCGATGGGAAGGTATGGCAACCATCGAACTGCCCTATTATGTTTTTAAACTGCAACTAATTACATGATTTAACATAGGCATCGGTTGTGTTTCAGACTTGAAAATGCCTTCAAACACCTTTACAATGTAATTAATCTTTTGACAAGGTCTAACACTCCTTTACACATGCCAAAAGGCTTACAATGCATGACAATGTATGACTGTCCCTATGATTCTATGACTGCCTCTTGCAACCATGGCATCTTGTGGACATAGTCCTTATTACAAACATGAAAAATGGTTTGTCAAAACCTTATTCATCACAAACAAAACATGAAAAAAACATGAACAAGTCTCCTTGGTGCCCCTGTATGGTACTCCTGGGGTGGAAAAGAACTCAAGTCTCTTGAGGAAGTAGAGTAGCAACTGTGACACCATGCTTCAAGATGTCTTCTTCACTCATCCAAGTGGCATCTTCAATGGGTAAGCCACTCCATTTGACAAGGAACTATTTGTAGTTCTTCTTTTTAGTCCTTTCCAAGACCTTGGTGTCCAAGATACATCCCAACTTCAAGGGTTGATTGGGTGGAAGACCCTTAACCCATTCCTCATCTCCTGCTGCTATCATATCTGCCTCTGAATCTGCATTATTATCACCTTTGAAAGGAAACAAATCTGAAACATTAAAGATAGGAGATATGGCCCAGCCTTGAGGAAGCTCAATCTCATAGGCATTAGATCCAAATTTATGCACAATCTAGCATGGACCTATCTTTTTCATGAGGAGTTTGGTTGGCTGCCCCTTTGGAAGTCTCTCCTTCTTCAAATGGGCCATGACTAAATCCCCAACCTTATATTGTACATCTCTCCTTCTCTTATTGGCTTTCTCCTTGTACTTCTCATTTTTCCTTTGAAGAGTTTCTCTTACATTATCATGGATGTCCTTCATGGCCAATGCAAAGTTTTCACCTTGAGCACTCTTCCTCTCCAATCCATGGAGATCTCTCAATTCAAGAATACCTCTTGGATGAACACCATAGACAATCTCAAATGGACTCCTTCCTGTACTTCTATTAGTGGAATCATTGTAAGCAAAATTAGCTTGAGGGATGATCATATCCCATGCCTCTCCATGTTGCTTTGTAAGACATCTAAGGAGATTTCCAAAGACCTATTCACTACCTCAATTTGGCCATCAGTTTGAGGGTGATAGGCTAAAGTGAATGACAATTGAGAGCCCAACTTCTTCCACAAGGTACACCAAAAGTGGCCTACAAACTTTAGATCCCTGTTAGTCACAATGTTAAGAGGTAAACCATGAATTCTAACAATTTCTTTGAAGAAAAAACCAGTAATGTGTAAAGCATCATTAGTACATTTACATGGCAAGAAATGAGCCATCTTATTTAATCTATCCACCACAACAAATATGCTATCAAAACCTCTTTGAGTCCTAGGAAGACCCAAGACAAAATCCATGCTAATACTTTCCCATGGCCTATGAGGAATAGAAAGTGGCTGATATAGACTAGCATTAGATGAAGTTACTTTTGCCTTTTGACAAATACTACAACATCCAACAAATTTTTTGATATATGATTGCATTTTAGGCCAAAAATAAAACCTTTTCACCTGATCCAATGTTTTGTCCAGCCCAAAGTGACCTCCTAGTCCACCACAATGTTTTTCCTCTATGATGTTCTCCCTCATAGAACACCTAGAAACACATAATTGGCTACCTTTGAACAACAACCCCTACTGCAACAAAAACTCAGAAAAATCAGAATGATATGAGTCTGAAAACTGTGAACAAACTTCATATACCTCCTTGAAATCTTCATCATCCTAATACATATGTTTGAGAGCATCAACCCCTACACTTTGCAACTAAATCTCTTGAACCATACACACCCTTCTACTCAATGCATCTGCCACTTTATTGGCCTACCCCTTCTCGTGTTTGATTGAAAAAATATATGCTTGGAGTTGCTCAACCCATTTCATATGCATGTGGTTGAGTTTCTCCTGTGAATTCAGAAAACTAAGTGCATGGTTGTCAATATAAACAATAAACTCTTTAGGCAAAAGATAGTGCCTCCATTTTTTCAAATCTTGCACCATTGCATACAATTCCAAATCATAAGTAGAATACTTTCTCTTAGCAGCATTCAATTTTTCACTAAAGAAAGCAACTAGCCTACCTTCTTGACTTAAGACAACCCCTATAGCAAGGTTACTAACATCACATTCCACCACAAACAACTTGTTAAAGTTGGGCAAAACAAGAATGGGTTGTTGTGCTACTTTTTGTTTCAGAATTTCAAAAGAATCATTAGCTTCCTTTGTCCAAGAAAACTTACATTTCTACCCCAGGTAAGTGCAAGAAGATGGGGGGCCAAAAAGGGGTCTTAAGTGGCCACTTTTTTTCTGAAATCAGGAAATACTGGCCTTGGATAAGAAATTGAGCATAGTTACACTCAAAATTTGGAGATACAACCAAAACAATGTTCGTAGTGCTCCGAGTCTACTTTCTAAACTACTATTTTTTTAAAAAATGGCATAGATTAAGGGGTTCAAAAGAGGGAGCCACAGAAATTGGTGTTGTTTCTATCAAAAAAACATAACATAGCATGTTTTGTGGCTCCCTCAAAAGGTCAACTTTTTTTTGGTATTTTTAAAATCACTTTAGTGAGAAATTAGCTAATAGCATGTAGTTTATGCCTAATTTTTCTGATAATTTTTTGATGAATATTTAATTTTTTAGTAATTTTCAAAGTGGACACATCTTAAAAAATAGAATTTTGGCCGTGCTACCCCTATAAATTTTGAAAACCTATTGAAAATCATTTTTTTCTTTTTTTAATATTTGTAGAATGGAGTCTAGTTTCTAAATATGTAATTTTTTTGAAATTTCAATGAATAGTTAATTTACAATAAAAAAAAGACCAAACAGTGGTTTTTGCCCAAAAACGGACACACAAACAAAAGAAATTAAAGATGAAAGGCTTAGCATTGTTAAAATATGAAAAAAATCACATTGTCAAATAGCTAAGAGAAAGCCTAACATTACCCAGGTGTTTAATTTGTTCGACATTGAAACATGTGCAAATCTAAGGGTTAGCACGAATGAAATTATGTGAAATCTTGAAGAATCTAGAAAAACACGTCTGTGACTCTTCAAAAGGCACTCCAAGCCTTTGGGTTGGAAATCCAAAGCAAATCCCAAGCCCAAGGCTTGGGATTCCCAAAGCAAGACATAACGCGAGCGCATTATAATGCGCTCGTGTTATGGTTTTCTTTGCATTTTTCCTTTTCCACAAGTTTGTTGTTTGTCATGTTTGACATAACACGAGCGCGTTATAACCCGCTCGCATTATGTTCCCCTTAAATTTTTTTATGTTCAAGGCTATTAATCATGTATGTATGTATGTATGCCTATATGTATGTATGTATGTATGTATGCCTATATGTATGTATGTATCTATGTATGCCTATATGTATGTATGTATGCATCTATGTATGCCAATATGTATGTATGTGTCTATGTATGCCTATATGTATGTATGTATAGTGTCGAGGGCAGAGGAGGGTAGAGATGGGAGTGAGCCAAATAGGGGAGGAGACGGGTGGATAAGGATTGAGTGATTAAGGTTTAAGGTTGAGGGTTGAGCGTTTAGGGATAGGATTTAGAGTTTAGGGATAAGGGATTAGAGTTTAGGACCTTGAGGGATTAGGGTTTAGGGTTGAGGCTTTAGGGATAGTGTTTAGGGTTAAGGGTCGAGGGATTAGGTTTAAGGTAGAGTGTCGAGGGTAGAGGAATTAGGGATAGGGTTTAGGGTTGAAGGTTTAATGATTTAGGGTTGAGGCTTTAGGGATGAGGGTTAAGGGATTAGGGTTTAAGATATAGTGTCAAGTGTCAAGTGTAGGGATAGGTTTTAGGGTTCATGTTTTAAGGGTTAAGGGTCGAGGGATCAGAGTTACGGGTTGAGAGATTAGGGTTTGACGTTGAGGGTTGAGTACATTGAGGTTCAAGGGTTAAGGGTTTCGGGATAGGGTTGAGGGTCAAGGGATTAGGGTTAAGGGATAGGGTTGGAGGGTTTAGGGATAAGGGATTAGGGTTTAAGGTATAGTATCGATCCCGTTGAGGGTCTAGGACTAGGGATAGCATTTAGGGTTTAGGGATGAGGGATTAGAGTTGAGGGATGATGGATGACGGATTAGGGTTGAGGGATTAGGGTTTAGGGATAAGGTTTAGGGTTAGGGTTGAGGGATTAGGGTTTAAGGTATAGTGTTGAGGGTTTAGGGATAGGGTTTAGGGTTGAGGGATTAGAGTGAAGGGTTGAGGGATTAGGATTTGACGTTGAGGGTTGAGGTTTTAGGGTTTAGGGTTTAGGGATAGGGTTGAGGATCGAGGGATCAGAGTTAAGGGTTTAATGTTGAGAGTTGAGAGTTGAGGGTTGAGGCTTGAGGCTTGACAGTTGAGGTTGAGGGATAGGGTTAGTGGTCAAGGGATTAGGGTTAAATAAGAGTGTCGAGGGTAGAGGGATTAGGGTTTAAGGTATAGTATCAAGTTTGTTGAGGGTTTAGGAATAGGGATAGCATTTAGAGTTTAGGGATGAGGGATTAGAGTTGAGGGATGACGGATTAGGGTTGAGGGTTGAGGGATTAGGGTTTAAGGTATAGTGTTGAGGGTTTAGGGATAGGGTTTAGGGTTGAGGGATTAGAGTGAAGGGTTGAGGGATTAGGATTTGACGTTGAGGGTTGAGGGTTTAGGGTTTAGGGATAGGGTTGAGGCTTGAGGCTTGAGAGTTGAGGTTGAGGGATAGGGTTAATGGTCAAGGGATTAGGGTTAAATAAGAGTGTCGAGGTTAAGGGATTAGGGTTTAAGGTATAGTATCAAGTCTGTTGAGGGTTTAGGGATGAGGGATTAGAGTTGAGGGATTATGGATTAGGATTGAGGGTTGAGGGATTAGGGTTTAGGGATAAGGTTTAGGGTTGAGGGTTGAGGGATTAGGGTTTAAGGTATAGTGTTGAGGGTTGAGGGTTTAGAGATAGGGTTTAGGGTTGACAGATTAGCATTTAATGTCGAGGTTAGGGTTAGAGTGTCGAGGGTAGAGGGATTAGGGATAGGGTTTAGGGTTGAAGGTTTAAGGATTAAGGGTTGAGGCTTTAGGGATGAGGGTTTAAGGTTTAAGATATAGTGTCAAGTGTTGAGGGTGTAGGGATAGGGTTTAATTTTTAAGGGTTAAGGGTTGAGGGATAGGGATTAGGGTTTAAGGTATAGTGTTGAGGATTGATGGTTTAGGGATAGGGTTTAGGTTTGAGGGATTAGGGTTTAGGGTTGATGAATTAGGGTTTAATGTTGAGAGTTGAGGTTTGAGGCTTGAGGCTTGAGGCTTGAGGTTGAGGGATAGGGTTAATGGTTAAGGGATTAGGGTTAAATAAGACTGTTGAGGGTAGAGGGAATAGGGTTTAAGGTATAGTATCGAGTTTGTTGAGGGTTTAGGAATAGGGATAGCATTTAGGGTTTAGGGATGTGGGATTAGAGTTAAGGGATGATGGATTAGGGTTGAGGGTTGAGGGATTAGGGTTTAGGGATAAGGTTTGGGGTTGAGGGATTAGGGTTTAAGGTATAGTGTTGATGGTTTAGGGATAGGGTTTAGGGTTGAGGGATTAGAGTGAAGGGTTGAGGGATTAGGATTTGACATTGAGGGTTTAGGGTTTAGGGTTTAGGGTTTAGGGATAGGGTTGAGGGTCGAGGGATTAGAGTTAAGGGTTTAATGTTGAGAGTTGAGGGTTGAGGGTTGAGGGTTGAGGGTTGAGATTGAGGGATAGGGTTAATGGTCAAGGGATTAGGGTTAAATAAGAGTGTCGAGGATAAGGGATTAGGGTTTTGTTGGTCATGATGTTAGTCATTCGCAAACATAGAATAAAAGTTACACAACAACCCTTATTCATCTTGAAAGATAAGATGAATTCAAAGAATTCATGATCCCAAGTCTCCGTTGATTAGGTCTTAATCTACTGACGTTACTCAGTGGTTGATGTGTGTTGCTGTTTTCCATTCAGGGGCCTTACGTGTTTCTGCACTGTTCATCATCATCATCTTCAAATATTCTGCTTTGGATGTTTGCTCTGCATAAGTCTCCAACAATTCTACCTCTGCACTGTAAATTTAGTCAAATAATGTGCATACAGGCTGATATTTGCATGATTTCTATCATTATTTATGATTCTTTGCATGATATTTCCAATACTACATGCATTTAACTCAAATATGCTAATGATCTTCAGTTACATACGGGATTTCAGCATATTTCACTGTTTCTGCTTGTTATTTATCATGATTTGCAGTTATGGTGATGAATTAATGAAATTGAAAAAAGGAAAAGGGTTAGAGAGTGAGATTCCCAAAATTACTGGACTTAGATCACTGATTCACATACAAGCTCCCATACTTGCAATGAAAAGAAGGAAAACTAGAAATCATACTTCACCAGGACATTCCACAAATCCGCATGATCTAGTGCAAATCTTCAAAGGAACAGTTGACAACAACATGTAATGAAATGAAAGCGCTTCCAGTTGAACACAGCATTCACCAGTACATATCCAGAAATCAACAGAAAGATTACGTAAAATTTACAATCAGGATGTAATCTGGAACTTCATATTCATTCAGTATGCTCAAGAACAGGTACATTTACAGTGATCTGAAGAAAGAACCTTGACATTTCAACAATTCTATCCTCATTAGTCTCAGTAATCTGATCTCCTAATTGATTCTACAGTAATTGACCTTTTGCGCCAGATGCGTCTGTGTATTCTAATGTATTTCCCCCCTTTTAAAAATGACAAGCTATGGCTCTTATATAGAGCAACTGCCAGAAAACGGTTACAATGATCCAAGGATCAGGATCCTCTCATAACAAACAACGGTCTAGATGAAAAGCACATGCTTCGCCAGTTAGCAAATGTACAGCTGGCGCATAATATTCCAGCATCTTCAACTTGATTCGGTCTCCAGCTGGCGAACAGCATATTTGACAATATCCTCCTCATTTCTGGCCCATGTTGACTCCATGCGTAATTTTGTAATTATCAGCTTCAGCAGCATCATCATGATTTCAACGCTCAGCTTCAGCAGCATCATGACTTCAATGTTCAGCTTCAGCAGCATCAAGACTTCCTGCAAATAAACAGACAAACATTAAGTTCATCATCATGTGGACAAACAACAGGAAGTAAACATTTTATTAAACATACCTCCCAATGTGCAGCTACAGGCAATCAGGCTTTACCTGTGGAAAATATGCACTAAATGCATAAACAGCATAAAAACAACCAGGTCAACCCTCGTTGACCAAAATCAGGCAGTCGGGCTTTCAAATTTCTATCGCTTCATGTTTTTGCCTATTTTCTTGTATATCGGGTTCAAATATGATCAGGTATGTCAAAATATACAAGGAAATAACTACCCCTAACAAATTACTTCATACCTGGCTTTGCATGCTCTGTTCGAATGTTTCGGGTCATCATCATCATGTTCGCATCAGTGCGACCACATATGATCAGGTTGACAATATTAGACTTGGCCGACGGCAACAGTTATACCTATGCCGAAAATCATGATGATGACCAACTCTATGTCTTGTATCTAGCTGCAGGATATTGTGAAATATGATGCTCCTCCCCTCCGAATGCTCTGATGAAAAACACATCAGGATGTTTTGTTTCTGCATATTCAGGGAAGAAAGACATCATCGTCATCATCATCATGATGAAGACAAACAGGAGGACTTGGAAAATGATCCTACCACTGAGGAAAATCATGATGACGTCATCGTCATCATCAGGCTTGGTTAAAATGCAAAGGGATGACGTCACCATCATGTTCCGTTAAGATCAGGAGATAACTGGAATATCAGGTTCCTCCCAAGGAAGATGATCGCGTGGACGAATGCAATATGACCCTTTTCAGCCAAGGCTATCCGCTCGAAAGATCAGGATGATGAACATCATCATCATCATATCCGCATTGGGTGATTTAGAATATGATCCTGCTGAAAGTCCTGACGACGTCATCAGGATATCCGCGGCCTTCATTAATCTTCGAACATGACGTCATCGTCATCATCATATTGGCGAAATGGATCACGCCTTGGAAAATATCCTGCCGAAGGAGAAAGGTGATGGTGACGTCATCGTCATCATCATATTTGCAAAAGGTTACTCTTGTCGGCAGGATGATACTATGAACTGTCGGGAAAGACTAACAAGATCATGATGATCTTGTTCAACAAGGTTTGGGAAAGGAAAATCATCCTCCGCTTCGAAAGATAAGGTGATCATCATGATCACGCAAAAGGAGATCAGGAGGATATTAGGAAATGTCGGGTCCTGAAATATCATGATGATGTTGATCACCAAGACTGTCGTGCGCGCGCAAATTATGCAGATGGTAGATTTCTCTAAGTAAGGTGATATTATAATATCAGCATGATATTATAATATCGGGTGATGTTGGAATATCACGATGCTCGCAATGTTTCCAAGGTTACTCGACGGGTAAAACACACTAGCACTTAAGATTGACGTCCGGATGTTTCGGGACTGCATGATTTTTATCAGGTGATAGAGTAAGATCATGATGATGACCTTTGGCGATACAAAAGACCGCCCGACAGGAAAAGATTACTATGAATTAAACTTGACGTCCGGATATTTCGACCTCAGGATATTATCAGGGGGCTTTTCAAATATCATGATGCTGATGTTCATACAACAATTATCAGGTTTGACCAAAACTTTGACTGCTCATAACTCCCTCATATGGACGAATTTTCAAGTGATGCAAAAGGCAAACCTGCATGGAATTTCAAACTCTTTCTAACCATGAAGTCATAGAAACAAAATATGAACTTTGACGAACTAACCTCATGATGAAGACATACCTCATCCTGACCTTCATGATGATGATGCACCTGACTTATTTTTACCAAACCGCCAGAAACAGACAACACAAGCCAAAACAAAAGCTGGGTCCCTGTTTTGCCAAGTCAAAATGGGGCGTGTTGTGTAACCACACAACAACTTGCCACCAAAGAAAACAACAAAATTCAAATAATTCAAGTGATGTGATCACATTTATCTATAGTGTTCTAATTCTGTCTAAGTAAAATCATCATGATCTTTGAATGATAAAATTTTATTATGGTGATAAAGCTAACAAAGGATCAGGTGTGTGCAGATGATTAATTATCCTCATCTTGAAAGCAAGTTGAAAACATAAGTAACTGGTGTTAAACTACATAGTTGGAGATCATCCCTCATAGCCAACCTGGATAGAGCCTTGCTGCCAGCAGGCGTCTATAGCCCCGGCAAGGTTATCTATACAATCTCCCTAAGTAGGGCTCCACTGCCAGTAGGCGTCCATAGCCCCGGTAGAGTTACTTAGATGGCCTAATTTTATTTCATTTCTGATTTTCCTTTAAAAATTTAAATTTGATATCATCATGTCAGCTCATTTGTACAAGGTGTAGTCACTTGCAGCTTTAGGTTGGAGATTGTATTGGTAGCAAGGGAGTCCCTTTAGATTTTTCACTTAACACCTATACTCGTATCTTCAACAAACCCAAGGCTGTTAGGTGTTTCATTGTGTTTGATTCACTTTGGACAAGAAAAAGTACCCTGATGAAAAGACATCATAAACCTGATCATGAGTATTTATCAGAATGAATTACAATCTATATCTAAATCTGATCTCATCACTTGAATCCTAACAATTTAGTTATTTTCTTAGGTGATGAAGTGCATCATCCTGACTTACCAGAACAAGGTCCCAACCAACAAACAACAACAACAACAAGCAAACTGTACAAACAACTATACAAATATACAATATGATACACAAGACTGTCATGAAGTCACTCAGGCCTGGAAATAATGTTTGAGGAATTGTCCATTGACTGGCAACGGGACATCCTCACCTGTCAGGTTCTTAAGCCTATAAGTGTTGTCTCCTAAAATTTCAGAAATCTGAAAGGGACCTATCCATAGTCTATCGAACTTACCATGATCACCTTTCCTTTCATGGGCTTTATCCCACATCAGGACTAAATCTGATATCCTGAAAGCTTTAATTCTGGCTCTCTTGTCAAACCAGCATTTGACAACAGCCTGATGTTTTGCAAATTGGTCAATCGCTTGGCTTCGTTTTTCTTCCAGATGCATCAACTGAAGCAACCTGACTTCCTGTTTATTATCTATGCCTAGATAGTCTTGGGCAAACTGCAGAGTAGGAATTTTCAAGTTTACAGGGAGGATAGGATCTACCCCATATACTAGCTGGAAGGGTGAGTTTCCCAATGCAATTTTCATTCTAGTTCTGTCTACCCATAAGGCATATTTCAGAAATGAGTTCCATTCCCAGGGATTTTTCTCTATCAATTTTCTTATGATACTCAGTAAATTCTTATTGGTGGATTCTGCTAATCCATTTCCCTGGGGATAGTAATTGGATGAGAACTTAAGTATGATCCCATGATCAAAAGCCCAACTTGACAATTTAGTGGAAATGAAGGCAGAACCATTATCACTTACCAATGCATAAGGAATCCCATACCTGGTGACAATGTTGCTTTCCAGAAATTTAATGACATCATCAGCAGTACAAGTTTTGCTGCTGATAGCCTCAGTCCATCTGGTACAATAATCAGTAATTGTTAGGACATACCTCTGGCCTGAAGAAGACGGAGGATTGATTGGTCCTATGAAATCCATGCCCCATTGTGCAAATGGGCACTCTTCCATCACTGGCTGCAACGGTTGTGCAGCATATTTTTCTCTGTTGGCAGCAACCTGGCAAACATGACAACATTTAACATGATCAGCTGTGTCTTTAAAAATTGTAGGCCAGTAATATCCTGCTCTGAGGATTGCATGTGTGGTGGCCAACGCTGATCCGTGGGCAGTTCCAAACTTGTCATGTAACTCTGTCAAGACTTTATTGGCTTCTGGTTTCTCTAAGCATCTCAGGTATATCCCTTCATAATTCTTTTTAAACAGGGCTCCTCCCTTCATCATATATTTCTGGGATCTTATCTTTAAGGCTCTTCTCTGTGAGGCTTGCATCCTCGAAGGACATCTTCCAGTGATCAGGATGTGCCTGATGTCTGAATACCATTCTTTATTGTCTTTCTCATCGATTACATACTGCTGACTGATGATGTTTGGATCAGTTTCAGATATCATCTGGCTCAGAGCCTGTCCTCTTACTAGCTTCATGGGTGTGATCTCCATGTCATATTCTTGTAGTACCGTAATCCATTTGGCCCTTTTTTCACCAGGTTCACTCTGCATCAGCAGCATCTTTACTGCTGCATCTGGTACCACAGCAATCACTTTGCTTCTCAGTATATAATGTCTGAACTTTTTTACTGCTCTGACTAATGCAAGTGCCTGTCTTTCAACATCTACATATCTCAACTCAGCATCCCTGAAAGGACAGCTCATGAAGGCAATTGGTTTCTCTTCTTTATCTTCATTTCTTTGAGTTAACACTGCTGCAGAAGTATGTTCTGAAGCAAATGAGTAGATGTAGAAATCATTTGTATAATCTGGACTAATGAGGACAGGAGCATCTGAAATGGCCTTCTTTATATCTTCAAAAGCAGCTCTAGCTTCTGGTGTCTAGTCAATTTGTGCATCTTTTTTCAACATGGCATTCAGTGGTCTGACAATCTCAGCAAAGCCAGTGATGAACTTCCTCACAAAATTTATCTTACCAAAATAAGATTTAAGCTCCTTTTTGCTTCCTGGAAGTGGTAATTTCATAATAGATTCCACCCTGTCAGGATCAATGATAATCGCATCCTCTGTGATTAGGTGGCCTAGTAACTTTCCTGTTGTGACCCCGAATATGCACTTCTTGGGATTCAAAGATATTCCATATTCTTCACATTTCTTCAGTACATTTCTGAGATCAGCAACATGATCTCCTCTTTCCTTGGAGAATACTGTCAGGTCATCCATGTAGATGACTATACATTTTCCTATTAAGCCTCTGAAGGCTATGTGCATTGCTCGCTGGAATGTAGCTCCAGCATTTATCAGTCCAAACGGCATACGTCTATATGCAAATATCCCCCATTTTGTGGTGAAGGCAGTTTTTAATCTGTCAATTTTATCAACCATCACTTGGTTGTATCCTGAAAAACCGTCCAAGAAGGACATCATCTTGGCTCCATTTACCATCTGCAGAACTTCATCCAAAGAGGGCAAAGGATAGTTATCCTTTTCTGATGCTCTGTTCAGGTTCCTGAAATCCACACACAATCTGATGTCTCCATTCTTCTTCCTGACTGGTACCAGATTTGCCACCCAAGTGGAGTGCCTTACAGGAAATATTATTCGGGCATTTAACAATTTCTTGACCTCTTCAAGGATGATGGGCTCAAGCAGAGCATTGACTGGCATCTGCTTCTATCTGAAAGGTTTTGCATCTGGCTTGAGAGGTATAGTATGAGTTATGACAGAAGTGTCATACGTCTTCAACTCGTCATAAGTCCATGCAATTACATGTATATAATCCTTAAGGGCCTGAGTTATTCCTTCTAACTCTTCAGGTGTACAAACCTTAGCCAACAAGACATTCCTCTTGTCATCAACCTGTCCAATATTCACCTGTGAATATTGACCTCCATCTGCCTTAGGCAGATCCTTATGTTTGAGCATATTATCCAGATCAAAGGCTCTTTCTAATTCAATCATACCTTTGGGAATTGTGTTGCTAGGCAACTCTAATATCTCATCTTCTTCCCAGACATGATCTTCCATACCATTTTCATCTATGATCTGAGCTTCAAATACGTCTCTGTTTGATATGAAGTCCAGGATGTGCTGATCATCATCAAACACTTGGAGATTAGTCACATTGTCAGGTACCGAAGGTACTGACACCAATTCTACTGAAAATCTCTTCAGACCAGATATAGACAGCGGTTCCAGCGTACTGGCGGCCTGAGCAAGTGCATCTGCCCTTTGGTTCTGTTCTCTTGGCACGTGAACGATGTTGAAGGCATCAAAGTCTTCAATCAGGTCCCATACACGATGCCTGTAATTTGACAGCTTTCTGTAGTTACAAGAGTAAATTCCCCTTACTTGTCTCACAACTAGTTCTGAATCTCCAAAGACATGCAGGATCTTCACCTTCTTCTTATGGGCAAACAACAGTCCGTGAATCAGAGCTTCATACTCTGTGACATTATTAGTGCAGGGGAACTATAATCTGTAAGCTGCTAAATAGGATTTTCCTGATGGATCAACAAGGTCAATTCCTACCCCAGAACCCTGCTTAGATTTGGATCCATCAAACCTTAGGATCCAAGGCATATCTTCAGCAGGACATTTGCTTGATCTTTCCTTTTTCTTTGCAGCTCTGGCTGCTGCTCCGCCTGATATCCACCTTAACTTAGGTGTGTCATCTTCAAGCTTCTTCTTTCCTTTATCTGATGAGCCTGATGGCTTTTCTGTTTTCTCTTCCATCCTAGCAGGAGGATGATGTTCAGCACATACAGCTGCATGCTTCTTCAAAATGTGTAAGCACAGTGAGCAAGTGGTTTCTGAGTGAGGCGCCTCATGCAGCCTACACCAACCTTTAATTAAAACCTCCTGGGGAGATCTACACTGTTGTGTCATTTTTTTTATTTCTTTGACCAGAAATTCTTCGAACTTCGTCAGGTCACTGCCTTTATCCTCATCAGACAACTCGTAATCCGGTTCCATGAAGCAATCACTACCAAGAGTGATCTTTTCCTTTCTCGCATCATTCGTCTGATTGGACACCAGGATCTCCTCTGTTTTTTGGATATGATCCTCATCAGGATCCGTCGACTCTTCTGTTCCTGCAGAAGACAAATAAAAATTAGTATCATCATCATCATCAGATGTAGCACTCACCTCGGAATATGATGATGATGCTTCACTATACGTCTGCTCCAGCATTATCATGTCTAGGCATGGTTCACAAGTCTTTTCCGAGTGTGCTTCGCCATGCAATCTGCACCATCCGTCAATCAAAATATCATTAGCAGGTATATTTAATAATTGACAACATTTTATCTGAGTAGATAAATGCATCTGAAAATCCCTGAAGCGATCTATTTCGTTGTCATTATCAGGATCATTATTAAGTTCTGCAACTGGCAAATCCTCATGATAATCATCATCATGATGATGATGAACATCAAGCATCAGGACCTCTTCTATTTGGACAGTTTGCGGCCTAATGTGATAAACTCCAGGTTCTACATTTACATACATGATCTCATTTGTTCTGTTATATTCCGTGATCATATGTTTCATCCTAGGCTCAGCATCAATCCTGATCTGATTAGGTATGCCTTTCCATGGCAACCACATGTGACTGAAGTCTGTGGACATGTATCCGTTAAGCGTTTTAGACCAGTCCCGGCTAAGCAACATCCCGTATGTATCAGGTATGTCAACCACCTGAATGTCAATGTAATACTGGATCCTAGGATCAGACGCTAGCTGCATGTGAATGTGAGTGAGTTCTCCTACGACACTTACTTCTGTCTTATCCAGTTGAGTGACCTTCTTTAAGGATTTAGCAGGATGCAGTCCTAATGCGTTGCATATTGACAAAGGCATAACATTAGTTGAGGCTCCTGAATCAACTAAACAGTTGTGCAAATTCTTACTGAACATTCTTATGGTGAGGAGAAACGGAGGTGATTCAGTTTTATCTCTGTACAAGGTCATGTGAGAGGTTTCAACAGCTTGGACTGTGGCTGACACTTTGGGCTTGACAGTATTATCTTTAGCAGTATGGTCTCTGCTATTGGATTGACTCGAAAGGTGATTATCCTCTTTAGAAGCAGGATCATCCAGCGACTTCATGAATGCCCTTTTGATGGCAGGAGTTTTCAGTAACTCAGATAGGGACAGGCTGATCTTGATTTTCTTCATTTCATCAGCCAAATAGCTGACTAACTTGTCAGACTCATGAGGTGCATTTGTGACTTTTGTTACTGTGTTTTGAGGAGACAAGTATTGAGCATTCACCTTAGGGAACCCAGGGTTATTGCTAGCCTTAGGATCAGGAGGTGTGTTGAAGTTGTTTGGAGGCAGAGATGATGTCAATGGACTGGCAGGTCTGTTGGCATTACTCCTCAGGTTATAACTATGCTTACCAGGGTATTGCTGCTGGTATGCATGTACTTCCTCATGCTCTCTTGTAGGTTCGTTTTCATCCTCAAAAGGGAAGACATAGTTTGCTTCAAAGGTTAAGGCAGATTCTTCACAGGTCTGATTATATTCCTGATGAGGCTGATTAGTGTATGTTTCCAGCACAAAAGCTGAGTCATATCCACAAGGAACTATTTCATTTCCTTCTGCCTGAGGTGGATTTCCAGAAGTATTAGACACTTCAGTCTGAAAGATGCTGACAGCAATCCTAAATTGTGGACAATCTAATTCTGCATGTGCATTGGTGTTGTGAATCCTGCACCAATTGGTAAGGGCTGCCTCAGCAAGATTGACTCTAGTAGTCTGTTTGGCTTCACCAGGAGGCTGATTGTCTAGGGGTGATGGTAATGAACCATTATTTGGCCTGGAGTTCCACACTCTGGGCTGCCTAGGAGGATTATTGTTATTTGCAGCACTACTGTTGAAGTTATTGTTGTATCCTCTGTCAGGGTAATTTGGTCTGTCATTGGAATAACTCCTATTCTGACCTGACTGTGAATAAAACCCTTGATTTCTCAAGTGTGTTACTTCTGTGGTGAGTTTTCTCAACTGAGCAGCAATTTCTTTGATTTCCTCTTTCTCCTCTTGAGCTTTGGCCACTACATTTTCAGGCTGAGGCTGGAAAAAGGAAGATCCATGGTTATTGTGGGATAGATCTGTACCCTGAGGTGTCTGAGTATGTGCAGGATATTGTGGCAATTGGCCATTTCCATTAGGAGGAGGCATGATACTCAATGGAGGTACTTGCAAAGGTGCAGGCATGATTGTTGGGGGCATCACTGCTCCATTTGGATATTGTGCAGGATATTGTGAAGGATAAGCTACAGGATACTGTGCTGGATATTGTGATTGTACGCCAGGCAAAGTAGGGAATGCTATATTTGGAGTAGGAGCAGGTATCAGCTGCTGATTTACCTTGATAGCTTCTTGAAAAGCTCCTGTCAATGTGGTGATCTCAGGATGTGTTCTCCTGATGAACATGGCGGTTAATGGATCCAGGGCTGAATAATAAATACTCCTAGCAGCATCATCAGCCACCACATATGGGGTAACTAGCTTGGACAACATTTTCTGGAACCTAGCATTGAAATTTGCAATAGGTTCATGCTCAAATCTCTTGATTGTGGCAAACAGGTGGTAATTCATGGATGGATCAATAGGGACCTTGAATCTGTCAAGAAAGGCCTTCTCTAAGACAGCCCACGAACCTACAGAAGATTGACCAAGACTGATGAACCAATTATAAGCCTCTTCCCCTAAGGAAAAAGGGAATAATCTGCACACCACATCCTGATGCTCTATTCTGGCTCTGCAGCAAGCTTCTTTAAACGTCCTGATATGATCATCCGCATCCTGATAAGGATGGTATTTTGGACAAAGTTTGTCTGGATACTTTGGTAACTCATGATACGCATTAAAGGTCAATGGTGATTCCGCTGCAAAGAACGACATTGCAACCTGAGGGGGCTGAACTGGTGGTGCAGTTGGCTGAGGTTGGACTAAAGGTATACCCTGAGGTTGAACAGAAGGTGTCACGGGTATACCGGAAGGTATTTGCAAACCAACAGGAGTTACAGGAGGAGGTCCTGGTGAAGTTCTGGACGCACTAGACTCCGGAGTATGGTGAACGTCTACAGTCTTAGGTCTAAAACCTCTGACAGGCAATTCTTCAAAAATTTCACTATGTCTAGACCTGGTATTTATCCTGTGAGCCAGGATTTCTCGATTTGGAGGCCAATTAGCTGAAAATTTGCAAATATTGGCTGGATTCCACCGGACGAGGTGATATTTGTGGTCAACTTGCAAATCAGACTGAATATTTACGCGATATTTGCGAAGACACTGCAAATATGACAGGATATTGGGATATTTCGACCGGTAGCACCAGATCTCACGTGTCTAAGGCTCAAATTCTCAAAGCTTGAACAAATTTATGCATCTTTGGCCAATATTTAGTGAATTTAAAGAAATCTACTGTAAAGCTTGCAATATTTATGTGAGATTTGGAAATCTTTACACAGAATGTGCATATACAAACTTGTCGCAGCAAATATTTACGCAATATGATGAAATTCACAAATGATCTGAAGTTACCTTACTCTGAGCGTCATCAAACCTGAAAGTACTGATGATGAACGTGATCTTCTGGACTCAAGGCCCTCCTTCTAGCGCCAATTTATGTTGGTCATGATGTTAGTCATTCGCAAACATAGAATAAAAGTTACACAACAACCCTTATTCATCTTGAAAGATACGATGAATTCAAAGAATTCATGATCCCAAGTCTCCGTTGATTAGGTCTTAATCTACTGACGTTACTCAGTGGTTGATGTGTGTTGCTGTTTTCCATTCAGGGGCCTTACGTGTTTCTGCACTGTTCATCATCATCATCTTCAAATATACTGCGTTGGATGTTTGCTCTGCATAAGTCTCCAACAATCCTACCTCTGCACTGTAAATTTAGTCAAATAATGTGCATACAGGCTGATATTTGTATGATTTCTATCATTATTTATGATTCTTTGCATGATATTTCCAATACTACATGCATTTAACTCAAATATGCTAATGATCTTCAGTTACATACGGGATTTCAGCATATTTCACTGTTTCTGCTTGTTATTTATCATGATTTGCAGTTATGGTGATGAATTAATGAAATTGAAAAAAGGAAAAGGGTTAGAGAGTGAGATTCCCAAAATTACTGGACTTAGATCACTGATTCACATACAAGCTCCCATACTTGCAATGAAAAGAAGGAAAACTAGAAATCATACTTCACCAGGACATTCCACAAATCCGCATGATCTAGTGCAAATCTTCAAAGGAACAGTTGACAACAACATGTAATGAAATGAAAGCGCTTCCAGTTGAACACAGCATTCACCAGTACATATCCAGAAATCAACAGAAAGATTACGTAAAATTTACAATCAGGATGTAATCTGGAACTTCATATTCATTCAGTATGCTCAAGAACAGGTACATTTACAGTGATCTGAAGAAAGAACCTTGACATTTCAACAATTCTATCCTCATTAGTCTCAGTAATCCGATCTCCTAATTGATTCTACAGTAATTGACCTTTTGCGCCAGATGCGTCTGTGTATTCTAATGTATTTCCCCCCTTTTAAAAATGACAAGCTATGGCTCTTATATAGAGCAACTGCCAGAAAACGGTTACAATGATCCAAGGATCAGGATCCTCTCATAACAAACAACGGTCCAGATGAAAAGCACATGCTTCGCCAGTTAGCAAATGTACAGCTGGCGCATAATATTCCAGCATCTTCAACTTGATTCGGTCTCCAGCTGGCGAACAGCATATTTGACAATATCCTCCTCATTTCTGGCCCATGTTGACTCCATGCGTAATTTTGTAATTATCAGCTTCAGCAGCATCATCATGATTTCAACGCTCAGCTTCAGCAGCATCATGACTTCAATGTTCAGCTTCAGCAGCATCAAGACTTCCTGCAAATAAACAGACAAACATTAAGTTCATCATCATGTGGACAAACAACAGGAAGTAAACATTTTATTAAACATACCTCCCAATGTGCAGCTACAGGCAATCAGGCTTTACCTGTGGAAAATATGCACTAAATGCATAAACAGCATAAAAACAACCAGGTCAACCCTCGTTGACCAAAATCAGGCAGTCGGGCTTTCAAATTTCTATCGCTTCATGTTTTTGCCTATTTTCTTGTATATCGGGTTCAAATATGATCAGGTATGTCAAAATATACAAGGAAATAACTACCCCTAACAAATTACTTCATACCTGGCTTTGCATGCTCTGTTCGAATGTTTCGGGTCATCATCATCATGTTCGCATTAGTGCGACCACATATGATCAGGTTGACAATATTAGACTTGGCCGATGGCAACAGTTATACCTACACCGAAAATCATGATGATGACCAACTCTATGTCTTGTATCTAGCCGCAGGATATTGTGAAATATGATGCTCCTCCCCTCCGAATGCTCTGATGAAAAACACATCAGGATGTTTTGTTTCTGCATATTCAGGGAAGAAAGACATCATCGTCATCATCATCATGATGAAGACAAACAGGAGGACTTGGAAAATGATCCTGCCACTGAGGAAAATCATGATGACGTCATCGTCATCATCAGGCTTGGTTAAAATGCAAAGGGATGACGTCACCGTCATGTTCCGTTAAGATCAGGAGATAACTGGAATATCGGGTTCCCCCCAAGGAAGATGATCGCGTGGACGAATGCAATATGACCCTTTTCGGCCAAGGCTATCCGCTCGAAAGATCAGGATGATGAACATCATCATCATCATATCCGCATTGGGTGATTTAGAATATGATCCTGCTGAAAGTCCTGACGACGTCATCAGGATATCCGCGGCCTTCATTAATCTTCGAACATGACGTCATCGTCATCATCATATTGGCGAAATGGATCACGCCTTGGAAAATATCCTGCCGAAGGAGAAAGGTGATGGTGACGTCATCGTCATCATCATATTTGCAAAAGGTTACTCTTGTCGGCAGGATGATACTACGAACTGTCGGGAAAGACTAACAAGATCATGATGATCTTGTTCAACAAGGTTTGGGAAAGGAAAATCATCCTCCGCTTCGAAAGATAAGGTGATCATCATGATCACGCAAAAGGAGATCAGGAGGATATTAGGAAATGTCAGGTCCTGAAATATCATGATGATGTTGATCACCAAGACTGTCGTGCGCGCGCAAATTATGCAGATGGCAGATTTCTCTAAGTAAGGTGATATTATAATATCAGCATGATATTATAATATCGGGTGATGTTGGAATATCATGATGCTCGCAATGTTTCCAAGGTTACTCGACGGGTAAAACACACTAGCACTTAAGATTGACGTCCGGATGTTTCGGGACTGCATGATTTTTATCAGGTGATAGAGTAAGATCATGATGATGACCTTTGGCGATACAAAAGACCGCCCGACGGGAAAAGATTACTACGACTTAAACTTGACGTCCGGATATTTCGACCTCAGGATATTATCAGGGGGCTTTTCAAATATCATGATGCTGATGTTCATACAGCAATTATCAGGTTTGACCAAAACTTTGACTGCTGATAACTCCCTCATATGGACGAATTTTCAAGTGATGCAAAAGGCAAACCTGCATGGAATTTCAAACTCTTTCTAACCATGAAGTCATAGAAACAAAATATGAACTTTGACGAACTAACCTCATGATGAAGACATACCTCATCCTGACCTTCATGATGATGATGCACCTGACTTATTTTTACCAAACCGCCAGAAACAGACAACACAAGCCAAAACAAAAGCTGGGTCCCTGTTTTGCCAAGTCAAAATGGGGCGTGTTGTGTAACCACACAACAGGTTTAAGGTATAGTATCGAGTTTGTTGAGGGTTTAGGAATAGGGATAGCATTTAGGGTTTAGGGATGAGGGATTAGAGTTGAGGGATGATGGATTAGGGTTGAGGGTTGAGGGTCTAGGGTTTAGGGATAAGGTTTAGGGTTGAGGGTTGAGGGATTAGGGTTTAAGGTATAGTGTTGAGGGTTGAGGGTTTAGGGATAGGGTTTAGGGTTGATGGATTAGGGTTTAGGGTTGACGGACTAGCATTTAATGTCGAGGTTAGGGTTAGAGTGTCGAGGGTAGAGGGATGAGGGATAGGGTTTAGGGTTG
The DNA here is from genome assembly GCA_027924645.1 of Cunninghamia lanceolata. Lineage (NCBI taxonomy): Eukaryota > Viridiplantae > Streptophyta > Pinopsida > Cupressales > Cupressaceae > Cunninghamia > Cunninghamia lanceolata. The sequence goes on from BSBN01000870.1 coordinate 8,776,006, forward strand.
AAGGTTTAAGGATTGAGGGTTGAGGCTTTAGGGATGAGGGTTTAAGGCTTAAGATATAGTGTCAAGTGTTGAGGGTGTAGGGATAGGGTTTAAGTTTTAAGGGTTAAGGGTTGAGGGATAGGGATTAGGGTTTAAGGTATAGTGTTGAGGGTTGATGGTTTAGGGATAGGGTTTAGGTTTGAGGGATTAGGGTTTACGGTTGATGAATTAGGGTTTAATGTTGAGAGTTGAGGCTTGAGGCTTGAGGTTGAGGGATAGGGTTAATGGCCAAGGGATTAGGGTTAAATAAGAGTGTCGAGGGTAGAGGGATTAGGGTTTAAGGTATACTATAGAGCTTGTTGAGGGTCTAGGAATAGGGATAGCATTTAGGGTTTAGGGATGAGGGATTAGAGTTGAGGGATGATGAATTAGGGTTGAGGGTTGAAGGATTAGGGTTTAAGGTATAGTGTTGAGGGTTTAGGGATTGGGTTTAGGGTTGAGGGATTAGAGTGAAGGGTTGAGGGATTAGGATTTGACGTTGAGGGTTGATGGTTTAGGGTTTAGGGTTTAGGGATAGGGTTGAGGGTTGAGGGATTAGAGTTAAGGGTTGAGGGATTAGGGTTTGATGTTTGAGGGTTGAGGGTTGAGGTTCGAGGGTTAAGGGTTTAGGGATAGGGTTGAGGGTCAAGGGATTAGGGTTAAAGTAGAGTGTGAAGGGTATAAGGATTAGGGATAGGGTTGGAGGGTTTAGGGATAAGGGATTAGGGTTTAAGGTATAGTATTGAGTATGTTGAGGGTTTAGGAATAGGGATAGCATTTAGGGTTTAGGGATGAGGGATTAGAGTTGAGGGATGATAGATTAGGGTTGAGGGTTGAGGGATTAGGGTTTAGGGTTGAGGGATTAGAGTGAAGGGTTGAGGGATTAGGATTTGACGTTGAGGGTTGAGGGTTTAGGGATGAGGGATGAGGGATTAGAGTTGAGGGATGATGGATTAGGGTTGAGGGTTGAGGGATTATGGTTTAGGGATAAGGTTTAGGGTTGAGGGCTGAGGGATTAGGTTTAAGGTTTAGTGTCGAGGGTTGAGGGTTTAGGGTTTAGGGTTTGACGGATTAGGGTTTAGGGTTGATAGATTAGCATTTAATGTCAAGGTTGGGGTTAGAGTGTCAAGGGTAGAGGGATTAGGGATAGGGTTTAGGGTTGAAGGTTTAAGGATTGAGGGTTGAGGCTTTAGGGATGAGGGTTTAAGGCTTAAGATATAGTGTCAAGTGTTGAGGGTGTAGGGATAGGGTTTAAGTTTTAAGGGTTAACCCCTGCTATTTATGCTTGGATAAGGATTTGTCACAAACTAGAACTTCTGCTTCCAAAGAAGATCTATCTTTCTTCCTCAATGGGCATTTTCTATCAAGAACTTGATTATGAGGGCTTGCCCCTTCATTGTTATGCCTATCATATGGCGGAGCATCTGGCAAGCTCTTGCAAGAAACAGGAAAAGTTCTCCCTCAAAAACCTTGTGGTCATTCAAGTATGAAGGGGAAGGTTTGGAAAGAGATGTGATCAATGCAAAGGATGTGATCAATCTATAATAGGACAAAACATGAGCGCATTATAATGTGCTCACGTTTTGTCTTGCTATTGAAACGGTAAAAAAATGTTGACCCCCGTGATCCAAGCCCACATGCTCTATTTTCTTATTGATTCTGCACATGCTCTGACAAAAAAGAAGTACTTTCATGTTGTTGGGAACTTCACATACACATTTGACACATTGTACCACCTTTGCATGATCTTTCCACCACCTTTTCTGCTTTGCCAACTTGAGAAGGAGGAAATAACATAGTTTTCACACCAAGTTTGATATATATCTATTCAAGTTTCAATTTTTGTAGTGTTGCAATGTTAATTGTGATTCAATTTTAGGAATTTAACATTATAGATTGGTTAATAGTATTGTTGTTAGTAATTATATTTGAGTGTTATTCAATTTAACATTGAAAAGGAAGTAAGTGGTGAAAAACTCAAATTGTTGAGGAGTTTGATGCAAGAAGAAAAAAACACTACATAATTGGGTACTCTTTCCATTCGAATCTTCATTTTTTAGGTATGTCAAATCTTTACATGCATGTTCTTTACATTTTCCTTATTTCGGATTAAATTACTTTATCATGCTTTATCATACATGTTTAAAATAGACACATTCCCAATCAAGAAAGTAGCCTACAATCTCACATGATGCCATGTATATTTTCTACACTTGGGCTCTTTAATAATTATGTGTAATAAACAAACCTTAACATACCATGATGTCAAACTATACAAGAATAAATCCTTACAACATAAAAAAAATACAATCCCACTATTATCTTGTATTCATTTCTTAGGAACTAATATTAGTCTCTTTATCATGCTACAGACAAATTCTCCATCATGCCGAGGAAATGATCAAGAATTAAACCAACACAGGAAGAGATAGAAGCTAAGAATTCAAAGAAAGCAGTGGCTATGAGGGAACTTCGTGAGAAGAGGAAATTGCACACGATAAATGAAGACATACCAATTGAAGAGGAACCACAACCATCACAAAGAGATATGGTATTGGTGGTACAAAGAGAACGAATGCAAAAACTTCGTGGTACGAGAGATTTGAATACCATAGTTGGAGACATGTCCTCTACCGCAAGTCAACATGTAGGGACACCATCTACCACATCTCAAGTTGAGAGTACATCATTAGTCACATGTGATGGAGGAGGTACGCCATCGTTCCCACCTCAACCTCAAGGTATGTCATCTATTCCATCTTCGATCGAAGGTATGCCATCTAACCCATCTCATTTAAATATTGATGAAATTCCTAATGTTGAGATGAATTTACCTAACTTAACACCACCTAGAATTTTGCATAGAAAGCCAAAGTATTTGATTGATATTGATGAGAATATTTTGTAGCCAATGGAAGGTAAGATTCCAAAACGCACTTGTAGAAGATATGCTACTAAGATTTGGAGATTGTTCTTTGAAAAGTTAAATGAGATTGCAAGATGTCAACTATTTGTTGAAATGATGTGAAGTATAAAGTATAGGTCTATCATGAAGATTCTTGGGTTGAGAAGATCAGAGGCTTCAAGTGAAAAATCTATTGTCAAGAATCTAATGAGTATGTATGAGAGTGTGGGTAACACCTCACACACAAAAGATAGTAATGCAACATGGCGTGTGATTACATTGACTATAGTAAGTAGTCAAATGAGGAAAGCTCATCTCATTAGAAAGACAAGTCAAGAATTGAGAATTAATAGGAAAACTTTATCAAGAGCCATTGGAAGATGCCAAATAATTGAGGACACTAATGCCAATGAATTATGGGGCATTCTCAGGGAGACTACCATGAAAAGATAAACCAATTGTTGAAGCATTGAGATCACTAATTGAAGACTTTTGGAAGAATTACACAAGGGTATCTCTGAATCAAAGGGATGTGGTAAGAAGGAGAATCAGTAGTCAGAACTGTGAGCCACATCCAAAGCATTTTTTGGATGAGACTCAAACACAATTTTATGGTAAATTTCTAGAGAAGTATCCTCAAATTAAAATTTGTCAAAGATATTTTGAAATGCTAATACCTTTCTATGTTAAGATAAATCACACATGCACTACTTGTTGTTGTAGATTACATATTGAATTTTCTAACCATTTTGATGCTTATAGGTCTATATGTTTAGATATGCATACTAACAATGATTTGCAAGGTTGTGCCATATGTGCCCCACCAACATCTTCAAGAGACTTCATATCAAGAATTTTATGTGAAAGAGAGGAAGGTCAAATATTCTACAAGAAATTATGCTTGGATGGCACATGTCATCATTGCAGTGGCTTGCAACATTTGCCAATATGTGAACATATGGAAAGAACACATGCGGTTGGAAATGAACTAGTAGAGTTTAGCAAGTATAAAATAGTGGCATACAATACAAAAGATGGTAAAGAAGCAAAGAGGTGTGAACTGGTTATTGAAAAGATTCTAGTGTATCAGTTTATACCTATATTTCATGACAGCATAGTGTATGAGTATGCAAGACATGCCCATAGAGCTCGATGGTTGGACTTGCAATTCAAGTTATGCAAGGACACATTTTTGGTTGGTAGCATTGTTTCAGTCGTCAACTTTGCAGAGAACTACAGTCTACAGCCACAGCGTGAGGTGCAATCACAATATTACAACTCCACACAGGTTTCTATATTTGTGCACATTGCATTCATTCATGCAAATGATAGTACAAAGGATGACAGAAAGATCAAGGGAGTATAATTTCTATATTAGTGATAATCGCACGCATTCTACGGAGTTCGTGTAAGGTTTCTTTTAGGTGTTCTACAATGATTTGGCTAGAAGGGGCATATCGTTCAGTCAGCATATCATATGGTCAGATAACTGTGCGTCACAATTCAAGAACTCGTGGAATTTCTATTAGCTGAGTAGGAGGTATAATTTTATAGGTATTCAACATATGTGGAACTTTTGTGAGGCTGGGCATGGAAAGGGAGAGCATGATGGTGCAGGAGCATGTATCAAAAGATCCATAGCACAAGAAGAGTTAAAGTATAAAGACAATGCAAAGTTGATAGATGCAAAATTGATTGTTGAGTGGTGTAATGCTTCCATGGGTCCAGGTAATGAAGGTAAGTCTTCAGTTCATAGATTTTTTTGGTTGATAGATGATACTAACATTGCACCATATGAGGACTGTTGTACATTGACATGATCAAATGAGATGCACTCTTTCAGAAGCTCAATTATAGGTTCATAGAGTATCCATACATGAAAGATGTCATGCTTTTGTTCTTCTTATACAATTCAAGTCTGGTATGAGTGCGAGTCAAAGGAGTGGGTTGACGAATGGCAGTTAAGTTATCTTAGCCCACTTGACACATATCGACCCCCGACGGCACTTGAACTAACACAGATGGAATCATCAATTGACTTTGACCACATATCAGATTTAGTTCAACCAGGTAATATAGGGCACGTATATGCATCTAATTTCATCTAGTTCAACTAGGTAATGTCATCTTACTTTGTAGTGTTTTTGTAATGTTGACTAATTTCATCTAATTTGCTACACATATCAATGTAGTGCACATATATGCAGTTATTGCAGATGAAGATAATGAAGAGGGAACAAATTATTACTTATGTCGTTGTGTTGAGGCCAAAAAGAAATTGGAGGCCCCTGTTACAGATGGAGAAAACATTGAATACCCTACAGGCTCAATGGTTATTACTGGAACATGGCTTAGAAGGTACCCACATAAGAGTGTTAATAGTTGGCTATTTCAGGACTTTGACACGCATCAGAAGACTCTTCATTACTCAAACCTTGTCATGGCATCCAATGTTCATTTGATAAAGTATCGGGGTAGACCTTTGAACAAAATCTTGTGGAAGGTGCATGAGTCTGACCATGAAGCAATACTTGACACAATAAAGAGTAGAGCAGACCCAGATGCTTCATTGGATTAATTTGTAAGTATTCACATTGATTTTGTAAAGTCATGTTACATTGAGTTGTAAGTATGCACATTAATTTGTAAGGTTTGTCTTTTTTTATTTCCTCCTGTATTTTTACACATATACACATTTTTACATCATCATGTTATGCATTTTTGGTGTCCTACTCCTGATGCGACCAAACTCATAACTCACCCTACTTCCTCTAGACACCATTTGATGATCTCTCTAACACTCTAGATCCATGGTGCCCAATCATGATGATGACCTATATACCATTCTCCCAAGGCACTCATAATGAATGAAAAGAAGACCAAGGGCGCCCAAGCTTAATAGACTTATTTCTTTCAATTTTGATGATCCAAACTCTTGCAAAACAGCATCTACTTTCATGCCTTTAGATCTTCCTTCACATACAGGGTGCCAAATCAAGTTGAAAAATCTACATAAGGGTGCCAAAATGGATGAAAGGAGACATGAAATGCGCCTTAGGACTCCATGTTAAGGTTTGAGCCATTAAAGTCTCTTGATATTAGGTGCTCATGATGATGAAACTTAGAGCTTTTTCCTTTCCTATGCGCTCATCTAAGATGTTTGAATTATAAGGAGCACCTCGACCTCTATAATGTACATTGGGCACCAAAATCAAGGTGATTTTAAGTCACTTTGAGTCATTTGGGGTTAGTTTGAGTCTTTGAGTCATGTTGCAAAAAAGTGTCAATGTTGTCAAGTTGCACAAAGCAACTTTTACATTTTTGGTGTCCTACTCATGATGCGACCAAACTGACTATTCCAATGCATCTAGATGGGTACATTTATGCTAGGCATGGTCCTATTTTTCACCCAAACATGTTGAAACAGTCCGAGCTACATTGTACTGACGATATCCCTGAAGAGTCTAAAGTGCAAAAAGGTAACAATCTTTGACGAGATGTTACTTGAAAACTGTGTCACTTAGAAACATTCCATCTAAGGCAACGTGATCACGTAGAGTGTCTCTATAATAACCTCTCTCAGTTTTTATATCTCTGAGATATTTGCCCTTAGTGAAAGGTTTTCTGCTGCCCCAAAAATTATCAGAAGGAGGCAGTGTAAAGTTACAAAGGAGTGTAACTTTCGTCCTTCTCTTGATGTGACCAAACTGACTATTCCAACGCATCTGGATGGGTACATTTATTCTAGGCATGGTCTTTTTCTTCACCCAAACATGTCAAAACAGTCCGAGCTACATTGTACCCACGATATCCCTGAAGAGTCCAAAGTGTAAAAAGGCAACAATCTTTGACACGATGTTACTCAAAAATCATGTCACTTAGAAATATTTTGTTTGAGGAAACACGATCATGTAGAGTGCCTCTACAATAACCTCTCTTAGTTTTTTATATCTCTGAGATATTTGCCCATGGTGAAAGGTTTTCTGCTGCCCCAAAAATTGTCAAAAGGAGGCAGTGCAAAGTTTCAAAGGGGTCTAACTTTCGCCCTACTCCTAATGTGACTAAACTAACTATTCCAACTCTGGATGGGTACATTTACGCTACGCATGGTCCTATTTTTCACCTACACATGTCAAAACAGTCTGAGCTACATTGCAGCCACGATATCCCTAAAGAGTCCAAAGTGCAAAAAAGTAACAATCTTTGACAAATGTTACTCAAAAACCATGTAACTTAGGAACATTCCATCTAAAGCAACACTATCATGTAGAGTGCCTCTACAATAACCTCTCTCATTTTTTTATATCTCTGAGATATTTGCCCGTGGTGAAAGGTTTTCTGCTGCCCCAAAAATCGTTAGAAGGAGGCAGTGTAAAGTTGCAAAGGGGTGTAACTTTTGTCCTACTTCTAATGCGACCAAACTAACTATTCCAACATGTCCAAATGGGTACATTTACGCTAGGTATGGTCCTATTTTTCACCCAAACATGTCAAAACAGTCTGAGCTACATTGTACCCACGATATCCCTGAAGAGTCCAAAGTGCAAAAAGGTAGCAATCTTTGACGAGATGTTACTCAAAAATTGTGTCACTTAAAAACATTCCATCTAAGGCAACGTGATCATGTAGAGTGCCTCTATAATAACCTCTCTCAGTTTTTTATATCTCTGAGGCATTTGCCCGTGGTAAAAGGTTTTTTGCTGCCCCAAAAATCATCAGAAGGAGGTAGTGTAAAGCTACAAAGGGATGTAACTTTCGTCCTGCTCCTGATGTGACCAAACTAACTATTCCAATGCATCTGGATGGGTACAGTTACGCTAGGTATGGTTCTTTTTTTAACCCAAACATCTCGAAACAGTCCAAGGTACATTGTACTGATGATATCCCTGAAGAGACCAAAGTGCAAAAAGGTAGCAATCTTTGACAAGATGTTACTCAAAAATTGTGTCACTTAGAAATATTTCGTCTAAGATAATGTAATCATGTAGAGTGCCTCTACAATAACCTCTCTCAGTTTTTTATATCTCTGAGGCATTTGCTCATGGTGAAAGGTTTTCTGCTGCCCCAAAAATCATCAAAAGGAGGCAGTGTATTAAGTCAGGATGAAAGCCTATTCACTCTAGGTACCAATCTCAAGTTGCACAATCATGAATGGGCGCCTAGAGAAATAAGGTACTACATCATGGTTCCAGGACCTTGAAATGGCGCCCAAGCATGTAGGGGGAATTTTCAAGGAGCCAGAATGTTTTTGAAACTCTAAGGAACTAGTCCAGAGACTCTATGGTGCCATCTTGATACCATTGAGTCAACTTTGGAACTCAAACATATTGAAACAAGGTCTAGGAAGCTAGGCACCATCTCTTGCTAGTTCAACCTCTCAGATACGCCAACATTGGAAAGACTCTTAATGAGCGCCTAAGTTTGAATTGATCTTGTGATTGAAATTTTGGTGATGTATTGGTGTGAGATGATCTTCAGTTGAAGTAATCTAAGTTCCTGGAACAAGGACTACACATGAATCCAAAACAACACCAGTCAATAAGGACATCACAAGTAACTCAACATTACTTCCAGAGGCATTCACGAAAACAAAGGGGAGAACACAACTAGAGAATGCTAGACTATAGTAGGGATGAGTGTCTGATGCAGAGCACACAGTGGAAGCATAGAATTATCAACTTTTGAACCTTCAAACTCACTATTGGCGAGACAACATACCATCGGTGAGCTTAAAATTTTATCAACCGATAGGCTGATACCATCATGACTCCATTTGATTTCACTTCTAACAAACATCCCATCATTAACTCTTATCAGTCAAACAAACCACTATCAGTGACTTTATATCCTTTCACACTGATGTCTTTGTCACTTTGATATGAGACTCTAAGTCCCTCGCCTATCGGTAGGACTTAATACCATCGGCACACTCAAAAACTCTTCTACTGACACACCGATCTCACAAATAACAACCTTCGGACCACACCCGTCGGTGAACTCTAATCTTATTGGGCTGATACACCGATGGATTTTGACTGTCGGTATGACCCCCTTCATTGGTGAATCTCTCAACTGCTCTTCCGATGCGCAGATGGGATTATCTTCTGATACACCGATGTCTTCGACTTCGAACCACACTCGTTGGCAAGACAGACCACTATCGGAAAAGCCTAACCAAGGTCTACCGATACACCGATACGACCAACTCTTGACGTCGATACAAGGTTCTTTTGTAGGCAAAGGGCACCTAGGCTTATGGGGCTCAATTTGATGTATTTATTGAAAGCTCAAGGTGAATTGATGCTTATTGAAAATACCACTTAGTCCTTCATTTGCATTATAGGTACCATTTCCTATTGACTTATATACTCCTCCTCATGCTAGGGTACCATAATAAAGTGGTTTAGACAATAGGTGCGCTTCACTTACTAGAGGCTTGTTCTCCTTCCACCTTAGGCACACTTTTATGGTGGAACATGTGTCAATGGGTGCATTGTCTTAAATGAATGCTCTCTCTAAGTTGGGCATCCTTTTGAGGCTTTATGAGTTGCAAATTGCACCTTAACCCTTTATGCTTGTTGCTCAATGTTTGAATGTTTAAGAAAGTCTCCTTTAGGCACTCATCTTAATGACTTTTTCTCAAGGCACAATCATCCTAATGACTTGGATATTCATCCTAGTGTTTCAGGATATCAGGCTACCAGACTTAGTCATTTTCAGGATCTCAAACATAAAGAATAACATGATGATTCATTTTTTTTAAAATACAACTTTTATCTTTTAGTTCCAAAATGAGGTTTAGGTGATACTTGAATAACAATAGCTAGCTTATTGGATCAACAAACATCCTATGTAATACAATTGGACTTTAAATATTTGAAGTAGCCATCTACAAATATCCATTCAAATGTGGATTTATAATGCAAGTATGGATGCCATCAATAAAAAAAGATTTGTATTAACCAAATATCCATATAGGCATACATCAATATCTGTCGATATAAGTATAACATATATACAAAATAGCCATATAGGCTTACAAGAATGCCATATAGGCATACAATGTCAACTATATACAATACAAAATATATGTCCACAAATGCCATATAGGCATACAACAAAGGAACACAATAAAAAGTCATTCCCCTCTGGCTGGTGAAGAGAATAGATCACGAGCAACCTTTGATCTTCTAGGGGATGGAGACACACATGTGGGTGGTCTACTACGAACCCAAGGGCTGCTCCTCCTATTTAGTTCTTCTTGCATCTTTACCTGTTACAATAAAAAGTATAGACATTAATATATAGAAATTACATGTTATAAAAAATGAAACATTTAACAAAATAATCACTTACCGCTAACATATAATCTATCTCCTCACTTACCTCAATAGAAGGAATAGGCTGTGGTGATGTCATGTCCTATAGAAACCATCTAGATAGAAATTAAACTTCAAATCAATAATCTTTTGATTTTTCAAAAATAGACAACTATAACAATGAATGTAAATTGAAATTTACTAATCTGCCTCATACCCCTGTCAATGCCATGGAGCTATGAATCGCAGAGGCCACACCCTACTCCATTGCCCTATGAACATGGGGAGGTGTCTCTGCAGCCTGCATCATCTGGAAATAAAACAACATTATTTAATTACGAAAACTATAATAGTGATGCAAATCATGGCTCCTAACATACACACACGTTCATCTAAACATGGAAGTACACACAATAAAGCACACAAGTCACATACAAAAATTTAGTAAGTACAATTCATTCATTAAACTATTTATTTTATTACCTCCGTAAAGCTTTGAAGTCCACCACCGCTAGCAGGTGTTGCCGTGAAATCTACAGTATTAACCTATTCAACATCCAAAATCAGATATTAGAATACCATTCATATAATGATGCTATTCACATGTAATATTTATAATTATTTACTAGTTACATACCTCGATAGTAGATGATCTAGTGTAAAATGCAAGTGGAGAACCACTAAAAACTGCATCGACGCTATGACCCTAAAATTTCATTAAAATCATCAATTTAAATTAGTTAATCTTGCATTTCAAAAATAAAATTTAATAAATTAAATTCAACAAACTTGCTAATATTTACCTAAGTATCAAGGCCAAAAGTCTCACTTAGGAGGGTATTTGTCATCACCATCTGCTCAGCTGCAGATGTAGCCTGTGCACCTACAACCTGACTATCCATGGGGTCATAACCACAGGCTGACCCGCAAGTCTAACAAGTATGGGGTGGGAACCTACTCCTCGCACTATCTCCCAACCCACTCTGTGTTGCAGGACCGGCATGCTCTATGATACTCTGGGTCAAGGCACTAATGGACTGAAGTGTATCCACCTCAACACTCTCCTTCACAATGGAAGGGATAGAAACATGCTCGTGGGCTGGTCTGCTGATTATTCATCTCACTACCCACTGTGGGTCAAGACGTGCCCCTAGTCTATCTTGTGCTGACCCCCCACCTCTACCCTGGAAGTCCTGCATATCAAAATAGTTTGGCACTTTATTGAGGACAAACTCACAGTAGAGTTTCCTCAAAAAGTATTGCAGGACCTCATTTTTATTGCATGCAGGATGGCCAAAAACCATCCACCACCTCTGCCCAAAATTGTCCCTTATCACTTGGTTGTTGCACCAATGGATAGGGAACCTCTTGCATGTAATGGGTGGAGGTTGATTTGTTTGTGGGTTTGTGAAAATGGAACACAAGTATAATTTTTTGATTTGTAATTTTTTCACATCTTGGTATGACAACTTGTCTGCATAATAATCTCTAAACTCTCTCCTCTTATCCATCCAACTAGTTATTTGCTTGCTAATTGAATCTACATTTGATAACATAGATTCAAGAGATTCAGTAACCGTGGACCTATGCAAGGTTGAAGTGGAAGGATCTTTCAACCTTGCAATTATATCTTCAATTTCTTTTTTGTTGTTTTCAATTTGCCCCATAATATTTTCTTGTGTTCTAGGGGCATGTCGAGGAATGGATGGAGGAGGTTGTTGTTCTGCAGGTATTTCCTCCTTAGGATTTTGCCGATTTTGAGGAGGAGGAGGAGGAGGTGCATTAACATTTCCTGACAATTAACAAAATATACATCAAAAATCAACTAAAACCTACCTATTTAGAAACAAATTCAAACAAAAAAACAAATATAACTCACTCCTTTGGCGTGCTCGACGTTGTGGTGGCATTTTGGTGATGAATCGATAAGATTTTTGTGTTGAATGGAGTTTTGCAAAATGCGAGTGCACTTTCTAGGGTTTGTAGGCCGCGGGCATAGAGGAGAAGAAAGAAATGAAATGACATTAGAAACCTTTTTTTTATTTATAGCAAGTCATAACGCGAGCGCGTTATAATGCACTCGCGTTATGACTTAATTTTTTTAAAATTAATGTTGTGATGTTCACAACACGCCCCATTTTGCTCCTTAGCAAAACGAGGACCCCTGCTAGTGTCTTGCTTTTTGCTTCTGCTTGTGTTTTTTCTGCTTTCTGGCGGTCTGGTAAAAATGAAGGTCAAGTGCATCATCATCATGATATATGATAAGGTAGGTCATCATCATGAGGTCTGTTTGTCAAAATTCATATTTTGTTTCTGTGACCTCATATTTTGAAAGAGCTTGAAATTTCATGCAGGTTTGCCTTTTACTTCACTTGAAAATTCGACCATATGTGGAAGTTATGCACGGTCAAAGTCTTGGTCAAACCTGATATTCGCAGGAGGATCATCATTTTTTATTCTAAGTCATGTTGACATCATCATCATGATCTTCGCATTATGCAGCATCATGATATCTTTTAGGAAGGTCATGTTATAAACTCGGTTTTGCTGAAGAGCGTCATCATCATCATATTTTAAACGCACCCCCCGATAATATCCTGAGGTTCGAAATATCATGATGACATTAACTTTAAGTCAAGGTAAGTTCCCCCCGTCGAGCGGCCTTTGTATCGCGAGTATCATCATGATATCCTTGCATCGCCTGATCTTAAAATATCATGCTGATGGTGTAAGATCACCCTGACTTAACAAAATCACCTTCGGCATATTTGCATGTGCATGCTATAAACCTATCGCAAGGTCATCATCATGATATTTGCTGGACTTCGAAATATGATGATGACGGCTTCTTGATCATCATCCTGATCTTTCACAGAACATTCGCTGAAATTCGCTAAGTAGTGAAGACATCATCATGATAATTTCAAAGGAGGATCATCATCTTCATATCCTCCTGATATCCGTTTGCCGAAACATCATGATGATCAGCCTATCTATTAAGAAGGGTTCGATATTGCATTTCTTAAACAGCATCATCATATTTTGTAATATCACCCTAGCCGAAATATCATGATGACCAACTTATCCTTGTGCTTCGAAGACAAAATATCATGATGACGTCATCATGATAAATCGATGAGAAGTAAATATCCTGATGATCAGCATCATCATATTTTACAATATCACCCTAGCGCGAATATGATGATGACGTCATCATCATTCTTTATCCTGTCCTGATTGTCAAGATCATCATGATCTTGTTTGTTCGCCCGATATTTCGCCAAGTCCTCCTGCCGAAAATGCAACCTTTTGAGAACATCCTGATCATCATCATCATCATATTTTTATCCTGATCATGATCATGATCATAACATTTTCCCTTCGGCAGGATTTTTTTTCTCAAACATGATCCGGTTGGCGAAATATCATGATGACGTCATGTTTCAAGTTTAACGAAGGCTCCGGATATCATGATGACGTCATCCCGATCTGAATAACGAGGAAACAAGTATCCTCCTGATGGTCATCATCATCATTTTTCCTTCGAACAGGATATTTTCCAAAACCCGATCCGGTTCCCGATTATCATGATGACGTTCTATTCCAAGTTCGACATACGCCCCAAATATGATGATGATCTTCATCATGCTGATTTTTATCGAGAGGGTTGCCTTGGCCGCAAAAGGGTCATATTATGCTCATCATCCTAATCATGCTCCTTAGGTGACCCGATATTGCAATTATCCCCCTGATCTTAACCGAACATGACGATGACGTCATCCTTAGCATTTCAGTGAAGCCCGAATATCATGATGACGTCACCATCATCTTCCTTTCCTCGGCAGCATGATTATAGTCGCATCCTCCTATTCTCCTTCAAATATGATGATGATGTTGTTGTTCGTTTCTCCATATGCAGAAGTCAAATATCATGATGACGTTCATTTGAACCTTCAGGAGGGAAAGCATCATATTTTTCGAAATATCATGATGATGAGGTATATCGACTAACCTGTTTTTTTTGACGCACCGACAGGGATGATCATGCCGATGGGCGGGAAATGAAGCGGTGGAGTTTTAAAGTGTTTTTTTTGGCGCCTCTGGCATTTTCCCGGTCAGCGATGATTGAACCATCAATTTTGAGCAGCTTGGGCGCATTTTTCACGCGTTTTGAGCGGATTTTGGATCTGATTTCCGCGATCTTGCGCAGTCACCTGTATTTAAACACTTATTTTGATTTTCATGCTGTTTTGTCATAAATGGAGTACTTATTGCTTGTCTTGTCTTGCAGGCTTGCAGTTGAGGAAGCAGCTGGAAAGTCAATACAGTGACCTCATGGAGGCAGAAGATCAGATCTCAGGAGCAAGAAGATAGAGATGAAATGCAAAAAGTCAAAGCCATTCAAGTGAAGAGGAAGGTCGCAGCTGGAGGTATTTCTGCAAAAGACAAACAGAAGTTATTGCTCAGCTGCTGGAACTTCTCAGAAGGGGCAATATTTCACCCAGATTTGACCATGGCTCTGAGATATTTTTGAGAACTGGTTCACCTGCATTTATTGTTGTAACTAGAGGTTTGAACCAGGGGGTCAGTTAGGTTTTTTTGCTGTAGTGAGGACAATCAGGATGTTATATATTGTGCCTCTCTACACTGTAATACTTTACAACAGGGGCTACACACAGAGATTTTAGGAAAATATAGCAGGATAGCTTAGCATAGTTTAGAGTAGAAGAAGGAGGTCGCCTGTTTGTCTGCAGTAAGGTGCGCGTGGAATGTATGGCTGCCTTACTGTATCTGTAAAGCTTGTAAGTTCTTTGTAGTATGATCAATGAAACTAAGAGTCATTCTTACATTGTAAATCATGTATGGCTATTCGTTTCTAATGCAATAGAATCTGGAGTTCTGCATCTATCTTCTGAGTGTTCTCCTGCTCTTCTTTGTGTTTTGAAATATCTTCTTTGAGAGCTTGCAATTTTAAATGTATGTTTGTGAAAATGCTCAGGACTTACATTTAAGGTTTCTACTGTGGATTTGATCAGATTACTGTGGTATTTACATAGTGGATAACAGAAACACTTAGATCCTTCGGTAGATTAGATGAAGTATAGATTAGATCTCTCTAACTTTTCCCAACCCATCTGAATTATCTAGCTAAAAATGCAGAAATCTAAAGGAAATTGTCTCAAATCTGAAGAAGCATGCATAACAGAGTCTAAGTAGACAGTTTTCATAAGTACATGAAGAAGGAAGCTGCATAAATCAAAGAAAAACATCTGAAACTTGCAGCACAGTAGCACCTTTATGCAAAGGAATGAAGAGCATTGACCTATCTCATGACCTCTTTGCATATTCTTAGGCCAGTAAACCACAGAATAAACCTAAACTACGTAAGGCCCCTTGAACATTACAGCTTCACATTGACCAACTGAACTTGACCAACCGAACCATTGTAGACTTGGGATAAGTTGAATCACCAAATGATTCCTTCTTATCTTTCAAGTATAGTTTCAGTTCATGTCATGTGAATTTTAACTTATTGTTATGATTGCATCAAAACAGTCATCAACAGTTTTCTGGCGCTAGAAGGAGGGCCTGCCTGAGTTAGGTTTCATTTCAAACTGGCTAACGACAGTAACAGAGTGACTAGGTCTAGGTCCAGTTCAGGAGATATATTTGTGCAACTACCTGATACAAGGCGAAGTAAAAGCCCTTTAATCTGGAATCCAAAGATATCGCAAGCAGGAAGTTCATCTGGAACACCTCCTGGGTCACCTTTTAACATCTGTAGTATTATAAGTCCTGATAGATCACTGTTCAGATCTTTAAATCTTGGTTCAGGCACTTCTGGAGGTCTCAATCCTCCTCTAAATCCTAATCCACCAATCAATCCAGGTATTTCTGCAAGTTCAAGTCAAGCTCAAACACCTGCAATGGCTTATTTCGATGTCAATTCTCCCATATTCTTCAATGATTATCATGACATGCCAAAAAATCCAGAAAAGATATGTCCCAAATACCAGTTGCATCAAGACCCAGAAGATCATATTAGAATATTTAAGGAAGCATGTTTTAGGGCTATGTTAGAGCACGAGGATGTTGTGTGTAGGTTGTTTCCTTACACCTTTAATGAGCAGGCCTCTAGCTGGTATGTAAACTTACCCAATAGTTACATTTCTTCCTGGGCACTTATGGAAGAAGCATTTCTGTCAAGATTTAGAGGACCCATTGACCCTTGTGCTTTGTATCATAAGTTGGCTGCTATAAAACGAGGTGAGGGAGAGCTAATTGATAATTTCAATGACAGATTCCAAAAGGCCTATTCTAGGCTAGCAGCCCCTTATACCATAGATGATGCTCCCTTGTTGGCTATGTACTATGCTGCCTTGGATCCTTTAACTGCCATGTTTGTCAAAAGGAAACCTGACATAGATTCAGTATCCAAAGCCTATAAAGAGGCAGCCTCAGTGAACCAAGAAATGAGACATACAACTTACAGTCCATTTGGAGGAAATTTTGGGGTGCAGAATCAGGCACACCCATGGAATGGAGTCCCTGTGCAGCATGCTTCACTAATAAATCCGGTTCCTTCTTACACACCTGTGTATAATCCTACTCCAATCCAGGCTATAACTCCTTACACGGCTAGTACTTCCAATAACAGTCAAAATAATGGTCAGCCTTTCTTCCAACTTCCTAGGGATGTAACTGTGGCAAAAGCACAAGAGGATAGGGAAGACATCAAAGAGATTACTGCACATTTGAAGAGATTAACAACCGAAGTGACACAGCTAAGAAATGAGAATCTCTATGGCAGAAGCAACCAAAACTACAATCCACCTCAAGGTCACAACCAAGGCCAAAATCAGAATTATAGTCTCAACCAGAACCAGCAGTACAATCAGAACCAAAACTACAATCAGCATCAAGGCCCCAGTCAGGGGCAACCAATGCAAAATAGGGGGCCAGTGATAGATAATAGGACCTGGGGCAATAATAACAAGAACCAGAATCAACCTAGGCCACCCAAGACATGGAACACTGGGCCCAACAACGGTACTCTGGCTTCTCCTTTCGAGAATACGGATAATCATGGTGCAAAACAAATAACTAACATACAAATGGCCAATACAGCACCCAAAAATTGGTGCAGATTTCACAATACTAATGCCCATGCTGAGCATGACTGTCCACAGTTCCACTTGGCAGCTAGTATCTTCAACGTAGATGTACAGCCTCCTACCTCAGAATTTCTCATTCCTAAGGGTAATGAGGTAGTACCCTCAGAATATGACACAGCATTAGTCTTAGAAACGTTTACCTTTGCAACTGCAGAAGAGAGGGAGGATGAATTGCTAGAGGATGAACCATACTATTGTGAAAGTCTTTATCCCGAATCAGCCTTTGTGTTAAATGCTTTTCAGTTTCCTTTTGAATATGAAAATGAGATATTAAATGAAACAGAGGAGGTGCAGGCCTTTCAACAGACAAATAAAAGCCACACCTACAATTTGAGGAACAACCCTAGGCTGGGAGGACCTTTCACCACTTCCACTCCTCCGAATAACATCAATACACCCCCAGATCAGAATGCTAGCAACAATCCTGCCATACTTAAAGCTAGTCAGCACACAAATAACGGAACAGTAGTGCAAAAGGATCAAACAAGTAAGACAGAAGCAGTAGAGACAACAAGACTAATGAATTACTTGTCAGAGGAAATAAAGAAAATGAAGGTCAGCATACCTCTAAATGAATTATTGAAGACCCCAGGGATTAGAAATGCTTTTTTAAAATCCCTGGATACATCCATAACAAACATGGTGTCTGCTGATATAACTGTTCCTAGTAGTGATTCACCACCTAAGGAGAAAGGTAAGAAAGTTGAGCAGCCTTCCAACACCAATGTAGTAATACATGTGGATAAGAGGGATACTCAACCTTTCTTGTTAACTGTTAGGTTGTGTGGGAAGAATATACACAATTGCATGGTAGATTCTGGTGCTTCAGCCAACGTAATGCCCTTAGGAATATGTAAAACTCTCGGGCTGACTCCCACCAAATCTGCCAAGGTTGTCACACAATTAGATAAGACCGAGGTTAGTGTGATAGGAGAACTCATGAACATACAGGTGCAGTTAGCTTCAGACCCTAGGGTGAGCCAAGTAGTGGATATACCTGCAAATTATGGAATGTTGCTGAGTAGGGATTGGTCCAAGACATTAAACGGATATATGGCTACTGACTTTTCACACATGTGGTTACCATGGAGAGGCATCCCAAACCAGATCAGAATAAAGGCAGAGCCCAGAATGAGACATATGATAACAGAGTATAATCGAACTAATGAAATCTTATATGCTGCTGTTGAGCCAGGTGTCTATAGAGTTACCAACAATGGGACGCAGATTGAGGAGGTTATGATGTTAAACAGTAGAAAGAAGTGTGTCAGCAATAGAACAGCACTATTCATTAAGTCTGACGGAAATTCTTCAGATGAGGAAAACAATGCAATAGACAGATTTGGTCATGACATTAGACAAGAGGTGGAAGAGTGCGTTACATACAATTTCCCAGTCCAATATGTGTATAAGGCTGAAAGTTGGCAAGGAAGTGAGGAGATTATTAGGCGACAGGAGGATGCAGCAGCAACGGTCGTTAAATGTGTAGAGGATACAGCGATGGAACCAATGCTAGGAATAAAGGATAATAAAATCTCTCTCCAGGAGTCATGTGATGATTGTTGCAGGTTAATAGAAGCAGACTCCACACTGGACGATAACTGTGGGTCATCTGATGAACAATTTTTGAAAGAAGAGGGTACAGAGGATCATGTAGCTGCTGTGCACAATCAGACATCACCCCCATACCATGTTGAAAATAAAACAGGGGAGTATTCCTATCAATCAAAAGATGTCATCCCACTTTTACTCTCAAGTGATTTAGAAATGATTAATTTCTGTATGTCAGATTATGATGATGAAGATAGTTACTTAAGTGCTGATGTGCAGGAAACTAATGAGAACATTGAGAGATGTGCTAAATTTGAGGATAAACTGAACATCCAGAATGAAGGAACAAAGCTGGATGAAGATGAAGAAATGATACATCTAGAGTCATTCATCTTTCAACTTGAAAAAGGACTAGACATAGAGCTGGGCAATGAAAATGTAGAGCTAGATGAAGAGCCAGCTACTAATAAACAAGTGTGTTCCACAGAGCTAAAGGCACATCAGGTTGTCTCTTTCCTTTCCTTAGTAAACAATGATAAATGCTATTTTGATTATGGAAATTCAAGAGATAAGACATGCATATGGATTAATCATAAACCTGATGAGCAGCCTCAGTTACTAGTTAAGAGCTATTCTAATAAACACAATGAATCTAGAATATCAGATTTTTTTTCAGAATTCAAAGATAAATCTGCTAGGATGAGAACCATCACCAGTACCCTGTTACTCCTGCACAACCTAAAGAAATATGCAAGTAGGGGTGTTCTTGGGTCTTTTTTCCTGGGTTTCAGTTTGCCTTGGAGAGGCTGGTATATAGTCTGATGGGGTAGTTGTTAGTTATTTTTTTTGTGTGTTCTTCTTTTGCTTTTTTCTTTTTTTAGGTTAGTTGTTTATAGCTTGTCTTCTGTTTGTTTTGTTTTTTTATTTCTTTCTGTTTGTACAGTTTTTTCTTTTGCTGTGTTGTTTGTACAGCTTGTTTGCTTGGTCTGTTTGTTGTCTCCTCAGCAGGGATCTTTATTTTACTGTAGAGTATTAGGGAGCAGAACTAGCAACCATTCAAAACAGTATATAATTTAGGATATTCAGGTTAACCATTTGCAATTTACACATAACTTGTCACTGTCATGAATGTAGAGAGTTGTTCATCTTCTGAAGTTTCGTATTCAATAAATGTGATTGAGAATTCGAAGCAGGTTTCTCACGATGACACACCTAAAATCCTTGGGTTTGTTGAACCTACCAGTGTAGATATTAGGTGAAAAATCAGAGGTCACCCTTGCTACCATTACAATTCTCAGCTTAATTTCAGCAAGTGTCCACTCCTTGCATCATCATGAAGTTACAAATTGCTATACCTTATGAGATCTTTCAAAATTAGAAAACAAAAAATAAATAAATAAATAAATAAAGCGGATTATACTGAAAATCCAGATTAAGCCATCTAAGTAACTCTACCGGGGCTATGGACGCTCGCTGGCAGTGGGGCTCTACTTAGGAGAATTGTAACGATAACCTTGCCGGGGCTATAGACGCTCGCTGGCAGCAAGGCTCTATCCGGTCGGCTATGAGGGAATATCCTCACCTACGTAGGCTAATGTCAGTCACTGGTTTGTTCAACCGATCTTCAAGATGAGGATAATTAATCACATGCACACAACTAAACTGAAAATGGAAATTCATGCATCTTTATTGAACACTTTGAGTCTCAAGCTGAATAGTAATTTGCAGGAAAAGATAGTTGGAAGTTATGAGTTCATTACATCTAGTTTCCTTGAACACTCTGAATTTAATTGTTTTGTTTTGGTTGCTAGTTGTTGTGATGTTCACAACACGCCCCATTTTGCTCCTTAGCAAAACGAGGACCCCTGCTAGTGTCTTGCTTTTTGCTTCTGCTTGTGTTTTTTCTGCTTTCTGGCGGTCTGGTAAAAATGAAGGTCAAGTGCATCATCATCATGATATATGATAAGGTAGGTCATCATCATGAGGTCTGTTTGTCAAAATTCATATTTTGTTTCTGTGACCTCATATTTTGAAAGAGCTTGAAATTTCATGCAGGTTTGCCTTTTACTTCACTTGAAAATTCGACCATATGTGGAAGTTATGCACGGTCAAAGTCTTGGTCAAACCTGATATTCGCAGGAGGATCATCATTTTTTATTCTAAGTCATGTTGAAATCATCATCATGATCTTCGCATTATGCAGCATCATGATATCTTTTAGGAAGGTCATGTTATAAACTCGGTTTTGCTGAAGAGCGTCATCATCATCATATTTTAAACGCACCCCCCGATAATATCCTGAGGTTCGAAATATCATGATGACATTAACTTTAAGTCAAGGTAAGTTCCCCCCGTCGAGTGGCCTTTGTATCGCGAGTATCATCATGATATCCTTGCATCGCCTGATCTTAAAATATCATGCTGATGGTGTAAGATCACCCTGACTTAACAAAATCACCTTCGGCATATTTGCATGTGCATGCTATAAACCTATCGCAAGGTCATCATCATGATATTTGCTGGACTTCGAAATATGATGATGACGGCTTCTTGATCATCATCCTGATCTTTCACAGAACATTCGCTGAAATTCGCTAAGTAGTGAAGACATCATCATGATAATTTCAAAGGAGGATCATCATCTTCATATCCTCCTGATATCCGTTTGCCGAAACATCATGATGATCAGCCTATCTATTAAGAAGGGTTCGATATTGCATTTCTTAAACAGCATCATCATATTTTGTAATATCACCCTAGCCGAAATATCATGATGACCAACTTATCCTTGTGCTTCGAAGACAAAATATCATGATGACGTCATCATGATAAATCGATGAGAAGTAAATATCCTGATGATCAGCATCATCATATTTTACAATATCACCCTAGCGCGAATATGATGATGATGTCATCATCATTCTTTATCCTATCCTGATTGTCAAGATCATCATGATCTTGTTTGTTCGCCCGATATTTCGCCAAGTCCTCCTGCCGAAAATGCAACCTTTTGAGAACATCCTGATCATCATCATCATCATATTTTTATCCTGATCATGATCATGATCATAACATTTTCCCTTCGGCAGGATTTTTTTTCTCAAACATGATCCGGTTGGCGAAATATCATGATGACGTCATGTTTCAAGTTTAACGAAGGCTCCGGATATCATGATGACGTCATCCCGATCTGAATAACGAGGAAACAAGTATCCTCCTGATGGTCATCATCATCATTTTTCCTTCGAACAGGATATTTTCCAAAACCTGATCCGGTTCCCGATTATCATGATGACGTTCTATTCCAAGTTCGACATACGCCCCAAATATGATGATGATCTTCATCATGCTGATTTTTATCGAGAGGGTTGCCTTGGCCGCAAAAGGGTCATATTATGCTCATCATCCTGATCATGCTCCTTAGGTGACCCGATATTGCAATTATCCCCCTGATCTTAACCGAACATGACGATGACGTCATCCTTAGCATTTCAGTGAAGCCCGAATATCATGATGACGTCACCATCATCTTCCTTTCCTCGGCAGCATGATTATAGTCGCATCCTCCTATTCTCCTTCAAATATGATGATGATGTTGTTGTTCGTTTCTCCATATGCAGAAGTCAAATATCATGATGACGTTCATCTGAACCTTCAGGAGGGAAAGCATCATATTTTCCGAAATATCATGATGATGAGGTATATCGACTAACCTGTTTTTTTTTACGCACCGACAGGGATGATCATGCCGATGGGCGGGAAATGAAGCGGTGGAGTTTTAAAGTGTTTTTTTTGGCGCCTCTGGCATTTTCCCGGTCAGCGATGATTGAACCATCAATTTTGAGCAGCTTGGGCGCATTTTTCACGCGTTTTGAGTGGATTTTGGATCTGATTTCCGCGATCTTGCGCAGTCACCTGTATTTAAACGCTTATTTTGATTTTCATGCTGTTTTGTCATAAATGGAGTACTTATTGCTTGTCTTGTCTTGCAGGCTTGCAGTTGAGGAAGCAGCTGGAAAGTCAATACAGTGACCTCATGGAGGCAGAAGATCAGATCTCAGGAGCAAGAAGATAGAGATGAAATGCAAAAAGTCAAAGCCATTCAAGTGAAGAGGAAGGTCGCAGCTGGAGGTATTTCTGCAAAAGACAAACAGAAGTTATTGCTCAGCTGCTGGAACTTCTCAGAAGGGGCAATATTTCGCCCAAATTTGACCATGGCTCTGAGATATTTTTGAGAACTGGTTCACCTGCATTTATTGCTGTAACTAGAGGTTTGAACCAGGGGGTCAGTTAGGTTTTTTTGCTGTAGTGAGGACAATCAGGATGTTATATATTGTGCCTCTCTACACTGTAATACTTTACAACAGGGGCTACACACAGAGATTTTAGGAAAATACAGCAGGATAGCTTAGCATAGTTTAGAGTAGAAGAAGGAGGTTGCCTGTTTGTCTGCAGTAAGGTGCGCGTGGAATGTCTGGCTGCCTTACTGTATCTGTAAAGCTTGTAAGTTCTCTGTAGTATGATCAATGAAACTAAGAGTCATTCTTACATTGTAAATCATGTATGGCTATTCGTTTCTAATGCAATAGAATCTGGAGTTCTGCATCTATCTTCTGAGTGTTCTCCTGCTCTTCTTTGTGTTTTGAAATATCTTCTTTGAGAGCTTGCAATTTTAAATGTATGTTTGTGAAAATGCTCAGGACTTACATTTAAGGTTTCTACTGTGGATTTGATCAGATTACTGTGGTATTTACATAGTGGATAACAGAAACACTTAGATCCTTCGGTAGATTAGATGAAGTATAGATTAGATCTCTCTAACTTTTCCCAACCCATCTGAATTATCTAGCTAAAAACGTAGAAATCTAAAGGAAATTGTCTCAAATCTGAAGAAGCATGCATAACAGAGTCTAAGTAGACAGTTTTCATAAGTACATGAAGAAGGAAGCTACATAAATCAAAGAAAAACATCTGAAACTTGCAGCACAGTAGCACCTTTATGCAAAGGAATGAAGAGCATTGACCTATCTCATGACCTCTTTGCATATTCTTAGGCCAGTAAACCACAGAACAAACCTAAACTACGTAAGGCCCCTTGAACATTACAGCTTCACATTGACCAACTGAACTTGACCAACCGAACCATTGTAGACTTGGGATAAGTTGAATCACCAAATGATTCCTTCTTGTCTTTCAAGTATAGTTTCAGTTCATGTCATGTGAATTTTAACTTATTGTTATGATTGCATCAAAACAGTCATCAACAATTAATTTGGCCACTTTTTGGCCCCCCATCTTTTTGCACTTACCCCCCCTTTGATGGTATCCAAAATTGGTGTATAAATATGACTAAAACCCCTTATGAACTTCCTATAAAATGTTGCCAAACCATGAAAACATTTTACAACACCTGTTGTTTTAGGAGTTGGCCATGACAAAATGGCTTCTACCTTTGCTAGATCCATCTTCAAACTACCTTGGGAAATGACAAAACCAAGATAGGTGAGTTCTTCCTTCATGAAGACACTCTTTTCCATGTTAATCATCAATTGTTCATCATGTAACTTCTTAAAAACTTGATCCAAATGTTGCAAGTGCTCTTCCTTAGTCCTGCTGAAAACAAGAATGTCATCCAAGTATACCACAATAAATTTGCCAATGAAATCTTGCAATACTTCATTCATGAGACACATAAAAGTACTTGGGCCATTAGATAGGCCAAATGCCATCACCAACCACTCATAAAGACCCTCATTTGTTTTGAATTCTATCTTCCATTCATCCCCTTGCTTTATCCTAATTTGATGATACCCACTCTTAAGATCAATCTTAGAAAAGTATCTAGCCCCTCCCAAACAGTCCATTAGGTCCTCATTCCTTGGCATAGGGAACCTATATCTTATAGTAATCTTTTTAATGGCTCTAGAATTCATACACAACCTCCATTTACCATCCTTTTTAGGGGCTAGGATTGTTGGGATAGCACATGGGCTAAGATTCTTTCTTACCAATCCCTTATCCAACAATTCTTGTACTTGTTTGGCAATCTCTTCATTTTGAGAAGGTGTCATCTTGTAAGTTGCTTTGTTTGGCATAGTAGACCTTGGTATGAAGTAAATTTGATGGATTATGTCCCTAATGGGTGGCAACTCATTAGGTATTTCCTCTACCATGATACCCTTATACTTCTCTAACAATTGTTGCACCTCCTTAGGAACCTCTTCCTCACTAGGATCATGCAAATTAGGACTATTTTTAGGCTTCAAAATCATAGCATACCCTTGGATTCCTTCCTCCTTAAGGGTGTTTAGAAACTCTTTACCACTCACAATCATGACACTTGACCCAACACTCTTCTCTACATTCTCATCTGGCAAAGGATCCATTCTATACTTCCTACCATTCTTGGTTATGATGAAAGAGTTAGTTTTACCATCATGTTGGGATTGAACATCATATTGCCATGGATGTCCTAATAGAAAATGACAAGCATCCATGGGGATTATATCACACAAAATCTTGTCCTTATATTCCCTTATCTCAAATTCTACCCAAGATTGTTCATCTACCAAAACTTGTTGGCCCTTATTCAACCATGATACTTATAAGGACTAACATGAGGAAGTCTTTTCAATTTCAACTTGTCTACCTTTTCAATAGAAACCAAATTTTTAGTTGAACCTGAATCAACAATTACCTTGCAAATCTTACCATAGGCCTTGCATGTTTTCGTGAACAATGTCTTCCTTTGAGGGGGCTCTTGTGTTTGAGGCACCTTCAACATGGTTCTCCTCATCATCAATTTTTCTCCTTCATGGACTGGGGCTGCACTTCCAATTAGAGAGTTAACACTCTAGCAATCTTCCTCTTGGATCAATTAGTTCCTTCTCTCTCCTCCATGAGAGCTTGAGGCTTGCTTTTTAGGACATTTGAAAGCTGGATGTCCCACTTGGTTGCAATTATAGCACCTTCCTATGAAGACATTAGGACCTCTCCCTGGTCCACCAAATCTACCCCTTACATTGGGTCTCCTTCCTCTAAAGCCTCCTCTAAAACATGATTCTTCACCTTGTTCTTGGGAACTAGATTCCCCTTGACTTCTTTGGAACTGATTTCTGCCTCCAAAACCGCCCCTACCTCTAAAATTTCTGCCACCTCTTCCTCTATTTTGTTGCTCACCTTTCCTCTTCAACTTCTCTTTATCCCTCAATGCCACTTGAAAGCATTTATCTACGGTTTCAGGGGTTAGTATACTAATTTCATCTTGGATATTAAACCTCAAACCATTTAGATACCTTGCCACTTTACCTTGTTCATCCTCCATGTATCCACAGCAAAGAGAGAACTTGTGATACTCCTCAGTGTAAGTGGCCACATCCAAATCTCTTTGTTTGAGATTTTGTATCTTCTTGTAGATTTGTACCTCATAGTCTAATGGAAGGAATTGGGACTTGATCCTCTTCAACATTCTACTCCATGAAGAGATCATGCTCTTCCCATTCTTTACCCTCTCACCTTGGGTGTAATTGTTGCAAGTATGAGGTGATCCAGTGTTGTCATTGATGTCAACATACTCATATTGCATTGATAAGAAGGATTTGATGAGCTGTGTGCTGAGGATACTGAGAAAATTAGCCTCAGTCAGGAACAGTGAAGAACAGTGATGAGAAGAAGATAAATGTAATGTATAGGATGGGAACTGGAGGACGCGGATTAAAGGGTTAGTAGATATGAGTCTTGAGATGCTACAGTCAAGATTTCAGAGGTCCGCATGAAGATCTGAAGGAGTTGTGGCTGCCGGTATAGAACCGGGTCCGGCAAGTATCCGGAGGTGACAGAGGATCACAAAAAGGTCCGGTGAGGTCCGGAATTGTATTATCCTAATCTGCGGATTGGAAGGAGTGTTTGGGATGTCCTTTTGATGTTTCATCCTGATTTGTGTATGATTTGGAGGTCCGGAAGTACCTCTTGCATTATGACAGTGGCGACAGACTGTGTTCTTGAAGTTCCGGATGAGGAAGACAAGAGATCCCAGTAAGCAGAGGAAGTGCGGATGTATCCGGACATTCAGACAGGCTTGTGAAGATTCTTGGATTATGTTTTGGTTGTGTTGTTGGTCCGCATTGATGGTAGAGCCTGGAATTGAAGTTATTCTTCCGGATGAAGTTCTTGCTCTGTGTAGCCGACCGGATGAGTTGTTCATCCTGCGAATGTTCTTGTGATGGCCGACCGGATGTGTTATTCATCTTGCGGATACTCCTATGGTTGTTTGCCGACTTAGATGATTGCTCCTAAGTCGATGTCTTGTATAAATAACGATTTGTGAGTTCATTTCAGTGTGTGGTGTGAGGATGAGCATGGTATAGCGAAGAAACGTGCGAAAGGCAGAGCAGAGATTGTTGGGCTTAATTGGAACTGATCCGGACATGGTAGAGATGTCATTCTCTAGTTCAAGACTATGATTTTCATCACTTTGTAGACAGTGTGTCTCCTTGTAGGTAGTGGGCCTCTTTGTGAGTAGTGTGCTCGGGCAGTGAGCCCTTATTGGCATGTGCCATTCATTTTTCTTTATTCTTCTAACAGAGAATAATTCTTGGGTTAATCACCCCGTGGTTTTTCCCTTAACCGGGTTTTCCACGTCAAAATCTTGGTGTTCAATGTGTTGATGCTTATCTACTCTTGTGTTTATGTATTATGCTTCCATGGATGATTATTTGATATGCTGCTAACTAACAACAGTGAGTTAAGTGTTTGAATGAGAAGAAGTTTTATACAACTGATTCACCCCCCCCCCCTCTCAGTTGTATGCCCTAGATCCAACAATTGGTATCAGAGCCAAGTTCCTCTGACAAGAGCTTAACCGCTTGAGGAGATCCAGGATGTCGTCATACAAGAAGGATAGTCTGAAGTTCGATGGAACCAACTTCACTCTCTGGAAAGGTCGCATGAAGTGTCACTTGGAATGCATGGGAAAAGCATACCTGGGTATGATTTCAAAACCATATGTACCTCCACAAGGTGGTCCGACAACTCTGAATGAAATCACAGAAGCTGAAAACAATCTGCGGACCAAGGAAGCTCTTCTAAGCGCATTGAATGACTCAGATCTCTCGAATGTCATTGACCTACCCACTACATATGAGATCCTAACTAAACTGGAACTTCTGTATGAAGGAGATGAGTTTGTCAAAAGTGCAAGGTTGCAAAGTCTGAAAGGGAAATTTGAAAGATTGAAAATGAGAGATGATGAAAACATCACTACCTTTATGCCAAGAGT
Organism: Cunninghamia lanceolata; assembly: GCA_027924645.1. Taxonomy (NCBI): domain Eukaryota; kingdom Viridiplantae; phylum Streptophyta; class Pinopsida; order Cupressales; family Cupressaceae; genus Cunninghamia; species Cunninghamia lanceolata. The sequence continues at coordinate 8,804,251 of BSBN01000870.1, forward strand.
AAATGAGCTGGTATGTGGAATCAGAAATGCTGGTGGAACTTTAGATGAAAATGAGATTGTCTGCAAAATCCTAAGATCCCTTCCTGCTGCCTACAAAATCAAAGTTGCTGCCATTGATGAATTCAGAGCCCACACAACTATCACAAGAGAACAACTGGCTGGCAAATTAGCTGCATTTGAAATGACCGAGTTTGGAGATGATCCTCCCAAGACTGAATCTGCTTTCAAAGCCAGTGCCTATGTGAAAGGCAAACAGAGATTTGATCCGGGTGAAAACTCATCAAGGAAAATGTCATGGTATGATCAAGCAAGAAGAGACATGGAAGAAGAAGAAGCAGAAACAGCTCAACTTGAAGCCCTCATTGCAAAAAGACTGCCAAGAGGATCCGGTAAGTATGAAGGAAAACTACCCTTTAAGTGTTTCAACTGCAATAAGATTGGTCATTTTGCCTCAAGATGTCCAGAGAGATCTGTAAGATCTAATACTCACAGACAAAGGTTTCAAAAGAATTGCTATTATGTTCATGAAGAAGATGACAATGAAGGAGTAACAGATGATGAATCAGAACTAGGAAGCAAATCCAGAAATGAGTGGGTGTTTATAGCCATCAAGGAAGAAGATTCAATACTCTCTGAATCTGTCAATCACAAAGTTGTTGAAAAAGCCTTGGCTGCTCAAGTGGAAGAAAAGGATGATTGGGTTATTGACAGTGGATGTTCTCACCATATGACTGGTGACAAGAATAAGTTCTTAGATTTGGAAAGATATGAAGGAGGAATGGTAAAGTTTGGTGACAATTCTGCTGGCAGAATCAGAGGTAGGGGAACTATTTCCTTTGATGGTAAGAGCAAAACAGGAAATGTACTGTATGTTGAAGGATTGAAGCACAATCTTCTCAGTGTTGGTTAGTTGGTGGACAAAGGCTATGATCTCCGGTTCAAGAATGGAAAATGCAGAATCTTTACAAGCTCCGGAACTGAAATTGCATCCGGTACTCAGACAAGAGGTAACATCTTTCATCTGGTTGGTTCAAATAAAAGTTGTTTGTTTGTTCAAATTGATCAGAGTTGGTTATGGCATAGAAGAATGTGTCATGTAAATTTTGATAACATCATCAAAATAAGCAATACTCAGGCTGTGAGAGATCTTCCAAAGTTGATAAAACCTACAAATAGTGTGTGTAAAGAATGTCAGTTAGGCAAACAAAGCAGAGTCTCTTTTAAAAGCAAAGATCAGTCTTCTACCGGATTATTGGAATTAGTACATACTGATCTATGTGGTCCGACAAGAATCAAGAGTCTGCAAGGTGATAGATATTTCATGTTGTTAATTGATGATCATTCCCGGATGATGTGGGTTACCTTTCTAAAAGAAAAATCAGAAGCTTTTGAGAAGTTCAAAATCTTCAAAGCTATGGTGGAGAATCAAACCGGATTGAAACTAAAGTGTCTAAGGTCTGATAGAGGTGGTGAATTTACATCTGGTGAATTCATTGACTTTTGTGAGAAACAGGGTATAAGGAGACAGTTGTCTGCTCCTAAGACTCCACAGCAGAATGGAGTAGTTGAGAGAAAGAACCAGACCATCCAGGAAGCTGCTAGGACAATGATGTTGGAAGCAAATGTTCCTCAAATGTTTTGGAAAGAAGCTATCAGCACTGTAGTCTACACTCTCAATCAAGTTCAAATCAGAAACAACACCGGTAAGACCCCCTATGAACTCTGGTTTGGCATCACTCCTACTGTGAAATATTTCAGAGTATTTGGTAGCAAGTGTTATATTAAAAGAGATGAAGATCTAGGAAAGTTTGATGCTAGAAGTGATGAAGGAATTTTCTTGGGCTACTCCACTCAAAGCAAAGCATACCGGTGTTACAATAAGAGATTGAGGAAGATGATAGAAAGCACCAATGTGAAGGTTGATGAAGGAATTGAGAAGCCTTAAAGATTTTATGAGTTTGATGAAGATGACCAAGACAGTGTTCAAGGACCTCAATCCTCTCCGGTGAGACAGAGTCAGCCTGATCTGGTAAATCAGGAAGAAGAGTTAGATTTGAATGAGGCTGATCAAGAAACAACAGTGCTGGATACTCCCAAAATTCCAAGGTATGTAAGACTGAATCACTCTGAAGATCAGATCATAGGTGACAGAAGCAAAGGTGTACAAACTAGAAGGAATATTGCTCAAGATCAGAATGAATGTTGTCTGATTTCAAAGATTGAACCTAAAACAATAAATGAAGCCTGCAATGATGAAAACTGGACCAAAGCAATGGAAGATGAACTGATGCAAATTGAGAAAAATCATACTTGGGATCTTGTTCCCAGACCTAGAGACAGGAATGTAATTGGAACCAAGTGGGTCTTCTGGAACAAACTAAATGAAGCTGGTGAAGTAATCAGAAACAAAGCTAGATTGGTCTGCAAAGGCTACTCTCAAATAGAAGGAATTGACTTTGAAGAGACTTTTGCTCCGGTAGCAAGAATTGAAGCAGTCAGATTACTTCTTGCATTTGCTGCCTTCAAAGACTTCAAGGTATATCAGATGGATGTCAAGTCTGCCTTCCTAAATGGTGATCTGGAAGAAGAAGTCTACATTGAACAACCGGATGGATTTCAATTGTCTGATAATAATGATATGGTCTGCAAGTTGAAGAAAGCTTTGTATGGATTGAAGCAAGCCCCAAGAGCATGGTATGAAAGGTTGGATAAGCATCTTGTGCAGATTGGATTCAACAAAGGTACTGCTGACAGTAACTTATATTTCAAAATTGATCATGAAAACATTCTAATTGTTGAAGTGTTTGTGGATGATATCATTTTTGGAGGAAGAGATAGTATGTGCAAAACTTTTGCAAATCAGATGAAAAGTGAGTTTGAAATGTCTATGCTTGGTGAAATGAATTTCTTCTTGGGTCTGCAAATTACTCAAACAAAAGAAGGGATCTTCATCTCTCAGACCAAATATGTGAAAGAATTGTTAAAGAAATTTGGTATGGAAGACTCAAAGCCTATGAACACTCCTATGGCAACCGGATGTAAGTTAAGCAAAGATGATGATTCTCCAAAGGCAGATCAGACAAAGTATAGATCAATGATTGGTGGATTGTTGTATCTCACTCAAACTAGACCAGATATAATGCAGGCTATTGGTCTTGTGGCAAGATTCCAGGCTGATCCTAGAGAATCTCATGTTATGGCAATCAAAAGAATTTTTAGATACTTGAAAGGAACAGTTGAGTATGGTCTATGGTATCCTAGAGATCCGGATTTCTCTCTTCATGCTTACACAGATGCAGATTGGGCAGGAGATGTGGATGACCGGAAGAGCACTAGTGGTGGAGCATTCTTTTTGGGGAAGAGATTGGTTTCTTGGCTAAGCAAGAAACAAGATGCAATATCTCTGTCTACAACTGAAGCAGAATACATTGCAGCAGCAGGTAGTTGCACTCAAATCTTATGGATGAAGCAGATGCTAAGAGACATCAAAGTTGAATATGAGGAGCCTATCACAATCTTCTGTGATAATTCAAGTGCAATTAATATTTCCAAGAATCCGGTATTGCATTCTAAGACTAAGCACATATCTATCAAATTTCACTTTTTGAGAGAACAAGTAAACAAGGAAGAAGTCAGATTGGAGTATGTTCCCTCCAAGGATCAGATTGCAGATATCTTTACAAAACCCCTTCCCAAGGACTCTTTTGAATATCTCCGGGAGAAGTTAGGGGTCATGGCCCCTCCGGTGATGAACTAAGATGCACTGATGTGCATCAGTCCGGTGGCTATCACAGTCATATCTTGTGATCCGGACTAATGGGGAGCTGCAACTAAGGGGGAGCAGCTGGTATGATTCTGATGCATGAGAATTGCAAGTATGAGCCCTTTGCCATTGATGTCAAAGGGGGAGAGAAGACATGTGAAAAACAAGTGGTTGATGATCAAAGGGGGAGCAGTAAAGGAAGAGAAGACATGTGAAAAGTTGAAGTTCTTGTCTTAATGGTTTTTCACATCATATGTTGCCATCAATGACAAAGGGGGAGATTGTTGCAAGTATGAGGTGATCCAGTGTTGTCATTGATGTCAACATACTCATATTGCATTGATAAGAAGGATTTGATGAGCTGTGTGCTGAGGATACTAAGAAAATTAGCCTCAGTCAGGAACAGTGAAGAACAGTGATGAGAAGAAGATAAATGTACTGTATAGGATGGGAACCGAAGGACGCGGATTAAAGGGTTAGTAGATATGAGTCTTGAGATGCTACAGTCAAGATTTCAGAGGTCCGCATGAAGATCTGAAGGAGTTGTGGCTGCCGGTATAGAACCGGGTCCGGCAAGTATCCGGAGGTGACAGAGGATCACAAAAAGGTCCGGTGAGGTCCGGAATTGTATTATCCTAATCTGCGGATTGGAAGGAGTGTTTGGGATGTCCTTTTGATGTTTCATCCTGATTTGTGTATGATTTGGAGGTCCGGAAGTACCTCTTGCATTATGACAGTGGCGACAGACTGTGTTCTTGAAGTTCCGGATGAGGAAGACAAGAGATCCCAGTAAGCAGAGGAAGTGCGGATGTATCCAGACATTCAGACAGGCTTGTGAAGATTCTTGGATTATGTTTTGGTTGTGTTGTTGGTCCGCATTGATGGTAGAGCCTGAAATTGAAGTTATTCTTCCGGATGAAGTTCTTGCTCTGTGTAGCCGACCGGATGAGTTGTTCATCCTGCGAATGTTCTTGTGATGGCCGACCGGATGTGTTATTCATCTTGCGGATACTCCTATGGTTGTTTGCCGACTTAGATGATTGCTCCTAAGTCGATGTCTTGTATAAATAACGATTTGTGAGTTCATTTTAGTGTGTGGTGTGAGGATGAGCATGGTATAGCGAAGAAACGTGCGAAAGGCAGAGCAGAGATTGTTGGGCTTAATTGGAACTGATCTGGACATGGTAGAGATGTCATTCTCCAGTTCAAGACTGTGATTTTCATCACTTTGTAGACAGTGTGTCTCCTTGTAGGCAGTGGGCCTCTTTGTGAGCAGTGTGCTCGGGCAGTGAGCCCTTATTGGCATGTGCCATTCATTTTTCTTTATTCTTCTAACAGAGAATAATTCTTGGGTTAATCACCCCGTGGTTTTTCCCTTAACCGGGTTTTCCACGTCAAAATCTTGGTGTTCAATGTGTTGATGCTTATCTGCTCTTGTGTTTATGTATTATGCTTCCATGGATGATTATTTGATATGCTGCTAACTAACAACAGTGAGTTAAGTGTTTGAATGAGAAGAAGTTTTATACAACTGATTCACCCCCCCCCCCTCTCAGTTGTATGCCCTAGATCCAACAGTAATTCCACCATATAAGGGCAGTACCTTTGAGTTTAATTTTTGCAAACTTCACCCTCTTGTTCTTAGGAACTTCTTTGTATTCAAAGTAGTTATTTAGGGCCTCAATCCACTCCATGACTTCATCAGCATTCATCTTTCCACTAAACATAGGAATCTCCATCCGAGCCTCTGAAGAATCTTTGGCAATTGCCCTGATGGCTTCAAGGAAATGTTTCTGATCTGCAGGTACCTCTGCCTCTTCTTGATCTTCTTCTTCCTCCCCTTTTTCTTCTTCTTCATCAAAACTTTCATCTATCCTCTTCCCTATCCTCAGTGCCTTCAACTCTTCTTGGAGTGCTTCCTTGACTCCACTTTTGATCTTTTCTTTCATCTCCTTGAACTTCTTAACCACCTCAGTGGTCATTCCCTTTGGAGGCATGTTGCTAGCCTCTCCTTCACTCTCCTCTGCTGACATATACTAGGTCTTACACAACCAACAACAGAACCTTTTATGGCTCTAATACCACTATGATGTAGAGGACTTAGGATAGGTTGAGGATACCTTCTTTGGATAAGGCTTTCTCCCACACTCAAAACCTAAATTCAAAGATCATTTTGCAAAAGTGGTAACAATAGTAGGTTTTCTTGAAATCATCATGCTAAGGCTTGTTTGATATCCCATAGGACACATTCCAATCATTGGCTAAGGGTAGACAGGCTCTGAGTTGGGACTTCCTTCTTTAGGCCATCAAATTCCTTGTAGCCCTTGAAACAAGAACAATCAACTATAACTCTTGATACAGGTTTGTAAGATCAAATCTTAGACAATCCTAAGATACCTATTTAGACTCCCTAGAACATATCCCAAATTGGGTATGGGTTGTTTTGGATAGTATAGTCTAACCTATAACCCCTCCTAGTAGCCTAGAGCCCCAATTAGCCCTATTTTGTGAAGCAACCACCCTCAAATTTGATTATAATGCTTAGCCAATCATTTGGGAATCTTAAGGGCATGGCAAAACTAAGGATTCTTTAGGTTTTGGGTCACCAAAATGGATTGCAACTGATTGGTCCTATTCTTTATTAGGCTTCTATGCAACACCTAACACATGAAGATGTTAGGTCTCTTCAACAAAACCTCCCTCTTCTTAGATCCCCTGCCCAAATCTTATTATGAAACATGAAAAAAGACCTAGAACAATCCATTCCACTGATTAGGAGTGAGTCAAACTAGTGGAATGGACAGAAAAGGCATAATTCCTACCAAAAACCCTAAGGTAGGGTTTAGTAACCTGATTTCAAAAAATAGCAGAGAATTCAAATGAACAGATGTTTCAAGACCCCCAATCACTTGCAATAAGAACTTAACTCATACCTCTAACTCCCCACAACCTTTAGCCTTATGATTTTTCCGTACAGAGGAGTACCAAGGGTAGGAACAATGAAAAACATAGAAATTTGCAGGAAAACTAAATTCTTCTTATTATTTATTTCCACTAATTTACTTCTTCTTGTTCAAGGAACATCTACAAGGATTTAAGAAGACTACTACAATAGCTTGGGATAGTTGGAGGGCAATTGGGGTTGATGGGAAGGTATGGCAACCATCGAACTGACATGTTCTATTTTGAAACTATAACTAATTACATGGTTTAACATAGGCATCGGTTGTGTTTTAGACTTGACAATGCCTTCAAACACCTTTACAATGTAATTAAGCTTTTGGCAAGGTCTAACGCTCCTTGACACATGTCAAAAGGCTTACAATGCATGACAATGTATGACTGTCCTTGTGATTCTATGACTGCATCTTGCAACCATGGCATTTTGTGGACATAGTCCTTATTACAAACATGAAAAATGGTTTGTCAAAACCTTATTCATGACAAACAAAACATGAACAAGTCTCCTTGGTGCCCCTACACCAGATAGTTTGAGATTTGATGGAACAAATTACTCTATTTAGAAGAGTCGCATGGAGTGCCATTTGTAATGCATGGGTGATGCTTATTGGATGATAACCAATGATGAGTATAAACCTCCAGAGAAAGGTCCTTCAACTTGAGATCAAATCAAAGATGCTGAAAATAACCTTCAAGCTAAAGAAACCTTGTTGAGTGCCCTGACTGATTCATAAATGACAAATGTCTTTGGATTAATAATTACTCATGAAATCTGGAAGAAGTTGGAGAATCTTTATAAAGGTGATGAACATTTCAAATGTGCCAAGCTACAAAGTCTGAGAGGAAAATTTGAAAATATGAGGATGAGTGAAGATGAAAACATCACAATCTACATGCAAAAGATAAATGAACTTGTGTGTGGTATCAGGTGTGCTAGTGGAACTTTGGAAGAATCAGATATTGTGACAAAAGTGCTCAGATCTTTACCTGATTCATACAAACATAAAGTTGCTGCTATAGAAGAGATCGAGACTATCTCAAAAGTTACAAGAGATTAGCTAGTTGGCAAAATTTTAGCTTTTGAATTAAGTGAGTTTGGTGATTCTCTTCCTAAGTCTGAATCTACTTTTAAGGCCAGTGTATATGGAAAACAAATATATGATCCAGGTGAAAGCTCTTCTACAAGATCAAACTGATTTGCTAAGGTAAGGAAGGATCTTGAAAATGATGAAATTGAGTCTACAAAACTTGAAGCTCTTATTTCCAGAAGAATACTAAGAGGATTTGGTAAGTATGAAGGAAAGTTGTCATTCAAATGTTTTGCTTGTAATAAGATTGGTCATTTTGCTTCAAGATGTCTGGAGAAATTTTCAAAGCCAAACCCTAACAGATACAAAGGTTAGAAGAAATGTTACTATGTCTAAGAAGTTAGAGAAGAAGGAGTCACAGATGATGAATCTGATCATGGAGGTGCCACTAAAGATGACTGGGTGTTCATTGCTATCAAAGAAGATGATCTAGTGTCTATTCAATTTGCTAGCTGTGCAAATGTGGAAAGTGCCTTGGCTGCTCAGGTTGTTGAAAAGGATTAATGGGTGATTGATAGTGGATATTCTCATCATATGATTGGTGATAAAAGTAAGCTTATAAACTTTGAAAATTATGAAGGTGGAATTGTGAAATTTGGAGACAACTTAGCTGGTAGAATATGTGGTAGAGGATCCATCTCTTTTGATGGTAAGAATAACACAAATGATGTTCTATATGTGGAAGGACTGAGGCATAATCTTCTCAGTGTTGGACAGTTGGTTAACAAGGGTTATGATCTCTAACTCAAGGATGGCAAATGTAGAATCTTGGAAAGCTCCAAAACTAAAATTACATCTAGTACACAAACTAGAGGTAACATCTTTCAATTAAGTAGTTCTAGTAAAAGTTGTTTGATTGCGCAGACAGATCAAAGTTGGTTTTGGTATAGGAGAATGTGTCATGTGAATTTTGACAACATTGTCAAGATAAGTTCTACTCAAGATGTGAGAGATATTCTAAGACTTGTGAAACCTAATAGCATGTGTAGAGAATGTCAAATGGGTAAATAGAACAAAACATTATTCAAAAGTAAAGAACAATTTTCAAGTGGGCGATTAGAACTTGTGCATACTGATCTATGTGGTCCTGTTAGAATTAGGAGTGTGCAAGGAGACATATATTTTATGTTGCTGATTGATGATTACTCTTAGATGATGTGGATAACTTTCTTAAAAGAAAAATCAAAAGCTCTTGACAAATTCAAAGTGTTCAAAGTTATGGTGGAAAATGAGATTGGTGTGAAGATAAAGTGTCTGAGATCCGACAGAGGTGGAGAGTTTACCTTCAGTGAGTCTGATACATTCTATGAAAAAAATGAAATAAAAAGACAGTTATCTTCTCCTAGGACTCCTTAGCAAAATGGAGTTGTCGAAAGAATGAACCAGACCATTCAAGAAGCTACCAAAACCAAGATGATGGAAACAAATGTTCCACAAGTTTATTGGAGAGAAGTTGTAAGTATTGTTGTCTACACTCTTAACCAAGTGTAGATGAAAGGCAATTTTGGTAAGACTCCTTATGACCTCTGGTTTGGTCATTCTCCTACTATAAGATTTTTTAGAGATTTTGGTAGTAAATGCTATATCAAAAGAAATGAGGATCTAGGCAAGTTTGAAGCAAGAAGTGATGAAGAAATTTTTCTGGGTTACTCTACTCAAAGCAAAGCATATCAATGCTTTAACAAGAGGTTGAAAAAGATTGTTGAAAGTACTAATGTTAGAGTTGATGAGAGCAAAGAAGGACATTCTAGGTCTTGCGGATATGATTTAGATGATCAAGATGAAAATCCAAGTCAAGAAAGGCAAGTCCAAACTCAGATTCAGATCCAGATTCATCCAAAAAATCTAGTAATTCAAGAAGATAGTGTAAAAGTTGAGGAACAATCTCAAGAAATAGAAGCTCAAGTAATTCCCAAAACTCCCAGGTATGTAAGGATGAATCATCCTAAAGATCAAATCATAGGAGACAAAAATAAAGGTGTTCAAACTAGGAGAAGAGTTGTTGAAGATCAAGAAGAGATTTGTTTGATTTAAAAGATTGAACCAAAATTCATAAGTGAAGCTTGAAATAACAAAAACTGGGTAAAAGCGATGGAGGAAGAACTAATGTAAATTGAAAAGAATCACACTTGGGATCTTGTTTCTGGACCTAAGGATAAAAATGTGATTGGAACTAAATGGGTCTTCCAAAATAAACTAAATGAATAAGAAATAAAGCAAGGTTGGTATGTAAAGGATATTCTCAAGTGGAAGGAATTGATTTTGAAGAAACTTTTTCTCTAGTGGCAATAATAGAGGTAGTCAGATTGTTTCTTGCTTTTGCTACTTATAAAGATTGTAAAGTCTATTAGATGGATGTCAAGTCAGCATTTCTAAATGGAGAGTTAGAAGAAGAAGTCTACATTGAGCAATTGGAAGGATTTTAGTTGTCTGATCAGAAAGACATGGTCTATAGATTGAGGAAAGCATTATATGGACTCAAACAAGCCCTAAGAGCCTGGTATGTAAGATTAGATAAGTATCTGCTAAAGCTAGGATATAACAAAGGCACTACTAACAGTAATCTTTATATCAAGATTGATCATGAGAATATTCTGATTGTTGAGGTATTTGTTGATGATATCATTTTTGGTGGAAATGAGAGCATGTGCAAAACATTTGCTGATTAGATGCAAAGTGAATTTGAGATGTCCATGTTTGGTGAGATGAATTTCTTCTTAGGTCTGTAAATCACTCAGTCAGATAAAGGTATCTTTATATCTCAGTCTAAGTATGTGAAAGAATTGTTGAAGAAATTTGGAATGGAAGATTCAAATCCAGTAGGTACGCCTATGGTAACTGAATGTAAGTTGAATAAAGATGATGACTCCCCTAAGGCAAATCAAAAAAGGTATAGATCAATGATTGGAGGACTGCTCTATCTGACTCAGACTAGACCTAATATCATGAATGCAGTTGGTCTTGTTGCTAGATTCCAAGTTGATTCTAAAGAATCCAATGTTGTAGCAGTCAAAAGAATCTTAGATATCTCAAAGGAACACTTGATTATGGATTGTGCTATCCTAAAGACAATGACTTCACTCTTCATGCATACACATATGCTAATTGGGTAGGAGATGTGGATGACAGAAAAAGTACTAGTGGTGGTGCATTCTTCTTGGGAAGTAGATTAGTTTCTTGGCTGAGTAAAAAGTAGGAGGCAATATCCCTATCTACAGCAGAGGCAAAGTATATAGCAGCAGCAAACAATTGCACTCAAGTTCTGTGGATGAAGCAAATGTTGAAGAACATCAGAAGAATGCACTCACCACTAATATATCCATTAGTATCTCAAAGAATTTGATGTTGCATTCAAAGACAAAGCATATATCCATTAAGTTTCATTTCTTGAGAGAGAAGGTAAATGAGAATGAAGTCAAGTTGGAGTTTGTGTCTTCAAAGGATCAGATTGTAGATATTTTTACTAAGCCTCTTCCGAAGGATACTTTTGAGTATCTCAGAGAAAAGCTAGGGGTTATTACCCCTCCTGATCATAATTAAGATACACTAGAGTTCATCAATCTGATGGAATTCACAGTCATATCTTGTGATCCAGATTGATGTTAAGGAGATACTACTTAGGTGGAGTAGTTAGGATGAAAATTTTGGGATCAGTTTAAAACAAAAAGGGAGAAAAGATTGCAAATATGTTCCCTTTGCCATTGATGTCAAAGAGGGAGAGAAGTTCCTATGAAAAACTAGTTGCTGATGTAAGGGGGAGCAGTGAAGAAACTGATTACAGAAGTGATAAGAGAAAGGGAGTGAAGGTCTTGTCTTGATGGTCAAATCAATTTTTTACATCATATGTTGCCATCAATGACAAAGGGGGATATTGTTGCAAATATGTGCCTAATCGGTGTTGTCATTGATGTCAACATATCCTTGTTGCCATTAGTGTCAACTGTATCCTATTTTGATGTCTATATAGAAGACTAGATTGGTGAGAATATTGAGAAAATTAATGAGGATCAATGTATGCAGACCATATGGCTGAGTAGAGGATTGTCTGAAGAAGCTCCACATATGTTTTGAAGGGTTCACATGAAGATTTGAAGAAGCTATGGCCATCTAAGTAGAACCAGTTTTGTAGTGTTTAGAAGAGATAGAGTAATAGGAAAGAGGTCTAGATTGTATCGGTTATGTCAAATGATGATCTGTGGATCTAGAGGCATGTTTGGAAAGTCAGTGTGTATCATCCATTCAAGTGGTTCATGGTTTGGAGGTCCACAAGCAATCTTTCTAATGTGATAGTCATGGCAGACAATGTTCTTGAGGTTCTAGAGGAAGATGCAAGTGATTCTGATGTTTTAAAGGAGTGCAGATGTTTTTGTTGAATTCAATGTACTTGTGAAGGTCTCTGGATCATGTTACTACTATGTTGGAGGTCCGCATTTATGTTTGAGCTTATCAAAGGAGATTTCCTTCTTGGTGTTGTTATTCTTCCCAGTCTTGGTGGATCGGATGATTCAAGCATGTTACGGATGATCTAAGAGCAATTCTATGAAGTGTTGTGTGTTGATCAAGGAAGATTTGAGTCCCAGTTATGTTTGGTTGACAACTTAGTGATTCACATTAAGTTAGATGTTTTTAGTGCCGTCCTTGATGGTCATTCCAAGGTTGATGAAGCATATAAATACTTTTTGATGAGTTGTGGAAAATTATCCTTGTGCAAAAATAATAAAATCAAAAGAAAGGATCAAAGGCAAAGCAAAGCAGAGGAGAAGTAGAAGAACAAGAGATGTTTATATGAAGAGCTAGAGAAGAAGTATTTGGAGTAGAGAAGAATTTTTGTAAGCTTTCAAAGGAACTAAACTAGGCATAAAGAAGATGTCATTTCACAGTTCATTCTTTCTGTATTAAACATAAATTATGTAGGCAGTGAGCCCAAAGGCATGTGCCTTCCCTTTTGTTCTAAGTACTTTTAATAGGGTACAAATCTTATGGGTTAACCCCCACTGTGGTTTTCCCTTAACCAGGTTTGCACGTAAAAGTTCTACTGTTATGTGTGCTCAATTTATTTCTTCTCTTGTGTTATTTATTGATGCTTTAATGTTTATCTAATTGAAAGTTGTTAAAGAAGATTAAAAGCAAAAAATTTTAATTTTGTGGGACAACTAATTCACCCCCCCTCTTAGTTGTCTGGACTATTTCTAACAAGTACAACTAGAAAGTAATAGAAATGGAAAAGAAATAATAACAAAATTGAAGAGGATGATTACAAAATTAAATAGACAATTCATACCAATGGACTATTGGTTAGAACTACTAAATAAATTACAAAGTTTGAGGCAAGGAATAGGACTATGAAGGAATACACCTAGGAAGAACTTCACAAATTGATTATTAGGACAAGGCATAGAGAGGAAAGTAAAGAGAAGGCTGTGAGATACATTAATGGGTTGAGAGAAAGTATTCAAGAATAGTTGAGTTTGTTTAGGTTGACCATCATAGAAGAAGCACACCAATTAGTGATCAAGGTCGAAGACAATTTAACCAAGTGATTTGAGAACCAATAGAATTGATAGAGAAGAAAAGGGAGGCATCAAAGTGAGAGGTTATGGTGTAGCAATAAAAGACCCTACCAGAAAGATAGGAGAATTGAAAATTTATATCATAGAGATAGTGGTACATATCATAATGAAATAAATGCGAAGAGACCTTTCAGGGGAACATGCTTCAAGTGTGGAGAAGAAGGGCACAAAGCATTTGAATGTTTTCAAGGCTGAGAAAATTGATAAGAAAGCAACACTAGAGTTGCATTAGGGGAAGAACAAAGTTGGAGATCCTATGAGTCTGACAACCTTGAGCATGGAGAATCACTAATGATAGGGAGGGCTTTGATGAAGTTTCTTGAGGGAGAAGGGCAGGTATAAATAAATAATCTATTTAGGACTAGATGTAAAGGAGAAGGGAAGTGTTGCAAAGTAATTATTGCTAGCATAAGCATACATAACTTTCTATTCGAAGAAATGGTTGAAAAACTAAACTTGAAGAGGCAAAAACACCCAAACCCTTACACAATTGATTGGTTATAGAGAGAATATATGGTAAAGGTCAATGACCAATGTCGGGTAAGATTCAAAATAGGGAGTTATCATGATGAAGTCTTGTATATTATAATTCCAATGGATACATGATCTACTATTCGGGAGGCCATTGTATTTTGACTAGTAGGCTATACATGATGGGAGAGAAAATACATATACATGAGTGGAATCCTATGATTAAAATGGCAGATGGAAAGGAAGTCTTGGATTGTAATGACATCATCGAATTGAAGACAAATACCTTAGTTAAGGTGTTGCTAGCACTAGAGAGGTCATTTCATGGAGCATATTGACTCAAAGCTTGGGTCTAACCTTCTAATGAAGAGGGTGTTAAAGAAATAAACTTACTACTATTGATGAGTGTTTTTAACACACTACAAATTAGATAAAATACTTAGTACTTTATCTCTCCTAAAAGGAATAAAATCCCAACAAATTGATCAGAAAATGACTACGCTAAGGTTTCTCCTAGCTAGGTCTTGGCCTTGCAAGATAACTTACTTGTCTGATGTTCTTTGTTGTTTACACACAAAGGGACTTACACAATTATTCACTGGAACCTATAGGTATGGTTTGGTCTAAAAATAATAGTTTGAGATCACTTACAAACCTTAGGATGTTTCTTGGATCTAAGATCTAAATACACCTTATGGTTGGAAATAATATCTTTTCATCTAATTTTCAATATTATGTGATGTCGATCCTAAAATATAACATATTTTAACTACTTAGATAAAAAAAATTCAAAATATGGGTAAGAAAGGGATAGGGTTTTAGAAATTACAGTGAACTCCTATAACTTATGATATGAAGCATGAATAGATAGACCTCAAAATAAACCAATCATTACAAAGATAATGCAATCTTCAATAGAATAGAAAATAAGTTTTAGATTATGAAATAATTTTATTAGACACCAAGTACTGGCATGTAGCCTAATAAGATATCTCACAATTGAATAGAAAAATAAAAATGTTTAGGCTAACTACATAAAACAACTTATAGCTAGCAAATTACCAATAGAATGAGCATAAGAAATCAATCAAATACTCATAATTATGTATTCATAAATCATAGAAAATTCTTCGAAGTGATAAGGAAACTGTTAGATTTAGGACAGAACACTGAGAGGGGGGGTGAATCAGTTGTCCAAAACTTTCTTGTAATTAATCACTTAAATCCTTTTCTTAATTCAGCAACATAATAATAAATCAATCATGGAAACATAATGCAACAATTCAAGAGCTGAAACACATTAAGATATATGACACCAAGATTTTTTATGTTGAAAACCCAGTTAAGGGAAAAACTACGGGGTGACTAACCCAAGATTGTATTCTCTATTAAAAGAATAGGGAGAACAAAATGGCAGATGCCAATTAGGGCTGACTACCTGAGCACACTGCTCACAAAAGGCCCATTGCCTATAGGAGACACACTGTCTATAGAATAATAAGTATTACATACTTGAACTAAAGAATAGTATCTTCACCATGCTTGAGTTAGTTCCATTTAAGCCCAATACTTATGTTCTGCCTTTCTCTCTATTCCTCACTATCATGCTCTCATCTCTACAATATACTTTTGAAATGACTTTAAAACTCCTTATTTATACAAGACATCGACTTAGGGATAATCATCCAAGTTAGCATACATTACAGATAAAATACATAAATACAACATGACTAATTACAAAAAGACTTCACACGGATCAACACACTGTCAACCACACAGATTTGAGACTTCAATCTTCCTTTAGGAACATGCCATTCTTCATAGAACATCTTCAAGATCATCCGCAGGAGATGTAACTCATCCACTCAGCCACACTTAGGAAGAACATCATCATCTGGAAGTAATTCTTCAATTACTAGCTCAATCTTCAATGCGGACCACCAACACAAACTGGACATAATCCAAAGACCTCCACAAGCTTTACCAAGAACATCCACACTACTTTTGCTTATTGAAATCATTCTCTTTCATTCAGAACCTCAAGAACATAGTTTGTCATCACTGTCATATTGGAATATATGCTTGCAAACCTCCAGACCACAAACCAATTGAGCTGTCAATTCACATTGACTTCCTAAACACTCCTCCAAATCTGCAAAACAAAATATTGCATTTCTGGATCTCACTGGACCTGTCTGTGTCACTCTGTCACCTTTGAACATCTGCCAAAACTAGTTTTACTCAAGTGGCCATAACTTCTTCAGATCTTCATGCGGACCTCTAAAATCTTTACTGGATCATCTTAAGGCATATATCTATAAACCCTTTGATGCACATCCTCTGATCTTCATCTTAGCTAGGATCTTTACCTCACTGTCTTCAATGTTCTTCTATGTTCCTGATTAGGACTAATTTTCTCGATATCCTCAGCACACAGCTCATCTAATCCTTATCATCAATGCAAGAGGAGTATGTTGACATCAATGACAACACCGGTTAGGTCCATACTTGCAACAATCTCCCCCTTTGTCATTGATGGCAACATATGATGTGAAAAACTATTTTAACCATTAAGACAAGAACTTCTTCTCACTGACATAACTCCCCCTATCAACCACAACCATTCACATGTCTTCTCTTCCTTTACTGCTCCCCCTTCGATTAGCAACTACTTGTTTTTCACATGTCTTCTCTCCCCCTTTGACATCAATGGCAAAGGGCACATACTTGCATCACTTCAGAATCATACCAGCTGCTCCCCCTAAGTGACAGCTTCCTATCATCAATCTGGATCGCAAGATATGACTGTGACATCCACTAGATTGATGCACATCAGTGCACCTTAATGAAGAACCAGAGGGGTAATAACCCCTAACTTCTCCCTAAGATACTCAAAAGAGTCCTTAGGTAGAGATTTAGTAAAAATATTTGCAATATGATCCTTAGAAGGCACAAACTCCAATCTAACTTCATTCTTGTTCACTTGCTCTCTCAAAAAGTGAAACTTGATGGATATATGTTTAGTCTTTGAATGCAACACTGGATTTTTTGATATGTTAATTGCACTTGAATTATCACAGAAGATTGTGATAGGTTCTTCATACTCCACTCTGATATCTCTTAGCATTTGCTTCATCCACAATACTTGAGTGCAACTACCTACTGCTGCAATGTATTCTTCTTCTACAGTGGACAGAGATATTATCTCTTATTTCTTGCTCAGCCAATAAACCAATCTCTTCCCCAAAAAGAATGCTCCGCCACTAGTACTCTTTTGGTCATCCACATCTCCTGCCCAATCCACATCTGTATATGCATGAAGAGAAAAATCATGATCTCTGGGATACCACAATCCATACTCAATTGTCCCTTTTAGATATCTAAAAATCCTCTTGATTGCCATGACATGAGATTCTCTAGGATCATCTTGGAATCTAGCAACAAGACCAACAACATTCATAATGTTAGGTCTAGTTTGAGTGAGGAACAATAATCCTCCAATCATTAACCTATACTTTTTCTGATCAGTCTTAGGAGAGTCATCATCTTTGCTTAATTTACATCCAATTGTCATGGGAGTACTCATTGGTTTTGAGTCTTCCATCCCAAATTTCTTCAACAATTCTTTCACATATTTGGTCTGAGAAATGAAGATTCCTTTCTTTATTTGAATGATTTGCAGACCCAAGAAGAAATTCATTTCCCCAAACATGGACATCTCAAATTCACTTTTCATTTGATTTGCAAAAGTCTTGTACATACTATCTCTTCCTCAAAAAATAATATCATTAACAAACACTTCAACAATCAAGATATTTTCATGATCAATTTTGAAATACAGATTACTATCAGTAGTACCTTTGTTGAAACCAATCTTCAAATGATGCTTATCCAATCTTTCATACTAGGCTCTTGGGGCTTGCTTGAGTCCACACAATGCTTTCTTCAACTTGCAGACCATATCACCATGATCAGATAATTGAAATCCATCCAGTTGCTCAATGTAAACTTCTTCTTCCAAGTTACCATTCAGGAAGGCAGACTTGACATCCATTTGATATACTTTGAAGTCCTTGAAAGTAGCAAAGGCAAGAAATAACCTAATTGCTTCAATTCTTACCACCAGAGCAAAAGTTTCTTCAGAATCAACTCCTTCTACTTGAGAGTAACCCTTGCAGACCAATCTGGCTTTGTTTCTGACTACCTCACCATCTTCATTTAGTTTATTCTAGAATACCCATTTGGTTCTAATCACATTCTTGTTTCTAGGTCTAGGAACAAGATCCCAAGTGTGATTTTTCTCAATTTGCATCAGCTCTTCCTCCATTGCTTTGGTTCAGCTTTCATCATTGCATGCTTCATTTACTGACTTTGGTTCAATCTTTGAAATCAGACAATACTCTTCTAAGTCTTGAGCAATCTTTCTCCTTGTTTGAACACCTTTGCTTTTATCACCTATGATCTGATCTTCAGAGTGGTTCAATCTTACATACTTGGGAATTTTAGAACTTTCTTGCACTTCTATTTCTTGAACAGGTTCATTCAAACTCATCTCTTCTTCCTGATTCACCAGATCATTCTGAATCTAAATTTCAGAAGGGGCTTGAACTCCTTGGATCAAAACATCATTCTGATCATCTTCATCATATTCATAAAACCTTGAGGGTTTTTCAATATCTTCATCAACCTTCACATTTGTACTTTCTTTGAGTAGAATAACCCAAGAATATTCCTTCATCACTTCTAGCATCAAATTTACCTAGATCTTCATCTCTTTTAATGTAACATTTACTACCAAAGACTCTGAAATACCTCATAGTGGGAGTGATGTCAAACCAGAATTCATAAGGAGTCTTACCAATATTGCTTCTGATTTGTACTCGATTAAGAGTATAGAATGTAGTGCTTACAACTTCTCTCTAGTAGATTTGAGGAACATTTGCTTCCATCATCATGGTTCTAGATGCTTCCTGGATGGTTTGGTTCTTTCTCTCCACTAATCCATTCTGTTGTGGAGTCCTTGGAGGAGACAACTATCTTTTTATTCCATGTTTCTCATAAAATTCTATGAACTCACCGGATGTGAATTCTCCACCTCTATCAGACCTTAGACATTTTATGTTCAATCTGGTTTCATTCTCTACCATAGCTTTGAATATTTTGAATTTCTCAAGAGCCTTTGATTTCTCTTTTAGAAAAGTCACCCACATCATCTGGGATTAATCATCAATTAATAGCATGAAGTATATATCACCTTGCACACTTCTGATTCTTGCTGAACCACATAGATCAGTATGAACTAAGTCCAATAATCTGGTAGAAGACTGTTCCTTACTTTTGAATGTGACTCTGCTCTGCTTACCCAACTGACATTCTTTGCACAAGCTATTAGTAGGTTTCACCAGTCTTGGAAGATCTCTCACAGCCTGGGTGTTGCTTATCTTGATGATATTATCAAAATTAACAGGACACATTCTTCTATGCCACAACCAACTCTAATCAATTTGAACAAATAAACAACTTTTACCAGTACCAACCAAGTAGAAGATATTACTAATATTACCTTTTGTTTGAGTACCAGATGCAATCTCTGTTCTAAAACTTTCAAAGATCTTGCATTTTCCATTTTTGAATCAGAGATCATAGCCTTTGTCCACCAATTGTCCAACATTGAGAAGATTGTACTTTAGACCTTCAACATACAGTATATTACTGGTTTTTTTCTTTCCATTAAAAGAAATGGTTCCTCTACCCCTGATTCTGCCAGCAGAATTATCACCAAATTTTACCACTCATCCTTCATACCTTTCCAAATCTATGAACTTATTTTTGTCACCTATCATATGGTGGGAGCATCCACTGTCAATGACCCAATCATCCTTTTCTTCAACTTGGCCAGCTAGAGCTATTTCTACAATTTTGTGATTGACAGATTTAGGGGGCATTGGATCTTCTTCCTTGATGGCAATAAACATCCAGTCACTTCTAGATTTGTTTCCTATCTCTGATTCATCATCTGTTACTCCTTCATCATCATCTTCATGGACATAGTAACATTTCTTTTGAAACCTTGATCTGTTAGGATTTGGCCTTGAAAATCTTTCCGGACACCTTGAGGCAAAATGACCAATCTTATTGCAATTAAAACATTTAAAAGGCAATTTCCCCTCATACTTATCGGATCATCTTGGCAGTCTTTTTGCAATAAGGGCTTCAAGTTGAGCAGCTTCTACTTCATCTTCTTCCAGGTCTTTTCTTGCTTTTTCATACCATGATAGTTTCTTTCAAGAGTTCTCTCCTAGATCAAAATTTTGTTTTCCTTTTACAGAGGTACTAGCTTTGAATGTAGATTCAGTCTTGGGGGGGCATCTCCAAACTCAGTCAATTCAAATGCAACCAATTTACCAACCAATTGATCACTTGTGATACCTGAATAAGATCTAAATTCTTCAATGGTAGCAACCTTGTATTTGTAAGAATCAGGAAGGGATCTGAGAACTTTGCCAACAATCTCATCTTTATCCAAGATTCCACCAGTACATCTAATGCCACAAATAAGCTCATTTACTCTTGGCATAAATGTAGTGATATTTTCATCTTCTCTCATCTTCAGGTTTTCAAATTTTCCTTTCAGACTCTATAGCTTGGCACATTTAACATACTTGTCTCCTTCATGCAAAAGTTCCAATTTTTGCCAAATCTCATATGCATTTGTTAGATCAACAACATTTGTCAGCTCTGAATCAGATAAGGCACTTAGAAGAGCTTCTTTAGTTCGCAGATTGTTTTCAACATCTTTGATTTCATCTATGGTACGTGGACCATTCTGTGGAGGATCATACTTCTTTGAAGCCACAATCTAATACTGCATTCCCATACATTGCAAGTGGCATTCCATGTGACTTTTCCAAAGAGTGAAATTGGTTCCATCAAACCTCAGACTATTCTTTTTGTAGGATGACATCCTGGATCTCCTCAAGTGGTTAAGCTCCTTTTAGAGGAACCTCGCTCTGATACCAATTTTTAGATTTAGGACAGACAACTGAGAGGGGGGTGAATCAGTTGTCCAAAACTTTCTTGCAATTAATCACTTAAATCCTTTTTTTAATTCAACAGCATAATAATAAATCAATCATGGAAACATAATGCAATAATTCAAGAGCAGAAACACATTAACATATATGACACCAATATTTTTGATGTGGAAAACCCGATTAAGGGAAAAACCATGGGGTGACTAACCCAAGATTGTATTCTCTGTTAAAAGATTAGGAAGAACAAAATGGCACATGCCAATTAGGGCTCACTGCCCAAGCACACTACTCACAAGAGGCCCACTACCTACATGAGACACACTATCTACAAAATAATAAGTATTACATACTTGAACTAAAGAATAGCATCTTCACCATGCTTGAGTTAGTTCCATTTAAGCCCAATACTTATGCTCTGCCTTTCGCTCTGCTCCTCTCTACCACACTCTCATCTCTACAAGATACTTTTGAAATGACTTTACAACTCCTTATTTACACAAGACATCGACTTAGGGATAATCATCCAAGTCGGCATACATTACAGAGCAAATACATAAATACAATATGACTAATTACAAAAAGACTTCACGTGGATCAACACATTGTCGGCCAGATAGATTTGAGACTTCAATCTTCCTTTAGGAACACACCATTCTTCATAGAACATCTTCAAGATCATCTGCAGGAGGTGTAACTCATCCGGTTGACCACACTTAGGAAGAACATCATCATCTGGAAGTAATTCTTCAATTACGAGATCAATCTTCAATGTGGACCACCAACTCAAACTGGACATAATCCAAAGACCTCCACAAGCTTTACCAAGAACATCCACACTACTTCTACTTACTGAAATCATTCTCTCTTTCATCCAGAACCTCAAGAACAAAGTTTGTCATCAATGTCATATTAGAATAGATGCTTGTAGACCTCCAGACCACAAACCAATTGAGTTGTCAATTCACATTGACTTCCTAAACACTCCTCCAAATCTGCAGAACAAGATATTGCATTTTTGAATCTCACCGGACCTATCTGTGTCACTCTATCACCTCTGAACATCTGCCAGAACTAGTTTTACTTAAGTGGCCATAACTTCTTCAGATGTTCATGCGAACCTCTAAAATCTTTACTGGATCATCTTAAGGCATATATCTACAAACCCTTTGATGCGCATCCTCTGATCTTCACCTTAGCTGGGATCTTTACCTCATTGTCTTCAATGTTCTTCTCTATTCCTGATTAGGACTAATTTTCTCAATATCCTCAGCACACAGCTCATCCAATCCTTATCATCAATGCAACAGGAGTATGTTGACATCAATGACAACACTAGTTAGGCCCATACTTGCAATAGAAACATGAAGAAAAATCTTCACTAATAACAAAAGATCAACAAATATCAACAATCTTCAACTATTGAATGGTAGGAAACCATCAATTAAGTTGTTTTTATTGATTTCAAAAGTATGACAAATATCAACAATTATTATACAAAGAAAATTGACTTCCTTTTATAGAGGAAGAAAGTGTACTTATTATACATTTTAATGGCTAGGATTTATCCTTAACCAATGGCCTAGATTAATTTACAATTAAATATTTGGGCCTAGACTCATCTTGGATGCCCTTTTCTAACTAATTTACATCCAAAGGATACAAAATAATTTCAACTTTCAAATCCCACGGAAGGGTTGCCCTCAATAGAATTTTCATTTTAAAAAATTAATTCCATATACCAAGTTAGCCATAAAAAAGAAGTAACACTAAAACCCAACGTAAGGTAGCACAAAACTCTAGGCAATAGAACCTACATTGAAGTGCCCAAATTTCTCCAACAAAAAATACTTTAGCAATAGGGAGGAATTCACTTTACAACTTCTTCTTCTTTTGATGTGATATCCTCAATAGTAATCTAATCCTTTTGAGCTTCCTTGTCCATGTAATCCATGAAGGATGCAAGGACAAGATTCACCAAATCTTCATTAGGCCCTATGATAAAATTCCTCATGAACTTTTTCATTTCAATTGCTGACAAAAGACCTCAAATTTCATTTCTCTCTTAGATATATCATGATCATAGGATTGGACTATCAATTTCATTTTGTTAGTTCATCGATTTTTTTGAGATAAAGATATAAGGAACATGTGATATGAACCATTAGTGAGGAACTACTTGACAATGATATTCAAACCATCAAGATCCTTTATATCCTCATCTACTTCTAGGAGAGTATGGGTTAGGTTCTGTACAAAAGATAGATTATTATATTGCACATCAGTGACCTTTTATCTAGCTTAGTTAGTTTATTCACACATTATTCTATCACATGGTTTCTAAGCTTGATTATTTCTACCCATGTCCATGGTTGTCCCAGAGCATTTTGATCCAAAATTTTCACCTTTATTAGTAGTTGGAGTGTCTATCTTGGCAATCATGCTAGGAAGGTCTGGAGATGGATGATTTAAAATGGGCTCCCTATTTTAGATCTTCACTTCTAACCATTACAGAACTAGAAAAGTATCATCTATGAATTAAGTTATTTATTGTTTTGGTTGGTATTAAGGAGGAGAAGGTAGAATCTACTTTTTCTACATTGGCATTTTTACCTCCTATTATCTATCCTTGGACATTTTTTTAGTCATCTCTTGTCTATATGCTTCCATCCTTGCACTTATTTTGATCCTTGGGATTTGTAGAATTTATGTTCCTTGATGATTGTCTCTAGTCTATATATGCTTTCATTTTTATCATTTGATATGTATTGCTAGTCACATGACACATTTGTGATACTTATTACATTACATGATTTTTTTCTTATATATTGACTTATATTTAAATTTACTTTTCATGTACTATTTTTACCTCTCCTCCAATTCTTGTCATACAATCAATGCCAACAATTGAAGGGGGCATATTTATCACTAACGCTCTTATGTTGAAATTACATATAGTTGCATATGCATACATAAAGATTCATCACTAGATTTCTAGATGGATATTGATCACATGTCATGGAAATGCATGATATGTCATACCATCATATTGTCACCACACCAGATAGAGTATTAATTTACCACTTTGTTGATAATTTGGGGGAAAACATAATAAAATTATTGTTCCTTAGTGCTTACAAATTCATTAACATTGATATAACATTAATAGAAATGGAAATAACATAGTAGAAATAGAAAAATGCAAATAAAAAGAATTCTAATATATGTGGGGAAAATCCTTTTGGGTAAAAACTCCACCACCAAAGAGAGTGAAATCTTGTATAAATTGAAAATGAAGAGAACATCAACAAAACTTCCCCCTTGAGTCTAATAGCATAACAACACTACCTTTAATTTAACATACAATCCACTATCACAAGGCCTCAATATATGGACAAATATAATACAAGATACCATAAATGGTATTATAAAGAAAGTGTTAAAACCATGGACCCATTTTAGGTCCCCAAAATGCACATTCACGTCCAAACATAACTCACACATGTGAAGTCACAAATTCCAATGCTCCCCACACATGTAAAATCTCTTAGAATAATATGTAAATCCCATCTTGTAAGGAACCCATTTAAACTTATTATAATCATCATATTGATCAAAAGACGCTCTTACACATTGTCATTGCTACTCTAACATGTCATAAGAATATGAAATATTTGTCGTAGATGCTCTTCCACTAAAGATAAGTAGAATAAGATAAATCCCATGCCTTATTCAATTCCACTTTACAACACATTTTCCTATACATAAAGAGGATAATACTTAAATATGGATCCCTCTTCCTCATGTGGGGCATCCAAGTTACCCTCTCCAAGATTCTTGTAGATACACATTAAATTATCCTACCAATTAAAAAATAAAATAAAATACCATAGGCATAGGATTGTAAGGTGAATATCACCTATTCCTAGCATTATCTCACTTTATGTTTACATTGCAATGACATAATAGGGACAAAGATAAATGAATTAGATGCTAGGAGAGACAAGGCCCATAGCCTCCCTATACCAATACAATTTCTCTAGGTTCACTAGCTTAGTGAGTGAATCCACAACATTCTCCAAATTTTCCACCTTTTGAATCATGATTTATCTACCCTCTGCCATCTCATGGACAAAATGATACTATATATTAATACATTTAGTTCAAGCATGATACATAGATTTCTTAGTCAAACAAATTGTACTCTAACTCTAACATCTAATGCACACCTATATATTACAAATAGAACAAATACTTGAGCATAGTCTTTGTATCCTCACTAACTCTTTGAAAGAATGTGTTATAGACATATACTCTACTTCTATAGTTGAAAGAGAAATAACAGGCTATCTCTTACTCATCCAACTAGTTGCACCACCCAATAGAGTGAACACATAACCATTTGTAGACCTCCTACTAATTATCTGAGATGAAAAATTTGAAAGACTCTAAATTAGATGGGCTATACCTTTCAATGGGTCTCCATTACCTAGTGGGCCTTCTTAAAAGTATAATAAGAGGATCCTATTGTTTCTTTCTAGAATGCTCCTATGAACCTTCTTCTTCCTCTACTTTTCCATCTTGTTTTTTTTCTACATGTGTATCTACCTTATTTTCATTCTTAGATTCAAAATGTGCTACCTTATTCAATTTTCTTAAGGATGTTCAACATTTTAGAATACGTTAAGCTCCCTAAAAATCACATCAAGACTAAACCATTGTTAGTGCTACAAGATCCCAAAGTTTATAGCCTTTTATATTCTTTCCATAACCCACAAAAAAACACTCTTTAGCCTTGAAATTTAACTTAGATTGTTTCTCTTTTGGAATGTATGAACATAAGGTTTATTTCTAAATACATGGAGATGGAAAATTTGTGGTCTTTCACCTCTCCATGCCTCATAGGGTGTCTTGTAATCTAGAGTAGAAGTTGGAGATCTATTTACCAGATAACAAATATTGATTACAACCTTATCCTCGAAACATTATTCTATCTTAGCACTACTTAGAATTCTTCTATCTCTCTCCATCAAGGTTATGTTTATCCATTCTAGAACTCTATTTTTATGTGGAGTTTATGGAGTATTATTCTATTTAATAATACTTTCATGTCTATAGTAATTGCCAAATTATCTATTGTAGCACTCACACCTATTATCTAATCTCAAAACATTTAGTTTCCTATCGATCTCTCTCTCTCTACAAGTACTTTAAATTCTTGAAACTTAGAAAACATAGCATATTTGTGCTTTAGAAAGTAAACCCAAGTGAACCCTAATAAGTCATGAATGGAAGGAAAATAGTAGTGATATTTACCAATGGAAGGGACATCCACAGGACCAAATACAATAATATGAATCACTTCTAGAACTTTCTTTTCTCTAGAAGTATCAGATTTAAAGGATACTCTATGTTGTTTATCAAATATACAATGTCCATTGAAGTTAAAATCAATAGTATACCCAGACAAACCATCTGCTATATTTTTATTAATAATAATATTAAGAACTTTTTCACCAATATGACCCAATCTATGATGTAGTTTGCAAGAATCAATGTTTTTAGTTGCATTCATAGAGTTATAAAATATTGATGCTTCTAGCCTAAACAATATTCCACATCATGTGCCCCTAGCCCATACCAAGTTGCCTATGGTTTTAACCTAAAACTACTCTTCTCAAAAATTCCATGCATCGTACTATAATTAGTGATCTCAAAATGAAAGCCAAAAACATAAAACAAGTGCATAAACAAGTATTATACCTTCACAATGAGTCACAAATCCAAGATAGGATGGAGAAGCTGGCACCCAAAAGCTCCTAGCTATACCCTAGATAATGGATTCCATGTGAAATGCTCTCACAAGTGCAACTCAAAAATTACTAGCTCAAGATAATTTTTAGCATGGTAACACTACATAGAAATTATATGATCAAATGGCTTGGAGGGTGTTGTATTTATAGTCATTTTGGAGAGATTTTGAGCCAATGGTTGACATTGATTTGAGAGATCAATGGTGGAGGATGAAGATGATGTGTAGGGCTTAGATTTCATCTTGGAAAATGGAGGGCTAGGAATAAAGATGAATTTTAAATTCATCTTGGGAAAGGGGTGAAATAAATGAGGTTGGGTGAGATGGATTATTTGTGAATTAAAAACTCACATGGGGAAGAGAAAAATGACTTAAAAATTTATTTGGGGAAGAGTGGATATTAATGAGTTATGACATGTGTAAGGGGTGTAAGAGGTATTAAATGAGGATTATGACACATGTGTATAAAAAATTGATTTATATGAGACATATTTCAATTTTTTATTTGTGGGATGTGGGGAGGAGTGGCAATCAAGGTTTGATCATCTTAATTAGGTTGATTAGCCTAATTAATATGGCTGGAAACAATTAGAGAATGGGTTAATGGGAGATTAAGATTAATTAAATAAGGTTTTATTTAATTAATCCTAGGTCTAGGGTCATGTAGGTTAGGCTAGGTAATTAAATAATAGATATTTAATTAACTAGGGTAGGGATAGGTTGATTAATAGGCTGAATTAATTAGATAAACATGATTTACCTAATTAATTGGATTTAGTGAAAAGGGGGAATTGACCAAATAAATATTTTATCTAATTGGAGGGGATAAAATGATGAAAAATTAGGTGATGAAGGGATAATTAATTAAATAAAAATTTAATTAATTGATTAGAAGGGAAATTGGTATGCTTAGGAATGTCAGGAGTCAATTTGACAATGAAGACATTTTTAGGTGTCTACATTTGCCCCTCTTTGATGTGGCATTAGTACCCAATAGGGAAGTGGTGTTAGGTCAAAGAAAAATATCCCCCAGCTACTAGGAAGGAATGAAATGAGTGAGGGATGCCCCCTCGAGAGGTTGGTGAAAAAATAAAAAAAATTAGGTGAGCTCTCTAAAGGATGAGACGGGGGTGAAATTTGGATAAGGGAGAGAAAACTAGGTTGATAGGAAGAAAAATAGGCAAAAACGGTTGTGATTTGCACCTTGGAGAAGAAAACCTGTGGAGGGATGACATGGCTTACTATACTTAGAAGAGTGGACCCTAAGAGTGCCACATTTACACACATCGTGCCACTTAGAAGGAGAAAAGAAGAGATGGAAGATCATAATCCCATGTTCACACAATACACCCACATTTTTTAGCACTTCTGACCATACGGGAGGTCACCAAAGGCTAGACCTAACCCTAGCTTTGTCATTTTTTGTTTTTGTCACATTTTTTTATGTCAGGAAATGCAATTTTGAGTTTTAGTGCTATCAGGTGATTGCCTAGCGTAAAAAGGAGCATGGATTAGTGCCATCCTTTGGTGCTATCCATTTGGGAAAGAAAAAGGGCGAATCGGTGCCAAAACATAGTGTGTTGGCGCCATCCTTTATTTTAGCGCAATACTGTGCAGGGGCTAGGGTTTGGTGAATTAGCACCAAGAGGGGGCTGGGGTAGCGCGATCCTCTAGATAAGTGCGATAGTCTAGAGTGGCACTATTTTGTAGATTAGTGCCATATTGGAAAGTAGCACCATCTCATGGATCATCGCTATAGGGAAAAGCAACACCATCCCTTAGATTGGTGCAAAAAGGTAAAGTGGTACAATGTTCTGAAATGGCGTAGAGACTCTGTGCAGTGATGCCATATACCATTCTAGCACCATATGGGAATTGGGTAGTGCCATCTGTAAAATTGGCACAAAAGGAATGTACTTTAGTGCCAAAATTGATTGGGCTTCCAACAACAGAAATGTGATGTAAAAGTTTTGGTTTTGGAAGAATAGGTAGGTTTTTGACAAGTGTTTGTGGATTCAGGTGATAAGGTCTTTTATTGTGAACTCTCAGGAGTGACGTGTGCCCTCAATGATGGAGCTATTTGATGCTTTTGGCATGATGCTATGTGAGGTCAACTGGTGTGACTAAGGCTTTTGACACCCACATAGATGCCAGTACTATGAGTTCATAAAGCTCTGATGACAGCTCTCCTAGAGCATTATCACCCCAAGACATGCTCCATTCTTCTTCTTATAGGTGAGATCATGATTACACTTGAGGATGTTTATTGCATCCTCAAGATACCCATTCATAGACATCGAGCTATATACAATATGAGGAGGGGACAGAGGGCCCTAGTTAGAGTATTTGCCTGTGGTCGGATAGTGTTGGTATCAGAGAGTTGAGAGATGAGTTATGAGGGAACACTGGTGGTGGGTGTACATCATTTCTCGTTATTCCTTTGTTTATTGATTGGCAGTGTGGTGATGCCGGATCGGTGAGGTAGGGGCTTTCTAGTCAGATGGGTAGAGGTTATTAAAGGGATGGTTCGACATGGGATGGTGTATGCCTTGTGGCCCTGTATGCTAGTGCAGCTATACCATGAGATGCATACAATGGTTTATCATTGTGATTCAGTGCTATTAGTCAGAGTTACTTAGCTACATGTATGGGCTTGGGAGCATATTACGATTACTAGGCCGAGGTGTGGATATTATCACTGTCAATTTGAGGCCTATGTATTTTTGTATCAAGATGTGGAGTACACGTACACTGGGTAGGTTCAATATTGGCGGCGAGTATTGGATGATTTAATTGAGGTTACCTGGTGACCATATATCGGATTGGAGCCATGGCCAAATGATGATGTTCATATGTCCTACACATTTCAGTCGTGGTACCTGATGGGTTGAGGTGACCATACTATTGACATGTATTTGTCATCGTAGGTCATGTGATAGTTTGGATTACGGTAGGATGTTCAACAGCCGATGGCGATATTTGCACGGACTCCTTGAGATACACATTTATGGCCCCTAGCCATCCAACCACAAGTTGACATAGGAGACTTTGTAGCCTTAGAGCCAGTGATATGGGATTGGAGGAGTGAGGTTAGAGATGCAGGTACCACATCTGCATATGACACATGGTGGCAGATGTGGTAGCCTATGTAGTTTACAAATCTGACGAAGGAGGTAGTCATGGTAGATGAGGTTGGAGTAGAGGGAGAAAAGGAGGGTGGATCAGATGGGGATGAGGAGGGTGGATCAAAGGGGGATGAGGTTATTAAGTATTACATTGTGGTGGAGGAGGTGGAGGTCAGTGATGATGATGATTCGATTGATGTTTTAGTAGTAGCAGCAGCTAGGTAGGCAGGGGTGGAGGAGGGGGACAGATAGAGGTACCACCAGGATAGGTACTAGGGTAGGGATAGGTGGGTGGGGGGCTCAATAGTTACCCCAGCAATAGGCTCAGGTGGGAGAGTGGCCGAGGCAGAGAGCACCCTGACAGCAGGGTTCAAGGAAGCAGAGGCAAAGGATAGATAGGGAGCTTATGCCACCATTGCAGGTACCACTACAGTAGCGATAAGCAGTTGTTATAGCACAATAGGTACCTGGGCTAGAGGTGAGGCATAC
Source organism: Cunninghamia lanceolata (assembly GCA_027924645.1). Lineage (NCBI taxonomy): Eukaryota > Viridiplantae > Streptophyta > Pinopsida > Cupressales > Cupressaceae > Cunninghamia > Cunninghamia lanceolata. Next base: position 8,834,561 of record BSBN01000870.1, read on the forward strand.
CAATGTGCAACATCACGTTCCTGAGACTACTATGGGTTTTACAGGATTGGGGCCAGCAGAGGTAGGTAGTTCTAGGGTAGGTGGAGATTCAAGGCTGAGAGAGAATTCATCCCGTCAGTGGCCTCAGAGTGAGGATGAGGAGGAGATAGAGACCCTAGGGGAATAGGTCCCTAGCCTATAGGAGGCCTTACAGAGCTGAGATGCAAAGTTGATGCAGTTGCAGGGCATGGCTACATTATTGGAAGGATCAACTGGGTAGATGAGTGTGTTACAGTTGTAGTTAGCATAGGAACAAGGTGATATAGTTACCTGGACAAGCATGAGGGATGGAGAGAGGGCTCAACAATAGGCGGTAGAGGCTAGAGCTTAGCAAGTGGAGGCAAGGGCCTAGCAGGCATAGGGGAGAGCTTAGTAGGTAGAGGGGCTAGTGGCTAGCCTATGGGGGGTTGTAGAAGGAACAGGCATGGGTTCAGTTTTATCATAGATGCAGACTCAGATCACACATCTATAGGGATAGGTTGTGGAGTAGCATCGGCAAGCTAAGTAATATCACACTTCTTATTATTTCATTGTTCCAGAGGTTTAGAGGATCATGAGATACAACAAGCAGAGTGTTGTCATTGATGGCAACAAAGACCACTCCACACATCCGCAGGACATGGTGTATCTTTACCGGAAGTCAAATTGAAGAATTCTTTGGTCCGGTAAGTAAGAACAGAGCATGTAGCAAGGTTTGACAGTCAGGTCCGGATCTCTTATAGGAAGTATCTTTGTAAAGTACAGACTTGGGGAAGTCAAGAGGAATACCTTGACTAATAGATTCTAGGGATTGAGCCTCTGGTGATGAAAGAGTGAAGAGATATGAGCATCTAAGTATTGGGGTCTGGTTTGGTAGAGTAGATAGAGGAAGAACTGACCGACAGAGCATCATAATTATTCCAGATGAGATATTGATGGTGATCAAGGTTCTTAAGGTATCATCAATGATTGGCTGACATGTTAGATGACTTCTATAAGTATGTCCTTGATTTGCATCACTTGGTAAGCAAGGATTCAGCTAAGAGACTAGAGTTTGGGAAAATATTGACTATTCCAGATACTGACTAGAAAGAGGATGAAATTCCTTGTGTGGATATATATACTAGATAGATTTGAATGTGAAGCAAAGTGTGGTGAGTAGTTGTATGCAAATAAAAACTAGAAGTGTAGTGTGGAAGCAGTAAAGTAGGTCCAATATGTGACAAGACAGCAGCACCAAGAAGAGGAAGAATGAAGTGCAACAGATCAGTATATTAAGCCTATTTGGAACTAAACCTCAGCATATGTGGATGCTTCTCATCAGTTCAAGTATCTAGTTTCCTTGTATAAAATATTGTAAGTAGTGAGCCTCTTATGAGCAGTGTGCTTGGGCAGTGAGCCCTAATTAGCAAGTGCCATTTTGTACTATCTTATTCTTCTAATAGAGAATACAATCTTGGGTTAATCACCCCGTAGTTTTTTCCCTTAACAGGGTTTTCCACGTTAAAATCACTGTCATGTGTATTGATGTTATTTCCATTTCATGGTTATGTTTGCCTATATGATTTAATACTGCATTAATTGTTAAGGAAGATCATAAAGTAGAAATAATTAAGATAACTGCTTCACCCCCCTCTCAGTTATCAACAATTGGTATCAAAGCTAAGTTCCTCCAAACAGAGCCTAACAGCTTGAGGAAGATCTAGGAATTCAAATGGATGTGTATGGTATGAGGGAACAACTTCAGTCTACCCTAGATGATCTTGAGCAATCTAAGACTGAAGTCAATGAATTGAAGGAAAGACTCAAACAGGCTGATGATTTCATAAATGAACTAAAAGGGAAATTGAGTATCTCTATGAAAAAGAGAAAGGATCTACTTCAGCAATTGGCAAGTCAGGGTGAAGACAATGATAGAAATGAAGATCTAAAGGAGAAAACCAAGTTATGTGAAAAGTTATCAAAAGAGGTCATTATGGTAAGACATGAAATGGAATCAAGAGTTTTGAAATTTACCCAAGAAATTGAAGAGAAAAGAAAAACTAAACATGATCTAAGACAATCTCTCAAAGAGAAATTAGAAGACTGCCACAAAATGGATAGAATAATCAGGCATCTAGAATCTGATCTTGAAGATGTTAGAGATAATGAAGAAAAATTTAAGGATCAAATAGACACTCTTAAAAAGGATCTTCAAATAGCAAATGAATACAAAGAGAAATTCAAGATAAGCTCTGCTCAACTTGAATTTCTTCTTAAAAGTCAAAAGAGGGTAGATGACAAGCGTGGCTTGGGATATGAGAAAGATGAAAGCTCCAGATCTGGTCAAAAGAATTTTGGATCAGGAAATCCAAGTAACAGGCCTAGAAGACCTCCGGTAAGGCAACCTAATGCTCAAAGATATCCATCCTTCAATGGATACTGCCATAACTGCAATAATTTTGGTCATAAAGCTAATCAGTGCAGAAAGAGAATAAATCAGACTAATACATCCTTCTCTAGATAGTGTTTCAACTGCAAAAGGTATGGTCACAAATCTCATGAATGCAGAAATATGCAAATGAACAATTCATTCAATGGTAGATGCTTTGCATGCAATAGAATGGGACATATGGCTAATTAATGCAGATCAAGAGGATATCATTCAAATATGCAAAGAAATGTTGTTTGCCACAATTACAATAGATTTGGTCATATTGCCAAATTCTGTAGAAGTAAGAATCAAGACAAAAGGGGTCCAGTGCATCATAATCAGAATCAAGACAAAGGAAAAGGAAAACTGAATGCAGATGAAGTTAAAAGTGAGATGAACAAGATTTGGGTGAAGAGAAGTATAGAGAATGAAGGGGATGGATCTGCACTAGAATCTGGTACTGATATTCCTTCCAAAAAATTAAAAGGTGAGCTCTGGCTCAGGGGGAGACACAAGGAAAAACATTTTCCCCCAGCCAGTTAATTAGTGCCGGAATTGGCACAAGGAAAGTTGTGGATTAAAGGGTTCACAAAGGAACATCTAAATAAGCTCTGGTAAAGAGATGAAAGATTTGCAAGAAGGTTTGAAGAATCTAATCTTCCAAGTTAGATCTGGTTTAATTGTCATCTGGTAAAAGTAGGATTCTCACAGTTAGATCTGGCATGATTCAAAATTGAGGAATCTTGATCTGCGGAGAGATTAAATGATTGAGGAAAGAAATTTAGATTGTCAATAATCACCAAGTATAATTCAAAGAATATCTCAGTGATCTGGAAAAAGATCTTTCTCAGAACAAGGAGAACAAGGCAACCGGAATGACTTGAGTTGCGCATTTATTGCAATATGAAATTAGGGTTTTCCCAGAAATAAAAGGGTTCATTCGTTTGTCATTTGTACATTTGCATTCGGGAAGAAGAGAAAAGGAGCTCTGCAACAAATTGTTTCAAATTCTTAAAGATCAACCATTGAAGTTGATTCATCCAGCAAATTAATTCAGTTCATTCAGCGAACCCTAGAAGTGTAGAAGGTATTTTCCATTGTTGAAAATCTCTCTATAAATCTTTTGAAGATGGCTACTCCAAATGTTGTAAAGATTTTTGATAGGCCTTGACCCAAATTTAAGAAACATCCTTACAAATCTCTATAAGTGGATCCCTTAGGGGCTTTTTCCAACATTCCGCATGGGGTTTTGAATGTAGAAGACGTTAGGGTTTACATTCACACAAACATTGAAGATTTTGGTGAATCTAAGATGATGGACATCTACCACAAGGAATTGATAGATGATTCTTTTGAACTAAAACCTCAGTATAAGGCCATCCAGGATAAGCATTTCAGTTAGTACATCCATTTCCCCTCTATTGAAGAAGATGAGTGGGTCTGGTATGTGTTGAGTAGAGTGCATGATAACTTCTTATGGTTGAATAAACCATTCAAGATCACCAAGGATGCAATTAGGGCAGTAATCGGTTTACACTCTTCCGGAGGGTTACCTGTTCTCAAATCTGTCAAAAACCAAACTGTGACTGAGGCCACTGAATCAAAATTTGATAAGAGAGCAATGACCATAGAATATATCACTGATCCAGATATTAAGTTTGCATATATGATAATTGGCTATAAGATATATCACTCCAGCAAAGAGAATTTAGTATCTGGAACTGTTGTGTATACTACTTATGAAATGTTGAGAAAGAATGCAGATTATGATCTCTGTGAACTCCTTCTAAGCCAACTGATGGAAAACTTACAGAAGATCAATAAGGACAAAAAGAACTCTTTTAAGTATGGTGGACTGATATTATATTTGTTTTTCTACTTTATGAATGAGCTACCCAGATCCAGTGGTTGGGTATGGCAGAATGATAGACCTGTTGCAATTCAAATCAAAGATTACTTGCATGGGCTTGGGGATGCTAAGGCAAGAAATACAGCTCTATGGGGTTACATCAAGAACTTTCAAAATATGATGCAAACTAGAGAAAGAATTCCCCAATCATTGGTTGAGAAGTACAAAGATACAGTGTGTTTCATGGTTGACACTGATCAATGCCTAATAGAGGTAGTGGAGCCAAGGACACTCTAGATCATGCCAATGGGGTATGAAGTAGATGAGAAAATTGTATAGCTACATATCCAACATCTGCTGAGCCAGCCCAAAGACCCTAAGGCAGAAAGATTTGGAACCTTCCAAGAGCTGAGTGTAAAAGTTCATGTGGAACTTAGACAGCCTAAAATCAAGAGGAAAGTGAGAAGGGAAGTTGAAGAAGTTGCCAAGAGGCATGGAATCTCAAAAGAGGCACTTGATGCCCATAGAGAAAAGATGGAAAGAGCAGAAAAAGAAAAGGAAGAAGTAGAAAAAGAAAGTGCTCTGGTAAAAGCCCCCTCCTGGACCAAATCTTCTAAGAGCTTTGCATCTGCAACTGCTAAAAGCTCAAAGGAATCTAAACTAGAAGCAAAATCATCTAGTAAAGAAGAGGAAAGAACTAAAACAAAGGCCACAAGGTCTTACATCAGTCAGAAGGATGATGAAGAGATAGAATCATATGAGGAAGTAAAGAAAATGAAAAAGAAAAGGAAAACATCTTGTGAACCCTCTACTGAAGAAGTAACAGAAGAATTTGTTGAAAGGCCACTCTATCCTTAGATGATGTAGTTAAAGTAGTTACTATGGATGGGAACCTACAACCAATAATAGAATTCTATGATGCAAATAGAAAGATCTTGGAGGAAGCCACAGTTAAGTACTTGAACATATACAATAAGGCTTTTATTGAAATCATATCTCTCATTCCCAAAAGCCTAGAGAAGGAATTAGAGATAAGAAAGAATAATGCTAGGGCAAAGGATCTTGAGATCTAAGAACAGATAGACATTCAGCTCTTTCCTTCAATCACTCAGAAGCAAATGAATATGATCTTCAAAGATTGCAAGGATGAGTTTCGAAGTAAGGCTAGAATGAATCAGCTCATGCTTGGAGAAACTGATAAAGTGGCAAAAGAAATAGAAGAAATCCTCTGGAAAGCCTATAAAAGATTCAATATTCTTATTATAGATAATTTAAGTGATGGTCCCTTAGGAATGGATGACAAAGAAGAATCTATTGAGACAGTAGCAGAAAAGGCAAAGGAGACTAGTGAAGAAAAAGCTAAGGACTTAGATTCCTCTGTTCCGGAAGAGGAAGTCCAAGGAGAAGTAAATCTGGATTCTCTAGCAGTCCCCAGATCCAAAGGAGAAGAAAGAATAGAGGAGAAAGAAGAAGAAGTGAAGGGAAGAGAAGAAGGTCAAGCTGAGAAGAACACAAGTGACAGTGCAGAAGGAAAGAAAACTTTGTCTCCAGCAAGAGACATTGCAGAAACTGTCAAGGATTTCTTGACTAAAGAAATGATGGAGATTGATGAACTAGAGTTACTTTAAGGACCATTTGACTTTGATTCTCTCTCCCCGGTTCAAACAATGAAGATAGCATCCTTTGCCCAAGCAAAGGCTAAAGAAAAACTTCTAAAGTCTCACATGGAAGACTATCAGCTGCTAGAAATTACATCCAGTATGCTTGAAAAGATCATGCCATCCTTTCAAAAGGATTCCTTAGCTTCTTCATCTAGTAATCTCAAGTCTCTTGTTAGTTCTGTTAGTACTCATTCTGAATCTTTAGAGAAATCAGCTGAGGTGAAGGTCTGGAAAGAGTTTTTGGATAAGAGATTCTCTGAGTTACAAGGCTTTATAACCAATGATAGGAGAAATATGGATATTGGGATAAAGAGTTTAGAAAATGCTCTTAAGGATGGAGAAGTATATAAATTTTGTATATCCTGGACTAAAGTAACAAAGGATATTGAGAAGAAAGTGAAGGAACAAGAGGATAAATTGTCAAGCCTCTCTTAGAATTTTGATCCTCTCACTGTATCCATAATAAACTAGGAATGTCAAAAGTGCTTGAGTATAGTTGATTTGTTTTTGAGGATTGTTGGTGTGTGGATTCTACCCTTTGCCATTGATGTCAAAGGGGGAGTGAGGAGTAGTGAAAAATGTGGAATCTAACTAAGGGGGAGCTCTAGAAAAATGTACATTAGAACAGAGCATCAACCAAGGTGGAGTGTAGTGTGACACTTAGTCATTTTTCACTAAGTGTTGCCATCAATGCCAAAGGGGGAGATTGTTGGCAAGAGACACTGTGTGGCTTCATTGGTGTTGTCATTGATGGCAACAAAGAGCACTCCACACATCCATAGGACATGGTGTATCATTACCGGAAGTCAGATTGAAGAATACTTTGGTCCAGTAAGCAAGAATAGAGCATGCAGCAAGGTCTGACAGTCAGGTCTGGATCTCTTATAGGAAGTATCTTTGTAAAGTGTGGACTTGGGGAAGTCAAGAGGAACACCTTGACTAATAGATTCCAGGGATTGAGCCTCTAGTGATGAAAGAGTGAAGAGATATGAGCATCTAAGTATTGGGGTCTGGTTTGGCAGAGTAGACAGAGGAAGAACTGACCGACAGAGCATCAAAATTATTCTGGATGAGATATTGATGGTGATTAACATTCTTAAGGTATCATCAATGATTGGCCAACATGTTAGATGACTTCTATAAGTGTCTCCTTGTTTAGCATCACTTGCTAAGCAAGGATTTAGCTGACAAACTGGAGTTTGGGAAAATATTGACTATTCTAGATGCCGACTAGAAAGAGGATGAAATCCTTTGTGCAGATATATATACCAGATAGATTTGTATGTGAAGCAAAGTGTGGTGAGTAGCTGTATGTGAATAAAAACTAGAAGTGTAGTGTGGAAGCAGTAAGGCAGGTCTGATATGTGACAGGACAGCAACACCAAGAAGAGGAAGAATGAAGTGCAGCAGATTAGTATATTGAGCCTATCCAGAACTGAACCTTAGCATATGTGGATGCTTCTCATCAGTTCAATTATCTAGTTTCCTTGTATAAACTATTGTAGGTAGTGAGCCTCTTGTGAGCAGTGTGCTCAGGCAGTGAGCCCTAATTGGCAAGTGCCATTTTGTACTATCTTATTCTTCTAACAGAGAATACAATCTTGGGTTAATCACCCCATGGTTTTTTCCCTTAACAGGGTTTTCCACGTCAAAATCACTGTGTCATGTGTATTGATGTTATTTCCATTTCATGGTTATGTTTGTCTATATGATTTAATACTACATTAATTGTTAAGGAAGATCAGAAAGTAGAAATAATTAAGATAATTGATTCACCCCCCCTCTTAGTTATCAACAGAGTGGGTCTCGGAGGTCTGGGTCCCACAGGTCTCTATCCATTCAGTCGGTGCAGCAGTCGATGGGCCCTCCACCACATGTACCACAGTAGCAATAGGTACAACCATAGCCATAGCCACAACACAACTAGGATCCCCTACTGAGTCAGGTAGAGGTTCATTAGTCCAGTGTTGATCTATAGTTTTGTGTATATTTTGAGCCCTTTGAGGCCTGTTGTATCACGACTTGTATTGTTTTTTGAGCAATGTATATTATGTATTATGAGACTTGATGATCTATGATGATGATTTATGCATTTATGATATGTTATGGATGTATGCATTTATGTTTCCTACTAAGGCTTATGTTTATGGATGTTTATGTTTATGAGATGTTATGGATGTACTAATGTTGTATGTGATGGATATATGTATGATGATGACATATGATGGTATTTGTTATGGTTTGCCTATGGTGATGTCATGATGGATTTTCATTTAGATTGGATGGATGTAGAATGTGAATTATAGCTATACAATTTGTGTGATCAATCATATCATATCAGGTACTAAATCATGACATATGTATTATTAGTTATATTTCCTCATGCATGTAATATCAGAAGGATTTATGATAATGATATATTATGGATGTTATATGATGATATTATGTTTATCTATGTGATGTATGCATGTTTTAACTATGGATTATGATGTGAATGTGAAATGCAAATAAATGCTTAGATTAATAAACATTTATTATGGATGCAAAATGTAATGGAATGGAAATATATGCTTATGTTAATAAACATATATTATGTATGCAAATGAAAAAATGAGAATGCAATGGTTTAGATGATTATGATGATGCAACCAATGGCCTAATATAATGATTTATGTAGTGATGAAGTAATGATACACATGATGTTTTTGTACAACCCTGGATGATGGGGCTTGGTGGTATGGGATAGGTAGGGAGGAATGGTTGATGGACTGGGTAAGGGTAGGATTGGTTGTGGTTAGATTGGGAAAGGGAGTTGGATGGGGAATGAGGGAGTTGCTAGGTCATGATACACCATGCCGTTGAGGGGGATTTGTTTTGGTTCAGGAATGTGTTAGGCTGGATGGAATGAGTAAGAGAGGGGGATAATTAGAAGATTGGGGGGGAATAGACGTGGGGAATAAAAATCTAGGCCCAAAGAGTATGGTTGGATGAGTGATAGAAAGATGATTTGAGCTAGAAATAGTAGTTGCATAAGATTAAGTGAGAGCATTTCTTAATTTATTAGAGCAATATAAGATACACTTCACAAAGATATGAAATGACCTAGGTGATGATATATATCCCCCAATTACATGGACTAGGCCCACAAACACTAGGTTGATTTCATGCATGCCCAAGGTAGTATAACCTTGTCTAGCTGAGGAAGGGGACTCATAGCCATGAGTGCTCATAGTACATATAAGGTATTAACACCTGTATATGCAAATGAGGCACATCATGCTAGAACCAACCCAAACTTCAAGATATGAATACTATTCTTGGAGTAATTGTAATGACCCACCATGAACACCTTAGAGAACTATTACCATTTTTTACCACAACTCAAAATTGGCTGAGTAGATGTGGCAATTCATTTTGAGTGAGGGTTGACATTCTTCTGTTATGAATTATTTGCATTGTTGATTGTGTTTGAGTGTTAAATACAGTTTAGTTGTTAACAAAAGGAAAAGATTTTAGATCATTCATTGTATTGTAGAATATTTATAGGAGAGTTAAGTATTTCATTCATCGCAATGATTATTCATTTACAAGATGAAATACATAAAAGAATAAACATTGCATTGAAAGAAATAATGATATATAAAATGTCTCACACAAGCCATGGGTTATAGATGAACATATGCAGATATAAAGAAAATACTATCCATCTGATGATGAGGAAAAGGAAGGTGATAGCCATCATTGCCTTAGGGGTTGTCAATCTTTGAAGTTGTCTCCTGTCTTGCTCTTGATCTTTGACATGAACTTGCAAAATGTTGGAAGGGTCCTAGTTAGAGTTTTATAGCATAGAGTAGAGATTAGAGTGCAGGGATACTAGAATATTCCTCTCACACTGAAAGTGTTGTATTCATTTTCATTGTACTCATTATTCCTTCAATTATTGAGAAGCATCTTTCCTTCACATTTTGTCCAATCATTTGCAAGTTAATTTGATATTGCATTGTGATGAATATTTATCCTTTGTTTTGTCTTAGCTTGTGATGTTTTGCAGAGTCTTTGTTTAATTCAGGTTGCATGTTGTGTCTACCAGACCTTCATGTGAAATATTTGTGAGTTAAATGATCAAAGTGTTGTGAAGGTCACTATTCAATAATTTGTTTGTGAGTAAGGTCTATTAGGAGATTCAATCTTAAAGGTTAGACTAGAATTAATTTATTTCAGCACATCCTTCTATCCCTTTTCCCCTGCAAATCAATTAGATTAGGAAAATCATAAGGAGAACAAGCTCACTCTAGAGATTTCCTCTCAACATAGATCACCCACATCTAAGAGGGTTTCCATGTTTCAACAAGACAGTCAAGTTTGACTTGACTAGTGGTGCAATCTTGATTTACAACAGTTTTTGGCACGCCCAGTGGGACCAAGTTGGACTCTTTTAGTCCAAAAGTATACTCATTTATCACTGGTATTTGGTGTGTGTAACGGTGATCTTAGCCTTTAGAGGCAAGAAATTAGCATACTTGGTGACTCTAAATGTAATCTTCTGGTTTCAAGATGATCAGTTCATATCATCCATCATATCATGAAAGTGTTGTTGTTCCACCATCTTACTGTTGGGAATTAAGGTGTCTCAACCTTGGCAATTCCTTGCATTATTTTGATTATATATTTATTAATTGCCTATGTTGTAAATTAATTGTAAATTCCATATTGTCATATTGTGGGATGTGGCATGGTGATGTGTCATCCTACATGGAAGTTGACAACTTGTAATTTTGTCCTCACATGAGGAGATAGGCATCCCACTTTGTGGTAGGAGAATTTTTCCATGTGTCAGCATCTTGGATGTTGTGTAAGGGAATCTTGACCGAAACAGTTATGACGGATTCCTATGACGGAGTTATGACATGTATGAGTCAAAAATAGAAGCTTGTAAGATAGGTGAAGGCATGTGTCATGAAGCATCTTTGAAAAAGGCATATTTGGGCACCCCAAGGTGGACTATGACATCTTGTAAGAGAATATTCTATTTATAGCCTATGTATGATAGATTCTCTTACAACTGTAGGTTGTAACCGCTATGACAGATTGTATGATGGTCGTAAGAGTCGTAAGAGCATCTATCATAGCCCATTTTGGAAATAGGTGACTTCTTTGGAATGGGAGTTGTGGACAAGTGTTAGGAACATTGAAAAATGTTGACCAAGTGTCCTTAGGCATGGGTTTTAGGCCATGAGGCCAAGTTGGATGCCCATTCCAAGATAGAGGCAATTTTGCCTTGTATATTCTATATAAACAAGTGCTTGGAGGAGGAGATGTATTACAGGTTTGATAGGTACTATTAGGCTATCAGTTTGTCTCCAGATATGAGTGTCCAAGACTCCTAAGAGCTTGCATTGCAATTGTTTTGTAAATATTATTTGTTTTGATAATACATTGTGCAGGTTTTGGAGTGTGGGGTTTATCACCTGATAAGGGTTTTCCCCACATATATCTTGTGTCTCTCTTCTTCTGTCTCACATTCTATGTTATGTGTTTGCTACAATATCTCATGTTAATGGTTTAATGTTTCTATAATAGTTAGGATAAATTTGAATTTGCACTATCCTCCCTCATTAGATTAGTGTAGGAAGTAATTTCTGCACACCTAGCTTCCTTTTAGTTGGTATCAAAGCCTAGCTAGTTTTGGTCTTAGCTGTTGGGTAGGGGTTTTTGAGCTAATATTAGGTTGAGTGGGAGTCTTGTGCAGAGTATTCTATATCTTATTGTAGAAAGGAGATGGCAACCACATTCGGGAGGTTAGAAGTTGAGAAATTCAATGGCATTAATTTTGAGTTGTGGAAATTGAAGATGGATGACCTACTTGTTGATCGTGACCTATGGGAAATGGTATTCGATGTGAAACCTACAGCAATGTAACAAGCTGATTGGGACCTCAAAGTTTAGAATACTAAGGGTCTTATAAGACTCTATTTAGCTGACTCTGTCCTGTTGAATTTCCATGAGGAGAAGAGCATGAAAGATCTTTGGAAGAAGTTGGGTGATGTTTTATCAGGCCAAGTCCTTGGTAAATAAACTTTTTCTAAAAAACAAGTTATTTTCTCTAAAGATGGAAGATGGAGGACCTGTTGTGGATCACATGAATGCTTTCAACATGATCATTGCACAGTTGACATCTGTGGGTGTGAAAATGGATGAGGAGGATCGATGCATGACCCTACTTTGTTCTTTGCCAGATTTGTGGGATCATCTTGTCATGGCTATCAGAAGCACCACTACCACCTTCAAGATGTGGTATCTTTGATGTTATCTGAAGAGATGTGGAGAAAGTCTTCTGAGGCAGCCAAAGAGGCTCTTGTTGTTCGTGGAAGACCCAAAGAGAAAGGGAAGAAGAAGGACAAGAAAGGTGAAAAGAGTAGATCCAAATCTTGTGGGAGATCCAAATCTCCTGGAAAGCCCAAGGCTCTTTGTTGGAACTATGGTAAAACTGGGCATTTCCGTAAGGAATGCAAAGAGGAGAAGTAAAAGAAGAAGAAAGCTCCTAATTTAGATTCTGACAAGTCACAAGATGATGGTGATGCCTTCATCGCAGCCCTAGCCACCCATGCATCTGATGATGTGTGGTTGATTGATTCTGGTGCATCATTCCACATGACCTTGCATTGAGACTAGTTTACCAAATATGAAGAGTTCAATGGTGGAAGGGTGTACATTGGTGATGACTCTCATCTAAAGATTGTTGGTTGTGGAAGAGTCTCAATCTGATTCCCTAATGGATGAGTGAAGGGGATCACTAGAGTTATGTACATTCCAGGCCTTACACGGAACTTGCTTTCTAAAAGTATGTTGAATGGTGCAGGTGTGCAGGTTGTCTTTTCAAAGGATGGATGCAAGATGACAAGAGGATCTATGGTGCTTGCAAAGGGTACTTGAAGGGGTACTCTATTTCAGCTAGAGGCATGCACTTCATAGTGCAATAGTTCTTCTAACTCAAGGAAACAAGCTGATGTCACTTCATCCCCACCATCTAAACATGCAGTGAAGAAATTTGTTGTAACTAGTTCTGATGGTTGTGCACATGCTTTGGAAGCTAAGCTTCCTACTGAAAAGACTATGTTATGGCATTTGAGATATGGCCACATTGGTGAGAAGGGTCTGCGTACCCTAAAAAATAAAAACATCGTTGAGGGGTTGAATGATTGTAATCTTGAGTTTGACTTTTGCAAACATTACATTTATGGAAAGAAAAACCGTATTCAGTTTTACTCTAGTTCTCACAAGTCTTCTAGTGTATTGGATCTTATTCATTTTGATGTGTTTGGTCCTATTAATGTTTTTTCAATTTCAAAATATGTACATTTTGTATCTTTCATAGATGTTTATAGTAGGACATGGGTTTATTTTATTAGAAGTAAGATTGAAGTCTTTAGTCGCTTTAAAGAGTTTAAAGCCTTCATTGAAAATTAGACTTGTAAAAAGAATATGTGTTTGAGAACTGACAACGGTGGTGTGTTTTGTTCGGCAAAGTTTGATATGTTCTACAAAGACAAAGGGATTGAAATGCATAGGACAACTCCATATACCCTAGAAAAATGGAGTTGCAGAGAGGATGAATAGGACACTAATGGAGAAGTCTAGGAGTATGCTTAGTGGAGCTAGCCTAGAACAAAAGTTTTGGTCTGAAGCGGTTACCACTACTTTCTATCTAGTAAATAGATAACCTGCATCAGTTCTTCTTGGAAAAACACCTAGGGAGGTGTGGTCTGGTAAGAAGCCTTCAGTAAGGCATCTTCATGTTTTTGGTTGTGAGGCATATGCACATGTGCCTAGGGAGAAATGGTCTAAGTTGGAGAACAAGGCTATTAAATGTATTTTCATTGGCTATTGTGTCAGTGTGAAAGGATACAAGCTTTGGGATCTTGTGATTGAGAAAGTGTTGTATAGCAGAAGTGTTATCATCAGAGAGCTAACACCTTCTTCTGTTGTTCTATAGCCATAATAGTAAGAAAAGAAAGAAGATGCAGTTCAATTTCCTTCTACCCTTGAGAAGACTGAACCAATAGACCCTATGAGGCCTGATGATGAGGAGAGCTTTAGCAACTCTAGAAATGAAGAAGAAGAAGCAGAACCTCAACCTCAGCCATTGAGGAGGTCTACACAAACAAGAAAGCAACCTGATAGGTTTGGTTATTCATTACTTGATTCTAGTTGTACTTTTGCTTTACTTTCTAACACTGATGAACCTAGAACTGTGAAAGAGGCTATGGGCATGAAAGATGCAGGTTCCTGGAAGGAGGCCATGAAGGATGAGATGGCTTCTTTGGAAAAGAACAAAACATGGGACTTGGTGCCTTTGCCTGATGGACAGAAACCCATTGGTTGCAAATGGGTGTTCAAGAAGAAATTTGGTGCAGATGGCAATGTTGAAAAGTACAAGTCTAGATTGGTTGTGAAGGGGTACTCATAAGTGGAGAGAATTGATTATGGTGAAATTTTCTCTCCCATTGCAAAGTTGACATTCATTAGATTTGTGTTATCTCTTGTAGCTGCTTACAATTTAGAAATAGAATAGATGGATGTGAAGATAGCTTTCCTTCATGGTGATTTGGAGGAAGAAATCTACATGTCACAGCCAGAGCATTACATAGAGAAAGGTAAAGAAAATTTGGTTTGCAAGCTTAAGAAGTCTTTGTATGGTTTGAAGCAGTCTCCTAGGATGTGGTACTTGAAGTTTGATGCCTTTGTGTTGTCAATTGGTTACTTGAGATTGAAATCGGATCACTGTGTGTATTATAAGTTCAATGGTGATTGTATTCTCATTATTGCATTATATGTTGATGATATGTTGCTCATTGCAAAGGGTAAGAATATGATTTCTGATTTTAAGTCTCAGTTGGCAGCACAGTTTGAAATGAAAGATTTAGGAGTAGCTAGGTACATTCTACGAATGGAAATCAAAAGAGTCAGAACTAACAGAAAACTTTGGTTAAGCCAGAGTAAGTATGTAAAGACCATGTTGGATAGGTTGAACATGTCAAATTGTAGACCAGTGAGTGTTCCTATTTCATTGGGGACAAAGTTGTATGTTAATGATTGTCTAAAATCTCCTAGTGAGGTGGAGGACATGAGCAGAGTATCTTATGCTAGTGTTGTTGGTAGTTTGATGTATACTATGGTCTGCACAAGACCAGACATTGCCCAAGCAGTGGGAGTCCTTAGTCAGTTTATGGCTAATCCTGGATGGGTACATTGGGATGCAGTTAAGCAACTGTTTAGATATTTAAGGGGTACTTTCAGTATTCCATTTGCTATCATGGAAATGTTATAGGACCTTTGCATTCAATTTGAATTCATGGATTTGTGGATTCTAATTGGGTAGGTGACATTGACAGTAGGAGATCCACCAGTGCATATGTGTTCACAATGTTTGGTGGTGCAATTAGTTGGATGAGTAAGCAACAACCTGTGGTTGCTTTGTCCACTACAAAAGCTAAGTATATGGCTACAACTCATGCTTGTAAGGAAGCCATTTGGCTTAAGAGATTGTGTTTAGATATTGGTGTTGATGCAGGTCAAATTACAATTAGTTGTGACAGTCAGAGTGCAATTTGCCTTGCGGAGAATCCAAATTTCCATGCTAGAACAAAGCATATTGATGCTTAGTTTCACTTCATGTGAGACATGGTAGAGGATGGGAAGGTAAATTTGGAGAAGATAGATACTTTGAAGAATGTTATAGATGCATTGACAAAGCTAGTGGGCATAGAGAAGTTTAGATGGTGTTCAGAGTCTATGGGCCTCTTGGCCTATAGCAGTTAAGTCATGTTATTCTATTGGCTCTTACAAGGTGTTCAACAAGTGGGAGAATGTTGGGAATTAAGGTGTCTCAACCTTGGTAATTCCTTGCATTATTTTGCTTATATTTATTTATTAATTGCCTATGTTGTAAATTAATTGTAAATTCCATATTGTCATATTGTGGGATGTGGCACGGTGATGTGTCATCCTAAATGGAATTTGACAACTTGTAATTTTGTCCTCACATGAGGAGATAGGCATCCCACTTTGTGGTAGGAGTATTTTTCCATGTGTCGAAATCTTGGATGTTGTGTAAGGGAATCTTGATCAAAACGGTTATGACGGATTCCTATGACAGAGTTATGACATGTAGGAGGTAGAAATAGAAGCTTGTAAGACAAGTGAAGACATGCGTCATGAAGCATCTTTGAAGAAGGCATATTTGGACACCCCAAGGTGGACTATGACATGTTGTAAGAGAATATGTTATTTATAGCCTGTGTCTAACAGATTCTTTTATAGCTCTAAGTTGTAACCACTATGACAGATTCTATGACGGTCGTAAGAGTTGTAAGAGCATCTGTCACAGCCCATTTTGGAAATAGGTGACCTCTTTGGAATGGGAGTTGTGGACAAGTGTCAAAAACATTCTACAATGTTGACCAAGTGTTCTTATGCATGGGTTTTGTGCCATGAGGCCAAGTTTGACGCCCATTCCAAGATAGAGGAAATTTTGCCTTGTATATTCTATACAAATAGGTGCTTGGAGGAGGAGATGTATAACAAGTTTGACAGGTACTATTATGCTACTAGTTTTTCTCCAAATACAAGTGTCAAAGACTCCTAAGAGCTTGCATTGCAAGTGTGTTGTAAACATTCTTTGTTTTGATAATACATTGTGCATGTTTCGGAGTGTGGGGTTTTTCACCCAATAAGGGTTTTCCCCACGTATATCTTGTGTCTCTCTTCTTTTGTCTCACCTTCTCTATTATGTGTTTGCTACAATATCTCATGTTAATGGTTTAATTTTGCTGTAATAGTTAGGATAAATTTGAATTTGCACTCTCCTCCCCTCATTAGATTAGTGAAGGAAGCGATTTCCACACACCTAGCTTCCTTTCACTTACCAACTATACCAGAGCAATTAGACAGCTGGTTTTATTCTGAATAGCCATGTAACAACCATATACCAGCATGCAAAACATGCTTTCCACCCACCCACCCTTGCTCAACTTCCTTACTAGCCGTATACAAGCAATCATAATGCTACTTTTAGCCCAAATACTCAGGATGCTTACCGCATGCTTGTTCCTACCCAATCTCCTAGTTAGCCTTCTTACCAAATAAAATAGTATGAAATTAATGAGCTTAAAGAAATTGTGTTAGACCTCAACAAGCAGATAGAGGAGATTACAAGATTACGTGAGCATAAGCAACACCAGGAGGAACTGGCTTATCAATCCTATTTGCATGAGTAGGAGTTGGAGGCACAAAGGAAACTATATGAGCAGGAAATTGCAAGCATGAAAGGTTGTCAGTATTAACAAGAGGGGAGATTTCAAGCAAGGCCATATGAAGAATCTGATTCACAGCTGTAAGAGTTGACTCATCAAGTTTACCTTCAATAGTCAGAGCAGCCACCTTGTGAGATATTTATTTCCGATCAGGAGTGGGAGACACAAAAGAGATAGTTTGAAGATAATTTAGAGAAAGAAGCAACTGGACAAACAAAGCTCTTGCTTTCTTAAGCCCAAGAAGCTCCTATTGTTCTAGAACAACCTGTTTGATAAGAGGTATGTAAATATAAGTTTCCAAGTTTTATACAAAATGAACCTCTTAGTACCCCTAAAGTTGAAGTCCCAAGTTTCAAGAAAGTAAACCCTTTTCCTTCCAAGAAGTTAGTCTTGAATGCAAACAAACTCCTCAAATAGTCAAAATCCCAAATCTCAGAGGATCTGATTTTGCTGAGGATCCTGTTAGCATTCAAGGCCAGTCCATTAACCATCAGAAGGGAGCTAGGTCAGTCAATTTACTGCATGTAGCTTTGGAGCAATATCGGTTAGAGCAGAAACAAATTGAGCATGCAAAGGCTTCTTTTGATGAACATTTCAATAAATTAACTAATGATCCTCCTTGCTGTGTGAAAGATGATCGACCAGACAAATCAAATGCAAAATAGGAGATGGCTGCCATTTGTGCTATTTCTGTAACTGATTATAAACATGATGCATTAGAGGAAAGTGTTGGTTCAGGCTTGGCACCAAACCCACTACATTTTGACTCATTTGAAAATTTCTTTATTATTTTTAATAAGATGCATGAAAGCAGGATGTAGAGATTGGAGGGTGAAAGTTTGAAATTGTAGAAACCAAATGCCCAAATTTCATTACAGAAAATACTGCATAAGGAGGAGGAGAAATCAATTTCTTTGTTCAATTAGTTACCTAGTTTTTTGGAGCTAGGAGAGGAATACATGTCTATGCTAGAGACAACAATTTCATAATAGTGGGAAGGTCCTCTACATCCCAAGGAGTTGATGAGAAAAGATCATCAACATGATAATAACATATCAGATAAAGAAGAGGGAAATAAATAAGAACCTATGTTGGATCACAAGAAGCTTAGTGAAAGTTGTCATGAGGTAAAGAACATCCTTTTTCCATCAAAAAATCAAGAAAAACAATTTTTGAATAGTCTTGAGATTCTTGTTACAAACATAGAAACTATGAAAATAGAGGGTGTTGAACCTCAGTTTGATGAGCTTCCTGAGTTTGTGCATGAAAGTGGGAGTGGCATGGCTATACTAAGTTTTGATCACCACAGTAATGAGGACTACTCAGATAATGAGGTGTTGATCCAAGGACAGACTTGTGAAAACAATCCTGATTTAGATGATCATGAGCTTGAGGATGACCTGTTTCAAGCAGAAATTAAACTTTTCTGCTCACATTTAGATGATATGCCATCATTGGTTGAGGATGGTTATCTACAATAGTTTAATAAGGAGGTGGGAGAGACTATAGAGCATCCTAACTTGTAGCAGAATCTAGATTGGTCAGAAGAGAGAATGTCTTTCCATGGTGTAGAGGGCTTTGAAGATAAGGTACAGATTGGTTGTATGCAGATTGATAAAGAGGTTAGTTCACTACTTGAAATCTTGCCTTCATTTAATGAAGATACTTTTGTCTTGGAATGTATCTCCTTAGTTCATAATGAGTATTTTGAGCAGAGCATAGCTCTTGCTAAGAATTTTTTTAAGTTTTGATAATTTTGATAAGCTATTAGCTGCTTTAACCAAGGAGAGTGATCCATTGACTGAAGAGGAAGAAGCCACATGGCAGGCTATCATGCAAAGTGTAGATAATGCTATTATTTCTAGTCCCAAGCCTTCAATAAGATGCCCCATTAGATATTTGGCTGGGTTAGTAGCCACTAAGGAGGAACAACCTCATAACAAAACTAGTGTAGATCATCTAAGAGAGTATCAAGTTGAGATCAATCAGCCGATGGGCTTACTTGATTAGTTTACCAGACATGACAGAGGGGTAGATAGCCACATCTAGTTTTCTGAGAAGGTAATATAGTAGTTTACAGAGTGTTTTACTGTTCTCCACTATTTTTAGCTGACTAACAATCTCAAGGAGTATCACAGATTACAAAGGAAGGGCAGCTATTTTGTGGAGCCAGTAAATGGTTTTGTTTGATCAGCTTCCTTGGCTAGTTAGAGTAGGTTAGAGTAGTGTTTCTAGTCAATAAGTGATTCACGTACATTTACTTTCAATTAGTTTTGTTTCCCTAAGTGCTACTGCATAGGTGTTTTGGCCATCAGTGCCTATTAGTTTGCTTTCAGTTGTGTTTGTTTTTAGTTTTCTATTGCTGTTTGGATTGTTGGAGAGCTGAATTGCAGTGATCTATGAGTTTGAGAAGGACAGAGTATGACTCAATACCTAATGGATGTTCAAGATAACTGATCAAATGCTTAGTAGGCAAGCATATAGCAGAAGTTGCCATAAATGTTACCATTTTTACTACAACTAAAAATTAGCCGAGCAAATGTGACAATTCATTTTGAGTGAGGGTTGACATTCTTCTGTTATGAATTATTTGCATGGTTGATTGTGTTTCAGTGTTAAATGTAGATCAGTTGTTAAAAAAAGGAAAAGATTTCAGATCACTCATTGCATTGTAGAATATTTACAGTAGAGATAAGTATTTCATTCATCACAATGATTATTCATTACAAGATGAGATACATAAAAGAATAAACATTGCATTAAAAGAAATAATGACATATCAGATGTCCCACACAAGCCGTGGGTTAAAGCCGAACATATGCAGATATAAACAAAATACTATGCATCTAATGATGATGAAAAGGAAGGTCATAGCCATCATTACCTTAGGGGTTGTCGATCTTCAAAGTTGTCTCCTATCTTGCTCCTGATATTTGACATGAACCTACAAAACGTTGGAAGGGTCCCAATTAGAGTTTTACAGCATAGAGTAGAGATCAGAGTGCAAGGATATTAGAATCTTCCTCTCACACTGAGAGTGTTGTATTCATTTTCATTGTACTCATTATTCCTTCTATTATTGAGCAGCATCTTTCCTTCACATTTTGTCCAATCATTCGCAAGTTAATCTGATATTGCATTGTGATGAATATTTATTCTTTGTTTTGTCTTAGCTTGTGATATTTTGTAGAGTCTTTGTTTAATTCAAGTTCAATGTTGTGTCTACCAGACCTTCATGTGAAACATTTATAAGTTAAATGATCAGAGTGTTGTGAAGGCCAATATTCAATAATCTATTTGTAAGGTCTGTTAGGAGATTCAATCTTAAAGGTCAAACTAGAATTCATTTATTTCAGCACATCCTTATATCCCTTTTCCCCTGCAAGTCAATTAGATTAGGAAAATCATAAGGAGAACCAACTCACTCTAGAGATTCCCTCTCGACATAGATCACCCACATCTAAGAGGGTTTCCATGTTTCAACAGGATAGTCAAGCTTGACTCGACTAGTGGCGCAATCCTGATTGACAACAAGAACAACACATCTATGCTAAACAAAATAGGATAATTTTTTTAAAGGATAATCTATGTCCTCTAAGGTTCCATGGTTGCATTACTTAACAAATTAATTAACATAATCTAACATACAACATTAACTAACTTCAAAAGATCATTCTAAAACTATTGCATTAAATGACTAAAGATTTACATCTCCATATCATGACATCAGATAAATAATCAACATGATCAAGATTACATGTGTATATACAAATTCCTATACATATGAGTACATCATTTCATTTTACATTCTATCATCTCTTGATTACATCAAAATACATACATTATGTCTTATCTTATACATAAGGCTAGTACAAGAGCATAAATAACTATCTTCATAAATAGGTAGATATAATGTCTGATACTCAAGCTACATCCTCCTCGCACATGAACATCAACAAGAGAAAAAAAAAACAATGGAGATAAAGCACATCCACCTAACCATGTGGAACCCTGAGGTCCACCCCCATGCTAGGAGTTAACATAAGGTTCCACTACAACAACAATCACATAAATAAAAACCAACAAGAACAAGGTCTAATCAAGACTCCAACACATCACATGACATTATCACAGTCAACTCAACACCACATCCTAGAGGCAACACACATTGAATGGGGAGAGCACAACTAGAGAATGCTAGGATGTAGTAGGGAGATTCATCGCATGGCCCTAACATGGCTTATCCTGATAGCCCCTCTAGGCGTCGACCCCCATCTATGGTTATCTTGACAACCTCTCACTAGGTGTCAACCCTATAGGATGACACATGCGGAATCAACCTTCCTTTCATGAGGACAATGAAGTCAATCTTGCCAACCAGGCCTTCTCAACCCATCCTTAGCCTAAACGAGCACTACATTCATAGGAGAGGAAATCCAATTATATTGTTAAGGTGTAATCTACCCTTTTCCCCATAGTTCATTTTAGGTTTTCACCTAGTTAACAACTTTCAATGGGTTATCCTGACAACCACTTTGGGCACTAACCCCGCATTGAAAGCCACTTCCCTACCTATACCTAGAAACCCTAACTATCAAGCAAGGACATATAACATCATAATAATAAGTATACATGATCTTTGCAAGGAATTAACCCTCTTGTACTAAACATAATCATAAGAATGCAACTCAGTAATCTATTGCCCATAACAATACATAACAGAGCTCCATTATGGTTCCCAATGTCTCCCCATTCCAAAATCTAACTCAAAACCCATTACAAGATAAATACAATTAAATGGACAACAATTCATCCACAAGGAAATTATTACCTCCTTAAGGTACATTCACAACTCAGATCATGCATCATTCACATTATCTTTTACCTCATACATGACTAGAGGCAACATGTCTTTACAACTCATTAATTCATGACACCTATCAACACATTACATAAAATCATAACACAATAGCCTTTGCCTCTAGAAACTAAACTTGATAACATGACCCTATCTCGACCACTGACATGACTTACACAAATTTTACTCACAATTTAACCAATTATCTAGATCAAAATCCAAATGTAATGTCTGTAATCGTAATTTCAATCCCATTAACCAAATACCAACTTAACAAAATCATTGGATTCAATTTAAACTAAACTCATCAACATTAAATTTTTATTCACATTAAATTTCATTTAATCATATTAAACAAATGCAATATATATATCAACTAATTTTCTTTATTTAATTCGTCTTCAAAATATAGATAATTCAAACAATCTAATCAAACACCATCTCAATTCATATCTGATTTTTAATTGATAATCCAATACAAGATACATATTTTATAACTTATTACCCTATTAATTAACTTACCTAATGATTTTACCAAAAACATTATTATAGATTTCTAAATAATTTAGGCATTTAACTAATCAACTACTATGGTTAAAATAATAATAATAATAATAATAATAAATATAAAAAACCATGGATCATTGGATAGTAAATATTTTTCATCCAACGATCAATGAGTAATGTTATTTTTGTTATTATCAGACAAGTCTAATTTTTTAAAATCATTTTATGTGTCCAAAACCTTAAATAACAAAGGAGGAGATGACTGGTGAATAGGGATGCAACCGGAGCATGGGACAGCTGGGTACGCCCAGCTTACAAAGGCAATTTAATTTAAATTGACTAAACTTTAAATTTTAATGTCCACTAAGTACAGGAAATATAATTTCTTAAGGTATTAATGAGCTTAAACTTATCCTGAAATAAAACACATAAATGGAATACAATCCTCATTACAAGCATGAGATGCATTAAGAAAATAGATTATGATAGACACAAGGCAGAAGTAATGAACAACAATTAGAAGGTTTTCAAAGATATGTTGTCCCTAGAATGCAATGATTGCATGCTAGGTACAAAATGGATTTGTGAATGAAAAGCATTCTATCTTCTATGATAGTTGAGCTGTGCACTCCATGGTATATTCAATCTTTTAAGTTGATCATGTCATTGTTTGTCAGATGTCCCACACAAGCTATGGGTTATAGCTGAACATATACAAGCATAAATAAAATACTATGCATCTAATGATGAGGAAAAGGGACGTCATGGCCATCATTGCCTTAGGGGTTGTTGATCTTCAAAGTTGTCCCCTGTCTTGCTCCTAATCTTTAACATGAACCTGCAAAATGTTGGAAGGGTCCCAGTTAGAGTTTTACAACATAGAGTAGAGATCAGAGTACAAGGATACTAGAATCTTCCTCTCACACTGAGAGTGTTGTATTCATTTTCATTGTACTCATTATTCCTTCAGTTATTGAGTAGCAACTTTCCTTCACATTTTGTCCAATCATTTGCAAGTTAATCTGATATTGCATTGTGATGAATATTTATCCTTTGTTTTATCTTAGCTTGTGATATTTTATAGAGTCTTTGTTTAATTCAGGTTGCATGTTGTGTCTACCAAACCTTCATGTGAAATATTTATGAGTTAAATGATTAGAGTGTTGTGAAGGCCAATATTTTGTTGCAAGGATGAAGGTGAACTAGTGTTGTCATTGATGTCAACATACTCATACTGCATTGACAAGAAGGATTGGATGAGCAGTGTGCTGAGGATATTGAGAAAATTAACCTCAGTCAGGAACAGTGAAGAACAGTGATGAGAAGAAGGGAAATGTATTGTATAGGATGCGAACCGGAGGATGCGAATTAAAGGGTTTGTAGATATGAGTCTTGAGATGCTTCAGTTAAGATTTCAGAGGTCCGCATGAAGATCTGAAGGAGTTGTGGCTATCGGTGTGGAACCAGTTCTGGCAAGTGTTCAAAGGTGATAGAGGATCACAGAAAGGTCTGGTGAGGTCCGGAATTGTATAATCCTAATCTGCGGTTTGGAAGGAGTGTTTGGGATGTACTTGTGATGTGTCATCTTGAGTTGTGTATGATTTTGAGGTCCAGAAGTGCCTTTTGCATTGTGACAGTGGCAACAGACTGTGTTCTTGAGTTCTGAATGAGGAAGAGAAGAGATTCCAGTAAGTAGAGAAAGTGCGGATGTACCTGGTCATTCAGGCAGGATTGTGAAGGTTCTTGGATCATGATGAGGTTGTGTTGTTGGTCTGCATTGATGGTAGAGCCCAGAATTGAAGTTATTCTTCCGGATGAAGTTCTTGTTCCAACTAGCCAACCGGATGAGTTGTTCATCCTACGAATGTTCTTGTGATGGCTGACCGGATGTGTTATTCATCTTGCGGATATTATTATGGTTGATTGCCGACTTAGATGATTGTTCCTAAGTTGATGTCTTGTATAAATAAAGGTTTGTGAGTTCATTTAGTTGTGTGGATTGGGTGAATGAGTGTGGTGTAGCGAAGAGAAGTGCAAAAGGCAGAGCAGGGGTTTTGGGCTTAAATGGAACTGATCCGGACATAGTAGAGATGTCATTCTCTAGTTCGAGATTGTGATTCTTATCACTTTGTAGATAGTGTGCCTCCTTGTAGGCAGTGGGCCTCTTTGTGAGCAGTGTGCTCAGGCAGTGAGCCCTAATTGGCAAGTGCCATTCTTTTTTTTTATTCTTCTAACAGAGAATAATCCTTGGGTTAATCACCCTGTGGTTTTTCCCTTAACTGGGTTTTCCACATCAAAATCTTGGTGTTCAATGTGTTGATGTTTATCTGCTCTTGTGTTTGTGCATTATGCTTTCATGGATGATTAATTGATATACTGTTAACTAACAAAGAAGAATCAAGTATTTAAAGTAGAGCAGGTTTTATACAACTGATTCACCCCCCCTCTCAGTTGTATGCCCTAGATCCAACAATTGGTATCAGAGCCAAGTTCCTCTGAAAGGAGCTTAACCGCTTGAGGAGATCCAAGATGTCGTCATACAAGAAGGATAGTCTGAATTTCGATGGAACCAACTTCACCCTCTGGAAAGGTCGCATGAAATGTCACTTGGAATGTATGGGAAAAGCATACTTGGCCATGGTCTCAAAACCATATGTACCTCCACAAGGTGGTCCGACAACTCTGAATGAAATCACAGATGTTGAAAACAATCTGCAGACCAAGGAAGCTCTGCTAAGCACATTGAACGACTCAGATCTCTCAAATGTTATTGACCTACCAACTGCATATGAGATCCTGACTAAATTGGAACTTCTGTATGAAGGAGATGAGTTTGTCAAAAGTGCAAGGTTGCAAAGTCTGAAAGGGAAATTTGAAAGATTGAAGATGAGAGATGATGAAAACATCACTACCTTTATGCCAAGAGTGAATGAGCTGGTATGTGGAATTAGAAATGCTGGTGGAACTCTGGATGAAAATGAGATTGTTTGCAAAATCCTCAGATCCCTTCCTGCTACCTACAAAATCAAGGTTGCTGCCATTGATGAATTCAGAGCCCACACAACTGTCACAAGAGAACAATTGGCTGGCAAACTAGCTGCATTTGAAATGACCGAGTTTGGAGATGATCCTCTTAAGACTGAATCTGCTTTCAAAGCCAGTGCCTATGTGAAAGGCAAATAGAGATTTGATCTGGGTGAAAACTCTTCAAGGAAGATGTCATGGTATGATCAAGCAAGAAGAGACATGGAAGAAGAAGAAGCAGAAATAGCTCAACTTGAAGCCCTCATTGCAAAGAGACTGCCAAGAGGATCCGGTAAGTATGAAGGAAAACTACCCTTTAAGTGCTTCAACTGCAATAAGATTGGTCATTTTGCTTCAAGATGTCTGAAAAGATCTGCAAGGACTAATACTAACAGACAAAGGTTTCAAAAGAACTGCTATTATGTTCATGAAGAAGATGACAATGAAGGAGTAACAGATGATGAATCAGAACTAGGAAGCAAATCCGGAAGTGAATGGGTGTTTATTGCCATCAAGGAAGAAGATTCAATACTCTCCGAATCTGTCAATCACAAGGTTGTGGAAAAAGCTTTGGCTGCTCAAGTGGAAGAAAAGGATGATTGGGTTATTGACAGTGGATGTTCTCACCATATGACTAGTGACAAGGATAAGTTCTTGGATTTGGAAAGGTATGAAGGAGGAATGGTAAAATTTGGTGACAATTCTAATAGCAGAATCAAAGGTAGGGGAACTATTTCCTTTGATGGAAAGAGCAAAACAGGTAATGTACTATATGTTGAAGGATTGAAGCACAATCTTCTCAGTGTTGGTCAATTAGTAGACAAAGGCTATGATCTCCGGTTCAAGAATGGAAAATGCAGAATCTTTACAAGTTCTGAAACTCAAATTGCATCCGGTACTCAGACAAAAAGTAATGTCTTTCATCTGGTTGGTTCAAATAAAAGTTGTTTGTTTGTTCAAATTGATCAGAGTTAGTTATGGCATAGAAGAATGTGTCATGTAAATTTTGATAACATCATCAAGATAAGCAATACTCAGGCTGTAAGAGATCTTTCCAAAATTGATGAAACCTACAAATAGTTTGTGCAAAGAATGTCAGTTAGGTAAACAGAGCAGAGTCTCTTTCAAAAGCAAAGATCAGTCCTCTACTGGATTGTTAGAATTAGTACATACTGATCTCTGTGGTCCGACAAGAATCAAGAGTCTACATGGTGATAGATATTTCATGTTGCTAATTGATGACCATTCCCGGATGATGTGGGTTACCTTCCTAAAGGAGAAATCAGAAGCCCTTGAGAAGTTCAAAATCTTCAAAGCTATGGTAGAGAATCAAACTGGATTGAAACTGAAGTGTCTAAGGTCTGATAGAGGTGGTGAATTTACATCTGGTGAGTTCATTGACTTTTGTGAGAAGCAGGGTATAAGAAGACAGTTGTCTGCTCTTAGGACTCCACAGCAGAATGGAGTAGTTGAGAGAAAGAACTGGACCATCCAGGAAGCTGCCAGGACAATGATGTTGGAAGCAAATGTTCCTCAAATGTTTTGGAAAGAAGCTATCAGCACTGCAATCTACACTCTCAATCAAGTTCAAATCAGAAACAACACCAGTAAGACCCCTTATGAACTCTAGTTTGGCATCACTCCTGCTATGAAATATTTCAGAGTATTTGGTAGCAAGTGTTATATTAAAAGAGATGAAGATCTAGGAAAGTTTGATGCTAGAAGTGATGAAGGAATATTCTTGGGTTACTCCACTCAAAGCAAAGCATATCGATGTTACAATAAGAGATTGAGGAAGATGATAGAAAGCACTAATGTGAAAGTTGATGAAGGAATTGAGAAGCCCTCAAGATTTTATGAGTTTGATGAGGATGACCAAGATGGTGTTCAAGTTCAAGGAGCTCAATCCTCTCCGGTAAGTTAGAGTCAGCCTGATCCGGTAAATCAGGAAGAAGAGATAGGTTTGAATGAGCTTGATCAAGAAGCAGCAGTACAGAATACTCCCAAAATTCCAAAGTATGTAATATAGAACCACTCTGAAGATCAGATCATAGGTGACAGAAACAAATGTGTGCAAACTAGAAGGAATGTTGCTCAAAATCAGGATGAATGTTGTCTGATTTCAAAGATTGAACCCAAAACAATAAATGAACCTTGCAATGATGAAAACTGGACCAAAGCAATGGAAGATGAATTGATGCAAATTGAGAGAAATCATACTTGGGATCTTGTTCCCAGACCTAGAGATAGGAATGTGATTAGAACCAAATGGGTTTTCCAAAACAAACTGAATAAAGCTGGTGAAGTAATCAGAAACAAAGCTAGATTGGTCTGCAAAGGCTACTCTCAAATAGAAGGAATTGATTTTGAAGAAACCTTTGCTCCGGTGGCAAGAATTGAAGCAGTCAGATTACTCCTTGCATTTGCTACCTTCAAAGACTTCAAGGTATATTAGATGGATGTCAAGTCTGCCTTCCTAAATGGTGATCTGGAAGAAGAAGTTTACATTGAACAACCGGATGGATTTCAATTGTCTGATAATGATGATATGGTCTGCAAGTTGAAGAAAGCTTTGTATGGATTAAAGCAAGCCCCAAGAGCATGGTATGAAAGGTTGGATAAGCATCTTGTGTAGATTGGATTCAACAAAGGTACTGCTGACAACAACTTATATTTCAAAATTGATCATGAAAAAATTTTGATTGTTGAACTGTTTGTGGATGATATCATTTTTGGAGGAAGAGATAGTATGTGCAAAACTTTTACAAATCAGATGAAAAGTGAGTTTGAAATGTCTATGCTTGGTGAAATGAATTTCTTCTTGGGTCTGCAAATTACTCAAACAAAGAAAGGGATCTTTATTTCTCAAACCAAATATGTGAAAGAATTGTTGAGAAAATTTGGTATGGAAGATTCAAAGCTAATGAACACTCCCATGGTAACCAGATGTAAGTTGAGCAAAGATGATGACTCCCCAAAAGCAGATCAGACAAAGTATAGATCAATGATTGGTGGATTGTTGTATCTCACTCAAACTAGACCAGATATAATGTAGGCTATTGGTCTTGTGGCAAGATTCTAGGCTAATCCTAGAGAATCTCATGTTATGGCAATCAAAAGAATTTTTAGGTACTTGAAAGGAACAGTTGAGTATGGTCTATGGTACCCTAGAGATCTAGATTTCTCTCTTCATGCTTACACAGATGCAGATTGGGTAGGAGATGTGGATTACCAGAAGAGCACCAGTAGTGGAGCATTCTTTCTGGGGAAGAGATTGGTTTCTTGGCTAAGCAAGAAACAAGATGCAATATCTCTGTCCACAACTGAAGTAGAATACATTGCAGCAGCAGGCAGTTGCACTCAAATCTTATGGATGAAGCAGATGCTAAGAGACATTAAAGTTGAATATGAGGAGCCTATCACAATTTTTTGTGATAATTCAAGTGCAATTAATATTTCTAAGAATCTGATATTGCACTCTAAGACTAAGCACATATCTATCAAGTTTCACTTTTTGAGAGAACAAGTGAACAAGGAAGAAGTCAAGTTGGAGTATGTTCCTTCCAAGGATCAAATTGCAGATATTTTTACTAAACCTCTTCCCAAGGATTCTTTTAAATATCTCCAGGAGAAGTTAGGGGTCATGGCCCCTCTAGTAATGAACTAAGATGCACTGATGTGCATCAGTCCGGTGGATATCACAGTCATATCTTGTGATCCGGATTGATGATGGGGAGCTACTACTAAGGGGGAGTAGCTGGTATGACTCTGATGTGTTAGAATTGCAAGTATGAGCCCTTTGCCATTGATGTCAAAGGGGGAGAGAAGACATGTGAAAAACAAGTAGCTGATGATCAAAGGGGGAGTAGTAAATGAGGAGAAGACATGTTGCTGATAGGGGGAGCTGTGACAGAAAGGAGAAGTTCTTGTCTTGATGGTTTTTCACATCATATGTTGCCATCAATGACAAAGGGGGAGATTGTTGCAAGTATGAAGGTGAACCAGTGTTGTCATTGATGTCAACATACTCATACTGCATTGACAAGAAGGATTGGATGAGCAATGTGCTGAGGATATTGAGAAAATTAACCTCAGTCAGGAACAGTGAAGAACAGTGATGAGAAGAAGGGAAATGTATTATATAGGATGCAAATCGGAGGATGCGGATTAAAGGGTTTGTAGATATGAGTCTTGAGATGCTTCAGTTAAGATTTCAGAGGTCCACATGAAGATCTGAAGGAGTTGTGGCTATCGGTGTGGAACCGGTTCCGGCAAGTGTTCAAACGTGACAGAGGATCACAGAAAGGTCCGATGAGGTCTGGAATTGTATAATCCTAATTTGTGGTTTGGAAGGAGTGTTTGGGATGTCCTTGTGATCTGTCATCTTGAGTTGTGTATGATTTTGAGGTCTGGAAGTGCCTTTTGCATTGTGACAATGGCGACAGACTGTGTTCTTGAAGTTTTGAATGAGGAAGAGAAGAGATTCCAGTAAGTAGAGAAAGTGCGGATGTACCTGGTCATTCAGGTAGGCTTGTGAAGGTTCTTGGATCATGATGAGGTTGTGTTGTTGGTCCGCATTGATGGTAGAGCTCAGAATTGAAGTTATTCTTCTGGATGAAGTTCTTGTTCCGACTAGCCAACCCGATGAGTTGTTCATCCTGTGAATGTTCTTGTGATGGCCGACCGGATGTGTTATTCATCTTGTGGATATTCTTATGGTTGATTGCCGACTTAGATGATTGTTCCTAAGTTGATGTCTTGTATAAATAAAGGTTTGTGAGTTCATTTAGTTGTGTGGAGTGGGCGAATGAGTGTGGTGTAGCGAAGAGAAGTGCGAAAGGCAGAGCAGGGGTTTTGGGCTTAAATGGAACTGATCCGGACCTAGTAGAGATGTCATTCTCCAGTTCAAGATTGTGATTCTTATCACTTTGTAGATAGTGTGTCTCCTTGTAGGCAGTGGGCCTCTTTGTGAGTAGTGTGCTCGGGCAGTGAGCCCTAATTGGCAAGTGCCATTCTTTTTTTTTATTCTTCTAACAGAGAATAATCCTTGGGTTAATCACCCCGTGGTTTTTCCCTTAACCGAGTTTTCCACGTCAAAATCTTGGTGTTCAATGTGTTGATGTTTATCTGCTCTTGTGTTTATGCGTTATGCTTTCATGGATGATTAATTGATATACTGTTAACTAACAAAGAAGAATCAAGTATTTAAAGTAGAGCAGGTTTTATACAATTGATTCACCCCCCCTCTCAATTGTATGCCCTAGATCCAACATATTCAATAATCTATTTGTGAGTAAGGTCTGTTAGGAGATTCAATCTTAAAGGTTAGACTATAAATCATTTATTTCTGCACATTCTTCTATCCCTTGTCCCCTACAAGTCAATTAGATTAGGAAAATCATAAGGAGAACCAACTCACTCTAGAGATTCCCTCTCGACATAGATCACCCACATCTGAGAGGGTTTTCATGTTTCAACAAGATAGTCAAGCTTGACTTGACTAGTGGTGCAATCCTGATTGACAACAAGAACAACACATCAATGCTAAACAAAATAGGATAATTTTTTTAAAGGATAAGCTATGTCCTCTAAGGTTCCATGGTTGCATTACTTGACAAATTACTTAACATAATCTAAAATACAACATTAACTAACTTCAGAAGATCATTCTAAAACTATTGCATTAAATGACTAAACATTTACATCTCCATATCATGACATTAGATAAATAATCAACATGATCAAGATTACATGTGTATATACAAATTCCTATACATATGAGTACATCATTTCATTTTACATTCTATCATCTCCTGATTACATCAGAATACATACATTATGTCTTATCTTATACATAAGGCTAGTACAAGAGCATAAATAACTATCTTCATAAATAGGTAGAAGATTTGATGTCTAATACTTAATCTACATCCTCCTCGCACATGAACATCGACAAGAGAAAAAAAACCAATGGAGATAAAGCACATCCATCTGACCATGTGGAACCCTAAGGTCCACCCCCATGCTAGGAGTTAACATAAGGTCCCACTAGAAAAATAGTCAAGTAAATAAAAACCAACAGGAACAAGGTCTAATCAAGACTCCAACACATCACATGACATTATCACAGTCAACTCAACACCACATCCCAAAGGCAACACACATCGAATGGGGAGAGCACAATCAAGGAATGCTAGGATACAATAGGGAGAGTCATTGCATGGTCCTAACATGGATTATCCTGATAGCCTCTCTCTAGGCATCGACCCCGATCGATGGTTATCCTGACAGCCTCACTAGGTGCTGACCCCATAGGATGACACATGTGGAATCAACCTTCCTTTTGTGAGGACAAGGAAGTTGATCTTGCCAACCAATCCTTCTCAAGCCATCCTTAGCCTAAACAAGCACTACATTCATGGGAGAAGAAATCCAATTATCTTCTTAATGTGTAATCTACCCTTTTCCCCATAGTTCATTTTAGGTTTTCACCTAGTTAACAACTTTCAATGGGTTATCCTAACAGCCACTTTGGGCACCGACCCCACATTCAAAGCCACTCCACTACCTGTACCTAGAAACCCTAACTATCAAGCAAGGGCATAAAACATCATAATAATAAGTATACATGATCTTTGAAGGGCATTAATCCTCTTACACTAAACATAATCATAAGAATGCAACTCAGTAATCTATTGCCCATAACAATACATAACAGAGCTCCATTATGGTTCCTAATGTCTCCCCATTCCAAAATCTAACTCAAAACCCATTACAAGATAAATACAATTAAACGGACAACAATTCATCCACAAGGAAATTATTACCTCCTCAAGGTACATTCATAACTCAGATCATGCATCATTCACATTATCTTTTACCTCATACATGACTAGAGGCAACATGTCTTTACAACTCATTAATTCATGACACTTATCAACACATTACATAAAGTCATAACACAACAATCTTTGCCTCTAGAAACTAAACTCGATAACATGACCCTATCTCAACCATTGACATGACTTACACAAATTTCACTCATTATTTAACCAATTATCTAGATCAAAATCCAAATGCAATGTCTATAATCATAATTTCAATCCCATTAACAAAATACCAACTTAACAAAATCATCAGATTCAATTTAAACTAAACTCATCAACATTAAATATTTAATCACATTAAATTTCATTTAATCATATTAAACAAATGTAATATATATCAACAAATTTTCTTTATTTAATTCGTCTTCAAAATATAGATAATTCAAAGGATCTAATCAAACACCATCTTGATTCATATCTAATTTTTAATTGATAATCCTATACAAGATACATATTTTATAACTTATTACCCTATTAAATAACTTACCTAATGATTTTACCGATAACATTATTATAGATTTATGAATAATTTAGGCATTTAACTAATCAACTACTATGGTTAAAATAATAATAGTACTAATAATAATAATAATAATAATAATAATAATAATAATAATAATAGCAATAATAATAATACTAATAATAATAATAATAATAATA
Source organism: Cunninghamia lanceolata (assembly GCA_027924645.1). Classification (NCBI taxonomy): domain Eukaryota; kingdom Viridiplantae; phylum Streptophyta; class Pinopsida; order Cupressales; family Cupressaceae; genus Cunninghamia; species Cunninghamia lanceolata. The sequence goes on from BSBN01000870.1 coordinate 8,867,750, forward strand.
ATAATAAACCATGGATCATTGGATAGTAAATATTTTTCATCCAACAATAAATGAGTATTGTTATTTTTGTTATTATCAGACAAGTCTAATTTTTTTTAATCATTTTGTGTCCAAAACCCTAAATAACAAATGAGGAGATGACTGGTCAACAGTGATGCAATCGGAGCATGGGATGGCCGGGTATGCCCAGTTTACAAAGGAATTTTAATTTAAATTGACTAAAATTTAGATTTTAATGTCCACTAAGTATAGGAAATATAATTTCTTATGGTATTAATGTGCTTAAACTTATCCTGAAATAAAACACATAAATGGAATACAATCCTCATTATAAGCATGAGATGCATTAAGAAAATAGATTATGATAGACACAACAATTAGAAGGTTTTCAAAGATATGTTTGATGCAAACAAGAGATGACTCTAGTTTAGAGACCCGATTTTCACAACAATGAGCTTCATACACCAACTCTCTCTAGTTTCACAAACCACCTTCACAATGCATCAATAAGGGTTTCACCATTCCTAGCTCAACAAAGGGCATCTAGGACTTTATTACTCCTTAGGGACCCAATCTCAAGTAAATCAAACACTTGCCTTTTACTCGGACCAATGACTCTTAGTATTTCCTTTACAACTAGGCTATTAGCCTTGTAGCCCAACTTAAGGGTCTGCTAGACCAAAACTTTTACTGTAGATAGGATCTCAATGAAACCAAAACATTTCTAAGCACCCATTATCTTGTTTGTTAACATATCAAAAGATGGGTATAGATTGCTTTTGTACATAGGTTTCAAAATCAATGACATACCTATATGAAACTAGGCCTATTAGGCCACATTTACAAAGAAAGTGCCTTCAAAACTTGTCACCAACCCCTAATCACTACAAACAGTCTTTCCCCAAGTTGAAAAACCTCTAATTCTATAAGTCTCAAGGATTAGATCACTCATTTGATCCCCTAACCATCAAACCCTCACTCTAGGCCATTTTCACTAGGTTTTCCATTGGGGTTTATTGAAACTTGGACTCCCACAACTCTCCACACCTGACCAGAACTTGGAACACTTCACAAATGGCCTATACATGCTCACAAAACCATCAGATGAGCAGTTCCATTAACATTTTCTCAAAACACCTCCTAGGTTACTCATTCTCACATGGAAAAATACTACAAAGAACTCAAGGGCATCACCACAAACTCCCACAACATGTCTTTTCTGCCTCCCAAACCATTTGTAACATCTAACCCAAGACACACAAATTGGTCCTTTTAGTGACCTTATTACATCCAAAATGGCCTATGATGACCTTATTTATCATAAATAGACATCACCTAATGAAATGTTATCATTTACTCTTTAGAGGAACACCATGCAGTTTGTGCTCCTGTAACATACAACCCCCAAAAAAAAAAACTCTCGTCCCATGATACATGTTTGTCCACTACACCACTTTGTCTTCCACAGGTTCCTTGGATTGGTAGATCTTCATGTTTGTTCCTTGTGTACTATCCTATCCTTGCATACTATCCTCTAGCATTTGAAATCTATGAAGAACTTGCCTTCATGTCTGCACACAACCTTATATTAACTATCATTTCTTTATTGTTCACTTTTTGCACACTCTGTCTTTTCATCTTTGTTAGCAATCCTTTTTTTCTACCAACATTTTGTACTTGTAGACTCTCAAATCTAGATTCCACTATACCTACAGTCTCTTCACACCTCACAACTTTACTTAAAGGACACATAATGGTCTCCACCAAAACATTTACTTTCCAATTCACTACTAATCTATCTTGCAAACCTGCAGTTGTCTTCATATATGATGTCAAGGTAATGTCTAACTATATACTGGTAGCAACTTTTAACTTTGTACCTTCATCCACACTCTCGTATTCTTTCTTTCCAAACATAACAATCTTGGATTTACCTTTCCCTTTCTCATTGTCCTGCAAAGATGTTAACCTAAATGTTTGTCCATCTTTCTTGATGAGATAGGTGTTTTTTCATCCATCATACATTGTCTTCCTATCAAGTTGCCATGGTCTCCCCAATAGCAAGTGGCAACAATCCATAGGTAAAACACCACATAGGACCCTATCTTTGTACTCACCAATCTCAAAATCCACATATGCTTGCTCATCAACTAAAAGAGATTAACTATCATTTACTTAAGAGGCTTTATAAGGTGCTACATGAGGTAATTTGTCTAGTTTCAACTTATCTACCATCTCCCTAGACACCATATTATCAGTTGAACCTGAATCAATAACAATAACAAGGACTCATAGCTAATGATAGGAGGACACTAGATGAGTAATTGATGTTGATCAAACTATTTGAGGGATCATACATGGTTGGCCAACATGATTGATGACTTCTATGTCTATGTTTTTTATACGCATCACATATTGAACATGAATCAGCCGACAGATCAGTGTTTTGTAAATATCTTGAGTATTCTAGTTGCTGACTAGAAAGATGTTGAAATCCTTGGTGCGGATATATATACCAGATCGATTTCAGTATGAAGGGGTGTGTGTGAAGATATAAGGTGCAAAGAAATGCATAGATAAGTGTGGAAACAACAATACTAGTCTAGTATGTGACAGAACAGTAGCACTAAAGAAGAGGAAGAATAAAGTGCATTAGATCAGTATATTGAGCCTAACCGGAATTGAACCTTAGCATATATGGATGCCTCTCATCAGTTCAAACTCCTGGTTACCTTCTATAAACTTTGTAGATAGTGAGTCTCTTGTAGGAAGTGTGCCTCCTGTGAGCAGTGTGCTTAGACAGTGAGCCCTAATTGGCAAGTGTCATTTTGTACTTCTTATTCTTTTAATAGAGAATACAATCTTGGATTAGTCACCCCAAGGTTTTTCCCTTAACAGGGTTTTCTACATTCAAATCCTTGTGCTATGTGTGTTGATTTCATTTCTGCTCTCATGATTATATATGCTTATGTGTTTTGATGCTGTTCAAATTATAAAAGGAAAAATAAAGTAAAGTTATTAGAGATAACTAATTCACCCCCCCTCTCAGTTATCTACCTTGTCTCCAACAACATTATGTGACTCTAGAAGCTTAGCATACTTCTCTTTCAGATCCTACAACTCTCTAGCAACACCAACATTCTTTGGAGGCATCTTCACAAACTTCTCTCTTCACCTTCTATCTTCAACCCTGCAAAAATGAAAATAAAATAGCACAAAGGACCTAGTTCATATGCTCTAATACCACTTTGATGCAGACAAGAGATGACTCTAGTTTATAGACCCAATTTTCAAAACGATGGGCTTCATACACCAACTCTCTCTAGTTTCACAAACCAACTTCACAATGCACCAATAAGGGTTTCACCATTCCCAACTCAACAAAGGGCATCTAGGACCTTATTACTCCTTAAGGACCCAACCTCAAGTAAATCAAACATGTACCTTTCACCCAGACCAATGAGTCTTAGTATTTCCTTTACAACTAGGCTATTAGCCTTGTAGCCCAACTTAAGGGTCTGCTAGACCACAACTTTTACTGTAGCTAGGATCTCAATGAAACCAAAATATTTCTAAAGACCCATTATCCTATTTGTTAACATATCAAAAGATGGGTATAGATTGGTTTTGGACATATGCTTCAAAATCCATGACATACCTATTTGAAACTAGGCCTATTAGGCCACATTTACAAAGAAAGTGCCTTCAAAACTTGTCACCAACCCCTAATCACTACAAACAATCTTTCACCAAGTTGAAAAACCTCTAATTTTACAAGTCTCAAGGATTAGATCACTCATTTGATCCCCTAACCATCAAACCCTCACTCTAGGTCATTTTAACTAGGTTTTCCATTGGGGTTTATTGAAACTTAGACTCCAACAACTCTCCACACCCAACCAGAACTTGGAACACTTCACAAATGGCCTACACATGCTCACAAAACCATCAGATGAGAAGTTCCATTAACATTTTATCAAAACACCTCCTAGGTTACTCATTCTCACATGGAAAAATACTACAAACAACTCAAGGGCATCACCACAAACTCACACAACATGTCTTTTCTACCTTCCAAACCATATGTAACATCTAACCTACCATAAACTAAGTCATTTCACTAAGTTATAGGTCTAGACAGTAGGTGGAATGACTAAAATCTCATTTTTTTCTCCCTCAAAACCCTTAACAGATTGTAAACAGGCAGTTTCAAAAAAAGGACGATATCTTTTTCAAATTTTAACAAAAAACCCTCAAACCAATTGCAAAAGGGAGTTAACTCTTTCCTCCTTCAAATGTAAAAGGTTGTAGAGTCTGATAGATCTGTACAAGTATAGAATAAGACTGGAAATAGTAGTTTTGCAGAAAAACACAAGAAAAACAGAGTCTGTTCATATTTTTCTCTTCAAAACTTTCTTCCTCTATATTTTTTCGATGTGTGTGAAGGGATTTCATATATATTTGAATTGGTTTTCAACTATTCCCAATAGTTTTTCAACTAAATGGTCTGTTTACACTCCAAATTACATGATTGGTTAAGTGACATGCTATGTCTGCCACTTTCATTACATTAGACCTTACATCATTTAGACCTTACATCATTCAAACCTTATTTGACAAGAAACTTAAAACATGACTTGACCCAAGACACACAAATTGGTCCTTTTAGTGACCTTATTACATCCAAAATGGTCTATGATGACCTTATTTTTCATAAATAGACATAACCTAACTAAATCTTATCATTTACTCTTTAGAGCCATACCATGGGGTTTCTTCTCTTGCACCATATAACCCCCCTAAAAAAAATTCTCATGTCCAATGAGACATGTTTGTCCACTCCACCACTTTGTCTTCCATAGGTTCCTTGGATTGGTAGACCTTCATGTTTGCTCCTTGTGTACTATCCTGTCCTTGTATACTGTCCTCTAGCACTTGAAATTGGTGAATAACTTGCATTCATGTCTGCACACAACCTTCTATTAATTATCATTTCTTTATTGTTCACTTTTTGCACACTCTGTCTTTTCATCTCTGTCAGCAATCCTTTTGTTCTACCAGCATTTTGTACTTGTAGACTGTCAAATCTAGATTCCACTATACCTGCAGTCTCTTCACAGCTCACAACATTACTTAAAGTACACACAATGCTCGCCACCAAAACATTTACTTTCCAATTCACTACTAATCTATCTTGCAAACCTGCAATTGTCTTCATAACTACTAGCAAGGTAATGTCTAACTATATACTATCAACAACTTCCAAATTTGTGCCTTCTTCCACACTCTCATATTCTTTCTTTCCAAACATAACAATCTTGGATTTACCTTTCCCTTTCTCATTGTCCTGCAAAGATGTTAACCTAAATGTTTGTCCATCTTTCTTGATGAGATAGGTGTTTTTCTGTCCATCATACATTATCTTCCTATCAAATTGCCATGGTCTCCCCAATAGCAAGTGGCAACAATCCATAGGTAAAACATCACATAGGACCCTATCTTTGTACTCACCAATCTCAAAATCCACATATGCTTTCTCATCAACTAAAAGAGATTGACTATCATTTACCCAAGAGGCTTTATAAGGTGCTACATGAGGTAATTTGTCTAGTTTTGACTTATCTACCATCTCCCTAGACGACATATTATCAATTGAACCTGAATCAATAACAACTTTGCATACAAGTTATCTTTGCATTTGCATGTGGTTTTGAATAAGATCCTTCTTTGACTCATGTCTTCTTCCTTAGGTATTTGTAACAATCTCCTTCTTAGCATTAGACCCTCTCTTGATTCTGGATTAGCATCAATTGGAGTATTTGAACTTTCACACTCTTCTTCATGTACCATTTGAACTCTTCTCTCATTTCTCCTTTCCCCACCGCTTGAAGTGGAACCTTGCTTCTTAGGACACTTGAATGCTAGGTGCCCAAATTCGTTGCAATGATAACATCTTCCTAATAACCTGTTTGAACTCCTACCTCCTCCAAATCTACCTCTACCTCTTAAACTTCCTCTAGCATCAATACCTTGCTCCTTAACTTTGCTTACTTCATCATGTTCCTCATTTGTTTGCTTTGAAGTAGAAATTGCTCCTCTTCCTCTCATACCAATACCTCTTCCTCTAACAGATTTCTCTTGCCTTCTTTTGAGTTTTTCCTCTACCCTGATGGCCAACTGGAAACATTCTTCAACCATTATGGGGTTAGCAACAACAAGTTCATCTTGATTATTAAATTTGAGACCACCTAGATATCTAGCCACCTTTTCAACCTCATCTTCAGCCCTTCTCGCCCTTATACTTAATTTATAAAATTCATCTATATAGGCTTTAACATCTAGTTCTCTTTGTTTCAAACCTTGCAATCTTTTGTACAATTGAACTTCATAATCCTTTGGAAGAAATTTAACTTTCAGTTTTTGCACCATCTTATCCTAAGAAACTATTCTTGACTAGCCTTGTTTCATTCTCTCTGCTTGCTCATAGTCCCACCATAGAAGAGCATGAACTTTGAGTTTTGTTTTTTCCACTTTCACCTTCTGTTCATCTGAAATGTCTTCACTCTCAAAGTGATTATCCATAGCAGAAATCCAATCAAGCAATTCTTCTTCATTTAAATTACCACCATACATAGGAAGATCAACCATTATCTTCATTGAATCACCTTTAACTGCTTTGAGCAACATTGACATCCTCTAATCTTCAGGGTCTAATTCCTCATAAACATCTTCATAGTCTTCACCACCTTTCTTTGATTCACTCTCTTCATTCACATCTCTTCTCCTCCTTGTATCCAAGGCAGCAAGCCTTGGCAATAAGGCATTATGTGACTCTAGAAGTTGAGCATGCTTCTCTTTCAGATCTTGCACCTCTCTATCAACACCAACATTCTTTGGAGGCATCTTCACAAACTTCTCCCTTTACCTTCTATCTTCAAGCCTAAAAAAATGAAAACAAAACACCACAAAGGATCTAGTCCCTATGCCTTTATACCACTTGATGCAAACAAGAGATGACTCTAGTTTATAGACCCAATTTTCACAACAATTGGCTTCATACACCAACTCTCTCAAGTTTCACAAACCAACTTCACAATGCACCAATAAGGGTTTCACCATTCCCAACTCAACAAAGGGCATCTAGCACCTTATTACTCCTTAGGGACAAAATCTCAAGTAAATCAAACACTTACCTTTCGTCCAGACCAATGACTCTTAGTATTTCCCTTACAACTAGGCTATTAGCCTTGTAGCCCAACTTAAGGGTCTGCTAGACCACAACTTTTACTGTAGATAGGATCTCAGTGAAATCAAAACATTTATGAGCACCCATTATCCTATTTGTTAACATATCAAAAGATGGGTATAGATTGGTTTTGGCTATAGGCTTCAAAATCCACAACAGACCTGTTTGAAACTAGGCTTATTAGGCCACATTTACAAAGAAAGTGCCTTCAAAACTTGTCACCATGCCCTAATCACTACAAACAGTCTTTCACCAAGTTGAAAAACCTCTAATTTTATAAGTCTAAAGGATTAGATCACTCATTTGATCCCCTAACCATCAAACCCTCACTCTAGGCCATTTTCAGTAGGTTTTCCATTGGGGTTTATTAAAACTTGGACTCCCACAACTCTCCACACCCAACCAGAAATTGGAACACTTCACAAATGGCTTGCACATGCTCACAAAACCATCACATGAGAAGTTCCATTAACATTTTATCAAAACACCTCCTAGGTTACTCATTCTCACATGGAAAAATACTACAAACAACTCAAGGGCATCACCACAAACTCCCACAACATGTCTTTTCTGCCTCTAAAACCATTTGTAACATCTAACCTACCATAAACCAAGTCATTCCACTAAGTTACAAGTCTGGACAATAGGTGGAATGACTAAAATCTCATTTTTTCTCCCTCAAAACCCTTAACAGACTGTAAATAGGTAGTTTCAATAAAAGGAGGATATCTTTTTCAAATATTAACAAAAAACCCTCAAACTAATTGCAAAAGAGAGTTAACTCATCCCTCCTTCAAAATGTAAAAGGTTGTAGAGTCTGACAGATCTGTACAAGTATAGAATAAGACTAGAAATAAGAGTTTTGCAGAAAAACACAGGAAAAATAGAGTTTGTTTGTATTCTTCTCTTCAAAACTTTCTTCCTCTATATTTTTTTGATGTGTGTGAAGGGATTCATACATATTTGAATTAGTTTTCAACTATTTTCAACATTTTCCCAACTAAATGGTCAGTTCACACTCCAAATTACATGAATTGTTAAGTGGCATGCTATGTTTGCCACTTTCATTACATTAGAGCTTATATCATTTAGACCTTCCATCATTTAGGCCTTGTTTGACAAGAAACGTAAAACATGACTTGACCCAAGACACACAAATTGGTCCTTTTAGTGATCTTATTACATCCAAAATGGTCTATGATGTCCTTATTTATCATAAATAGACATAACCTAACTAAATCTTATCATTTACTCTTTAGAGCCATACCATGGGGTTTGTGCTCTTGCACCATACAACCCCCCTAAAAAAATTTCTCACGTCCCATGAGACATGTTTGTCCACTCCACCACTTTGTCTTCCATAGGTTCCTTGGATTGGTAGACCTTCATGTTTGCTCCTTGTGTACTATCCTATCCTTGCATACTGTCCTCTAGCATTTGAAATCTGTGAAGAACTTGCCATCATGTCTGCACACAACCTTCTATTAACTATCATTTCTTTATCATTCACTTTTTGCACACTCTATCTTTTCATCTCTATCAGCAATCCTTTTTTCTACCAGTATTTTGTACTTGTAAACTGTCAAATCTAGATTCCACTGTACTTGCAGTCTCTTCACACCTCACAACTTTACTTAAAGGACACACAATGGTCCCCACAAAAACATTTACTTTCCAATTCACTGCTAATCTATCTTGCAAACCTGTAGTTGTCTTCATATCTGCTGTCAAGGTATGTCTAATTGTATACTGTTAGCAGCTTCCAACTTTGTGCCTTATTCCACACTCTCATATTCTTTCTTTCCAAACATAACAATCTTGGATTTACCTTTCCCTTTCTCATTGTCCTGCAAAGATGTTAACCTAAATGTTTTTCCATCTTTCTTGATAAGATAGGTGTTTTTACATCCATCATACATTGTCTTCCTATCAAATTTCCATGGTCTCCTCAATAGCAAGGGGCAACAATCCATAGGTAAAACATCACATAGGACCCTATCTTTGTACTCACCAATCCCAAAATCCACATATGCTTTCTCATCAACTAAAAGAGATTGACTCTCATTTACCCAAGAGGATTTATAAGGTGCTACATGAGGTAATTTGTTTAGTTTCAACTTATCTACTATCTCCTTAGACACCATATTATCAGTTGAACTTGAATCAATAACAACTTTGCATACTTTACCTTTGCATTTGCGTGTGGTTTTGAATAAGCTCCTTCTTTGACTCATGTCTTCTTCCTTAGGTATTTGTAACAATGTCCTTCTTAGCATTAGAGCCTCTCTTGATTCTAGATTAGCATCAATTGGAGTATTTGAACTTTCACACTCTGCTTCATGTACCATTTGAACTCTTCTCTCATTTCTTCTTTCCCCACCACTTGAAGTGGAACCTTGCTTCTAAGGACACTTGAATGTTGGGTGCCCAAATTCATTGTGATGATAACATCTTCCTGAAAATGTGTTTGAACTCCTACCTCCTCCAAATCTACCTCTACCTCTAAAACTTCCTCTAGCATCAATACCTTGCTCCTTACCTTTGCTTACTTCATCTTGTTCCTCATTTGTTTGCTTTGAAGTAGAAATTGCTCATCTTTCTCTCATACCAATACCTCTTCCTCTAATAAATTTCTCTTTCCTTCTTTTGAGTTTTTCCTCTACCCTAATGGCCAACTGGAAACATTCTTCAATCGTCTTGGGGTTAGCAACAACAAGTTCATCTTGAATATTAAATTTGAGACTACCTAGATATCTAGCCACCTTTTCAACCTCATCTTCGTCCTTTCTTGCCCTTATACTTAATTTATAAAATTCATCTGTATAGGCGTTAAGATCTAGTTCTCTTTGTTTCAAACCTTGCAATCTTTATTACAATTGAACTTCATAATCCTTTGGAAGAAATTTACCTTTCAGTTTTTGCACCATCTTATCCCAAGAAACTATTCTTGACTTGCCTTGTTTCCTTCTCTTAGCTTGCTCATAGTCCCACCATAGAAGAGCACGAACTTTAAGTTTTGTTTTTGCCACTATCACCTTTTGTTCATCTGAAATGTCGTCACTCTCAAAGTGATTATCCATAGAAACAATCCAATCAAACAATTCCTCTTCATTTAAATTACCACCATACACAGGAAGATCAACCTTTACCTTCATTGAATCACCTTTGACTTCTTTGAGCAACTTTTCCATCCTCTGATCTTCAGGGTCTAATTCCTCATCAACATCTTCATAGTCTTCATCATCTTCCTCTGATTCACTCTCTTCATTGACATCTCTTCTCCTCCTTGTCTCGAAGGAAGAAAGCCTTACCAATATGGAATTATGTGACTCTAGAAGCTTAGCATGCTTCCCTTTCAGATCCTGCAACTCTCTAGCAACACCAACATTCTTTAGAGGCATCTTCACACACTTCTCCCTTCACCTTCTGATGTAGGAGCATCCAGGGTGTAAGAGCAATCTTGTATCGACCAAAAAAAAATGTTGTTTCTTTTCAATAAGGGCTAAATTTGGGAGGGTTACTATTCTTAGAAAGTTTGCATTTGTGCACGATTGGATACAAAATCCTACACAGACCTCTAGAATGGTGAATTAAAGCTAATGGTGAAGAAATCACTTCAAATCATTTGTCATTTGTGATATATTAAAATTTCAAATTCTAAAAATCCTATTGAAATATTCAAAGTCAAATTTGAGGCATTTAGAGGCTCCGGATGGGCCTAAAATTTGGCAGGAAACCCAAGCAATCTACCTTTTACTATTGCTTGTCCACCATCGTCTTTTTGAGAGCTTTCCGAAAAGGTATTATAATTGAAAAATCCAACGGTCAGATCAAAAGTTATGGCCCCGCAAAGTTGACCTTTTTTTGGAGGGAGATGCAAATTTTGAAATTAAGCTGGTGGCTACCAAAAAGGTCTATATATGACCATTTTTGGGAATCCTTGCGTAGTAGAGTTAAGGGGGAAGGTGTAGAGTCAAGAAAAGGGTAGGAAAATAGAAACCCTAGTTGATTTGGGGTTACAAAAGGCTAAAGATTCTAGAGTCTTGAGAAAGGGAGCTGTAATGTGTTGCAGCCTATAAGGGATTCATCCTTTGATTGTATTTGAGTTTCTGTAATGTAATACTTTTCCCATATAAATAAAATATCATTCTATTTTATGTGTATAATTTCTATTATTATGTGTTTTATGATTTACCCCCTTCATTACCTTCTATCTTCAACCCTAACAAAATGAAAACAAACCACCACAAAGGACCTAGTCCTTGTGCTCTAATACCACCTTGATGCAGACAAGAGATGACTCTAGTTTATAGACCCAATTTTCACAACAATGGGCTTCATACACCAACTCTCTCTAGTTTCACAAACCAACTTCACCATCCATCAATAAGGGTTTCACCATTCCCAACTCAACAAAGGGCATCTAGGACCTTATTACTCCTTAGGGACCCAATCTCAAATAAATCAAAAAATTACCTTTCACCCGGACCAATGACTCTTAGTATTTCCTTTACAACTAGGCTATTAGCCTTGTAGCCCAACTTAAGGGTCTACTAGACCACAACTTTTACTATAGATAGGATCTTAGTGAAACCAAAACATTTCTGAGCACCCATTATCATGTTTGTTAACATATCAAAAGATGGGTATAGATTGGTTTTGGACATAGGCTTCAAAATCCACGACAGACCTGTTTGAAACTAGGCCTATTGGGCCACATTTATAAAGAAAGTGCCTTCAAAGCTTGTCACCAACCCATAATCACTGCAAACAATCTTTCAACAAGTTGAAAAACCTCTAATTTTCCAAGTCTCAAGGATTAGATCACTCATTTGATCCCCTAACCATCAAACCCTCACTCTAGGCCATTTTCACTAGGTTTTCCATTAGGATTTATTAAAACTTGGACTCCCACAACTCTCCACACCTAACCAAAACTTGGAACACTTCACAAATGGCCTACACATGCTCACAAAACCATCACATGAGTAGTTCCATTAACATTTTATCAAAACACCTCCTAGGTTACTCATTCTCACATGGAAAAATACTATAAACAACTCAAGGGCATCACCACAAACTCACACAACATGTCTTTTCTGCCTCCCAAACCATTTGTAACATCTAACCTACCATAAACCAAGTCATTCCACCAAGTTACAGGTCTGGACAGCAGGTGGAATGACTAAAATCTCATTTTTTCTCCCTCAAAACCCTTAACAGACTGTAAATAGGTAGTTTCAGAAAAAGGACAATATATTTTTCAAATCTTAACAAAAAACCCTCAAACCAATTGCAAAAGAGAGTTAACTCATCGCTCCTTCAAATGTAAAAGGTTGTAGAGTCTGACAAATCCATACAAGTATGGAATAAGACTAGAAACAATAGTTTAAAAAAAAAACACAGGAAAAATAGTCTGTTTGTATTTTTCTCTTCAAAAATTTCTTCCTCTATATTTTTTCGATGTGTGTGAAGGGATTTCATATATATTTGAATTATTTTTCAACTGTTCTCAACAATTTTCCAATTGAATGGTCAGTTTACACTCCAAATTACATGATTGGTTAAGTGGCATACTATGTTTGTCACTTTCATTACATTAGACCTTACATAATTTAGACATTACATCATTCAAACCTTATTTGACAAGAAACTTAAAACATGACTTGACCCATGACACACAAATTGGTCCTTTTAGTGACCTTATTACATCCAAAATGGTCTATGATGACCTTATTTATCATAAATAGACATAACCTAAATAAATCTTATAATTTACTCTTAAGAGCCATACCATGGGGTTTGTGCTCCTGCACCATACAACACCCCTAAAAAAAAGTTCTCATGTCCCATGGGACATGTTTGTCCACTCCACCACTTTCTCTTCCATAGGTTCCTTGGATTGGTAGACCTTCATGTTTGCTCCTTGTGTATTGTCCTGTCCTTGCATACTGTCCTCTAGCATTTGAAATCTGTGAAGAACTTTCCTTCATGTCTACACACCACCTTCTATTAACTATCATTTCTTTATTGTTCACTTTTTGCACACTCTGTCTTTCATCTCTGTCAGCAATCCTTTTGTTCTACCAGCATTTTGTACTTGTAGACTGTCAAATCTAGATTCCACTGTACCTACAATCTCTTCACACCTCACAACTTTACTTAAAGGACACACAATGGTTGCCACCAAAACATTTACTTTCCAATTCACTGCTAATCTATCTTGCAAACCTTCAGTTGTCTTCATATCTGCTGTCAAGGTAATGTCTAACTGTATACTGTCAACAACTTCCAACTTTATGCCTTCTTCCACACTCTCACATTCTTTCTTTCCAAACATAACAATGTTGGATGTACCTTTACCTTTCTCATTGTCCTGCAAAGATGTTAACCTAAATGTTTGTCCATCTTTCTTGATGAGATAGGTGTTTTTCCATCCATCATACACTGTCTTCCTATCAAACTGCCATGGTCTCCCCAAATAGCAAGTGGCAACAATCCATAGGTAAAATATCACATAGGACCCTATCTTTGTACTCACCAATCTCAAAATCCACATATGCTTTCTCATCAACTAAAAGAGATTGACTATCATTTACCCAAGAGGCTTTATAAGTTGCTACATGAGATAATTTGTATAGTTTTAACTTATCTACCATCTCCCTAGACACCATATTATCAGTTGAACCTGAATCAATAACAACTTTGCATACTTTACCTCTTGCATTTGCATGTGGTTTTGAATAAGCTCCTTCTTTGACTCATGTCTTCTTCCTTAGGTATTCGTGACAATGTCATTCTTAGCATTAGAGCCTCTCCTAATTCTGGATTAGCATCAATTAGAGTATTTAAGCTTTCACACTCTTCTACATATACCATTTGAACTCTTCTCTCATTTCTCCTTTCCCCACCACTTGAAGTAGAACCTTGCTTCTTAGGACACTTGAATGCTGGGAGCCCAAATTCATTGCAATGATAACATCTTCCTGAAAACATGTTTGAACTCCTACCTCCTCCAAATCTACCTCTACCTCTAAAACTTCCTCTAGCATCAATACCTTGCTCCTTACCTTTGCTTACTTAATCTTGTTCCTCATTTGTTTTCTTTGAAGTAGAAATTGCTCCTCTTCCTCTCATACCAATACCTCTTCCTCTAACAAATTTCTCTTGCCTTCTTTTGAGTTTTTCCTCTACCCTGATGGCCAACTGAAAACATCCTTCAACCATCTTGGGGTTAGCAACAACAAGTTCTTCTTGAATATTAAATTTGAGACCACCTAGATATCTAGCCACCTTTTCAACCTCATCTTCATCCCTTCTTGCCCTTATACTTAATTTATAAAATTCATCTATATAGGCTTTAACATCTAGTTCTCTTTGTTTCAAACCTTGCAATCTTTTGTACAATTAAACTTCATAATCTTTTGGAAGAAATTTACCTTTCATTTTTTGTACCATCTTATTCCAAGAAACTATTCTTGACTTGCCTTGTTTCCTTCTCTCTGCTTGCTCATAGTCCCACCATAGAAGAGCATGACCTTTGAGTTTTGTTTTTGCCACTTTCACCTTCTGTTCATCTCAAATGTCTTCACTCTCAAAGTGATTATCCATAGAAGCAATCCAATCAAGCAATTCTTATTCATTTAAATTACCACCATACATAGGAAGGTCAACCTTTACCTTCATTGAATCACCTGTGATTACCTTGAGCAACTTTACCATCCTCTGATCTTCAGGGTCTAATTCCTCATCAACATCTTCATAGTCTTCACCATCTTTCTCTGATTAACTCTCTTCATTCACATCTCTTCTCCTCCTTATCTCAAAAGTAGAAAGCCTTGCCAATATGGCATTATGTGAATCTAGAAGCTTAGCATGCTTCTCTTTTAGATCTTGCAACTCTCTAGCAGCACCAACATTCTTTGGAGGCATCTTCACAAACTTCTCTCTTCACCTTCAATCTTCAACCCTGCAAAAATGAAAACAAAACACCACAAAAGACCTAGTCCTTGTGCTCTGATACCACTTTGATGCAGACAAGAGATGACTCTAGTTTATAGACCCAATTTTCACAACAATGGGCTTCATACACCAACTCTCTCTAGTTTCACAAACCAACTTCACAATGCACCAATAAGGGTTTTACCATTCCCAACTCAACAAAGGCATCTAGGACCTTATTACTCCTTAGGGACCCAATCTCAAGTAAATCAAACACTTACATTTCACCCGGACCAATGACTCTTAGTATTTCCTTTACAACTAGGCTATTAGCCTTGTAGCCCAACTTAAGGGTCTGCTAGACCACAACTTTTACTGTAGATAGGATCTCAATGAAACCAAAACATTTTTGAGCACCCATTATCCTATTTGTTAACATATCAAAAGATGGGTATAGATTAGTTTCGAACATATGCTTCAAAATCCACAATAGACCTATTTGAAACTAGGCCTATTAGGCCACATTCACAAATAAAGTTCCTTCAAAACTTGTCACCAACACCTAATCACTACAAACAGTCTTTCACCAAGTTGAAAAACCTCTAATTTTATAAGTCTCAAGGATTAGATCACTCATTTGATCCCCTAACAGTCAAACCCTCACTCTAGGCCATTTTCAGTAGGTTTTCCATTGCGGTTTATTGAAACTTGGACTCCCACAACTCTCCGCACTTGACCAAAACTTGGAACTCTTCACAAATGGCCTACACATGCTCACAAAACCATCAGATGAGTAGTTCCATTAACATTTTATCAAAACACCTCCTAGGTTACTCATTCTCACATGGAAAAATACTACAAACAACTCAAGGGTATCACCACAAACTCACACAACATGTCTTTTCTGCCTCCAAAATGATTTGTAACATCTAACCTACCATAAACCAAGTCATTCCACTAAGTTACAGGTCTAGACAACAGGTGGAATGACTAAAATCTCATTTTTTTCTCCCTCAAAACCCTTAACAAACTGTAAATAGGTAGTTTCAGAAAAAGGGCGTGTTGATGATTATTTTTATACATTCAGAACAAACGTTAAAATTCACAAAATGAACCTAACTATCATGAAACAAATAAGATTACTTAATCCCAAGTTTTCGTATGGTCAGGTCTTGACCGTGTGGACAATTCAGTAGGTTAATGTGAAGCTGTAATATGCAAGGGGCCTTACTTGATTTAAGGTGATTGATGACTTACTGGACTCAAATTATGCAAAATATCACAAATATCAACATTTTATTTATTCATTTGCAAAAATTTGTTAATGTATCACAAAGCTTTATATGATTTATATGAACACAAGGTTTTCTCTTCAAATATTATGAAAATTGTCAAATATTCACTCAATTGTTCATGTTTCCTTCAAATATCAGACAATCTCCTTTAAATTTCTACGTTTAAGATAAGTATTTCAAATGTTTGGGAAAAGTTAGAGAAAATCGAATTCAACATCATTTTGCTATAGGATCTAAATGTTCTATTATTCACATTATAAGAAGTACAACAAATTTGATCAAATCAATAGACTAACTCATTAAATGTGAATGTCCTGAGTATTTTCACAAGCATACATTTAAGATTGTGAGCTTTAAGAGATATTATTTCAAATACAAAGAAGATCCAGAAGAGACTCTGAATATAGACGCAGAATTCCAGATTCATTTATATTCAAAACACACAGTCATATATGATTTACAATGTATGAATGACTCTTAGCTTCATTAATCAACTTCACAGAAAACGTATAATGCGTTACAGATACAATAAGAAAGCTGGACATTCCACGCATTCCTTAGTGCAAACACAGGTGACCTCTTCTAAACTAAAATATTCCTTCTATTCAAAATGCTTGAACCAATTACAACTGCTAACTATCTTCTAAAAATCCCTGTGTAAGTAATGTACAGATAGCAAAGTTCCTTATATAGATTTTGAAACTTTCCATGCTATGGCTACAAACTTCATCTATGGTGGAGATCCCTCTATTATCAATCAATGGTGTACATTCATCTCTAACCGTCTGTCAAAATATCTAAATGGCATCTTTTTCCTCTCAAAGGATGTTTTTGGAATCTTTCAAAAAATAATATTACCCTTTTCTTTGACTTCCTCTCACTATTACTCTTTATTTGACTTTTCCTCAAAACCATTGCTCACCTTTGTCTTCTCATTCTTTCAAATATGTTTTGAAATTACTGATTACACCTTCTACAAAGGTGTGGTTCCCTCCTAGACTCTTTGCCCATATGTACTTCTACATCACAACTTCTTCCCTCAATTTCTTTTCTTTATTTTCTGAACCTTCCCTTCTGTTCTTATACTTCTTCATTTTATCGCTTTCTTCTACTAATGAATCCATCATCTGTTTGCTCATATTTGCCTCAGGATTTTCTATGCATGGTGTGCAAATGGCATTAAACTCTGTTAAGGCCATCTCTAATTCGTATACTGGTATATCCATGCATTCATGCTTTAAGAGTTTTTCTATTATCTTCTTGTGCATTCTAATCATTTCATCTACTTTCTCTTCTAGATCCTAGACAACTGTTATACATTTTCTAAGGTTATCTTCCTCAAACTTAAGTTCCAATCTTGTCCATGGCATTTGACTTGCTAGTGAAGGGGTAACAACTCCTTCATTGACTAACTCTTCTGTTCTTTCTTCAATTTCTGTCAGCTGATCTAGTTTAGACTTACATTCTTCCTTTCTGAATTGGCAGTTATGTATGAGTGTACCACATTTACTCCTTTCTTTTGCAACTACTTTCCAACTTTCCATTGCCTTCTTTATTACTTGCTCCCCTTCTTGTATAAAATCTCTAAACCATTCATAAAAAATATTAGCCTTAAGGTTTTTATTTTCCATGTCCCTTATTTCTTCCTTGGATATAACTGCTATGTCACTGGGCACTTCTGGGACTGTTGCACTAGGATCAAATATCCCTTTAATAAATTATTGTAGTTGGACAATGTGTCCTTTTAAGTATTCTTGTTTATCTTTGTCCTTTCTTAGCATCTCTACTGTCACTTGGTGCATATCCTCCCATTCATTAATGTGTTGTTCATTGGTAGTATGCCCAAGGTCAAAATTTAATATCTTATACTCTTCTAAGGCTATTTCACCTTTTCTCTTTTCTTTCTATGGTATGGCTAGGTTTAGCATTCTAGATCCATCTGGACCTCTCTGTATAGCTGACATTGTCTTAGCCTTTCTTTTTTCTTTTCTTGGTGTCTTCTCACCTAACAAACTCTTGATGTCAATTGGTACTAACTATACCTCCTTTTTCTCCTTTCTTATTTCCTCTCCTAACTAGGCATGAATTTCCTTGGTACCTTCTACAGTTTTGACTTCATCAATCACCTGCTCATGATGTCTCTCTATTTCCACTTCATCCTGTTGATGTTGTTCCTGCTGCTGTTCTTGTTGTTCTTCTTGTTATTACTATTGAGGTGGGGACTCTTGTTCCATGGGATCATTTTCCTGTTCTTTTGATTCACCCTCATTTTCCTCATCTTCTATTTCAGTGTCCCCTCCATCTTCAGCTTCCTCTTCAGGACCTTCTTCTTTTGATGGCTCTTTTTCCTGATCTTCTTCTGTATGTACTTGCTCTACATCTGGCATGTTGATATCCTCCTTTTGTTCTTCAACTTTATTTTCATCAACTTTTTTTGTTTCCTCTGTACCCTTAGGCCTCTTGGTTTCATGTTCTATAATCTTATCTTTTGTATCTTCACTTTCTTTCTCATCAACCTTTTCCTATTCTTGTATATTTTCTATATTTCTTTCTTCTTCACTTTGTTCATCATACATGCTTAAAATATTCAAAACATCCACACCTGAAGTGCCTGCTACTATTTCTTCTTCTGTTTGATCCTATTTTTTGTAGTTATCTCTTCAGGTGTTCCTTCTTTCTTAGCTTCTTCAATCTCATAGGCCTCCTCTTGCACATCCTTGATAATTTTAGGAGGAAATAAGGTACCAAATTGGTCCACTAATCCTATTTCTTCTTGTACCTTTTCTTCTTCATGCTTTGAGCTTTGCTCAATCTCCATTTTAGCTTGAGTGCTTTGCTCTTCCTCTTCACTTAGGAAATCACTAGAATCTTCTTCTATTTCACTCTCCTTTCCCTTATACATTCCTCTTTCTTCACTATTACTACTATCAATGTGCACAGTCTCAATAGTTTGTTTGGCTTTGTGAGTTTCTGACTCTTGCTGCATTTCTCCAGCCAACTCTATTTTTACTTGAACATATGTTTGTCTTTGTTCTGATGATGTGTAGGCACTAGGTATATTACTTAGTTTTGTACCTACTTCCTGTGCTCCAATTACACCAATTGTTTTAGAAGTCTCACCCTTTGACAAACTTATTGGGATTGCCCTTCTAACCTATTGTCCTGCTACTCCTTTGGCAATCTGTGCCTCTTCTGCACTAACCTCATGACTTATTGACTTGGCATCTACAAAAGTATCTGATGCCACTGCTACTATTATTCCTAGTGCATATGGATCCATTAAAGTAGTATTTTTATCTTTTTCAACAATCTTGGCCTCTACAATCTTCCTTTTCTTCTCATAGAAGCACTGCAGATCCTCACTAGGCTCTCCTTTTCTTTTTCTCCCTTTCTTTAGATAAGTGATATCCTTTCCTTCAGCCTTAAGTTCCTCAATTCTATCTTTTAGCCATGTTTTTGAAAATAATATCACTGGCTTGGACAATATGTCCAGAGATGTATTCCAACACTGTGACCAGTCAGGCTCTGTAATAGGAGCCAGCCTTGCTTTTGCATAACTATGATGTGATAGTTTATCATCCTCTTGAACTTCTGGGGGGACATATATGTGACCTATAGACTTCATTTGCTCAATTGTTAATCTTTTATGGGCTCTTTTCCTCACTTCCCTATCATTTTTGCAATCAGCCCAAAAATCTTCAATATGTATTTGATGTTTATACTTTTTATCAAAAAAATTTTGGAACCTATGGAAAGGATCAAATCTCCTGACTAAATCAACTTCCTGAATTCCATAATATCTTAATTCTTGCTCTGAATATCCTACAACTTCCTCACCAAAACAGAAGTATTTGCCAATAGCCCAAGGCAACTTCAGATTTCCTCTACTGAACTTCCTCTACATTTGTAGACAATCTTTTGTCAGGTTCGTCTCTCAAAACTCTCACCATGTAAGTATAAAACACATCATTGACTAAAGCAAACCTTGTCAATGCATTTTCTTCTTGTAGGTTAGGGTAGTGTTCATACACTAATTTCTAATCAAGACCATTCCCTATGGTACTAACCCTTTCTATTGCATGTATATATGGCCTAATTTCTGCTGCACATGAATATAACACATAGGACGACAAATAAAAGGGCATCATCTTTTGTTTTCTCAGCATGGCCTGCTTCCAAATAGTTGTGCTTATTGCTTTAACCCAGTGGATTTGCCCTTGCTCTTTTTCTCCTACTCTTATGAACTCAATAATAGTGAACATCCATGGTTCACATTTGGTGCCATCTCTCAGTCCAACCAACCTACTCAGCATTGTAATCAACAAATAAATTTCTTCCTTGAAGTATATTCTCATCAAGTTCTTGTGCACCCTAGCTACAACCTTGGGTTTATTTTCTGGGCTATACTAGCTGTTGAATATTTTACCTTTACAGTCCTTTCCATTTGTATGAAAATCTTCATTATATTGATCAATATCAATATCTCTCATTTTCTCATTAATTTCTAATCCAAATGTCTTCGCAATCCCTTCTGTGGTTAACTCAACAATAAGTCTGTCATACAACATAATCTGCCTGGTAGCTGGATCATATAAAGTCACCCAGTCTAAACACAAATCTCCAACCTCCATAGCCAGTGGGAAACCTGCAGCCCTGTATAGTCCACTCTCCCAGATACATTTCATATCCTGTAAAGCATCCGCAGCAGTAATTTTCTGTAACACATCCTCTGCATCATAATTTCCTGTATTCGTATCCATTCCCATGCCACTCATATTGATTAAAGATGGATAACCTCTGTGCAAGGGCAATTCTTCTTTTTCTATCTCTTTGCATGGTTTCCTCTCTTTTTTCACCTTGCCCCCTATATCTTTCTTCTGTTTCAGGGCCATCCTGTGGAAACATGCATCTTTTAACTTTTGTTTTACTTTCCTGTCTAGGGTTTTTACTATGAATTTCTGCTTTTACTATTTTACCCTAACTCGTTTGTCCTTTCTATTTTTTGACTTTTAAATTTGTTAATCCCTACCCATTTAATTAATAGTTAAAACAAGGATTGAACAAATTCCTACATTTACCAAAATTACTGAAATTAACAGGTATTTTGAGGATAAATACTTGTATATTTTGACCACTTAACTTGAGTCATTGACTTACTTTTACCTTTTCACCTTCATCTAGCTGCTGTAATTCTTTCGCTTTGATGAGTTCTTCTCAATTCACTGTAACAATTCTCTTTTCTATGCAATTTTAACTCTCAACAATGTATATTTGAAAGCAAAATAACATTAAATTTACTCTAACTCTTGTTAAATTTTACCTTTTTGAGTGTTAGACTTGCATTAATTACAACAATTAATGTGCCAAACTTCAATCTTCTATTGCAGTGTTTGTGTTTTTAAACTTTTTACCATTAGATTAATTCTGCATACATACCTTTTCTTTGTATTTTCCCTTGTATGTTTTGTTTGCATGTCTTCTCTGTATCTTTTAACATACAAGCATTTTATGCAAGAAATCACACTAAAGCTCTTTTCCTTTTTTTCTTTTTCCGTACATCCTTGTATATCGCCGTTTGTATGTTACTCTTTGCATGCCTCATTATATACAAGCGCATATACAACAACCTATACAAACCCTCTCTTTACCTTATATCCCTCGCGATGCTTTTATTCCTTTGTATCTCGAATATGTATATCATAAACATACAAGCATTTCAACATACAAAGACTTTTCTATATTGAACTTCTTTTGACATCTGGCTTGTATCTCCACTTTGCATCCGTTCTTTGTATACTATCTTGTATATCAAAGATATACATTGTAATTATACAAACCCAATATGCAATCAGTGGGGTCCACCTTACCTTTTACTTGTATCTCCACGATGCATATAACATTTGTATCAAACCCTTAGATACAAGTCTGAATACATACAAACTCCTTTTGTATTAGCTTTTCAGACTTATCCTTTTTATAAACCACAGTTTACTTACCTTTCAGCTCTGCGACATGTATAAAGTGCAATGCATCTTTCGATATACTTTAAGTCATGATACATCACTTATATCAGATTTTAATCTTTCTTGAATTCCACATTGTATGTATATTGCAATGCATGTTTCCAAAACATACATACAAAGCACGAAACATACAACAATTACATCTCATTTCATAATCTTTCGGTTCTGCGACTTGCATATCTCATTGTATATCATCTTGTATGTTTCCGTTTGCCAAACATACAAGCTTAAAATACATCCTGTGGACTCAACCGATTATGTATTTGAACTTTGAACTCTATCAGGTTCAACTTGTATGTATAGATAGAACGTTAACAAAATGCATACAAGTACATGGATGTAACAAAACTGACAACTCTTTTTGCGACTTATACAACAACTCGATATACAAACAACTTTTTATATGCAACATACAAACCCTTCCTTGATACATTTACCAAAAACATACATATCTTGCAAAATACTGGGAAATTCAAAATAGTTTAAAAGCAACCCTCGCTCATTTTTGACAAGAAATTCACCCATATTTAGGTCTGGTACTTAATGCTATTTTTTCTTTATTTTCAACAAGCTTTGTAGCTTTCACTTCCTTTTCCCTTTTTCCACCAAGCAGAGCCACACACACAAGCAAAAAGACACAGCCACAACAAGGGTCCTTATTTTGCTAAGAATTAAAATGGGGCATGTTGTGAGCATCACAACAACTAGCAACCAAATAAAACAATTAAATTAAAACCATTAAAGAAAACTAAATGAAATAAATTTATAATTTCTAACTATCTTTTCTGCAAATCATCATTTAACTTGATACCTAATGTATTCAATAAGGTGCATGAATTTTCCCATTCAGTTTAAGTGGGTGCATGTGATTAATAATCCTCATCTTGAAAATTAGTTGAACAAACCAGTGACTAATATTAGACTACCTAGTTGATGTCATTCCCTCATAGCCAACCGGATAGAGCCTTGCTACCAGTAGGCATCCATAGCCCCGACAAGGTTATCGTTACAATTCTCCTAAGTATAGTCCCACTGCCAGCAAGCGTCTATAGCCCCGATAGAGTTACTTAGATGACTTTAGTAAAATCCATTTTATTTATTTATAATATATTTCTGTATTTGATAGAGATTTCATAAGATATTACAGTTGTAACTTCATGATGCAAAGAATGTTCACTTGCTAAAATTAAGCTGAGAATTGTAATGGTAGCAAGGGTGACCTCTGATTTTTCACCTAATATCTACACTGGTAAGTTTAACAAAGCCAAGGATTTTAGGTGTGTCATTGTGAGAAACTTCCCTTGAATACTCAACCCACAGTTATTGAATACAAAATTTCACAAGTCAACTAACTTTCTACATTCATGACAATCACAACAAGTTATGTATAAATTTCAAATAATTAACCTAAATGTTCTAAATTTTCTATTGTTTTTAGTGGTTGTCAGTTTGCTCCTGCATACTTTCAAACAAAACAAACATCCCTGCTAAGGCAACCAAAAAACAAAACAAAACAAAACAAAATAAAACAACACCAAACAAATTGTACATTATTTACATTATGATACAACATAGACCAACAATCCTCACCTCAAGCTTGAAAGTAATGTTTCAAATGTTGGCCATTAACAGGTAATGGCACATCTTCTCCAGTCAAGGTCTTGACCCTAAAAGTGTTGTCTCCTATTATTTTAGAGACCTATAATGGACCTAACTATAGTTTGTCAAATTTTCCATGATTTCCTTTCTTTTCATGTGCCTTATCCCAACACAGCACTAAGTCTGAAATTCTAAACATTTTGGCTCTTACTCTTTTGTCAAACCATCTTTTAACCATTGCTTGATGTTTAGCAAATTTCTCAATGGCTTGATCTCTTTTCTCATCTAGTTGCAACATCTGTATTATTTTGGCTTCTCTGTGATCATCAAAGCCTAAATATTCATTAGCAAACTTCCAGACAGGTATTCTTAAATTCACTGGAAGTATGGGATCAGTCCCATAAACTAGGTGATAAGGTGCATTGCCTAAGGCTGACTTAACCTTAGTCCTATCTACCCACAACACATACTTTAGCAATGTGTTCCATTCTCTAGGATTCTTTTCAATTAACTTCTTGATTATATCCAATAAAATCTTATTTGTAGACTCGGCTAACCCATTCCCCTAAGGATAATAGTTTGAAGAAAACTTTAAAACTATCCCATATTCAAATGCCCATTTAGAAAATTTCAAAGAAGAAAATGCAGGGCCATTATCACATACTAGCGAGTATGGAGCTCCAAACCTTGTTATGATGTTTTCTTCAAGGAATTTAATAACTACCTCAGTAGTAGAGAACTTGCAACATGTGGCTTTAGTCCACCTTGTACAGTAGTCATTTACTGTTAGTATAAACTTGTGTCCTGCAGATGATGGAGGATTTATGACTCTAATGA
This sequence comes from Cunninghamia lanceolata, assembly GCA_027924645.1. Taxonomy (NCBI): domain Eukaryota; kingdom Viridiplantae; phylum Streptophyta; class Pinopsida; order Cupressales; family Cupressaceae; genus Cunninghamia; species Cunninghamia lanceolata. The sequence goes on from BSBN01000870.1 coordinate 8,892,691, forward strand.
AATCTAAGGCCCACTGTGCAAATGGCCTAGACTCAATGACTGGCTGTAATGGATTAGCCTGATTCCTTCCTTTATCTGCTGTAGTTTGATAGGTGTGACAACTTCGAATGTGACTCTTAGTATCTTTAAACATTGTAGGCCAATAGTATCCTGCTCATAATATCTTATGCATTGTGGCTAAATGGGAACCATGAGTTGTTCCATACTTATCATGCAATTCTGACAATACCTTATCTACTTCAACTCTATTTAAACATCTTAAATATATTCGTTCATGGTTCTTCCTAAATAGAAGACCTCCTTGTACCATGTACTTCTGTGCTTTGATCTTTAAAGCTCTCCTCTAAGAGGATTTCATCTTACTTGGGTATTTTCCTGATATCAAGAAAGTATTCAAATCATCATACCACCCTGATGCATCACTAGTATTCACACATATTGCTGTTTCACCAAATTTGGATTTGTATTGGCTATGGTTTGCACTAAAGCTTGTCCTCTGACCAGCTTCATTGGAATAATTTCCATATCAAACTCTTGCAAAGTTGTGATCCATTTAGCTGTTTTCTCTCTAGGCTCATTCTGCATCAGCAGCATCTTCACGGCTGCATCTGGTACTATGGCCTTAACTTAACTTTGTAAGATATAATGTTTGAACTTTTTCACTGCTCTTACTAGTGCAAACACGTGTCTTTCTGTATCAAGATATTTCAACTGTGCATCCTTTAGAGGTGCACTCATAAAAGCTATGGGCTTCTCTTCATTATCTTCTCCCTTCTGTGTCAAAGAAGCTGCAATAGAATGTGAAGATGCAAAGGAATAAATGTAAAATGGCTTTGTATAATCTGGTCTTGTCAACACAGGAGCATCAGAAATAGCTTCCTTGATATCTTCAAATGCAGATTTAGCTACTGGTGTCCATTCTATCTTTGTATCCTTCTTAAGCATAGCATTCAATGGTTGCACAATCTCTATAAATCCTGTAATAAACTTCCTGACAAAGTTAATCTTACCAAAAAATGATTTTAGTTCCTTTTTACTGTTTGGTAATTGCATTTCTTTATTCCTTCTATTCTATCAGGATCAATAGATATCCCATTCTCAGAAATGACATGCCCTAATAATTTCCCTTCAGTTATGCCAAATGAACATTTCTTAGGGTTAAGAGAAATCCTGTACCTTTCATATCTCTTAAGTACTCTTCTTAGATCTTCAGCATGAGTAGATACATCTTTGGAATAAACAGTTAAATCATCCATATAAATTACAATGCATTACCTGACAATCCACAAAATGCAATATCAATGGCTTGCTGAAAAGTGGCACCTGCATTGATTAGACCAAACAGCATTCTTCTGTATGCATAATTACCCCATTTACAAGTAAAAGTGGTTTTCAACCTATCTTCTTTATCAACTAAGACTTGGTTATATCTTGAAAATCCATCTAGAAAAGACATCATCTTAGCTCCATTTACTGCTTGCAACACTTCATCTATTGGAGGCAGAGGATAATTATTTTTTTCAAATGCCTTGTTCAAATTTCTAAAATCTACACATAACCTAATGTCTCCACTTTTCTTTCTGATAGGTACTAAATTAGCTACCCAGGTTGAATGTCTGACTGGGAAAATTATTCTAGAAAACAGTAGTTTTTTCACTTCTTCAAAGATCAAAGGCTCTAAAATGGCATTCACAAGCCTTTGTTTCTGCCTAAATGGTTTAACATCTGGTTTTAAAGGTATCACATGAGTTATGATGGACGTATCATATGTCTTTAAATCCTCATATGTCCATGCTATGACATGTTTGTACTCTTTCAAAACATCTACAATCTCTTTTCTCAACTGTTCAGAACAAACCTTTCCAATCAATACATTCTGTGGACTTTGCTCCATTCCAAGGTTATATGGATCACACTTACCTCCCTCAATTTTGGGCAAATCTTTTTGTCTTACTACCCCATCAAAGTCAAAAATCTGTTCTAACTCAATCACTCCCTTAGGTAAGAAATTGCTTTTTAAGTTGATTATGTCTTCTTCATCCCAAGACACATCAATAATTTGAGCTTCAAATACCTCATTACAAGTTAGAAAATCTACAATTTGTTGATCCCCTTCAAATACCTGAAAATGAGTAACATTATCTGGTATGCTAGGAACATTTACTAATTCAATAGAAATTTTTTTAACCTTGACAGTGTTAAGGGTTCTAAAGTGCTAGTAGCAACTGCTAGTGCATCTGGTCTATGGTTCAATTCTCTAGGGATATGTTCTATGTTGAAAGCATCAAATGAATCTATCAAACCCCACACCCTATGCCTGTAGCAAACCATCCTTTTATAATTGCATGCATACAATTTCCTTACTTGTCTGACTACTAACTCAAAATCTAAAAACACTCTGATCATTTTTACCTTTTTCTTAATAGCCATAACAAGTCCATAAATTAAAGCTTCATATTCTGCCACATTGTTAGTACAAGCAAATTGTAACCTGTATGCTGCTAAATATGACTTACCATGAGGATCTATAAGTTCTACACCTACACCTACACCTTGTTTAGACTTAGACCCATCACATTTTAGTGTCCACATGCCATCTTTATTCCTTTGACCCTTTACTTTGGCATGTTTTTCTTTTTCTATCACATGTGAGGTGCTATCTTCTTTCTTCATAGGCAATTCATTTTGGCATACTTGTACATTTATCCTTTTAGTTTGTAGATTAGAATGATAGACACTTTTGTCTTTTGTCTCTTTTTCTAAATCTAGAGTTACTACATTTATGTTGTTCTGAAAGTATCTCTCTAGTTGATTAGGATTAACCTTTCCTTCTTGCAATTCCATCCCCTTTGTGCACTTTATGTACTGATACTCTATAATATCTCTGCACATTCCACAATTATCTTTAGAATGTGGCTTATTATGGACTCTACACATTCTTTTGTACAATTTGCATTGAACTGGAATATTTTGTTCCATGCACTTTTCCATTCTTGTCTAATGATCTGGCCAAAATTATTCATTGCATTGTCCTTCTCATCAGAAAAGTTTCCATCAAACTCAATGAATAATCTTGTTTCTTTACTGACATGTTTTTCCCTAAAATTTAACATCAGGATTTCCTCAATTTGTACCCCTTTGTTAGTGACTCTATAAACACCAGGTTTAATAGAAGCATACAATATCTCATTAGTCCTATTGTATTCTGTAATCATGTGTTTCATCCTAGGTTCAACTTCTATCCTGATTTGATTTGGAACACCTCTCCAAGGTAACCACATGTGTGAAAAATTAGTGGCCATATATCCGTTCAATGTTTTAGACCAGTTTCTACTCAACAACATCCCATAATTCACAGGTATATCTACTACCTAAATGTCAATAAACTGACTCACCCTAGGATCTGAGGCTGACTGCATTTGAATATGCATTAATTCTCCTATCACATTAACCTCAGTTTTATCCAACTATGTAACAACCTTAGCAGATTTGGTAGGAGTCAGCCCTAAAGTTTTGCATATCCCTAAAGGCATTACATTAGCTGATGCACCAGAATCTACCATACAATTATGTATGTTCTTTCCAAACATTCTAATGGTTAACAAGAAAGGAGGAGCTTCTTTCTTATCTGCATACATTACCACATTAGTGTTGGAAGGCTGTTCAGTTTTCTTACTCTTTTCTTTTGGCTGTGAATCCCTACTTGGAAAATTCACCTCAGTAGAAACCTCACCTGTCACAGATGCATCCAAGCATTTTATGAAAACATTTCTAACCCCTGAACTTTTCAATAACTCACATAAAGGTATACTAACCTTAATTTTCTTTATCTCCTCTAATAAGTAACTCATCAGCCTCATTGTTTCTACTGTCTCTGTTTTACTTGTTTGGACCTTTTGTGCTACTGTTCCATTATTTGCATGATGATTGGCCTTCAATATAGTAGGATTATTACTAGCGTTCTAGTTTGGGGGAGTATTGAAATTGTTAGGAGGAGTGGAAGTGGTGAAAGGACCTCCTGGCCTAGTGTTATTTCTCAGATTATAGGTATGATTTTTATTTGACTGTTGAAAAGCCTGTACCTCCTCTGTCTCATACAACACTTCATTGTCATGTTCATAGGGAAACTGAAATGCATTTAGTACTAAGGCTGATTCAGGATATAGGTTTTCACAAAAATAGGGCTCATCTTCTAACAATTGGTCCTCTTCTCTGGTTGCAAAGGTAAAAGTCTCTAAGACAAGCAATATCATATCCTGAGGGCACTATTTCATTACCTTTGGGAATGAGAAACTCAGAAGTAGGGGTCTGTACATCTACATTGAAAATACTTGTTGCCAGATGCAACTGAGGACAATCTAATTCAGCATGAGCACTAGTATTATAAATTCTACACCAATTCTTTAATGCTACATTGGCCATTTGAATCCTAGCTGTTTGTTTTGTATCCTGGTTATCCAAATTTTCAAATGGAGAAGCTAGAGTGCCATTATTTGGCCTTGTGTTCCATGTTTTAGGTGGCCTTGGTTGATTCTAATTTCTGTTATTATTACCCTAGGCTCTATTATCTACACAAGGTCCTCTATTTTGCATCTGTTGTCTAGGATTATGATTCTAATTTTGACCATAATTCTAGTTTTGATTTGAACTCTTTCCCTGGTTACAATTCTAATTATGATTCTGGTTATGGTTGGGGTTGTAGTTCTGGTTTTGGCTCTGGTTATAATTCTGGCTATATCCTTGGTTGTTTCTACCGTAGAAATTTTCATTTCTCAATTGTGTCATTTCAGTAGTCAATCTTCTCAAGTGTGCAGTAATTTCTTTGATTTCTTCTCTTTCCTCTTGTGCCTTTGCCACAAATGTATCCTAAGGAGGTTGGAAGAAAGATTGACCATTACTTTGATTATTATTGGCAGTATTACCAGTATAAAGGACTATAGCTTGGATTGGGGCAGGATTATACACTGATGTGTATGTAGGAACTAGATTTAGCAATGGAGTGTTATGTGTAGGAACTCCATTCCAAGGTTGTGCTTGATTTTGTATCCCAGGATTTCCTCCATTAAGAAATGGATTATAAGTTGTCTGCCTCATCTCTCAGTTTACAAAGGCTACCTCTTTATAGGCTTTAGATATTGTATCTATGTTAACTTTTCTTTTGACAAACATAGTAGTTAATGGATCTAAGGCAACATAATACATGGCTAACAATGTATCTACATTTACTATGTAAGGAGCTACCAACCTAGAATAGGCCTTTTGAAACCTGTCATTAAAATTGTCAATCAGTTCTCCCTCACCTCTTTTAATTGTAGCCAATTTATGATATAAGATGGAAGGATCTATTGGTCCCCTAAATCTAGACAAAAATGCTTCCTCCATAAGTGCCCAAGAGGAAATATAACCATTAGGTAAATTCACATACTAGTTACAAGCCTGTTCATTGAAGGTGTAAGGGAATAACCTAGACAGAACATCTTCGTACTCTAACCTAGCCCTAAAGCATGCCTCCTTAAATATCCTAATATGATCTTCTGGATCTTTATGCAACTGGTATTTAGGACATATCATTTCAAGATTCTTTGGCATCTCATGATAATCAGGGAATGCTATAGGTGAATTGACATTAGAGTAAGCCATTGCAGGTACTTGTGCTTGACCTCAACCTTGAGGAATACCTAGATTTCTAGGAGGACTGGGACCTCTAGGAGGACTAGGACCTATGGGAGGACCTGAACCAAGATTCAAAGATCTAAATGAAGAACTGTCAGGACTCACAATGTTATAGATGTTAAAAGGTGATCCAGGAGGCGTTCCAGATGAACCTCCTGCATGTGATATTCTAGGATTCCAAATTAAAGGACCTTTACTTTGCCTTTTATTAGGTAATTGCACAAAGATATCCTCTAAACTAGATCTAGACCTAGTCACTTTACCAGTGTTTAGAGCTAGCTTTACTCAAATTCAACCTTAACTCCAATTGGCCCTCCTTCTAGCGCCAAAAACTGTTGATGATTGTTTTTAAACATTCATAACAAAAGTTAAAATTCACAAAATGAACCTATCATGAAAGATGTGAAGAAATCAATTAAGATTACTTAATACCAAGTTTCTATATGGTCAGGTCTTGACCATGTGGACAATTCAGTAGGTTAATGTGAAGCTGTAATATGCAAGGGGCCTTACTTGATTTAAGGTGATTGATGACTTACTGGACTCGAATTATGCAAAATATCACAAATATCAACATTTTATTCATTCCTTTGCACAAATTTGTTAATGTATCACAAAGCTTTATATGATTTATATGAACACATGCTTTTCTCTTCAAATATTATGAAAATTGTCAAATATTCACTCAATTGTTCATGTTTCCTTCAAATATCAGACAATCTCCTTTAAATTTCTATGTTTAAGCTAAGTATTTCAAATGTTTGGGAAAAGTTAGAGAAAATCAAATTCAACATCATTTTGCTACATGATCTAAATGTTCTATTATTCACGTTATAAGAAGTACATCAAATTTTATCAAATCAACAGACTAAATCATTAAATGCAAATGTCCTGAGTATTTTCATGAACATACATTTAATATTGGGAGCTTTAAGAGATATTATTTCAAATACAAAGAAGAGCCAGAAGACACTCTGAATATAGACGTAGAATTCCAAATTCATTTATATTCAAAACACACAATCATATATGATTTACAATGTATGAATGACTCTTAGCTTCATTAATCAACTTCACAGAAAACTTACAACACTTTACAGATACAATAAGAAAGATGGACATTCCACGCGTTCCTTAGTGCAGACACAGGCGACCTCCTCTAAACTAAAATATTCCTTCTATTCAAAATACATGAACCAATTACAACTACTAACTATCTTCTAAAAATCCCACTATGTAAGTAATGTACATGTAGCAAAGTTCCTTATATAGATTTTGAAACTTTCCATGCTATGGCTAAAAACTTCATCTATGGTGGAGATCCCTCTATTATCAATCAATGGTGTACATCCATCTCTAACCATCTATCAAAATATCTAAATGGCATGTTTTTCCTCTCAAAGGATGTTGTTGGAATCTTTCAAAAAATAAGATTCCCCTTTCTTTGACTTCCTCTCACTATTACTCTTTATTTGACTTTTCCTCAAAACCATTGCTCGCCTTTGTCTTTTCATTCTTTCAAATATGTTTTGAAATTACTGATTACACCTTCTACAAAGGTATGGTTCCCTCCTAGACTCTTTGCCCATATATACTCATGCATCACAACTTCTTCCCTCAATTTCTTTTCTCTATTTTCTGAGCCTTCCCTTCTTTTCTTATACTTCTTCATTTTAGCGCTTTCTTCTACTAATGAATCCATCATCTGTTTGCTCATATTTGCCTCAAGATTTTCTATGCATGGTGTGCAAATGACATTAAACTCTGTTAAGGCCATCTCTAATTTGTATACTGGTATATCCATGCATTCATGCTTTAAGAGTTTTTCTATTATCTTCTTGTGCATTCTAGTCATTTCATCTACTTTCTCTTCTAGATCCTAGACAATTGGTATGCATTTTCTGAGGTTATCTTCCTCAAACTTAAGTTCCAATCTTGTTCGTGGCATTTGACTTGCCAGTGAAGGCGTAACAACTCCTTCATTGACTAACTCTTCTATTCTTTCTTCAATTCTATCAGTTGTTCCAGTTCAGACTTACATTCTTCCTTTCTGAATTGGCAGTTATGTATGAGTATACTACATTTACTCCTTTCTTCTGTAACTACTTTCCAACTTTCCATTGCCTACTTTATTACTTGCTCCCCTTCTTGTATAAAATCTCTAAACCATTCATCGAAAATATTATCCTTAAGCTTTTTATTTTCCATGTCCCTTATTTCTTCCTTGAGTATACCTGCTATGTCACTGGGCAGTTCTAGGACTGTTACAGTGGGATCAAATACCCTTTTAATGAATTGTTGTAGTTGGACAATGTGTCCTTTTAAGTATTCCTATTTAACTTTGTCCTTTCTTAGCATCTCTGCTGTCACTTGGTGCATATCCTCCCATTCATTAATGTGTTGTTCCTTGGTAGTATGCCCAAGGTCAAAATTTAATATCTTATACTCTTCTAAGGCTATTTCACCTTTTGTTTTTCTTTCTATGGTATGGCTAGGTTCAGCATTCTAGATCCATCTAGACCTCTCTGTATAGCTGACATTGCCCTAGCCTTTCTTTTTTCTTTCCTTGGTGTCTTCTCACCTAACAAACTCTTGATGTTAATTGGTACTAACTGTACCTCCTTTTTTTCCTTTCTTATTTCCTCTCCTAACCAGGCAGGAATTCCCTTGGTACCTTTTGTATTTTTGACTTCATCAATCACTTCCTCATGAGGTCTCTCTATTTCCACTTCTTCCTGTTGATGTTGTTCCTGTTGTTGTTGTTGTTGTTGAGGTGGGGGCTCTTGTTCTATGGGATCATTTTCCTGTTCTTTTGATTCACCCTCATTTTCCTCCTCTTCTATTTCAGTGTCCCCTCCATCTTCCTCTTCCTCTTCAGGACCATCTTCTTGTGATGGCTCTTTTTCCTGATCTTCTTCTATATGTACTTGCTCTACATCTAGCATGTTGATATCCTCCTTGCGTTCTTCAACTTTATTTTCATCAACTTTTTCTATTTCCTCTGTACCCTCAGGCCTCTTGGTTTCATCTTCTATAATCTTATCTTTTGTATCTTCACTTTCTTTCTCATCAACTGTTTCCTGTTCTTGTATATTTTCTGTATTTCTTTCTTCTTCACTTTGTTCATCATACATGCTCAAAATATTCAAAACATCCACACCTGAAGTGCCTGCTACTATTTCTTCATCTGTTTGATCCTATTTTTCTGTAGTTATCTCTTCATGTGTTCCTTCTTTCTCAGCTTCTTCAATCTTATGGGCCTCATCTTGCACATCCTTGATAATTTCAGGAGGAACTAAGGTACCAAATGGGTCTAATGATCCTATTTCTTCTTGTACCTTTTCTTCTTCATGCTTTGAGCTTTGCTCAATCTCCATTTCAGCTTGAGTGCTTTGCTCTTCCTCTTCACTTAGGAAATCACTAGAATCTTCTACTATTTCAATCTCCTTTCCTTTATACATTCCTCTTTCTTCACTATCACTACTGTCAATGTGCACAGTCTTAATAGTTTGTTTGGCTTTGTGAGTTTCTGACTCTTGCTGCATTTCTCCATCCAACTCTATTTTTACTTGAACATATGTTTGTCTTTGTTCTAATGAGGTGGAGGCACTAGGTATATTACTCAGTTTTGCACCTGCTTCCTATGCTCCAATTACACCACCTATTTTAGAAGTCTCACCCTTTGACAAACTTATTGGGATTGCCCTTCTAACCTGTTATCCTGCTACTCCTTTGGTAGTATGTGCCTCTTCTGCACTAACCTCATGACTTATTGACTTGGCATCTACAAAATTATTTGATGCCACTGCTACAGTTATTCCTAGTGCATATGGATCCATTAAAGTAGCATTTTTATCTTTTTCAACAATCTTGGCCTCTACAATCTTCCTTTTCTTCTCATAGAAGCACTACAGATCCTCACTAGGCTCTCCTTTTCTTTTTCTCCCTTTCTTTGGATAAGTGATATCCTTTCCTTCAGCCTTAAGTTCCTCAATTCTATCTTTTAGCCATGTTTTTGAAAATAATATCACTAGCTTGGACAATATGTCCAGAGATGTATTCCAAGGCTGTGACCAGTCAAGCTCTGTAATAGGAGCCAACCTTGCTTCTGCATAACTATGATGTAATAGTTTATCATCTTCTTGAACTTCTGGGGGGACATATATGTCACCTATAGACTTCATTTTCTCAATGGTTAATCTTTTATGGGCTCTTTTCCTCACTTCCTTGTCATTTTTGCAATCAGCCCAAAAATCTTCAATATGTATCTGATGTTTATACTTTTTATCAACAAAATTCTGGATCCTATGGAAAGGATCATATCTCTTGACTAAATCAACTTCCTGAAATCCATAATATCTTAATTCTTGCTTTGAATATCCTACAACTTTCTCACTAAAATAGAATTATCTTTCAATAGCCCAAGGTAACTTCAGATTTCCTCTACTAAACTTCTTCTTATACATTCTAAAGACATTCAAGTTCTGTCTTGAAAATTCCAAAACAATCAACTTATCAGAAGGATATTGTGGTAGCATAAATGGCTTTCTATCAAATCCTTCAGTCCTGATATAAGTAAAATTTTCAAATTGAATGAACCAAGAACTATGCAATCCAATTGCATCCTCTACATTTGTAGACAATCTTTTGTCAAGTTCCTCTCTCAAAACTCTCACCATGTAAGTATAAAACACATCATTGACTAAAGCAAACCTCTTCAATACATTTTCTTCTTGTAGGTCATGTAGGAGTCCGGACAACACTGAGAGGGGGGGTGAATCAGTGTTGTATTAATTTTCTAACATTTTTCAACTTTTTGCAAGCTTTCTCTTACAGAACAGATGGAAAGGAATACATTGAGTTTATATGCACAAGACTTACAATAACAGATGTAAACAAAACATGATCAAACCAATAATATGCACACACATAGAAGAAATCAAGACACAACCTTTTTATCGAGTGGAAAACCCTCAGGGGTAGAAAAACCACTCATGAAGTGCCTCACTGGCTTAACTGAAAAACATGCCTCACTGGCAATACAAATTGTCTCACTGACAAATATGAAGGTCTCACTGACCACAAGCTTCACTAGCATAGAAAGGTCTCACTGACCATAAGCCACACTGGCATATTGTGCCTCACTGGCAAACCAAATTACCAACAAATGTAATAAGCAAATCAGAGGGATACTCTGTTTCATTCAATACAAATATATGTCTGTCAAACACCCATTCTATTCAATCTGACATCCGGATACACTCAACAATCCTTTATTCTGATCCAATCAACACCACTACATATCAAATCTGTATTCTAATCCAACACTTCACAACACTATTTGTTTCATCTCTATCCTTCTTAAAAAATCATAATCAATGCACCTGGAAACAAAATTTATACAAGATGAATGTCTTTTCACTGCCTTGGAACCTTTCACATTTCTTCATAAATTTCTCCTTCAGATCACATAAATTTCGCAACAAGACTTTTGAAATTTCACTTCTCTGCAAAAACACATTTGCTTTTCTCCTGCAAATAAACTCTTCAATTTTTGATTCATATTCCTGCAAAAACATTCTCTCATAATAAATCTTCAACAAGACAAATTATCTCCATTAAAACCTTTTCATATCTACAATCTCTGCATGATGTTTCATATTCTCCAAAACACAAAAAAAACTTCAATCTGATTATCTTTCCTTCAAACAAATTTTTCATTAACCTCTTCAAATTTTTCTTCAAAAATAATCTCCTGCAAAAAATCTTTTCAACTTCTTCCTTATAAAGAACCTGCAACAAATCTTGAACCAAACAAATTATATCTCTACAAAAAAAATCAATTTCTTTTCAATTTTCATTTTGAACATCCTCCAATCTTTCATCTCCTTCTCAAAAATTTCGTTCATCTTCTCTGCAAACATGATCCTTCATATTCTTTTCAATAATATTCTTCATATCCCAAAAAATCTCCTCAAAATTTTTTTTTATGTTTATCTCTTTTGTGACTTCCAATATACAAAAATATCTTCATAAAGATTTTTCCTTTTAAGAAAAAAAAACAATAAAAATCTCCTTAAAAAAATTTCTTAGTATAAAGTTTCTAAAAAAAACTTAAAGCCATAAAAAGGCTTATATCCATAATAGAAACTTTTTTTTTAAAATTAAATACTCCTTACATATCGGGCTCCCACTAATACCATGCACCTTTTATTTCAATGTCATAAAATATGACATACTAGAGTTTCTAAGTTTAAACAAAAAACAAACCTTCCCTTTTTGAATATATCGCGGGCCCTTAAAGCTTTTTCAATTGTTTTTTAAAACTCATAAAATTGCGCTCCAAAAACATGTGAAGAGAGTCATTTCAAATGACTTCCCGCCTGAGGCCTTTTGAAGAGAGACCGGTGGAGTCGGTTAGATGTATGAGGTGGGTCGGTCACCACCATGACTAGGGACCCCTCCAAACGGTGGTACTTAAGTGGACTGACCCGTTCTAGCAGGTCACCATTCAAATAGAACATAAAGTGTAATAGATAAATGACTGTCAAACAAGGCTGTTTAACTTTCAAGCCCATTTAGGGTATGAGAGATGTTTAGGATATTTAAAACAAATGGTGACACCTTGACCATTAGATAGCCTTCATTTTTAAAGCAACATTCTTGAAGCATATTAACACACCATATCCTCATGAAACCTTTACAAGATTAAAGCAAGATGCACATTGCAGATAATGCCACAAATCAAACTAAAGCTTCCACTGATGAAACTATTGCAAACATTGTAGACCACACACCTAGATATCTCATGAGAACTACTGACATGATTCCCTTTTTGATTTTACTATCCTGAATAATATATTCCAAGGTGATTGCCAATGAAGTACTCAACCATTATTCTTAATGGCAAATAATGAACACATCAAGAACACACTGCATGAAGATGAAGTATTACTGATATAAGCAACATACCATATGTCAACCTTCTTTAGATCAGGAATCATGACCTCCTTGTCATGTGATTCAAACAAGAACCTTGCCCTAATTTGAAACTATGTGCTTGCATAGTATGTGAATGTCACTGATGAGCAGACTATTCTACATAAGCCAACTGAGATACAACTATGGTAAATTTTGCATTGCACCATCTCCTCTGATATGAACACACTTTTGACATCAATGACAACCTGTCACCATCAATCTCCCCCTTTGTCATTGATGGCAAAACCACCTGAAGCAATTTTTCTTTCTCCCCCTTTTTGACATCTGATGACAAAGATTATAATCTCCCCCTGAGAAAATAACTCCACTGAAAGATGTTTAAAGCTTGATCATAACATTTACAAACACATTACATTATGAGGGCTTTGAAGATATAAACTCCTATTATCTTGTTAACCAAAAAATTAGAACCACTTATCAAAATCTTGATACCACTTATCTTTCAAAGAATTGAAGGCACTGAATCCAATTTTGCTAAACTTATCAACATTTCAAACATGAAGGCAAAAAAATACCATAAAGCTTGCACAATACCATTCTGAAGATGAAGACTAACATACTCCTTCCTGATAACATCACAAACTTTCAAAACAAATAGTTCTTCTTCAATCAACAACCTTTTTGACCTGAAATAACAAATCTCCAAGATCTTCCATGTATTAAAGATCACAAACAAATTACTACTCAGAAATACCATTGGTAAACACTGACAAGACTAACCAACATAACTCAACTCAACTCAATACTTATCCACTTCCTGAATTAGTCCTGAAGCAACATATCAACTTGAAGTATACCATCCATTTACTGACAGTCAACCTTCTGAACACTTTTGCAAAGAAAATCATAAACACACCAATACTCTTTGATGAACAATTTTGCAGGCACAAAACATGTAGACCCATCATCACACAGATGCCAAGATGACCATTTTTGATAAGACCTTTACTTGCCTCTGATTTGAAGAAAAACAAGATTCACCATCAATGTCATAAGAGACTCTGGATTGTCATAACTTGAAGCTCATACCTGAAATCAACACACAATTTGAACAAACCTTTCTGAAAGCTCCAAGGTACATGTCATAAACATAACTCAACAAAGCAATAGATATAATCATCAAACTGATTTCCTGATATGAACTATCATCCTGCATATTCTGACACCTTTTCTTGATAGACCATCTTGCTGTTCCTGCACATATTATACTGTCAAATCTGATATACAACACTCTCGCGAAAACTGATATATACATAATCATATCTGAAACATACTGAAATCAACAAGAACTCTTGCCTCTTGACTTCATCATTCAAAACAAGATATTATTGCAACAACACTTTCCAAAACACTTTGGATTGCAATGATAATTCAACCTTTGTAATCAACAACATGATCAAGAACAATTTGTGCAATTTGAAATCCTGAAACATCTTTCAAAAACTTGAAATCATAATAAGCCAATGAACACCTGTATCACTGACAACACTGTCATACACTGAAACTCAAAAAACATCAGAAACTTCATTTCAAACATTTCAGGCAAGCATGATAAACAAAACAAAATCAACTGATCTCCTCCTGTAACTTCTTGGGGATAAAAAAATAGAACAAGAACAACTCCCCCTCACATTATACTATCTATTATGCAACAGATGAAATGACTTGTGCAGGATGCACAAGCTTAGATTTTGACTTCTCTTTACTTTCTTTCTGCCTCCAGATTTTCATAGGTGCTTTCTTCCTCCAAACCTTTTCTGTCTTTTTCTTTTGCCAACCTTTCAAATTAGGTGGAGCTCTCCTGCAACTGTATGCTTTATGACCAAGAGTTTTGCAATTATAACAAATTATGTTGTAATCAAAATCAATTGACTGATAATACCTTTGATCACTCATATTAAGCTTCCATGAAGGATCATACACTCTGTTCATTTTGCAGCTTCTTTGAATATGTCCAACATTATTGCACTTGTAACATACAAGGTTAGTATTCCTTTTGCAATCAACTGCTTTATGCCCAAAATGATTACAAGTATAACAGTAACCATTAAATGAATAGTTATACCTATACATGTAAGCTTGTCATATAGATGCAGGTTTTCTCAAATTTCTTGTTTGATTGTGCACAAATTCATCTCTCATTTTTCTTTCTGTGGCAACATGACTTAAATCAATTTTCCTTCTAGGAGTCTCTCTTGCTTTTGAACATTCTCCTTCTTCAAAACCAAGTCCAGTAGTGTCTTCATATAGTTTTTGCTTACCAAGCATCTTATCAAACACTTGATATTTCTTAGATAAGACCTTGAGACCATCATACTCTTTTCTCAGATTAATAATTTCACTCTCCAGTTTTAGATTTTCAATCCTTGAAACTTCAAGGTTAGAAATTGATCCATCAGCTATCCTCTTAGCTTCTTCAATTTTTGTCTTCAATCTAGCAATTAGTTTATCTGAATCATCAATATATGTCTTTAAACTAATAATTTGACATTTAGCCTCTCCAAGATCTGTAAGAACTTTGTTTTTTAAATCTCTTTCTTATTGCAGCTGCAAGTTTAGTTTCTGATTCTCTCTCTTATACTTCTTCAGCTCACTCAGGGCATATATAAGCTCTCCTTCCATATCAATCTCACAATCTTCTTCATCATCATCACTTGTGATGCTGGCTTCTTCTAAATCAGATTGGGATTGAACATCAACTCCTTCATTTGAAAGTTTCCTTTCATGGTCACTCTTCTCAGATAATAAGTTGTTTTCTTCTTCAGGTGCACTACCTTGATAAATTTTTATCAACTTTTTCCAGACATCCTGAGCTGTTTCACACTGTACCACTTTACAAGAAATATCATTAGATAAACCAGATAAAATAACCTTCTTGGCTATATGATTGTAATTAATAGCCTCTTTGTTATTTACAGAGTTAGAATATCCATTCTCAACAGACATCCATATATCATATCCTAAAGAGGATAAATAGGCTTGCATTCTCATACACCAAACTGAAAAATCTGAACCATTAAACAAAGGAGCATCTGAAATCTTTTCTTCTAATACAATACTTGACTCAACTTGTGAGACATATCTAACAACATCTGAATTTGATAAAGATGGGGACTTTTGTGTCTTTTGACCAGAATGAATTTTGACATTTTTCATGCTCTTATTTCTTCTACACTTACCCATTGAACTCCACACACAAGACCTACCCCAGCTAATTAAGCTGTAGAAGGGAAACTGGCTCTGATACCAATTATAGGAGTCCGGACAACACTGAGAGGGGGGGTGAATCAGTGTTGTATTAATTTTCTAACATTTTACAACTTTTTGCAAGCTTTCTCTTACAGAACAGATGGAAAGGAATACATTGAGTTTATATGCACAAGACTTACAATAACAGATGTAAACAAAACATGATCAAACCAATAATATGCACACACATAGAAGAAATCAAGACACAATCTTTTTACCGAGTGGAAAACCCTCAGGGGTAGAAAAACCACTCATGAAGTGCCTCACTGGCTTAACTGAAAAACATGCCTCACTAGCAATACAAATTGTCTCACTGACAAATATTAAGGTCTCACTGACCACAAGCTTCACTAGCATAGAAAGGTCTCACTGACCATAAGCCACACTGGCATATTGTGCCTCACTGGCAAACCAAATTACCAACAAATGTAATAAGCAAATCAGAGGGATACTCTGTTTCATTCAATACAAATATATGTCTGTCAAACACCCATTCTATTCAATCTAACATCTGGATACACTCAACAATCCTTTATTCTAATCCAATCAACACCACTGCATATCAAATCTGTATTCTAATCCAACACTTCACAACACTATTTGTTTCATCTCTATCCTTCTTAAAAAATCATAATCAATACACCTGGAAACAAAATTTATACAAGATGAATGTCTTTTCACTGCCTTGGAACCTTTCACATTTCTTCATAAATTTCTCCTTCAGATCACATAAATTTTGCAACAAGACTTTTGAAATTTCACTTCTCTGCAAAAACACATTTGCTTTTCTCCTGCAAATAAACTCTTCAATTTTTTATTCATATTCCTGCAAAAACATTCTCTCATAATAAATCTTCAACAAGACAAATTATCTCCATTAAAACCTTTTCATATCTACAATCTCTGCATGATGTTTCATATTCTCCAAAACACAAAAAAAACTTCAATCTGATTATCTTTCCTTCAAACAAATTTTTCATTAACCTCTTCAAATTTTTCTTCAAAAATAATCTCCTGTAAAAAATCTTTTCAACTTCTTCCTTATAAAGAACCTGCAACAAATCTTGAACCAAACAAATTATATCTCTACAAAAAAAATCAATTTCTTTTCAATTTTCATTTTGAACATCCTCCAATCTTTCATCTCCTTCTCAAAAATTTCGTTCATCTTCTCTGCAAACATGATCCTTCATATTCTTTTCAATAATATTCTTCATATCCCAAAAAATCTCCTCAAATTTTTTTTTTATGTTTATCTCTTTTGTGACTTCCAATATACAAAAATATCTTCATAAAGATTTTTCCTTTTTAGAAAAAAAACAATAAAAATCTCCTTAAAAAAATTTCTTAGTATAAAGTTTCTAAAAAAAACTTAAAGCCATAAAAAGGCTTATATCCATAATAGAAACTTTTTTTTTTAAATTAAATACTCCTTACATATCGGGCTCCCACTAATACCATGCACCTTTTATTTCAATGTCATAAAATATGACATACTAGAGTTTCTAAGTTTAAACAAAAAACAAACCTTCCCTTTTTGAATATATCGCGGGCCCTTAAAGCATTTTCAATTGTTTTTTAAAACTCATAAAATTGTGCTCCAAAAACATGTGAAGAGAGTCATTTCAAATGACTTCCCGCCCGAGGCCTTTTGAAGAGAGACCGGTGGAGTCGGTTAGATGTATGAGGTGGGCCGGTCACCACCATGACTAGGGACCCCTCCAAATGGTGGTACTTAAGTGGACTGACCCGTTCTAGCAGGTCACCATTCAAATAGGACATAAAGTGTAATAGATAAATGACTGTCAAACAAGGCTGTTTAACTTTCAAGCCCATTTAGGGTATGAGAGATGTTTAGGATATTTAAAACAAATGGTGACACCTTGACCATTAGATAGCCTTCATTTTTAAAGCAACATTCTTGAAGCATATTAACACACCATATCCTCATGAAACCTTTACAAGATTAAAGCAAGATGCACATTGCAGATAATGCCACAAATCAAACTAAAGCTTCCACTGATGAAACTATTGCAAACATTGTAGACCACACACCTAGATATCTCATGAGAACTACTGACATGATTCCCTTTTTGATTTTACTATCCTGAATAATATATTCCAAGGTGATTGCCAATGAAGTACTCAACCATTATTCTTAATGGCAAATAATGAACACATCAAGAACACACTGCATGAAGATGAAGTATTACTGATATAAGCAACATACCATATGTCAACCTTCTTTAGATCAGGAATCATGACCTCCTTGTCATGTGATTCAAACAAGAACCTTGCCCTAATTTGAAACTATGTGCTTGCATAGTATGTGAATGTCACTGATGAGCAGACTATTCTACATAAGCCAACTGAGATACAACTATGGCAAATTTTGCATTGCACCATCTCCTCTGATATGAACACACTTTTGACATCAATGACAACCTGTCACCATCAATCTCCCCCTTTGTCATTGATGGCAAAACCACCTGAAGCAATTTTTCTTTCTCCCCCTTTTTGACATCTGATGACAAAGATTATAATCTCCCCCTGAGAAAATAACTCCACTGAAAGATGTTTAAAGCTTGATCATAACATTTACAAACACATTACATTATGAGGGCTTTGAAGATATAAACTCCTATTATGAGGGCTGATGCGCCGATGAAACAACATCCTCGGTGAGACTTTCACTATCGGTCAGGCTTTCTCCAGAGTTACCAACAAACCAATCACTCTGATGTCACTTCTTACCTCCGCTCATCAGCATGACAATTGCTATTGGCCACCTTAGGGTTTGCTACACCGATACGCCGTCGCACAGTCTACCTTCTCTGAACCCTAGCACATGGAGATGCTAGGTCAAACTACTATGCAAAATGCAGTGTCTGGATCCTTTGCACCGTTGAACAATGGAACAAAATAGAAAATGAAAGCAAATATTTATACAATGAAGCCATTCCATTGATTTCGATAGAAATCTCACGACTGGAATGCTTCACGATGACATATAGCAACAAGAATTGAAAGCACAGAGAGAATGGAAATCTACAGCTATACAAATTGCAATTACAGGAAACAAAAATCAAATTGACAGAACATAATGATTTTATTTCTCCTTAGCACAATCACAATTACATTCGATCACACTCTTTCTTTGATCTGATTACAACAATCATTTGGTTTATTCCCCTGGGTATTTATCAACTCACCCTGAGGAATACCATACCGACTCCAAGCGGTTGGGAGACAACCATCTAAACAGCCTCCAACTACCCTATTGCCCTATTTTGGCATTATGCGGTTACAATTTGACAAGTGTACTAAAGTCACTTGGGACTTACAAAATAAACCTAGATACAAACTAAAATGACATGCATTGGTCAAATAGACTTTATTACAAAAGAAAACATGGTTTTTGAGGTGCTCCTACACCATACTCCCCGAGTGAAAGTTGTCTCAAGTCCTCTTAGAGACTAACTACTACAAATCACCACCCTATTTTTGATGTCTTCTTCCAGCATCCATGTGGCTTTTGATTTTGGAAGTCCTTGCCATATGACTAAGTGCTCAAAATAGGTCTGATTTATTGTCTTCTTGGCTATCCTACTATCCAAAATGCACTCCATCTTTGGTGGTTCCTTAGGTGGTAAATGTTGTACCCACTCTACATTGTCTTGGATAGAATCTACGGTACCTTCACCTGTATCAGGACTCTTATATAATCTCAGATCAACAACATTGAATATAGGTGAAATAGGAATATCAGCAGGGAGTTCAATTTTGTAAGCATTAGAACCATATTTCTCCAGAATCTGACAAGGTCTAATTTTTCTCATCATCAACTTGATGTGTTTTTCTTGTGGGTAGTCTATTTTTGTTGAGATGAACCATGACCATATCTCCTATGTGGTACTGCACATCTCTTCTTCTTTGATCCACTCTAGCCTTGATCTTCTGACTGTTCTAGTGTAGAGTACCTCTCACTTGTTGATGGATCTCTTTCATAGCCTCAGCAATTGTATCAGCATGTCCACTCCTTTTGTCCAACCCTTGAACATCTCTTAATTCAAAAATTCCTCTAGGATGACTACCATAGACAACTTCAAAAGGACTTAGACTAGTACTTCTATTTGTAGAATCATTATAGGCATACTCTGCTTGTGGAGGTACCACATCCCAACTACTACCATGTTCTCTTGTCAAACATCTCAGCAGATTGCCTAACGACCTATTCACAACCTCAATTTGGTCATCAGTCTGAGGATGATAGGCTGAACTAAAAGACAAATTTGTACCCAATCTTTTCCACAAGGTTCTCCAGAAATATCCCACAAATTTGTTGTCTCTATCAGATACAATACTCAAAGGTAACCCATGAATCCTGACAATGTCTTTAAAGAACAAACCTGTAATGTAACTAGCATCATTGGTGGTTTTACAAGGAATAAATTGAACCATCTTGCTGAACATGTCTACCACAACAAACACACTATCATAACCTATCCTTGTCTTGGGCAATCCCATCACAAAATCCATACTCAAACTTTCCCAAGGTCTGTTTGGTATGGGCAAAGGTTGGTACAGTCCTGTATTGTTTGAGACTCCCTTTGCTTTCTGACAAATCATACAACTCTCAACAAACCTTCTGATATCATATTGCATCCTTGGCTAAAAGTAAAACATTCTAACAAGATCTAAGGTCTTATTAAGCCCAAAATGTCCTCCTAAACCACCATTATGTTTCTCCTTCACAATATTATCCCTCATTAAACACTTAGGGATACATAGTTGACTACCTTTGAACAAAAGTCCATCCTGCAATGTATAATCTAAAAATTCAATATGGAAAGCATTGGCAAACTCACTGCATACCTTGTAAATCTCCTTGAAATCTAGGTCCTCTTCATAGAATCCTTTAAGTGACTCAACACCCATACTTTGTAGCTGCACTTCTTGCACTATCAACACCCTTCTGCTTAGAGCATCAACAACCTTATTGGTTATCCCCTTCTTATGTTTGATGATGAAGGTGTATGCTTGAAGACTTTCCACCCATTTCATATGTCTATGACTGAGATTTTCTTGTCCATTCAAAAAATTGAGAGCATGATTGTCAGTGTATACAATAAATTCTTTAGGAAGCAAATAGTGCTTCCATTTTTTCAAAGCTTGTACCATAGCATACAACTCTAAATCATAAGAGAAGTACTTCCTCTTGGCTTCATTTAAATTTTCACTGAAGAAGGCTACTGGTCTACCTTCTTGGCTCAACACTGCTCCTATGACCAAGCCACTTGCATGACATTCAATGGTAAAAACCTTATTGAAATCAGGAAGTACTAAAACAGGATACTTGGCAACTTTCTATTTCAGACTTTCAAAACTTTGATTTGCATCTTTTGACCACACAAACTTCATCTTTCCTCCACCCTTGATGGTCTCTAACATAGGTGAACAAATATCACTGTAGTTCTTAATAAATTTTCTATAAAATACGGCTAAGCCATGAAAGCTTCAGACCTCTCCTGCTGTCCTAGGTGTAGGCCAATTCAAAATAGCCTTTACCTTGGAAGAATCCATTTTCAAATCACCCTTAGAGATGAAAAACCAAGGTACACCAATTCTTGTTTCATGAAGTCACACTTTTCCAAGTTTATCAGTAACTTCTGATCTTGCAGCCTCTTCAAGACTATATCCAAATGTTTCAAGAGCTCTTCCTTGCTCTTACTGAACACCAAGATATCATCAAGGTAGACTACCACAAATTTCCCTATGAATTCCTACAACACCTCATTCATCAGCCTCATAAAGGTGCTAGGGGCATTTGAAAGACCAAACGGCATCACAAGCCACTCATACAACCCTTCATTAGTTTTGAAAGCTTTCTTCCACTCATCCCCTTCTCTTATCCTTATCTGATGGTACCCACTCTTCAAGTCTATTTTAGAGAAATAGGTAGCACCTCCCAAATAGTCCATTAGGTCTTCAATTCTAGGAATAGGAAACCTATACCTGATGGTTATCCTATTTATTGCCCTAGAATTAGTACATAGTCTCCATTTTCCATCCTTCTTTGGAGCTAAAATAGTAGGTACTGCACATGGGCTAAGGC
This sequence comes from Cunninghamia lanceolata, assembly GCA_027924645.1. NCBI lineage: Eukaryota > Viridiplantae > Streptophyta > Pinopsida > Cupressales > Cupressaceae > Cunninghamia > Cunninghamia lanceolata. Next base: position 8,914,730 of record BSBN01000870.1, read on the forward strand.
TCTTCCTTATTAGCCCTTTGTTTATGAGTTCTTGAATCTGATTTTCTATCTCTTCATTCTGTTGTGGGGTCATTTTATATGCTACCTTATTAGGAAGTACTGCTATGAGATCTATCTGATGGCTAATGTCTCTGACAGGTGGTAGGGAATCGGGTATATCTTTGGCAATCACTCCATTGTAACTTTCAAGCAAATCTTTGACCTCTTTAGGCCCTACTGCTCTCACACTTTCCTTCCTTTCCCCCTTAGGCTTCACAATCAAAGCAAAACCTAATCCATAACCTTCCTTTAATGTGTCCATGAATTCTTTTTCTCCTACCAGCATTACACTAGACCCTACATGTTGTGGGTCCTCTTCTACTAAGGACTATATCCTATAAGTCACACCATCCTTTTGGAATGAGTAAGCATTCTTTTCTCCATCATGATGAGCCTTTCTGTCAAACTGCCATGGTCTGCCTAACAAAAGATGGCAAGCATCCATTGGAAGGATGTCACACAAGATTTTATCTCTATACCCCCCAATACTGAACTCTACCCATGCATGTTCATTGATGAGTATGTGCTGCCCCTTATTCAACCAACTGACTTGATATGGACTGCTATGGGATATCTTTTCTAGATTCAACTTATTCACTGCTTCCAAAGATATAATATTATTAGTAGAACCAGAGTCAATAATAACTTTACAAACCTTACCTTGGATCTTGCAGTTGATTTGAAACAAAGCCCTTCTTTGAGATGGTTCAGTCTGCACTAGTTCCTTGAGCAGTGTCCTCTTGATCATCAGATTTTCTCCCATTTTTGATGCTAGATTCACTTCAAGAGATGTCACACTCCTTGCATCTTCTTGAATGAAAGTGTTTCTCTTCTCACCACCATGAGAAGTTGAGGCCTTCTCTGGACACTTGTATGCTAGGTACCCTATCTAATTGCAGTTATAACATCTCATATTGGAGAATTTGGATCCTCTACCTAATCCACTTGTCCTACCTCATCCATTAGGCCTTCTTCCTTGGTATCCTCCTCCGCTACTGGAGTCTCCAACTTGCTCTTCTTGGCTAGACTCACCACTAGGCCTCTGGTTAGGACTTCTTCCTCCAAAACTGCCTCTACCTCTGAAATTCAGTCCACCTCTACCACTATTATTCTTCTCACTCTTTCTCTTTATCTTCTCTTCAGCCCTTAAGGCCATTTGGAAACACTTGTTCACTGTTTCTAGTGCTAAGATGCTGATCTCATCTTGGATGTTCATCCTTAGGCCATTCAAATACCTGGCTACCTTCTCTGACTCTTCTTCTTGTCTCTTTGACCTAAGACTGAGTTTATGAAACTCTTGTGTGTATGCATTCACATCAAGGTCTCTCTGTCTGAGGTTTTGCAATTTCTTGTACATCTGCACGTTATAGTCCAGGGGTAAGAATTGTGCTTTGATTTTAGTCTTCATCCTTTCCTAGGAGGTTATCATATTCTTCCCCACCTTGACTCTCTCTCCTTGCTCATAATTCCACCATGTAAGAGCAGATCCCTTCAATCTTGCCTTTGCCAACTTGACCCTCTTATCATCAGGGACTTCTTTGTATTTGAAATGATTGTTCAATACCTCAATCTAGTCAATCACCTCTTTAGCTTCCATACTTCCACTATACATAGGTAACCCATCTATGGTGTCCCTATTGACTGACTTCAATGCATTTACAAATGCCCTCTAGTCTGCTGGTATCTCCTCTATATTTTTATTGGTTTCCTCAATTTCTGTATCACCTTCATCACTATCACTTTCATCTTCCCTATCTTTGCTTTTGGACTGCTTGAACTCTCCCAACTTGGATTCAAGCATCTCCTCGATCAACTTCTTAACGACATCTTGCGACATACTTTTGGGAGGCATCCTCTCTGCCTCTGTCTCGCTTTCTCTGTCTAACATAAACATTCATAGACAACACCCAAATGCCAACACTCCTGCAGATCCTCAATTAGACTTGCCACCCAAATCTTTTTCCGCTCTGATACCAATATGATGGGGAGCACATAGAGGAAACTGCGTATCAGGTCCCACTCTTCCCACAAATGGCAACCCTTTCAAGCGGTATGACAACAAGGGTCAGAAAGACTTTCTAAAGTCTCTCCATTGGTCCACCTTACACCGATGACTCCTCTTCACTCTACCTTTGGTGAGACCCACCTCATCGGTGAGCATTTATAGGCCCTGGCTGATGCACCGATGAAACAACATCCTCGGTGAGACTTTCACTATCAGTCGAGCTTTCTCCAGAGTTGCCAAAAAATTGATCACTCCGATGTCACTTCTAACCTCCGCTCATCGAAGTGACAATTGCTATCGGCCACCTTAGGGTTTTCTATGCCAATATGCTGTCACACAGTCTACCCTCTCCAAACCCTAGCACATGGAGATGCTAGGTCAAACTACTATACAAAACGCAGTGTCTGGATCCTCTACACCACCGAACAATGGAACAAAATAAAAAATGAAAGAAAATATTTATACAATGAAGCCATTCCACTGATTTTGACAAAAATCTCACTAGTGGAATGCTTCATGATGACATACAACAACAAGAATGGAAAGCATAGAGAGAACGAAAATCTACATCTATACAAATTGCAATTATAGGAAACATAAATTGAATTGATAGAACAGAATGATTTTATTTCTCCTTAGCACAATCACAATTACATTTGATCACATTCTTTCTTTAATCTAATTACAACAATCATTTGGTTCATTCCCTTGGGTATTTATCAACTCACCTTGAGGAATACCAACCCAACTCCAAGCGGCTGGGAGAGAACCGTCTAAACAGCCTCCAACTACCCTACTTCCCTATTTTTGGCATTATGTGGTTACAATTTGACAAGTGTCCTAAAGTCACTTGGGACTTACAAAATAAACCTAGATACAAACTGAAATGACATGCATTGGTCAAATACACCTTATTACAAAAGAAAACATGATTTTTGAGGTGCTCCTGCACCACTAGGGTACTAACCCTTTCTATTGCATGTATATATGGCCTAATTTCTACTGCACATGAATATAACACATAGAATGACAAATAAAAGGGCATCATCTTTTGTTTTCTCAGCATGGCCTGCTTCCAAATAGTTGTGCTTATTGCTTTAGCCCAGTGGATTTGCCCTTGCTCTTTTTCTCCTTCTCTTATGAATTCAATAACAGTGAACATCCATGGTTCACATTTGGTGCCATCTCTTAGTCCAACCAACCTACTCAGCATTGTGATCATCAAATAAATTTCTTCCTTGAAGTATATTCTCATCAAGTTCTTGTGCACCCTGGTTACAACCTTGGGTTTATTTTATGGGCTATACTAGCTGTGGAATATTTTACCTTTACAGTCCTTTTCATTTGTATGAAAATCTTCATTATATTGATCAATATCAATATCTCTCATTTTCTCATTGATTTATAATCCAAATGTCTTCGTAATCCCTTCTGTGGTTAAATCAGCAATAAGTCTGTCATACAACATAATCTTCCTGGTAGCTGGATCATATAAAGTCACACAGTCTAAACACAAATCTCTAGCCTCCATAGCTAGTGGGAAACCTATAGCCCTATATAGTCCACTCTCCCAGATACATTTCATATCCTGTGAAACATCTGCAACAGTAATTTTTTGTAACACATCCTCTGCATCATAATTTCCTATATTCGTATCTATGCCCACGCCACTCATACTGATTAAAGATGGATAACCTCTATGCAAGGGCAATTCTTCTTTCTCTATCTCTTTACATGGTTTCCTCTCTTTTTTCACCTCGCCCCCTGTATCTTTCTTCTATTTCGGGGCCATCCTGTGGAAACATGCATCTTTTAACTTTTGTTTTACTTTCCTGTCTAGGGTTTTTACTATGAATTTCTGCTTTTACCATTTTACCCTAACTCATTTTTCCTTTCTATTTTTTGACTTTTAAATTTGTTAATCCCTACCCATTTAATTAATAGTTAAAACAAGGATTGAACAAATTCCTACATTTTACCGAAATTATTGAAATTAACAGGTATTTACCCAACTAAAATTAACAGGCATTTTGAGCATAAATACATGTATATTTTGACCACTTGACTTGAGTCATTGACTTACTTTTACCTTTTCACCTTCGTCCAGCTTCTATAATTCTTTTGCTTTGATGAGTTCTGCTCAATTCACTGTAACAATTCTCTTTTCTCTGCAATTTTAACTCTCAACAATGTATATTTGAAAGTGAAATAACATTAAATTTACTCTAACTCTCATTAAATTTTATCTTTTTGAGTGTTAGACTTGCATTAATTACAACAATTAATGCACCAAACTTTGGCCTTCTATTACAGTGTTTGTGTTTTTAAACATTTTACTGTTAGTTTAATTCTACATACATACCTTTTCTTTGTATTTTCCCTTGTATGTTTTGTTTGCATGTCTTCTCTATATCTTTTAACATACAAGTATTTTATGCAAGAAATCAAACTAAAGCTCTTTTCCTTTTTTGCTTTTTTCCGTACATCCTTTTATATCGTTGTTTGTACGTTACTCTTTGCATGCCTCATTATATACAAGCGCGTATACAACAACTTATACAAATCCTCTCTTTACCTTTTATCCCTTGCGATGCTTTTATTCCTTTGTATCTCAAATATGTATATCATAAACATACAAGAATTTAAGCATACAAATACTTTTCTATATTGAACTTCTTTTGACATCCGGCTTGTATCTCCACTTTGCATTCATTCTTTGTATACCGGCTTGTATATCAAAGATATACATTGTAATTATACAAACTCGATATGCAATCAGTGGGGTCCACCTTACCTTTTACTTGTATCTCTGTGATGCATATAACATTTGTATCAAACCCTTAGATACAAGTCCGGATACATATAAACTTCTTTTGTATTACCTTTTCAGACTTATCCTTTTTATAAACCACAATTTACTTACCTTTCAGCTCCGTGACATGTATAAAGTGCAATGCATCTTTCAATATACTTTAAGTCATGATACATCACTTATATCAGATTTTAATCTTTCCTGAATTCTGCATTGTAAGTATATTGCAATGCATGTCTCCAAAACATACATACAAAGCACGAAACATACAACAATTACATCTCATTTCATAATCTTTTCAGTTCCGCGACTTACATATCTCGTTGTATATCATCTTGTATGTTTCAGTTTACCAAACATACAAGCCTAAAATACATTTAATAGACTCAACCGTTTATGTATTTAAACTTTAAACTCTGTTGGGTCCGACTTGTATGTATAGATAGAACGTTAACAAAATGCATACAAGTACATGGATGTAACAAAACTAACAACTACTTTTGCAACTTATACAAGGACTCAATATACAAACAACTTTGTATATGCAACATACAAACCCTTCCTTGATACATGTTGGTCATGATGTTATTCATAAACAAGCATAGAATAAAAGTACACATTAACCTTTATTCATCTTGAAAGATACTCTGAATTCAAGGAATTCAGGATCCCAAGTCTCTGGTGATTAGGTCTTAATCATCTAACGTTACTCAGAGGTTAATGTGAGTTGCTATTTCCATTTTGGGGCCTTACGTGAAATTGTGCCATCATCATGACATTCCTGCAGAAATTCTTTACAGAGAAGTCATATTATGCAGTTATTAGATGAAAAGATGTAGAAATACCTCAATCTTTGCATGATATTTGCAATTGTGCATGCTTTGTATTCAAATATGCTGAATATTTGCGATTACCTACGAGATGTCTGCATATTTGCATTATTTGCTTGAGATTATCAATTATTTGCAATTGTGGTAGTGAAATGCTTTGAAATTGAAAGAAATTAAAGGAATACTACAAATTTAAAGTTGAATCTTCAGCTATTGATCCACATACATACTAGATACTGTCATGATGAGAAGAAATCAAACCATATGTTCACCAGGATGTTCTACAGCTAGATACAGTTGATGCAAACTTCAGAGGATGATGAATGAAAACAATACATGCAACATGATGAGCACTCCAAGGGACGCAGCAAATCAAAGCACATATCCAGAATTCAGACACAAATTACTCAAGATTTACGAAGATGTGTAATCGAAATACTCTTCTCTTTCATTAAGTATGCAAAAGACATGTACATATGCAATAACTTTGAAATAAGCCCTAAATATTTCAGCAAACAGATTTCAATTAAGTTTCTGAATGTTTCAACAAGGCATTCCACCACCTTTTATAGAATAAGGTGAGGAATCTGTTAGAAAAGATCTACGATCTAGATTCATCAATACATATCTATGGTCCTGATTCATTTGATTTTGTAAATCTTTACAAAAATAGCACAAGTTGCCAGCTGGCAACTATCTATACTACTTATGTTAGTATCCCCCTTTATGATGTATCTTCATCATGCTCTTCAGCTGATTCATGCGGGTCATCATCATGTGCCTCACTTTCTGAACTTTCACTATCCTGATGATGACGCGGCTGCATATGGGGCTGCACACTACTGCGGACCTGCTCATATGAATGCACAACCTGATCTATCCCTCCGCCATCCTGAGTCTTTGCCTTTATAATGGCGTGCTTATGTGCTTCATATTTATCTCTGTTGTTATCCAGCTTATTTTTCCTGTCCTGCAGTGTTTCCTTGTATTTCTCCATCTGGACCTTGATCCTCATTATTTTGTCTATCAATTCTTCTGTCAAAGGGACAGGTGGACCATCTGTCTCTGCTTGGAAGTTGCTGTGTACAGCTTTGATGGCGGACTCTTCATCCTGATTCTCTATTTTTCCTTCCATCCTACCTTCCAAAGCCTCCAGTATCACTGCCTCTTGAGCCATTAAATCTCGCAGCCTCATGCTAACATCCCTCAGCTTACTATTACACCTTTTGAGGACTGCACACTCAAACTGAGTGTCTTTATACCAAATATCAATTAATAATGCTGTATTATTATTCAGTACCTGCTTACTGATAAGCAGTTGTGGATTTATATTTCTTATTTCCCCTAACAGGGCCAGGACTCTCTCCAGCTTGTAAGACCTCTTTCCGGTCTACATCTGTAATCTATCTACTTTGGCCTTAGAGTCACTTAGGGTGCTCCACCTCTTCAAAGAGGCCTTCACTATTTCAACAGCATCATCCAATGTGGATGACATCCATCTCCTTATTACGGATGCCTCATGCTTCATGATGTCCAATTTATTTGCCTCCTCCTGAGAAATGGCAGTCAATGGGACTGCATGTTCAGTTGCAGTATCATCAGGATTGGTCAGCCCTTTGATATAGGCGTGCAACTGAGCAATGTGCTCTTTATGTTGCTTATTTTTCTCCTTCTCTCTCTTCACTTTCTGAATTAGAGAGTCAATAATATCTTTTCCCTCCTGACCTTCTTGGTCCTCATCGGCAAAGCCCAAATCTACTGTACTAATCTGAAATTCATCGACGGTGATTTTACCTTTTTCTTTCTCCACCGCAGGTATGGCAATTTGCGCGGTCCTTCTCCCTGTTGCCAGATCTCTCTTGATGGCCGAAGTCATTCTGGCCTTCCTCCTTGGCTTCATTATATCCACAGAAAATAGGGTGGAGATGTCAAATTCCTGAATTTTAATTTCCTCCTCAGCACTTACCTCTTTTGCCAACCACGGAGGCACCTGATCATGTTTCTCAACATCATCCTGATGTTCACCTACATCTCCTGTTTCTGTCAACAAATGTTGTGGAGATGGTGACTTCCTCAGTTCTTCTTCTTGATGTTCCTTTTGTGGTTGATCTTGCGCTACCTCCTCCTGTTGAGGGATTTCCTTCTCCAGAGGAGCATCTTCATGCTGAGGGGAACCTTGTGGTGCATCTATGTGCTGTGGGGAACCCTGTGGCGTAGCTATGTGCTGATCATGATGATCATGACCCGCCTCTACCATTATTTCATCTATTCCCACTTCTTCTTCTTCTTGTGGTTTGTCTACTGCACCAGATATTGGGGACTCTGCTCGATCTGGTGGAGATTGTTCTGCGGCTACTACTTCTTCTGAGCCTGCACCACCCACTTCTTGTACTTTGGCAGCTAGGTCCTCTAATATTTCTTTTTCACCAGCCCTTGCCTCCTGAACCTCTACTATAGCAGGTTCCTTCGTTGTATCCTGTGGACTTTGTTGGCCGGTTTCAAGAGCATGGCCTTCTGTCTCTGCCATCTCCATCTCTTCTGTTAGGTGACCCTTATCAGGTGATCCTGCTGGCTATTCAGGACTTGCATCCTGTTTCTCTGTCATATCCACCACTACAGGACTGGTCACCTCTGTGATCAATGTGTCTAGCCCTATTTCCTGAGCTATTTGCTCTGGGCTCTTTTCTTGCTCCTCTTCTGCTTGTTTCATCTCCTCAAGCACTGTTTGAACCGTTGGAGGCTTGTGAGGAGTCACACTTACATCAGCAGCAAGTGTTTCTATTTCTTGTGCAGCCACATCCTGTACCACCTCATCTTCAGACAAGTTTATTGTCTCATCTAGCGAGACATGCCCTTCTGCTTGTGTCTGGGAGGTCTCTTTCAACTGCTCCTCAGCAAGTTCAGTTTTGAACTTGACAATGGTAGGAAGTGGAACATTGTGTTGCAGTTCCTTGTGCACTTCACTACCCTCCCCTTGTGATGAAGTAGGGGGTTGGTTTATTCCACCTCTCATGGAGGTTCTCTGTTTCTTTGGTGGGGAAGACACCACCACCTCAGGAGCTCTCCTCTTCCTTCTTATTATCAATGGAATCTCCTCCTCCTCCGGCTCTTCTTCTATGAGGGTGCCCTCCACCCCTGGTTGTTTAGAAGACTAACCCACCTCTTGGGTCTCAATGATTCCAGCCTCTGCTGTCTTACTTTTCTTGGGCCTGTCCTTTTCTGGAGGGGATGCTGATTCAGATCCTGACCCTGTGGCCTGCTCAGCTGTAAACACTGCTCTTTCAATTATAATCCCCTTTGGTCCTTGTTCCACCTTCTTACCCTTCGGGGGTCTTTTGCTCTGCTGCTCTGGTGGAGGGACCTTATCTCCCTTGGTCTTCCTTTTCTCCAACAGGAAGTCATCATATTCATCTGCGGGGATATCCTGCCCCTTCTTCTTGTTGTCCATCGTAATGGCAACACCCTTCTTCTTCAATGCCTCTACTTGTTCATCAACCCAAGCTTGGGTTAGGCGTAGGGTCCTGGCAATGAACGGGTCCAAGGATATATCCTCCTGCATAGTGAGGTCAGGTGCAGAGATGGTGTCGTTATATATCTTTTTCTCCTCATACTCATCTGCCATCGTTCTGCCATCATCCTTCTTTAATTGCTGAGGCAGGGAGATGCAATCAAATGTTCTGACTTGGTTCAGAGTTAATCTCTAATACCTCCTCCTCCTGGCCTCTGCCTCATCCTCGCAGTCAGCCCAAAAATCCTCTAGGTGCCCTTGGTGAACAGGCTTTCCTAGCACCTTCTGTATTCTGTCGTAAGGATCATATGGTCTGGTTATTGGAAAGGGTTGCAAGTTCATCTTATTCAGGGTGACCATCACCTTCTTGATGTTATCAGAGTCAGGGCACATATAATTGCCAATGTTGACTGGGAACAAAATTGGTGGCAGCTTCTTGGCATCCTTGTACATTTGGATCATGGTGGAGCCCTGCCTGATGAATTCCATTAATACCACAGCGTCTGTAGGATACCTTGGCGGCATCAGGGGATGTCCCTCGAAACCTTCAACCCTAATGTAGGAAAAAGTTGCGAACTGTATATACCAGGCCCCATGCCTGTAGATTGCCTCTTGAGCCTCCAAGCTCAATCTTTTCATTCTGTCTTCTTCCATGGTCCTTACCAGATGCATAGAGAATGCATCATTGACCAGTTTGTAATCTTTTAAGTAGTTGGTTCTTTGCAGCTGAGGATGATGATCCCAGATATATGCTGCATTTGTGCCTGTGAGCTTCCCATCTGTGACCAAGGCATCAAAAGTGCCTCTATATGCATAGGAATACACAATATACGAGGACATGAAAAAAGCACAATTAGAACCTCCCAGGTTCATCAGTTGCTCATGCAGAGCATCACTTATAATTTGCCCCCACAGTGGCTTGCTGTCTGAATACAGACACATCATTATAATCCCGTACATCCAGTCTCTAAAACTGCAAGTATCAGGTTGGCCAGTAACGCTGTTCAGGAGTGTGATCATGTACTGATACTCCTCATTAAAATCATACTTGAACAGGTGCACAGGAACCTTGGCGGCTGCGTTGTAGGTGCTGTTCTCAGCCCGCCACGGATACATCTTCTTCTTGGCTGATTTCTTATTGGCCTCGTACTCCTTCTCGGACTTCTTCAAGTCCACACTTTTGACCTTATTTCCCAGTGGTAATCCGAATGTCTGGGAGAGACCCTTGATGGAGAGGTCTGCATATACCCTCCCATGCTTCACTACCTGCCTGGTTTGAGGGTTGTAATTTCGGGCGCACTCAATGACGAGCACCAGAGATTCCATGGAGTAGGGAAAACCAGCGGCATTCCACAATCCAGATATGAACACTACGTCCAGCACAGGACTCTTGTCATGCCCATTGTTTAGCTTGGCTGACCAGGCTTCTAGATTAGTGTTTCCCTGATGGGTGTCTGTGATTGGCCCGTATTTAAACAGGACCCCCCTCTGAGTAGAAAACATGGGCTTACTGAACTCTTCTTAACATTTGACTAATCGCTTCTCAAGCATGAGTGCCTGCAATTAACGACAATCCTATCTCACAACAAGGTACATATATGCATGCATACTGCAGTTGAATTTATAAATCACTATGCCTACAGCATGAATTCCAATCATTACTTGACCATATAGGGGCATAAACCAGAACTTACATCATCGCACCAGAATAGAAACAATATGATGAGGGTTTATTCACTTACCTGGTTGTGCAGATTTCCTTTGATACCAGTAGAGTGCCGAGACGTTCTTAATTCAGCTGGTGATCACCTCTCCCTTCTGCTTGTGAGCTCAAATTGCGCAACGATAGCTGGTATGCAGATACGGAAGCTGGTGCTCTGTAAAACAAGTTTATCATAAGGTAAATGTAAAAATGGCGGTTGAATTACCTTTTAACCTCGCATATAGGGTGCATTTAGGGCAACTCTGACAGATTAGATCATGTTCCTTGCTTATCCGTGCGAAAAATGCAGGATCTCGCCAGGTGTTTCATTGGGTTCCGGGGTCGGCGGGAACCACCTACCATGGCTACATGCATTAAATTGTAATGGCGGCAATGAGAGTGGGAGAAAATCCCTATGACAGGATATTATGAGGGTAGGATGATATTCACAAATATCGGGTTGAGTTTCAATATCATCCTCCCTCGTGTTATCATTGTTATCGCGACAAGATTCGGGTGACAAAAGCACCTTTTATTTCTACGTAGTACATCAGGAGGATATTTCGGTGTATCAGGTGATGTTTCAAAATATGATGATGATGAGACAAATTTACATGTCTCTCTCTTTCTGAATATCAGGATGACGTCATCCTGATATTCGCTCTTCGTATCGGAAGTGCATCATGACGTCATCATCATATTAGGCTAACATGATCATGTTTTAGAGAAAAAAAAATCTTGTGACAGTGTAAATGTGATGCTGATGCTATCAGGATGTTTGTTCCTTCATTTATCATATTAGGATGATGTCATCAGGATGTTGGCTAAGGGTGATATTTGCATCAGGAGGATATAAAGCCACATCGGGTTATATGCGAAGTATGATGCAAACGGTAGATACAACTATTTGACGGGAAGAGTTTGCTACCATTTAAAGTTGACGTCCAGATATTTGAACCGTATGACATATCAGGTTGAGTTTCAAATATGATGATGAACTTCAACAATATGACCTTCCTCTTATGAATATCAGGTTTGACCGAAACTTTGACTGTTCATAACTTTTATATCCTGACGAATATCAAGGTGATGTAAAAGGCAAACCTGCCTAAATTTCAATGCTCTTTCAAAATATAAGTCCACAGAGATGAAATACGAACTTTCACAAACTAGCCTCATGGTGACCTACCTCATCATGACTTTGCAGGATGATGCACTCGACTTACTTTTACCAAACCGCCCAGAAGCAGACGCACAAGCCAAACCAAAAAGTTGGGTCCCTATTTTGCCAAATCAAAATGGGGCGTGTTGTGTAACCACACAACTTGCCACCAAAGAAAACAAAGAAATTCCAATGATTCAAGTGATGTAATTACATTTACATATAGTATTCTAATTCCATATAAGCATAAGTATCATGATCCTATGAATGATAAAGTTTCGTCATGATAACAATGCTAACAAAGGATTAGGTGTGTGCATATGATTAATTATCCTCATCTTGAAAGCAAGTTGAAAACATAAGTAACTGGTGTTAAACTACATAGTTGGGGATCATCCCTCATAGCCGACCTGGATAGAGCCTTGCTGCCAGTAGGCATCTATAGCCCCGGCAAGGTTATCTATACAATCTCCCTAAGTAGATCCCCACTGCCAGCAGGCGTCTATAGCCCCGATAGAGTTACTTAGACGGCCTAATTTTATTTCTGTTCTAATTTTCTCTTTAAAATTTGTATTTGAGATCATCATGTTAGCTTATTTGTGCAAGGTACAGTCACTTGCAGCTTTAGGTTGGAGATTGTATTGGTAGCAAAGGAGTCCCTTTAGATTTTTCACTTAACACCTATACTTGTGTGTTCAACAAACCCAAGGCTGTTAGGTGTTTCATTGTGATTGATTCACTTTGATCAAGAAAAAGGCATCCTGATGAAAAGATATCACAAACCTGATCATAAACACTTCTTACAATGAATCATAACCTATGTCTAAATGTGATCTCATTACTTGAATCTTAACAATTTAGTTATTTTCTGGGGTGATGAAGTGCACAATCCTGACTTACCAGAACAAGGTCCCAACCAACACAACGAAACAAGCAAAACAGACACACTATACAAACAACTATACAAATATATAATATGATACACATGACTTCTATGAAGTCATTCAGGCCTGGAAATAATGTTTGAGGAATTGTCCATTGACTGGCAATGGGAGATCCTCACCTGTCAGTTTTTTAAGCCTATAAGTACTGTCTCCTAGTATCTCAGAAATTTGAAAGGGACCTATCCATAATCTACCAAACTTACTATGGTCACCTTTCTTTTCATGGGCCTTATCCCACATCAAGACCAAATCGGATATCCTGAAAGCTTTAATTCTAGCTCTCTTGTCAAACCAGCGTTTGACAACAGCCTAATGTTTTGCAAATTGATCAATTGCTTGACTCCTTTTTTCTTCCAGGTGCATCAACTGAAGCAACCTGACTTCTTGTCTATTGTCAATGCCTAGGTATTCTTGGGCAAACTATAGGGTAGGAATTTTTAAGTTTACAGGGAGGATTGGATCCACTCCATATACTAGTTGGAAAGGTGAGTTTCCTAATGCAATTTTCACTCTAGTTCTGTCCACCCATAAGGCATACTTTAGGAATGAGTTCCATTCCCTGGGGTTCTTCTCTATCAATTTTCTTATGATACTCAGTAAATTCTTGTTGGTGGATTCTGCTAAACCATTCCCTTGAGGGTAATAATTAGATGAGAACTTAAGTATAATCCCATGGTCAAAAGCCCAACCAGATAACTTGGTAGAAATGAAGGCGGACCCATTATCACTTACCAATGCATAAGGAGTTCCATACCTAGTGACAATGTTGCTCTCCAGAAATTTAATGACATCATCTGCAGTGCAAGTTTTACTGCTAATAGCCTCAGTCCATCTAGTACAATAATCAATAATTGTTAAAACATACCTATGCCCTGAGGAAGAAGGGGGATTGATTAGTCCTATGAAGTCCATGCCCCACTGTGCAAATGGGCGCTCTTCCATTACTGGCTGCAAGGGTTGTGCAGCATACTTCTCTCTGTTGGCAGCAACCTGGCAAACATGACAACATTTAACATGATCAGCTGTGTCTTTAAAAATTGTAGGCCAGTAATATCCTGCTCGGAGGATTGCATGTGTTGTGGCCAACGCTGATCCATGTGCCGTTCCAAACCTATCATGTAATTCTGTCAGGACTCTATTTGCTTCTGGCTTCTCTAAGCATCTAAGGTATATTCCTTCGTAATTCTTCTTGAATAAGGTTCCTCCCTTCATCATATACTTTTGGGATCTTATCTTTAAGGCTCTTCTCTGTGAGGCCTGCATCCTTGATGGACATCTTCCAGTAATTAGGATGTGTCTGATATCTGAGTACCACTCTTTATTGTCTTTCTCATTGATCACATATTGCTAACTAGTGATGTTGGGATCAATCTCAGATATCATCTGGCTCAGAGCTTGTCCTCTCACCAGCTTCATTGGTGTAATTTCCATGTCATACTCTTGTAATATAGTAATCCATTTAGCTCTTTTCTCAACAGGCTCACTTTGCATCAGCAGCATCTTTACTGCTGTATCAGGCACCACAGCAATCACTTTACTTCTGAGTATGTAATGTCTAAATTTCTTTACTTCCCTGACTAATGCAAGTGCCTGTCTCTCAACATCTACATATCTCAACTCAGCATCCCTAAAAGGACAGCTCATGAAAGCAATTGGTTTCTCTTCTTTCTCTTCATTTCTTTGAGTTAACATTGCTGCAGAGGTATGTTCTGAAGCGGATGAATAGATGTAGAAATCTTTGGTGTAGTCTAGACTAATGAGGATAGGAGCATCTAAAATGGCCTTTTTTATATCTTCGAATGTAGTCTGGGCTTCTGGTGTCCATTCAATTTGTGCATCTTTTTTCAACATAGCATTTAAAGGTCTAACAATCTCAGCAAAGCCGGTGATGAACTTCCTCACAAAGTTTATCTTACCAAAGTAAGACTTGAGTTCCTTTTTGCTTCCTGGAAGTTGTAACTTCATAATAGATTCCACCTTGTCAGGATCAATGATAATTCCATCCTCTGTGATCAGGTGGCCTAGTAATTTTCCTGTTGTGACTCCAAATATGCACTTCTTGGGATTTAAAGATATTCCATATTCTTCACATTTCTTTAGTATACTTATGAGATCAGCAACATGATTCCCCCTTTCCTTGGAGAATACCGTCAAGTCATCCATGTAGATGACTATGCACTTACCTATTAAACCTCTAAAAGCTATGTCCATTGCTCGCTGGAATGTAGCTCCAGCATTTATGAGTCCAAAGGGCATACGTCTATATGCAAATATCCCCCACTTTGTGGTGAAGGCAGTTTTCAATCTGTCAATTTTGTCAACCATTACTTGGTTGTATCGTGAAAAACCGTCCAAGAAGGACATCATCTTGGCTCCATTTACAATCTGTAGAACTTCATCTAGTGAGGGTAAAGGATAATTATCCTTTTTTGATGCTTTGTTCAAGTTTCTGAAATCTACACATAACCTGATGTCTCCATTCTTTTTCCTAACTGGCACAAGATTAGCGACCCAAGTGGAGTGCCTGACAGGAAATATTATCCTAGCATTCAACAATTTCTTAACTTCTTCAAGAATTATTGGTTTGAGCAAGGCATTGATTGGTCTCTGCTTCTGCCTGAAAGGTTTTGCATCCGGCTTGAGAGGTATAGTATGAGTTATGACAGAGGTGTCATATGTCTTCAACTCATCATAAGTCCATGCAATTACATGTATGTAATCCTTGAGGGCCTGAGTTATTCCTTCTAACTCTTCTGGTGTGAAAACTTTACCCAACAAGACATTTTTCTTATCATCAGCTTGTCCAATATTCACTTGTGAATATTGACCTCCATCTGTCTTAGGCAGATCTTTATGTTTAAGCATATTATCCAAATCAAAGGCTCTTTCCAGCTCAATCATACCTTTGGGGATTCTGTTGCTAGGCAACTCTAATATCTCATCTCCTTCCCAGACATGATCCTCCACTCCATTCTCATCTATGATCTGAGCCTCAAATATGTCTCTATTTGAAATGAAGTTCAGAATGTGTTGATCATCATCAAACACCTAGAGATTAGTCACATTGTCAGGTATTGATGGCACTGACACCAGTTCTACTGAAAATCTCTTTAGACTAGATATAGACAGTGGCTCCAATGTACTGGCAGCTTGAGCTAGGGCATCTGCCCTATGGTTTTGTTCTCTTGGTACATGAGTGATGTTAAAGGCGTCAAAGTCCTCCATCAGGTCCCACAAACGATGTCTGTAGCTTGATAGTTTTCTGTAGTTATAGGAATAAATTCCTCTTACTTGCTTCACAACTAGTTCTGAATCTCCAAAGACATGCAGAATCTTGTTGTGTGGTTACACAACACGCCCCATTTTGACTTGGCAAAACAGGGACCCAACTTTTCTTTTGGCTTGTGTTGTCTGCTTTCTGGCGGTTTGGTAAAATCAGTCATGTTCATCATCATGTGGAGTTAAGATGAGGTAAGCCCCAATATGAGGTCAGTCTGTCAAAATTTGTATTTCATATATATGACCACATATTCTGAAAGAGCATTAAAATTCATGCAGGTTTGCTTTTTACATCACCCTGATATTCATCAGGATGTGAGAGTTATGAACAGTCAAAGTCTTGGTCAAACCTGATATTCGCAAGAAGAGGGTCATATTTTATAACCTCAGTTATGCTGTTTGAAGAACATCATCATCATATTTGAAATGTCCCCCTCGATAATATCCTGCGGTTCAAATATCTGGACGTCAACTTTAAGTGATAGTAAGTCTTCCCCGTCGAACGGTCTTTTGTATCGCGAGCATCATGTTTTCAAATGTAACCCGATATTCGTTAATATCATCCTGACGCAAAATATCACCCTAAATAAACATCCTGATGACATCATCTGAATTCGATAAACAAAGAAACAAACATCCTGATGACATCATCATCATATTTACATTTCGACAGGATATTTTGTAAACATGATCATGTTCACCCAATATGACGATGACGTCATGAGACATTTCCAATACAAAGAACAAATATCATGATGACGTCATCCTGATATTCTGAAAGGAGAATGAGTAAGTTTGAAGGTCATCATCATATTTTGGAATATCACCTGATAGACCGAAATATCCTCTTGATGTTCTAAAAGATAAACAAAGGTGCGTTGTCACCCGAATCTTGTCGCGATAACAATTTCAAGACTAGGGAGGATGATATTGAAACTCAACTTGATATTTATAAATATCATCCTGCCCTCATAATATCATGTCATATGAATATCCCCCCGCTCCCTTTGCCGCCATTGCTATTAAATGCGCGTAGATATGGTAGGTGATTCCCGCCGACCCCAGAACCCAATGAAACGTCTGGCGAGATCCTGAGTTTTCGCACGAATGATCAAAGATTGCGATCTAACTTGTCAGAGTTACCCTAAGTTTACCCTAACTACGAGGTTAAAAGGTAATTCAACCGCCATTGTTACATTTACCTGCATTAAAATTGTTTTACAGAGCACTAGCCTCCATATCTGCATAACAGCTACCGTTGCGCGACTGGAGCTCATAGACTGAGGGAGGAAGGTGATCAGTAGCTGAATCAGGGGTGTCTTAGAGATATACTGGTATAAAAGAAATCGGCATAACCAGGTAAGTAAACTGAAACCCTCATCATGTTGTTTCTATATGATGCTATAAGTTCTGGTTATGTATCCGTATGAATAAGTAACATGAAATTGGTGCAATAGGCACGATATTTGCAATATGTATGCATACATATCCCTGTTGTGAGAGGAGATTTTGTTAATTGCAGGTACCCATGGCTGAAAAATGCTTAGTCAAGTGTCAGGAAGAATTCAGCAGGCCTATGTTCTCTTCACAGAGAGGGGTCCTGTTTAAATTTGGGGCAATTACAGACACCCATCAGGGGAGTACCAACCTGGAAGCTTGGTCAGCCAAGCTAAATGATGGGCAGGATAAGAGTCCGGTGCTGGATGCTGTGTTTGTATCAGGTATGTGGAACACTGCTGGCTTCCCCTACTCCATGGAGTCTCCGGAGCTGGTTATTGAGTGCGCCCGGAATTACAACCCTCAGATGAGGCTGGTGGTGAAGCATGGGAGAGTGTATGCAGACCTATCCATCAAAGGTCTATCCCAAACATTTGGACTGCCAATGGGCAGTAAGATAAAGAGTGTAGACTTAAAGAAGTCTGAAAGAGAATATGAGGCCAACAAGAAGACGGCCAGAAAGAACAGGTATGCTTGGCGGGCCGAGAACAGCACATATAATGCAGCAGCCAAGCTCCCTGTGCACATGTTCAAGTTTGATTTTAATGAGGAATATCAGTATGTGATTGCCCTACTGAACAAGGTGACTGGCCAGCCTGATACTGGAGAATTCAGAGACTGGATGTACGGCATAATAATGATGTGCCTATATGCAGACATCAAGCCACTGTGGGGCCAGATAATTAGTGATGCTCTGCATGAGCAGCTGCTGAACCTGGGAGGTTCAGATTGTGCCTTCTACATGACCTCCTATATTGTTTATTCCTGTGCTTATAGAGGCACTTTTGATGCCCTGGTCACAGATGGAAAACTGACGGGCACGAATGCAGCATATATATGGGATCATCATCCCCAGCTGCAAAGAACCAAGTATATCAAGGATTACAAACTGGTCAATGATGCATTCTCTATGCATCTGGTAAGGACCATGGAAGATGACAGAACTAAAAGACTGAGCATGGAGGCTCAGGAGGCAGTATACAGGCATGGGGCATGGTACATCCAATTTGCCACCTTTTCCTACATCAGGATAGAAGGTTTTGAAGGGCATCCCCTGATGCTGCCAAGATATCCTACTGATGCAGTAGTATTAATGGAATTTATCAGGCAGGGCTCCACCATCATACGGATGTATAAGGATGCCAAGAAGCTGCCACCAATTTTGTTCCCAGTCAGCATCGGCAACTATATGTGCCCTGACTCGGATAATATTAAGAAGGTGATGGTCACTCTGAACAAGATGAATCTACTGCCCTTCCTAGTAACGAGACCATATGATCCTTACGGTCGAATGCAGAAGATTCTAGGGAAGCCTATTCACCAAAGGCACCTAGAAGATTTTTGGGCTGACTGCGAGGATGAGGCAGAGGCCAGGAGGAGGAGGTATCAGAGGTTGACTCTGAACCAGATTAGAACATTTGACTGCATCTCCCTCCCTCAGCAGCTGAAGAGTGATGACGGCAGGATCATGGCAGATGAATACGAGCAGAAGAAGATCTACAATGATACCATATCTGCACCTGACCTCACCATGCAGGAGGATATGTCCTTGAACCCATTCTTTGCCAGAACCATACACTTGACCCAAGCTTGGGTAGATGCACAGGTAGAGGCATTGAAGAAAAAGGGTGTTGCCATCACAATAGATAGCAAGAAGAAGGGGCAGGACATCCCCACAGATGAATATGATGACTTCCTGCTGGAGAAGCGGAAGACTAAGGGAGAGAGGACCCCTCCACCACAGCAACCTAGCAAAAAGGCCACAAAGGGCAAGAAGGTAGAAAAAGGACCCAAAGGGGTCATAGTTGACAAGGCAGTATTCATAGCGGAGGAGGCAGCCAGATCAGGATCAGAATCAGATTCTCCTCCCAAGCCCAAGAAAGCCAAGACAGCAGAGGCTGGAACCACAGAGACCCAAGAAGTGGGTTAGTCATCCAGACAACCAGGCAAGGATATCCTCATGGAGGAAGAGCCTGAAGAAGAGGAGGAAGCTCCATTGATAATCAGAAGAAAGAGGAGAGCTCCGCAGGTGCTGGTTCCTACCACACCTAAGAAAACAAGAACCTCCATGAGAGATGAGATGAGTCAACCCCCAGTGCAATTACAAGGGGCAGGTAGTGAAGTGCAGAAGGAACTTCAGCACAATGTTCCACTTCCTACCATTGTCAAGTTCAAAACTGAACTGGCAGAAGAGCAACAAAAGGAAGCATCCCAGGCGCAAGCAGAAAAGCATGTCTCGCTAGACGAGACAATAAACTTGTCTGATGATGAGGTGGTGCAGGATGTAGCTGCACAAGAAATGGAAACACTTGTGGCTGCTGGCATCAGTGTGACTCCTCACAAGCCTTCATCTGTCCAATCGGTGCTTGAGGAGATGAAACAAACAGAAGCAGAGTGAGAAAAGAGCCCAGAACCAGAGAATAGCCCAGAGCAGGTAGCTCAGGACATAGGGCTGGATACATTGATCGCCGAGGTGACAAGTCCTGCAGTGGTAGACTTAACAGAGAAGCAGGATGCAAGTCCTGAATAGCCAGTAGGATCACCTGATAAGGGCCACTTAATAGAAGAGATAGAGATGGCAGAAATAGAAAGCCACGCTGTTGAATCAGGCCAACAAAGCCCACAAGATACATCAGTAGGACCTGCTATAGTAGAGGTCCAAGAAGCAAAGGCTGATGATGAGAAGAAAGAAGCGATAGAGGATCCTGCTGATAAGGCACAGGAGGTGGATGCTGCAGGTACAGAATAGATGGCCGCTGCGGAACAGATGCCATCACCTCAGGTAGACCCAGTGATATCAGATACGGTGAACATGCCACCAGAAATAGAGAAACAAGAGGAGGATGATCAACCTCCACAAGGGGAAGAACTGGGGACAGGTGAAGAAAGGATGGAGAAAGATCATGATCATCATGATCTACATACAGGTACACCGCCAGGTTCCCCACACAGAGAAGATACTCCCCCAGAAAAGGAAGTTCCTCAACAGGAGGAGGCACCTCAGGATCAACAGCAGCAAGGCAAGCATCAGGAGAAAGAAAAAGAAAAATCACCATCTCCACAACACATATTGATGGAAACAAAAGATAGAGGTGAACAACATCATGATGCTGAGAAGCATGATCAGGTGCCTCCATGGTTAGAAAAGGAGGTAAATGTTGAGGAGGAGCTGGAGATTCAAGAGTTCGATGTCTCCACCCTGTTCGCCGCAGATATAATGAAACCTAGGAGGAAGGCCAGGATGACTTCAGCCATCAAAAGAGATCCGGCAACAGGGAGAAGGACCGCACAAATTGCTGTACCTGCGGTAGAGAAAGAGAAAGGCAAAATCACTGTGGATGAATTCCAGATAAGCACAGTTGATTTGGGTTTTGCCAATGAAGAGCAGGAAGGTCAGGAGGGAAAGGATATCATTGACTCTTTGATTCAGAAAGTGAAAAGAGAGAAAGAGAAGAATAAGCAACATAAAGAGCACATTGCTCAGTTGCATGCATATATTAAAGGCTTGACCAACCCTAAAGATACCACAAGCGAAGCTGCAGTTCCATTGACTGCCATTTCTCAGGAAGAAGTGAATAAACTGGACCTCATGAAACATGAGGTTTCCGTAATAAGAAAGTGGGTGTCATCCACATTGGATGATGCCATTGAAATAATGAAAGGTTCTTTGAAGAGGTGGAGCATCCTAAGTGACTCCAAAACTAAGGTGGATAAATTGCAGATGCAGACCAGAAAAAGGTCTTATAAACTGGAGAAAGTCCTCAGCCTGTTGGACGAAATAAGGAAGATAAATCCACAACTGCTTATCAGTAAGTAGGTATTGAATAATAATACTGCATTGTTAGTGGATATCTGGTATAAAGATGTACAGTTTGAATGCGGAGTCCTCAAAAGATGCAATAATAAGCTGAGGGAGATCAGCATGAGGCTATGCGATTTAATGGGCATTGAGGCAGACATGCTAGAAACGCTAGAGGGCAAGGTGGAAGGGAAGATAGAGAATCAAGATGAAGATTCTGCCCTCAAGGCTCTGCGTAATAACTTCCAAGTGGAAGATGATGGTCCGCTAGTCCACTTGACAGAGGAAGTGATAAATAAAATGATGAGGATCAAGGTCAAGATGGAGACCTATAATGAGACACTGCAGGACAGAAAGAATAAGCTGGACAACAGCAGGGATAAGTATGAAGTGCACAAACACGCCATCATCAAGGCAAAGACTCAAGATGGCGGAGGAATAGATCAGGTTGTTCAGTCATACAAATAGATCCAGAGCAGCGTGCAGCCCCATATGCAACAGCGTCATCATCCGGATAGCAAAAGTTCAGAAAGTGATACACATGATGATGACCCGCATGCATCAGATGAAGAGCATGATGAAGATACATCATGAAGGGGAATATCTTGCATATGCAGTATAGATAGTTGCCAGCTGGCAACTTGTGCCTTTTTGTAATATTGGCAAGTCATGAAATGATGACCATTGATTTATATTGATAAATCAGATCCGTGGATCTTTTGTAACGGATTCCTCACCTTATTCTATAAAAGGTGGTGGAATGCCTTGTTATATTCATTCGAAACTTAATTGAAATCTGATTGCTGAAATATTCAGGACTTATTTCAAAGCTGCTGTATATGTACATGTCTTTTGCATACTTAATGAAAGAGAAGAGTATTTTGATTACAAATCTTCGTAAATCTTGAGTAATCTGTGTCTGAATTCTGGATATGTGCTTTGATTTGCTGCGTCCCTTGGAGTGCTCATCATGTTGCATGTATTGTTTTCATTCATTATCCTCTGAAGTCCGCATCGACTGTATCTAGCTGTGGAATGTCCTGGTGAACATATGGTTTGATTTCTTCTCCTCATGACAGTATCAAGCATGTATGTGGATCAAAAGCTAAAGGTTCAACTTAATTAGAAGTATTTCCTTTAATTTCTTTCAATTTCAGGGAATCTCACTGTCGTAATCGCAAATAACAGATAATCTTAAGCGAACCACCCAAAATATGCAGACATCTCATAGATAATCATAAATATTTAGCATATTTGAACACTAAGCATGCACAATTGAAAATATCATGCAAAGATCTAGGTATTTTACCTCTTTTCATCAAATAACCATATAATTTGACTTCTCTGTAAAGAACTTCTGCAGGAAAGTCATGATGATGGCACACTTTCACGTAAGGCCCCAAAATGGAAACAGCAACTCACATTAACCACTGAGTAATGTCAGTCGATTAAGACCTAATCACCACAGACTTGGGATCATGAATTCTCTGAATTCACTGTATCTTTCAAGATGAATAAAGGTTAATGTGTACTTTTATTCTATGTTTGTTTGTGACTAACATCATGACCAACAAATCTTTACTTTCCTCTTATGAGCAAACAGCATTCCATGAATCAAAGCCTCATACTCTGCTACATTGTTAGTATAGGGGAACTGTAATCTGTAGGCTGCCAGATGGGATCTCCTAGTTGGATCAATCAGGTCTATTCCTACCCCAGCACCTTGCTTAGATTTGGATCCATCAAACCTCAGGATCCAAGGTTTATCTTTAGCAGGACATTCATCTAAACTTTCTTTTCCCTTGGCAGCTCTGGCTGCTGCTCCGCCTGATATCCATTTTATCTTAAGGACATCATCATCCTTAAGTTTCCTCTTTCCCTCTTCTTGTGAGCCTGATGGCTTTTCTATTTTTTCTTTCCTTTCAGCAGGAGGATGATTTTCTGAATCTGCAGCTGCATGCTTTTTCAGGATGTGTAAACATAGTGAGCAAGTTGTTTCTGAGTGAGGTGCCTCGTGCAGCCTACACCAATTTTTAATTAAGACCTCCCGAGGAGATTTATGCTGCCGTATCATCTTCTCTATTTCCTTTTCCAAAAATTCTTCAAACTTCGTCAAGTCACTACCTTTGTCCTCATCAGACAATTCATAATCTGGCTCCATAAAGCAATCACTTCCTGGGGTGACCTTTTCATTCATTTCATTATTTACTTGGAGAGAGACTAAAATTTCCTCCGTTTTCGGGACAGGATGCTCATCATGATCCGTCGGTTTTTCAGTTCCTATAAAAGACGGAAAAGAGTTATTATTGTCATCATCATCGAATGTGACATTTACCTCGGAATATGATGATGATGCCTCGCTATATGTTTGTTCTAGTATCATCATCTCTAAGCATGTCTCACATGTCTTTTCTGAATGTGCTTCGTCATGTAACCTGCACCATCCGTCAATCAAAATATCATTAGCCGGTATATTTAGCAATTGACAACGTTTTACCTGTCTAGACAGATGTATCTCAAAATCTCTGAAGTGATCTATTTCATTCTCATTATCGGGATAATTATTAGTTTCTATGACTGGCATGTCCTCCTAATCATCATCATCATCATCATGATGTAGCTTAAGCATCATGATCTCTTCTATTTTGGCGGTCTGCGGCCTGATGCAATAAACTCCAGGTTCTACGTTTACGTACATGATCTCATTTGTTCTGTTATATTCAATTATCATATGTTTCATTCTAGGCTCAGCATCAATCCTGATCTGATTAGGTATACCCTTCCAGGGTAACCACATGTGACTGAAATCTGTGGACATATATCTGTTAAGAGTTTTAGACCAATCGCGGCTAAGCAACATCCCGTACGTATCAGGTATGTCAACTACTTGAATGTCAATATAATACTGGATCCTAGGATCAGATGCTAGCTGCATGTGGATATGAGTTAATTCGCCTACTACACTTACTTCTGTTTTGTCCAACTGTGTGACTTTCTTTAAGGATTTGGTAGGATGTAGTCCAACGAGGGCATAACATTCGTTGAGGCTCCCGAATCTACCAGACAGTTATGCAAGTTCTTACTGAACATTCTTATGGTAAGGAGGAACAGAGGTGATTCGGTTTTATCCCTATACAAGGTCATGTGGGAGGTTTCCACAGCTTGGACTGTAGCTGACACTTTAGGCTTGATAATATTATCCTTAACAGCATGATCCTTGCCACTGGATTGGTTCAAAAAATGGCTATCCTCTTTGGGGGTAGGATCATCTAAGGACTTCATGAATGCCTTTTTGATGGCAGGGGTTTTCAGTAACTCAGACAGGGACAGGCTGATCTTAATTTTCTTCATTTCATCAGCGAGATAGCTGACCAACTTGTCAGATTCATGAGGTGTGTTCACAATCTTTGATATTGTGTTCTGAGGTGACAAGTACTGAGCATTCACCTTAGGGCACCCTGGATTATTGCTAGCCTTAGGATCAGGAGGTGTATTGAAGTTGTTTAGAGGTAGAGATGATGTCAATGGACCAGCAGGTCTGTTGGCATTGCTCCTCAAGTTATAATTGTGCTTACCAGGATACTGCTGCTGATATGCATGTACTTCTTCATGTTTCCTTGCAAGCTCATTTTCATCCTCAAAAGGGAAAACATATTTTGTTTCAAAAGCTAAGGCTGATTCTTCACATGCCTGGTTGCAATTCTGACGAGGTTCATTTGTGTAGGCTTCTAGCACAAAAGCTGAGTCGTATCCACAAGGAACAATCTCATTTCCTTCTGCATGAGGTGGATTTCCAGAAGTGTTAGACACTTCAGTCTGAAAGATGCTAGCAGCAATTCTAAATTGTGGACAGTCTAACTCTGCATGTGCATTAGTATTGTGGATCCTACACCAATTAGTAAGAGCTGCCTTAGCAAGATTGACTCTAGTAGTCTGTTTGGCTTCACTAGGAGGCTGATTATCTAGGGGTGATGGCAATGAACCATTATTTGGCCTAGAGTTCCATACTCTGGGCTATCTAGGTGGATTATTGTTATTTCCACCATTAGTGTTGAAATTATTGTTGTTGTATCCTCTATCAGGATAATTTGTTCTATCATTGGAATAATTTCTGTTCTGACTGGACTGGGAATAAAAACCCTGATTTCTCAAGTGTGTCACTTCTGTGGTGAGTTTTCTTAATTGAGCAGAAATTTCTTTGATTTCCTCCTTTTCTTCTTAAGCTTTGGCCACTACATTTTCAGTCTGAGGCTTGAAGAAAGAGGATCCATGGTTATTACTAGATAGATCAGCACCCTGAGGTATCTAGGCTTGTGCAGGGTATTGTGGCACTTGGCTATTTCCATTAGGAGAGGGCATGATGCTCAGTGGAGGTATTTGCAAAGGGGCAGGCATGACTACTGGAGGTATCACTGTTCCATTAGGATACTGTGCAGGATACTACGGAGAATATGTTGCAGGATATGATGCGGGATATTGTGAATGCATGCCAGGCAAGGTAGGAAACACTATATTTGGAGTAGGGGCAGGTATCAACTGCTGATTCACTTTAATAGCTTCTTGAAAAGCTCCTGTCAATGTAGTGATCTCAGGATGTGTTCTCCTGATGAACATGGAAGTTAATGGATCCAGAGCTGAATAATAGATACTCTGGGCAAAGGCATCAGATACTACATATGGGGCAACTAACTTGGACAGCATTTTCTGAAACCTAGCATTGAAATTGGCAATAGGTTCATGCTCAAATCTTTTGATCGTAGCAAACATATGGTAATTCATAGATGGATCAATAGGGACTTTGAACCTATCAAGAAAGGCTTTCTCTAAGACATCCCATGAACCAACAGAGGCTTGGCCAAGACTAATGAACCAATTATAAGCATCTTCCCCTAAGGAAAAAGGAAATAACCTGCACACCACATCTTGATGTTCTATTCTGGCTCTGCAGCAAGCTTCTTTAAATGTCCTGATATAATCATCAGCATCTTGATAAGGATGATATTTTGGACACAGTTTGTCCAGATTCTTTGGTAGCTCATGATATGCATTAATGGTCAAAGGTGACTCTGCTGCAAAGAAAGACATTGCAACCAGAGGAGGTTGAGCTGATGTTGCAGATGGCTGGGGTTGAACCAAAGGCATTCCCTGAGGCTGAACATGAGGTGTTACAGATATCCCGGAAGGTACTTGTAAACCAACGGGAGTTACAGGAGGAGGTTCTGGTGAAGCTCCTGATGCACTAGACCCCAGAATATGATGAATGTCTACGGTTCTAGGTCTAAAACCTCTAACAGGTAGTTCCTCGAAGATTCCACTAGATCTAGACCTGGTACTTATCCTGTGAGCCAGGATTTCATAATTTTGAGGCAAATTGATTGAAACTTTGCAAATATTGGCTGGATTTCACCGGATGAAGTGATACTTGCAGTCAGATGGCTAATCAAACTGGATATTTATGAAATATTTATGAAGATACTGCAAGTATGACAGGATATTTAGGGTATAACGACCCTAGCATGAGATCTCAAGTATCTAAAGCTTAAACTCTTCAAAGTTTGAACAGATTTACAGATCTTTGGCCAATATTAGTGAATTCAGAATGATCTACTGTAAAGCTTGCAATATTTATGTAGGATCTGGAAATCTTCCCACGAAATGAACATATATGAGCTTCTTACAGTAAATATTGACGTAATATTTGAAATTCACAAACGATCTGAGGTTACCTTACTCTCTGCATCATAGAACCTGAAAATAATGATGATGAACGTAGTGTTCCAGACTAGGCCCTCCTTCTAGTGCCAATTTATGTTGGTCATGATGTTATTCACAAACAAGCACAGAATAAAAGTACACATTAACCTTTATTCATCTTGAAAGATACTCTGAATTCAAGGAATTCAGGATCCCAAGTCTCCAGTGATTAGGTCTTAATCGTCTGACGTTACTCAGAGGTTAATGTGAGTTGCTGTTTCCATTTTGGGGCCTTACGTGAAATTGTACCATCATCATGACATTCCTGTAGAAATTCTTTACAGAGAAGTCATATTATGCAGTTATTAGATGAAAAGATGTAGAAATACCTCAATCTTTGCATGATATTTGCAATTGTGCATGCTTTGTATTCAAATATGCTGAATATTTGCGATTACCTACGAGATGTCTGCATATTTGCGTTATTTGCTTGAGATTATCAATTATTTGCAATTGTGGTAGTGAAATGCTTTGAAATTGAAAGAAATTAAAGGAATACTACAAATTTAAAGTTGAATCTTCAGCTATTGATCCACATACATACTAGATACTATCATGATGAGAAGAAATCAAACCATATGTTCACCAGGATATTCCACAGCTAGATACAGTTGATGCAAACTTCAGAGGATGATGAATGAAAACAATACATGCAACATGATGAGCACTCCAAGGGATGCAGCAAATCAAAGCACATATCCAGAATTCAGACACAGATTACTCAAGATTTACGAAGATGTGTAATTGAAATACTCTTCTCTTTCATTAAGTATGCAAAAGACATGTACATATGCAATAACTTTGAAATAAGCCCTGAATATTTCAGCAAACAGATTTCAATTAAGTTTCTGAATGTTTCAACAAGGCATTCCACCACCTTTTATAGAATAAGGTGAGGAATCCGTTACAAAAGATCTACGATCTAGATTCATCAATACATATCTACGGTCCTGATTCATTTGATTTAAAAATGGTCATCATCATGTGCCTCACTTTCCGAACTTTCACTATCCTGATGATGACGCGGCTGCATATAGGGCTGCATACTACTGCGGACCTGCTCGTATGAATGCACAACCTGATCTATCCCTCTGCCATCCTGAGTCTTCACCTTTATAATGGTGTGCTTATGTGCTTCATATTTATCTCTGCTGTTATCCAGCGTATTTTTCCTGTCCTGCAGTGTTTCCTTGTATTTCTCCATCTGGACCTTGATCCTCATTATTTTGTCTATCAATTCCTCTGTCAAAGGGACAGGTGGACCATCTGTCTCTGCTTGGAAGTTGCTGTGTACAGCTTTGATGGCAGACTCTTCATCCTGATTCTCTATTTTTCCTTCCATCTTACCTTCCAAAGCCTCCAGTATCACTGCCCCTTGAGCCATTAAATCTCGCAGCCTCATGCTGACATCCCTCAGCTTATTATTACACCTTTTGAGGACTGCACACTCAAACTGAGTGTCTTTATACCAAATATCAATTAATAATGTTGTATTATTATTCGGTACCTGCTTACTGATAAGCAGTTATGGATTTATATTTCTTATTTCCCCTAATAGGGCCAGGACTCTCTCCAGCTTGTAAGACCTCTTTCCGGTCTGCATCTGCAATCTATCTACTTTGGACTTAGAGTCACCTAGGGTGCTCCACCTCTTCAAAGAGGCCTTCACTATTTCAACAGCATCATCCAATGTGGATGACATCCATCTCCTTATTACGGACACCTCATGCTTCATGATGTCCAATATATTTACCTCCTCCTGAGAAATGGCAGTCAATGGGACTGCATGTTCAGTTGCGGTATCATCAGGATTGGTCAGCCCTTTGATATAGGCGTGCAATTGAGCAATGTGCTCTTTATGTTGCTTATTTTTCTCCTTCTCTCTCTTCACTTTCTGAATTAGAGAGTCAATAATATCTTTGCCCTCCTGACCTTCTTGGTCCTCATTGGCAAAGCCCAAATCTACTGTACTAATCTGAAATTCATCGACGGTGATTTTACCTTTTTCTTTCTCCACCGTAGGTATGGCAATTGGCGCAGTCCTTCTCCCTGTTGCTGGATCTCTCTTGATGGCCGAAGTCATTCTGGCCTTCCTCCTTGGCTTCATTATATCTGCAAAAAATAGGGTGGAGACATCGAATTCCTGAATTTCAATTTCCTCCTCAGCACTTACCTCTTTTGCCAACCACGGAGGCACCTGATCATGTTTCTCAATATCATCCTGATGTTCACCTACATCTCCCGTTTCTATCAACAAATGTTGTGGAGATGGTGACTTCATCAGTTCTTCTTCTTGATGTTCCTTTTGTGGTTGATCTTGCGGTACCTCCTCCTGTTGAGGGATTTCCTTCTCCAGAGGAGCATCTTCATGCTGAGGGGAACCTTGTGGTGCATCTATCTGCTGTGGGGGACCCTGTGGCATAGCTATGTGCTGATCATGATGATCATGACCTGCCTCTGCCATTATTTCATCTGTTCCCACTTCTTCTTCTTCTTGTGGTTTGTCTACTGCACCAGATATTGGGGACTCTACCTGATGTGGTGGAGATTGTTCTGCGGCTACTACTTCTTCTGAGCCTGCACCACCCACTTCTTGTACTTTGGCAGCTAGGTCCTCTAATGTTTCTTTTTCACCATCCCTCACCTCCTGAACCTCTACTATAGCAGGTTCCTTCATTGTATCCTGTGGACTTTGTTGGCCAGTTTCAAGAGCATGGCCTTCTATCTCTGCCATCTCCATCTCTTCTGTTAGGTGACCCTTATCAGGTGATCCTGCTGGCTATTCAGGACTTGCATCCTGTTTCTCTGTCAGATCCACCACTACAAGACTGGTCACCTCTGTGATCAATGTGTCTAGCCCTATTTCCTGAGCTATTTGCTCTGGGCTCTTTTCTTGCTCCTCTTCTACTTGTTTCATCTCCTCAAGCACTGTTTGAACCGTTGGAGGCTTGTGAGGAGTCACACTTACATCAGCAGCAAGTGTTTCCATTTCTTGTGCAGCCATATCCTGCACCACCTCATCATCAGACAAGTTTATTGTCTCGTCTAGCGAGACATGCCCTTCTGCTTGTGTCTGGGAGGTCTCTTTCAACTGCTCCTCAGCAAGTTCAATTTTGAACTTGACAATGGTAGGAAGTGGAACATTGTGTTGCAGTTCCTTGTGCACTTCACTACCCTCCCCTTGTGATGAAGTAGGGGTTTGGCTTATTCCACCTCTCATGGAGGTTCTTTGTTTCTTTGGTGGGGAAGACACAACCACCTGAGGAGCTCTCCTCTTCCTTCTTATTATCAACAGAATCTCCTCCTCCTCCGACTCTTCTTCTATGAGGGTGCCCTCCACCCCTAGTTGTTTAGAAGACTGACCCACCTCCTTGGTCTCAATGATTGCAGCCTCTGCTGTCTTACTTTTCTTGGGCCTGTCCTTTTCTGGAGGGGATGCTGATTCAGATCCTGACCCTGTGGCCTGCTCAGCTGTAAACACTGCTCTTTCAATTATAATCCCCTTTGGTCCTTGTTCCACCTTCTTACCCTTCGGGGGTCTTTTGCTCTACTGCTGTGGTGGAGGGACCTTATCTCCCTTGGTCTTCCTTTTCTCCAACAGGAAGTCATCATATTCATCTGCGGGGATATCCTGCCCCTTCTTCTTGTTGTCCACCGTAATGGCAACACCCTTCTTCTTCAATGCCTCTACTTGTTCATCAACCCAAGCTTGGGTTAGGCGTAGGGTCCTGGCAATGAACAGGTCCAAGGATATATCCTCCTGCATAGTGAGGTCAGGTGCAGAGATGGTGTCGTTATATATCTTTTTCTCCTCATACTCATCTGCCATCGTTCTGCCATCATCCTTCTTTAATTACTGAGGCAGGGAGATGCAATCAAACATTCTGACTTGGTTCAGAGTTAATCTCTGATACCTCCTCCTCCTGGCCTCTGCCTCATCCTTGCAGTCAGCCCAAAAATCTTCTAGGTGCCTCTGGT
This sequence comes from Cunninghamia lanceolata, assembly GCA_027924645.1. Lineage (NCBI taxonomy): Eukaryota > Viridiplantae > Streptophyta > Pinopsida > Cupressales > Cupressaceae > Cunninghamia > Cunninghamia lanceolata. Next base: position 8,946,039 of record BSBN01000870.1, read on the forward strand.
GAACAGGCTTTCCTAGCACCTTCTGTATTCTGCCATAAGGATCATATGGTCTGGTTATTGGAAAGGGTTGCAAGTTCATCTTATTCAGGGTGACCATCACCTTCTTGATGTTATCAGAGTTAGGGCACATATAATTGCCAATGCTGACTGGGAACAAAATTGGTGGCAGCTTCTTGGCATCCTTGTACATCTAGATCATGGTGGAGCCCTGCCTGATGAATTCCATTAATACCACAGCATCTGTAGGATACCTTGGCAGCATCAGGGGATGTCCCTTGAAACCTTCAACCCTGATGTAGGAAAAAGTTGCGAACTATATATACCAGGCCCCATGCCTGTAGATTGCCTCTTGAGCCTCCAAGCTCAATCTTTTCGTTCTGTCTTCTTCCATGGTCCTTACCAGATGCATAGAGAATGCATCATTGACCAGTTTGTAATCTTTTAAGTAGTTGGTTCTTTGCAGCTGAGGATGATGATCCCAGATATATGCTGCATTTGTGCCTATGAGCTTCCCATCTGTGACCAAGGCATCAAAAGTGCCTCTATATGCACAGGAATACACAATATACGAGGACATGAAAAAAGCACAATTAGAACCTCCCAGGTTCATCAGTTGCTCATGCAGAGCATCACTTATAATTTGCCCCCACAGTGGCTTGCTGTCTGAATATAGACACATCATTATAATCCCGTACATCTAGTCTCTGAAACTACCAGTATCAGGTTGGCCAGTAACCCTGTTCAGGAGTGCGATCATGTACTGATACTCCTCATTAAAATCATACTTGAACAGGTGCACAAGAAGCTTGGCGGCTGCATTGTAGGTGCTGTTCTCAGCCCGCCACGGATACATGTTCTTCCTGGCTGATTTGTTATTGGCTTCGTACTCCTTCTCGGACTTCTTCAAGTCCACACTTTTGACCTTACTTCCCAGCGGCAATCTGAATGTCTGGGAGAGACCCTTGATGGAGAGGTCTGCATATACCCTCCCATGCTTCACTACCTGCCTGGTTTGAGGGTTGTAATTCTGGGCGCACTCAATGACGAGCTCCAGAGATTCCATGGAGTAGGGAAAACCAGCGGCATTCCACAATCCAGATATGAACACTGCATCCAGCACAGGACTCTTGTCATGCCCATTGTTTAGCTTGGCTGACCAGGCTTCTAGATTAGTGCTTCCCTGATGGGTGTCTGTGATTGCCCCGTATTTAAACAGGACCCCCCTCTGAGTAGAAAACATGGGCTTGCTGAACTCTTCCTGACATTTGACTAATCGCTTCTCAACCATGAGTGCCTGCAATTAACGACAATCCTATCTCACAACAAGGTACATATATGCATGCATACTGCAGTTAAATTTATAAATCACTATGCCTACAACATGAATTCCAATCATTACTTGACCATACAGGGGCATAAACCAGAACTTACATCATCGCACCAGAATAGAAACAATATGATGAGGGTTTATTCACTTACCTGGTTGTGCAGATTTCCTTTTATACCAGTAGAGTGTCGAGACGTTCTTAATTCAGCTGGTGATCACCTCTCCCTTCTGCTCGTGAGCTCAAATTGCGCAACGGTAGCTGGTATGCAGATACGGAAGCTGGTGCTCTGTAAAACAAGTTTATCATAAGGTAAATGTAAAAATGGCGGTTGAATTACCTTTTAACCTCGCATTTAGGGCGCATTTAGGGCAACTCTGACAGATTAGATCATGTTCCTTGCTTATCCGTGTGAAAAATGCAGGATCTCGCCAGGTGTTTCATTGGGTTTCGGGGTTGGCAGGAACCACCTACCATGGCTACGTGCATTAAATTGTAATGGCGGCAACAGGAGTGGGAGAAAATCCCTATGACAGGATATTATGAGGGTAGGATGATATTCACAAATATCGGGTTGAGTTTCAATATCATCCTCCCTCATGTTATCATTGTTATCGCGACAAGATTCGAGTGACAAAAGCACCTTTTATTTCTACGTAGTACATCAGGAGGATATTTCGGTGTATCGGGTGATGTTTCAAAATATGATGATGACGAGACAAATTTACATGTCTCTCTCTTTCAGAATATCAGGATGACGTCATCCTGATATTCGCTCTTCGTATCGGAAGTGCTTCATGACGTCATCATCATATTAGGCTAACATGATCATGTTTTAGAGAAAAAAATCCTGCGACAGTGTAAATGTGATGCTGATGCTATCAGGATGTTTGTTCCTTCGTTTATCATATTAGGATGATGTCATCAGGATGTTGGCTAAGGGTGATATTTGCATCAGGAGGATATAAAGCCACATCGGGTTATATGCGAAGTATGATGCAAACGGTAGATACAACTGTTTGACGGGAAGAGTTTGCTACCATTTAAAGTTGACGTCTGGATATTTGAACCGTATGACATATCGGGTTGAGTTTCAAATATGATGATGAACTTCAACAATATGACCTTCCTCTTATGAATATCAGGTTTGACCGAAACTTTGAGTGTTCATAACTTTTATATCCTGACGAATATCAAGGTGATGTAAAAGGCAAACCTACCTACATTTCAATGCTCTTTCAAAATATAAGGTCACAGAGATGAAATACAAACTTTCACAAACTAGCCTCATTGTGACCTACCTCATCATGACTTTGTAGGATGATGCACTCGACTTACTTTTACCAAACTGCCCAGAAGCAGACGCACAAGCCAAACCAAAAAGTTGGGTCCCTGTTTTGCCAAGTCAAAATGGGGCATGTTGTGTAACCACACAACAATACATTTACCAAAAACATACATATCTTGCAAAATACTGGGAAATTCAAAATGGTCCAAAAAACAACCCTTACTCATTTTTGACAAGGAATTCACCCATATTCAGCTCTGGTACTTAATGCTATTTTTTCTTTATTTTCAACAAGTTTTGTAACTTTCACTTCCTTTTCCCTTTTTCCACCAAGCAGACCCATACACACAAGCAAAAAAACATAGCCACAGCAGGGGTCCTCATTTTGGTAAGAAGTAAAATGGAGTGTGTTGTGAGCATCAGAACAGGATGATATCTTTTTCAAATCTTAAAAAAAAACCCTAAAATCAATTGCAAAAGAGAGTTAACTCATCCCTCCTTCAAATGTAAAAGGTTGCAAAGTCTGATAGATTCGTACAAGTATAGAATAAGACTGGAAAGAACAGTTTTGTAGAAAAACATAGGAAAAACAGAGTCTATTTGTATTTTTTGCTTCAAAAATTTCTTCCTCTATATTATTTCGATGTGTGTGAAGGGATTTCATACATATTTGAATTAGTTTTCAAAAGTTCTCAATAGTTTTCTAACTGAATGGTTGGTTTACACTCCAAATTACATGATTGGTTAAGTGGCATGCTATGTTTGCCAATTTCATTACATTAGACTTTACATCATTTAGACCTTATTTGACAAGAAACTTAAAACATGACTTGACCCAAGACACACAAATTGGTCCTTTTAGTGACTTTATTACATCCAAAATGGTCTATGATGACTTTATTTATCATAAATAGACATAACCTAACTAAATCTTATCATTTACTCTTTAGAGCCATACCATGGAGTTTGTGCTCCTGCACCAATGTTGTCCCTAGAATGCAATGATTGCATGATAGGTACAAATTGGATTTGTGAATGAAAAGAATTCTATCTTCTATGACAGCTGAGTTGTCCATGCCATGGTATATTCAATCTTTTTAAGTTGATCATGTCATTGTCCGTCAATAGCAAATTATACGAAAGGCAGTTTGATAAGTTCTCAAATAAAATTCTTTAAACAACTTATAATACCAAGCATTTATATTACAAATATAAACATTGATTGTAATTGTATCTCGAATTGCATTACAACTATAGATGATCATTAAGTGTGCATGGTTGGCCTTCTTGGCCATGCTGGCCCCTCTTGAGGATGCCCTAAACTTTGTCATTAAGATACCTTTTAAATTGGTTCTAGTTGTATCGATATGCTTTCTTGGTGACTATATATCACAAATGAATATAGGCTTAGGAATATTTACAACAACACCAATTTTTATTTTGTTTTCACAAAGTGGCTTCATTGAAAAGGCTTTTGAGGAGACTTTCAAGCAGGGGCAACTAGTGGTAAAAAAAACCAATCGCAACTTTTTCTAGCATCCTACCAATCTACGATGACAAAAGTATATTCACAAAATGGATTTGTTGAGCAGGATTTAAAACTAACAACAAGGTGATTCTTTTATTTTCTATTTGCAGTCCATACATCTCACCTCAAATCTTACAGTATGATATACTCACCTAAATTATTTGCTTTCAACCATTTTTTATCGGTGATGTCCTCTCATGGAATACAATGGATGCAAGACAAATACATGGTGAAATCAGTGTTATGTAATGATTATAGACTATGCTCAAAATAGATTTGCTAAAAAGAATTAGGAACTAATAAAAAATAATGATTCTTCATATCACGCCCCCTCTGGCTCATATTAAATCTGCAATTAGATATATTCACCTAAGTTATTTGCTTCCAGATGTTTTCCTATCTCCAGAGAAATTGTCATCTCATGGAATATAAGGGTTGCAGGATATACACAATATGAAATGATTAAAAAGAAACTTTAGAAAGAAAATGCAATCAGCAGGTGTAAAGCCAGTCTACCATTCCTTGCCAGTATCATTACAACCAGCGCCAAAAAGGGGCTTATGAACAGGTTTTATAAATGGATTTGTGGAGAAGGCTTTAGGAACTTTCAAAAAATGACAATTTGTAGGTGTAAAAATTAAATTGTAACATAATTCATATGGAGTAAAATGATTGCCAGATTGCTCAAAAATGGATTTGTTGAAAGGAATTAATCATGATATTTTATTTCAAGGTTTAATTGCATAGTTTTTGAGTCAAAAACATGACCCATGAAATTTGGGTCATGTGTTTGACTCAAAAACTACGCAATTAAACCCTGAAATAAAATATCATAATTTGACATGCTGCGAAAAATACCTCCTACTTAGGAATTAATCAATTTCAAGAGAGAGAGAGAGAGAGAGATCAAAAAATAGAAGAACTTGGATTCTCTGGCTTGAAATTTCATTGCGGAATCACTCCTACATTTCCAATCCAATGCTCCAATCCTTTGATCTCAGCTTGTAGCTCCAGCATCTCTCCCCTTCCCACTTAGAAAATTCCTTTTTAGAGAGAAGCTCCTCTCTCCCTTCTAGATTCTTCCTCCACCTTTTTAGGTGAAGTTACACATGATCCAATGTCATGGTTTTCATGAGACAACCATGACAATTTATTTATTCATTCATTTTAATGTTAACTATATATTTCTTTTAACACAATTTATAATTGTTTATATTTATTTATTTATGCATTTTATTTTCATTTTAATTTTATCAATTTTACAACCAATTAAATTGTTTATAAACAACTCAAATTTATTGTTTTATTCAATCATTTATTAAATTTATTTACTCTCACGTTAATTTTCCCAATTATAAAACAATTAAATTGTTTATAATTAGTAAACAACACATAATTTCCCCTTATAAATATTTATTTAACTCTATCTTGAGATTAACATTATTTTAATGTAGCACTAACCAAGGCTTAAACCAAACATTTCTAATTGGATAACCCAACCTACAGAATACTACCTGACTTCCATGCAAGACCACAAGACATGATGACAACAACATAAACAAATAGTCCAACTGATGGTGATGACTGGATGCGATACTAGATACTCAACCTCTTTGAGGATGTTGACTGAGTACAGAACCTTATGCTAACTCCGATCAACAATTCCATTGGTTAAGGCATGCTTAGACCTGCTAATTTAGGTGGAGTCGATGCCTGGTACTTGCAGACTGCAACAAACAATAGGGTTGAACACACACACACACAAATATATAAACATGCAGTCATATACATAATGAATGGAAGTCGTAGTGTAGCAGGGTACTCACATATGAGTAATGTGACACTATTCCATTTACATAAATGCATAAACAAGTAACTACATTACACAATCTTCCAGTGCTTGTCAATAAGATAAAATAATCAATTAAATAAAGATCTAATACAACCATCTAATAACATCTAATATGTCCATCAAGCATTGAAAACATAAATTATCAGTAATCAAACATCATCAAACGTCATCATAGAAATAGGTCCATAATCAACTAGCATAATAACAGAGAATCCATCATCAAACAGAATGTCATAATGTCTAGTCCTACTAGGATAACCATTAGTCTGACAGAAGCAAGGTGAGGGGCACTAGATCCTCCCCCCTAGAACCAAGCTTACTCTTGGAAGCCTACAAACAAATATGGATATAACTCTCGCATATGAGATGCATCCTCCCAGGTAGCTGAAGCCTCGTCATTAGGATCCCCTGGACCCTTACTTGCTCCATGTTTCTACCCCTGAGGTAAAGTCTCCTATGCTGCAAAATAGCTACAAGCACCAAAGCCAGCTGCCCATCCTCTACCTATAAGGCATTCCAATCAAGAACATGAGAAATATTTGGATAATATGTCCTGAGGACGGAAACATGAAATACATCATGGATACGTGAAAGACTGGGTGACAAAGCAGGACAATATCCAATAGGATGAATCCTCTCCCAAACCTTGAATGGCCCAACAAAGCGTGGTGTGAGCTTAGAGCCTTTTCCATAATGGACCAGACTCTTTTACGGACACACCCGCAAGAATACCCGGTCTCTAACTTAGAACTAACAATCAATCCTATGAGCATCTACATATTTCTTTCATCTATCTTGAGCTTCCACTAGATGCTTTCTAATATGATCAACATATTGCTGCATCTCTTGGAGCATGTCTGGTCCTAGGAGAACTCTGTCCTCAAGATGATCCCAACTCAGTGGGGTATGACAAGGACAACCATACAAAGCCTGAAAAGGAGACATACCTATAGAACTATGATACCCATTATTGTATGCAAACTCCACCAAATACAAATAATCCTCCCAACGCATCTGTTGATCCATAACATACATCTTGAGCATATCCTCGAGGACCTGATTAACCCTCTGAGTCTGTCCATCAGTCTCTAGATGATAAGTTGAACTAAAGTTCAACTAAGTCCCCAATGCATGCTGTAAGGACATCTAGAGAGCTGAAGTGAACACTAGATCTCTATCAAAGATGATCTTGCGAGGAATTCCATGCAATCTGACTATATCCTCCATGAAAATTCTAGCCATAGAAGAAGCATTATACAAAGACCGAATAGGAGAGAAGTGTGCTATGTTAGTCAACTTGTCCATAGTGACCATAATGGTGTCATGACGATGAGAGGACATAGGCAACCTAACTATAAAGTCCACTGAAATGATGTCCCATTTCTGTTTTGGAACAAAATGCGGCTGAAGAAGACCTACGGGATGCTTATGTTCCACCTTAACCCTCTGATACTCTAGACATCTCAAGACAAAATTAGAAATATCCCTCTTCATTCCTACCCAAAAGTACAACTAATAGAGGTCTGCGTGCATCTTTTTGACACCTGGATGAGCTGAATAGGGTGCCTGATGTGCCTCCAACATAATCAGGGTATGAAGACCCTTTGAAAGAGGAACATAAATGTGACCCAAGTGCCACAAGAGACCATCTAACTCAAGAGAATAACCAAAAAATATACCCTCCAAGGGTCTTCCTAACTCAACATCTGCCTTCACCTCTTGATACTAGCTATTGGTAGGAAGTGTTGCAAGAATCTGACCTCTCAAATCCACCCCAAGATTGACTAATGAAAGCTCATTCCTTTGTCGACTAAGAGCATCGCCCACAACATTCTCCTTACCCTGGGTATACTTCACCTCAAAATCATACTCATAGAGGAATTCCATCCACCGCCTCTGCCTAGCATTCACGTTTGGCTGCATGAATATGTAATGTAAACTGTGATGATCACTATGTAGCTCAAACTGATGCCCTAATAGAAAATGCCTCCATCTCACCAATACATGCACAATGGCAGCTAACTCCAAATCATGCATGGGATAGTTCAACTCATGATCCTTGAGTTAACGAGATGAGTTCATAGGCTATCACATGACCATCCTACATTAAAACTTCTCCTAAACCCTCCAAAGATGCATCAGTACATACTACAAAGTCTCCGGTAGGGTCAAGAACTTCTAAAATGGGTGCACTAGTCAACCACTCTTTAAGAGTCTAAAAGGCTGCTTAACACTGCTCTGACCAAACAAACTTCTTCCCTTTCCTCTGAAGAGGAGTAATAGGGTGAGATATTTTCAAAAAACCCTAGACAAACCATTGATAATAGCTTACTAAACCCATGAAGCTGCTAACCTCTAAAACATTAGTGGATGCAGGCCAATCCATGATGGCACATCTTGCCTTGGTGTTACTACCATACAGATGCATAGGAAAACACCTGTCTAGATCTATGAACCAAGTCTCTGCCTCCAAACCATTACCAGAACCATCAAAAGTGGGAGGGTGTACCCTCATAAGATCTCTCATGTGACCTACCTGAGTAGCTTCCTTCTCTACTATCATCTCTCTCCTCCTAGGAGACCTTTCTCTTTCCCTCTCCTCTGACTAATCAACCTCATGTCTAGGGCCCAGGTGAGCAAGGACCTCCTCAAGAAAATGACGCAACTGATCTCCCTCCAGCTGTTCTTGATTCTTTGGATTCTCACCCCCGCCTTCCTGAGCACTCTCACAAGGGGAACTAGGAGGAGGCTTATTGTCACCACCTCTCCTGCCACCCCTACCTCATCCTTGTCCTCACCCTCGACCTCTAGGAATCTTCTTGTACAAACTCCACCTAAAGGACAACCTCAGGTTGCTAGGTGAGGATTACAAAAGAACATAATCTTTAGAGTTAAAGCAACTAGTACAACCTAATGGGCTCATATAAGACTAGAATATCTAGTGTTAGAACCTAGCTCTGATACCAGATGTAATGCCCCACCATGAACACCTTAGAGAACAACACATTTATGCTAAACAAAATAGGATAATTTTTTTTAAATGATAGAAATAACAAAGTAATGTTTAACATATCTACACACAACATTTAACTAACAACTTGTCCTCTAAGGTTCCATGGTTGCATTACTTGACAAATCAATTAATATAATCTAATATACAACATTAACTAACTTTAGAAGATCATTCTAAAACTATTGCATTAAATGACTAAACATTTACATCTCCATATCATGACATTAGATAAATAATCAACATGATCAAGATTACATGTGCATATACAAATTCCTATACATATGAGTACATCATTTAATTTTACATTCTGTCATGTTTTGATTACATCAGAATACATACATTGTCTTATCTTATACATAAGGCTAGTACAAGAGCATAAATAACTATCTTCATAAACAGGTACAAGATTTGATGTCTGATACTCAAGCTACATCCTCCTCGCACACGAACATCAGTAAGAGAAAAAAACTATTGGAGATAAAGCACATCCACCTAACCATGTGGAACCCTAAGGTCCATCCCTTATGCTAGGAGTTAACATAAGGTCCCACTACAACAACAATCAGGTAAATAACAACTAACAAGAACAAGGTCTAATCAAGACTCCAACACATCACATGACATTAGCCAAATCAACTCAACACCACATCCCAAAGGCAACACACATTAAATGGGGAGAGCACAACCAGGGAATGCTAGGCTGTAGTAGGGAGAGTGTCATTATATGGTTCTAACATGGGTTATCCTGATAGCCTCTCTCTAAGTGCCAACCCCCATCTATGGTTATCCTGACAACCTCTCACTAGGTGCGGGCCCCATAGGATGACAGATGTGGAATCAACCTTCCTTTTGTGAGGACAAGGAAGTTGATCTTGCTAACCAGGCCTTCTCAACCCATCCTTTGCCTAAATGAGTACTATAGGCATGGAAGAGGAAATCCAATTATCTTGTTAATGTGTAATCTACCCTTTTCTGCCTAGTTCATTTTAAGTTTTCACTTAGTTAACAACTTTCAATGGGTTATCTTGACAGCCACTTTGGGTGCCAGCCCCGCATTGAAAGCCACTCCCCTACCTGCAATCTAGAAACCCTAACTATGAAGCAAGGCCATAAAACATCATAATAATAAGTATACATGATCTTTACAAGGCATTAATCCTCTTGCACTAAACATAATCATAAGAATGTAACTTAGTAATCCATTGCCCATAACAATACATAATAGAGGGGTAAATACAAGGAGATGGGGGACCAAAAAGTCGCCACCATCTCCAAAATTAAAGTAAAATGTAAGCGCATTATAACACACTCACGTTTTTCTTTTAATAAAGGAAAAAAAATCAAATTCTCCACATTCACCCGCAGCTAGACTATTAATAGTAGCAAAGAAAGCAAGCAAAACACGCTTGTGTTGATAAAAAGGAGATTCGATCAAGTGCAAGTGAGAAAACAACAAATTCACAATGCCACCTCGCTACCAAAGATATTGTCGTGCAAATTTGGAGGCTCTAGCATAGGAAGAAGGTAGGGTTTGTCTGAATTTTTTAGTTTTAGATCAATTTTTTAGTTTTGTAATGTTTGATTTATGTTTATATTGCATTTACAGTTATAGGAGAAGTAGAAAATCTAAATCCAGTTGAGGAGGGTGAAAACAACCCCCAAAACCCTCCAAACCCTCAAAACCCACCTTCACCTCCTTTTCATGCAAGGGATAATCAAGAACACTACGTAGGGATAATAGAAGAAAACAATAAACATCTTGAAACTATTATTCAAACCCTAAACAATCCAAGTGGAACCACTGAGCATAGGAGGGCACTTGCAAAATCACTACAGGAGATTGTTTCCCACATGGATGTGGTGATGAAACAAATCACTGATTTCCAAGACTATAGGGAGAGGAGTTGGAAATATTATGCTGACAAGTTGTCATATGAACAAGTGAAGAAGGAAAAAATTACAAAATCTCAATTATGTGCACAATTTACTAATCCTAAAACCGGCTAAACATTAGAGGAAACTTGCAAACGGTTTCCTATACATTGATGTAGGAATGAAGAAATATCCCAAAACTTTTGGGATAGATGGTACATGGTCTTTGATGAGTGGCCATACAACAATGATGAGGTACCACAATATTTTTTGAGGAAACTCTATTGTGAGTTCATCCTCAACAAGATTCTAAATTATTTTGATATTTGTGATTTCCAGGGTAGAGGTGGTGGCTCTATCCAAGATAGACCCGGGGCTCAGCAAGATGAATAGCATGTGCCTATACCTCGAAGGAGGCCAGAATGTAGGTCACTCCCTTTGGCTTTGAAGGAGAGTGTTAAGCTGGAGAGTTTACATTCACTGACTACTCTCACCCAAACTCTATCATAGCACATAGATGATTTGACCCAAGGCAATGCGGGTGAGAGTAGTAGGTATCATGTGTGCCCACATTTGTATAGTACATGTTGGAACCTATGTGATTATGGGATGCAGGAGGCATGACAGAACTCTACGACATAGGGGCAACATGTTGCGACACAGGGGTAGCATGATGCGACACAGGGGCAGGACATATTGGATGATCTTGTTCTCAGTGACAATCTCTTACAACATACATTTGGTATTGACTCTCAGGTAATTTGTTACAAGTTTCAGCTTGATTTAGTATATTGTTATTTAAAATTTGTAATTAATTTTATATGATTATTTATATTATAAGTCAAAAATAATGTATGTAATTGTTTGCACAATGAAATTCTAGGGTCAGAGTCTTCATCCTGCCTCTATTAGCCATCCATTGGTGGCTTATGAGCAGAGGTCAAGTCAACAGGTATGTAATTTATCACATATCCATAATTATTGTAGATATGTCAATGGTAATATTATTTTGTGACTTGATTTGATGATTTCAACAGTCACCAACACCTCCACAATTTCCTTGGTCTCTTGGACACCAAACCACCACTTTTACTAAGGTAAATTTAACCATTTCTAATCATTATGCATTTTAAAAATAATGTTATGTATTTATTTTGTTTTAATAATCTTGAACTTGATTTTTTAGATGCTAAATACAGTGGAGACTCCTCATCTTCATGAGTTAGCACAGATAGGCATTGATGCAGCCATGATGTCTGCAAATCCTTTGATTGAGGTATGAGCCAATAACATGAAAATATCATAATTTTGTATTTATTTTTTATCTCATTTCATTTGATGTACATAAATGATATTTATGTTTAGTCAATTTTGCTTCTTGACGCTTCTCACAGGAGGTCACAACTCCAGTCCATCCAACTACAGATGAAGAGAGAGTCAAGATGATGGAGAGCGATCATCAGTTGGCAGTAAGTAATCAATTACATATGTGATGTTATATATTTCATACATTTTTTATACTAATGTGCATATTGTTTGGTATTAAAAGGTGTAGCTGGATGAACTTTATTCGAAGAGGTCTACTCGATGGCAGAGAGAGGATGTGTCACTGACTAGCTCTCCATCTTCATAGTCAAAGAAGGGCCACCTATTATTTCCTAAAAGTCCATAGGAAACTAGTTTGGGGAACTTTTTTGTATGCCTAGATGGCTTTGTATACATACTTTTGTATGTTAACCCGATGTATATTTTTGTACATTTGTCTATATGGCTTTATTTGGACACTCCTATATGGCTTTTTATATAAACTAGATGTTATGTTCATGACATTATGTATATATGATAGTTTATATTAAATATTTAATATGATAATCAATTATTGTTACAAGAATTTGGTTTTACAAGTGCCAATTACATTTTCTTGAAAGTTTATGAATCATTTTCAAATAATCCATTTTGTGCATATCTTGCAATCATTGAATTCTGTCAAACTGTGCATTTCTTTGAGGCATCATTTTAAATAGTTCACGTGCCTTGTCTATTCTTCCATACTTTCCATATGTGTCTACAAGGGCATCTTTGCAAATACAATACATGTGAGAAAATTCCTATATCATTTATTCTTTGATGGTTGTCCGCACCATGTTCTCTAGATCCCATTATAGCATAGGCAAGGAGGGAGTTGGTTAAGGTTGTGCAATTTGGTTTTAGATGTGCCAAAATTTGTGTAAATGGTTGAAAATTATTTTTCTGCATTTGCTTGAGAGTTTTTAAAGCCTTAGAAAAAATCCATTTCGTGCATATCTTGTAATCATTGCATTCCATGAGACAACATTTCTTTGAGGCATCGTGTCTAACAGTTCATGTTTGTTATATATGCTTCCACACAAGTTGCATACATGTCTTGTAGGGTACTTACAACTATGACATTTGACAAAATTCCTATATCCTTTATGCTTTGATGGATGTCTATACCGTGCTCCAAACATACCATTTCTAAGGATTTGGAATTTGGCTTTACACTTGCCAATTGCATTTTCTTGGAACTTTCTAAAGGCTTATCAGTAAATCCATTTTGTTCATATCTTGCAATCATTGTATTCCATGAGGTGATATTTGTTTGAGGCATCATGCCAAATAGTTCACGTGCCTTGTTTATGCTTCCACACTTTGCATACATGTCTCTGAGGGCAGTTGCAACTACAACATCTAACAAAGTTCCCATATTTTTTATCCTTTTGATGGATGTCCATTTTTGCATAGGCAAGGAAGATACTAGCTAAGGTTATGGAATTTTGCTGTACACCTGCCAATCGCATTTACTTGAAAGTTTCTAATTTTTCTATACATGTTTCTGAAGGCAGTTACAACTACAGCATTTGATAGAATTCTTATATCCTTCATGCTTTGATGGATGTCCATACCATGTTCCAAAGATCCCATTTTGGCATAGGTAGGGAGGATGCTGGCAAAGGTTGTGGAATATGGCTTTACACCTACCAACTGTATTTTCTTTAAAGCGTCTAAATCCTTTTCAACAAATCCATTTTGTACATATCCCACAATCAAGGCATTTCATTAGATGGCACCTCTGTGAGGTGTTCTATCGAATAGTTCATGTGCCTTGTCTAGGATTCCACATTTTGCATACATGTCTCTCAATGTACTTGCAACTACAACATCTGATAGAATTCCCATATCCTTCATGCTTTGATGGATGTCCATACCATGTTCCAAAGATCCCATTTTGGCATAGGTAGGGAGGATGCTAGCAAAGGTTGAGGAATATGGCTTTACACCTACCAACTGTATTTGCTTTAAAGTGTCTAAATCCTTTTCAACAAATCCATTTTGTTCATATCCTACAATCAAGGCATTCCATTAGATGGCACCTCTGTGAGGTGTTCTGTCAAATAGTTCATGTGCCTTGTCTATGATTCCACATTTTGCATACATGTCTCTCAATGCAGTTGCAACTACAACATCTGATAGAATTCCCATATCCTTCATGCTTTGATATATGTCCATACCCTGTTCCAATAACTTGATTTTGGCACATGCAAATATTGGCAAAGGTTGTGGAATTTGGATTTACACCTACCAATTGCATACACATTTTGCATACATGTCTCACAGAGCAGTTGCAACTACAACATTATCAATGGGTTTCATAGATTTCCATACATGTCTCACAGGGCAGTTGCATAAATGGGTTTGTACCACAAACTTCATTATCAATTCCCATTATAAAGTGGTAAATTATATTGCAAGGTTTGATATATCAAGTTCATATTATAACCATGAAACCATGATGAAATAATGAAGCACCATGTCAAAGGTTCATGACTATTGTAGGTTTGATAAAACTTGTTTTTATGATTCCCAGGTTGTCCTAGACATGCATAAGGTTCATAACTTCTAAAAAATCAATCTATAGTTCATTTTCTTGACCCATGGAGAAAGTTATAACCACTGTCCCAAAGTCTAGACAATTATGTAGTAACAAAGGACAATTAGGAAATGTGGTAGGAGTGACATTTTGCATTCCATAGCTCGTGGATCAGAATGGACTTCACTGACACATCGGGGTGGGTGGGTAAATGCCATGGGATGTTTCATTTCATGTGCCAAGTGTTGTATTCGTTTGGGGCAGCAGGCTACCGGCAAAGTCCCTTAAGCACCCTAAGAGGAAAAAACTACCAAACTTTGATGGGACAATTCTCAGAATTGATGGTAGTTGGGAATGTTCTGTTTGGACCTATAGGTGCACATGGGGTCCCTCCACAATAACCTCTCTGGGTTTTGATCAAATCTAGTCCATTTGATCATGCTGAAATCAAACGCATTCTTGCAAAATGCTTCAGTTTCATGCTGTGGAAAGGTGCTAGGAGTGACATTTTGCATTCATAGCTCGTGGGTTTGAATGGACTTTGTATATGCCCAAAAATGACACGATTCAGTCTAAATAAATATTCTTAATATTTATTCCATTCTAGTTCTTCTATCAATAAATAAAAAAATAAATTTATTTATTTGATTCACATTCCTCTAAATTAATTAAATATCAAAATATTTAATTACCTCTTCTAAAGTCAAAATTAAATAAAATCCTTTATTTACTTTAATTCCTCCAAACAATTAAATAATTCTCAATTATTTAATTAAATCAAATTTATTTTCCAAATTTGAATAAATCAATCAAATTTATTTAAATCCTCTCAATCTCCAAAAATAAAATATAATCAAATATTTTATTTATTCTTCCAAAAATCATGCACAACAATTAAATAAATTTATTTATTTAATTAGCTTTCTTATCTTCTAAAATTAAATAATACCAATTATTTAATTATTTCTTCCAATAATATCTTCTCTAAATTTAAATAAATCAAATATTTATTTAAGTTGCCTTTTCTTCTAAATTGAGTTATCTCTAAATATAATTCAAGTTTTATGCACATGCAATTAAATATTCCTAATATTTAATAAAACAAAATATCTTCTTTTTCTCATGCAAATCTATTCTTCTTGTTTTAAATCACTTAACTGAATATTATATTCTTTTAATTGCTTTAACTCATTCTTCTATTCTTAGCAAATCCTCTCATGCAAAAGAAAGCAAGACACATGTCTTCTTCTTATTCGTTGCACATTCCTCAACTATTCTCAACTGTTGATCTTCTCATTCTTTCTATACCGTCGATCTTCTCTTTCCCAAGTCTATAAAAGCAACCTCCTTCTTCCATTTCATAGATCCAAGCTTTAAGTATCATTACTCTATAGGAATTACGGCATGCCTTTGGCACCAATTCCTTCATTACTTGTGATCAGACTTTTTACTACGCACTACGCACTACTACCATCGTTGTGAAGCTTCTCTTCATTATGACATTACCATAGCCATTCTCAATCGACATTCTTAACAAAGCAAAGAAGTGCACTCACTGAGGGCCCTTTCTCATACAAGCAAGGACGATTTTTGATAGGCAACCAATGGAAGTTTCGATCTAAGGAAGGTTTTCTTTGTTATTTGATTCATTGTTATTAGATTTCCTTAGTTCACTATTTCATTGAAGTTTTGGGTATTTGATATTGATTTATATTGCATATTCATTGTTGAAACCAATTTACCCCTAACATTTTTGGCACCCACCATGGGGCCTAGCCCCAAATTTAACCCAAAAACTAAGTTTTTGTGTTTAGAAAGCCATACACAGGAGGAAACAACACATACGTCACTTCCTAACATGCATTTGTTACCTATCACGGTGCATCCATTTAATCAGCACCTACGTTCATTGTTCTAGCACATATACCATCTGTCACGGTGCATTAGTTCACGTAGTGCATATATACACTGTTACAACGCTTTTACCCTCTAAGACAGTGCATACATCAGATCGGTGCATATACACTTTATTTCTGTGCATTTACTATCTGTTTCAGCTCATATGTTATGCAGCACTTTTGTTGACTATTTTTGCGCATCTAGTCTCTGAAGCAGTGCTTCTGTTGTAGGCAGTGATTTTAGGGTTTTTAGGATATTTTTGCTAACGCTGGCATCTTTGCAGGAACTCTCTTGATCTGTTTTACAGGGTAGGAACTAGTTTAGATTCATATAGTTGTACTTGTTAGCTCACACTTCAATTTCTAATGGGAAAGTAAAATGGACGCTCATGCAAAATCTCACATAGTTTAACTAGGAAAGTGGTAATTGAATCATTGCTATCTTGCATTGCAACATTCCTATCTTTTCAAAGTTATTGCTACCTAGATAAAATTGAACTCATCATTGCTATCTTGGTTAAAACTGAACCATTGCTATCTCGATTGACCATCACTTCAAAGTTAACAACCCGTGCTATCGTGGATAAAAATTGAACTCATCATTGCTATTTGGTTAAAACTGAACCATTGCTATCTTGATTGACCAAAATTTCAAAGTTAACAACTCATGCTACGTGGATAAAAATTAAACTCATCATTGCTATCTTGGTTAAAATTGGACCATTGCTATCTTGCTAAATCATTTCAAAGTTTTGTGCTTGCCCAAGTAGATAGCTCATCTAGTTTTTTTCATTTTAACTAGGGAAAAAGAACAACTGTATACTGTGTTTTGGGAATGATACCAAGCCTATGCTCTCCCCTATCTTGGGTGATCAAAATGCCAGACATATCATTTTCACATGTGTTTTGCCTTTAGAGGGGCCTGCTCTTGGATACCGTTCATCCAAGTAGGAATGACCCTAAGTGGTAATAGGCTAGATGCCAAGCCCTTCCAAGCCACTATAAATAAATTGTTTTTGGAGCGAAAGCTTCAAACAATGAGTGAAGTTGTGTTATACCGATAGCCAACCTCCCCCAAAACCCTCCAAGGTGCAATCCTTGCAGGCTGGGAGACTCCATAACGGAGAGTAGTGTTGCCGCATGTATAACCACTTGAACGGTTGCCTTTATTACTCATCCTTGTTTTAGTGAGACCAAAAACCTCTATAATCTGGTGTAGGGAAGGGCAATTATCACCTCCTAAAGATGCCTCACCTAGAGATAGGGAAAATTTTGTTTTATACAGTCCTTTGAAACCATAGGTTGTACTTGCTTTCTTTTTAGTTCAAAAAGAGTCAAAAAATCACAAAAAAATAAAAAACTATAAAAATATTCTTTGTGTTTGCTGTGTTTTCTTGCCATAAATTCTAGAAAATCAGATCAGAAAAACATTTTTGCAATCAAAGTACCAAAAACACCAAAAAAAATTCCAAAATTGCAAAAACACTTAAAAAAGCCAGAGCGGTGCATTTGTCCTCTATTCCTACGTATCTGTGTTGACCTACGGTGCATTTGTTTAGACCTACAGTGCTTTCAGTGTCTGTTACTGTGCATTTACATTTTACCAGTACAGTGCATATATCCTAACTTATGGCACATCTATCATTTTCTACAGCGCATCTGTATCGGTGCATACAAGATAGTGAGCACTTGCATAGTTTTCAAGAGAAAAATTTCACTAGTTCTGGGTACCCATTTCAGTCTAGTCCCAAAATTAGAGATTAGGTCTTACCTTGCAGTTAGTTTTCTGTCTATTTCATGTCAAAATCTCTCTTTTGTTAGTCATCCCATTCACCTTCTATCAGGTCTTTCTAGTCCAAAAGTCAAAAACTATCCTATATCAGGTCAGCACATGCCCCTTTTTTGTATCACTTTGGATTCAAGAAAACCTAGTAGGTCACAGAACTTTGCTAGTAGGTTTTGGTGCATGACTAGTCCCTACACAGTAAGATAGGTATCGAGTACCCTGTTAGGTCTCAAAAATGCAAGTTGCTAATCCTAAGAGGATGTCAGGCTCTATGTTTGGATTTGCAACGTTTTTAAACTAACTTGACGAAATCAACCTTCAAGGTTTGATGATTTCCTACACTTTAGGTCCTGCTACACCTAGGTGGGTGAACCTTGAAATATTAAAGCAGTCTGAGTGTGGATGAATGGACTAACTAGATCTATCTACAATGGCATAGGATGTAAGATAGATAAAAAAGCTGACTAAATGATTGGTAGAAATTGTATAAGCAATATCAAGGTAATAGGTTTTAAATAATGAGTTGAATGAGACTAGTGCCTTGTTGGGTAACAGAGTCAATTTGAAGGACCTAGACCAGTAGTTTCTTAATGGTAATAATTCTAATTGCTTGGCATAGTTTTGGTTTATAGCTTGTATAAACGTGCAAGAAAGTGATTGACAAACTCTTCTTAGCAATCCAACCAATATAATCAATTATCTTATAATTCACCAGAAGGTATTTTAATCCTTACTTGAAGGAACCAAATGAAATGAATGGGCAAGATTAACAGATAATATTTCACTGGAGATAGAATGGCAATTCTAATTATATGGCTCTACTTAGTAATCCCAACTTACTACTTCTAGGCTACTGCGACTAAATTAGAAGGGTTTAATTCCTCAGATGGACACCAACCAAATTAATCACACAGATATAACAAGTGTGTATTGACAGATTAACTATATACTTGATATCTTAATCTGAATAACAAGGAAATGCAGAAATGGAGACAGCCACACAATTGAATATTCTCAACAAACAACTGATACCAAAGTAGAAACACTGAATCAGAGAACTTCAAACTTCTTCTTCAAATAAAATATGCAACATAATTACTTTGAGACATTGTATATTATGTATATATGAATATATCCTACTGCTGATGGATATTTCAGCATCGATTGTTTGAACTTATATAGACATTTCTATGAAGAGATACAACTCTTCAATAAGTCTCTTGGGAACTTAACAAATATTAACAACAATTACATAAGCATAATTAGGCTCTATTCAGCCATAAATAAACTTTAGCCAGATGATCTAGATACTCTTGATCACGGTGAGAATCAGTAAGCTCAATAGCGCTTCTGGTAATTACATCAAGAGTAACCATCTCCTCCAATTGTTTGCAAGCTTCTTTAGATGTAGAGGCTTTATCTTTCAGAGCTCCTATGGCTTTATGCAATATAACCTGACAATCAACAGTCCATTCTTCTTTGCTCTTCACCTCTCCATTATCTTTGAATATCCAAGGCACTCCTGCGCCTGAGGCATCAGTCCCTTCCTTAGCATCAGCTTTAAGTTTGTCATAATAATTCTAGTGCTATTTGAGCAATACTCTTGCATCAGAGATATCTGTACCATCAGTGACACTTCTATTTTGTAACTCAATCATCTTTTCCTGTATCCTCTTATCAAGCCTTTCATGTTCTTTGACTGCTTTATGATTTTCTGAGTAGTTATCCCAAAACTGGTTTAACCACCGTACCATATTTGCATACCTGCTCTGTAGTACTGTAACAAATGCGTCTATCTGAATTTGTGCGGCCTGATCAGGGGATATTACTTGACTACCTTGTGAGCTCTCACCTTGAGTTATTCTTTTTGTGGATTGGCCAAAGGTACTCTTAACAGCATCTTTCAAGTAATCATTTTCTTTTGTTAATCTCTCACAATTCAGTTTATAAGAATCTCTTTCTTTGATCAGCATCTGAGCTTGTGCTTTATTTAACTTTGCAACATTGATACCAATGTCTGCAGTAATTATAGGGTCAGTCTCACCTGCTTTGAAAGTCATAACATGGCCAAAAGTTTTTTCAGTGTCTATGATGGTTGTCTTCTTATGGGGAGGATACAACGCCTATATCATCAAAGAATTTTCATCATTATTGTATCTAGTCCCCATATATACTTCATTAACTCCTTCTGGAGTAAGCTTATACTTGTCATTAGCATTATTTAAAAAGCTATCAAAAACCAGAGCAGAATTTAAATCCAAACCAGGAAAAATCATAACCCCTGCATCTTTGAGTAACTGTCTACCCTTGCTAGGTGTCATGTCCTGCATTTCTTTATCTACTGTTTGCTTCAACATATCTAATAATTGTTTTTCATTATCAGCAGAAACATCATCTAGTGACTCTCTAATTTCTTTTCCTTTGTATTTATACAAGAATGATTTAAATTCCTTTGACTGAATGAATGTATCATCTGAAATAAAAGAATCATAAGCCTTTTGTCATGGATCTTCATCAGCAGACCCCTCCTCATCATGTAGCACAACTGGAGGCTGATATTGTTGCATTTTTCTTTTAGACATTTCTATTGTTTTATCTTGTGGCTGCTCTTGTTCAGTCAATTCTTCATCTTCAGAGGATACCACTTCAACTTCTGCCAACTGCTTTTTCTTTTCATTTAAATCTCTGTTATATTTTTCTACCACCAAGTCGACTTCAGCTTCTTCCAAATTTCTAATGACATCATCATGCGGATAGTGTATGTGCATGTATCCATTGAGATTCTGTTTTCTTCTTGCAGAATCAATGAAACCTTCAGGGTCAAACCCTTTCCTTACCTTAGCAGTCACCATGTTATAATGCATTAGTTTATCTAAAATGAGATTGTATCCTTCTTTTGAAACCACAGTAAAATCACCAAAACACAAAGTGCTGGGCATGAATGATTGTTTATCATGTGAACTTAGATGCATCACATTCGAACAATGCATTTGCCTAATTATTTCTAAATATGCAAGTCTGTCAGGGACAGTTTTAGGCAATATGAATGGAGTATCCTCAAATCCATAAACTCTGATCATAGTGGCATCCTCAAAGCAGTACCAGTCTCCCCAATTATGAGTGACAGTAGGGGGACCACCAAAATCTTTAGGTCTGAGGAACCTTTTTATTTCATTTGAAATTGAATATTCACAGGGGTGGTTGAGATACCTATACAACACTTTTACACAATGCTCTTCAAATTGAGCATAGCTGGAGTTGGCATACCTGCTATCCCAGATTCTGGTCCACATTTGTATAGGTATCTTTTCCCCTTTCTTATCTGCAGCAACAACTTGAAACTCACTTGGCCACAATCCTACTTCCTGGCCATAGTATAACACCATATGCATAAGCATCGAGTAATGCTCAAAAGAGCATGCTGGAGCATTGTTTTTTATTGCAGATAGACCAGAGTCTATTCTAGTAGCAACATAGGAGGCATAATCAAATTGTCTGGCATTGTGACATTGAATATCAGAGGCTATGACCATCAAAGGAATAGTCATGAACTCAGGGACCTCTGAGCCAAGGACTTGGCCTACAAAATAGTAAGTATATTGTATGTATGGTTCAAAAATGGCTACATGAAAGGGAGGGCCATCATTCTCAGTCAAGGGTATCACTTCTCCTTCAATCCTGGGCCTATGAATGGGTAACCTCCATCCATTGTAAGTTGTATCCATTCTCCAATACTCTTTATCCAAATCTTCATAAACAATAGGGATAGTGCACAAATCATCTAAATCATACACCTCACAAATAGCATTTTTTGACAGGTGTACAATTGGTTCTCCTTGAGGGTTGCAGATAGCTTTCAGGCCTGAATTGTAATGTCTGGCTAGTAGTTGAAGGAGTTCTACATTCAAGAATACATTAGGTACAACCAGTTTGCCTAAATTCATGTGCCATGGGTTTGACACAGGAGCATTTCTAAACCATCTATTATAGTGAAATTTGAAAAGCTCATACCCCCAAATTGGGGTCTAGATATCTCCCAGGCATTTATGTTTATCTTCCAGTTTTTCTACTTCTGCTCTGAGTTGGGCAGACCTCCTGGCCTTGGGAGTTGACCCAGGCAATTGATCAATTAGGTCCTGATTTAATTTTCTATCTTTCACTTTCTCTTCAAGGGTTTGATCAGTTTTTTGTTTTTTAGGCTTACTGGTTTCCCCTTGTGACTTTCTTCCTTTTCCCTTTCCCGGAGTTTCCATTTTAAAACTTTGGCAGGAAATTCAAATATAGGCAATATAATGGTTTGTGTAGGTGTACCTGTTGTTCGGTGGCTGGAATTGGAAGCCTCTACTTTTGCCCTAAGAATTCCTCTGTATTCTCCTCTCGGACGGTTTTTTGCAATTATCGTGATCGTATGAATTTCGTAGTCATTTGTATTAATCACCTGATCAATTCAATGTTCATCGCTGTGAAGTGTCACATCACCATAACTCTGCTTATCGGCATGATTTTTGAAATGTCTGGGTGACCTCAACATTTTTTATGGCGCGAACAGTCAATCGGCGTGACCCCTTGATTGTATTCCTGACGCTATGTAATGTCATGTTTTAAGTGGGCACGGCCATCGGCATGACTTCTCTCATTGCCAAGTATTTTAGATCTCTCTGCGATATAGCAAGTCCCACTTATATGATTTGCTTATCGGGATGATTAATACTATCGGGGTAATAAAATTATGTTCTCCCGATCTTTATTGTCTTGCTGATAGTCATTTTCATATATGGACTTTATCTTTATCAGAATGACATACACTATCGGGATAGCTAAATCAAGATATCCCGATCCAAATCATCTCCCCGATGGCCCTTTTCATATCCTTCATCGGACAGAGTATGTTAAAGTGTTACCGATGCCTTTTGATCGCTGTGACTTGTGAATCGGCGAGACCTAATTCCCTTATCCCGATATGCTGAGTTATCCCGATAAATGTGTATCGCTGTGAGTCTCGCCGAAAGCTTTCTTATCGCTAAGACTCTAACCATCGGAAGCTTACTTGTTTGCTATCCCGATAGTTTATTTCTCGCCGATGACTATTTGCTTCGTTACCCCCACAGGATGTTCGGTGAGACTCTTGCTGAAATGCTTCATCGGTATGATATATACCGTCGGGGCAACTTTAAAAAAGTTATCCGATAGATATTTGTCATACTGATCGGTATGACCACTTGCCTTTCTTGCCGATGTAATGTCATCGGCATCACTCACTCCATCGGTGACTTCCATAATTCTTCTTCCGATCTCTATTCTCACGCCGATGGTTGTTTTCAAACGATTCCTTATGTATCGGTGTAAGCAACACAACCTCTTGCCGATGGATTGATTTTGATGAAATTTGGTACTGCTCATCCATAGACACCTTGTGAGATAAAATTTTTTTATTATGGTCCTTTTGGGATATTCTTCAGGATTTATTCAAATCTGATGGGGTAAGGAGATAGTAAAAATTTCAAATTTTTACTGTGCTAACATACCCTTACTAGTGGCTATCGTCTTATATCGGCCATCTTGCTTGGAGTCATTGATCGAGAAAGTCCTTTTTCCAAATCTTGTCATAAGTATCCTATTCTCAATAATCTCCGTCGGCACCTTGCCAAAATCTATTGTCCCATCCCACCTCGTCCCACATCACCTTGCATGGTTCTTACTAGATCTCAATACAAAAAACAACTTGAAATGGTGGAATCATCCAACCACATCTTCACACCTCACGATAGTGATGAGGAAATCTCTAACGAAGATTATCAAGGAAGCATCCAAGATCAAAAATTCCAATGCTTAGTAGAGAAAGTACTCCATGCAAACCCTCATAAATATTTCTATCATCTTTCTAGTCTTGGAATTAAACTCCCCACGGATTTTGATATAAGCACAATCTTGGAAAACATAGAAGATGATCATGAAAAGGGAGAGAATGCCATAGACCCAAACACATATGATAAATGAAAGAAATCCATAGACCCAAATGCTCCTATGGAAGAATGAGGAAAGAACTTGAGGGTCTAAAACAACAAATGTCAGATCTCAAGATGGGTACAAACACTAAAAACTACTCCTTGGAAGATATTGCACCATACCCCTTTGATAAACGTTTGATCATGAAACTGTTTCCCTATCGATTCGAAGTTCCTAAGTTTGACAAGTACAAAGGAAAAGGGGACCCTAGAGATCACATTAGGGAATTCAATGTAGCATGCTTAGAAGTAGCTCACAATGAAACTTACTTAATGAGACTATTCCCTAGATCTCTCGGCAGTCAAGCTATGGAGTGGTTCTCACAGCTTCCACCGGGCATGAAAACTTTTGATGAGCTAGTCAACAAATTTATCACGCACTTTTCATACAATATTGAATATGAAGTCTCTATGCTTGACCTATGCAACACCAAGCAAAAGAGTGGTGAATCATTCACCACCTTCCTACAAAGATGGAGACAACTAGCAAGCAAATGCTCATACGATGTACCTAAGAAGCAACTAATGGAGATGTTTGTCCATAACCTCAACACCGATCTTGGCTATCAAATACAAATACAATGCCCTACTTCATTTTTGAAAGTCATCAAAATGAGATTGTATATCAAAAAAGCTATGATCACCAAGGGGAAAATCAAGTTATACAAGGACACACCTACCTCCAACTACACGACTGACAAATCAAAGTTTTGGACCAAAAATAAGAATGTTATCAACGATGGAGTGGTTGACACCAAGGTCGCGGCTCCCAAGCAACAACCCATACTCACTCTCAAAGGAGAAGCAAACTATGTTACACCCAACAAAATGTTCTCTTGAGAGCCAAGACCATGGTTCAGTGCAAATCCAAGACAAAAGTTCACACCACTGGATAAGTCTAAAGAATCTGCATTACAGAAGTTATTGGCTAACAATGAAATCTCTCTACCACCAACAAGTGATTATGAGCCTATAGTCAAACCTCCTTATTGGAAAGACACTGACTATTGTGAGTATCATAGAGGAAGGGGACATACTACGGACAATTGTATCCATCTCAAACATGTCATTCAAGATGTGCTTGATCAAAATCAAGGAGGAACCCAACAACATACCTCCAATGAGACACATGTGGCTTATAGAGATCCACTTCTCAATCATGATAGGCCATACAACAACAACAACAACAACTGCAATAGGGCAAATCAGAATAGTGGGAATAGTAATGTCAACTATGCAAGTGTATCATTCGACTATACCATCAATTGTCTATCCGAGCATGTCCCACAAATCAATGTGGTCACACCCAAGCAACAATCAAAACCTAATAGAACTGGTTGTAGTATCATTACCTGCAGTGGTAAAGTCACGTTGAATACTATCCCTCCAAGGTTGTCACCTTCTCAATCCATATTCTGTCAATATAATGTCATAGACCAACTATAGAAGATTCTGGCCCACATTTCTATCTTGGAGTTGTTGCGTCTATCTCCTTCTCATAAGGAGATTCTCAATAAAGCCTTAGTGGAAACCACTGTCCCCACTAACTTGTCCCAAGAGAAGTTTCAAGCTATGGTAGGTAATCTAACCTCCTCAAGTACCATATCATTTACCGAGCAGGATGACCTCTCTGTGTCTCAACCCCATAACACCCCTCTACATATTGTCACCTTCATCCACAAGCACCACATCAAGAGGGTTCTCATTGATGGGGGAGCCAGTTTAAATATTTTCACGTTAAAGCTAGTCCTTACATTGGGGTCTTCCAAAAATGCAGTTGATCCAAGGAAGAAGATTACTATCAAAGCCTATGATGAAGAAGAGGGAACTACAAAGGGAACAGTAGTCCTACCCATACAAGTGGGACTAATAATGTGCCAAGTCCTAGATAGGGAGCTCACCTATAATATTCTCCTAGGGAGACCTTGGATTCATGCCATGAAAGCGGTGCCCTCTACTTATCACCAATGCATAAAATTTCTGCATAATGGCAAGCAAATCACCATCCAAGGTGATCCAGACCCCTTTCAACATTGCAACTCTATCCTTTCAAAACTTGATTGCATCATACCAAACAATATAGCATCTACATCCCCTACCCCATAGGAATACCATACCTCTGAAGCTTCCTCATCAAAGCCCAAAGAGCAGAAAATTACCATCAAAGAAACTGGAGTTGGGGAATACTCCATTGAGCACAGCCTCAGTTTAGCCAAGATGCCTTTATCTCCTAGATCCTTTGGTCAACCCAAGCATTTTCCAAAGCCATCTACTCCTCCTATATCTCCCATAGCTCCCTTTGTAAAATGGGGGACCTTATCTGATGAAATAGAAGAAAGAGATGTCTTACAATGGCTTTATACTAAAGAAGAAGAGAACATACAACAGGAACCACCTAGGCTCCCAATAGAACTCTATGGGTGAGGTGAAGCTATCCTACACAGAATGGGTTACAAAGGACAAGGCCCTATCAACCTAAGAAAAGAAGGAATCATAGAACCCATTCAACCTTCTTCATCCTCATTGGCTAGAAATACAAATCGCCTAGGATACAAATGCAAGGGCAAAGCTAAAGAAAATGCTTGTTTAGTGGAAATGATACATAAACTTCAAGTGGATAGTGACATAGATTCCAATGAATATCAGTGGGATGAGCTGATAGAGCATTCCTATGATGATAAAGAATGTGACATCATTCAAACTTATTGCCCCTACCATGAGGAACAAATGCTACCAAACAAACCACTAGAGTCTAATTTGCCTATCTCTGAGAATACAACTTTCGAGGAAGGTTCGAGTTCTATCACAATAAACAATTTAGAGGAAAGTACCATCCTAAACACTCCCCCTACCAATACTCCTAGTATATCCATTCAAACTATCAACGAATTAGATCTATCCTCTGACTCCCTCCCCCTCGTGCATCTTGAACTTATTGATTGGGGTCTACGAGGAACTCCTCAACTAGATATGTTCCAAAATGATGATGCTTATATTGACTATATGGAACTTAAGGACCACCTACCCAAAGGAGATCATGAAGATGGTTTCGCTATTGAACTTAATATCATGGCTTATTTCAGAGAGGGTGCCAAGCCTTCCAGTCGTAAAAATATCAAAATAAAAACTGGATCTGACGGTGAAAACCATTCCGCGGCAGTGTCAGATCCCAAAACAGTAAAAAGAAAGGATGCATCTGAAGGTGAAAACCCAACTATGGCACTTGATGATGGAAGGCTTGACACTCTCCCCAATGACATGCACCAGGAGAAGTCTCAGATTGTTGTGGAACCTACAAAGCCGGTTAACATTGGAACAAAGGAACACCCTAAGATCATTCACTTTGCTAAATCTCTTACTCCACCAGAAAAGACCAAGTTTATACCATTCTTCAAGAAAAAGAGAGGCAACTTCACTTGGTCATATGTAGACATGCCAGGTCTAGACCCAAACTTGATCCTGCATTATCTTCCACTAGATCCAGGTGTGAAACCAGTCAAACAAAAGCTTAGAAAGATGCATCCGCACATAGCCCTATTGGTCAAAGAAGAACTAAAGAAGTTATTGGATGTGGGGTTTAACAGAGCAATAGACTACCCAAAGTGGATATCCAACATTGTACCAGTGTCCAAACCAGATGGCCAAGTCAGACTATGCAATAATTTCAAAGATCTAAACAAAGCTTGTCGCAAGGATGATTTCCATTACCAAATATAGATATCATAGTCGACTTAATGGCAGGGCATACCATGTTATCTCTCATGGACAACTTCTCAGGATAGCACCGGAAGACCAACATAAGACTACTTTTACTTGTCCATGGGGCACTTTCTATTGGAATGTCATGCCATTTGGGCTAAAGAACACATGAGCCACATATCAACGTGCTATGACTACTATATTCCATGATATGATGCATGTAACAATGGAAGACTATGTCGACGATATCCTAGAAAAGTCACTCACAAGAGAATCACACCTGGATGTGTTAGAGAAGGTCTTTCAGAGATTAGAGCAATTCAAAGTTAGGTTGAACCCAAAGAAATGTGTGTTTGGAGTCACCTCAGGAAAGCTTCTAGGCTTTATTGTATCAGCAAATGGAATAGAGGTGGACTCTGCCAAAGTCAAGGCTATCATGGACATGCCACCACCTAAGACTCTTACACAACTAAGATCACTACAAGGCAAGCTACAAGAAATCCGTAGATTCATATCACAACTGGCAGACAAGTCTCAACCATTCAGTCATTTCCTGCACAAAAAACATTCCATTGAGATGGGATGAGAGGTGGGAAGAGGCATTCAAGAAATTGAAAGAGTATCTTATGAATCCACCTATTCTCATGCCTCCTATCCAAGGGAAACCATTGATACTATACATATCTGCTACACCTACAGCTCTTGGGGCTCTTTTAGCACAAGACTATGAGAACAAAGAAAGAGTCGTCTACTATATCAGTCGAACATTAGTGGGCTATGAGTTACAATACTCACAAATAGAAAGATCATGTCTTACAGTAGTTTTTTCTTCCCAAAAACTCTGACATTATACGCTTGCACATCCAGTAAAACTTATTGCAAAAATAGATCCATTGAAGTACCTACTAAGTAAAGCAACTCTCACAAGTCACCTAGCCAAATGGGTAATGCTCCTAAGTGAATACGACATTAAGTATGCAGACATAAAAGATATCAAAGGGCAAGTCATTGCTGAACAGTTGGCAGATGTACCACTACAGGACACCACACCAATGTAATTTGAATTTCTAAATGAATCCTTATTCAACATCTCAACACATTCCTAGAAGCTCTACTTTGATGGGTCCTACACAAACCATTGATCAGGAGTAGGAATCTTGTTTGTAACTCCCCAGGGTGACACCATTCCAAAGTCTTATCGTTTGCTATTCCCATGCACCAACAACATAGCTGAATATGAAGCCTTAGTCATTGGTATCAAGATGGCAACAGAGTGGAAAATCAAAGAGCTACATGTCTATGGTGATTCTCAACTAATAATCAATCAAGTCAATGATGATTACCAAAGCAAAGATGAAAAGCTTGTCTCTTACAAGCAGATGGTCGATGACTTTAAAGAATACTTTGTGATCATCTCTTTTGAGCAGATACCTCTGATTGAGCACAAAGTAGTAGATGCCATGGCAACCATTGCCTCTCTTCTTGAGATACCGCAGAATGAGTCATGGTATGAGTTCTTAGTAGAAACTATTCGGCAACCAGCTTATGATCTTCCTGAGAACCATACCATATGCCTTTTAGTTGGATCTGATTCACCTTGGTACGGTAAGACTTACACTTACCTCCAGGACAACACCCTCCCACTTGACCTATCTTCAAACCAATGACAAACCTTTATATGCCAAACCTCTTGCTATACCAGTATTGCTGATACCCTATACCGATGTGGTCTAGATGGTACTTTATTCCGTTGTTTAGAACAAGAAGAATCCCTAACCGCCTTACAAGACGTACACGAGGGGATTTGCAGAACACACTCTAGCAGTCCTTCCTTCACCAAGAAACTCATGCATTTGGGTTATTACTGGTCAAACATGGAAATAGATTCACATCAATTTGTCAAGAAGTGCAAGCAGTGCCAAATACATGGGAACCTAATACATGCACCAGCTCAAGAGTTGAGACCTTTAACGACACCTTGGCCCTTCTACCAATGGGGACTCGACCTCATGGGAAAGATCCATCCACCCTCATCCAATGACCACAAATTCATCATAACTGCCACTGAGTATTTTACCAAGTGGATTGAAGCCGTCCCCCTCACCACTGTCACAGGTAAGCAAATCTCCTCATTCATCCTGAATTAGCTCGTCTGCAGATATAGAATTCTTTCATCCATTATCATGGATAATGGAAGACCCTTCAAAAACTAGGATGTCCAAGAACTTTGTGACCGATTCAAAATCCAACACCATTTCTCCTCACCCTATTACCCCTAAGGCAACGATCAAGCTGAAGCATCCAACAAGACCATCTTAAAACTTCTCAAGAAGATAGTCAACAATGTTGGTCATGATTGGCACATCCAACTCAATCCTGCTCTGTGGGCCTATAGAACTAGTATACGTACTCCCTCAGGTGCTACACTTTATGCCCTTGTCTATGGCTCAAAAGCTATCCTCCCTATTGAGGTCAAATTACCATCTCTCAGGGTGTTGTTAAAAGGTCTCATATCAGATGAAGAGTACAGAGTCTCTAGATTGCAAGAACTAGAGTTGCTAGAGGAAAGGAGACTGAAAGCCTTTGACCATCTCAAAGCATATCAACAAATGATGTCAAGAAGATATAACCATAGGGTTCACCCAAGAGTCTTCAAAGTTGGAGATCTAGTCCTTAAGGAAAATCCCCGCAATCAATAGGATAGGGAAAAGAAGGGCAAGTTCGAACCCAACTGGCTTGGGCCTTTTGTAATTGTAGCTGCTTATGGATTGGGGGCATATTAGTTGGCAACATTAGAGGGTGATCTATTTGATGACCCAATCAATAGCATGCATCTTCGCTGGTTCTATACCTAGGGGAACCCCAATATAAGGGGGCATAAAATACAAAAAATTCAAAAAAATTCAAAAAAAATCAAAAAATACAAAAATACAAAAAAATCATCCTTTGGTGAAAACCTGGCAAATAGGCATCATACATACTTTCTAGCTTACGTGCAAATAAAAACAAGTGGTGAAAACCTGGTAAACAAGCATTACTTGTGATAAATTGCCTTCTCCATCTTTGGGAAACCAATCACCTTGTATCCATTCTTCCTCGTGTCCCATTCGACCCATACCTATTCCATAATAAAATCCTGACAGTAACCTATCATGGCTTGATAATCTATCTCTTTGTTGCCTTGTCAACCAAGGTTTTATCCCATATCCTACCCATAGTGTGAGCCTAGCGTAGTGTCTCTCGTCATTATCCATGGTCCAAGCCCATGAACTACGTTGCCTCTGCGTCGTCATGTAGGCAAGGCCATTATTCTAAATATGCCCCCGAGGCTCCCACAGTCCCATCCATCCCATTTCTTATCATCTTTCTTCTAGTCCATCCATGGTCCATTAGGGTTTACCTTGAACTACATTGCCTCTCCATCGTCACGTAGGCAAGGCCATTTAGCAATGAGCCCTCGAGGCACTAGGTCAGTCCCTTAGGGTCCATCTCACCAATAAGGATTGTGGAATCCTCTCACTAGGCAAGCAAGCACAAGCAAAACCTACTCTCTTTAAAAGAAAGAAAATCCTAACACAAGACATTAACCTATCCAAAAGTAGAAAAACCCCTAAGGCCTTCTATATGATTTTACTCAAATTATGGCAAGAAACAAACACATCTAAATGCAAAAATGTTTTGTGGATTGGAAACATGGTTAAAACATTGAGTCTTGATTTATGCTATCATGCCTTTCTATGCTACTCAAGGATGCCAAAAGCTAGAGATGCTATGATGGGGGCATGATTATTTTCTTTGTTTGTTGTTTATGGATTAAACTTTAGTAATTTGAAACCTTGTCTAAAGACATGATAGGCAAAAGATCATCAAGGACATCAAAGGTCTAACATGAACAGGGGCAATCCTTGTTTGTTGATACGCAAGAAGTACTCAGGTCATCTCGGTTCACTTATACCTCGATGCTTGTATTAACTTGCTAAATCAAAATCCATGTAAGTAATGCTCAGGTCATCTTGGTTCAATTATACCTAGATGCTTGTATTAACTTACAACATTTCAGAAAAAGTACCAAAAACAAAATTGCCCAATAATGAAATAAGCACTTCAAAATACTTGCACCGTCAAGATGTCAAAATCAAATCCATCCATTATACATCCATTTACACATCCATACATCCATATCCCATGCAATAAAAGATCCAAACAATGCAAAGTAACAATACAAAGTGAAGCTTGTGAATCTTTCTATCGAATCATTCTTTCAAATCAATCTTCTATCTACCATTTTGTCATTTCTGTGTCGATAGAGCACATTTGGACATCACAAAAATAGAGCATATAGTTGCATATCATATCATATGAGATAGTCATTTACATGATTAAATCAGTTGCATACATAATAGAGTGCATTAGGTCATCCCTATACAATCATCATATAGTGTAGAAACAGAAAAATCAATAACGTAGATAAAGTGCATCACATAAGTTGCATAATCATATAGATACCATTTTTCATTCACACACATTAGAAACATATCAAGTAAAGCATCTAAGTCTGTATTAGGTCATATATCATCACATCAAAAATCTGCATCAAATAACATCTCATAGCATCAAGTAAAACATCTAAGTCCACATCAGATAAACACATACATCGCATCATGCAATAGAAATGCATCATAAACTCATACATATAGAGACTCAAAATAGCTGCATAATCATATAAATATCATAAAAGCATATCCAAATGTACAATATTAAAATGTCTGTCTTTGAATCAGTGTTGTATACAATAGATACATCCCAATGGATGGTGATGCATGTCTCAAAATACAAAAATGGTACAAGTCTATCCAGCTATCTGGGCCATCAAAAAGTGCATAAGAGCCCAAAATCTATAGAGTCTATGCTATCCCTACTGCTGTGGATCATTGCTACCGGTAGTATCTCCTGTGTCCCCTCCTCTGCTAGCCTCAAACTGTTGTGGGCCCATCATAGAGGTCCCTGACCTCGATGGACCTGCTCTCTGTGACGCCATGGACTGGCTCCTATAGCTTAGAGCACCGCGCCATAGTATAGTCCTTGATAGTACTGTGTCTGAGCCTGTACTCTGGCAAGCTCACCCTATACCTGTGCTAGCTACCCTCGCATCTATGCCAACTTTGTCTGTGCCTACACTAGCTACCCCTGTACCTGCACTAGCTGTGCCTATGCTTGCTGCACCTACCCAACTAGGAAGCTACTCATCACATCTGTCCCTAGGGTTACCACTGCGGTATCCCTCTCCACTCAGATAACTCATATCTGAGCATTTACCATGTCTCTCTCTCTAGTAAGTCCACCAAAGTACTTCGTGTCTATATCTCATTGGGCCTCAACCCTCCTGAGCTATACCTGTAGCTGTCTAACCTGTCCTCTCAGTGTGGCTATGATCCTCTCATGGACATCTGCCTATGTTGGACCCTGGACTACCTATGCCTATCCCTGCCCATGTGGCTGGGGCACCTATTGCTATACCACCTGCTACTATGCCACTTGCTGAGGTGGTGGCATCTGTGCCTACTGTACCTATGGTACCTGCTGTGTGGCCTGTGGTCCCTCCCCAACTCTCCGCCTCTGTCTAGGTTGGCCTCCATCATCTCCACCTCCTCCCCCCCTCCTCTGTCATCTCCTCCATCTCTACCACCTCTCCGTCCTCCTCTCCCCCTCCCCATCCCCCTCCTCTGGCCAACCTGGTCCTCGTCATCTGAGTCTGCCTCATCTATGCAAGGCACCACCACCCCAGGTCCTGAGTATCTTAGGAAGGGGTGCACAGTAAACCAATCCTCATAATCCTGTGTCATCCCTGCATCTACTATCTCCCTCCTCATGTCCCAGGCAACGTAAGGTGTCTGTCGAAACTCCGCTAAGGCCTGCTTTTAGGATGCCATCGGTCCCCATCTGACCTTCTCAGCATGTGTCCGTGCAAACCAAGCCTGCCCCTATGGCATGCCCTACCTCCAGCTGAACTGTCTCTGTACTCTGCTAGTGATCTACCTCTCTAGTATGAATCATGTCCGTCCTATTAGCCATCTTGTCTAAAAGTAGTAGGGTAGCTTGTCTACCTCGTCATCCCATGGCTCGTAGTCTAGATATGGTCGCCAGATGACCACATCTACCCCATCCAAGGCATGTCTCCAGTACTCTAGCTTCCCCAGCCTATGCTGGGAAATACCCCCTACGTAACCATACCTGTATGGCTCTTCCCTCTGTCTGTCAAACACACATATCGGTCTCATGATCGCTATGTGCTCCCATAGCCAAAACTGTAGTAGTGATATGCCTGCAGATAGGCTCGTGCTCCTACGGTGTACTACCTGATGCATATCGTGGTATAACTGAGCAAGTACATAGATACATGTTGTGTGATTACACAACACACCCCATTTTGACTTGACGAAACAGGGACCCAACTTTTGCTTGGCTTGTTCTGTGTTTCCTGACAGTTTGGTAAAAGTAAGTCATGCATGATCATCATGCATGGAGAGGCTGGGTAAGTCATCATCATGAGGTTAGTTTGTCAAAGTTCATATTTCATTCTAGTGACCTCATATTTAGAAAGAGCATCAAATTTCATGTAGGTTTGCCTTTTACATCACCCTGATATTCATCAGGATGTGAAAGTTGTGAATGGTCAAAGTTTGAGTCCAACCTGATATTCACAGTGGGAGGATCATATTTCGTAACATCAGTCATATTTCAGAAGGTCATCCTAATCTAATTTATCACCTGATAAATCATGTGGTCCAAATGTCTAGATGTCAATTTTAGGCGATAGTGACCTTTACCTGTCAATAGCCTTATGTTTCCTGTGAGGATCATATTTCTCAATGTAACCCGATATTTCTCAATATCCTCCTGCCTCAAAATACACCCCTAAGCTATTATCCTAATGATGTCATATGAGTCCGATAAACAAAGAAACAAACATGATGATGACATCATCATCACATTTACATCTCGGAGGCATATTTCCTAAACATGATCCTGCTCCCTTAGCATGACGATGACGTCATGATGCCTTAGCGATACAATGAGCAAATATCTGGATGACTTCACCCTAATATTCCAAAAGAGAGATGTTACATTTTATCCAGTCATCATCATTTTGTAACATCACCCGATATATTAAATATCCTCCTGATGTGTTTAGTATGACCTAAGGGTGCGTTTATCACCCGATCTTGTCGAAGATAGTTTTTCCTCTCGGGGAGGATCATCACATTGCACTCGGGATGATATTTGTGAATATCACCCCGATATTTGAATATCACCCCGCTCTCGTTGCCGCCATTAACATTAAATGCACGCAGAGGTGGTAGGTATTTCCTACCGACCATAAAACCCGATGAAACACCTGGCGAAATCCTGAGTTTCCATGAGAAATCAACGATCAAAGTATAATCCATCAGGATTTGCCCTAATTTCACCCTAATTGCAAAGTTAAAAGGTAATTCAATTGTCATTTTCACATTTACCTTGCGATAAAATTATTTTCACAGAGCACAAGCTTCCAAACCCTCATACCGATGATACTCGTACAAACCAAGCTTACAGACAGGAGGAAGTGTGAAATCATCACCAGAATTAAAGGCATTTTCAAGAAACCACTAGTATAATCAAGGGGATTTGCATAACCAGGTAAGTAATTGAAACCTTATCCTGTTGCTTCTGCATATTCAGGTATGATGTTGTAGGTTCTGGTTGTATGCATCCCAGGATAAGTAAATGCTAAATAAGTATAATATGCATGATGTTAATATAGATAATTGTTATATGCATGCTTGTGAGTATCCATTGTAAGACAAATTGTGTTAGTTGCAGATATCCATGGCTGATAAAAGGTTGGCTAACTGTGAAGCTGAGTTCCACAAGCCCATGTTCACATCTCCTAGGGGAATCCTGTTCAAATATGGTGCAATTACAGATACCCATCAAGGAAGCACTGATTTGGAGGCATGGTCCGCCAAAATGAATGATGACAAGAATAGAAGCCCCTTGCTGGATGCAGTATTCATGTCCGGATTGTGGAATGCGGCTAGTTTTCCATACTCCATGGAGTCACCAGAGCTGGTCATTGAATGTGCACAAAATTATAATCCAAAAACTAGGCAAGTGGTAAAGCATGGGAGAGTATATGCAGACCTGTCCATCAAGGGTCTCTCCAAGACATTTGGACTGCCATTGGGCAGGAAGGTTAACAGTGTAGACCTGAAGAAGTCTGAGGTCGAATATGAAAACAATAAGAAGAAAGCAAGGAAGAACATGTATCAGTGGAGGGCCCAGAATAGCACATACCCTGCAGCTGCTAAACTTCTTGTGCATTTGTATAAGTATGATTTTGATGAAGAGTATCAGTATATGATTGCACTGCTTAGCAGGGTGACAAGCAAGCCTAATACTAGTAGTTTTAAAGATTAGATGTACGGTGTCATGATGATGTGCATATATGCAGATATCAAGCCACTATGGGGCAAACTGATAAGTGATGCTCTACATGAGTAGCTGCTAAACCTGGGAGGGTCAAATTGTTCTTTTTATATGACATCATATATTGTCTACTCCGGTACTTACAAAGGCACATTTGATGCATTAGTTACAGATGGAAAGCTTACATGCACTCTTAATGATGTGCATATATGGGATTATCATCCCTAGCTACAGAGAGATAACTACCTCCAAGATTATAAATTGGTAAATGATGCATTCTCTATGCATCTGGTGAGGACCATGGAGGAGGATAGGACAAAAATATTGAGCATGGAGGCTCAAGAAATAATCTACAGGCATGGAGCCTGGTACATTTAATTTGCAACATTTTCCTACATGAGGATTGAGGGCTTTGAAGGACAACCCCTCATGTTGCCAAGATACCCTACTGATGCAGTGGTATTAATGGAACTTATAAGACAGAGCTCCACAATGCTGAAGACATTCAAGGATGCTCGAAAAATACCACCCATCTTGTTTCCATTAACCATTGGCTGGTATATGTGCCCAGACTCAGAGAAGATCAAGAACATCATGGTTAGCTTGAATAAAATGAAGTTGCAGCCATTCCCACTAGTAAGGCCATATGATCCTTATGGGAGGATACAAAGAATAATAAGGAAACCTATTCATCAGGCACACCTAGAGGACTTCTGGGCAGATTGTGAGGATGAAGTAGAAGCCAGAAGAAGAAGATACCAGAGGCTAACACTGAACCAAATTAAAACCTTTGATTGCATCCCCATTCCTCAACAATTGAAAAGAGATGATGGCAGGATTATTGCAGATGAATATGAGGAAAAGAAAATATATAATGATACCATATCTGCACCTGACCTGACAATACAGGAGGACATATCCTTGGATCCTTTCATTGCCAGGACCTTACAGCTAACCCAAGCCTGGTTTGATGAATAGATTGAGGCATTAAATAAGAAAGGTGTTACCATTATTGAAGATAAGAAGAAGAAAGGACAGGTTATTCCTGATGAGGAATATGATGACTTTATAAATGAAAAAAAGGAAATCTAAAGGGGAAAGGTTGCCTCCACAACAACAACAAAGTAAAAGACCCCCTAGGAAGAAGAAAATTGATAATGAACCCAAAGGGGTGATCATTGAAAGGGCAGTGTTTCCAGCTGAAGAAACAATAGCATCAGGATCAAGATCAGGATCAGCATCACCTCCATGGGTAGGTAAACAAAAGTCCAAGAAAGAGCATGTAGCAGAGGTAGTGATTGCTGGGACTCAAGAAGAGGGTCAATCCTCATAGAAACCAATAGAAGAGGATATCCTCATGGAGGAAGATACTGAAGAAGAGGAACCCCCTCTATTATTCAAGAGAAAAAGAAAAGCCCCACAGGTGGTGGTAGCTGCCACACCTAAGAAACCAAGAACCTCCATGAGGGGCGAAATAAAGCAATCCCCTATAATGTTGAAAGGGGCTGGTAGTGAAGTATTGCACAAGGAATTTCAACACAATGTTCCACTTCCTACCATAGTAAAATTTAAATCTGAGCAAGCAGAAGAACAGATGAAAGAAACTTCACAAGTGTTTCAAGGAGGTCATGTCTCACTGCATGAGACAGTGGACTTATCTGATGATGAGGTAGTGAAGGATGTAGCTTCACAGAAGATGGAGACTCTTGCTGCAGGTACACACATGACTCTTCATGGGACTCCATCATGTCAAACAATACTAGAGGAGATAAAGCAGGTGGAAGCTGAAAAAGAAAAGAGTCCAGAGAAAATAGCCCAAGAAATAGGGCTGGACACATTAGTTGCATAGGTGACAAGTCCTACAATGGTGGATTTAGGATATATACAAGATGTAAGTCCTAAACATCTAGTAGGTACACCTGATAAAGAACATATAAAAGAAGTGAAGATGGCAGAAACAGAAGGCCATACTCCAGAGATCGGCCAACAACACCAACAAGATACATCAGTTGAACCTGCTATAGTCAAGGTTCAAGAGAAGAGGGCTGATGAGAAAGATGTAAAAGAAGATCCTGCTCCTGAAGTTCAGGAAGTAAGTAGTACAGGTGCAGAGCAAATGATGATTTCAGAACAAACGCCAGCACTTAAGGAGGATTCCGCAACATCCATTGTTGTGAATGTGCATCAACAAGAAGTAAAGGTAAAGGAGGATGAGGTAATGATAGAAAAGGATCATGATCATCATGATCATCATGTGGACATAGCACAAGATCCTCCACCTCATGATGATGCTCCTCTAGAAAAAGAAATTCTTCAACAGGAGGATATACCACTGGATCACCCTCAGACAGAGCATCAGGAAGAACAGACGAGGAAATCACCTTCCCCATCACATATGCTGACAGATACAGGAGATCAAGGTGAACATCATGATGATGTGGAAAAACATGATTAGGTACCTCCGTGGTTAGGAAAGGAAGTTAACACAGAGGTAGATTTTGAGATATAAGAATTTGATGTATCTACCTTATTTTTTGAGAATATAATGAAACCAAAGAGGAAGGCCAGAATGACTTTGGCCATTAAGAGAGATCCTATAACTGGTAGAAGAACAACACAAGTAGCAATCCCTACTGTGGAGAAGGAGAAAGGTAAAATTACCTTAGATGAATTTCAGATCAGCACAGTAGACTTGGGATTTGCTAATGAAGACCAGGAGGGTCAAGAGGGCAAAGACATTATAGATTCTTTGATTCAGA
Source organism: Cunninghamia lanceolata (assembly GCA_027924645.1). Classification (NCBI taxonomy): domain Eukaryota; kingdom Viridiplantae; phylum Streptophyta; class Pinopsida; order Cupressales; family Cupressaceae; genus Cunninghamia; species Cunninghamia lanceolata. Next base: position 8,985,422 of record BSBN01000870.1, read on the forward strand.
AAGTGAAAAGAGAAAAATAGAAAAATAAGCAACACAAAGAGCACATTGCTCAGTTGCATGCATACATAGGCAGGTTAACTAATACTGAAGATACTTCAACTGAACATGCAGTCCCATTGACTGCCATTTCCCAGGAAGAAGTAAATAAATTAGATCTCATGAAACATGAGTCATCTGTATTAAGGAAATGGATGCTATCCACATTGGATGAAGCAGAAGAAGTAATAAAGGCCTCTCTAAAGAGATGAAACTCCCTCAGTATCTCCAGGAAAAAGGTAGACAAATTACAAATGGAGACAGGTAAAAGGAGTATCTAATTGGAGAAGATATTAGATGTCCTGTGAGAAATAAGGAGGGTAAATCCTCAACTGCTCATAAATAAATAGGTACTGGATAATAACACTGCATTATTGATAAACATATGGTACAAGGATATCCAGTTTGAATGTGGTGTACTTAAAGGATGCAATAATAAATTGAGAGATATCAGCATGAAAATACATGATATGCTAGCTTTTGAAGCAGAAATTTTGGAAGCGTTGGAAGGAAAGGTAGAAGGAAAGATAGAAAATCAGGATGAAGAGTTTGCAATTAAAGCTCTACATGCCAACTTCTAATCAGTAGCTGATGATCCACTTGTTCACTTGACAGAGGAAGTCAGATAAAGTAATAAGAATTAAGGTCAAGGTGGAAAACTACAATGAGACACTAAACAAAAGGAAAAACAAGTTGGAAAATATCAGAGGTAAATACCAAGCCCATAAGCATGCCATCATCAAGGCAAAAACTCAGGATGGCGGGGAAATTGATAGAGTAGTACAATTCTATGAGAATGTCAGGACAGTCATGCAAGCTCATATGCAAGGTCATGATCATCATGATGATGAACATACGGCAAGCGATGATCATGATGCTCCTAGTGGAGATGAAGATGCATCATAAAGCAAATATCAACATCTTGTACTTAGTGAGAATAAGTATTTCAGATGGTTGCCAGCTGGCAACTTGTGCCATTTTTTATGTGGTTGACAAAGTCAAAGTTAATACTGACCATAGATATTCATTGATAAATCAAGATCGTAGATCTTTTTGTAACGGGTTCCTCACCTTGTTCTATAAATGGTGCAGGGATACCTCATTTTAAACATTCAAAACTTAATTGAAATCCGTCTGCTAAAATATTCAGGGCTCATTTCAAAGCTTTTTGTATACATTGATATCTTTGCATACTTAATGAATGAGAAGACTTGTTTGATTACAATTCATAGTAAATCTTGAGTAACCAGTGTGTGAGTTCTGGATATATGTTGTGATTTGCTGCGTCCCTTGGAGTGCATGTCTACTTGCATATGTTGTTTTCATACAATTCCTTTGAAGTTAGCATCAACTGTATCTAGTTGTGGAATGTCCTAGTGAACATATGGTTTAGTTTTCTTCTCTTCATGACTGTATCTGATGTACATGTGGTTCAATAGCTGAAGGTTCAACATTAATTTGAAGCATTTCTTTCAATTTCTTTAAATTTCAGAGCATTTCACCATCATAATTGCAAATAACACAAAATATGCAGATATCTCGTAGATAATAGTATATCTTTAGCATATTTAGAGACAAAGCATGTATAATTGAAAATATCATGCAAATATTTGAGTACAACTGCATCATTTGATCAAACAATTGTATAAAATGACCTCTCTATGAAGAATATTTGCAGAAACAGTGTCATGATGATGAACTCAATGTAAGGCCCCAAAATGGAAACAGCAATGCACATCAACCTTTGAGTAACATTAGACGATTAAGACCTAATCACCAGAGACTTGGGATCATGAATTCTCTGAATTCATCGTATCTTTCAAGATGAATAAAGGTTAATGTGTACTTTTATTCTATGTTTGTTTGTGACTAACATCATGACCAACATAAATTGGCGCTAGAAGGAGGGCCTTATCTGAAAGAAAATGCTCATCATCATTATTTTCAAGTTTGATGATGCAGAGAGTAAGGTAACCCCGAGTGTTTTCGTGAAATTCCAAATATTGCTCAAGTATTTACTGTAGCAAACTTGTAGATGCTCATTCTGTGTCAAGTTTCTGAAATTCATCATAAATATTACAAACTTTACAGTAGATCATCATGAATTCACAAATATCAGCCAATGTTAAGTAAATTCGTTCAAGCTTTGAAGAGTATTGCCTTAGAAGCTTGATATCTTGTGGTAAGTGTCATCATACCCTATTATCACCTCATATTTGCACTACCTGTGCAAATATTTTGTAAATATCCAGTTAGATCAGTCATCCAACTGCAAATATCACCTCAACTAGTGAATTTCAGCCAATATTTACAAAGTTCTAGCCAATTTGCCTTAAAAGTGAGAAATCCTGGCTCACAGGATAAATACCAGGTCTAGGCCAAGTGGAATCTTTGAAGAACTACCTGTTAGAGGTTTCAGACCTAGAACTGTGGACATCCATCATACTCTAGGATCTAGTGCATCAGGAGCTTCACCAGAACCTCCTCTTGTAACTCCTGTTGGTTTGCAAATACCTTTTGGGATATCGGTGACACCTATTGTTCAACCTCAACCCTAGGTCCAACCTCAGCCAGTTGTACCACAGGCTTAGCCTCCTCCAGTTGTAATGTCTTTCTTTGCAGCAGAGTCACCTCTGACTTTCAATGCATATCATGAGTTGCCAAAAAATTCAGACAAGCTTTGTCCAAAATATCATCCTTATCAGGATGCTGATGATCACATCAGGACCTTTAAAGAAGCTTGTTGTAGAGCCAGAATAGAACATCAAGATGTTGTATGCAGATTATTTCCTTTTTCCCTAGGGGAAGAGGCTTATAATTGGTTTATTAGTCTTGGTCAGGGTTCTGTTGGTTCATGGGCTGTACTAGAGAAAGATTTCACTGATAGGTTCAAGGTACCAATAGATCCCTCAATGAACTGTCACTTATTTGCCACAATCAAGAGGTTTGAGGGTGAACCTATCGCCAACTTCAATGCTAGGTTCCAAAAAATGCTACCAAGTTAGTTGCCCCTTATGTAGTAGGAGATGCTGCTGCTAGGAGTATCTATAATTCAGCTCTAGATCCATTGACTTCCATGTTCATCAAGAGAACACATCCTGAAATCACTACCTTGACATGAGCTTTTCAAGAAGCTATCAAGGTGAATCAGTAGTTAGTTCCTGCTCCAACACCAAATGTTGCATTCCCTACATTGCCTGGCATGTATCCAACTTATCCTCAGCAATATCTGGCACAACAATATCCTAATGGAGCTATGATACCTCCAACAGTCATGCTTGCACCTTTGCAAGTACCTCCATTAAGTATCATGCCACCTCCTAATGGGAATGGCCAGACGCCACAATATCCTGCACAAACTCAGACACCTCAGGATGCTAACCTATCCAACAATAATACTGGATCCTCTTTCTTCAAGCCTCAAATTGAAAATGTAGTGGCTAAAGCTCAAGAGGAGAAGGAAGAAATCAAAGAAATCTTTGGTCAACTTAGAAAACTCACTACTAAAGTGACACATTTGAGAAATCAGAATTTCTATTCTCAGTCAAATCAAAACAGAGGTTATTCCAATGACAGACCAAATTATCCTGACAGAGGATACAATAACAATAATTTCAATAATAGTGGTGGAAACAATAATAATCCTCAGAGACAGCCTAGAGTATGGAACTCCAGGCTAAATAATGGCTCACTACCATCTCCCTTAGATAATCAACCACCTGGTGAAGCCAAACAGACTACTAGAGTCAACCTTGCTGAGGTATCCCTCACTAATTGGTGCAGGACACACAATACAAATGCTCATGCAGAGCTAGATTGTACACAATTTCAAATTGCTGCTAGCATTTTCCAGATAGAAGTATCTAATACTTCTGGAAATCCACCTCAGGTAGAGGGAAATGAACTTGTTCCTTGTGGATATGACTTTGCATTTGTATTGGAGAGCTATGCTGATCATCATCATCAGCAGACTATGTTATCCCACCAGCATTATACCCAGGCTTGTGAGGAATCTGCCATGGCCTTTGAGTTAAATTATGTCTTCCCCTTTGAGGATGAAAATGAGCCTTCCACTGAACATGAAGAGGTGCATGCATACCAGCAGCAATATCCTTGTAAACATAATTACAAATTATGAGAAGCAACTTCAACAGACCTACTAGTCCATTGACATCATCTCTACCTCCAAACAATTTCAACACACCTCCTGATCCCAAAGCAAGTAACAATCTAGGATTTCAAAAAGTAAATGCACAATATCTGTCACCACAAAATACAGTGCCAAAAACTATTGGCATACCTCATGAGTCTGATAAACTTGTTACATATCTGGCAGATGAGATGAAAAAGATAAAGATCAACCTGTCTCTGTCAGAATTGTTGAAAACTCCTGCAATTAAGAAAGCTTTTAAGAAATCACTGGATGATCTTACTTCTAAAGAGGATAATCATTCCCCAGGTTAGTCTAGTAGTAAAGACCATGCTGCTAGCGATAATAATATCAAGTCTAAAGTGCCAGCTACTGTCCAAGCTGCAGAAACCTCACATATGACATTATATAGAGATAAGAGTGAGTCACCACCTTTCCTCCTTACCATAAGGATGTTTAGCAAGAATTTACACAACTATTTAGTAGATTCAGGTGCATCTACCAATGTGATGCCCTTGTCTATATGCAATGCTTTAGGACTACATCCTGCCAAATCCCTAAAGAAGGTGACACAACTAGATAAGACAGAAGTGAGTGTAATAGGAGAATTGACTCATATACACATGCAGCTAGCATCTGATCCTAGGATCCAGTACTACATTGATATCCAAGTAGTTGACATACCTAATACATATGGGATGCTACTTAGCCGAGACTGGTCAAAAACTTTGAATGGATATATGTCTACTGACTTCAGCCACATGTGGTTACCTTGGAAAGGTATACCTAACCAGATAAGAATAGATGTTGAACCTAGAATGAAGCACATGATAACTGAGTATAACAAAACAAACAAGATCATGTATGTAAATGTTAAACCTAGAGTTTATGCCATTAGACCATAGACTCTCAGGATAGAAGAGATCCTAATGCTTGACTTTCATCATCATCATGATGATGATCATCAGGAAGACATACCAGTTGTAGAACCTGATAGTATTTTTGAGAATGAAAATGAGATAGATCACTTCAGAAGCTTTGAAGTGCATCTGTCTAAGTAGGTAAAGCGCTGTCAGTTGTTAAATATTCCTGTTCATGACATTTTGATTGATGGTTGGTGCAGATTACATGATGAGGCACATTCAGAGAAAACCTGTGAAACATGCCTAGACATGATGATGCTGGAGAAGACATGCAGTGAGGCATCATCATCATCATATTCTGAGGTAAGTTCTACATCAAGTGATGATGATGATACTAATTCTTGTTTGTCTTTTGCAGGAACCACAAAAAAGGCAATAGATCATGATGAAGATCATATACAGAAAATAGAAGAAATTCTGGTGTACGACCAGATAAATGTTAAGGAGAAAGAGAAGATCACTCCAAGAAGAGATTGTTTTATGGAGTCAGATTATGAACTGTCTGATGAAGACAGAAGTAGTAACCTAACCAGATTTGAAGAGTTCTTATCAAGAGAAATTAAGAAGATGATAGAACAAAAGAAACATCCACAGGATGCACTAACTAAAGGTTGGTGTAGGTTGAATGAGGCACTTCACTCGAAAACTACCTGTTCACTATGTTTGCATATTTTAAAGAAACATACAGAGCCTGATCTAAAGGATCATCCTCCTGATGATGAAAAACAAGAAGAAAAATTAGCTTCCCAGGAGAAAGAAAAGGTGAAGTCCAAAGATATTGAAATTCCTAAACTAAAGTGGATATCAGGTGGTGCAGCTACCAGAGCTGCAAAGAAAAGAGAAGGTTTGGCTAAACCTCATGTTGAAGATAAATCCTGGACTCTAAGATTTGATGGATCTAAATCCAAGCAAGGAACTGGAGTAGGGATTGATCTCATTGATCCATCAGGAAAATCCTACCTAGAAGCATATAGATTACAGTTCCCCTGTACTAACAATGTGACAGAGTATGAAGCTCTGATTCATGGGATACTATTTGCTCTCAAGAAGAAAGTGAAAATTCTGCATGTCTTTGGAGACTCAGAATTAGTTGTCAAACAGGTAAGAGGAATATACTCTTGAAATTATAAAAGATTGTCAAATTATAGACACAGAGTGTGGGATTTGATTGAAGACTTTGATGCATTTAACATCACCCACATTCCTAGAGAACAGAACCATAGGGCAGATGCACTTGCCCAGGCTGCCAGTACACTGGAGCCATTATCTATATTAGGTCTGAAGAGATTTTTAGTAGAACTGATATCTGTAGCATTAGTACTTGATAATGTTACTAATCTTTAGGTATTTGATGATGATCAACATATTCTTGATTTCATCTCTAACAGGGATATATTTGATGCTCGGATCATAGATGAGAATAGTATGGAAGATCATGTCTAATAAGAAGATGAAATATTAGAGTTGCCTGGCAATAGGATTCCCAAAGGTATGATTGAATTAGAAAGAGCCTTTGATTTGGATAATATGTTGAAACAGAAGGATCTTCCAAAAGATGATGGAGGTCAATATTCACAAGTGAATATTGGACAGGATGATGACAAGAGAAATGTCTTGACTGGTAAGGTTTGCACACCAGAAGAGTTAGAAGGAATAACTCGGGCCCTAAAAGATTACATCCATGTAATTGCATGGATTTATGATGAGCTGAAGACATATGATACATCTATCATAACTCACACTATACCTCTCAAGCCAGATGCTAAACCATTCAAACAGAAGCAAAGGCCAGTCAATGCCTTGCTTGAACCAATAATTTTTAAAGAAGTCAAGAAGCTGTTAAATGCCAGGATAATATTTCTTGTGAGGCACTCCACTTGGGTGGCAAACCTAGTGCCAGTAAGAAAGAAGAATGGGGACATCAGACTATGTGTCAACTTCAGGAACCTGAATAGAGCATTAGAGATGGATAATTATCCTTTACCCTCATTAGATGAAGTTCTGCAGATTGTAAATGGAGCCAAAATGATGTCCTTTCTAGATGGCTTCTCAGGGTACAACCAAGTCATGGTTGACAAGATTGACAGGCTGAAGACTGCGTTCACCACCAAGTGGGGGATCTTTGCATATAGATGTATGCCATTTGGACTTATAAATGCTAGAGCTACATTCTAGAGAGCAATGGGCATAGCCTTTAGAGGCTTAATAGGAAAATGTAGTCATATACATGGATGACTTGATAGTATTCTCCAAAGAAAGGGGGAACCATGTAGCAGATCTCAGAAATGTGCTGAAGAAATGTGAAGAGTATGGGATATCCTTGAACCCCAAGAAATGCATATTTGGGGTAACAATAGGAAAGTTGTTGGGCCACCTAATAACTAAAAATAGAATTATCATTGATCCTGACAGGGTGAAGTCCATCATGAAAATACAACTTCCTGGAAGAAAGAAAGAACTTAAGTCTTACTTTGGTAAGATCAACTTTGTAAGAAAATTCATCACTGGTTTTGCAGAGATAGTCAGACCACTAAATGTTATGCTAAAAAAAGATGCCAAGATTGAGTGGACAACAAAAGCTAAAGCTTCTTTTGAGGACATAAAGAAAGCCATATCAGATGCTCCTATCCTCAACATCTACATAAAGGACTTCTACATTTACTCATTTGCTTCAGAGCATACCTCTGCAGTAGTGTTGACTCAAAGGAATGAAGAGAAAGAAGAGAAACCAATAGCTTTCATGAGCTGTCCCTTCAAAGATGATGAATTGAGATATGTAGATGTTGAAAGACAAGCACTTGCATTGGTCAAGGCTGTAAAGAAATTTAGGCATTATATACTAAGATGCAAAGTGATTGCAGTAGTGCCTGATGCAGCAGTGAAGATGTTGCTAATGCAGAGTGAACCTGGTGAGAAAAGAGCCAAGTGGATTACCGTATTACAAGAGTATGACATGGAGATTACACCAATGAAACTAGTAAGAGGACAGACATTAAGTCAAATGATATCTAAAATTGATCCAAACATCACAAGTCAGCAGTATGTTATCAATGCTAAGGATAATGAAGAGTGGTATGTAGATATCAGGCACATCCTGATTACTGGAAGATGTCCTCCAAGGCTGCAAGCTTCACAGAGGAGAGCCTTGAAGGTAAGGTCACAAAGATATATGATGAAAGGAGGAACCTTATTCAAGAAGAATTATGAAGGAATATACCTAAGATGCTTAGAAAAGCCAGAAGCAATAAGGTTTTGTCAGAATTACATGACAAGTTCAAAACTACACATGGATCAGCCCTGGCCACAACACATGCAATTCTCAAATTAGGATATTATTGGCCTACAATTTTAAAAAATACAACTGATCATGTTAAATGTTGCCATTTATGTCAGGTTGCTACCAACAGAGAGAAATATGCTGCACAACCATTGCAGCCAGTGATGGAAGAGCGCCCATTTGCACAATGGGGCATGGATTTCATAGGACCAATCAATCCTCCATCCTCCTTAAGCCATAGGTATGTCTTGACCATTACTGATTATTGTACCAGATGGACTGAGGCTGTTAGCAGCAAGACTTGTACTACATATGATGTTATTAAATTTTTGGAAAGCAACATTGTCACCAAGTATGGAACTCCTTATGCTCTAGTAAGTGATAATGGTTTTGCTTTCACTTCAACCAAATTGTCAAGTTGGGCTTTTGATCATGGGATCATACTCAAGTTTTCATCCAACTATTGTCCCTAAGGGAATGGATTAGTAGAATCCACCAACAAAAATTTGTTGAATATCATAAGAAAATTAATAGAGAAAAACCCTAGGGAATGGAACTCATTTCTGAAGTATGCCTTATGGGTAGATAGAACTAGAATGAAAATTGCATTGGGAAACTCACCCTTCCAATTAGTATATGGGGTAGATCCTATCCTCCATGTTAACTTGAAAATTCCTACCCTGCAGTTTGCCCAAGAATACCTTGGCATAGACAATAGATAGGAAGTCAGGTTGCTTCAGCTGATGCACCTGGAAGAGAAAAGAAGTCAAGCAATTAACCAATTTTCAAAGCATCAGGCTGTTGTCAAACATTGGTTTGACAAGAGAGCTAAAGTCAAAGCCTTCAGGATATCTGATTTAGTCTTGATGTGGGATAAAGCCCATGAGATGAAAGGAGACCATGGTAAATTTGACAGATTATGGATAGGTCCCTTTCAAATTTCTGAGAGACTAGGAGACAACACTTATAGGCTTAAGAACCTGACAGGTGAGGATGTCCCATTTCCAGTCAATGGAAAATTCCTCAAACACTATTTCCAAGCCTAAGTGAATTCATGACAGTCATGTGTATCATATTGTACATTTGTATAGTTGTTTGTACAGTTGTGTTTTTGTTTGTCTTGTCTTGTCTGTTTGTTGAGCCCTTGTTTTGGTTAGTCAAGATGATGCACTCATCACCACAGAAAATAACTAAATTGTTAGGATTCAAGTGATGAGATCAGATTTAGACATAGGTTATGATTCATTCTAAGAAGTATTCATGATTAGGTCTATGATATCATTTCATCAGGGTGCCTTTTCTTGATCAAAGTGAATCAATCACAATGAAACACCTAACACCCTTGGGTTTGTTGAACACACAAGTATAGGTGTTAAGTGAAAAATCTAAAGGGACTCCCTTGCTACCAATACAATCTCTAACCTAAAGCTGTAAGTGACTATACCTTGTACAAATGAGCTGACATGATGATATCAGATACAAATTTTAAAAGAGAAAATCAAAAAAGGAAAAATTAGGCCATCTAAGTAACTCTACCGGGGCTATGAACGCCTGCTGGCAGTAGGGCTCTACTTAGGGAGATTGTATAGATAACCTTGCCAGGGCTATAGATGCCTGCTGGCAGCAAGGCTCTATCTAGGTTGCCTATGAGGGATGATCTCCAACTATGTAGTTTAACACCGATTACTTATGTTTTCAACTTGTTTTCAAGATGAGGATAATTAATCATTTGCACACACATGATCCTTTGTTAGCATTGTTACCATGAGGAAAATTTATAATTCAAAAGATCATGATGCTGGTGCTTAGAAAGAATTAAAATACTATGGATGAATATAATCACATAACTTGAATCATTGGAATTTGTTTGTTTTCTTTGGTGGCAAGTTGTTGTCTGATTACACAACACGCCCCACTTTGACTTGACAAAACAGGGACCCAACTTTTGCTTGGCTTGTTCTGTGTTTCCTAGCAGTTTGGTAAAAGTAAGTCATGCAGGATCATCATGCATGGAGAGGCTGGGTAAGTCATCATCATGAGGTCAGTTTGTCAAAGTTCATATTTCATTCTAGTGACCTCATATTTAGAAAGAGCATCAAATTTCATGCAGGTTTGCCTTTTACATCACCCTGATATTCATCAGGATGTGAAAGTTGTGAATGGTCAAAGTTTGAGTCAAACCTGATATTCATAGGGGGAGGATCATATTTAATAACATCAGTCATATTTCAGAAGGTCATCCCGATCTAATTTATCACCTGATAAATCATGCGGTCCAAATGTCTAGACGTCAATTTTAGGTGATAGTGACCTTTACCCGTCAATAGCCTTATGTTTCCTGCGAGGATCATATTTCTCAATGTAACCTGATAATTCTCAATATCCTCCTACTGTGAAATATCCCCCTAAGCCATTATCCTGATGACATCATATGAGTCCGATAAACAAAGAAACAAACATGATGATGACATCATCATCACATTTACATCTCGGAGGCATATTTCCTAAACATGATCCTGCTCCCATAGCATGACGAAGATGTCATGATGACTTAACGATACAATGAGCGAATATCTGGATGATGTCACCCTGATATTTTGAAAGAGAGACGTTATATTTTATCCAGTCATCATCATTTTGTAACATCACCTGATATATTGAAATATCCTCCTGATGTGTTTAGTATGACCTGAGGGTGCGTTTATCACCCGATCTTGTCGAAGATAGTTTTTCCTCTCGGGGAGGATCATCACATTGCACTCAGGATGATATTTGCAAATATCACCCCAATATTCGAATATCACCCCGCTCCTGTTATAGCCATTAACATTAAATGCGCGCAGAGGTGGTAGGTATTTCCTGCCGACCATAAAACCCGATGAAACACCTGGCAAAATCTTGAGTTTCCATGAGAAATCAACGATCAAAGTATAATCTGTCAAGATTTGCCCTAATTTCTCCCTAATTGCAAAGTTAAATGGTAATTCAATCGTCATTTTCACATTTACCTTGTGATAAAATTATTTTCACAGAGCACAAGCTTCCAAACCCTCATACCGACGATACTCGTACGAACCAAGCTTACAAACAGGAGGAAGTGCGAAATCATCACCAGAATTAAAGGCATTTTCAAGAAACCACTGGTATAATCAAGGGGATTTGCATAACCAGGTAAGTAATTGAAACCCTCATCTTGTTGCTTCTGCATATTCAGGTATGATGTTGTAGGTTTTGGTTGTCTGTATCCCAGGATAAGTAAATGCTAAATAAGTATAATATGCATGATGTTAATATAGATAATTGTTATATGCATGCTTGTGAGTATCCATTGTAAGACAAATTGTGTTAATTGCAAATATCCATGGCTGACAAAAGGTTGGCTAACTGTGAAGCTGAGTTCCGCAAGCTCATGTTTGCATCTCCTAGGGGAATCATGTTCAAATATGGTGCAATTACAGATACCCATCAAGGAAGCACTGATTTGGAGGCATGGTCTGCTAAAATGAATGATGAGAAGAACAGAAGCCCCTTGGTGGATACAATATTCATGTCTAGATTCTGGAATGTGGCTGGTTTTCTGTACTCCATGGAGCCTCCAGAGCTGGTCATTAAATGTGCACAAAATTATAATCCAAAAACTAGGCAAGTGGTAAAGCATGGGAGAGTATATGCAGACCTTTCCATCAAGGGTCTCTCTAAGACATTTGGACTACCATTGGGCAGGAAGGTTAACAGTGTAGACCTGAAGAAGTCTGAGGTCAAATATGAAAACAATAAGAAGAAAGCAAGGAAGAACATGTATCAGTGGAGGGCCCAGAATAGCACATACCCTGCAGCTGCTAAACTTCTTGTGCATTTGTATAAGTATGATTTTGATGAAGAGTATCAGTATATGATTGTACTGCTTAGCAGGGTGACAGGCCAGCCTGATACTGGTAGTTTTAAAGATTGGATGTACGGTGCCATGATGATGTGCATATATGCAGATATCAAGCCACTATGGGGCCAACTAATAAGTGATGCTCTACATGAGCAGCTGCTGAACCTGGGAGGGTCAAATTGTTCTTTTTATATGACATCATATATTGTCTACTCCTGTGCTTACAAAGGCACATTTGATGCATTAGTTACAGATGGAAAGCTTACAGGCACTCTCAATGCTGTGCATATATGGGATTATCATCCCTAGCTACAGAGAGATAACTACTTCCAAGATTATAAATTGGTAAATGATGCATTCTCTATGCATCTAGTGAGGGCCATGGAGGAGGACAGGACAAAAAGATTGAGCATGGAGGCTCAAGAAATAATCTACAGGCATGGAGCCTGGTACATTCAATTTGCAACATTTTCCTACATGAAGATTGAGGGCTTTGAAGGACAACCCCTCATGTTGCCAAGATACCCTACTGATGCAGTGGTATTAATGGAATTTATAAGACAGAGCTCCACAATGCTGAAGACATTCAAGGATGCTCAGAAAATACCACCCATCTTGTTTCCAGTAACCATTGGCTAGTATATGTGCCTAGACTCAGAGAAGATCAAGAATGTCATGGTTAGCTTGAATAAAATGTAGTTATAGCCATTCCCACTACTAAGGCCATATGATCCTTATGGGAGGATACAGAGAATAATAGGGAAACCTATTCATCAGGTACACCTGGAGGACTTCTGGGTGGATTGTGAGGATGAAGCAAAAGCCAGAAGAAGAAGATACCAGAGGCTAACATTGAACCAAATTAAAACCTTTGATTGCATCCCCATTCCTCAACAATTGAAAAGAGATGATGGCAGGATTATTGCAGATGATTATGAGGAAAAGAAAATATATAATGATACCATATCTGCACCTGACCTGACAATACAGGAGGACATATCCTTGGATCCTTTCATTGCCAGGACCTTATAGCTAACCCAAGCCTGGGTTGATGAATAGATTGAGGCATTGAAGTAGAAAGGTGTTGCCATTATTGAAGATAAGAAGAAGAAAGGATAGGTTATTCCTGATGAGGAATATGATGACTTTATAAATGAAAAAAGGAAATCTAAAGGGGAAGGGTTGTCTCCACAACAACAATAAAGCAAAAGACCCCCTAGGAAGAAGAAAATTGATAATGAACTGAAAGGGGTGATCATTGAAAGGGCAATGTTTCCAGCTAAGGAAACAACAGCATCATGATCAAGATCAAGATCAACATCACCTCCATGGGCAGGTAAACAAAAGTCCAAGAAAGAGCATGTAGCAGAGGTAGTGATTGTTGGGACTCAAGAAGAGGGTCAATCCTCACAGAAACCAATAGAAGAGGATATCCTCATGGAGGAAGATACTAAAGAAGAGGAAACCCCTTTGTTATTCAAGAGAAAAAGAAGATCCCCATAGGTGGTGGTAGCTACCACACCTACGAAACCAAGAACCTCCATGAGGGGTGAAATAAAGCAATCCCCTATAATGTTGAAAGGGGCTAGTAGTGAAGTATTGCACAAGGAATTTCAACACAATGTTCCACTTCCTACCATAGTAAAATTCAAATCTGAGCAAGCAAAAGAATAGATGACAGAAACCTCACAAGTGTTTCAAGGAGGTCATGTCTCACTGCATGAGACAGTGGACTTATTTGATGATGAGGTAGTGAAGGATGTAGCTTCATAGAAGATGGAGACTCTTGCTGCAGGTACACACATGACTCCTCATGGGACTCCATTAGGTCAAACAATATTGGAGGAGATAAAGTAGGTGCAAGCTGAAAAATAAAAGAGTCCAGAGAAAATAGCCCAAGAAATAGGGCTAGACACATTAGTTGTATAGGTGACAAGTCCTGCAATGGTGGATTTAGCATATATACAGAATGTAAGTCCTAAACATCCAGTAGGCACACCTGATAAAGAACATATAAAAGAAGTGAAGATGGCAGAAACAGAAGGCCATACTCCAGAGATCAGCCAACAACACCAACAGGATACATCAGTTAAACTTTCTATAGTCGAGGTTCAAGAGAAGAGGGCTGATGAGAAAGATGTAAAAGAAGATCCTACTTCTGAAGTTCAGGAAGTAAGTAGTTCAGGTGTGGAGCAAATGATGATTTTAGAAAAAATGCCAGCACTTAAGGAGGATTCTGCAACATCCATTGTTGTGAATGTGCATCAACAAGAAGAAAAGACAAAGGAGGATGAGGTAATGACAGAAAAGGATCATGATCATCATGATCATCATGTGGACATAGCACAAGATCCTCCACCTCATGATGATGCTCCTCTAGAAAAAGAAATTCCTCAACAGGAGGATATACCACTGGATCACCCTCAGACAGAGCATCATGAAGAACAAACGAGGAAATCACCTTCTCCATCACATATGCTGACAGATACAGGAGATCAAGGTTAACATCATGATGATGTGGAAAAATGTGATTAGGTACCTCCATGGTTAGGAAAGGAAGTTAACGCAGAGGTAGATTTTGAGATACAATAATTTGATGTATCTACCTTATTTTCTGAGAATATAATGAAACCAAAGAGGAAGGCTAGAATGACTTCAGCCATTAAGAGAGATCTTATAACTGGTAGAAGAACAGCACATGTAGCAATCCCTACTGTGGAGAAGGAGAAAGGTAAAATTACCTTAGATGAATTTCAGATCAGCACAGTAGACTTGGGATTTGCTAATGAAGACCAAGAGGGTCAAGAGGGCAAAGACATTATAGATTCTTTGATTCAGAAAGTGAAAAGAGAAAAAGAGAAAAATAAGCAACACAAAGAGCACATTGCTTAGTTGCATGCATACATAGGCAGGTTAACTAATACTGAAGATACTTCAACTGAACATGCAGTCCCATTGACTGCCATTTCCCAGGAAGAAGTAAATAAATTAGATCTCATGAAACATAAGTCATCTGTATTAAGGAAATGGATGCTATCCACATTGGATGAAGCAGAAGAAGTAATAAAGACCTCTCTAAAGAGATGGAACTCCCTTAGTATCTCCAGGAAAAAGGTAGACAAATTGTAAATGGAGACAGGTAAAAGGTCTTTCCAATTGGTGAAGATATTAGATGTCTTGGGAGAAATAAGGAGGGTAAATCCTCAACTGCTCATAAATAAATAGGTACTTGATAATAACACTGCATTATTGATAGACATATGGTACAAAGATATCTAGTTTGAATGTGGTGTACTTAAAGGATGCAATAATAAATTGAGAGCTATCAACATGAAAATACATGATATGCTATCTTTTGAAGTAGAAATTTTGGAAGCATTGGAAGGAAAGGTAGAAGGAAAGATAGAAAATCAGGATGAAGAGTTTGTAATTAAAGCTCTACATGCCAACTTGCAATCAGTAGCTGATGATCCACTTGTTCACTTGACAGAGGAAGTCATAGATAAAGTAATGAGAATTAAGGTCAAGGTGGAAAACTACAATGAGACACTAAACAAAAGGAAAAACAAGTTGGAAAATATCAGAGGTAAATACCAGGCCCATAAGCATGCCATCATCAAGGCAAAAACTCAGGATGGCAGGGAAATTGAGAGAGTAGTACAATTATATGAGAATGTCAGGATAGTCATGCAGGCTCATATGCAAGGTCATGATCATGATGATGATGAAGATACGGCAAGTGATGATCATGATGCTCCTAGTGGAGATGAAGATGCATCATAAAGCAAATATCAACATCTTGTACTTAGTGAAAATAAGTATTTCAGATGGTTGCCAGCTGGCAACTTGTGCCATTTTTTATGTGGTTGACAAAGTCAAAGTTAATACTGACTGTAGATATTCATTGATAAATCAAGATCATAGATCTTTTTGTAACGGGTTCCTCACCTTGTTCTATAAAAGGTGCAGGAATACCTCATTTTAAACATTCAAAACTTAATTGAAATCCGTTTGCTGAAATATTTAGGGCTCATTTCAAAGCTTTTTGCATACATTTATATCTTTACATACTTAATGAATGAGAAGACTTGTTTGATTGCAATTCATAGTACATCTCAAGTAATCAGTGTGTGAGTTCTGGATATATGCTGTGATTTGATGCATCCCTTGGAGTGCATGTCTACTTGCATATGTTGTTTTCATACAATTCCTTTGAAGTTAGCATCAACTGTATCTAGCTATGGAATGTCCTGGTGAACATATGGTTTGGTTTTCTTCTCTTCATGACTGTATCTGATGTACATGTGGTTCAATAGCTAAAGGTTCAACATTAATTTGAAGCATTTCTTTCAATTTCTTTAAATTTCAGAGCATTTCGCCATCATAATTGCAAATAACTTATAATCTTAAGCAAATAACACAAAATATGTAGATATCTCATAGATAATAGTATATCTTTAGCATATTTAGAGACAAAGCATGTATAATTGAAAATATCATGCAAATATTTGAGTACAACTACATCATTTGATCAAACAACTGTATAAAATGACCTCTCTGTGAAGAATATTTGCAGAAACAATGTCATGATGATGAACTCAACGTAAGGCCCCAAAATGGAAACAATAATGCACATCAACCTCTGAGTAACGTCAGATGATTAAGACCTAATCACCGGAGACTTGGGATCATGAATTCTCTGAATTCATTGTATCTTTCAAGATGAATAAAGGTTAATGTGTACTTATATTCTATGTTTGTTTGTGACTAACATCATGACCAACAACACCCCAAGCATATCGAGTGCCCTCTATCACCATCCTCTCCATGATCCTATCCCATCCAATGGGGAACTGTTGTGTTGTTACACAACATGCCCCATTTTGACTTGACAAAACAGGGACCCAACTTTTTGCTTGGCTTGGCTTGTGTTTTCTTGCTTTTGGCGGTCTGGTAAAAGTAAGTCATGCAGGTGATCCTGCATAAGGAAGCTGGGCTAAGTCATCATGATGAGGTCAATTTGTCAAAGTTCATATTTCATATAAATAACCTTATGGTTGGAAAGAGTGCAAAATTTTGATGCAGGTTTGCCTTTTGGATCACCCTGATATTCATTAGGGAACGAAAGTTATTCTAAGTCAAAGTCGTGGTGAAACCTGATATTCCAAGGGGGGTCATATTTCTTAACATCAGTCATCTTCCGAGTATCACCCCAATCTAGTTTTATCACCTGATAATCATTTATCCAAAGTTTCAAATGTCAATTTTAAGTGATAGAGGTATTTACCCATCGATCAGTGTCATATTTTGCGGGGGTCATATTTTCAATATCACTCGATATTTCTTAATATCACCCTATCTTCAAATATTACCCTATCATGAAATATCACCCTAGATCCAATATGCTGATGACATCATATAATCCTAATAAACAAAGAAATCACCTTGATGATAATGTCATCATCCTTTTTACCTCGCAGAGGTATTGTTCCAACATTGAC
Source organism: Cunninghamia lanceolata (assembly GCA_027924645.1). Lineage (NCBI taxonomy): Eukaryota > Viridiplantae > Streptophyta > Pinopsida > Cupressales > Cupressaceae > Cunninghamia > Cunninghamia lanceolata. The sequence goes on from BSBN01000870.1 coordinate 9,003,189, forward strand.
CCTTTCTAGATAACATGACGATGACGTCATAGTGCTACAATGATGAATCAAGTCATTATCCTGATGATGTCATCCTGATATTCTAAGAAAAGGTCATTTTAGTTTCAGGGGGGTCATGTCTCAAACAACACCTAACATTTTAAGCATGACCCGATGTTTGAATATCACTTGACACTCTCAAACATCACCCAATGTTTTCGACATAAGTTTTCCCACCAAAGGTGGATGGTCATATTAAACCTAGGGGGTCATAGTCTGAATATCACCTGATATTCTTAATATCACCCAATCTTCTGAAGATCACCCCCCTCATCTTGCCGCACAACATTAAATGCCATAAATGCAATAGGTGGACTCCCGCCAATTGTGAACACGATCTAAACACCTGGCAATGCCCATAGATTTATGACAGAAGATCAATGGTTATGATTGAATTGGCCTTGTGTTGCCCTAATTTTGCCCTAATTATGAGGATAAAGTGAATTTCTAGCGTCATTTTTACATTTACCTTGCGATAAACGAGTTTTTACAGAGCACAGAACTTTCAAACCCTCATACGACCTACCTGCGGACATGCACGGCTTGCAGTAGAACAGGACATGTGATTATCGTTGGTATCTGAATTTCTTTCATATAATCATCAGCATAGTCAAGGAGATAAGCGTTATCAAGTAAGTAATTAAAACCCTCCTACTATCATTTTCTGCATGTCCAGGTAGTGTGCCTTTCCATTGGTTTGAAGTTATATGTTATGCATATTATGATGAAGTGATGATTAATGAATGTAATGTGCATCATGCTGTGAAGACATAATGTTGTATGCATGTATGTGAAGTATTGTATGGTAAGGCTGGTCCTGTTTGTTGCAGGAAGCCATGGAAGACAAGATGTTGGCCAAGTCTGAAGCTGAATTCCTTAAACCTATGTTTGCTGAACCTAAAGTTGTACAGTTCAAATATGGCGTCATCACGGATACACACCAGGGAAACACAGATCTGGTCGCATGGTAGTCCAGAATGCATGATGACAAGAATAATACATTGTTGGATGCCATTTTTGTGTCGAGAATGTGGAGTGCAGCTGGATTTCCTTATTCTATGGAGGCTCCAGAGTTGATTATTGAATGTGCCAGAAACTACAATCCACAGACAAGGAGAATAGAAAAACATGGTTAGGTTTATGTAGATCTGTCCATCAAGGGGATTGCAACCACTTTTAATTTGCCACTGGGAAGGAAAGTTGTGAGCCTGGATTTGAAGAAATTGCAAGTTGAATATGAAAATAACAGGAAAGCCGCTAGGAAGAGGATGTAACAATGGAGGGCAAAGAATAGTCCTTACCCTGTCAATGCCAAATTACCACTGCACCTATATAAGTTTGATTTTGATGATGAATACCAATATATGATAGCCCTACTTAGCAGAGTGACAGGCCACCCTAATGTTGGAAGTTTCAAAGATTGGATGTATGGGGTTATCCTGATGTGTCTTTATATAGAGAACAGGGCATTATGGGCTAAAATGATCAGTGATGCCCTAAATGAGTAGCTCATGAACCTAGGAGGCCTGGAGTGTTCATTTTATATGACCTCATATATTGTATATTCATGTGCATATAAAGGTACATTTGATGCACTCACCACAGACGGGAAGATTGGAGGCAGTACAAATAACGCACACATATGGGATCATTATCCCCAACTACAAAGACAAAATTATCTTCAAGATTACAAATTAGTGAATGATGCATTCACTATGCATCTAGTAAGGACAATGGAAGAAGATAGGACTAAAAGACTAAGCATTGAATCTCAAGAAGTCATATACAGGCATGGTGCCTGGTTTATACAATATACCACCTTCTCTTACATCAGAATAGAGGGCTTTGTAGGACAAACACTCATTCTCCCAAGATATCCCACTAATGCAATTGTTATGATGGAGTTCATGAGACAAATATCTACAATACTAGATGCCTACAAAGCAAATAAGAAGATTCGACCAGTATTGTTTCCAGTAACAATGGATTGGTACATATGCCAAGATTCTAAAAACATCAAGAAGGCCATAGCTAGCCTGGACATGATGAAATTACAGCCATTCCCATTGGCAAGATCATATGACCCATATGGGAGGATGTAGAAGATCATGGGGAAGCCCATCCATCAAAAACACTTGGAGGATTTTTGGACAGATTGTGAAGATGAAGCTGAGGCTAGAAGAAGAAAATATCAAAGGCTAACTCTCAACCAGATCAGAACATTTGATTGTATTCCAGTGCCTATGCAATTAAAAGGGGATGATGGAAAAATAATAGCAGATGAATATGAAGAAAAGAAGATATATAATGACACAATCTCAGTGCCTGATCTTACACAGCCTAAGGATATCTCATTGAACCAATTTACAGGTAGGATGCAGCAGCTAACCCAGTCTTGGGTAAATGAACAAATAAATGCATTAAAGAAGAAGGGTGTAGCCCTTACAGTTGACAATAAGAAGAAGAGACAGGAGATTCCTGACAATGAATATGATGACTTTCTAATTGAAAAGAGGAAATCTAAAGGAGAAAGAATGCCGCCTCAAGAACAAAGCAAGAGACCCCCCAGAGGTAAGAAAACTGATAACAAACCTAAAGGGGTAATAGTTGAAAGAAAAGTTATATCAGCAAAGGATGCATCCGCATTAGAGCAGGCATTAGCCTCATCAGTACCGCCTCCAATGGATAAATAGAAAACTAAAAAGATCCAAAGGCCAGCTGTGGAAGCTACTGAAATATATGAGGTGGGTCAAACATCACAAAAGAAAAAGGAAAAGGATGTTCCTCTTGATGAAGAGCCTAAAGAGGAAGACCCTATGCCTCTCATTAGAAAAAGAAAAGCACCTCAGGTGATGGCATCCACACCTAAGAAACTGAGAACATCCATGAGAGGTCAAATAAAACATGACCCCATAGTATTGATGGGAGCTAGTGGTGAAGTATTCAGGAAAGAATTGCAACATAATGTGCCACTTCCCACCATTGTTCAGTTCAAGATTGAACAAGCTGAAGAACAAATGAAAGAAACATGTAGGCCAATTCAAAGTGGTCTTGTCTCACTGGAGGAGACAGTTGACTTATCTGATGATGAGGTAGTAAAAGATGTAACCTCTCAACAAATGGAAACCCTTGCTGCTAACACCCACATAACTCCACAAGGAACTCCATTAGTAGAGGTGGTTGTGTTAGAAGAACTGAAACAAGTGGAACAGGAAAAGGAAAGGAGCCCAGAAAGGATTGCACAACAAATAGGGCTCGATAAATTGGTTGATCAGGTAACTAGCCCTGCAGTGATCGATCTAACATACAGAAAGGATGTAAGTCCTAAACATCAGGAAAGTGCACTTGATAAGGCAGAAAATATTGAGGAAGTGAAGCTGGCAAAAATGGAAGGCCATACTATAGAGATGGGCCAACAACAACAAGATATATCTAATGAGCCCAAAATAGTTGAAGTCCAAGAAAAGGGTGGGAATGACAAGGCCATATTAAGTGAAGAAGTACCCCGGACTCAAGAAGCCTCTGGTGAAAAGGACACATCAGGTCAGGATGACCTAAAAACTCAAGAGGTAGATACTATAGGTGCAGAGCATAATGTGATGAAAGATCAGGTTGATGTACCTAAGACAAATACTATGACATCCACAGATGCAAATGTGCCTCATAATGAGGAAATCACTAAGGTGGATGAAACAAAAAAGGATGAAGTACAGGACCAATTACAAGATCATCATGTGGATACATCACAAGATCCTCCACCACAAGAAGAAGTTCCACAACAGGAGGAATTACCCCAGGATCACCCTCATGAAGAGCATCATGAGGAAGAAATAGGGAAGTCACCATCTCCATTGGAAACAGATGCAGTTACTGGAGAACAGGGTGATCATGATCATGATGATGGACGACAAGGATCCAGAGACCAAGTTCCTCCATGGCTTGAGAAAGAAATGGGTATGGAATCAGGTTTTGAAATCCAAGAGTTTGATGTGTCAACATTATTTTCAGAGACCATCATGAAGTCGAAGAGGAAGGCCAGGTTAACCTCAGCCATAAGAAGAGATCCTGATACGGGCAGAAGGACTACCCAGGTAGCACTCCCCACCATTGAGAAAGAAAAAGGCAAGATCACTCTGGAAGAATTCCAGATTACCATAGTGGATTTAGGATTTGCCAATGAAGACCAGGAAGGTCAAGAGGGGAAAGATATAATTGATTCTTTAACCCAAAGGGTAAAGAAGAAAAAGAGAAGAATAAGCAGCATAAAGAGCACATTGCTCAGCTACATACCTACATAAAAGGGTTAATTAACCCTGATGATACTTCAAATTCAGAGGCAGTCTCATTGACTGCAATTTCTCAAGAGGAGGTCAATAAGTTGGACCTTATGAAGCACGAATCAGTAATAATGAGGTGGATGGTATTTGCACTCAGTGGAGCTGAAGAAGTAGTGAAAGCCTATTTGCAGAGGTGGAATTCTCTAAGTATCTCCAAAACGAAGGTTGATAAATTGCAAATGGAGGCCAGAAGAAGGTCATTCCAATTAGAGAAAACTTTGAGTGCTTTGGTTGAAATAAAGAGGATTAATCCTCAAGTTCTAATAAACAAACATGTGCTGAATAATAATACTGCCATGCTGATGGATATCTGGTATAAGGATATCAAATTTGAATGTGATGTATTAAAGAGATGCAATAGCAAATTAAGAGATATTAGCATGAAGCTGCATGACATGATGTCATTTGAAGCAGAGATCCTAGAGGTCCTAGAGGGGAAAATAGAAGGAAAGATTGAGAATTAGGATGCAAATTTTGCTATAAAGGCTCTACATAATAACTTCCAGCTGATGGCTGATGGCCCTCTTAACCACCTGATGGAAGAAGCCATGGACAAGATCATGAGGATCAAGGTCAGGGTGGAGAATTACCATGAAACATCAAGCAGTAGGAGGAGCAAATTGGAGGCTTTTCAAGATAAATATCAGGCCCACAAGCATGCCATTGCCAAAGCAAAAACTCAGGATGGTGGAGAAGTTGAATGAGTGGTGGGAGCATATGAAAATGTCAAGACAATCATGCAGGCCCATATGCAAAGCAAGGTTCATCAGGATGATGAAGATATGGGAAGTGATGATCCTGAGGCTCCTGATGATGAGGATGAAGAACCTAAAAAAGATGAGTAGATAAACATGCATTATAAAGGGAATATCAGCATCTGACATTTAGAGAAAATAAGTAATTTAGATGGTTGCCAGTTGGCAACCTATGCCACGTGAAATGTTGACTAAGTCAAAGGATGAGCATTCACTGTAAATCTTAATAGATAAATCTTGATCATAGATCATGTGTAACTACTCCCTCACCTTGTTCTATAAAAGGTGTAGGGATGCTTTTTTTTGAACATTTAAAGATTAATTGAAATTTGTTTGTTGAAGTATCAGGGCTTATTTCAAAGTTATTGTATATGTACATGTTTTTGTATACTTAATGAAAGAGGACTATTTCGATTACAAATTATCATAAATTCTAAGTAATCTGTGTCTAAATTCTTGATATATGCTTTTATTTCCTGTGTCCCTTGGAGTGCTCATTAGTCTACATATATTGTCTTCATTCATCATCCTTTGAAGTTAGCATCAACTATATCTAGCTGTGGAACATCCTAGTAAACATATGGTTTGATTTTTTCTTTTTCATGGCTATATCAAGTGTGTATGTGGCTCAATAGCTAAATATTCATCATAATTTGAAGTTTTCATTTACATTTCTTTTAATTTTAGAACGATTCACTATCATAATTGCAAATAATTGACAATCAGAAGCAAAGAACATGAAATATGCAGACATCTCATAGATAACTGTATACTTATAGCATATTTGAAGTTAAAGCATGTATAATTGACAAATAGCATGCAAATATTTGAGTACAGACACAATATTTGTGAAAATATCTTGTGTAGATAACCTTCTGTGTAAGCATCTTTACAGAAACTGAATCCTACTGATGAACAAACGTAGGGCCCCAAAATGGAAATAGCAAGACACATCAACCACTGAGTAACGTCAGTTGATTAAGACCTAATCCATGGAGACTTGGGATCATGAATTCTTTGAATTCATCATATCTTTCAAGATGAGTAAAGGTTGATGTGTAACTTTTATTCTATGTTTGTTTATGATTAACATCATGATCAACATAAATTGGCACTAGAAGGAGGGCCGAACGGGAAAAAACACCATTGCTTCAGTCATCATTCATCTTGTGCAAGCTTCTCGCTCCTAACGCAACATAAATTGGCACTAGAAGGAGGACCAAAGCCAGGTAGAAGATCATCATTAGTAAGTTTATCAAAGATTTGATGATGCAGGAAGTAAGGTAACACTGAAACACGTCCGAATTTCAAGTATTGCACAAAGATTTACTGTATTACGCTTGTACATGCTAATCCTATGTAAAGTTTTCAAGGTTGATCATAAATATTGCAAGCTTTGTGGTAGATCATCATGAATTTGTAAAGATTAGTCAATTTTAGGTAAATTTGTCCAACCTTTGAGGTATCCTGTCTTAGAAACCTGATATCCGGTTGCAAGTGTCACCAAACCTAAATAACACCTCATATTTGCATTATTCGTGTAAATTTTCTATAAATATCTAGTCATTCTTGCTTTCTGACCATAAATACAGCCTTTGCTAGCAAATTCCAACTGATCTTTATAGTCAACCAGTGGATTTTCCTTAAAATTGATAAATCTTGGCTCATGGGGTAAATACCAGGTCACAATCCACCGGACCTTTTGAAGAATTACCTATCAGAGGATTTAGACCTTGAACTGTTGATATCTATCATACTCCTAGTTCTAGTGCTTCAGGAGCATCGCCAGAACGTCCTCTTGTGACTTCTATTAATTTGCAAATACCTATAGGATCACTAGTTACACCTTTGGTTCAGCCTCAGTCGGTCATACCCCAAGGTCAACCTCCACCGGTTGCAATGTCATTCTTTGCAAATGGAATCACTATTAACTTTCTTAGCATATCATGCTTTGCCAAAGAATCTGGACAAATCTATCCAAAGTATCATCCATATCAAGATGCGGATGATCATATCAGAACTTTCAAAGAAGCTTGTTGTAGGGCTAGAATAGAGCATCAGGACATTGTATGCAGATTATTTCCTTTTTCCTTAGGGGAAGAAGCCTATAATTGGTATATTAGCCTTGGTCAGGGTTCAGTCAGATCATGGTCTATTTTAGAGAAAGCTTTCACTGATAGGTTCAAAATACCAATAGATTCTTCAATGAACTATCACCTATTTGCCACAATCAAATAGTTTGAAGGAGAACCTATAGCCAATTTCAACGCTAGGTTCTAGAAAATGTTATCCAAGTTAGTCACCCCATATGTTGTAGCAGATGTTGCTACGAGGATCATTTATTATTCAGCCTCAGATCCTTTAATGTCCATGTTCATCAGGAGAGCACACCCTAAAATCACAACTTTAACAGGAGCTTTCCAAGAAGCTATCAAAGTTAATCAACAATTAGTTCCTACTCCTACTCCAAACATAGCCTTTCCCACACTTCCTGGTTATCCAGGATATCATGTCCAACCATAGCCAAATGGAGCCATGATGCCTCCAGCTATCATACTAGCACCTCTGTAGATACCTCCATTAAGTATAATGCCACCTCCGAATGGAAATGGCTAGATGATGTAGTATCCAGGACAAATACAAACACCTTAGGTTGTAGACCAGTCTGCCAACAATCAAAACAATGGATCCTCATTTTTCAAGCCTTCAACAAAAAATGTGGTGGCTAAGGTCTAGGAAGAAAAGGAAGAAATCAAAGAAATATCAGCTCAGTTAAGCAAGCTTACAACTGAGATCACTCACTTGAGGAGTCAAAACTTCTATTCTCAGCCTAACCAGAATAGAGGCTATAACAATGATAGAGCAAATTATCCAGATAGGGGATATAACAACAATAATTACAACAATAATGGCAATAATAATCCTCAGAGACAGCCTTGGGTGTGGAACACCAAGCCAAACAATGGTTCATTGCCATCATCCCTAGACAATTTGCCTCCTAGTGAACCCAAACAGACTACTAGAGTTAATCTTGTAGAAGTAGCCCTCACTAACTAGTGTAGTATTCATAACACCAATGCACATGCAGAGTTAGATTTTCCTCAATTCAGAATTGTTGCTAGCATTTTTCAGACTGAAGTGTCCAATACTTCAGGAAATCAACCTCAAATAGAAGGAAATGAACTTGTCCCTTGTGGATATGATTCAACTCTAGTGCTGGAAAGTTACACTCATCATCCTTATCAGCAGACAGTGCCTACTCAACAAGATTACACCCTGGCATGTGAGGAATCAGCCATGGCTTTTGAGTCAAATTATGTCTTCCCTTTTGAAGATGAAAATGAGCCTTCAAATGAACATGAAGAGGTACATGCCAACCAACAACAATATCTAGGTAAGCATAACTATAACTTGAGAAATAATGCCAATAGACTTACTGGTCCATTGACCTCTTCATTGCCTTTGAATAATTTCAATACACCTCCAGACCCTAAGGCAAGTAATAACCCTAGTTTTCCCAAGGTGAATGCTCAATATTTAACACCACATAATAATGTACCAAGAATTACCAGTGTACCTCATGAATCTGACAAGCTAGTCACATATCTGGCTGATGAAATCAAGAAGATCAAAATTAGTCTATTCTTGTCAGAATTGCTCAAAACTCCTGCCATCAAGAAAGCGTTTATTAAATCATTAGATGATCCTACTCCCAAAGAAGATAGTCACCCCTTAGGTCAGTCTAGTAACAAAGATCATGCTGCTAGAGACAATAATGTTAAACATAAGGCGCCAGCTACTGTTCAAGCTGTAGAGACCTCCCACATGACTTTATATAGAGATAAAAGTGAGTCACCTCCATTCCTCCTCACCATAAGAATGTTCAGTAAAAACCTGCACAACTGTTTAGTAGACTCAGGAGCTTCTACAAATGTAATGCCCTTATCTATATGCAATGCTTTGGGATCACATCCTGCTAAATCTTTGAAGAAAGTCACACAACTGGACAAAACAAAAGTAAGTGTAGTAGGAGAGTTAACTCATATCCACATGCAACTAGCATCTGACCCCAGAATCCAATATTATATCGACATTTAGGTAGTTGATATACCTGATACATATGGGATGTTACTAAGTAGGGACTGGTCCAAAACTTTGAATGGATACATGTCTACAGCTTTCAGTCACATGTGGTTACCCTAGAAGGGGATACCAAACCAGATAAGAATAGACACCGAGCCTAGAATGAAACACATGATCATCGAATACAACAAAACTAATGAGATCATGTACGTAGATGTGGAACCTAGATTTTATGCCATAAGACCCCAGACCATCAGGATAGAAGAGATCCTGATGTATGACGTACATCATCATGAGGATGATCCTCCAGGTGATGAAATAATTGAAGAATCTGATAGTAATCCCGAAAATGAGAATGAGGTGGATCACTTCAGGAATTTTGAGGGGTACTTATCTAAATAGGTGAAGCGATGTAGATTATTAAATATACCTGCTAATGATATTTTGATTGATGGTTGGTGCAGGTTGCATAATGAGTCACATTCTGAGAAGACTTGCCAGGCGTGTATAGATATGATGGAGCTAGAACAAGAGTACAATGATGCATCAGCATCATCATCAACTTCAGAGGTAAGTTCATCAGACAATGATAATGATAGTGACTCTAATTGCTGTTGATTTCCTGCAAGGACAGAAGAGGGTGCATATCAGGATGAGAGTCATGTTCAGACGACAGAGGAGACGTTAGTATGCAACCAGAGTAATGTTAAGAGAAAAGAGAAAATCACCAAAGGGAGTGATTGTTTAGTTGAATTAGATTATGAATTATCTGATGAGGACAGTGGCAGCAATCTGTCTAAATTTGAAGAATTTCTAGAAAAAGAGATCCAGAAGATGACACATCCACAGAGGCCTCTGCAGGATGCCTTGATTGAAAATTGGTGTAGGTTCCATGAGGCACCTCACTCAGAAACTGCTTGTTCACTGTGTTTACATATTTTGAAGAGACATACATTGCCTAGTCTAAAAGATCATCCTCCTGATGATGAAAAGAAAGAAGAGTCATCAGCTTCACAGAAGAAAGGAAAGATGAAGTCTGAGAAAGATGAAATACCTAAATGAAAGTGGATATCAAGTGGAGCAGCTGCCAGAGCTGTAAAGAAGAAAGAAGGTTCAAATAAGACTTTGGCTAAAGATAAGCCATGGATCCTTAGATTTGATGGATCTAAGTCCAAACAAGGAGCCGGAGTAGGGATAGACCTAATTGATCCATCAGGAAAGTCCTACTTGGCAGCCTATAGACTATAGTTCTCATGCACCAACAATGTAACAGAGTATGAAGCTCTGATTCATGGGATATTGTTTGCCCTTAAGAAGAAAGTAAAAATTTTGCATGTCTATGGAGACTCAGAATTAGTAGTGAGACAGGTAAGAGGAATTTACTCATGCAATTACAAAAAACTGTCTAATTACAGACACAGAGTGTGGGACCCGATAGAATCATTTGATGCATTTAATATCGCTCACATACCTAGAGAACAGAACCATAGGGCAGATGTTTTAGCCCAGGCTGCCAATACATTAGAGCCATTACCTATTTCAGGACTAAAAAGATTTTCAGTAGAGCTGGTATTAGTACCTTTTGTGCCTGACAATGTGACCAACCTCCAAGTGTTTGATGATGATCAGCATATCTTAGATTTCATCTCCGATAGAGATATATTTGATGCTCAGATCATAGATGAGAATAATACAGAAGATCATGTATGGGAAGAGGAAGAAATCTTAGAGTTGCCCAGTAATAAGATTCCAAAAGGAATGATAGAGCTAGAGAGAGCTTTTGATCTAGACAACATGTTGAAATAGAAGGATCTTCCAAAAGCTGATGGAGGACAATATTCACAAGTGAATATTGGCCAGAATGATGAAAAGAAAAATGTCCTGATAGGAAAGGTTTGCACAGAAGAAGAATTAGAAGGAATCACTTAGGCTCTCAAAGATTACATACATGTTATTTCTTGGACTTATGATGAGCTAAATACATATGACACATCAGTCATCACACACACCATACCCCTCAAGCCAGATGCCAAGCCTTTCAGACAGAAGCAAAGGGCTGTCAATGCTTTGCTGAAACCTATTATTTTTGAGGAGGTTAAGAAACTGTTAAATGCCAAGATTATATTTCCTATGAGACACTCCACCTGGGTGGCAAATCTGGTCCCAGTGAGAAAGAAAAATGGAGATATCAGACTATGTGTGGACTTTAGGAACCTAAACAGAGTGTCTGAGAAGGATAATTATCCTTTGCCTTCCTTAGATGAGGTCCTACAATTTGTAAACGGTGCCAAGATGATGTCATTTCTGGATGGTTTCTTAGGCTACAACCAGGTAATGGTAGATAAAATAGACAGACTGAAAACTGCCTTCACCACAAAGTGGGGGATATTTGCCTACAGACGCATGCCATTTGGGCTGATAAATGCTAGAGCAACATTCCAACAAGCAATGGACATAGCCTTTAGAGGCTTAATAGGAAAATGTATAGTCATATACATGGATGACTTAACAGTATTCTCTAAAGATAGAGGAAACCATGTAGCAAATCTTAGAAATGTGCTTAAAAAATGTGAATAATATGGGATATCTCTAAACCCCAAGAAATACATATTTGGGGTGACAACAAGAAAATTACTAGGCCACCTGATAACTAAAGATGGGATTATCATTGATCCTGACAGGGTGGAGTCCATTATGAAAATACAGCTTCCTAGAAGCAAGAAAGAGCTCAAATCTTACTTTGGTAAGATTAGTTTTGTTAGGAAGTTTATCACTAGCTTTGCTAAAATTGTTAGACCTTTAAATGCCATGCTCAAGAAGGATGCAAAGATTGAGTAGACACCAGAGGCTAGAGCAGCTTTTGAAGACATTAAAAAAGATATATCAGATGCTCCAGTACTGATTAGTCCAGACTACACCAGAGACTTCTATATTTATTCATTTGCTTCAGAGCATACCTCTGCAGCATTGCTGACACAAAGAAATGAAGAAAAAGAGGAGAAGCCCATAGCCTTCATGTGCTGGGCTTCCAAAGATGCTGAACTAAGGTATATGGATGTTGAAATGCAAGCACTTGCTTTGGTTAGAGCAGTAAAGAAGTTCAGGCACTATATACTGAGAAGTAAAGTTATTGTTGTGGTACCTGATACAGTAGTGAAAATGCTATTAATGCAAAGCGAGCCAGGTGAACACAGGGCTAAGTGGATCACAGTCCTACAAGAATATGGCATGGAAATTACACCCATGAAGCTAGTAAGAGGATAGGCTTTAAGCCAAATGATATCAGAGATTGACCCCACTATCATGAGTCAGCAGTATGTTATCAATGCTAAGGACAATGAAGAGTGGTACTCAGACATCAGGCACATCCTGATTACTGGAAGATGTCCTCCAAGATTGCAAGCCTCACAAAGGAGAGCCCTAAAAATAAGATCACAGAAGTATATGATGAAGGGGGGAATCCTTTTCAAAAAAAATTATGAAGGAATATATTTAAGATGCCTAGAGAGGCCAGAAGCAGATAGAGTGTTATCAGAGCTACATGATAAGTTTGGAACAACCCATGGGTCATCCTTGGCCACTACTCATGCTATCCTCAGGGCAGGATACTACTGGCCCACTATTTTCAAGGATACTGCTGAACATATTAAATGATGTCATGTATGCCAGGTTGCTGCTAACAGAGAAAGATATGCTGCTCAACCTTTGCAGCCAGTGATGGAGATGCACCCATTTGCACAGTGGGGCATGGACTTCATAGGACCAATCAATCCTCCATCATCTTCAGGCCATAGGTATGTTTTAATGATTACTGACTATTGTACCAGGTGGACTGAAGCTGTTAGCACCAAAACCTGCAATGCTGAAGATGTCATCAGATTTTTGGAAAGTAATATTGTCACCAGGTATGGGGTTCCCTATGCTCTGGTAAGTGATAACGGCTCTGCTTTTGCTTCAACTAAATTGTCAAGTTGGGCTTTTGATTATGGGATTATAATAAAATTCTCCTCCAATTATTATCCCCAAGGGAATGGATTAGCAAAATCCACAAATAAAAATTTGCTGAATATCATAAGAAAGTTAATAGAAAAGAACTCTAGGGAGTGGAACACACTTCTAAAATATCCCTTATGGGTAGACAGAGCTAGGAACAAGGCTGCATTAGGAAACTCACCTTATCATTTAGTGTATGGGGTGGATCCCATCCTCCTTGTGAACTTGAAAATTCCTACACTGCAGTTTGCCCAAGAGTACCTAGGCATAGACAATAAACAAGAAGTCAAGTTGCTTCAGTTGATGCACCTGGAAGAGAAAAGAAGTCAGGCAATTGATCAATTTGCCAAACTTCAGGCTGTTGTCAAATGTTGGTTTGACAAAAGAGCCAGGGTTAAAGCCTTCAGAATATCAAATTTAGTCCTAATGTGGGACAAAGCACATGAGAGGAAAGGAGACCATGGTAAGTTTGACAAATTATGGATAGGTCCCTTCCAAATTTATGAGATATTAGGAGACAGCACTTACAGGCTGAAAAACTTAACAGGTGAGGATGTTCCATTACCAGTTAATGGACAATTCCTCAAACATTATTTCCAAGCCTGAGTAGCTTCATGATAGTCATGTGTATTATAGTGTATATTTGTATAGTTGTTTGTACAGTTTGTTTTGGTTTTTGTTTTGTTTGCTTGCTGAGTTTTATTTTGGTTAGTCAAGATGATGCAGCTCATCACCCCAGGAAATAACTAAATTGTTAGGATTCAAGTGATGTGAACAAATTTATTTATAGGTTATGACTCACTCTAAGAAGTATATATGATCAGGTCTGTGATATCCTTTCATCAGGGTGCCTTTTCTTGTCCAAAGTGACTCTTTCACAATGACTCACCTAACAGCCTTGGGTTTGTTGAACACACAAGTATAGGTGTTAAGTGAAAAATCCAAAGGGACTCCCTTGCTACCAATACAATCTCCAACCTAAATCAGCAAGTGACCATACCTTGCACATTGAGCTTTCATGATGACATTAGATATATGAAGTATAAATATTGAAAATCAAAAAAAGAAAAAAATATATTAAAATTAGGCCATCTAAGTAACTCTACCAGGGCTATAGACGCCTGTTGGTAGTGGGGCTCTATTTAGGAGGATTGTATAGATAACCTTGTCGGGGCTATGAACACCTGCTGGCAGTAAGGTTCTATCCAGGTCGGCTATGAGGGATGATATCCAATTATGTAGCTTAACACCGGTTACTCATGTTTTCAACTTGCTTTCAAGATGAGGATAATTAATCATTTGCACACACCTGATCCTTTGTTAGCATTGTTTCCATGATGAAACTTTGTTATTCAGAAAGATTATAATGCTTATACTTAGAAAAGAGTTAGAATACTATATATGAATGTGTTCACCTCACTTGAATCATTAGAATTTTGTTTTTTTTTGGTGGCAAGTTGTTGTGTGGTTACACAACACGCCCCATTTTGACTTGACAAAATAGGGACCCAACTTTTGCTTGGCTTGGCTTGTGTTTTCCTGCTTTTGGTGGTCTGGTAAAAGTAAGTCATGTAGGTGATCCTGCATAAGGAAGCTGGGGTAAGTCATCATGATGAGGTCAATTCGTCAAAGTTTATATTTCATATAAATAGCCTCATGGTTGGAAAGAGTACAAAATTTCATGCAGGTTTGCCTTTTGGATCACCCTGATATTCATTAGGGAATGAAAGTTATTGCAAGTCAAAGTCCTGGTCAAACCTGATATTCCAGGGGGGTCATATTTCTTAACATTAGTCATCTTCCGAATATCACCCCGATCTAGTTTTATCACCCGATAATCATTTATCTGAAGTTTTGGACGTTAATTTTAAGTGATAGAGGTATTTACCCATTGGTCAGTGTCATATATTTTGCGGGGGTCATATTTTCAATATCACCCGATATTTCTTAATATCACCCTAGATCCAATATGCTAATGATGTCATATAATCCTGATAAACAAAGAAAGCACCCTGATGATGATGTCATCATCCTTTTTACCTTACGGAGGTATATTTCCAACATTGACCCTTTCTACATAACATGACGATGACGTCATAGTGCTACAACGATGAATCAAGTCATTATCCTGATGATGTCATCTTGATATTCTGAGAAAAGGTCATTTTAGTTTTGGGGGGGTCATGTCTCAAACATCACCAAAATTTTAAGCATGACCCGATGTTTGAATATCACCTGACACTCTCAATCATTACCTGATGTTTTCGACATAAGTTTTCCCGCCAAAGGCGGATGGTCATATTACACCTAGGGGGTCATATTCTAAATATCACCTAATCTTCCAGAGATCATCCCCCTCATCTCACCGTGCAACATTAAATGCCATAAATGTAGTAGGTGGACTCCCGCTGATTGCGAACACGATCTAAACACCTGGCAATGCCCATAGATTTATGACAGAAGATCAATGGTTATGATCGAATTAGCCTTGTGTTGCCCTAATTTTGCCCTAATTATGAGGATAAAGTGAATTTCCAGCGTCATTTTTACATTTACCTTATGATAAATGAGTTTTTACAGAGTGCAGAGCTTTCAAACCCTCATACGACCTACCTATAGACACATACGGCTTGCAGCAGAACAAGACACGTGATTATCGTTGGTCTCTGAATTTCTTTCATATAATCATCAACATAGTCAAGGAGATAAGCATTATCAAGTAAGTAATTAAAACCCTCTTGCTGTCATTTTCTGCATGTCTAGGTAGTGTGCCTTTCCATTGGTTTGAAGTTATATGTTATGCATATTATGATGAAGTGATGATTAATGAATATAATGTGCATCATGCTGTGAAGATATAATGTTGTATGCATGTATGTGAAGTATTGTATGGTAACGCTGGTCCTGTTTATTGCATGAAGCCATGGCAGACAAGAGGTTGACCAAGTCTGAAGCTAAATTCCTTAAACCTATGTTTGCTAAACCTAAAGGTGTACAGTTCAAATATGGCATCATTGAGGATACACACTAGGGAAACACAGATCTGGTCGCATGGTCATCTAGAATACATGATGATAAGAATAATACCCTGTTGGACATCATTTTTGTGTTAGGAATGTGGAATGTAGCTGGATTTCCTTATTCTATGGAGGCTCTAGAGTTGATTATTGAATGTGCCAGAAACTACAACCCACAGACAAGGAGAATAGAAAAACATGGTCAGGTTTATACAGATCTGTCCATCAAGGCGATTGCAACCACTTTTAATTTGCCACTGGGAAGGAAAGTTGTGAGCCTAGATTTGAAGAAATTGCAAGTTGAATTTGAAAATAACAGGAAAGCCGCTAGGAAGAGGATGTATCAATGGAAGGCAAAGAACAGTCCTTACCCTGTCGCCGCCAAATTACCAGTGCACCTCTATAAGTTTGATTTTGATGATGAATACCAATATATGATAGCCCTACTTAGCAGAGTGACAGGCTAGCTTGATGCTAGAAGTTTCAAAGATTGGATGTATGGGGTTATCTTGATGTGTCTTTATATAGAGAATAGGCCATTATGGGCTAAAATGATAAGTGATGCCCTAAATGAGCAGCTCATGAACCTAGGAGACCTGGAGTATTCATTTTATATGACCTCATATATTGTATATTCATGTGCATATAAAGGCACATTTGATGCACTCACCACAGACAGGAAGATCAGAGGCAGTACAAATGATGCACACATATGGGATCATTATCCCCAACTACAAAGACAAAATTATCTTCAAGATTACAAATTAGTGAATGATGCATTCTCTATGCACCTAGTAAGGACAATGGAAGAAGATAGGACCAAAAGACTGAGCATGAAAGCTTAAGAAGTCATATATAGGCATGGTGCTTGGTTTATACAATATACCACCTTCTCTTACATCAGAATAGAGGGCTTTGTAGGATAGCCCCTCATGCTCCCAAGATATCCCACTGATGCAGTTGTTTTGATGGAGTTCATGAGACAGATATCTACAATACTGGATGCCTACAAAGCAAATAAGAAGATTCCACCAGTATTGTTTCTAGTAACAATGGGTTGGTACATATGCCAAGATTCTGAAAACATCAAGAAAGCCATAGCTAGCCTGGACATGATGAAATTACAGCCATTCCCATTTGCAAGATCATATGACCCATATGGGAGGATGCAGAAGATCATGGGGAAGCCCATCCATCAGAAGTACTTGGAGGATTTTTGGACAGATTGTGAAGATGAAGCTAAGGCTAGAAGAAGAAAATATCAAAGGCTAACTCTCAACCAGATCAAAACATCTGATTGTATTCTAGTGCCTGTGCAATTAAAAGGGGATGATGGAAAAATAATAGCAGATGAATATGAAGAAAAGAAGATATATAATGACACAATCTCAGTGCCTGATCTTACACAACCTGAGGATATCTCATTGGACCAATTTACAGGTAGGATGCTACAGCTAACCCAGTCTTGGGTAAGTGAACAAATAAATGCATTAAAGAAGAAGGGTATAGCCCTTACAGTTGACAATAAGAAGAAGAGACAAGAGATTCCTGACAGTGAATATGATGAATTTTTGATTGAAAAGAGGAAATCTAAAGGAGAAAGAATGCCACCTTAAGAACAAAGCAAGAGACCCCCCAGAGGTAAGAAAACTGATAACGAACCTAAAGGGGTAAAGTTTGAAAGAATAGTTATATCAGTAGAGGATGCATCCGCATCAGAGCATGCAGTAGCCTCATCAGCACCACCTCCCATGGATAAACAGAAAACTAAAAAGATCCAAAGGCCAGCTATGGAAGCTACTAAAATATATGAGGTGGGTCAAACATCACAAAAGCAAAAGGAAAAGGATGTTCCTATTGATGAAGAGCTTGAAGAGGAAGACCCTATGCCTCTCATTAGAAAAAGAAAAGCACCTCAAGTGATGGCATCCACACCTAAGAAACCAAGAATATCCATGAGAGGTGAAATAAAACATGACCCCATAGTATTGAGGGGAGATGGTGGTGAAGTATTCAGGAAAGAATTGCAACATAACGTGCCACTTCCCACCATTGTTCATTTCAAGACTGAACAAGCTGAAGAACAAATGAAAGAAACCTCTAGGCCAATTCAAAGTGGTCTTGTCTCACTGGAGGAGACAGTTGACTTATCTGATCATGAGGTAGTAAAAGATGTAACCTCTCAACAAATGGAAACCCTTGCTGCTAACACCCACATAACTCCACAAGGAACTCCATCAGTACAGGTGGCTATGTTAGAAGAACTAAAGCAAGTGGAATAGGAAAAGGAAAGGAGCCTAGAAAGGATTGCACAACAAATAGGGCTTTATGAATTGGTTGATCAGGTAACTAGCCCTGTAGTGATTGATCTAACATACATAAAGGATGTAAGTCCTAAACATCAGGCAGGTGAACCTGATAAGGCAGAAAATATTGAGAAAGTGAAGCTGGCAGAAATGGAAGGCCATACTATAGAGATGGGCCAACAACAACAAGATATATCTAATGAGCCCAAAATAGTTGAAGTCCAAGAAAAGGGTGGGAATGACAAGGCCGTATTAAGTGAAGAAGTACCCCAGACTCAAAAAGCCTTTGGTGAAAAGGAAACATCAGGTCAGGATGACCTAAAAACTCAAGAGGTAGATACTACAGGGGCGGAGCATAATGTGATGCAAGATCAAGTAGATGCACCTAAGATAGATACTATGACATCCATAGATGCAAATGTGCCTCATAATGAGGAAATTACCAAAGGGGATGAAACAAAAAAGGATGAAGTACAGGACCAATTACAAGATCATCATGTGGATGCATCACAAGATCCTCCACCACAAGAAGAGGTTCCTCAACAAGAGGAAATACCCCAAGATCACCCTCATCAAGAGAATCATGATCCATTGAAAATAGATGCAATTACTAGAGAACGGGGTGACCATGATGGTGATGATGGAGGACAAGGATCAAGAGACCAAGTTCCTCCATGGCTTGAGAAAGAAATAGGTATGGAATCAGGTTTTGAAATCCAAGAGTTTGATGTGTCAACACTATTGTCAGAGACCATTATGAAGCTGAAGAGGAAGGTCAAGTTAACCTCGGCCATAAGAAGAGATCCTGATATGGGCAGAAGGACCGCCCAAGTAGCACTCCCCACCGTTGAGAAAGAAAAAGGCAAGATCACTTTGGAAGAATTCCAGATTACCACAGTGGATTTAGGATTTGCCAATGAAGACTAGGAAGGTCAAGAGGGGAAAGATATAATTGACTCTTTAACCCAAAGGGTAAAGAAGGAAAAAGAGAAGAATAAGTAGCATAAAGAGCACATTGCTCAGCTACATACCTACATGAAAGGGTTAATTAACCCTGATGATACTTCAAATTCAGAGGTAGTCCCATTAATTGCAATTTCTTAGGAGGAGGTCAATAAGTTGGACCTTATGAAGCATGAATTAGTAATAATGAGAAGGTGGATGGTATCCACACTCAGTGGAGCTGAAGAAGTAGTGAAAGCCTCTTTACAAAGGTGGAATTCTCTAAGTATCTCTAGAAGGAAGGTTTATAAATTGCAAATGGAGGCCGGAAGAAGGTCATTCCAATTAGAGAAAGCCTTGAGTGCTTTGGTTGAAATAAAGAGGATTAATCCTCAAGTTCTAATAAAAAAAAGGTGCTAGATAATAATACCACCATGCTGATGGATATCCGGTATAAGGATATCAAATTTGAATGTGATGTACTAAAAAGATGCAATAACAAATTAAGAGATATCAACATGAAGCTACATGACATGATGTCATCTGAAGCAGACATCCTGGAGGCCCTAGAGGGGAAAATAGAAGGAAAGATTGAGAATCAGGATGCAGATTTTGCTATAAAGGCTCTACATAATAACTTCCAGCTGATGGCTGATGACCCTCTTAACCACCTGACATAAGAAGCCATGGACAAGATCATGAGGATCAAGGTCGGGGTGGAGAATTACCATGAAACATCAAGCAGTAGAAGGAGTAAATTTGAGGCTCTTCGAGATAAATATCAGGCCCACAAGCACGCCATTGCCAAAGCAAAAACTCAGGATGGTGGAGAAGTTGAACGAGTGGTGGGAGCATATGAAAATGTCAGGATAATCATGCAGACCCATATGCAAAGCAAGGTTCATCAAGATGATGAAGATATGGGAAGTGATGATCCTGATGCTCCTGATGATGAGGATGAAGAACACGAAAAATGACGAGTAGATAAAGATGCATTATAAAGGGAATATCAGCATCCAACATTTAGAGAAAATAAGTAATTTAGATAGTTGCCAGTTGGCAACCTGTGCCACGTGAAATGTTGACTAAGTCAAAGGATGAGCATTCACCGTAGATCTTAATCGATAAATCTTGATCGTAGATCATGTGTAACCGCTCCCTCACCTTGTTCTAGAAAAGGTGTAGGGATGCTTTGTTTTGAACATTCGAAGCTTAATTGAAATTTGTTTGTTGAAGTATCAAGGCTTATTTCAAAGTTATTGTATATGTACATGTTTTTGCATACTTAATGAAAGAGAGGACTATTTCGATTAGAAATCATTGTAAATTCTGAGTAATATGTGTCTGAATTCTTGATATATGCTTTGATTTCCTGCGTCCCTTAGAGTGCTCATTAGTCTGCATATATTGTCTTCATTCATCATCCTTTGAAGTTAGCATCAACTATATCTAGCTGTGGAACATCCTGGTGAACATATGGTTTGATTTCTTCTTTTTCATGACTGTATCATGTGTGTATGTAGCTCAATAGCTGAAGATTCATCATAATTTGAAGTTTTCATTTACATTTCTTTTAATTTTAGAACGATTCACTATCACAATTGCAAATAATTGACAATCAGAAGCAAAGAACATGAAAAATGTAGACATCTCATAGATAACTATATACTTATAGCATATTTGAAGTAAGAGCATGTATAATTGACAAATATCATGCAAAGATTTGAGTACAGACATAATATTTGTGAAAATATCTTGTGTAGATAACCTTTTGTGTAAGCATCTTTACTGAAATTGAATCCTGCTGATGAACAAACGTAAGGCCCCAAAATGGAAACAGTAAGACACATCAACCACTGAGTAACGTTAGTTGATTAAGACCTAATCCACAGAGACTTGGGATCATGAATTCTTTGAATTCATCGTATATTTCAAGATGAGTAAAGGTTGATGTGTAACTTTTATTCTATGTTTGTTTATGATTAACATCATGATCAATAGGAACCCATGTGATCTCCTGTCGGGGCATACAATGCCTTCGATCAATCCTACTACAATCCTAGGGAAGTAGTTGTAGTAATCATGAATATCCTACCAAGGGATAACCTATCCAACTAGTTCTGGGTCATCAAACACTCGCCTACACTCAGTGAGTCCCGCATCTCTCTGTGGATCATACTCCACAAGCTCACCCTGAATCGACAAGTACAAAATCCTGTAGACGTCCTCCAGTGTCATGGCCATCTCTCCAATAGGGAAATGGAATGTCCCATCTTCATTGTGGAATCTCTCTACAATAGCAGTCAGCAAGCCACGGTTCGCCCACACCTTAGGCATGAAGAAAACATAATCCAGTTCCATAGTGCTAAGCGCCTCCCTATCTATCTTAGTCAGCATGTATCTCTACAACAAAGGCATAGGGAACTACTCCCTTGACTAAAGCGTATCTTGTATATCCTCCTGCAAGCATGCAAAGAAAGGCGTCAACCCAAAGCTGCAAGTACCATACTCAACATATCTATAGAACCATATCAACTAACTTAGCATTTCTAATTGATCAAAATAGCAAACTACATCTCTTGACTAGATTCCTACAATCTCAGAGATAGCTTATCGATTGACGTGTCAAATAGGACACCAATTGAGTCAATTTTGCTAAGTAAAATGCCTATATATAACATATGCACCACAACATGTGGTAAATGCACCGCTTTTTAACCAAAGGGCCATTTCTTGACCTATGCACCACTTCTAGCAAATGCACTACAAAAACACATGCATGCGCCATCCTATGCAATATATGCGCTACCCAGACAAAAGTGCCACTACGTTCAATAAATGTGCTACAAAATAGTGCATGCACCGCCTAAACCTATGCATGTGCAGTTCTAGTAAATGCATCATTTCTTTTCATGCATGCGCTACAGGAGTATGCATGCGCTATTTCACGCTACATATGCGCCGCACTGCATTTTCTGTGCTTCTGTCTAACCTACTTTCTCCTAGCATTTATTGCATTCAAACTTGACCCTAGGAGAAATTTTTTGAGATACATATCGGGGGTCCTGCCTCTGCTGGCCGGATGAATCGAAGAATGCACTCGAATTGATGCTCCTCACATGGAATATCCATCTCTCTAGCTACCATGCTGCTCTAAGCTCTCTGAAGCCAATCCAACTAAGACAAGTGTGCCAATGAATTGTCTTGTGGACCCTGCTCCTATATATAGCATGAAAACCCTAATCTGGCTAGGTGGTGACTACGACTACTTCTCACACCTGTTTCTTCCAGTTTTTCTTCTCGTTTATCTGAAACACATCCTATTTTCCTCAAGCCTAACCTTGTTTTCCCTTCGTCTTCATGAGATCGTCCATCTCTCGTCCTTCTGCCTTCTTCCCATCCAATCTCCCGAGGGGGCATCCTATCATCATAACCTGTACCAGGGGTAAACTGGGGCATGTATCATTATCAGACTATTTATTCTTTGAAGCAACGCCGTAAATTGCATCGCATCAAAGAGGGGCAAAATGTATACGCCTAAAAATGACATGATTTAGTCTAAATAAATATTCTTAATATTTATTCCATTCTAGTTCTTCTATCAATAAATAAATAAATAAATTTATTTATTTGATTCACATTCCTCTAACTTAATTAAATATCAAAATATTTAATTACCTCTTCTAAAGTCAAAATTAAATAAAATCCTTTATTTAATTTAATTCCTCCAAACAATTAAATAATTCTCAATTATTTAATTAAATCAAATTCATTCTTCCAAATTTGAATAAATCAATCAAATTTATTTAAATCCTCTCAATCCCCAAAAATAAAATATAATCAAATATTTTATTTATTTTTCCAAAAATCATGCACAACAATTAAATAAATTTATTTATTTAATTAGCTTTCTTATCTTCTAAAATTAAATAATACCAATTATTTAATTATTTCTTCCAATAATATCTTCTCTAAATTTAAATAAATCAAATATTTATTTAAGTTGTTTTTTCTTCTAAATTGAGTTATCTCTAAATATAATTCAAGCTTTATGCACATGCAATTAAATATTTCTAATATTTAATAAAGCAAAATATCTTCTTTTTCTCATGCAAATCTATTCTTCTTGTTTTAAATCACTTAACTGATTATTATATTCTTTTAATTGCTTTAACTCATTCTTCTATTCTTAGCAAATCCTCTCATGCAAAAGAAAGAAAGACACATGTATTCTTCTTATTCGTTGCACGTTCCTCAACTGTTCTCAACCGTTGATCTTCTCATTCTTTCTATACCATCGATCTTCTCTTTCCCAAGTCTATAAAAGCAACCTCCTTCTTCCATTTCATAAATCCAAGCTTTAAGTATTGTTACTCTGTAAGAATTACAGTGCGCCTTTGGCACCAATTCCTTCATTGCTTGTGATCACACTTTTTACTACACACTATGCACTACTACCATTGTTGTGAAGCTTCTCTTCATTATGACATTACCATAGCCATTCTCAATCAATATTCTTGACAAAGCAAAGAAGTGCACTCACTAAGGGCCCTTTCTCATACAAGAAAGGATGATTTTTGATAGGCAACCAATGGAAGTTTCAATCTAAGGAAGGTTTGCTTTGTTATTTGATTCATTGTTATTGGATTTCCTTAGTTCACTATTTCATTGAAGTTTTGGGTATTTGATATTGATTTATATTGCATATTCATTGTTAAAACCAATTTACCCCTAACAGACTTTGCCAACATGTCGGGGTGGGTAGGTAATTTCCAAGGAAGGTCTCATTTTGTGTGCCAAGTGTCGCATTCATTCGGGGCAGTAGGCTACCAGTGAAGTCCCTTAAGCGCCCTAAGAGGAAAAAACTACCAAAATTTGATGGGATAGTTCTTAGAATTCATGGCAGCTAGGAATGTTTCACTTGGACCTATAGGTGCATGTGGGGTCCCTCCACAATAACCTCTCTTGGTTTTGATCAAATCTAGTTTGTTTGATTGTGCTAAAATCAAACGCATTCTTCTAAAATGCTTCAGTTTCATGCTGTGGAAAGGTGCTAGGAGTGACATTTTTCATTCCATAGCTCATGGATAGGTAAATGCCAGAGGAGGTCTCATTTTGTGTGCCAAGTGTCATATTCGTTTGGGGCAGTAGGCTACTGGTAAAGTCTGTTAAGCGCCATAAGAGGAAAAAATTGCCAAACTTTGATAGGACAGTTCTTAGAATTCATGGCAGATGGGAATGTTTCATTTGGACCTATAGGTGCATGTGGGGTCCTTCCACAATAACCTCTCTTGGTTTCATTCAACTCCAGTCTGTTTGATCATGCCAAAATCAAATGCATTCTTGTAAAATGCTTCAGTTTCATGTAGTGGAAAGGTGCTAGGAGTGAAATTTTGTATTCCACAACTTGTGGGTCTGAATGGACTTCATTAATGCGTCAAGGTGGGTAGGTAAATGCTAGGGGAGGTCTCGTTTCATGTGTCAAGTACCACATTGGTTTGAGACAGTAGAATACCAACAAACTCCCTTAAGCGCCCTAAGAGGAAAAACTACCAAACTTTGATGGGACAATTCTCAAAATTTGTGGCAAATGGGAATGTTTCGTTTGGGCCTATAGGTGCACATGGGGTCCATCCACAATAACCTATCTCAGTTTTGTTCAACTCCAGTCCATTTGATCGTGCCAAAATCAAATGCATTCTTGCAAAATGCTTCAGTTTCATGTAGTGGAAAGGTGCTAGGTGCCATATTTTTTGTTCTTCTCATCATGGGGCCAAATTGACTGTGCCAACACATTAGGGTGGGTGGATAATTGGTAGGGAAGGTTTTGTTTCATGCGCCAAGCGTCCCAGTCGTTCGGGGCTGTAAGCTACTGACAAAGTAGAAAGTTGCTAACACTAAAATTTTACATTCCATGGCTCTTGGGGGAAAAAGAACTATACCAACACATTTGGGTGGGTGGGTAAATTCTAGGGGAGGTCTTGTTTCATGTGCCAAGCATCGCATTCATTCAGGGCATCAGGCTACCGACAAAGTCCCTTAAGCGCCCTAAGAGGAAAAAACTACCAAACTTTGATGAGACATTTCTTAGAATTTGTGGTAGCTGGGAACCTTCTATTTGGACCTATAGGTGTGCATGGGGTCCGTCCACAATAACCTCTCTCAGTTTCATTCAAGTCCATTCTGTTTGACTGTGTCAGAATCAAACACATTCTTGCAAAATGTTTTAGTTTCATGCAGTGGAAAGGTTGCAAGGTGCCATAGTTTTTGTTTTGCTCATCATGGGGCTGAATGGACTGTGTGAACACATCAAGGTGGGTGGGTAACTAGTAGGGAAGTTCTCATTTCATGCGCCAAGTGTCTCAGTCGTTTGAGGCTGTAAGCTACCGATAAAGCAGAAAGTTGCTAACACTAAAATTTTGCATTCCATAGGTCTTGGGGGTGAATGGACTACACCAACATGTTTAGGTGGGTGGGTAAATGCTAGGGGAGGTCACGTTTCATGTGCTAAGCGTCGCATTTGTTCAGGGCAGTACACTACCGACAAAGTCCCTTAAGCGCCCTAAGAGGAAAAAGTTGCCAAACTTTGATGGGACATTTGTCAGAATTTGTGGCAGCTGGGAACCTTCTGTTTCAACCTATAGGTGCATGTGAGGTCCATCCACAATAACCTCTCTCAGTTTCCTTCAACTCCAATCCATTTGACCATGCTGGAATCAAATGCATTCTTGCAAAATGCTTTAGTTTCATGTAGTGGAAAGGTTGCCAGGTGCCATATTTTTTGTTTTGCTCATTGTGGGGTCGAATGGACTGTGCCAACACATCAGGGTGGATAGATAAATGGAAGGGGAGGTCTCGATTCATGCACCAAGCATCCCAGTCATTCGGGGCTATAAGCTATTGACAAAGTAGAAAGTTGCTAACACTAAAATTTTGCATTCCACAAGTCTTGGGGCTGAACGGACTTTACCAACACTTTGGGTGGGTGGGTAAATATGAGGGAAGGTATTGTTTGTAGGTCTAAGTGTCTCAGTCATTCCCAGCTGCAAGCTACCGGCAAACTCAAAAGGTGCTAGTTGTCAGTATCTTGTAGGCCAAAATGACTAGGACACTTGGCGTACAAAACAAGACCTCCCCTAGGATTTACCCACCCACTTAGATGTGTTGGTGTAGTCCATTCACCCCCAAGATCTGTGGAATGCAAAATTTCAGTGTTAGCAACTTTCTACTTTGTCAGTAGCTTACAACCCCGAATGACTGGGATGCTTGGTGCATGAAACAAGACCTTCCCTACCAATTACCTGCCCACCTTGACATGTTGGCATAGTTTATTCAGCCCCATGATGAGCAAAACAAAAAATATGGCACTTGACAACCTTTCCACTGCATGAAACTGAAGCATTTTGTAAGAATGTGTTTGATTCTGGCATAGTCAAATGGACTAGAGTTGAACGAAACCAAGAGAGGTTATTGTGGATGGACCCCACATGCATCTATAGGTCCAAACAAAATGTTCCCATCTACCACAAATTCTAAGAACTGTGCTATCAAAGTTTGGTAGTTTTTCCCTCTTAGGGCACTTAAGGGACTTTACCGGTAACCTGCTACCCCGAATGAATGCGGCACTGGGCACACGAAATGAGACATCCCCTAGTATTTAGCCACCCACCCTGACACATCAACAAAGTCCATTCAGACCCACGAGCTATGGAATGCAAAATTTCACTCTTAGCACCTTTCCACTGCATGAAACTGAAGCATTTTGCAAGAATACGTTTGATTCTGGCACAGTCAAACGGACTGGAGTTGAACAAAATTGAGAGAGGTTATTGTGGATGGACCCCACGTGCATCTATAGGTTGAAATAGAAGATTCTCAGCTACCATAAATTCTAAAAAATGTCCTGTCAAAGTTTGGTAGTTTTTTCCTCTTAGGGCTCTTAAGGGACTTTGCAAGTAGCCTGCTACCCCAAATGAATGCGATGCTTAACACATGAAATGAGACCTCCCTTGGCATTTAACCACCCACCCAGACATGTTAGTGCAGTTCGTTCACCCCCAAGACTTGTGGAATGCAAAATTTTAGTGTTAGCAACTTTCTACTTTGTCGGTAGCTTACAACCCTGAACGACTAGGATGCTTGGCACATGAAATGATACCTTCCCTACCAATTACCCACCCACCTCGAGGTGCTGACATAGTCCATTCAGCCCCGTGATGAGAAGAACAAAAAATATGGCACCTGGTAACCTTTCCACTGCATGAAACTGAAGCATTTTGCAAGAATGCGTTTGATTCTAGCACAGTCAAATGGACTGGAGTTGAATGAAACTGAGAGAAGTTATTGTTGATGGACCACATATGCACCTATAGGTCTAAACAAAATGTTCTCAGCTACCATGAATTCTGATAACTATCCCATCAAAGTTTGGTAGTTTTTTCCTCTTAGGGTGCTTAAGGGACTTTGCCGGTAGCCTACTACCCCAAATGAATGCAGTGCTTGGCACATGAAACAAGACCTCCCCTAGAATTTACCCATCCACCCTAACATGTCGGTGAAGTCTGTTTGGACCCATGAGCTATGGAATGCAAAATTTTACTCCTAGCACCTTTTCACTACATGAAACTGAAGCATTTTGCAAGAATGCATTTGATTCCAGCATGGTCAAATGGACTGGAGTTGAACAAAACTGAGAGAGGTTATTGTGGTTGGACCCCACGTACACCTGTAGGTCTAAATAGAATGTTGCCAACTACCACAAATTCTAAGAACTATTCTGTCAAAGTTTGGTAGTTTTTTCCTCTTAGGGCACTTAAGGGACTTTGCCGATAGCCTGCTGCCCCGAACGAATGCAGTGCTTGGCACATGAAATGAGACCTCCCTTGGCATTTATCCACCCACCCTGATGCGTTAGTGAAGTCCATTTGAACCCAGGAGCTCTGGAATGCAAATTTCACTCCTAGCACCTTTCCAAACATGAGGAAGAACCACAACCCCATCTAACTCCTAAAAGCATGAAGACACTGAGAACACTAAAGACATAGAGGATAAAGAAGCATGAAGACAATTTCTAAATCCTATCATGAGGAAGAGCCACAAACCAATCTAACTCCTGAAAGCATGACATGTTATGATGAAGAAGCACAACCAAAATCCAATGATTCAATGGCATGAACCAATGACATAAACAACTATGTCCTACTATTGTGACATTATAAACAAATCAAACAAAATGTACATGAAATATATAACATCACTTATGTAATTGATCACTTACCGCCATCTGATGATCACTCTCCATCATCTTTTCTCGAGCTTCTTTATCCATAGTTGGATGGACTGGAGTTGTGACCTCCTATTAGAAGCATCAAAAGCAAAATTGACTAAACATAAATATACTAGAGGGAAGCAATTCATACTACTATTTATATACAAAACAAAGTACATCTAACCATCTAGGAAAGTTTTATGCATACTTACAAATTAATCCAATGAACCATCTTGGTCTTCTCTACTCTTTATTGTGTCAAGTATGGCCTCATGGTCAGAGTCACGCACCTTCCACAAGGTCTTGTTCAAAGGTCTACCTTGATATTGTATCAAATGAACATTGGTTTCCACGACAAGGTTGGAGTAATGAAGAATCTTTTGATGCATGTCAAAGTCCTCAAATAGTGAAACATTAAGACTCTTATGTGGGTACCTTCTAAGCGATGTTCCAGTAACGACCACTGAGCCTGTAGGGTATTCGATGTTTTCTCCATTTGTAACTGGGGCCCCTAATTTCTTTTTGGCCTCAACACAATGACACAAGTAATAATTTGTTCCCTCTTCATTATCTTCATCTACAATAACTACATAAACATGCCCTATAAGGATATGTGCAGCAAATTAGATGAAATTTCCACAACATTACAAAAATACTACAAAGTTTAAGATAACATTAGGAATTTCAAATTTAACTATGCAAGTAGATATATTACCTAGTTGAACTAGATCTGATATGTGGTCAAAGTCAACTGACGATTCCATCGCTGTCAATCCTAGTGCTGTCAGGGGTCAATACATGTCAAGTGGGCAAAGATAACTAAACTATCATTCGTCAACCCACTCCCTTGACATGCACTCATTCCAGGCTTGAATTGTACATGCAAAACAAAAGCACACCATCTTTCGCGTATGTATACTCCATGAACCTGCAATTAAGCTTCTGATAGAGTGTAGCTCACTTGATCCTGCCAGTGTACAATAGTCTTCATATGGTGCAATGTTAGTATCATCTATCAACCAAAAAAATCTATGAACTGAAGACTTACCTTGATTACCTAGACCCATCGAAGCATTACACCACTCAACGATTGATTTTGCATCTGTCAACTTTGCATTGTCTTTATACTTTAACTATTCTTGTGTTATGGCCCTTTTGATACACACTCCTGCACCATCATGCTCCCCCTTTCCATGCCCAGCCTCACAAAAGTTCCACATATGCTGAACACCTATAATATTATGCCTCCTGCTCAGCCAATAGAAATTTTGTGAGTTCTTGAATTGTGATGCATAGTTATCAGACCATATGATATGTTGACTGAATGATATGCCCCTTCTAGCCAGATCATTATAGAACACTTAAAAACAACCATGCACAAACTCTGTAGAATGCGTGTGATCATCACTTATATAAAAATGTTACTCTCTTATGATCTTTCTGTCATCCTATGTACTATCATTTGCATGAATGAATGCAATGTTCACAAATATAGAAACTTGTGTCAAGTTATAATATTAGGATTGCACCTCACACTGTGGCTATAGATTGTAGTTCTCTGCAAAATCAATGACTGAAACAATGCTACCAACTAGAAATGTGTCCTTGCATAACTTGAATTGCAAGTCCAACCATCGAGCTCTATGGGCATGTCTTACATACTCATACACTATGTTGTCACAAAATATAGGCATAAACTGATACACTAGAATCTTTTGAATAACATATTCACAGCTCTTTGCATCTTGACCATCTTTTGTATTGTATGCCATTATTTTATACTTGCCAAACTCTACTAGTTCATTTCCAACTACATGTGTTATTTCCATATGTTCACATATTGGCATATGTTGCAAGCCACCGTAATGCTGACATGTGCCATCCAAAAATAATTTTCTGTAGAACAATTGACCTTCCTCTCTATCATATAAAATCATTGATATGAAGTCTCTTGAGATAGTTGGTGGGGCATGTATGCCACAATCCTGTAAAACATTGTTAGTATGCAAATCTAAACATATAGACTGATAAACATCAAAATGGTTAGAAAATTCAATATGTAATCTACATCAACAAGTAGTGTGTGTGTGATTTATTTTATTTTGACAAAGAAAGGTTTTGTCATTTCAAAATATCTTTGAGAAATTTTAATTTGAGGATACTTCTCTAGAAATTTACCAAAAATCTCTATTTGAGTCATATCCAAAAAATACTTTGGATGTGGCTCACAGTTTCGACTACTAATTCTCCTTCTTACCACATCCCTTTGATTTGGAGATACCCTTGTGTAATTCTTCCAAAAGTCTTCAATTAGTGATCTCAAAGCTTTGACAACAACTTTATCTTTTCGTGGGAGTCTCCCAGAGAATGCCCAAAATTCATTAGTGCTTGAATCCTCAACTCTTTGACATCTTCCAATGGCTCTCATTAGAGTTTTTCTATTTATTTTCATTTGTTGACTTGTCTTTCTAATGAGGCGAGCTTTTTTTGTTTGTTGGCTTACAATTGTCGATGTAATGAAACGTCATGTGACATTACTATCCTTGGTGCATGAGGTGGAACCCACACTCTCATACGCACTCATTAGATTCTTGACAATTGATTTTTCACTTGATGCATTCAATGTTCTTAGGCCAAGAATCTTCATAGTGGGCCTAAATTTTAGATTTCTCATCAGTTCAACAAAGAGTTGACATCTTCTGGTTTCATTTAAATTCTCAAATAATAATTTCCATATCTTATTTATATATCTTTGGCAAGTGCACATGGGAATCTTATCCTACATGGGCTCTAATACATTCTCATCAATATCAATTAGAAAATTAGGCCTCCTGTGTAAAATTCTAGGAGGCATTTTGTTTGGTAAAGTAGACTAAACATTAGGAATTTCTTCAATATTTACTTGATATGGGATAGATGACGTACCTTCAATTGGAGGTGAAAATGTTGAAAATGATGTATCTTCAACTTGAGGTGTGAATGATGGCATGTGACCACCTTGAGAAGAAAATGTATATGTGATTTCTACTTCACCTATGAAAGATGGAGTGTCTCCAATTTGAGAAGATAATGATGGTGTTCCTTCAACTTGACTTGTGGACGATGGAGTGCCTCCAACTTGGAGATTCACTTTCCTCATTGTAGGGAGGTTTTGCATTCATTCCCTTTGTGCCGCCAATTCCATCTCTTTCTTAGCTTCATTAGACATGGCACGTTCCTCTTCAATTGGAAATGGTGGAATATATTCTTGTATGGTTAACAATTTCCTACTTTCTCGAATTCACCTCATTCTTTCTCTTTTCCTCTCATTCTCAGCTTCACGCTCTTCTGGTGTTAGAGTCTTTGCTTATTTGCTCGGCATGATGATGATTTCTACAAGAATGAAGAATAAGACAATGATCATTAGAAATTTTATAATGACAATGAATAGCACATTCAGAATGAATAACAAAGTTTTACAAACTTCTGAATAAGACACCTCATATCATTTGTGAAGAAATGAAGGGTTTTCTAGTTTACACCCTAGATGAGCATGGCTATACTAACAAATGGTGGAATTTGAAGTTTTGTGACATATAGATCTATTGTTTTGGGGTTTGGAGTGGTTATTGAATGATCCTAGGGTAGTTTCTTTGTTAATTGGACCAAATTAGGCCTATTTCTAGAGAGGGCCAGTCATAGAACTCACATTTTTCATGAAACAAGGGTATGAAATCTTTTGATATGGTTTTATACTCCATAATGGGTGTCTAAATACTTTTTGGTTTGTGGGTTCGCTGTGTTTACATAAAGTTATGCACATTTTTCAAGTTTGGAAGGCTACTAGGCCTTAAGGAATGATTTGTGGATCAGACATTGGTTGATGTTTCCAGGCACTAAAAGTGACAAAATTGGTTTGAATACATTATATTGACATGGTGTATGCTTATGTTAGGGTTGGAGAATATCTTGGAGCCCTTATGCCTTATGATGCCCTTAAGCACCTAGTTGGGCCATTGCAAGATTTTGGTTTATGGTTGAGTTGATTTGTAAAATGCAGTATCAATACTTTGAATTCCTTCTTGTGTCTGCATCATAAATGATCATTCCAATTGAATGTGAGTGTGGATTTGGGAGTTTGACAACCTGAATAAGGACTATTTACTGAGTTTAGAGGTTTGTGGAAAGTTTGAAGAAGTAGAAAGTTGAAGTAGTAAATTGTAGAATGATGCACAAAGAAAACACCACTAAGGAGCATATTTTCCATAGCAAGGATGGAAAAAGAAGTAACTCTCCAAAACTAAGGGAAGAGAAAGGCCAAAACAAACTCAAAGAAGATAACAAACAAGTTGATTTGAGTATGTATAAAGCTAACAACTATAGGTCTTATTTCAAGGTTGGAGGATATTATTATGACAAGTGTTGGAAGCTTCATCTAGAGATTCATCCAAATGACAAATGCAAGAGTAAGCAACCACAAAGGGAAAAAAAGCACACTAAAACATTAAATTCAAAGAGAGAATAGCCCACATGAGTCTACATCAACATTCAATGATGTTAGTATGTAATGATCTACTTGGATAGAGTATTTACTTGATTTGCAAAGGAGATAAGTGTGAGTTGCTTTCATTTGTAGGGGCATTTGATTAGCACTCCAAGTTTTTCCTATGGATTGAGTTGTGTTCAAGTTTTTCACTTGTAGGGCAAGCAAGTAGTATGTTTCACTCACTATGGGTGAGTATGAGAAGTATGGCCACTTGGAGGTCATGAAAGGACAAGGAAAATAGAGAATGTAAGAGATAGTGATGACATGTTTTGGGTGTTGTAAGCATGCACATTTGTGTTCCATAGTAACATAAATGTTGTAGCATGTAACATAGATGACTTGTACCATGTTGTAGCATAATAGTGATGGTTTTCATTATTGTAATGTGCACAAACTCTTATCTCATCTATAGCATGTGCATAGTTGTAGGAAGAGAACTCTTTACACATTCATTGTAAACAGTGTATAATGTATGAATTTCATTGTACATAGATGCAATAAGAAGGACCACTTTGTAATAAATTATAACTTTCATGGCATTGTAAAATGACCTTAAAATGCAAGGAGGATCATACATGGCAATAGGGTTATATATAAACTATGATAGTGGACTATTATATAGACTTACATGATTGTCCTACACTCATGAAACCCTCCTTTTTAGTGTTTTATCACCTTGTAACTCCCTTTGTATCATCTTATGTCATCCTAAGGAAAAAATTAAGAGTCTTCCAAAATCAATGTTGGCTCCATGTAGGCACTCAAATATGAGTATGACAAACAATTGTTCACTAAAATTATTTTATTAAGTATTTGATAATGTTTTTCTCTTGTATAGCTGAAAATAGGTGAAATAAAGGCATGAACGGCAGAAGAAAGGTGGAAACATAAAGAATTTGGAGTCTCTTTGACTGAACTAACTGATATACCTAGACACATATATGTCAAGAAGAACATAAAGATCATAAAAAACATAAAGACATAAAGATATTTAGAGACATAAAGAACATAAGAACATATATATGTGAATTAAAATTGAACATACCTTAGAATTTGATATTGCAGTTGACCAATTCTCCAAAAGATGGCTTCAAAATCCTCAAATTCTTGTTTTTCTCAAGTTTGAATGTGAATTCTATATAATTCTAGAATGGGATTAGTAAAATTTATGTAAAAAACAAACATATATCATCAAATTCAATCTATATATCAATGGTAATTAGCTTTGAAACAAAATCACACATGAAACATGAAACTTTCAGTTTAAATAAACAAATTTTCTTCAAAAACATGAAAAATCACTTATTCTACGTTGAAAAAACAAAAAAAGGTGGTGGATTCATATAAAAATGATTCTCAATTAGTCAACCAACATGAAAAGCATTTTTTTTGTCTGATATACTCATGAAAAGTAGGAATAACAAGCATGTGGGGTCTGAAACATGGATCCCACATGCTTTTTTACCATTTTCCATGCTTCCAATAATGTGAGTGCATTATGGGAAGCACGATAACATAAAGGTAACCTTGTATCTACATGAGAGTCTCTCTCTCTCTCTACATTTCTCTATCCTATATATAAAGAGGGATCAGGAGACATGGAGAGATAGAGAGGGACATGGAGATAGAGAGGATAGGTGGATATAGAGACAGGGAAAGGGAGAGATGGGGATCGAGATAGAGAAAGGGGTCTATAGAGGGAGAAAGATAGAGATACATATATAGAGAGAGGGAAGATATAGGGAGATAGATCTAGCAAGGGAGAGATAGATGGGGTATATTAAGAGATGGGGTTATGAGGCTAGATAGCTCTATAGGGAAAGAGATCAAGAGATGTCTAGAGACATAGGGAGAGAGATTTCAAGAGGTAGAAGGATGGGGAGAGAGATAAATAGGAGAGAAAGGTAGTGAGGGATAGATTAAGAGATATGGATCCATATGTCTAGAGAGATAGAGATAGGGATCCATATTCTCCCCTCTATCTAAACCATAAACCTAAACCTCTAAACCATAAACCCTTAATAATGCCCCTAACCCCTAACCCTAAACCCTAAAATATAGCAACCCTAAACCTCTAAACCCCTAAGGTCCCCAAGCCATAAAACTTGGAAGCAAAGGTAGGTATAGTTAGAGAGAGGGATAGAGGAGATAGAGATATCTCTCCCAGGCTCAGTCTCCTCTATATCTCCCTATTTGCCTCTCTACCTAAACCTCTAAACCTAAACCCCTAACCCCTAAACCATAAACCCTAAACCCTAAATAATGTCCCTAAACCCTAACCCCTAACCCCTAAACCTTAAAAATGAGCAACCCTAAACTCCAAAACCCCTAAGGTCCCTAAACCATAAAACCTAGAAGCAATCCTAAACCTCTATCTCCCTATCTCTCCCAATCTCTATAATGTGAAAACATGAAAACATTAAACTTTCATTCCAACCAAATTCATTCCTAATCAATCCCAAAACATCCCTAATCCATTCAATTTCATCTCTAATCATCCCTAAACCACTTCTAATCAGCCCTAAACCACTTCACATCATCCCAAATCATATCCAAATCAATTTAACTTCATCCCTAATCATTTTCCAATCAACCTAGATTTCATCTCAAATACCATCACTAAATTATTCCTAAATCATTCTAATCATTCCCTAATCAACACTAAACCACTTCAGACCATCCCTAAAACCATTCTAATCATTCCCAAATTGTTCCTAATCTAGTCCTTTTCACCTCTCATCATCCCTAAACCAAATCAATCTAAGATCCATCTCAAATGATCCAAAAAAAAATCAAAATCAAACAAATACCTCACCAGTAGCCATTCAAAGATCCTAGTGCCAATCTGTTAGTCATTTGCACCATTTTCTATATCATATGTGCCAATATGCTCCTTAGTAGTACCTACCTATCAATCACAAACATCATTCTACACCTAGCCAATCACAAGTGTCATTCTACCCTCTACCATACATAGGAGCCATTAGAACATCATAAGCGCCAATATGTTAGTCATTTACACCATTCTATACATCATATATACCAACCATAAACCCTAAACCTGATCAACCCTAAACCATTACCTCCTTGTCTCCATCATCCCTCTACCTCTCAATCTCTTTGCCTATGTCTTTGGCTATGTCCATCACCCTCTATCTTCCTATCTCTCCCTTTCTAAACTCCTAACCCCTAAACTCTAAACCCAATCAACCCTAAACCCATATCTCCTTGTCTCTATCATCTCTCTATCTCTCAATCTCTCTGGCTATGTCTCTGGCCATGTCCCTCACCCTCTATCTTGATATCTCTTCCTCTCTAAACTCCTAACCCCTAAACCCTAAACCCAATCAACCCTAAATATAATCAACCCTAAACCCTATCTCCTTGTCTCTATCATCCAGGTCTACCTCTCAATCTCTCTGCCTATGTCTCTAGCCATGTCCCTCACCCTCTATCTCCCTATGTCTCCCCTCGGTCTCCTCTATATCTCCCTATCAGTCCTCTCTCTCTAAACCCTAACCTAAACCTCTAAACCTTAACCCTAACCCCTAAAACATAAACCTTAAGTTACCCTAAATAATGACCCTAAACCAGCTAATCCCTAACCCTTAAACCCTAAAACTGAGCAACCCTAAACCCCAAACCTCTAAACCGTAAACCCTAGAAGTAACTCTAAACCTCTATCTCCCTAGATCTCTCCCAATATCTATTGATCCCCTCACTCTCTCTCTCTCTCTAAACCCTAACCCCTATTTAGCCTAAACCTGAGCAACCCTAAATCCCTAACACGTAAACCCTAACCCCTAAACCCTAAACCATAAACCTAAGCAATCGTAAACCCATAAACCCTATTTATAATTCCCCTAAACCCTAAACTTGAGCAACCCTAAACTCATAAACCATAAATAATTCCCCTAAAGTTCTAAGCAACTCTAAGCTTATAAACCCTAAATAATGACCCTAAACCTGAGCAACTCTAAACCTCTCTCTCTCCCAAAACCCCTAAACCCTAAATAATGCCCCTAAATCCTAACCCTTAAACCATAAACCATAAACCTGAGCAGCCCTAAACCCCTAAACCCTAAATGATTCCCCTAAACCCTAAACTTAAGCAACCCTAAACTCATAAACCCAACCCACCCTCTCTCTCTCTTTCTCTCTCCCTATCACCAGGTATCTCTCCCACATTTCTCTCCCCTACATCTCCATCCTCTCTCCCTTTTGGACTCACTCTCGCTCTCCCTTGTTGACAAAGAACATGGACATGTATGAAAAATAGGACATGTAACGATGGATGATGATATAAATTGGGATTCAGTGAAATGGAAACAAGATAATTTAGGAAATTTCTTTGGATGGGAAGAATGAGGAGAAGAGGTAGAGAGGAAAGGGAAGTAGAGAGTGAGAGAGAGGATAGGAGGTAGAGACAGGATGGAAGTAGAGAGTGGGAGAGGACTGTAGGAAGTAGACAGGGCAAGGAAGAAGAGAGAGAGGGTAGGAGGTAGAGAGGGGAGGGAAGTAGAAAGTGAGAGAGTAAGAGGTAGAGGGAGGGGGAGAAGAGAGTGAGAGAGAAGGTAGGATGTAGAGAGGCAAGGGAAAAAAGACTTGGAAATAGGGTAGGAGGTAGGTAGGAGAGGGAAGTAGAGAGTGAGAGATAATAGAAGGTAGATAGGGGAGGGAAGAAGAGAGTGAGAGAGAATGTGGGAGGTAGAGAGGGGAGGGAACCAGAGACTTAGAGAAAGGGTAGGACGTAGAGAGGGGAGAGAAATAGAGAGAGAGATGATATGAAGTGCAGCTACCCTTGTAGACATGTATGTAAAGTGTGGAAGCATAGACAAGGCATATTAATTGTAATACGTAACACCTCAAAGAGATGTTCTATAATGAAATGCAATGATTGCAAGATATGCAAACAATGGATTTGTTGAAAAGGCTTTAGAAACTTTCAAGCAAATGCAATTGGCATGTGTATTTCTAGTTATGCTCACTATAACGTGAGCATGTTATAACGCGCTCGTGTTATTTATTTCACATAACGCGAGCACTTTATAACGCGCTCACATTATGATGTGCTTTGTTTGATGTGTTTTTATCAATTTTTAGCAAAATCTGGAGACAATCTGGAGCGTGTTCTCCATTAGGATGGCACTTTTTTCAATGAAAACTCAAGAAAAATACCACCATAATCTTAAGCTCTCTATTAGCTATCTAACCATATAATGTTTTTCACATTTTGAGTACGTTTAGTGTTTCATCTTGAATTTCTTTTGTAAGTGTGTCCAATTTTTGTCAAAAGCCAGTGTCAAGCATTTTTAACTTGTTTTTTTAACTGTTCATAAAAAATTTAAATAAGTTATATTTTTAGAAACTAGACTCCATTCTACACGAATTCAAAAAAAAAATTTGATTTTCGATTAGTTTTCAAACATTTTAGGGGGGAGCACACTCAAATTTCTGCTTTTCAGGATGTGTCCACTTTAAAAATTACTAAAAAATTAATTATTCATTAAAAAATTATCAGAAAAATCAGGGATAAACTACATGGTGTTACTTAATTTCTCACTGGAGCAATTATTGAAATGCTAAAAAAAATTAACATTTTAGGGGGAGCACACCGGACGCTATGTTATGTTTTTTTGAGAAAAATAAGACCAATTTGTATGCTCCCCCTTTTGAACCCCTTAATCTCAACCATTTCTAGAAAAAAAATAGTAGTTTAGAAACTAGATTCGGAGCACTACAACTCTTGTTTTCAATCAATTGTCAAATTTTGAGTGTAGCTATCTTCAATTTCTCATCCAACATCAATATTTCCTGATTTCAGAAAAAAAAAAAAAAAAAAAAGTGGCAACTTAAGAGCCCATTTTGGTCCCTGTAGATGTTGGTCTTAGCATGCAGCAACACAAGTGTGATTGCTGGTTTCACACCTCTCTTGAAAAGTATCCTACCCTAGGTAATACTACTCCAAGGATAATACGGCTAGGTCTTAGCTTGCTTGGAATCTCTCAATTGGTATGCTCTAGCTGTGCCTACAAGGGGTCTTACATGAAATATAAAGTTTATGGAAGATAGTAGCAATGCAAGTGCAGAAACCCTAGGTGGCTCAAACTGTGAAGTCTAAAATTTCAGCAGATGATCAATGTAATGCTACTTAAACCCTAAATCTACCAAACTTAATATAAATAAAATATAAGAGATCCTATAGACAATTGCAGAAATGATCAATAACCAGATAGACAGATTCCCAACAATAAATAAATCTCTACTTAACCAGGCAGCCCAAAATGCCACAGAGAATGTGCAATCTTCTAAGGAGATGTAATTATTTTCAAATTGTAGAGGGTTCATCAAACACCCAATCCTTGGCGCAACTTAATGAAATCATACAATTGAACTTATCTCATAAACTATGTCCAGACTAACCATACACTGACATACAAACAGCAAGCCATTAATGGTATGGACAGGAAATCCATCAAATATCTGAATAATTAATCACAAGTGCAACTGAATATCAACTAATTTCAGATTGACATGAACCATGAAGACCAAAATAAGACAACACATAATCACAAATTCCTAGCAACCTGCAAAACTTGCTTTGTATTGACTGTATTTTGGCAAAGTCTCAGCAATTCAGTATCTAATCTTACTTGTTACAATGAGAGAATGATGGCCCTTTTATAGACAAGGAACCATATCAAGTTTTTCAATGGACGATGGAGATTAACTCTACACCAACGGTCCAAATTACATGGCATTTAATGAGATACATCAGTTAGTTACATTTTTGGATTTGCATTTGTCCTTTAGGAAAAAGACAAAATACATCTTGCAAATACATTGAATCTGGACAAAATGGATACCCATTTTTTTGTACATGATGAAAAATCAACTTTCAAGGCCTAATAAAGCCAAAATAGAGTCACGTGACACTTGAAAACTTGAGCTGATGTGGATTCACGAGATTCCAAGTGTTGACTGGATCAAAAAGAGTATTTTGGTGAAGGTATATGCAACTAGGTGCTTGTTGGACTAATTCTTGATGACTGGACTGATGGGATAGCTATATGCATGTCTTGGTGATCTAGTCCAGGGTTGTTTGAGTGGTATTTTTGGAAAAATATCGAAAATATAATTTTTGATATTTTCTACATTGTAGTAAATTGCATTTTTGGAGGCCTTCAAAGCGGGATGGGAGCTCAAAAATTCTTGGTTGCTTGGCATTAATCCTTACTAGCTGGGTATCTCAAACTAGATAGTCAATTTATCTTTCCAATGAGTCCAAGAAGTTTAAATTCTGATAAAATAGCTAGGAGTTATGACCCCCGGACTGGATCACTAGGACATTGGACTGGATCTACAAGAATAACAATGATGTATGCATGATCTTCAGTGTCTTCAACCTCCAGGGACTTATTTCCATCATCTCAGACATCATAGTAACATCCTCTTGTAGGTGCAGCAGCAATTTGGTTGATAAAATATCAATTCTGCATTTCTGGGTCAGCACTGCATATCTGTGTGTGCATCCTTTCAAGATGGCTCCAACAAGCTCCTATGCCCTCCAAGACATGCAATTCACAATGCAAAGCATCAATTTTATCTTGACAAGTTACTTTCCATTATTTTAAATCAAAACATGTCCATTTGTAGTCATGGATCAGTCAAAACAACTCATTGTCAATGTCACTTTCTTATAACCAACCTCTTAAATCTAGTGATTTTTGCATGGTTTTCTGCATTTTTTATCATTTTCAAGCACCCATTTGGCCAATATAATGATGAGGGAAGTTTTTGTGGTCATTTGAATCTATTTGGGGACTTTTATTTCATATTTTTCTAGCCTTTTCTATAAAAAGAGAGATTTTTGAGGGTCACGGACTTTTCATGTGCAGTGGCTTTAATTATCATAAAACATGCCAAAAATCCATACAAACTTGGTAAAATGTTTATCATGATATGAAAAATAGATATGCAATTCAAATCCATCAAGAAAATCTAATTTGCTCCTTGAAAAACTCAAATTTTGGCCCAAAATTCAAAAAAATGCTGATTTTGGGGGTCACTGACTTAGCGTGGATTTTAGGTTCGTCCGACCTTAGTGTGGATTTTGGGTCCATCTAACCTACGTGAGTTTTAGCACCGACTAACCAAAGGCAGTAGAAGCGAGTTTTAGTGCAAGTCGGTAGGAGGTCATTTTAGCACAAGTCTGCGAAGTGGGTTTTTAGTGCAAAGGTCGGTAGAGGTTGCTTTTAGCGCAAAAATCAGTAGGAGGCAGTTTTAGCACTTTTTGTAGTTGGGGTCATTTTTGGCACCAAATTTGGAAATGTCCAGGGTGAAAGTATATTTAAAAAATATATTTAAGTATAAGAACTTATACTTTAAATATTTTTAAATATACTTTTAAGATGTTTGAGATAGGTACCAGATCCATAGGATTTCATATGGAGATTCTAGAATTTTGAGGTTCCACCAAATTTCAGACTTAGTCATTTTTTAGGATTTTTAGGGTTTCAGACTTAGCCAAATTAGGGCTTTAGAACCATGCCTCGAGGTGAAAGCACATGGATCCCTTAGTGAAATCTAGTGGAATTTGACACAATTTTGCAACT
Organism: Cunninghamia lanceolata; assembly: GCA_027924645.1. Taxonomy (NCBI): domain Eukaryota; kingdom Viridiplantae; phylum Streptophyta; class Pinopsida; order Cupressales; family Cupressaceae; genus Cunninghamia; species Cunninghamia lanceolata. The sequence goes on from BSBN01000870.1 coordinate 9,045,069, forward strand.
CTAAGACTTGGAAACTAGGAATTTCAACATGAAACATCATGCAGAAGCAATTTCAAGGGCAATATCTAGTGACATAGGATTTTTGAGCAAAATGTAGTAATAACCAATTGCAATGCAGAAGGCAACAAATGGCTATTTTTAAAGCACAAGACCACTCAAGACACATCAAATCACTCCAAACATGCAAAGTACTCAAATCTAGAACAAATCATGCACTCTAAGCACAAATTCACTTTCTCATTATCATAATCAAGAAAGACTGAGACTCCAAGCCAAAGTAAAAGAAGGGGTCTCCATTTGGCAAAATGGGGCATGTGTGCAAGGCATAAAAAATGGCAACTCTATTGGGAAATGCTCTAGAGAATTTCTAAGATAAATGTTAGTTTGAACCCAGAATCTCTGTGTTTCCCACACATGAGATGAGAAAACATGATATCTTATTAGAGAATCAAAGACCACTAACCAATACAACCATCCATATCCTAAAAACCTGAGTGTGTGCAATTGCATTCATTCCCATCCTTTGGCAACTAAGTTCACCGAAGATCCTTCGTGGTAAGCTATGAAGTTGGGATCATTCTACTACCAAGAGAATGCTCTAATGCTGGGATATGATGAACCTCCAAGTAGTAATCCTTCTACAGTGATATCTTTCTTGATAATGCCTTTGATGATCTTTGATGCTAATAATCTTTATATAATAGTCTTCATGTGAGAGTCTTCAAATGATAATCTTTATATTGATACTTTGTAATGGGTCTGGTGTTGAAAAATACCTTTTATTTTCACCCAATAGGCTAGCAGTACTTAGTACCGCCTACTACTCTCATCTGTATCTGCAGAACTGGTGTTGGTGGTAAAAATGGAAACCCAAGCTTTTCTCTTAACACAAGATCACTCAGATTTGCTTAGCTACTTCAGGATCAATTTAAGTGAGAGATATATGGTTAGAAAATACTTCAGGTGCACCAACTAATGACTCATTTCCAATGAATAGACATCATACTCCCTGGTATAATAGTGGAACCCACAGCAAGACTAAGCGGAAACCTTGGCTTCTCAAAGAAATATTCCAAATTACTTACCCAACAAAGAAGCACTTGCAGGGCTGCACAATTGCCACCACATTTGAGAAATGGAGAATCCAAGCAAAGCAAGCACAGAAGAGAAAAGAAAAGAAAACTACTCTAACCAAAGAAAAACAGGCAGAAAGCAACAACTGACAACTAAAAACTAAAGAAAAGACAAAGCAGAAACTAAACTAGAAATACAGAAACTAAACTAGAAAAGTAGACTACTAACTAAAACCTAACTAGAAACAAGCAAGACTATGTACAAAAGCTTTGGACAGCAAGTATTAACACTCCCTCATGACTTATTTCTCAGGACATGTAGGAGTAACAGGGTGTGGGTCAGTGTCCTAAGTCTGGTAAATTCATCCTTGTACTCTGAAAAGTGAGCTAGAGGCATGCTAGGTTCATGTTCAGAGTACCAATTATGTAGGATCAACAATTGGGGGAGTTCATTAGGGCCATGATCAATCCAAATACAAGTTGTCTTACCTAAATTAGCGTAATCAAATTGATAACTGCTGAAACTAATTGAGAAGAGGGAAGATACAACCTAATTTGTAGTACCATCAGTCAGAGATGCAAGTTCTTCACCTTACTGCATTGTACTACTAACTTGTGCACCTTCAAGAGGGTTTAGCTCATGCAGGGTCATATCATGTGCATTAGATAGTTCTAGATCATTGAATGCTGTAGTAATCTCCCAAGCAAATAGGAAGTCTAGATAACCTTCTTCAGAACTTGGATCATCTCGATGAATTCAACATGAATTGGCTAAAGCAAAGTCTCGCATATGTAGTTCAAATTTCCATGCAGTAGCATATCCTTGCTGATTGTTAATACCAACTCAATGATGTGATCAAGGTATTGACACAAAAAAGCTTCCAAGCCATTACTTTGTAAGATAGTTTGATTTTTATTCTCAGATTGTAGATTTCAACTTTCAGTTGTCATCAGTAGGTCAACATCAACCATGTGGAGATTTTCTTTCATGCAAGTATGAACTGGATCAGCCTGATGATTATATGATAAACTTGAATCCATTTCATCAAAATCAATCATATGCTCCAAAGCAACCCCCTCTGCAATGATCAGCAATCCTTGTATTTTAGTTGTTGGCTAATATGAGATTGAAAATTCATTGTTTGCAGCAGCAACATGATCTCTTTCTTCCTCTATAGGTAGATTTTTTATGTCAATGTTGCTTTGAAGTGGTGTACTATCCTAATTTTCTTCATTTGACTCATCTTGAGACCCTTCTGCAACCATTATATCAACCTGATATGGCTGATCATGATGGTTTATTGGGCTGATATAGTCAAGAACTTGATCATTGTTCTTTGGATAATATGATTGTGGCTCAAATATGTCAACTGGAATGACTTCCTACATTGCTGTCCGTGAGTGTTCTTCATCTAGAGGATTGATTTCTTGTTCTTGCATATTTCTGATTTGAACAACCTGTTGTTCCAACTCTGAACTATCAGCAGTCTGAAATAGACTACTGTTCTCCACCTCTGCAACAACAAATTTAGTCTTAGAACTTGATATTTTTGAAGCACTTGATTGCTGATCCGCTTCCCCAACATGATTGTTCATTAAATTCAATTTATCATCTACCTCATCCACTTCCTTAGTAGTAGAAAATTGACCCTGTACATTGTTTTGTTCATTGTCTTGTGACTGAAAATTAGGATTTTTTCCATGTTGGGACAGCATATTCTGTGACTGAATAGTTTGGATCCAATGGTTGAAAACCAAGCTTTATCCAGGCAGGGACCTCATCTTCATTAGTTGGGTGACTTGCAGACCACATGCATTGCCTACTCTCATCATCTCAACATGTATTTTGATGAACAACTTGAGGGACTTCAATTTCTCCAATGTGTAGATTGCCCTGTTGACCATGATCATTTATGAATGGAAGATTTACAGCTTCTCACAAGGTCTTTCTCTGAATATGAATATGTCTGTTATGCCTATATCCCACTTCAGGCTTGTAAATCTCAAAGATAGGGAACAATCCTTTTAAATGTAGATCTAACCTTTGGAGGAAGGTCAAACAATCTATTTTGTCATGTAACTCTCTGGGATGTACAATGCAAACCTGAGGTGAACTAAAATCAAGCAATGTAAATGGAGGATACTTCGCTCTTATCTTCCTATCTAACACTTCTTTGAAAAGTGGGATATCAACTTGGAAGTTCTCTTCATGATATGACAGTTGAGATGGTCCTTTGAAGAATGAAGGGATTTCATGACTGAAACCCTTATGTGTACCCATTGGATCAGAATTTTATACACATTCATTTCATTTTAGCATGTATAGTGAACTAGTAAACTGAAAACCTGCATAACATCTTTGTCCAGCCCTCCTTCTAGTGCCAATTTTGTTGATGGTGGTTTTATCGCATAGCAACATAGGTGTGATTGTTGGTTTCACACCTCTCTTGAAAAGTATCCTACCCTAGGTAAGACTACTCCAAGGATAATACAGCTAGGTCTTAGCTTGCTTGGAATCTCTCAATTGGTATGTTCTAGTTGTGCCTACAAGGGGTCTTACACAAAATGTAGAGTTTATGGAAGATGGCAGCAATGTAAGTGTAGAAACCCTAGGTGGTTCAGACTGTGAAGTCTGAAATTTCAGCAGATGATCAATGTAATGCTTCTTAAACCCTAAATCTACCAAACTTAATATAAATAAAATGCAAAAGAAAAAGGAGAGAGAGAAGGGATAAGAGATCCTATAGACAATTGCAGAAATGATCAATAACCAAATAGACAGATTCCCAACAATAAACAAATCTCTGCTTAACTAGGTAGCCCACAATGCCACAGAGAATGTGCAATCTTCTAAGGAGATGTAATGATTTTCAAATTGTAGAGGGTTCATCAAACACCCAATCCTTGGCATAGCTCAATGAAATCATACAATCAAACTTATCTCATAAGCTATGCCCAGACTAACCATGCACAATGACATACAATCAACAAGCCATTAATGGTATGGATAGGAAATCCATCAAATATCTGAATAATTAATTACAAGTGCAACTAAATATCAACTAATTTTAGATTGACATGAACCATGAAGACCAAAATAAGACAACACATAATCACAAATTCCCAGCAACCTGCAAAACTTGCTTTGTATTGACTGTATTTTAGCAAAGTCTCAGCAATTCAGTATCTAATCTTACTTGTTACAATGAGAGAATGATGGCCCTTTTATAGATAAGGCACCCTATCGAGTTTTTCAATGGATGATGGAGATTAACTTGACACCAACAGTCCAAATTAAATGGCATTTAATGAGATACATCAGTTAGTTACATTTTTGGATTTGCATTTGTCCTTTAGGAAAAAGGCAAAATACAACTTGCAAATATATTGAATCTAGACAAAATGGATACCCATTTGGTTGTACATGATGAAAAGTCAACTTTCAAGGCTTAATAAATCCAAAATAGAGTCACATGACACTTGAAAACTTGAGCTGATGTGGATTCACGAGATTCCAAATGCTGATTGGATCAAAAGGAGTATTTTAGTGAAGGTATATGCAACTAGATGCTTGCTGGACTGATTCTTGATGACCAGACTGATGGGACAGCTGTATGCATGTCTTGGTGATCTGGTCCAGGGTCGTTTGAGTGGTATTTTTGAGAAAATATGGAAAATATAATTTTTGGTATTTTCTATATTATAGTAAATTACATTTTCGGAGGCCTTCAGAGCAGGATGGGGGCTCGAAACTTCTTAGTTTCTTGGCATTAAGCCTTAGCAGCTGGGTAGCTCAAACTAGATAATCAGTTTATCTTTCCAATGAGTCTAAGAAATTTAAATTCTGATAAAATAGCTAGGAGTTATGACCCCCGGACTGGATCACTAGGACATTGGACTGGATCTATAGGAATAAAAGTGATGTAGGCATGATCTTTAGTGTCTTCAACCTCCGGGGATTTATTTCCATCATCTCAAACATCATACTAACATCCTCTTGTAGGTACAACAGCAATTTGGTTGATAAAATATCAATTCTACATTTCTGGGTCAGCACTGCATATCTGTGTGTGCATCCTTTCAAGATGGCTCCAACAAGCTCCTATGCCCTCCAAGACCTGCAATTCACAATGCAAAGCATCAATTTTATCTTAACAAATTATTTTCCATCATTTTAAATCAAAACATGTCCATTTGTAGTCATGGATCAGTCAAAACAGCTCAGTGTCAATGTTATTTTTTTATAACCAACCTCTTAAATCTAGTGATTTTTGCATGATTTTCTGCATTTTTTACCATTTTCAAGCACCCATTTGGCCAATATGATGATTAGGGAAGTTTTTGTGGTCATTTGAATCCATTTGGGAACTTTTATTTCATGTTTTTCTAGCCTTTTCTGTAAAAAGTAGGATTTTTGAGGGTCATGGACTTTTGATGTGCAGCGGCATTAATTATCGTAAAATATGCCAAAAATCCATACAAACTTGGTAAAATGTTTATCATGATATGACAAATAGATATGCAATTCAAATCCATCAAGAAAATCTAATTTGCTCCTTGAAAACCTCAATTTTTGGCCCAAAATACCAAAAAACGCTGATTTTGGGGGTCACTGACTAAGCGCAGATTTTGGGTCCGTCTAACCTTAGCGCAGATTTTGGGTCCATCCGACCTGCACGAGTTTTAGCACCGACCAACCAAAGGCAGTAGAAGCGAGTTTTAGTGCAAGTCGGTAGGAGGTCATTTTAGCGCAAGTCTGCAAAGTGGGTTTTTAGCGCAAAGGTTGGTAGAGGCTGTTGTTAGCGCAAAAGTCAGTAGGAGGCAGTTTTAGCACTTTTTGCAGTTGGGGTCATTTTTGGTACCAAATTTGGAAATGTCTAGGGTGAAAGTATATTTAAAAATATATTTAAGTATAAGAACTTATACTTTAAATATTTTTAAATATACTTTCAGGATGTTTGAGATAGGTTCCAGATCCATAGGATTTCATATGCAAATTCTAGAATTTTGAGGTTCCACCAGATTTCAGACTTAGTCATTTTTTAGGATTTTTAGGGTTTTAGACTTAGCCAAATCAGGGCTTCAAGACCATGCATTGGGGTGAAAGCACATGGACCCCTTAGTGAAATCTAGTGGAATTTGACACAATTTTGCAACTCTAAGACCTAGAAACTAGGAATTTCAACATGAAACATCTTGCAGAAGCAATTTCAAGGGCAATATCCAGTGACATAGGATTTTTGAGAAAAATGCAGTAACACCCAATTCCAATGTAGAAGGCAACAAATGACTATTTTTAAAGAACAAGACCACTCAAGACACATCAAATCATTCCAAACATGCAAAGTACTCAAATCTAGAACAAATCATGCACTCTAAGCACAAATTCACTTTCTCATCATCATAATCAAGAAAGACTGAGACTCCAAGCCAAAGTAAAAGAAGGGGTCTCCATTTGGCAAAATGGGGCATGTGTGCAAGGCACAACAATCCCTCATCTTTTTGTACTTACCTAGAGCTCCATTACGGTTCCCGATGTCTCCCCATTCCAAAATCTAACTCAAAACCCATTACATGATAAATACAATTATTACCTCCTCAAGGTACATTCACAACTTAGATCATGCATCATTCACATTATTTTTTACCTCATACATGACTAGAGGCAACATGTCTTTACAACTCATTAATTCATGACACTTATCAACACATTACATAAAGTCATAACACAACAACCTTTGTCTCTGGAAACTAAACTCGACAACATGACCCTATCTCGACCACTGACATGATTTACACAAATTTCACTCACAATTTAACCAATTATCTAGATCAAAATCCAAATGCAATGTCTATAATCCTAATTTCAATCCCATTAACCAAATACCAACTTAAAAAAATCATCATATTCAATTTGAATTAAACTCATCAACATTAAATGTTTAATCACATTAAATTTTGTTTAATCATATTAAACAAATGCAATATATATGAACCAATTTTCTTATTTAATTCCTCTTCAAAATATAGATAATTCAAAGGATCTAATCAAACACCATCTCGATTCATATTTGATTTTTAATTGATAATCCAATACAAGATACATATTTTATAACTTATTACCCTATTAATTTACTTACCTAATGATTTTATTGATAACATTATTATAGATTTCTAAATAATTTAAGCATTTAACTAATCAACTACTATGGTTAAAATAATAATAATAAACCATGGATCATTGGATAGTAAATATTTTTCATCCAATGATAAATGAGTATCGTTATTTTTGTTATTATTGGAAAAGTCTAATTTTTTTTAATCATTTTATGTGTCCAAAACCCTAAATAACGAATGAGAAGATGACTAGTGAACGGGGATGCAACTAGAGCATGGGAAAGCTAGGTATGCCCAGCTTATAAAGACAATTTAATTTAAATTGACTAAACTTTAGATTTTAATGTCCACTAAGTACATGAAATATAATTTCTTAAGGTATTAATGTGCTTAAACTTATCCTCAAATAAAATGCATAAATGGAATACAAACCTCATTATAGGCATGAGATGCATTAAGAAAATAGATTATGATAGATGCATGGCAGAAGTAATGAACAACAAATAGAATGCTTCTGAAGATATGTCGTCCCTAGAATACAATGATTGTAGGATAGGTACAAGATGGATTTATGAATGAAAAGCATTCTATTTTCTATGATAGCTGAGTCATGTACGCCATGGTATATTCAATCTTTTTAAGTTGATCATGTCATTGTCCATTAATAGAAAATTATATGGAAGGCAGTTTGATAAGTTCTCATATAAAATTATTTAAACAGCTTATAATACTAAGCATTTCTATTACAACTATAAACATTGATCATAATTATATCTCTTATTGCATTACAACTACATCTGATCATTATTGTGCATGGTTGGCCTTCTTGGCCGCACTAGCCCTCTTGAGGATGCCCTAAACTTTGTCAGTAAGATACCTGTTAAATCGGTGCTGGTTGTATGGATGTGTTTTCTTGGTGACTGTAGAACACATATGAATATAGGCTTAGAAATATTTATAGCAACACCGATTTTTATTTTATTTACACAAAGTGGCTTCATTGAAAAGGCTTTTGAGGAGACTTTCAGGTAGGGGCGATTGATGGGTAAAAAAAACTAATCACAAACTTTACCAGCATCCTACCAATCTGCAATGACAAAAGGATATTCACAAAATGGATTTGTTGACTAGGATTCAAATCTAACAAGGCGGTTCTTTTGTTTTCTGTTTGCACTCCATACAGCTCACCTCAAATCTTACAGTATGATATACTCACCTAAATTATTTGCTTTCAACCATTTTTTATCAGCGATGTCCTCTCATGGAATATAATAGATGTAGGACAAATACATGGTGAAATCAATGTTATGCAATGATCGCAGAATTTGCTCAAAATGGATTTGTTGAAAAGCATTAAGAACTAATAAACAATAGCGATTCTTTAGATCACACCCCCTCTAGCTCACCTCAAATCTGCAATTTGATATATTCACCTAAGTTATTTGCTTCCAGACAATTTCCTATCACTGGAGAAATTGTCATCTCACAGAATATATGCGTTGTAGGATATACACAATATGGAATGATTAAAAAGAAACTTTAGAAAGCAAATGCAATCGACAAGTGTAAAGCCAGTCTACCATTCCTTGTTAGTATCCTTATAGCTAGTGCCAAAATGGGGCTTATGAACAAGTTTTACAAATGGATTTATGGAGAAGGCTTTAGGAACTTTAAAACAATGACAATTGACAGGTGTAAATTAAATCATAACAGAATTCATATGGAGTAAAATGATTTCTGGATAGCTCAAAAATGGATTTGTTGAAAAGAATTAATCAATTTCAAGAGAGAGAGAGAAAGAGAGATCAGAAAATAAAAGAACCTAGATCCTCTTCCTTGAAAATTCATGGCAAAATCACTCCTACAGCTCCAATCCAATGCTCCAACCCTCTAATCTTAACGTGTAGCTCTAGCCTCTCTACCCTGCCCACTCCAAAAATTCCTTTTTAGAGAGAAGCTCCTCTCTCTTCCAGATTCTTCCTCCACCTTTTTAGGTGAAGTTACACATGATCAAATGTCATGGTTTCTGTGAGACAACCATGACATTTTATTTATTTATTCATTTTAATGTTAACTATATATTTCTTTTAACACAATTTATAATTGTTTATATTTATTTATTTATGCATTTTATTTTCATTTTAATTTTATCAATTTTACAACCAATTAAATTGTTTATAAACAACTCAAATTTATTGTTTTATTTGATCATTTCTTAAATTTATTTACTCTCATGTTAATTTTACCAGTTATAAAACAATTAAATTGTTTATAATTAGTAAACAACACATAATTTCCCCTTATAAATATTTATTTAATTATATCTTAAGATTAACATTGTTTTAATGAAGCACTAACCAAGGCTTAAACCAAACATTTCTAATTGGATAACCCAACCTACAGAATAATACTTAACTTCCATGCAAGACAACAAGACATGATGACAACAACAGAAACAAATAGTCCAGCTGACGGTGATGACTGGATGCAATACTAGATACTCATCCTCTTCGAGGATGTTGACTGAGTAGGGAACCTTATGCTAACTCCAATCAACAATTCCATTAGTTAAGGCATGGTTAGACCTACTAATTCAGGTGGAGTCAATGCCTAGTACCTGTAGACTGCAACAAACAATAGGGTTGAACACACACACACATATAAACATGCAGTCATATCCACAGTGAAAGAAAGTCGAGTGTAGTAGGGTACTCACGTATGAGTAATGCAACACTATTCTATTCACATAAACACATCAGCATGTAACTACATTACACATAATCTTCCAGTGCTTGTCAATAAGATAAAATAATCAATTACATAAAGATCTAATCAAACCATTACCAATAATGCATCATAATCATGATCATATGACACATAGAACTCAAATTAAATTAATCTATAACATCTAATATGTTCATCAAGTTGTGAAAACATAAATTATCAGTAAACAAACATCATCAAACGTCATCATAGCAATAGGTCCATAATCAACTAGCATAATAATAGACAATCCATCATCAAACAAAATGTCATAATGTCCAGTCCTACTATGATAACCATCAGTCTAATAGAACCAAGGTGAGGGGCACTACAGTAATGAAACAAACCCACAAGCACAACATTCAGAAACAATGACCACATCTACTCTAGGTGTTGTCCACCACTTACGATGATATAGTGAGATCAAGGTAGCTTTGGAAATGACCTAGAGCGAGACAAGAAGATGAAAATCAATAATCAAAAGGACCAACAAAAAGATACAAACAACTATTGTGTGCTCTTGCCAAGGTAAGTGTTGATAGGATGATAGATTCTTGTCCATTGTAGGAATGATATATCCTAGGATGCAAATCAGTTGGATTTTGTTGGATACTTTTTTGAAAGGTGGGCAAAAGGACAATCGGGCCATGTGTTATATTATAGTTGGTATGTTAATTGATGATTTTTACATGAGAAGTGATGTTTCAGGGGTATGCTTAGCGTGTGTATCATTTGTTGGATCTAGCAAGCTCAGTAAATAGGGAGCATCCAAACAAGTTGGATGGGTGCATCTTATGTACCTAAGTACTAGATACTTCCTTCATATTCTAGACTGCCTACATACCCTGTGTCCACGGGATCAAGGTACTTTCAAGATGCGGGTGAGATGAATATGTAGTTCTGGCAAGACTTGATGATGTGGGAATGGTTTAGGATGGATGTTAAGGATTAAGTGATAATGATTTTGGGTGATTGTGAGGATGTTGGAAATTGTGATGATGTCATGGGAGTGGATTTGGAAACTTTCTAATGTTTTTTTAGATTTTTTTATTTTTTTGATTTTTTTTAGTTTTTTTTAAATGTTTTTGGATTTTTGGATTTTCTAATTTTTTTAGATTTTTTTATTTTCTATTGTACAGAAGGAATCTTACAAGGATCTTTGTGCCACAGATTAGCCTAGGGTGGGATGATGTAGGGTGCATAATTAATGTTTCCAAATTCCAAGTCATGGAAGGTGTTTTTGGTATGGAGTGTTGTGATGGAAAGAGAACTTATTAGATGGTAGAAACGGCCGCTACACATGGTGCCTGAAATAGGTTTTCACCATTGTACCAATCCAAGGTTTAACCAAAGTGATTTTCACAATTGGACATCTTTATTGCACTCAGGTTTTTCTTATTTTTTGATTTTTTTTGTTTTTTTCTATTTTTTTATTTTCTTTGTATTTTTGCTTGGGTTACTCGATGGGTTATGCATAGAACTTTTTTAGATGTAGAGTATTCATAGGCTCATCTAGAGGCTACCCCTCAGGTGTTGCAAGTTGGTATGCTCCTGATCCATAGTTGGCAATGATGACATAGCATCCTAACCAGTTGAGTTCAAATTTTCCTTTCTTAGGGCATTCCTACAGATTATTCTGGTTTTCCATGAGGACAAGGTTGCCTACTTCAAAGTTACGGTTCTTGATTTTCTTGTTGTAGCTCCTTCTCAAGTGGTTTTGGTAGGCTTGTAGATGGTTAAGTGCATCTAGGTGTTTCTCATCAAGTAATTCTAGCTCGTACAACCTTACAATCTAGTATTCCTCATCAATGATTATGTTCTATAGACATACTCTTAGGGATTGGGAGGTCAACCTCAGTAGGTAGGATGGCTTCAGATCTGAATACAAGGGAATATGGAGTGGCTCATGTGGGTGTGCAGATGCTTGTGCTGTAAGCCCATAGGGAAAGATTGAGTTGACGGTGCTAGTCACAACCTGCTTCATTAACCATTTTCTTCAGAATACACGAGATGGTTTTGTTTGAAGCTTTAGCTTGACCATTACCTTGGGGTAGTACGAAGTGGAGAAATGATGTTAGATTTGGAATTTCTCACACAAGGTGTGGACTTCCTAGTTTTTGAATGGTTTCCCATTATCTGTGATAATGGAATGGGGGATGCCATAACGACATATGATGTAATGAAAGATGAATTTGGATATTTGGTTTCCAGTGGTAAAAGTGAGTGGTATTGCTTCCATCCACTTGGTGAAGTATTCAGTAGCAGTGATGATGAATTTATGGCCATTAGACGATGGTGGATGGATCTTTCCTAGGATGTCGAGCCCCCACTATGAGAAGGGCCACATAGTTGTAATTAGTTACAGTTCTTGTGATGGTGCACGAATGAGATCTCCATGTTGTTGACATGGCAGGCACTTTTTTACGAACCAGTAGGCATCTCACTCCATGGTTGGCCAATAGTACCCTATTCTCAAAATCTTCTTAGCTAAAGTAGGTCCATTCGAGTGTGCCCCACAAATGCCTTCATGTACCTCTTGCAAGGTCACCTCAGCTTTCCTAGAGTCTAAACATCATAAAATCATACCATCAAGACTCCTTTTGTATAGGTTGTCTCCTACAAGGGTGAAGCAAGAGGATCGATGAATGGAGCTTTTTCATTGCGAGGTAGATAAGTTGGCGGTAATGATGTTATCATGGAGGTACATATATGTTTCTTAATACCACGGGGAGAGGGGACCAATGATTTCGCACACTAGCTTTGATTGGGGAATGTCATAGGCTGGTATAGGGAGTTATTTGATTAGGAACTCGCACTTCTTGCTATCTTTCTTCATGTCAACCAAGGATCTGATTGTTGCCATGGCATATGTAGCTTTGTTGTTTAGCCTTGGGATTTGGTCAAAGTGAATATCATCACAATAATCTTTGAAGTAATCCATCTTTTTGTGAGGTAGGATTTTATCATCCTTAGTTTTATACTCATTGTTCACTTGTTGGATGACTAGTTAGGAGTCACCATATACTGTCATCTTCTCAATTTTCCACTTGATTTCCATGCGGAGTCCTGTGATGAGCACCTTATACTTTGCCACGTTGTTGGTGCATGGAAATGTAATTTTGAATGATGTAGGGATGGTGTCACCTTGAGGGGTAACAAATGGGATACCTTCCCTCGAGCCTCAGTGTGTATATGACCCATTGAAGTACATTTTCCATGGTTTTGTTGTTGGTGCTACTATCATTATGGCTTCATCAGGAAACTCTATGAGTGTAGGATGTTCTATGGGAATAGACACCTTAGCCAACTAATCAGCAATGACCTGTCCTTTGATAGCTTTTCTCTCAGTTCACTCAATGTCAAACTCACTTAAGATCATTACCCATTTGGCCATTCTTCCAGTGAGGTGTCTCTGTTTAGCAGATATTTCAGTGGATCAATCTTGGCAATGATCTTAGTTTTATAATTGATCATGTAGTGCCTTAACTTTTGTGAAGTAAAGACCACTGCTAAACATGCTCATTCAATGGGTGTGTAATTTAACTCATAGGTTACTAAGGTGCAGTTGATATAGTATATTGCCCTTTCCTTTCCTTGTTCGTCATGTTGTGCCAACAAGGTCCTTATAGTGGTTTTGGTTGCTGAGATGTATAAAAGGAAGGGTTCTCCTTGATTTGGTAGAGTGAGAAGAGGAGGGCTAGATAAGTACTCTTTTAACTGGTTGAAGGTAGCTTGACACTAATTGTCCCAGACAAAGGCTGCATTTTTTCTAAGCAGGTGCTGAAATGGCTGACATTTATCGACAAGCTGAGCAATAAACCTATGAATAGACTTGAACTTCCCTTGCAGACTTCATAGTTATTTCAGTGTCTTTGGAGGAGGCATCTCTGTGATGGCTTTGACTTTAGAAGGATCTACCTCAATTCCCCTTCTTGAGACTATGTATCCCAAAAGCTTTCCTAAAGTAACCTCAAAAACACATTTCTTTGGGTTTAGCTGCACATTATATTTCTCTAGTCTATCGAAGATGTTTGTTAGCATGTCTAAGTATTTTTCTCTTGTCTTTGATTTCCCCAAGAAGTCATCCACATAAGCTTCCATGATGTTGTGGGAAAGGTCATGGAAGATGACAGTCATAGCACATTGATAGGTAGCTCCTATAGTTTTTAGGCGGAATGGCATCACCACCCAATAGTATGTCCCCCATGGACATATGAAGGAAGTCTAACGCTAATCTTCTTCCACAATTTTGATCTGGTTATATCCTAAAAATCCATCCATTAGGGAAAGTATCTCGTACACCCTATAGTGAGGTCCACTATAATGTTGATGTTAGGTAAGGGGAAGTCATCCTTAGGGCATGCTTTGTTGAGGTCCCTAAAATCTGTGCAGCATCAGATTCCCCCAGTGACTTCTGTTATAGGCACAATGTTGGATACCCAATCAGGGTAGTCAATGGGTTGAATGAATCCCACATCTAGAAGTTTTTTTAGTTCTACCTTGATAAGGAGCACGATCTTTGGGTTTATCTTTCGTAGCTTTTGTTTAACAGGCTTTGCATTGAGCCACACTTCTAGATGGTGAACAACCAAGGTAGGATCTAGCCTCGACATATTTGCATAAGTCCATGCAAAGTTGTAGCTTCTTTGTTTGAAGAAAGCTAAGAAGTTCTTCTGCTCTATTGTGGTAAGAGACTCTGCCCTGAAGGTGATTTTCGGTGTTTCCTCTATCCCAAGGTTCATTTCCTATGATGGCTCCACAAGGATCAGTGATCTATTAGGATATACCTTTTCTACTTCTGGAAGGTCCATGCTCCCATCTTCTGGCACCTCATGGAGGTTTTCACTAGAAGATACATCCTTTATTTTTACTTTTTCTTTGCCTGAAAGTGCCACGAAGTGGTTTTCACTTGGGGGCATTGTCTTTATTTTTATGTTTTTATGACTAAAAGCATGGGTAGTCTCACCGAAATAGGCAGATGTGTTAAGTTCCATGATGTATCTAGCTCTATGATCTCCTAGGGGGAAGTGATCTCTAACCCCCATCATTTCTGATATGGCTTCATCATTTTGTGCTGTCCAGAATAGGAGGTCCCTGTTAGTCCCAATCTATGAGGTCTGGGTATACAAGGGGTAGGTCATTAGGTGAGGATGCTAGGGTGGTTACTATGTAGATGGTGGAATTCAAAAAAGTCACTAAAGGGGTCTCAATGGTCTACTTCATTGATGTTAATGACTTCGGGGGAACCGTAGCGACCTTGGCTAAGATACATTCGCCACTAGTGAGGATATACTGTTGTTTTCCATAGCCTAATCATTGAGTGTAGGGATTCCTTGTTGCTTAAACTGGTTCTATAATCCCTTGTTCATGAAGGCGAATACCACCTTGTCCTTTATAACCCATGTTTTTGACAATTTCTGACCCTTTGCCATAGATTTCAGATGGTATGGTACGGGCTTCTTGCTCTATCTCTTTATCTTTGTACAGCCATGATGATATATCTTCAAGCACGTCCTGATCAAGAAGGTTCTTCTTTTCAAAGGCCGGGGATGGATTACATTTGATTACCACTATGGATACTTCTCCATCTTTTGGAGCACCAAACGTCTTAGGATTGGGCAATGTCCCTACACAGAAGGTACCATGCAGGTCATATTCCCCACATCCCATGTCGCTTATCTTGATCTTAACCTCGGGTGGGGGAGTTGTTTGAGATGAAGTGGTAGAAATATTTTTAGGATTGATGTATGAAGTGGATGTTGTAGGATTAGTTTGGGAAGTGGTTTTCATGATAGCCTTGTTATATGGATAGAAAGTATGGTCGTGTCCTTCCAAGAAACTATAGTATTTGAAGGGGCGGTGATCGGCATAGATAGTTACTTCCATGCTGTTATGAGGGAACTTTAGGCATTCATGGAATGTGGAGGGGATAAATTGCATGGCATGGATCCATGGTCAACTGAGAAGAATGTTGTAAGGGAGGTTGAGATCAAGAACCTGACATTTCATTTCTAATATCTTTTTCCCTACTTTGATGGGGAGTTTGATAGTACTGTCAGATAATCTTTTAGTGTCATCATACCCCTTAATGGTTATGCATTCACTAGTGTCCACAACCACATCCGAGTATCCCAACTATTTTAACAATTTTAGAGTGAATAGGTTTAGGTTGGAGCCACCATCTATTAAGACTCTTTTGATGATATGCTTGTGGATGTGGACTTCAATATGTAAGGCATCGTTATGTAGGTTGCTAGAGGCAGGGAGATCCTTTTTCAAGAAAGTGAGATGAAGGGGTGAGGTGATGTGGCCCACCATGGCTTGGAATTGATCCACATTCAAGTTGGTGGGAACTTACGTTTCCATTAGGTCCTTGTTGAGGACTTCTTTGTGGAGAGGTGACGTACGAAGTAGCTCAAGGATGGAAATCTGTGTAGGGGTCTTTCCTAGATGTTCTAGGAGGTTGTACTTATTAGTTGATGATGGGCAAATGGATGGATGATTTGGTTGAGGATTTGATGTGGATGGAGGTGTTTGGTGAGTGGTAGGGGCTGTGCAGACAGACACATAGCCTCAACGGGTAGTGATGGCACAATCAGGTTCTTGAGCCTGAATGGTAATTGTGTTGATATAGTTGGAGGATGGTTCTATCCGACCTATGACAGAATCATAGGAAGCAAGAGGTGGAGTGATGTTGTAGGCTTGATTAGAGGATGAGGCTTTTCCTTTGTTCTAATTAGGTAGAGGATCCTTGTAAGCTCCCAAGTTGGCATTGGGCGATGGTTGGGAGGCTTGCTCAAGTTGGACTTTGTTTTGATCTATGAGATCTTGTATACAATGTTTTAATTTCATACAATCGGATGTCTTATGGCCCACAATGTAGTGGTAGTCACAATAGTTGTTTCCATTGTACCACACAGATTTGAGTTTATTTTATTTGTGGGGTTTAATAGGTGGGAGAGTTATCAAACCATCTTTTAGATATCTATCAAGGATATCTTCAAGTGGTTCCCTTAAGGGTGTAAATTGTCTCCGAGGTTTATTTTGCTTAGGTTGACCTTTGGGAATATTTACATTGGTGGTGTATGCACTTGGGGGCAACTGGTTTTGTACATTTTGGATGGCCTTTAGATCGGTGATGCTGTCATTGAGGGTGTTCTTGTTCTTACCCCAAAAGCGTGGTTTCTCATTTGATTGCATGTTGGTATTGCTTGTATTTGGAGGGTTGATATTGATTTTATTATTGTTGTTGTTGCTATTGTTGTAGGTCTTTTTGTAATATAGTTTAATCAAACCCTTGGCAATAAGGGCTCTCTTGATGGTAGTGCTCTTGTCGATGACTTCTTCAAAAGTGGACGTGCATAGGATTTGTAAATGGAAGCCCATTTCTTGGTTAAGATTAGCCACAAACATGGTGACTAATTGTTTCTTGGGGATCGGCCAAGGGAGTTTGCTTGCTAAGCCTCTCCACCTTTGCAAGAATGACGTGAAGGATTCTCCTATTTTTTGTTTGGTGTTGTAAAGGTCCATCATGGATATTTTGTGTTCAAAATTATAGGAGAAGTGGTTAACAAACTTTTTCATGAGCTCAGGAAAAGACCTAATGCCCAGGGGAAGGTGTACAAACCATTTAGCGGCTTGACCGCCGAGGCTTCTAGGGAAGAGTCTCATTAGATATGTGTCATTGTTTGAGACCTCTAGACAAGTGATCTAGAACTCCCTAAGGTGATCCCTAGGGTCTCCCTTTCCCTTATATTTGTTGAATTTGGGTGTTTCAAAGTTTTCAGGAAAGGGAGGCATGTATAGTGTCTAAATAAATGGGTAGGGACAAATATCCTTAAAGGAATATTGTTTGTGTTTGCCACCATGTTGCATATCGTCTACCTTTTGGATTAAAGTTTGTACCATGCTTGTTAGGTCTAGGGTTGGTGGTGGTTGTGGGATGTAGGTTTGTTGGTTGATGAGATGTTGGAGGTTTGGCAGAATTTCATATTGGTTTGTTTGGGTTTGGTGGATGAGGTTTTGATTTTGGGGTATGATGTTTTGATTTTACAGGATGGTGTTTTGGTTAAGTTACACAAGATATTGTTGGTAAGCATGGATTTGTTGGAGAATATGAGGTGGCAATTGGAGATTGGGATTATGTTGCATTGATGATACTATGAGATTTTGTACATACCTAAAATTGGATGGGTTGATCATGTTATGAGGTGGTTGTGAAAAGAATTGGCTCATGTAAGCTATGGTGTGTGGGTTAAGTGGAGGCACAATTGTGGAGGAACTTGTGTGTGTGGGGTTGCTATGGATGCCCAAGGTGATTTGGGGAACAGAAGGGTTTACGTTTGTTATGGTGGTGGATGTGACAACGAGGTTGGAGATGGTAGGATTGGAGACATTAGATGCGGTTGATACATTAGTGGGAGTTGTAGATGTGGAAAAATTAGAATTTATGGGAGTGGTAGATACGGTGAGGTTTGAGGTTTGAGAGATGGTATGGTTGGTGTTTGATGTAGATGGTTGAGAGGATGTCATAGGATTGGTGTTGGACGCGGATGGTTGGGATGATATTGGGTTGTTGGGTGGTTGGGAACCAATTTTGAGGAGGTAATCAAGATATCTATTTGGATCCGCTCTTAAAATTTTGTCAACTATATCCATGTTATCGGGATCTTGTGTAAAGTTTAGGACATCTTGATCTATTTGGCTAATGGTGGTGGTGTTTTGGATGGTTGGTTGTTGTGGTTTCAAGAAGGTTAAGGGGTTTTGATTAGGACCATATGATTGCATTTAGAAGATTGAGGGTATGTTGAATACTTGTTGGTCAATTGGTACATTGTTTTCATTGGTTTGAGGAATCCCTATGCCCATGTTGTGTCCAAAGTTGGCCATTTCATGGTTTTTATTATGTTGGGATCATGTTATGGGCAGGCAAGGAGACAAGTTTTGATTGTGAGGTAGATGAAGATGGAGACCTTAGAGAATTTGGTTTGATTTATTGGACCCAAAGAGGATATGGTAATGGAATGGGATAAAGATTTAGGTGCAAGAGAGCACACTCCCTAAAATCTAAATCTAAAGATGAAAGGAAATTATGGCATGATTTATAGGTCTTGACTTTTGGAAGATAAATCTTAAAAGGTGGTAACCTAAGAGTGATGGATGTCAAGAAGGTTGGTTTTCACAAAAAATTGGACCAAAAAGATGGAGAATAGATTAGGTTGTTTGAGGATGATTTGATGGGAGAGATTTGATATTGATTTTGGAGGATGCTTCAACTAAGGAAAACCCTAAAGGTGACCTAGATGTTTGATATGATAGATTTGGATGATGTTTTTGAAGACGGATTTTGAAATCAACAAATGAGCTCAAGTGAGGTCTAGATTTTAGGTGTTGCATAATGGATGTTTTCTCTTTGTTTGGGGTAGACTTATGACCTCAAAAAAAAGGGATGATTATTCTAATTGAACGTAGACTAATGACCAATCAAGAAAAATGGGGTGTGCAAGATGAAATCTAGATTCAACTTTAGCTCAAAGATTGAATTTTTGGATATGATTTTTTGGATGTTGGTTGATGTTTTTGATTGATGTTTGGATTATGAGATTTTGGATGTGTTTTTGGTGGAAGAAGTAAATGGATTTAAGGATGGATTTGTGGAAGGATGTTATTAGGTCCAAACGATATGCAAAAATCAAGGAGGATGAGAAGCTATGAAAATGAATAGATTATGGTTGGGCTCAAAGGTATGATAAAGGGTCCAATGGTAATAATGATTAATTCTCTAAGGTCAAAATGGGGGTATGATTGGAAATTTTGGGTCAAAATGGATGTTTTTTTTGATAGATTTTGGGAATGTGGTTGTGGATTATGGATAGGCAGGCCCTAAAGATCCCAAAATAATTTCCTAAATCTTTGGGCAAATCATTCTATAAATAGCACCAAAACTTAGACAAATCATACCACAATAGACAAAAATAGCACTAAAATAGGTCAGTGTTGGTCGATGCTTTGGAAAAAAGGTTGATTTTGATGGAAAATTTGGATTTTAGGGATGTGAAGGTTGATCAAATGTTGAAATGATGTCTCAAATGTTGTTGTTTCTTGGCAAGTTTTTTGAAAACACTTCAACAATAATAGAACACAATAGCTAATGATTTGTTTGTGAAACAAAGATGTGAAGATTTTAACAAGCACTTTGCACAACCTAAGGTGAGGATAGGAAAATACTTGTTGAGTTCCCACTTGGTTATCCAGCCACGCCTACTTGTGGTGTATAGCTTGAGGAACTTGGGGCATGGGCTCCCCCTTACAGCTCACACACTTCTTAGGCGCACCAATTTCAAAGTCCTCAAGACTCACAAAACTTGAGATACTTTGCTATCTCTACCACAAGCCATGAAAATGTGGGACAACTATTAGAGTTTGATCTTCTAACCTCTTGTATCATCAAGTAGAGGGTTTTGGGCTTCTAAAACAATGGTTCATAGTGGGGGTACATCTGGGGGATTGGCATCTTAGGAGCATCTGATAAACCACTTAAGGTTTTAACTAGCTCTACTAGGAGTTTCAAATAGGCAAAGGTACTACTTCCTTTTGAGCTAGCATCATATGGTAAGCGCTCATACCAATTTGGACTTGGCTTTTGCCTTATCCTATTTCACATATAGTGGATTGGATGAAAGTGCCATTTGGGATTGCTAATGAGTTCTCTGTATGGATGTGTCTCAAGGGCAGGCCCATTTTCTAGAAAAAAGAGGATAGAACCATTTCTCTTCACCCAAGATCCTTTTGAAGGTGAGGGAAGAGGATACTTTGATTCTAACTCATGGGTGACAAAATGATGAAGGGAGTAAATCATAAAATAGATAAAAATAAAAATTGCACACAAAAAATAGAACTTTATTTATTGATTTGGACAACTTAGTACATTATAGAAGCTCAAATACAATTAGAGGAATCAACCCTCCACACACTGCAACACATTACAACTTCCTCTCACAAGACTCTGGAATCATCTGTCATCTGTAACCCCAAATCTACTAGGGTTTTTGTTTTCCCACCTATTCTTGACTCTACAATCTCCCCCTTAACTCTACTATTGCCCAGGGTTCTGAAAAATGGTTATGAATAGCCTTTTTGGTGGCCAACAACCTAATTTCAAAATTTGCATCTCCCTCCAAAAATAGGTCAACTTCCGGGAGCCATAACTTTTGATCCAGGTGTCTGATTGACGAACTATTTTATGTGTCAGAAAGATCGTAGAGTGTTCTATGCACTAGGAATTCACTCTGCCAGTTCTGACCATTTTTAGGCTAGTACAGTGCTGTTTAGTGCCTCAAACTTGAGTTTGAATAATTTTTAGGCATTTGTTGGGAAACAAAAACTTTAATATCTTTCAGCTCGCAAATGATCTTTGAATGATTCCTTCGCCAAAGGCCTTATTTTTTAGTTACGAAGCTTATTGTAAATTTTCACTTCAATTCGTGCCCAAATGCAAACTTTCATAAAATAGCAGATTGCTATTTTTAGCAATTTGGAAAAACTGAAAGTTCTACATCATTATTCAAGCGATTATGGAACCAGAACCACAAATTTTGAAAAAAATTGAAACAACATCAACAATTTTGAAACACATATTTTTTTGGGTGATGCAAGATTTCCCTTACACCACTGGATGCTCCTGCATCAGACACCCAGAGTAACTTGAGAAGTGACCCTATCACGTCTCAGGTGTTTGTGTGAGGAAAACCCAAACGGTCAACCTCTACCTTAGAGAACCAAGAAGAATCTTCAATAGGCCTTCCTTTCCATTTCACTAGATATTCTTCATATTATCTGTTTTAAGTACTTCCTCCCACACGGCTATCCAAGATCTCTTTTATCTCCTCCATTGAAGATGCCAGAATACTCCACTATTCTTGTGTCGGTCCATCCTCCGTGCCACCTTCATGATATTCTGTTAAATCAGCAATGTTAAACACAAGGGAAATATTGATCCCACTCAGCAGATCTACCTCATATGCATTTCCTAAATCATGCTTCTTTAGGATTCTGCACTGTCCAAATTTCTTCATTTTTAACTTGTTGTATGTTCCAATTGGGAACCTTTTTTTTCTCAAATGAACCATGACTTCATCACCTACCTAGAACTCTTTATATCTCCTCTTTTGATCTACCTTAGCCTTGTACTAAATATTCATCTTATTAATGTGCTTTTTCACCTCATCATGGAAATTCTTCAT
The DNA here is from genome assembly GCA_027924645.1 of Cunninghamia lanceolata. Lineage (NCBI taxonomy): Eukaryota > Viridiplantae > Streptophyta > Pinopsida > Cupressales > Cupressaceae > Cunninghamia > Cunninghamia lanceolata. Next base: position 9,067,264 of record BSBN01000870.1, read on the forward strand.
GTGTTCTGCAAAGTCTTCAACCTCAACGCTTGTCTTTTCTCCTTTGTCCACATTCCTTAACTCTGAAGAATTTCTTGGACTATTCCCATATACAATCTGGAATGGTGATTTACCAGTACTCCTATTGACATAATTGTTGTAAGCAAATTCTACCCATGGTAAAATCAAATCCCATCCCTTGGGCTTATCTCCTACTAAGCATCATAGCAGGTTACCTAAACTCCTATTCACCACTTCAGTTTGTCCATCAATCTGTAGATGGTGTGCAGAACTAAACTTCAAATCTATCTTCAACTTCTTCCACAATGTCCTCTAGAAATAACTAACAAACTTGGTATCTCAATCTAAAACTATGCTCTTTGGTAGACTGTGTAATCTCACCACCTCCTTGAAAAATAACTCTACAATATGAATAGCATCATTAGTCTTCTTGCAAGGTATAAAATGTGCCATCTTCAAGAATCTGTCCACCACCACAAAAATGGAATCATGTTCTCTCTCTGTCCTTGGTAAACCAAGAACAAAATCTATACTGATATCATCCCATGGCTTCTCTGGAACAGGTAATGGTTAATATAGCCCTATATTCTGACTTGTTCCTTTTGCCATCTAACACACTCTATAACTCTACACAAATTTGCTCACATCCTGTTGTAACTGTGGCCACTAATAATGTTCACCAACACTAGGAATGGTCTTATCTTGACCAAAGTGTCCAACCAATCCTCCACTATGCTTCTCCTTAATCAGGTTCTCTCTTATGGAACTCCTTGGAATGCACAACTGGCTTCCTCTAAACAACATGCCATCTTGGATTATGAAATCCAACCATTTTGTCTTGTCCAAAGTAATAGGTTCCAGATAAGCTTTCCAGGCCTCTACAAAATCTGGATCCTCAGGATACAAACTTTTGAGTTCATCAAACCCAACAACCTCTATCTTCATTTCTGTCAGCAAATTTTGCCTTTTTCTCAAGGCATCTGCAACTCTGTTAGACTTCCCACTCCTATGCTTCAAAACAAAAGTATAACTTTGCAAAAACTCAACCCATTTTAAGTGCCTCTGGTTCAACTTTCCTTGGATATTAAGATACTACAAAGCCTGATGATTAGTATATAAAACAAACTCCTTTGGTAACAAATAATGTCTCCATTTCTTCAAAGCCTAAACTATTGCATAAAACTCCTAATCATAAACAAAATACTTTTTCTTGGCATGATTAAGCTTCTCACTAAAATAGGCAATGGGCTTACCTTCTTGGCTCAAAATATCTCCTATAGCACTGTCACTAGCATCACAATCTACTTGCAACACCTTATTAAAATCTAGAAGTGCCAAAACAGGTTGCTCTGTGACTTTCTGCTTTAATGTATCAAAGTTTTTGTCTTCTCCTTTAGTCTATCTAAACTCTTTTCTATCCCCTCTCATTGTCTCAGTTAGGGGTGCTGAAATGCTACTAAAATTCCTGATAAACTTTTTGTAAAAACTTGCCAAACCATGAAAAGATCTTATCTCGAAAGTACTCCTTAGCGTAGGCTATTCAATGATAGCCCTCAACTTCTTTGGATCCATCTTAAGACCTTCCTTTGAGATAACAAATCCTAGGTATACCAACTCCTTCTTTGAAAAGTTACATTTCTTCAGATTGATCAACAACATCTCATCCCTCAGCTTCTCCAAAACTCTTCTGATATGCATCATATGCTCATCCCAAGTCTTACTGAAAATTAAAATATCATCTAAATAAACAATAACAAAACTTCCCAAAAATTCTTTCAATACCTTGTTCATGAGCCGCATGAATGTGCTCGGTGCATTGGTTAGCCCAAATGGCATGACTAACCACTCATACAAACCTTCCTTTGTCTTGAAGGTTGTCTTCCATTTATCTCCTTCCCTGATATGGATTTGGTGATACCCACTCTTCAGGTCAATTTTTGTAAAGTACTTGGCTCCACTTAAACAATCCATTATGTCATCCATTCTTGGCAATGGAAACCTATACTTGATCATGAGCTTATTTATGGCTTGAGAATCTATGCACATTCTCCACTCTCCATCTTTCTTTGGTGCTAGTACCACAGGTACCACACATGGACTCAAGCTCTCCCTTATCAGATCCTTCCTTCACAACTCGTGAACTTGTCTATTCAACTCTTCATTCTCTGTTGGAGTCATTCTGTCGGCTACCTTATTTGGCAAACTAGCTCTTGGTATCAAATCCATTTGATAACTTATCTTCCACACTGGTGGGAAACCTTCCAGTACATTATCAGAGATAATGTCCTGAAATTCTTCCAACATATCTGAAACTTCTGCTGGTAGATCTTCACATTTCTCTTAACTAATCTTACGAATCAATGCAAAGTAATGATGCTCATGATTCATACCCTCCAAAAATTTCCTACCATCTACCAAACAAATTTTGACAGTACTACATACCTTTTCTTCCACCTCCTTCAAGGGCTTCAATTTATGATGAACTCCATCCTTTCTTAGGGAATATGTGTTTGCATGACCATCATGGACAATGCTCCTATCATACTGCCATAGCCTCCCCAACAACATATGACATTCATCCATCGATATGATATCACACACCACCTCATCATGGTAGTCCCCAATCTTGAACTTCACTAAACACTGCTCATTGACCAAACCTCTATGGTCCTTCTGTAACCACACAATCTGATATAGATGTGGATGCTTTCTTCTTGTCAACTTCAACTTGTCAACCATCTCTTCTGAAACAAGATTGTCAGTACTTCCACTATTAATAATAATATCACAACACTTACCTTCACATTTGCACCTTGTGCAGAATAAACTCTTCCTCTGATTAGGTTCTTTCTCCTCATTCAACAAAGTTCTTCTGTCAACTAGGGTTTCTCCCCTTTCTGCATCTTCAAAGCATTTAGATTGTGCATCTTCACTGGCATGTACAACTCATGCATTACCTTCAGGTCTTCTATTTATCCTTCCTTGATTTTGTGGAAACTCGTATGCTAGATGTCCTTCTCCACATTGGAAATAGGTTCCTCTAAAACCTCCTCTTCCGGGCCCTTACCCAGGTCTGCCTCTTCCTCTTCCTCTTTGCTCACCATTGTTCTGGTCATGAGGGTGGTAGGTATTATCCCCTCTCTGATTTCTACTAGTTCCAGCTTCTTCACTTTTCTTTTGGTCTTGATTAAGGCCTCCATAGGGTCTTCCACTAGTCCTTCCACCTTGACCTCTTCCCCTTTGCTTGCTGTCAAATCTTTTATTCAAATTCTCTTCCACCTTCAGGGAAAACTAGTATGTATCTTCTATGGTGGTCATTCTGACCAGGCTCAACTCCTCTTGAATACTTGGCCTCAACCCATTAATGTAATGGGCTACCTTCTCCTTGTTGGCCTCTACATGGTCTGCCCTAATAGTAATCTTATAAAACTCTTCTATATACTCCTTAATAGACTTGCTACCTTGCTTCAGTCCTTGCAGCTTCTTCAGCAACTCCATCTCATAGTCCATAGGAATGAACTGCTTCTTCAATTTCTCCACCATCCAATCCCATCTGGTGATCTTTCCTTTTCTTCTTTTATTCCTATCCAATTGGACCTCCTTCTACCAAATACTGGCATGGCCATTCAACTTTGGTTTTGCAAACTTGACTTGATCTGGGTCCCCCACATCTTCATACTCGAAATACTCCTCCATGTCATTGATCTAATCAATAAGCTGTTCCAGATTCAAATATCCAGAATATGTAGAAACTTCAATCCTAGGAATATTTTCAATCTTAGAAATGGCCCTCAACAACCTAACTTCTATAGGATCTCTTACAACTTCTTGTTCTTCCTTAGATAGCTCCTCTTCCACTTCATCCTCACTTTCTTCTCTTATTCTTGGCTCAAACCCTCTTCGCAGCTCCTCTTGCAATGCATCGATTTGTCTTTGCAGGGCTCTAAAACCCTCTTCCATCAAAGCATTCCTCCCAATACAATTTCTTTGTGGAGGCATCTTGATCTCCGTAGCAAACCCACAACCTCATGTCTTGGTGCAAACTACCTCATGGTCAGTGATCTATCTACACACTTAGGAACCCTTGCTCTGATCCCACTTGATGAAGGGGGTAAATCATAAAACAAACAACAACAAAAATTGTACATAGAAAATAGAACTTTCTTTATTGAGTTGGACAACTTATTACATTATAGATGCTCAAATACAATCAGAGGAATCAACCCTCCATAGGCTACAACACATTATAGCTTCCTCTCACAAGACTCTTGAATCATCTCCCATTTGTAACCCCAAGTCTGCCAGGGTTTCTGTTTTCTCACCTATTCTTGACTCTACAATTTCCCCCTTAACTCTACTACTACCCAGGGTTCCCAAAAATGGTTATTAATAGCCTTTTTCACAGCCAACAACCTAATTTCAAAATTTGCAGATCCCTCCAAAAATAGGTCAACTTCCGGGAGCCATAACTTTTGATCCGGGTGTCTGATTGACGAACCATTCTATGTGTCGGAAAGATCGCAGAGTGCTCTACATGCTAAGAACTCACTCTGCTGATTCTAACCATTTTCAGGCCCATACGGGGCCATTTAGTGCCTCAAACTTGAGTTTGAATAATTTTCAGGCTTTTTTGGGGAAATAGAAACTTTAATATCTTTCAACTCACAAATGATCTTTGCGTGATTCCTTCGCCAAAGGTCTTATTTTTTAGTTATGAAGCTTCCTATAAATTTTCACTTCAATCTATGCCCAAATGCAAACTTTTCTAAAATAGCAGGTTGCTATTTTTAGCAGTTTGGAAAAACTGAAAGTTCTACATCATTATTCAAGTGATTATTGAACTAGAACCACAAATTTTTAAAAGAAATGGAAAGAACATCAACAATTTTGAAACACATCTTTTTTGGGTGATGCAAGATTGCCCTTACACCACTGGATGCTCCTGCATCACAAAATGTGCAAGTGCACCAAGCACGACAAACACTCACTAATGTTCTTTTTAAACCCAAATTGAAATGTGCCTAAAGTTGTTTGCAAACACTTGTTAATTTTAGAGAACCAAAATCAAATGTTGTCTATGCTAGGCACACAAAAAGTTCTTTTTAGGTACACCAAATGAAATGTTTGTTTGTTGTTTGTTTGATAAGACAATGAAATATTTTCTACACTAACATGCAAGGGTTCTTTTTATGAGCACCAATTGAAATGTTTGTCTAATCTAATAAAACCTTGCAAAAATCGTTACTGGTCTTGAGAAGATGGTCTTGGACAAAAGAGCACAATCTATAGAGTAGAGACAAAACCCTACACAGAACCCAATGTTAGCACATAAAATAGTGATAAAATAGAGAAAAATAGCTTTGTTGAAACTTGAAATCATGCCACTGACCACTGAAATGGCGCTACTGATAGAGCACAGAACAAAACCTAACTATCCTAACTATAGCGCTAAAATGTTTACAGATTGCGTCAGTTACAAATATTGTGCTACAATAGTTACATATGGTGGTTAATACAAGGATGGTGCTCCAATAGCTACAGATAGCGCTAAAACTTATGATAGCACTGATACAGACAATTATAGCTTTAAAACTAAAGAAAACATCAAAAAATGATCCAATAGTATCGTTGTGTCTTCCAATTTGGTCTCTTCAATAGTTGTGGATGAAGGCGTTGTCCTGGGCGTTGATGGCACTGATACGGGGTAGAGGTGGTCAAGGCTTCACAATGAGTCACAAATCCAAGATAGGATGGAGAAACTTGCACCCAAAAGCTCCTAGCTATATCCTAGATAATGAATTCTATGTGAAATGCTCTCACAAGTACAACTCACAAATTACTAGCTCAAGATAATTTTTAGCATAGTAACACTACTTAGAAATTGGATGATCAAATGGATTGGAGGGTGTTGTATTTATAGGCATTTTGGAGAGATTTTGATCCAATAGTTGAAATTGATTTGAGAGATCAATGGTGGAGGATGAAGCTGATGTGGAGGGCTTAGATTTTATCTTCAAAAATGGAGGGCTAGGAGTAAAGATGAATTTTAAATTCATCTTGGGAAAGGGGTGAATTAAATGAGGTTGGGTGAGATGGATTATTTGTGAATTAAAAATTCACATGGGGAAGAGTACAATGAATTAAAATTTCATTTGGGGAAGAGTGTGTTAGTTTCAAGACAGATAACTGAGAGCGGGGGGGTGAATTAGTTGTCCCAAAACTTTCCTTTTATTAATCACTTAAATCCTTCTTGTTATTCAACAGCATAATAATAAATCAATTATGAAAACACAATGCAACAATTCAAGAGCAAAAACACATATGACACCAAGATTTTAACATGGAAAACCTAGTTAAGGGAGAAACCATGGGGTGACTAACCCAAGATTGTATTCTCTATTAAAAGAATAAGAAGAACAAAATGGCACATGCCAATTAGGGCTAACTGTCCGAGCACACTGCTCACAAGAGGCCCACTGCCTACAGGAGACACACTGTCTACAAAATAATAAATATTACATACTTCAACTGAAGATTAGCATCTTCACCATGCTTGAGCCAGTTCCATTTAAGCTCAATACTTTTGCTCTACCTTTCACTTTTCTCCTTTCTACCACACTCTCATCTTCTTCCCAATACTTTTGAAATGACTTCACAACTCTTATTTATACAACACATCGACTTTGGGATAATCATCAAAGTCGACATACTTTACAGAGCAAATACACAAATACAACTTGACTTATTACAAAAGATTTCATGCAAATCACCACTCTGTCAGCCACATAGATCTAGGACTTCAATCTTCTTTGAGGAACATCCGATGCTTCGTAGAACATCTTTAAGATCATCTACAAGATGTGTAAATCATCCGATCGACCAAGTTTAGGAAGAACATCATCATTTAGAAGTAATTCTTCAATGATGAGCTCAATCTTCAATGTGGACCACCAACATGAACTGGACACAATATAGAGACCCCCACAAGCTTGCCTGAATCACCAAGAACATCCACACTACTTCTGCTTACTAAAATCATTCTCTTCTTCATCTGAAACCTTAAGAACATAGTCTGTCATCACTGTCATATTGGAATAGATACTTGCAGACCTCCATATCATGAACCAATTGAGTTTTCAATTCAAATTGACTTCCTAAACACTCCACCAAATCTGCAGAACAAGATATTGCATTTCTAGATCTCACCGGACCTATTTGTGTCACTCTATCACCTCTGAACATCTGCCATAACTGGTTTTACTCATATGGCCATAACTTCTTCAAATCTTCATGTGGACCTATCAAATCTTTACTGGATCACCTTTAGACACATATCTACAAACCCTTTGATGTGCATCCTCTAATCTTCATCTTAGCTAGGATCTTCACTTCATAGAGCTTCACTGTCTTCACTATTCTTCTATGTTTCTGATAGGACTAATTTTCTCAATATCCTCAGCACACAACTCATCCAATCCTTGACATCAATGACAATACTGGTTAGGTCCATACTTGCAACAATCTCCCCCTTTGTCATTGATGGCAACATATGATGTGAAAAACTATTTTAACCATCAAGACAAGTACTTCTCCTCACTGACTGACATAACTCCCCCTATCAACAACAACCATTCACATCTCTTCTCTTCCTTTACTGCTCCCCCTTTGATCAGCAACCACTTTTTATTTTTCACATGTCTTCTCTCCCCCTTTGACATCAATGGCAAAGGGCACATACTTGCATCATGTCTTCTCTCAGAATCATACAGACTGCTCCCCCTAAGTAGCAGCTTCCTATCACCAATCTGGATTACAAGATATGACTATGATACCCACCAGACTGATGCATATCAGTGCGCCTTAATTCAAAACTAGAGGGGTAATAACCCCTAACTTCTCCCTGAGATACTCAAAAGAGTCCTTAGGTAGAGGTTTAGTAAAGATGTCTCCAATCTGATCCTTAGAGGGCACAAATTCCAATCTGACTTCACTCTTGTTCACCTACTCTGTCAAAAAGTGAAACTTGATGGATATATGTTTTGTCTTTGAATGCAACACTAGATTTTTTGATATATTTATTGGACTTGAATTATCATAGAAGGTTGTGATAGGTTCCTCATAATCCACTCTGATGTCTCTTAGCATTTTCTTCATCCACAATACTTGAGTGCAACTACCTGCTACTGTAATATATTCTGCTTCTGTAGTGGATAGAGATATTGCCTCTTCTTTCTTGCTTAGCCAAGAAACCAATCTTTTCCCTAAAAAGAATGCTCCACCGGTGGTACTCTTGTAGTCATCCACATCTGTATATGCATGAAGGGAGAAATCATGATCTCTAGGATACCATAAACCATACTCAACTGTTCCTTTAAGATATATGAGAATCCTCTTGATTGCCATGACATGAGATTCTCTAGGATCAGCTTGGAATCTGGCAACAAGACCAACAACATTCATAATGTCAGGTCTAGTTTGAGTAAGATACAATAGTCCTCCAATAATTGACCTGTACTTTTTTTGATCAGCCCTAGGAGAGTCATCATATTTGCTCAGTTTACATCTGGTTGCCATGGGAGTATTCATTGGTTTTGAGTCTTCCATCCCAAATTTCTTCAACAATTCTTTCACATATTTAGTCTGTGAAATGAAGATTCCTTTCTTTGTTTGAGTGATTTGCAGACCCAAGAAGAAATTCATTTCCCCAAACATGGACATCTCAAATTCACTTTTCATTTAATTTGCAAAAGTTTTACACATACTATCTCTTCCTCTAAAAATGATATCATCAACAAATACTTCAACAATCAAGATATTTTCATGATCAATTTTGAAGTACAAGTTATTGTCAACAGTACCTTTGTTGAAACCAATCTTCAAAAGATGCTTATCTAGTCTTTCATACTAGGCTTTTGGGACTTGTTTGATTTTATACAGTGCTTTCTTCAACTTGCAGATCATATCACCATGGTCAGACAATTGAAATCCAAGTCACCATTTAGGAAGGTAGACTTGACATCCATCTGATATACTTTGAAATCTTTGAAGGCAGAAAAGGTAAGAAATAATCTGACTGCTTCAATTCTTGCCACCAGAGCAAAAGTTTCTTCAAAAGCAACTCCTTCTACTTGGGAATAACCCTTGCAAACCAATCCAGCTTTGTTTTAGACTACTTCACCATCTTCATTCAGTTTATTCTGGAAGACCCATTTGGTTCCAATCACCTTTTTTATTTCTAGGTCTAGGAACAAGATCCCAAGTGTGATTTTTCTCAATCTCAATCAACTCTTCCTTCATTGCTTTAGTCCAACTTTCATCATTGCATGCTTCACTTACTCTTTTTGGTTGAATTTTTGAAATCAGACAATACTTTTCTGAGTCTTGAGCAATCTTTCTTCTTGTTTGAACACCTTTGATTTTATCACCTATGATTTGATCTTCAAAATGATTCAGTCTTACATACCTGGGAGTTTTGGGAATTTCTTGCACTTCTATTTCTTGGACAGGTTCATTCAAACTTATCTCTTCTTTCTATATTTCAGGATTCTCTGGATTAGTCTGGGTCTGAATTTCAGAGGGGGCTTAGACTTCTTGAACCAAAACATCATTCTAATCATCTTATTCATATTCATAAAACCTTGAGGGTTTTTCAATACCTTCATCAACTTTCACATTTGTACTTTCTATAATCCTTCTCAATCTCTTATTATAACAATTGTATGCTTTGCTTTGAGTAGAGTAACCCAAGAATATTCCTTCATCACTTTTAGCATCAAATTTTCTAAGGTCTTCATCTCTTTTAATGTAACATTTGCTACCAAAGACTCTGAAATACTTCATAGTGGGAGTGATACCAAACCAGAGTTCATAAGGGGTCTTACCAGAATTGCTTTTGATTTGTACTTGATTAAGAGTATAGAGAGCAGTACTTATATCTTATCTCTAGTAGATATGAGGAACATTTGCTTCCATCATCATGGTTCTAGATACTTCCTGGATGGTCCAGTTCTTTCTCTCCACTACTCCATTCCGCTGTGGAGTCCTTGGAGCAGATAACTGTCTTTTTATCCCATGTTTCTCACAAAATTTTATGAACTCTCCGGATGTGAATTCTCCACCTCTATCAGACCTAAGACATTTTATATTTAATCTAGTTTCATTCTCTACCATAGCTTTGAATATTTTGAATTTCTCAAGAGCCTCAGATTTTTCTTTCAGAAAAGTCACCCACATCATCTGGGAGTGGTCATCAATTAATAACATGAAGTATCTATCACCTTGCAAACTCTTGATTCTTGTTGGTCCACATAGATTAGTATGTACTAAGTCCAACAATCCAGTAGAAGATTGTTCCTTACTTTTGAATGTGACTTTGCTCTGCTTACCCAACTGACATTCTTTGCACAAACTATTAGTAGGTTTCACTAGTCTTAGAAGATCTCTTACAACCTGAGTGTTTCTTATCTTGATGATATTATCAAAATTCATATGACACATTCTCCTATGCCACAACCAACTCTGATCAATTTGAACAAATAAACAACTTTTGCCAGTACCAACCAAGTGGAAGATGTTACCTTTTGTTTGAGTACCGAATGCAATCTATGTTCCAAAACTTTCAAAGATCTTACATTTTCCATTTTTGAATCGAAGATCATAGCCTTTGTCCACCAACTCTCCAACATTGAGAAGATTGTGCTTCAAACCTTCAACATATAGTAAATCACTAGTTTTGTTCTTTCCATCAAAATAAATAGTTCCTCTACCTCTGATTCTGCCAGCAAAATTATCACCAAATTTTACAACTCCTTCATACCTTTCCAAATCTATAAACTTATTTTTGTCACCATTCATATGGTGGGAGCTTCCACTATCAATGACCCAATCATCATTTTCTTCAACTTGCACAGCCAAAGCTCTTTCTATTATTTTATGATTGATAGATTCAAAGGGCATTGAATCTTCTTCCTTGATGGCAATAAACACCTAGTCACTTCCAGATTTATTTCCTGTCTTTGATTCATCATCTATTTCTCCTTCATCATCATCTTCATGAACATAGTAACATTTCTTTTGGAATCTTGATCTATTTGGATTTTCCCTTGAAAATCTTTCTGGACACCTTGAGGCAAAATGACCAATCTTGTTGCAGTTGAAACATTTGAAGGGCAATTTTCCTTCATACTTACCACATCCTCTTAGCAGTCTTTTTGCAATAAGGGATTCAAGTTGAGAAGCTTCTGCTTCATCTTCTTCTAGATCTTTTCTTGCTTTTTCATACTATGATAGTTTCTTTGAGGAGTTCTCTCCTGGATCAAAATTTTGTTTGCCTTTTACAGAGGCACTAGCTTTGAATGTAGATTCAGTCTTGGAGGGTGCATCTCCAAACTCAGCGAATTCAAATGCAGATAATTTTTGAACCAATTGATCTCTTGTGATATTTGAAAAAGAACTAAATTCTTCAATAGAAACAACCTTGTGTTTGTAAGCAAGAGGTAGGGATCTAAGAACTTTGGCAACAATCTAATCTTCATCCAAGATTCCACCAGTACACCTAATGCCACAAACAAGCTCATTTACTTTTGGCATAAATGTAGTGATATTCTCATCTTCATTCATCTTCAGGTTTTCAAAATTTCCTTTCAGACTCTGTAGCTTGGCACATTTAACATACTTGTCTCCATGCAGAAGTTACAATTTTTCCCAAATCTCATATGCAGTTTTCCCAAATCTCATATGCAGTTTTTAAATCTATAACATGGTGCAGGGGCACCTACCTTACAGTGGCCTGCATGAGGCAGTTAGTTAGTTTTAAGTCTTGTTGATGTTTCCAAGAAGGTCTTATAAGACCAATGCATGTAATAAGGTCTGAGTTGACCATGCTTTGCTATTTTTAGATAGTTTGTTGGATAGTAGTTAGTTTTGTTAAATCGGTTGGGTCTCCCAGCCGCTTGGAGTAAAGAGAGTACTACTCTTTGTGAGTAGATAAATACCCCTGGTAGATCGATTATGATCACATGGATGAGGGAGATGAACAGTTGTAGTCATTTTGGAATTCTGTAACTGTGTAGTACCATTCTGAACTAATCAATACAAGATCCTATTTTGTGGCATTTCTTTCTGGTTATTGAATTTATTGAATAAGTTGTTCCTCTGAGGTCGGATGGATTCACTTCTCCATTCCTCCAGTTGATTCTATGACTCAGAGGAATGGACATGTACAATAGCTTAGGTTTTAGTTGTGTGTTTTATGTTTCTGTTCTCATGCATGTTTGCAGGATCAAGGTTGAGAGATGTTGAGTAACCCTAGCATTGGCATATGCTAGACTATGCAGGTTGCATCATGTCAGGGAAAGCATTTGAGGAGTGGATTGGACTATCACCGGTGTACAATAGGTTGGAGAAGATGCATGTTGCATTGTATGTGTGTCAAGACATACAGTTCCACACACCATCGATATGAAAGTGGTGATTAGAAGAAGGAGTGAATGTTTCACCAACAGTAGAAGTCATAGTGAAGGAAGTTGTGGTTGCATCAGGGTGATGAGGGTCATCAGGTTGAGAAAATTGTATTGATCTGACAGTGGACTCTTTCACCGATCGGGGTGACAGCCGCAAGTGACACCGATGAAGAGTATCAGCGTAAGGAGTGTCGTCAGGGGAAGACTTTGAAGTCTTGGCGAACGGTAGAGTCTCGCTGATAGAAAACTTATCAAAGGGGAGTTTGGGAAGTCCCACTAACGGAGAAGAAGTAGGTTGATCGGTGTGATTTTTGACTTCGGCGAGTGAGGAGAAAGCTAGGCCGATGGAGAGTGTTGCCGATAGGCAACCAATGTTGAACCCTCTATCGGTGAGAGAAAGGCATCGGGAAGACTCTTGGTGGAAAGGCCGATGGGCAATGTGTTGCCAATAGGCAACCTATGGTGGGTCTAGTGGCATCGGCATGAGGTGACCATCGGGGAAACTCTGTGTAGATTAGCAGACGATGGAAGTGTTGCCAATAGGCAACTAGCTGATAGGGTATATTAGTCTGAGGCACACCGTCGGAGGAGGAGAAGAAGGCTATGCCGATAGTCATAAGTCTTGCAAAATTGGTGTTGGGGACACATCAATGGAAAACAAGTTTGGTCTTGCCGATAGGCCAGTGGAATGGAGATTTACAAGTACAATGCTGATTGCATGTATATACCGAGATCGAAGCATGTTGACAAATGCATGCACATGCAGGAATATATATTAGGGTTTTCGTAGGGGTTGACGTTGCCTCTGCATCATAACATTTGTTAGCTCTGAATCAGATAAGGCACTTAATAAAGCTTCTTTAGCTCGAAGATTGTCTTTAGCATCTTTTATTTCATCTACATTTGTCAGACCATTCTTTGGAGGAACATACTTCTTTGAAGTCATGATCCAATATTGCATTGCCATACATTGCAAGTGACATTCCATGTGGCTTTTCCAAAGAGTGTAATTGGTTCTATCAAACCTCAGACTATCCTTCTTGTAGGAAGACATCCTGGATCTCCTCAAGTGGTTAAGCTCTTTTTAGAGGAACTTAGCTCTGATACCAATTGTTACTTTCAAGATAGACAACTGAGAGGGTGGGGTGAATCAGTTGTCCCAAAACTTTCCTTTTATTAATCACTTAAATCCTTCTTGTTATTCAGTAGCATAATAATAAATCAATCATGAAAATACAATGCAAGAATTCAAGAGTAGAAACACATTAGCACATATGACACCAAGATTTTAATGTGGAAAACCCAGTTAAGGGAAAAACCACGGGGTGACTAACCCAAGATTGTATTCTCTATTTAAAGAAGAAGAAGACCAAAATGGCACATGCCAATTAGGGCTCATTGCCTGAGCACACTGCTCACAAGAGGCCCACTGCCTACAGGAGACACACTGTCTACAAAATAATAAATATTACATACTTGAATTGAAGATTAGCATCTTTACCATGCTTGAGTCAGTTCCATTTAAGCTCAATACTTCTGCTCTGCCTTTAACTTTTCTCCTTTCTACCACACTCTCATCTTCTCCCCAATACTTTTGAAAGGACTTCACAACTCTTATTTATACAAGACATCGACTTTGGGATAATCATCAAAGTTGGCATACTTTACAGAGAAAATACACAAATACAACTTGACTTATTACAAAAAACTTCATGTGAATCACCACTTTATCGACCACACAGATCTAGGACTTCAATCTTCTTTGAGGAACATGCTATGCTTTGTAGAACATCTTCAAGATCATCCGGTCGGCCAAGTTTAGGAAGAACGTCATCATCTGGAAGTAATTCTTCAATTACGAGCTCAATCTTTAATGCGGACCACCAAGACAAACTAGACACAATCTAGAGACCTCCAACATGAACTGGACACAATCCAAAGACCTCCACAAGCTTGCCTAAATCACCAAGAACATCCACACTACTGCTGCCTACTAAAATGATTCTCTTCTTTATCTGGAACCTCAAGAACACAGTCTATCATCACTGTCATATTGGAATACATGCTCACGGACCTCCAGACCATGAACCAATTGAGTTTTCAATTCACATTGACTTCCTAAACACTCCACCAAATCTATAGAACAAGATATTGCATTTCTGGATCTCACCGAACCTATTTGTGTCACTCTGTCACCTCTGAACATCTGTCAGAACCAGTTTTACTCATATGAGCATAACTTCTTCAAATTTTCATGTGGACCTCTCAAATCTTTACTGGATCACCTTTAGACACATATCTACAAACTCTTTAATGCGTATCCTCTGATCTTCATCTTAACTTGGATCTTCACTTCATAGAGCTTCACTATTCTTCTCTATTTCTGATAGGACTAATTTTCTCAATATCCTCAGCACACAACTCATCCAATCCTTGACATCAATACAATAGGACTATGTTGACATCAATGACAACACCAGTTAGGCCAATACTTGCAACAAAGTGGATATTAATGAGTTATGACATGTGTAAGGGGTGTAAGAGGTATTACATGAGGATTATGACACATGTATAAAAAATTGATTTATATGAGATATATTTCAATTTTTTATTTGTGGGATGTGGGGAGGAGTGTTAATCAAGGTTTGACCATCTTAATTAGGGTGATTAGCCTAATTAATATGGCTGGAAAAAAATAGAGAATAGGTTAATGGAAGGTTAAGATTAATTAATTAAGGTTTTATTTAATTAATCCTATGTCTAGGGTCATGTAGGTTAGGCTAGGTAATTAGATAATAGATATTTAATTAACTAGGGTAGGAATAGGTTGATTAATAGGCTAAATTAATTAGATAAACATGATTTACCTAATTAATTGGATTTAGTGAAAAGGGGGAATTGACCAAATAAATATTGCATATTTATTTAATTAATTGGATAAGGTTGGACTATTGAATTAATTAAATTAATCTAATTGTAGGGAATAAAATGATGAAAAAATAGGTGATGAAGGGATAATTAATTAAATAAAAATTTAATTAATTAATTAGAAGAGAAATTGGTATGCTTAGGGATGTCAGGAGTTAGTTTGATGATGGAGACATTTTTAGGTGTCTACACCTACAATCATTCATTTTAGAAATAGAAATTAAATGTATTCCTAAACCTAGGTATATATAATACATCAATGAGAATTTTCACTCTCCCATCACTAAAAACTAATTTTATCTCTCCCTAACCCACTATCTTATGTGTACTATTATCCCCAAATAAAACCTCTACAACATCAAATGGTTTATATTCTAAGAACCACTCCTTATGAGGAGTAATATGGTAGGATGCACCTAAAACTATTAATCCACTATGGACTACTACCACAATCCATAGAAAGTAGCTTTAATGAGAATCACTAGTTAGAGTAATTTGTATGTGGCACTGATTTTAGAAATCATTTCTCCTAGTAATTATATGACCTTCAAGAAATGGGTGAAGTAGTTTAAATACGCACTTTAAGAACATAAATTTAAATACACTTTATATTTTTCATAGGACCATTTCACATCATACTTAGTTATGCTATACTATACTATATTATAGACTAGGGGGCTCAAACAACCTCTTCTAGTAGACTAGAGGCACTACCCCAACTCAACTTCCTAATACAGATTGATATAGATCAAGCACAAAGATATCAATAGGAGGAGTAGGGGTAACCCCAATGGAAAAAATTTGGTTGTGTCATCAATTAGTGGCTCTATAAACCCCTACCCCAATGGAACTAAGATTGTGTTGTGGTGGTAAACTAAACCCCTATTATAGGGTGGGTGAATAATGGTGGTAAACTTCACTGAGTCTTGAATTGGAATGGAACCAATCTTGTTCAAAGTGGGCATGACTTGAGTAACCTTCTTCATTAAGTTTCCATTAATGCCAAGGAAATATTTCTAGTGGAGAGTAGCCTCCCTAATCTCAAGGACTTGCAAGTGCTAGATGATATTGCTCAAAAATAGTATGAATTCTCATCCATGCTTTAGATGTTCATAAATTTTCATACAAAAACCCAACAAGCTAGGTAAATATCATTCTTTAACCATGCCACATCACTTAGATTGTATTATTATTTTAGTTCTAGGGAAAGTATTAAAGATTTATATGTAGAGGAATCATCATTACTTTTCTATTTCTACATTTTTTCATGAGATGGCTAGGTACTTACCATAGTTCCAACATCTCAACCTACTCTTACTAGGGTTTTTACATCAACCCTATAATTTAGATCTATCTTTAGACTTATTCTAATCCCCTTTTGTTAGGTCTTCCTCATACAGTCAATCTATCCTTTGATCCATCATCATTTGACTTTTTCTATGTCTCTTTGTAAGAAAGTTAGAAACAAAGGCATCCAATTTTAGATCTATGGTAGAACTACTAAGAAAAACAACTAAATTATCCCAAGAATCAAGTAATAAATAGAGTAGCAAGATGAACATCTAATTTTTTATCTTTAGTAGAACCACTACAAGAAACAAATAAAATCTCCCAACAATCAAGTAATGAATATAGTAGAAAAATACATTTATCATCTTCCTCAATCTTAACATATCTAGAGTTTAACTAACTCAAGATTAAACCAAAAGAATTCAAGTTTTCTACAACAAAGTCTTCTCCCTTCATTTTTAATGAATACAATTTCCTTTTAAGATATAATATATTAATGAGACTATTATTTTAATGTATTTCACATATTCTCTTCCACATCTAAAATGAGGTAGTTTCACTAGAAACACTCAAGCTAATAGAGTTAGAATAGTACCTCAAATTTTCATGTAAACGCTTACCTAGTTTGCATCTGGTATACCTTTAGGTTTTCCCTCATTTTTTATTTCTATAAACTAATCCTTTTCTTCCAAAAGAACCTCCATCTTTTTCTTCCAAAGATCATATCATGTGCCATTGAGCTTCTTATTCTACATATAGGATGCGTTGTCCATGATCTCTATGTTGCAAGTATGGGCCTAACTGGTGTTGTCATTGATGTCAACATACTCCTGTTGCATTAATGATAAGGATTGGATGAGCTGTGTGCTAAGGATATTGAGAAAATTAGTCTCAATCAGGAACAAGGAAGAATAGTAATGATAGTAAGGTAAAAGTCCAAGATAGGATGAGGATCAGAGAATGCGGTTTAAAGTGTTGTAGGTATGAATCTTAAAGTGATCTAGTAAATATTTTAGAGGTCCACATGAAGATCTAAAGAAGTTGTGGCCTCTCAAGTAAAACCAGTTCTAGTAGGTGTTCAGAGGTGACAGAGTGATATAGAAAGGTCCGGTGAGATCTAGAAATGCATCGTCCTATTTTGTAGATTTTAAGGAGTGTTGAGGAAGTCTTTGTGAAGTGTCAACTCGATTGGTTCATGGTTTGAAGGTCTACAAGCATCTATTCCTTTATGACAATGATGACAGATTGTGTTCTTAAGGTTCTGGATGAAGGAGAGAAGGATTTCAGTAAGTAGATGAAGTGTGGCTGTTCTTGGTGGTTCAAGAAAGCTTGTGGAGGTCTTTGGATCATGTCCAGTTTGTGTTGGTGGTCCACATTGAATTTGGAGCTCGAAATTGAAGAATAACTTCCAGATGGTGGTGTTCTTCTTGAGTCTAGCTGACTGGATGAGTTACACATCCTGTGGATGTTCTTTTAGATGTTTGCCAACTTAGATGATCATTCCTAAGTCAATGCCTTGTATAAATAAGGGATTGTAAAGTCATTTCAAAGTTGTCCTTGTAGAGATGAGTGTGTGGTAGCGAGGAGGAGAGCGAAAGGAAGAACAAAAGTATTGGGCTTAAATGGAACTAATTCAAGTATGGTGAAGATGCTATTTTCCAGTTCAAGTAGGTGATACTTATTTCTTTGTAGACAGTGTGTCTCCTATAGGCAGTGGCCATCTTGTGAGAAGTGTGCTTAGGTAGTGAGCCCTAATTGGCATGTGCCATTTGTTCTTTCTATTCTTCTAACAGAGAATACAATCTTGGGTTAATCAGCCCATGGTTTTTCCCTTAACCGGGTTTTCCACATCAAAATCTTGGTGTCTCATGTGTTGATGTGTTTATGCTCTTGATTCATTGAGTTATGTTTCCATGATTAATTTATTATTATGCTACTGAATTGCAAAGTGGAGCTAAGTGTTTAATTAGAAGAAAGTTTTGTACGACTAATTCACCCCCCTCTCTCAGTTGTCTGCCCTAAGTCTAACAATTGGTATCAGAGCCAAGTTCCTCTAAAAGGAGCTTAACTGCTTGAGGAGATCCAGAATGACATCTTACAAGAAGGATAGTCTGAAGTTTGATGGAACCAATTTTAATCTTTGGAAAAGTTGCATGAAATGTCACTTGCAATGTATGGGAATGGTGTACTGGACCATGGTTACAACAAAGTATACACCTCCATAGGGTGGTCCGAAAGCCCCAAATGAAATCACAGATGCTAAAAAACAATCTGCAGACCATAGAAGCTCTTCTAAGCACAGTATCTGATTCAGAGCTCTCAAATGTTATTGACCTGCCAACTGCTTTTGAGATTTGGGAAAAATTGGAGCTTCTGCATGAAGGAGACAAGTATGTTAAATGTGCAAGGTTACAAAGTCTGAAAGGAAAATTTGAAAATCTGAAGATGAGAGAAGATGAAAATATCACTACTTTTATGCCAAGAGTAAATGAGCTTGTTTGTGGGATTAGAAATGCTGGTGGAGTCTTGGATGAAAATGAGATTGTTGGCAAAATTCTCAGATCCCCTCCTACTTCTTATAAAATCAAGGTTGCTGCCATTGAAGAATTCAAAGCCCATACAACTGTCACAAGAGATCAATTGGCTGGCAAATTGGCTGTATTTGAAATGACCGAGTTTGGAGATGACCCCCCCAAGATTGAATCTGCATTCAATGCCAGTGCCTCTGTAAAAGGTAAACAAAGGTTTGATCTGAGAGAGAACTCATCAAGGAAACTGTCATGGTATGAAAAAGAAAGAAAAGATCTAGAAGAAGAAGAAATAGAAACTGCTCAACTTGAAGCCCTTATTGCAAAGAGACTGCCAAGAGGATCCAGTAAGTATGAAGGAAAATTGCCTTTTAAGTGTTTTAACTGTAATAAGATTGGTCACTTTACCTCAAGGTGCCCGGAAAGGTTTTCAAGGAAAAATCCTAACAAGCCAAGGTTCCAAAAGAACTGTTACTATGTACATGAAGATGATGATAATGAAGAAGTAATAGATGATGAATCAGAGATAGGAAACAAATCCAGAAATGAATGGGTGTTCATTTCCATCAAGGAAGAAGATCCAATGTCCTCTGTATCTATCAATCATAAGACTGTGGAAAGAGCTCTAGCTGCCCAAGTTGAAGAGAAGGATGATTGGGTCATTGACAGTGGATGCTCTCACCATATGACAGATGACAAAAATAAGTTCATAGATTTGGAGAGGTATGAAGGAGTGGTAAACTTTGGTGATAATTCTGCTGGTAGAATCAAAGGTAGAGGAACTATTTCTTTTGATGGAAGGAACAAAACTAGTAATGTACTGTATATTGAAGGTTTGAAGCACAATCTTCTCAGTGTTGTACAGTTGGTGGACAAAGACCATGATCTCTGATTCAAGAATGGAAAATGCAAGATCTTTGAAAGTTTCAGAATAGAGATTGCATCTAGTACTTAAACAAAAGGTAATATCTTTCATTTGGTTGGTACTAATAAAAGTTGCTTATTTGTTCAAGTTGATCAGAGTTGGTTATGGCATAGGAGGATGTGTCATGTGAATTTTGATAATATCATCAAGATAAGCAATACTCAGGCTGTAAGAGATCTTCCAAAATTGGTGAAACCTAATAATAGCTTGTGTAAAGAATGTCAGTTGGGTAAGCTGAGCAGAGTCACATTCAAGAGTAAAGAACTGTCTTCTACCAGATTATTAGACTTAGTTCATACTGATCTTTGTGGTCCAGCAAGAATCAGGAGTATACAAGGTGATAGATACTTCATGCTACTAATTGATGACTATTCTCGGATGATGTGGGCAACCTTTCTAAAAGATAAATTAGAAGCTCTCTAGAAATTCAAAATATTCAAGGCTATGGTAGAGAATGAAACCAAATTAAAATTGAAAAGTCTAAGGTCTGATAGAGGTGGAGAATTCACATCCGGTGAGTTCATAGAGTTCTGTGAGAAACATGGAATAAAGAGACAATTGTCTGCTCCTAGGACTCCACAGCAGAATGGAGTAGTGGAGAGAAAGAACTAGACCATCTAGGAAGCATCTAGAACCATGATGATGGAAGCAAATGTTCCTCAGATCTATTGGAGAGAAGCTGGCAGCACTGTAGTCTATACTCTCAATCGAGTTCAAATCAAAATCAATACCGGTAAGACTCCTTATGAACTTTGGTTTGGCATCACCCCTAGTGTGAGGTATTTCAGAGTTTTTGGTAGCAAATGTTACATTAAAAGAGATGAAGATCTAGGAAAGTTTGATGCTAGAAGTGATGAAAGAATATTCTTGGGTTACTCTACTCAAAGCAAAGCATACCGGTGTTATAACAAGAGATTGAGAAAGATGATAGAAAGTACACATGTGAAGGTTGATGAGGGAATTGAGAAACCCTCAAGGTTTTATAAATATGATGAAGATGATAAGAATGGTGTTCTGATTCAAGGAGCCCAAGCCTCCTCTGTAAGTTAGATCCAAACTAATCCAGTAAATCAGGAAGAAGAGATGAGTTTCAATGAGCCTGATCAAGAATCAGAAGTGCAAGAATTTCCCAAAGTTCCCAGGTATGTAAGACTGAGCCACTCTGAATATCAGATCATAGGTGATAAAAGTAAAGGAGTACAAACAAGAAGGAGAATTGCTCAAGATTCAGAAGAGTATTGTCTGATTTCAAAGATTGAACCTAAGACAGTGAATGAAGCTTGCAATGATGAAAACTGGACTAAAGCAATGGAGGAAGAGCTGATGCAAATTGAGAAAAATCACACTTGGGATCTTGTTCCCAGACCTAGAAACAAGAATGTGATTGGAACAAAATGGGTCTTCTAGAACAAACTGAATGAAGTTGGTGAAGTAATCAGAAATAAAGCCAAATTGGTCTGCAAGGGTTACTCTCAAATAGGAGTTGATTTTGAAGAAACTTTTTCTCCGGTGGCAAGAATTGAAGTAGTCAGATTATTTCTTGCCTTTGCTGCCTTCAAGGATTTCAAGGTATATCAGATGGATGTCAAGTCTGCCTTCCTGAATGGTGACTTGGAAGAAGAAGTGTACATAGAGCAACCAGATGGATTTCAATTGTCTGATCATGGTGATATGGTCTGCAAGTTGAAGAAAGCACTGTATGGACTGAAGTAAGCCCCAAGAACCTGGTATGAAAGATTAGATAAGCATCTTTTGAAGATTGGTTTCAACAAAGGTACTGCTAACAGTAATTTATATTTCAAAATTGATCATGAAAACATCTTGATTGTTGAAGTGTTTGTTGATGATATCATTTTTGGAGGAAGAGATAGTATGTGTAAAACTTTTGCAAATCAAATGAAAAGTGAGTTTGAGATGTCCATGCTTGGTGAAATGAATTTCTTCTTGGGTCTGCAAATCACTCAAACAAAGAAAAGGAATCTTCATTTCTCAAACCAAATATGTGAAAGAATTGTTGAAGAAATTTGGGATGGAAGACTCAAAACCAATGAATACTCCCATGGCAATCAGATGTAAATTGAGAAAAGATGATGACTCTCCTAAGGCTGATCAGACAAAGTATAGGTCAATGATTAGAGGACTGTTGTATCTCACTCAAACTAGACCAGACATTATGCAGGCTGTTGGTCTTGTTGCTAGATTCCAGGCTGATCCTAGAGAATCTCATGTCATGGAAATCAAGAGGATTTTTAGATATCTAAAAGGGATAGTTGACTATGGTCTGTGGTATCCTAGAGACCATGATTTCTCTCTTCATGCATATACAGATGCGGATTGGGTAGGAGATGTGGATGACTGGAAAAGTACCAGTGGTGGAGCATTCTTTTTGGGGAAGAGATTTTTTCTTGGCTAAGCAAGAAACAAGAGGCAATATCTCTATCTACAATTGAAGTAGAATATATTGCAGTAGCAGGTGGTTGCACTCAAGTTTTGTGGATGAAGCAGATGCTAAGAGATATCAAAGTGGAGTATGAGGAACCTATCACAATCTTCTGTGATAATTCAAGTGCAATAAATATATCTAAGAATCCAAAGTTGCATTCAAAGACCAAACACATATCCATCAAGTTTCACTTTTTGAGAGAGCAAGTGAACAAGACTGAAGTCAGATTGGAGTTTGTGCCTTCCAAGGATCAAATTGTAAACATCTTTACTAAACCTCTACCTAAGGACTCTTTTGAGTATCTCAGGGAGAAGTTAGGGGTTATTGTCCCTCCAATGATGAACTAAGGTGCACTAATGTGCATCAATCTGGTGGATATCATAGTCACATCTTGTGGTCCAGATTGATGGTGGAGAGCTGCTACTTAGGGGGAGCAGCAGGTATGTTTCTAAAGTGGTGGAATTGCAAGTATGTGCCCTTTGCCATTGATGTCAAAGGGGGAGAGAAGACATGTGAAAAGCAAGTGGTTTCTGATCAAAGGGGGAGCAGTAAAGGGAGAGAAGACATGTGAATGGTTGTTGCTGATAGGGGGAGTTGTGATAGTAAGGAGAAGTTCTTGTCTTGATGATCAAAATAGTTTTTCACATCATATGTTGCCATCAATGACAAAGGGGGAGATTGTTGCAAGTATGGGCCTAACTAGTGTTTTAATTGATGTCAACATACTCCTGTTGCATTAATGATAAGGATTGGATGAGTTGTGTGCTGAGGATATTGAGAAAATTAGTCTCAATCAGGAACAATGAAGAACAATGATGACAGTAAGGTAAAAGTCCAAGATAGGATGAGGATCAGAGAATGCGGTTTAAAGGGTTTGCAGGTATGAATCTTAAAGTGATCCAGTAAATATTTTAGAGGTTCGCATGAAGATCTGAAGAAGTTGTGGCCACTCAAGTAAAACTGGTTCTGGTAGGTGTTCAGAGGTGACAGAGTGATACAGAAAGGTCCGGTGAGATCCAAAAATGCATCTTCCTGTTCTACGGATTTCAAAGAGTGTTGAGGAAGTCTTTGTGAAGTGTCAACTCTATTGGTTCGTGGTTTGAAGGTCCGCAATTATCTATTCCTTTATGATAGTGATGATAGACTATGTTCTTAAGGTTCCGGATGAAGGAGAGAAGGATTTCAGTAAGCAGATAAAGTGTGGATGTTCTTGGTGGTTCAGGAAAGCTTGTGGAGGTCTTTGGATCGTGTCCAAGTTGTGTTGGTGGTCCGCATTGAAGTTGGAGCTCAAAATTGAAGAATAACTTCCAGATGATGGTGTTCTTCTTGAGTCTAGCTGACCAGATGAGTTACACATCCTGCGGGTGTTCTTTTAGATGTTTGCCGACTTAGATGATCATTCCTAAGTCGATGCCTTGTATAAATAAGGGATTGTAAAGTCATTTCAAAGGTGTCCTTGTAGAGATGAGCGTATGGTAGTGAGGAGGAGAGCGAAAGGTAGAGCAGAAGTATTGAGCTTAAATAGAACTAATTCAAGCATGGTGAAAATGCTATTTTCCAGTTCAAGTAGGTGATACTTATTTCTTTGTAGACAGTGTGTCTCCTGTAGGCAGTGGGCCTCTTGTGAGCAGTGTGCTTAGGTAGTGAACCCTAATTGGCATGTGCCATTTGTTCTTTCTATTCTTCTAACAGAGAATACAATCTTGGGTTAATCACCCCGTGGTTTTTCCCTTAATCAAGTTTTCCACGTCAAAATCTTGGTGTCTCATGTGTTGATGTGTTTATGCTTTTGATTCATTGCATTATGTTTCCATGATTGATTTATTATTATGCTACTGAATTGCAAAGTGGAGTTAAGTGTTTAATTAGAAGAAAGTTTTGTACAACTGATTCACCCCCCTCTCAGTTGTTTGCCCTAAGTCTAACACTCTATCACCAAATCTTGAACTTTGTAATTAATACAAATCTCTCATTGCAATAAAAAACCCAACACTCTAAAAGAGGCATCCCCTTTATAATTGTTGTCACTTGGATTTGCACCATGTGTTAGAGGCTTTTAGGGCTCCAACAATCCAATAAAATATTAAGATGATCTCTAGGTGTGGGACCCGGCAGCAAGATCAAATCTCTAGAGAGAGGTTGGTTCCTTTGTTGAATGAGAGATTCAGAGCAACTTTCAAAATCAAATATATAACATAGAATTTCATATGTAGAGCTCATGGAAATGTTAATATCATAGATGTGTGCTATTTTTTGTAGGACTTGAGGATACTGGTTAGTGAATTTATAGAAATTATCAACATCTATGATGTATGAAAACAAAGCTTCTAAAGATGAATAACAAGATGCATCCATGATGGATAGACTATTTTTGCACTAACACACTTGTTTGAGGGAAACCAATACTAAAATACATAGAGTCCACAAAAAACATAGTGGATAGAGGAAAAAGTACAACACACCAAGACCCAATTGATGATTTTAAAGGTTTTGATCAAGAAAGTGTGAACAAAGTGTATAAACACCTAGTGTTGAAATACATAAAGAATAGTTTAACAAATGTGCCAATTTCCTCAAAATGCTATGAATTGATGCAAAATTTTCAAATGACCAATGGATGTATGCTTTAATATGAGTGCAAGATCTGAAATGTAAGATATCTAAGATGAATGCAATAAAACAACACCAATCTATGTTTGTTTATGCTTCTAAAATGCTCATCTTTTTAAAAACTTTTTTCAATGTAAATGCAAAAAACACACTACGATGAAACACTATAGTCAAAAATCAGATTTGAATGAGTGTGAAAATCAGTAATAAAATCTGAAATAATATTTTAATTACAAACCCTAGCTTTTGGAATTAGTAGGTTATATGAAGAATGCAAAAATTCAAGAAAAACCCTAGCAAATGAGAGATGCAAATGCAAGGTAAATGATCATGAAAATATGAAATGATGCAAGTTATCTCTAAAATGATATAAATATTAGAAGATTAAATGTTTTCACTAATGTGCAAGGAAAATAGTGCAAATTATGCCTAAATGCACGCCAAAATGCCTATTTTTTTAAAATATTCAAATTTTATGCAAGATTTTCAAATGTATGATTTCAAATCTGATGTAAAACACTCAGAAAGGTGCAAAATTCAATAAAAATATGGGTTCACTAAAATGTTATGTAGAAAAAGAGGGTTTGTTGATGAGGTTGATAGTTTGGTTAGATCCTCCTTTCACTACATACATTCAAGGACATTAAACTGAGTTGAATCATAAATTTTGCAAGAGGACTCAGCTACAGATTTGGTGTCACTTGGAATGATAAGGAAATTATGAATTTTTTGATTAATTTGTTAAACCCTAGGCTGATTAAACCTAAAACCCTAATTATGCAAAATCATAAGCAAAGGGATAAAACCTAGCAAATGCTCGCACAGAAAGACACTAAATGCATATTAGACACATACTAGATTTTGGATTTCAGGATGCAAAAACTTTGGGGTCAAAAGAGTGGGTATCCAAGCCCAAGACAATACTTTTTTTCAGGGCTTCAGGATACTTTTTCTACAGACTACAACTTCAGAGATTTCTGACATTGTAAAATTGGAGGTCAAAAGAGCACGTACCCTTGACCTTTTGGGGATATTTTCTACCTTTTTCTTAAGATCTAGAATCCTTATGCTCTGTAATGATTCTTTGCAACTCCTCTCCATAAGATTTGACACCTATCACCTACAATCACAAGAGAGGGGTTGGGGGTTGTGCTGTTTAGGAGCTTGCCTTGGTCAAGCCTTGAAATGGCATTCAAGCCTTCCAACACCATTGTTTGAGAGAGTGTGTGTCCTTGCAAGATAGAGGCAAAAGCAAATGATATGATAAATGATTGAAAACACAAAGTAGATGTCACCTTGGAGGTGAATCTCTCACGGGGAGATGAAGATCTTCTATGCCACAAGGAGATGGATTGATGAAGACAAATCTGCAATAAACATGAACAAACACAACACAATACTATTCTACAACACAATGAAAGCTTTTAGTATCATTAGCACAAGATCACAAGTTTGTATTATCCATCTAGGTGTACAAGCAAGTCCTAAACATGATTATATATGCATTCCTACTATAATTTCATAATTCAAACTTAAGATGCCGACAAGGGAAACCTCTAATGGTCACATTGCCGACATTTAAATTTTAGGCCCCAATAAAATAGGGTAGGACAAGGGCATAGGTTCCCTTGTCCAAGCACTTATTTTAGGGATGGATTAATCTTACAAGAGTCCCCTAAGTCCCATTTGTCATGGGTTTCAGGGCATTTTGCTTTGGAATTCATTTCTAAAACGCATGATTAAAATTAAGGGACTCGGGAGCTAAACTTAGGAGGTAAAAGTCCTAGAGGGACATTTTATGACATAACATCACCCATTTCTATTGTCCAGCTAAAAAATACAGACTGTGCAGAGCTTACAATGTCTAGAAATACTAAATCTAATGAAGCCTTGGCACAAATGAATTATATAACCAAGAAAATGAAATCAGATGGTGCCCTGAGTGCATTGAAACAAATAATTAAATCTACAATTAGGGAAAGAGCAGTGGTTGCAGAAATATTAAGGAGGAACCAAATGAAATATTTATGTGCAAAACTCGAATCTCTCATACCAATGACTCTTCTAAAGGTAATAATTACAAACTGAGGATTCTTAATTTTCTTGAAGCAAGACCATCTAACTTTATAGGAAACATCATATACCAAAAGCTAACTATTTATTTCTATCTAATAATTAATGTAGGTTTACAAAAGCAATCTACTAGAGGAAGATGACAATACATTAGGAAATTGCAAGACCAAGTAAGCCAACAGATATGAGAGAGCATATCTTCAAGCAAAGATTCCTGAGAAAATAATGAAGGAAAGAACATAGTTTACTAAGTGGATGTGGAGGTTACAGAAAGGGAGTATGTAATTATTATTGGTAGCGTTATAAGGTTGAGACAATTTTGGAGGATGATCAAGGAGGTTGAAGAACATGGTCTAGATGTAAACATGTCACAGATTTCTTCAAGCGTCTTCTTTGTAAATCACTACTTCCATGCTAGTTTGAGAGAGGGTATGAAAGAAGTCGACCCTGCTCAGCTACGGTATTCTCTAAAAACTAGGCTGTTAGCAGGATATTAGGTTTTGGTACCACATCGTTTCATGAGGAGGATGAAGGCTATTCAAGTTTTTTGAGATTCTTTCCATATTATCAAATTTTCTATTCACAACTAATCTCAAGGATGGTAGGAATATATCTTTGTGAAGGGCTAGATTGAAGTGATAGATGAGAAAGGGACCTCCATTACAGAGAGTCACAAATAGGTCAAATGTTCAATAAAAGAAAAACAGAGAATTGATAATAATGTTTGTTATTGTAGGTCATTATTGGGCCATGGTTACTCTTATTCTCTGACATGTTTACAAATAAAGATATTATTATTCTACGCATACATTGCCTTTCATCCTTTCTAACAATCACTTATTTATTTGATTTAAATAGCTATTTAAAAAGAAAATTTATTGTACGCACACAAATTCATATTGATATTTATTAGTAGACGTTAATAATGTTAATAGTTTTGTGATCCTAGTGAATCATTGTTGGAAAGAGAGAATTTATTTATGATCAAATCTTTAATGATATAAAAGATGATACAACATGTATGGACATTAGTAAACAACATCAATTTAATCATCAAAACTATTTTAAGACAAATTTAATATCAAAAGAGTTATATCTTACCCCTTCCCCTCTATTAAGTTAACATAAAAAGTCTCAAACAAAACATATTAAAACTTACTTCTTTCTTATAGACCAATAGTAAACCATATACTAATTGAATAGATTAAATGTACACAAAAACTAATACTATGAGAAAAAATATTACATAATAAAATTTGAATGTCACATCTTTCTTCTAGACAATAATTTTTGTCTTGATTGACTTTTAGGGAAAAACAAGATAAGCACATGAAATCTTTATAGAAGTGACAAAAAATTTCCATTCAAGATTTCTGAGACTTATCTCTTGCACTTGTCTCTCTTTGTATATGTTGTGTATGGAATTCAATCTCATAAAGAAAAGTCTAGTTCTCTTTGCTAAATGATTTCAGTGGCACCAAACTAGGAACAACTAGCTCATTTAAGGATGAATATGATTTGTTGTCAATCTAATAGAAAGAGAAATTTAAACTAGCTAGACCTAACATGTTCTACCCTTGAAAATATTAAATATCTATAACTATTGACTCATTAGTCCCATTGCCTAAATATGTTCCTTGTGACATGGATTGGCTCTTTAGTAACACAAAGGTCCAAGTTTCTATTTCTAAATTGTTGAGAATTTTTAAGCATAGGAATAAGGCTATTGATTATTATGGAAAAGGCCTCATTAATAATGACTTCCTAATTGTAATCCATGTAACCACACATGGTATTTCTAAAATAAGTGACAACCTTGAGGTTTGTTTGGAAATAAAAGTGACAAAAAATCCTTCAAATGTTGAACCATTATTTGAGTCATGTTGCTCATAAATGGCTAGGTGTTTAGGAATTGTATGAGTGACTCTCAAGAATCCACAAGTGTCATGCCTCTAGAGGTCATGAATTAATTGGGCCCTAAATTTTTAAGATATTTTAGGAAGTGTTTTTCCATGGATTCTAGAGATGTCCCAATTGTTGGCATAATGAATGGAGTTGAATTTAATTTGGTTGTCCTTGAGACAATGTACCATATGGGCATAAAAAATTTGGATTACCCATCCAAGTGGCGAATGTTGGTATCAATGAATTGATCAACAATAATTGATGGCATTATCCAAATGTAACTTTTGAATGTAACAATTCCTATTAATGGGAAAGAAGAAAATGCTTCATATTGTTGAATATCGTACCAAGAGAGCAAATGATGTTTGTTACATTGATGGATGGGTAGATTA
The DNA here is from genome assembly GCA_027924645.1 of Cunninghamia lanceolata. Classification (NCBI taxonomy): domain Eukaryota; kingdom Viridiplantae; phylum Streptophyta; class Pinopsida; order Cupressales; family Cupressaceae; genus Cunninghamia; species Cunninghamia lanceolata. The sequence goes on from BSBN01000870.1 coordinate 9,096,819, forward strand.
TTTTGTTGGTTACTATTGTATTGAAGGGGATGTTGTGGACCCATCTATTTTACCTAAGAATATAAAATATTATACATATTGCTTATGGATTATGTTTTCTGATGTGATGTAGGGACTTCCAGAGGTCATAACTTTTGACTCAGATGTGGATTTTCTATGAAATTTAAATATTATACATATAGGTGGATGCATTATGAGGTGGCATGTAGTTTCCCAACTAGCCCTAGTTGGTTGGACCCCATCTTGGCACTTTTTTGGGGCTTGAAACTTTCATCTTGGCCCTCAAAATGGCAATTTAGTGTTTTTTCCAAGTTTTGTAAAAGTTGCTTTTATTAATAACTGGAAAGTCATGTTTCAAATTTAGGATGTTAGGTGGATTTTTTGTCCTACCTTAGTTTTAGGAAGTTTTTGGGAAAAAAACTGGATTCTCAAGATATGCATGTAAAATTACCTAAAATGGCAAAATCTGACAATTGTCAAAATCTGCCAAAAAAGGTAATTTTTTTATTTTTTTGTTTTACTTGGATATAAGAGAGTTTTCTCTCATTATAGCAGTAGAGTTGGTGAATAGAAGTTTTTTTTCTATTTTCTAAAATCTTTGGCTCTCACACAAGATTAATGGCACAATAGGAACTTTAACATCTGTCTTCATAAGTCTTGACTTGTCTTCTGCTTGGGAAGGAGAGCATCATTTAAGTGCTTTTCCTCCAACCACAAACTGGTGGCCCCTTGCACAACTTCCTTCCTGGAAGTGGCCCTACCCTTGACAAATGGAATAGATATAAGGAACCATTAGGTTTTCCATCTGAGTATCTAGTGTCACACGTCCTTCATAATACTTTGTTGTCATACACCTATAGATCCACTCTAACTATGTATGACACTCCTGGAAGCATTATGCCATCTAGAGCACAATGAATTGACTAATGCATGTAGAGATGGATGCATTAGTTTGGCCAAAGATGTATATACATAAATTTTTCACAATGAACATAGACAAATGTTCACACAGCTCAACTCGACTTAGAAGTTGTCATCGTACAACACTTGTTTATAATTTGATCCCTCTAGGTCATAATAAGGATAGGTTTAATTCACCAATAGTCCATATAACTTGGTCTTTTGACTCCAATTCCAAGAGTGCTTTCATTAATTGTCTTGTTACCTATGCATCAAGGAATCTATGACTCCATGTCACTCTATTCCCATTCTTTTTTTTTACAAGTTTACATGTTCATGGTTTCAGTCTTTAAGATCTCCCCGGGCTAAGATTCTTTGATTACCTTGTTTCAAGGTTTTCATCAAATTTTGATGCAGGAGCATCCAGTGGTGTAAGGGCAATCTTGCATCACCCAAAAAAAGACGTGTTTCAAAATTGTTGATGTTCTTTCCATTTTCTTTTCAAAATTTGTGGTTCTAGTTCCATAATCGCTTGAATACTGATGTAGAACTTTAAGTTTTTCCAAACTGCTAAAAATAACAACTTGCTATTTTTAGAAAGTTTGCATTTGGACATAGAATGAAGTGAAAATTTACAGAAAGCTTCATAACTGAAAAATAAGACCTTTGGTGAAGGAATCACGGAAAGATCATTTGCGAGCTAAAAGATATTAAAGTTTCTATTTCCTAAAAAAATCTAAAAATTATTCAAACTTAGGTTTGAGGTACTAAATGGTCTCGTACGGGCCCAAAAATGGCCAGAACTGGTAGAGTGAGTACTTTGTGTGTAGAGCACTCCGTGATCTTTCCAATGCATGAAATGGTTTGTCAATCAGACACTCAGATAAAAAGTTATGTCTCTCAGAAGTTGACCTATTTTTGGAGGGAGATGCAAATTTCAAAATTAGGTTGCTGGCTGCCAAAAGGGCTATTAATAACCATTTTTGGGAACCCTGGGAAGTACTAGAGTTAAGGGGGAAAGTGTAGAGTCAAGACTAGGCGGTAAAATAGAAACCCTAGCTGATTTGGGGTTACAGAAGGCAGATGATTCTAGAGTCTTGTGAGAGGAAGCTGTAATGTGCTACAACCTATGGAGGGTTGATTCCTCTAATTGTATTTGAGCTTCTATAATGTAATAAGTTATCCAAATCAATAAAGAAAGTTTTATTTTATATGTACAATTTTTTCTATTATGTGTTTAATGATTTATCCCCTTCATCAAGTGGTATCAGAGCAAGGGTTCCTGAGTTGTGTAGACAGATTTTCAACCGTGAGGTAGTTTGCACCAGGACCTGAGGTTGTGGGTTTGTTGCAAAGATCAAGATGCCTCTGTGAAGAATTGTATTGGGAGGAATGCTTTGACGGAAGAGGGTTTTAGAGCCATACAAAGGCAGATCAATGCATTGCAAGAAGAGCTGTGAAGAGGGTTTGATCTGAGAACAAGAGAAGAAAGTGAGGATAAAGCTGAAGAAGAGCTATCCGAGGAAGAACAAGAAGTTGCAGGAGATCCTACAGAAGTTAGTTTGTTGAGGGCCATTTCAAAGATCAAAAAGAGGTCCAGGATCCAAGTTTCTACATATTTTGGAGATTTGAATCCGAAACAACTTATTGATTGGATCAATGACATGGAGGAGTATTTCGAGTATGAAGATGTGGAGGACCCAGATTAGGTCAAGTTTACAAAAATAAAGTTGAAGGGCCATGCCAGTATTTGGTGGAAGGAGGTCCAATTAGAGAGGAATAGAAGAGGAAAGGGAAAGATCACCAGATGGGATCAGATGGTGGAGAAACTGAAGAAGCAGTTCATTCCTGTGGACTATGAGATGGAGTTGTTGAAGAAGTTGCAAGGACTAAAGCAAGGTAACAAGTCTATTAAGGAGTATACATAAGAGTTTTATAAAATTACTATTAGGACAAGCCATGCAGAGGCCAACAAGGAGAAGGTAGCCCATTACATTAATGGGTTGAGGCTGAGTATTCAAGAGGAGTTGAGCCTGGTCAAAATGACCACCATAGAAGATGCATACCAGTTTTCCCTAAAGGTGGAAGAGAAGCTAAATAAAAGATTTGACAACAAGCAAAGGGGAAGAGGTCAAGGTGGAAGGATTGGTGGAAGACCCTATGGGGGCCGAAATGAAGATTCAAAGAAAAGTGAAGAAGCCGACACTAGTCGAAATCAAAGAGGAGATAATACCTACTACCCTCATGACCAGAACAATGGTGAGCAAAGAGGAAGAGGAAGAGGCAGACCTGGGCAAGGACCTAGAATAGGAGGTTTTAGAGGAACTTGTTTTCAATGTGGAGAAGAAGGGCATCAAGCATATGAGTTTCCACAACATCAAGGAAGGACAAATAGAAGACCTAAAGGTAATGCATGAGTTGCACATGTAGATGAAGATGTGCAATCTGAACATTCTGAAGATGTTGAAAGGGGAGAAACCCTAGTTGTCAGACAAACTTTGTTTAATGAGGAAAAAGAACCCAATCAGAGGAAGAGTTTATTCTGCACAAGGTGCAAATGTGAAGGTAAGTGTTGTGGCATTATTATTGATAGTGGAAGTACTGACAATCGTGTTTCAGAGGAGATGGTTGACAAGTTGAAGTTGACAAGAAGAAAGCATCCACATCTGTATCAGATTGCATGGTTGCAAAAGGACCACAGAGCTTTGGTCAGTGAGCAGTGTTTAGTAAAGCTCAAGATTGGAGACTACCATGATGAGGTGCTATGTGATATCATACCAATGGACGCATTTCATATGCTATTAGGAAGGCCATGGAATTATGATAGGAGCGTTGTCCATGATGGTCGTGCAAACACATATTCACTAACAAAGGATGGAGTTCGTCATAAGTTGAAGCCCTTGAAGGAGGTGGAAGAAAAGGTATGTAGTACTTCCAGAATTTGCTTGGTAGATGGTAGGAAATTTTTGGAGGGTATGAAGCATGAGTGTCATTGCTTTGCATTGATTCCTAAGATTAGTCAAGAGAAGTGTGAAGATGTACTAGCAGAAGTTTCAGATATGTTGGAAGAATTTTAGGACATTATCTCTAATAATGTACCAGAAGGTTTCCCACCAGTGAGGAAGATAAGTCATCAAATGGATTTGATACCAGGAGCCAGTTTTCCAAATAAGGCAGCCCACATAATGACCCCTGCAGAGAGTGAAGAGCTGAACATACAAGTTTAAGAGCTATTAAGGAAGGGGCTGATAAGAGAGAGCCTACATCCATGTGCAGTACCTGTAGTACTAGCACCAAAGAAAGATGGAGAGAGGAGAATGTGTACAGACTCTCGAGCCATCAATAAGATCATAATCAAGTATAGATTTCCATTGCTCAGAAAGGATGACATAATGGACTATTTGAGTGGAGCCAAGTACTTCACGAAGATTGACCTGAAGAGTGGGTATCACCAGATCCGTATCAAAGAAGGAGATGAGTGGAAGACAGCCTTCAAAACTAAAGAAGGTTTGTATGAGTGGTTAGTCATGCCATTTGGGATAACCAATGCACCGAGCACATTCATGCGGCTCATGAGCGAGGTACTGAAAGAATTTTTGGGATGTTTTTTTATTGTTTATTTGGATGATATTTTTATTTTTAGTAAGACTTGGGATGAGCATCTGATGCATATCAGAAGAGTTTTAGAGAAGCTAAGAGAAGAGAAGTTGTTGATTAATCTTAAGAAATGCAGTTTTGCAAAGAAAGAGTTGGTATACTTGGGATTTGTTGTCTCAGAGGAAGGTCTTAAGATGGACCCAAAGAAAATAAGGGCTATCATTGAATGGCCTACACCAAGGAGTGCTTCCAAGGTAAGATATTTTCATGGTTTGGCAAGTTTTTATAGAAATTTTATCAAGAATTTTAGTAGCATTTATGCACCCCCAACTGAGACAATGAGAGGGGATAGAAAAGAGTTTAGATGGACTAAACAAGCAAATAATAGCTTTGATACATTGAAGTAGAAAGTCACAGAGCAACTTGTTTTAGCACTTCTAGATTTTAATAAGGTGTTTCAGGTAGATTGTGATGCTAGTGGTAGTTCTATAGGAGTTGTTTTGAGTCAAGAAGGTAAGCCCATTCCCTGTTTTAGTGAGAAGCTTAATGATGCCAAGAAAAAGTATTCTTGTTATGATCAGGAGTTTTATGCAATAGTTTAGGCTTTGAAGAAATGGAGACATTATTTGTTTCCAAAGGAGTTTGTTTTATATACTGATCATCAGGCTTTGCAGAATCTTAATAGCCAAGGAAAGTTAAATCAAAGGCACTTGAAATGGGTTGATTTTTTGCAGAGTTATACTTTTGTTTTGAAGCACAGGAGTGGGAAGTCCAAAAGAGTTATAGATGCCTTGAGCAGAAGGCAAAATTTGTTGACAAAAATAAAGATAGAGGTTGTTAGGTTTGATGAGTTCAAAAGTTTGTATCCTAAAGATCTAGATTTTGCAGAGGCCTAGAAAGCTTGTTTGGAACCTGTTACTTTGGACAAGACAAAATGGTTGGATTTCATAATCTAAGATGGCATGTTGTTTAGAGGAAGTGAGTTGTGCATTCCAAGGAGTTCCATGAGAGAGAACATGATTAAGGAGAAGCATAGTGGAGGATTGGCTGGACACTTTGGTCGAGATAAGACCACTGCTATTGTTGGCAAAAAATATTATTGGCCACAGTTATAGCAGGATGTGAGGAAATTTGTTCAGAGTTGCAGAGTGTGTCAGATGGAAAAAGGAACAAGTCAAAATATAGGTCTATATAAGCCATTCCCTATACTAGAGAAGCCATGGGATGATATCAGTATGGATTTTGTTCTTGGTTTACCAAGGACACAGAGAGGGCATGATTCCATTTTTGTGGTGGTGGACAGATTCTCAAAGATGACACATTTTATTCCTTGCAAGAAGACTAATGATGCTATTCATTTTGTTGAATTATTTTTCAGGGAGGTAGTGAGATTACATGATCTACCAAAGAGCATAGTTTCGGATCGAGATACCAAGTTTGTTAGTTATTTCTAGAGGACATTATGGAAGAAGTTGAAGAAAGATTTAAAGTTTAGTTTTGCACACCATCCATAGATTGATGGACAAAATGAAGTGGTGAATAGGAGTTTGGGTAACCTCCTATGATGCTTAGTAGGAGATAAGACCAAGGGATGGGACTTGATTTTATCATAGGTAGAATTTGCCTACAACAATTATGTCAATAGGAGTACTGGTAAATCACCATTCTAGATTGTATATGAGAATAGTCCAAGAAATGCTTCAGAGTTAAGGCATATGGACAAGGGAGAAAAGACAAGTGTCGAGGCTAAAGACTTTGCAAAACACATGAAGAATTTGCATGCAGAGGTGAGAAAGCACATTAATAAGATGAATATTTAGTACAAGGCTAAGGTAGATCAGAAGAGGAGATATAAGGAATTCCAAGTAGGAGTTGAAGTCATGGTTCACTTGAGAAAAGAAAGGTTCCCAATTGCAACATACAATAAACTAAAAATGAAGAAATTTGGACCATGTAGAATTTTGAAGAAACATGATTTAGGAAATGCATATAAGGTAGAGTGGCCAAGTGGGATCAATATTTCCCCTGTGTTCAACATTGCTGATTTAATAGAATATCATGAAGGTGGCACAGAGGATAGATTGACACAAGAATAGTGGAGTATTCTGGCATCTACTTCAATGGAGGAGATAGAAGAGATCTTGGATAGCCATGTGGGGAGAAGTACTCGGAACAGGCAATATAAGGAATACCTGGTGAAATGGAAAGGAAGGTCTGTTGAAGATTCTTTTTGGTTGTCTAAGGTAGAGGTTGATCGTTTGGGTTTTCCTCACACAAACACCTGAGACATGACAGGGTCACTTCTCAAATTACCCTGGGTGTCTTATGTAGGAGCATCCAGTGGTTGAAGGGTAGTCTTGCATCACCCAAAATAAGATGTGTTTCAAAATTGTTGATGTTTTTTCCATTTCTTTTCAAAATTTGTGGTTCTAGTTCCATAATCTCCATAATCTCTTGAATAATGATGTAGAGCTTTTAGTTTTTCCAAACTGCTAAAAATAACAACCTGCTATTTTTAGAAAGTTTGCATTTGGGCATGGAATGAAGTGAAAATTTACAAGAAGCTTCATAACTAAAAAATAAGACCTTTGGCGAAGGAATCACGCAAAGATCATTTGCGAGATGAAAGATATTAAAGTTTCTGTTTCCTAAAAAATGCCTAAAAATTATTCAAACTCAGGTTTGAGGCACTAAACGGTCCCGTATAGGCCCAAAAATGGCCAGAACTAGCAAAGTGGGTTCTTAGCGCGTAGAGTACTCTGTGAGCTTTCTGATGCATAAAATGGTTCATCAATCAGACACTCAGATCAAAAGTTATGGCTCCCAGAAGTTGACCTATTTTTGGAGGGAGATGTAAATTTTGAAATTACATTGCTAGCCGCCAAAAGGGCTATTAATAATCATTTTTGGGAACCCTGGGTAGTTGTAGAGTTAAGGGAGAAATTTGGGGTTATAGAAGGCAAATGATTCTAGAGTCTTGTGAGAGGAAGCTGTAATGTGTTGCAGCTTGTGGAGGGTTGATTCCTCTAATTGTATTTGAGCTTTTGTAATGTAATAAGTTGTCCAAATCAATAAAGAAAGTTCTATTTTTTGTGTTTAATTTCTGCTATTGTGTGTTTTATGATTTACCCCTTCATCAAATTCACATCGATTATAACCCATACCATTATATTCAATAGCACTAATAAGTTAACAATATTAAATAGACCTTTAGTCCAAAGAATTCGAAAGGGTTCTTAATACCCTATACTTCATCCACGAAGCTTTGCCATTTAATAAGGAAACATATCCATAATACATTTTCAACAATTGAGTTATCGTACTCATTTTCATATTCTTTCCTACATGAAAATTAAATGACAATCAAGGATTTACTCCCTTGATATTCAAGCCTTGACATGCAGTTAATGCAGCCTATACAATGTTATCAAATAACAAATTAGTTTTTCTCTATTGATATTAAAGAGTCATATTACTCTTTCTTACATAAAGGTTACACCTGAAGGCAAAATATCATCTTTCATAAAAAAATCAAGTATCATACTTCTCACTTCATGTGCCTCGAAAGACTTAATGGCCTTGGCACTTCCGATAGCATTGATTTTCATGAATGACTTTTCATTCTATCATGGATGGGCCTCGACCTATTCTATTGTCTTATCATTCTATAATGCATGGCTCTCAGTTTGTTCAGATGGCTTATGATTATATAATGCATGGCTCTCATCCTATTCAAATGACTTATCATTATCATTAGCAATGATTATAATAGATGTTTGTTATCCTCAACCTTATCAGCTTTGATGGGCACTAGTTTGCTATAATAGTACTCTTAACCATTCAGCCTCAAGGCCTCAATAGTGTTATCAAACATACAAATGCTATCATATGATATAAACACAGTAATCTTAAGCATTCATCCATGAAGGCCTTAATAGAGTTATCAAACATACAAATGCTGTTGTATGAGATATGCATAGTACTCTTCAAACATGCAGCCATGAAGGCCTCTAGAGGGTTATATAAACAATACAAATGCTTTCATATAAGATAAACATAGTCATCGATTAACCAATGTGAGGTTATCAACAATGATACTAAGTATACATCTACATAAGTTATAAGATCACATGATGGTATCATACAGTCATACCTGAAATGGCTCATAGCTATGTTATGGCCTGCTAGAGTGTGAGTCTATCATTGTTGTTTTCATCTCTTTCCCTTAAGCTCTCAATCTTGTAGCTTGCTCTTGTTTGCACCCCTAAACAATGATGATAATCTTAATAACAATGACAATCATTCTTAACTTCACATGCTTACCCAACACAAAACATAAAACCACCACTTTTTGAAATGAAGGTTGGTAAAAAATAGTTAACATAAACCTGTACCACCTTACGGGTATATAGACTCCACTAACATCATATCTCCCATTCGAGAGTAATTTGCATATTGTTAGTCTTATGATAAGCTCAAACATGACTTCCACTCACTCCACTCTTCATGGATCATTGGTACAGTTTGTAACAAGAACATATAAACATATTATACCACAGTGCTCAACCACTGCAAGTTGATAAATAGTTATATCTCACATAATATCATTTACATCTAAATGATAGTATAAGATTATTAAAATAATCTAAGATATCACCAAATTACATTACTACCATTAGGGTGGTAACATTAATATGCCAATATGGGGTCGAGTCTCACTATCTCACTTCACTATATTAGACTACAATTAAAATAATTAAACGATATTCAAAAAATTTAATATAGAAATAAATATGTAAACAAAGGAAGACTTCGACATCCAAGTAAGATTACTATGGACTATATGAATGTTTTGAGAATATTATTTAGTCAATTTAGCATAGATGACATTGGGAGATCTTAAATTGGCTTGCTAACAATAGTCGAATTGAAATCAACTTAACAAGGAGAATGACTTATAGTCACACTATCTTGCATGGATTCATGAAAGAACATATTTGATACTCAGATGGCAATCTAACTTTTTCCCAACATCTATTTCCTTCTCCCAGGTGATACTCTCCTTCCATCCTTGAAGGAAGATTCTTTTCCTGGTTACACTCACAACCATATAACAATGATCAATGTATCTTCATTTAATTCATAAAACATTGTGATAAAATAATCTTAACAACATGTAATCTCATGTCCAATCTAAACATCAATTAATATCCATATAATCAATGATTCTACTTGATATTTTTCACAAACAACAAATCATTAATCTAAGATTAATTATCTTGTTTACCACATAAAAGTAAGATTAATCTTAATCAAAAGTTGGGAATGTAACATATCTCCCCCCATAAGAATCATTGTCCCCAATGGTTTAATGTCTCCAAAGCTCAAACCAATATAAAGAAAAAGTGTTTACTCATCATAGTAAAAAGTTTTAGAAAAGATGGGGAAATCTTTGATAAATATCCTCATAATTCTCCCAGGTGGCATTGTCTTTTGCATACTGGTCCCACTGGACCTTACATTGAGTTATCTATTTATTACGTAAGTGTAGCCTATGTGTTTCAACCACCTTGATGGGCTCGATCACTACCACCCTTGGGTCCTTCACTTGTATGGCATTCTAATCAAGAATAGGAAAATGAATATCTCCTAAAATAAACTTTTGCAAATAGCAAACATGGAAAACATTATGCATCATTGCATGATCTAGTAGTAGAGTAATCTTGTATGCAACTGGGTTGACCTCTTCGAGAAATTTGAAGGGACCCACATATCTAAGAGCTAATTTGGACATCTTTCCAAACTTAATAGAGCTCTTTTGGGATTTGACCCTTAGAAGGACTTTTTTCCCACTGAGAAATGCATTGCAATGCATTTAACATCCACATAACTTTTCTGCCTATCATTGGCTTCTGGTAGCCTTTTCTTAATTAGATGGACTTGCTCTTCCATTTCTAACATCATTTCTAGACCAAGGCTAATCCTATCTTCTAGCTTATCCTAGCTATTGTGATGTTCACAACACGCCCCATTTTACTCCCTAGCAAAATGATGACCCCTGTTGTGGCTGTTGCTTTTCCTTTTGTGTGTATGTTGTTTTGCTTGGTGGTAAAGGGAAAAGGGGGTTAAAATTGCAAACTTTGTTAAAAATAGAAAAAATCTATTTTCAGTACTAGGGCATAATATGGTTGGATTCTTTGTGAAAAATGAGCTAGGGTTGCTTTTTGAACCATCTTAAAATTTGCCATATTTTGCAAGTTATGATCATTTTGGCAAAATGTACAAGGGAAGGGTTTGTTCTTTGCACATACAAGTCTGTTTGTATGTGCAAAGTCATTTTTATGCTTAGTTGCATTTGCAATCGGGTTCATAAAGTAGGGTTGCTTGCATGATTGGGTCATTTGAAATGTACATACAATGCCCTTTGTATATCGCTTTCATATACAAAGTTGATTGTATGTCTTTCTCCTTGTATGCATTTTAAATAAAAGTTTTGAAATATACATATAGGATGGATCCGAAATGGTTTTAGAGTTAAAATGAATGAAGGTTTGAATTCTGTTGCATGTATCTCACGTTGTATGGTCGAAACATACAAGGCAAATGTACAAACACTTTATACATGGCACAGAATTCAAATGTTATGAAACAAGGTTAATTTTTTGTATGCCTTGGGCTTGTATATTTATACATACATTTCCAATGTACATTGTCTACATGCAATGTGCAGACTCAAAGTGATTGTTAAACAAGGTTAAGTCCTTGTATATTTTGCGGGCATGTATATTCAAAAATACATTGCAGGATGCATTGCTTGACATACAAGCCGGATTCGAAATAAAGGTCCAAAATAGAAAATTTATTGTATATCGGAGGATACATACAAATGAAATATACAAGGGGCGGACCTGAAATGACTATGAAATAACGAAAAGTCCTTGTATATTTTGCGCCTTGTATATTATTACATGCATTTTAATACATACAACGCGGAATCAAAAAGAAAGTAAAATCTGATTAAATGCTTGTATCATGTCCGAATTGAATATCTAAAAGATACAATGCATTTATACATTGAGCGGAATTGAAAAATCATAAGATAGAGTTAAGTGCTTATATATTTTGGAGTTTGTATATTGCGATATACATGTCGATGTGCATAGCATGCATACAAGCTGCGGAACTGAAGGGGATTGAAATCAGATTAAACAAATGTATCATGCCCGATTTGTATGTCAGAAAATACAAAGATTTAAACAAGGAAAATGAGCAAGAAAATGAAGCAATAGGAATTTGAGGCATTTCTTGGGGCCCAAATGCATTTTTTTGGTCAACTATGGTTGACCCGACTTTTTTTAGTGTAGAATATACATTTTGGTCGCATGATTTTCACAGATTTAGGGCCCGATTTCTACAATCACATGGTCACGACTAGATTTAGCAGTTATTTTTCTTCCTGCAGGTTTATTAAATGATGATACTTATTGTTGGTCTATTTTTTTAGGTTTGCAGTTAAAGGAGCTAAAACTTAATGATAGATCAGATCCCAAGGGGGTTTTAATGCGAGAGGGTTTACAAATGGATACTTTATTGTGGGAGTGGTGCCCTGTCTGGGTATGCTGCTCAGATTCTTGGTGGGATTCATTCCCCACCATTTGATGCTGCATCTGATGGCTACAGACCATCAATCTCCTAGGGTTTTAGAACCATTCTGGGGCAAGTTAGAGCCATATATATTAAGCCCCTATACTATACAAAAGAGGGAGGTCAATCATACCATATCTGACATGTAACGATTTCATGTAAGGGATTGGATTACTGAGACTAATGAGGACTGAATTGTTGAAATGTCAAGGTTCTATCTTCCGATCACTATAAATGTACTTGTTCTTAAGCATAATGAATAAGGATGAAACTTCAGATTACATCCTAATTGTAAACCTTAAGTAGTCTTCAAGTTGATTTTTTGGATATGTATTGGTGGATGTTGTGTTCAATAGAAGCGCTTTCATTTCATTGCATGTTGTTGTCAACTTTTACCCTTGAAGATGTGCACTGAATCATGTGGATTTGTGGAATGTCCTGGTGAAGTATGATTCTAGTTTTCTTCTCTTCATTGCATGTATGGGAATATGTATGTGAATTGGTGATCTCAGTCAAGTAATTTTGGGAATCTCACTCTCTAACCCTTTATTCCTTATGTTAATTTTATAGAAATCATTTTCATAACTGCACATCATGATAAATATTGAGTAGAACAGAGGAACATGCTAACATCCCATAGACAATTGAACATCATTAGCATATCCCTTGAGCTAAATGCATGTAGTATTGAAAATATCATGCAAGGGCTTGCAAATAATGGTAGAAATCATGCAAATATCAACCTGTAGACACATTATTTGAGCAAGCTCATAGTGAACATTGTAGAAATTACTAATGAATGTAAGGCCCCTGAATGATTAACAGCAACACACATCAACCACTGAGTAACGTTAGTAAATTATGAACTAATCAACGGAGACTTGGGATCATGAGCTCTTTGAATTCATCATATCTTTCAAGATAAATAAAGGTTGTTGTGTAACTTTTGTTTAGTGTTTGAATGTGACTAACATCACCATCAACAGAAACTGGCGCTAGAAGGAGGACATGAACAAAGAATCTATGTTTTTATGCAAATGTTGTATAAACATTTTCTGAACTTTCAAGTTTTATTCTGAGATATGATAGATCTCATTAAAATTCCAAAAATCTTAAAAATAGAAAGAAGGGTCTCATTTCAATGGATGCATATTAAGACAATTATCAAGTTAACATTCCTTTATTTCAAGAAACTTTGAATAAGCAGCGTTATCCTCAAAATTTGTATAACTTTGGTTTGTCCAGTTGTTGTAGGATACACCAAACTGTAGAGCATAGTGAAATTAACTATTTAACTTTTCTCACAATGCTAGATTTATATTTGAAGGGACTAATATTTTTTATAGATGTGTTCAGGGCTGAAGTCTGGCAAGAAAATGAAAGAATTATGGAGCGACAAGACAATACATTTTCAGAAGCTAGGGGACATACAGAAGAGGTACTGGTTGAATCAGTTCCAGAAGGTAAGGATAGTGAGGAAACATCTTTCCTTGAGTCATTTTATGGTGACATTGATAGGAGTTCTTCAAATGGGGAGTGCTGGTATAAATCTACCAAAAGTTGTAGAGAAGAAACCACTGGTCAGAATAAAATCTTTGATTCTGATCCTAATACTTTTGATAAGGATAATGAAACATCTTTCCTTGAGTCATTTTATGGTGAGAATTGGAGATCTCTACTTGATAATACAAATGAGCTAGAGTGCAGGTATGAGTCTTTTGAAAATCATAGAGAAGAAAGTGCTTCTTGTTTCATGTCATCAGACAATTAGCAAGAAAGATTTGATGAGGGGGAAGATAAATGTGAAATTAATCTCGATACACTAGACAAATATATTGAATCATTAAATGCCTGTCAGGATGATGTTTTTGGATCTAAATTTAGCAGTTTTGATAGAAATGAGTTGATAAAGAAGTGTAAACAGGTAGTAGAACAACTTAAACACATTGTTGTTGATGAAATTCCTATCATAGCAACTAATGGAGTCATAGAAAAGAAAATAAAGGTTGATTTACTACCTAACTTTTTTAAATTCAATGATCAAATGCAAGAATGTTGCAGGTCAATGGAACCAGATACTCTACTGGATGGAAAATGTGAAATACTTGATGAACAATTCGTAAAAGTTGAAGATGTAGAAAACTTTGGAGTTGTTATGCATGATCAAACGCCAATCCAATGTCATTTTGAAAATGAAATAGGGGAGTATTCTTATCAATCAAAAGTTGTTTCACCTTTAAAGTCAAATGATTTAGAAATGATAAATTTATGTATACCAGGTTATGATGATGAAGATACTCATTTAGATACTGATGTGCAAGGAATTAAAGAAAACGTTGAGGTGTTTCCTGAAGTCAAAAGTCGTATAAGTTTGCAAAATAGAGAGATGAAATTGGATAATGATGAGGAAGATCACTTCAAGAATTTTGAATTGTACTTGTCTAGAAATATATCGTGTAGCCAAATATTAGGTTTACCCACTGATGATATCTTGATTGAAAGTTGGTGCAGATTGCATGAAGAAGCACATTTAGAAAGGCATTGTGATGCCTGCTTAGACATGATGGAATTAAAAATTAATGAAAACCTTGAGGCGCTTCCTGAAGTCAAGAATCAGATATACATCCGAAATGAAGGAACAAAGCTAGATAAAGATGAAGAAATAATCCATCAAGAGCCATACATCCTTCAATTCGAAGTGAGACCAAACAGTGAGCCAAGCAATAAAAGTGCAGAGTCAAATGGAGGACCAACTGTCAACAAACAAACATGTCCAATGGAATTAGAGATACACCAGGTTGTATTTTTCCCTTCCACAGTGAATAATGTTGAATATTATTTTGATTATGGAAACTCAAGAGATAAGACATGCATATGGATTAATCATGAACATGATGAGCTTCCTCAGTTGCTGATCATTAAGAGTTATTCTATTAAACATAGTGAATTTAGAATATAAAAATATTTTTCAAAATACAAAGATGAATTTGCTAAGATTAGAACCATAACTAATACCCTAATGCTCTTGTACAATCTAAGGAAATATGCAAATACGGGTGTCTTTGGGTCTTTTCCTGGGTTTTATTTGCCTTATAGTGTATTTTTTGTGTATATTTTGGTAGAGTAGTTGTTTTGTTTTGTTTTCTTTGCTTTCTTGTTTTGTCTTTTGTTATTTCCTTTCGTAGGTTAGTTGTTTGTACAGTTTGCTTGTTTGTTTTGGTTGCTTTTTTGTTTTCCTCAGCAAGGATGTTTATTTTGATTTAGAGTATATAGGAGCAGACTAACAACCACTGAAAACAAATAGAAAATTCAGAACATTCAGGTTAATTGTTTGAAATTTATGCATAACTTGTTGTAACTGCCATGAATGTAGAAAGTTGTTTAACTTTGTGAAATTTTGTATTCAATAATTGTGGGTTGAGAATTCAAGGGAAGTTTCTCATGATGACACACCTAAAATCCTTGGGTTTGTTGAACTTACTAGTGTAGTTATTAGGTGAAAAATCTAAGATCACCCTTGCTACCATTACAATTCTCAGCTTAATTTCAGCAAGTGACCACTCCTTGCATCATGAAGTTACAAATGCAATATCTTATGGAATCTCTATAAAATACAAAATAATAATAATAAATAAAATGGATTATATTGAAAATCTAGATTAAGCCATCTAAGTAACTCTACTGGGGCTATAGACGCTTGCTGGCAGTGGGGCTCTACTTAGGAGAATTGTAACGATAACCTTGTCGGGGCTATGAATGCTCGCTGGCAGCAAGGCTCTATCCGATTGGCTATGAGGGAACATCCTCACCTATGTAGGCTAATATCAGTTGCTGGTTTGTTTAACTGATCTTCAAGATGAGGCTTATTAATCACGTGCACCCACTTAAACTGAAATAAAAATTCATGCACCTTATTGAATACATTGAGTCTCAAGCTTAAATAATGGTTTACAGAAAAGATAGTTGGAAATTATGAATTTATTTCACTTAGTTTTTCTTGGATTCTTTGAATTTAATTGTTTTTTTTGGTTGCTAGTTGTTGTGATGTTCACAACACACCCCATTTTACTTCCTAGCAAAATGAGCATCCCTGCTGTGGCTGTTGCTTTTCCTTTTGTGTGTGTGTTGTTTTGCTTGGTGGTAAAGGGAAAAGGGTGTTAAAATTGCAAACTTTGTTAAAAATAGAAAAAAAGCATTTTCAGTACCAGGGCATAATATGGTTGGATTCCTTGTGAAAAATGAGCTAGGGTTACTTTTTGAACCATCTTAAAATTTGCCATATTTTGCAAGTTATGATCATTTTGGCAAAATGTACAAGGGAAGGGTTTACTCTTTGCACATACAAGTCTGTTTGTATGTGCAAGGCCATTTTTATGCTTAGTCACATTTGCAATCGGGTTCATAAAGTAGGGTTGCTTGCATGATTGGGTCATTTGAAATGTACATACAATGCCCTTTGTATATCGCTTTCATATACAAAGCTGATTGTATGTCTTTTTCCTTGTATGCATTTTAAATAAAAGTTTTGAAATATACATATAGGATGGATCCGAAATGGTTTTAGAGTTAAAATGAATGAAGGTTTGAATTATGTTGCATGTATCTCACATTGTATGGTCAAAACATAAAAGGGAAATGTACAAACACTTTATACATGGCGCGGAATTCAAATGTTATGAAACAAGGTTAATTTGTTGTATGCCGCAGGCTTGTATATTTAGACATATGTTTCCAATGTACATTGTCTATATGTATTGCACGGAATCAAAGTGATCATTAAACAAGGTTAAGTCCTTGTATATTTCATGGGTATGTATATTCAAAAATACATTGCAGGATGCATTGCTTGACATACAAGCCAGATTCAAAATAAAGGTCCAAAATAGAAAATTCATTGTATATCAGAGGATACATACAAACAAAATATACAAGGGGCAGACCTGAAATGGCTATGAAATAATGAAAAATCCTTGTATATTTTGCGCCTTGTATATTATTACATGCATTTTAATACATACAACGTGGAATCAAAAAGAAAGTAAAATATGATTAAATGCTTGTATCACGTCTGAATTGAATATCTAAAAGATACAATGCATTTATACATTGAGCGGAATTGAAAAATCATAAGATAGAGTTAAGTGCTTGTATATTTTGGCATTTGTATATTGCAATATACATGCCGATGTGCATAGCATGCATACAAGCTGCAGAACTGAAGGGGATTAAAATCAGATTAAACAAATGTATCACACCCAACTTGTATGTCAAAAAATACAAAGATTTAAATAAGGAAAATGAGTGGGAAAATGAAGCGATAGGAATTTGAGGCATTTCTTGGAGACTGAATGCATCTTTTTGGTCAACAATGGTTGACCTGACTTTTTTTAGCACAAAATATGCATTTTGGTCGTGTGATTTTCATAGATTTAGGGCCCGATTTCTACAATCACATGGTCACAACTAGACTTAGCAGCTATTTTTCTTCCTGTAGGTTTATTAAATGATGATACTTATTGCTGGTCTATTTTTGTAGGTTTGCAGTTGAAGAAGGAGCTAAAACTTAATGACAAATCAGATCCCAAAGGGGTCTTAATTGGAGAGGGTTTACAGATGGAGACTTTATTGTGGGAGTGGCACCCTGTCTAGGTATGCTGCTTAGATTCTTGGTGGGATTCATTCCCCACCGTTTGATGCTACATCTGATGGCTGCAGACCATCGATCTCCTAGGGTTTTAGAACCATTTTGGGGCAAGTCAGAGCCATATATATTAAGCCCCTGTACTGTACAAAAGAGGGAGGTCAATCATACCATATCTGACCTGTAACGATTTCATGTAAGGGATTGGATTACTGAGACTAATGAGGGTTGAACTGTTGAAATGTCAAGGTTCTATCTTCAGATCACTATAAATGTACTTGTTCTTATGCATATTGAATGAAGATGAAGCTTCAGATTACATCTTGATTGTAAACCTTAGGTAGTTTTCAAGTTGATTTTCTGGATATGTATTGGTGAATGCTGTGTTCAATAGAAGCGCTTTCATTTCATTGCATGTTGTTGTCAACTTTTACCCTTGAAGATGTGCACTAAATCATGCGGATTTGTGGAATGTCCTGGTGAAGTATGATTCTAGTTTTCTTCTCTTCATTGCATGTATGGGAATATGTATGTGAATTGGTGATCTCAGTCAAGTAATTTTGGGAATCTCACTCTCTAACCCTTTTTTCCTCATTTTAATTTTATAGAAATTATTTTCATAACTGCACATAATGATAAAAATTGAGCAGAATAGAGGAACATGCTGACATCCTGTAGACAACTGAACATCATTAGCATATCCCTTGAGCTAAATGCATGTAGTATTGAAAATATCATGCAAGGGCTTGCAAATAATGGTAGAAATCATGCAAATATCAACTTGTAGACACATTATTTGAGCAAGCTCATAGTGAACTTTGTAGAATTTACGGATGAATGTAAGGCCCCTGAATGATTAACAGTAACACACATCAACCACTGAGTAATGTCAGTAGATTATGAACTAATCAAAAGAGACTTGGGATCATGAGTTCTTTGAATTCATCGTATCTTTCAAGATAAATAAAGGTTGTTGTGTAACTTTTGTTTAGTGTTTGAATGTGACTAACATCACCATCAACACCAGCTTATAGGAGTTCGGCACTTTCTTCCATATAATGCTTCAAATGGAGCCATCGCAATCATTGAATTATAGGAATTGTTATAGGTGAATTCCACAAGAGGAAGATAATCTTCCCATTTGTATTGTTGATCCATGTAATACATTCTGAATAGATCTTCCAACACTTGGTTTATAATTTTAGTTTGGCCATCCATCTCAAGATGATAAGAAGAGCTTATTTTCAACTGAGTTCCAAGTGAAGAAAATGAGGTTTGCCCAAACCTTGATGCATATGGGCATCCCTATCTGAGATAATATTCTCAAGAATACCGTGCAATCTAAAAACTTCTTGTACAAATTTATGGGCTATGATGGGTGGCCCATCTATCAAATTCCCATGTATAAAATGCGCCACCTTATTGAGTCTATCCACCACAACAAAAATAGCATTGTGCCTTTTCCTTGACATAGGAAGTCCTTGCACAAAATCCATGCTAATGATTTGCCATTTCCATTCCAGAATTTCATGAGTGTATAAAAGGGATTGCTAGGTGATGGTGTTCCACCTTCACCCTCTAGCATTCTAGACATCCAGCTACAAACCTTGCAACATCCCTCTTCATTCCCTTCAAGAAATATAAAGGCTTCACATCAGCCAATAAATTTGTTACTCTAGGATTTCCTAAATAAGGTGCAGAATGAACCTATGCCTTCTCCTTCTTAAGGCATCCGCCACTCAGTTTTCCTTGCCTAGAATGTATCTAATCTCAAAATAATAATTTGAGATTAACTCTAACCACCTTCTTTGGTGAGCATTTAGGTGTGGTTGAGTGAACATATATTTGAGTCCTTGATGGGCTGTTTTTAGTTCAAAGGGTTACCCATGCAAGTAGTGTTTCCACATTTGTAGTGCATCAATTACTAATGCCAATTCCAAATCATGAGGAGCATAGTTTTGTTCATAAGTTTTTAGTTTCTTGGATTCATATGCAATAACATGTCCATCCTGGATAAGTACACTAGACCTAAGCCTTTCCTTGAGGCATAAATAATGACCACAAAATGACCTTTTGGGTCAGGTACCTTCAAGATAGGTGATGTAGTCAACCTTTCCTTTAGTTGGTCAAATGTCTCTTGGCACTTATTTGACCAATCAAATCTTTTGCCTTTTCTCTGCAAGGATAGGATAAGCAATTTTCAAAATGTTTGCCACAAATTTTCTATAATAATCTCATAGGCCCATGAAACTCTGGACCTCATGCACATTTCTTGGTATTGGACATTCCAATATGGCTTTAATCTTGGTTGGGTCCACAACTATTTCCTTAGCCAAAATTATATGACCCAAATACTGTACTTCCTTTTGAAAGAAAGTACACTTAGAGAGCTTACCATACAATTTACACTCTCTTAACCTCTAAAGAACAATCCTTAAATGTTGAAGGTGTTCTTCCCCTCTCTTAGAGTAGATTAGGATATCATCAAATAAAACAAGGACAAACAAGTCCAAGCAGTCTCTGAACACACTGTTCATTAAGTTCATAAATGCTACAGGTGTGTTTGTTAATCCAAAGGGTAGGATAGTAAATTCGTAATGCCCATACTTTGTTCTAAAGGTTGTTTTGTGAATATCCCCATCTTTTAGCAGTAATTGATGGTACTCGGATTAAAGATTGATCTTAGAAAACATAGTTGCCCCTTGTATTTGATCAAAAAGACTATCAATGCGGGGCAATGGATACTTGTTCTTTATTGTTTCTTTATTTAGCATGTAGTAATCTATATGTAACCACAATGTACCATCCTTCTTTTTCACAAAAATTACTGGTGCTCCCCAGGGTGATACATTGGATCTTATCAATCTTTTATCAAGCAATTCTTGCAATTGAGATTTCAGCTCCATTAACTCAATTGTTCTCATTATGTATGGAGCTTTAGATATAGGTTCCAAAATTAGAATTATATCTATAGAGAAATCAAAATCTCTTTTAGGAGGCAATCCCAATAGTTGATGGAAACACATCTTCAAAATCTCTAAGAAAACGGTACCTATCCATATCTGATCTTTCATGATTTATGGACTCCCTCTTCTCAATGCCTTGGAGTTTCTGAGATTCATAAAACATTAAATCATCTTGGAAATTTGTTTCCTTAATACTATATATTTCTTCCATTTTAACAACAAAGAGCTAACATCCCTTTCTCTGAGATCTTTTTATTTGTAGGGCAGAGATTTCTCTTAGTTTAACCTCTCTTGGTTTACCTTGTAGAAAAACATTATTTCTGAGGTCATCTAGACATTCTATTATTTTGGCATAACAATTCACCTTAGCTTGATGTCTCCATAACCAGTTAATCCAAAGGATAACATCATATGAGCCTAATGGGGCTACGTAAAGGTTCACTTCAGTGGAGAAGCATGGAAGTTCAATCTTAGCCTTAAACAAGCATTGCTCTACCCGAACTTTGGTCTTATTTGCATATTCAAATGACCAAGTATTTTCCATGTATCCAACTTTTCTAGAAATTTTATTTAAAATTTTAGGGGAAACAAAACATTCTATTGCACTAGTATCTATAAAAATTGTAATTGGAAAACTAGATAAAATACCTATAGTTTCAATAGGAGTGATTTGATATTTAGCTTGCCTATTATCCAGGGCTGCATGTATGCATTGTTGAAATACTACCTGCTGAGAGGGTAAAGGGCTTCCTCATGGTTGAGTTCCCTACGTCTTATTAGGACATTGGTTGGCATAATGATCACCACCACATGTATAACACCCTCCCACGAGTCCTCTCTTATCATGAGGTTTCCTAGAATAATCTCCATATTTCTTGGAGTTATTATTACCCTTCTTTTCATCTTTGGATTCATTTTGCTTATTCTTGGACCTTTTATCACTTTTCATAGTAAAGTCCTACTTTGTTCCCTTTTTCTTAAAAGATTGGGAGGATTGGGACCATTTATACTTTTTGTGGTTCCTTTCCCTGTAAGCAAACATAGATTTCAATTTTTGTTCTTGTTTGATGGCTTTCTCATAAACCTAGTCCATTGAAGTGGGACCATGCACATCAACTTCACCCCCAATTTGGGTATTCAAACCCATAATAAACTTTTGGATGCGAAACCTTTCATCCTACTGATATTGCAGAACATACTTGAGTAGGCGAGTGAATTTTTCCTAGTACTTGTTCACAGTTAAATCACCTTGTCTCAGATTTTGAAAATCTATAAGATTTTGGTCATCATACAGCTGAGGCAACCATCTTTGCCTAAAGAGTTCCATAAACTTTTGCTAGGTTAGACTCGTGGATCTCAAGTTTAACTACATTTTTTTGTTCATCCACCAAGTGGATGCTACACCTGCCAATTGGTATACTCCCCATACCACTTTGGTGATTTTAGAATAATTTCTTATTTCAAATCATTTCTCCATTTTTGTAAGCCATGCCTCTACAGCATCTCTGTTTACAGTCCCATCAAACTTGGGTGGTGTAACTTTTTTCATGTCTCTAGATAACTTCAAAGCCAAGTGGCTTTTTGTATCCTCTTCATGTATTTCTTTGGAGTTATTCTCTTTGCATTCACTTTGGGTGGTATCCTCATGATATTCCTCATCATCACCCCTGTGATAGGCTTCCCATCTAGGTCCATGATGTCCCCTGACCTCCTTCTCGAGAGTTACAATTCTCAATCTCATCTTATGGAACACAGCAAGGATCTAGTTGAGTTTACAATCAGAGTGGCCTAAAGGTTTCCCTTCTTCCTCACTATCTCCCATCTTGGTTCTTGTCTAAACCTTGCTACAATCTACTTCTCCTAAAGTTTGTAGATTAATCATTCAATTATTTTTTCATACTATTGAATCCATTCATAAATGTAAATCTATTCTTATTCATGCAATCTTAACAAGAAAGGAAAGATTTGCCAAAATTCAAAATTATATTATAGTTTCCACGGGTTACATATAATCCATCATTTGTTACAATTTTCTTTTACATCTTGCAATTGTAAGTCAGTTTTAGATTGGGATATCTTTCCAAGTTTTTCCTCATCCTTGAGGTTTACCAAATCAAACTTAGGAGGTGGACATCCTCGCAGGTACTCATCCACAACCTCCCAAGTAACTACAAGATCCTTAAGATCATTTTCCAAGATTGGTTCTTTAGGTGCAAAGGGTTTCACTGATTCATTTTTAGAGATAGGAGCAAAAGTGTTAACCACTTTATCCTTGTCTTGCTTGATGAGTTTAATACCATTAGTGAAAGTTTCATCATCGACCAACCATGCACCTCTCAAGTAACCAGTTTGGCCAAGGCTTTTCATTCTTGAGGCTCTTTCCCTCATAGCCTTAAGGTAATGCCCATTTCCCATTACCTTCTTCTTGGGTGTCATTCTTATTCTTACCATTCTAGCATAAGAACATCCTAACATTAGGAACTGTTAATGTCAAAGGAAAATTTTATGTAGTGAGCTCATAGATCCATGTATTAAACCTGGTTGATCTAATACCATATGTAACATGCCAATTCTCATTACCCAAAATTAACCAACTTAATTACCATTAAGTACAAGGTCAAGATTAACATAATCATAGTTAGGAAAAGTAATAATCAATATCATACAAAAATTGATATGCATATCTTTTTAGATATTTCAAAAATGAAACTTACAATAATTCCATTTAGATGTCATACTAGTGAATTCCTTTCACTATACATTTACAATGTTTTGCTCATAGAATCAATGATTAGTTTACACATAATGTTTTACTATCAAGTAATATAAAAGATTGTACTGCATCAAGAACTTTGACATCTATCTTCATAAGTCTCAGCTTGTCTTTTGCTTGGGAAGGAGAGCATCACCCGAGTGCTTTTCCTCCAACCATAGACCAACAGTCCCCTGCACAACTTCCTTCCTGGAAGCTGCCCTACCCTTGACAAAGGGAATAGATATAAGGAACCATTAGGTTTTCCATCTTAATATCTAGTGTTGTGTCCATAATACTTCATGGTCATACAACTATAGATCCACTATAACTATGTATGACACTACTGGAAGCATTATGCCATCTGGAGCACAATGAACTGACTAATGCATGCAGTGATGGATGCATTACTTTGGCCAAATATTTATATACATAAACATTTTACAATGAACGTAGTTGAATGTTCACACACCTTGACTCAACTTAGAATCTATCTCATCCTACAGTGTTCATAATTTAACCCCTCTAGGTCATAGTAAGGATAGGTTCAATTCACCATTAGTCAATCTAACTTGGAATTTTAACTCTGATTTCAAGAGTGCATTCATGAATTGTCTTATTGCCTATGCAACAATGAATTTGTGACTCCACATCACTCTATTCCCATTCTTTCCTTTTACAAGTTTACATGTTCATGGTTTTAGTTTTTAAGACCATCCCCAGTCTAAAATTCTATGATTACCTTGTTTCAAAGTTTTCATCAAATTCACATCAATTATAACACATACCATTATAGTTGATATCACTAATAAGTTAACAATATTAAATAGACCTTTATTTAAAAGAATTCGAAAGGGTTCTTAATAACCTATACATCATCCACAAAGCATTTCCATTTAATAAGGAAACATATCCATAATACATTTTCAACAAATGAGTTATCATACTCATTTTCATATTCTTTCCTACATGGAAATTAAATGACAGTCGAGGGCTTACTCCCTTGATATTCAAGGCTTGACATGCAATTAATGCAGCCTATAAAATGTTGTCAAATAACAAACTAGTATCTATCTATCGATATTAAAGAGTCATATTACTCTTTCTTACATAAAGGTTACACCCAAAGGAAAAATATCATCTTTCATAAATAATCAAGTATCATAATTCTCACATCACATTCCTCAAAAACCTTAATGGCCTTGGCACTACCGATAGCATTGATTTTCATGAATGACTTTTCATTCTATCATGCATGGCCCTTGGCATGTTCTATTGTCTTATCATTCTATAATGCATGGCTCTTTGTTTGTTCAAATGGCTTATGATTATATAATGCATGGCTCTTGACTTGTTCAAATGACTTATCATTATCATTATTAATGATGATAATAGATGTTTTTATCCTCATCCTTATTGGCTTCTAGGGGCACGAGTCTACTACAACAATACTCTTAACCATTCCACCTCAAGGCCTCAATAGTATTATCAAACATACAAATGCTATTGTATGAGATAAACATAGTACTCTTAAGCATTCATCCATGAAGGCCTTAATAGAGTTATCAAACATACAAATGCTATTGTATGAGATATGCATAGTACTCTTCAAACATTTGGCCATGAAGCCCTCTAGAGGGTTATTTCAACAATACAAATGCTTTCATATAAGATAAACACAGTCATCGATTAACTAATGTGTGGTTATCAACAGTGATACTAAGTATGCATCTGCATACTATAAGATCACATGACAATATCATACAGTCATACCTGAAATGAAAGGCATGTAGTTGTGTTACGGCCTTCTATAGTGTGAGTTTATCATTGTTGTTATCAACTCTTTCCTATGAGCTCTGAATCCTATAGCTTGCTATTCTTGTAGCTTACTCTTGTTGGCACCCCTAAACAATGATGATAATAATAATAACAATAGCAATCATTCTTAACTTTGCATGCTTACGCAACACAAAACACAAAACCACCACTTTTCAAAATGAAGGTTGGGAAAAGTAATTAACATAAACCCATACCACCTCACAGGTATATAGACTCCACTAACATCATATCTCCCATTCGAGAGTAATTTGCTAAGCCTTAGGATTATGATAAGCTCAAACATGACTTCCACTCACTCCACTCTTCGTGGATCATGTGTACAGTTGGCAATAAGAAGTTATAAACTTAATATACCACAGTGCTTGACCACTACAATGATATTATAAGATTATTAAAATAATCTAAGATATCAACAAATTACATTACCACCGTTAGGGTGGTAACATTAATATGTGAATATGGGGTCGAGTCTCACTCCCCTACTTCATTATATTATTGTTATCAATCAGATATGCACCCTGTCCTAAGTTACTGACTTAGCTATCTATTGACACATAGGAACACTCCTAGGCCTATGGGTTGCCTAAACTCATAGTTAACCTCCAGAGTGAGTTGGTTCTCCTAATGGTTTTCCTAATCTAAACAATTTGCAAAGGGAAAAGGTGAGAAGGTGAACTGAAATGAAACAAATAACTAAAATTAACTCCTAAGGTGATGCACCAATACTTAAACTCCTACCAAATCTTACTCACAATCAGTTCACAAGACTATAACTCTCACAACCCCTTGATTATACTTAATTCATTAATATTTCACATGAAGGTTCATCTAAACACAACATGCAACCTGAATCAAATAAAATACTTGCATAGCCATCACAAAATTAAGACAAAATAGAGGATAAATAATTATCATAATGCAATATCAAATTAACCTTGCAAATGAGTAGACAAATGGGAAGGAAAATTGTTTCTCTATAAACTGGAAGGAATAATGAGTACAAAAACTAAAGTACAACTCTCTAAGTGTTAGAGGAAGACTCTGAAAAATCTCTAAACTCTGATATCTAACCTCCTATGAAAGAACTAGCTATCTCCAATATAAAGATCTCCCCCGAGGAAAACCTAGAAAAGCTCCTAAAAATAGTTATTCTGATCCATTTTTGAGCTCGTAGAAAAAGTTGAAAAATGAGCCTCCAAAATACCTCCAACTGTACGTAAAATCTACCAAAATCTTCTATCAAGGAGGTCCCACCAAAAAACTAGCTTTGTCTGCCCAAAAAAACTCTATCTTTGTCCATATCTACCCTAAAAGAAAGAAAACTCAAAAAGAAGATATTGTTTGCTTTATTTCTTTTTAACTGCTCAGATAATGAATATTTAAAAGCAATTTATAGATACATTGCTTTCAATGTCATTTTAGAATGGTTGTAGTTTTGATCCATATCCTATCTCGAGTTAATTTTTGCAAAATATGATTGATCCACTATGATCAAATTTTACAATTACATACTTTGATTTTTCTATAAAAATAAATAAATAAATAAATAATCATAAAAATAGGCATAATTATTACATGTTCGGAAAAATAATTACCATGCCTATGTGGCATATCCTCCACCTAGATCTACAAAAATAATCTAAGGCATGATGTCTTCCCAAATATGATATGGGGCCCTTAGGCAATGAGGCCTAGACAAATAACATAAAACATAACACCATGGGGGTATTAGTTGGCTTTTTGAAAAAATAAATAATGTGATAAAATGCCAAAGTTTACCTAGGGCAAAAGAAACCCTAGAGGTAAAATACCATGATGCCTATCTCTTGAGCTCATTTAAACTTTGTATTCTAATGATGAACACTCTATTGGCCACCACCATGAGGGTTTAGAGTTTGAAATCCACTATTTCACCATTGTTTCTCTACACCATTTTTGCAAATTTCTTCATAAAACGACCGGTAAGTGATCTTAATATTGTTTTGAGCCATTTTTATGCAAAAATCAATGATATTTTAGCCCTTTTGCCGCAACAATACTGGCATTTTGATGCATTTATTTTGGTCATTTTGTTGTTATTATTCTCCACTTATCATTGGAGCCACCGTGGGAGTTGTTTAAAGTTTTTAAAAAACCCTCAGAGGAGTAAAAACCATAGCCTTTTTTGCTATCTATTTTTTCAGCAACGAAACAAGGTATTTACTCTGTGATTTGTGTGTTCTTTCTATCAGTCACTCCATTAAAGTATGCTCAAATCTGAGCTTAGAAAAGAACAAAATGTATGCATTTACAATCTTTACCCTTGCATAGCCAATTGATACCCCCATTTATGGCCTACATGCCATGCCATGTATGATTTTGGGCATTTAAAATAACAAGGATGTATTGTTGTTAAACCTGCCATGGACACAACTAGGGTTTCATTGCTTTCACAATATATTTCCATATGACACATTGACTATTAAGGCCGTGGGTTTTCATAGCATTTTTTTATTTTTTTAAGTGGCATTAAACCATGGACAAGGCTTGACCTTCATAATGAAGCATCCTTTGTATGAAAGATTTATTTTTTTATGCAAAAACTGATATGGGTCTTGAGATATCATAAAAAATGTGTATTATAGGCCTTAAAATTGGCATACATTACATGCCTTTATTATCTTCAATATTGTTCATGTTGTAACATCACTTGCATACTATTCATAGGCACAAGGACATTGGTATTGGTGGAGATTTGGAGACTAGATTTTACCACTTAAAAGGGAGGATGCGTAATTTGTGGCAGGGATATAGAGGATGGATGGGACTACTATCTTCATGGTGAAATATGGTTGGGCAAAGCCAGCGGCGAGCGTCGCCTATCTTCACATGAGGTGGCGGCTAAATCCTCCCCAAGGAGATGTATCTAGGTGGCAAGGATGTGGTGTATCACATCAATTATTATGCTACCATAATTACCCCTTCATAGCAAAATTACCATTTTAATGGGCTTCTTGCTAATTTCAAGACCGCCGGGTGTAAGCATTGCTATTTTGAATGCTACCAATCCAGTGACTTCTGCAATTTATAGTCTGAAGAAATGGGAGGAGATATTCTGAAAATCAAACCAAGCTCAGTGGAGGAAATTAAGCAAGACCCCATCATGTGGCATATTATACAGGAAGGGGGAGGTGGTGCCCTTCTTGGAAGGAATGGTGGGCCATGATGAAAATCTATCATGATAGTTTGCTGAAATGTGGGACAAGAAAATTAGAGAGGTTAGAATTGGTGCTATCGGTTTCCAAGTGTCAGAATAGGTGAGAGGGAAAGCCACTAGGTTATCTACGAAAGGTAAGAAGCACTCAAGGAGAAGCAGAATCCCTGACCTAGAGCACATGAATCTTTTCTTTCATGAAGGTGAGAAGCCTGTGAAACTCCATGGAGGGTTTGAGAGGGAGAAGCTGCCAAAGCCATGGGGACACATCTGCCTGATGTTAATGAAATTTTTCACGCTGGAGGGAAGATTTTAGGTATATTACCATTACCACTTTGCTCTTCTCAATCATTTCAGAAATAAAATTGAGATTAGCTTTCCTTTCTTTTTGTTGTCTTCTTTAGACAATTCCATTAAGTTTGTTAGGGAACTCAGGGCCAAGAATGTTGCCTGCCCACTTATCCCCATACACCAAGGTCTTATTCTGAGACTGTATCAATTCCACCTTGCTATGTACCCACAAAATCCTATCAAAGTCAAAATTCTTGAGGACCCACGACCGAGCATTTCTCCTAGGGATAAAGGCAAAGTGAAGGTTTGTATGGGGACCCCTAAAATCCATAAAGGTGGCCCTCGTGTTGGGGAAGATAACCCTATTGGGATCCCTGCTACTGCTAGGAACAAGAAATAGAAGCATACCACCCCGGTGACTAAAAAGAAGACTGCTAAAAGAGATAGGGTGGAGGTAGAGGAAACAGAGACTACCTTGAAAAAAAAATTGAAGGAAGGTAAAGGTGCTGCTACTGTGGATGCTCTTGTGAAGATTGTTGAGATTGATCCTAGGTTGGATCCTTTAGGTAACAGTGAAGGCAGTGAGGCTGTTAATCCAAGGATTAGTCTGTCCAAATGGATCACTGGTAAGCCACTGGTGAACCCATAGGGGATGGAAGTTTCTAATGATTTAGAGTTTGTGGAGGAGACTATGGAGGAAGGCAAGGATGAAACCCTGAGGGCACCAATCATTTTACCTCTATGAATGAGTACAGTACTGAAGGTTTGGGTGACACTGTGAGGGTTACTATTGGTCAAGACACCGTATAGGCTATTGTGGATCAAGACAAGAAGGGGAGCTGCACATTGTGTGAGAAGAATGCTGAGGATATTCAGTATCTCTAGAGGAAAATGGAAACCATGCAAAAGAATTGGAAGGCTATGGCAGAGTTTGCGGGCAAAGCATTACACTAGGCTACTTCCATCTTTGTTGTGGTTAAAGATCTAGACAAAAAGGTTAAGCAGGTGGGAACTAAAGGTTTGGGAGATTACAAGGAGATGGTCAAGTTCCTTGCTAAGTTTGGGGTGACTAATAGCCCATAGTTTCTTTGTTTTTGCTATTTTTTGGTCTATTGTTCAAGCGTTGTTAATCTGTTGTTTCTAGCTTGTTAATGGCCTGATGCCCTGAGGGCTATTTTGTTAAAGGGATCTGAACCCTCGTTTCTAGCTGAACTTATAAAAAACATCACTTGCATACATCCCTTTAATGTTGCTATGGCATTGTATCTATAGTAGTATTGCCAGCTATTGCAAACTTGTTCATACACTTATTGTACCTTTTTAAATGTTGTATCATGATATTTTGTAGCATTATTGACAGCTATTCATGTGCATTAGATGGCTATCCTAAATGAGTTCAGTTCACTTTTATGGTTTCATTTCATCATTTTTTTAAAAGTGTAATCATGAGCGTGTACTATACTTGAAACCAATGCACCTGATTGATGCAACACTCCTTTAGTTAATTTATTCAATTTGAGCAATATGAACATAAATTTGTATTCCATCCCCTTTAGAATTCAGGGGTAGCATGCTGGGCTCAACCCTTGTGGGAGCCCACTTTGCACCACATGCTGATATGTCTTCAAACATCTACATGACTTATCCTATGCCTGCACATGAAACAAACACATTATTTTTTAAAAACATTGATACTCAGTGATGTTTCATTTTCTCTCTTCTGAATAAGGATGTTGTACTTTTTCTGATCTTGCATATCATAGATAGTTTATTATGCATTCTATCTCATATGATGCAACATATGAATAAGACCATGTCATGAGCTCTAACCCCTCTCTCTCTCTCAATGCAAGTTCAGGTATATTCAGAGCTAGGAAAGAAAGAGATAGCTGCAGCAAGATCAACCTGACTCTGAATACCTCAGGCAATAATTGATATGTCCTCATTTATATGCTTTGTTTGTTTCCTTTTATTTATAGTTGCATAGTAGGTTGTCTTTGATATTCTGGTCCAACTATTCCCACAGCTTGTGTGGGACAAACAATCTATCTTCCTTGTTCTTCATTCAATGTAATCTAATTCAATTTTATGTATCTCATTCGATAAAGTGAATAAAGCACTACAATGTATCATGAGACATCTTTCAACCGTTGATAAACATTGTATAAAGTAATGAATGATAACTGATTTGTACTCCTTTCTACATAACAAATGATAAAACTAAACCAATCTCTTAAGATAACTTCAAACTATGTAGCTGATGTGACCAGGTAATGTTATGAATCTTTCATCTTAAAATAACAAATGAAAAATGAACCAACTCTACCAATTTGAGATGTAGGTGAAAAATTGGTAACATATCTAGCGACTTCTGCTATATGCTTCCCTGCTAAGCATCAAGACCAGTTGGCTTAAGTTTTCCATTGGGCATGGAGTCATACTCTGCTCTTCTCATACTTAGAAAACTAAAACTTGGCACTCCAAACTACTCTAATCAGTAGCAGAAAACTAAAACAAACCAAATTGAAAGCAAGCTAATAGGCCTTGGTGGCCAGAAAACATGTGCAGCAGCACTTAGGGAAACAAAAATAATTGGAAGTAAATGCACATGAATCATTTATTAACTAACAATACTAGCTCTAATCTACTCTAACCAACCAATGAAGCTGGTCAAACAAAACCATTCACTGATTTAGTGAAATAACTCCCCCTCCTAACCAACTAAGGATGCTTCTCATGCTTAGAAACTGACAATAAGGAGTGAAAAACAAGAACACACCTTATAATCTATTGTACTATAACCTGAAGACTACAATCAAAGGTTTGAATCCCTAGATTCTGTTCAAACATACCTCTGATTTGCCATGAATGAGCAAGTTGGATTAGTTTCTCCTCAACTGCAATCTCATTCTCAGGGGCACTAGAAATCCCTTGAAGCTTGTTGGTCACTTCATTAGATAAATGTCTAATGGGCATCCTCTTGAAAGGATGTAGCTTGAACGTTTATTGCTTGTTTCACTCTTATCGGTTGCCTCCTCAACCACATCTACTTCTTGCTTTGGTTGAATCATGACTTCAGCCTTGCATTCCTCCACAACTAGGTTGTCCTCATTTAATTTCTCATGGATTAGTCCTTTGTCTGAATGGCTTTCACCATTTTGCTACTTAGAACTTGATAACTTTGTTAGTTCATATGCATTTTCTTCATCAATACTAACAAACAAAGGAAGTTCAACAAATAAATTAGTTGAAACCTAAGTTTCAACATTGTCTTTTATCTCCTCAACTTGTTGTTCCACACATTTCCCTTCAAAAGAGGATCGTTTGATATCTAAATTTCAAACAAAAATCTCAAGATCATCCAATAACATTCTTCCTCACAATCCTCTTGAATTTTTTATGAAAGATGACTAATTTTTTTATTATGCTAGCTCTCAATTAGCCATGTAAGTTCTATGGTAGACTTACTTTCATGCTCTTGCACCTGATCCAAGACCTCCTTGCCAGATTGCTCAGCTTCAATCAACAACTCACTAGATTGATGAGGATCCTCATGTTGCGCTAAAACTGTTGTCCTTGGTATGAGCATGTTCTCCTCATCTAGTTCTACAAAACTAGGTAACTAATCAAAAAAAGAAACATGTTCTTCCTCTTCATGTGGTGCTTCCTCCAATGAAGCTTGAGCATTCTATCTTTGCAATTGAAGACCTTCACTTTCCAACCTATGTACCCTACTTTCATGCATCTTATGAACAACATTAGGAAAATTTTCAAAGGAATTGAAATGCAAAGGATTCAGGAACAATTTTGAATCAACTTCCTTTACACATTCATTATGCTTATAATTAGCTAGGGCTGCAGCACAAACAACAACAACCTTTCCATGTGAATCAGCCTTTTGTGCTAGTTAATCTTTTGAAATATTTGTATCATTTTCTACAAAAATTTTAGTGCAAACATTGATAGATTCATCTGGAGGAGTCTTTTCTTGTTTGATCTTATTTTTCTCTAACTAATATTGCTCCATAGCTATATGCAATAAATTTACATTTCTAGCTTCCTTCATGGTGAATGAGTCATTTTGTAAGACAATAGGTCCATCCTTATAAAGGCTAATAGTGATAGGACAATCAGATTCATCTAGTTGGGGAACTTCTTGGATTTCTTGATATGACTAAAAATGTTGGTTAATGGGCTGGTATCGAATGCTAATAGGCTCCTTATAAAAATCAAAACCTCTGAAACTTAGGATTTTGATTTTCTCAGGAGTCTATTTGCATTCAAAACTAAGCTCTCGGAGGGAAAAGGAATCTTCAAGTGGCTTATTTTTAAGCATAACAAGTTCAAACTGTACCAACCTAGGTTCTTGCAAGGGTAAAGGATTTTTGAAACTGGGAATCTTGACCTTGGTAGGAATAAGAGGTTCACTTTGCTTGAAACTCAGAAGATTACACTTACAAACCTCTTCTTGAATAGACTGATATGGAATGACAGGAGTTGCTTGGGTTTGAGCAAGTAAAAGCTTTGTTTGTACAGCTGCCTCCCTCTCAAGATTCTCTTCAAACTATCTCCTTTGTGCCTTCAACTCTTGGTTAGAAATAAAGGTCTCACAAAGCGGCTACTCTGACTATTGGAGGTAAGCTAGGTGATCTAACTCTTGTCACTACAAATTACACTCTTCATATTTCCTTCCTTGAAATCCCCCTCTTATTGGTATTTATAACTCTTTATGCTTGCAATCTCTTGCTCAAACTGTGTTCTTTGTGCCTCCAACTCCTACTCATGAAGACAGGCTTGATAAGCCAGCTCCTCCTGGTGCTGATTATACTCAATTTGCATCTTAATCTCCCCTATCTGCTGCATGAAGTCAGATAATACACCCTTTATATTTGTAATCTCCTTTTTGGGTACTTGGAGCTGGCTTTGAGTGCATGAAGGCTGAGATGGATATTGGGTAGGAATGGGTATGTTGTAAGCATCCTGAGTATTTGGACTAAAACCAGCATTATGGCTACTTGTGTACAACTGGTAAGGAGGCTGAGCAGGGGTGGGTGGGTGGCAATTATATTGTGCATGCTAATTTTGAAAAACCATGGGATTAGAAACAAAAACATAATTGGTCTGATATAGAGATGGATAACTGGCATTTTCATAGTATGGGGGCAGGTACACATGTTGGCTACGAAAAGTTGACATTTCTACTCATATAAAAGTTGGAAAATGGAATGAATAGAAGATTTTTGTAACATACCAGCACTTGATCATACTGAAACTAGTATATTTGAACTCAGAGTTGCAAATGTGTTTGATTTTCTGCCTCCAAAGGCTGAGATCACTGATACACACACTCAAATATCAGGATATATGAGTGTATTGTTGGACTAAAATAGTTTAATCTATCCCATGGGGCATGCCAAAAATTGTTATCAATCAAATATGCACCCTGTACTAAGTTACTAACTTAGTTATCTGTTGACACATGGGAACACTCCTAGGTCTATGGGTTTCCTAAACTCGGAGTGAACCTCCAGAGTGAGATGGTTCTCCTAATGATTTTCCTAATTGTTGGTGAATAGATTTGTCCTTCAAAAATAAATACAGAAAATGACTCAAGACGCTTGGAAAGAAGGCCAAACAACACTAATAGTTGGAGAAGTTATTATTGGGTTGACAACTTTCCTTTAAATTTTAGAGGTACAACTCCCTCTTAAAATATTCAATGAATAAAGGTAAAGGGGTATGCTTTTAACTAGAAAGTAGAAAAGGTGTATTAACATCTACCCATCACCATAAAATAGATGTGCATGACCAACTTAAGAAAGAAATGAACGTGGATACAAAACCCATCTACCTACATTCATAAACAAAAGTAAATTAATTTTAAGATACAGTTATAATCCTCCTTAACACAACCAACATATAAGAAACAATATTGAAGAAAGATTACTAATTGACACAAGAACAATTGCAATCATAGAAGATACTTAGAGACACAAAGTTCTGTAAATAATTCTTCATTTTTTCAATATAACAAAACTCAAAGTTTTTGTAGGGCTTCTAGATACATAAGTTATGCTAGAAAGAAAGTATAACTGAAAAGTAAACTAAACTTTATCTCCTTCCCCTATTCATAGACAACACTGGAAAAAGATCCATTTCTTTGAAATCCCCTACCCTTATATAGCTTCCCAAAATTTATAACTATTTGAAAACAGTCCTTTTCGAGTAACCGTAATCAAGAAAGTGACTTCCCAAAATAGAAATGGTTACATCATATCAAAATCATAGTAATCATCTCTAAATACAAAAAGACTTTAAATATGCAAGACAAGTGGCATTAATCTCCCCCCAATTCTAGGCATATCTCCATAAAAAGTTGGCATAATTCAGTGCACTCTTCTTCCTCCAAAATGTCAATTGTCTTGCAGTATTCAGCATAGCTGGTTTTCTCCTTCCAAGCAACCATGCATAGCTAAGAAATGATATCAATTTGCTCCTCGTCAGGCCATTGTAAATCAGGTTGTAGAACAGGCATAGGTTCATCATCCCAGATTTCATTATTTGCTAGAAGTCCCATTCTAAAAAATAGCTTGGCTGGCAAGAAAATTGAACACAGAGAGCACCATCACCTTTACTTAATTTCGTCAGGGGGTAATGATGTCTTTCAAACTTATTAACACCATGCTACCATATTAATGAGTTTCATTACACTTGTCATTAATGCATCATTAGTTTTGTATCTTGGGAAACGGTCTCAAGATTTGAACTTGCATTCTATAGCTTCTGAAAAGACATTCTCACCGCATACCACACGAACAATCTGACAGGTTGGCGATACCTTGGAAAATGGGCACCGCGAAGATGCTGACTAGTCAGCGGTTAGAGTAGATTTAGAACTTAGGAGTTCACAAGACACGAAAATTTCTGACAATGAGCCATGAACTTCCCCGACACCAAGGAGAAGTCAGGAATTCAGTCATTTTAAGAACTTGAGAACATAAGTCAGGTAAACAAAAGGTTTATGAAATTAAAAACCACCTGACAATAGGGACCTATAGAGAAGTTTTCAAAACTTCAAAAGCTTTCAAACAAAAAATGACTAGACCGGGGCAAAGCGATGATTGTATCAATCCTTAAGTGCAAAAAATTTGAAAATTTTGGGTTTAAATTTTGGGGCAACACTAATCTAAACAATTTGCAGAGGGAAAAGGTGAGAAGGTGAATTGAAATGAAACAAATAACTAAAATTAACTCCTAAGGTGATGCACCAATACTTAAACTCCTACTAGATCTTACTCACAATCAATTCACAAAACTATAACTCTCATAACCCCTTGACTATACTTAATTCATTAATATTTCACATGAAGGTGGGTTATGCCACAATAATGGGTTACACTTTTTGCCAAACTTGACATTGAAATCAACATTTTGAACTAAATCTTCACTTTCTGACACATATAGCTGCTAAACCGTTAGAAATTTGAAAATGATACGAAGTAATGATTTGTGAGATTTTGTTTGTAGATTCTTAATATATATTTTTAAAAAAATTTGGAGTTAAATTGTAATATTTTTTGCATCTCCTTTGATAACTAGTTTTTAATTGTAAACAACAATTTTTTAAAGTGATGTGTATTTTGTAGCACATAACCTTTTTTCTACAAAGGATAAAATTCTAATTCTTTTGAATTTAGATTGGTAACATTGATATATAGGGCATGCATTTGGTTTCATAATGTTTTGTTGAATATTTTTTTTTAATTAAGTTTTGAAGTCAAACAAATTATAATTTAGACATAGGCATATTCTGTAAAGCATAACTTTTTCTGTATATATCAAAATTCAATTTTTATTTTTTTGTTGAAATAAGGACATCAATACCTAGGGCATATTTTTCAGAATTTCTTTTCACTAATTTACTAATTTTCCAAGTGTGTAGAACAGAGAACTTGATGTTTGGTGAAAAACCTATATTCACAAGAAATAAAAAATAAATATAATAATCAAATTAAATATATTTAAAATTGTATTTTTTGAAAATCTTATAATAAAGACTACATACTTACAAAACATAAATTTTAAATGAATTCATTTGATCCCCCAAAAGGTAAATCAAAAGTGGTTTTTTATCAGCATTTTGATAGGTGTAGAGAAGACTCCATTATAGGTATGGTTTAAAACTAGTAGGGTTCTATCCAAGGGGGTTTGAATCTAAGGGGGTTTGATCAAACCCTCTTTAATTAAAATCCTTTAAATGGAACCTTTCAAGGATTGAATCATTATATTTTCTAAAAATATGTGATTTCAACAAAAATTAGGATGTCCCAAAAAGTGTTACACCCCATTATTATGGCAGTACCTAGGTTCATCTAAACACATCATGCAACCTGAATCAAATAAAATACTTGCTTAACCATCACAAAATTAAGAAAAAATAGAGGATAAATAACTATCACAATGCAATATCAAATTAACCTTGCGAATGAGTAGACAAATGGGAAGGAAAATTGCTTCTTTATAAACTGGAAGGAATAATGAGTACAAAAACTAAAGTACAACTCTCTTAGTGTGAGAGGAAAACTCTAAAAATCTCTAAACTCTTATCTCTAACCTCCTTTGAAAGAACTAGCTATCTCCAATATAAAGATCTCCCTGGAGGAAAAGATGCAAAAGATCCTAAAAATAGCTATTCTAGTCCATTTTTGAGCTCCTAGAAAAGGCCAAAAAAGGAGCCTCCAAAATGCATCCAACTTTGTGTAAAAGCTACCAAAATCTTCTGTCCAGGTAGTCCCACCAAAAAACCAACTTTGTATGCCTAAAAAAAAACTCTATCTTTGTCCATATCTACTCCAAAAGAAAGAAAACTAAAAAAGAAGATATTGTTTGCTTTATTTTGTTTTAACAGCTCAGATAATGAATATTTAAAAGTAATTTATAGATCAATTGCTTTAAATATCATTTTACAATGGTTGCAGTTTTGATCCATATCTTATCTTGATTTGATTTTTGCAAAATATGATTGATCCACTATGATCAAATTTTACAATTACATACTTTGATTTTTCTATAAAAAAAATTCATAAAAATAGGCATAATTATTACATGTTTGAAAAAATAAATACCATGCCTATGTGGCATAGATCCTCCACCGAGATCTACAAAAATAATCTAAGGCATGATGTCTTCCCAAATGTGATATGGGGCCCTTAGACAATGAGGCCTAGACAAATAACATAAAACATAACACCATGGGGTATTAGTTGGCTTTGTGAAAAAATAAATAATGTGATAAAATGCCAAAGTTCACTTAGGGCAAAAGAAATCCTAGAGGTAAAATACCACGACGCCTATCTCTTGAACTCATTTGAACTTTGTATTCTGATGATGAACACTCTGTTGGCCGCCACCATGAGGGTTTGGTGTTTGAAATCCACTATTTCACTTTTATTTCTCCACGCCATTTTTGCATATTTCTTTATATGGTAAGTGATCTTAATATTGTTTTGAGCCATTTTATGCAAAAATCAATGATATTTTAGCCCTTTTCCCATGACAATATTGGCATTTTGATGCATTTCTTTTGGTCATTTTGCTGTTATTATTCTCCACTTATCTTTGCAGCTGCCATGGGAGTTATTTGAAGCTTTTAAAAAACCCTTAGAGGAGTAAAAACCATGGCCTTTTTTGCTATCTATTTCTTCAGCAATGAAACAAGGTATTTACTCTGTGTTCTTTCTATCAGTCTCTCCATTAAAGTATGCTCAAATCTGAGCTTAGAAAAGAATGAATGGTGCAGGAGCACCTACCTGATAGCTGGCCTCCATGAGGCAGTTAATTTGTTTTAGGTCTTGTTAATGTTTTCAAGAAGGTCGTATAAGACCAATGCATGTAATAAGGTCATGTTGACCATACTTTACTATTGTTAGCTAGTTTGTTATGATAGCTGTTATGCTGTATGTCTGGTTGGATCTCCCAGCCGCCTGGAGAGATTTCCCAGCCGCTTGGAGTTGAGTGGTAGTACTCGAAGCAGATCCTATTTATACATGAGGATCGGTTGGTTGTAGATCATCGATAGCATTGTATTGCAGAAGAGAGTGACAGAGAGTGAGAGACTGAGTATTGTATTGCATCTTTTGAAATCAATAAAGATCCTGTTTGTGTTCATTTTCTGTTTGATCTCCATTGTGAAATTGATTTTCTGTTTTGGTGGTTACATGGATTCGCTGATCCATTCCACTGGTTGATTCGTCGAATCGGTGGAATGGCTGTGTACAGTAGCTTAGGATGTAGTTTCCCTTTTCTGTTTGTTCGCATGCAGGTGTGCAGGATCGCAGTCGAGAGGTGTTGAGAACCCTAGCATGGGAATGTGCTAGGTAGAGCTGATAGTTAGAATCTGGAAGATCACCCTGAGAGTAGATCAGGTCATCCCAGGAGGTTCGGCGGATCAAAATTCGCTAAGGTTGGAAAATTCGTTGCAACGGCATCATCAGGATATTTCTATGTATATCCTGCAGTTACTCCGGGCGTCATCCGAGTAAAGGGAGATGAGCATGATGCAATCGTTTGCATAAGGTGAATGTGCGTCGGGGTGATCATCATCAGGTGTTGCCGAGGAGGAGCGTATCGGCATAAGGTAGAAGATCGGGTTGATAAAGTCATCACGGGCTGATAATGTTAAGTTTGGCCGACAGCAGGATATTGAAGAGACTGCGTGTGACGTCATCGTCATCAGGATAATCGTCATCGTCATCAGGATAATCGTCATCAGGATATCGGGGCAGCAGGATATTGAGGAGCTGCATATGACATCATCGTCATCAAGATAATCGTCATCTGGATATCGGGGTGACGTAAGCATCGAAGGAAGGGTGCATGAGGTAGTCGTCATCAGGACATATGGGAGGAACAGGATATTTTATATCCTGCTGATGAACATGATGTTGAACATCATGGTGCTGAAGGTAGAGTTTGGCGGTAAGGTGAACAGTGAACGTCAGGAGGATGTTTGCGCTTGCCGAATGTGATGATGCTGCCGATAGTCGGATATGATGATGCTACTGACATGCGAAAGGGCGAAGGCTTGTCTGCAGGAGGATATCGGTCGGCAAGGGAAATATGATGATGCTGACAGTGTTAACAAAAATATGATGATGATGATGAAGGGTTGCGGACATCCATGCTATATGTTAAGGTTTTAGTGTGGATGCCTCTGCATCATAGTGGTATCAGAGCTTAGCAAAAGGTCTGGGCTGTTGTGTGTTGATTCTGTCACCGAAAGGGTAGAGGTAGAGTTGATTCTGTCACTAAAAGGACAGAGGTAGAGGAGTGAGAGGTTGAAAAAATGCCTCTGAAAGGTAATGGTACTGCAAGGGAATTGCAGGAGATGAAGGAAAAACATGCCACAGAGATGAGGAAGATGAAGGAGCTTGCTGAAGCACTTCAAGCCAGGCTTGTAGCCTTGGAGAAGAACAAAAAGAGGGAAGTGGAAGACAGTGAGTCTGAAGAAGATGAAGATGCTGTTGAAGAATATGAAGAGGTAGCTGAAGATCTGGATGCTGAAGACCAGAGATTGGCAAAACTGTTAAAGGCAGTGCAGAGTGATAAACCTAAGGTAAAGGTTGATGTTTCCAAGTATAATGGAAGTTTGAATGAAGATGAGTTACTGGATTGGATTGCTGCACTTGATAATCACTTTGAATGTGAAGATGTTGCTGAGGATCAGAAGGTAAAGATTGCAAAGACCAAGTTAGGAGGTCATGCTTTGGTATGGTGGGATTATGTACAATTTGAGAGAAGGAAACAAGGGAAGTCAAAGATCACTTCATGGGATAAAATGGTAGCAAGGATCAAAGGTAAATTCTTGCCTAAGGATTATGAAATTCAGATGTTTAAGAAGCTGCAATTTTTAAGGCAGAAGGAAATGGATGTGAAGGCATATACTGAGGAGTTTTATAAGTTGAGTATGAGATCTGGTCATCATGAGAATGAGGTAGAAAAGGTGGCTAGGTACTTGGCTGGTTTGAGATTGAACATACAGGATGAGTTAGTTTTAGCTAACCCTAAGAGTGTGGAGGATTGTTACCAAATGGCAATCAGGATTGAAGAAAAGATGAATAGGAGACAAGATAAGTCCATGAGAGGAAGAGGCAGCAATATGAGGGGAAGAGGAGCAGCCCCTACAACAAGGCAAACCAATGAGGGTCAAGAAGACACTGGGAAAGGACAGGGACAGTCTGATTTCAGAGGTGGATGGAAAGGTAATAGAGGCAGATTTGGAAGTGGTAGAGGTTCTACTACATTTTCAGGAAAGTGTTACACCTGTGGTGAGTTTGGTCATCCATTTTTCAAATGTCCAGAAAGCAAAGGTTCATCATCCAGAAATGATAGAACGAATGACAAGAGAGTACAACTTGTGCAAGAAGAGAAAATAGAGCAAAGTGTGCAAAGTTCAAACACTTATGAAGATAGAGTTCCTAACAGTTATGGGTATCCTGAGGAGGGAGAAGCATTGATGCTAAGGAGAATTAGTTTGCAGACATCAAAGGATATGATGCAAAGAAGAGCTCTTTTCAAGACCACATGCAAGAGCAAAGGTAAAGTATGTAAGGTTGTCATTGATACTGGTTCAACAGACAACATGGTATCTCAGGAAATGGTGGATAAACTGCATTTGGAAAGGATTCCACACTAACACCCTTACAAGGCATCTTGGGTGAGTGATAGTCAATCACTTTTTGTCTATGAACAGGCATATGTGGATTTTCAGATTGGAGCATATCAGGATAGAGTTTTGTGTGACATTTTGCCCATGGAATGTTGTCACCTACTGTTGGGTAGACCATGGCAATTTGATAGGAGGGTACTGTATGATGGGTATGCTAATACCTACACCATCAAGAAAGATGGGAAGACTATTATGTTGATGCCATTACAGGAAGCAGCTGCAGCACAGGAGGCAGCCCAAGTCATTTTAGTGGGAAAGAAGGAATTTGTGCAGAAGCCTATAGGAGTAGGCATAAAGGCAGTTGAGTACACTGCAGGGAAAGAAGTTAAGGACAACAGGTTGAAGAAAGTTTCAGTTTTGACTGACAGAGGTCAGCAGCAGGTTCAGAAATAGGTTTGCAAACAGCAACCAGTTGAGAGGAATGACAAGGATGTTGTCATAGTTGGGACTATTGTTTGTCCTATAAAGGTTGAAAGAAAGACAGAGTTGAACATTGCAGAAGTTCAAGAGGCAATTCAGACAGAGGTCCTGGTCAGACAACCTGACAAACACAAGGTATGTGAGAGAAGGGCCTACATTGACAGGCATGAGGATTTACTTGCAAGAAAGCAAGCTACAATTCAGAAGTCTTGGAGCAGCCAAGAGCCAGCAGAGGATAAAGCTGGAACAGGTCAGAATACTGCAAAGGCAAAGTGTAAAGGTGGAGGACTTCCACAACCAAACTCATGGGACATGAGTTCTTTTCTGTTGGGGAGTATGGTGCAGGAGCACCTACCTGACAGCTGGCCTCCATGAGGTAGTTAGTTTGTTTTAGGTCTTGTTAATGTTTTCAAGAAGGTCGTATACGACCAATGCATGTAATAAGGTCATGTTGACCATACTTTACTATTGTTAGCTAGTT
Organism: Cunninghamia lanceolata; assembly: GCA_027924645.1. NCBI lineage: Eukaryota > Viridiplantae > Streptophyta > Pinopsida > Cupressales > Cupressaceae > Cunninghamia > Cunninghamia lanceolata. Next base: position 9,139,270 of record BSBN01000870.1, read on the forward strand.
TGTTATGACAGCTGTTATGCTGTATGTCCGGTTGGATCTCCCAGCCGCCTGGAGAGATTTCCCAGCCGCTTGGAGTCGAGTGGTAGTACTCGAAGTAGATCCTATTTATACATGAGGATCGGTTGGTTGTAGATCATCGATAGCATTGTATTGCAGAAGAGAGTGACAGAGACTGAGTATTGTATTGCATCTTTTGAAATCAATAAAGATCTTGTTTGTGTTCATTTTCTGTTTGATCTCCATTGTGAAATCGATTTTCTGTTTTGGTGGTTACATGGATTCACTGATCCATTCCACCGATTGATTCGTCGAATCGGTGGAATGGCTGTGTACAGTAGCTTAGGATGTAGTTTCCTTTTTCTGTTTGTTCGCATGCAGGTGTGCAGGATCGCAGTCGAGAGGTGTTGAGAACCCTAGCATGGGAATGTGCTAGGTAGAGCTGATAGTTAGAATCTGGAAGATCACCCTGAGAGTAGATCAGGTCATCCCAGGAGGTTCGGCAGATTGAAATTCGCTAAGGTTAGAAAATTCGTTGCAACGGCATCATCAGGATATTTCTGTGTATATCCTGCAGTTACTCCGGGCGTCATCCGAGTAAAGGGAGATGAGCATGATGCAATCATTTGCATAAGGTAAATGTGCGTCGGGGTGATCATCATCAGGTGTTGCCGAGGAGGAGCGTATCGGCATAAGGTAGAAGATCGGGTTGATAAAGTCATCGCGGGCCGATAATGTTAAGTTTGGCCGACAGCAGGATATTGAAGAGACTGCGTGTGACGTCATCGTCATCAGGATATCGGGGCAGCAGGATATTGAGGAGCTGCATATGACATCATCGTCATCAGGATAATCGTCATCCAGATATCGGGGTGACGTAAGCATCGAAGGAAGGGTGCATGAGGTAGTCATCGTCAGGACATATGGGAGGAACAGGATATTTTATATCCTGCTGATGAACATGATGTTGAACATCATGGTGCTGAAGGTAGAGTTTGGCGGTAAGGTGAACAGTGAACGTCAGGAGGATGTTTGCGCTTGCCGAATGTGATGATGCTGCCGATAGTCGGATATGATGCTGCTGCTGACATGCGAAAGGGTGAAGGCTTGTCTGCAGGAGGATATCGGTCGGCAGGGGAAATATGATGATGCTGACAGTGTTAACAAAAATATGATGATGATGATGAAGGGTTGCGGACATCCATGCTGTATGTTAAGGTTTTAGTGTGGATGCCTCTGCATCAATGAAACATATGCATTTATGCTCTTTACCCTTGCACAGCCAACTGTTACCCCCATTTATGGCCTACAGGCCATGCCATGTATGATTTTGGGCATGTAAAATAACAAGGAAATATTATTGTTAAAGCTGTCATGGACACAATTAGGGTTTCATTGCTTTCACAATATATTTCTATATGACACTTTGATTGTTAAGGTCATGAGTTTTCATAGCATTTTTTTATTTTTTTTAGTGGCATTAAACCATGGACAAGGCTTGGCCTTCATAATGAAGCATCCTTTGTATGAAATCTTTGATGCAAAAACTGGTATGGGTCTTGAGATTTTATAAAAAAAACATATTATAGGCCTTAAAAACTGGCATACATTACATGCCTTGATTATTTTCAATACTGTAACATCACTTGCATACATACCTTTAATGTTGTTATGGCATTGTATCTATAGCAGTATTGCCAGTTGTTGCAAACCTGTTCATACACTTATTGTACCTTTTTAAATGTTGTATCATGATATTCTATAGCATTATTGACGACTGTTCATGTGCATTAGATGGCTATCCTGAATGAGTTCAGTTCACTTTTATGGTTTCATTTCATCATTTTTTTTGAATTGTAATCATGAGCGTGTACTGTACTTGAAACCAATGCACCTGATTGATGCAACACTCCTTCAGTTAATTTATACAATTTGAGCAATACGAACATAAATTTGTATTCCATCCCCTTTGGAATTCAGGGGCAACATGTTGGGCTCAACCCTTGTGGGAGCCCACTTTGCACCACATGCAAATATGTCTTCAAATAGCTACATGACTTATCATATGCATGCACTTGAAACAAACACATTAGTTTAAAAAACATTGATACTCAATGATGTTTTATTTTCTCTCTCTTCTGAATAAGGATGTTGTACTTTTTTTGATCTTGCATATCATAGATAGTCTATTACGTATTCTCTCTCATCTGAAGCAGTGTATGAATAAGACCATATCATGAGCTCTAACCCCTCTCTCTCTCCCAATGCAAGTTTAGGTATATTTGGAGATCGACAAGAAAGAGATAGCTATAGCAAGATCAACCCAGCTATGAATAACTTAGGCAATGATTGATATGTCCTCATTTATATGCTTTGTTAGTTTCCTTTTGTTTATAGTTGCATAGTAGGTTATCTTTGATATTCTAGTCCAGCTATTCCCATGGTTTGTGTGGGACAAACAATTTATCTTCCTTGTTCTTCATTCAATGTAATCTGATTCAATTTTATGTATCTCATTTCGATAAACTGCAATGTATCCTGAGACATCTTTCAACCATTGATAAACATTGTATAAAGCAATGAATGATAATTGATTTGTACTCCTTTCTATGTAACAATTGATGAAATTGAACCAATCTCTTATGATAACTTGAAACTATGCAAATGATGTGACCAGATAATGTTATGAATCTTTCATCTTAAAATAATGAATTGAAAATGAACTAGGTCTACCAATTTGAGTTGTAGGTGAAAAATTGGTAACAATTATACTATAGTTAAAATAATTAAATGATATTCACAAAATTTAATAAAGAAATAGAGAAGTAAACAAAGGAAGACTCTGACATTTAACTAAGATTGCTATCGACTATACAAATCTTCTAAGAACATTATTTAGTCAATTCAGCATAGATGATGTCGACAGATCTTAAATCGACTTGCCGACAATAGTCAAATTAAAATCAAATTAAGGAGAATGACTTATACTCAACCTATATTGTATGGGTTCATGAAAGATCAACTTCAATACTGAGATGGAAATATGACTTTCTCCCAACATCTATTTCCTTCTCTCAAGTGATACTCTCCTTCCATCCTTAAAGGAAGATTCTTTTCCTAGTTACACTCACATCCATATAACCATGATCAGTGTATCATCATTTAATTCATAAAACATTGTGATAAAATAATCTTAACATGTAATCTCATGTGTAATCTAAACATTAATCGATATATCGATATAATCAATGATTCTACTTGATATTTTCCACAAACATCAAATCATTAATATAAGATTAATTATCCTTTTTACCACATAAAAGTAATATTAAGCTTAATCAAAAGTTGGGGATGTAACATCCAAGAAGGTTTAGATATAGGTGTTGTTCTTATATCACCTAATATAATTTTTTTTAAATTTACATAGAAATTTAGGTCCCACTATACTAACAATGCTATAGATTATGAAGCTCTAAATTGCTGGGAATGAACATAACCTTAAAACATAATATAAAGTGTTTGAAGGTTCTTGTAGATTTAGACCTAGTAGTATATGAAATAAGAGGACCTTATGCAACTAAGATCACTAATCTATGGAAATATGAGAGTAATACCCTAGATAGAATTGAACTCATCAATCTTTTTGGGATAGAGTGGATAAAAAGAGACAACAATTCTCTAGCTAATGCACTAGAAATGTTGGTTTCTATATTTGATGAGAGTTGGGTTTTTCCCGTATGTACAACAAGGGTAGAGATATAAAAAAGGCATACCATCCCAAATAAAACCTATAATTGGCAAGTATTCAATAGTGATAATTAAATATATAAATTCTTGAGTTGTGTTAGTGAATTTGATGCCTAATCAATTGAGTGGAATCCTATGGTTAAAATGGTGGATGGAAAGGAAATCCTAGATTGTAATGTGTTGGAAAGAGACACTACAAGGCATGTCATGTGTTCTCATTGATGGCAACTAAGTCCATTCCACACATCTACAGTGCAGTATCAAATCATACCAGAAGTTCAGTTCCAAGATTTGTCAAGTCTGGATAGACAGGAACAGAGTATATGGCAAAGTTCACTACTTTGGTCAATGAATCTCTCCAGTTAATAATTGTGTTATGAAACTAAGGGAGTGTAGAAGAATGTCAACAAAATCTAAATCCAAGATTTTAGCCTCTGGTGACAAAGGGATTAAAAGTTATGAGCATCTAAGTACTGAGTCCTAATATGACAAGAACAATTTAGTGAAGAATAGGATGACTTGTGTTAGATCCATGTGGGAATCTAGTAGAAGTGTTTTGGTGAGTTATGTATGGGATATAATGTTAGTGGCCAACATGTATGGTGATCTGCAAGTGTTATTTTTGGTATGCATCAATATTGATGTATGGATTCAACTAACATAACATAGTACTTGTACTATTTGTTAAGTTCTTCATAAGGCCGACAGAAAGATGGTTGAATTTCTTGAGGTGGATATATATAGCCGATGGATTTGAGTGTATTGATGTGTGCAATGATGGAGAAAGTGTGAAAAGGAATATTAAGGTGTGAAAATAAGAGATTTGAGGTCTGGATTATGGTAGAGCAGTAAACAGGGAAGAATAAACATGAAGTGTGTAAGATCAGTATTCTATGCTTAACTAGAACTGAATTCTTGCATTAGCAGATGCTATTCATTAGTTCAAACAACCTATAATCCTTTTGTAATCATTCTTGTAGGTAGCGAGCCTCTCTTCAGCAGTGAGCTCTGGGCAATGAGCCCGAAGGCATGTGCCTTCCCCTTTTGTAATACTTTTAACAGAGTATAATCCTTGTGGGTTAACCCCCATCATGGTTTTTCCCTTAACTAGGTTTCCACATTAAGAATCTTGCTGTCAAGTGTTTTATTTGTGCTTCTGCTTATGAGTCATTGATTCTTTCCTTTCATGATTATATCATTAATCTGTTAAGAAGTTGTAAAGAAGAAATTAACTGCAGTAGGCTTTAAATTTTTATGACAACTCACCCCCCCTCTCAGTTGTCAGCCCTAATTCCAACAATTGGTATTAGAGCAAGGTTCCCGATGGTACCTTGTTAAATTTTTCATGGTTTTGGTCATTTGAGATTGTGTATTAGGTTTGTAATTTAGGATTTTAGTAAAACAATGCAAATCCAAACTGAAATCCTTGAAGGAACCCTTGGACCTCTTTTGTTGTACTTCCTGCCATACAATCATTACCTTTTCCCATAACTGAAGAAAATTATATTTCAGGTTGCCAAGTGTTTTTGTGTCTATATCTAATTTTAGCAAAACTTGAATCATTTCAAAAATAGATTTTTGTGCTAGGTGTCGGGCACTACTAACCCATTTTGGTAGGTTGCTTCAGTATGTGCTTTTCTACCGATCCGATGATGCTCAATATTGATTACAAAAGACAATGGTGGAATGGTGGAATGACTGCCAGCTCCTAAGGAAGTATTACATGTCATGAATGGTGGGTCCCATCCCAAGTTGGAATGATTTTTAAATGTTTCTGCCATTCTGCCAAACTTCATTCAAAGGCCTCAGCCAGTATATGTGGAAAGGAAGAAATGTGACATCTACTTGTTACATAGGAATAGGGATGTCCAGATGGAAGGAGGTGTGTTCTGACACCATGAGTTTTTGGTTCTCCACCATTCTGCTAGGTTGTTGATTAGTGTGCCTTATCGAATGGTGAAATCACAAAAAGTTGACACATGGCAAAGATGACACAGTATTTGTATGTTGCCCTTTCCAAGATATAATAAAAAATGTGAAAAGGGACATTCTATTAAATAATGCAATAAATTTCTCCAGATGTGTCCCTACTATCAAATCCTTGGGATTGATCGTGGATGTTGGGCATCTGTTGGAATCATCAAATCTGATAGTTTGTATTCAAATTTCCCAAAATGCAATCTTGCATGATCTAGTTCATGTAAGACGAAATGAAGGCAAACATGACTACTTCCAGTCTAGGGTGAATGTTATTAATATAAAAGCATATCTTGATTCCTTTTATATCTGTAACTTTGTAAAACATTGAAGCACTGGAAAATTGAAGCTAAAAATTGCTACAACACTCCGACTATCAGGTTCAAAGTAGGATGCCTAAAACTAGCTCGATGAGTAATTCACTCTTCTCATCTATATTTTGCTTTTCCATTAGGGTTTTCCCTTTGATTAAAGGAATTAATTTATGTTATAACAATTGAGTTAACCTTTGAAAACTAGAAAGAGAATCCTTACCCCAGGTCTTGTATCCAAATAATGGCCTCATCTAAAACCAAGGCTCCCTCTGCCACTCAGAAATAGCACTTACATGAAGACATTCTGAAACAACTCCCAGGTTCTAGTTTGCAAAGGGTAAGGGTGACTGGCTTGGAGGGAGGTGAGGGATTAGTTGATAAATATGCTAATTGTAGGGATGCTGAAATTGCTACCTCTGGTTGGTCTCTTTTTCGCCACTGGTGGGGCAAGAGAAATGCCTAAGCACCATTGTCATATGTGTGGGAAAGTGGCCTGGGAAAGTTAGTGGTTACCAATGTGATTGAGGATATTGAGTTACTCCAGGCAATGGCAACTCACTATGATAAAACCTCCAAAACAATCAGGAGCAACAGTAGAGGAATTTTAGTGGAAATTAGCAGAGAGGCCATTGCCATAGTTTTTGGATTAAACTTGGCTACCTAAACAAAGATTGACAATAATAGATTCAAAGCCCTATATACAAAGAATAAAAGTAGCTATAGAACAATATATTTTCCTAGATTCAGGGTGAAAGGGTTGAATGGTAAATTAGTAAAGATCCGTTTTAGTGAGGAAGAACCTTTCAAGTTGATTACTTTTGAAGATTATTTTGTTAATACTTACTATGCTTTTTGTCAAGTGCTGGGAGAAGATAAGAGGAAGTGCATCCCTATTGATCTTACTTACATAGCCACAAATATCTAGCACCTGTCTCTAAATATCCAGTTTGATTTTACTTCTTATTTGGCTCAATATATCCATCAGGGATTGGTAGATTTTAGTAGTAAGAAAGAACCAATCAAATTTAGATGGTTCTCTTTACTCTGTCACATGTTTTTATATCAGGGAAGAACTGAAAAGGTATGGTATCCCAAATTGATGGTCAACCCTATTGATAATAGGGGAAGTGAATTGCCTGTCCAATGTTGGACTCACATTTGGGACAGTCATGATACCCATTCTAATTACAGGTTTTTTAGAGATTATTTTGTGGTTACAATTTTGAGACATTTCCAACCATCTATACCTAGGATTCTTGAGCCATTGATACATTTTCTTAGACCTGAAATAAGAGTTTCCCCCTTTGATATCAAGCATAATTGGGGTGATTTCATCCCCCATAAGGAGGGTATTATTTTTAGGATCTATGACACCCCTATTGGCCCACATTATTTGCCAAGGTATGTGCCCTTAAGGTTGGGTTTCTTAGAGATCATTTGGAAATTGGCTAAGGCACAAAATTATCACTTAAAAGGACAAAGGAAAGGGTCTTTCTTTCCTTTCTTGACAGTATTTTCAGATTTCAAATTAAATAACACTAGATTTGATAGCCTAAATGAGAAGTTACAGCCTTTTAGAATGGCACAAGAGAAACCCATATTTTATGATCCTGAAGGGTTTATCAATGGTATTAGAAAAGTATCAGCAGGTCTTATTGTCCCCATTGTGTTTTCTTTCCCAAAATGTCATTAGAAATTCTCTCTGTAATGATGAAGTGAAAATGAGAAAGGCAAAGTGGACTTTATATACAAGATATGTGGAAAGAATAAAGAAGAAGAACCCATCCTTTAAGGGACTTTTCCCAAAGATTAGTGACCCTATCACCAGAATAAAAAGGAATCTATCTCAAATTGATGAATTGATTAGTATGCAGGATCCTGATCCTATTCAGGTCCCTATAGAGGAGACAACATCATATTAGCCCCTGTTAAGAGCCAAATAAAATATACTTTTCAAAGGAGGAATAAAAGAGAACAGGGTGAGCAGCAAGCCCTTCCTCTAACTCAATTAACATTATCTCTGACATCACCTCCCCAATCTTCTTCATCTATACCAGTAAATGAGAGTGGATCTCTCCTTGAAGAGCCCGCCCCAAAGAGAACAAAGATTGAAGTAAAACCTCTGGTGGATTATGATGATGAAGAAGAAGGCATGGAAGTAACAGAGGAAGAGATACAAACTGAAATGCCATCCCCTAGCCAAGATGTGTCAAAGGAAATACCTTTGAATAGGATTCTTGATATTACCTTGAAAGGAAATGACATCTCAGATGACATCAAGATTATGGCCTGTAGGAATTTTATTACTCATGATGATTTTGTTAATTCAAGAGTTTTTGTGGAAAAACAAAAAAAGATGAATATGATAAAAGGATAGAAGAAGAATTGTCCCATTCTCCTCAGGAAACACATAATCAGGTGTCTTGTTACCATTTTTTGACCACAACTCAAAAATTGACTGAGCAGATGTGACATTATCATTTTTGAGTGAGGTTGATTTACTTTTGTTATGAGTTAGTTGCATAGTTATTATTTTTCAATGTTAAATGCAGTTCAGTTGTTCAAGAAAGAAGGAAAAGGTTCAGATCAATCATTGCATTACAGAACAGTCAAGTGAGATAAGTATCATTCATCACAATGGTTATTCATTTACAAATTGAAATACATCAAGGAATAAACATTGCACTGAAAGAAATGATGACATATCAGATGTCCCACACAAGACGTGGGTTAAAGATAAACACATGTAGATATAAATAAAATACTATGCATCTAATGAATGAGAAAGGAAAGACATAGCCAGCATTGCCTTGTTTTGTTGATCTTCAGAGTAGCCTCCTGTCATGCTCCTAATCTCAACATGTACCTAAAAAATGTGGGAAGGGTCCCATTAGAAGCTTCAATTATGAAAATCCTTTATCTATCAAAAGAGGCATAATACTTTGATTATAGTGCATTGATCAAATGAACATCATCCATATGTAGAAGGAATTGAAAAGAAGCAATCATGGAGCGTCATTGTTTTATTCTAATCTGTTTGTTTCATGTGTAGGTATAGGATAAGTCATGTAGCTAATTGAAGACATTCAACATGTGGTGGCAAATGGGCTCCCACAAGGGTTGAGCCCAACATGTTGCTTCCCCTTAATCTTAGAAGGGATGAATAGAAAATAAAGAATCATTACTCAAATTCACATGACAAGTTGAAGGAATAATAAAAGCAATCATATCCATTAGTTATGTTCCAGGACATAGTCATGATTATAGTTCAAGTAATCAAATGCAACAATGAAAATGAGCTAAACTGTAAAAAAGGTCTGCATTTAATGCACATGGAAGCTGTCATCATTACTTTAGTTGACATTGGAAAATGACATTCATAGGTATTTCACTTGTATATCTTTCATAGTATTTTGATGCATTAGAGAGAAATGAAAATATTAAGGTACATTGCATCAATTGAATGTCAAAAGTTGCCAGTGAATATTAAGAGGCAACTGTATATGATTGTTTGATGATAGCATAACATCAGAAAATAGAAATCATTTGTATGCATGTTTTGAATAAATAGTATCATAAGTGCATATATAGATCAGCTTGTTGTCATGCCATAATGGTGGAATAGAATATAGATTGCATTACATAGACTGAATCAAGAAAACAACAATCTTGGAACAACATAGTTTCTTATTTTATTTCATGGTTGATACAAGGAGCTATTGGTTTTAGAGTATGAGAACCATTACATCATGGAGGGACAAACAAGTTCTAGCAAATGGTGCTATAGGAGAAAAGAAATGGAACAACAAGAACTACATAGTCCACATTGGATAGTATCTCATTCATGAGATAGTCTTATGATTCCAAGTGACTATCATAGTGTCAATAATAATCAAATAGAGTTGTGCATTTTCAATCTGTAGAAGTACAACATTCAATTCCAATAGATAGGAACTTTGTCAATAATGTTTGTTCATAAATGGGAGAGATATCCATTCAATCCTCTGTTAGAAGAAGGAAGCCATTTGTCATTCATAATGACATGAGAAATAAATACCAACTATATTTGCCATGACTATAGAACCATATAGATGCAAAGTCCATGGACAACCAATAATGATACAAAAATGAGACAAATATATGCTATAGGATGAAGAGATTGCCATACAAAATGGAAGATCAAAATGCATCAAGGTGAAGAACCAAATATACAAGTAGCAACCATGCATTAATCAAAATGAACAACTATAGAATAATGTGGACTGGTTATACATTCAATGTCCAATGAGTATATGATAAAATTAGATAATCAAGAAGGAACATACAAGCTATAGGAGCTGCCAAAACAAAGAAGTCATTTGAATGCATGCATCATTTTTCTTTTTCATATGATAATGTGTCATGAATAGTTGACAATGATTTTGACAAAGTGTAACCATACAGAGGAACAAAATGTCAAAGTTATAGGTGAGATGAAAGAAATAGAAGTATGCTTTTGTTAAAGCATTGTATCATTTGATACTAAAAGGAAGCAAGGTACCCAGAACACACTTCCTATGCTAATATAATGAGGGAAGTAGAGTACAAATTATATTAAATCCTTACAATTACAATGTTATCAACCCAATAACAGAGATATTGTAGAAAACAACATACACATAGAATGACACAGAAGAAGAGAGAGACAAGATTTAACATGGGGAAAACCCTTTCAAGAGAAAAACCCCACACTCCAAAACCTACATAATGTATTAACAAATCTAAATGTTTTTTACAATACACTTGCAATGCAAGCTTTCAGGAGTCTTCGACACTTGTATCTAGAGGTATTGTGGCAGAATAACAGTACCTATCAATCACATAATGCAACTCCTCCTCAAAGCACCTATTTATATAGAAAATACAAGGCAAATTTGCTGCTATCTTGGAATGGACGTCCAACTTGGCCTCATGGCCCAAAACCCATGCCTATGGACACTTGGTCAACATTGTAAGATGCTTCTAACACTTGTCTACAAACCCCATCCCAAAGAGGTCACCTATTTTCAAAATGGGCTATGACAGATGCTCTTATGACTCTTACAACCATCATAGAATCTGTCATAGCTGTCATAACTTATAGTTGTAAGAGAATCCATCATACACAGGCTATAAATAGCATATTCTCTTACAACATGTCATAGTCCACCTTAGGACACCAAAATATGCCTTTTTCAAAGATGCTCTTCGACACATGTCTTCACCTGTCATAGAATCTCCTATTTCTGACTCTTACATGTCATAACTTCGTCATAGGAATCTGTCACGACCGTTTCAGTCAATATTCCCTTACACAACATTCAAGATACTGACACATGGAAAAACAGTCCTACCACAAAGTGGGATTCCTATCTCCTCATGTGAGGACAAAATTACAAGTTGTCATCTTCCATGTAGGATGACACATCACTATGCCACATCCCACAAGATGACAATATGAATTTACAATTTAATTTACAACATCGGCAATAAATATATAAATACATTGAAAATAATACAAGGAATTACCAAGGTTGAGACACCTTAATTCCCAACATTCTCCCACTTGTTGAACAACTTGTAAGAGCCAATAGAATTAACAGGATTTAACTACTATAGGTTGAGATGCCCATAGACTCTGAACACCATATGAACTTCTTTGTTCCCACTGGCTTCGTCAATGCATCTACAACATTCTTCAAAGTATCTACCTTCTCCAAATTTACCTTCCCATCCTCTTCCATGTCTCACACAAAGTGAAACTATACATCAATATGCTTTGTTCTAGCATGGAAAGTTGGATTCTTCGCAAGGCAAATTGCGCTTTGACTGTCACAACAAATCGTACTATGTCCTACATCAACACCAATATCTGAACACAATCTCTTAAGCCAAATGGCTTCCTTACAAGCATGAGTTGCTGCCATGTACTCAGCTTCTATCATGGATAAAGAAACCACAATTTGTTGCTTACTCATCCAACTAATTGCACCACCAAACATTGTGAACACATATGCACTGGTGGATCTCCTGTTGTCAATGTCACCTACCTAAACAGAATCCACAAATCCATGAATACAAACTGAATGCGGAGGTCCTATAACATTGCCACATGTGATAGCAAATGGAATACTCAGAAGTACCCCTCAAATATCTAAACACTCGCTTAACTGCATCCCAATGTACCCATCCAGGATTAGCCATAAATTGATGAAGAACTCCCACTGCTTGGGTAATGTCTGGTCTTGTCTAGACCATAGCATACATCAAACTGCCAACAACACTAGCATAAGGTACTCTGCTCATGTCCTCCACCTCACTAGGAGATTTTAGACAATCATTAACAAACAACTTTGTCCCCAATGAAACAGGAACATACAATGGTCTACAATCTACCATTTTTAACCTATCCAACACAGTTTTCACATACTTAATCTGGCTTAACCAAAGTTTTCTATTAGCTTTGTCTCTTCTAATTTCAATTCCCAGAATGTTCCTGACTACCCCTAAATATTTCATTTCAAACTGTGCTGACAACTGAGACTTAAAATTAGAAATCATATTCTTACCCTTCCCAATCAGCAACATATCATCAACATATAATGCAACAATGAGAATACGATCATTGTCTAACTTGTAGTACACACAATGATCCAATTTCGATCTCAGAAATCTAATTAACAACACAAAGGAATCAAACTTCAAATACCACATCCTAGGAGACTACTTCAAACCATACAAATACTTTTTCAACTTGCAAAGCAAATTTTCTTTACCTTTCTCTATGTAATGCTCTGGCTGTGACATGTAGATTTCTTCCTCCAAATCACCATGAAGGAAAGTTGTCTTCACATCCATCTGTTCTACCTCTAAGTCATAAGTAGTTGCAAGAGATAACAAGAATTGAATGGATGTCATCTTTGCAATGAGAGAGAAAATTTCACCATAATCAAATTCCCTCCACTTGTGAATACCCCTTTGCAACCAATCTGGCCTTGTACTTTTCAACACTGTCATCTGCACCAAATTTCTTCTTGAACACCCATTTGCATCCAATGGGTTTCCATCACTAGGGAAAGGCACCAAGTCCCATGTTCTATTCTTTTCCAAAGAAGCCATCTCATCTTCCATGGCCTCCTTCCAAGAACCTGCATCTTTCATGCCCATAGCCTCTTTCACAATTCTAGGCTCATCAGTGTTAGAAAGTAAAGCAAAAGCACAACTAGAATCAAGTAATGAATAACCAAACCTATCAGGTTGCTTTCTTATTCATGTATACCTCCTCAATAGCTGAGGTTGAGGTTATGTTTCTTCTTCTAAGTTTTTAGAGCTGCTAGAGCTCTCCTCATCATCAGGTCTCACTGGGTCTATCTGTTCAGTCTTCTCAGGGGTAGAAGGAAACTAAACCACATCCTCTTTCTTTTCTGTCTATTCTGGCTGTAGTATAATGGAAGATGGTGTTATCTCTCTGAAGATAACACTTCTTCTATACAACACCTTTTCAACCATAGGATCCCAAATCTTGTATCCTTTCACACAGACACCATAGCCAATGAAGATACACTTAACAACATTGTTCTCCAATTTAGACCTTTTCTCGCTAGGCACATGTGCATATGTCTCACAACCAAAAACATGAAGATGTCTAATTGAAGGCTTCTTACTAGAACACACCTCCATAGGTGTTTTACCAGTAAAAGCTGATGTAGGAGATCTATTTACCAGATAGAAAGTAGTGGCTAAAGCTTCAGTCCAAAATTTTTGTTCAAGACTTGCTCCACTAAGCATACTCCTAGCCTTCTCCATTAGTGTCTTGTTCATCCTCTCTACAACTCCATTTTGCTGTGAGTTATAAGGGGTTGTCTTATGTCTTTCAATCCCTTTCTCTTTATAGAACTTCTTGAAATCTGTCAAACAAAACTCACCACCGTTATTAGTTCTCAAACACTTAATCTTTTTACTAGTCTGATTCTCAACAAAAGCTTTAAACTCTTTGAACTGACTAAAGACTTCAAATTTGCTTCTGAGAAAATAAACCCATGTCCTTCTACTATAGTCATCTATGAAAGATACAAAATATATAGATTTGGAAATCAAAGGAACATTAATAGGACCAAACACATCAGAATGAATAAGATCCAATAAACTAGAAGACTTGTGAGAACTAGAGTAAAACTGAACATAGTTTTGCTTTAAATAAATGCAATGTTCGTAAATGTTGAACTCAAGATTACAATCCTTTAACCCCTCAACGAGGTTTTTATTTTTTAGCATACTGTTGATCATGATGTTAGTCATAAACAAACATAGAATAAAAGTACACATTAACCTTTATTCATCTTGAAAGATACAATGAATTCAGAGAATTCATGATCTCAAGTCTCCGGTGATTAGGTCTTAATCTTCTGATGTTACTCAGAGGTCGATGTGTGTTACTATTTCCATTTTGGGGCCTTATGTAGATCTCATCAGTAAGATAATGTTTCCTATAATGATGCTGCATAGAAAGTTATTATACACAGGATATGTTTCAAATAATGCATCTATCTTTAAATCTTTGCATGATATCTATCATTTTGACATGCTTTAACCTCAAATATGTTGAATATGTTCAGTTATCTATGGGATGTTTGCATATTTGTATTATTTTCTTAAGATTGTCAACTATTTGCAATTGTGATGATGAAATGCTCTAAAATTGAAAGAAAGTGAAAAGAATACTTCAAATTAATGTTGAATCTTCAGCTATTGAGCCACATATACATCAAATACAATCACGAAGAGAAGAAATCAAACCATATGTTCACCAGGACATTCCACAGCTAGATACAATCAATGCTAACTTCAAAGGAAAAGTATGAATACAACACATGTAAGTAGATATGCACTCCAAGGGACACGGCAAATCACAACATGTATCAAGAAATCATACACTGATTACTCAAGATTTATTATGGATTGTAATAAAAAATAGTCTTCTCATTCATTAAGTATGCAAGAACATATATGTATACAACAACTTTGAAATGACCCTTGAATATTTCAGCAAACAGATTTCAATTAAGTTTCGAATGTTTTAAAATGAGGCATCCCTGCACCTTTTATAGAACAAAGTGAGGGAGCCATTACAATTGATCTACGATCCAGATTTATCTATTAAGATCTATGGTTTACATTTCATTGACCCAGTCAACTCTTTCCACGTGGCACAGGTTGCTAGCTGGCAACCATCTAGACAACTTATTTTCTTAAATATCAAAAGCTTATGTCTTTTTCTAGTAATGCATCTTCATCTACTCTTTATCTTTCAAGTTCCTCATCTCCGTCATCAGGAGCATTAGGATCATCACTTTCCAAATCTTCATCATCCTGATGAGCTTCTCCTTGTACATGGACCTGCATGGATGTCCAGATATTTTCATATGACTATACTATCTTCTCTATCTCCCCACCATCTTGAGTTCTTGCTTTGATTATGGAGTGCCTATGTATTTGATATTTGCCTCAGAGGCTCTCTAACTTACTTCTCCTGTTGCTAGATGTCTCATTATAATTCTCCATCCTGACCTTGATCCTCTTGATCTTATCCATAGTTTCCTCTGTCAGGTGGTTTAGAGGATCATTAGCTACCTGTGGGAAATTGCTATGTAGAGCTTTAATGGAAAACCCCTCATCTTGATTTTTTATCTTGCCTTCTACCTTTCCTTCTAATGCTTCCAAAATTTTAGCTTCAAACAACATCATATCATGTAGCTTCATGCTGATATCTCTTAGTTTACTGTTGCATCTTTTAAGCACATCACATTCAAAACTGATGTCTTTGTACCATATGTCTATTAATAGTGCATTAGTGTTATTTAATACCTGATTACTTATGAGAACCTGAAGATCAATCTTCTTTATTTCCTCCAAGGCATTCAAAGCTTTCTCCAACTGAAAGGACCTTTTCCTGATCTCCATCTGTAACTTGTCAACCTTCTTCCTGGAGACGCCTAAAGAATTCCACCTCTTCAAAGAGGCTTTTACTACTTCCTTTGCTTCATCAAATGTGGATAACATCCACTTTCTCATTATGGATGACTCATGCTTCATGAGATCCAATTTATTTAACTCATCTTGAGAAATAGCAGTCAATGGGACTGCATGATCACTTGATGTATCCCTGGGATCAATTAACTCCTTTATGTAAGTATGTAACTGAGCAATGTGCTCCTTGTGCTGTTTATTTTTCTCCTTTTCTCTTTTTACCCTCTAGGTTAATGAATCAATTATATCTTTAACTTCCTGGCCTTCTTGATCTTCATTGGCAAATCCCAAATCTACTGTACTAATCCGGAATTCATCTAGAGTGATCTTGCCTTTTTCTTTATCAGTTGTAGGAACAGCTACCTGTGCAGTCCTCTTGCCCATAACAAGATCTCTTCTTATTGCAGAAGTTATTCTAGCCTTCCTCTTAGGCTTTATTAAGGTTTGCGAAAACAATGTAGATATATCAAATTCTTGTGCCTCTATACCTGACTCTGCGCCAATTTCTTTCTTGAGCCACTGAGGAATTTAATCTTTTGATTGTTGGTCTCCATCATCATCATTATGATCACCCTAATCTCTGGTATCCACCATCATGTTCGATGGGGAGGGTGATTTCCTTATCTCTTCCTCATGATGCTCCTCATGAAGGTGATCTTTTGGTATACCCTCCTATTGAGGAATTTCCTTTTCTAGAGGGTGATCCTACTGATCATCTGCATGTTTATCATGATCCTGATCCTTTACTTCCTCCATGGGTATCTCATCCACTTTAGCATTTTCCTTTTCCTAAGGTATGTTAGTATTTGTGGATGTTATTTTATTTATCTTAGGCTCGTCTACCTGATCTGTAGCTATAATTAGCTCTAAACTTGTGTTAATTACCTCCTGAGCCTTGTGGTCGTCAGGACCTAATATTTCTTTATCTTCTTTGTCCTTTGGTGGAACTTCTACTACTTTGGGCTCAGCTGATGCATCCTACTGTTGCTAACCCATACCTAGAGCTTTGCTCTCCACTTCTTTCTATTTGAGTTCTTCAATATTCTCCACTTTTTCAGGTGCACCTACCGTATCCTTAGGATTTACATCCTCTACATATGTCAAATCTATAACTACAGGACTTGTCACCTGATCAACTAAGGCATCCAGCCCTATTTGCTATGTAATGTTTTCTGGGCTCTTTTCCTTTTCTAATTCTATTTGCTTCATCTCTTCTAATACTACCTGGACTAATGGGGTCCCCTGTGGAGTTACTCGTGTGCCAGCAACAAGGGTTTCCATTATTTGTGAAGCTACATCCTTCACCACCTCATCATCAGATAAGTCAACTGTCTCATCTAATGAGACTAGACCACTTTGAACTGCCTTAGAGGTTTCTTTCATTTGTTCTTCTACTTGTTCAGTTTTAAACTTTACAATGGTGGGAAGTGGAATGTTATGCTGCAATTCCCTATTAAATACTTCTCCACCTGCCCCTTTTAGCATTATAGGGGTTTGTTTTATTTCACCTCTCATTGAAGTTCTTGGTTTCTTAGGTGTAGTTGCTATCACCTAAAGTGATTTTCTTTTTCTAGTGAGGGGTTCAACATTTCCTTCTTCCTCCTCTAGCTCCTCATCATTAGGAATATCCTCTTCTATTTGCTTATGTGAGGCTTGACCCTCCTCATATGTTTCAGTAGGTTGTGTAGGTGGCCTCTAGATCTTTTTAGTTTTTTTCTTTATCCATTGGAGGCAGTGCTGATGATGCTAAGACATCTTCAGCCATCACATCTATTCTCTCAATTATGACCCCTTTGGGTTCAATATCAATTTTCTTAACTCTTGGAGGTCTCTTACTTTTCCCAGGAGGTGGTACTCTCTCTCCTTTAGACTTCCTCTTCTCATTCAAGAAATTATCATATTCATCTTCAAAAATCTCCTGTCTTTTCTTCTTATTGTCCATCGTGATTGCAACACCACTTTTCTTTAGTGTATTTATCTGGTCATCGACCCATGCTTGGGTTAGCTACAATGTCCTGCTTGTAAATGGTTCTAAGGAGATGTCCTCCTACATGGTGAGATCCAGTGCTGAGATGGTATCATTGTATACCTTTTTCTCATCATATTCATCAGCCATTACCACTCCATCATCTTTCTTCAATTGTGCCAGGATGGAAATGCAATCAAAGGTCTTGATCTAGTTGAGTGTAATCCTTTGATATCTTCTTCTGGCTTCAGCCTCGTCTTCATAATCTACCAAGAAGTCTTTAAGATGTCTTCAATGGATGGGCTTCCCCATGATCCTCTGCATCCTCCCATATGGATCATATGATCTTATCAATGGAAATGGCTAGAAATTCATCATAGTCAGACTAGCTATGGCCTTCTTAATATTCTTAGAATTTGGGCACATATACTAGCCCATTGTAACTGGAAACAATACTAGTGGATGTTTGTTGTTAGCTTTATAAGCATTTAGTATTGTGAAAATTTGTCTTAAAAATTCCATTAAGACAACTGCATCTGTAGGGTATCTTGGGAGCATGAAAGGCTCTCCCTCAAAGCCCTCAATTTTGATGTAAGAGAAAGTTGCAAATTGAATAAACTAGGCTCCATGCCTGTATATGACTTCCTGAGCTTCCATGCTCAATCTTTTAGTTCTGTCCTCCTCCATCGTTCTTACCAAATGCATGGAGAATGCATCATTCACTAGTTTGTAATCTTGGAGGTAATTTGCTCTTTGCAGCTGGGGATGATGATCCTATATATGTGCATCATTTGTTGTGCCACCAATTCTCCCAACTGTAATAAATGCATCAAATGTACCCTTGTAGGCACATGAATAAACTATGTATGAGGTCATGTAGAAGGAACAATCTAGACCTCCTAGGTTCATCAGCTGCTCATCTAGAGCATCACTTATCATCTTAGCCCACATTGGCTTGTTATCTGTGTAAAGGCACACCAGGATGACTACATACATCCAGTCCTTAAAACTTCTAGCATCAGGCTAGCCTATCACTCTGCTGAGTAAGGCTATCATGTACTGGTATTCATCGTCAAAGTTAAATTTATATAAGTGTACTGGAAGTTTAGCTGCTGCAGGATAAGGACTATTCTTCGCCCTCCATTGGTACATTTTCTTCCTAGTAGTCTTCTTGTTATTTTCATATTTTGTTTCCAATTTCTTCAAATCTATGTTGGCAACCTTCTTGCCCAATGGAAAACTGAATGTAGCAGCAAGACCTTTGATAGACAAATCAACATATACTCTGCCATGCTTCTCCACCTTCCTTGTTTGTGGATTATAGTTTCTTGCACATTCAATGACCAACTCAGGTGTTTCCATGGAATAAGGGAAACCAACTGCATTCCACATTCCAGATAGAAAGACTGCATCTAGCAAGGTGCTATTATTCTTTTCATCGCTCATTTTAGTCAACCATGCAGCCAGATCTGTATTTCCTTGGTGTGTATCTGTGATGGCATCATATCTAAACTGGACACCCTCGGGTTGAGCAAACATGGGCTTTAAAAATTGTGCTTCTAACTTAGCCAACATCTTATCTGCCATGGATGCCTGCAATTAACAAAACTGGTCTTACAATTGATATCTTACAAGCATGCATACATGTCATATCTTCATTATTCATCATTTATATTATACTCTTTCAATATCTCATTTATCCCGATATGCATAATTTAGAACTTCAAACCAGAAAACACCATGATACCTGGATATGCAGAACATGACAAGAGGGTTTCAATTACTTACCTGATGTGTTTATCCTCTTAATTATGCCGATAACTATGTGAAAGGATTTTAAATACCCGCAATGCTCACGTATCCCGTTCTGGTACAAGCTATATGTGTCTGTAGGTAGTCTTATAAGGGTCTACAAGATGTGCTCTGTAAAAACTTGTTTTACACAAGATAAGTGTAAAATGATTTTGTATATCACTTTTAACTTCCTCTTTAGGGTAAAATTAGGGCAAAATTAGGGATGAATTGATTAAAATCATGGATTTCCTGTACGACAACTCAAGATTTTGCCAGGTGTATGTATCAGGTTTGTAATCAGTGGGAACCACCTACCACATCTGCATGCATTTAATGTTATGGCGGCAAGGCATGGGGTGATCTTTGTAAGATAGGATGATATTCAAATATCGGGTGATGTTCAATTATGATTCCCTGAACTAAAATGACCTCCTGTCAAAATATCAGGATGATGTCATCCAGATAATGACTTAGTTCAACGTTGTGGCCCTATGACATCATCGTCATGTTATGTAGGAAGGGTCATGCTTGGAAATATACCTCTAGGAGGTAAAAAGGATGGTGACATCATCGCCATGTTTATTTCTTCATTTACTAGGTTTGGATGACATCACCAGGATATTGGTTCAGGGTGATATTTTGTGATAGGTTGATATTTAAATATCGAGGTGATATTCAAATATTGGGTGATATTCAGGAATATGATCCTCGCAAAATATATTTTTTTTTGTCAGGTAGATATCGCCATCACATAAAGTTGACGTCCAGATGTTTGGAGCAAATAATTTTATTGAGTGATAATATTAGATCGGGGTGATCTTTTATAAGATGACTGATATTAAGAAATATGATCCTCCCCTCGGAATATCAGGTTTGACTAGATCTTTGACTCATCATAACTTTTGTTCCCTAAGGAATATCAGGGTCATCCAAAAGGCAAACCTGCATGAAATTTTGTGCTCTATCCAATCATGAGGTTATTGTCATGAAATATTAACTTTGAAAAACTACCTCATCATGATGACTTACCCAGTCCCCTTTATGTAGGATCATCTGCATTACTTTCTTTTACCAGACCGCTAGCAAGCAGAACACACAAGCAAAGCCAAACAAAAAAAAATTTGGGTCCCTGTCTTGTCAGGTCAAAATGGGGCATGTTGTGTAACCACACAACAAATTGCCACCAAAGAAAACACCAAAATTCTAATGATTCAAGTGATGTGATCACATTCATATATAGTATTCTAACTTTCTTCAAGCATAAGTATCATAATCTTTCTGAATGATAAAATGTCCTCATGGTAACAATGCTAACAAAGGATCAGTAGTGTACAAATGATTAATTATCCTCATCTTGAAAGCAAGTTGAAAACATGAGTAACCGATGTTAAGCTACATAGTTGGAGATCATCCCTCATAGCCAACCTAGATAGAGCCTTGTTGCCAGCAGGTGTCCATAGCCCCAGCAAGGTTATCTATACAATCCCCCTAAGTAGAGCCCCACTACCAGCAGGTGTCTATAGCCCTAGTAGAGTTACTTAGATGACTTAATTTTATTATATTTTTGGATTTTTCAACATTTATACTTCATATATCTGATATCATCATGTAAACTCAGAATGCAAGGTATGGTCACTTGCTATTTTAGGTTGGAGATTGCATTGGTAGCAAGGGAGTCCCTTTAGATTTTTCACTTAACACCTATACTTGTGTGTTCAACAAACCCAAGGCTGTTAGGTGGGTCATTGTGAAGAAATCACTTTGGTTAAAAAGGCACCCTAATGAAAAGATATCACATACCTGATCATGATGACTTTCTCAAAGTGAGTCAAAACCTATATATAAATGTGTCTGCATCACTTGAATCCTAACAATTTAGTTATTTTCTAGGGTGATGAGCTACATCATCTTGACTAACCAAAACAAACACTCAACCAGCAAACCAAAACAAAACAATAAAGCAACAATGTACAAACAACTATACAACTGTACACTATGATACACATGACTGTCATGAAGTTGACTCATGCTTGAAAATAATGTTTGAGGAACTGTCCATTAACTGGTAATGGAACATCCTCACCTATCATGTTCTTAAGCTTGAAGGTGCTGTCTCCTAATATCTCAGAAATTTGGAAGGGACCTATCCATAATTTATCAAACTTACCATGGTCTCCTTTCCTCTCATGGGCTTTATCCCACATCAGGACTAAATCAGATATCTTGAAGGCTTTAACTTTGGCTCTTTTGTCAAACCAGAGTTTGACAACAGCTTGATGTTTGGCAAATTGATCAATTGTCTGACTTCTTTTCTCTTCCAAGTGCATCAGCTAAAGCAACCTGACTTCTTGGTTATTGTCTATGCCTAGGTACTCTTGGGCAAATTGTAAGGTAGGAATATTTAGGTTAATAGGGAGGATGGGATCCACCCCATAGACTAAATGATAAGGTGAGTTTCCTAATGCAGCCTTGTTTTTGGTTTTGTCTATCCATAAGGCATACTTTAGAAGTGTATTCCATTCCCCAGGGTTCTTGTCTACTAACTTCTTTATGATATTCAGCAATTTTTTATTGGTGGATTCTGCCAATCCATTCCCTTGGAGATAATAATTAGATGAGAACTTTAGTATGATCCCATAATCAAAGGCCCAACTTGACAATTTGGTTGAAGCAAAAGTAGAGCTGTTATCACTTACTAGAGCATAGGGAACCCCATACTTGGTGACTATATTACTTTCCAGAAATCTAATTACATCATCTGCACTACAGGTCTTGCTGTTGACAGCTTCAGTCCACCTGGTACAATAGTTAGTAATTGTTAAAACATACCTGTGGCTTGAAGATGATGGAGGATTAATAGGTCATATGAAATCCATGTTCCATTGTACAAATGGGTGCACTTCCATCACTGGTTGCAATGGTTATGCAGCGTATCTCTCTCTGTTGGTAGCAACCTGACATACATGACAGCATTTAATGTGCTTAGCTGTATCCTTGAAAGTTGTAGGCCAATAATATCCTACTATAAGGATAGCATGTGTTTTAGCCAAGGATGAGCCATGTGCTGTCCCAAACTTGTCATGTAGTTATGATAAAACTTTGCTTGTTTCAGGCTTTTCTAAGCATCTCAAGTATATTCCTTCATAATTCCTCTTGAAGAGAACTCCCCCTTTCATCATATACTTTTGGGATTTTATCTTCAAGGCTCTTCTCTGTGAAGCCTATAGTCTTGGAGGACATCTTCCAGTAATCAGGATATGCCTGATATCTGAATACCACTCTTCATTGTCCTTAGCATTGATAACATACTGCTGACTCACTATGTTTGGATCAATTTCTGATATCATTTGGCTTAGAGCTTGTCCTCTTACCAGTTTCATGGGTGTAATTTCCATGTCATACTCTTGTAAAACTATGATCCACTTAGCCCTTTTTTCACCAAGCTCACTCTGCATTAACAACATCTTCACTGCTACATCAAGTACCATAGCAATCACCTTACTTCTCAAGATATAATGCCTAAATTTCTTTACTGCTCTAACCAAAGCAAGTGCTTGCCTTTCAACATCTACATATCTCAATTCAGCATCTTTGAAAGAATAGCTCATGAAGGATATTGGTTTTTCTTCCTTTTCTTCATTTCTCTGAGTTAGCACTGCTACAGAGGTATGTTCTGAAGGAAATGAATAAATATAGAAGTCTCTGGTGTAGTCTAGATTGATGAGGACAGGAGCATCAGAAATAGCTTTCTTTATGTCTTCAAAAGCTACCTTTGCTTCTGATGTCCATTCAATCTTGGCATCCTTCTTTAGCATAGCATTTAAAGGTCTGACTATCTCTGCAAAGCCAGTGATGAATTTCCTAACAAAATTTATCTTACCAAAGTAAGATTTGAGTTCTTTCTTGCTTCCTAGAAGCTGTAACTTTATAATGGACTCCACCCTGTCAGGATCAATGATAATCCCATTTTCAGTTATCAAGTGGCCTAGCAACTTTCCTATTGTTACCCCAAATATGCTTTTCTTGGAGTTCAGTGATATTCCATATTCTTCACATTTTTTCAGTACATTTCTAAGATCTGTTACATAGTTTCCTCTATCCTTAGAGAATACTGTTAAGTCATCCATGTATATGACTATGAATTTTCCTATTAAGCCTCTGAAGGCTATGTCCATTGCTCGCTGGAATGTTGCTCCAGCATTTATCAGCCCAAATGGCATACGTCTATAAGCAAATATCCCCCACTTTGTGGTGAAGGCAGTTTTTAGTCTATCAATCTTGTCAACCATCACCTGATTGTAGCCTGAGAAACCATCTAGAAAGGACATCATTTTGGCACCATTAACAATCTGTAGGACTTCATCTAAGGAAGGCAAAGGATAATTGTCCTTCTCTGATGCTCTGTTTAGGTTCTTGAAATCCACACACAGCTTGATGTCTCCATTCTTTTTTCTTGCTGGCACTAGATTAGCTACCTAAGTGGAGTGCCTCATAGGAAATATAATCCTGGCATTTAATAATTTCTTGACCTCCTAAAAAATTATTGGTTCAAGCAAAGCATTGACAGGCCTTTGCTTCTGTCTAAAAGGTTTAGCATCTGGCTTGAGAGGTATAGTGTGAGTTATGATTGATGTGTCATATGTCTTCAACTTGTCATAGGTCCATGCAATGACGTGGATGTAATCTTTAAGAGCCTGAGTTATTCCTTCTAACTCTTCTAGTGTGCAAACCTTACCAATCAAGACATTTCTCTTGTCATCATTTTGTCCAATATTCACTTGTGAATACTGTCCTCCATCATCTTTTGGAAGATCTTTCTATTTTAACATGTTATCCAGGTCAAATGCTCTCTCTAGCTCTATCATCCCTTTGGGAATCCTGTTGCTAGGCAACTCTAATATTTCTTCTTCTTCCCAGACATACCCTTCCATATTATTTTCATCTATAATTTGAGCATCAAATATATCTCTGTTAGAGATGAAATCTAGGATATACTGATCATCATCAAAAACCTGGAGGTTAGTAACATTATCAGGTACTGATGGGACTGATACCAACTCTACTAAAAATCTTTTTAGGCCTAATATGGATAAGGGCTTTAATGTACTAGCGACTTGTGCTAAGGCATCTGCTCTATGGTTTTGTTCTCTAGGTACGTGGGTGATATTAAATGCATCAAAGTCTTCAATCAAATCCCACACTCTGTGTCTATAATTTGACAATTTCTTATAATTGCAAGAGTAAATTCCTCTTACCTGTCTAACAACTAATTCTGAGTCTCCAAAGACATACAGAATTTTTACCTTCTTGAGAGAAAATGGTATCCTATGAATCAGAGCTTCATACTCTATCACATTGTTAGTGCAGGGGAACTGTAATCTGTAAGCAGCTAAGTAGGACTTTCCTGATGGATCAATGAGATCAATCCCTACTCCAACTCCTTGTTTGGACTTGGATCCATCAAATCTAAGGATCTAGGCCCTATCTTCAGTAGGAGGCTTAGTTGAACTTTCCTTCCTCTTTGTAGCTCTGGCAGTTGCTCCACCTGATATCCATTTTAATTTAGGTACTTCAGCATTCTTAGACTTCATCTTTCCTTTCTTCTGTAAAGTTGATTCCTCCTCTTTCTTTTCAACATCAGGAGGATGATCTTCTAGATTGGGTGCTATATGTCTCTTTACAATGTGTAAACATAGTGAATAGGTAGGTTCTGAATGAGGTACCTCATGCAATCTGCACCATCCCTCAGTCAGTGCATCTTGTGGAAGTTTCCCTTGTTCTATCATTTTTTTAATTTCTCTTGATAAAAACTCCTCAAATCTAGTCAGGTTACTACCTCCATCTTCATTAGACAGTTCATAATCTGACTCCATCAGATAATCACTCCCTGGGGTGATTTTTTCTTTCTTCTTAACATTTATCTAGTCATATACCAGAATTTCTTCTATTCTCAGAATATGATCCTCATCATGATTTATTACCTCACTTATGTTTTGTGTAGAAGACAAACAAAAATTAATATCATCATCATCACTAGATGCAAAACTTACCTCAGATGATGATGATGCCTCACTACATGTCTGCTTCAACTTCATCATATCTAAGCATGTTTCACATGTTTTCTCTGAATGTGCCTCATCATGTAATCTGCACCAACCATAATCAAAATGTCATGAATAGGTATATTTAACAATTGACAACGTTTTACCTGCTTGGACAGGTGCATCTCAAAAATTTTGAAGCGATCTATTTCATTCTCAGTCTGAAAATTACTATCAGGCTCTATAGTTGGTATGTCCTCCTGATGATCATCATCATGATGATGAAAGTCAAACATCAGGATCTCTTCTATCCTGATAGTCTGCGGTCTAATGACATAAACTCTGGGTTCAACATTCACGTACATGATCTCATTTGTTTTGTTGTACTCAGTGATCATGTGCTTTATTCTAGGCTCAGCATCTATTCTTATTTGATTAGGTATCCCTTTCCAAGGTAACCACATGTGATTGAAGTCAGTAGACATATATCCATTGAGAGTTTTAGACCGGTCTCTGTTGAGCAACATCCCATATGTATCAGGTATATCTACTACCTGGATATCAATGTAATATTGGATCCTCGGATCAGATGCTAGTTGCATGTGACTATGAGTTAACTCTATGACCACACTTACTTCTATTTTATCTAGCTGTGTCACCTTCTTTAGGGATTTAGTAGGATGCAGTCCTAAAGCATTGCATATAGACAGGGGCATGGCATTTGTAGATGCACTTGAATCTACCAAACAGTTGTGTAAATTTTTACTAAACTTCCTTATGGTAAGGAGGAAAGGTGGTGACTCACTTTTGTCCCTGTACAAGGTCATGTGGGAGGTTTCTGCAGCTTGGATTGTAGCTGGCACTTTATGTTTGACAGTGTTATCTTTAGCAGCATGATCTCTATTACTAGGCTGACTTGGGGAATGACTATCCTCTCTAAGAGCAGGATCATCTAGCGATTTCATAAAAGCCTTCTTAATTGCAAGAGTTTTCAACAACTCTGATAGAGACAAGCTGAGCTTTACCTTCTTCATCTCATCTGCCAGATATGTGACTAGTTTGTTAGATTCATGAGGTAAGCCAACAACTTTTGATACTGTGTTTTGTGGTCACAAATACTGTGCATTTACCTTTGGAAATCCTAGATTGTTACTTGCCTTGGGATCAGGAGGTGTGTTAAAATTATTTGGGGGCAAGAAACTGGTTAATGGACCAGTAGGTCTGTTGGAGTTACTTCTTAGATTATAATTGTGCTTACCCTGATATTGCTGCTGGTAAGCATGCACCTCTTCAAGCTCATTGGATGGCTCATTCTCATCTTCAAAGGGGAAAACATAATTTGACTCAAAAGCCATGGCAGATTCTTCACATGCCAAGTTGTAATTTTGGTGGGATGACACAGACTGCTGATGAGGTTGATTAGTATAACTTTCTAATACAAATGCTAAGTCATATCCACAAGGGACAATTTTATTTCCCTCCACCTAAGGTGGATTTCCAGAAGTATTAGACATTTCTATTTGGAAAATACTAGTAGCAATTTGAAATTGTGGACAGTCTAATTCTGCATGAGCATTTGTCTTGTGTATTCTACACCAATTGGTGAGGGCTACCTCAGCAAGATTGACTCTAGTAGTCTGTTTGGCTTCAGTAGGTGGCTGATTATCTAAAGGTGATGGTAATGAGCCATTATTTGGTCTCAAGTTCCATACTCTAGGCTATCTTTGAGGGTTATTATTATTTCCACTATTATTGTTGAAATTATTATTGTTGTACCCGCTATCAGGATAACTAGGTCTATCATTGGTGTAACCCCTATTTTGATTAGATTGAGAATAGAAGTTTTAATTTCTCAGATGAGTGACCTCTGTAGTTAGTTTTCTTAGCTGAGCAGAGATTTCTTTGATTTCTTCTTTCTCCTCCTGAGCTTTAGCCACTACATTTTTGGTTTGAGGCTTGAAGAAAGAGGATCCACTGTTATTGTTCTGATCTACACCCTAAGGTGTCGGTGCTTGTGTAGGATACTATGGCATCTGATCATTCCCATTAGGAGGTGGCATGATACTTAGTGGAGATATCTATAATGGTGTTGGCATGACCGCTGGAGGCATCATGGCTCCATTATACTATGGCTGGGGAGGATATCTAGGATAACCAAGAAGTGTAGGAAAAGTTATGTTTGGTGTTGGAGTAGGTACCAGCTGCTAATTGATTTTGATAGCTTCTTGAAAAGCTCCTGTCAAAGTTGTGATTTTAGGATGTGCTCTCCTGATGAACATGGAAGTCAAAGGATCTAGAGCTGAATAATAGATACTCCTGGCAGTAACATTTGCTATAGTATATGGGGTAACTAACTTGGATAGCATTTTTTGGAACCTAGCATTGAAGTTTGCAATAGGTTCACCTTCAAATCTTTTGATTGTAGGAAATAGATGATAGTTCATTGAAGGATCTATTGGTACCTTGAACCTATCAGTGAAAGCCTTTTCAAGAACTTCCCATGATCCGACAGAGCTTCGACCGAGACTAATATACCAATTATAAGCCTCTTCCCCTAAAGAAAAAGGAAATAATCTGCATAGAATGTCCTGATGCTCTATTCTGGCCCTACAGAAGGCTTCTTTGAAAGTTCTGATATGATCATCAACATCCTGATAAGGATGATATTTTGGACAGAGTTTGTTAGGATTCTTTGGCAAAGCATGATATGTGGTAAAGGTCAAAGGTGACTCTGCTGCAAAGAATGACATTGCAACTAGAGGAAGTTGACCCTGAGGTATGAAAGGTTGAGGTTGGACCTGAGGTGTCATAGATAACCCTGAAGGTACTTGTAAACCAATAGGAGTTACAAGAGGAGGCTCAGGTGAATCTCCTAATGCACTAGACCCTAGAGTGTGATAGATATCCATAGTTCTAGGTCTAAGTCCTCTAACAGGTAATTCTTCAAAGATTCCACTAGATCTAGACCTAGTATTTATCTTGTGAGCCAGGATTTCTTGATTTTGAAGAAAATTGGCTAGATTATTGTAAAGATCGGTTGGAATTCACCAGCAATGACTATATTTAATGTCAAGATTGGAAATTGACCAAGTATTTCTAGAATATTTGCAGCTATACTACAAATATAAGGTGATTTTTAGGTTTGGTAACACTTGTAGGTTGATATTAGGTTTCTAAAGCAAGATACCTCAAAGTTCAAAAAAATTCACCCAAAACAATACTGATCTTTGCAAATACACGATGATCTACTATAAAGATTGCAATATTTTTGATCAATTATGAAAACTTCGCAAAGGATTAGCATGTGCAAGCTTAGAACAACAGATATTTACGTCTAATTTGAAATTCAACAGTGTTTGAGCATTACCTTACAATCTTTATCATCACCTAAACTATTGATGATGATCCTTGTCCTATGGCCCTCCTTCTAGTGCCAATTTATGTTGATCATGATGTTAGTCATAAACAAACATAGAATAAAAGTACACATTAAGCTTTATTCATCTTGAAAGATATGATGAATTTAAAGAATTCACGATCTCAAGTCTCTAGTGATTAGGTCTTAATCTTCTAATGTTACTTAGAGGTCGATGTGTGTTACTATTTCCATTTTGGGGCCTTACGTAGATCTCATCAGTAAGATAATGTTTCCTGTAATGATGCTACATAGAAAGTTATTATACACAGGATATGTTTCAAATAATGCACCTATCTTTAAATCTTTGCATGATATCTATCATTTTGACATGCTTTAACCTCAAATATGCTGAATATGTTCAGTTATCTATGGAATGTCTGCATATTTGTATTATTTGCTTAAAATTGTCAACTATTTGCAATTGTGATGATGAAATGCTTTGAAATTAAAAGAAATTGAAAAGAATACTTCAAATTAATGTTGAACCTTCAGCTATTGAGCCACATATACATTAGATACAATCATGAAGAGAAGAAATCAAACCATATGTTCACCAAGACATTCCACAGCTAGATACAGCCGATGCTAACTTCAAAGGAAAAGTATGAAAACAACACATGTAAGTAGATATGCACTCCAAGAGATGCAGCAAATCGCAACATGTATCAAGAATTCGTACACTGGTTACTCAAGATTTATTATGGATTGTAATAAAAAATAGTCTTCTCATTCATTAAGTATGCAAGAACATATATGTATACAACAACTTTGAAATGAGCCCTGAATATTTCAACAAATAGATTTCAATTAAGTTTTGAATATTTTAAAATGAGGTATCCCTACACCTTTTATAGAAAAAAGTGAGGGAGCTGTTACAATTGATCTACAATCCAAATGTATCTATTAAGATCTACGGTTTACATTTCATTGACCC
This sequence comes from Cunninghamia lanceolata, assembly GCA_027924645.1. Classification (NCBI taxonomy): domain Eukaryota; kingdom Viridiplantae; phylum Streptophyta; class Pinopsida; order Cupressales; family Cupressaceae; genus Cunninghamia; species Cunninghamia lanceolata. Next base: position 9,169,502 of record BSBN01000870.1, read on the forward strand.
AGTCAACTCTTTCCAAGTGGCACAGGTTGCCAGCTAGAAACCATCTAGACAACTTATTTTCTTAAGTATCAGAAGCTTATATCTTTTCCTGGTAATGCATCTTCATGTACTCTTTATCTTTCAAGTTCCTCATCTCTGTCATCAGGAGCATCAGGATCATCGCTTTTCAAATCTTCATCATCCTGATGAGCTTCTCCTTGTACATGGACCTACATGGATGTCCAGATATTTTCATATGATTGTACTATCTTCTCTATCTCCCCACCATCTTGAGTTCTTGCTTTGATGATGGAGTGCCTGTGTATTTGATATTTGCCTCAGAGGCTCTCTAACATATTTCTCGTGTTGCTAGATGTCTCATTATAATTCTCCATCTTGACCTTGATCCTCATGATCTTATCCATAGTTTCCTCTATCAGGTGGTTTAGAGGATCATTAGCTACCTATTGGAAATTACTATGTAGAGCTTTAATGGCAAACTTCTCATCTTGATTTTCTATCTTGCCTTCTACCTTTCCTTCTAATGCTTCCAAAATTTCAGCCTCAAACGACATCATATCATGTAGCTTCATGTTGATATCTCTTAGTTTACTGTAGCATCTTTTAAGCAAATCACATTCAAACCTAATGTCTTTGTACCATATGTCTATTAATAGTGCATTAGTGTTATTTAATACCTGATTACTTATGAGAACCTGAAGATCAATCTTCTTTATTTCCTCCAAGGCATTCAAAGCTTTCTCCAACTGAAAGGACCTTTTCCTGATCTCCATCTGTAACTTGTCAACCTTCTTCCTGGAGACGCCTAAAGAATTCCACCTCTTCAAAGAGGCTTTTACTACTTCCTTTGCTTCATCAAATGTGGATAACATCCACTTTCTCATTATGGATGACTCATGCTTCATGAGATCCAATTTATTTAACTCATCTTGAGAAATAGCAGTCAATGGGACTGCATGATCACTTGATGTATCCCTGGGATCAATTAACTCCTTTATGTAAGTATGTAACTGAGCAATGTGCTCCTTGTGCTATTTATTTTTCTCCTTTTCTCTTTTTACCCTCTGGGTAAATGAATCAATTATATCTTTACCTTCTTGGCCTTCTTGATCTTCATTGGCAAATCCCAAATCTACTGTACTAATCTGGAATTCATCCAAAGTGATCTTGCCTTTTTCTTTGTCAGCTGTAGGAATGGCTACCTGTGTAGTCCTCCTGCCTATAACAGGATCTCTTCTTATTGCAGAAGTTATTCTAGCCTTCGTCTTAGGCTTTATTAAGGTTTCTGAAAACAATGTAGATATATCAAATTCTTGTGCCTCTATACCTGACTCTACGCCAATTTCTTTCTTGAGCCACTGAGGAATTTGATCTTTTGACTATTGGTCTCCATCATCATCATGATGATCACCCTAATCTCTGGTATCCACCATCATGTTTGATGGGGAGGGTGATTTCCTTATCTCTTCCTCATGATGCTCCTCATGAAGGTGATCTTTGGGTATATCCTCCTATTGAGGAATTTCCTTTTCTGGAGGGTGATCTTGCTGATCATCTACATGTTTATTATGATCCTGATCCTTTACTTCCTCCATGGGTATCTCATCCACTTTAGCATTTTCCTTTTCCTGAGGTATGTTAGTATTTGTGGATGTTATTTTATTTATCTTAGGCTCGTCTACTTGATCTGCAGCTATAATTAGCTCTGAACTTATGTTAATTACCTCTTAAGCCTTGTGCTCATCAGGACCTGATATTTCTTTATCTTCTTTGTCCTTTCATGGGACTTCTACTACTTTGGGCTCAGCTGATGCATCTTGCTGTTGCTAACCCATACCTAGAGCTTTGCTCTCCACTTTTTTCTGTTTGAGTTCTTCAATATTCTATACCTGTCGTTTCCTTAGGATTTACATCCTCTACATATGTCAAATCTATAACTGCAGGACTTGTCACCTGATCAACTAAGGCATCCAGTCCTATTTGCGGTGCAATGTTTTATGGGCTTTTTGCCTTTTCTGATTCTATTTGCTTCATCTCTTCTAATATTGCCTAGACTGATGGGGTCCCCTTTGGAGTTACCTGGGTGCCAGCAGCAAGGGTTTCCATTCTTTGTGAAGCTACATCCTTCACCACCTCATCATCAAATAGGTCAACTGTCTCATCTAATGAGACTAGACCACTTTAAACTGCCTTAGAGGCTTCTTTCATTTGTTCTTCTGCTTGTTCAGTTTTAAACTTTACAATGGTGGGAAGTGGAACGTTATGCTACAATTCCCTATTGAATACTTCTCCACTTGCTCCTTTTAGCATTACAGGGGTTTATTTTATTTCACTTCTCATTGAAGTTCTTGGTTTCTTAGGTGTAGTTGCTATCACCTAAAGTGCTTTTCTTTTTCTGGTGAGGGGTTCAACATTTTCTTCTTCCTCCTCTAGCTCCTCATCATGAGGAATATCCTCTTCTATTTGCTTATGTGAGGCTTGCCCCTCCTCATACGTTTCAGTAGGTTGTGTAGGTGGCCTCTGGATCTTTTTAGTTTTTTGCTTATCCATTGGAGGTGGTGCTGATGATGCTAATGCCTGTCCTGATGCTGAGACATCTTTAACCGGCACATCTATTCTTTGAATTATGACCCATTTAGGTTCAGTATCAATTTTCTTACCTCTTGGAGGTCTCTTACTTTTCCCAGGAGGTGGTACTCTCTCTCCTTTAGACTTCCTCTTCTCATTCAAGAAATCATCATATTCATCTTCAAAAATCTCTTATCTTTTCTTCTTATTGTCCACCGTGATGGCAACACCTCTTTTCTTCAGTGTATTTATCTGGTCATCGACCCATGCTTGGGGTACCTGCAATGTTCTACTTGTAAATGGATCCAAGGAGATGTCCTCCTGCATGGTGAGATCTGGTACTGAGATGGTATCATTGTATACCTTTTTCTCCTCATATTTATCAGCCATTACCGCTCCATCATCTTTCTTCAATTGTGCTGGGATGGAAATGCAAGCAAAGGTCTTGATCTGGTTGAGTGTAAGCCTTCGATATCTTCTTCTTCTGGCTTTAGCTTCATCTTCACAATCTACCTAGAAGTCTTCAAGTTATCTTCGATGGATGGGCTTCCCCATAATCCTCTACATCCTCCCATATAGATCATATGATCTTGTCAATGGAAATGGTTGGAAATTCATCATAGTCAGACCAGATATGGCCTTAATATTCTCAGAATCTGGGCACATATACCTACCCATTGTAACTGGAAACAATACTGGTGGAAGTTTGTTGTTAGCTTTATAAGCATTCAGTATTGTGGAAATTTGTCTTAAAAATTCCATTAAGACAATTGCATCTATAGGGTATCTTGGGAGCATGAGAGGCTCTCCCTCAAAGCCTTCAATTTTGATGTAAGAGAAAGTTGCAAATTGAATAAACTAGGCTCCATGCATGTATATGACTTCCTGAGCTTCCATGCTTAGTCTTTTAGTTCTGTCCTCCTCCATCATTCTTACCAGATGAATAGAGAATGCATCATTCACTAGTTTGTAATCTTGGAGGTAATTTTCTCTTTGCATCTGGGGATGATGATCCCATATATGTGCATCATTTGTTGTGCCACCAATTCTCCCAACTGTAATCAATGCATCGAATGTACCCTTGTAGGTACTTAAATAAACTATGTATGAGGTCATGTCGAAGGAACAATCTGGACCTCCTAGGTTCATCAACTGCTCATCTAGAGCATCACTTATCATCTTAGCCCACATTGGCTTGTTATATGTGTAAAGGCACATCAGGATGACTGCATACATCCAGTCCTTAAAACTTCCAGCATCAGGCTGGCCTGTCAGTCTACTGAGCAGGGCTATCATGTACTGGTATTCATTGTCAAAGTCAAATTTATTAGCTACTGCAAGATAAGGACTATTCTTCGCCCTCCATTGGTACATTTTCTTCTTAGCAATCTTCTTGTTATTTTCATATTTTGTTTCTAATTTCTTTAAATCTATGTTGGCAACCTTCTTGCATAATGGCAAACTGAATGTAGCAGCAAGACCTTTCATAGATGAATCAACATATACTCTGCCATGCTTCTCCACCTTCCTTGTTTATGGATTATAGTTTCTTGCACATTCAATGACCAGCTCAGGAGTTTCCATGGAATAAGGGAAACCAGCTGCATTCCACATTCTAGATACAAAGACTGCATCCAGTAAGGTGCTGTTATTCTTTTCATCGCTCATTTTAGCTGACCATGCAGCCAGATCTGTATTTCCTTGGTGCGTATCTGTGATGACACCATATCTAAACTGGACACCCTCAGGCTGAGCAAACATGGGCTTTAGAAATTCTGCTTCTGACTTAGCCAACCGCTTATCTACAATGGATGCCTATAATTAACAAAACTGGTCTTACAATTGATATCTTATAAGCATGCATACACATCATATCTTCATTATTCATCATGCATATTATACTCTTTTAATATCTCGTTTATCCCAATATGCATAATTTAGAACTTCAAACTAGAAAACACCATGATACCTGGATATGTAGAACACGACAACAAGAGGGTTTCAATTACTTACCTGATGTGTTTATCCTCTTAATTATGCTGATAACTATGTGAAAGGAATTCAAATACCCTCAATGCTCACATATCCCGTTCTGGTACAAGCTATATGCATCCACAGGTAGTCTTATGAGGGTCTGCAAGCTATGCTCTGTAAAAACTTGTTTTATCGCAAGATAATTGTAAAATGATTTTGTAAGTCACTTTTAAGTTCCTCTTTAGGGTAAAATTAGGGCAAAATTAGGGATGACTTGATTAAAATCATGGATTTCCTATACGACAACTCAGGATCTCGCCAGGTGTATGTATCAGGTTCGTAATCGATGGGAACCACCTACCACATCTGCGTGCATTAATGTTATGGCGGAATGGCATGGGGTGATCTTTGTAGGATAGGATGATATTCAAATATTAGGTGATGTTCAATTATGATTCCATGAACTAAAATGACCTCCTGTCAAAATTTCAAGATGATGTCATCCAGATAATGACTTAGTTTAGCATTGTGGCCCTATGACGTCATCATCATGTTATGTAGGAAGGGTCATGCTTGGAAATATACCTCCGGGAGGTAAAAAGGATGGTGATGTCATTGCCATGTTTATTTCTCATTTACCGGGTTTGGATGATGTCACCAGGATATTGGTTCGGAGTCATATTTTGCGACAGGCCGATATTCAAATATCGGGGTGATATTCAAGAATATGATCCTCGCAAAATATATGATGTTGTTTGTCGGGTAGATATCGCTATCACATAAAGTTGACGTCTGGATGTTCGAAGCAAATGATTTTATCAGGTGATAATATTAGATCGGGGTGATCTTTTATAAGATGACTGATATTAAGAAAGATGATCCTGCCCTTGGAATATTAGGTTTGACCAGATCTTCGACTCATCATAACTTTTGTTCCCTAAGGAATATCAGGGTGATCCAAAAGGCAACCCTGCATGAAATTTTGTGCTCTATCCAATCATGAGGTTATTTCCATGAAATATTAACTTTGAAAAATTGACCTCATCATGATGACTTACCCAATCCCCTTTATGCAGGATCATCTGCATTACTTTCTTTTACCAGACCGCCAGCAAGCAGAAAACACAAGCAAAGCCAAACAAAAAAAAGTTGGGTCCCTATTTTGTCAGGTCAAAATAGGGCGTGTTGTATAACCACACAATAGGTACGCAGACCCTTCTCACCAATGTGGCCATATCTCAAATGCCATAACATAGTCCTTTTAGTAGGAAGCTTAACTTCCAAAGCATGTGCACTACCATCAGAACTAGTTACAATAGATTTCTTCACTGCTAGTTCAGATGGTGGGGATGAGGTGACTACAACTCTTTTCTTCAAGTCAAAAGAACTATTGCATTGTGAAGTACATGCCTCTAGCTGAAATATAGTACATCTCCAAGTAGCCTTAGCAAGCACCATAGATCCTTTAGTCATCTTACGTCAATCCTTCGAAAAGATAACTTGGACACTTGCATCATTCAACATACTTACAAAAAGTAGGTTCCGTGCTAGGCTTGGGATGTGCATAACCCCAGTGATCCCCTTCACTTGTCCATCGGGGAATCAGATTGGGACTCTTCAATGACCAACAATATTTAGATGAGAATCATCAACCAAGTACACCATTCCACCATCAAACTCTTCATACTTTGTAAACCAACTTTGATATGAAGTCATGTGGAATGATGCACCAGTATCAATCAACCACACATCATCAGATGCATGGGTGGCCAGGGCCATGATGAAGGCATCACCATCATCTTGTGACTTGTCAGAATCTGAATCAAGAGCTTTCTTCTTCTTTTTCTTCTCCTCTTTGCACTCCTTTCAAAAATGCTCAATTTTGCCATAGTTCCAACAGAGAGCCTTGGACTTTCCAGGAGATTTGGATCTGCCCTTCTCATATTTCTTGTCCTTCTTTTTCCCTTTCTCCTTAGGTCTTCCACGAACTGCAAGAGCCTCTTTGGCTACTTTAGAAGACTTTCTCTACATCTCTTTAGATAACAGTGAAGATACCACTTCATCCATTATGAAAGTGGATGTGGTGCTTCCACTAGCCATCACAAGATGATCCCACGAGTCCAACAAAGAACAAAGCAAGGTCATATAATGATCCTCCTCCTCCATCTTCACACCAACTGTTGTCAATTGAGCAATTAACATGTTAAAGGCATTCAGGTGATCTACAACAAATCCTCCATCCTCCATCTTTAGAGAATACAACTTCTTTCTTAGGAAAAGTTTGTTCACCAGGGATTTAGCCTGATAAACATCACCCAACTTCTTCCAAAGGTCTTTTGTGCTCTTCTCCTCATGGACATTTAACATGACAAAATTAGCTAAAGTAGGTCTTATGAGACCCTTAGCCTTCTGATCTTTGAGATCCCAATCAACTTGTGCTATAGCAGCTAGTTTTACACTAGATACGGTTTCCCATAGGTCACAATCAACACGTAGGTCTTCCATCTTGAGTTTCCACAACTCAAAATTAGTGCCATTAAATTTCTCCACCTATATTCTTCTAGATGTACCTACCATCTCTTTCATGCAACAAGATTACAAAATACCCTGTACAGGACTCCCACTCAAACTAAGATCAACTCAAAAAACCCCTACCCTACAACTAGGACCAAAGGTGATCAAGCTCTAATACCAACTGAAAGGAAGTAAGGTATGCAGAACACACTTCCTATGCTAATCTAACGAGGGAAGTAGAGTGCAAATTCTTTTAAATAATTGTAATTACAGTGTTATCAACACAATAATAGAGATATTGCAGCAAACAACATACACATAGAATGACACAGAAGAAGAGAGAGACAAGATTTAACATGGGGAAAACCCTTTCAGGAGAAAAACCCCACATTCCAAAACATGTACAATGTATTAACAAATCTAAATGTTGTTTACAATACACTTGCAATGCAAGCTCTTAGGAGTCTTCAACACTCATATCTGGAGGTATTCCAGTAGCATAACAGTATCTATTAATCACATAATGTAACTCCTCCTCAAAGTAGCTGTTTATATAGAAAATACAAGGTAAAATTGCCTCTATCTTGGAATGGGCATCCAACTTGGCCTCATGGCCCAAAACCCATGCCTATGGACACTTGGTCAACATTGTAAGATGCTTCTAGCACTTATCCACACACCCCATCCTGAAGAGGTCACCTATTTCCAACATGGGGTGTGACAGATGCTCTTACGACTTGTATAACCATCATAGAATCTGCCATAGTTGTCATAACTTATAGCTATAAGAGAATCTATCATACATAGGCTATAAATAGCATTTTCTCTTATAACATGTCATAGTCCACCTTGGGGTGCCCAAAGATGCCTTTTTCAAAGATGCTCTTTGATACATGTCTTCACCTATCATAGAATCTCCTATCTCTGACTCTTACATGTCATAACTTCATCATAGGAATCTGTCATGACCGTTTTAGTCAATATTCCCTTACACAACATCTAAGATGCCTACACATGGAAAAATATTCCTACCACAAAGTGGGATGCCTATATCCTCATGTGAGGACAAAATTTGAAGTTGTCATTTTCCATGTAGGATGACACATCACCATGCCACATCTCACAAGATGACAATATGAATTTACAATTTAATTTACAACATTGGCAATAAATAAATAAATACAATGAAAATAATACAAGGAATTACCAAGGTTGAGACACCTTAATTTCCAATAGATACCTTAGAGTTACAGGAGATAGAATACATCATCTGATTATGACAGTCATAAGAAATGGAGCACAATATATTAAAATCATGATAAGATGACTTCATAGAGGACCACAATAAGTAATATTTAGGACAAAGAGGAATATGCATGACTGTGCCAGAGAAATTTTTTTATGCTTGAAAATGTAATACCCAGCTGTAAATAATAAAACACTTGTCTCATACACAAAAGTCCATCTATTTGTTTCATTTTTTGGGGCTACAAAAGTGGTAAAACATACCCATGAAGAAGTGTTTCTTTTTATGAAAACAAGATGCAAGCTTTCTTTAAAATTTTTGAAAACCCTCATTTCATTTTAACATACAGTCAATGTTTGGAATTAAGGCGTCTCAACCTTGGTAATTCCTTACATTGTTAATGTTTGTATTTATTATTTAATTTCCTATGTTGTAAATATTTGTAAAAGTCCATATTGTCATATTGTGGGATGTGGCACGGTGATGTGTCAATCCTACATAGAATATGACAACTTGTAATTTTGTCCTCACATGAGGAGAAAGGCATCCCACTTTGTGGTAGGAGCATTTTTCCATGTGTTGGCATCTTCCATGTTGTGTAAGGGAATGTTTGACTGAAACGGTTATGATGGAATCCTATGACGAACCTGTGACATGTAAGAGTTAGAAATAGAAGCATGTAAGACAGGTGAAGACAAGTGTCGTAAGAGCATCTGTCATAGCCCATTTTGGAAATAGGTGACCCCTTTGGGATTGGAGCTGTGGACAAGTGTCAGGCACATTCTACAATGTTGACCAAATGTCCTTAGGTGTGGGTTTTGGTCCATGAAGCCAAGTTGGACGCCCATTCCAAGAAAGGTCCAATATTGCCTTGTATTTTCTATATAAATAGGTGCTTGGAGTAGTAGAGGTATCACAGGTTTATAGGTACTATTATGTTGCCAGTTTGACTCCAGACATGAGTTTTGAAGACCATTGAAGCTTTCATTGCAAGTGTATTGTAAACATATTTCAGATTTGTTAATACATTGTGCAGGTTTCTGAGTGAGGTTTTTCACCCGATAAGGGTTTTCCCCACCAAAATCTTTGTCTCTCTTCTTCTGTCTGCTTTCTAGTTCTTGTGTTTTTCTACAATGTCTCATGTTAATGGTTTAAAATATCTATAATAGTTAGGATAAAATTGAATTCACATAGCCTTCTCATTAGATTAGTGTAGGAAGTGATTTTCGCACACCTAGCTTCCTTTCAATTGGTATTAGAGCTTGATCACCTTTGGTCCTTGTTGTTGGGTAGGGGTTTTTTGAGCTAATCTTAGGTTGAGTGGGAGTCTATGCAGAGTATTCTATATCTTGTTGCAGCAAGGAGTGTTAAAATTAGGGCACACAACTGAGAGGGGGGTGAATCAGTTGTACAAAACTTTTCTTCCAATTACACACTTAACTCCTTTTAGCAATTCAGTAGCAAAATAATAAATCAACCATGGAAACACAATGGAAAAAATCAAGAGTAGAAACACCTCAACACATGAGACACCAAGATTTTGACATGGAAAACCCGGTTAAGGGAAAAACCATGGGGTGATTAACGCAAGAATGTATTGTCTGTTAGAAGAATAGAAAGAACAAAATGGCACATGCCAATTAGGGCTCACCACCTGAGCACACTGCTCACAAGAGGCTCACTACCTACAAGAGACACGCTGTCTATAAAGAAATAAGTATCACCTACTTGAACTAGAAAATAGCATCTTCACCATGCTTGAATCAGTTCCATTTAAGCCCAATACTTCTGCTCTGCCTTTCGCTCTCTTCCTCACTACCACACTCTCATCTCCACAAAAGACAATTTTGAAATGACTTCGCAATCCCTTATTTATACAAGACATCAACTTAGGAAAGATCATCTAAGTCAGAAAACATCCACAAGAACATCCACAAGATGTATAACTCATCCGATCAGCCTGTCTCAGGAAGAACACCATCATCTGAAAGTTGTTCTTCAAATGCAAACTCTAACTTCAATGTGGACCACCAATAAGAACTAGACATGATCCAAAGACCACCACAAGCTTGCCTGATTCACCAAGAACATCCACACTTCATCTGCTTACTAAAATCCTTCTCTCCTTCATCCAAAACCTCAAGAACACAGTCTGTCATCACTATCATAAAAGAATAGATGCTTGCAGACCTTCAAACCATGAACCAATCAAGTTGACACTCCACAAGGACTTCCTCAACACTCCCTCAAATCTACAAAATAGGACAATGTATTTCTGGATCTCACTAGACCTATCAATATCACTCTATCACCACTGAATATTTATCAGAACTAGTTTTACTTGCGCAGCCACAACTTCTTCAAATCTTTATACAGACCTCTAAAATTTGTACTGGACCACCTTAAGACACATATCTACAAACCCTTTAAACCACATCCTCTGATCCTCATCCTATCTTGGACTTTTACCTTATTGTCATCATTGTTCTTCACTATTCCTGATTGAGGCTAATTTCCTCAATATCCTCAGTACACAGCTCATCCAATCCTTATCATTAATGCAAGAGGAGTATGTTGACATCAATGACATTAGTTAGGCCCATACTTGCAACAAGGAGATGGCAAGCACTTCCAGAAGATTTGAAGTGGAGAAATTCAATGGCACTAATTTCTAGCTGTGGAAGCTCAAGATGGAAGAAATGCTTGTAGACCAAGACCTTTGGGAAAATATTAATAGAACTAAACTAGCTATAATGTCACAAGATGAGTGAGATCTCAAGGATCAAAAAGCTAAGGGTCTCATAAGACTTAGTCTTGTTGATTCTATTCTATTAAATGTCCATGTGGAGACTACTATAAAACTCCTTTGGAAGAAGTTAGGGGATGTGTATCAAGCCAAATCCCTGGTTAATAAATTTTTCCTGAAAAAGTTGTATTCTCTTCGAATGGAGGATGGAGGATATGTTACTAAACATATGAATACTTTTAACATGCTAGTTGCACAATTGACATCTATTGGTGTGAAGATGGAGGAGGAGGATTGGTGTATGACCCTGCTTTGTTCTCTGTTAGACTCATGGGATCTTGTCATGGCTATTGGAAGCACCACATCCACATTCAAAATAGAAGAAGTGGTTTATTCACTATTGTCTGAAGAGATGCGGAGAAAGTCTTTTGAGGAAGCCAAAGAGGAAGGGAAGAAGAAGGACAAGAAAACTGAGAAGGGTAGATCCAAATCTCCTAGAAAGTCCAAGGCTTTTTGTTGGAACTGTGGCAAAACTAGGCATTTCTGAAAGGAATGCAAAGAGGAGAAGAAAAAGAAGAAGAAAGCTCATGATTTAGATTCTGACAAGTCACAAGATGATGGTGATACTTTAATTGCAGCCCTGGCAACCTAATGATGTGTGGCTGATCAACTCTGGTACATCATTCCACATGACCTCGCATCAAGATTGGTTTACCAAGTATGAGGAGTTTGATTGTGGAAAGGTGTATCTAGGTGATGACTCTCATCTAAAGATTGTTGGTCATGGAAGAGTCTCTATCTGATCCCCTGATGGATGAGTGAAGGGGATCTCTGGGCTTATGCACATCCCAGGATTAGCACAGAACCTAATTTCTATAAGTATGTTGAATGATGCAGGTGTGTAGGTGGCCTTTTCGAAAGAAGGATGCAAGATGACTAGAGGAGCTATGGTGCTTGCTAAGGGTACTAGAAGAGGTACTCTGTTTCAGCTGGAGGCATGCATTTCACAATGCAATAGTTCTTCTGACTCAAGGAAGAGGGCAACAGTCACTTCATCCCCACCATCTGAATGAGCAATGAAAAATTCTATTGTTTCTAGTCTTGGTGGTTGTAATCGTGCATTAGAAGTTAAACTTCCTGCTGAAAAGACAATGTTATGGCATAAATGATTTGGCCACATTGGTGAGAAGGGTCTACATACCCTAAAAAATAAGAACCTTGTTGAGGGGTTAGATGGTTGCAATCTTGAGTTTGACTTTTGCAAACATTGCATTTATTGAAAACAAAACCATGTTCAGTTTTACTCGAGTTCTCATAAGTCTTCTAGTGTGTTGGACCTTATTCATTCTAATGTGTTTGGTCTTGTTAATGTTCCTTCATTATCAAAGTTTGTATATTTTGTATCTTTTATAGATGATTATAGTAGAAGGACATGGATTTATTTTCTTAGAAGCAAATCTGAACTCTATAGAGTTTAAGGCCTTTGCTGAAAATTAGACTGGTAAAAAGATTAAATGTGTGAGAATTGACAATGGTGGTGAGTTCTATTCTATAGAATTTAATAAATATTGCAAGGAACTTGGGATTGAAAGACACAAGACAAATCCATACACCCCACAATAAAATAGAGTTGCAAAGAGGATGAACATGACACTGATGGAGAAGGCTAGGAGTATGCTTAGTGAAGCTGGCTTAGAACAAAAGTTTTTGGATGAAGTTGTTGCCACTACCTGCTATCTGGTAAATAGATCTCCTACATCAGCTCTTGTTGGTAAGACACCCGTGGAGGTGTGGTCTGGTAGAAATCCTTCAATAAGGCATTTTCGTGTTTTTAGTTTTGAGGCATATGCACATGTGCCTAGGGAGAAGCAGTCAAAGTTGGAGAACAAGGCTATTAAGTGTATCTTCATTGGCTATGGTGTCGATGTGAAAGGATAAAAGCTTTGGGACCCTGTGGCTGAAAAAGTATTGTATAGCAAAAGTGTCATCTTTAGAGAGCTAAAAATTCTTCCACTATTTTACAGCCAGAAGAAAAAGTAAAGAAAGAAGATGTTGTTCAGTTTCCTCCTACCCCTAAGAAGACTGAACAGAAGGACAATGTTGGACTTGATGATGAGGTGAGCTCTAGTAGCTCTGAAAGCTCAAATGAAGAAGATGAACCTCAACCTCAGCCCTTGAGGAGGTCTACACGGATAAGAAAGCAACCTGAAAGGTTTGGTTTTACATTGCTTGATTCTAGTTGTGCTTATGCTTTACTCACTAATAGTGATGAACCTAGAACTATATCAAAGGATTTGGACATGAAAGATGTAGGTTCCTAGAAGAAGGCCATGGAAGATGAAATGGCTTCTTTGGAAAAGGATCAAACTTAGGACTTGGTGCCTTTACCTCCTGGATGGAAACTTGTTGGATGCAAGTGGGTGTTCAAGAAGAAGATTGGTGTAGATGGCAGCGTTGAGAAGTATAAGGCCAGATTGGTTGCGAAGTGGTATTCACAAGTGGAGGGTATAGATTATGGTGAGATCTTCTCTCCCATTGTAAAGCTAACATCCATTTGATTCTTGTTGTCTCTCATAGCATCTTATGACTTGGAGGTAGAATAGATGGATGTAAAGATAAATTTCCTTCATGGTGATTTAGAGGAACAAATTTACATGTCACAGCCAGAGCATTACATGGTGAAAGGTAAAGAAAATTTGGTTTGCAAATTAAAGAAGTCTTTGTATGGTTTGAAGCAATCCCCTAGGAGATGGTACTTGAAATTTGATGCCTTTGTGTTGTCAATTGGATATGTGATATCGAAATTGGATCACTGTGTGTACTTTAAGTTTGATAGTGATCGTATTCTCATTGTTGCATTGTATGTTGATGATATGTTGCTCATTGGGAAGGGTAAGAATATAATTTCTAATTTCAAATCTCAGTTGTCAACACAGTTTGAAATGAAAGATTTAGGGATAGCCAGGTACATTCTAGGAATGGAAATCAGAAGAGACAGAGCTAACAAAAAACTTTGGTTAAGCCAGAGTAAGTATATGAAGACTGTGTTGGATAGGTTTAGTATGGCAGATTGTAGACCATTGTGTGTTCCTATTTCTTTGGGGACAAAGTTATCTATTGAAGATTGTCCAAAATCTCCTAGTGAGGTGGACATGAGCAAATGATGAAGGGGGTAAATCACAAAACACACAATAACAGATATTGAACACAACAAATAGACTTTCTTTTATTGAATTGGGCAACTCATTACATTACAGAAGCTCAATTACAATCAGAGGATGAATCCTCTACTGGCTGCACATTACAGTTTTCCCAACCTCAAGACTCTAGAATATTCAGCCTTCTGTAACCCCAAATTAGCTAGGGTTTCTATTTTTCCACCTATTCTAGACTCTACACTGGCCCCCTTAACTCTACTACCACCCAGGGTTCCCAAAATAGTCATAAATAGCACTTTTTGGCGGCCTCCAACTAAATTTCAAAATTTACAACTCCCTCCAAAAGTAGGTCAACTTCCAGGAAGCATAACTTTTGATCTGGGTGTCCGATTGACGAACCATTTTAAGCATCAGAAAGATCATGATGTGAACTATCATTCCAGAAATTCATAAATGGATTTCCATCAACTTTTTGATATGTTATGAGATGTTTTAGTGCCTCATATCTCGTTCTAGAAATTTTCAGGGGCTTTTTAGAAAACAAAAACTTTAATTTCTTTCAGCTCACAAATGATCTTTGCCTAATTCCTTTGCCAAAAGTCTTATATTTCTGTTATGTAACTTTCTAGAAGTTTTTGCTTCATTACGTGCCCAAATGCAAACTTTCTAAAAATAGTAGGTACACTTTCCAAAATAAGCAGGTCACTATTTTTAGCAGTTTTGGAAAAACTGAAAGTCCTACATTATTATTCTAGATATTATGGAACCAAAAACACTAATTATGGAAAGAAATGAAAACAACTACAATGGTTTTGAATTAAATTCTTTTTAGGTGATGCAAGATTGCCCTTACACCTCTAGATGCTCCTGCATCATACACCCAGGGTAATTTGAGAAGGACCCTGTCACGTCTCAGCTGTTTATGTGAGGAAAACCCAAATGGTCAACCTCTGACTTAGACAACCAAGAAGAATCTTCAACAAGCCTTCCTTTCCATTTGACTATATATTCTTCGTATTGCCTGTTTCGAGTGCTCCTTCCCACACAGCTATCCAAGATCTTTTCTATCTCCTCTATTGAAGTAGATGCTGAAATACTCCACTGCACTTCTGTTGGTCCATCCTTTGTTCCACCTTCATGATATTCTGATAAATCCACAATGTTGAAAATAGGGGAAATATTGATCCCACTCGATAGCTCTACCTCATATGCATTTCCTAAATCATGCTTCTTTAGGATTTTACATGGTCCAAATTTCTTCATTTTCAACTTATTGTATGTTCCAATTGGGAACTTTTCTTTTCTCAAGTGAACCATAACTTCATCTCCTACCTGGAATTCCTTATATCTCCTCTTCTGATCTGCCTTAGCCTTGTACTAAATATTCATTTTATTAATGTGCTTTCTCACCTCTTCATGCAAATTATTTAGATGTTCTACAAAGTCTTCAGCTTCGACACTTGTCTTTTCTCTATTGTCCAACTTCCTTAACTTTGAAGCATTTCTTGGACTATTCCCATATACAATCTGGAATGGTGATTTACCAGTACTCCTATTGACATAATTGTTGTAAGAAAATTCTACCTATGGTAAAATAAAATCCCATCCCTTGGGCTTATCTCCTACTAAGCATCATAGCAGGTTACCCAAACTCCTATTCACCACTTCAGTCTGTCCATCAGTCTATGGATGGTGTACAGAATTAAACTTCAAGTCTGTCTTCAACTTCTTCCATAATGTCATTCAGAAATAACTGACAAACTTGGTATCTCAGTCTAAAACTATGCTCTTTGGTAGACCATGTAGTCTCACCACTTCCCTGAAAAATAACTCTGCAATATGAACAACATCATTAGTCTTCTTACAAGGAATAAAATGTGCCATTTTGGAGAATCTGTCCACCACCACAAAAATAGAACCATGTCCTCTCTGTGTCCTTGGTAAACCAAGAACAAAATCCATACTAATATCATCCCATGGCTTCTCCGGTATAGGTAATGGTTGATACAACCCTGTATTCTGACTTGTTCCCTTTGCCATCTGACACACTCTACAACTCTACACAAATTTCCTCACATCCTATTGCAACTATGGCCAATAATAATTTTCACCAATAATAGCAATTGTCTTATCTCAATCAAAGTGTCCAGCCAATCCCCCACTATGCTTCTCCTTAATCAAGTTCTCTCTCATGGAACTCTTTGGAATGCACAACTGGCTTCCTCTAAACAACATGCCATCTTGGATAATGAAATCCAACCATTTTGTTCTGTCCAAAGTAACAGGTTCCAAACAAGCTTTCCAAGCCTCTACAAAATCTAGATCTTCAAGATACAAACTTTTGAGCTCATCGAACCCAACAACCTCTATCTTCATTTTTGTCAACAAATTTTGCCTTCTGCTCAAGGCATCTGCAACTCTGTTGGACTTCCCACTCCTGTGCTTCAAAACAAAAGTATAGCTCTACAAATACTCAACCTATTTTAAGTGCCTTTGATTTAACTTTCCTTGACTATTAAGATATTGTAAAGCCTGATGATCAGTATATAAAACAAACTCCTTTGGCAACAAATAATGTCTCCATTTCTTCAAAGCCTGAACTATTGCATAAAACTCCTAATCATAAACAGAATACTTTTTCTTAGCATCATTAAGCTTCTCACTAAAATAGGCAATGGGTTTACCTTCTTGGCTCAAAACAACTCCTATACCACAACCACTAGCAACACAATCTACCTAAAATACCTTATTAAAATCTGGAAGTGCCAAAATAGGTTGTTCTACGACTTTCTGTTTCAATGTATCAAAGCTCTTGTCTTCTCCTTTAGTCCATCTAAACTCTTTTCTATCCCCTCTCATCGTCTCAGTTAGGGGTGCACAAATGCTACTAAAATTCATGATAAACTTTCTATAAAAACTTGCCAAACCATGAAAAGATCATACCTCTGTTGCACTCCTTGGCGTAGGCCATTCAATGATAGCCCCTACTTTTTCTGGGTCCATCTTAAGACCTTCCTCTGAGACAACAAATCCCAAGTATACCAACTCCTTCTTTGTAAAACTACATTTCTTCAGATTAATCAGCAACTTCTCCTCCCTCGGCTTCTCTAGAACTCTTCTGATATGCATCAGATGCTCATCCCAAGTCTTACTAAAAATCAAAATATCATCCAAATAAACAATAACAAAAATTCTCAAAAATTCTTTCAGTACCTCGTTCATGAGCCGCATGAATGTGCTCGGTGTATTGGTTAGCCCAAATGGCATGACTAACCACTCATACAAACCTTCCTTTGTCTTGAAGGCTGTCTTCCACTCATCTCCTTTCTGATAAGGATCTAGTGATACCCACTCTTCAAGTCAATCTTCGTGAAGTACTTGGCTCCACTCAAACAATCCATGATGTCGTCCATTCTTGGCAATAGAAATCTATACTTGATCATTATCTTATTGATGGCTCGAGAGTCTATACACATCCTCCATTCTCCATCCTTTTTTGGTGTTAGTACTACAGGTACCACACATGGAGTTAGGCTCTCCCTTATCAGTCCCTTCCTCAACAACTCTTGAACTTGTCTGTTTAGCTCTTCATTCTTTGCAGGGGTCATTCTATGGGCTGCCTTGTTTGGCAAACCAGCTCCTAGTATCAAATCCATTTGATGACTTATCTTTCTTACTGGTGGTAAACCTTCTGGTACATTATTAGAGATAATGTTCTAGAACTCTTCCAACATATCTAAAACTTTTGTTGGTACATCTTCACATTTCTCTTGACTAATCTTAGGAATCAATGCAAAGCATTTACACTCATGCTTCATACCCTCCAAAAATTTCCTACCATCTACCAAGTAAATTCTGGCAGTACTACATACCTTTTCTTCCACCTCCTTCAAGGGCTTCAACTTATGACAAACTCCATCTTTTGTTAGGGAATATGTGTTTGTACGACCATCATGGACAGTGCTCCTATCATATTGCCATGGTCTCCCCAATAGCATATGACACGCATCCATCGGTATGATATCACACAGCGCCTCATCATGGTAGTCCCCAATCTTGAACTTCACTAAACACTGCTCATTGACCAAAGCTCTATGGTCTTTCTATAACCATGCAATCTGATATGGATGTGGATGCTTTCTTCTTGTCAACTTCAACTTGTCAACCATCTCCTCTGAAACAAGATTAACAGTGCTTCCACTGTCAATAATAATATCACAACACTTACCTTCACATTTCACCTTGTGCGAAATAAACTCTTCCTCTGATTGGGTTCTTTCTCCTCATTCAACAAGGTTCTTCTAACAACTAGGGTTTCTCCCCTTTCAGCATCTTTAGAATGCTTAGAATGTACATCTTCATCTACATGTGCAACTCATGCATTACCTTCAGGTCTTCTATTTGTCCTTCCTTGATGTTGTGGACACTCGTATGCTCGATGCCCTTCTTCTCCACATTGGAAATAGGTTCCTTTGAAACCTCCTCTTCCAGATCCTTGCCAAGGTCTGCCTCTTCCTCTTCCTCTTTGCTCACCATTATTCTGGTCATGAGGGCGGTAGGTATTATCTCCTCTCTAATTTCAACTAGTGCCAGCTTCTTCACTTTTCTTTGCATCTTCATTTCAGCCTCCATAGGGTCTTCCACCAGTCCTTCCAGCTTGACCTCTTCCCCTTTGCTTTTTGTCAAATCTTTTATTCAACTTCTTTTCCACCTTTAGGGAAAACTGATACTCATCTTCTATGGTGGTCATTCTGACCAGGCTCAGTTCTTCTTGGATACTTGGCCTCAACCCATTAATGTAATGGGCTACCTTCTCCTTATTGGCCTCTGCATGACCGGTTCTGATAGTAATCTTATAAAACTCTTCTATATACTCCGTAACAGACTTATTACCTTGCTTTAGTCCTTGCAGCTTCTTCAGCAACTCCATCTCATAGTCCACAGGAATGAACTGCTTCTTCAGTTTCTCCACCATCTGATCCCATCTAGTGATCTTTCCTTTTCCTCTTCTATTCCTCTCTAATTGGACATCCTTCCACCAAATACTGGCATGGCCCTTCAACTTTGTTTTTGCAAACTTGACCCAATCTGGGTCCTCCACATCTTCATACTCAAAATACTCCTCCATGTCATTGATTGAATCAATGAGCTGTTCCGGATTCAAATCTCTAGAATATGTAGAAACTTTGATTCTAGGCCTCTTTTCGATCTTCAAAATGGCCCTCAACAACCTAACTTTTGTAGGATCTCCTACAGCTTCTTGCTCTTCCTCAGATAGCTCTTCTTCAGCTTTATTTTCGTTTTCTTCTCTTGTTCTCGGACCAAACCCTCTTCGCAGCTCCTCTTGCAATGCATAGATTTGCCTTTGTAGGGCTCTAAAACCCTCTTTCATCAAAGCATTCCTCCCAACATGATTTCTTCTTGGAGGCATCTTGATCTCCGCAACAAACCCACAACCTTAGGTCCTAGCGCAAACTGCCTCACAGTCGGTGATCTGCCTACACACTCAGGAACCCTTGCTCTGATACCACTTAATGAAGGGGGTAAATCACAAAACACACAATAATAGATATTTAACATAGTAAATATGACTTTCTTTTATTGAACTAGGCAACTCATTACATTACAAAAGCTCAATTACAATCAGAGGATCAATCCTCTACTGGCTGCCACACATTACAGTTTTCCCAACCTCAAGACACTAGAATCTTTAGCCTTCTGTAACCCCAAATCAGCTAGGGTTTCTATTTTCCCACCTTTCTGGACTCTAGACTAGCCCCCTTAACTCTACTACCACCCAGGGTTCCCAAAATAGTCATAAATAGCACTTTTTGGCGGCCTCCAGCTAAATTTCAAAATTTGCAACTCCCTCCAAAAGTAGGTGAACTTCTGAGAAGCATAACTTTTGATCTGTGTGTCCGATTGACGAACTGTTTTAAGTGCTAGAAATCTCACGATGTGAACTATCATGCTATAAATTTGTAAATGGATTTATATCAACTTTCAAGATGTTATGAGATGTTTTAGTGCCTCATATCTCATTCTAAAAATTTTCAAGGGCTTTTCAGAAAACAAAAACTTTAATATCTTTCAGCTCACAAATGATCTTTGCCTGATTCCTTTGCCAAAGGTCTTATATTTTCGTTATGTAACTTTCTAAAAGTTTTTGCTTCATTACGTGCCCAAATGCAAACTTTCTAAAAATAGCAAATACATTTTCCAAAATAGGTAGGTCGCTATTTTTAGTAGTTTTGTAAAAACTGAAAGTCCTACATTATTATTCTAGATATTATGGAACCAAAAACACTATTATGGAAAGAAATGAAAACAACTACAATGGTTTTGAATTAACTTCTTTTTGGGTGATGCAAGATTGCCTTTACACCTCTGGATGCTCCTACATCAGCAAAGTACCTTATACTAGTGTTGTTGGCAGTTTGATGTATGCTATGGTCTGCACAAGACCAGACATTTCCCAATTAGTGGGAGTCCTGTTGATCATGATGTTAGTCATAAACAAACATAGAATAAAAGTACACATTAACCCTTATTCATCTTGAAAGATATGATGAATTCAGACAATTCATGATCTCAAGTCTCCGTTGATTAGGTCTTAATCTTCTGACGTTACTGAGAGGTTCATGTGTGTTGCTGTTTCCATTTTGGGGCCTTGCGTAGATCTCATCAGTAAGATAATGTTTCCTATAATGATGTTGCACAAAAAGTTATTCTACATAGGATATGCTTCAAATAATGCTTCTATCTTTAAATCTTTACATGATATTTGTCATTTTGACATGCTTTAACTTCAAATATACTGAAGATGTTTAGTTATCTATGGGATGTCTGCATATTTGTATTATTTGCTTAAGATTGTCAATTATTTGCAATTATGATGATGAAATGTTTTGAAATTGAAAGAAATTGAAAGAATTACTTCAAATTAATGTTGAACCTTCAGCTATTGAGCCACATATACATCAGATACAGTCATGAAGAGAAGAAATCAAACCATATGTTCACCAGGACATTCCACAACTAGATACAATCAATGCTAACTTCAAAGGCAAGGTATGAAAACAACACATGCAAGCTGATATGCACTCCAAGGGACGTAGCAAATCAAAGCATATATGAAGAATTCACACACTGATTACTTAAGATTTATGATGGATTGTAATCAAAAGAGTCTTCTCATTCATTAAGTATGCAGGAACATATATGTATACAACAATTTTGAAATGAGCCATGAATATTTCAGCAAACAGATTTCAATTAAGTTTCAAATGTTTAAATGAGGCATCCCTGCACCTTTTATAGAACAAAGTGAGGGAGCCGTTACAATTGAACTACGATCCAGATTTATCTATTACAATCTATGGTTCACATTTATTGACCAAGTCAACTCTTTCCACGTGGCACAGGTTGCCAGTTGGCAACCATCTAGACGGCTTATACTTTCTTAAGTACCTGATGCATATATTCCCTTTATGGTGCATCTTCATCATCATCCTCATTGTCATGATCATCACTTTCAATGCTTTCTCTATCTTCATCATCATGATGATTGTCTTTTGGAATATGGACCTACATAGCTGTCCTAATATTCTCATATGCTTGCACTATCTTCTCCAATTCTCTGCCATCCTGAGTTCTCGCTTTGGTGATGGCATGTTTATGCACCTAATATTTGCTCCAGAGATATTCCAATTTATTCCTTATGCTCCTAGATGTTTCATTATAATTTTCCACCTTGACCTTTATTCTCATTATTTTATCCAGCACTTCTTCTGTCAGGTGGTTGAGAGGGTCTTCAGTAACTAGCTGGAAATTACTATGTAGAGCTTTGATGACAAACTCTTCATCCTGATTTTCTATCTTTCCCTCTATCTTTCCTTCTAATGTTTCCAAAACTTCAGCCTCATGAGACATCATATCATGTATCTTCATGCTGATATTCATTAGTTTACTATTGCATCTTTTAAGCACATCACATTCGAACCTGATGTCTTTATTCCAGATATCAATCAATAGGGCTGTGATATTATTCAGTACTTAGTTCTTTATTAGAATCTGTGGATCAATCTTATTCATTTCATCCAAAATGCTCATGGCCTTTTCTAATTGAAATGATCTCCTGCCAATCTCTATTTGCAGTTTCTCTATCTTTTTCCTGGAGGTGCCCAAAGAATTCCACCTCTTCAAAGAGGCTTTTACCACTTCTTCAGCTCCATCAAGCACGGATGACATCCATTTCAACATTATTATTGATTCATGTTTCATGAGGTTCAACTTGTTGACCTCCTCCTGAGAAATTGTAGTCAATGGGACTGTGTTATCACTTGATGTATCATCAAGGTTAATTAACCCTTTTATATATGCATGCAGCTGAGCAATGTGCTCTTTATGCTGCTTATTCTTCTCTTTCTCTCTTTTTACCCTTTGAGTTAATGAATCAATAATGTCCTTACCTTCCTGGCCTTCCTAATCCTCATTGGCAAATCCAAAATCTACTGTAGTAATGTAGAATTCATCCAGAGTGATCTTGCCCTTTTCTTTATCAACTGTAGGAACAGCTACCTGGGCTGTTCTCTTGCCTGTATTAGGATCCCTTCTTATTGCAGAAGTTAATCTTGCCTTCCTCTTTGGCTTTATTAGAGTCTCTAAAAACAATGTCAAAACATCAAACTCTTGTATTTCTAGTCCAAACTCAGTACTTATCTCCTTCTCCAACCATGAGGGAATTTGGTCTCCGGATCCTGGGTACCCACCATCATGATGATGATCATCCTGATCTCCAATAACTATATCTATTCTTGACGAAGATGGTGACTTTCTTATTTCATCCTCATGATGTTCTTCATGAGGGTGATCTTCGGGTATATCCTCATGTTGAGGACCTTCTTTTTTTGGAGGGTGATCTTGCTGATCATCTGCATGTTTATCCTGATCTTGATCTTTTACTTCCTCCCTAGGTATCTCATCCACTTTAGCATTTTCCTCATCTAGAGGTATATTGGTATCCGTGGATATTATTTCATCTAACTTAGGCTTCTCCACCTGATCTGTAGCTATAATTTGTTCTGTAGTTGTGATAACTACCTCTTGAGTTTTGTGATCACCAGGACATGATATTTCTTTATCTTCTTTGTCCTTTACTGGAATTTCTATTTCTTTGGGCTCAGCCGATGCATCTTGCTGTTGCTGACCCATATCTGGAGTTTTTTCTTCCACTTCCATCTGTTTAACCTCTTCGACATTTTCTATCCTTTTAGGTGTACCTGCTGTATCTTTAGGATCTACATCCTTTGCATATGTTAAATCTATTGTTGCAGGACTTGTCACCTGATCAACTAATGCATCGAGTCCTATTTGTTGTGTGATCTTCTCTGGACTCTTTTCTTTTTCTTGCTCCATTTGCTTTAGCTCTTCTAACACCACTTGTACTGCTGGGGTTCCATGTGTAGTTATCCGGGTATTAGCAGCAAGGGTTTCGATCTTTTGTGAAGCTACATCTTTCACTACCTCATCATCAGATAGGTCAATTGTTTCATCTAATGAGACTAGACCACTTTGCACTGCCTTAGAGGCCTCTTTCAATTGTTCTTCTTCTTGTTTAGTTTTAAACTTTACAATGGTGGGAAGTGGAATGTTATGTTGCACTTCCTTGTTGAATACTTCCCCTCCTACCCCTTTTAGCACTATTGGGGTTTGTTTTATTTCACCTCTCATTGAAGTTCTTAGTTTCTTAGGTGTAGTTGGTATCACCTGAGGTGCTTTTCTCTTTCTTGTGAAGGATATAGGACCTTCCTCTTCTTCAGGCTCTTCTTCTAGAGGGATATCCTTCTCTATTTCCTTCTGTGATGTCTGACCCTCTTCATATATATCAGCAGGATGTGCAACTGGCCTCTGGATTCCTTTGGCCTTTTGTTTATCTACGGGAGGTGGTGCGGATGATGCTGATATTTGTCTTGATCATGATGCATCTTTAGCTAACATCTTTATTCTTTCAATTATAACCCCTTTGCGTTTAGGATCAGTCTTCTTACCTCTTGAAGATCTCTTGATTTTTTTAGGAGGTGATGCCTTTTCTCCCTTGGATTTCCTCTTTTCAACCAAGAAATCATCATATTCATCTTCAGGAACCTCCTGTCTCTTCCTCTTATTATCAATAGTAAGGGCTACTCCCTTCTTCTTCAGTGTATCTATTTGTTCATTTATGCATGCCTGGGTCAGCTGCAATATCCTTCCTATGAATGGATCTAAAGAAATATCTTCAGGCATAGTAAGATCTGGCGCAGATATTGTATCATTATATATCTTTTTCTCTTCATACTCATCGGCCATTATACTACCATCATCCCTCTTTAACTATGCAGGGACTGAAATGCAGTCAAAGGTCCTGATCTGGTTAAGGGTCAATCTTTGATACCTTCTCCTTCTGGCCTCATCCTCATCCTCGCAATCTGCCCAAAAATATTCAAGATTCTTCTAATGGATGGGCTTCCCCATGTTCTTCTGCATCCTCCCATATGGATCATATGACCTAACCAAAGGGAATGACTGGAAATTCATCATCTTTAGACTAGCTATGGCCTTCTTAATATTCTCAGAATCTTGGCACATATATTGTGACTGGAAACAATATAGGTGGAAGTTTGTTGTTTGCTTTGTAAGCATCTAGTATTGTAGCCACTTGCCTCATGAACTCCATTAAAACTACTACATCAATGGGGTATCTTGGGAGCATGAGGGGTTCCTCTTCAAAACCCTCAATTCTTATATAAGAGAATGTTACAAATTGAATAAACCAGGCTCCATGCCTTTATATGACTTCTTGAGCTTTCATGCTCAGTCTTTTATTTCTATCCTCCTCCATTGTTCTTACCAGATGCATAGAGAATGCATCATTCACTAATTTGTAATCCTAGAGGTAATTTACTCTCTATAGCTAGGGATGGTGATCCCATATATGTGCATCATTTGTTGTGCCACCAATTCACCCATCTGTAGTCAATGCATCAAATGTACCCTTGTAGGCACATCAATAAACAATGTATGAAGTCACATAAAAGGAACAATCTAGACCTCCTAAATTCATCAGCTGCTCATTTAGAGCATCACGTATCATCTTAGCCCACATTGGCTTATTATCTGTGTAAAGGCACATTAGGATGACTGCATACATCTAATCTTTAAAACTTCCAACATCAGGCTAACCTGTCACTCTGTTGAGTAGGGCTATCATGTATTGGTACTCATCATCAAAATCAAATTTATATAAATAAACTAGAAGTTTAGCTGTTGCAGGATAGGGACTATTCTTCGCCCTCCATTGGTACATTTTCTTCCTAGTAGCTTTCTTATTATTTTCATATTCTACTTCCGATTTCTTCAAATCTATGTTGGAAACCTTCTTGCCCAATGGCAAACCGAATGTAGTAGCAAGACCCTTGATTGACAGATTAGCATATACTCTGCCATGCTTCTCTACCTTCCTTGTCTGCGGGTTATAATTTCTTGCACATTCAATGACTAGCTCAGGAGTTTCCATAGAATATGGGAAACTAGCTGCACTCCATGTTCCAGATATAAAGACTGCATCCAGCAAGGTGTTGTTATTCTTCTCATTGCTCATTTTAACTAACCTGGCAGCCAGATCTGTATTCCCTTGGTATGTGTCTATGATGACACCATATTTGAATTGGATGCCCTTAGGTTTAGCAAACATGGGCTTTAGAAATTCTGCCTCTGACTTAGCTAACTGCTTATCCACCATGGATGCCTACAATTAATAAAACCGGGTCTTACAATTGATACCTATAAGCATGCACATACATTACATATTCATTATTCATCATGCATACTATACTCTTTCAATATTTCATTTATCTCAATATGCATAATGTAGAACTTCAAACCAGAAGACACCATGATACCTGGATATGCAAAATATGACAACCAAAGGGTTTCAATTACTTACCTGATGTGTTTGTCTTCCTAATTATGCTGATAATTGTGTGAAAGGAAATTGAATACCTGTAATGCACACATATCCCGTTCTGGTACTAGCTCTTATGCGTCCGTAGGTAGCCTTATGAGGATTTGTAAGCTCTACTTTGTAAAAACTTATTTTATCGCAAGGTAAGTGTAAAATGGTTCTACAAATTCACTTTTAACCTCTTCACTAAGGCAAATTAGAGCAAATTAAATGCAAATTAATTGAAACAGCTGATCTCCTTGTATGAAACTCCCGGATCTCGCCAGGTGTATGTATTGGGTTCGTAATCAATGGGAACCACGTACCACATCTGCGTGCATTTAATGTTATGGCGGCAAGGCGTGGGGTGATCTCTGAAGATCAGGTGATATTCAGGAATATGACCTCCTTGGTATAATATGATCATCTGTTTTAGGTGGAAGGACCTATGTCAAAATATTGGGTCGAGTTGAGAATATCAGGCGATGTTCAAAATATCAGGGGATGTTCAGAATGTCTGGTGATTTTTATAATATCACCCCTTGGACTATGACTTCTCTCTCAGAATATCAGGGTGACATCAACAAGATAATGACTTGGTTCATCATTGTCGCACTATGACGTCACCGTCATGTTATGTAAGAAGGGTCATGTTTGGAAATATACCTCCGCGAGGTAAAAAGGATGGTGATGTCATCGTTATGTTTATTTCTTTGTTCACCGGGTTTGGATGACGTTGTCAAGATATTGGTTTGGGTGATATTTTACGACAAGATGATATTTGAAATATAGCGGGATATTCTGAATATCGGGTGATGTTCAAAATATGACCTTCGCAAAATACATGATGTTGTGTGTCGAGTAGATATCGTTATCACATAAAGTTGACGTCCAGATGCTCAGAGCAAATGATTTTACTGGGTGATAATATTAGATCAGGGTGATCATTTATAATATGACTGATGTTAAGAAATATGATCCTCCCCTCAGAATATCAGGTTTGACCAGATCTTTGACTCATCATAACTTTTGTTCCCTAAGGAATATCAGGGTCATCTAAAAGGCAAACCTGCATGAAATTTTGTGCTCTATCCAACCATGAGGTTATTTTCATGAAATATTAACTTTGAAGAACTAACCTCATCATGATGACCTACCCGGTCCCCTTTATGTAGGATCATTTGCATTGTCTTATTTTTTACCAGACCGCCAGCAAGCAGAAAACACAAGCAGAGCCAAACAAAAGTTGGGTCCCTGTTTTGTCAAGTCAAAATGGGGTGTGTTGTGTAACCACACAACAACTTGCCACCAAAGAAAACAATAAAATTCCAATGATTCAAGTGATGTGAACACATTCTAACATAGCATTCTAACTCTTTCTAAGCATAAGTATCATAATCTTTCTGAATGATAAAATGTCCTCATGGTAACAATGCTATCAAAGGATCAGTAGTGTACAATTGATTAATTATCCTCATCTTGAAAGGGAGTTGAAAACATGAGTAGCTAATGTTAAGCTACATAGTTGGAGATCATCCCTCATAGCCAACCTAGATAGAGCCTTGCTGCCAGCAGGTGTCTATAGCCCCAGTAGAGTTACTTAGATGGCCTAATTTTATTATATTTTTTATTTTGATTTTTTAACATTTATACTTCATATATCTGATATCATCATGTAGGCTCAGCATGCAAGATATGGTCACTTGATGTTTTAGGTTGGAGATTGCATTGGTAGCAAGGGAGTCCCTTTAGATTTTTCACTTAACACCTATACTTGTATTTTCAACAAACCCAAGGCTATTAGGTGAGTCATTGTGAAGAAATCACTTTGGTTAAGAAAAGGTACCCTGATGATAGGATATCACAGACCTGGTCCTGATGACTTTCTCAAAATGAGTCATAACCTATATATAAATGTGTTCTCATCACTTGAATCTTAACAATTTTGTTATTTTCTTGGGGTGATGAGCTACCTCATCCTAACTAACCAAAACCAAAACTCAACCAGCAAGCAAAGTAAAAAAACAACAAAACAAAACACTGTGTGAAAAACTATACAAATATACATTATGATACACATGATTGACATGAAGCTACTTAGGCTTGGAAATAATGTTTGAGGAACTGTCCATTAATTGGCAATGGAACATCTTCACCTGTCAAATTCTAAAGCTTGAAAGTACTGTCTCCTAGTATCTCAAAAATTTGGAAGGGACCTATCAATAATTTATCAAACTTACCATGGTCTCCTTTCTTCTCATGGGCCTTATCCCACATCAGGACTAAATCTGATATCCTGAAGGCTTTAACTTTGGCTCATTTGTCAAACCAGCATTTGACAACAACCTAATGTTTAGCAAATTGATCAATTATCTAACTTCTTTTCTCTTCTAGGTGCATCAATTGAAGCATCCTGACCTCTTGGTTATTGTCTATGCCTAGGCACTCTTGGGCAAACTGCAGGGTAGGAATCTTCAAGTTAACAGGGAGGATGGGATCCACCCCATAGACTAAATGATAAGGTGAGTTTCCTAATGCAGCCTTGTTTCTAGTTCTGTCCACCCATAAGGCATATTTTAAAAGTGTATTCCATTTCCTAGGGTTCTTGTCTACTAACTTCTTTATGATATTCAACAAATTTTTGTTAGTGGATTCTGCCAATCCATTCCCTTGGGGATAATAATTAGATGAGAACTTCAGGATGATCCCATAATCAAAGGCCCAACTTGACAATTTGGTTGAAGTAAAAGCAGTGCCGTTATCACTTACTAGAGTATAAGGAACCCCATACCTGGTGATTATGTTACTTTCCAGAAATTTGATGACATCTTTTGCATTGCAAATCTTACTACTAGTAGCTTTAGTCCACCTGGTACAATAATCAGTAATTGTTAAAACATACCTGTGGCCTGAAGATGATGGAGGATTAATAGGTCTTATGAAATCCATGCCCCACTATGCAAATGGGCGTGCCTCCATTATTGGCTGCAGGGGTTGAGCAGCATATCTCTCTCTGTTGGCAGCAACCTGACATACATGACATCATTTAGTGTGTTGAGCAGTATCCTTAAAAATTGTAGGCCAATAATTTCTTGCTCTGAGGATAGCATGTGTTATAGCCAAGGATGAGCTGTGTGCTATTCCAAACTTGTCATGTAGCTCTGATAAAACTTTATCTGCTTCTGGCTTTTCTAAGCATCTCAAGTATATTCCTTCATAATTTTTCTTGAAAAGTACTCTTGCTTTCATCATGTACATCTGGGATTTTATCTTCAAGGCTCTTCTCTATGAAGCCTGCAGTCTTGGAGGGCATCTTCCAGTGATCAAGATGTGTCTGATATTTGAGTACCACTCTCTACTGTCCTTTTCATTAATAACATACTACTAACTTGTGATGTTTGGATCAATCTCTGATATCATTTGGCTTAAAGCCTGTCCTCTTACCAATTTCATGTGTGTGATTTCCATGTCATATTCCTGTAGGACTGTGATCCACTTAACCCTTTTTTCACCAGGCTCACTTTGCATTAACAGCATCTTCATTGTTGCATCTGGTACCACAGCAATCACCTTGCTTCTCAAGATATAATACCTGAATTTCTTTATTGCTTTGACCAAAGCAAGTGTTTGCCTTTCAACATCTACATTTCTCAATTTAGCATCTTTGAAAGGGTAGCTCATGAAGGTAATTGGTTTCTCTTCCTTTTCTTCATTTCTCTAAGTTAGCACTGCTGCAGAGGTATGTTCTGAAGCAAATGAATAAACATAAAAGTCTCTGGTGTAGTCTGGACTAATCAGCATTGGAGCTTCAGATATAGCTTTCTTTATGTCTTCAAAAGCTACTTTAGCCTCTGATGTCCACTCAATCTTTGCATCCTTCTTCAGCATAGCATTCAAAGGTCTCACTATCTCAGCAAAGCCGGTGATGAACTTCCTGACAAAATTTATCTTACCAAAGTAAGATTTAAGCTCTTTCCTGCTTCCAAGAAGCTGTAATTTCATAATGGACTCCACCCTGTCAGGATCAATGATAATCCCATTTTTAGTTATTAGGTGGCCCAACAACTTTCCTGTTGTCACCCCAAATATGCATTTCTTGGGGTTTAGGGATATCCCATATTCTTCACATTTTTTCAGTACATTTTTGAGATCTGCTACATGGTTTCCTCTATCTTTAGAGAATACTGTTAAGTCATCCATGTATATTACTTTGCATTTTCCTATGAAGCCTCTGAAGGCTACGTCCATTGCACGCTGGAATGTTGCTCCAACATTTATCATCCCAAATGGCATGCGTCTATATGTAAAGATACCCCACTTTGTGGTGAAGGCGGTTTTCAGCCTGTCAATTTTATCAACCATTACCTGATTATAACCAGAAAAACCATCTAGAAAGGACATCATTTTAGCACCAGTTACAATCTGTAGAAATTCATCTAATGAGGGTAAAGGATAATTATCCTTCTCTGATGCTCTATTCAGATTTCTAAAGTCCACACATAGCCTGATGTCTCCATTCTTCTTTCTTACTAGGACCAAATTAGCAATCCAGGTGGAATGCCTCACAGGAAATATGATCCTAGCATTCAGCAGTTTCTTGACTTCTTCAAAAATTATTGGTTCAAGCAAAGCATTGATTGGCCTTTGCTTCTATCTAAAAGGTTTAGCATCTGGCTTGAGAGGTATAGTGTGAGTTATGACTGATGTATCATATGTCTTCAGCTCATCATAAGTCCATGCAATGACATGGATGTAGTCTTTAAGAGCCTGAGTTATTCCTTCTAACTCTTCTAGTGTGCAAACCTTACCAATCAAGACATTTCTCTTATCTTCATTGTATCCAATATTCACTTGTGAATACTGTCCTCCATCAGCCTTTGGAAGATCCTTCTGCTTCAGCATGTTATCCAGGTCAAAGGCTCTTTCTAGCTCAATCATCCCTTTGGGAATCCTATTGCTAAGCAACTCTAATATTTCCTCTTCTTCCCACACATGATCTTCCACATTATTCTCATCTATGATCTGAGCATCAAATATATCCCTGTTAGATATGAAATCAAGGATATGTTGATCATCATCAAAAACTTGGAGGTTAGTAACATTATCAGGTACTGATGGCACTGATACTAGCTCTACTAAAAATCTCTTTAGGCCTGATATGGACAAGGGCTCTAATGTACTAGCAGCCTGTGCTAAGGCATCTACCCTTTGGTTCTATTCTCTAGGTACGTGGGTGATATTAAATGCCTCAAAGTCTTCAATCAAATCCCACACTCTGTGTCTATAATTTGACAATTTCTTATAATTGTAAGAGTAAATTCCTCTTACCTATCTAACAACTAATTCTGAGTCTTCGAAGACATGCAAAATTTTTACCTTCTTCTTGAGAGCAAACAGTATCCCATGCATTAGAGCTTCATACTTTGTCACATTGTTAGTGCAGGGGAACTATAATCTGTAAGCAGCTAAGTAGGACTTTCCTGATGGATCAATGAGATCAATCCCTAGTCCAGCTCCTTGTTTGGACTTGGATCCATCAAATCTAAGGATCCAGGGTTTATCTTCAATAGGAGGTTTAGCTGAACCTTCTTTCTTCTTTGTAGCTCTGGCAGCTGCTCCACCTGATATCCATTTTAACTTAGGAATTTCAGTATTCTTAGACCTCATCTTTTCTTTCTTCTGCATAGCTGACTCTTCTTCTTTCTTTTCATCATCAGGAGGATGATCCTTTGGATTGGGTACTGTATGTCTCTTTAAAACATGTAAGCACAGCGAACAAGCAATTTCCTAGTGAGGTGCCTCATGCAACCTACACCATCCTTCAGTCAGTGCATTCTGTGGATGCTTCTTTTGTTCTATCATCTTTTTAATTTCTCCTGATAGAAACTCTTCGAATCTGGTTAGGTTACTACCTCCATCCTCATCAGATAGTTCATAATCTGACTCCATCAGACAATCACTCCCTGGGGTGATTTTCTCTTTCTTTTTAACATTTATCTGGTCATATACCATAATTTCCTCTATTCTCCGAATATAATCCTCACCATGATTTATTACCTCACTTGTGTGTCCTACAGAAAACAAACAAAAATTAGTATCATCATCATCGCTAGATGCAGAACTTACCTTTGATGATGATGATGCCTCACTGCATGTCTACTCAAGCTCCATCATATCTAAGCATGTTTCACAAGTTTTCTCTGAATGTGCCTCATCGTGTAATCTGCACCAACCATCAATCAAAATGTCATGAACAGGTATATTTAACAATTGACAATGTTTTACCTGCTTGGACAGATGCATCTCAAAGTTTTTGAAGCAATCTATTTCATTCTCATTCTCAAAATTACTATTAGGTTTTATAGTTGGTATGTCCCCCTGATGATCATCATCATGATGATGAAAGTCAAGCATCATGATCTCTTCTATCCTGATAGTCCGCGGTCTAATGGCATAAACTCTGGGTTCAACATTCACATACATGATCTTGTTTGTTTTGTTGTACTCGGTGATCATGTGCTTATTCTATGCTCAACATCTATTCTTATCTAGTTAGGTATCCCTTTCCAAGGTAACCACATGTGACTAAAGTCAGTAGACATATATCCATTTAGCATTTTAGACCAGTCTCTACTGAGCAACATCCCGTATGTATCAGGTATATCTACTACCTAGATATCGATGTAATATTGGATCCTGGGATCAGATGCTAGTTGCATGTGAATATGAGTTAACTCTCCTACCACACTTACTTCTATTTTATCTAGCTGTGTCACCTTCTTTAGGGATTTAGCAGGATGCAGTCCGAAAGCATTGCATATAGAGAGGGGCATGGCATTTGTAGATGCACCTGAATCTACCAAACAGTTGTGTAAATTCTTGCTAAACATCCTTATGGTAAGGAGGAAAGGTGGTGACTCACTTTTGTCCCTGTACAAGGTCATGTGGGAGGTTTTTGTAGCTTGGACTATAGCTGGCACTTTACGTTTGATAGTGTTATCTTTAGCAGCATGATCCCTATTGCTAAGCTGACCTGGGGGATGACTATCCTCTCTAGGAGCAGGATCGTCTAGTGATTTCATAAACACTTTCTTAATTACAGGAGTTTTCAACAACTCTGATAAAGACAAGCTGATCTTTACCTTCTTCATCTCATCTACCAGATATGTGACTAGTTTGTCAGATTCATCAGGTAGGCCAATAGTTTTTGATACTGTATTTGGTGGTGATAGATACTGTGCATTTACCTTTGAAAATCCTAAATTGTTACTTGCCTTGGAATCAGAAGGTGTGTTAAAATTATTTAGAGGCAAGGAACTGGTTAATGGACCAGTAGGTCTGTTGAAGTTACTTCTTAGATTATAATTGTGCTTACCCTGATATTGCTACTGGTAAGCATGCACCTCTTCAAGCTCATTAGATGGCTCATTCTCATCTTCAAAGGGGAAAACATAATTTGACTCAAAAGCCATGGCAGATTCTTCACATGCCTGGGTATAATGCTAAAGGGATGACACAGTCTGTTGATGATGCTGATCAATATAACTTTTTAATACAAATGCAGAGTCATATCCACAAGGGACAATTTCATTTCCCTCCACCTGAAGTGGATTTTCAGAAGTGTTAGACACTTCTGTCTGGAAAATGCTAGGAAAATGCTAGTAGTAATTCTAAATTGTGGACAATCTAATCCTGGATGAGCATTTGTATTTTGTATTCTACACCAATTGGTGAGGGCTGCCTCAGTAAGATTGACTCTAGTAGTCTATTTGGCTTCAGTAGGTGGCTAATTATCTAAAGGTGATGGTAATGAGCCATTATTTGGTCTAGAGTTCCATACTCTGGGCTTTCTTTGAGGGTTATTATTATTTCCACCATTATTGTTGAAATTATTGTTGTTGTACCCCCTATCAAGATAACTAGGTCTGTCATTGTTATAGCCTCTGTTTTGGTTAGGCTGAGAATAGAAGTTCTGATTTCTTAGATAAGTGACCTCTATAGTTAGTTTTCTTCACTAAGCAGAGATTTCTTTGATTTCTTCTTTGTCCTCCTGAGCTTTATGCACTACATTTGCAGTTTGAGGATTGAAGAAAGAGGATCTAGTGTTGTTACGGTTTTGGTCTATAACCTGAGGTGCTTGGACTTGTCCAGGATACTGCATCATCTGGCCATTTCCATTAAGAGGTGGCATTATACTCAATGGAGGTATCTGCAGAGGTGCTGGCATGACTGTCGGAGGCATTGCGGCTGGAGGCATCATGGCTCCATTATACTGTGGTTGGGGAGGATATCCTGGATAACCAGGAAGTGTAGGAAAGGCTATGTTTGGTGTAGGAGTAGGTACCAGCTGCTAGTTGACTTTGATGGCCTCTTGAAAAGCTCCTGTTAACATTGTGATTTTAGGATGAGCCCTCCTAATGAACATAGAAGTTAAAGGATCCAGGGCTGAATAATAGATAATCTTTGCAGCTGCATCAGCTACAACATATGGAGCAACTAACTTGGATAGCATTTTTTGGAACCTAGCATTGAAATTGGCAATAGGTTCTCCCTCAAACTGCTTGATTGTGGCAAATAGGTGATAGTTCATTGAAGGATCTATTGGTACCTTGAACCTATCTAGAAATGCCTTTTCTAGGACATCCCATGATCTGATTGAGGATCAACCAAGGCTAATATACCAATTGTAAGCTTCTTCCCCCAAGGAAAAGGGAAATAATCTGTATACAACATCCTGATGTGCTATTCTGGCTCGACAATAGGCTTCTTTAAAGGTTCTGATATGATCATCCGCATCTTGATACGGATGATATTTTGGACAGAGTTTGTCCAAATTCTTTGGCAAATCGTGATATACAGTAAAAGTCAAAGGTGATTCTACTGCAAAGAATGACATTGCAACTGGAGGAGGTTGGACCTGTGGTTGAGGCTAGATAGGAGGTGTCACAGATAGTCCATAAGGTATTTGTAAACCAATTGGAGTTACAGGAGGAGGCTCTAGTGAAGCTCTTGATGCACTAGACTCTAGAGTGTGATGGATGTCCACAGTTCTAGGTCTAAACCCTCTAACAGGATCATGACCTGGTATTTATCCTGTGAGCTAGGATTTCTCAATTTTGAGGCAAAGTGGCAGGAACTTTGTAAATATCAGTTGGAATATACCAGCAGTGACTATATTTAAGGTCAGGATTGGAAATTGACAGAGTAGAATATTTGCAGCTATACTGCAAATATGAGGTGATTTTTGGTTTGGCAACATTTGCAAGTTGATATCAGGTTTCTAAAGCAGGATACCTGAAAGCTTGGACAAATTTACCTGAAATAAGGCTGATCTTTGCAAATACATGCTGATCTAGTATAAAGATTGCAATATTTATGATTGATTCTGAAAACTTTGCAAAGGATTAGCATGTGTAAGCTTGGAACAACATATATTTATGTCTAATTTGAAATTCAGCGGTGTCTAGGCATTACCTTACAATCTTTATCATCACCTGAACTACTGATGATGATCTTCATCCTATGGCCCTCCTTCTAGCACTAATTTTTGTTGGTCATGATGTTAGTCATAAATAAACATAGAATAAAAGTACACATTAACCCTTATTCATCTTGAAAGATATGATGAATTCAGAGAATTCATGATCTCAAGTATCCATTGATTAGGTCTTAATCTTCTAATGTTACTCCAAGGTTGATGTGTGTCGCTATTTCCATTTTAGGGCCTTACATAGATCTCATCAGTAGGATAATGTTTCCTGTAATGATGTTGCACAGAAAGTTATTCTACACAGGATATGCTTCAAATAGTGCTTCTATCTTTAAATCTTTGCATGATATTTGTCATTTTGACATGCTTTAACTTTAAATATGTTGAAGATGTTTAGTTATCTACAGGATGTCTGTATATTTGTATTATTTGCTTAATATTGTCAATTATTTGCAATTATGATGATGAAATGTTTTGAAATTGAAAGAAATTGAAAGAAATACTTCAAATTAATGTTGAACCTTCAGCTATTGAGCCACATATGCATCAGATACAGTCATGAAGAGAAGAAATCAAACCATATCTTCACTAGGACATTCCACAGCTAGATACAGTCGATGCTAACTTCAAAGGAAAAGTATGAAAACAACACATGCAAGCTAATATGCACTCCAAG
The DNA here is from genome assembly GCA_027924645.1 of Cunninghamia lanceolata. Classification (NCBI taxonomy): domain Eukaryota; kingdom Viridiplantae; phylum Streptophyta; class Pinopsida; order Cupressales; family Cupressaceae; genus Cunninghamia; species Cunninghamia lanceolata. Next base: position 9,205,854 of record BSBN01000870.1, read on the forward strand.
GGATGTAGTAAATCAAAGCATATATCAATAATTCACACAATGATTACTCAAGATTTATTATGGATTGTAATCAAAAGAGTCTTCTCATTCATTAAGTATGAAAGAACATATTTGTATACAACAACTTTGAAATGAGCCCTAAATATCTCAGCAAACAGATTTCAATTAAGTTTCAAATGTTTAAATGAGGCATCCCTACACCTTTTATAGAACAAAGTGAGGGAGCCATTACAATTGATCTATGATCCAAATTTATCTATTACGATCTATGGTTCACATTTATTGACCAAGTCAACTCTTTCCACGTGGCACAGGTTGCCAGCTAGCAACCATCTAGACGGCTTATACTTTCTTAAGTACCTGATGCATATATTCTCTTTATGGTGCATCTTCATCATCATCCTTATTGTCATGATCATCACTTTCAACGCTTTCACTATCTTCATCATCATGATGATTGTCTTTTTGAATATGGACCTGCATAGTTGTCTTGATATTCTCATATGCTTGCACTATCTTCTCCAATTCTCTGCCATCCTGAGTTCTGGCTTTGGCGATGGCATGTTTATGCACCTGATATTTGCTCTGGAGAGAGTCCAATTTATTCCTTCTGCTGCTAGATGTTTCATTATAATCTTCCAACTTGACCTTTATTCTCATTATTTTATCCAACACTTCTTCTGTCAGGTGGTTGAGAGGGTCTTCAGTAACTAGCTGGAAATTACTATGTAGAGCTTTGATAAAAAACTCTTCATCCTGATTTTCTATCTTTCCCTCTATCTTTCCTTCTAATGTTTCCAAAACTTCAGCCTCATGAGACATCATATCATGTATCTTCATGCTGATATTGCTTAGTTTACTATTGCATTGTTTAAGCACATCACATTCGAACCTGATGTCTTTATTCCAGATATCAATCAATAGGGTTCTGTTATTATTCAGTACTTGATTCTTTATTAGAATATGTGGATCAATCCTCTTCATTTCATCCAAAATGCTCATGGCCTTTTCTAATTGAAATGACCTCCTGCCAATCTTCATTTACAGTTTATCTACCTTTTCCTGGAGGTGCCCAAAGAATTCCACCTCTTTAAAGAGGCTTTTACCACTTCTTCAGCTCCATCGAGAACGGATGACATCCATTTCAACATTATTATTGATTCATGTTTCATGAGGTTCAACTTGTTGACCTCCTCCTAAGAAATTGCAGTCAATGGGATTGCTTTATCACTTGATGTATCATCAGGGTTAATTAACCCTTTTATATATGCATGTAGTTGAGCAATGTGCTCTTTATGCTGCTTATTCTTCTCTTTCTCTCTTTTCACCCTTTGAGTTAATGAATCAATAATGTCCTTACCTTCCTGGCCTTCCTAATCCTCATTGGCAAATCCCAAATCTACTGTAGTAATCTGGAATTCATCCAGAGTGATCTTGCCCTTTTCTTTATCATTTGTAGAAACAGCTACCTAGGTTGTTCTCCTGCCTGTATTAGGATCCCTATAGAAGTTAATCTTGCCTTCCTCTTTGGCTTCATTAAAGTCTCTGAAAACAATGTCGAAACATCAAACTCTTGTATTTCTAGTCCAGACTCAGTACTTATCTCCTTCTCCAGCCATGAGGGAATTTGGTTTCCAGATCCTGGGTGCCCATCACATGATGATGATCATCCTGATATCTAGTAACTGTATCTATTCTTGATGGAGATGGTGACTTTCTTATTTCTTCCTCATGATGTTCTTCATGAGGGTGATCTTCGAGTATATCCTCCTATTGAGGACCTTCTTTTTTTGGAGCGTGATCTTGCTGATCATCTACATGTTTATCCTGATCTTGATCTTTTACTTCCTCCTTGGGTATCTCATTCACTTTAGTATTTTCCTCATCTAGAGGTATATTGGTATCCATGGATATTATTTCATCTGACCTAGGCTTCTCCACCTGATCTGTAGCTATAATCTATTCTGTAATTGTGATAACTACCTCTTGAGTTTTGTGATCACCAGGACTTGATATTTCTTTATCTTCTTTGTCCTTTAGTGGAATTTATACTGCTTTGGGCTTAGTTGATGCATCTTGCTATTTCTAACCCATATATGGAGTTTTATCTTCCACTTCCATCTGTTTAACCTCTTCGACATTTTCTATCCTTTTAGGTGTACCTGCTATATCTTTAGGATCTACATCCTTTACATATGTTAAATCTATTGTTGCAAGACTTGTCACCTGATCAATAATGCATCGAGTCCTATTTGTTGTGTAATCTTCTCTGCACTCTTTTCTTTTTCTTGCTCCATTTTCTTTAGCTCTTCTAACACCGCTTGTACTGCTGGGGTTCCATGAGGAGTTATCCGGGTATTAGCAGCAAGGGTTTCCATCTTTTGTGAAGCTACATCTTTCACTACCTCATCATCAGATAGGTCAATTGTTTCATCCAATGAGACTAGACCACTTTGCACTGCCTTAGATGCCTCTTTCAATTGTTCTTTTGCTTGTTCAATTTTAAACTTTACAATGGTGGGAAGTGGAAAGTTATGTTGCAGTTCCCTGTTGAATACTTCCCCTCCTGCCCCTTTTAGCACTATTGGGGTTTGTTTTATTTCACCTCTCATTGAAGTTCTTAGTTTCTTAGGTGTAGTTGGTATCACCTGAAGTGCTTTTCTCTTTCTTGTGAAGGATATAGGACCTTCCTCTTCTTTAGACTCTTCTTCTAGAGGGATATCCTTCTCTATTTCCTTCTGTGATGTCTGACCCTCTTCATATATATTAGCAGGATGTGCAACTAGCCTCTGGATTCCTTTAGCCTTTCCTTTATCTACGAGAGGTGGTGCGGATGATGCTGATAGTTGTCTTGATCCTGATGCATCTTTAGCTGACATCTCTATTCTTTCAATTATAACCCCTTTGGGTTCAGGATTAGTCTTCTTACCTCTTGAAGATCTCTTGCTTTTTTCAGGAGGTGATGCCTTTTCTCCTTTGGATTTCCTCTTTTCAACCAGGAAATCATCATATTCATCTTCAGGAACCTCCTATCTCTTCCTCTTATTATCAACAGTAAGGGTTACTCCCTTCTTCTTCAATGTATCTGTTTGTTCATTAACCCATGCCTGGGTCAGCTGCAATATCCTTCCTATGAATGGATCTAAAGAAATATCTTTAGGCATAGTAAGATCTGGCGCAGATATTCTATCATTATATATCTTTTTCTCTTCATACTCATCGGCCATTATATTACCATCATCCCTCTTCAACTGTGCAGGGACTGAAATGCAGTCGAAGGTCTTGATCTGGTTAAGGGTCAATCTTTGATACCTTCTCTTTCTAGCCTCAGTCTCATCCTCGTAATCTGCCCAAAAATCTTAGAGATTCTTCTGATGGATGGGCTTCCCCATGATCTTCTGCATCCTCCCATATGGATCATATGACCTAACCAAAGGGAATGACTAGAAATTCATCATCTTTAGACCAGCTATGGCCTTCTTAATATTCTCAAAATCTTGGCACATATACCAGCCCATTGTGACTGGAAACAATATAGGTGGAAGTTTGTTGTTTTCTTTGTAAGCATCCAGTATTGTAGCCACTTGCCTCATGAACTCTATTAAAACTACTACATCAGTGGGGTATCTTGGGAGCATGAGGGGTTCCTCTTCAAAACCTTCAATTCTTATATAAGAGAATGTTGCAAATTGAATAAACTAGGCTTCATGCCTATATATGACTTCCTGAGCTTCCATGCTCAGTCTTTTATTTCTATCCTCCTCCATTGTTCTTACCAGATGCATAGAGAATGCATCATTCACTAATTTGTAATCCTGGAGATAATTTACTCTCTGCAGTTGGGGATGGTGATCCCATATATGTGCATCATTTGTTGTGCCACCAATTCACCCATCTATAGTCAATGCATCAAATGCACCCTTGTAGGCACATCAATAAAGAATGTATGAAGTCATGTAAAAGGAACAATCTGGACCTCCTAAATTCATCAGCTGCTCATTTAGAGCATCACCTATCATCTTAGCCCACATTGGCTTATTATTTGTGTAAAGGCACATCAGGATGATTGCATACATCCAATCTTTAAAACTTCTAGCATCAGGCTGACCTGTCACTCTGTTGAGTAGGGCTATCATGTATTGGTACTCATCGTCAAAATCAAATTTATATAAATGAACTTGAAGTTTAGCTGCTGCAGGATAGGGACTATTCTTCGCCCTCCATTGGTACATTTTCTTCCTAGCACCCTTATTATTTTCATATTCTACTTCTAATTTCTTCAAATCTATGTTGGAAACATTCTTGCCCAATGGCAAACCGAATGTAGCAGCAAGAACCTTGATTGATAGATCAGCATGTACTCTGCCATGCTTCTCTACCTTCCTTGTCTGCGGGTTATAATTTCTTGCACATTCAATGACTAGCTCAGGAGTTTCCATAGAATATGGGAAACTGGCTGCACTCCACATTCCAGATACAAAGACTGCATCCAGCAAGGTGTTGTTATTCTTCTCATCGCTCATTTTAACTGACCAGGCAGCCAGATCTGTATTCCCTTAGTGTGCGTCTGTGATGGCACCATATTTGAATTGGACACCCTCAGGTTTAGCAAACATGGGCTTTAGAAATTCTGCCTCTGACTTAGCTAACCACTTATCAACCATGGATGCCTGCAATTAACAAAACTGGGTCTTACAATTGATACCTATAAGCATGCACATACATTACATATTCATTATTCATAATGCATACTATACTCTTTCAATATTTCATTTATCTTGATATGCATAATCTAGAACTTCAAACCAGAAGACACCATGATACCTGGATATGCAGAATATGACAACCAGAGGGTTTCAATTACTTACTTGATGTGTTTATCTTCCTAAATATGTTGATAACTATGTGAAAGGAAATTGAATACCTGTAATGCACACGTATCCCATTCTGGTACCAGCTCTTATGTGTCCGCAGGTAGCCTTATGAGGATTTGCAAGCTCTGCTCTATAAAAACTCATTTTATCGCAAGGTAAGTGTAAAATGGTTCTACAAATTCACTTTTAACCTCTTCACTAAGGCAAATTAGAGCAAATTAATTGAAACAGCTGATCTCCTTGTACGAAACTCCCAAATCTCGTAGGTGTATGTATCAGGTTTGTAATCAGTGGGAACCGCCTACCACATCTGTGTGCATTTAATGTTATGGTGGCAAGGCACGGGGTGATCTCTGAATATGGGGTGATATTCTAAATATTGAGTGATATTCAGGAATATGACCTTCTTGGTATAATATGATCATCCGTTTTAGGTTGAAGGACCTATGTCAAAATATCAGGTCGAGTTGAGAGTATCGGGTGATGTTCAAAATATCAGGGGATGTTCAGAATGTCTGGTGATGTTTATAATATCACCCCCTGGACTATGACTTCTCTCTCGGAATATCAGGGTGACGTCAACAAGATAATGACTTGGTTCATCGTTGTCACACTATGACATCACCATCATGTTATGTAAGAAGGGTCATGTTTGGAAATATACCTCTGTAAGGTAAAAAGGATGGTGACGTCATCGTTATGTTTATTTATTTGTTCACCAGGTTTGGATGACGTTGTCAGGATATTGGTTCGGGTGATTTTTTATGACAAGATGATATCGAAATATAGGGGGATATTCTGAATATTGGGTGATGTTCAAAATATGACCTTCGCAAAATACATGATGTTGTGTGTCGGGTAGATATCATTATCACATAAAGTTGACGTCCGGATGCTCAGAGCAAATGATTTTATTGGGTGATAATATTAGATCAGGGTTATCATTTATAATATGACTGATGTTAAGAAATATGATCCTCCCCTCGGAATATCACGTTTGACCAGATCTTTGACTCATCATAACTTTTGTTCCCTAAGGAATATCGGGGTTAGCCAAAAGGCAAGCCTGCATGAATTTTTTTTGCTCTATCCAACCATGAGGTTATTGTCATGAAATATTAACTTTGAAGAACTAACCTCATCATGATGACCTACACGGTCCCCTTTATGCAGGATCATCTGCATTGTCTTATTTTTTACTAGACCACTAGCAAACAAAAAACACAAGCAGAGCCAAACAAAAGTTGGGTCCTTGTTTTGTCAAGTCAAAATGAGGCGTGTTGTGTAACCACACAACAAGTCCTTAGTCAATTTATGGCTAATCCTGGATGGGTTCTTTGGGATGCAGTTAAGCGAGTGTTCAAATATTTGAGGGGTACTTCTGAGTATTCTATTTTCTATCATGGTAATGTTACAGGACCTCCACATTTCGTTGACATTCATGGATTTGTGGATTCAGATTGGGTAGGTGACATTGATAGTAGGAGATTCATCAGTGCTTATGTGTTTACACTACTTGGTGGTGTTATTAGTTGGATGAGTAAGTGATAACCTGTTGTTGCTTTGTCCACAATAGAAGCTAAGTATATGGCAGCAACACATGCTTGTAAGGAAGCCATTTGGCTTAAGAGATTGTGTTCTGATATTGGTGTTGATGCAGGTCAGATCATGATTAGTTGTGATAGTCAGAGTGCAATTTGCCTTGCAAAGAATCCAACTTTCCATGCTAGAACCAAGCACATTGATGTTTAGTTTCACTTCATGCGAGACATGGTTGAGGATGGAAAGGTAAATTTGGAGAAGGTAGATACTTTGAAGAATGCTGCTGATGCATTGATGAAACTAGGGAGCATGGAGAATTTTAGATGGTGCTCAGAGTCTATGGGCCTCTCGGCCTATAGCAGTTAAATCCTATTATTCTATTGGCTCTTACAAGGTGTTTGACAAGTGGGAGAATGTTGGGAATTAAGGTGTCTCAACCTTGGTAATTCCTTACATTGTTAATGTTTGTATTTATTATTTAATTTCCTATGTTGTAAATATTTGTAAAATTCCATATTGTCATATTGTGGGATGTGGTACAGTGATGTGTCAATCCTACATGGAATATGACAACTTGTAATTTTGTCCTCACATGAGGAGATAGCGTCCCACTTTGTGGTAGGAACATTTTGCCATGTGTTGTCATCTTCCATGTTGTGTAAGGGAATGTTTGACTGAAATGGTTATGATGGATTCCTATGATGAACCTATGACATGTAAGAGTCAGAAATAGAAGCATGTAAGACAGGTGAAGACAAGTGTCGTAAGAGCATCTGTCATAGCCCATTTTGGAAATAGGTGACCCATTTGGGATGGGAGCTATGGACAAGTGTCAGGCACATTCTACAATGTTGACCAAGTGTCCTTAGGCGTGGGTTTTGGTCCATGAAGCCAAGTTGGATGCCCATTCAAGGAAAGGTCCAATATTGCCTTGTATTTTCTATATAAACAGGTGCTTGGAGGAGTAGAGGTATCACAGGTTTATAGGTACTGTTATGCTACTAGTTTGACTCTAGAAATGAGTGTCGAAGACCATTGAAGCTTGCATTGCAAGTGTATTGTAAACACATTTCAGATTTGTTAATACATTGTGCATGTTTCTGAGTGTGGGGTTTTTCACCCAATAAGGGTTTTCCCCACCGTAAATCTTTGTCTCTCTTCTTCTATCTACTTTCTGGTTCTTATCTTTTGCTACAATATCTCATGTTAATGGTTTAACATTTCTATAATAGTTAGGATAAAATTGAATTTGAATAGCCTTCTCCTCATTAGATTAGTGTAGGAAACGATTTCCGCACACCAAGCTTCATTTCAGTCAAGAGTAGAGTTACAAAGGAGATGCAATGCCACAGTTGTGCCAAGGAGAGGTTTGATATATGCAGAATGAGATACCCATTTTGAGTTTCAAACCCTCATGTCACTTTTATGCCAGACTGGTAAAGGAACTCTATAGAGGCAGAATATAGCATGGCCGAAGCCATTGAAGTTTTCCATACACAAAATGATAAAACCCTAGTGGTTTTGTTCTTTGAAACCTTCAAAATGTGTTTTCACAAATGAATAGATGTATACAGTCATGACCATAATGGAAGATTTCATATTTTTAAGGGAAATGAAATACACATGTCTCATTTTTTTACATAGAGCTCTCATCTTTTATGTTACAATGAAATTGAAATCATATGCAGAGATAGAACCAAAGGAGATCAGCTTTAATATCTGTAGTGGAGAAGCATCTTGGCCACGACCTCATATGAGGTTTTTCATAGTTTTTGTCATAGTTACAAAGATGCAAAGAAACAGGTAGATCAAGGAAATAATGTTAATGTTTGTAGAGGAAGAAAAGAGCATCATGGTCACGGCCATTAAAGAAAGCAAAATCTATAGAAAGAATAAATGCCAGTCCAAAGGGTTGTATACCATGTTTACCTTCTTCCAAGCTTTCTTTCAACACAAGAGATGCTAAGATTTGACCACTGAAGCCAAGCAAATGGAGTAGAAGACCAGAAAAACTCAAACCCCAAGTCAGCTGACGTGAAGTTGCAGAGCCAACAACAAAGATTGTAAACTGAAAATGAGATAGATTTTAGGGTTTCCTCATTGTTTTGTTCGATGGAGTCATTCTTCATATTTCATTTTCTGACTTTGCAAATACAACATAATTGCCTTATCCAAATGCATTGTGGTCAACACTTGATAACTAATGGCTCCTAGTGATTATGAAATGGAAAGGCCAACAACATTTCACATGTTGTTTTTGTTTTCTTAAGTCAAAGGTGGTCGGTGTTATGAAGAGATAAGGCTTATGCCTTTCAAACCTTTTTTCAAAGCCTTATTTCCTATGTGGTTGACTGCATGTAGTCGAGATGCCTTATAATCATGCGTGTAGTCGAGAGTCAAAGGTCCTCCCACTTTATGCATTGATTATTAATTCAATCCCTTATATAATTCAAATGCACAGAAAGGTCAAAACATGGAATATATGAAGACAACATATGCATACAAGGTAATGGCATTAAGAAGGGTCAATTTTGACATTTGGTGCTTGTATAGGTAGTGAGGTGGCTTTTTGCAAGGCATGGAGACAAAGATGAGGTGGTAGGGTATTGACACATGGGCAATGCATTTATAAGGATTAGAGCCATGGTGTGAAGCCTTCAAGGATTTGGTATTTTTGAAAAATATATAGTAATGTGTTCATCATTTTTTATGATTTTTATAGAAAATCAATTGTAATACCTTGTAAAATATTTGGTGAAATTATGAGCCAGATATTATTTATTTTTTGTAAAAATTAAATCAAATAGGGATATAGATTAAATTGCCATAACATTGTAAAGTTAGTTTTAAAGCAATCATTAAAAAATTGCTTTTAAAACTTAACTATTTTTAGGCAGTTTATAGGTGAATAAAACAAATCAGATATTCTTTTCAATTTATTTTATTTAGAACCTTATAGGACAAAATTTGAGGATTTCATGAGTAGGAGAAAGTAGCTCTATGGTGGGGACACATCAGGAGATCCTTTGGCATCATGATTTGGCAGTTTGGACTATTTTTTAGAGCTTTCATTCATGCTTTTTTGAGTACCTCAAAAATGGACTCGAAGTCTATTTTTAGGAGCTTTATTCCAACTTTCAGGATGGGATCTTTCATAGCATATATCTCAGATTTTCCTTCCTTTTGAGGAGTTCCAATTTCAGTTTTTAGTTTTCAGTGAGAGTTTTAGAGATTAGAGTGCAAAGAGACAGAGTCTTCCTCTCATATCAAGAGTGTTGTACTCAATTATTTCATTGTACTCATTATTCCTTCAGTTATTGAGCAACAACTTTGCTTCATATTTTTTCTATTTCATTGCAAGTTAATATGGTGTTGCATTTTGATGAAAGTTTGTCCTTTTCTTTGTCTTAGCTTGTGATTTTTTTTACAAAATCTTGTTTAATTCAAGTTGCATGTTGTGTCTTTTAGACCTCCATGCGAAATATTTATAAGTTGAATGATTTAATTGTTGTGAGGGTTAGAGTTCAATAACTTGTCTATGAGTAAGATCTGTTAGGTGATTCAATCTTCAAGTTAATTAGGATTCATTTCTTTCAGTATATCTTTCTATCCCTTTTCCCCACAAGTCCTTAGATTAGGAAATCATAAGGAGAACTAGCTTGCTCTAGAGACTCATTCTCATTATAGGAGACCCACATCCGAGAATGATTCCATGTTTCAATAGATAGCTAAGTTTTTGTAAGCTTACTAGGGTGCATACTTGATTGACAATAATTTTTGGAATGTCTAGTACGACTCTAGAAGTGATTTCAGAGAAATTTTTTCCCTCACAGCTACTGTCTTGGTATATGCAGTAGTTTTCCAGCCTTTGGAGGCTTTCACAATATACCTGGTGACTCATTTCCTCTGGTTTAACAAGTAGATTAGTACTTTTAGCCTATGAAAACTAGGTCAAATCCAGACCCTTTTGATTATTTACAGTTGTCTACACCCAAAAGGAGAGGCAGATCAGCAAGCAGAATACCTGAATCATCAAGAAGATCAAAGTCTACACCTTCACGATTTAGTTCTACTAGTCCGGTCAAGAGAAGTAGAAGTCTGGTGCTAATAGTCCAAATACCTATAATGGCTAGGTAGTATGCATTTGTTGCTTTTAATGGAGGTGCCCTACTACAACTTGCTTAAAGAGATGATATTCCAATGGCAACCCTTAAAGGATTGCCTTATTTCACTGGAGAGGATCATACTACTACTTTTGAACACATTCAAGATGTGGTAACCCTTTGTTTCGTGCACAATGTCACTCAAGAAAATGTGGCAATCAGACTTTTGGATGCTTTGTTAAAAGGAAAAGCCTTACAGTGGTTTAGAGGACTTGCTGAAAATTCAATAACATCGTGGGATCTACTAGGAGACGGATTGCACAAGCACTTCGAAGATAGATCCGATCATCTCTCATTGTTGGAGCAATTGAGCACCATCAAAAGGGCACCCCATGAACACATGGCTGATTTCAACTACCAATTTTAGAGAACCTAGGATAGGATTCCCACAACAGTAAAACCCTTGCCAAGGCATGCATTTTTGTTTTATCTTAAAGCTCTGAACAATGAAATTTTTGCAATGATTTAGTCTATGGGAGGAACCACCCTTCCAAATTCTTTTGAGATTACTGTTAGAGAAGAAAAATGCCTTATTCAGGCAGGGAAGATAGCCCCTTGGCCCCCTTTACCCATTTTCCCTAAAATCTAGCCATTTGTGCAAATGGCAGTAGCTCCTCTTGTTGCTGTCCCACCTATTCCAGCAATAGGATATCAAGTAGCCCAAGGAACTATTGTTCCATCCCAAACCCAAAATTCCCCAGAGCTTGAAAATACATTGAGGACAATTGCAAATAAGCTGGTAAATATGGAGAAACACTTGCCTTACCAAAATCAGTATTAGACCAATCACTAGAATGCCCAATTTTAGCCCAATCAATATAGGTAATCCTTTCAGGCTGATCCTCAAGGTTAGAAAAGAAACTACAACCCTCAACCCTTCTAAGATTACAACCCAAATATTGCAAGCACCTAAAAAGAACTTGTACCCAAACAAAATAATTTGGCTCAAGATAGTGACTGGTGCTATCCATGTCACCAACCACATAATTAAGCTACCTACATGAGTGGAGTAAGAAATCAGGCACTCATGGTTTAGAACAACTATGCAAATTAGGAAGGGGTTGATGGTGAAGTTTCAACACAGAAAAATAAGGCTTATGTAGTCTTAGTGAATTAGGAAGAATCTAATTTTTGTGGTATAAATTATTTACAAGGTCAGAATCAGCAAAGTACACCTATTTCAGCCAACACAAGGTCGAAACTGAGAGCTGCAGATGTTAATCAGCAAGCTGCTATAGTACAACAGCAAGCTATAAGGGACAAAAATATATTTTTTTCTTTCACAAATTGCCCCTGTACCACAACAGAAAGTACAAATTCTATAGAGGGACCAAACAGTACCAGTGAAAGATCAGCCCAAAATGCAACAACAGTCTTCACGAGAGTAGATTGATGCATTGCAGTAAAAGGACAATAGAAGGTAAATCCTATTTCTTTCAACATAGTTGATGATATTAAGAAAGCTACAATGAGTATGTGAGTTATGGATGCTTTACGCATTCCTAGCCAGAAGAATTTGTTGCAAGAAGCATTGGCTAAAATCTGACTTTTTGAGCATTCTAGTCAAGAGAAGGCCAAGTTTGTACTTGCCAACAGCTGAGAGATCAAGAATGGGAAGCTGACAAATGAGGTAAAACCCCCTCCTTTCTATCTAAGTCTCATTATTGGCAATAACCTTGTTCATAACTGTATGGTAGACTCAGGAGCAAGTAGTTTAGTCATGCTGAAAAGTGTAGCTAACTCATTAGGTTTGGTTTATGAGCCCCTTGCAAAAGGAATAGTTTAGTTAGATAGGTCTACACTTAGTACTATGGGGATAATCAAAAATCTTCCACTTGCATTGCATGCTTGTCCTAATTTTGCCATCCAACAAGACATTTACATCATTGATCTTCCACCTAGTTTTGCAATCTACCTTTGTAGGGAGTTCACAGCCAAATTGGGTGGGTTTCTTTCCTCTGATTGGATTCACTTGTTCTTTAGAACAAGGTATGGTACAAAAGTAACAATATAGTCCAAACCACTTGCAAAAGACCATATTGAGCCCTATGTTCTCAGCCCAATAAATGCTAATCTATACATCACCCGTGGGCAGCAGGAGGAACCTTTGAACCTAGATCCCAATGCACCTATAGAAGACATAAACTTAGATGATTGAGCAGTTGAAGATAAGGAAAGTGACCTTTCCATCACATGGATGAGGTAGGATTAGGCATCTATATGATATAGGAACCTGATGCAGTGATTCCTAATCTAATTAAGGACTAAAATCAAATGGAACATCAAGAGGATCAGCTTTGGGAGTTGTGCTTTGACAGATCAAGGACCAAGATAGGTGCTAGTGGAGCTCATATGTTGATTTCACCTTAAGGAGACAAACAATGTGGCTGAATATGAGGCCCTGATCCATGGTTTAGAGTGGGCTCAAAAAAAAGGTATCAAATCTGTTCAAGTTTATGGAGATTCTTAATTGATCATTAACCAGGTTAGGAATATGAATGTTGCTAAAAATGATCTGCTCAAAAAGTACAAGCATAGAGTATGGGAGTCAATTGAATTTATTGATACTTTTAATCTAATTTTGATTCCCAGGGATCAAAATAAGTATGTAGATAAGCTTGTAGCCTTGGGATCTCAATTTAAGATTGTCGATCAGATTCATAATGTTGAGGTATAGTCATATGTTAAGATAGTTGTCAGACCTTCTATACCTGACAATAGTGTTTCATGGCAAGTGTTTAACAGTGATGAACAAATCTTAAGTTTTTTAAGTGTAGAAGCTGAATTTGCAGCTGATAACTAGCATAAATATCAGCAACAATTTGAAGATCAGATTGTTCAGTTGAGGTCTAATAAGTTGCCCAAAGGACTAGTCACATTAGAATCAGTGTTCAAAACTGATCCGTTCAGAAAGGATAAGTGCAACATGACAATAAAGCAAGAACACTATCAGACCATAGAAAGTTTTAAAGACAAACTGCTGAAACTTGGAAAGGTATGTACTAGAGAAGAACAACAGTCTTTTGTTCAATTATATCAATATTTTTCTAATGTTTTTGCATGGGAGTATAAAGACTTAAGAGGGTTTGATCCTGGTTTGGCCCAACACAACATAGAATTAGAGTCTAATGTCAAGCCTGTTAGGCAAAAGTAGAGACCCCTCAATCCCAAACTTGAGTACTTGATGAAGGCTGATTTGAATAAACTAATTGAAAGCAGTATCATTTTCTCAATAAAGCATATCTCCTAGGTTTCCAATTTGGTCCTAGTCAAGAAAAAGAATGGTGAAATCTAATTTTGTGTCGATTTTCGTGATCTAAATTAGGCCTCATTGAATGACCACTACCCTCTTCCTTCCATGGAACTAATATTGCAAACTATTTTAGGTTTTGATAGGTATTCCTTGCTAGATGGTTACTCTGGATATAATCAAATTCTAGTCAAATAAGAGGAGCAATATAAAATTGCATTTACAACTAAGTGGGGTACTATGGCCTATCGAAAAATGTCATTTGGTGTGTCCAATGTTGGGGCAACCTTTCAGAGGCCAATGGATATGGCTTTCCATGGTCTTATGAATAGAATAGTACTGGTCTATCTAGATGATATAACCATTTTTTCCAAAGATTCTAATAATCACTTTGACCACTTCAATTAGATTTTTCAAAGGTGCAGGGAGTTTGGAGTTTCATTGAACCCCCAAAAGTGCATATTTTTAGTTCATGAAGGTAAACTCCTCGGTCATATTGTTTCAAAAGAAGGTATTTCTATTGATCCTAAGAAAGTGTTTGCAATTTTAGATTTACCATTGCCTGCACATAAAAAAGTCTTGCAGAGCTTTCTTGGCAGAATTAACTTCATTAGGAGGTTTATTCTGAATATTGCAACTTTGTTACAACCTCTCACTGCCATGTTGAAGAAGAATGTGTCATTTAGCTGGACTAAGGAGGGAAAAGGAAGCTTCAAGTAGATCAAGGAAGCTCTCAGTGTTGCCCCTACCCTCATTAATCCTAATTATGAGAGGGATTTTATTTTGTATGCTTTTGGAGGAGCTGGCACCATTTCTACAATGTTATGTCAACAAAATGATGAAGGTTTAGAGCAACCAATTGCTTTTTTCAGCCAAGTGCTACACAACTATGAGGTAAAATACTTTTTGTGGAAAAACATGTTTTTGTTGTTGTAAGCAACCTCAACAAATTTAGACACATGTTGTCTAATAACAAAATTCACTTAATGGTTGCTCATCCTACTGTCAAGCGTTTCTTATTAAACAGAGATATCAATGACAAGAGGACCAGTTGGATAACCAGAGTTATAGAATTTGATGTTGATATCAAAGTGACCAACCTAATTAGAGGTAAGGGCTTATACGAGCAACTTGCTAAAAGTGAAGAGTTTGATCAAGAACATCAAGAGGACACCAAAATAGTGCTAAACAATAATGAACCAACCATTGTATCATCTCTTACAAACAGCTCGGTGCAGTAGATGATGCATTATTTACAGTCCGGACAATGCCTAGAAGGCTTAGACAGGGTAGGAAGAAGGTATTTTAGGTTACAAGCTACTCCCTATGCTATTATTGATGGTATTTTATATAGGAGAGATTTTAATGGTGTATTTTTAAGGTGTGTTGGAGCTGATCAAGTTGATAGGCTATTAGAAGAATTTCACAATGGACCTTCAGGAGGTCACTTTGTAGCTAGGACAACTGCCTTGAAGATCATGCAAGTGGGTTATTACTAGCCTAACTTGTTTAAAGATTCTTTTTCTTGGGTGAGAAGATGTGATAAGTGTTCCTTATTTGTAGGAAAGCAAAGGCTCACTTCCTTGCCCCTACATTCTATTAAAGTTGAACAGTCATTTGCAAAATGGGGGTCAGATTCTATAGGACCAATAAACCTACCTTCAAGTGTTGGCCACAAGTGGATCTTGACTGCCACAGACTATTTCACCAAGTGGACCAAGGTTGTTGCCTTAAAAAAGGCAAATGAATCTGTTGTCCTAAGTTTTTATCAGGATCTAGTATCAAGATTTGGTACACTAGATTCAATTATCTCAGATAATGGTCTAGCTTTCATAGGATTGAGAATTTTAGATTGGTCTATTAGAAATAATATTTATTTGAATACTTCCTCTAACTATTACCCATAGGGTAATGGGCAAGTTGAATCTTCCAACAAAAATCTGATAAGGATCATCAAGAAGACTGTTGAAGATAACCAGAAAACTTGGCATGAAAAGTTAAAGTTAGCTCTTTGGGATAACAAAATTACACCCAAGAGGGCTACTGGTTGTTCCCCATATGTACTTACTTATGGAAAAGAGGCTCGATTACCTGTTTTAGTTGAATTACCTACATTGACTTTCATCAAAGAACTTGAATTGCTAGAGGAACAACCTCTAGTAATCAGGCTAGCTTAGCTCATGGAGTTGGAAGAGACAAGGAAAGAGGCCTTAATAAAACTTGATATGCATTAAACCCAAATGAAGAATGCATTTGATAAGAAAGAAAGACCAAGGAACTTTACTATTGGAGATTTGGTGTTCAAATGGAATGAGTTGAGGAGTAGGCCTAGAAAGCATTCTAAATTTGATCCAATTTGGCATGGGCCTTATGTTATCACAGAGTGCAAAGAAAATAATGCATTTCATCTATCCAAGTTGAGTGGAGAGGTGTTGTCTATCCCATTTAATGGGATCCACCTCAAGCATTGCCTATGAGGATAAAAACTTCTTCTGTATATAGTAGAGTAGTGTTGTAATAAATAAGTACTCATGCACATTTGTTTTCGGTATTTTGTTTTGGCCATCAGGACCTATTAGTTTGCTTTCAGTTGAGTTTGTTTTTAGTTTTGTGTTGATCTTTAGATTGTTGGAGAGCTAAATTACAGTGTTTTATGAGTTTTTGAGAAGGACAGAGTATGACTCAATGCCCAATGGATATTCAAGGCAACTAGTCAAATGTTTAGCAGGCAAGCATATAGCAAAAGTTGATAGAAATGTTACCATTTTTTGACCACAACCCAAAAATTGGCTAAGTAGATGTGACATTATCATTTTTGAGTGAGGTTTGATTTACTTCTATTATGAGTTAGTTGCATAGTTATTATGTTTCAATGTTAAATGTAGTTTAGTTGTTAAAGAAAGAAGGAAAAGTTTTAGATCAATCATTGCATTGCAGAACAGTCAAGTGAGATAAGTATTTCATTCATCACAATGGTTATTCATTTACAAGTTGAAATACATAAAGGAATAAGCATTGCACTAAAATAAATGAGGACATATCAGATGTCCCACACAAGTCAAGGGTTATAGCTGAATGCATGCAGATATAAATAAAATACTATGCATCTAATGAATGAGAAAGGAAAGACATAGCCATCATTGCCTTGTTTTGTCGATCTTTAGAGTAGCCTCCTGTCCTGCTCCTGATCTCAACATGTACCTTAAAAATGTGGGAAGGGTCCCGTTAGAAGCTCTGGTTATGAAAATCCTTTATCTATCAGAAGAGGCATAATACTTTGATTATAGTGCATTGATCAAATGAACATCATCCATATGTAGAAGGAATTAAAAAGAAGCAATCATGGAACATCATTGTTTTATTCTAATTTGTTTGTTTCGTGTGCAGGTATAGGATAAGTCATCTGATTGAATAAATTCAGCAGTTGGTGGCAAATGGGCTCCCACAAGGGTTGAGCCCAGCATGCTGCTTCCCCTTAATCTTAGAAGGGATGAATAGAAAATAAAGAATCGTTAATCACATTCAAATGACAAGTTGAAGGAATAATAAAAGAAATCATATGCATTAGTTATCTTCTAGGACATAGTCATTATTACAATTCAAGTAATGAAATGCAACCATGAAAATGAGCTGAATTGTAAAAAAGGTCTGCATTTAATGCACATGGCAGTTGTCATCATTACTTTAGTTGACATTGGAAAGTGACATTCATAGGTATTTCACTTGTATATATTTCATAGTATTTTGATGTATCAGAGAGAAATGAAAATATTAAGGTACATTGCATCAATTGAATGTCAAAAGTTGCAAGTGAATATTAAGAGGCAACTATATATGATTGTTTAATGATAGCATAAAATTAGAAAATAGAAATCATTTGTATGTGTGTTTTGAATAAATAGTATCATAAGTGCATATATAGATCAGCATGTTGCCATGCCTCAATGGTGGAATAGAATACAAATTGCATTACATAGACTGAATCAAGCAAACAACAATCTTGGAACAACATAGTTTCTTATTTATTTTCATGGTTGATACAAGGAGCTATTGCTTTTAAGGTATGAGAACAATTACATCATGGAGGGACAAACAAGTTCTAACAAATAGTGCTATAGGAGAAAGGAAATGGAACAACAAGAACTACATAGTCCACATTGGATAGTATCTCATTTATGAGATAGTCCTATGATTCCAAGTGACTATCATAGTGTCAATAATAATCAAATACAGTTGTGCATTTTCAATCTGTAGAAGTGCAAAATTCAATTCCAATACATAGGCACTTTGTCAATAAGGTTTGTTCATAAATGGGAGAGACATCCATTCAGTCCTCCATCAGAAGAAGGAAGCCATTTGTCATTCATAATGACATGAGAAATTAATACCAACTATATTTGCTATGACTGCAGAACCATATAGATGGAAAGTCTATGGACAACCAATAATGATACAGAAATGAGACAAATATATGCTACATGATAAAGTGATTACCATACAAAATGGAAGATCAAAATGCATTAGGATGAAGAACCAAATATACAAGAAGTAGCCATGCATTAATCAAAATGAACTACAGAATAATGTGGACTGGTTATACATTCAATGTCCAAAGAGCATATGATAAAATCAGATAATCAAGAAGGAGCATACAAGCTACAGGAGCTATCAAAATAGAAAAGTCATTTGAATGCATGCATCATTTTTCTTTTCATATGATAATGTGTCATGAATAGTTGACAACAATTTTTATAGAGTGTAACCATATAGAGGAACAAAATGTCAAAGTTATAGGTGAGATGAAAGAAACAGAAGTATGCTTTTAAAAATGTTAAAGCATTGTATCGTTTGATACCTTTGAGTTACAGGAGATAGAATACATTATCTGATTATAACAATCATAAGAAATGGAGCAGAATACATTAAATTCATGACAAGATGACTTCGTAGAGGACCACAATAAGTAATATTCAGGACAGAGAGGAATATGCATGACTGTACCAGAGAAAGCTTTTTATGCTTTAAAATCTAATACCCAACTGTAAATAATGAAACCCTTGTCTCATACATAGAAGCCCATCTATTTGTTTTATTTTTTGGGGCTACAGAAGTGGTAAAACATAGCCGTGAAGAAGTGTTTCATTTTATGACAACAAGATGCAAGCTTTCTTTAAAAATTTTCAAAACCTTCATTTCATTTTAACATACAGTCAAGAGTAGACTTACAAAGGAGATGCAATGCCATAGCCATGCCAAGGAGAGGTTTGATATATGTAGAATGAGATACCCATTTCAAGTTTCAAACCCTCATGTCACTTTTATGCCAGACTGGTAAAGGAACTCCACAGAGGCAGAATGTAGCATGGCCGAAGCCATTGAAGTTTTCCATACACAAAATGATAAAACCCTAGTGGTTTTGTTCTTTGAAACCTTCAAAATGTGTTTTTACAAATGAATAGATGTATATAGTCATGACCATAATGGAAGAGTTCACATTTTTAAGGGAAATGAAATACCCATCTCATTTTTTTTACACAGAACTCTCATCTTTTTTGTTACAATGAAAATGAAATCATGTGCAGAGATAGAACCAAAGGAGCTCACCTTTAATATCTGTAGTGGAGAAGCAGCTTGGCCATGACCTCATATGAGGTTTTTCAGTTGCAAGGATGCAAAGACACAAGTTGATCAAGGAAAGAATGTTAAAGTTTGCAGAGGAAGAAAAGAGCATCATGGCCATGGCCATTAAAGAACAAAAAATCTATAGAAAGAATAAATGACAGTCCAAAGGGTTGTATACCATGTTTACCTTCTTCCAAACTTTCTTTCAACATAGGAGATGCTAAGATTTGACCACTGAAGCCAAGCAAATGGAGGAGAAGACTAGAAAAACTCAAACCCCAAGTCAGATGACAAGAAGTTGCAGAGCCAACAGTAAGGATTGTAAAATGAAAATGAGATAGATTTTAGGGTTTCCTCATTATTTTGTTCGATGGAGTCATTCTTCATATTTCATTTTTTGACTTTACAAATACAAGATAATTGCCTTATCCAAATGCATTATGATCAACACTTGACAACTGATGGCTCCTAGTGATTATGAAATGGAAAGGCCAACAACATTTCACATGTTGTTTTTGTTTTGTTAAGTCAAAGATGGTTAGTGTTATGAAGAGATAAGGCTTATGCCTTTCAAACCATTTTTCAAATCCTCATTTCCTATGTGGTCGACTGCATGTAGTCGAGATGCCTTATAATCATGCATGTGGTCGAGAGTCAAAGGTCCTCCCACTTTATGCATTGATTATTACTTCAATCCCTTATATAATTCAAATGCACAAAAAGGTTAAAACATGGAATATATGAAGACAAGATATGCATACAAGGTAATGGCATTGAGAAGGGTCAATTTTGACATCTGGTGCTTGTATAGGCAGTGAGGTGGCTTTTTGTGAGGCATGGAGATAAAGATGACGTGGCAGGGTATTGACACATGGGCAATGCATTTGTAAGGATTAGAGCCATGGTGTTAAGCCTTCAAGGCTTTGATATTTTTGCAAAAATATATAGTAATGTGTTCATCATTTTTTATGATTTTTTTTAGAAAATCAATTGTAATACCTTGTAAAATATTTGGCAAAATTATGAACCAGATATTATTTATTTTTGCAAAAATCAAATCAAATAGCCTGGGTATGGATTAAATTGCCATAACATTGTAAACTTAGTTTTAAACCAATCATTGAAAAAATGCTTTTAAAACTTAACTATTTTTAGGTAGTTTATAGGCTAATAAAACAAATCAGATATTCTTTTTGATTTGTTTTATTTAGAGCCATATAGGACAAAATTTGAGGATTTCATGAGCAGAAGAAAGCAACTTTGTGGTGGGGACACATTAGGAGATCCTTTGGCATCATGATTTGGTAGTTTGGACTATTTTTTAGAGCTCTCATTCATACTTTTCTGAGTAGCTCAAAAATGGACTTGGAGTCTATTTTTAGGAGCTTTATTCCAACTTTCACGATGGGATCTTTCACAACATATATCTCATATTTTCCTTCCTTTTGAGGAGTTCCAATTTCAGTTTTCAGTTTTCAGTTAGAGTTTTAGAGATCAGAGTGCAGAGAGACATAGTCTTCCTCTCACATCAAGAGTATTGTACTCAATTATTTCATTGTGCTCATTATTCTTTCAGTTATTGAGCACCATCTTTCCTTCATATTTTTTCTAATTTTTTGCAAGTTAATCTGATGTTGCATTGTGATGAAAGTTTGTCCTTTTCTTTGTCTTAACTTGTGATTATTTTTGCAAAATCTTGTTCGATTCAGGTTGCATGTTGTATCTTTCAGACCTCCATGTGAAATGTTTATGAGTTGAATGAGCTAAGTGTTGTGAGGGTCAAAGTTCAATAATATGTATGTGAGTAAGATCTGTTAGGTGATTCAATCTTCAAGTTAATTAGGATTCATTTCTTTCAGTATATCTTTCTATCCCTTTTTCCCCACAAGTCATTAGATTAGGAAATCATAAGGAGAACCAACTTGCTCTAGAGACTCATTATCATTATAGGGGAGCCACATCCAAGAGTGATTCAATGTTTCAATAGGTAGACAAGTTTCTGTAAGCTTAGTATGGTACGTACTTGATTGACAACATGTCTATCAGGCTACTCACACATATTAAAGAAGAGGTTAAAAACATCTCTCTAGATTAGGGTAGGAAAATGATTACAGATAGTGGGATCTTATTACTCCCTGAATGGGACATAGCCTCTGCTATTATTTTGGACACTACAAGAAGACATCATAAAGAGGTTTTTTCCATTGAGGAGGAAGTTGAAGTTGCATTAACAGGATCTATGTTTGATCCTAAGTGGGACACTTTATCCATATGGGCCTTAGCACCCAATACCAACAAACATCTAGTTGCAGAATTTGATAGAGATTTCAAAGGTGGCCTAATAATAAAGAGAGTCTCTGAAACCCCTACAAATGAAGCATCAGAGATGGTGTTGCAGGTTGCTCAATTCAATAAGGCAACCACAAGTGTTCTTAAAAAAAAATATGATGAATTGTTTAAAGATTATATGGCTATGTTGCTAGAGTATAACAGGCTAAAACAAATGGAGATATAGTGGAAGCATTAGGCCTCAACATCTGCCTCACCAAAAACTATTGGAAATAGGACAGACAACTGAGAGGGGGGGTGAATTAGTTGTCTCAAAACTTTGGAACTTTTTACAGTTAATTATTTCTTTTACCACTTAATAACAATTTAATAACTTAACCATAATCATAAGTGTAACGGTAGAAAACAAAAACACATTTGACACCAAGATTTTTAACATGGAAACCCAGTTAAGGGAAAAACCATGGTGGGGGTTAACCCACAAGAATTAATACCATGTTAAAAATATTTTTACAAATGAGAATGCACATGCATTCGGGGTCACTGCTGAGAGCTCATTACTCAAATGAAGGCTCACTACCTATAGAAGGATTACAAGAGAATAATATAGATTTTGAACTGATAAATAGCATCTACCCATGCAAGAGTTTTAGTTCTGGTTAAGTGCAAAAACTGATCTTACACATTTCATCTTTGCTCTGCTCTTCTTAT
Organism: Cunninghamia lanceolata; assembly: GCA_027924645.1. Taxonomy (NCBI): domain Eukaryota; kingdom Viridiplantae; phylum Streptophyta; class Pinopsida; order Cupressales; family Cupressaceae; genus Cunninghamia; species Cunninghamia lanceolata. Next base: position 9,228,305 of record BSBN01000870.1, read on the forward strand.
TGCTCTACCTTCATTCGCACCTTAGATTTCTACTCTTCTCACATTTACACTTTATTTGCACACACACACACACACAAAATCATCCAATTCCATCGGCTATATATATCCACAACATGATCTACAATCATTTTACCTGTTAGCTTCAAGAACATTTAGAACTTTATTTAAATACTCTGCTCTATCGGCTAGATCCATACATATCTTGAGATGCGGACCAAAAATTACACTCACAAATCATCAATTAGGTTGGCCACTATCACTGGTCATCTTTACTTGCCCAATTAACAAATTTCATACATCCAGAACCAAGATCATTTAAAAGGTCAGCCTATTCTTCTTTTGACTGCTCTATCAAACTGTTGACTCGATACTCATAAGCTAATAACTTTCAAATCCTTTATCACTAGAGGTCAAAAATCTAGATTTAAAATGCCTTGATAATGCTTATGACTAACTCAGATCCACAACAAACCATGAGTTTCCACCGAAGAGATCTGGACCAAGATACCGGACCCTATCACTTGCTCTGTTCATGACTACCCAGACTTGGATAAATTCTGATTCTGACTTCTGGTATGAACAAATTGTGATATGTGGATGAGTGGAATGGTCTTAGTTTCCATCAATGACAACACCTATTATGAGAAGTAGTGTCTCTTGCCAACAATCTCCCCCTTTGGCATTGATGGCAACACTTAGTGAAAAATGACGAAGTCTCAGAATAACTCCCCCTTTACTTGTGCTTCATACTGTTGTTCACACTATTTTTCAGTGCCCCCCTTTGTTGGATTTATCATTTTTCACTACTCTTTACTACCCCTTTGACATTAATGGCAAAGGGTGGGCTCCACATGCCAAAATTCGCCAAAATTTTTTTGTATAATGCCGCATATGTACAAGTAATCATTAAGTTCTATTCACATGAACTTGAGAATGTCTGTGAAACTATTTTTCAATTGCACAAGTTTAGAGGCCCAATTTCCCTTCATTCCATCCAAAATTGAGATGTGTCCACTTAGAAAAAATGCATATGATTCTGCCTTTGTCAGATCTAGAGGATTACTTGTTTGAAGTGCAGTCTGAGCTTCTGATAGGGCATTAAACATGGCTTCTAACTCAAGGGCAATCAATTCCCAGAGCTCACACATTCTCTTCATAATGTTATCTTTTCCTTTAACAAGCCTCTTTATCTTATTTTTTAGGCTGATTACTTGACATTCTTGATTTATAGGTGAAACTGTTAGAGGATCAAATTTTTAAGAAAGATTTGACAATTTATGTTCTTGCTCCTTTATCTTTTTCTCAATATCCTTACTAACTTTGGGCCATGATAGATAGAATTTGTACATATCACTTCCAGAATTTAGAGCATTTTGAATACTCTTAATGCTAATACCACGTATTCTTCTATCATTTCCTATCAAGTTCTTTATTTCACCAAATTTCTTATCCAAGAATTCCTTTTGCCTTCGCAGACTTTTCAAAGGACTCAAAATGTGTATTTATAGAACTTACAAGATTTTTCATATGTCTAGAGGGGGAATCAGATGGACTCTTCTGGTAGGAAGGCATTTGTAAGGAAATGAGAGCAACTCAAAACATATTTCTAAGAACAGTGGTGTCTTCGACAAATTTAAATTCTTTTCAATTGCTTCAAAAACATGCACAACTATGCCACAAAGCAAAAATAAACATAGAACATTTCCAACATTGACCCTTAGAAGGAAGTACAAGCACCATTAACCAGTTTTAACAGAAGAATTGTTAAACATGAAAGATAGAACAAAGAACACAGATTTACATGGGGAAAACTGGTGCAGGAGCACCCCTACAAGACAGGATATAGTCCGCATGACAGGACATTAGTCTATTTTTAGTATGTTTGACTTCATAATGTAATAAGGTCCATTGGACCAATGCATATGTATTAGATCAGCCTAGGAGAGTGTGCAGGCAGTTAGAGCTCGTGATCAGGTAGTCTGAGCTGTCCTCTCTCCCAGCCGCTTGGAAGCTCCCAGCCGCTGGGAATCGAGTTGGTAGTACTCGTAGAATATTGTTATAAATAACTCAGATCAGTTAGGGTTTAAAATAATAATCATAGAATCAGGAGAGTAGTAGATGTGTTATGTAGTACTGGTGATTGAAATCCAGAGATCAATCCAGACATTGTGAAACAAGACATTTGTGTTTCATCTGAATAAGATCTCATCAATTGCATTATCTGGTTTATCAGCTGTATCTGTTTTGATTTCTGTTATGATTACAAGTTGATGGATTCTTTCAACCCTTCCACCGGTTGATTCTGTGAATCGGTGGAATGGTCATGTATGATAGTTTAGTTTGCATTTTAGTTTTCTGCATTTCATTGTTTGAGAGATCAGTTGGTAGCATGCTATGAATCAGCCTAGCATCCTCATGTGCTAGGTTCAGGAAGATAAATCTTTAAGTTTTGATCTGAAGGTGATCTGACCTGATCATCATATTTTCTTTGTGAAATTGTGCGGTTCTGTGAGTTTGCATGCAGCTGACGGATATACAGGGGTCTGCATGTGCTTTTCCAGTCGGGGTGAATTGCATCGTCATCTGCGAGTGTATCGCTATCCGGATCGGGTTGTGAAGCTGATGAAGATTGTATGTTTCAAGTGCATCAGGATGATATAGGTTGGATATATACTCAGTGTGTATATTGTCGTTAGGATCATCTTCTGTGTGTATCCATCATCCGCATATTGCTATCGCATGCGGGAGTGAAAGTTCATTTTTTTGGCTAAGTACCGGAGAGGTCATCATCAGGATATTGGGTGACGTCATCGTCAGGTGCATGTGATGTCATCGTCATCAGGATATTGTGAATATCACCCTATGCAAGTTTATCCTGCTGTCGCTAAGTGTTTTGGCATCGGCGTAAGTCATCGGCATAAAGTTGGGTTAACCTCATCAGGATGTTTCAATATGACCGGATAAGTCATATCCTGATGCTGTTGTTTGAGTAGTCGGATATCGGGGTGACGTAAGCATCGAAGGAAGGGTGCTTGAAGTTGTCGTCATCAGGATATTTGAAGGGAACCGGATATTTTATATCCTGCTGATGAAGGTGATGTTGAATATCATGATGATGAAGATAGTGTTTGGCGCTAAGTGAATAGTGAACATCAGGAGGATGTTTGCGCTTGCCGAATATCATGATGCTGTTGAAAGGCGAAAGGTGAAAAGCGATAAGGAAGTGAACAGTAGTCAGCAGGAGGATATTTCACGCCTCTTCGAAATATGATGATGCTGTTTGTGTTAGCAAGAAATATGATGATGCTGATAAGCCGATAGGTATTAGAACATGTTGGTTGTGTTAGTGACTCCTCCTTCCCAGTTGTAAGCTCCCGTTGCGTTATACCTCTGCATCATAGTGGTATCAGAGCAAAGGAAGGATCTTCTGGTAGAGATAAGGATATAGCAGGATGTCAGATGAAGAAGGAACATCGGAGATGCCGGCAAGGATGACCAACGCTGAGTTGGCAGTTCTGGTAAAGAAACAGATTGTAGAGAGCAAGGCCGTGAAGGCTCAGAATCAGGAATTGAAGGATGAGTTAGTGAAGTTGAGGAGCAGAGTAGGTTCTGGTAGAGAAGAAGATAGGGAAGAAGAAGAGATCCCTAGTTGGAGCGAGGAGGTCGTTCCTGCAGACCAGAGACCACTGTTGAACGCCCTCAAGGCCATGGAGAGGAGAACCATGGATGTGAAACTGGATTTGCCAGTGTTTACAGGAAAGATGGAACCTGATTCAGTGATGGAGTGGATAGACTGCTTGAACAATTTCTTTGAAACAGAGGAGATACCAGAACAATAGAGGGTGAAGATAGCCCAGTCAAAAATGAAAGAAGCTGCCTTGACATGGTGGAATTTCATCCAAGATGATAGAGTACAGGAAGGAAAGCGTAGAGTCGCTACATGGAAGAAAATGATGGCATTGGTAAAGGAAGCTTATGTCCCATTGGATTACAGTATCCAATTACACAAGAGGAAGCAAAACCTGAAGCAGAAGGAGCTAGATGTCAGCTCATATACTGAAGAATTCATGAAACTTTGTATGAAAACAAAGGTAAAGAAAAGTGAAGAAGAGAAGGTAGCCAGATACCTTAATGGATTGAGGTTCAATATTCAGGAAGATTTAAGTCTGTATAATCCAGATACAGTTCAGAAATGCTTTCAGTTGGCATTGAAAGTAGAAGAGAAGTTGAAGAGAAAACAAGAACAACACAATAGAGGAAGAGGAAGACAACAAAGAGGTGGAAGAGGTCCTTTTAGAGGTAGAGGACATGGACATGGATATCAAGGAGAATCCAGTCATGACAATAGTAAGGGAAACAATAGTCAGAACCAGAGGGAAAATTATAGTCAGCAAGGAAACTTCAGAGGTAGAAGACCTTTCAGAGGAAGATCCCAAGGCAGAGGATCCATTAGATGTTATAACTGTAACAAAGAAGGCCATATAGCCAGCAGATGTCTAGAAAAGGCCACAAGCTCAACAGGAGAAAGGAGAACAAATCTGATCCAAGAACCTGATAATCAAAGTATGACAGGCTCTAATGATTTTCAGAGTGTGAATGCTCCTGATAATTATGGATACCCAGAAAGTGGAGAGTCTCTAATGATGAGAAGAACAGTGACTACCATGAAGGTACTTGACAAAGAATCTCCTCAAAGAAAGTCTCTTTTCAGGACTATTTGCAAAGCAGGAGGTAAGGCATGTAAAGTTTTGATTGATTCTGGTTCTACTGAAGATTTTGTGTCTGAAGAAATAGTGACAAAGCTTAAGCTTAGGAGATTGCCTCACCCATCCCCATATAAAGTCTCATGGCTTACCCAAGGTCAGCAGACAACTGTAGAAGAGCAGGCTTGGGTAGAATTTCAGATTGGAGCATATAAGGATAAGTTGTTGTTTGACATTACCAAGATGGATGCTTGCAATCTTTTATTTGGTAGACCATGGCAGTATGATTTGAAGGCACAACATGATGGTGTTAGAAACACCTATAAAATCACTAAAGATGGTAAGGATATAACGTTACTACCATTGAAGGAGAAAGAGGAGAAATCTAAAGGAAAAGAGGTGAAGGTAATGCTGATGGAAGGTAAACAGTTCATGAAAGAAGTAGCAGCAGAAGGTGCAGTTGCATATACCCTAATCCCATGTATGAGGGTGAATAAAGAACAGAAGCAAGAAGTCAAGGAAGAGAAGAAGCAAAGGCTCATAGACCCAACTATCCAAGAGCTATTGGATAAGTACAAAGGTATCATCTCAGAGGGAATGCCAAGATCCCTACCACCTGTCAGGGATATCAGTCATTGCATAGACTTAATTCCAGGGTCAACACTTCCAAACAAAGCAGCCTATAAGCTAACTCCAGAATAGAATGCAGAAGTAGCCAGACAGATTGAAGAATTATTGGATTCAGGTCTGATTGGGAAAAGTCTAAGTCCATGTGCAGTACCAGCTGTACTAGCACCAAAGAAGGAAGGCACTTGGAGGCTTTGCACAGATTCCAGAGCTATCAACAAGATCACAATCAGGTATAGGTTTCCAATCCCTAGGATAGAGGATTTACTTGACTGTTTGGGAAGTGCTAAGTATTTTACAAAAATAGATTTGAAAAGTGGATATCATCAGATCAGGATTAGACCAGGAGATGAATGGAAAACAGCATTCAAAACTAATGAAGGGTTATATGAGTGGAAGGTTATGCCTTTTGGTTTATCTAATGCACCTAGTACTTTTATGAGGTTGATGAATGAGGTTTTGAAAGAGTTCATTGGTAAGTTTGTCATAGTATATCTAGATGGCATTCTGATTTTCAGCAACACAAAAGAAGAACATCTCAGACACATAGATTTGGTTCTTAAGAGGTTACATGAAGAGTAGCTGATGATAAATTTGGACAAGTGTTTGTTCATGCAAGAGGAGATCACATATTTGGGTTTTGTCATTTCACAAGGAAAGTTACAGATGGATAAGGAGAAGGTAAGTGCCATATTGTCTTGGCCAACCCCAAAGAGTATGAATGATGTCAGAAGTTTCCATGGGTTAGCAACCTTCTACAGGAAGTTTATAAGAGGGTTTAGTCATATTTGTGCACCCATGCTTGATACCCTCAAAGGAGGACAGAAGTGTAGATTTGTTTGGACTCAAGGAGCAGATGATTCTTTTGAAACATTGAAGAAGAAGGTGGCACAGCAGCCAGTCCTTGCACTTCCAGACTTTAACAAAATCTTTCAGGTGGAATCTGATGCCAGTCACATGGCCATTGGAGCAGTACTCAGCCAAGAAGGTAGACCTATTGCATTTTTCAGTGAGAAGCTCAATGATGCTAAAAGGAGGTATTCCTCATATGATTTGGAAATGTATGCTTTAGTCCAGTCACTCAAGAAATGGAGGCATTACTTGATGCCAAAGGAATTCATAGTATTCACAGATAACCAGGCTCTGAGTTTCATAAACAGCCAGGAAAAGCTGAACCACAGACACATGAAATGGGTAGAAACCTTACAAGCTTTTACTTTTACATTGAAGCATAAGAAAGGAGTTAAGAATAAAGTTGCAGATGCTTTGAGCAGGAGAATTCTAACAGTCAACCAGATTCAGTTAGAAAGTGTTGGCATTGATTCACTCAAGACCATGTATCAGATTGATGAAGATTTTGGGGAGATATATCATGTATGTACTTCTTTTGGGGAGAAATATCATGCTGAATTCTCTGAATTTTTGATTCAGGATGGATTGTTGTTCAAAGGTGGACAGTTATGTATTCCAAGGTGTTCTATGAGGTTAAACATCATCAAGGAGAAACATTGTGGAGCTATGGCGGTCATTTTGGTCTAGATAAGACTCTTGATCTTGTCCAAAGACATTACTTTTGGCCTAAGTTACAATCAGATGTCAGAAAATTTGTAGAGACATGTGTGATATGTCAGAAAGCTAAAGGCAGGTCAACTAATGCAGGTTTATATCAGCCCTTACCCATTCCTTCCAGACCATGAGAAAGTATAAGTATGGATTTTGTCTTGGGTTTACCAAGGACAAGGAAAGGATTTGACAGTGTTTTTGTTGTAGTGGATAGATTCAGCAAAATGGCACATTTCTTGCCATGCAAAACCACTGCTGATGCTTCATACATTGCAGATTTGTTTTTCAAGGAGATTGTCAGAATCCATGGATTGCCATTGAGCATAGTGTCAGATAGGGATGTGAAGTTTATTGGTCACTTCTGGAGAACTCTTTGGAGGAAACTTGGAACAAATTTGTCTTTTTCCTCTGCATATCATCCTCAAACGGATGGACAGACTGAAGTAGTGAACCGTTCCTTAGGGAATTTGCTTAGGTGTTTGACAAAACAACATGGAGAAAAGTGGGATAATATTCTATCTCAAGCTGAATTTTCCTATAATGATACTGTCAATAGGAGTACAGGGAAATCACCTTTTCAGATAGTTTATGGTATGCATCCAAGAGGAATTTTGGAATTGAGAGATCTACCTACAGTAGACCCTATTAGTGCAGAAGGTGAAGCTTTTGCAGAAGCCATAAAAGAGGTTCATGATCAAGTCAAGACACAACTACAGCAAACCACCTTGAAGTATAAGGAATATGCTGATAAAAAGAAGAAGGATGTTCAGTTTGATGTTGGAGATTTGGTATGGGTTCATTTGAAGAAGGACAGACTTCCTAAGGGAAAGTATACTAAACTTATGCAGAGAAAAGTTGGACCATGTCAGATCTTGCACAAGCATGGACAGAATGCTTATGAGATACAACTCCCACCTGATCTTGGTTTGTCCCCTATATTTAATGTATGTGATTTAACTCCATACAAGTCTTATCCAGATGCAGATCAGGAACTCCTACAGGATACAGTCCATGATGACATTCCCAAGCATGATCCTCCACAGTTGCAGAAGGTTTTGGACACCAGAGTGGTCAAACAGACCCGGAACAAACAGTACTTAGAGTATCTAGTCTCTTGGAAGGGAAAACCTAATTCTGAAGCAGTATGGATGACTGAAGAGTAGATCCAGAAACATGGTGCCGATCTTCATACTCTCATCTCAAGTGGACTTGAGATTTCTTCTTCTGGGGAGTATGGTGCAGGAGCACCCCTACAAGACAGGATATAGTCCGCATGACAGGACATTAGTCTATTTTTAGTATGTTTGACTTCATAATGTAATAAGGTCCATTGGACCAATGCATATGTATTAGATCAGCCTAGGAGAGTGTGTAGGCAGTTAGAGCTCGTGATCAGGTAGTCTGAGCTGTCCTCTCTCCCAGCTGCTTGGAAGCTCCCAGCCGCTGGGAATTGAGTTGGTAGTACTCGTAGAATATTGTTATAAATAACTCAGATCAGTTAGGGTTTAAAATAATAATCATAGAATCAGGAGAGTAGTAGCTGTGTTATGTAGTACTGGTGATTGAAATCCAGAGATCAGTCCAGACATTGTGAAACAGGACATTTGTGTTTCATCTGAATAAGATCTCATCAATTGCATTATCTGGTTTATCAACTGTATCTATTTTGATTTATGTTCTGATTACAAGTTGATGGATTCTTTCAACCCTTCCACCGGTTGATTCTGTGAATCGGTGGAATGGTCATGTATGATAGTTTAGTTTGCATTTTAGTTTTCTGCATTTCATTGTTTGAGAGATCAGTTGGTAGCATGCTATGAATCAGCCTAGCATCCTCATGTGCTAGGTTCAGGAAGATAAATCTTTAAGTTTTGATCTGAAGGTGATCCGGCCCGATCATCATATTTTCTTTGTGAAATTGTGCGGTTCTATGAGTTTGCATGCAGCTGACGGATATACAGGGGTCTGCATGTGCTTTTCCAGTCGGGGTGAATCACATCGTCATCTGCGAGTGTATCGCTATCCGGATCGGGTTGTGAAGCTGATGAAGATTGTATGTTTCAAGTGCATCAGGATGATATAGGTTGGATATATACTCAGTGTGTATATCATCATCAGGATCATCTTCTGTGTGTATCCATCATCCGCATATTGCTATCGCATGCGGGAGTGAAAGTTCATTTTTTTGGCTAAGTACCGGAGAGGTCATCATCAGGATATTGGGTGACGTCATCGTCAGGTGCATGTGACGTCATCATCATCAGGATATTGTGAATATCACCCTATGCAAGTTTATCCTGCTGTCGCTAAGTGTTTTGGCATCGGTGTAAGTCATCGGCATAAAGTTGGGTTAACCTCATCAGGATGTTTCAATATGACCGAATAAGTCATATCCTGATGCTGTTGTTTGAGTAGTCGGATATCAGGGTGACGTAAGCATCGAAGGAAGGGTGCTTGAAGTTGTCGTCATCAGGATATTTGAAGGGAACTGGATATTTTATATCCTGCTGATGAAGGTGATGTTGAATATCATGATGATGAAGATAGTGTTTGGCGCTAAGTGAATAGTGAACATCAGGAGGATGTTTGCGCTTGCCGAATATCATGATGCTGTTGAAAGGCGAAAGGTGAAAAGCGATAAGGAAGTGAACAGTAGTCAGCAAGATGATATTTCACGCCTCTTCGAAATATGATGATGCTGTCTATGTTAGCAAGAAATATGATGATGCTGATAAGCCAATAGGTATTAGAACATGTTGGTTGTGTTAGTGACTCCTCCTTCCCAGTTGTAAGCTCCCGTTGCGTTATACCTCTGCATCAAAAACCCTTACAGGTAAAAAACCCCACACTCCAGAAGCCAGAGATCATTGTATTAATCAGTAACAAAGAATACATAGTTACAATACAATATCAGACTCTCAAGCCTTCTCAGAGTTATACATCTTGTTCTTCATCTAGAGAATCTCAATAGTAACATGGCAAGATCAACCTCACTCTCTCTTAACCTCTATTTCTCCTTTTCTCAGTTCAGTCCTTTCACATACTGTTATCATGCTGCATACAACATACAACATAGGACTTCCCCAAAGAAGAATACAGAGCTTACAAGATTGAACTCATAATCAGACTCTATCAATCCAAGACTATCTCTCTCCAAACTTGTTTAACTGTTCGAGCAACCAATCGATTCAGTTATGCTCAGTCTAACCATCCAAACTACCATCTGACTGTTCACATTCCTAAGAACTCATTAGTCCCACATGCACTAGACATCGGTCATAGTCGTAGTATATATACATGACCACACGAAAAGTCTATCATTGATGCTTTTGCCATCGATGACCCTAGCCGGTCAATCATCAACGAACCATCAGAGAGACCAAGACCTATGGTGTGACTTCATCCTATTTTTCTGACACAGTTCCTCCTACCAATGCCAAACACCATCGGACAGACCAGGCTCATCAGAGTGTCATCTCAACACTGCACCAATTGAAGAGATCTTGCCGACACCAATCTTCATCGAAGAAACACTTACCATTGGAAGGATTTCCAAAACTCAGACCAACAATGCTTCTCACGCTGATACCAAGACCTTTGTTGGTGTAACAGGAAGTACTGGAGAGACATCTTCCAACCATGTCGATGTCACTTATCACACTGATCACCCAAACCTCCATCAGAGTGACTCAACATATCAAAACGACACTTCAAAACTAGGCCGATAGTGATTTCCATACCAATGACCTTTCTCTATCAGAATGACTCTCGCTGACACCAACCACCATCGGAATAACACACACCATCGATGATAGTCTCTCAGATCATACCAATAGTCCATGTCTGGTTGATACAAAGAACAACCCACTATGAACAATGAGATCACTGAGACTCTTACTGATAGCTGTAAATCTGAGACAGATGTACTTAACATTCTCCCACTTGACAAAGGATTTACAGGAACCAATCAACACTCCAAGTCATAGAACCATAGCTGATACTGCCTTCACTCCACTGTGCTCACAAGCTACACAGAAGCTCCAACATAACAAACTTCAAAGCTTCTAGAACACAGCCATGAAATCATCCTCCAGAAACAAGATAGAACATCAGCTAGAACAACAATCAAAAAACTGACTGCACCCATCCAACTGAACAAAACCCACTTGACTGAAAATAACACACATAGCCAGTGCTAAAACATCTAATCACTCATACCTTGAATGTATTCATCAGCAGACTCATGCCACCTACATATACACCCATCAACTGCAAATACAAGCTCCATGTGTCAACTAGTCGAAAAAGACCAAACACATCCAAGAACTCCCACTACATGGGTAATGCAGATCTGAAAAAAAGATCATGGCATACAAAGTCCACCAATAGCATCACATAGAAAGTGTAAATATCATGTAGTACCAAGGAAACATCCACCATGATATGTAAAATCTGGAAATCAATAACCTATACATCTCACCACCAATCTAGAAATCTCTCAAGCTCTTCACACCCAACAATGAAGGAGATAACAGAACCTTCATTCTATCACCCAAGAATATAAGTGAAAGCACATGATCACACACTAGTGATCACTTCAGCTCCGAACAAAACCTCAAAACAATGTAATGTGAAACACACCATCAGAAAAATAACTAAGACCATAGAGAGTAACACTGCACATCATATACTTGTCGACAGTCCTTCTACATACACCTCTGAATGCCAATTGTGTCAAGTATGATCTCCTTCAAAACACCCCAAAGAGAACAACATAACAATACCCAAACAAACATTCAACCTCAAGAGATCAAATTCAGCATATGTAATCATGCAACTAAACATGGATGTAAGCCTCTCAAACCAAAGAAGATCAAACTAATCCATTTCCCGTTTCAAGAAATCAGCCCATAAACCATCTCCTAACAATCCTCATCAATGAATGACATCTTTAAACTCAAATGCACAAGGAGATAATCATATTATCCATCTCTCACAATGAATCCTCCAGAACCATATATCAGCAGTTCAAGATCCATGTCTATGAAAGAAAACATAAAACACTTGAGAGAAACAATGGGCAACACCTCTCAGATGATTATCTACCGAGAAGACCAAGAGTGGGGAATGAGAATGCTCCTCTAGGGTAACCAAGTCTACAAGGCTTCTCCAAGAGAAATCTTGATAGGGAGACCTAAGGGTTTTGAAAACCTATGCCATTCTCGAGATTCCCTACCAATTCAAGTGCTCATAGACATTTTCTACCCCAAAATGTCTAAAACAACCTAAGTAATCTATTACAGGGGTGCAAGACCTATTTATTTGTTGTTTCCCATACAGACTCTACTTTCTTGGTGTGAGGTACTCTTCCTTATCCTCACTAATTCCAAGATTCCCAATCTCCAAGGCTTCTAGCCTTCTTGAACCCGTTATCAGCCCTCCTCTTTGGGTCTAGGGTTCTGATTGCTTGGTGCTCAATTCTTTCTACTCTATTTTTCACCCCTGTCTTCTTAGACTGCAACTTGCATACCTAGTCAGGCTATAGAACAACTCACCTAGGACAAGTTCCTAATGTCTCTCATTAACAATCCAATCACTAACACAAATAGAAACAAAAGAAACAAAGTCTCTGCTTGATGGCCCTCCATGACTGTACAAGGAAAATGCAGGGACATCAAGATAGAGACATCTTGTACAAATAGAAATAAAAGAACAAAAATTAAACTATCTACTCTACTACAAACCGGATTATACAAGTACTCTAGAGACAATATACAAATGAATTCAAACTGTCAATGTTTCTATTCTGAGAGTTCTTTCTTTTACATTCAATGTTTATCCTTTAACTTTTTCCAACATTCGAACCCATTTACAAAGCCAAAAACTAGTTCTTATACTCTTCGTCATTTTTTTGTTATCGGACAGTTAGGGTTTCCTATCTGTTCGTATTGCTTGTTCGCATATACATTCGTTTGTATCATACAATACTGAAATATGCATTCACTTTATCATCGGTAAGATATTTCTATTTTCTCACCGAAATAGTCTTCTCCTTCCTGGTCGGCTTGACCCAACTTATCGGCTGCTACATAACTTTTGTCACCGATGCGCTTACTCTCTCCGATGACCTTTTCATCACTTAGACTTCAACCGTCGACAAAGCTCTTTCTTCAATCTCTGACATGCTATCTCTCTCCAATGGATAGATTCATCACTCAAACTTTGTATCATCGGAGTAACTTTTCCTCTGTTCAACGATAATACAACTTACTCTGATGAGCATTGAACCGTCGGCGTGACTTTACTCTTCAGCTAAACTCCAACCTTCTCCTCCAATCATGCCTCTCACACTGATAAGATTTCTATCGGCATGACCCAGTTGTTTGCTGTGACTCTTAAAGTCTTTCCCAATGACTATTGTCTCTCTGAGAAACTCACCATTGGTGAACACTTACGGTTCTCACCCCGATGAGCCTTCCCTTCACACTTGTCGGTGTGACTTTCAACATCGACCAATGTTCAACTTCTCCCACCAATATCCTTAGTCACTCCGATGAGCCTTGGCCCTATCCCATCGACCAGACTCTTTCCCATCAATGACACCTTTAACTTCTCCACCGATGTCATATCTCACACCGATGTGCCTATCATGAACTAGCCGTCGGTAAGACTTCTTACATCGGCCTAACATTCTCTCCATCTCCTGATATGCACCTCACACCGATATCAAATGAACCTATGCTTGCATCAGTCCCATGCCTTCCTAATTTAAAAACAAAAGCATTACACCAAAAATGCATTATATACATATGGGCTCACTCCAAGCCCTTTGGTGCTCCTGCTGCAAATCTCCTCATTGGTCTCTGTTGAACTCACGTCCAACCAAGGTAAAGACTCCTCAGACTTCCTGCTACAATCTCTGATCAAGAGTAACCAACAACAACACTTCTCTCATCTCAAGAGAATTATAGCCTCACCTTATTCTCCATGTACCCATGAGCATCTACAAATAATCATTTCATGCTAAACTCAAAATGCATCACTACACCAACATGAAGTAATCAAGCAAAAGATCAATGCACCCAACACACAGAGAATCACCAAACCACTGTCAAAGCTCCAATCATCTAAATTAGGAACTTATCATGAAATCATGATCTTACTATCTCCCTTAGGAGATTCCATGCTCTAGGTGAACATAACCATGATCTCAAGAGCAATGTATCATGCCAAAACTCAAATGCAGAAATCAAGAGTATATCATGACATGAAACAAACCAAACTCTAAACCAACATGACCTGTCAAGCACCACCAACACCTCAACCAAGGATTTCCTAAATCCTTCATGACTCCAAGATGTTACACATCCTCAAATAGTGCCCTTGTAAATGCGAAAGAACCCTTCTGTAGCAACAGGATCTAAGAGCTCCTCCTAGTAACATCTACAACACTAAAGAAGATCATTCACCACTAAGTGATGAATCTACAATCATTGCTAAAGCTCCCACTTAACTATGGAAACTAAGCTTTCCAAGTAACATGACCAAATATCTTCTCATCTAAAAATCTTCCAGGTCCACATATTATCACATCAATAAAAAACAAATGGCACTAAGATCTCTAAACCAAGAAAATACAACATCACTGTCAAAAGCTTACACTGAACTGTGTATCCAAGCTATACATGACATCATGATACACATGCTATAGGTCTCCATAACCAACTGTTTAGGTACTCAACAACATCCATCCTCTCATCCTGAAGTAGTCACACCAATGCACAAGTGACCAGAGACAAGGCCAGCTAAGAAATCTACATAAACACTGAAATAATCTTGTGGATAAAGACAATCCACATTTGAGTCATCTCACTATAGCTTAATAGGTGATCAGCCCACAAAACTACATAACTCGTAGATCCAACCAATGTATCATGTAAACTCACTATCACACTAGAAATTATAGAACTGAGATCTCAAGGAACAGATAACAATGTAGACAACATGACTCAAGCATCAGATTACTTACAAATCTGATTCACCAAACATGTCCACAACCTGAGCACCATAGTATAGAAAACCAAAAGCATTACCATAGAGATGCTGAGTGACATATCACATACTAGCACTCCCATGCAGAGAAAGTATTTCACCTCCTCACACCATGCATAGAGCATGCATGCAAAACTGCAACTATATCATCCAACAACACCCCAAACACTAGGGACTAGAAATAGCTTAATTGCAGCTTCTCAAAACCACAAGTTTTTCTCTTGACCGTGTAAAACCTACAAAACCACTGTGTTTAAAAAACACCCATGCACATCCATACCCACTTCACATATGGAAGACCAAGAATATAAAACAAGAAACACCATAACACTTAAACCAGAAAAATGGATCATCATGAATATGCATAACCATAGATTTTAGGAAAAAACTATGAAACCCCTCAAAATCAAGAAACATGATTCTGAGACATGCAAGTACAAAGCATCCACTAAAGGAAACAACAGTTTAGGAACTTCAAGCCCATTTGTAGGCCAACTCCACATCCAACAACCTGCACATGCATCCAAGGGAGATAGGCTATTTCAGAAGGTCTTAGACCATCCAATGATCAACTCCATAGCCTACATGCAATTAGAGTAACAAAAAAATTATGCCTTCCAATACCAGGACAAAATACCCAGCATAAGCACATTTCTCCATAGCTGAAAAACAACCCAAGCTTCTCCATATCATTAGGGAGCCTCTCACATAGACACCCAATAAAGAGATTTGTTGCATCTGAACTATAGAGTAAAATATTCCACCCCATGCATCAAGATTATATCGCTGCCAACTAGGAACCTCAAATCACATCATTTCAATATGACCAGCTCTAGTTTCTCCATCTTCACCATCCTTCAAGCACCTACTGTAACATGAAGACAAGATCAATTGCCAAACTTCACTCAAAACAAGGATCAAACATTAGTCGATTCCTTCAGATTTCCTCAAGCCTAGTCACACTAAGAAATCATCACAGAAGGAATACCCAGACCTTATACACCAGGAACTCTTACATGTAAACACATGCAGCACACAAACATACATATGTGAGAAACAAAGCAGATCCTAGAAGAAGGCTCTGATACTACTTGTAAGAAAATGAGAGAAGCTTAGAACGTATTTCTAAGAATAGTGGTGTCTTCAACAGATTTAAATTCTTTTTAGTTGCTTCAAAAACACGCACAACTATGCCACAAAGTTGAAACAGACATAGAACATTTCCAACATTGACCCTTAGAGGAAAGTACAAGCACCATTAACCAGTTTCAACAGAAGAATTATTAAACATGAAAGACAGAACAAAGAACACAAATTTACATGGGGAAAACCCTTACGGGTAAAAAAACCCATACTCCAAAAGCCAGAGATCATTGTATTAATTAGCAACAAAGAATACATAGTTACAACACAATATCAGACTCTCAAGCCTTCTCAGAGTTATACATCTTGTTCTTCATCTAGAGAATCTCAATAGTAACATGGCAAGATCAGCCTCACTCTCTCTCGACCTTTGTTTCTCCTTTTCTTAGTTCAGTCCTTTCACATACTGTTATCATACTGTGTATAACATACAACATAGGACTTCCCCAAAGAAGAATACAGAGCTTATAGGATTGAACTCGCAATTGGACTCTATCAATCCAAGACTATCTCTCTCCAAACTTGTCTAATTATCTGAGCAACCAATCGATTTAGTTACGCTCAGTCTAACCGTCCAAATTGTTGTTTGACTATTCACATTCGTGAGAACTCATTAGTCCCACATGCACTAGACATCAGTCGTAGCTGTAGTATATATACACGACCATGCGGAAAGTCTATTGTCGATGCTTTTTCCATTGACGACCCCAGCCGGTCAATCATCAACGAACCATCAGAGAGACCAAGACCTATGGTGTGACTTCATCCCACTTCACCGACATAGTTCCTCCTGCCGATGCCAAACACCATTGGATAGACCAGGCTCATTAGAGTGTCATCTCAACACTGCACCGATTGAAGAGATCTTGCTGACACCAACCTTCATCAGAGAAACACTTACCATCAGAAGAATTTCTAAAATTCAGACCGACAATGCTTCTCACACCGATGCGAAGACCTTTGTCGGTGTAACATGAAGTACCAGAGAGACATCTTCCAACCACGCCCATGTCACTTATCACACCGATCACCCAAACCTCCATTAGAGTGACTCAACATATCAGAATGACACTTCAAAACTGGGCCAATAATGATTTCCATACCGATGACCTTTCTCTGTCAGAATGACTCTCATTGACACCAACCACCATTGGAATAACACACACCATTGAGGATAGTCTCTCAGATCATACCGATAGTCCATGCATGGCCAATACAAAGAACAACCCACTATGAATAACGAGATCGCTGAGACTCTTGCCGATAGCTATAAATCTGAGACATATGTACTCAACAACATTCACTTTTTCAAAATCCTAGTTGCAAGCGCCAGTAGCTCATTGTCCTCCATGTGGAACTTTAACATTATTTCTCTAGCCTTCACTTGGGTGAATGATGTTATTTTCATCAATTGAATTGGAGAGAGAGCATCTGGATTGGCTAGACCTTGGAGTAGTTTGGGCTCATCAAGCTCAATCATCTCTTTTTCAAAAAGACTTTTCACTACATCTATAGTGTCTCTTGTAACATTTTTTGAACCATCCTTTTGTTCATCAGATTTCTCAGTATCTGCTTTGGGTACTTCAATATTTGTACCATCTTCTTCTGCTTTATCTTTCTTTCCTTTTTGTTCCTCTTTCTCTGCTTTACTTTTCTCTGTATTCTCTGCAGAGGGACTCTTTCCTATTTGTTCACCATTTGCTACCTAATTCGGAGGGCTCTATGAAGTAGTAATATTATCTTCCTTTCTTGACTGATCAGGTGGATTAGGAGTATCTCCTGCATCAATTACTTTATCCATCATTTTTGTATCCTCCTGATTTACTTGTTCCACTTCTGGAACAAAGGCTTAAACCAACTCAGATTGCTGCTCGATGATGTTCTCTTCTTCACCATCTGAAACTTCTTCTGAGACTATGGGAAAATTATTCTTTTTCAATGCCTTCAAAAGAATTTCTTGAGTTTCTTCAACAATTTCACTTGTTTCTCCAAGCATGAGTTTGTTCATTCTCTTTTTGCCTCTAAAGTCATCTTTGACTTCCTTGAATATCATATCTATTTGATCAAATGAAATTTGAGGACACCAATTTATTAGTTCATCTTCCCTAATCTCCATATCTTTGCTCTTGGTCCTTTTCTTTTCTCAACTCCAAAATATTTTCTAGATTTTGTGGCAACTCAGAAGTTATCTCAATCAGTGCCTTGTTGTAGATGTTGAGATATCTAACAGTTGCTTCCTCCAACACCCTTTTATCCACATCACTATATTCATCATAGAATTCAATCATGGGTTTTAGATTACCATCTATAGTGACTAACTTTATCACATCCTATAGGGAAAGTGTGGGCTTCTTAACATATTCCTCATATGCTTTTGTCTTTTGCTTTTTACTAGCCCTTGTACTTTTGGAGGACTTTTCTTTGTTTACTTTTGTAGCTTTTGTTCCGGTGGCCTTTAGGTCCTTGATTTCAATGTTAGAATATGTATCTTCTTCTTCTTCTCTTATGCTTTCATAGATCCAGGATGCTTTTGTTTTCTTCCTTTTCTCCCATTTTCTACATGATCTTGCTTTTGGTTTTGTAGTCTTTGAAGGAATAGGGGAAGTAGTAGAGCTCCTAGTAGTTCTTAAAGTGGAAGAGAGTTCCAGCGGAACACCTGTTTGTTTCTTATCTTGTTTCTCTTTTTCATCCTTTTTAGTTCTTTCTTTGAATTTCTTCACAGCCTCCTTAGTTAGGCCCAAATTTTTAGCTAACTTCTCAATTTCTTTTCTTACTTTTCTATTGGTTTTAGGTTCTATGAGCTCGGTATGTAGTTTTAAATTTAGCTCCTCATAAGTTCCAAATCTTTCAACCAATGTGTCTTTAGGCTTGCTTAGAAGATGTTGAACATACATATTCAAGATTTTTTGATCTACTTCATACCCCATGGGCATGATCCAAGCAGTTATGGGTTCCACTGTTTCCATTAGACACTGATAGTGTCAACCATGAAGCATATTTCATTTTTGTACTTCTCAATAGTTGATTTAGGGATTCTTTCCCTTAAGTGCATCATACTCTAAAACTTCTTGAAGTAACCCCATATTGCAGTTTTCTAAGCTTTGAAATCACCAATGCTGGGAAGATGATCTTTGATCTAAATGGCAATTGGCTCATCCATAGTCTAGTGCATACCTTTTTACCCAGGTACCTCATTCATTAAGTAAAAGAATAGACATAGAACTATTGTACCATACTTGAAAGTGTTTTTCTTATCTTTCTTGATTTTGTTTAAATTTTCAATCAGTTGATTCTGTAGTAATTCACATAAGCCATAATCAGTGTTTTCCTTTAGCATCTTGTATGTAGCATATATGGCTATTCTGAAAACAAAATTTTCTCTTCTCGAGTGGTAAATCTTGTACCCAATCACCATGGAGGTGAATTTGGCATCCGGTTCTATAATATCATTGATGATCATTGCCCTTCTATCAAATTTGGCACCCGTAGCATTAGTCACTGTATAGTTTTTCACAGCTTTCAACATGGGTAATCCATCAGTTGAGTTTAACCTGGTTACAATTTTTCTAGCATCCTTGGTAATCTTGAATGGTTTTAACAACCAAATAAATTCATCATGCATTTGACTCAAAACATATCTGGCCCATTCATCCTCATCAAATGTTGGAAATCCCATGATCTGAATAAAGTGTTTATCCTATATTTCCTTATACTCAGGTTTAAGTTCATGATTTTCATCCCTGAGTTATTTCTCAAACAAGTCTACATACCTTGAATCTCCAAATTCATCTATGTTTGTATGAATATAAACTCTAATGTCTTCGACATGTAGCACACCATACAAAACACTTGAAAAAGCACCTAACGGGTTGACTTCTATTGATTTGTGATGATGCTTCTTAAATTTGGGTTGAGGCCTTTTAGTAATGTCAACAAAATGAGGAGTAGCCATCTCAACAAATTTTAGATTCAAAGCTTCATAGAGAAGTACCATTTTCTTCTGTGAGGTTAGGGTTGATCAATTGCCGATTGAATTCACTTTTTGTGCTTCAGTTTTTGGATTTGCATCTCAGACACTCTTCTTCTTGTTTCCTCTGAATGCAAAGTGATTCAAATGTGTGACCAAGTGACCTTTTATCTTTTGCAAAACCTGATTTAGTGTTGTAATAAATGTGTTGCCCTAACTTTATCTGGTTACTCTATTTTTGACAGTTCTTCAAGAATCACTCCACAAATTTTCATATCAACATCTTTTCTTCTAGAAAATCATTCCAAAGTTTCTGAACCAATTCAAAATATCCTTTTTTATTGTGCCAGATTCAGGCACCCACTTATTGACCAGGGGAATTTGATGTTTAATGCAGCTCCCCCTGAGCTAGGTCTTCTGACATAATTCTTAGAGGAATTATCAGCACCAGATTCTGGTGTGGACCCATCACAATTGTTTATTGTATCTTTCTTTACCCAAGTCTTGTTCATTTTTCTGTATATCTCATTCACATTGATTTTCTTTAAATTACCTCTATCTTTTTTCGGCTCATCCGGTTTTTTATTTACCAGACCTCTTCTTCCATTGTTCCTATTTCTGTAGAGTCTTGCAATATGACCAGATTTATTGCAGTTAAAGAACGCAACATTTCTTTTCTTATAAACTTGATTTTCTCTTGATCTACACTGATTAGCCATGTGTCCAAACCCATTGCAAACAAAATAGTAACCATTGAAAGAATTGCTAATTCCTCTATTGTTAGCATTATTCATTAGCATACTTATGCATTCATTTGATCTATGCCCATACGTCTTACACTTGAAGCATTGACCGAAGAAGGATGTATCATTTTGATTTACTTTGCTTCTACACTTAGTAGCTCTATGACCAAATTTATTGCAATTGAAAAATTTCCATTGAATGCTGGATATCTTTGAGCATTAGGCTATCTTACCAGAGGTTTTCTAGTAATGTTTCTCCTATTCCTTGGTTGAAAATTTCTTTGTCCAAATCTGAAGCTTTCACCTTTCTCATATCCAAGATCATGCTTGTCATCATCCTTTTCCTAACCTTTAATTAGTTCTTCAAGTTTAGTTGAGCTTATCTTGAACTTCTCCTTATACTCATTTGCAATTTCTAGGTTATGTCTGAGAGTGATAATCTTTCTCTAAAGTTCTCTCTCATGGTTTCTTTTTTCTTGTAAATTAGATTCTAGGAGACTAGCTATTCCATCCAATCTACAACATTCTTTAGTTCTCTCTTTCAAATTTTGATTCATCTCTTCTTCAGTTTTCTTCCTATCTTTAATTTCCTTGGTTAATCTGATCACCCCAGATTCCATCTCATGTTTTAGGACAACTTCTTTAGCTAACTTTTCACATTCCATTGTCTTCTCTTTTAGGGCTTTGTCTTCATAATGATTTCCCAATTGAAGTGGTTGCTCCTTTTCCTTTTGCATTGGATTTGTTCAATTTTTCTTTTAAAATTTCAATGAAGTCTTTAGCCTTTTTGAGGTTATCTTGTAGCTCTTGGACTTCTGCCTTGGACTACTCAAGATCATCTAGGGTGAGATTAAGTTGCTCTTGAAGGTTATATTCATCCATTTTTACTGCCTTCACGGATCTTCCTTAAGCTGTTAAATTTTTTCAAAGGAACCTCGCTCTAATACCAATTGTTGGAAATAGGATAGACAACTGAGAAGGGGGTGAATCAGTTGTCTCAAAACTTTGGAACTTTTTGCAGTTATTTCTTTCTTTTACCACTTAATAACAATTTAATAACTTAACCATAATCATAAGTGTAAAAGTAGAAACATAAAAACACATTTGACACCAAGATTTTTAACATGGAAACTTGGTTAAGGGAAAAACCACGATGGGGGTTAACCCACAAGAATTAATACATCGTTAAAGTATTTTTACAAATGAGAATGCACATGCATTCGAGCTCACTGCCTAGAGGTCACTGCTCAAATGAAGGCTCAATGCCTATATAAGGATTACAAGAGAATAACACAAATTTTGAACTGATAAATAGCATTTACCCATGCAAGAATTTTATTTCTGGTTAAGTGCAAAAACTAATCTTACACATTTCATCTTTGCTCTTCTCTTCTTATTGCTCTGCCTTCATTCACACCTTAGATTTTTTCTCTTCTCACCTTTACACTTTATTCACACACACACACAATCATCTAATTCCATCATTTATATATATCTATAACATGATCCACAATCATTTTACCAGTCGGCTTCAAGAACATTTAGAACTTTATTTAAATACTCTACTCTATCAGCTAGATCCATGCATATCTTGAGACGTGGACCAAAACTTGCACTCAAAAATCATGAATTAGGTCAGCCACTATCACTAGTCATCATTACTTGCCCAATCAACAACTTCCATACCTCTGGAACCAAGATCATTTACAAGGTCAGCCTATTCTTCTTTTGACTGCTCTATCAAACTGTTGACCTGATACTCATAAGCTAATAACTTTCGAATCCTTTATCACTGGAGGTCAAAACTCTAGATTTAGAATGACTTGACAATGATTATGACTAAATCTGATCTGCAACAAACCATGACTTTCCACCAAAGATAAATGGACCAAGATATCGGACCTTGTCACTTGCTCTATTCTTGATTGCCCAGACTTGGATAAATTCTGATTCTAACTTCTGGTATGAACAAATTGTGATATGCGGATGAGTGGAATGGTCTTAGTTGCCATCAATGACAACACTTATTATGTGATGCAATGTCTTTTGCCAACACAAACAACACTGGTTGTTAAGGATTCCAATTCCCTCCTCCTTGGTCTGTCTTCTTCATCAAAGTCAAATCTAGAAAAGGAAATTGAAAACTTAAAGAAGCAAATTGAGTCATTTGAAGACATTTTCATATATGCTTTTGATAAATAGAAGGATGATAATTGGTCCATTGTTTCAGGGATTTTGGAGTTATTAATGAACAAAGTGTCTAGTCAGGCTGTCGTGATTCATAAGTGTTACTATGATTTGTCAATGGTCATTAAGAAAATTAGGGATGATAAGGAAAAAATGATGCCTTTATTTGATAAATGGATCCCTAGGATTATATATTTATTAGGCATTTGCAAAGGGGCTAACCATGATCCTAATGTGCCCAAAGGAGTTAAACAAGTTTATGAAGCAACAAAGGAAGTAGGAGATCTACAGGCATTCATAGACCGCCTTGAGGAGGAGGCACTCAAATTAATTCAAGGGTTCGATAGTGACCAAGTTGGTATAATTCCTCCAATAAGGAATGAAGGCAATGACATTAAGGTGGCTCAATTATGGATCCTCCAGTTCAACAACATTCTCCCTATTATTTCTTTCTTTATTTATCTTAATGATAAGATAGATATCCCTATGTTCAGAACTAGTATTGACAAACTATGGGACTCTTGTTAGTTAGTAGCTAATTTCACAAGGGAAGGGCATTCGGTTGTGGCTAGGTACAGTAATAGATATTTATCCTCTATGGATAAATTAATTAATTTCTAATGGCCCACAGAGGACCAATATCAAGAATGGGATAAAAATATAATGAGGTGCCTGAAATTTGAAGCATGGATGGTGAGATATTTTTAAAGAGTCTGGACACTTGTGTGTTCTAAACAGAAAATCTTTTGTTCCCTTATGTAACTATTGTTTATTTCATAAGGTAGTTGAAGATATGATTAGGAGGTAACAATTGGCCAAAGTTTGTTATATTTTCTCAAAGGCACAATTCACAAGGATTGTGAACCTCATAAACAATATTGTAACAACTTGTGTCCTCATAGAAAATATCTGGGAGGAGTTTGTTATTTTTGAGAAGTCTGTTGAAGCTTGAAGGTGACATCTGTTTCTAGGTTTGAAGCTTGTTTTTTCTCCCTTGCTCTTATAAAAGGGAATTCAGGGCCTAGTTACAAAGATCTTGGAAAATTTTCTGTAGAATAGTATATTGTCATATCAACTATAGTTCTATTTTTAGGTGTGTTTTCAAGAGGATAAGTTCGTCTGTATTTGCAATTGTTAGCATAAACTCATATTAACTCAATATTCTATATATATTGACAAAGGTTCATGACATATTGTCTCCTTTACTTGTGTGCTTTTATTATGTTTTTGAATAGATTGATAAAATTATCAATGATATTCTTCAGAGTCTTTCCTATGTAAGGATATCTGCTCTGAAAGGATTTTACTCTAAGAGTATATTAAAAATGCTTGAAGGAGGATATTGAATATAATAGAAGTATACATGGATAACTAAGTATGAATGTTATGGTCTAATTTCAAGGTGTAATGATGTAATGCATCATTTACAATATGCTCAATAGAGTTATAATTGTGACCCTATGTTGGATTCATTTATATACATTTTTGACTCTATAACCCCAGATTTAGGCACAAATCTTTTGATGGTTGTTGTTCTCAAGGTTTTAAAATCTCCCCGATTATTTCTATATCAATCTAAGAATGGTTTTCAACTTCAGTTATTTATTTTGATTAAGTTATGTCTTGCATGTTCCTTTGCAAAGAATAAGATAGAAGATTTAAGAATCTAGCCAATCGTCACTTTATCATACATTCTTTTAAGTAGCCTATAAGGAACATAACTATGATATAAACAAGATGACAATCTAATGTCTTTGGAAAACCCCATTCCTTTTGAGTAGAATGTTGTTATCCCCAAGAGAAGAAGGCACTAGTTAAAGAGAGATAGCCAGAGAATTAGAAATAAGTCCATCTATATAGGAACAACCTCCTTGGTTTCACAGAGCATAAAGTGCAGAGATAGAAAACGGGGATTGAGAAAATCTTCTCTCCCTGATCTCCTATTCGTTAGCCAATCCCTCAAGGTAGATTGATCATTAATAAGTGGATATTTTATAGATTTGTTGTGAGAATCAAGTTGGGAATTTAAAACAACCAACAGTTCCTTTGAAAAGTTTAACAACTTAAGGAGGATCTGGGAAGGTAGTAAAATGGATGAATACAACCTCCAAGGACAACTTAAACTCACTTTAGAAGATCTTGAGCAATCTAGAGCAGAAGTCAAAAAGCTACAAGAGAACCTTAAAAATGCTAAAGACTTCATTGAGAATTTAAAAGAAAAATTGAGCAAATCTAATGAAAAGAGGAAGGAGCAACCTCTTCAACTGGGAAATCATTATGAAGACAACAACAAGGATAAGGCCCTGAAAGAGAAGACAAAGGAGTGTGAGAAGTTAGCTAAAGAAGTTGTTGTCCTAAAACATGAGATGGAATTTTGGGTGATGAGGCTAACCAAGGAAATTGAAGATAGGAAGAAAATTGAAGAAGACCTAAATCAAAATCTAAAAGAAAGAACTAAAGAATGCTGCAGTTTGGGTGGAAGAGTTGGCCTCCTAGAGTCTAATATACAAGAAAGTATAGATAATGAGAGAGAACTTGAGAGGCAAATTGTCATTCTTAGACTTAAAGCACTGCTTGAAGGATAGAAAAAGGTTGATGACAAGCATGGTCTTGGATATGAGAAAGGTGAAAGCTCTAGATCCAGACAAAGAAATTTTTAACCAAGGAATGGGAGAAACAAACCTAGAAGACCTTCAATAAGACAAGCTAATGCTCAAAGATA
This sequence comes from Cunninghamia lanceolata, assembly GCA_027924645.1. Classification (NCBI taxonomy): domain Eukaryota; kingdom Viridiplantae; phylum Streptophyta; class Pinopsida; order Cupressales; family Cupressaceae; genus Cunninghamia; species Cunninghamia lanceolata. The sequence continues at coordinate 9,254,012 of BSBN01000870.1, forward strand.
TCCATCCTTCAATGGCAATTGTTTCAATTGTAATAAATTTGGTCATAGAGCTACTCAGTGCAGAAGTAGAGCAAATCAAAATGGTCCATCCTTCTCTGGTCAATGCTTCAAGTGTAAGAGGTATGGTCATAAATCAAATGAATGCAGAAGTATGATAATGAATAATTATAACAATAGAGGAAATGGCAACTCCTTCAATGGCTACTATTTTTCTTGCAATGGATTTGGACACATGGCTAATCAGTGTAGACCAAGAGGAAATAAAGTATATAAGCAAAGAAATGTTGTGTGCTTCAATTGTAACCAATTCGATCATTTTGCAAGAAACTTGTAGAAGCAAGAATAATGAAAGAAGAGGTCCAGCAAATGAAAAACTAGATGATTAGAGACAAGACAAAGGTGCAACATTGGAAAATGTCCCCTTGGGGGTTTTTCCCTCATAAGGTTTAGCTCCCAGGTCTTTTGCATGCATTTAGGACATCTTAGTTCATAATTTGGCATCCTGAGGGAATGAGCCCTAGGTAACATGACAAATGGGACCTAGGAGGACCCCTTGAGCTGTACCCTACCTAAAATAGGGGGGAGGACTTGAGTGCCCGTGCCCTAGCCCTGCCCTATTTTAGGGCAGCCCCAATTTTTGGTTGTCAGTTTATGACTGTTATTTGGGTCCTTTGCCAACACGGTAAGTTTGAATTACAAAAATCTTGGTGGGAGTGCTTGTAGTTGCATATAAAAGCATGTTTAGGCATTCATTTGTAAACTAGATGATTACTAACAAGCTATTGTGTTCTCAAGGTGATTCAAGGCTTTCATTGTGTTGCAAGAGAAGACTTGTGTGGTTTATGTGTTTGTTTATAGATTTGAGCATCCATTTCATCATGGAATGAAGAACATCTTCCTCCCATGATATCTTTACTACATGGTGACATTATATTGTTTTTTCATCATCATTTCCTTTGGTTTTTGCCTCTTCCTCACAAGGGTATGCACTCTCTATCTGACAACGGTGTTTGAGGACTTAAGTGTCCTTTGGGGCTTGACTGATGTAAGCCTCTAAACACCACAACCCCCTCCCAAAGTTTTGTGATTGTAGGTTACAAGTGTCACATCTAGAAAAAGTAGAGTTGTAGGAGGGATTAGTAGACATCAAGGATTCAAGATCCTAAGAGAAGGATACCAGAGCATTTCTAGGACTTGGGCGCTCGCTCTAGTGTCCTTTGCAGCTAAATTTTTGGAAATAAGAGTTATAGTGCTGATCAATGTCGGAAGGAGGTTAGGATCCCGCAAAGAAATGGGCACCTTGGACTTGGGTACCCACTCTAGTGTCCTTGACTATTCCACCTCGGAACCCCAGAAATAGGTACTCTGTGATTTGATATTTTACTTCCGTCTGCAAGAGCTTTTTCTATTATTCATTAGTTTATTGCCATATTTGCATAATTAGGGTTTTGATGGTCAATTGAGCATAAGAGAAGAGAAATTGATAACTAAATTCCCTAATCCAATCTTCCCTACATCTCATAGCGATCTAGGGTATGATAGTGAATTGCCACTCGACCCTAGCTCCTTGAATGTATAGGGTGAAAGGAGGATTAAAAACATCTAAACACTTAGACATTAAACAAATCAGATTTTACCCTAAACATTTTGGTGAACCCATGTTTTTGGACTTAAATTTCAACTTTCAGAGTGTGTGTCCTCAGATTTGTATTGATATCATTTCTTCATATAGTCTTTCATCTTATTGGATTGAGAAAAATTCAAAAAAAATAAAATTTTTAAAAAACTCAAAAAAATTGCATTGTCTGGCTTACTAAATTTCATCAATTCTTTCTAAATTTTCCTAATTCATGATTTTGGCATCATATCTAATATAAACTACAAAAAACACAAAAAATCAATAATTTGCATTACTTTTTCATCATTAATTTGTTAGGCTTTTCTAGAAATTTTGACAATTTTCATTAAACTTAGTAATTCCAAATTCTAGGGTTAGTAGGGAAAATCTTATTTCAGATTTTTATAATGATTTTATAGGCTCATTCAAATTATAATTTGTCTTTAGTCTTGTATTTTGGTGTAAATTTGCATTTAGATTTAAAATATTTGCATTTTTTGCATAGAAAATTTCAATAAAAACTAGCAATTTTCATGCATTTTCATTAGATTTACATTGGAATTTTGCATATTAGATATTGAAAATTATTTTTATATTTGAGATTAATTCATTTCCATCATAAATCAGACTTCAAAACATTCACATAGCATTTTGTCCCAAGATCTCAAACCTAGGGCTTCAAAAACAATGATTTTCACTAAATTTGGCCTTATCGACTCCCTACACTTGCACCATATGAGTGTTGTGAAAATTATTTTGCATAAATTGGATTCTATCAGTGTAATAATTTTCTTCCCCTCATAAAAATCTTCACAACACCCTTTTAACGGGCTCTTTTATTGAAAATTCGGTGAAAAACTACACATTTTGACTATTTTTGCCCTAGGGTTTGACCTAGTTTACATTCCAAGCATGTTGTGATCATCTTTATAGATTGATGTGACTGATATTATTGATTTTATTTTCTAAACCTCCTTAAATTGATTACAACACCTCTTTTGCTAGGTCTTGGAATCAAAAAACCATGAAAAAATTGCATCTTTCGCTATATTTTCACTAGGGTTTTACCTTAAGTGGCACTAAAAGTGTGTTGTGTTGCAAATTTTGAAACCAAGTGGCTGTTATTATTGATATTTGATTTCCATCACCATTTTCCTCACAACATCCTTTGTTATGCTCTTTTGCATTAAGTTTTGGTGAAAAAAGTGCCTATTTTGACATATTTTCACTATAGTTAACTTCGCATTATCTTGGATTTACATCAAGAGTGTATTGAGAAGGATCATATTGATGTTTTGGACTGATATAAAACATATAATTTTATTCTCTTGATCAAAATACTTACAACATCATCTGTTCCATTCGTTTGCATTGAAAAGGGTACAAAAAACTAAGCATTTTGGTCGTAAATCATATCCTTCTCCTAGGATTTGTTCTCTTAGTTTGTGCATTGTGTGTTGTATGCTTTTCTATAATATTTATGACACACTATCCTAAAAACAATATACTTTTGAGAAGAAGTAAAAGGTTAATGAGATTTAGTGCTCTTTAAAACAACATTCCTACCTCTAATAATCCTTTAAACACTTTGTTTACAAAGGGAGAAATTCAAATTGTGCAAGATAATATACATCCTCTAACCACAATGGAAGAACAAACTTTCCATGATGTTGATAATACTATTGAGGCAACAAGATATGTATCTAATGAGCAAATAGAAAAATTGGATAAAGAGCTAGATGGATTTCAATCATTCATGGAAAATGAGAGAATAGATGAAGAAGTTGTCCCTACAATTCATAATATAAGAGAATTGATAAAAGAGGGACAAGATGGTGTAAATGAAATTTGTGGTCTAGCACATATTGTACAAACCAATATTATGTCGGTGAACGAATGTGCACAAGTGATAAATAACACTCTATCACCATCTCATACTCAAGTTTTGGAACCTATACCGACTACCACAGGTATTGGAGTATCTAATGGCACTAATTACAAAGATGTGGGATTTGATTATCAAAATTTGGTTCCTAAAGGGACCTCCTCTATGCATAATTGTTCTCAACCACCTATCTATTCCACTCATTTCCAACCACCTATTACATAATCACAACCATCTTCCACCTATCACTATGTCCAACCACTGTTGGTATATTCCCAGCCTCCGCTTATTGTATCTCAAGCTCATTCACCTCCTCACTTTGGTTCTAATTCCTCACAACAAACCACATCTCCCAATGATGCCATCCTAAACCAACCTTTACAAGGCATGACTGCTTTACAACAAAAGGTAACAAAATTAACAAATTCTTCACAACCTAGTCTACCAACATATCATGCCCGTAATCCCCTCTCTTATGTAATCTTGATAACTCCTATTCTTGAGAGGTTTGAAACTTCATGCTTTGAAAAATATGGTGGAAAAGGTGATCCTAATATTCATGTGGCAGGATTTATAGCTATGTGTAGTGATTTTTTATTTTGAAGAGGATTTGTTAGAAAAACTTGTTCCCACAATCTCTCAAAGATACTACTTTAGAATGGTTTTTCTTGTTACCTCCAAATTTAATACACTCCTTTTTGTAGTTGATTGATCAATTGTTACAACATTTGCAAACAACTATCAGACCCTAAGTCACCCTTATTGACTCGGTTCAATGCAAACAAGGTCCCAAAGAAAAGTTGACTAAATTCATTAGTCGATATCAAGGACTTTATGCATAGATTTAGTATCAGATAAAAGATGGGGATGTTCAAAAGCTATTCATTACAAATCTACAACCTAATATTAGTGATAAGATTCTCTTGATGAAATATAACTCCTTTAAACATTTATGCACTGCCCTTCATGATTATCAAGTTTCATCTAGTCAGTATGAAAACCAAAACTCATCAGCTCAAGTTGGTCAATCCATGGGTGGATCATCACAAAATAATTTTAAGAGGAACAATAATAGGAGTTTCATCAAGATCAATGGACCAAATGTGAATGTGTCTTCTAGAAATAATCCAAAGAAACCATCATATCAACCAAGAAAGTTGACTCAGATATCTTGAGATAAAAAAATAATCAGAACCTTGGATTTCTAGTTTGTGTAAGGTTAAGGTATTTATCTTATTATGGTGTTGATTTTATTTTTTAAAATAATGAAAGATTGTTTTCCATTATTGGGTCTTTTCATCCTTCTTTGGAGTCAAATTTAAAATAATCTAAGACCAAATCAAGAAACAAAAGGCAATAATGAATGGATACTTTATGGTGTTGAAAATTGCTATTCATCAATCTTAACATAAAAACATATGATGAAGACTAGTATTGGCTCTCATAAGATACAAAGATTTAGATTTATCAAGCTATGTAAGTTGTCAACACAAGTAAAAATAAGCATAAAGCTAAATGAGTTTTGGGCTCATTGGCAAGATTGTTCAAGTCTATATAACAACTTTATCAAGCCAATAATTCATAATTATCCAATACAACCCTTCAAAAGTTTAAATAAACGCATTTCATATAACCTCATAAAACTCAACAAGCTAGAAACCCACGTTGGCTACGATTGATAGCTTCCAATAAGGATCGCAATTTATACGAGCTACACTATTTCAACATTGCTGAGGATAAGGCAGAAGATGAAGATTAGATTTAAGTTTTGTCAGTATTTAGGTATGAGTGATACTATTTTTTTAAACTATAAAGATTTCGAGCTGCTACAATTCTCTTATAAATGCCATACATAGAAAATTGTGGTTGCTACTCTAAATGAAAGAAAAGAAATTACAACATGCCTAGATACGAGCTATACACTATTTCAACATTGTAGAGAATGAGGCAGAAGATGAAGATTAGATTTAAATTTAGTCAATATTTAGGTATGAGTGATACTGATTTTTAAAAGGAATTTAAAGGTGAAATATATGATCTAAAGTCACTAGGTTTTGTATTGAAAGCATATATATTCAATCTAACATGTAAATTATGAATTCCACATGGAACAAATTTAAATACAATTGGACAAAAATAAATGACTAGAAGCCTTTGAAAAAAACATTCTAAATCATGTCACATGTCTAATCAATATAGATATCTAGTTAGATCTACAAAAAGTTTGAGTACATACAAATATATCCAGTCATATGTATGTACATATATCCAAAAACCAACTTAAAGCTCCTAGTGCATATAATTTGGATCCTCTCTATCTTTAATTATCTCTAAAATCCTTTCATGATCTTCAATAGGCAACCTCTACTTTTGTTTGGCATGTCCTCTTTTAGGTAAAGTTTCTAAATTTATTTTTATTTCTATAACTAAGTGACTATAATGTAGAACCTTTTGTCCTAGCATATAATTAACAAATACAATACCATGTCTATCTATATTTATTTGTTGATAATATGTGCCTTCAATAATGACTGATCCAATGGGATACTCTTGTCCATCACCATCTGTCATCAATTCCACCAATTTGCTTTTTGGTTGCGTACATCTTAGTAGATAGTAATCTACACCTTCCACATTGTCAGGATCTACAACAATAGTGAAAATATCTCCTGTAGACACACCATGTAGAGTTTAGGAAATTTTTAAATATATATAAATTTATATATAAACTTACTTGTACATGCAATAAATATTTATCAAATTTAAGTTAATCAATTAAATACATACCTGTAACAACTAAATCAGATACACGTTCATAATCAGCTGAATATAGAGGATCGCAGACATCAACATTATCATTGTCTTCAAAAGGAGGCATTGATATTAATTGGTTCATTTCCCATTGTGAAACATACCCATCTCTAATATTCTCACATTGAATAATATTTGCATTGTCCTCGATGCAATCAACACAAAAACATGATTTTTCTCACATTAATTACATAAGGCCTACTACCTCCTGTTGTCATGATTTGATGCATGCTTCTAATACCATTAATTGTTTGATAATTAATAGCATTTGATTGATCAATATCTGTTAATTATATAAACATGATATATATATATATATATATGAAAATTCAATTAAGAATCATGTGTATGTACACACTTTGAAATTCAAAGTTAACAAATTTTGACTAGATGTACCTCTAACTTCCTAAAATACCATCTGTTGTATGTTGAGTCGCAAGTGGAAAAATGACTTTTACACCATTCAACAATTTCATTTGCATTCTATATGGCATTACCTACAAGTACACATGTTGGCAATTTATTTGTCACCTGTTACTTTCAAGGTTTATTTAAGAATTCAAAATTAAAATTTTTAAATATAGATCTATTTTTTTTAAAACTATCTCTAGATTCTATATATATATGGCACGAACTACCTACAATTTCATGTTGACAAAGTGCACGCTTCCACATGCTCCTGCTCCATCATGCTCTCCTTTTCCATGTCCACTCTCATAAACATTCCACAAGAATTTGGTGTTGCGTCTAGCATGTTGATGGCTTAACAAAAAAAAAGGCTTTGCAGACATAAATTGTCCTATGAAGTTACAAATAATTACACTCAAACAAAATTAGCTTCAAAAAACTTGACATATATTAAATATGTAATTGAACAATTTAAGTCTCTTGAAGTTAAAAGTAAATAAAAATTTAAAATTAAACCCTAAACAATGTACTTACTAGCACATCCATTAGACCATATCCAGTGTTGTTCTTGATTTATGTTGCGTCGGTTCAGGACTTCAAAAAACATTTTCATACAATGAGCTACATAACTTCTATCATGACCCATATCATCACTGATATAAAAGTGAACCTCTTTGATGATAATTCGATCATCTTTGCTACTTTGTATACCATCTACCTGAAACTTGACATGGCATGTCTATAGCAAACTTACATAAAGATTGCAACTTGCTCTAAATGATAATATTGACTTTGAATCTTAGTTTGAGGACTAAATGTATAGTTCTCAGAGAAATCTACAATAGAGAGGATACAACCTGGTGGAAAGTGATTCTTTGAATTACAAAATTTCTTAGCTTGCCATTTTGCACCATGACAATGTTGGATATGTGGATATATGATATTGTGAAATTTATTCATAAATTCATTGTAAGGTAATTTACTCTCTTTGAGAACAATTTTTCTGGCCTCAACTCCTGACTTTGTTAAGTATGCCATAGTCAAATCTCATCCAAATAACTTGCATTTCAATGTTGTCAACTTGTAATTTAAGATTCTTCAAATTTCCATAATCATTACATATATTTTTATACATTGAACAATGAATTCATTTGAATCTTCTAATTTTTCACATAAAAGAGACTTCACAAATTGTGTTGTGCTTCTAGGAATGGCTATATTTCGATCAATTACTGCCATAGCATTTTTATATGATTGTAGATGTAGATCAAATTCAACATGATTTCAACAACAACAAGTTTCACGTACTTTATTTATACGTACAAATGATGGTCATAGTGTCTCAAACATCCTTTGGGAAATCTTCACATTTGAAAATTCTTGCTTGAATGCTTAAAAAAGTTCACTTTGTGTTGTATCTATAAAATTTTTTGGATGAGAAATTTTTGTTCCATCTTCACCTATTATTTGTATAGTATCCCTTCTATTGGAAGAAATACAAGAGTGATTGGTCCAATATTCAACCACCTGTTTCTTTACATCTTCTAAAATTCTATCTTTTTGGGGAACCCTACAAATATTTACCCAATTTTTCTCAAATTTTCCATCTATTTCATTTCTCTTTTCATTATACCTTTGAACAGTTCTCCTAGATAAATTTAGTAATCTAGAGATTGCTTGAACTTGTCTTCTATGTGATAATTTCTTACCAGAAATTATAGTCATCAATGCTCTACATGAAGTAGTTGGATCACTAGCTCGACTCTTGCTATCAATATAGTTCAATGCTTCTTGCAAGTTTTCAACAATTGTTTGTTTTAATGAACCTGATGACTGTTTCTTATTAACAACCCCTAACAACTCCAAAACAGGGGTAATTTCTTTTCATCTAAATAACTTTACAACTAACTGTGCTCTTCCAATTAGATATTTTTCTTCAAAAACTTCATCCCATATTCTTTTAGAGTGTAATTTTACTATGCTTTCAGGTAACATATCTTCAGATGAAATCTTATTGAAAAGAGAATCCTCATCCATCTCCATCAAATTTTCCATAGCATAGAACAAATCTCTATTACTAGGTTCAGTTTGTTCTTGTACCTGTACGTCACCTTGGTCATCAATACTTTCCATGGGTTGTTCTTCAGTAGATGTTCCTTTAACCATGTTTCTCTTCCTCTCTCTTGTTCAATCATACTTCCTTGATCTAATCCTTCAATTCCCCATCACAAATTCCACTCAAATTTGAATTCACCTGCATACAAATGTACACACGTGTGCTTTCAATGAATGCATGTAGTTAATATTGCATAAATAGAACACTAAATTATAAATTGTTCATTTGTTAAAGTCAAAGTAAAAAAAATTCAAATTACAAACATATCATGAGCAAATTTGGTATCATAAGCATATTTGGTATATATCATGATGCCTCTAATTTAAATATATCGTAATAAAAGACTTATATGATGTGAAAGAGAGAAAACATGATATATAGATCCTATGAAAATGTACATAGCAATGAAAGGATAAGATTACAAAGGGGAAAACCTATGATTCCTTAAATGCAAGGATGTGATGTAAATAAAATCACACTAGATGTAGTTGATTTCATTTGTTAAATACTAATTTGTAACAAGGGATGGAACCCACACATGAGAAATAAATGAAAAGTAGAGAAGAGAAGAGATGCAAGGGAAAACATGATTGTGCACATACATAAAACTAGTTTTCTCTAGATGCCTAGGATCTAGTATATATAATGATTTACTCATGAGGGGGGAAATACATTATGTCTCTATTTTAAATATATATCATAATAAAAGACTTATATGATGTGAAAGAGAGAAAACATGATATGAAACAAACCTTCTTTTGTTGAAATAAGTCTTCTTTTCTCCAAATAAGCCTTCCTTTGCCGAAATTTGTCTTCTTAAATTGTATTTAATCTAATTTTCTTGAGTTAACTTTTTTTTAAAAAAAAAATTGTATATATATCAACTCTTTACAGTTGATACTTTATCGGCCGACTGGGTACTGGCTGATATCGAATCGGACCACAAGTTATCGCCTGATAAGAATATTCCTGAAACCTAGTTGGCCGTAAAGTACTCGACTGAGTATGTCTAGTTGGCTGTCTACATGGCAGCCAACTCACATTTTTCAAAGATTTATGAAGCATTGAACTTTAACAGGGCATTTCTCCTGTCAGAATGAATTTTCTGCAACAAATAAAAATACCCTTTTGTAGAGCTTAGAGTGGAGAATCTAAATATGTAATTGTTTTCATATTTTGATTAGTTTTAATATATTTTATTTTTAAAATACTACAAATAGGTTGTTAAAATTAAAATAGACCCTGATTAGAAATTTAAAAAAATAGTAAAACATATTATTATTTTTTAAAAAATATATGGTACACTAGATGAAAGAGTCCTCTTCAAAAGGGTATATTTTGTTTTTTGAAAATCATTAAAAAAATAGACAATAGTTGATGTCCCATGAAAACTGTCAAATTCTGACAAATTTGACTTTGAAACGTTATTACGAGAAAAATATGCATCAAAATTTGATTTTTTTTCCAATGCGCTATTGAAGTTACCTATTTGGAAAAAAAAAATTAGGGAGAAATTAAGTTTCTTTTAATTTGTTTCTTGACATCCCATGAACGTCACTTTTTCCTGAAATTTTCAGCACTCCAAATTTTTGTTCTTACACTTATAAAAAAATTTGAAAACAATTTTTAAAAAATAAAAAAAAATACAAGAATAAACTTCATCATAAGATCTACATTTCATTAGTTTACATCATTTTAAAATTTAAAACATAAATACCACTTTTATGTGGTCGAAGTTCAATTTTTTTTTTTTATGTTGGCCGATTCCTTTATAAAGTGTGACACACTATTGTGCTTTTACCCTTGGACGATCATTCTATCATGAACCAAGCTATGAGTAAAAACATTCTAAAGCTTCCCTTGATCAAACCTATTGATCCTAGTAAACAAGGACCTTACTTTGATGCTAACATATTTTGTCATTATCATCAGACACAAGGACATGACACTGAACGATGTATGCATCTTAAACATGAGATACAGGACCTTATTGATTCAAATGTCATCCAGGTATTAGGTGTGAATGATAATGGAAATAAGTCAGTTGCTCCACTAAATTAGAACTTACAAATCTTCACTAATCCTTTCCCTAAACATACTGAAAACAATATGGTGGAACATAATTTAATGGAAGTAGATGAGGATGATTACTTGGACTATGATAGTATCGTGGGAATGATTGAAGTTGATAAGAAACAAGTGGATAATCCACCTCGTCCATGATGAAATAGAATTTATGTTGAGGTTCCTCCTCTATTATCCTTATATGGATTAGGGGATAATCAAAATGCATCAGAAAAGCAAGAAGAACCAATACATATGAGTAAGATGGTACATGATGATTCCCATTACCATTCTATAAAGATTCAACAATAAAAACTCACTAAAAATTGGAAAAGAGAAAGACAACAATCAAGAGTAAAAAATAATAGTGGTTCTCCCCCTCATAAGCAACAAAAATCCTTATTTAAATAAGGATTTAAGGAACAAGCTTCATATGATAACAAACAAGACTTTCATAAGAACCACTCAAATTTTGCATTAAATATGATCAAGTACCTCTAAAAGAGGTTCGCGATCTCCAAGATATAATACAAAGACCCTACAGGTAAGTATCTCTAACCCTTTATCTCTCTCATGACGTGCTTCCCCCATGATGTGTTATGTGTTGTTTAGGCCTCCTAGAATGACCCTTGACTCTCTTATAAGGTCTGGGATACCAGGAGACTGCCTCTGTTGTGACCTTCTTCTATTTGTATCATCATTCTTCTAAATTGCCTCTCTCTCTCTCTAATTTCATTGTTGTGTGTTGTGTCTTATGGACATAGCGTTGCGATTGGTGACTTGGGGACACCCTCCTATGTGACTGTCCTTAAGACTCTTGTTTCTCCTCTCTTATTTATTTCTTCCCTTCCTGTAGTGTTTCCATCTAGTGGGTGGATGATGAAAAGTATTTATACTGATGTGGACCTAGTGTCCCTTTCGAGAGCAATCAAAAAATGGACTTAGTTCCTAATATGACGATGGGGTTGTATATCTTATTCAATGCTTGGCTAGTGGAAGCACTCATGCTTTCCACATAGTGAATTTTATGATGTTTCTATCGCATTTACAAACCTCAACAATACTGCTGCCCTATGTACCTTTGTTTGTCTTTGAACCTGGCCTTGGTGGTACTTGATTCGGAGAGCTTCATGATATATCCCTATGGTTATCCTTGAACTCCAGATTTGTTTTATAACCTTGGCTCTTTATGTGATTAATCATATGCATTGATGTTGATGTTTATCATGATTTTGTAGACACTAACATGTTTCTTGCAGTGATGTGTTTGTAAGAACATTTGGTGATCGTAAAGTACATGTCACATCTAGGGGGCATGGGCTTTGTGAAAGTTTGTGTTCCCTTGTGTGTTTTATTCCTACCTTAACATGCTTGATATCGATAACTGATATCAACCACCTTAAGGTGGGGGCATATATAAGGTAACTTGTCTGTTATAGATGTTAGCAATGTGTTTGTCCTTAGGTGCAAAGACCTACGTGATGAGTGCATCATGCATCTTAAGTTTGTTTGCAATCAATCAATCAATCATTTAAGCCCTCTGTGGAGGCAGGATATCAAGCATATCCTTTTCCTTAAGCCCTCTGTGGAGGCAGGGATGGTATATTTCTCAGAGCAGATTACATCATCCTGTCATTTTCAAAAGTCCTCTGTGGAGGCAGGGAGCGGTTCTATGACTAACTCAACCCTTAAGCATGTTTTTGGTGATTGTTGTGGTGAAGTGCAATCATCAGTGTGTGCCTACAATGTGTTTGAGATGGTGTTAGACCTAGAAATAGGTACACACCATCGCTTGTCTGCCGTGTTTTCTCAGTGTCTTCAAGTGTGTGTGTTTTGGCGTGGTTGTTTTGTTTGGTGTGTTTGTTGCCCCATATGTAGTATAAAGATCAACACCTTAGGGTTGTGCTTCTTGTATTTTAGGAAGTTTTTCATGTCTTGCATGTGTGTTGCCCCATATATACAAAGACCTATGCAATGAGTGCATCATGTATTATGGGAGGTTTGTTTACTTTCAAGTACTTGCATATGCATTTCATATATATGAAAAAGGAAAGGGAAAAAAAAGAATCATGCCTGTCTTCCATGCATGAATGTGTCTTCTATGCATTAACTATCTTCTCCATGTTCTATGTGACTGTAATTATCTTCTCCATGTTTTGTGTGTCTGTTACTGTTTTCTATGTGATTGGCGTGTCTTCTCTATGCTCGATGTGTTTGTTGTGTTTGTGACCTTACTTTAATGCATGTATTGACCTTGTGTTTATACATACATTAAAGTGGGGGATAAATGTAACGTTAGAAAATATCCCCTTGGGGGCTTTTCCCTTAAAATGTTTAATAGATCCTGGGTCTTTTGCATGCATTTAGGACATCTTAGTTCATAATTTGGCATCCCGATGGAATGACCCCTAGGTAAAATGACAAATGGGACCTAGGAGGACCCCTTGAGCTGTACCTTGCCCAAAATAGGGGGGAGGACTTGGGTCCCTGCACCCTAGTCCTGCCCTATTTTGGGGTAGCCCTAATTTTTGGGTGTCAGTTTATGACTGTTATTTGGGTCCTTTGCCGACACGATAAGTTTGAATTATGAAAATCTTGGTGGGAGTGCTTGTAGTTGCATACAAAAGCATGTTTAGGCATTTATTTGTAAATTGGATGATTACTAGCAAGCTATTGTCTTCTCAAGGTGATTCAAGGCTTTCATTGTGTTGCAAGACCAGACTTGTGTGGTTTATGTGTTTGTTTGCAGATTTGAGCATCTATTTCATCATGGATTGAAGAGCATCTTCCTCCCATGACATCTTCACTACAAGGTGACATTATATTGTGTTTTCATCATCATTTCCTTTGGTCTTTACCTCTTCCTCGCAAGGGCACACACTCTCTATCTAATAATAGTGTTCAGGGACTTAACTATCCTCCGGGGCTTGACTGAGGCAAGCCCCTAAACACCACAACCCCCTCCCAAAGTTTTGTGATTGTAGGTTAGAAGTGTCGTATGTGGAAAAAAGTAGAGTTTTATGAGGGATTAGCAAACATTAAGGATTCAAGATCCAGAGAGAAGCAGGACACCAGAGCATTTCCAAGACTTGGGCACTCACTCTAGTGTCCTCTGCAGCTAAATTTTTTGAAACACGAGTTATAGTGTTGATCAGTGTCGGAAGGAGGTCAGGATCTTGCAAAGAAACTGGCACCTTGGACTTGGGCACCCACTCTAGTGTCCCCAACTATTCTGCCTCAGAATCCCCAAAATAGGTACTCTATGATTTGATATTTTACTTCAGTCTACAGGAGGTTTTTCTGTTATTTATTAGTTTATTGCCATATTTGCATAATTAGGGTTTTGATGGTCAATTGAGCATAAGAGAAGAGAAATTGATAACTAAATTCCCTAATCCAAGCTTCCCTACATCTCACAGGGATATAGGGTATGATAGTGAATTGCCACCCAACCCTAGATCCTTGAATGTATAGGGTGAAAGAAGGATTCAGAACATCTAAACACTTAGACATTAAACAAATCAAATTTTACCCCAAACAAAAGGCAAGGGAAAAATTGATGTGAATGAGATCTAGAAAGAAATGAGCAAGACATGGGTCAAGAAAAGTGTTTTGAACAATAATAATGGGTCTGCATCAGAATCCGGTGCTGACAATTCCTTCGAGAATTAAATCAGGAGCTCTGGCTTAGGGGGAGCTACATTGAAGATCAAATTTCCCTAGCTAATAAGTAGGTGCCTGAATCTAGCACAATGAATGAAGCTTAAGAATCTTATTACATAACTTTTGAAGAAACTTCCAAAAGAAAAGAAGCAAATGTGACTAATTGTAAAAGCAAATGAGGATTGACTGCATGCAAAAATAGTGTAACCGTATGTGTTAGGGCAGAGCATTTATTACAAAGGAAAATTAGGTTTTGCAGAGCATAAAAATATGTTCACTCCTCATTTGAATCACCTTTCACTCAAAGAAAACAAGAAGAATAGTGTTTGAACTGAGATTACAAAGAATTGAAGTGCAACCAGTGAATTTATGCATCAACCCTAATTTTGTGAAAAAGGTATTTACCTGCAAATCTTTGAACTTGTAATCTTCTTGCAATGGCTACACCTTTGGTTGTTGATATTACTGAAAGGCCTTGACCAAAATTTAAAAAACATCCACACAAATCAATAGAAGTTGACCCATTAGGTGCATTTTCAAGTGTTCCATATGGTGTGCTCCATACTAAAGATATTAGGGTTTATATTCATGCAAACATAGATGAATTTGGGGACTCAAGGTATGTGGATTTATTTGAGAGTCACTTGAGTGATGAAAATCATGATCTTAAACCCAAATATAAGGCACTGCATGATAAACATTTTATTCAAATTATGGGCTTTCCAACATTTGATGAAGATGAATGGGTCCAGTATGTTTTAAGCTGAATGCATGATGAGTTTTTGTGGCTGATGAAACCATTCATAATTATAAAGGATGCTATTAGGATTGTGACTGGGTTGAATTCAACTGGTGGATTACCCATGCTAAAAGCTATGAAAAACCAGATAGTGACCGATGCTACCAGTGCCAAGTTTCATAAAAGGGCAATGACCATCAATGATATTATACAACTGGATGTTAAGTTTGACTCTATGGTGACTAGCTACAAGATTTACTACTCTAGCAGGGAAAACTCTATCTCTGAAACGACCATGTATGTTGCATACAAAATGCTAAAGGAAAATGCAAATTATGATTTGTGTGAATTATTGTAGAACCAACTAATTGAGAACTTAAACAAAATTAAGAAAGATAAGAAAAACACCTTTAAATATGGTACATTGGTTCTATGTTTATTTTTCTACTTTATGAATGAGGTACCAGGAGTAAAAGGTGTACACTGGACTAATGATGAGCCAGTAGCTACTCAGATCAAAGATCATATATGCAGCATTGGTGACTATTAAACATAGAAAACTACTATTTGGGGATACTTCAAGAATTTTCAAAATAAGATGCATTCTAGAGAAAGAATCCCTAAATTAGTTGTTGAGAAGTACAAGAATGAAATATACTTTATGGTTGACACTAATCAATGCTTAATGGAAGTAGTAGAACCTAGAACTATTTGGATCATGCCCATGGGGTTTGAGGTAGATGGAAAAATCTTGAATATGTATGCTCAACACACTTTGAGCAAGCCAAAAGACACAACAGTTGAAATATTTGGGACATATGAGGAACTAAGTGTAAAACTGCATGATGAGCTCAAAAAACCTAAAACCAAAAGGAAAGTAATAAAAGAAGTTGAGCAGTTGGCTGAGAATCTAGGTCTCACAAAGGAAGATACGAAACAATTCAGGGAAAGAACTGAAAAGGTAGAGAAGGATAAATAGGATAAGAAATAAGGAAGTGTTCTAGTAGAATCCTCCTCCACTCTAAGAACTACTAGGAGCTCTATTGCTATCCCTGTTCCCCCAAAATCTGCCAATCCTAAGAAACTGGAAGACATGTCATCTAGTAAAGGAACAAAAAGAAAGAAAACAAAGGCCACAAGAATGTATATGAGCACAAAAGATGATGAAGAGATGGAGACAGATGAAGAAGTTAAAGAAATAAGATCTAAGAAAGCCAAGATTTCAAAGGCTTCTGAGGACCAGCCTTCTAGAAGCCAAAAAGAGAGTAAAAAGGAAGAAACTAGTAAGGTTTCTATGATAGTTGATGAATTTGTAAAAACAATTACTGTTCATGGAAATCTAAGGATTAAAAGAGAATATTATGATAATTTTGATAAAGTAAAAAATAAAATCTTGGAAGATGCCACCATCCTGTACTTGAATAAATTCAATAGAGCTCTACTAGAAATTTTGCAAGAAATTTCTAAAAGTTTAAGGAATATACTAGAGATGAGGAAGGAAGACGCTAACACTAAAGACCTAGAACTCTGAAAACATGTCCACTCCACCTTTGTGTCTAGTAATGACCAGAAGGGAAGCAAATAAAATTCTCAAGGAAGTAAAGGAGGAATTTAGAAGCAAGATCCAGATGAACAAGATAATGCTTGGTAAAACTGAGGAAGTTGTAAAAGAAATAGAAGAAATTTTGAGGAAGGCCCTAGAAAAAGATAAATATTATATTGGTTCAGAGGAACAAGTTGAGGAAGGTAATCCTTCAGTTCTAGAACAATGAACTTCAGAAGAAGAGACTAGAAAGGGAAATGATCCTTTGAAACAAACCTACATGGAGACACTAAGTCCTACTCAATATGACTCTGAGAAGAACAAGGATTAGAAATTGGAAGAGGCTGAAGGCAAAAAGGATACCTAGGATCAAATAGATAGAGTTAACACAAAAGTAAACATGGAAACAAAAATTCCCTCTGAAGTTGGCTCACAACAAAAAGAAGAAGAAGAAGTCAAGGGTAAGGAAGATAAAGCAGAAGAAGATGGTGTAAATATTGATGCACCCAAACAAATAGTCCTAATACTGAAACTGAGAAAACTCAAGTAAAGGAAGATGACCCTAAAATTGTGGCAAGAAACACTGCGGATGTAGTGAAGAGTTTCCTGAATAAAGAGATGCTAGAGTTTGATGAACTTGAACTGATTCAAGGACCAATCAACCTAGATACTCTCTCTCTGGTCCAAATGATGAAGATAGCATCTTTCACACAAGCTAAGGCAAGTGAAAATATATTGAAATCCCACAAGCAAGTGAACTATTAGGCCTTGCATCCAGTATATTGGAGAAGATAATGCCAACTTTCTGGAAGAATCCATCTGATTCTCCCTTTGAAAATCTAAAGAGTCTTGTAAATTTTGTAAGTACACACTTTGAGTCCTTTGAGAAGTTTGCAGAGATTAAAATCTGGAATGAATTTTTGGATAAGAGATTTAGTGAGCTAAAGGGCCTAATAGGGAATGATAAAAGGATACTTGATATCAATATAAAGAGTATTCAAAATGCTCTCAATGATGGAGGTGATGTATACAAATTTTTTCTATCTTGGCCCAAAGTTATTAAGGATATTAAGAAGAAGATAAAGGAGAGGGAACAAGGATTGCTAAATCTATCTCAAAATTTTGACCTTCTAACAATTTCTTTGGCAAGTCAGGAGTGTAAAGCAATCAACTTAACTGATGAAATAAAGAATCTTGTTAAAGAAAAGAGCAATATTGTGGAGAGAATGTGTGAGCTTTGGGGATTGATTACCCCCAAGTTAGAAACAATGTTTACAGCTTTATCAAAAGCTCAAGTTGCAGTCTGGACAGGTGATCCTTCAAATATAAAGAAAGCAGAAACACAAGCATTCCTACTAAGAGAACACAACTCAATTTTGGATGACATGAAAATTAGTTGGGCCTCTGAACTTGTGTAGTTGAAAAATAGTTTTGCAGATATCCTCAAGTTCATGTAAATATAATGCATGGATTATTTGTACATATGCGACCTTACATACAGATATCTTGTGAAAATTTTGGCTTGTGGATCCCACCCTTTGCCATTGATGTCAAAGGGGCAATGAGAGACAATGAAAAATGAAAGAAAATGAAGAATCCATCAAAGGAAGTAGTGGAAGAATATATAAGTGTACACAGTACGGGGAGTCAGTCATGACACTTAGTCATTTTTCACTAAGTGTTGCCATCAATGCTAAAGGGGGAGATTGTTGGCAAGAGACACTGCAAGGCATCCCATGTGTTTTCATTGATGGAAACTAAGTCCATTCCACACATCTGCAGTGCAGTATTAGATCATACTGTAAGTTCAGTTCCTAGATTTGTCCAGTTCAGATAGACAAGAACAAAGTATATGGCAAAGTTTAGTATTTTGGTCAGTGGATCTCTCTAGTTAATCATTGTGTCTTGCAAACCTAAGGGAGTGTAGAAGAGTTTCAAGAAAATCTAAATCCAAGATTTCATCCTCTGGTGACAAAGGGATTAAAAGTTATGAGCATCTGAGTACCGAGTCCTAATATGACAAGAATAGTTTAGTGTAGAATAGGCTGACTTGTGTTAGATCTATGTGAGGATCTAGTAGAAGTGTTTTGGTGAGTTGTGTATGGGATATAATGTTAGTGGCTGACATGTATGGTGATCTACAAGTGTTATTTTTGGTACGCATGAATATTGATGTATGGATTTAGCCGACAAAATAGAGTACTTGTATTGTTTGTTAAGTTCTTCATAAGGCTGACAGAAAGGTGATTGAATTTATTGAGGAAGATATATATAACTGATGGATTCGAGTGTATTGATGTGTGCAATGATGGAGTAAGTGCAAAAAGGTAGATTAAGGTGTGAAAAGAAGAGATTTGAGGTCTGGATTATGGCAGAGCAGTAAACAGGGTAAAATAAAGATGAAGTGTGTAAGATCAATATTATATGCTTACACGGAACTGAATTTTTGCATTAGTAGATGCTATTCATTAATTCAAACAACCTATAATCCTTTTGTAATCATTCTTGTAGGTAGTGAGCCTCTCTTGAGCAGTGAGCTTTGGGCAGTGAACTCGAAGGCATGTGCCTTCCCCTTTTGTAATACTTTTAACATAGTATAATCCTTGTGGGTTAACCCCCATCGTGGTTTTTCCCTTAAATGGGTTTCCATGTTAAAAATATTGGTGTCAAGTGTGTTATTTATGTTTCTACTTATGAGTTATTGATTCTTGCCTTTCATGATTATATCATTAATCTATTAAGAAGTTGTAAAAAAGAAATTAACTACAGCAGGCTTTAAAGTTGTATGACAACTGATTCACCCCCACTCTCAGTTGTTATCCCTAATTCCAACATAATGAACTTCATCCAATTGAAGACAAATATGTAACTTTTAAAAGGGGTTACTGGCACTACAAAGATTGTTTTATGGAGCATATTAACTCAAAGCTTGGATCAACCTGCTAATGAAGAGGATGTTAAAGAGATAAACTTGAGTACTGTTGATGAGTATTTTAACACACTACAAATTAGATAAAATACTAAGTACTTTATCTCTCCTAAAAGGAATAAAATCCCAACAAATTAGAAAATGACTACCCTAAGGTCTCTCCCAATTAGGTTTGGCCTTGCAAGATAACTTAGTTGTCTGATGCTCTTTGTTGTTTACACACAAAGGGACTTACACAATTATTCACTAGAACCTATAGGTATAGTTTGGTCTAAAAATAATAGTCTGGAATCACTTACAAACCCTAGGATGTTTCTTGGATCAAAGATCTAAATGCACCTTATGGTTGGAATAATATATTTTCATCTAATTTTCAATATTATGTGATTCTGATCATAGAATCTAACCTATTTTAACTACCTAGATTAAAAAAAAGCTCAAAATATGGGTATGAAAGGCATAGGATTTCAGAAATTACTATGAACTCCTATAACTTATGATATGAAGCATGAATAGAT
The DNA here is from genome assembly GCA_027924645.1 of Cunninghamia lanceolata. Lineage (NCBI taxonomy): Eukaryota > Viridiplantae > Streptophyta > Pinopsida > Cupressales > Cupressaceae > Cunninghamia > Cunninghamia lanceolata. Next base: position 9,274,306 of record BSBN01000870.1, read on the forward strand.
AGAACTCAAAATAAACCAATCATTACAAAGATAATGTAGTCTTGAATAAAATAGAAAATAATTTAAAATTATGAAATAATTTTATCAGAGACCAGGTACTGGCATAGCCTAATAAGATATTTCATGATTGAATAGAAAAATAAAAATGTTTAGGCTAACTATACAAAGCAACTTATAGTCAGCAAATCACCAATAGTATTAACATAAGAGATCGATCAAATACTCATAATTATGCAATCATAAATAATAGAAAATTCTTTTAAGTGATAAGGAACCATGAAGAAAACTCTTTCACTAATAACAAAAGATGAACAAATATCAACAATCGCCAATAATTGAATGGTAGGAAATTATGAATTAAGTTGTTTGTATGAAATTTGAAAAGTATGACAAATATCAACAATTCTCGATCCTTATAAAAAGGAAACTAACTTTCTTTTATAGAGGAGGAAAGTGCACTTTGTATACATTTCAATGGCTAGGATTTATCCTTAACCAATGGCCTAGATTAATTTTCAATTAAATATTTGGGCCTAGACTCATCTTGGATGCACTTTTCTAACTAATATACATCCAAAGATTACAAAATAATTTAAACTTTCAAATCCCAAGGAAATGTTGCCCTCAATAGCATTTTCCTTTTAAAAAATTTATTCCATAGACCAAGTTAGCCATAAACAATGAGTAGCAGTAAAACACAACATAAGGTAGCACAAAACACTAGACAATGGCACCTAGATTGATTAGCCAAAATCTCTCCAACAAAAAAATACTTAAGCAATAGGGAAGAATTCATTTTATAACTTCTTCTTGTTCTGATATATTATCCTTAATAGTAATCTAATCATTTTCAGCTTTCTTGTGCTTGTAATCCATGAAGGATGCGAGAACAAGATTCACCAAATCTTGATTAGGCCCTTTGATAAAATTCCTCTAAAGCTTTTTATTTCAAATGTTGAAAAAAGACCTCATGTTTCTTTTCTCTCACTAGTAGAATTTTGGTAAATAAATGACTACGTGACTAGAAATTTTAGTCATGACAACTAAAAATGACTAAATTCTAATCATTTTTACAACACAACTATAAATGACTAAATAAATGACTAATTTGGTCATCAGGTAAAAAGCACAATTAAATAATTAGTCACACAAATAAAAATGACTAAATAATTAGTCACACAAATAAAAAAAAATTTGAATTGTAATTTACCTCTTCCCCACAATTTAGAAATGTCGTTACAATTAAAATCCATACTTAAAACATTTGGAAGAAATTTCCCACCTTCATCCTTCATAGCCAAAGGTTTCTCATTAGAATGCTACGATTACAGGATATGCAAGAAATGGGTTTGTTGAAAAAGCTTTAGAAGCTTTTAAGAAAATGCAATGGTAGGTGTAAAGCTAGACTTCGTAACCTTTGCTAGCATCCTCCCTGCCCATGCCAAAATGGGAGCATTGGAACAAGGTAATGCAGCCCATACTTTGTGAGGGTGATTCTTGGTATTGAGTTTATCATCCCTTGTTTGGAGCATACAATGAATGCATTATTATTGACATTGCTTGGTGCCTATATGTAGATTCTTTCATTGTAATTCTAGGTAGGTTTGTGGAGTATACATGAGATCCATACCCTACAGGTCGTACAACCCTGTGTAAGGGAAATTTGAGCTTTGGAACAGACTGATGGTCTTTGGGAAGTCTTCTTTACTTTTATTTTATTGTTGTAGGGATATAAACATTAGTATGGTAGAGTTGTGAAGGTTTTGGTGGTTATTATGCTTCTATTTGTAGTTTGAGTTGTTCTATGGATGTCGTACAATAGGGATAATGGGAATTTTGTATGCAAGTTTGGTCTATTTAGAGTTGTGGGTTTAGTTTTGGGGTTTGGACACCCATCACAAGAAAAAGGATAGAGGAGTTTTGTCAAATGTTGTTCTAGATATTGAAAATCAACTTGAAAAGGTTAGGAATTTCAAATTTTCAAGCCCATTTAATTTCATTATTGATTTATGTTGTCAAATGGTTACTATAATATATTTCATAAATATTACACAAGATGGATGTTTTTTGTTCATTTATTTCTAAAATTTGTATCCTTTGATTTGTTTTAAAAGAGGCAAACATTAAAGGAATTTTAAATGCAATATGATTGAATCTTTCTTTTTTATGATTATAAGCTATGTCAAACTATGGATATGAGATAGTGCAAACACTTATTGTAGATATAGGACCTAATGTGCTTGTGAAGAGTGCAATGAATGAAATAAATGTAGGCAAGTCAAATTGGACTTTCATATTTAGTAGCACATGTCCTCTGATTTTAATATTTTTAGAGATTATTGATTCCATTTTGTGAGTGGATTGATGGTATTTATTTAAGAAATGCATTTTGTGTTACTAAATAGAGTAACATAAGTCACATCAATCTTAGAATAGAGAGATTTCTTTTAAAACCAGTTATTTTGTCTTTGCCACCAGAGTCATTGACTCAACATCTTTGTTTTTATTTTTGGATTTACTTTGATAAGTAATGCCTATTAGTGCCTTAACTCTTTCAACTCCTCTACACTGATTTGGTTCTTTTATTATTTTTATAAGCTCAGACTTACTACTGTTTTCCAATCTAGTTATTTTTATAAGCTTGGGCTTACATGTTGCTTTCCAACAAATCCTGTAACTATTTCATAACCCATGTGGCTATCAACAAACCCCTTTAACTTTATGCAAACCCTATAGAGATGAGATCTTATCGTTTAGCAAACCCATATAGATATGAGTGGGATTGAGTGATTTTTGACCTTGAATGACTTTATCTCTATTTATATACTGTATCTAAAACATGTATATTCTTCATAGATTTGTGTATACAAGTTTGAATGTTGTAATACATAGCCTTCCAAGGGTATGCTCTTAATAGATATTCCTATTGTCCCATATCTTTCATTTATCTTGTCTCATGAAGAGTGTTTAGGGCCTTCATGATGACTTAACTTACCTTGGATGGTCCTACTAAATTTATAGAGATTCTCAAAGGTTTTTAGAAAAGCTTGCATCTATAGAATGTAGGGACAATCCTATTACCTTTGATAATGCTTCCTTTTCCTTGGTCCCTGAACACTTACTGGCATCATGCAGATCCTAACATTATTGCTAGATATTTAGGACTATTACCTCATCATCTTAGAATAGTTACTAGAGCATTTAAGTTTTCTAAGATCTTCATACCCCTTGGAAACACTTCTCAAAGATTTATAAACCATAAACACTCTACAAATCTCTTACAATATTAAACACACCCTAAGATTGCTAAAAAATCTAAAACAAAACTCTTCAACAAATCAATAAACTATTGATAGTCATGTGAACTACTTAGACTTTCAACATGATTTGATAGACTTTTAGTATTTTTATGTAGGATTAATAAGTTTAGGTAGAATCTAGAATACTTGGAGACTTTGAAGATGTTTCTCAGACCTATAGAGTCTTTTTCACCCCTAAACAAACCTAGAATGGTTATAAAAAAACCACTTTGACTTACAAACTTTGGTACTAGTTCACATGGCTCTATCAGACCCTAACAGTAACCTCACAACCCTTCATGACTTGCACATGATCCTCTCAGGACTTTGAGACTCTTTAAGTTATTCCTCTATATTTCCAAATCTTGATGACTATACCATGTAACTAGTTGTTCCCTTTTTGAAGACCCATTTCAATAGTGGATTTAGACTCCAAGATAAGTCCATCCTTTTCTTTTATACACTATGTGTAGGTTTTCAACATCTTCAAAGTGGCTTAAACACTTCAAAAGTCTTCTTTACATGCTTTAATACCTTTAAAGACAAATCTTATTTCAAAACTCTTAACACTAGTCACAGTCCCAAATGAGTGATTCTTAGCTCATAATCTTGAATAACATGATGCAAGAAAAAATGGATGATATAATACCAAAAGCACAAAAACCAAAAACCTTTTAACCTATGAAGGTTTCCCTCCATCCCATGGCTTGTAAGTTTATGGAAGACCTTTTAGGGCTTTAAAACATTTGACAGTCATCATAAAACTTCTCTACAAATTTGCAATAGACATTTAAGGATTTGATAAATTTCATAACACTTTGATAGAGCTCATAATAAGGATGCAGACCTTAAATGCCTTCCTTATGTATTCATACTTTTTGAAATGGATTATTAAGATTTTCAAGACTTCAGACCCTCTATACTTCATAACCCTAGAATCTATACAAACCCTTGAATGTTAAATAAGGTTGGTTTGTATTAGATAGGCCTTTAGGGTCTACTAGGTGGAGTTTCTAAGCTATTGACAAAGCTTAAGCTCTTGATAATGTTATATATACGCTTTAAGAGACTTCAATGGCCTGATAAGGCTTGAAGGAACTTTCATGGTTCTTAGGTTATACAAGGCTCAAAATAGTTTATGTTGACCCTCGGTAACTTAGATGGATTTATATAGTTCCTCAAACAACTTTATAACTCTTGCATTACTATGCAGACCCCTGAATGGAAAGATAAACCTTAAAAAAGTAGTGTAGACCTATAAGTAAGGCTTGACAGAGATGGGAATAATGAATAACTTCACTCATGACTATGTAGGTCTAATTGAAAGATTTTGTTGACTTTGTGTAAAACTTGAATCACCTTCAAATGGATTCGTAGATCTCCTATGACCTATAGACAACTTTAAACTTTGTATGGTCTTGAAGATTATGAAATAGGCTTGTTGCATGTAGTGACTTCCGTGATCTCCGTCTTCATTCTCACATTCCTCTATATGGAGTCTTGAGAATGTTTTATGTCTCTTCAATTGTTTTATCAAAACCTTTGATGCCTTCCTCTATCCTTTATGTTTTGATGGATGTCCATACCCTATTCCAAAGCTCCCATTTTGACACAGGTAGGAAGGATTCTCGCAAAGGCTGTGAGGCAAGTCGATCATCTCAAATTGATCCTTTTCATTCATGACCAGATGGGATTACTCACCACTTGCCCATGTATTAGATTCTAGAAAAGGAAGGGATTAACCAAACGTTGATCTCAATTTGGTAGTAGGTCATGGATTAGTTGACCAAACAATAGGTTATCCAACCATGGAGGCTAGAGTAGTAGGGGAATCAATGGAAGGGGGGATGTATCAACCACTGAATGGTATCAGGGTAGACATTTTGTATACATGTCTACTAGGTCAGTTGCCACTAAAACAAATGATAAAATTCATCTATCCTTGCTGGAGATGCAGTCCAGGCTCTTCACGCATCACCGCAAGAGCTATCAAGAGTTAGTGCAAGAGTGCAGGAAGCTTCCTACAATAACTCTTGATAGATTATGTGATGATGCAGGAAGAGCCTATCCATGCATATCCTGCAATCATTGCAGTCCATGAGACCACATTTTTTTGAGGCATTCTATCAAATAGTTTATGTGCCTTGTCCATGGTGCCACATTATGTATACATGTCTACCAGGGTAGTTGCAACTACAAAATCTGCAAAAATTCCTCTATCCTTTATGTTTTGATGGATGTCCATACCCTATTCCAAGGCTCCCATTTTGACATAGACAGGGAGGTTGCTAGCAAGGATTGTTGAATTTGGCTTTACACCGGCCAATTGCATTTGCTTTAAAATTTTTAAATCCTTTTCAACAAATCCATTTTGTACATATCCTGCAATCATCACAATCCATGAGACCACATTTCTATGAGGCATTCTCTCAAACAGTTCACGTGCCTTGTCTATGCTTCCGCATTTTACATACATGTCTAACAAGGCAGTTGTAACTACAACATCTGACAGAATGAAAGAGTGGAATAAATGCATTTAAATTGTCAATTTATAGGGACTACCAACATCTAGAAGATGAGGATCTATACGAGTTTATGGATTTGGATGATGAATTGCAAGATGAAAGAAGTTTTGATCAGATTATGGCAGATCATCAAGCAATAGATGTGCTTGATGCAAGGAGTGGTGCTTCTATAAATAGAAAGTTTCCAAGGATTCTTTGTGGTCATGGTATTTAGGGGGAAATTGGATTTATTAATATTCTAGATTTGAGATGTTTAAATCCATGTCTCCACTATACATTCAAGGATCTAGGGTCGAGTGGCAAGCACTATCATACCCTAGGTCACTTACAAATGTAGGGAAACTTGGACTAGGGAATTTAATTATCAAAATTTCCTTCTCCTATGCTCAATTGACCATTAAAACCCTAATTATGCAAATATGGCAACAAATTAATGAATAATAGAAACAACCCTTGCAGACAGGAGTAAAATACCAAATCACAGATTACCTATTTTTGGGGTTCTAAAGTGGAATAGTCTGAGACACTGGAGCGTGCACCCAAGTCCAAGGTACTAGTTTCTTTGTGGGATTCAGAACTCCTTCCAACACTGATCAACCCTGTAACTTCTATTTTTTAAGACTCAAATGCAAAGGACACTAGAGCAAGCACCCAAGTCCTAGAAGTGCTCCTGTGTCCTACTTTTCTTTAGATCCTGAATCCTTGATGCCTACCAATCCTTCCTGCAACTCCAGTTTTCCCAAATATGACACTTCTAACCTGCAATCACAAGACTTGTTTTGGGGGTTGTGGTGTTTAGAGGCTTGCCTCAATCAAGCCCTGGAGGACACTTAAGTCTCTGAACACTGTTGTCAGATAAAGAGTGCACGCCCTTGTAAGGCAAAGGCAAAAACCAAAGGAATCAATGATGAAAACACAATATTATGTCACCTAGTAGTGAAGCTCTCATCGGAGGAAGATGCTCTTCATTCCATGAGGAGATTGATGCTCAAATCTATAAATATCAACACACAAACACACAAGCCTACTCTTGTAACACAATGAAAGCCTTGAATCACCTTGAGAACACTTAAACATCACAATTTCTATCTAATTGAAATCTCTAGTTTACAAATGAATGCGTAAGCATGCTTATATATGCAACTACAAACACTCCTGCTAAGATTTTCATAATTCAAACTTACTGTGTTGGCAAAGGGACCTAATAACGGTCACAAACTGACACCTAAAAATTAGGGCTGCCCCAAAATAGGGCAGGACTAGGGCATGGGCACCCAGGTCCTCCCCCTATTTTGGGCAGGGTACAACTCAAGGGGTCCACATAGGTCCAATTTGCCCTGGAACCTAGGTCTCATTCCATCAGGATGTCAAAATATGAACTAAGATGTCCTAAATGCATGTGAACAATCCGGGAGCTAAACCTTATGAGGGAAAAGCCCCCAAGGGGACATTTTTTGATGTTACATTTAGCCCCACTTTAATGTATGTATAAACGTGAGGCCAATACATGCATTAAAGTAAGGTCACAAACACAACAAACACATCAAGCATAGAGAAGACACACCAATCATATAGAAGATAGTAATAGGCATGCAAAACATGGAGAAGATAGTTACAGTCACATAGAACACAGAGAATATAGTCAATGCATAAAAGACACATTAACAAATGGAAGACAAAAATGATATCTTTTCTTTTCTTTTTCTCATATATATGAAATGCAGATGCAAGTACTGGAAATTAAACAAACCTACCATAATATAGGATGCACTACCCTAGGGCACAGGTCTCTGTATATAAGGGGCAACACACACGCAAGACATGCAAAACCTCCCAAAATGCAAGAAGCGCTACCTGAGGGCATTGGTCTCTACATATGGGGCAACAAACAAACCACACAAAACAAACACACCAAAACACATACACTTGAAGACATGGAGAAAACATGGTAGACAAGTGATGGAATGTACCTATTTCTAGGTCCAACACCATCTCAGGCACATTACAGGCACACATCGACGATTGAAATTTTCCACAACAATCATTGAAGACACACTTAAGGGTTGAGTTAGTCACAGAACCACTCCCCGCCTCCACAAGACTTTTGAAAATGATAGGATGATGCAATCTACTCTGAGAAATACACCATCCCTGCCTCTATAGAGGGCTTAAGAAAAAGGATATGCTCGATATCCCACCTCCATAGAGGGCTTACATGATTGATTGATTGATTGCAAACAAGCTCAGGATGCATGATGCACTACCCTGGGGTGCAAGTCTTTGCATATGAGGTCAAACACATTGCTAACATCTATAATAGATAGCTTACCTTATATATGCCCCCATCTTAAGGTGGTTGATATCAGTTATCGATATCAAGCACATTAAGGTAGGAAGAAAACACACAAGGGAACACCAAATTTTGCAAAGCCCATGCCCCCCAGAGGTGATATGTACTTTACGATTGCCAAATGTTCCCACAAACACATCCCTACAAGAAACATGTTAGTGTCTACAAGATCATGATAAACAACAACATCAATGCATATGATTAACCACACAAAGAGCCAAGGTTATACAAAAAATTAGGGGTTTGAGGATAACCATGGGGCTATATCACGAAGCTCTCTGAATTGAGTACTGCCAAGGCTAGATTCAAAGATGAACAAAGGTGCATAGAGAAATAGTATTGTTAAGGTTTGTAAATGTGATAGAAACATCATAAAATTCACTATGCAGAAAGCATGAGTGCTTCCACTAGCCAAGCGTCGGATAAGATATACAACCCCATCATCATATTAGGAACTAAGTCCATTTTTTGATTGATCTCAAAAGGGACACTAGGTCCGCATTAGTATAAATGTTTGTTGTCATTTGCCCACTAGGTGGAAACACTAGAGGAAAGGAAACAATAAATAAGAGAGGAGAAACAAGTGTCTTAGGGACAATCACGTAGGAGGGTGCCCCGAAGTCACCAACTGCGACACTATGTTTGTAAGACACAACACACAACAATGAAATCAGAAAGAGAGGTAATATAGAAGAATGATGATACAAATAGAAGGTCACAATAGAGGCAGTCTCTTAGTATCCCAGACCTTACGAGAGAATCAGGGGTCATCCCAGGAGGCCTAAACAACATACAACACATCACGGGGGAAGCACATTACGAGAGAGGTAAAGAGTTATAGATACTTACCTATAAGGTTTGCATATTATATCTTGGAGTTTGCAAACCTCTTGGAGAGGTATTTGATTATATTTAATGCAAAACTTGAGTGATTCTTATGAAAAATTTGTTTTCTATATTTATGATGCTTGTTCCTTAAATCCTTGTCTAAATGAGACTATTTTTTGTTTGAGGGGGATAACCATTATTATTTCTGACTATTGATTGTCGTCTTGCTCTTTTTTGATTTTAGCGAGTTTTCATTGTTGAATCTTTCTAAAACAGTAACAAGAATCATCTTGTACCCTCTTCCTCGTCTGTATTTGTTCTTGCTTTTCAAATGCATTATGATTATCTCTTGATCCATATAAGGATAATGGAGGAGGAATCTCAGTGTAAATTCCATTTCTTCATGGATGAGGTGGATTATCCACTTGTTTCTTATCTACTTTAATCATACCCATGATACTATCATAGTCCAAGTAATCATCCTCGTCTGCTCCCATTAAACCTTGTTCCACTATACTATTTTCAATATGCTTAGGAAAAGGATTAGTGAAGATTTGTAAATTCTGATTTGGCGGAGCAACCGACTTATTTCCATTGTCATTCACACTCGATACCTAGATGAAATTTGAATTAATAAGGTCCTGTATTTCATGTTTAAGATGTATACATCGATTAGTGTCATGTTCTTGCATTCGATGGTAATGAAAAAAGGCATTAGCATCGAAGTAAGATCCTTGTTTACTAGGATCAACATGCTTGATCGGGGGAAGTTTTAGAATATTATTACTCGCCACTTGATTCATGATAGAATGATAGGACTCATATATCAGAGTAAACTTTCTTGGTTGATATGATGTTTTCTTTGGATTATTTATAGCAAATACATTCATATTTGGTCCATTGATCTTGATGAAACTCCTATTAATGTTTCTCTTCAAATGGTTTTGTGATGATCCACCCATGGATTGACCAACTTGAGCTGATGAGTTTTGGTTTTCATACTGACTAGACAAAAGTTGATAATCACGAAGAGAGATGCATAAATGTTGAAAGGAGTTATATTTCATCAAGAGAATCTTATCATGAATATTAGTTTGTAGATTTGTAATGAATATCTTTTGAACATCCTCATCTTTCATCTAATACTAAATTTGTGCATAAAGTCCTTGATATCGACTAATGAATTTGGTCAACTTTTCTTTGGGACCTTGTTTGCATTGAACCAAGTCAATAAGAGTGACTTGGGGTCTGATATTTGCTTGAAAATGTTGTAAAAATTGATCAATCAATTACGAAAAGGAGTGTATTGAATTCGGAGGCAAAGAGCAAAACCATTCTAAAGCAATATCTTTGAGAGATCGTGGGAAAAGCTTTTCCAACAAATCCTCTTCAAAATAGAAATCACTACACATAGCTGTGACCACACGGATATTAGGATCTCCTTTTTTACCATATTTTTCAAAGTGAGGAGTCTCAAACCTCTTAGGAATAGGGGTTCTTAAGATTGCATAGGATAATGGATTACGGACATGATATGTTGGTAGACTAGGCTATGAAGAATTTGTCAAATTTGTTACCTTTTATTGCAAAGCAGTCATGCCCTATAAAAGTTGGTTTAGGACGACATCATTGGGAGATGCAGTTTTTTGTGAGGAATTAGAACCAAAGTGAGGAGGTGAATGTGCTTTAGATATGATAGGTGGAGGTTGAGAATAGGTCAATGGATGTTGGACATATTGGTAGGTTGAAGATGGTTGTGAGTAGGTAATAGGTAGTTGGAAATGAGTGGAATAGATAGGTGGTTGAGAACAATAATGCATAGAGGAGGTCCCTTTAGGAAAGAAATTATGATAATCAAATCCCACATCTTTGTAATTAGTGTTATTAGATACACCAATACTAGTGGTAGCATTACTACAAGCATTCTCATTAGTTGTTAAGATTGTTGGCGTAAAATATATATTCCCGTAGTTGGTATAGTTGCCGAAACTTGAGTATGAGATGGTGATAGAGTATTATATATCATTTGCGCACATTCGGTCACTAGAATGATATTGGTTTGTACAATATGTACTAGACCAAGAATTGCATTAACACCATCTTGTCCTTCTTTTATCAATTCTCTTATATTATGAATTGTAGGGATAGCTTCTTTGGCTATTCTCTCATTTTCCATAAATGATTGAAATTCAGCTAGCTCTTTATCCAATTTTTCTATTTGCTCATTAGATACATATCTTGTTGCCTCAATAGTGTTATCAAGATCATGAAAAGTTTGTTCTACCATTGTGGTTGGAGGATGTATAATATCTTGCACAATTTGAGTTTCTCCCTTTGTAAATAAGGTGTCCAAAGTATCAACTTCTTCAAGAGCACTAGATCCCATTAATCTTTGACTTCTTCTCAAAGGGATATTGTTTTTAGGATAGTGTTTCATAAAGCTTATAAAAGCATACAACACAAAACACACAAACTAAGAGAACAAATCCTAAGGGAAGGATATGATTAAAGGCCAAAATGCTTGGTTTTTTGTACCTTTTTCAATGCAAACGAATGAACCAAAGTGGGCTGTAAGTATTTCAGTCAAGAGAAGAAAGTTATATATCTGATATCAGTCCAAAATAGAAATATGATCACTCTCAACACACTCTTGATGCAAATCCAAGATAATGCCAAGTCAAAATATAGTGAAAATATGTCAAAATAGGCAATTTTTTCACCAAAACTCAATACAATAGAGCATAACAAAGGGTTTTGTGAGGAAAATGATAATGGAAAGTAAATAATATCAATAATCACACCCACTTGGTGCCAAAATACCCAACACAACACGCTTTTAGTGCCACTTAAGGTAAAACCCTAGTGAAAATATAGCAAAATATGTAATTTTTCACATTTTTTCAACTCCAAGACCTAGCAAGAGGGGTGTTGTAATGAATTTCAGGAGGTACAACAAATAATATCAATAATATCAGTCAACTCAATCCATAAAGTTGATGACAACACGCTTGGAATGCTAACTAGGTCAAACCCTAGGGCAAAAATAACTAAAATGTGTAGTTTTTCACTACAAAAGCCCGATAAAAGGGTGTTGTGAAGCTTTTTAGGAGGGATAGAAAATGATTACCCTTATAAAAGAAAATTAATGCAAAAATACTCTTCATAACATGCCTATGGTGCAATTTTATAGAGTTGATAAGGCCAAATTTAGTGAAAATTGTTGTTTTTGAAGCCCTAGGTTAGAGATCTTCAGACAAAATGCTATTCTAATATTTTGAAGTCTGATTTATGATGAAAATTAAGTACTCTCATATCTGAAAATGATTTTCAAGATTGAACATGCAAAATGCCGACGTAAATCTAATGAAAATGTATCAAAATTGCTCGTTTTTGTTGAAATTTTTTATGCAAAAATGCAAATATTTTAAATCTAAATGCAAATTTACACTAAAATGTAAGACTACAGCCAAATTTTAATTTGAATGAGCCTCTAAAATAAGTAGAAAATTTTGAGATAATATTTTTCCTACTAACCCTAGATTTTGGAATTACTAGGTTATATAAAATTGTCAAAATTTCCACAAAAACCTAGCAAATTGATAATGAAAATGCAATGCAAATTTTTGAATTTTTGGATTTTTCTGTAGTTTATATCAGATCTAATGTAAAAATCATGAATTAGGAAAATTTAGGAAGAATTGATACAATTTAGTAAGCCAAACAATACAATTTTTTTGAAATTTTCCAATATTTCAATTTTTTTTTGAATTTTTCTCAATGCAATAAAATGAATGACTATATGAATGAATGAAATCAATGCAAATATGAAGACACACACTTAGAAAGTTGCAATTTATTTCCAAAAACATGGGTTCACCAAAATGTTTAGGGGAAAATTGGATTTATTAATGTTCTAGATTTTAGATGTTTAAATCTGCCTCTGCACTATACATTCAAGGATCTGGGGTCGGCTGGGAAGCACTATCATACCCTAGGTCACTTACAAATGTAGGGAAACTTGGATTAGGGAATTTAATTATCAATTTTTCCTTCTCTTATGCTCATTTGATTAAAACCCTAATTAGGTAAATATGGCAACAAATTAATGAATAATAGAAAAATCCCTTGCAGACAAGAGTAAAATATCAAATCATAGAGTACCTATTTTCAGGGTTCCAAAGCAGAACAATTGAGGACACTGGAGCAGGTGCCCAAGTCTAAGATACCAGTTTCTTCATGGGATCCAGACCTCCTTTCAACACTGATCAGCCCTGTAACTTCTATTTTCTGAGACTAAGATGTGGAGGACACTAGAGCAAGCACCCAAGTCCTGGAAGTGCTCTTGTGTCCTTCTTTTCTTCAAATCCTGAATCCTTGATTCCTACCAATCCTTCTTACTGTTAGATCTAGGGCACACAACTGAGAGGGGGGGTGAATCAATTATACAAAAACTTGCTTCTACTTCAAACACTTGATTCTTCTTTGTTAGTTAATAGCATATCAGTTAACCATTCATGAAAGCATAATGCATAAACACAGGAGTAGATAAACATCAACACATTGGACACCAAGATTTTGATGTGGAAAACCTGGTTAAGGGAAAAACTATGGGGTGATTAACCCAAGGATTATTCTCTATTAGAAGAATAAGAAAAATGAATGGCACATGCCAATTAGGGCTCACTGCCCGAGCACACTACTCACAAGGAGGCACACTGCCTATAAGAGACACACTGTCTACAAGATGATAAGTTTTACAAACTTGAACTAGAGATTGACATCTTTACCATGTCTGGATCAGTTTTATTTAAGCCCAAGATACTTTTGCTCTACCCTTCACTCTTCTGCTATACCACACTCATCCACTCCATGACACACTTCAAAATGAATTCACAAACCTTTATTTATACAAGGCATCAACTTAGGAACAATCATCTAAGTCGGCAATTATCCATAAGAACATTCACAATATGAATAACTCATCCGATCGGCTAGCCTGAACAAGAACATCTTCATCTGGAAGTATATCTCCAATTCTAGGCTCTAACACTAATGCAGACCAACAACACAACCTCAGCATGCTCCAAGAACCTTCACAAGCTTGCCTGAATGACCAGGTACATCAGCACTTCCTCTACTTACTAGAATTCTTTTTTTCTTCATCTGAAACTTCAAGAACACAGCCTATCACCACTGTCAAACTGAAACAAGTTCTTCCAGACCTCCAAACTATGTACACATTAAGATGACACATCACAAGGACATCCCAAACACTTTTTCCAATCCACAGAATATGACAATGCACTTCTGGATCTTATCGGACCTTTTTGTAACACTCTGTCACTCCGGAGCATCTCCTGGAACTGGTTCTACTTGATCGATCATAACTTCTTCAGATCTTCATGCAGACCTCTGAAATCTTAACTAGAAAATCTCAAGACTCATATCTACAAACCCTTTAATCCGCATCCTCTTATCCTCAACCTATTGAGTACTTTTGCCTTCTTCTCATCACTGTTCTTCACTGCTCCTGGTTGAGACTAATGTTCTCAATATCCTCAGCACACAGCTCATTCAATCCTTCTTATTAATGCAATATGAGTATGTTGACATCAATGACAACACTGGTTAACCTCATACTTGCAACAATCTCCCCCTTTGTCATTGATGGCAACATATGATGTGAAAAACCATCAAGATAAGAACTTCTCCTTTCTGTCACAGCTCCCCCTATCAGCAACAACTCTTCACATGTCTTCTCTTCCTTTACTGCTCCCCCTTTGATCATCAACCACTTGTTCTTCACATGTCTTCTCTCCCCCTTTGACATCAATGGCAAAGGGCTCATACTTACATTTCTAACACATCAGAATCATACCAGCTGCTCCCCCTTAGTAGCAGCTCCCCATCATCAATCTAGATCATAAGATATGACTGTGATACCCATCGAACTGATGCACATCAGTGCATCCTAGTTCATCACCAGAGGGGCCATAATCCCTAACTTCTCCCTGAGATACTCAAAAGAGTCCTTGGGAAGAGGTTTAGTAAAGATATCTGCAATCTGATCCTTAGAGGGTACATACTCCAATTTGACTTCATCCTTGTTCACTTGTTCTCTCAGAAAGTGAAACTTGATAGGTATGTGCTTGGTCTTAGAATGCAATACCGAGTTCTTAGAAATATTTATTGTACTTGAATTATTAGATAAAATTGTGATAGGCTCCTCAAATTCTACTTTAATATCTCTTAGCATCTGCTTCATCCATAAGATTTGAGTGTAACTACCTACTGCTGCAATGTATTATGCTTCAGTTGTAGACAGAGATATTGCCTCTTGTTTCTTGCTCAACCAAGAAACCAATCTTTTTCCCAAAAAGAAAGCTCCACCACTGGTGCTCTTCCAGTCATCCACATCTCCTGCCCAATCTGCATCTGTATATGCATGAAGAGAGAAATCATGATCTTTAGGGTACCATAGACCATACTCAACTATCCCCTTTAGATATCTAAAAATCCTTTTGATTGCTATAACATGAGATTCTCTAGGATCAGCCTAAAATCTTGCCACAAGACCAACAGCCTACATAATATCTGGTCTAGTTTCAGTGAGATACAATAGTCCTCCAATCATTGATCGGTACTTGGTCTGATCTGTTTTAGGAGAGTCATCATCTTTGCTCATCTTACATTTGGTTGCCATAGGAGTGTTCATTGGCTTTGAATCTTCCATTCTAAATTTCCTCAACAATTCTTTCACATATTTGGTCTGAGAGATAAAGATGCCTTTCTTTGTCTGAGTAATTTTCAGATCCAAGAAGAAATTCATTTCACCAAGCATTGACATTTCAAACTCACTTTTCATTTGATTTGCAAAGGTTTTACACATACTGTCTCTTCCTCCAAAAATGATATCATCAACAAATACTTCAACAATCAAGATGTTTTCATTATCTATTTGGAAATATAGATTACTGTCAGCAGTATCTTTGTTGAAACCAATCTGCACAAGATGCTTATCCAACCTTTCATACCATGCTCTTGGGGCTTGCTTCAATCCATACAGTGCTTTCTTCAACTTGCAGACCATATCATCTTGATCAGACAATTGAAATCCATCCAGTTGTTTAATGTATACTTCTTCCAAATCACCATTTAGGAAGGCAGACTTGACATTCATCTGATATACCTTGAAGTCTTTGAAGGCAACAAATGCAAGAAATAATCTGACTGCTTCAATTCTTGCCACTAGAGCAAAGGTTTCTTCAAAATCAATTCCTTCTATTTGAGAGTAGCCTTTGCAGACCAATCTGGCTTTGTTTCTGATTACTTCACCAACTTCATTTAGTTTGTTCCAGAAGACCCATTTGGTTCCAATCAAATTCTTGTTTCTAGGTCTGGAAACAAGATCCCAAGTGTGATTTTTCTCAATTTGCATAGACCCTTCCTCCATTGCTTTGGTCCAGTTTTCATCATTGCAAGCTTCATTTATTGTCTTAGGTTTAATCTTTGGAATCAGATAGTATTCATTTGAATTTTGAGCAATTCTCCTCCTTGTTTGTACCCCTTTGCTTTTATCACCTATGATTTGATCTTCAGAATGGTTTAGAGTTACATACCTTGGAACTTTGGGAGTTTCTTGTACTACTGTTTCTTGATTAGGCTCATCCAGACAAACTTCTTCTTCTTGATTTACTGGATCAGTCTGAATCTAACCTTCAAGAGAGGATTGAGTTCCTTGAATCAAAACATCATTCTGATCATCTTCATCATACTCATAAAACCTTGAGGGCTTCTCAATTCCTTCATCAACCTTCACATTTGTACTTTCTATTATCTTTCTCAGTCTCTTATTGTAACACCGGTATGCTTTGCTTTGAGTGGAGTATCCCAAGAAAATTCCTTCATCACTTCTAGCATCAAACTTTCCTAGATCTTCATCTCTTTTGATGTAACACTTGCTACCAAATACTCTGAAATATCTCACAGTAGGAGTTATACCAAACCAAAGTTCATAAGGAGTCTTACCGGTATTGCTTCTAATTTGAACTCGATTGAGAGTGTAGACTATAGTGCTGACAGCTTCTCTCTAAAACATTTGAGGAACATTTGCTTCCATCATCATTGTCCTGGAAGCTTCCTAGATGGTCCAGTTCTTTCTCTCAACTACTCCATTCTGCTGTGGAGTCCTAGGAGCAGACAACTGTCTCTTTATACCATGCTTCTCACAAAAGTCTATGAATTCATCGGATGTGAATTCACCACCTCTATCAGACCTTAGACACTTTAGTTTCAATCTAGTTTGATTCTCTACCATAGCTTTGAAGATTTTGAACTTCTCAAAGGCTTATGATTTCTCTTTTAGAAAGGTAACCCACATCATCCGGGAATGGTCATCAATCAGCAACATGAAATATCTATCACCTTGCATACTTTTGATTCTTGTTAGACCACATAGATCAGTATGAACTAATTCCAATAATCTGGTAGAGGACTGATCCTTGCTTTTGAAAGAGACTCTGCTCTGTTTACCTAGCTGACGTTTTTTGCACAAACTATTTGTAGGTTTCACCAACTTTGGAAGATCTCTTATAGCTTGAGTATTGCTTATTTTGATGATGTTATCAAAATTTACATGACACATCCTTCTATGCCACAACCAACTCTGATCCACTTGAACAAACAAACAACTTTTATTAGAACCAACCAGATGGAAGATATTACCTTTTGTTTGAGTACCGGATGCAATCTCAGTTCCGGAGCTTTCAAAGATCCTGCATCTTCCATTTTTGAACTGGAGATCATAACCTTTGTCTACTAATTGTCCAACACTAAGAAGATTGTACTTCAATCCTTCAACATACAGCACATTACCAGTTTTTCTCTTTCCATCAAAAGAAATAGTTCCCCTACCTCTGATTCTACCAGCAGAATTATCACCAAACTTCACCATTCCTCCTTCATACCTTTCCAAATCTAAGAACTTGTTCTTGTCACCTGTCATATGGTAAGAGCATCCACTGTCAATAACCCAATCATCCTTTTCTTCAACTTGGGCAGCCAAAGCTCTTTCTACAACCTTATGATTGACAGATTCAGAGGATATTAGTTCTTCTTCCTTGATGGCAATAAACACCCATTCATTTCTGGATTTGTCTCCTATCTCTGATTCATCATCTGTTACTCCTTCATTATCAGCTTCTTCATGAACATAATAATAGTTCTTTTGGAACCTTTGTCTATTAGAGTTTGACCTTGCAGATCTTTTCGGACATCTTGAAGCAAAATGACCAATCTTATTACACTTGAAGCAATTTAAAGGTAACTTTCCTTCATACTTACCAGATCCTCTTGGCAAACTCTTTGCAATGAGGGCTTCAAGATGAGTTGTTTCTGCTTCTTCCTCTTCCATGTCTTTCCTTGCTTGATCATACCATGACAGCTTCCTTGAAGAGTTTTCTCCTGGATCAAATCTTTGTTTGCCTTTCACATAGGCATTGGCTTTGAATGTAGATTCAGTCTTGGGGGGATCATCTCCAAACTTGGTCATTTCAAATGCAGGGAGTTTGCCAGCCAGTTGCTCTCTTGTGACAGTTGCATGGGCTTTGAATTCATAAATAGCAGCAACCTTGATCTTGTAGGCAGCAGGAAGGGATCTGAGAATTTTGCAAACAATCTCATTTTCATCTAGAACTCCACCAACATTCTTGATTCCACACACCAACTCATTTACTCTTGGCATAAAAGTAGTGATATTTTCATCATCTCTCATGTTCAATCTTTCAAATTTTCCTTTGAGACTTTGCAACCTTGCACTCTTAACAAACTCATCTCCTTCATGCAAAAGTTTCAGTTTAACCTAGATCTCAGCAGTTGGTAGATCAATAACATTTGAGAGTTCTGAGTTAGTCAATGTGCATAGAAGAGCCTCTTTGGTCCGCAGATTGTTTTTAGCATCTGTGATTTCATTTAGAGTTGTCAGACCACCTTGCGGGGGTACATATGCTTTTTTGACCACGGACAAGTATGATTTTCCCATACACTCCAAGTGACATTTCATGCGGCCTTTCCAGAGAGAGAAGTTGGTTCCATCAAACTTTGGGCTGTCCTTCTTGTATGACGACATCCTGGATCTCCTCAAGCGGTTAAGCTCCTTTTAGAGGAACTTAGCTCTGATACCAATTGTTAGATCTAGGGTACACAACTGAGAGGGGGGGTGAATCATTTGTACAAAAACTTGCTTCTACTTCAAGAACTTGATTCTTCTTTGTTAGTTAATAGCATATCAGTTAACCATTCATGAAAGCATAATGCATAAACATAGGAGTAGATAAACATCAACACATTGGACACCAAGATTTTGACGTGGAAAACCCGGTTAAGGGAAAAACCATGGGGTGATTAACCCAAGGATTATTCTTTGTTAGAAGAATAAGAAAAATGAATGGCACATGCCAATTAGGGCTCACTACCCAAGCACACTACTCACAAGGAGGCACACTGCCTACAAGAGACACACTGTCTACAAGATGATAAGTTTTACAAACTTGAACTGGAGATTGACATCTTTACCATGTCTGGATCAGTTCCATTTAAGCCTGAGATACTTTTGCTCTGCCCTTCACTCTTCTGCTATACCACACTCATCCGCTCCATGACACACTTTGAAATGAATTCATAAACCTTTATTTATACAAGGCATCAACTTAGGAACAATCATCTAAGTCGGCAATTATCCATAAGAACATTCGCAATATGAATAACTCATCCAGTCGGCCAGCCTGAACAAGAACATCTTCATCCAGAAGTATATCTCCAATTCTAAGCTCTAACACTAATGCGGACCGATAACACAACCTCAGCATGCTCCAAGAACCTTCACAAGCTTGCCTGAATGACCAGGTACATCCGCACTTCCTCTACTTACTAGAATTCTTTTCTTCTTCATCCGTAACTTAAAGAACATAGCCTATTGCCACTGTCAAATTGAAATAGGTTCTTCCAAACCTCCAAACTATGTACAAATCAAGATGACACATCACAAGGACATCCCAAACACTCCTTCCAATCCACAGAATATGACAATGCACTTCCGGATCTCACCGGACCTTTTTGTAATACTTTGTCACTTTGGAGCATCTCCCGGAACTAGTTCTACTTGATCGATCATAACTTCTTCAGATCTTCATGTGGACCTCTGAAATCTTAACTAGAAAATCTCAAGACTCATATCTACAAACCCTTTAATCTGCATCCTCTTATCCTCAACCTATTGAGTACTTTTGCCTTCTCATCACTATTCTTCACTGTTCCTGGTTGAGACTAATTTTCTCAATATCCTCAGCATGCAGCTCATTTAATCCTTCTTATCAATGCAATATGAGTATGTTGACATCAATGACAACACTAGTTAACCTCATACTTGCAACACTTACAACTCCACTTTTCCCAAATACGACACCTGTAACCTACAATCACAAGACTTGGTTTGGGGGTTGTGGTGTTTAGAGGCTTGCCTTAGTCAAGCCCTAGAAGACACTTAAGTCTCCAAACATTGTTGTTAGATAAAGAGTGCATGCCCTTGTGAGGCAGAGGAAAAAACTAAAGGAATCAATGATGAAAACATAATATTATGTTACCTAGTAGTGAAGCTCTCATGGGAGGAAGATGCTCTTCATTCCATGAGGAGATTGATGCTCAAATATGCAAATATCAACACACAAAACACACAAGCCTACTCTTACAACACATTGAAAGCCTTGAATCACCTTGAGAACACTTGAACATCACAATTTCTATCTAATTGAAATCTCTAGTTTACAAATGAATGCCTAAGCATGCTTATATATGCAACTACAAACACTCTCACCAAGATTTTTGTAATTCAAACTTACCATGTCAGCAAAGGGACCTAATAACGGTCACAAACTGACACCCAAAAATTAGGGTTGCCCCAAAATAGGGCAGGACTAGTGCATGTGTGCCCAAGTCCCCCCCATCTATTTTGGGTAGGGTACAACTCAAGGGGTCTACCTAAGTTGAATTTGCCCTAGAACCTAGGTCTCATTCCATCAGGATGTCAAAATATGAACTAAGATGTCCTAAATGCATGCAAAAGACCCGGGAGCTAAACCTTATGAGGGAAAAGCCCCCAAGGGGACATTTTTTGATGTTACACAAGGTAAACTATTCTTCATTGAATTCTTGTAACACAATGATGTCTCTTATAATCAAGTTATGATTAACACCCTTATTTTTTGTGTGGTAGTTTAGACATAGATGATGATGCTGATTTCAGGTTGTGAAGAAGACAACGTGTCGAGCCTCCAACCACTGACAAAACTGAGGAAGAATGTTATGAGGTAAATTTCCACAATCATTTAATTCCTTTCATTGTCATCTCAATTATCACATATAGTAGTTGTCTATTTTGGTCATCTCAGAATAAATATTCTGAGACTCTATCTATATGAACTTAAAATTTTCTCACGACTTGTGATGCTTGGCTGCTTGCACAATCTGAATGAATACATTAGAAAATGATATGCCCTTTCTGATGTGATGGTTGTGTTCTTGAGAGTGGAAACCGTTCACTAATATACTATAAATGCAAAGGAGATTGCCAAAATCTTGTTTGAATATTCTTTTGGACAAACATTAACATTTTGCATCTCATCTGAATTATATTTCCCAAGCAGACACAATGCCACTATTCTCAATTGTTTAAAATATCCAATTGACCAGCTGATATGACTATGACTTCCTTGTCTTTTCATGGGATGATATCAAATGGTTAGATCCTTTATGCTTTGAAGGGTGAAAGATTGTCTAATTCTTTTTGAAATGATATTTTACCAATCATTAGCATTATTTTCATCTCTTTTGATTATCTTTTCCTAAAGATAACATTCTCTATTATTTAAGAGTCCCAGTTGATAACTTGATATAGTTCCATATCTCAGTGATCTTTTGGGATGATTTCAAACATGAATGTATGGACCCATTTTTTATTGGTTATATCTTTTTGTAGGTAAGTACTATTACATTTTACCTTGTGCAGAGATTGGTAATTTTCTTTTATGAATTGTTAAATTTATTCTTTTATTCTTTTTCTAATTGGTAGTATTAAATTTTGTAGGAGGAAGAAGATGAAGAGGGTGAATATGAAATGTACAATGTTTAAGGAACTTTAAGAGAATGGGTGACTAGAGATGAAGTTTGACGTTTCATAGCTAAAAAGTTTAGACAATTTCTAGATAGGTATGTGAATCAAAAGAGTGGAAATGGTGAACTGGAGTACATTTAGCTAATCAATGAGATGGTTGCTGGTTAGTTTATACTATCTTCTTAGTTTCACAACATTTCTTGTTTTCCTTTCTTTTCATGCATACTAGTTTTTGTGATTATTTATACTATTACTTCAATAATCATGTTTGGTGATTTGTTGTCTCCATTATTTTATGTAGCACTTACAATTTCTTTATATTTTGTGGTATTGACTTGAGCAAATAAATGTAGCTTGGAGATTGACTATAAATAGTTCATCTTTACACATCAAAATATTGCCATCTGGCTAGTTGATGCCCCTCAATCTATGCTTGAAGTGATGGAGGAAGTAGCTCAAAATATTGTATGGAGACTACATCCAAATTATAAAAGCATTCATGATAAAATATATGTTAGAATCACAAATTTGCTTGTATATGACTAGATTCGAAATATAAGGTGTGTTTATTTTGGAAATTAATAAAAAATTCTTAGTTTAATTCATATTGGATTCAGTTAATTCAATGTTATTTAGTTCTCAAAGATAACATGTTTTTTCTTTCCTTGAATAGGCAGGTTCATTTAAATACCATGATCTGCATTGGAGGGGTAGTGACTAGGACGTTTGGGGTTTTTCCTCAATAGTAGCAAGTCAAGTATGATTGTAACAAATGTGGCACCGTTTTAGGACTTTCTTTCAAAACTCCTATTCTGAAGTGAAAGTAGGATCTTTTCTTGAGTGCCAATTGAAGAGGGCATTCACAGTTAACATAGAATAGGTTAGATATTTCTATTGAAATGTAGGAATGTTGAACCTTTTCTTTTATTTCATATTGCATGGCATTGATCAATTTTAAGATAAAAGGGTGATTGTGAGTAGCCACATGTGACTGTACGTTCATAGTGAGTTGAATTAGTTGGTTTGGATTTAAAAGGATGAATTTGAGCAATTGCATGACTATGCAATGGGTTGATTAAGAAATGATAATTTATTAGGTGGACATCTTGTTGCATCTATTGTCCTCAAAACTATGATTATCACATAAAGTGATGTTTGTTTTTTTCAAATGTCATTGATAAATTTATATTATATATAGACGCATGGTTGTTCAATGTGTTTTTAAGGATTACACATTGACCATGTGTTGTTTTGTTTTAAGGGCTGTTTCTTTTCTTTGAAAGCTACTCATAAATCTACTTCTATTTAGACTTTAGAGCATTCATTTAAAACAAATATTTTATGCCAAATGCATTTTATATCATACTAATAAGCATGATATAGACAAATTTGGAACAACAAAATTAGAATGAATATCTCACACCATAAAAGCTTGAAAGTCTAACATCAGAGCTTGACCCCTAAGAAGCAATGATGATTGTTCTCCACTCACTTAAGGCTTCCAGTGCTTAACTTTTACACCTAAATGACAAATAGTAATATGTGCTTTTATTTGTGCCTTTACAGACAATATACATGAACTATCAAAAATTAACACTTTAATAAATTCCTAGCATTGTACCATCTAGCCGGCTTCCTAGGTATAAAGAAGTCATTCTCTTGAATGATCTTATAGACTATGCATGCCTTGGAGAGGTAATAGTAAGTCTTCAATCAATTTTTTCAGATGCTGGTCAAACTTCTTTAGGAATTACTAATGACAGGACTAATTTTACATGTTTTACTTCTATATTACTGCAGGAGGTGATTAGCACGTATATAAATAACTTTGACATGTCTCTAAATACAAAGAATGACTTTCCAATTTTTGCAACAGTTGTCAAAGCTAACTATGTTACAAAGAATCAAGACTTGTTTTCTACCTATAAACTTACCAATGAGGATAAAGTAGAAATCCAGAATCTCACAAATGACCCTCGTATTGTGTTGATGGTGGTTTTAGTACACAACAATGCAGGTGTGATTGTTAGTTTCACACCTCTCTTGAAACGTATCCTACCCTAGGTAAGACTAGTCCAAGGATAATATAGCTAGGTCTTAGCTTTCTTGG
This sequence comes from Cunninghamia lanceolata, assembly GCA_027924645.1. Classification (NCBI taxonomy): domain Eukaryota; kingdom Viridiplantae; phylum Streptophyta; class Pinopsida; order Cupressales; family Cupressaceae; genus Cunninghamia; species Cunninghamia lanceolata. The sequence continues at coordinate 9,298,583 of BSBN01000870.1, forward strand.
AATAACTTCAGTGGAATGTCTAGCTATGCTAGCAAGGGGTCTTAAATGCAATCTATAGATCTTCAAGTTGGAATAGCAAAAAACCTTCAAGATTTCAACTGATAAACAATGTAAAATGCTGCTGAAATTCCTAATCTAACCAAGGTTTTTAAAGAAAATGCAAAAGTCATAGGGTTTTAGAGGAATCCTAAGTGACATTCACAATGCATAGATTTTACTTTAAGTAGACAAATGCTCTGAAACTTAACTAGCTTTCTAAGTTACCAAACTAAAATAGGTGTTACAACACTGCAGAAAATGGTGCTATCTTCAATGGAAATCTAGAGATTTTTAGATTACATTCATTCATTAAATACCCAATGACTGGCACAATTTAACTCAAAAAATGCAATTGAACTAAGTACAACTGATAAGTCTAGACAAACTTTACACATCAATCTACCATCAACAAATAACCAGAAGTATGGACTAGGGCGTTCATCAAATACTTTTAGCAAACCATAAACATTATAAAGCACAACTAACTAACTATGGGAGAGAAAGAAGAAAACCATGAAAACCAAAATGAGCCAATACAAGATACAAATTCTTAAGACAATTGCAAAAATTTTCTTTGCATTACTTCAAATGGCAAAGTGTCAACAATTCGGTATCAAAATCTCTCTTACAAATAGTAGAAATGGTAGCCCTTTATATAGAAAAGTAGCATACCGAGTTTTCAAATGAACGGTGGAGATTAACTTGAAACTGATGGTCCAGATTACATCAATAAGTGCAATTACAACAGCTCTCATCAATTCTCGGATTACATTTTGTCTTCTATGAAAAAGAAAAAAATAGCCTCTAGATACATTGAATCTAGTCAATTTAACTAGCCAACTCAATATATTAATAGAAAAGAACATTTTAAAAGCACAGAAAAGATAAAATAGAGTCACATGCTGCCTTAAATATAGTAATTTACAATTATGAAGGGATTACATCCTTAAAATATTCAAAATAATATTAGGATTCCTCATCTAAATCAATTTTGTCTTCACCAGCTAGCTTGTTGCGGTAAGTCAACCATGCATCAAGTGCGGGATTAATCTCTGATGGATCTGGATCCTTCAAATGATTGATCCAATAGTCAAACATCTCTAGTTCCTAACTAAATCTACTATACATCTTCTCTATCTCTACACCATCCTTGTGGAATGCTTTGAATTCGGCTCTAAGGTAGCTTACCTTGTCTATCCTATCCTCCATACTGAGCTCAGTATCTTAAAAAATTACCTTATACAATTTGTCTTTACACTTTTCGATATCATATGGAGCATAGTCGTCATAGGATGCCTCTAGGCAATCCTTCAAAGAATCATTGATATCATATATAATTGACATTAGCTCCTCATTGGTTGGCTTATATGCTTCTTTTATGTTTTCAAAAGTTTCTTTTCTCAAAAGTAGCTGTTGATACCATTCAATGGCCTTGGGCAGCTAGTTCCCAGTTAGACTATTTTCTACAACCAAAGTCTGGGTGGGCAAATCCCTGATGCTTTTTATCCAAGAACACATGTGTGAGTAATATTCATCAAAGGAGTCACATTCCTCGCACAGATCTTTCCATTTCTTATGCAATTCTACCAGCCTTTTGTGCACTTGAGCAGAGGTGTTGACAGTCTTGCATCCCATCTCAAAAACTTGAAATAACCATTTTTCTATACCTTCGGATTTACACCTGACCTCACCTAGTGTAGCCATTTCATCAGTAGACAAAAAAGTGGGCACTGTGCTTATATCTCCTCCTGCATCTACTGGCTTAACCAAGAACTAGAGGCAAGTGTGGAGTTCTTCAGTTTGTTGTTTCAAATCCTTCTTGGACATCTCATCCTTGTCTAACTGTTCCAAAATTGATGTAACTAATTCTTTAAAATTATCCACTCTTTGAGTATGAGTGGCAAGTCCCAAATCAACTATAGAGATCACGTAATCCTCCGCCTTGACTTGGTCCTTTGCTGCATCAGTTGGCAGGACTACTATTTCTGCAATTCTTGACCTTGACTCATCCTTATAAATCCTAGATTGTATTTTTGCTTTCTTTTGTTTCTTGGGCCTCTAAGCTTGTGACAAAATTGTACTCAAGTCTAGCTACATTATTTCCACTTGAGGCTTAGGATATGCCACTTTGCTTTGCAACCATTCAGGAGTAGAAGATTTATCCAATTTAGTGGCTCCGTCATTATCAATTATAGACAACTCTTGAAGTGGTTTTTGTTCTTTCTTTAGTTCATCTTTGTCGGTATTCATTTCCCCTTCTTTCCCTTCTTCTCGAGCCACGATTTCCAGATTTATCACTATACTTTCTTGTGCTGACTTGAAAACTTCCTCCATTTGACCTTTATCTAGAGCACTATTAGATACATTAATGAATTCAACATTGGTCAATGGTTCATTGGAGTCTTCATTGCTTACTTCCATCAACACATCTTTCTCCTCCTCAAATGTTGTTTTAGGCTCATGCAATCCCAACTCTGCACATACTTTCTCAATCCCAGGTAGTAGTGGTACGAAAAAAGAATCTATAGGTATTTGTGAAATAGGAATAGTAGAAGATATGGCTAGTGGAGGCACATTGACCTACATTAGATTAGCTAATACTACTGACAAGGAAGAAGAGATGACAAGAGGTGAAGGAAAAGGTAGTGGAGGTAGAGGAAGAGGAGGTGAAAGGATGGTAGAAATAGGAGGTAATATTGTAGGGGTGGGTAATTGAGTGGAAGAAGTAGAAGGTGTAAGTGTAGTAATAGTGGAGGAAATAGGGCTGCTAGGGGCACTGGAAGAAATTGCCAATGAGTAGGAAGTAGCTGAAATGGTAGAAGCAAGAGAGGTGGCAGCTGGGGATGTTTCTTGAGTAATGGTAGCCAGGGTTGTAGGTGAAGTAGATGTAGCAGTAGAAGTGGTAGAGGGAGAAGTGGTAGTAGTAGCTACAGAGATGGTGGCAACCGTGCTTATACTTTGGGCAGAAGGAGACAGGGAAGTTGGGAGATTAATGTCTTTTTGTGTTGCAGCATCTTCCTTAGTGGCCTCTTTTACCCTTGCTTTCTTGGCCCTAGAAACTTCTCTAGGGCCACTTGGCATATCTCTTTTTTTGGAGGCCCTTGTCCTGGTAGAGGGAGGTTGGTCTTTCTTTGGAGGAGGCCCTATAGATGGCTTCTTAATTTTCTTTTCTTTCCCTACCAGAGATGTATGTTCTTCACTATCTAGTTTCTGCTTCTTAGCTGGCTCTGCCTCACCTGTAACATTTATTGGTTCATCCTCCTCACCTTCAGAATCCTTATCTGATTCCAATGTGGTATAAGTGAGCTATACTCATCCTTATAAAGTAGCTACCTAACCCCTTACCCAGGCCTTGCTCAATCTAATTGGTTCTCTCATGATGGTATCTAAAGAGCTTTCTTCTGCATTTGCCCAATTTGGTAATGGAATAGGTTGATGGTATTGAGATTCCCAAGAACCTCTGACCATAACATTTTCATCATCTTCTAACTGATCTAGTACTACCATAATGTGGAACTTCTTAATGAAGGCTAGAGGTAGCCTTGAGTGTGCCTTCTTCATAATTTCATAATCATCGAGGCAATTGGCCCAAAAGTCTTCAATATGTGTCTTCTGGAACAACTTCTTACTTACGAACCTTTCCATCACCTTATTTGGATTGAAATGACCCCTGGCATTGTAATAGTGTAAGTTGAGGAGTTGGAGCTCTTTGTCAGAATGTTCTATTGATGCTAAAGAAGGGCATGCATAGTTCCCCTTGTTGAACCTAATAGTAAACTGAACATTGATTTTGTGTAAGTGTTTGAGCTTCTTAGCACAGGGTATCAACTGTCTAGACAACTCTAGAAGCACTGTCTTATCATTAGGATATCTGGGAAGTCTATAATCCATCCCAGTGAAGCCTTGTATCCTTAGATACATGAATTTCTCAAATTGGATATACCACCTACCATATTTAGTTATTTCATTCATTGCCTTAGTGGAAATCCTCAAGGCTATATTGCCTTGCAGCAATCTAGCTATATACATTGTGAAAGCATCATTTACCCTTTTAAAATGTATTAAAGATTGAGATGAGGTCATCTATGGGTAACATTCATATACTTTTATCTCATTTTTCTCATCATTTCCAACTTCTCCTATCTTGGATAACCCAACATAGTGATTTCTCCTTGCTAATGTATGGATAACATAATATGTCCATTTGAAGTACTTTTTCTCTTTGAAGTTGCTGAAGGCCTCATGAATGTTGTCACTAAGGATTTAGGTCCATTGGAACTTGGTCCCTTTCAATATCTCAATTATGATAACAAATATCCATCCCTCAAAAGTGGAAGCTATAGGTAATCTATATATTCTTCTCACGAAAGTTATCAAATCTCTGATTTCATCATGGAAATGACTCCTATATAGCACTTGGGGAAATTCCCTGAGGGTAGACCTTCTGTTTTTGGCCCAATTGTCATTCATATGTTTCCTGCATCCCTCCACATCTTTGTTATAAGTCCCCTCTGATCCTTGTTTGTCTGGCATGGTCATGACTTTGTGCCATGGAATATCAAAGGTCTCAGCTAGAGAGGGTGGACTAAAATCAGCCAGGATATCCCCGTTGGTTGTTTGAATTGTCCTAGTCATGACATCATACCTATCTACACAAGTTGCCATCAATTCTGTACATTGTACTGAGGTGGGAAAGGCAACAGCTTGTGATATACCACTGTCTCTGAGTGTTTTGGCCCTAGGAGTTGGGTTTGGACCAAAGATACTCAATCTGAAGTCATCTAGGTCTATGTGACCTAGGTCTGTATCTCCTACATGACTCCACCTGGAGTGAATTTTGATCTCTTGAGGGAGTCCCTTGAATTCATACTTCATGGCTTGAGCTCGGGCAGTCATCTAATCTACAAGACTAGACCTTATAAGTTTGAGACCTTGAGAATTCTTTCACACACTCCTAAGTTTAAGATGAACTTTAATGAATCTTCTAATATTACTGATATACCCTTTTAAAGAATCACAAATATAATAGTTATTACCTTTATATCTACTTCATAGCAATTCACCATTAATGCATGCAAAAAGAAACATTTAATGTTGCAAGACATCTAATTGAAAGCATGAAAAAACATCATTATCTATGTATTACAACATTAACTATATCATTCCTGACACTTTTCCTTTGAAAATTCTTTAAAACATAGTCATTTTGCATTGTTTGTGGTAGTTTTAGGGTCAACCGACTTGTAAGTAGAAAAGTGCTAAAATTGAGGTTTGTTGACTTTAGCGGGAAAAATGGGCTTGTCTGACTCAAGGATTTATTACTATTCATTCCCTTCTAGCTTTTGTGTGGGTTTTAGTTGTTACCAACTTGTGTGGCTTTTGAAGGTCACCGACGTTTCATTGGTTGTTTAGTTAGTCGGTTGGGTTTTAGTGCAAGTCTCTTTGAGATCATTTTCATTACATTTGCATGGGATTTGGCCTTGTCCAACTAGAGTGAGTTTTTGGGTCAACCGACTAAGTCGGTGAAAGAGTGTTTAAGCGTAGGGTCGGATGGGATCACTTTTAGCGTAGAGCCACTTTCTTGTTTTCAACGGGACTTTTGATGCCACTGATTTTGTGGAGATATTCGGGACGTCTGACCAAGTTGGAGACAGGGTCATTCAGCGCAAGGTCAGCGCAAGAGGTTTTTAGTGCAAAACAAGTTTTCAAAGCTTGCAGGGTTTTGAGGTCCCGCCAATCTAATCAGTTAATCAAGACATGGCTATGTAGGTTGGAAGTCAATGTTTTCAGCGCTTAATAGTTTTCAAAGCGCGGTGCGAGTTTTAACAGTCATCGACCAACTAGGTGAGTTAAAATGTTCATAGGTTGGTCAGACTCCAGTTCAGCACTAAGACCAAATGACTTACTAATTTATCTTTGGCTAGGTCTATTTAAGTTATTATTCCATCTACGTTTTCAAAGGGACATCCAAACTAGGTTTCAAAGGAAAACAAATGATTTATGCACAAAACCCTAACTAAAACCCTAAAGGCATTGCTTGGGAAGAAAATGTTCAATCAAACCCCAACCATAAATAGTGAACTATCAAAAGGAGGAGATTTGGAAACCCTACCTAATTATTTGTTGAAAATGTGTCTAGGTTGCACAGGTAGGATGTGGTCTTAGGATCAAACTCGGGGCAAACAACAACAAAACGCTTAACGGGGAGCAAAGATCGCAAAGGGGGCTCTGAAATCTTGATCAAATGCAAAAAATAGTTTAAACAAAGGAGATTATCCCTTTTATTATCCTGGCCAAATCACCATTAATGCTCGACGTACAATCGACAGATTTGGGTTTTGCGTGGCTTTCCATGTGTTCGGACTTGGCAAGGAAATTGGATGCGATGGACTTGGTCGGTGAGAGATCTTTTTAGCGCTGTGACCATAGGCTCTAAGTTATGCAGTTTCTAGGACTTTATGGTCCTTCAAACTTGCAAGAATTTTGTCTTCATCTGACTTAGTCGGTGACTGAACGATATAGCACAAGTCAAAGGTGATTGATTTTAGCGCAAAAGTCTGTCGGGAGGAAAACTAACGTTGAAGTCAGTGATAAAGGATTTTAATGCAAGGTTGGTTGGAAGGAAAATTAGTGCAAAAGGGCAATTCAAGGCCATCAAAAGGGATATGAAAATCCAACTTAGTAGATTCCTGAAGTGATTTTTCAACATCATCATTTAATCATGATCAAGATGCACTTCGACCACTTAAGAGGTGAGAAAGATCTATTTGACATCCTAAACCAAAATTTGAGAGAGTGGGGTCCCTATTTTGAAATGTGGTGTGTGTGTGAGGCACAACAAATGGTGACTCTGCTGGGAAATGCTCCCGAGCATTTTGATGATAAACTTTCAGTTCAAACCCAGAATCTCTGTGTTCCCCACATATTAAACGAAAAAGCACGATACCCTATCAAAGAATCTAAGATTACCAACTAGTACAACCATCCACATCCCAAAAACATGAGTGTGTGTGATTGTATTCATTCCCATCCTTTGGCAACTAAGTCCATCCAAGATCCTCTATGACAAGCTAGGAAGTTGAGACCATTCTACCACCAAGAAATGCTCAAATATTTGAGATGTGATGAGCCTTGAGAAAACAAATGGCAGATAATACTTTTGACACAATGATATTTGATGATAATTATTTCTAAATAGTACCTCTTGTGAGAATTTTCAATTGGTAGTCTCTTTTTGAATTGCACTGTAATGGGTCTGGTGTTGAAAAACACCTTTTATTTTCACCCAATATAAGCTAGCAACACTTAGTGTCACCTGCCTTCCTTTTCGATTGATAGTGCATGTGGTAGAAGGAGTCTACCTTTTCACTTGACACAAGATCACTCAGACTCGCCTAGCTACTTTAGGATCATTTAAAGTGTGAGAGATATATGGTTAGAAAATACTTCAAGTGCACCAACTAATGACTCATTTTATATGAACAAACATCATACCTCTTAGCCTAACAGCAGAAACCATGGAAGGATTTAGGCCGAACCTTGGCTTCTCAAGGAAAACTCAAGATTATTCGCCCATCAAAGAAGCACTTGCAGGTCCACACAATTGCCACCACTTCTTAAAAAAAAGACCCTGTGCAAAAGCAAATGCAACAAGCAAAACCAAAACCAAAAGGACGACTAACCTAAGCAAAGCATCTAACAACTATGGAAAGCAAAGGCAAGAAAGCAAGACTAAACTAAAGGCAACCTAAACTAATCCAAAGCAAACAAACCCCTAACTATGTACACTAAGATGAGGCATGACTGCCTCTTAGGCCTGGAAGTAGTGCTTTAGGAACTGGTCATTGACAGGCAATGGGAGCTCCTCACCAGTAAGGCTCTTGAGCTAATACATGTTGTCTCCAAGGATCTCATAGATTTGATAGGGAACCAACCAAAGTTTATTGAACCTACCATGTTCTTCCTTCTTTTCATGTGCCTTATCCCAATATAGGACCAAATCAGAAATACGGAAGGCGTTAACCTTGGCTCTTTTATCAAACCATCATTTTACTACTCCCTGATGTTTGGCAAAGTTTTCTATAGTAGCATCACATTTCTCTTCAAGGTGCAGCAATTGGGCTAAGCTAGAGGACAATTGATCATTAGTTTCAAGGTAGTCTTGCATGAATTGCAGTACGAGAATCCTCAAATGGATGGGAAAGATGGGTTCAATCCCATAGACTAGGTGGTAAGGTGATGTGCCCAAGGCCGCTTTATGTCAGATTCTATCAGCCCATAAGGTGAATTTAAGCTAAGTATGCCAGTCTCTGAGGTTTTTGTCTAATAGTTTCTTAATGACCTCGAGCAGATTTTTGTTCATTGATTCAGCTACCCCATTCCCTTGTGGATAGTAATTAGATGAGAACTTGAGAGTGATCCCATAATCAAATGCTCAGTTAGAAAAACATAATGATGAAAATGTAGGGCCATTATCACAAACTAAAGAAAATGGACAACTGAATCTAGTCATAATATGTTTTTCAACAAATTCAACAACTACCTTTGTGGTGCATTGTTTACAAGCTATTGCCTCAGACCATCAGGTGCAGTAATCAATAGTGGTTAGAATATACCTGTGGCCTATAGAGGAAGGCGGATTGATCATACTGATAAAGTTGAGGCCCCACTGAGCAAATGGTCGTACCTCTACTACTGGTTGCAAGGACATCGCAGCATGTCGCTCTCTGTGTGCAGCGGTTTGGCATATATGACAAGTTCTTACATGTGAATATGCATCTTTCAACAAAGTTGGCCAATAATATCCAGCACAAAGAACCTAATTAGCTATTGAGTGGGCTGATCCATGACCTATCTCAAATTTCTCATGAAAACTGGTCAATACTTGATTGACTTCTTACTTATCCAAACACCTCAGATAGATGCCCTCATGATTCTTCTTGTAAAGGACTGATCCTTTTATCATATAACTGTTGCTTTTTAGTCAGAGTGCTCTCCTTTGAATTGAATTCATCTGTGGTGGATAGTGTTGATTTAGTAAATAAAATATGATATCTCTATACCATTCATCTTTTGAAACGTCTTCTAACAGGTACTGCTGGGAGACTAGAACTGGTCCCACTTCAACCATTATTCTAGTTAGTGCCTAACCTCTTACTAATTTCATGGGTTGAATATCTATATCAAACTCTTGCAGGATGGTGACCCATTTCCCTCTTCTTTCTCCTAATTCACTTTGCATCAATAATGCTTTGACTGCTGCATCTGGGACTATAGCAATCACCTGACTTCTCAAGATGTAGTGACGGAACTTCTTGACTGCCTTCACCAGAGTGTATGCTTATTTTTCCACATTTTGATACCTTAGTTCGGCATCTTTTAATGGAGTACTCATGGAGGTGATAGGCCTTTCATCATCAACCGATCTCTTCTATGTCAACATTGCAGCACAAGTATGCTCAGAAGCAAACGAGTAAATCTGAAATGGCAGAGTATAATCAAGACTTACCAAGATGGGTCCATTGGCTATAGCTTGTTTAATTTCTATGAAGGCAGCCTTGGCTTCTAGAGTCCAATCCATTTTGGCATCCTTTTTCAACATGGCATTAAGAGGTCGAATAATCTCAACAAAACCTGTGATAAACTTACGTACAAAGTTGATCTTACCAAAATATGACTTAAACTCCTTCTTGCTAGCTGGGGGAGGTATTTTGAGTATTGCTTGGATTCAGTCTACGTCGATATATATTCCTTGCTTAGATATCACATCTCCTAGCAAATTCCCCTTAGTTACTCCAAAGATGCACTTCTTGGGATTGAGTGATATGCCATAATCTTTGCATCACTGCAACACCTTTCTTAAAGCTGCTACATGATCTTTTCACCTTTTTGAGAATACCATGAGGTCGTCCATGTAGATGATAATACACTTTCCAACTAATCCTTTGAAAGTTACATCCATTGCACACTGAAAAGTTGCACTAGCATTTATTAAATCAAATGGCATTCGATGATATGCATAGATGCCCCATTTGCATGTGAAAGATGTCTTCAATCTATCTTCATATTCCACCATCACCTGGTTATAACCAGAATACCCATCCAAGAATGACATCATCTGGGACCCGTTAACAATCTGTAATACTTCGTCCAATGAAGGTAGTGGGTAATTATCCTTTTCAGATACTCTATTTAAGTTACGAAAGTCAACACAAAGCCTGATTTCTCCATTTTTCTTTTGGACTAGAACTAAATTTGCTACCCATGCCGAATGTCTGACTCGAAATATTATCCTTTCTAATAACAGCTTCTGAACTTCTTTGAAAATCAATGGTTCCAGTAAGGTATTCACCAGCCGTTGTCTTTGTCTGAATGGCTTTGCTCCTAGCTTCAAAGGGATGGTGTGCGTGATGATCGAGGTATCGTATGTCTTTAAATCTTCATAACTCTAGGCTATAACCTCATGGTAATATCTTAATGCATGTATGATTCATGTCTTTTCTTCTTCAGTACTAGCTTTCCCAATGAACACATTCTTACTATTTTCTTTTGTTCCCAAGTTAAATGAGTCACACTTTCCCCTTGGAGATTCTCCTTCTTTCCTTTGGGTTCCTAAATTGTCTGCATCAAACAATCTTTCCAATTCTACCATTCCCCATGGAATCGTATTTGTTTTCAGGTTTAGTACTCCTTCCAAATCCATTTCAGCAGGCTCCATTTCTTCTTCATCTATTATCTAAGTAGTGAAAACATTAGATGAAGTAAGGAAGTTAATTATGTGCTAATCATCTTTAAAAACTTGAAAATTTGTTACATTATCAGGTACATATGGGGTAGCAACAAATTCAACAAAAAATTGTTTTAATCCTATCATGGATGTTGGCTCTAATGTACTTGTTGTCTGAGCTAGAGCATTTGCGACATGATTCTGTCTCCTCAAGATCAATTGGATGTTAAAACCATCGAATCATTCTATTAGATCCTAGACTCTATTCCTATACCGATTCAACCTTTTATCATTACACGAGTACTACTTTCTTACTTGTTTTACCACTAACTCAGAATCACCAAACACCTAGGTAACTCTGACCTTCTTCTGCAGGACTAGTAGCAATCCTTGCACCAATGCTTCATACTCAATTATGTTGTTTGTGCATAGAAATTGCAGCCTTTGCGATGCCAAATACGAGCTCCTAGTAGGGCTGATTAATTTGACCCCTGCTCCAAACCCTTGTCTACATCTTGATCCATCAAATCTTAAGGTCCATGGGCAAAAATATTTGCTATTATCATTCTGTTTCACTGATTTCTTCTTATCAAGCAGAGGCTCTAGTTCTTCCTTCTTTTCAACAACTAGTGCTTTCTTCAGAATTATGGGGGTCTTCAATTGCCTTTGCACCTGTTTGACTGCCTCTTGACACAGATGGCAAGTAAATTTAGAATGTGATGTATCATGTATGCAGCACTAGTTGGGCAGTAATAACTCCTTCATTTGAACCTACTTTCCAATAGCAGTTTGATCCTATACGAATTTGGCTACAAAATCATGAAATCCTTCAAATATCCCTGGTTCATCTTCTTCTGAAGAGTCTCCAGAATCTGATTAAACGTATGCTTATGTACTTTCTAGTTTTTCTGTAAGTGGAGGGTTCGGGGATCTTAAGCAACTTAGCATAATGATTTCCTCTATTTGATTGACATGTGGAAGGTAAACTCCCAAATCAACTTCTAAAAATAGAATCTCGTTGGGTTGATTATACTCCGTAATCATATGTTTCATCTTGGGTTCTCTTTCAATACGTATTTGGTTGGCCAATCCTTTCCATGGCAACCACATATGAGAAAAGTCAGTTGCCATGTAACCATTCAAAATTCTAGACCAGTCTCTACCCAAAAGCATGCCATATTGATCTGGAATGTCCACTACTTGAATATCTATATATTGTTGCACCCTTGGATCAGAGGCCAGCTGCATGTGTATTCTATTCAATTCACCTAGTACATTCACTTTAGTCTTATCTAGTTGTGTCACCTTTCTGGAAGACTTGGCTGGAGTGAGCCCAAGTGCTTTACAGACTGATAATGGCATTACATCTGTGGAAGCACTAGAATCTACTAAATAGTTATGAAGGTTTCTATTGAATATCTTGATTGTTAAGAGGAAAGGAGGACTTTCCCTCTTGTCTTTATACAATGTTATCTTTTGTTCCACATCAGTCACATGTACTCTTTCTTTCCCTTTGTCAACATTATCTTTGGTGACATTTTCTTTTTGCACATAATCAATCTTGGTTCTAGCACCCATATTTTTGAAGAAAGATGTCCTAACCTCATGTATTTTAAGTAGCTCATATACATAGAGACTAACCTTCATTTTCTTGAGTCCCTCAGCTACATACTGCCCAATTTTCACTATGTCAGACCATTGAGAACCTTCAGCAGTAGCCCCCTGATATACTAGTTGATGAGTGATTTTTGGGGGTTCAGGATTATTAGAAGCTTTTGGGTCTGGTGGAATCTGATAGCTATTTGGAGGAATGGAGGTGGTGAAAGGACCTTTAGGCTTACTACTTCTCAGGTTATAAGGAGTCTTATTATACTACTAATAAGCATTGACTTCTTTAGACTCTTCTCCTCAGGTTGATTATCATCTTGGAATGGAAATGTATAACTATCAATAACTAGAGCAGCGTCATAACTCTGAGAAGGAACAATTTCATACCCTATTGGCGGGCTCTCCTGAGTTTCAGCATTTTGAATCTCTATCTAAAAGATACTGGATGTGATATGAAATTCTAGGCAGTCTATTTTGGAGTGAGTATTCATGTTATGCAGTCTACACCAAGTAGACATTGCTGCTTTAGTTAACATCACACAACCGGGGGCCCTGGTATCATTGTTTTGATTTTCCAAGACTGATGGCACCTCCCCATTGTTTGGTCTGGTGTTCCAGGATTAGTTCAACCGTTGTTGAAAGTTCTAATTCTAGTACTAATTCTAACTCAGGAATTGATTCTAATTTTGATTCTGGAAATGTTACTGATTCTATCCCCTTTGTTGTAGATAAGCATTTTGGTTCTTGAGGTCGGTAACTTTGGTAGTGAGCTTCTTCATTTGCTCAACTAATTCTTTGATATCATCTTTGTCCTCTTTTGCTTTGGCTTCTTTTGAAGATTGTAAGAAGGGCATTTGTGCCAGAGGCATTTTAGCTACTGGGTTGCTTGGGTGGATCACTAAAGCTTGCATTGCAATTGGGTTTGGAATCAAATTCATCATAGGAGTATGATTGGCCAAGGCTTGATTTATCATAGGTATTTGATTGGGCATGGCTACAGGCCCCATATGGAGAGGTTGTCTGTCCTAGTTGGGTACTTACAGTGACAGCTACAGAGTATGCCTGAGATAAGGTAGCAGGGATTGGGTTAGCTCTCCTTGCAAACATGGAGGTAGGTTTGTCTAGGGCAGCATATTAAATAGGAAAGGTAGTGGCCTGTCCTATAGCATAAGGATCTTGCAAATGACTGAAAGCTTTCTAGAATCTGTTGTTAAAGGAACTTATCATTTCTCCTTCATCTCAATGGATTTCTACAAAAGACTGATAAAGATCAACTAGAGTGGTAGGCATTCGAAACCTATCCAGAAATGCGTTCTTCAGGTTCAACCATGAGTTTATGGATGCTGTAGGGAGGTTAGCAAACCAATAATAAGCTTTGTCCTATAGAGAATAAGGGAACAACCTACATATCACATCCTCATACTGTACTTGCAACATGCTAGCCTCAGATTTTGATATGCTCATCTGTAGTCCTATCTGGATCATTTACCCTAAATTTTGAACAAAACTGATCTGGGTTTTTCGGCATATCATGGTAAGCGTTGAATAGAAAAGGAGACTAGTTATTTCTTACAAAGAAGGCCATGATAGGAGGATTAAAAGGAGTTGTAGTTGTGTTCCTCAGGGCTGACTGAGCTCTTGGGGCTTTGGGTATCCCTTGATCCCTTCTGATTTGTCTGAATTATGTTAGAGATAGCAACTCTTCTCCAGCTGAGCTAGATCTAGTATGTCTCTTTCTAGTCCCCAGACTTGCTGATTTTTAAGCAGAGGGAAATAGTTTTGGCCCTCCTTCTAGCACCAATTTTGTTGATGGTGGTTTTAGCACACAACAACGTAGGTGTGATTGCTGGTTTCACACCTCTTGAAAAGTATCCTACCCTAGGTAAGACTACTCCAAGGATAATACAGCTAGGTCCTAGCTTGCTTGGAATAACTTCAGTGGAATGTCTAGCTATGCCAGGAAGGGGTCTTACATGCAATCTATAGATCTTCAAATTGGAATAGCAAAAACCCTTCAAGATTTTAGCCGATAAACAATGTAAAATGTTGCTGAAATTCCTAATCTAACCAAGGTTTTTAAAGAAAGTACAAAAGGTATAGGGTTTCAGAGGAATCCTAAGTGACATTCACAATGCATAGATTTTACTTAAAGTAGACAAATGCTCTAAAACTTAACCAGCTTTCTGAGTTACCAAACTAAAATAGGTGTTACAACACTGCAGAAAATGGTGCTATCTTCAATGAAAATCTAGAGATTTTCAGATTACATTCATTCATTAAATACCCAATGACTGGTGTAATTTAACTCATGAAATGCAATTGAACTAAGCACAACTAATAAGTCTAGACTAACTTTACATAGCTATCTACCATTAGTAAATAACCAAAAGTATGGACTAGGGCATTCATCAAATACTTTCAGCAAACCATAAACATTATAAAACACAAATAACTAACTATGGGAGAGCAAGAAGTGAACCATGAAAACAAAAATGAGCCAATACAAGATACAAATTATCAAGACAATTGCAGAAATTTGCTTTGCATTATTTCAAATGGTAGAGTGTCAACAATTCGGTATCAAAATCTCTCTTACAAACAGTGGAAATGGTAGCCCTTTATATAGAAAAGTAGCACACCAATTTTTCAAATGAATGGTGTGTTGCAAGTATGTGGTTAACCAGTGTTGTCATTGATGTCAACATACTCATATTACATTGATAAGAAGGATTGGATGAGCTGTGTGCTGAGGTTATTGAGAAAATTAGTCTCCATCAGGAACAGTGAAGAACAGTGATGAGAAGAAGGCAAAAGTACTCAATAGATTGAGGATCAGAGGATGCGGTTTAAAGGGTTTGTAGATATGAGTCTTGAGATGTTCCAGTTAAGATTTCAGATATCCATATAAAGATCTGAAGAAGTTATGGCTGTTTGTGTAGAACCGGTTCTGGCAGGTGTTCAGTGGAGTCAGAGTGTCACAGATTGGTCCGGTGAGATCCAGAATTACATTATCTCATTCTGTGGATTGGAAGTAGTGTTGAAGAAGTCAGTGTGAAGTGACAACTAGATTTGTGAATGATTTAGAGGTCCAGAAGAATCTTTTTCATTATGACAGTAAGGACAGACTGTGTTCTTGAAGTTTCAGATGAAGAACAGAAGAATTCTAGTAATCTGATAAAGTGTGGATGTTCTTGATGACTCAGGAAAGGTTTTGGTGATCTTTGAATCATGTACAATTCTTATTAGCAGTCCACATTGAAGTTAGAGTTTATATTTGAAGAATAACCACTAATATTGGTGTTCTTCCTGAGACAAGCCGACCAGATGTATTACACGTCTTGCGAATGATCTTGTAGATATTTGCCGACTTAGATGATTGTTCCTAAGTTGATGCCTTGTATAAATAAGGGATTGTGAATTCATTTTGAAGTGTGTCTTGTGGTGATGAGTGTGATATAGTGAAGAGAAGTACGAAAGGTAGAGCTGGAGTTTTTGGGCTTAAATGGAACTGATCCAGGCATGGTAAAGATGTCAATCTCCAGTTCAAGTTTTTAATACTTGTTATCTTGTAGACAGTGTGTCTCTTGTAGGTAGTGTGCCTCCTTGTAAGCAGTGTGCTTAGGCAGTGAGCCCTAATTGGCATGTGCCATCTATTTTTCTTATTCTTCTAACAGAGAATAATCCTTGGGTTAATCACCCCATGGTTTTTCCCTTGACCGGCTTTTCCACATCAAAATCTTGGTGTCCAATGTGTTGTTGTTTATCTGCTCTGGTGTTTATGATTTATGCTTTCATGAATGGTTAATTGATATGCTATTAAAGAACAAAGAAGAATCAAGTGTTTGAAGTAAAAGCAAGTTTTTGTACAATTGATTCACCCCCCCTCTCAGTTGTGTGCCCTAGATCTAACAATTGGTATCAGAGCCAAGTTCCTGTAAAAGGAGCTTAACCACTTGAGGAGATCCAAGATGTCGTCATACAAGAAGGACAGTCTGAAGTTTGATGGAACCAACTTCACTCTTTGGAAAGGCTACATGAAATGTCACCTAGAGTGTATGGGAAAGGCGTACTTGTCCATGGTCACAAAAGCATATACACCTCCACCGGGTGGTCCAACAACTCTAAATGAAATCATAGATGCTGAAAACAATCTGCAGACTAAAGAGGCTCTTCTAAGTGCATTAACTGACTCAGAGCTCTCAAATGTTATTGATCTACCAATTGCCTATGAGATCTGGATTAAACTGGAACTTTTGCATGAAGGAGATGAGTATGTTAAGAGTGCAAGGTTGTAGAGTCTCAAAGGGAAATTTGAAAGATTGAAGATGAGAGATGATAAAAATATCACTACCTTTATGCCAAGAGTAGATGAGTTGGTGTGTGGAATTAGAAATGTTGGTGGAGTTTTGGATGAAAATGAGATTGTTTGCAAAATTCTCAGATCCCTTCCTGCTGCCTACAAAATCAAGGTTGCTGCCATTGATGAATTCAGAGCCCATACAACTATCACAAGAGACCAATTGGCTGGCAAACTGGCTACATTTGAAATGACCGAGTTTGGAGATGATCCCCCCAAGACTGAATCTGCATTCAAAGCCAGTGCCTATGTGAAAGGCAAACAAAGATTTGATCCGGGAGAAAACTCTTCAAGGAAGCTGTCATGGTATGATCAAGCAAGAAAAGACATGGAAGAGGAAGAAGCAGAAATAGCTCAACTTGAAGCCCTCATTGCAAAAAGACTGCCAAGGGGATCCGGTAAGTATGAAGGAAAATTACCCTTTAAGTGCTTCAACTGCAATAAGATTGGTCACTTTGCCTCAAGATGTCCAGAAAGATCCACAAGATCAAATTCTAACAGACAAAAGTTCCAAAAGAATTGTTATTATGTTCATGAAGAAGCTGATAATGAAGGAGTAATAGATGATGAATCAGAGATAGGAAACAGATTCATAAATGAATGGGTGTTTATTGCCATCAAGGAAGAAGATCCAATATCTACCAATCATAAGGTTGTAGAAAGAGCTTTGGCTACCCAAGTTGAAGAAAAGGATGATTGGGTTATTGACAGTGGATGCTCTCACCATATGACAGGTGACAAAAACAAGTTCATAGATTTGGAAAGGTATGAAGGAGGAATGGTAAAGTTTGGTGACAATTCTGCTAGTAGAATAAGAGGTAGGGGAACTATCTCTTTTGATGGAAAGAACAAAACTGGTAATGTACTATATGTTGAAGGATTGAAGCACAATCTCCTCAGTGTTGGTCAGTTGGTGGACAAAGGCTATGATCTCTGGTTCAAGAATGGAAGATCTAGGATCTTTGAAAGCTCCAAAACTGAGATTGCATCTGGTACTCAAACAAAAGGTAACATCTTCCATCTAGTTGGTGCTCATAAAAGTTGTTTGTTTGTTCAAATTGATCAGAGTTGGCTATGGCATAGAAGGATGTGTCATGTAAATTTTGATAACATCATCAAGATAAGCAATACTCAGGCTATAAGAGATCTTCCAAAGTTGGTAAAACCTACAAATAGTTTGTGCAAAGAATGTTAGCTAGGTAAACAGAGCAGAGTCTCATTCAAAAGCAAGGATCAATCCTCCACCAGATTATTGGAGTTAGTTCATATTGATCTATGTGGTCCGACAAGAATCAAGAGTATGCAAGGTGATAGATACTTCATGTTACTGATTGATGACCATTCCCAGATGATGTGGGTCACCTTTCTGAAAGAGAAATCAGAAGCATTTGAGAAGTTCAAAATCTTCAAGGCTATGGTAGAGAATCAAACTGGATTAAAACTAAAATGTCCGAGGTCTGATAGAGGTGGTGAATTCACATCTGGTGAATTCATAGATTTTTGTGAGAAACATGGTATAAAGAGATAGTTATCTACTCCTAGGACTCCACAGCAGAATGGAGTAGTTGAGAGAAAGAACCGGACCATCCAGGAAGCATCCAGGACAATGATGATGGAAGCAAACGTTCCCCAGATGTTTTGGAAAGAAGCTGTCAGCACTGCAGTCTACACTCTCAATCAAGTTCAAATCAGAAGCAATACCAGTAAGACTCCCTATGAACTTTGGTTTGGCATCACTCCTACTGTGAGATATTTTAGAGTATTTGGTAGCAAGTGTTACATTAAAAGAGATGAAGATCTAGGAAAGTTTGATGCTAGAAGTGATGAAGGAATCTTCTTGGGTTACTCCACTCAAAGCAAAGCATATCGGTGTTACAATAAGAGATTGAGAAAGATGATAGAAAGTACAAATGTGAAGGTTGATGAAGGTATTGAGAAGCCCTCAAGATTTTATGAGTATGATGAATATGATCAGAATGATGTTCTAGTTCAAGGAGCTACATCCTCTCCTAAAAGTTAGATTCAAACTGATCCGGTAAATCAGGAAGAAGAGACAGGTCTGAATGAGCATGATCAAGAAGTAGAAGTGCAAGAAACTCCCAAAGTTCCAAGGTATGTAAGACTAAACCACTCTGAAGATCAGATCATAGGTGACAAAAGTGAAGGTGTGAAAACTAGAAGGAATGTTGCTCAAAATTTAGATGAATGTTGTTTGATTTCAAAGATTGAACCTAAGACAATAAATGAAGCATGCAATGATGAAAATTGGACAAAAGCAATGGAAGAAGAATTAATGCAAATTGAGAAAAATCACACTTGGGATCTTGTCTCTAGACCTATAAACGAGAATGTGATTGGAACCAAATGGGTCTTCCAAAACAAACTAAATGAAGTTGGTGAAGTAATCAGAAATAAGGCCAGATTAGTCTACAAAGGCTACTCTCAAATAGAAGGGATTGATTTTGAGGAAACCTTTGCTCCAGTGACAAGAATTGAAGCAGTCAGACTATTTCTTGCATTTGCTACCTTCAAAGATTTCAAAGTGTATTAGATGGATGTCAAATCTGCTTTCTTGAATGGTGACCTAGAAGAAGAGGTGTACATTGAACAACCGGATGGATTTCAGTTATTTGAGCATGGTGATATGGTCTGCAAATTAAAGAAGGCACTGTATGGTCTAAAACAAGCCCCAAGAGCATGGTATGAGAGGCTGGACAAACATCTTTTGAAGATTGGTTTCAACAAAGGTACTACTGATAGTAACCTATATTTCAAAATTGATCATGAAAACATCTTGATTGTTGAAGTATTTGTTGATGATATCATCTTTGGAGGAAGAGACCGTATGTGTAAAACCTTTGCAAACCAAATGAAAAGTGAGTTTGAAATGTCAATGCTCGGTGAAATGAATTTCTTCTTGGGTCTGCAAATTACTTAGATAGAGAAAGGAATCTTTATCTCTCAGACCAAATATGTGAAAGAACTATTGAAGAAATTTGGAATGGAAGATTCAAAGCCAATGAACACTCCTATGGCTACCAGATGTAAGTTGAGCAAAGATGATGACTCTCCTAAGACAGATCAGACAAAGTACAGATCAATGCTTGGAGGATTAATGTATCTCACTCAGACTAGACCAGATATAATGCAGGCTGTTGGTCTTGTGGTGAGATTTTAGGCTGATCCTAGAGAATCTTATGTCATGGAAATCAAAAAAAGTTTTAGGTACTTGAAAGGAACAGTTGAGTATGGCCTATGGTATCCCAGAGATCATGACTTTTCTCTTCATGCATATATAGATGTAGATTGGGCAAGAGATGTGGATGATAGGAAGAGTACAAGTGGAGGAGCATTCTTTTTGAGAAAAAGGCTGGTTTCTTGGCTAAGCAAGAAACAAGAAGCAATAGCCTTGTCTACAACAGAAGCAGAATACATTGCAGCAGCAGGTAGTTGCACTCAACTTTTGTGGATGAAGCAAATGCTAAGAGATATTCAAGTAGAATATGAGGGGCCTATCACAATTTTCTATGATAATTCAAGTGCAATAAATATTTCCAAGAATTTGGTATTTCATTCTAAGACCAAGCATATATCTATCAAATTTCACTTTTTGAGAGAACAAGTGAACAAGGGTGAAGTCAGATTGGAGTATGTGCCCTCCAAGGATCAGCTTGTAGATATTTTTACTAAACCTCTTCCCAAGGACTCTTTTGAGTATCTTAGGGAGAAGTTAGGGATCATGGCCCCTCCGGTGATGAACTAGGATGTACTGATGTGCATCAGTCCGATGGATATCACAGTCATATCTTGTGATCTGGATTGATGATGGGGAGCTGCTACTAAGGGGGAGCAGCTGGTATGATTTTGATATGTTAGAATTGCAAGTATGAGCCCTTTGCCATTGATGTCAAAGGGGGAGAGAAGACATGTGAAAAATAAGTGGTTGATAATCAAAGGGGGAGCAGTAAAGGAAGAGAAGACATGTGAAGAGTTGTTGTTGATAGGGGGAGCTGTGACAGAAAGGAGAAGTTCTTGTCTTTATGGTTTTTCACATCATATGTTGCCATCAATGAAAAAGGGGGAGATTGTGCAAGTATGAGGTTAATTAGTGTTGTCATTGATGTCAACATACTCATATTGCATTGATAAGAAGGATTGGATGAGCTGTGTGCTGAGGTTATTGAGAAAATTAGTCTCCATCAGGAACAGTGAAGAACAATGATGAGAAGAAGGCAACAGTACTCAATAGGTTGAGGATCAGAGGATGTGGTTTAAAGGGTTTGTAGATATGAGTCTTGAGATGTTCTAGTTAAGATTTCAGAGGTCCATATAAAGATCTAAAGAAGTTATGGCTGTTTGTGTAGAACCGGTTCCGACAGGTGTTCAGTGGAGACAGAGTGTCACAGATTGGTTCGATGAGATCCAGAATTACATTATCTCATTCTGTAGATTAGAAGGAGTGTTGAAGAAGTCAGTGTGAAGTGACAACTAGATTTGTGAATGATTTGGAGGTCTGGAAGAATCTATTTCATTATGACAGTAAGGATAGACTGTGTTCTTGAAGTTCTGGATGAAGAACAGAAGAATTCCAGTAATCTGATAAAGTGCGGATGTTCTTGATGACTCAGGAAAGGTTTTGGTGATCTTTGGATCATGTACAATTCTTATTGGAGGTCTGCATTGAAGTTAGAGTTTGCATTTGAAGAATAACCACTGATATTGGTGTTCTTCCTGAGACAGGCCGACCGGATGTATTACATGTCTTGGGAATGATCTTGAGATGTTTGCCGACTTAGATGATTGTTCCTAAGTCGATGCCTTGTATAAATAAGGGATTATGAAATCATTTTGAAGCATGTCTTGTGGTGATGAGTATGATATAGCGAAGAGAAGTGTGAAAGGTAGAGCAGGAGTTTTTGGGCTTAAATGGAGCTGATCCAGGCATGGTAAAGATGTCAATCTCTAGTTCAAGTTTGTAATACTTGTTATCTTGTAGACAGTGTGTCTCTTGTAGGTCGTGTGCCTCCTTGTGAGCAGTGTGCTTGGGCAGTGAGCCCTAATTGGCATTTGCCATCTATTTTTCTTATTCTTCTAACAGAGAATAATCCTTGGGTTAATCACCCTGTGGTTTTTCCCTTGACCGGGTTTTCCACGTCAAAATCTTGGTGTCCAATGTGTTGATGTTTATCTGCTCTCATGTTTATGCTTTATGCTTTCATGAATGGTTAATTGATATGCTATTAAAGAACAAAGAAGAATCAAGTGTTTGAAGTCAAAGCAAGTTTTTGTACAACTGATTCACCCCCCCTCTCAGTTGTGTGCCCTAGTTCTAACACGGTGGAGATTAAATCAACACCAACAGTCTAGAATACATAATTAAATGCAATTATAATAGCTCTCATAAATTCTCGGATTACATTTTGTCTTCTATGAAAAAGATGAAAAATAGCCTTGAGATACATTGAATCTAGTCAATTTGACTAGCCAACTCAATATATTAATAGAAAAGAACATTTTAAAAGAATAGAAAAGACAAAATAGAATCACATGCTGCCCTGAATAAAGTAACTTACAATTATGACGAGATTACATCCTTAAAATATTCAAAATAATATCAAGATTCCTCATCTAAATCAATTATGTCTTTGCCAGTCGGCTTGTTGCGGTAAGTCAACCATGCGCAAGTGTGGGATTAATCTTTGGTGGATCTGGATCCTTCAAATGATTGATTTGATAGTCAAATATCTCTAGTTCTTGACTAAATCTACTGTATATCTTCTCTATCTCTACACTGGCCTTCTGGAATGCTTTGAATTCAGCTATGAGGTCGCTTACCTTGTCTAACCTATCCTCCATACTGAGCTCGGTATCTTTAAAAATTACCTTATGCAATTTGTCTTTACACTTTTTGATATAATATGGGGCATAGTCATCATAGGATGCGTCCAGGCAATCCTTCAAAGAATCATTGATATCATATATAATTGACCTTAGCTCCTCATCGGCTGGCTTATATGCTTCTTTTATGTTTTCAAATGTTCCTTTTCTCAAAAGTAGCTGTTGATACCATTCAATGGCCTTGGTCAGCTGGTTCCCAGTTAGAATATTTTCTACAACCAGAGTCTAGGTGGGCAAATCCCTGATGCTTTTTATCCGATGATACTTGTGTGAGTAATCCTCATCAAAGGAGTCACATTCCTTGTGCAAATCTTTCCATTTCTTATGCAATTCTACCATCTTTTTGTGCGCTTGAGCAGAGGCATTGATAGTCTCACATCCCATCTCAAAAACTTTAAATAACCATTTTTCTGTACCTTGGGATTTAGACCTGACCTCACCTAGTCTGGCCATTTCATCAGTAGACAGGAAAGTGGGCACTATCCTTATATCTCCTGCTGCATCTACTGGCTTAACCAAAAACTGGA
Source organism: Cunninghamia lanceolata (assembly GCA_027924645.1). NCBI lineage: Eukaryota > Viridiplantae > Streptophyta > Pinopsida > Cupressales > Cupressaceae > Cunninghamia > Cunninghamia lanceolata. The sequence goes on from BSBN01000870.1 coordinate 9,321,738, forward strand.
GGTAAGTGCGGAGTTCTTCATTTTGTTGTTTCAAATCCTTCTTGGACATCTCGTCCTTGTCTAACTATTCCAAAATTGATGTAACTGATTCTTTAAAATCATCCACTCTTTGACAACAAATGGTGGGTCCCAAATCAACTATAGAGATCACGTAATCCTCCGCCCTGACTTGTTCCTTTGTTGTATCAGTTGGCAAGACTACTATTTCCGCAATTCTTGACCTTGACTCATCCTTATAAATCCTAGATTGTATTTTTGCCTTCTTTTGTTTCTTGGGCCTCTTAGCTTGTGACAAAATTGTACTCAAGTCTAGCTGCATTATTTCCACTTTAGGCTCAGGATATGCCACTCTACTTTGCAACCATTTAGGAGTGGAAGATTTATCCAATTCAGTGGCTTCGTCATTATCAATTACAACTAGCTCTTCAAGTGGTTTATGTTCTTGCTCTGGTTTTTCATCTTTGTTAGTATTCATTTCCCCTTCTTTCCCTTCTTCTTGGGCCAAGTTTTCCAGATTTATCACTATACTTTCTTGTCCTAGCTTGAAAACTTCCTCCATTTTACCTTTATTTGAAGGACTATCAGATACATTAATGACTTCAACATTGGTCAAAGGTTCATTGGAGTCTTCATTGCTTACTTCCATCAACACATCTTTCTCCTCCTCAAATGTTGTTTCAGGCTCATGCAATCCCAACTCTGCACATACTTTCAATCTCAGGCAGCAATAGTATGGCCAAAGAATCTATAGGTATTTGTGAAATAGGAACAACAGAAGATATGGCTAGTGGAGGCACATTGACCAGCGTTAGATTAGCTAATACTACTGACATGGAAGAAGAGATGACAAGAGGTGAAGGAAAAGGTAGTGGAGGTAGAGGAAGAGGAGGTGAAAGGATGGTAGAAATAGGAGGTAATGTTGTGGGGGTGGGTAATTGAGTGGAAGAAGCAGAAGGTGTAAGTGTAGTAATAGTGGAAGGGCATGAAGTGGCAATAGTGGAGGAAATAGGGCTGTTAGGGGCACTATAAGAAATTGCCAATGAGCAGGAAGTAGCTAAAATGGTAGAAGTAAGAGAGGTGGCAGTAGGGGATGTTTCTTGAGTAATGGCAGCTAGGGTCATAGGTGAAATAGATGTAGTAGTAGAAGAAGTGGTAGAGAGAGAAGTGACAGTAGCAACTGCAGAGATGGTGGCAGTCGTGCTTATACCTTGGGCAACAGGAGACAGGGAAGTTGGAGATTAATGTCTTCTTGTGTTGCAGCATCTTCCTTAGTGGCCTCTTTTACCCTTTCTTTCTTGGCCTTAGAACCTTCTCTAGGGCCACTTGGCATGTCTCTTTTCTTGGAGACCATTGTCCTGGTGGAGGGAGGTTGGTCTTTCTTTAGAGGAGGCCCTGCAGATGGCTTCTTAATTTTCTTTGCTTTCCCTACCAGAGATGTATGTTCTTCACTGTCTGGTTTCTACTTCTCAGCTGGCTTTGCCTCATCTATAACATTTATTGGTTCATCATCCTCACCTCCGGAGTCCTTATCTGATTCCAGTGTGGTATAAGTGAGCTGTACTCCTTGTGCTTCTAAAGCAGCCACCTAACCCCTTACCCAGGCCTTGATCAATCTAATTGGTTCTCTCATGATGGTATCTAAAGAGATTTATTTTGCATTTGCCCAATTTGGTAATGGAATAGGTTGATGGTATTGAGATTCCCAAGGACGTCTAACCATAACATTTTCATCATCTTCTAACTGATCTAGTATTGCCATAATGTGGAACTTCTTAATGAAGGCTAGAGGCAACCTTGAGTGTGCCTTCTTCATAATTTCATAATCATCTAGGCAATTGGCCCAAAAGTCTTCAATATGTATCTTGTGGAACAGCTTCTTACTTACGAACCTTTCCATCACCTTATTTGGATCGAAATGATCCATTGCATTGTAATAGTGTAAGTTGAGGAGTTGGAGCTCTTTGTCAGAATGTTCTATCAATGCTAAAGAAGGGCATGCATAGTTCCCCTTGCCGAACCTAATAGGAAACTAAACATTAGTTTTGTACAAGTGTTTGCGCTTCTCAGCACAGGGTATCAACTGTCTAGACAACTCTAGAAGCACTGTCTTATCATCAGGATATCTAGGAAGTCTGTAAGCCATCCCAGTGAAGCCTTGTATCCTTAGATACGTGAATTTCTCAAATTGGATATACCACCTACCATATTTGGTTATTTCATTCATTGCCTTAGTGGAAATCCTCGAGGCTGTATTGCCTTGCAGCAGTCTGACTCTATACATTGTGAAAGCATCATTTACCCTTTTAAAATGTATTAAAGATTGAGATGAGGTCAGCTGTGTGTAACATTCAAATACTTTTATCTAGGTTTTCTCATCGTTTCCAACTTCTCCAATCTTGGATAACCCAACATAGTGATTTCTCCTTGCTAATGCATAGATAACATAAGATGTCCATCTGAAGTACCTTTTCTCTTTGAAGCTGCTGAAGCCCTCATGAATGTTGTCACTACGGATTTGGGCCCAGTGGAACTTAGTCCTTTTCAATATATTAATTATGATAACAAACATCCATCCCTTAAAAGTGGAAGCTGTAGGTAATCCATATATTCTGCTAAGGAAAGTTATCAAATTGCTGATTTCATCATGGAAATCACTCCTATATAGCACTTGGGGAAATTTACTGAGGATAGACCTTCTATTTTTGGCCCAATTGTCATTCATATGTTTCCTGCATCCCTCCACATCTTTGTTATAAGTCCCCTCTGATCTTTGTTTGTCTGGCATGGTCATGACTTTGTGCCATGGACTATCAAAGGTCTTGGCAAGAGAGGGTGGACTTAAATCAGCTAGGATATCCCCGTTGGTTGTTTGAATTATCCTAGTCATGACATCATACCTATCTACATAGGTTACCATCAATTTTGCACATTGTACTGAATTGGGAAAGGCAACAACTTTTGATATACCACTGTCTCTGAGTGTTTTGGCCCTAGGAGTTGGGTTTGGACCAAAGCTCCTCAATCTGAAGTCATCTAGGTCTATGTGACCTAGGTCTGTATCTCCTACATCACTCCACCTAGAGTGAATTTTTGTCTCTAGAGGGACTCCCTTGAATTTGTACTTCATGGCTTGAGCTTGGGCAGTCATCTAATCTGCAGGACTGGACCTTATAAGTTTGACACCTTGAGAATTCTTTCACACACTCCTAAGTTTAAGATGAACTTTAATGAATCTGCAAATATTACCGATATACCCTATTAAACAATCACAAATCTAACAGTTATTACTTTTATATCTACTTCATAGCAATTCACCATTAATGCATGCAAAAAAAAACATTTAATGTTGCAAGACATCTAATTGAAAGAATGAAAAAACATCATTATCTATGTATTACAACATTAACTCTATCATTCTTGACACTTTTCCTTTGAAAATTCTTTAAAACACAGTCATTTTACATTGTTTGCACTAGTTTTAGGGTCAACCAACTTGCAGGTAGAAAAGTGCTAAAATTGAGGTTTGCTGACTTCAGCAGGAAAAATTGGCTTGTCTGACTCAAGGCTTTATTACTATTCATTCCCTTCTAGCTTTTGTATAGGTTTCAGTTGTTACCGACTTGCACAACTTTTAAAGGTCATTGACCTTTCAATGGTTGTTTAGTTAGTTGGTCGGGTTTAGCGCAAGTCTCTTTGAGATCATTTTCATTACGTTTGTGTGGGATTCGGCCTTGTCCAACTTGTGCGAGTTTTGAGGTCAATAGACTAAGTCGGTGAAAGATTGTTTAAGCAGAGGGTCGGATGGGATCACTTTTAGCATAGAGCCACTTTCTTGTTTTCAGTGGGACTTTGGATGCCACTGATTTTGCAGAGATATTCGAGGCGTCTGACCAAGTTAGAGACGGGGTTATTGATGCAGAGGTAAAACGCAACGGGAGCTTACTAACAGGAAGGAGGAGCCAGTAATACAAATAGCATGATAAAAATCCCTATCGGCTCAGCATCATCATCATATTTCCTACAAACACCAACAGCATCATCATATTTCGGACGAGCAGAATTATCCTCCTGCCGACTACTGTTCACCTCCTCCGCCTGTCGCCTATCATCATCATCATGATACTCAACGAGCGCAAACATCCTCCTGTTGCACTGTTCATCGGGCGCCAAACTCTATCGGCATCATCATGATATGCAACACCACCTTCGTCAGCAGGATATCAAATATCTGGTTGCTCCAAATATCCTGATGATGACAACTTTAGGACCTTCCCTTCGATGCCCCGATAGCCGACGATACAAGCAACAGCATCATGATATGATTTACCCAGTTCGATTGAAACATCCTGATGATGTTAACCCAACTTTCTGCCGAGGACCTACGCCGATACCTAAACACTTAGCGACAACAGGATAAACTTGCATAGGGTGATATCTCAATATCCTGATGACGATGACGTCATATCCTGATGACAATGACGTCACACAATATCCTGATGACCTCTTCAACACTTAGTCAAAAAAACTGAACTTTCACTCCCACATCTGCTAGCGATATGTGGATGATGGGCATACCCGAGAGATGATCCTGACGACGATATATACACTGAGTATATATCCAACTTAGAACATCCTGATGCAATGCAACATGCAAACTTCAACAGTTTCATGACCCGATCCTGATGGCGATGTATTCACAGATGACGATGCGATTTGCTCCGACTGGGAATGCACATGCAGACTCCTGTATATCCGTCCGCTGCATGCAAACACTCAGAACCGTACAATTTCACAAGATAATATGATGATCGGGCTGGATCACCTTCAAACCAAAATTTAACAGCTTATCTTTCTAGACCTAGCACATGAGGATGCTAGGCTGATTCACAGCATGCCACCAATCGATCTCTTAAACAGTGCAATGCATAAACAGAAAACAAAAATGCAAACTAAGCTATAATACAGGACCATTCCACCGATTCGCAGGATCAACTGGTGGAAGGGTTGAAAGTATCCATTAACTTGTAAACAGAATGGAAATCAAAATAGATACAGCTGATAAACCAGATAATGCAACTTGATGAGATCTTATTCAAATGAAGCTCAAATGTCCTGTTTCTACAATACTGTCAAACAACAGTGCTTCTCAATCTCTGGACTATTCTCCTAAACCTTAATACAACACCATAACATAACACAACTAACATAACATCTCTCAATATCCTAAACCCTAACAGATCGAAGGTATATATAGCAATATCCTTCGAGTACTACCAACTCACTTCCCAGTGGCTGGGAGCTTCCAAGCGGCTGGGAGAGAGGACAGCTCAGACAACCTGATCACAATCTCTAACTGATCTCTAACTGCCTACACACACTCCTAGGCTGATCTAATACATAGCATTGGTCCAATGGACCTTATTACATGATGAAGTCAAACATACTAAAAATAGACTAATGTCCTGTCATCATGTGGACAATTAACCTATATCCTGATCATGTACGGGTGCTCCTGCACCAGTTATTTAGCGCATGGTCGATGCAAGAGGTTTTTAGTGCAAAACAACTTTTCAAAGCTTGCGGGGTTTTGAGGTCCCGCTAATCTAATTAGTTAATCAAGGCATGGCTATGTAGGTTGGAAGTCAACATTTTCAGCACTTAATGGTTTTCAAAGCACGGTACGAGTTTTAATGGTCACCGATTGACTAGGTGAGTTGGAATGTTCACAGGTCTGTCAGACTCCAATTCAGCGCTAAGACCAAATGTCTTACTAATTTATCTTTTGCCAGGTCTGTTTAAGTTATTATTCCATCTAGGTTTTCAAAGGGACATCCAAACTAGGTTTCAAAGGAAAACAAGTGATTTACGCACAAAACCCTAGCTGAAACCCTAAAGGCATTGCTTGGGAAGAAAATGTTCAATCAAACCCTAACCATATACAGTGAAAGCTCAAAAGGAGGAGATTTGGAAACCCTACCTAATTAGTTGTTGAAAATGTGTCCCGGTTGCTTAGGTAGGAAGTGGTCTTGGGATTGAACTCAAGACAAATAATAGAAAAATGCTTAACATGCAGCAAAGATCGCAAAGGGGGCTCAAAAATCTTGATAAAATGCAAAAAATAGGTTAAACAAAGGAGATTATCCCTTTTATTATCCCGGCCAAATCACCATTAATGCTTGACATACAGTCGATGGATTAGAGTTTCACGTGGATTTCCATGTGTTTGGACTTGGTGGGGAAATTAGACTTGAAGGACTTGGTCGGTGAGAGATCTTTTTAGCGCCACGACCATAGGCTCTAAGTTATGCATTTTTTAGGACTTTATGGTCCTTCAGACTTGCGGGAATTTTGGCTTCATCCAACTTACTCAGTGACTGAACGATATAGCGCAAGTCGGAGGCGATTGATTTTAGTGCAAAGTCCGTCGGGAGGAAAACTAATGCTGAAGTTACTGATAAAGGATTTTAACACAAGGTTAGTTGGAAGGCAAATCAGTGCAAAAGGGCAAATCAAGGCCATCAAAAGGGATATGAAAATCCAACTTAGTAGATTCCTGAAGTAATTTTTCAACATCATCATTTAATCATGATCAAGATGCACTTCAACCACTTAGGAGGTGAGAAAGATCTATTTGACATGCTAAACCAAAATTTGAGAGAGGGGGGTCCCTATTTTGAAATGGGGCATGTGTGCGAGGCACAACACATTGTAGAAAGGGTTAGTGGCTAGTCTTGATGTAGCTTACAATTAATAGGAATCTCTAATCTTAAAATCTCCAAAATGTTCTATACATGAACAATTGCTAATTATGTGAAGCCTAATGTATCCCATTGATTTAGCACTTTCAACTTTCAAGTTGTAATGTGCCATGTAGTTAATTTAAAATTTTCTCCCATATTTGTTCTAAATCTTTAACATTTGTCAATTCTTTGCCATGTGAGCATAGATTATTAAATCTATACCTCCATTTATTTATGGGCATGAAGACATTAAGACTACAATAGCTCTTTCTATGTTCGGAGGGAAAGAAAAGAATGTTAAGGGAAAACATCATCTAAGAGGAGATATAAATTGTCTCCTCCTTGATGACCCAGGAACAATAAAATCTCAATTCCTTAAGTAAGAACATGTGTAGTTAGTCCATGTGTATGTTGCAAAATTAAATGTAGAATTTGATAGAACCTAATTAGTGTCTTCTTTTACATGCATGAACTTTTGGAATGAACATGCAATATCTCATAAAAGCTTGTCAACTTAGATATGTGGAAAAAATTGCTTAGAGAGCTGTATATATGACAAGAAAGGGTGCCTGAGTAGTTGGGCTTACAACAGCAATGCATAAAGACCCTATAACATGAGAGTGGACCAAGGCAGGAGATGCAACAAAGAAAAAGTAATGTAGCAATTAGAAATATTAAGAGAGTTTTGATACATTTATTCAGATTTGAGATGGAAAAGCCTTTGATGAAATATTTAGGCTTCATTTTTCAAGTAGTTCTTTCATGTTTTAGAGTTGCATAAGAAAAAAATAGAGCATTGTAACTAAGTTTTCTCAGTCACAACACTAAGAACCACACTTTGTAACACATTTTTCAAAGCAAATACATATTTAAGTCTTGTATCTATTGTAAGAACACTTTTTCTCAATAAAATTTCATTATTTTGCCTTCTTAATAGTTGTTTCATTATGTGCAAATGAATAATTGATTATGTTTTTTTGTGTTTTATGTTTAAGCCTCAAAAATAATTAAATAAACTACCAATTGTTTAAATATACTACCAACTGATAGAAATCAGTGAATAAACATGACTAAAAATATAAGACTAAATATACTACTGAATAAATATACTACCAATTGATAGAAATCAATGAATAAATATGACTAAAAAAATATTACTAAAAATATACTACCAAATTGATCAATCAAAACAACCAAATAAATGATTGACAATAAACTACTAATGGTCACATAACCAAGCTTAGTGAATAATATGACTAAATATACTACCAAATCAATCAATCATGTCAACCAAATAAATGACTAAAATTGGTTTAGTCATAAATTTGATCATGTTATAAATGACTGGCAATAAAGTACTAATGGTCACGTGATCAAGTTTAGTCATTTATAAGCAATTTTTAGTAGTTTTTTTAATCACATATTGCTCTTTTTGTACTAGTGTCTCTTGGATATTTCATGATAATAGGATTCAAAGACTATCAATCTCATTTTGTTAGTTTATCCATTTTTTGAGCTAAAGATATAAGGAACATGATATGAACCATTAGTGAGGAACTACTTGACAATGATCTTCAAACCGTCAAGATCCTTTAGATCCTCATTTACTTCTAGGAGAGTATGGGTTAGGTTTTGTACAAAAGATAGATTATTATATTACACATTAGTGATCTTTTCCTTTAGCTTAGTTTATTCACACATTCTTCTATCACATAGTTTCTAAGCTTGATTATTTCTACCCATGTCCATGGTTGTGTTGGAAACAAGGTAGATAATTGAGAGGGGGGGTGAATCAGTTATCTTAAATAATTTAACTTTCTATTCTTCTTTAACAATTAGTGCAATATCAAAATATATAAACATACATAACCATGAGAGAAGAAATAAAATCAATACACATAACACAATGATTTTGACGTGGAAAACCCTGTTAAGGGAAAAACCATGGGGTGACTAACCCAAGATTGTATTCTCTGTTAAAAGAATTAGAAGTACAAAATGGCACTTGCCAATTAGGGCTCACTGCCCAAGCATACTGCTCACAAGAGGCTCACTGCCTGCAAAAGACTCACTATCTACAAGGTATATAGAAAGTAACCAGGTATTCGAACTGATCAGGGGCATCCACATATGCTGAGGTTCAGTTCCGGTTAGGCTCAATATACTGATCTACTACACTTCATTCTCCCTCCGCTTAGTGCTGTTGTTCTGTCACACACCGGATTTGTATAGCTGCTTCCACACTACTCTCTTCTTTTCTTCACACATTATTTCACTCAACTCACAACTTCACATCGAAATCCATCTGGTATATATATCTGCACCAAGGATTTCAACATCTTTCTAGTCGGCATCTGGAATACTCAAGATTTTCTCAAACTCTGATCAGTTGGCTGAATCCTTGCTTACTAAGTGATGCATACCAAAGAGATAGTTGTAGAAGTCATCAATCATGTCGGCCAACCATGAATGATCCCTCAAGAAGCTTAATCACCATCAATTCCTCATCCAGATTAAGGTCTAATGCTCTGCCGGTCAGTTCTTCCTTAGTCTACTCTGCCCAACACTTAGGTGCTCATATCTTTTCACTCTTTCATCACTAGAGGCTCAATCTCTAGAATGTTACAGTCATTGTACTCCTCTTGACTTCCCTAAGTCTGCACTTTTTTGAGATACTTCCTCTGAGAGATCTGCACCTGATTGTTAGACCTTACTACATGCTCTGTTCTTGTTCACTGGACTAAAACACTCTTCAATCTAAATTCTGGTAAGGACCTATTATGTGTTGCAGATGTGTGGGAAAAACTTTGTTGCCATCAATGACAACAATGATGAAGCCACACAGTGTCTCTTGCCAACAATCTCCCCCTTTGGCATTGATAGCAACACTTAGTGAAAAATGACTAAGTGTCATAGCACACTCCCACTTGGCTGATGCTCTGTTCTTATGTACATTTTTCCAGAGTTCCCCCTTATCTAGATTCCACATTTTTCACTGCTCCTCACTTCCCCTTTGACATCAATGGCAAAGGGTGGAATCTATACAACAAAATTTACAAAATTTAACTTGTACATAGCTGCATAACTATATATACAAGTTATACTTACATATACTTAAGTATATCCATAAAAGTTGTTTTCAACTAGGCAAATTCTGTTGCCCAACTCTGCTTCATCCTATCAAAAATTGAGATGTGACCACTTAGCAAAAATACAAATGTTTCTACCCTCTTTAAGTCTGCCAGATCACTGGTCCAGGTTGTGGTCTGGGCATCAGTTATATTCTCATGCATTGCCTCTAACTTGGGGATAATTATCCCTCTTAGTTCACTTAGCCTACTTATTCTATTCTTCTTCTCCTTTTCAAGCCTCTTTATTTCATTTATAGTGGCAATAATCTAACACTCTTGATTCATTATGGAAGAGGTGAGAGGATCAAAATTTTGAGATAAACTTGACAATTTGCTCTCTTGTTCTTCCATCTTCTTGGCAATGTCTTCTATCATGGTGGACCAAGATAGACAAAATTTGTATAAATCTCTACCATCTTTAAGAGCATTTTCTAATCTCTTTATCCTAATATCCAAATTTCTCCTATCATTTGTTATTAGCCCCTGTACTTCAGAGAATCTCTTGCCCAAAATCTCTTTTCAGACTTTCTCTTCTGTTGATTTCTCCAAATAATCAAAATGTGTGCTAACAAAATGAATAAGAGATTTTAGATTACCAAATGAGGAGGCCGTAGGATCCTTTTGAAAGGATGACATGATTTTCTCTAGCACACCGGATGCAATCTCTATTAGCTCACAGTCTTCCATGTGAGACTTCAGAAGCTTTTCTTTTGCTTTAGCTTGAGCAAAAGATGCAACCTTCATTGTCTAGACTGGAGAGAGAGAGTACAAATTGAGTGGTCCTTGAAACAAGTCCAGTTCATCTAATTCCATCATTTCCTTGGTCAGAAAATCTTTGACTACTTCTGTAGTGTCTCTTGCAAGAGACAGAGTCTTGTTTCCTTCTGCAGCCTTAGAATTGTCACCTGAGGTCTTCTCTGTTTGATCTTCTTTTCTTCCCTTTTTCCCTTCTTCTTGACTTTCTTTCTCCTCTTGTCTTGCTTCTCCTTCAGTTCTGGAGTCTGTTGGGGGATCTGGAAGAGAGATATTTACTTCTTCATGGACTTCCTCTTCTGAAACAGAGGAATCCAAGTCCTTAGTCTTCTCCTCACCTTTCTCCTTTGACTCTTCTGCAATTTTCTCAGTGGAGTCTTCCTTTGATGCACTTAATCCTTCGACATCAGAAGGTTTATCACTTATGTTCTCTATAATCAGAAGATTGAATCTTTTATATGCATTCCAAAGGATGTCTTCAATCTCTTTTGCCACCTGATCAGTCTCTTTGAGCATAAGTTTGTTCATTCTAGCTTTTCTCTGGAACTCATCCTTGCAATCCTTGAAGATCACATTCATTTGTTTAGGAGTGATGGAAGGATAGAGTTGAATAGCTATCTATTCCCAGATCTCCATATCCTTTTCCTTAGCATTGTTCTTTCTCATTTCAAGTTCCTTCTCCAGGATTTTGGGAATTAGAGATATGATTTCAATGAATGCTTTATTATAGATGTTTAGATACTTGACTATAGCATCTTGCAAGATCTTCTGGTTAGCTTCACTACATTCATCATGGAATTCTATCATTGGTTGTAGATTTCGATCCACAATGACTATCTTGATGAAATCATCAATGGAGAGAGTAACCCTTTCAACAAATTCTTCTACTTCTTCTTCTTTGTTCTTGCCAATAGAGAATTCCACAGATGTTTTCTTTTTCTTCTTCATTTTCTTAACCTCCTCATCTGTCTTTGTCTCTTCATCATCCTTGTGGCCTTTGTCTTTGTTCTCTTCTCTCCTTTTCTGGATGTCTTTGCTTCCAGTTTTGAGGCTTTTGAGCTCTTAGAGGTGGCAGGTGTAGAGCTCTTTGAGGATCTAGTCCAGGAAGGGGCTTGCACCGGAACACTTTCTTTTTCTGCTCTTTCTACCTTCTCTTTGTTGGCATCAACTGTCTCCTTAGATATGCCATATTTCTTGGTAATTTCCTCTACTTCCTGCCTAACTTTTCTCTTTATTTCAGGTTGCCTAAGTTCAACATGAATTTTCACACTCAATTCTTGAAAGGTGCCAAACCTTTCAGTCTTAGCGTCCTTGGGTTGACTTAGTAGGTGTTGGACATGCAGTTCCAGAATTTTCTCATCCACCTCATAGCCCATTGGCATAATCCAGACTATTCTGGGCTCTACTGCCTCCATTAGGCATTGATCAGTATCTACCATAAAACACACTGTATCTTTATATTTTTCAACTAGAGATTGGGGAATTCTCTCTCTTACCTACATCATGCCTTGGAAGTTTTTGAAGTAACCCCAGAGTGCTGTGCTTTGTGCCTTGGCATCACCAAGCCCATATATATAATCTCTAATTTGTATGGCAATTGGTCTGTCATTTTGCCATACCCAACCACTAGATCCAGGTAGCTCATTCATATAGTAAAAGAATAGACACAATATCAAGCCACCGTACTTAAAGGAATTCTTTTTATCCTTCTTTATTTTCTACAAATTCTCTAACAGTTAGTTCAGGAGAAGCTCAAAAAGATCACAGTTATCATTTTTCCTTAGCATTTCATATGCAATATATATATAGCAGTTCCGAATACTGAATTCTCCCTTCTGGAGTGATAGATTTTGTAACCAATTATCATAGAGGCAAATTTGATATCCGGATCTATGATGTCTTCTATTGTCATTGCCCTCTTATCAAATTTTGATCTAGTAGCCTCACTTACAGTTTAGTTTTTGACTGATTTGAGAGTAGGCAACCCACCAGATGAGTGCAATCTGGTTACTGCCCTAATGGCATCTTTTGTGATCTTAAATGGCCTCATCAACCACATGAAGTTGTCATGCATTCTGCTCAGAACATACCTGACCCATTCATCTTCTACAAAACAGGGGAAATGGATGCACTGTTCAAAATGCTTATCCCAAATGGCCTTATATTAAGGTTTAAGTTCAAATGTTTCATCTACTAATTGCTTGTGATAGATATCCATCAGTTTGGATTCCCCAAATTCCTCAATGTTGGTGTGAATGTATACCCTAACATCTTCTACATGTAGAACCCCATGCGGAATGCTAGAGAATGCACCTAGGGTATCAACTTCTAGGGATTTGTAAGGATATTTCTTGAACTTAGGGTGCAGTCTATCAGTGATTTTAACAACATTTGGAGTAGCCATCTTTCAAAGGATTTAGAGAGAGATATTCAAGAGCAAAAAATACCTTTTACGTTTCTAGGGTTCATGATAAGAGCTGAAAAGATTGCTGGTTGAATCAAATTCTATGGTTGATCCTTGAGAGAGTTGAAACAATCTTGTTGCAGAGCTCTTTCTTCCTTCTTCTCGAATGCAAATGTGCAAATGATGAACAAAAGAACCCTTTTATTTCTGTGCAAACCCTAATTCCATTTTGCAATAAATGCACAACTTAAGTTATTCTGATTGCCTTGTTCTCCTTGTCCTGAGAGATCTTTCTGGATCACTGAGATGTACTTAGAGTTATTCTCGGTGATTATTGACAATCTATATTCCTTTCTCCAGTCATTCCATTTATCCACAGATCAAGATACCTCAATTTTTTAATCATACAAGATCTAACTGTGAAAATCCTGCTCTTACCAGATGACTATTGAACTGGATCAATCTTGGATGATTAACTTCTTCAAAACTTCTTGTGGATCTTTTATATTTTTACAAAGGGTTATTAAGATATCTCTTTGAGAACTCTTCAATCCACAACACTCCATGTGCCAATTTTAGGCACCAATTGATTGGCTAGGGGAAATTATTTTCTTTTACGACTCCCCCTGAGCCAAAGCTCATCTATTTAGTTTTCAGAAGGAATATCAGCACCAGATTCTAGTGCGGATCCATCCCCAACATTTTTTGTACTTCTCTTCACCCAAATCTTGTTCATCTCCCTTTGAATTTCATCCGCATTCATTTTTTCTTTTCCTTTGTCTTGATTTTGATTATGATGCACCGGACCCTTTTTGTCCTGATTCTTACTTCTGCAGAATTTGGCAATATGACTAGATCTATTGCAATTGTAGCAAACAATATTTCTTTGTATATTTGACTGATATCCTCTAGATCTGCGTTGATTAGCCATATGTCCCATTCTATTGCATGCAAAGCATCTACCATTGAATGAATTGTTTATTTGTATATTTCTACATTCATGAGATTTGTGACCATACCTTTTGTAGTTAAAACACTGTCCAAAGAAGGATGAATTAGTCTGATTCATTCTTCTTCTACACTGATTTGCTTTATGACCAAAGTTATTGCAATTATGGCAGTATCCATTGAAGGATGGATATCTTTGGGCATTTGGTTGCCTTACCGGAGGTCTTCTAGGCCTATTCCTTGGATTTACCAATCCAGAGTTCTTTTGACCAGATCCAAAGCTTTCACCTTTCTCATACCCCAAGCCTTGCTTGTCATCTACTCTCTTTTGGCTTTCAAGAAGAACTTCAAGTTGAGCAGAGCTTATCTTGAATTTCTCTTTGTATTCATTTGCTATTTGAAGATCCCTTTTAAGTGTGTCAATCTGATTGTCAAGTTGTTCTTCATTATCTCTAGCTTCTTCAAGATCAGATTCCAGATGCCTAATTATTCTATCCATTTTGTGGGAGTCTTCTGACTTCTCTTTGAGAGATTGTTTGAGATTATCTTTAATTTTTCTCTTCTCTTCAATTTCTTGGGTGAATTTCATAACCCCTATTTCCATTTCATGTCTTACCATAATGACCTCTTTTGATAGTTTTTCATATAACTTGTTCTTCTCATTCAGATCTTCATGAGTATCATTGGCTTCACTTTGACTTGCTAATTGTTGAAGTAGTTCCTTTCTCTTTTTCATAGAGATACTCAGTTTCTCTTTTAGTTCATTTATGAAATCATCAGATTGTTTAAGTCTTTCCCTCAAGTTATTGACTTCAGAGTGAGATTGCTCAAGATCATCTAGGGCAGACTGAAGTTGTTCCCTCATACCATAATATCCATTGAGATTCCCAGATCTTCCTCAAGCTATTAAGTTATGTTAGGAGGAACTTAGCTCTAATACCAATTGTTGGAAACAAGGTTGATAACTGAGAGGGGGGTGAATCAGTTATCTTAAATAATTTAACTTTCTATTCTTCTTTAATAATTAGTGCAGTATCAAAACATATAAACATGCATAACCATGAGAGCAGAAATAAAATCAATACACATAACACAATGTTTTTGACGTGAAAAACCTTGTTAAGTGAAAAACCACAAGGTGACTAACCTAAGATTGTATTCTCTGTTTAAAGAATAAGAAGTACAAAATGGCACTTGCCAATTAGGGCTCACTACCTGAGCATACTACTCATAAGAGGCTCACTGCCTACAAGAGACTCACTATCTACAAGGTATATCAAAAGTAACCAGGTATTTGAACTGATCAAGGGCATCCACATATGCTAAGGTTCAATTCTTGTTAGGCTCAATATACTGATCTGCTACACTTCATTCTCCCTCTGCTTAGTGCTGTTGTTCTATCACATACTAGCTTGGTATAGCTGCTTCCGCACTGCTCTCTTCTTTTCGTCGCACACTATTTCACTCAACTCACACCTTCACATCGAAATCCATCTAGTATATATATCCACACCAAGGATTTCAACATCTTTCTAGTCGACATCCAGAATACTCAAGATTTTCTCAAACTCTGATCAGTCAGCTGAATCCTTGCTTACTAAGTGATGTGTATCAAAGAGATAGTTGTAGAAGTCATCAATCATGTCGGCCAATGATGAATGATCCCTCAAGAAGCTTGATCACCATCAATTCCTCATCTGGATTAAGGTCTGATGCTCTGTCAGTAAGTTCTTCCTCAGTCTACTTTTCCCAATACTTAGGTGCTCATATCTTTTCACTCTTTCATCACCAAAGACTCAATCTCTAGAATGTAGCAGTCATGGTACTCCTCTTGACTTCCTCAAGTCCGTACTTTGCTGAGGTACTTCCTCTGAGAGATCCAGACCTGATTGTCAGACCTTGCTGCATGCTCTGTTGTTGTTCACCGGACCAAAACACTCTTCAATCTGACTTCCGGTAAGGACCTATTATGTGTTGTAGATGTGTAGGATAAACTTTATTGCCATCAATGACAACAATTATGAAGCCACATAGTGTCACTTTCCAATAGGTTGGCCCAAATCATTTTGATCCAAATTTTTCACCTTTATTAGTAGTTGGAGTGCCTATCTTTGTAATCATGCTAGGAAGGTCTAGAGATGGAGGATTTAAAATGGGCTTCCTATGTTGGATCTTCACTTGTAACCATTATAGAACTGGAGAAGTATTATCTATTACTTCAGTTGTTTATTGTTGTGGTTGGTGTCAATGAGGAGAAGGTAGAATCTACTTTTGTTGCATTGGGATTTTTGCCTCCTATTGTCTATCCTTGGACTTATTTTTATCCTTGGGATTTGTAAAATTTATGTTCCTTGATGGTTGTATCTAGTCTATAAGATTTCATACTTATCATTTGATATATCTTTCTTGTCACATGGCACATTTGTGACACTTATTACATTATGTATGATTTTTTGCCTTATATATTGGCTTATGTTTAAATTTACTTTTCATGTACTATTTTTAACTCTCCTACAATTCTTGTCATCCAATCAATGCCAGCAATTGAAGGGGGCATATTTTATCACTAACACTCTTATGTTGAAATTACATATAGTTGCATATGCAAACATAAAAATTCATCACTATCTCTAGATGGATATTGATCACGTGACATGGAAATACATGATATATCATACCATTATATTGTTACCACACTAGATAGAATATTACTACACCACACTAATAGAAATGGAAATAACATACCATAAATATAAAAAATTATGCAAATAGAAAGAAAACTAATATATGTGGGGAATATAATGCATACTCATGAAAATATCAGTAAAATTAATAATTTAGATAGAAATATTGAAATAAATATGATAACAGGAGGATATTCATTCAAATCCAACTTAATAAAACTTCATTAATACATAAGTATTATTTTATTCATTGTAAATGAAAATTTAAGATATAATTTTTATATACAAGTATACATGTTTACAATAATTAACATATGTTTGTCCTTTCTCAAAATGAGAAAATACTTTCTTGGCTCCAGAATCCTACTCGGTTATCAGACCAAAATCTACACATTGAATAAAAACATTAGCTCTGCAAGGTCATTAGATGCATAAAAGATTTATCAATTTACACAAGTTAACAAGCCTAAGGCCCTAAGGGGCTGACCTAATATCTTGGGGGCTCATCTATGATGGCCTTTCCTATGTACACATAGTGTAGAGACTGCGTAGTTTGAGACTTGAACTTGCAACCATAATATGGTTTCATACAAATCAAAACTTCTAATTCCTACGTCTATAGAGCAATGCACAAGTATCTCAAGAGTTCTATTCTTTCATACAGGTCTTGTTACAAATTAAATATTCTAAGAAAATAATTGACTCTACTTACTTAAATAAGATTCTCAACTTCAATTATTGACCTATATAAAATAATTTCAAGAGTTGACAAAACATTCTAGATGATTGGAAATAAAATCCACCTCTTACCATTGTTACCAATACAAGCACTCAATAACATTAAACATAATATAAATAATGTATTAAAAAGGAAATGTATTTAATTAAATTAGTCTCCTATCCAATCTAGAACTTAATTCAATTAATAGAAATAAATTTAAGAATAATAATAAAATAAAATAATTGAATAGAAATAGCCTTAACGTGAAAAAACATCCAGTAGTAAATTTGTCATAGCTTTCTCATTTCTTAGTGGAATTCTTAAATTCAAGATGTTTTGGAAAGGTAAGAGTAAATAGAATAAAACCCAGAAAATAATTAGAAACCTTCTATAATAGGAGGAGGTAGTCTTTACTGTAATAATCCCTTTTCCTCAAATCTAGATTTAATCCAAACTTGATCATAAGTTGAGAATCATTTAATCACTCAAAAAGTCTTCCCTTTATTACAATGAATGATAGAAATAATAAAAGATAAATGATCTATTATTTACTTTAATTTTGACATTCAAATAAATATACAATGTCTATATGTGTGATATAACAATTGTTATTATAAACTAATCAACATAAGGATTTAATTTGACCTTCTTGCACTACAAGTATATTCTTAATTCAATATAATTTTTGGATACAAATAAATATATGAAATATTATATAATCATACCCATTCCAAGAAATAAAATATGCAAATTCATCTAACACACTTATGTAATGAAAATAATTCATTTCCAACAAAGTAAACTACCAACAAAACCCTCGATTTTTAATTTCTTCTACAACAATAATAAAAATACCATAACTTTCAAAATTCTTAACAAAATCTAAAACCATAAAATGTTACAGAAACATTAAATAAATATTCTCATAACCTAGAAATTATTTTACAATCCCTTTCCCGTGCAAAGAGAAATTTATAAAACAACATCAGGGTTTACAACAAGGTTTTAGCAGGGTTACAACAGTACTAAAATCGCAATAACTTTATTAATACTTAATGAAATTTAAAACCATAAGATTTTTTGGAAAGATAAAAACATGATTCCCAAAACCTAGAAACCTTTTTATAAACCAACTCCTATGATAGATTAATTTCATGAGACAACAACAACTTTTCTTAACAGAAATTTTAGAATAACTTTAACATAAATAATGGTTGAGTTTTCAAGGAAATACCTCAAGGATTTAATTAATGAAGAATACCTCCAAACACATATAAATAGAGATTCCAAGATTCCTTAATGTGAGAGCTTCCATATTATTCAGGTGAGTGCTTCCTTTCTTCTACCTAGAATTTTATTTCCCTCCTCATGAAATTCAAAAAAAATTCATCTAACAAATCACCATGGATGTACGTTTTATTTGCCTCATTGAAATGGTTGTAATTTCCTTCAAGAATTATCTTCAACATCAGCTATAAATTTCCTCTTGATGACCTAAAAAAATTAGAAATAAACATGGGCTCTTCTCTTGATTTCCTCCTCCTCTTTAAAGCCAAACTTCCATCTCATTATAATATCTCCTTTTACCAAGTTTCATATTGTTATTTTGGGCTCCAATGACTCCTTGTATTCCTCCTCTTTCTTGTGTCATTCATTTCTTTTGCAAGAAAATGTGACTCTTTGGATTTCATTTTATTTCTTTTTCTTCTTGACTTGTATGCTTGAAGACTCTTCAAGAGAAGATGACTCTTCATTTGCCAAACTCGTCACTTATTTTCTTGTGCACTAAAAATGTGTATTAAAAAAAATCTAAAACATAATTTTTATGAATAAACAAGTACCCTACCCATAGGTGATTGACCTATGGTCTTAATTTTACCAAAAATAATGATAAAAGAGCTTTTATTCGCCACAACACACAAGAATAATTAATTTAAATCAATTAACTAAACCATATCAAGATCTTATTGCTAAATTCTAATTTCTTTATAAATTATATCATAATTTCATAAATAAATCCAAAATTAGCTCCACTAACTTGAAACTATAAATGAATATTAATTATTTTCAATAAAATATCATAATTAATAAATAAGTTTCAAGTATGCCAAGTACAAGGAAAATCTTTTTGGGTAAAAACTCCACTACCAAAGAGAGTGCAATATTGTATAAATTATGAATGAAGAGAACATCAACAAAACATCCCCCTTGAGTCTAGAAGCATAACAACACAACCTACAATTTAACATACAATCCACTATCCCAAGGTCTCAATATATAGACAAATATAATAGAAGATACCATAAATGGTATTTTAAAGCAAGTGCTAAAACCATATTCCCATTCAAGTCCAAACATAACTCACAGATTTGAAGGCACAAATTTCAATGCTCCCCACACATGTCAAATCTCTTAGAATAGTATGTAAATCCCATCTTATAAGAAACCCATCACAACTTATCATAATGATCATATTGGTCAAAATATGCTCTTACACATTGTCATTACTAGTCTAACATGTCATAAGAATATGAAATAGTTGTTGTATATGCTCTTGCACTAAAGAAATGTAGAATAAGATAAATCTCTTGCCTTATTCAATTCCATCTTACAACAAATTTTCCTAGTCATCAAAAGGATAATACTTAAATATGTATCCTTCTTCCTCATGTGGGGCATCCAAGTTACCCTCTCCAAGATTCTTGTAGATACACATTAAATTATCCTACCAATTAAAAAGTAAAATAAAATACCATAGTCCTAGGATTGCAAGGTGAATATGTTACCTATTCCTAGCATTATCTCACTTTATGTTTACATTGCAATGACATAATAGCGACAAAAATAAATGAATGAGATGCTAGGAGAGACAAGGTCCATAACCTCCCTATACCAATAAAATTTCTCTAGGCTCACTCGCTTAGTGAGTGAATCCACAACATTATCCAAATTTTCCACCTTTTAAATCATGATTTATCTACCTTCTACCATCTCATGGACAAAATGATACTACATATTAATACATTTAGTGCAAGCATGATTCATAGATTTCTTAGTCAAACAAATTGTACTCTGACTCTCACATCTAATACACACCATTTTACAAATAGAACAAATACTTTAGCATAGTCTGTGTAGCCACACTACCTCTTTGTACAAAAATGTTTTATAGACATATGTTCTACTTCTATAGTTAAAAGACAAACCATAGGCTATCTCATACTCATCCAACTAGCCGCACCACCAAATGGAGTGAACAAATAACCATTTTTAGACCTCCTAATATCTATCTGAGATGCAAAAATTGAAAGAATATAAATTAGATGGGCTATACCTTTCAATGGGTCTCCATTACCTATTGTGCCTTCTTAGAAGTGTAACAACAAGCTCCTATTATTTCTTGCTAGAACACTCCTATAAACCTTATTCTTCCTCTACTTGTCCATCTTGTTTTTGTTCTACATGTGCATCTTCCTTCTCTTCATTCTTAGTTTCAAAATGTGTCATCTTGTTTAATTTTATTAAGGATGTTCAACATTTCATAATACTTTAAGCTCCCTAAAAATCACATCATTAGACTGAACCATTGTTAGTGCTAAAAGATCCCAAAATTTATAACCTTTTATATTCTTTCCATAACCCACAAAAAAACACTTGTTAGCCTTGAAATCTAGCTTAATTAGTTTCTCTTACGAAATGTATGAAAATAAGATTTATTTCTAAATACTTGGAGATGGGAAATTTGTGGTCTTTTACATATCCATACTGTTAGATTTAGGGCAGACAACTGAGAGGGAGGGGTGAATCAGTTGTACCAAACTTTCTTCCAATTAAACACTTAAATCCACTTTGTAATTCAACAACATAAAGATAAATCAATCATGGAAACATAATGCATTAAATCAAGAGAAGAAACACATTAACACACATGACACCAAGATTTTGACGTGGAAAACCCAGTTAAGGGAAAAACCATAGGGTGATTAACCCAAGATTGTATTCTCTGTTAGAAGAATAGAAAGAACAAAATGGCACATGCCAATTAGGGCTCACTACCTGAGCACACCACTCACAAGAGGCTCACTGCCTACAAGAGACACACTATCTACAAAGTAATAAGTATCATATACATGAATTGGAGAATAGCATCTTCACCATGCTTGAATCAGTTCCATTTAAGCCCAAAACTTCTGCTTTGCCTTTCACTCTCCTCCTTGCTACCACACTCTCATCTCCACAAGACACACTTTCAAAATGACTTTACAATCCCTTATTTATACAAGACATCAACTTAGGACTAATCATCTAAGTTGGCAAACATCTACAAGAACATCCGTAGGATGTGTAACTCATCCGGTCAGCCAATCTCAGGAAGAACACCATCATCTGGAAGTTATTCTTCAATTGCAAGCTCTAACTTCAATGCGGGCCACCAACATGAATTAGACATGATCCAAAGACCTCCACAAGCTTGCCTAAATCACCAAGAACATCCACACTTCATCTGCTTACTGAAATCCTTCTCTCCTTCATCTGAAACCTCAAGAACACAGTCTGTCATCACTGTCACAAAGGAATAGATGCTTGCAGACCTTCAAACCATGAACCAATTGAGTTGACACTTCACAAAGACTTCCTAAACATTCCCTCAAATCCACAAAATAGGATAATGCATTTCCGGATCTCACTGGACCTGTCTATGTCACTCTATCACCTCTGAACACCTGTTGGAACCAGTTTTACTTGAACAACTACAACTTCTTCAGATCTTCATGCAGACCTCTAAAATCTTTACTGGATCACTTTAAGACACATATCTACAAACCCTTTGAACCGTATCCTCTATGACTCATCTTATCTTGGATCTTTACCTTACTGTCTTCACTGTTCTTCTCTATTCCTGATATGACCAATTTTCTCAATATCTTCAGCAAATAGTTCATCCAATCCTTATCATTAATGTAACAGGAGTATGTTGACATCAATGACAACATCGGTTAGGCCCATACTTGCAACAATCTCCCCCTTTGTCATTGATGGCAACATATGATGTGAAAAACTATTTTGACCATCAAGACAAGAACTTCTCCTTACTGTCACAACTCCCCCTATCAGTAACAACCATTCACATGTGTTTTCTTCCTTTCCTACTCCCCTTTGATTAGCAACCACTTATTTTTCACATGTCTTCTCTCCCCCTTTGACATCAATGGAAAAGGGTACATACTTGCAATTCCACCACTTCAGAATCATACCTATTGCTCCCCCTGAGTAGCATCTTCCCATCATCAATCCAAACCACAAGATATGACTGTGATATCCACTAGATTGATGCACATCAGTGCATCTTAGTTCATAACCGAAGGGGGCAATAACCCCTAACTTCTCCCTGAGATACTCAAAAGAGTCCTTAGGTAGAGGTTTAGTAAATATGTTTGTAATCTGATCCTTAGAAGGCACAAACTCCAATTTGACTTCATTCTTGTTCACTTGCTCTCTTAAAAAGTGAAACTTGATGGATATGTGTTTAGTTTTTGAATGCAACACTGGATTCTTAGATATGTTTATTGCACTTGAATTATCACAGAAGATTGTGATAGGTTCCTCATACTCCACTCTTATGTCTCTTAGCATTTGCTTCATCCACAGAACTTGAGTGCAACTACCTACTACTGCAATATATTTTGCTTCTGTAGTGGACATAGATATTGTCTCTTGTTTCTTGCTTTGCCAAGAAACCAATCTTTTTCCCAAAAAGAATGCTCCGCCACTAGTACATTTCCAGTCATCCACATCTCCTACCCAACCGCATCTGTATATGCATGAAGAGAGAAATCATGATCTCTAGGATACTATAATCCATACTCAACTATCCCTTTTAGATATCTAAAAATCCTCTTGATTGCCATGACATGAGATTCTCTAGGATCAGCTTGAAATCTAGCAATAAGACCCACAACATTCATAATGTTAGGTCTAGTTTGAGTGAGATACAACAATCTTCCAATCATTGACCTATACTTTTTCTGATCAGCCTTAGGAGAGTCATCATCTTTGCCCAATTTACATCCAGTTGCCATGGGAGTATTCATTGTCTTTGAATCTTCCATCCCAATTTTTTTCAACAATTCTTTCACATATTTGGTCTGAGAAATAAAGATTCCTTTCTTTGTTTGAGTGATTTGTAGACCCAAGAAGAAATTCATTTCCCCAAGCATTGACATCTCAAATTCACTTTTCATTTGATTTGCAAATGTTTTACACATACTATCTCTTCCTCAAAAAATGATATCATCAACAAACACTTCAACAATCAAGATGTTTTCATGATCAATTTTGAAATACAAATTACTGTCAGTAGTACCTTTGTTGAAACCAATCTTCAAAAGATGCTTATCCAATCTTTCATACCGGGCTCTTGGGGCTTGCTTCAATCCATACAGTGCTTTCTTCAACTTACAGATCATATCACCATGACCAGACAATTGAAATCCATTTGGTTGCTCAATGTACACTTCTTCTTCCAAGTCACCATTCAGGAAGGCAGACTTGACATCCATTTGATATAATTTGAAATCCTTGAAGGCAGTAAAAGAAAGAAATAATCTGACTGCTTCAATTCTTGCCACCGAAGCAAAAGTTTCTTCGAAATCCACTCCTATATGAGAGTAACCCTTGTAGACCAATCTAGCTTTATTTATGATTACTTCACCAACTTCATTCAGTTTGTTCCAGAAGACCCATTTGGTTCCAATCACATTCTTATTTTTAGGTCTGGGAACAAGATCCCAAGTGTGATTTTTCTCAATTTGCATCAACTCTTCCTCCATTGCTTTAGTCCAGTTCTCATCATTGCAAGCTTCAATCACTATCTTAGGTTCAATCTTTGAAATCAGACAATACTCTTTTGAATCTTTAGCAATCCTTCTTCTTGTTTGTACACCTTTTCTTTTATCACCTATAATCTGATCTTTAGAGTGGTTCAATCTTACATACCTGGGAACTTTGGGAGTTTCCTGCTTTTTTGATTCTTGACCAGGCTCATTCAAACTTATCTCTTCTTCTTGATTTGCTAGATCAGTCTAGATCTGAATCTCAGAAGGGACTTCAACTCCTTGGATCAAAACATCATTCTGATCATCTTCATCATATTCATAAAACCTTGAGGGTTTCTCAATTCCTTCATCAACCTTCACATTAGTACTTTCTATAATCTTCCTCAATCTCTTGTTATAACACCGACATGCTTTATTTTGAGTAGAGTAACCCAAGAAAATTCCTTAATCACTTCTAGCATCAAATTTGCCTAAATATTCATCTCTCTTTATGGAACATTTGCTACCAAAGACTCTAAAATACCTCATAGTAGGAGTGATGCCAAACCAAAGTTCATAAGGAGTCTTACCGGTATTGCTTCTAATTTGTACTCGATTGAGGGTATAGACTATAGTGATGATAGCTTCTCTCCAATAGATCTGAGGAACATTTACTTCCATCATCATGGTCCTAGATGCCTCCTGGATGGTCTAGTTCTTTCTTTCCACTACTCCATTCTGCTATGGAGTCCTAGGAGCAGATAATTGTCTCTTTATTCCATGCTTCTCACAGAATTCTATGAGCTCACCGGATGTGAATTCTCCACCTCTATTAGACCTCAGATATTTCAATTTTAATCTAGTTTCATTCTCTACCATAGCCTTGAATATTTTGAATTTCTCAAGAGCTTCTAATTTCTCTTTCAGAAAAGTTACCCACATCATCTGGGAATGGTCATCAATTAGTAGCAT
Organism: Cunninghamia lanceolata; assembly: GCA_027924645.1. NCBI lineage: Eukaryota > Viridiplantae > Streptophyta > Pinopsida > Cupressales > Cupressaceae > Cunninghamia > Cunninghamia lanceolata. Next base: position 9,346,906 of record BSBN01000870.1, read on the forward strand.
GAAGTATCTATCACCTTGTACACTCCTGATTCTTACCGGACCACATAAATCAGTATGAATTAAGTCCAATAATTTGGTAGAGGAAAGTTCCTTACTCTTGAATGTGACTCTACTTAGCTTACCCAACTGACATTCTTTGCACAAGCTATTAGTAGGTTTCACCAGTTTTGGAAGATCTCTTATAGCCTGAGTGTTGCTTATCTTGATGATGTTATCAAAATTCACATGACACATCCTCCTATGCCATAACCAACTCTGTTCAACTTGAACAAATGAGCAACTTTTATCAGTACCAACCAAGTGGAAGATATTACCTTTAGTTTGAGTACCTGATGCAATCTCTATTCCAGAACTTTCAAAGATCTTGCATTTTCCAATCTTGAATCAAAGATCATAGCCTTTGTCCACCAACTATCCAACACTAAGAAGATTGTGCTTCAATCCTTCAACATACAGTACATTACCAGTTTTGTTCCTTCCATCAAAAGAAATAGTTCCTCTACCTTTGATTCTACCAGCAGAATTATCACCAAACTTTACCACTCCTCCTTCATACCTCTCCAAATCTATGAACTTATTTTTGTCACCTGTCATATGGTGAGAGCATCCACTATCAATGACCCAATCATCCTTCTCTTCAACTTGGGCAGCCAGAGCTCTTTCCACAGTCTTATGATTGATAGATACAGAGGACATTGGATCTTCTTCCTTGATGGCAATGAACACCCATTCATTTCCAGATTTGTTTCCTGTCTCTAATTCATCATTTGTTACTTCTTCATTATCATCATCTTCATGTACATAGTAACAGTTCTTTTGGAACCTTGGCTTGTTAGGATTTTGCCTTGAAAATCTTTCTGGACACCTTGAGGCAAAATGACCAATCTTATTACAGTTAAAACACTTAAAAAGCAATTTCCCTTCATACTTATCGGATCCTCTTGGCAGTCTTTTTGCAATAAGGGCTTCAAGATGAGCAGTTTCTGCTTCTTCTTCTTCCAGGTCTTTTCTTGCTTTTTCATACCATGATAGTTTCGTTGAAGAGTTTTCTCTCAGATCAAACCTTTGTTTACCTTTTACAGAGGCACTGGCTTTGAATGCAGATTCAGTCTTAGAAGGGGCATCTCCAAACTCAGTGATTTCAAATGCAACCAATTTACCAGCTAATTGATCTCTTGTGACAGTTGTATGGACTCTGAATTCTTCAATGGAAGCAACCTTGATTTTGTAAGAAGCAGGAAGCGATCTGAGAATTTTCCCAACAATCTCATCTTCATCAAAGACTCCACTAGCACATCTAATTCCACAAACAAGCTCATTTACTCTTGGCATAAAAGTAGTGATATTTTCATCTTCTCTCATCTTCAAATTTTCAAATTTCCCTTTTAGACTCTGTAGCCTTGCACATTTAACATACTTGTCTCCTTCATGTAGAAGTTCTAGTTTTTTCCAAATCTCAAAAGCAGTTGGTAGGTCAACAACATTTGAAAGCTCTAAATCAGATAATGCGCTTAGAAGAGCTTCTATAGTCCGCAGATTGTTTTCAGCATTTGTGATTTCATTTGGGGCTTTCAGACCACCCTGTGGAGGAGTATACTTTGTTGAAGCCATGGTCCAGTACTGCATTCCCATACATTGCAAGTGACATTTCATGTGACTTTTTCAAAGATTAAAATTGGTTCCATTAAACTTCATACTATCCTTCTTGTAGGATGACATCCTGGATCTCCTCAAGCAGTTAAGCTCTTTTTAGAGGAACTTAGCTCTAATACCAATTGTTAGATTCAGGGCAGACAACTGAGAAGGGGGGTGAATCAGTTGTACAAAACTTTCTTCTAATTAAACACTTAAATCCACTTTGTAATTTAGCAGCATAAAGATAAATCAATCATGGAAACATAATGCATTAAATTAAGAGTAGAGACACATTAACACACATGACACCAAGATTTTGACGTGGAAAACCTGGTTAAGGGAAAAACCATGGGGTGATTAACCCAAGATTGTATTCTCTGTTAGAAGAATAGAAAGAATAAAATGGCACATGCCAATTAGGGCTCACTGCCTACAAGAGACACACTATCTTCAAAGTAATAAGTATCACATACATGAACTAGAGAATAACATCTTCACCATGCTTGAATCAATTCCATTTAATCCCAAAACTTATGCTTTGCCTTTCGCTCTCCTCCTTGGTACCACACTCTCATCTCCACAAGACACACTTTGAAATGACTATACAATCCCTTATTTATACAAGACATCGATTCAGGACTAATCATCTAAGTCAGCAAACATCTACAAGAACATCCGTAGGATGTGTAACTCATCCGATCAGCCAGTCTCAGGAAGAACACCATCATCCAAAAGCTTTTCTTCAATTGTGAGCTCCAACTTCAATGTGGACCACCAACATGAACTGGACACAATCCAAAGACCTCCACAAGCTTACTTGAATCACCAAGAACATCCACACTTCATCTGCTTACTGAAATCCTTCTCTCCTTCATCTGAAACCTCAAGAACATAGTCTCTCATCACTTTCACAAAGGAATAGATGATTGCGGACCTTCAAACCATGAACCAATCGATTTGACACTTCATAAAGAATTCCTAAACATTCCCTCAAATCCACAGAATAGGATAATGCATTTCTAGATCTCACCGGACCTATCTGTGTCACTCTATCACCTCTGAACACCTGCCGAAACTGGTTTTACTTGAGCGGCCACAAATTCTTCAGATCTTCATGCGGACCTCTGAAGTCTTTACTAGATCACTTTAAGACACATATCTACAAACCCTTTGAACTGCATCCTCTAAGAGTCATCTTATCTTGGATCTTTACCTTATTGTCTTCACTATTCTTCTTTGTTCCTGATATGACTAATTTTCTCAATATCTTCAGCAAACAGTTCATCCAATCCTTATCATTAATGTAACAGGAGTATGTTGACATTAATGACAACACCGGTTAGGCCCATACTTGCAACACATACCTCATAGGGTGTCTTGTAATCTAGAGTAGAAGGTGGAGATCTATTTACCAGATAACAAATATTGATTACAACCTTATCCTAGAAACATTGTTCTATCTTAGCACTACATAGCATGCTTCTATCTCTCTCCATAAAGGTTATGTTCATCCATTCTAGAACTCTATTTTTATGTGGAGTGTATGGATTATTATTCTATTTAATAATACTTTCATGTTTGTAGTAATTACCAATTTCTCTAGAGTAGTACTCACACCTATTATCTAATCGCAAAACATTTATTTTCCTATAGATCTCTCTCTACAAGTGCTTTAAATTATTGAAACCTAGAAAATTTAGCATATTTGTGCTTTAAAAAGTAAACCCAAGTGATCCCTAATAAGTCATGAATAAAAGTAAAATAGTAGTGATGTTTACCAATGGAAGGGACATCCACAAGACCAAATACAACACTATGAATCACTTCTAGAAGTTTCTTTTCTCTAGAAGTATCGAATTTAAATGATACTCTATGTTTTTTATCAAATAGACAATGTTCATAGAAATTAAAATCAATAGTATACCCAGACAAACAATCTACTATATTTTTATTAATAATAACTTATTAAGAACTTTTTCACCAATATGACCCAATCTATGATTTCATAGTTTACAAGAATCAATGTTTTTAGTTGTATTCACAGAGTTATAAAATATTGATGCTTCTAGCTTAAACAATGTTCCACATCATGTGATCCTAGCCAAACCAAGTTGCCTATGGTTTTAACCTAAAACTACTCTTCTCAAAAATTCCATGCATCCTACAATCATTCATTTTATAAATAGAAATTAAATGTATTTCTAGACCTGGATATATACAATACATCAATGAGAATTTTCACTCTCCCATCACTAAACCTAATTTTACCTCTCCCCAACCCACTATCTTATGTGTACTATTATCCCCAAATAAAACCTCCCCAACATCATATGCGTTATATGCTAAGTGTTAGGGTAATTAAGCTCACCTAGCTTCGACTATATTTAGCTATGCTACTTAATTGGGCATATGCTAAATTTAGGTGTTCATGTGCTTTAATTAGCATGCCTATGTTTAGAACATGTGTCTAAATTATCTTATCCTAAGTTAAGTAGTTCCATGCCTATCTTTGGGCCACTACTATTCTTAGGCTTGATTTCTTATTTTTGGCATGCCTATTTTTAGTAGACTCATGCCTATATGTACATGTTCATGTAATCTAATGTATTATCTAGTTTTGCTTTGCATATTGTGTATGTCTTTGATAGTGTTGAGTGTGTGATTGTTGATCTCTCGTGACTCATGTTAGTGCATGCAATCTTCCATGATAGTTCTTGGTTTCCACATGGTATCAGAGCGGGAATGGTAAGGTTGCGAATCTATTTTTTCTATCAAATTTGTTTGAGCATAGCATTTAATTATTCATTACTGGTATAACTAGAGGGCATTTTCACTATTTTGGAGGAGTTTTTGTTATGTTCCATAAGCATTTTACTACTCTAGAGCTGATCAAAGGTATTTTTTCTTTGAAGAAGGCATTCTTGAGTGGTCAAACTATTCCAAGGCCTTTTTTCTAGGTTTTTTTGCTATTTGGGCTCTCTGTAGGGTAGTGAAAGGCCTTTTTTCCCTTACTACAGAGGTGTTTGAACTAAGTGAAAAGCTTTTTTCTAAAAAATGAAGGTGTTCCTTGTTCTAGAGGCATTTTGAACTAAGGTAAAGTCATTTATTATCTGCAATTGATGGTGTTTTCTTCAAAAGGAGGTGTTTTTTAATCTTGGTGGCATTTCCTCTGCATCTAACCCCATTTTTCTCTGAAAAGTATCTTTTTTGACTAGTTTTTTGTAGTTTAAAGGGACGTGGGCCTCTACACAGGTCATGGACCTCAACATAGGCCATAGGCTCACCCAAAATTTCCTTCAAAATGTGCATCTCACCCCCAAAGCAGCCATCTTGCCCCTATTTCTATGAAAAACATTAAACAATCCCAATTGAGGGGTTTTTCTTTTGTAGCAGATGTCTCCAAAATAACTCAATGCCCCAAATTCACCTAGAAAGTAGCTCAATCACCCATATGAAAAAATAAATCAGAGGTGATTCGACCTCCATTATGCCCATTTTCATAGATTCCAACCTAGTTAGGGCACGTATTCTGCTTCATTCACCCAATTTTGTGCTTTTTTTATAAAAATTTAGGGTTGTTTTAAGACAACCTTTATTTAAACCTATTTTAAAAATCTTTAAAAAAATTCAACGTGCTACTCCTTGTAAAGTTTGTTTCCTAAGTCCAAAAATTCTTTGGCAAAATAAACTAAAAGTGCACTTAAAATTGTGTAATAGGCAATTCTTTTCTCTCACACTACTTATAAAGTGCCAAATCAGAGGGGGATCTCATAATAATAATAGATACTTGTCTTGGAGTCATGTGGTTTGTCTTTTCTCTTTCTGCATTTCTTTAGTCCAATTGCAATATGGACTCTAATTAGGCTATTTCACCGTTAACTACATTCAATTATCATGTTTGGAAATCCGAAATCTATGTTATGTTGAAAACCAAAGGGTTATATAGTATTCGAATGGGCACTGAAATAGAACCATCTCATGTTGACACAAAATTTAAATGCTTTAACAAGTGTGATCAGACCTTTAGTTGTTTATGTCTTAGCATCTCTCTAGAATTATTGTTTCATGTAGAATCTTTGTCCACCCCTAACAAGGTATGACCTGCCCTTGAGAAGCTCTTTGGGAAGCTAGATGAGATGAGAGCTCATGAACTAGAGAATGGGTTAATCAGTTTGAGTCCAAGCACATTTAACACATTAGAAGACTTTTTCACCAAGTTTAAACCTATCAAGTAGTAGTTAAAAGAATGTGGAATTGATAAAAAAATGACCAACAAGTTCTCTCAATTCTCTCCAAACTAGGTCCTAAATACTCTATATTTGTGTCTACATTCTATTCCACCAAGAGAGCTCTTGGAGCCACTTAGAAAATGCCATCTCTAGACTACTTCATTACTGATCTAACCAGAGAGAAAAACAAGTTAATCCACATGGGCACTATGAAGTCCTCAAAACCTCAAGCCCTAGTAGATGGAAATGGTAAACACCAACATGTTTCAAGAAGCAAAGGAAAGAAACAAAACACTTAGAAGGATTAGGAGACAAAGAAAGAATAGAAACCCAAGACATTCAAAAGTCACATAGAAACTTCATCCAAATAAAGGCAAGCTAAAAAAGACAAAGTTCAGTGTGCCTACTATAAGAAGACAGAGCATGTTGAGCACAAGTGTATGAAGAAAGAGTTTGATCACCTCACTCATTTCTTAGAGAAGAACAACATAGGTGTATCTGAATCCTTCAAAGTATCCTCATCCACCCCAAAGAATTCTAAGTCAAAAGGTAAAGAGAAATTCAAATACAAGGCTCTTGTTGTAGTTGTCTCTTTAGCAACTTCATGGATTAGTGACTTCAGTACCTCACACCATATGGGTTCTTAACAAGTTGAGTTAACTTCCTTAGAACCCCACAACATGTCAACCATTACTCTAGGTGATGACACTCCAACAACAATTGTTGGGAGAGGATATATTGAAATTGAGGGGGGACATTCACTAATGTTCTCAGTGTACCTTCACTTTCAGGTAATCTCCTATTTGTGCACCTGATCACTCACATAGGCAAGGGCATGAGAGTTCAGTTTACACTAGATTCAGTTGAGATCAGAGAGTTTCACAACAACAACTTATAGCATTTGGAAGGGTAGATCAGTAAGCCAGGTTGTATGCCTCCTCACATTTTTCCCCTAATGTTTCTCCTACTGTATTCCTTACTCATTCAAGTGGGGTTAGCAAATTATGGAATGATGCCCTTGGGAAGCATCTTAAAGAGAGATTTGACAAAGGCAAATCATGGAGAGAAAAATAGATCTTGGAGCTTATTGACAATGATGTATTTGGGACATTCCCCCATCTATATTTTACTAAGGCTAGATATGTCATCACCTTCATAGATGACTTCACTTGGTATACATGGGTCTACTTCCTTCAGAAGAAGTATGAAGTCTTTAACCACTTTTGAGATTTCAAGGCTCTTGTTGAGAAAAAAATTAGGGAATGTCATCAAATTTATTTAAATAGATAATGGATGAGAGTATCTTAATACTAGGTTTGAGTAGTTTTGCACAATAGAGGGAAAAAAATTGCAATGCATAGTTCCTTATACTCCTTAGTAGAATGGAGTTGTAGAATGTAAGAATAGAACATTGAAAGAGATAGAAAATTGCATGATACACTCCAAGAACCTTACACCACAATACTAGGCAGAAGAAATCAAATGTGCATGTTAAACTTAGAATAGTATTCCTCACAAAGCCTTGAAGGGTACCACACCTTTTAAAGCTTTGAAAGGAAGGAAACCTTTAGGTAAGCACTTTAGAGTCTTCGAATCCCTAGCTATGGCACAAATACCTTCTCAGAATCACAAGGCAATGGAACCTCAGGCCAAACCTTGCATTTTCTAGGGTATCTAGAAGGTGTGAAATGTTATCATCTCCTACATCCTACCACACATGAGTTGTTCATCAAGAGGAGTGTTAATCTCTAGGAAAGTCCCACTGACTCTTCACTTGACATTCCTTCTTCCTTTGTGGACTCATTCTACTTTTATGGTACATCTTCTGATGACTCAGACCATCCATGACTAATTCTTGAGATAGAGATTTCTTCTTCTATTTTTCACAGTGAGGACCATGATGGGGTTTCATCCTCATCTTCCTATGGGCTTGCTTTGGAGGTTGATCTCTCAAAACTCAATTCACCCACATCACAACCCCTTTGGGCCAAGAAGACACTTAAGAGTGTATTGACATGGGTAGGGATTCCAACAAATAGGAGATGTACATGATCAGATTATCAAAGTGGGCCACATGCTTACTTTGCCTGATCCACAGACCTTCAGAGAGGCTCCAAGCATACCTGAGTGAGATGATTCTTTGAATGAGGAATATGATTCCTTAATGAGAAATCACACTTGGGATTTGACACATCTTCCTATGGGAAGAAAGATGGTTCGATGCAGATAGATCTATCAAGCCAAGTATGCATTGCCAGTTGATAAGTACAAATCATGTTTGGTAGTTAAGGGGTTTTCACAAGTTCTTGGCATTGAATACATAGAGACCTTTGCACCCATGGCCAAGATGACTTCCATATGACTCACACTTTCTATTTTCATTGCACATGGTTGGGAAGTACACCAGATAGATGTCAAGACTACTTTTCTTTGCAGAGACCTTGAGGAGAAGATCTACATGGAACAACCATTATTGTATCTTTAGGATTCCTCAGTATGTAGACTTAGGAAATCCTTTTATGGCTTAAAAAAAGCCCCTTAGGCTTGGTATGCCAAGAAGGATTCATTCCTCTTGTCTTCAGGTTTTACTAGGTGCCATTCAAATCCCAACATTTATCTTTTGCATCAGGATGATTGATTGTTGATACTGCTACTTTATGTTGATGATCTTTTGATCACTGGGAGCTCTACATCTGCTATTGAAGTAGTGAAGGTAGCTCTTTAGGATATGTTTGACATGACAAAATTAGGCTTGCTACATTGCTTTGTTGGAACTCAGATTTCTCAAATAGACTTGGGGATCACTTTAGCATAGCCTAAGTACACTCTTGATCTTCTTGCTTAGTTTCACATGACTGAATATAAGACATCCACTGCTCCTTTTCTATCTAGATTTAAGCTTGAGGTTGATTGTACTACACCATTGGTTGATGCTACCTTGTATTGACAACTAGTTGGAAGTCTCATCTATTTGATGCATACCAGGCCAAATATTTCATATGTAGTTGGCATGGTTTCAAGATTCATGTAGGAGCCTCATGAGCTACACTAGAAAGCAGCTAAGAGGATCCTTCACTACCTTCAAGGGACTCTCATCTTTGGGATTCATTACACATATTGCACTGACATTAACTTAGTTGGATAAATAGATTTAGATTGGGCTAGTGATACTCAGAATCACAAGTCCACTTTTGGTTACAGTTTCTCACCTGGTTTTGGTCCTATCAGTTGGTCTAGAAAAAAGTATAATGCTATTGCTTTTATCATCCATAGAGGTAGAGTACATGGGAGTTGTTAATGCAAATACTGAGGCTCTTTAGCTTTAGGGCATTCTCACTAAGTTTGGCATTCAATTCAAATAGCCCGCAGTCATCTATTGTGACAACCAGAGAACCATTTAGATATGCAGAAATCTATTCCAACATTGAAGTAGACCAAGAACATCGAGATTCATATGCATTTCATTTGAGAGATTATTCATGTAGACATCATTGACTTAGTCTTTTTCTAGTCATCAGAGCAGGTTGCTGACATCTTCACCAAATCCTTCACTAAGAGAAAGATCATTCATTTGTGAGCTCTTCTTGGTGTACGGTCCACTTCATCAGTAGCATCATCCTTCGGGAGGGCTTTCTAGATTCTCCATTTTCTTTTTTCTCTCTCTTGGAGGGGAGTCTTTTACCCATGTGGTTTTCTCCCTTTCTTCACTTTATGAGAGATTGCATTGTATTGTATTGTGCATTGGTACTTGATTAGGCCTAGTTACCAGGACCTACCTTCATTTCCTCACCTAAGCTATGCTTAAAGGGGTGTATTAGTGTAATTAATCTCACTTAGTTTTGACTATATTTAGTTGTGCTCTTTAATTGGGAACATTCTAAATTTAGGTGTTCTTGTGCTTTAATTAGCATGTCTATGTTTAGAACATGTGTCTAAATTAGCCTATCCTAAGTTAAGTAGTTACATACCTATCTTTGGGCCATTACTATTCTTAGGCTTGCAATCTTATTTTTGGCATATTCATTCTTAGGAGACTTGTTGTGTGGTCACACAACACACCCCATTTTTCCCTAGCAAAACAGGGACCCAAATTTTTGTTTTTGCTTGGCTTGCTTGTTCCCTTCTACTTTTGGGGAGTATGGTAAAAATCCAATAGCAGATGTATGTCAAGATCTTATCCTATGCATGTTAGGAACTTGAGGTCCAGGTCAAATTTTCAAAGTTAGAATTTGTCATCATAAACACTTCCAAATGAAAGAGCACAAAATTCTAAGTAGGTTTTCTGTTTGAAGCACCCCAAAATTTTCTAAGACCAGGGAGTTATGCCCGGTCAAAGTTTAGTCACACAGTCTTAGGGATATCCGCATAGTTCCTAACATCCATATATTAACTTAATGTTTCAATTGCAAAATTACAAAGGCAAAATTAATATCTACACATTTGCAAATGTGTGCACATCAAACTTTAGCCTACGACGTAATAAACCATCAAGTGCATGCATACTCTCAATTTTCCACATTCAATCTCAATACGTAGATATTCATTAATATCCTGACTTGATATAATATAATGATGAAACTTGATCTCCGGATATTAACACAATGTCTTGACATTCGCTAGTATCTTGATGATGTCATCCAACCTCGCATATATATATATATATATATATATATATATATATATATATATATATATATATATATATATATATATATAGATATGTCTTGACATTCGCTAGTATCTTGATGATGTCATCCAACCTCGCATATATATATATATATATATATGTGACATAATCTAGATATTAAGAGTTCAGAACAAGTCACAAACCTTAACATCCAGACATTAACTTAATGTCTAGACTTTTACTAATATCCTGATAACATCACATTATACTCGACCCAAAGTAGCCTCCAGAAGGGTGACGTCATCCTCACATTTGGACTTAGGGATGTTTTGCAAGTGCTAATAGCTGGATATTTGTTAATATCCACATCCCTATCTTCATAACCAAAAATCATAGATTTCCATGAAACAATTAGATGTACCATGTGGCACAAGTTGAATTCTCACTGGGCATTTTGTAATGTAGTGATACTCATCGATCAAAGGAAAATATTTTTGGATTATAATGACTTGATATCTACCCTCGATCAATGTTGACCGACATGATGATGTCACGCCTACGCATGTGCACATTCTGAAAGGTATGCACATTGCTTAAACATATGGATATTTGTTAATATGCATACTTTGCAATAAATGTCATGGAACGGTAGATGACCATTTGAAAATTCAAATCATGTACTGCCACCTGTTACGATCCTAAGGACTAAATGCCGATATCCATGAACATGAGCAATTTGACATTAATTATGCCCTAAAATCGTGATTTCTAACATATATAAAATAAGATTTTTGGTCATTTTGTATTCATCTAAGCATTTGAAAAGTAGATTACAGAGCTCCAAAGTTTTATGGAAGCCATTACCAAGATCTCCATCCCAAATAGAAAGGTGCAGACATTTGAATGACAAACAGTAAAAGAGTGATTGTGTAGTGAATTGCATATCTAGACATCAACCAATCAGGTTTAAGTGCACTAATCACGTATCTAATGTTAAAACCTTCATTTTCTTGTTTCTACATAGTAAAAGGTAAATGGCACTTAGGGTAAATCATGAATGATGATGCACATGTTTATGCTATGTAAATTGCTCGATGTCATGATATTAAAGAATTAACTGGTTAAACTCAGAAACTACAAGTGAGGTTAATATATGCATATTTTTCATTCCAGGATATGATGGAGTCTCATAAGAACAAAAGTGATGTAGACAAATTGGAGAGATACACATGCCAGAAATACCAATCTGGAGACATTGGTAGCCCAATTAGTCAAGGGTGGAGGAAACCCTATACTCATGAATATTTACAACTCTGGAATGTGGCATGTTGGGCAGTTTCCATATGCAGCAGAAACCATTGAGTTGGTGGCTGCATGTGTGGAGAATAATAATAGAGAAACAAGAAGGGTAGAGAAGCATGCCCAAGTGTATGTAGATTTCTCAGTTGCAGGGATTACAGCTACATTTCACTTACCTACAGGCCCTAAATTTTACAAGATAGATGTTGATACCTTGAAAAACCAATACCTCTAGAGTAAGAACACAGATTTTAGAAAGATAACAATTTCATGCTAGAGAGCCCAGGATAGTACATATAAGGTAGCAGCCAAGTTGCCATTCAACCTCTACAAAATTGATTTCACTCCAGAGGTACAATAAATGATGGTTATGTTGAACCGAATGAGATGAAGGCTGAATGCTTGAAACTTTGAGCTATGGATGTACAGACTCATAAGGATAGTTGAAACCATGGATACAGAAGTGTAGTGGGCATCCCATATTGGTGACAACCTAGATGCAGGAATGAACAAGCTTGGAGGTAAGGCAAACTTGTTCCATATGTCATCATATGTGGTTTATGTCTGTGCAGCCAAGGGTACTTTTGATGGCCTACAGACAGTGGGACGTGTTGGGAGAAACCTTGGAGAAACTTTAAGGTATTTGATGATGATCAATACATTTTAGACTTTATTACTGATAGGGATATATTTGAGGCCCAAATAGTGAATGAAAAGAATCTAGAAGACCATACCTAGGATAAAGAAGATATAATTGATCTGCCCAGAAACAAGATCCCTAAGGGGATAATTGAATTGGAAGGGGCTTTTGATCTAGATAATATGATCAAGCAGAAGGACCTCCCTAAGACAGATGGAGGAGAGCATGAACTTGTCAACATAGGACAGGGTGAAGATACAAGGGACGTCCTATTAGGTAAAGTCTACACTGAAGAAGAAAGAGAAGGGATAACCCAGGACCGAAAAGATTACATTCACATCATAGCATGGACATATGATGGGTTAAAGACCTATAACGCATCCATCATAACTCACATAATTCCCCTAAAGCTTGATCCTAAGCCATTCAGGCATTAACAAAGACTGATTAATGTGCTACTGGAACCTCTTATTTTTTAGGAAGTCAAGAAATGTCTTTCTGCAAGGATCATATTTCTAGTCAGGCATTCTACCTGGGTTGCTAATTTGGTTCTTGTTAGGGAAAAAAATAGAGACATATGCCTGTGTGTCCATCTAAGAAGGATAATTATCCTTTGCCTTCTCTAGATGAGGTTCTCTAGATGGTGAACAGTACACAAATGATTTCCTTTCTAGATAGCTTTTCAGGATAGAACCAGGTGATGGTTGATTAGATAGATGGATTGAAAACAACTTTCACCACTAAGTGGGGAATTTTTGCTTACAAGTGCATGCCCTTCAGCTTAATCATCACTGGAGAAAATTTCCAATGAGGTATGGATATAGCATTTAGAGGACTAACCTAGGTCAATACATCGTGATATATATGGATGACCTAACAGCATTCTCAAAGCACAGAGGTGATCACATCGAGGACCTCAGAAGAGTATTAAAGAAATGTGAACAATATGGCATATCCCTCAATCTGAAGAAATGCATTTTTGGGGTGACCACAAGCAAGTTACTTGGTCATGTCATATTTGAGAATGGAATAACTATCAACCTTGCTAGGGTAGATTCAATTATGAAGTTGCAGCTTCTAGGAAGCAAAAGAGAGTTGAAATCTTACTTTGGTAAGATTTGTTTCGTCAGGAAGTTTATCACTGGGTTTACAGAGATAGTAAGACCTCTCAACGCCATGTTGAAAAAAGATGCTAAGATTGAACGGACTCCAAAAGAAAAGACAACTTTTGAAGATATAAAGAAGGCCATTGCAGATGCCCTAGTGCTGATCAGTCCTGACTACACCAGGGATTGCTACATATACTCTTTTAAGTCAAAACATACATGTGCAACTGTCTTAACTTAGAGGAGTGGGCCAAAAGAGGATAAACCGATTACATTCATGAGTTCCCCATTTAGAGATGCTGAGCTTAGCTATATGGATGTAGATGGACATGCTCTTGCCTTAGTCAGAGCAGTAAAGATATTCATGCATTAGATCCTGAGAATTTATTGCAGTAGTACCTGATTTAGTTGTGAAGATGCTCCTCATACAAAGTGAACTAGGGGAGAAGAGAGCTAAATGGATTACTATACTACAAGAATATGATATGAATATAACTCCTATGAAATTAGTTAGGGGACAAACCCCCAGTCAAATGACTACTAAAATAGATCCCAACTCAATAAGCCAATAATATGAAATAGATGCAGAAATACATGATGACTGGTATTCTGACATTAGTCATGTCTTAATCATAGGGAGATGTCCACCCAATATTCAAGCATCCTGGATAAGAGCTCTAAGGATCAAGGTGCAAAAATACATTATTAAAGGAGGAGTCCTATCCAAAAACAATTATGAGGGGATATACCTTAGGTGTATAGACAAATAAGAAGCTGCCAAAGTCCTTCTTGACTTACATGATAAGTTTGGTACAACCCATGGATCACATATGGATACCACATATGCCATCTTGAGGGATGGGTATTATTGGCCAACTATCTTTAAGGATACATAAATTATGTCACACATGTCAAACTGCTTCAAATAAAGAGAAGTATGTAGCTCAACCATTAGAGCCTATGGTGGAAATGTGCCCATTTACACAATAGGGAATGGATTGCATCAGACCCATCAATCCTCCATCCTCAGTAGGACACAAGTATGTGCTAACTATCACTGATTATTGTACCAGGTGGATAGAAGCCATCAGCAACACGACATGTACATCAGACGATGTGATTAGGTTTCTAGAAAGCACCATAACCACCAGGTATGGAATCCCATATGCTTTAGTTTATGACAACGGTCCTACTTTTGCATTTCTTAAACTTTTAAGTTGGGCATTTGATCATGGGATAATTTTAAAATTTTCATCAAATTACTACCCACAGAGTAATGGCCTAGTTAAATCAACCAATAAAAATTTGTTAAATATCATCAAAAAGTTAATCAAAAAGAACCCTAAGGAATGGAATACTTTTCTTAAGTATGCCCTATGGGCAGAAAAGACAAGAGTTAAGACTGCCCTAGGAAATTCTCCCTATTAGTTGGTGTATGGTGTGAATCCCATCCTCTCTATCAACCTAACAATACCAACCCTACAGTTTGCCCAAGAATATCTAGGCATTGAAAATAAATACGAAATCAGACTATTGCAATTGATGCACTTAGAAGAGAAATGAGATAAGGCAATCGACTAATTTTCCAGACATCAGGCTATTGTCAAACACTAATTTGACAAAAAAGCCAAAGTAAAGGCATTTAGGATAGACTTGGTCCTATCACGGGACAAAGCCCATGAAAAGAAAGGTGATCATGGAAAGTTTGATAAACTGTGGGTCAACCTCTTTCAAATATCAGATATTTTAGGTGATAGCACCTACAACTTAAGACTTTAACAAGTGAAGATGTTCCATTTCTAGTTAATGAACAATTCCTCAAACAACATTTTCAAGCCTAGGTAGGTCAGGTCAAAACCATGTATTATATGTATATTTTGTATAGTTGCTTGTACAACTTGCTTTGTGTGTTTGCTTTTTTGTGTGTTGTTGAGTCCTTGTTTTGATTAGGCAAGATATAGCACCTTTTCCATTTTATAAAACTAGTGAAATTGTTAGAATTCAAGAAAAGACTACAAATTCCTACATAGGTTGTGACTCCTGTCAAGTTAAGTACTTTTGATTAGGTCTGTGATATCATGGTCATCACTGGTAACTCTTTTATTCAAGGAGATCCTCACAAAGTACACCTAACAGCCTTGGATTTGTTGAAGATTATATCTGGGTTAAGGGAAAAATCCAAAGGTCTGCTCTTGCTACCATTGCAATTCTCAGCCTAAACAAGCAAGTGACCACACCTTGCACATGAGCTTACATGAACATATCTTATGAAAATTGAAAACAATAAAATAATATATTGAATATCAAAAGAAATAAATATTTAGGTCATCCAAGTAACTCTACCAGGGATATGGACACCTAACTGGAAGTGGGGCTCTACTTGGTAGAATTACAAATATAACCTTATCGGGGTTATGGATGCCCGTTGGCAGCAAGTCTCTATCTAGGTTGGCTATGAGGGTTAAATCCAACTATGTAGCTTAAACCTAACTATTGAACTATATCAAACAATTGAGAGGGGGGTGAATCAGTTGTCCTAAAACTTTTAACCAAATATGATCATCAACTTATCAATTACTTATATTCAAATATAACCATGAAAGCATCAAACGAGAAGCTCAACATAAAAGAATAAACAACACCAGAGACACCATATTTTTACATGGAAAACCCTAAAAGGGAAAAACCATGGTGGGTGTTAGCCCATATAAATATATAAGTTATATCAATACTGAAAAACAAAGGCTCACTACCTATAAGGCTCACTAACCAAATTGCTCACTGCAAAGAAAGGATCACTGCCTATGGGTGGATCACTACCAAAGGGAGGCTCACTACAAAAGGAAGGCTCACTACCTGTTGGGACCTAAAATTTCATACCAATTTTTGCAAGATTTTAGGTTCCCATTAGAAAAATTCAATTTCAACACTCATAGATACACCTGCACAATATGCTCAAATGGCCTACTTTGAAGCATTATAATTCGGAGCCAGTTCGTCTTCATACAAAATTATTTCACAAACATGTTTGTCTGCCATATGTAAGTGAGCACACCTAATTTCAGCTTCCTATGATCAATTTTGACTAGGTTTTGAAGAACCAAGTTGGAGGGTTTTGATAAGGTTTGTTACTTGTACAATGTGAAATCAGCCCGAGAGGCCAACTTTGAAGATTGATATCTAGCAGCTAAATGATGATCCTGACAAACTAATTAGTGTTCCATATTTTTCTCATGATAATGTACTTTCATGCCAGTTTTTGGGACCCCAACATCTCGTTTGCTATTTTTTCAAAATCAAAAGCAAATGTAAAAAGTTCAGTTGCCATATGCATTTCTAGAAAGTTGCAGAGAGCTCAACTTTAGCCCTTACCATTTCATAACAGAAGATGGATGGTGAAGAATCCTCTTACACATACACTCATCAAGCCTAAATAAACTCAACTTTCCAGTTACAACTTCCCAGGAAGAGATTTAATGGGTTTCTAAAATTGCAAGTTGGTGAGATCGAATCAGGTTTTGAAGGGGCAGTTTTCAAGGAGGTTAATTTGGAAGGTAATATCTAGCAATCGGGTCATGTTCATAAAAAACCAATTGATGTCTCAAATTCTTCCCATGTTAATGTGCCTACATGCCAATTCTCAAGGTCCCGGCACTTCGTTTGATATTTTTTCAAAATCGAATCCAAATGGATTTTACACAGTTCTGTGACTGCATTCCCAGGTAGCTTCAGAAAGGTCAACTTTGACATCTAATATCTTATGAAGGAAGAGGAATAATGAAAAATCCTTTTGTACACATGTTCACGTGGCCTAAATGAACTAATCCCCAGGACGACAGCTTCTCAATATTAGATTTGATATTTTTTCAAAGAGGCAAAATAATAGGTTTCAGTTGAGTTTAAAACAGGTGCAAAACACGCTGAGTGAGCTACTTTGATTGCGAGCAGCTTTTAATCCCAATAACTTCATGCCAATCCGTCTGACAACCATACTCCCCTATCATAATTCAACATGTTGGTGTATTTTTGTGGCTCCAGGAGAAGTTTTGATTAGTTTTTCAGGCTAATTCCGAAGGCTAGTTGGCCTGTTTTGATCACCATGCAAGGTGTGTGAAATGGAATTAAAAGAACTAGGAATACTTTTTATCCTTTTTCGTGATATAACAATTTGCTACAATGGACACAGTTTCAGTAAAAGTCTCACTGATGAACAAGAGCTATAAAAAAATTTTCATCGGCAAGACATCATATAGGTCTCACCGATGGAAAACTCATCGGCAAGAGATATACCATCGGAGTGAAAATCTCAAGTCATACCAATCTAACAAGTCTTGCCGATGGAGTCCCGTGAGATGAAAGGTTTATTCAAAGGAGAATAAATATTTACAAAAGGTGCAAATAAATATCCTATTTTCATGGAAGGAGTTATAAGGTGAGAATTTATTCAAAATATTTTCTACTCAGAAGAAAAATACTTTTCTAGAGAAATTAATCAAATAGGTAATTATTTTACCTAAATAAATTTTTATGTGAAAATGCATAAGGCAACGAGTGAAACAAGTGGGTGGTAATTGTTTTTACCCAAATCAAATATTTGCCAAGTAAAGGTAAAAATACACAATGGAAAATAGAATCCAAAAATTCAACACAAAGATTAAAATAAAGTATTATGAAATACTTTATTTTCACGCAAAAGTATATCTAGTATCCTCTAATTAAAACAAGGAGAGGTAAATATTTTTTCACTTCTTGACAATGAAATTATAACATATTTTTATCAAGATGTGAAACCAAGGATTATAGAGTGAAGGTTATTTCACCTTGATGACATTTTATTAAAGGTGAAATAATTCCAGCAAAGAGTGAATACGTGAAGATTGCCATCAAAGAGAAAGGATGCAATTAATTAAGTAAATAATCAAAATACATGTGGAATGAAGGCAAACCCTAACAAGGGTATTATTTTAATATGT
Source organism: Cunninghamia lanceolata (assembly GCA_027924645.1). Lineage (NCBI taxonomy): Eukaryota > Viridiplantae > Streptophyta > Pinopsida > Cupressales > Cupressaceae > Cunninghamia > Cunninghamia lanceolata. The sequence goes on from BSBN01000870.1 coordinate 9,365,415, forward strand.
CATAATGCTACCCTAATGAGTGAAATATTTCTACTCCGAAGATTGAGTGAGCGTGACCACAAGAGATTAATATTATTCATCACATGAAGGGAAATAATTAAATTTTAAAGGACTGAAGGCTAATGTTTTATATTTTGTATTAATAAAAATTGTTATCCCTCACAGAGATGGAGGTTTCATCGGCAGGAGACGGCATATCGATAGGAGATATTTTAAAGCTCCCGATACAGTTATGTCCCACCGATAAAAATATATTGGAGTAGCAGATAGAATGGTAATTCATATTTTGAAGACTCCAGATGAAGAAAATTACAAATGAAAAAGAGGTGAAGAAGATCCGGCTGCATCATATACAAATGTGTTCTACACAAGCTTTTCATCCATCTGATACAATTGTTGCTGGAAGGGATGTAAATGGTTGAATATTAAAATGGCGAGGGCATGAAGAACACTCTTTATCCTCATATAACATTATTAAGTGAAACGAGAATTTTTGACATATATTATAGTTGAAATACTCTGATGGACATGCCTGTAGAATGTGAAAATCTAAGCAAAGCGCATAAGCTATTTGTGATCTCACAGAATACTACGATTACGGGTGTAAAGCCAGATCATTGCCAGAATCCTCCCTGCATTCTCGCTGGTAAATACACAGTTGAAAATTTAAAAAAGAAACCCTAATATAACTCATCGGCAAGACCAAATAGATCGGAGCAAACTTTTTAGATCTCTCCGATGATGTGCATTACACCGATGGGGTGGGCCACCAAAAATATGTTTGGGAAACATTGTGTAAAAAAAATATAAAATTATACAAGAAAATAGATGATATTTCAAAGTTATCGGTGAGCAAACTTTGTAAAAAATGGAGGTTTTATCGGCAAGAAATAGCATATCGGTATGTAGTATTTTAAAGCTCCCGATAAACTTATGTTACACCGATGGACCCTGCAAAGGAAAAGTAATAAAAAATATAAATAAATAAATATTTAGTGGTGCAAGAAATGAATAAAGTAAAACCAAAATAGAACAAAAATAAATATTTGCATCATATTGGTTGAGAACATTTCAAGAAATGAAATATTTTTCTGAGGTTTAAGAAGACATCAAACCTAAAGAATGATTTGCAGCAAAAGTATTTTCACCGAGGAAGAGAGAACGGGGTAATATTTTTACCCAAATTAATATTTTTAGCAAAACAAAGTGAAGACACACAAAGTAAATGTAATACGAAATATTTTTACTTGAGGAGTTAAAATGGGTGATTAAGTATGGTAAACATATGTACGAGTAAAATTGAGCTTGAAGTTTAATCAAAATATTTAATTTGCCAATGGCAACTAATTAAATATTTTATTTTGCCTAAAACAATTTAATGAAGAATCATACCAAAGGATGCACCGGTATGTGAAGGGTTGCAACCTAAAAATACAAGATATATATGGAGATGCAAATAGAGATTAGGAAGGACATCAGTAGATTAGGATCAAGAGTAGATTAGGAAAAACATCAGTTGGATAACTGGATGGATTGACCAATTGCCAAAATAAAATATTATGTTGTACATTGTAAAATCTTTCAAAATTGTATAGTGGAGAAAATGCACAAATTAATGATTTAATATTGGTGTCTATTGTTTGTTGAGCTGAGCAATTATTTGGTTGTCTCCATACTGTTATTTCTTTGTTATTTGAACCTGAGTTTCCAAGTTGATATTTTAGTTTCATCGAAACACAATTGTTGTTTTCATGTAATCAAATTAATTGGTTTCCATTACAGCTATAAAATCCTTTTGATTGATTACAGTAACCTGGAGGTAGCATTTGGATAGGTAAGAATAGCCCTATAATTGTCAAGATTGCCATACTGTCTCCAACTCGATATTGTCTTGTTATTCAAATTGAGCATCAACTTCATTTGTCAATACACATTTGCTGTCATTGTGTGATTCTTTTGATCAGTTCCTTCAAGCAAGGATTAAAAAATCCTTTCAATAAGTCACAGTAACCTAGTAAGATTCGAGTGGATTACTAAGTAGAGTCTGTCAGTCACATTCTTGCACGTTTATACAAGGTATAAACAAAACAAGTGCCAAACAATCAGAATTGTAACCAGTAAGTAAATCGTATATCATATACACTTTGACTCCATTAGCCCAATAGAAATAGGCACTGGTCATACCATTTCTATTTTAGAATTCCATAAAATCATATTCAAACAAATACAACTCATATCTTAGTATTAGGAGTAGGAGTAGTTCAGAAGCTTTTATCTATTCCACATTTTATGCCATTGTGAGTAGATACCTGAATCCAATCAAGTCATATAGGGTTAAGTCTGCTTTAGTTACAAAGGTACACCCGCCTAGGTTTGCAGGACCTAAAGTGTAGGGAGTTGATAACTCTGTCAATTGGTCCAAAAACGTTGCAAATCCAAACATAGAGTCTGGCATCCTCTTAGGGTTAGCAACCTGCATTTTTGGGAACGAACACTGCCAAAGGGTTGAAGTAAGATTACAACATCTACTTCATGTCAAGGTTCAGTTCCATTAAAGCACAAACATCTCTGCTATGCTTTGCTACCTTACTTCACTTTATCTTTGCATCTTCACACTTGGATACATTTTTATGAATCAATTACAAGTATTTATACAGTTCATTGACCTTGGAATGATCATCAAGGTTGGCATTACAATCATCAACCGTTGGAACAATCTCCAAGGTCGGCATTACAAACATACATAAAATAGGTTTGGACCTAATACAAGTTTAGCTAAGGAAAAGATGTAAGAATGTATTTGGATCACGCCACGCCATATCTTGGACTCAAACACAATCTTCCATGCTACAACATGCTATCACAATCTTCGATCCATCTCTATATATGATGAATTCAACTAGGTTGGCCAAGACTGATGTTAGCAAAAGTATTCTCAAGAACATGCTCCATACATGCTCTGAATTACACCTTGTAGACCAATCCAAATGTAGGAGCATGATTAGAAGACATCCATAGGCACATTGTAATCACTAGGAACAACTGCACAATCTCTAACAACTCTATCAATAAGATTCTTCAAACTAGAGTACAAGAACAACACTACCAACCACTGTCATGAGTAAAAGATAGCTTGCAGACCACCAAATCATGAACCATTACACTTGAAGGCATTTAAAATCATCATAGCCTCACTTCCAGAACCACAGACTAAAATACTTCAATGTGGAGGAATGTGGAGCAAAACACTTTCTCCTTATCACCACCAAACACACAGAAATAGTTGTTTTCATTATGGTGAACAGAACTCACTCAATTCTTCATATTGGAGGCTCAAACTCAGAATATAACATCTTTAGATAGGCTTCTAAATAACTTCCAATCTGCAAGTAGAGATATTTATTCTATAGAAAATGTGGAGTATTCTTCTGCATGTAATGCACTATTTGTACAGCAACACATTGTTATCACCGGAGGGGCTAATTTTCTCAATATCCTCAACAAAGTAAGAGCATAGTTGACACCAATGACAACACATATATGTTGACATCAATGACAACACCATACCTTCTCTCTCAGAAAGTTCAATACCTTATTGATATGTGCTTTGTTCTTGAGTACATCACTGGATTCTTTCAAATGTTTATGGCACTTGTATTGTCACAAAAAAATTTAATTGGATCTTCATACACAACTCTTATATCCTTCAGAGTCTGCTTTGTCAATAATACTTGAGTGCAACAACATGCTTCTGCAATATACTCTACTTCTCCAATTGACAAAGATATTAAATCTTGTTTCTTACTCAGCCATGAGACCAATCTATTACCCAAGAACAAGGCACCTCCACTTGTACTCTTTTTGTCATCAACATCTCTGACCCAATTTGCATCTGTATAAGCACTAAGAATGAAATCATTGTCCTTTGGATACCATAAGCAATAATCCAAATTACCTTTCAAATACCTTAGGATTCTCTTAACTGCCATCACATGTGATTCTCTTGGATCATCTTGAAACCTTGCAATAAGAGAAACCGCATGCATAATATCAGGTCTAGTTTGAGTTAGATAAAGCAATCCTCCAATCATGGATGTATATATTTTTATCAGATTAAGGTGATTCATCAGTTATGCTCAACTCGTAACCAATCACCATGGGAGTACATACTAGTTTAGAGTCTTCCATCCGAAACTTCTTCAACAACTCTTTCACATACTTAGACTGAGATATGAAGATTCCTTTATCTGATTGATTAATTTGTAGACTCAAAAATAAATTTATTTCACCAAACATGGACATTTCAAATTCACTTTTCATCTCACCAGCAAACCTTATGCACATGCCTTCATTTCCTCCAAAGATAATGTCATGAACAAAGACTTCAACAATCAAGATATGATCATCATTGATTTTGAAGTACATATTACTATTTGTATTGTCTCTACTAAATCCCAATTGCAATAAATACTTGTCTAACCTTGCATACCAGGCTCTAGGAGTTTGTTTGAGTCCATACAATGCTTTCTTCAACCTATATACCATATCACCTTGATTTGACAATTGGAATCCCTCTGGTTGCTCAATGTATACTTCCTCTTTTAATTCACCATTCAAGAAGGTAGATTTCACATCCATCTAATATACCTTAAAATCTTTGTGAGCTACAAATGCCAGAAACATTCTGATTGCTTTAATCTGAGCTACTGGGGAAAAAGTTTCTCCAAAATCTATCCCTTCAATTTGAGAATATCCTTTGCATACAAGTCTTGCTTTATTCCTTACAACTTCTCCATTTTCATTGAGCTTGTTCCTGAAGACCCATTTAGTTCCAATAACATTTTTGTCTACAGGTCTAGGAACTAATTCCCAAATTGCATTCTTCTCTATTTGTAATAGTTCTTCCTCGATTGCCTTTACCCAATTTTTATCATTGCATGCTTCATTCATAGTTTTTTGTTCAATCTTTTAAAGCAAACAGTAATTGACGTGTTCATCTACAACTCTTCTTCTTGTTAGTACACCTTTGTTCTTATCACCTATAATCTGATCTTTAGAATAATTGATCCTTACATAACTAGGAGTCTTGACAACACTTTTTGAAGCCTCTTCTTCATCTTGATTGTCTTCTTTCTTATCGTTCTCTTCATTTACTATAGTCATAGGTTCATCTGGTTCATAACAACTTAGGTTTGATAATCTTTCTTTGCCTTCATCTACCTTCACATTTGCACTCTCAACAATCTTTTTAAGCCTTTTGTTGTCGCACCAGTAAGCTTTACTCTTGGTAGAGTATCCAAGATTGCCATCAAAGAGAAAGGATGCAATTAATTAAGTAAATAATCAAAATACATGTGGAATGAAGGCAAACCCTAACAAGGGTATTATTTTAATATGTCATAATGCTACCCTAATGAGTGAAATATTTCTACTCCGAAGATTGAGTGAGCGTGACCACAAGAGATTAATATTATTCATCACATGAAGGGAAATAATTAAATTTTAAAGGACTGAAGGCTAATGTTTTATATTTTGTATTAATAAAAATTGTTATCCCTCACAGAGATGGAGGTTTCATCGGCAGGAGACGGCATATCGATAGGAGATATTTTAAAGCTCCCGATACAGTTATGTCCCACCGATAAAAATATATTGGAGTAGCAGATAGAATGGTAATTCATATTTTGAAGACTCCAGATGAAGAAAATTACAAATGAAAAAGAGGTGAAGAAGATCCGGCTGCATCATATACAAATGTGTTCTACACAAGCTTTTCATCCATCTGATACAATTGTTGCTGGAAGGGATGTAAATGGTTGAATATTAAAATGGCGAGGGCATGAAGAACACTCTTTATCCTCATATAACATTATTAAGTGAAACGAGAATTTTTGACATATATTATAGTTGAAATACTCTGATGGACATGCCTGTAGAATGTGAAAATCTAAGCAAAGCGCATAAGCTATTTGTGATCTCACAGAATACTACGATTACGGGTGTAAAGCCAGATCATTGCCAGAATCCTCCCTGCATTCTCGCTGGTAAATACATAGTTGAAAATTTAAAAAAGAAACCCTAATATAACTCATCGGCAAGACCAAATAGATCGGAGCAAACTTTTTAGATCTCTCCGATGATGTGCATTACACCGATGGGGTGGGCCACCAAAAATATGTTTGGGAAACATTGTGTAAAAAAAATATAAAATTATACAAGAAAATAGATGATATTTCAAAGTTATCGGTGAGCAAACTTTGTAAAAAATGGAGGTTTTATCGGCAAGAAATAGCATATCGGTATGTAGTATTTTAAAGCTCCCGATAAACTTATGTTACACCGATGGACCCTGCAAAGGAAAAGTAATAAAAAATATAAATAAATAAATATTTAGTGGTGCAAGAAATGAATAAAGTAAAACCAAAATAGAACAAAAATAAATATTTGCATCATATTGGTTGAGAACATTTCAAGAAATGAAATATTTTTCTGAGGTTTAAGAAGACATCAAACCTAAAGAATGATTTGCAGCAAAAGTATTTTCACCGAGGAAGAGAGAACGGGGTAATATTTTTACCCAAATTAATATTTTTAGCAAAACAAAGTGAAGACACACAAAGTAAATGTAATACGAAATATTTTTACTTGAGGAGTTAAAATGGGTGATTAAGTATGGTAAACATATGTACGAGTAAAATTGAGCTTGAAGTTTAATCAAAATATTTAATTTGCCAATGGCAACTAATTAAATATTTTATTTTGCCTAAAACAATTTAATGAAGAATCATACCAAAGGATGCACCGGTATGTGAAGGGTTGCAACCCTAAAAATACAAGATATATATGGAGATGCAAATAGAGATTAGGAAGGACATCAGTAGATTAGGATCAAGAGTAGATTAGGAAAAACATCAGTTGGATAACTGGATGGATTGACCAATTGCCAAAATAAAATATTATGTTGTACATTGTAAAATCTTTCAAAATTGTATAGTGGAGAAAATGCACAAATTAATGATTTAATATTGGTGTCTATTGTTTGTTGAGCTGAGCAATTATTTGGTTGTCTCCATACTGTTATTTCTTTGTTATTTGAACCTGAGTTTCCAAGTTGATATTTTAGTTTCATCGAAACACAATTGTTGTTTTCATGTAATCAAATTAATTGGTTTCCATTACAGCTATAAAATCCTTTTGATTGATTACAGTAACCTAGAGGTAGCATTTGGATAGGTAAGAATAGCCCTATAATTGTCAAGATTGCCATACTGTCTCCAACTCGATATTGTCTTGTTATTCAAATTGAGCATCAACTTCATTTGTCAATACACATTTGCTGTCATTGTGTGATTCTTTTGATCAGTTCCTTCAAGCAAGGATTAAAAAATCCTTTCAATAAGTCACAGTAACCTAGTAAGATTCGAGTGGATTACTAAGTAGAGTCTGTCAGTCACATTCTTGCACGTTTATACAAGGTATAAACAAAACAAGTGCCAAACAATCAGAATTGTAACCAGTAAGTAAATCGTATATCATATACACTTTGACTCCATTAGCCCAATAGAAATAGGCACTGGTCATACCATTTCTATTTTAGAATTCCATAAAATCATATTCAAACAAATACAACTCATATCTTAGTATTAGGAGTAGGAGTAGTTCAGAAGCTTTTATCTATTCCACATTTTATGCCATTGTGAGTAGATACCTGAATCCAATCAAGTCATATAGGGTTAAGTCTGCTTTAGTTACAAAGGTACACCCGCCTAGGTTTGCAGGACCTAAAGTGTAGGGAGTTGATAACTCTGTCAATTGGTCCAAAAACGTTGCAAATCCAAACATAGAGTCTGGCATCCTCTTAGGGTTAGCAACCTGCATTTTTGGGAATGAACACTGCCAAAGGGTTGAAGTAAGATTACAACATCTACTTCATGTCAAGGTTCAGTTCCATTAAAGCACAAACATCTCTGCTATGCTTTGCTACCTTACTTCACTTTATCTTTGCATCTTCACACTTGGATACATTTTCATGACTCAATTACAAGTATTTATACAGTTCATTGACCTTGGAATGATCATCAAGGTTGGCATTACAATCATCAACCGTTGGAACAATCTCCAAGGTCGGCATTACAAACATACATAAAATAGGTTTGGACCTAATACAAGTTTAGCTAAGGAAAAGATGTAAGAATGTATTTGGATCACGCCACGCCATATCTTGGACTCAAACACAATCTTCCATGCTACAACATGCTATCACAATCTTCGATCCATCTCTATATATGATGAATTCAACTAGGTTGGCCAAGACTGATGTTAGCAAAAGTATTCTCAAGAACATGCTCCATACATGCTCTGAATTACACCTTGTAGACCAATCCAAATGTAGGAGCATGATTAGAAGACATCCATAGGCACATTGTAATCACTAGGAACAACTGCACAATCTCTAACAACTCTATCAATAAGATTCTTCAAACTAGAGTACAAGAACAACACTACCAACCACTGTCATGAGTAAAAGATAGCTTGCAGACCACCAAATCATGAACCATTACACTTGAAGGCATTTAAAATCATCATAGCCTCACTTCCAGAACCACAGACTAAAATACTTCAATGTGGAGGAATGTGGAGCAAAACACTTTCTCCTTATCACCACCAAACACACAGAAATAGTTGTTTTCATTATGGTGAACAGAACTCACTCAATTCTTCATATTGGAGGCTCAAACTCAGATTATAACATCTTTAGATAGGCTTCTAAATAACTTCCAATCTGCAAGTAGAGATATTTATTCTATAGAAAATGTGGAGTATTCTTCTGCATGTAATGCACTATTTGTACAGCAACACATTGTTATCACCGGAGGGGCTAATTTTCTCAATATCCTCAACAAAGTAAGAGCATAGTTGACACCAATGACAACACATATATGTTGACATCAATGACAACACCATACCTTCTCTCTCAGAAAGTTCAATACCTTATTGATATGTGCTTTGTTCTTGAGTACATCACTGGATTCTTTCAAATGTTTATGGCACTTGTATTGTCACAAAAAAATTTAATTGGATCTTCATACACAACTCTTATATCCTTCAGAGTCTGCTTTGTCAATAATACTTGAGTGCAACAACATGCTTCTGCAATATACTCTACTTCTCCAATTGACAAAGATATTAAATCTTGTTTCTTACTCAGCCATGAGACCAATCTATTACCCAAGAACAAGGCACCTCCACTTGTACTCTTTTTGTCATCAACATCTCTGACCCAATTTGCATCTGTATAAGCACTAAGAATGAAATCATTGTCCTTTGGATACCATAAGCAATAATCCAAATTACCTTTCAAATACCTTAGGATTCTCTTAACTGCCATCACATGTGATTCTCTTGGATCATCTTGAAACCTTGCAATAAGAGAAACCGCATGCATAATATCAGGTCTAGTTTGAGTTAGATAAAGCAATCCTCCAATCATGGATGTATATATTTTTATCAGCTTAAGGTGATTCATCAGTTATGCTCAACTCGTAACCAATCACCATGGGAGTACATACTAGTTTAGAGTCTTCCATCCGAAACTTCTTCAACAACTCTTTCACATACTTAGACTGAGATATGAAGATTCCTTTATCTGATTGATTAATTTGTAGACTCAAAAATAAATTTATTTCACCAAACATGGACATTTCAAATTCACTTTTCATCTCACCAGCAAACCTTATGCACATGCCTTCATTTCCTCCAAAGATAATGTCATGAACAAAGACTTCAACAATCAAGATATGATCATCATTGATTTTGAAGTACATATTACTATTTGTATTGTCTCTACTAAATCCCAATTGCAATAAATACTTGTCTAACCTTGCATACCAGGCTCTAGGAGTTTGTTTGAGTCCATACAATGCTTTCTTCAACCTATATACCATATCACCTTGATTTGACAATTGGAATCCCTCTGGTTGCTCAATGTATACTTCCTCTTTTAATTCACCATTCAAGAAGGTAGATTTCACATCCATCTAATATACCTTAAAATCTTTGTGAGCTACAAATGCCAGAAACATTCTGATTGCTTTAATCTGAGCTACTGGGGAAAAAGTTTCTCCAAAATCTATCCCTTCAATTTGAGAATATCCTTTGCATACAAGTCTTGCTTTATTCCTTACAACTTCTCCATTTTCATTGAGCTTGTTCCTGAAGACCCATTTAGTTCCAATAACATTTTTGTCTACAGGTCTAGGAACTAATTCCCAAATTGCATTCTTCTCTATTTGGAATAGTTCTTCCTCGATTGCCTTTACCCAATTTTTATCATTGCATGCTTCATTCATAGTTTTTTGTTCAATCTTTTAAAGCAAATAGTAATTGACGTGTTCATCTACAACTCTTCTTCTTGTTAGTACACCTTTGTTCTTATCACCTATAATCTGATCTTTAGAATAATTGATCCTTACATAACTAGGAGTCTTGACAACACTTTTTGAAGCCTCTTCTTCATCTTGATTGTCTTCTTTCTTATCGTTCTCTTCATTTACTATAGTCATAGGTTCATCTGGTTCATAACAACTTAGGTTTGATAATCTTTCTTTGCCTTCATCTACCTTCACATTTGCACTCTCAACAATCTTTTTAAGCCTTTTGTTGTCGCACCAGTAAGCTTTACTCTTGGTAGAGTATCCAAGAAAGATTCCTTCATCACACCTTGCATCAAACTTTCCTAGATCTTTATCTCTCCTGATATAGCCTTTGCTTCCAAAGACCTTGAAATATTTTACTATAGGAATTTTTCCATACCATAATTCATAAGGAGTTTGAGTACCATTACCTTTCAGTTGAACTCTGTTTTGGATGTATACAACTATATGAATAGCCTCTTTCCAAAATACATTTTCCTTCATCATAGTCCTAACAGACTCTTGAACTGTCCTATTTTTCCTTTCCACAACTCCATTCTACCAAGGATTTCTAGGTGCAGATAGTTGTCTCTTTATCCCACACTCTTCACATAAAATGTTGAATTCATTTGATGTGAACTCACCTCCTCTATCAAACCTCAAGCATTTGATCTTCAAATTTATTTCATTGTCAACCATTGCCTTGAAAGGTTTGAATTCTCTAGGGCTTCTGATTTGTCTCTTACAAAAGTAACCCAATTCATTCTAGAATAATCATCAATCACCAACATGAAGTACCAGTCACCTTGTAGGTTTATAACCCTTGTAGGACCATAGAGATCTGTATGCACTAGATCTAGCAAAATGGCAGATAATTGCTCTGTGTTCTTGAAGCTTGTTCTTGTTTTCTTTCCTAACAGACATTCCTTGTAGGTTGTGTTGAATGGTTTTGCAAGTTTTGGTAAATCTCTCACAATCTGACCTAAACTTATCTTTACTAGATTATCAAAGTTTATATGACACATCCTTCTATGCCATAATCAACTTTCATCTTCTTTCCATGATCTTGCACCCATTATCTTTAAATCTCAGATCATATCCTTTGTCACACATCTGACCAACACTCAAAAGATTATCCTTCAAACCCTTCACATATAGAACATTGTTAGTATTATTCTTTCCATCAAATGAAATAGATCCTTTTCCACAAATCTTACTAGCTGCATTATCTCCAAACCTAACCAGTCGTCCATCATAGTTTTCCAAACTTATAAACTTACTTTTGTTACCAGTCATGTGATGTGAGAATCCACTATCAATAATCCATTCATCCTTATTTTTCTCAACCTGAACAGCCAAAGCACTTTCTTCTATTGGTTTTTCATCCTTCACATAGCTAGTAGAATTAGTAAACATATGATCTTCTTTAATAGAAATAAACACGCATTCATTTGCACTAGTATTAGCATCATCAGATTCATCATCAGTCACCCCTTCATCATCAAAATCTCTGACATAGTAGCATTTATTTGGAACTCTAGGCCTACTCTCATGTTTCTTCTTATTTCTTTCAATTTTTTCAGGATATCTGGAAGCATAATGACTTACTTTACCACAAGAGAAACATTTGAAAGGTAATTTATTTTTGAACTTATCGGACACTCTTTGTAGCCTATCAACAAAGTTAGCTTCAATTTCATCAAAGTCATCATCCACCTTGTATTTCTCAGCTCTGGAGATCTCTGTTGAAGTACTGGCTTTAAAAGCTGATTCAACTTTAGGCAGGGCATCACCAAATTCTCTCATCTCAAAGGCTATAATCTTTCCAAGTAACTGATCTTTGTCAAAAGTTTTCACATTCATGAATTCTTCAATTATAGCTACCTTGTGACTATATGACTTTGGTAGTGATCTGAGAATTTTCATCACAACTTTCTTATCACCAAGAGTTCCTCCCATACCCTTTATTCTAGTGACAAGTTCATCAACTCTTTGCATAAAGGTTGTTATGTTTTCATCTTCATTCATCTTCAAAACCTCATATTTTATTTTCATACTTGTAGCTTGGATTCTTTTATAGAATCATCTCCTTCATATATATTTTTCAGCCTCTCCCATACCTCATTTGCAATTTCAAGGTCCACAACTTTTGTCAACACTGAGTCACTTAAGTAACTTAGCAGAGCATCCTTTGCTTTGACATCCACCTCATATTCTTTGATTTCATCTTTAGTCATCAAACCATTTGGAGGCATGGTATATTTTGTTTCTACAATTTTCCATACTTTATAACCAAGACAAAGAAGATGGCTTTTCATTCGTACCTTCCAAAGAGCATAATTTACCCCATCAAAATGTAGAGCTTCCTTCTTATAAGACATCCTAAATCTTCCTCAAGTTAGGTTTTTTTAGAGGAACCTACTCTAATACCAATTGTTAAACTACACTAGACAACTAGGGCGGGTGAATCAGTTGTCCTGAAACTTTTAAACAAATATGATCATCAACTTATCAATTAATTATATTTAGATATAACCATGAAAGCATCAAATGAGAAGCTCAACATAAAAGAATAAACAACACAGGAGACGCCAAATTTTTACATGGAAAACCCTATAAAGGAAAAACCATGGTGGGTGTTAGCCCACAGAAATATATAAGTTATATCAATACAGAAAAATAGAGGCTCACTACCCAAATTGTTCACTACAAAGAAAGGCTCACTGCCAAAGGGAGGCTCACTGCCAAAAGAAGGCTCACTACCAAAGGGTTGAAATAAGATTACAACATCTACTTCATTCCAAGGTTCAGTTCCAAACAAACACCTCTTCTCTTCTTTGCTACCTTACTTAACTTTATCTTCACATCTTTGTACTTGGATACATTTTCACAACTCAATTACAAGTATTTATACACTTCATCAACCTTGGAATGATCATCAAGGTTGGCATTACAATCATCAACCATTGGAATAATATCCAAGGTCGGCATTACAAACATACATAAAATAGGTCTGGACCTAATACAAATTTAGCTAAGGAAAAGATGTAGGAATGTATGTAGATCATGCCATGCCTTAGCTTGGACTCAAATACAATCTTCGACACTACAACATGCTATCACAATCTTTGATGCATCTCTGTAGATGATGAATTCAACCAAGTCAGCCAAGACTGATGTTAGCACAAGTATTCTCAAGAACACGCTTCATGCACAATCTGAATTACACCTTATAGACCAATCCAAATGTAGGAGCTTGATCAATAGAAATCCACAAGCACATTATAATCACCAAGAACAACCACACAATCTCTAACTCTATCAATAAGATTCTTCAAACTGGAGCATAAGAACAACACTACTAGCCACTGTCATGAGTAAAAGATAGCTTGCAGACCACCAAATCATGAATCATTACACTTGAAGGAATTTAACATCATCATAGAGTTACTGCTAGAAATGTAGACTAAAATACTTCAATGCAGAAGAATGCAGAGCAAAACACTTTCTCCCTATCACCACTAAACACGCAGGAACTATTGTTTTCACTCTAGTGAACATAACTCACTCAATTCTTCATACCAGAGGCTCGAACTCAGAATATAACATCTTCAGACAGGCTTCTAAATAACTTCCAATCTACAAATAAAGATATTTATTCTATAGGAAATGCAGAGTATTCTTCTGGACTGTTCTTCTACACGTAATGCACTATTTCTACTTCAACACATTGTTATCACCGGAGGGGCTAATTTTATCAATATCCTCAACAAAGTAAGAGTATAGTTGACACCAATGACAACACAGATATGTTGACATCAATGAAAACACCGATTAGGCACATACTTGCAAGACTAACTACTAGTGTTTTCAACTTCTCTTCAAGATGGAAATGAACCACATGCAAACACCTGATTCCTTTTCATTATATTGTTATGTTGATGAATATGATATCATTCAGGAAGATCAGGATGCTTATGTGTGATATGAGTTAGAACATTATGTCTCAATTTGTCTTCATTTCTTGAATTATTAGATTTTTTTTTATTTTCTTTAGTGGCAAGTTGTGTGGTAACACAACACGCCCCATTTTGCCCTAACAAAATACGGACCCAACTTTTTTCTTTTTCTTGGCTTGCTTGTTTCTTTCTTCTTTTAGGTAGTATGGTAAAAAGCTAGTATCAGATGTATGTTAGGATCTTATATTGTGCATGTCAAGACCTTCAGATCTAGGTTAGATATTCAAAGTTAGAATTTGTGATCATAAAACCTGCTAAATGAAAGAGCACAAAATTTTGAGCAGGTTTGCTTTCTAAAGCACCCCAAAATTCCCTAAGACCAAGAAGTTATGCCTGGTCAAAGTCTAATCAAACAATCATAGGGATATCGACACAGTTCCTAACATCCAAACATTAACTTAATCTCTCGATCACAAAATTATTATGTAAAACTTAATATCTACACATTTGCAAATGTGCACACATCAAACTTTAGCCCATGATGTAATAAAATGTCAAGTGCATGCATACTCGTAAGTATGCACATTCAATCTCAATATGCAGACATTTTTTAATATCCTAACTTGATATAATATAATGATGAAACTTGATCTCCAAATATTAACTCAATGTCCTGACATTCACTAATATCATTATGATGTCATCCGACCTCACCTTAAAAATATAACAAAATATGGTGATGTCATCCAGATATTAAGAGTTTGGAACACGTCACAAACCTTAACATCTGTACATTAATTTAATGTCCAAACATTCACTAATATCCTAATGACATCACGTTATACCTATCCCAAAGTAACCTCTAGAAGGGTTACATCATCCTCACATTTAGACTTACGGATGTTTCACAAGTTCTAATAACTGGATATTTGTTAATATCCACATCCCCGTCTCTTCAACCAAAAATCATAGATTTCCATGAACCAATCAGATGATGCCACATGGCACAAGTTGAATTCTCACTAGATAATTCATAATGTCCTAACATTCGATGATAAAAAAAAATGCTTTTGGATTATAAAGACCCAATATCTACCCTCTGTCAATGTTCACCGACATGATGATGTCATGCCTACATATGTGCACATTCTGAAAGGTATGCACATTGTTTAAACATCCAAATATTCATTAATATACATACTTTGCAATAAATGTTGTAAAAAGGTACATAGCCATTAGAAAATTCAAATCATGTACCGCCACCTATTATGATACCAAGAACCGGATGCCGATATCAATGAACATGAGCAATTTGACATTAATTATGCCCTAAAATCATGATTTCTAACATATAAAATAGGATTTTTGGTCATTTTGCATTCATCTAAGCATTCAAGAAGTAGATTATAGCGCTCCAAAGTTTTATGATGGCCATTACTGAGATCTCCAATCTGAACGGAATAGTGCAAACATTTGAATGACAAATGGTAAAAGGGTGATTGTATAGTGAATTGCATATCCAGATATCAACAAATCAAGTTAAGTGCGCTAATTAGGTATGTAACGTTAAAACCCTCATTTTGTTATTTATGTATAGTAAAAGGTAAATGACACTTACATAGGGTAAATCCTAAATGATGATGCACATGTTTATGCTCTATAAATTGTTTGATGTCATGATATTAAAGAATTAACTGGTTAAACTCAGAAACTGCAAGTCAGGTTAAGATATGCATATTCATCATTGTACGATACGATGGAAGCTCATAAGAATAGAAGTGATGTAGAGTTCATGGCTCCTATGTACCCATAGCCTAGTGGGTCTATTTTCATATTCAGACAAATTAGAGATACACATGCCAGAAATACAAGTCTGGATGCATGGACAACCCAATCAGTCAAGGGTGGAGGAAACCCTATACTCAAATATTTACAACTATGAAATGTAGCATATTTGGGGGTTTCTGTATGCAGCAAAAGCCATTAAGCTACTGGCTGCATGTGCAGAGAATTATAATAGAGAAACAAGAAGGGTAGAAAAGCATGGTCGAGTGTATGTAGATTTCTCAGTTGCAGGGATTACAATGACATTTCAGTTACCTACATGCCCTAAATTATACAAGATAGATGTGGAGGCCTTGAAAAACCAATACCAGAGTAAGAACACAAATTGTAGAAAGATAATGTTTTCATGTTGGAGAGCCCAGGATAGCACATAAGGCAGCAACCATGTTTCCTGTCAACCTCTACAAATTTGATTTCACTCTAGGGGTACAATACATGATGGTTATGTTCAGTCAGATGAGAGGAAGGTTGCATGCTGGGAACTTTGAGGCATGGATGTATAGACTCATAAGGATGGTTGAGACCACAAATACACAAGTGTAGTGGGCATCCCTTATTAGTGAAAACTTGGATGTAGGAATGAAGAAGCTTAGATGTAAGCAAAACTATTCCATATGTCATCATATGTGGTTTATACCTATGTAGCCAAGGGTACTTTTGGCCTATAGATAGTGGGACGTGTTGGGAGAAACCCCAAAGATGTGAACATATGGGGTCATTACCCACAAATAGAAAGGAAGTCCTCCCTGCAGAACTACAAAAGGGTCAATGATTGTTTTGTCATGCATTTGGTCTACTTGATGGAAGATGACAGAGCCAAAAGACTGAGCACTGAGGGTTAGGAAGGCATAGTAAAAAATGGAACTTGGTTCATTCAGTTCCTAGCCTTTCTATACATTAAAATGGAAGGATTCAATGGCAACCCCTAATGTTGCCAAGGTACCCTACATATAGAGTCATCCTTATGGAGATGACTAGATAGATAGTGCCCTCATATGAGGCATTTGTAAAGATAAATAAGAAACCTAATGTTAATTTTCCTCTTTACATTGGATGTTACATGTGCCCTAACATTGAGTCAGCAAAAGAAGTAGAGGGAGGATTGCATAGCACTGCACTTGTAGCCTTTTCCATTGTCTAGGCAATATGATCCTTATATAAGGATGGAGAAACATATAATGAAAAGGCATGCACATCAAATACATTTAGAAGATTAATGGGCAGATTGCCCAGATGACATAGAAGTGAGGAGGAGAAGCTACCAGAGATTGACACTAAAATAGATCCACACATTAGACTGCATTCTTGTACCTCCACAGCTGCATCAGGATGATTTAATGAGAATTTCAAAGGAGTATGAGGATAAGAAATTTATACAGAGACTATATCCCCACCAGACTGGAGCCATCGAGAGGTAACTTCTCTGGACCTTATAATGACAAGGGTCATGACATGACCAAGGTGTGGGTGGAGCAATAGGTTGCCAAATTGAAGGCTAAAGGAGTGGTTATAACAATAGATAAGAAGAGGAAGAGGCAAGAATTGCCTGAGGATGAATATGATGACTTATTGGAAGATAAGAGGCAAGGCCTGGAAAAGAAAGCCAAATTAATTTCATCTAAAGAAGCTAAGAGGAGTACTAATAGTGGTATCAGGATATCACGAAGGGCATCTCCACATAAAGTGAAAGCTTTAGCCTCTGCTGCTACAACATCCAAGATGCCAGAAGAGCAGCATACAAATGCATGGGAGCTTGGGATCAGTTATCAGGATTTCAAAGACGAGGAAGATGAGATACCCTTGGAAAAGAAAAGGAAAAGTGTGGATGTACTAGCAAGGGATAATGTACCAAGGTAAAAGAGAGGACAATGAAATACAATGAGAGGGTCAACCGACACCCAACCTAATGTCCTACTCAATGAACAAGGAGATGAGGGTTCACCCCTATGGAACAAATGTTCATATAATAGCTATCTACATTGGGTAAGGATGTAAAATCAACAATGCTTAAAGATCATGATGAGGGTACAATATTACAAAAGGATTTTCAACATGATGTCCCCATCCCAATAGTTTTAAGTTCAAAATAGAATTGGCACAAGAGGAGAGACAAGGAGAGAAGAAGAAAATGCATGATCCTTCTCTACCTCTTGATAAGACAATTGGCCTCATGGATGGTGAGGTAAAAAAGGATGTGGTAGCCTTCCCATGGAGACTTTGGTTATAAATAATGCATTGACACCCATGGGAACATCTCAAGTGAAAAAGACCACTAGAAATTAAGAGGATGTTGAAGATCTAGAGATGGTGGCAAAGAAGATAGGCCTAGAAGGGTTGATAGGGAAAGTGACCAGCCCAACAACAATTGATTTAACATATGATGGGCCTTAAGATGAAGGAAATGATAAAAACATGGAGCATGAGGATATTGAAGATAATTCAACCATGGATACAGAGATACATATTGAAGTACTTGCTCAGTAGAATGTCTAACACATTGATGAAGGACATGTTGAGGAGAAAGAGAAAGAATAACAGATAGATACATTTGGACAAGTAGGTCCTATGGTCACATCTGGATCTCATGATCCTAAAGATATAGAAATGTTGTTATGTGGACAAGAAGGTCTAATGAATAAAAATGATGAAAATAAAGTAGAGGAGATAGTAGATGGTGATAACAAAGAGGTTAATTAGGATGCACAAGATCCCAACCATCAAGAAACTAATGTGAGCACTGCTCCACCTCAAAATGAGCAACAAGTGCAGAATCAAAATGTAATGACATCTCAAGATATGTACATTGATGCAAACAAGCAGGACAAAAATGTCCAGATAGAAGTGCTAGCAAATGAGGAGCCTGGTAAGGATATGTCTAGATATTAGATTAAGACAACAGAAGATGTTGTATGACAAGATGAGCAATAGAAAGAAAATAAAGAAGTTCCAACTAATGAGGAATAGAAGCAACAAAATATGGATGAGAACATTTCAAAGGATAAGAATGTGGAAGTGCATGATTCTCACATTGAGCAAACTAACCAACAAGGGTCTAGATCTAGTGTGCCACATTGGCTCACACATGAGGTAAATCAGCCTCAAATTCTTAATTCTTCCAATTTTGATATTTCTTCATTATATTTTGTAGTGGTAGAAAAACCAAAGTAAAGAGCTAGGGCTACTTCAGTGGTAAGGAGAGATCCCACAACAGGAAGAAGGATAGCTCAGGTAGTTGTAACCATTGCAAACAAGCCAAAGGGAGAAATAAAGGCTGATGAGTTTCAGATAACCACATTAGACCTAGGATTTGTAACTACAGAGCAAGATGGTCAAGAGGCTAAAGAGAGTATAGATGCCTTGCTCACCAAGATAGCTGAAGAAAAGGCTAAGAATAAAGAATACAAGGAGAAAATTGCCTAGATGTAGTCATTTATTAAGGGTTTGGTGGTACCAACAAATGTGCCCATATCAAGTTCCATATCCCTGACATTGGTGTCTCAAGAGGAGATCACCAGATTAGATGTCATGAAACATCAGGTACATGTCATGAATGATTGGTTTAATAAGTTTCTGGTTGAAGGAGACAAAGTAATAAGGATATCCCTATCAAATTGGGAAATACTAAGAAACATAAAGAAGAAAGCAGATGACCTGAAGAAAGAGGTTGGGAAGAGATTAGTAAGGAGTAGTCAAGATGCGACTACATTGAAAGATATGGGGAGGGCGAATGTAAATACCCTCATGAATAAAAATGTCCTGACACCCCAGATGTTACCAAAGTTAGACATATGGTTTGTGTACATGAGGTTCGATGTCAACATACTAAAAAGATGCAATGCCAAGATGACTGACATAAGTACAAAGGTACAACATCTCATGTCTGAGGAGCTAGAAATCTTGGAAATTTTAGAAGGAGAAGTAGAAGACAAGATTGAGAACCAAGATGAGGTGTTTGTAATAAAAGTCTTCAGGGGTAATTTTTCTTTAGTTTTGGATGATCCTGTTCAACACTTTTCAGAAGATACTATTGATTATACCATGCTGATAAATTACAAAATTGATGAATATAACAAAAGCCTAGACAATAGAACCAATAGGTGGATAACATTGCAAGAACAACTAAAATCACAAGGGCATGTAGCTACTAAAGCTAAAGTGCAGGATAGAGCAGAAATAAACCAAGATATCAAGACATATGCACTTATTCAGGGAATTGGATGCAGAGTAATAGAAGAGTCATCATCATATGGGAATTCAAAATGAAGAGGTCACATTGATCAAGTCAATGATTCCATAATATTCCTACATGTCAGTTGTACACCACCAGATTGATTGCCAACTGGCAATCATGTGCCACCTTTAATCTTGACTATTAAATCATGAGATCTATTGTAACCACATGCTCTCCTTGTTCTATAAAAGGGGATGGATTGCGATTTGTATAATTATTAGGAACTTAATCAAGAGAGAATTGTTGAGCTACATGGTTCTTTCTTGAGACTGATTGTATATATGCATACATTTTGAATGTTCGATGATATAGAGATCAAGATTAAAAATTGATCGTAAACTCCGAGTAATCTTGTGTGGATCTCATCTTGATATTTTCTATGATTTGTTGTGTCCCTTGGAGTGCATGTCAATTGGTGAATATTGTTGTCATCCTGTCCCTTTGAAGATTAGCATCAACTGTGTGAAGTTGTGGAATAACGTGGCAAAGCATTGTTTGATTTTATCTCTTTTCATGAAATGTTAAATTGTGCATATGGATCAATGGTTAAATACCCATTGACTTTAAAGAATTTTAGAATTTAAGTTCATTTCAATTTCTTTTAAATTTCAATTAATCATCATCATCGAAGTCCAAATATTGATACATGATAAGAAAAACACAATAAATATGTAGACATTCGTAGATACATGAACATCCTATGTATATTTGAAAAAATTGCATGTAAGATTGAAAATATCATGCAACTAATTGGAAATAATGATAAAGATCATAGAAATATCAACTTGTAGGCACATTATTTAGGAAAATTTAAGGTGCAGAAGTAGAATTAAATACACATTAGTTCATGTTTTAGTAAATTCAAAAGAACTAATCAAAGTTACATAAACCATCATGAACAGTCTTAATCAGAGTGAAGTTTAAAAATATTGATCAAATTTTGAACAAATATGTGCATATTCTGGTTAGAGATTGTAGGATTTAACATCGTTTGTTGAGATTTATACAGAACATGTGAAATAGCAAGAATATTACATATTCAGATACAAATTACTTCAAATTTCATGCATAAGGCCCCATAATGGATTAACAACAAATTCACATCAAACTATTGAGAGATTATCAAAAGACCATGTTTTGATCAATAGAGACTTGGAATCATTAATTCATCCTCAATTAATCATATTCTTCAAGAAGATAAAGGTTTGTTTTGTGAATTTTTATCATTGTTAATATGACTAACAATCATATCAACAAGACTCATACCTATATGTACTTGTTCATGTGAGCTAATACATCATCCGGTTTTGCCTTGCATATTGCTTATGTCTTTAATGGTGTTGAGTATGTGATTTTTCATCTCTTGTGACTCGTGTCAGTGCTTGTAGTTTTCCATGATAGTCCTTGGTTTCCACAACAAGTTCTTATGAGGAGTAATATGGTAGGATGCACCTAAATATATTAACCCACTATCGACTACTACCCCAATCCATAGAAAGTAGCTTTAATAAGAGTCACCACAATGTCAATTTTGATTTACTAGTTAGAGTAAGTTTTATGTGGCACTAATTTTAGAAATCATTTCTCCTAGTAATTATATGACCTTCAAGAAATGGGTGAAGCAATTTAAATGAGCTCTTTAAGAACACAACTCTAAATATACTTTATATTTTTCGTAGGACCATTTCACATCATACTTAGTTATTCTATACTATACTATATTATAGACTAGAGGGCCCAACTTGCCTCTCCTAGTAGAGTAGAGGCACTACCCCAACTCAACCTCCTAATACATATTGATATAGATTAACTGTAGAGATATTGATAGGAGGAGTAGGGGTAACCCCAGTGAAAAAAATTGTTGACTGTCATCAATTAGTGGCTCTATAAACCCCTACCCAAATGGAACTAAACTTGTGTTGTGGTGGTAAACTAAACCCTATTATAGGATACGTGAATAATGGTGGTAACCATCACCTAGTCTTGGATTGGAATGGAACCAATCTTGTTCAAAGTGGGCATGACTTGGGTAACCTTCTTCATAAAGTTTCCATTCATGTCAAGGAAATGAGTATAGTGGAGAGTAGCCTCCCTACTCTCAAGGACATGCAAGTGCTAGATGATATTGTTCACAAATAGTATGAATTCTCACCAATGCTTTAGATGTTAATAAATTTTCATACAAAAACCCAACAAGCTAGGTAAGTATCATTCTTTAACCATGCCACATCACTTAGATTGTCTTGTTCTTTTAATGCTAGGAAAGATTTATACGTAGAGGAATCATCATTCCTTTTCTAGTTCTACATTTTTTTTGTGAGATAGCCAGGACCTTACTATAGTTCTAACATCTTAGCCTACTCTTACTAGGGTTTCTAGATCAACCCTTAAATTTAGATCTATCTTTAGACTTATTCTAACCCCCTTTTTGTTGGTTTTCCTCTTACATTCAATGTATCCTTTGAACCATCATCATTTGACTTTTTCTACATCTCTTTGTAATAAAGGTAGAAACAAGGGCATCCAATTTTACATCTATGGTAGAACCACTCAAAAAAATAACTAAATTCTCCCAGGAATCAAATAATAAATAGAGTAGAAACATGAGTATATAATATTTTATCTTTAGTAGAACCACTACAATAAACAACTTCCCCCTTCTAATTTAATATTCTTAATTGTGAACAATTGGAAGTAAACCCATCCCAAATTAAAGGTGGGTCCATCAATGGATAAAAGGAAAAGCATCAAGGTGGATTATTCTTCTAAAATGGAAGAGGATAGCTTTGAGGAAATGGGTTTGAGTAGTAGCTTGAAGGATGTAGAGGAGTCTATGGACCTATTTGAGGACCAAAATGATGCTAACCCAAATTATGAGGAAACACATGAAGATGTGGATAAGGAGAAAATAAATCAAAAGGATAAGGAAAGAGTTTGGGGGAACTAAAGGCAAGGGAGTTTTTCTTAAAATCTCTAGCCCCTGCTCATGTTGTTATGAAGAGAACACAGTTAAACCTTGTGATAAAAATCCCTGGATAGTGAAATTAGTGTCATTAACTTTCTAGTGAAACAATCTTTAGCTCTCATATAAGAAACTAAAATCCACCACCAACTGACTAAATGGTTTTTTATGGAAATAAACCGCCTCAACATCAAAGTGACCATGTGTGGCTAGAAACATGAGGGTAAGTTTTTTGTGCCTAAAGAGGGGGACAAGTTGGTTCTTCAATTCTAGAATGAAATGAGGGAGATCCTCATCCTTAATATTGAGAAGGACAAACAAATGCTAGGCTATAGGTGATGGAGGAGGAGATTAAGGAGATAAAGAAAAATATGTGAAAGATTGAGGAAACTAGTAAGTCCAACATAAAGTCCAATGTGGAGAGTCTAAAATAGGGGACCAAGGATGGAGCTTAGTTAGACTACTAGAAAGGTAGCAAATACAACATGTAGGGAATCACAAGAAAAGTTAAAAAAGGTAGAGGAGATTGCAGTGTTCATGAGGGCTTCCTCACAGTGGAATTGGAAGCAATTGAAGTTTTGGATAAGCTATAATTTGGCTTGGTACCTATTATTGTTGTGGGTGTGTGAGATTTTAGCTTGTCAAGTTTTTGTCTCTTTTCTATTGTTTAGTTTGTTGGTTGTGGTTTGGTCTAGCTACATTGTAGCTATGTTTTTTTCCTCTATTACTAGATGGTTGTTTTATCATTGTATTTTTTTCTATGTACATGGTTTATGGTCCCTTCAAAAGCAACTTAACTTAATCAAAACACAACTTCCTCATTTAGTCTAGCAACAATTCAACAACATAACAATGTAACCTACAAAACATGCAATCCAGTAACTCACAGCCTCAATATACTGGCAACTATTATATAAGATACCCTAAATGGTATTGTAAACCAAATGCTAAAATCATGGACCCATTTTAGGTGGCCAAAAAGCCCATTCAAGTCAAGACAGAGCTCACACATGTTAGGACACAAATTTCAATGCCTCTACACATGTGGAATCTCTTATAACAGTATGGAAGTCCCATCTTATAAGGCATCCATCATAACTTATCATAATCATCAAACTAGTTAAAAGATGCTCTTACACATTGTTATAAATACTCTTACGTACAGTCATAATAATCTCTAATAGCTGTCATAGATGCTCTTCCACTAAAGACTAGTAGAATAAGACAAATTTTACACCCCTTATTCAATGCCAACTTACAAAACATTTTTTAAGCCATCAATAGAAAAATAATAATTAAAATACAAATGAAATGATGCAATTCAACTCTTATAGCTTTCAAGTCAACTTTGAACCATTCAAAATCAGTATGGATACGGTTGATAAACTAGTGGTGTTTTCCCTTAGGATGCATGGCATTGGGAAATCCGTAGTATGAAACCTATCCAATGTTTGAATCTACGGTGGAGGTTTTACCCATGATTTATAAAATCCAATATGGTAGTGAAACATTGGAAAAGAAAATGTGTACATAGACATGCCTCATTAATATCAAATGCCCACGGGCCACATTTAGAATATGAAAAAATCAATACAAGAAAGTGTATTTGAGAAAATTTATGTCGTATGTGTGATGGTGAGCTCTGGATTGTTTTTTCATCCAACATGAAGATATGGTCCTTGGAGTTCTCTGCAACAAGCCATGAAGAACTCTAAGATTTTTATTATTTTCGTTGTCCATTTCCCTTGATGATGTAGTGACTATGAAAGAAAAATTAAAAGAAAAACTATTTACAGTGGACATTTATTTTTAAACATAAATACTCAACTCTAAAATAAATATAATAGTTCTATGATAAAATAAAATAAAGATACTTTTTTAAATATATAATAAATAAAATAAAATATCTCTTAATAAATAAAAAATAAAAAATAATAAAGAAAACCCTTCTTTGACCTAAAGCTTAACAACCTGTATATTGTAAAACAGCGGGCTGACCAATTACCACATATTATAGAAACTAATCCAATGAAATGGTCTGTAATTGGAGTCGAGTAGAGGTGAAAATTTTAGAAACAGGACACACAATGTGCCCGCTGTTTACTGTGGCCAGTTCTATCCACCCGTGAATTTTACATAAAAGGTAGTTTTACCTCTGCAAATTCATATTATAGCATCCTAACTTCACACGCAAGCAAAATACGTAGAACTCATTAAAAAGCTATTTCAAAGAAGAAATGAGTGAAATTCCAGGGCTGAGGAATCTTTGGGTATACACGTAATGTCTTAATCAAATTTTATACCATGTGATTTTGGTGTGGCCACTATTTAGGAAAATAATATGATCTCCAATCAAATCAGAGTTATCCTGAATCGTATCTCAACCCTATAACAGACATAGATGTATAACTAAATGGAACTCAATACCACCCATTGCTATTGTCGGGCTAAAAATACAGAATGTCTAGAAATACTGAATCTGTTGAAGCCCTGGCACGAATGAATTATATAACTAAGAAAATGAAATCAGATGATGCCCTGGCAGCACTGAAACAAATAATTGAATCTACAAATAGGGAAAGAGCAGTGGTTGCAGAGAGGTTGAGGAGGAACCGAATGAAATATTTCTTTGCAAAACTCGAATCTCTCATACCAACGACTCTTCCAAAGGTAATAATTGTTAGTGTTAGATTTCTCTCTTTAACTATAAGCTAACTAATCAGTTGACTGGACGGTGAAACAGCAGTTTAACTTTGCTTTCACTGCCTCTTTCTTAGCGGTTACTTTGTTTTTCTTTAAAACCATTGTTAATGTTTGTTTTTTTATGGAGGAAATCAATTCAATTTCATTTATACGCAGATCTGGTTCAGCTGTGTTTAGCTTTGTTTTTAAACTCTAAATTTGATACTTGCATTCCACTTAGTGATCTTGGCTCAAATTTCCAATATGGTATCAGAGCTCAAACTATGTTAGTTTGCTTGTTCATTTTTAAAGTCAATTTGTTGGTTCATTTGATCTGTGTAAAGGACTTCAAAAACAGTGAAGTGAAGATGCACTGCTGCGGAGAAGGAACTTGCTGGGAAGGCACCGATGCCTTTGCTCATGCACAGCATTTGAGTGAGTGAACACTGTTGAACGAAAGAGACAAGGGTTACAGCTCTTTTGAAAAAGGTGAGTTGCAGTGTTAAAAGGCCTTTGTTTTATGTGGCCTACATGCCACAAGAATAGGCCCGTGAACTATGAGATGGATGTTGCCTCTGTTTGAATCAGCTGCCACTTCTCCTGTGAAGGAGATCCAGGTTGAGTTCATTGTTGCCTTGTGTGTGGAAGGTTCATCCTCATCAGCAACTGTGAGGAGGCGTTGAATCCCTGCTTTGGTAGTCCCTCAAATGCCCCTTTTTTTTTTTTCACATGCTGAGTATCACATTGCAGCGTCTAGGTGAAGAGTCGCCATTCCTCAATGTTTAGTAGGCATTCAATGGTGTGGTCTGGTCTGCGGCAGAACTCTCCCATAGATTAGTCACCATTCAACCCCCCTTCCTCTGTTTCTCTTTTGATTTGGGGCTGTTACTTGCAATTCCTCTGTGTGATTCAACAGTTCTATTTACGCAGAGGGTTAATCATGTCTTTTAAATATCATTTTCATCATTCTGTTGTTAGGCTAGATTCAGAGAATTTCTTGTCTTGGAAACAAGGGATAAAGAATCACTGCCTTGAGCAAGATTTACTACCCTATCTCCTCGGACTAGTTCCTGAGCCAAGTGACTATGATGAAAAGAATGCATAGTTTAATAATAATGACATGGTCTATGGACTAATATGTCTTACTATTTTTGAGGATACTCTACATCACATAGAGCACACTGAGTGCTCTTCTACTGCTTGGGTCATCATCCAACAGTTGTATGGAGACATTGAATCTCCATCTGAAAGTGATGTTTTCTTGGAAAACCAGGCTATTGATGATATTGAGACTTATGCTGCCTCATGTAATGTGGACACATCTTGTATGGATGATCAGTTCACTGATTCCCCATCAACACCACCTGTTGCAAATCTAGATTCCAGAGATGCTTCTTCTAGAGCCTCCAGTGATTCTTTGCAGCAGGATCATTTATGTCTTTTGGATTCAGTCTATTGGGACCAATTTCTACTAGACATTTCCTTTTTGTTTGTAGAATCCCTCATTTCTGATCTAGATGACACTATTGAAGACATATGTCTTCTCTTTGAGGACCACTCTTCTGTCCTTGCATCTATTGCTACTTCTGAGCTCTGTGTTGCTTCTTCGAAAGCTTCCAATGGCTTCTTGCAACAGGGCATCCATAGTCTTCCTGATTTAACTTTCTAGGATGATCTCTTGACAAGAGTTTCAAACTTGTTTATTGAGACTCAAATTTCAGATTTGAAGGACACATTTCAGGAGTTATCTCTCCTCTTTGTTGACAGCCACATCAATGCTATTGGCCCACTATCTTCATCGCCTTTGCAACTTGCTCTATATCAGTCTTCACAAGATCTTGGATTGCCATCATCACTTTCCAACATGTGGACATGTGAGCAGTTTTCACATGCACACACCATTTGGATTTGGATTCCAGTATCACCCATATTTTTGGATTGGCTTCTCCAATCACCAGTGGATCCTTTTCTTCCTAAGGGGAGAAATGTCTTTTGGAGGCGGTGGATCATATTCTGTCTTCAAGCGTTCATCATGGGGGGATTCATATCTTCTTTTCTTATATTCTCTCTATATTTGTGGGGGAATTTTATATGTACATGAGTACCTAAAATGGCCTTGATGCCAGGCCCCATCTTTGTTGGCTATATTGGCTTTTGTCTCCTTAGTTAGACTTACGGGGGGTGTTAGTGTTAGATTTCTCTCTTTAACTATAAGCTAACTAATCAGTTGACTGGACGGTGAAACAATAGTTTAACTCTATCTTTCTTTTTCACTGCCTTCCTTCATGCAAATAAGGAACTGTGAAACAGCAGTTTAACTTTGCTTTCACTGCCTCTTTCTTAGCGGTTACTTTATTTTTCTTTAAAACCATTGTTAATGTTTGTTTTTCTATGGAGGAAATTAATTCAATTTCATTTATACGCAGATCTGGTTCAGCTGTGTTTAGCTCTGTTTTTAAACTCTAAATTTGATACTTGCATTCCACTTAGTGATCTTGGCTCAAATTTCCAATAATAATTACGTCAAAGCAAGGTTTCTTATTTTTCTTGAAGCAAAGACCATCTGACTTTAGAGGAAGTATCATATACCTAAATCTAACTGTTTATTTCTATCTGACAAATAATGTAGATTGACAGAAGCAGTCTACTGGAAGAAGCTGGCAATTACATTAAGAAACTTCAGGACCAAGCAAACCAACTGAAGCGAGAGAGAGAGTATCTTCGAGCAAAGCTACGTGATAAAACAGTGAAGGAAAGAACAGAGTTTATTAAGGTGGATGTGGAGGTTACAGAAGGGGAGTCTGTAATTATTATTAGCAGCGTTAGAAGGCCGAGGCAGTTTTCGAGGATGATCAAGGAGGTTGAAGAACATGGTCTAGATGTAAACATTTCACAGCTTTCTTCAAGCGACTGCTTTGTATATCTCTACTTCCGTGCCAGTTTCAGAGAGGGTATGAAAGAAGTCGACCGTGCCAAGCTACAGTATTCTCTAAAAACCAGACTGTTTGCAGCATATTAGGTTTAGGTACCACATCGTTTCATAAGGAGGATGGAGGCCATTCAAGCTGTTTGAGATTCCTGCCATATTATCAAATTTTCTGCTCACACAGGTAATCTCAGGGATGGTAGTAATATTTCTTTGTGAAAGGCCAGATTGAAGCGATGGATGAGAAAGGGACCTCCACTAGAGAGAGTATCACAAATAGTTCAAATGTCCAATAAAGCAAATACAAGGATTGATTATAATGTTTGTGATTTTAGGTCATTGTTGGGCCATAGCTGCTCTTATCCTCCAGCACGTTTGCAAATAAAGATATTATTATTCTACGCATACGTTCTCTTTCATCCTTTTTAACAATTACTTATTTATTTGATTTAAATAGCTATTTTGTGATCCTAGTGAATGTTTGTTGGAAAGAGATAATTTATTTATGATCTAATTTTCAATGATATAAAAGACGATATAAATTTATAAAATGTATGGACATTAATAAATAACATCAATTTAATCATTAAAACTGCTTCAAGACAAATTTAATATCAAAGGAGTTATATCTTACCTCTTCCCTTCTATTAAGTTAATATAATAAGTCTTAAACAGAACAAATTAAAACTTGCTTCTTTCTTCTAGATGAATAGTAAGCCATATAATAATTGACTAGATTAAATGTACACCTAGTGAACATAATAATATGGATTCAAAAACAAACACTATGAAAAAAATATTATATAATAAAATTTGAATGTCACATCTTTCTTCTAGATAATAATTTTTGTCTTGATTAACTTCTAGAGAAAAACAAGATAAGCACATGAAAGCTTTAGAGAAGTGACAAACATTTTCCTTTCAAGATTTCTAATCTTGTCTCTCTTTGTATATGTTGTGTATGGAATTCAATCTCACAAAGAAAAGTCTAGTTCTCTTTAGCAAATGATTTCAATGGCAACAAACTAGGAACAACTAGCTTATTTAAGGATGAATATGCTCTGTTTTTAATCTAATAGAAAGAGAAATTTAAACTAGCTACACCTAACATGTTCTACCCTTGAAAATTTTAAATTTTCTAACAAGTTAAAACACAATGCACACCTAGTGAACATAATAATATCATGGATTCAAAAACAAACACTATGAGAAAAATATTATATAATAAATTTTGAATGTCACATCTTTCTTCTAGATAATAATTTTAGTCTTGATTAACTTTTAGAGAAAAATAATATAAGCACATGAAAGCTTTGTAGGAGTGACAAAAATTTTCCTTTCAAGATTTATGAGACTTATCTCTTGCACTTGTCTCTCTTTGTATATGTTGTGTATGGAATTCATTCTCACAAAGAAAAGTCTAGTTCTCTTTACCAAATGATTTCAATGGCACCAAACTAGGAACAACTTGCTCATTTAAGGACGAATATGCCCTATTATTAATCTAATAGAAAGAGAAATTTAAACTAGCTAGACCTAACATATTCTACCCTTGAAAATTTTAATTTTCTAACAAGTTAAAATATAATGCAAACTAAAAATTACTAATTTACAAAATTACTAAATGGAGATTAAACAAACCAAATATAGAATTGTAAATATAGAGTCAAAAAGAACCTAGCACAAAATTCTAGAGTCAATCGTCTAGAACGCTAACACATTTCACAGATGTCTACATGTCATGTTGTAGTCCATATGACAAGACCATATAATTTTAGAATTTCTCCTTAGGAACCATGCCCAATTTGGACAAAACTAGAACAAGAAAATTTTAGAAGATCTCCAAGGGATAACAATAATTGAAATGAAAGAATTTCTGTATCTATTCAAAAAGAAATAATAAAAATGATAAGATAGGGAAGAGATCAATAAAACCCATGTGCGGTTGGATGTCTTTACTAGGAATAACCTATAGCTATAAGGAAAAAAAAAGGGTTGGGGTTATATAGGAGTTTGTCAAGAATGATCAAGCCCCCGATTTGGTCTTTCAATGTCCACAATAGTCAATATGACAAAGAGAAGAAAAATCATGTGTGCTCTTAATCTTATGTGCACATAAGAAATAAGAACAACAATAAGAGTAACACTATGAATGCTTGTATTAAGGTTGACATAGGCCAAGCAAACTAGTTTGCATAAGAAAAATGAAAGAAAATGAGAAACCCACAAAGTGCCTTCTTAACAAATAGATTTACATTAAGAGAATAATATAAAAAGAGAGGAAGAGTAACTCTATCATATCCAATAAACAAGGCCCCAACAAGAGATCCAACCTACTATAGTAGTTCTAAAATCTCATGGAGATGCCAAATGTTTAAAATTATTCACATGAATCTTGGATAATCTCAATAATAATGGTGTTCACTAAAGAATACCAAAGAAATCTATGAAGAGTGTAGAAGTTTACTAAGAATTTTTTATAACCAGATTTGAAAGCATGGGAGAATAATAGAGAATACCAATTTTTTATAAGGTTTCACTAAAGGATTCCAAAATGTAAGGTTGGAAGGAAAAGAAGGAAAGCCAAATCAAAAGAGTCATTCAAGTGTGACAAAAGCATTATAGAAACTTATACATGTAAAGAAATGTGGTAGAAAATACATAAAAATGGTCACTAGGCAATAGATGATCATAGGATGCTAGTGCGTCATGTAGACATTTGTGCATCACCCTCATGTCTAGGTGAATTTTGTTCCCAAAGTTTTAAAGCACCTTAAGACAACAAATAAAATAAAACACTTAAACGAATAACATAAAAATAAATACAAGGGATATATCACAAGTGCAAACAAAGCACTATGGGTAGAAAAAGGCTAAGACAAGGACTAAAATGAGCTTAAAAACATACTACAGGGATGGGAACTGTGCTGACACTTGCAAATTCGATAAATTTTCAGTGCATGACTACTATCCTCGAATTCAACTTGCTCAATTCATGGGATAACCCCTATAAAGGTTGTTTGTTTCGTAGCCCACATCCTCTAAGCACATGAAACAAGACAATTTTAGATTATCTCTAGCATGACTTGATCCCTCAAAGGATCTCTTTGAGTTTCGATCAAGGTTCAATTTGAGTATTTTGACATTTTTAGCTTTTTCGTGTGTTAGGCATTTTTGCACACTGAGATGTCAATGTAAAAACAAAATTGACATTTGCATGTTATATGTCAATGTAAAAATAAAATTTGCATTGGTGCATAAGGTGTAATTGCAGAAACATTTTCTGCAATTACACTCCTATATTCACACGATCAGGCATTAATGCCTCTCTGAGTTAAAAGATTTTTGAAATATTTTTGGGTTTATAGTGTTTTTTGTTTCTTTTCTTTTCTTCCACTTTCTCATTATTGAGCATCAGTTTTCCCTCCCATCATTGTGCCCTAGACTTTTGAAATTGCATCAGAGGTGTTTCAATTCAGTGTTGTGTGGGCTTTTATCACGGGTGAGTTTTATTTCTTTGATCTATGTTTTACTTATTTATTTGTTTTCTTAACTTAGGTTTTCGTAAGATGTATGTTTTTGTTTGCTCTGAGACCTAGGGTTTTCATTTTATATAAACCACTATGTGATCAACTTTTGTTTTAATGTGTTTTGTTATATATTTTTATGAGCATTAGGTTTCATCTATCGTTTATTTTTTAAAAACATCTTTCCCATTCAGCATTCATCCCCCAAACAAAATGATCAAATGATCATAGTTATTTGGAGGACAAACTCCAAACAAACTCCCATTTTCCTTATTTTGATTACTGTGCATGCTCCATGATTTGAAGATCTATCCAAACCAATGGACGGTGTGTGGCGTTTATTTCATGCATAACATCGATAGTGTTTTTGCCTTTTTGGTTAATTTTTGACTTTGTAGTAAACAATTGACCAAAATCAAAGTCATTTGGTGAAACAACTTACTTCTTTCTTTTGGGTTGATGTGGCACAACCATGGTGGAATGACAAATTTGTCACTTTTGACTTCTGCAGTTGTGGCTTGGGTGGATACAGGTGGGACTATAGGATCTTGTGACTTTGGTGGATTGAGTGGTTCTTGGATGGATACTGAAACAAGTGGTGTATGAGTAACTAGTGGAGGTGTCTGGGTTTGAACAATAGAAGGATTGACATCAACAATCACCTATGAAGAAGATGAACCTAGAAACTTTTTAAAATCTAATTTAGATATGGAATCAATTATAGACATAGGAACATCTGAGAGATTGGGCATAGAAGACAAAGGAACAAAAATATTGTCAACATTATGCAATGGTGTGTCAAAAATTGACTGGTTATCAGGAGATGTAGGAGAGGAATAATAGAATGGAAAGACACTTTAGATGGTGGTGATTCAAGATTATCTCAAATAACTAGTGTTTGTAGTGCACTTGATACAATTGGAGCTATAGGAATTTGCACCTTTGAAGCCATAGGAGTAGAAGGAGAGGGTGTCACTCGAGCAGTCTTTCTTGTGAATCGTCAATTGTTCCTATGACTCCTTTTCTACCTCTTCTTCTTGCTCAACACCTTGTTGTGTAGAAGTTCCTTCTTTTTCCTCTCCTTTTCCCTTACTTCCAGTTCTAAAGACAAACTTGAGTCTTTCCTTACTAGGAGTAGTATCCTCTTTGTTCTTCATCCTCAACTCTTCTTTTTTCCCTGGATGCCCTTTTGTTTGTTCTTCCTCTGAGCCCATTAGGATTTAGACTTTAATTTCATAACTTTACTTGCCAACCATACACTGGTATTTGCAAGAATCAACTGAAATCTTTGTCTTATAGAAGACACCTCTATTTGAGACCACTGGATACCAGGTAGAGGGCTGTCAGAAATATTATTGTCTACATATGTAGTATCAACTACATCTCCTTCATCCTGCATGTGTTTAGGCACATCAACTAGTTGAAGATTCCTTATCCGATCCATAGTCAGCCTACTATAATCCATTCTTCTGATGTCTTCATCAATTCTACAATCAACCGAAATATCCTCAATCATGTGGACATGAGTATAATTTCCTTTCAACTCATTCTTCATGCCACAATAATCAAAAACTTTTCTCTTCTTGTACTTCTTCAATGTTATCCACTGTAACTCAATTTCTATAGCCTTAGCTTTAGGAGTTGTTGAGATACCATATCTTCCAATCTGGAATTGGAATTTAAAATCCCCTTGGTGTGCACCCGCTTGCTTAACATGGATGTCCATCACCTACCTACACAGCTCAATCAAGACCATCTTGTCCCCTTGATACCTGGGTAACATATATGGCTGCCCACTAAAACAACATGCCCTTAACTATGTGAAAGTGGGGAATTGAAGGAAGATTCATCTGAACTTCTTTACCTAATCCTAGGCTTGATCAGACATTCTTTTTTCTCAAACTACTGGTCCAACAAACAAATGTAATGATAGAAAAAGGTATCATTTACCCTTCAAAAATGCTTGGGGCTTTCTGTCAGGGTGAGGTGAGGGTAGTACTCATACACAGGGATTAGTCTTTGCTCACATTCACAAGTTAACCCTAGAAAATGCTTCATAGAAGCAACCACATACACTAGATAGGAAGTCATATAAAATCTCAATGTAGTTGACATGGAAGCTAGCTACTCACATATGGAGTCATTGATTTTTTAAGCCCACCATATCTTTTATTCACCTTTCCTAATGACACAGATGTATTCAAACATCCATTCTTGAAAGACATTTGATGTTGCAAGGCCCTTTACCCTACTGAGAAGGGTAATGAGGTCACCAACCTCCTCTATGAACTCACTCCTAAAGATATTCTTGTGCCATCTTGATATAGAGGGATGAGGATTTTTTATTGATCTTGTATTAATGACCCTCTTGAATTTCTCAGTATGATCATCATAATACTTCTACCCTTGTTCAACAGAAAGATTAGCATAATCCTCAATGTCAAGATATTTGAATATTGAGTCAAAGAAGTTTGCATCAATTTGAATAATCACAATCCCCCTAGCATCTGATATGCTCTTAGTATCTTTGTTGAACTTCCCCGCCATGGCCAAGATAAAATATGGGTTCTGACCTAACACCAGGAAGGTGGAAACCAAGTGGATGTCATTGTTGAGAACACTTTGCATATTTTGGGGTAATGGTTGTTGGTTCAATCTCCCCAGGAATTCAGACATATCAACATGCCTGATCTCTCTATCTTTGATCTCATCTATATTTGACTCAACTTGAGTGGCCGGGATAACTCCTTGAAACTTATACTTCATCTTTTTCTTTGGAGAGGACTCTGATATTTGACAAATGAACTGCAAACAATATGATTTTTAAAGAAACTCTAGAGTTGGAAAGATCTCATTCAAACCATCTTTTGTACAGTCTCGAGAAAATATATCATCTTCATGATCAAATATATGCACTTGTTAGCTTAGGAAAAATCTTTCTTTGAAGTGCCATTTTCCATTTTACAATGTTATAAATTTTCCCTTTTTCTTTTAAATTGTAGTTTGACAATACCAACAACACTGTTTAGTATGAGGCTTTGTTGCTAGTTATGGATGTTGTAAAAAACAAGGTATTCAAAAATCTTCAGGCACAAGGTGATGTTGAGTTGATTGTATGCCAGGTAACAAACCTTTACCAGTCAAAGAATGAAATACTAAGGCATTACCACAATCGAGCCTGGGATTGCATAGAAGATTTTTACATTTTCAACAACACTACTATTCTAAGGGAATATAATGATAGAGCAGACCCTTTGGCTGTGTCGGCTACTATTTGACAAGAAGGCAAAATCTTGGAGGTTTCAAGTCAGTGATCAAGTCCTATTGTGGGACAAAAGAAGAGAACTGAAAGGAATGTGTGGGAAGTTTGATTCCTTGTGGAGAGGCCCTTTTGTTATTCATCAGCTCTCTGGTGAGAATAGCTTTCTTCTGGAATATCAAGATGGAACACCTTTTCTACTGCCTCATAGAGGACATCTAAAGCTTTTCTCAAAGTGCAGCAACATATAAGTTTGTAAATACTTGTATAGTTTTGCGTCTTTTCTTTTTGAGTCTTTTTGTTTTGTCACTTGACTCTATAGCCCAATGGTTGGATAAAGGTACTTAGAGTTCTAGAGTTCTGCTCCATTTGATCATTTCAAAGGGTGATCGAAGGAAGCTCCCCAGTTAGAGCCAACTGTTATCCTCGAAT
The DNA here is from genome assembly GCA_027924645.1 of Cunninghamia lanceolata. Lineage (NCBI taxonomy): Eukaryota > Viridiplantae > Streptophyta > Pinopsida > Cupressales > Cupressaceae > Cunninghamia > Cunninghamia lanceolata. Next base: position 9,401,650 of record BSBN01000870.1, read on the forward strand.
TTAGCTTGCTTAATTCGTGGGATAACCCCTATGAAACTTGTCTGTTTAGTAGCCCACATCCTTTAAGCATGTGAAACAAGACATTTTTAGATCATCTCTAGCATGACATGATCCCTCGAAGGACCTCTGCGAGTTTTGATCAAGGTTCATTTTGAGTATTTTGATGTTTTTGGTTTTTCCCAATGTTAGTCATTTTTGCACACTGAGATGTCAATGCAAAAACAAAATTGACATTTGCATGCTATATGTCATTGTAAAAATAAAATTTACATTGACACATAAGGTGTAATTGTGGAAAAATTTTCCCCAATTACACTCCTATATTCAGACACTCAGGCATTAATGGCTCTTTGACTGCAAAGATTTTTGAAAATCTTTTTTGGGTTTATATTGTTCTTTCTTTCTTTTCTTTTCTTTCACTTTCTCATTCCTAAGCATCAGTTTTCCCTACCATCACTATGTCATAGACTTTCAAAATCACATCAGAGGTGTTTCAATTAAGTGTTGTGTAGGCTTTTATCATTGAGTGAGTTTTATTTCTTCTGTCTGTGTTTTACTTATTTCTTTGTTTTCTTAACTTAGGTTTTCGTAAGATTTGTGTTTTTGTTTGCTTTAAGACCTAGGGTTTTTATTTTATATAAACCACTATGTGATCGACTTTTGTTTTAACATGTTTTGTTATATGTTTTCATGAGCATTAGGTTTCATCTGTCATTTATTTTTTCAAATGATCTTGCCATGTGGAGTTTGTCCCCTAAACAACATGATCAAATGATCAGGGTTATTCAGAGGACAAACTCCAAACAAATTCCCATTTACCTTATTTTGATTTATATATATTCTCCATGTTTTGAAGACCTATCCAAACCAATGGATGGTGTGCGGGGTTTATTTCCCGCACAACATCCATAGTCTGGGATGTTGTACAAGAAATAAACCTCACACACCATCCCCAAACAACTCACCACATTGAAAGATAACACATAATGTGGCATGCGGGTTTAAAATTCTGCATGACACAAGTCCAAGTTGTCATGCAGATTTTGAAACCCACACAACACATTTTTATGTTGTCAGCCAAACCTTATAAAAATGTGTAGGTTGGGTTATAAAACCCAATCTACACCTCCAAACTTTCAACACAAAGATTATTTCATGCAGGTTTTAATTGCCGCATGACACAAGTTCATTGTGTCATGTGGGGTTTAAAACCTGCATGAAATAATCTTTGTGTTGAAAGTTTGGCTGACACAATGTGATCAGCTTCCCAATTTAAACTAAGGCATATGCACATTAGAGTTTAAACTCCGATATGCATGTTATGTTTTCCTAAGTTCCCCAATTATGTCAATCGGTTTTAAACCTTGATTGACATATTTCTCCATGCATTGTAACAAATGCAGGTTGGAGTTTAAACTCCGACCTACATCTAAATTCAAAAACTTTCTAACACTGTAAAATGGAAAATAGTACCTCAAAGAAAGATTTTTCTTGAGCTCAAAAGTGCATATCTTTGATCATGAAGATGATATATTTTCTTGAGGCCATACAAAAGATGGTTTGAATAAGAGCTTTCTAACTCTCGAGTTTCTTCAAAAATCATATTGTTTGTAGTTCATTTTTCATATGTCAGAGTCCTTTGCAAAGAATAAGATGAAGTATAAGTTTCAAGGAGTTGTCTTGGCCACTCAAGTTGAGTCAAATATAGATGAGATCAAAGATATAGAGATCAGGCATGATGATATGTCCAAATTCCTAGGGAGATTGAACCAACCACCATTGCCCCAAAATAGGCAATATGTTCTTAACAGTGACATCCACTTGATTTCCACCTTCCTAGTGTCAGGTCAGAACTCAAATTTTGTCTTGGTCATGGCAGGGAAGGTCGAAAAAGACACTAAGAGCATATTAGATGCTGGGGGAATGTGATTATTCAACTTGATGCAAACTTCTTTGACTCAGTGTTCAAATGTCCTGACATTGAGGATTATGCTAATCTTTCTGTTGAAGAAGGGCAGAAATATTATGATGATCATACTGAGAAATGCAAGAGGGTCATTAATATAAGATGGCTAAAAAAGATTTGTCCCTCCATATCAAGATGGCCCAAGAATATCTTTAGGAGCGATTTCATAGAGGAGGTTGGTGACCTCATTACCCTTCTCAGCAGGGTAAAGGGCCTTACAACATCAAATGTATTTTAGGAATGGATGTTTCAATATATCCATGTCATTAGGAAAGGTGAAAAAAAGATATGCTGGGGTCAACAAATCAGTGACTCCATATGTGAGTAGCTGGCTTCCACATCAACTGCACTGAGATTTTATATGACTTCCTATTGTTGGCAAGAGACACTGTATGGCTTCATGAGTGTTGTCATTGATGGCAACAAAGTTCATCCCACACATCCGCAGCACATAGTATGTCTATACCGGAAGATAGATTGAAGAGTGTTTTGGTTTGGTGAGCAAGAACAGAGCATGGACAAGGTCTGAAAATCAGGTCCAGATCTCTCCGATGGTGTAACTCAGTAAGCTACGGACTTGGACAAGTCAAGAGGAGTACCATGACTACTACATTCTAGAGATTGAGCCTCTGGTGATGAATGAGTGAAAAGATATGAGCATCTAAGTGTTGGGTTCCTGACAAGCAGAGTAGACTAAGGAAGAACTGACCGGCAGAGCATCAGAGTTTAATCCAGATGAGAAATTGATGGTGATCAAGCTATTTGAGGGATCATACATGATTTTCTGACATGATTGATGACTTCTATGTCTATGTCTTTGATACGCATCACATAGTAAGCATGGATTCAACTGACATATCAGTATCTTAGAAATATCCTGACTATTCCGGTTGCCGACTAGAAAAATGTTGAAATGCTTGATGTGGATCTATATACCAGATGATTTTTGGTATCAAGGTGTGTGTCTGTGTGGGTTGGTATGGTGTGCAAGGAAAGGTAGAGAGAAGTGTGGAAGCAGCAATACAAGTCTAGTATGTGATAAAACAACAACACTAGAACAGAGGAAGAATGAAGTGCATTAAATTAGTATATTGAGCCTAATCAGAACTAAACCTCAGCATTAGCAGATGTTTCTCATCAGTTCAAACACTTGGTTACCTTCTATAAACTTTGTAGATAGTGAGTCTCTTGAAGGCAGTGTGCTTCTTGTGAACAGTGTGCTTAGGCAGTGAGCCCCAATTGGTAAATGCCATTTTATACTTCTTATTCTTTTAACAAAGAATACAATCTTGGGTTAGTCACCCCGTGGTTTTTCCCTTAACAGGGTTTTCCACATTAAAATCCTTGTGTTATGTGTGTTGATTTCATTTCTTCTCTCATGATTATATATGCTTATGTGTTTTGATGCTGCTCAAATTATAAAAGGAAAAATAAAGTAAAGTTATTAGAGATAACTGATTCACCCCCCTCTCAATTATATACCTTATTTCCAACAATTGGTATTAGAGCTAGGTTCCTCTAAATAGAGCCTAACAACTTGAGGAAGATCTGGGAATCTCAATGGATATGTATGGTATGAAGGAACAACTTTAGTTTACCCTAGATGATCTTGAGCAATCTCACTCTAATGTCAATAACTTGAGAGAAAGACTCAAACAAGCTGATGATTTCATAAATGAGCTAAAATAAAAACTGAGTATCTCTGTGAAAAAGAGAAAGAAACTTCTTCAACAATTAGTGAGTCAAAATGAAGCCAATGATACTAATGAAGATCTAAATAAGAAAAACAAGCTATGTGAGAAGCTATCAAAAGAAGTCATTATGGTAAGGCATGAAATGGAATCAGGGGTTATGAGATTCACCCAAGAAATTGAAGAGAAAAGAAAAATTGAAGATAATCTAAAACAATCTCTCAAGGAGAAGTCAGAGGACTGCCACAAAATGGACAAAATAATCAGGCATCTGGAATCTAATCTTGAAGAAGCTAGAGATAATGAAGAACAACTTGAGAATCAGATAGACACTCTTAAACAAGATCTTCAAACAACGAATGAATACAAAGAAAAATTCAAGATAAGCTCAGCTCAATTTGAAGTTCTTCTTGAAAGCCAAAAGAGGGTAGATGACAACCATGGTTTGGGTTATGAGAGAGGTGAAAGCTCTGAATCCAGTCAGAAGAACTGTGGATCAGGAAATCAAAGAAATGGGCCTAGAAGACCTCCTGTAAGGCAACCAAATGCCCAAAGATATCCATCCTTCAATGGATACTACTACAATTGCAACAACTTTGGTCATAAAGCAACTCAGTGCAGAAGAAGAATGAATCAAACTGATTCATCCTTCTCTGGACAGTGTTTCAACTACAAAAGGTATGGTCACAAATCACATGAATGCAGAAATATGCAAATAAACAATTCATTCAATGGTAGATGCTTTACATGCAATAGAATGGGACATATGGCTAATCAATGCAGATCAAGAGGATATCAGTCAAATATGCAAAGAAATGTTGGTTGCTATAATTGCAATAGATCCAATCATATTGCCAAATTATGTAGAAGTAAGAATCAGGATAAAAAGGGTTCGGTGCATCATAATCAAAATCAAGATAAAGGAAAAGGCAAAGTGAATGCGGATGAAGTTCAAAGGGAGATGAACAAGATTTGGGTGAAGAAGAGTTCATAAAATGTTGGGGATGGGTCTGCACCAGAATCTGGTGCTGATATTTCTTCTGAAAACTAAATAAATGAGCTCTGGCTCAAGGGGAGTCACAAAGGAAAGTAAATTCCCCCAACCAGTCAATTGGTGCCTAAATTTGGCACATGGAATGTTGTGGATTAAAGGGTTCTTAGAGAAACATCTAAATAACCCTCAGTAAAAATATGAAAGATCCAAAAGGAGTTTTGAAGAGGTTAATCATCCAAGATTGATCCGGTTTGACAGTCATCCGGTAGAAGTAGGATTTTCATAGTTAGATCCAGTATGATTCAAAATTGAAATATCTTGATCCGCGGATAAATGACATGATTGGAAGAAAGGAGATACATTGTCAATTATCACTAAAAATAATTCTAAGTGCATCTTAGTGATTCGGAAAGATCTCTCTTAGAACAAGGCAACCAGAATAACTTAAGTTGTGCATTTATTGCAATAGGAAATTAGGGTTTGCGCAGAGATAAAAGGGTTCTTTTATTCATCATTTGCACATTTGCATTCAAGAAGAAGAAAGGAAGAGCTCTGCATCAAGATTGTTACAACCTTCTCAAAGATCAACCGCAGAATCTGATTCAACTAGCGATCTTTTCTGGCTCATATTGTGAACCCTAGAAGCATAAAAAGGTATTTCCATTTTTGAATATCTCTCTCTGAATCTTTTGCAAAGATGGCTACTCTAATGGTTGTTAAGATCACTAATAGGCCACGCCCAAAGTTCAAGAAACACCCCTACAAATCCCTAGAAGTTGATCCCTTAGGCGCCTTTTCTAGCATTCCGCATGGGGTTCTGCATAGAAGATGTTAGGATGTACATCCATGCCAATATTGAGCAATTTGGAGAATCCAAGATGATGGATATCTATCATAATCAATTATTAGATGAAACTTTTGAGCTTAAACCTTAATACTAGGCCATCCAGGATAAGCATTTTGGACATTGCATCTACTTTCCCTATTTTGTAGAAGATGAATGGGTCTGGTATGTTCTTCGCAGAATACATGACAACTTCATGTGGCTGATGAAGCCCTTCAAGATAACAAAGGATTTCATTAGGGTAGTAACTAGTTTGCACTCATCCGATGGGTTGTTGACACTCAAATCTATCAAGAACCAGACAGTAAGTGAAGCCACTGGGTCTAAGTTTGATAAAAGAGCAATGACAATAGAGGATATCATGGATCTGGATATAAAATTTGCCTCTATGATAATTGGTTATAAAATCTATCATTCTAGCAAGGAGAATTTTGTGTCTGGAACTGCAATTTATACTACATATCAGATGCTAAGTGAAAATGTAGATTATGATCTATGTGACCTTCTCCTGAACCAACTATTAGAAAACTTGCAGAAGATCAAGAAGGACAAGAAGAACTCATTCAAGTATGGTGGCTTAATAATGTGTCTATTATTTTACTATATGAATGAGCTACTCAGATCAAGTCGTTGGGTATGGCAAAATGACAGACCGGTTGCCATACAAGTCAGAGACTATATGTATGGACTTGGTGATGCAAAGGCTCAAAGCACTATGCTCTAGGGATACTTTAAGAATTTCTAAAGTATGATGCAAGTGAGAGAAAGAATTCCTCAAACAACAGTTGAAAAATATAAGGATACAGTATGCTTCATGGTAGATACCGATCAATGCCTAATGGAGGTAGCCAAGCCTAGAATAGTTTTGATTATGCCAATGGGATATGAGGTTGATAAGAAAATCGTGGAGCTGCATGTCCAATACTCGCTGAGTCAGCCTAAAGACCCTGAGGCAGAAAGGTTTGGAACCTTTGAAGAATTAAGTGTAAAGATACATCTTGAACTGAGACAACTAGAAATAAAAAGGAAAGTCAGAAGGGAAGTAGAGGAAATTTCCAAAAGAGGCAATTGATGCAAACAAAGAGAAAATAGAAAGAGCTGAGAAAGAGAAACAAGAAATAGAAAAAGAAAGTGTTCCGGTGAAAACCTCCTCCTAGACTAGATCCTCCAAGAGCTCTGCACCTGCCACCTCTAAGAGCTCAAGAGCCTCAAAACAGGAAGCCAAGACATCCGGAAAGGGAGAAAAGAGAATGAAAACAAAGGCCACAAGGTCATACATAAGCCAAAAGGATGATGAAGAAATAGATTCTGATGAGGAAGTTAAGAAAATGAAGAAGAAGAAGAAGAAAACATCTGGGGAATCCTCTGCCGGTAAAAACAAAGAAGAAGAGGTAGAAATATTTGTTGAAAGGCCTACTGTCTCTATTAATGATGTCATCAAGGCAGTCACAGTGGATAGGAACCTGTAACTAGTCACTAAATTTTATGATGAATATAGTGATACTGATAAGAAGATCTTGGAAAATGCTACAGTCATGTACCTAAACATTTATAATAAAGCATTCATTGAAATCATCTCTCTAATTCCCAAAAGTCTAGAAAAGGTACTTGAACTTAGAAAAGAGAATGCCAAGGAAAAGGACTTAGAGATCCGACATCAGATTGCTATTCAGCTCTATCCTTCCATTACTCCAAAATAAATGAACATGATCTTTAAGGACTACAAAGATGAGTTCCGGAGCAAAGTAAGAATGAAAAAACTTATGCTTGGAGAGACTGATCAGGTAGCAAAAGAAATAGAAGACATCCTCTGGAATGCCTTCAAGAGATTCAATCTTCCTGTTATAGAGGAAATAGATGAAGAACCTTCTACCATGGATGTCGAAGGATTAAGTGCATTGAAAGAAGAATCTACTGAGAAAAATGTAGAAGAGTCCAAAGAGATAGATGAGGAGAAGTCTAAGGACTTGGATTCCTCTATTCTAGAAGAGGAAGTCCATGAAGAAGTTAACATCTCTCCTCCAGATCCCCTTGTAGACTTAGGAATTGAAGGAGAAGGAAGAAAAGAGGATAAATTGAGTCAAGAAGAGGAGGTAAAGGGAAGAGAAGAAGAACAAATAGAGAAGATCTTTGATGATAGTTCTGAGGCTGCAAAAGGAAAGAAGACTCAGTCTTTGACAAGAGACACTATAGAAGAAGTGAATAATTTATTGACCAAAGAAATGATGGAGATAGATGAACTAGAACTATTCCAAGTACCACTAAATTTTGATTCCCTCTCTCCAGTCCAGACAATGAAGATAGCATCTTTTGCCCAAGCTAAAGCAAAAGAAAAGATTCTGAAGTCTCACATGGAAGACTGTGAGCTGATAGAGATTACATCTGGGATGCTAGAGAAGATCATGCCATCCTTCCAAAAGGATCTTTCGGCCTCTCCATCCGGTAACTTGAAATCTTTGGTTAATTCTGTTAGCACCCATTTTGATTCTTTGGAGAAATCAGTAGAAGAGAAAGTCTGGAAAGAGTTTTTGGGAAAGAGATTCTCTAAAGTACAGGGACTCATAGCTAATGATAGGAGGACCTTAAATATTGTGATAAAGACCCTAGAAAATGTTCTTAAAGATGGTGGAGAAATGTATAAATTTTGTCTATCCTAGTCTAAAGTGACAGAGGATATTGAAAAGAAGGTGAAAGAACAAGAAAGTAAGCTGTCAAGTTTATCTCAGAATTTTGATCCCCTCACCACATCCATAATGAATCAAGAGTACCAGGCTATTGTCATTATAAATGAAATAAAGAATCTTGAAAAGGAGAGGAAGAATATAATAAGCAGGATGAGTGAACTTAGAGGGATAATTATCCCTAAGTTAGAGGCCATGCATGAGGCCTTAACTGATGCTCAGAGCACAGCCCAGACCAGTGATTTGGTAGACTTAAGAAGGGTAGAAGCTTATGCATTTTTGTTGAGTGGTCACATTTCAATTTTGGACAGGATGGAGTAGAGTTGGGCGATAGAATTTATACAGTTGAAGACCACCTTTGCGGATATATTTAAGTATATGTAAGTATAACATGTATATATACTTATGCGGCTATGTATAGCTTAATTTTTGCAAATTTTGGTGTACAGATTCCACCCTTTGCCGTCAATGTCAAAGGGGGAGTGAGGAGTAGTGAAAAATGTGGAATCCATCTAAGAGGGAGCTCCGCTAAAATAGTGCATAAGATAGAGCATCAACCAAGGGGGAGTTTGCTGTGACACTTAGTCATTTTTCACTAAGTGTTGCCATTAATGCCAAAGGGGGAGATTGTTGGCAAGAGACAATGTATGGCTTCATGAGTGTTGCCATTGATGGCAACAAAGTTCATCCCACACATCCGCAGCACATAGTATGTCTATACCGGAAGACAGATTGAAGAGTGTTTTGGTCTGGTGAGCAAGAATAGAGCATGCAGCAAGGTCTGATAATCAAGTCTGGATCTCTCAGATGGTGTAACTCAGCAAGTTACAGAATTGGACAAGTCAAGAGGAGTACCATGAATACTACATTATAGAGATTGAGCCTCTGGTGATGAATGAGTGAAAAGATATGAGCATCTAACTGTTGGGTTCCTGATAGGCAGAGTAGACTAAGGAAGAACTGACCAGTAGAGCATCAGAGTTTAATCCGGATGAGAAATTGATGGTGATCAAGCTATTTGAGGGATCATACATGGTTGGCTGACATGATTGATGACTTCTATGTCTATGTCTTTGATACGCATCACATATTAAGCATGGATTCAGCTAACAGATCAGTGTCTTGGAAATAACCTGAGTATTCCGATTGCCGACTAGAAAGATGTTGAAATCCTTGATGTAGATATATATACCAGATGATTTTTGGTATGAAGGTGTGTGTGTGTTGGTATGGTGTGTGAGGAAAGGTGGAGAGAAGTGTGGAAGCAGCAATACAAGTCTGGTATGTGACAAAACAGCAGCACTAGAACAAAGGAAGAATGAAGTGCATTAAATCAGTATATTGAGCCTAACTAGAACTGAACCTCAGCATTAGCAGATGCTTCTCATTAGTTCAAACACCTAGTTACTTTCTATAAACTTTGTAGATAGTGAGTCTCTTGTAGGAAGTGTGCCTCTTGTGAGCAGTGTGGTCAGATAGTGAGCCCCAATTGGCAAGTGCCATTTTGTACTTATTCTTTTAACAGAGAATACAATCTTGGGTTAGTCGCCCCGTGGTTTTTCCCTTAACAGGGTTTTCCACATTAAAATCCTTGTGTTATGTGTGTTGATTTCATTTATGCTCTCATGATTATATATGCTTATGTGTTTTGATGCTGCTCAAATTATAAAAAGAAAAATAAAGTAAAGTTATTAGAGATAATTGATTCACCCCCCCTCTCAGTTATCTACCTTATTTCCAACACCTATCTAGTGTGGCGGTTGCTTCTATTAAGCATTTTCCAAGGTTAAGTTGTGAAGGTGATAGAAGATTAATCCCTATGTATGAGTACTACCCTCAACTCACCCTGATAGAGAGCCTCAAGCTTTTCTGAAGGGTAAATGATGCCTTTTTCCATCATTACATTTGTTTGTTGGACTAGGAGCTTGAGAAAAAGAGAGTGTTTGATCAAGCTTGGGAGGAGGTAGCGAAGTTCAGATGCATCTTCCTTCAATTCCCCACTTTCACATACTTAAGAGTAGGCTGTTTTAGTGGGCAGCCATATATGTTACCCAGGTATCCAGGGGACAAGATAGTCTTTATGGAGCTGTGCAGGCAGGTAATGGATGTCCATGTTAAGAAATCTAGTGCACACCAAAGGGGTTTTAAATTCCAATTCTAGATTGGAAGATATGGTATCTCAATAACTCCTAAAGCTAAGGCTATGGAAACTGAGTTACAGTGGATAACATTGAAGAAGTACAAGAAGAGAAATGATTTTGATTATCGTGGCATGAATAATAAGTTGAAAGGAAATTATACTCATGTCCACATGATTGATGATATCTGGGCTAATTACAGAATCAATGAAGATATCAAAAGAATGGATTATAGTAGGATTACTCTGGATCAGATAAGGAATCTTCAACTAGCTGATGTGCTTGAATACATGTATGATGAAGGAGATGTAGTTGATACTACATATGTAGACAATAATATTGCTGACAACCCTCTACCTGCTATCAAATGGTCTCAAAAAGAGGTGTCTTCTATAAGATAATGATTTCAGTTGATTCTTGCAAATACTAATGTATGGCTGGCGAGTAAAGTTATGAAATTGATGTTTTTCCTAACAGGCTCAAAGGAAGAACAAATAGAAGGGCATCTAGGGAAAAAAGAAGAGTTGAGGAAAAAGAACAAAGAAGATACTACTCTTAGTAAGGAAAGACTCAATTTTGTCTTTAGAACTCAGAGTAAGGGAAAAGGAAAGGAAAAAGAAGGAACTTATACATAGCAAGGTGTTGAACAAGAGGAAGTGGCAAAAAAGGAGTTAGAGGAACCAATTGATGATTCACAAGCCAAGACTTCTCAAGTGACATCCTCTCCTTCTACTCCTATTGTTTCAAAGGCACAAATTCTTATAGCTCTAGTTGTATCAAGTGCACTATAGACACCAAGTATTCTAGATAATCCTAAATCACCACCATCTAATGTGTTTGTCCATTCTTTTAATTCCTCTCCTGCATCTCCTGATAACCAGTCAATTTTTGACACAACATTGGATAATGTTGAAAATGTTTTTGTTCCTTTTTCTTCTATGCCTAGTCTCTCAGATGTTCCTATGTCTATAATTGATTCCATATCTCAATTAGAATTTGAAAAGTTTCTAGGTTTATCTTATTCATAGGTGAATGATTATGTCAATCCTTCTATTGTTCAAACCTAGACACCTCCACTAGTTACTCATACACCACTTTTTTTAGTATCCATCCAAGAACCACTCATTCCACCAATGTCACAAGATCCTGCAGCCCCACTTATATCCACCCAAGCCACAACTGCAGAAGTCAAAAGTGACAAATTTGTCCTCCCACTATTACATCCCCAACTTTTGATTTAGACTAATCTTACTTTTATATGGTAATCAGGATGATTAGTTAAGAGTTGAATGATTAGATGTTTGTGGAAAACATTAGATTAATCATTATTTATGAGGAAACTAACTTATTCTAGTTAACTATGAGATTTCAAGATTGAAATGATTATTTATTATTATGATTTATTAATCATATGATGATACACTAATCATGAATTTTAGGTCATGAGTTTGATCAGGAAAGAAATCATCCTTCAAAGATGGAAGGAGAGTATCATCTGGGAGGAAGAGATAGATGTCAGGAAATGGGCCAAATAGCCATCTAAGTATCAGATTCTATTTAGAGTAATCTTACTTTTATATGGTAATCAAGATGATTAGTTAAGAGTTGAATGATTAGATGTTTGTGGAAAACATCAGATTAATCATTGTTTATGAGGAAACTAACTTATTCTAGTTAGATATGAGATTTCAAGATTGAAATGATTATTTAATTGTTATGATTTATCAATCATATGATGATACAGTAATCATGAATTTGTGGTGGTGAGTTTGATCAAGAAAGAAATAATCCTTCAAAGATGGAAGGAGAGTATCATCTGGGAGGAAGAGATAGATGTCAGGAAATGGGGCAAATAGCTATCTAAGTACCAAATTTTATGTCCTTATGAACCCTTTGTTAGTTGTCATGAGTCATGTTTTCTTTCTAGGAAATCAATCTCCTTTTTGAATCATCTTGTCAGTGGTGCTATCTTGACAATGGTTATGATGACAAAATGACGTTCTGAGAACATCATCGCAAGTAGAGAGTTAGTCTTGTGAAGAGATGAAGAATTCTCTTGTATTCTCTTTTTTCTCAAATTAGGATATTAATTTTTTTTCTTATTAATCGACTAAGGTCTATAGTCGATTGAGGGGGAGTGTTACTTGACCTTGAAAACCCTAAACTATGAGTGTGTCATCCTTTGTTTTCATTTTAATGATGATCTTTGACATTATAAATGTTATTTAACCCTTATTATTCAGTTAAGGGTGATTATATATATGTGAACCTCTTTAGAGGTTGATGGCATTAGTATTTTTATTATGCTTATAGCTATATTATCTTATCCACATTTTTTACACCCTGATATCCATCACCCACGAGGAGTAAGGAGAGAAATTTTAGGCTGAGTTGTGGCTTCTTAGAGCCCTCCTCATAGTGGATGAAAAGATCATGCGAGGTGGCATGCATGGAATACATGCAAAGAACCATGTTTTGATACTTATTGAAGGTTATCAAAAGGGGGACTTTGTTTTATTATCTATGATTATTTTGTGTCTAGAAGAAAAGAGAGCGAGGGTGGCGAATAATAGGAAGGTATTGTTAGATTTAGGATAGACAATTAAGAGGGGGGTGAATCAGTTTCTTAATTTACCATAATAATAAATCAATCATGGAAACATAATGCAATAATTCAAGAGTAGAAACACACACATAAGACACCAAGATTTTGACATGGAAAACCCGGTTAAGGGAAAAACCACAAGGTGACTAACCCAAGATTGTATTGTCTATTAGAAGAATAGAAAGAACAAAATGGCACATGCCAAATAGGGCTCACTGCCTAAGCACACTACTCACAAGAGGCCCACTACCTACAGGAGACACACTGTCTACAAAATAATAAGTATTACATACTTGAACTGAAGAATAGCATCTTCACCATGCTTGAGTTAGTTCCATTTAAGCTCAATACTTCTTCTCTACCTTTTCGCTCTGCTCCTCTCTACCACATGCTCATCACCACCAGATACATTTGAAATGTGTTTACAATTCCTCATTTATACAAGACATCAACTTAGGGATAGTCATCCAAGTTAGAAAACATTACAAAGCAAATACATAAATACAATATGATTAATTGCAAAAAGACTTCATGTGGATCAACACACTGTCGGCCACATAGATCTAAGACTTCAATATTCCTTTAGGAACATGCCAATCTTCACAAAACATCTTCAAGATCATCCATAGGGTGTGTAACTTATCCAGTCAGCCTGTCTTGTGAAGAACACCATCAACCAGAAGTAATTCTTCAATTACGAGCTCAATCTTCACTGCCCACCACAATCATAAACTGGTCACAATCCAAAGACCTCCACAAGCTTTCCTGAATTACCAAGAATATCTACACTACTTCTATTTACTAAAACCATTCTCTCCTTTATTTGGAACCTCAAGAACATAATCTATCATCACTGTCATATTGGAATAGATGCTTACGGATCTCTAGACCACGAACCAATTTAGTTGTCAATTCATATTGACTTCCTAAACACTCCACCAAATCTGCAGAACAAGATATTGCATTTCTAGATCTCACCAAACCTATCTGTGTCACTCTGTCACCTTTGAACACTTGCCAGAACTAGTTTTACTCAATTGGCCATAACTTCTTTAGATCTTTATGCGAACCTCTAAAATCTTTATTGGATCATATTAGGACACATATCTGCAAACCCTTTTAAGTGTATCATCTGATCTTCATCTTATCTAGGATCTTTACCTCACTATCTTCACTGTTCTTCTCTGTTCCTGATTAGGACTAATTTTCTCAATATCCTCAGTACACAGCTCATCCAATCTTTATCATCAATGCAACAGGAGTATGTTGACATCAATGACAACACCAGTTAGGCCCATACTTGTAACAATCTCCCCCTTTGTCATTAATGGCAACATATGATGTGAAAAACTATTTTAACCATCAAGACAAGAACTTCTCCTTACCGACATAACTCCTATCAACAACAACCACTCAGACGTCTTCTCTTCCTTTACTGCTCCCCCTTTGATTAGTAACCACTTGTTTTTCACATGTCTTCTCTCCCCCTTTGACATCAATGGCAAAGGGCACATACTGTTCAGAAACATAATAGCTACTCCCCCTGAGTAGCAGCTTCCCATCATCAATCTAGACCACAAAATATGATTGTGAGATCCACTAGATTGATGCACATTAGCGCACCTTAATTCAAAACTGGAGGGGTAATAACCCCTAACTTCTCCCTGAGATACTCAAAAGAGTCCTTAGGTAGAGGTTTAGTAAAAATATCTACAATCTGATCCTTGGAAGGCACAAACTCCAATCTAACTTCATTCTTGTTCACTTGCTCTCTCAAAAAGTGAAACTTGATGGATATATGTTTAGTCTTTGAATGCAACACCAGATTCTTTGATATATTTATTGCACTTGAATTATCACAGAAGATTGTGATAGGTTCCTCATACTCCATTCTAATGTCACTTAGCATTTACTTCATCCACAATACTTGAGTGCAACTACCTGCTACTGTAATATATTCTTCTTCTATAGTGGACAGTGATATTGCTTCTTGTTTCTTGCTCAGCCAAGAAACCAATCTCTTACCTAAAAAGAATGCTCCACCACTGGTACTCTTCCGGTCATCCACATCTCCTTCCCAATCCGCATCTGTGTATGAATGAAGAGAGAAATTATGATCTCTAGGATACCACAAACCATACTCAACTGTCCCTTTTAGATATCTAAAAATCTTCTTGATTGCCATGACATGAGATTCTCTAGGATCAAGTTGGAATCTATCAACAAGACCAACAACATTCATGATGTCAGGTCTAGTTTGAGTGAGATACAATAATCCTCCAATCATTGACTTGTACTTTTTCTGATCCACCTTAGGAGAGTCATCATCTTTGCTTAATTTACATCCAGTTGCCATGGGAGCATGCATTGGTTTTGAGTATTCTATCCCAATTTCTTCAACAATTCTTTCACATATCTAGTCTAAGAAATGAAGATTCCTTTCTTTGTTTGAGTGATTTACAGACCCAAAAAGAAATTCATTTCCCCAAACATGGACATCTCAAATTCACTTTTCATTTGATTTGCAAAAATTTTCCACATTCTATCTCTTCCTCCAAAAATGATATCATGAACAAACACTTCAACAATCAAGATGTTTTCATGATCAATTTTGAAGTACAAATTACTATTAGCAGTACCTTTGTTGAAACAAATCTTCAAAAGGTGCTTATCCAGTCTTTCATACCAGGCTCTTGGGACTTGCTTGAGTCCATAAAGTGCTTTCTTCAACTTGCAGACCATATCACCATGATCAGACAATTGAAATCCATCCAATTGCTCAATGTAAACTTCTTCTTCCAAGTCACCATTCAGGAAGGCAGACTTGACATCCATCTGATATACTTTGAAATCCTTGAAGGAAGAAAAAGCAAGAGATAATCTGACTACTTCAATTCTAGCCACCGGAGCAAAAGTTTCTTCAAAATCAACTCCTTCTACTTGGGAGTAACCCTTGCAGACCAATCTGGCTTTGTTTCTGACTACTTCACCATCTTCATTCAGTTTATTTCAGAAGACCCATTCGGTTCCAATCACATTCTTGTTTCTAGGTCTAGGAACAAGATCCCAAGTGTGATTTTTATCAATTTGCATTAGCTCTTCCTTCATTGGTTTGGTCCAATTTTCATCATTGTAAGCTTCATTCACTATCTTAGGTTCAATATTTGAAATCAAACAATACTCTTCTGAATCTTGAGCAATCCTTCTTGTTTGTACACCTTTTCTTTTATCACCTATGATCTGATCTTCAGAGTGATTCAGTCTTATATACCTGGGAACTTTGGGAGTTTCATGCACTTCTGATGCTTGAACAAGTTCATTCAAACTTATCTCTTCTTCCTAATTTACCAAATTAGTTTGAATCTAAATTTTAGAGGGAGCTTGGACTTCTTGAACAAAGACATCATTTTGATCATCTTCATCATATTCATAAAACCTTGAGGGTTTTTCGATACCTTCATCAACCTTCACATTTGTGCTTTCCACAATCTTCCTTAATCTCTTGTTATAACACTGGTATGCTTTGCTCTGAGTAGAATAACCCAAGAATATACCTTCATCACTTCTAGCATCAAATTTTCCTAGATCTTCATCTCTTTTAATATAACATTTGCTACCAAAGACTCTAAAATACTTCACAGTGGGAGTGATGCCAAACCAAAGTTCATAAGGAGTCTTATCAGTATTGCTTCTGATTTGTACTTGATTGAGAGCAGTGCTTATAGATTCTCTCCAATAGATCTGAGGAACATTTGCTTCCATCATCATGGTTCTAGATGCTTCCTTGATGGTCCGGTTCTTTCTCTCCACTACTTCATTCTTCTATGGAGTCCTAGGAGTAGACAACTGTCTTTTTATGCCATGTTTCTCACAGAATTCTATGAACTCACCAGATGTGAATTCTCCACCTCTATCAGACCTCAGACATTTTAATTTTAATCCGGTTTCATTCTTCACCATAGCCTTGAATATTTTGAATTTCTCAAGAGCTTCTAATTCTCTTTCAGAAAAGTCACCCACATCATCTGGGAATGGTCGTCAATTAGTAACATGAAGTATCTATCACCTTGCACACTTCTAATTCTTGCCGGACCACATAGATTAGTATGAACTAAGTCCAATAATCCAGTAGAAGATTGTTCCTTGCTTTTGAATGAGTTTCTACTTTGTTTACCCAACTGACATTCTTTGCACAAACTATTGGTAGGTTTTACCAATCTTGGAAGATCTCTTATAGCCTGAGTGTTGCTTATCTTAATGATATTATCAAAATTCACATGACACATTCTCCTATGCCATAACCAGCTCTAATCAATTTGAACAAATAAACAACTTTTACCAATACCAACCAAGTGGAAGATATTACCTTTTGTTTGGGTACCGGATGCAATCTCTGTTCCAGAACTTTCAAAGATCTTGCATTTTCCATTCCTTAATTAGAGATCATAGCCTTTGTCCACTTGCTGTCCAACATTGAGAAGATTGTGCTTCAGACCTTCAACATACAGTATATTACTAGTTTTGTTCTTTCCATCAAAAGAAATGGTTCCTCTACCTCTGATTTTGCCAATAGAATTATCACCAAACTTTACCACTCCTCCTTCATACCTTCCCAAATCTATGAACTTATTTTTGTCACCTGTCATATGGTGAGAGTATCTACTATCAATGACCTAGTCATCCTTTTCTTCAACTTGGCCAGCCAGAGCTCTTTCTACAATTTTATGATTGACAGATTCAGAGGGCATTGGATCTTCTTCCTTGATGGCAATAAACACGCAGCCACTTCCGGATCTGTTTCTTGTCTCTGATTCATCGTCTATTAGTCCTTCATTATCATCATCTTCATGAACATAGTAACAATTCTTCTAGAACCTTGATCTATTAGGATTTGGCCTTGAAAATCTTTCCAAACACCTTGAGGCAAAATGATCAATCTTATTGCAGTTAAAACATTTAAAAGGTAATTTCCCTTCATACTTACCAGATCCTCTTGGCAGTCTTTTTGCAATAAGGGCTTCAAGTTGAGTAGCTTCTACTTCATCTTCTTCCAGGTCTTTTCTTGCTTTCTCATACCATGATAGTTTCTTTGAAGAGTTCTCTCCTAGATCAAGATTTTTTTTTCCTTTAACAGAGGCACTAGCTTTGAATGCAGATTCAATCTTGGGGGGCATCTCCAAACTCAGTCAATTTAAATGCAGCCAATTTACCAACTAATTGATCTCTTGTGATACCTGAAATAGATCTGAATTCTTCAATAGCAACAACCTTGTACTTGTAAGAATCAGGAAGGGATCTAAGAACTTTGCCAACAATCTCATCTTCATCCAAGACTCCACTAGCACATCTAATGCCACAAACAAGCTCATTTACTCTTGGCATAAATGTAGTGATATTTTCATCTTCTCTCAGCTTCAGATTTTTGAATTTTCCTTTCAGACTCTATAGCTTGGCACATTTAACATACTTGTCTCCTTCATGCAGAAGTTCTAGTTTTTCCCAAATCTTGAAAGAAGTTTGTAGTTCAACAACATTTGTCAGCTCTGAATCAGACAAGGCACTTAGAAGAGCTTCTTTAGTCCATAGATTGTTTTCAGCATCTCTGATTTCAACTATAGTTCTCAGGCCATTTTGTGGAGGAGTATACTTCTTTGAAGCCATGATCCAATATTGCATTCCCATACATTGTAAGTGACATTCCATGTAACTTTTCCAAAGAGTAAAATTGGTTCCATCAAACCTCAGACTATCCTTCTTATAGGATGACATCCTAGATCTCCTCAAGCGGTTAAACTCTTTTAGAGGAACTTAGCTCTAATACCAATTGTTAGATTTAGGATAGACAACTGAGAGGGGGGGTGAATTAGTTGTCTAAAATTTTCTTCCAGAAACCTTTTTCTTAATTCAGCATAATAATAAATCAACCATGGAAACATAATACAATAGTTCAAGAGCAGAAACACACACATAAGACACCAAGATTTTGACGTGGGAAACCTGGTTAAGGGAAAAACCACGGGGTGACTAACCCAAGATTGTATTCTCTGTTAGAGGAATAGAAAGAACAAAATGGCACATGCCAATTAGGGCTCACTACCTGAGCACACTGTTCACAAGAGGCCCACTGCCTACAGGAGACACACTGTCTACAGAATAATAAGTATTACATACTTGAACTGAAGAATAGCATCTTCACCATGCTTGAGTTAGTTCCATTTAAGCTCAATACTTTTGCTCCACCTTTTTGCTCTGCTCCTCTCTACCACATGGTCATCACCACCAGATACATTTGAAATGACTTTACAATTCCTCATTTATACAAGACATCGACTTAGGGATAGTCATCCAAGTCGGCAAACATTACAGAGCAAATACATAAATACAATATGATCAATTACAAAAAGACTTTACGCAGATCAACACACTGTCGGCCACATAGATCTGAGACTTCAATATTCCTTTAGGAATGTGCCAATCTTCATAGAACATCTTCTGTAACTTATCCGGTTGGTCTGTCTTGTGAAGAACGCCATCAACCGGAAGTAATTCTTCAATTACGTGCTTAATCTTCAATGCGGACCACAATCACAAACTGGTCACAATCCAAAGACCTCCACAAGCTTGCCTGAATTACCAAGAACATCCAGACTACTTCTGTTTACTGAAACCATTCTCTCCTTCATATGGAACCTCAAGAACATAATCTATCATCATTGTCACATTGGAATAGATGCTTGCGGATCTCCAGACCATGAACCAATTGGGTTGTCAATTCATATTGACTTCCTAAACACTCCACTAAATCTGTGGAACAAGATATTGCATTTCCAGATCTCACTGGACCTATATGTGTCACTCTGTCACCTCTGAACACTTGCCAGAACCAGTTTTACTTAAGTGGCCATAACTTCTATAGATCTTCATGTGGACCTCTGAAATCTTTACTGGATCATATTAGGACACATATCTGGAAACCCTTTTAAGTGCATCCTCTGATCTTCATCTTATCTGGGATGTTTACCTCACTGTCTTCACTGTTCTTCTCTATTCCTGATTAGGACTAATTTTCTCAATATCCTTAGCACACATCTCATCCAATCCTTATCATCAATGCAACAGGAGTATGTTGACATCAATGACAACACTGGTTAGGCCCATACTTGCAACAAGTATTGTTTAGTAGTGGGCAACAAGGCTGTCACAACCATAGGAAAAGGGCGAGGAGGCTCATGCCCAGCATGCAAGACACTTATTACTTTGTCATAACCACAGGTATGATAACATTAAAAGCTCATGGATCATATATATATGGTTTCCTATACAATTATAATCTTTGTTAATGGAGGACGTCAACAGTGTCAACTTCAGGAAACTAATTATCTATGTATATGACATGCTGAGTCATGAATATATTTATATGTATATCCTGATGAATATCTCTAGTTGTTGAAGGATCTTGAAGTCTTATTGTATTCTTTTTGTGATGATTCTTTGAAATACTGTGTCTTAGTGGCACTTAGCCAACTTGAGGCTATAACACCTTCGGTGATTACGCATGCATGAGCATCTACAAAATATCAGTTATCTCTATTGATCCATGTATCTTTTAAAACATTTTATTTAAATTATTTATTGGTTGATAAGACTTGAAAACATAGTGTTTAATTATTGAGCCCGATAGGGCAATAATTATTTGTCAAGGGAAGGTCAATGGTATTGGCCTATGAAATTGATACCACAAAGCTATTGCATGCCATAATAATTATGGCTGCAACTCATGATAGATTCAAACACTTTAAACTTAGTGGTACAACTGAGTTGGTACCTTTCACACTTGATACTTTATCTTGTCAAACCAATGGTAAATGATGTCGAGCCTCAACTGTTTATGTATATTGTGTTTATTGTAGTCATAATGACTTCTCATGGAGATGAGATGGTTAACATATATAGATATAATATTGTTTCTTGGCAGCCATGACTACATGTCATATTCCTTATGAGGAAGTAATTTCTTGATAGGTTCTTTATTTACAAGAAATTACCCTAGTTTTCTATAGACTAGTAGTATAAAAGAAGGTGAATGCCATCTTGCAAATGGAAATTAATCTTATAAATGTATGATATTAGGAAGATCTCTTAAGATAGAACTTAATAAAGATATTGACTATATGAGTCATTATAAGCATTTGATTGGTGTTATGAACTAAGCTTAAACCTTGAAAACTGGTAAACAAAGTAAACACCAACCGAGTAGGGTTAAGTGTTAAAACCATATACGCACTTGTTTCTTTATGAAATATGGGATAGTGTGACATGGAGTCACTAGCTCCTAGATGCTTAAGAAATCAAGGACCTTAAGAATGGGTTTTCAAGACAAGAGTTGAATGTCCATGAAATGGACTAAGACGTTCTGAACTTAATTATTCTAGACCAAGAAGGGTTGAAAATATGTTTACTGTAGGACATGACAACTTATAAGTTGAGTTGAGGTGGTTGACATATGACAACATTCATTGCATAATGTTCATGTATGAAAATATTTGGCCAAAGTAATGCATCTGTCTCTACATGTATTGTCGATCCACAGTGCTCTAGAAGGCATAATGTCTCGAATAGTGTCATACATAGTTAGAGTGGATCTATAGTTGTGTGACCATGAGCCATTATGGAGGTCACAACACCAGATACTCAAATGGCTAACCTAACGGTTCCTTATATATATCCCTTTCATGAAAGGTAGGGCCGCTTCCAGGTAGGAAGTTGTGTGGGGGACCACTAGTCTATGATTGGAGGAAAAGCACTTGGATGATGCTCTCCTTCCCAAGCATGAGACAAGATGAGGCTTATGAAGATGGATGTCATATGTTCTAGATACAGTGCTATTGATTTATGATTTGATAGTCAGTTATTATATATAATTTGATGTTTGATGCCTTGAGCATACCTTTGTACATATAAAGTGAAAGTTATTCACTAATGATATGTAATTCAATATTGAAAATTGTAAGCTTTGTTATATTCTAATTTAGAATAACATGCTTAATTATCAAAATGATAATGATTCATTTTTATTTACTCTGATTTGGATAATCATGATTTAATCTAATTCTTGATTAAGATAAATAATTATATTTTTTTAGCATTATGGAATGTGATGTTACATATGGTATCAGAGCTACCAGGTTCATTACATGGACGTATGAGCTCACCACTTGATGATTACTTTTACCCAAAATGAATGTATGCTATTGTTTGGATGTTCTATGTCACAATGGTAAGAACTAGAATAGTAGAAGGGATGAGTTTTCCACAGTCCATGACAGATTAAATGAGAGTGCTTCTGGATTCAACTATGTATGTTTTTGTATCAACATACAAAAACATACACAGTTGAATCTAGAAGCATTCTCATTTAAGAACTAGAACACAAAGAAAGAAGGTAATGGAACATAGACGTTACCTACATCATCAAAAGGTCCTTAGGGAATGAGCCTCAAGAATAAGAAGACTTGAACATACTGGCTTCTTAGTAGGAGCATGGTTAACTGATAAGGAAACCTTCACTGATGTTGTGAAACACATTAAGTAGGAGTTAAGGAAAGCAGAAACGATGGTTGCCCCTAACTCTATTGATGTAGCAGCAGATCCCTCTGTACCTAAAGCACAAGCTATCAAAAATAATCCTAGAGATTATGATGTACCCAAAGAGGTTGTGAAGGAGTACCTACATGTACCTCCACCTCCCAAAAATGAAATGATAAATCTCAAGGTTGAGAAATGAATATGGGAAGTGATCCAAAACTATAAATGACTTGCAGCAGCAAGGTGTAAACAAAATTTTGTAATTTTGATGGATTATGTAATCCAATGAAAACTATTATGCAATTGAAAAATTCTGAAAATATTTCCTTTCTTGTTAAAGATTACATGAATGAGAATGGATTTGTATTATGAATGAATTCAATGACATGGAACAACTAATCCATGATTAATCTGCAAACTTCAAGAAGAAGTAGATTGCAACAAAGGTTCAGATTAAAACTAGAATGGGAGATAGCCAGGATGAAGGGCAACCTTCAGGGCACTCCGAAACTAAACTTGACTGAATTATTGCCTTGCTTCAAGACACAAGAGCGAGAGTAGGAACTCTCAAACAGGAAGTTAGGGGTCGGCAATGACCCAGGAAAGATACCTATGATGGGGGTTATGACGAGACACGTCATAATGATGCCACCCAAAGTGAGCATGGAGAAAATAACTACGAGGCTAGACAAGAAGTGGATAGAAGGAGCCATATGGCTATAGAACTATCCCAAGTAATGAAAAAGGTTATTCTTCCTAAATTTGATGGATTTGTAAGTGGAGATGTTGTGCAGGCATGGCTTATAGAAATGGAAAAGTATTTTGAAATTAGGAACTATAATGTGGTTACTAAAGTAGTATGGCGACCATTCCAGCTGGTAGATGAAGCATCCACATGGTGGATGAATAAAAAGATGGAGCTAGGCTTGAGGTCTACAAGCCTTATATAGGACAGTTTCATGGAACTTTTTAGGCAAAGATGGTCACCGCAACTATTTTATGATTAGAAGCTTATAGATTTTTAGAATCTGAAATAGGTTGATCTATCTGTGAATGAATATTAGGAAAAGTTTACCTACCTACTTAAATATGTGTTGTAGTACCAACAAGATGAGAGATTCTATATTCATATGTTTATAATGGGATTGAACACCTAGATTTGGGGGCGAGGTTGATGTTCATGGTCCTACTACAATGGACCAAATCTATGAAAAGGCCATCAAATAGGAAAAAAAATTGAAATCTATGTCAGATTATAGAGAAAGGAACTAAAAGAGATGCAATTGGTCCCAATCCTCACAATCCTCTAAGAAAAAGGGGAAGAAATAGGATTTTACTGAGAAAAATGATAAGGGGATCAAGCATAAGAAAACTTAGTCCAAGGGAGAGAGAAAGGGAAATAACTACTCCAAGAAGAATGAATACAATTCTAGAAAACCTCAGGAGAGGCGAGGACTAGTGGGAGGGTGCTTCACATGTGGCAAAGATCATTATGCCAACCAGTATCCTAACAAGACATGGGGAGCACAGCCGAGAGGAAACCCTCTACCCTCTTAACAAGCGGTGTTCTAGCAATGCATTCATGCAACATTGGATAACAAGAAAATTGAATACCAAATAACTCCCATTGAGACAACGGGTATTTTATCTAGTCTTTCGATTTCAATTTTAATTGACACTAGTGCTATCGAATGTTTTGTTTCTCCTAAAATTGTAGGCAAAATTCCTACAAAGGCTAGATTCATGGAAAACACATGGTCTGTGGAATATGCAAATCAACCCAAGGCTCATGTAGAGCAATGCCTAATTAAGGCTAGTGTTGAGCTTTCAAACTTCTCCATGGAGGTAAATCTTTATGTAGCCCCACTAGGCTCGTATGATGTTATCCTAGGGATAAATTGGTTATGGAGACATCAAGCCAAAGTGGATTGTTATGCAAAAAATAGTAGACTGTCTGGATGATTTAGGAAACAAAGTCTTTCTTCAAGGAAAACCTAGGGAAGTGAAACAAAGACAAAGTTTTGCCCTACAAATGAAAAAGCTCAAAGAAAAGGATACTAGCTTTTCACTTTCAAAATGGAAAAACAAAATGAGACTGAGGAAACCTATTTCCAAGATGACTTAATATTTTATGAATCTCAAAAAATCAATGAAGTTGGGAAGAAGGAGTCCATAGGTCAAGAAAGATCAGATATGGATAGGTATCCTTTCCTTAGAGATTTTGAGGATGTATTTTTGGATGAGCTACCAGGATTACCTCCAAAAAGAGCCTTTGACTTCTCCATTGATATAATTCTAGGGTTGAAACCCATTTCTAAAGCCCCTTAAAGAATGACCACCACAGAACTAATGGAGCTAAAAGCTCAATTACATGATTTGTTGGATAAAGGGTTAATTAGGTCTAGTGTGTCACCCTGGGGAGCACCAGTCATTTTTGTGAAAAAGAAAGATGGTACCTTGCGGTTATGATTAGATTACCACATGTTGAACAAAGAAACCATTAAGAATAAGTACATGTTACCTCGCATTGATGATCTTTTTTATCAAATGAGGGGTGCAACCATGTTTTCAAAGATTGATCTTTAGTCGAGGTATCACCAATTGAGATTGAGGAAGAGGACATCCATAAGACAACCTTAAGAACAAGGTATGTACATTATGAATTCAATGTCCTACCTTTTTTATTAACGAATGCACTGGTGGCATTTATGAATCTAATGAACAGTGTGTTCAGGGATTGTTTGGACAAGTTTGTTCTAATATTTTTTTATGACATTCTAATCTACTCTAAGTATGAGGAAGAACATCTTTAGCATTTAAGAATTGTTCTTCAGAGGTTGACAGAGCATAAACTATATGGAAAACACTCTAAGTGTACTTTCTTTTAGAAGGAAGTATAGTATTTGGGCCACATAATCTTAGCTAAGGGAATAGCTATGGACCCAACTAAGATCAAGGCTATTTTGGAATGGCCAATTCCAAGAAATGTTCATGAGGTCTGAAGTTTCATGGGCTTTGCAGGTTATTACAAGAAGTTTATGAAAAACTTTTCTAAAATTGCATATCCTATAACTTCCTTGCAAAGAAAAGGAAAGAAGGTTGAGTGGTTAGAGAAGTTCCAGGAGGCCTTTTACCTACTAAAGGAAAAATTGACTTTAGCACCAATTTTAAAGGTACCTGACCTTGATGATCAATTTGTAGTCATCAACAACGCCTTAGGAGAAGGCTTAGGTGGTGTACTAGTCTAGGATGGATAATTCATTGCGTATGAATCATGTAAACTAAAAAATTATGAACCAAACTATGCCCCACATGATTTGGAACTAGCAGTAGTCATTCATGCACTTCAAATGTGGAGACACTACTTACTCAAGAGACCTTTTGAGCTAAAAATAGATCACGAAGGACTTAAATATCTATTCACTCAACCGCATCTTAATGCTTGGCAGA
This sequence comes from Cunninghamia lanceolata, assembly GCA_027924645.1. NCBI lineage: Eukaryota > Viridiplantae > Streptophyta > Pinopsida > Cupressales > Cupressaceae > Cunninghamia > Cunninghamia lanceolata. Next base: position 9,427,604 of record BSBN01000870.1, read on the forward strand.
GAAGATGATTGGAATTCATCTTGGATTATGATTTTGAGATTAAATATATACAAGGAAAATAAAATTGAGTGGCAGATGCTTTGAGTAGGAGGAGACACATTTCTTCAATGATCTCCATACATTCTAATTTTAGGAATTAGGTGTTACAGAAATCTAAGGGAGATGAGTTTTACGAGCAAGTAAAACAGGCCCTTGAGAAAACCCCCCAGAATCTAAGATATGAGGGATTTAACCTTGAACTGGATTGGTTATTAAGGTTTAAAGAAAGGATGTATGTACCTAACTCTATCTAGAGTTAAGGAATATGGTATGGAAAGAGGTGCATTTTGCACCATATTCTGGACATGATCCTGGAGTTACTTGCTGATGTGAAACCCCTATATTTCTGGAAAGGAATGAAGAGGGGTCCTACAAATTTTTGAGGTACATGTATGGAATGCCAAAGGGTGAAGGTGGAACACCATCACCCAGCAAGATTGTTATATCCCCACGAAATTCCTGAGTGGAAATGGCAAATTATAAGCATGGACTTTTTCCAAGGACTTCCTATGTCCACAAACAAGCACAATCCTATCTTCATTGTGGTTGATAGACTCACCAAAGCTGCTCATTTTATACCTGGGAACATGACGGATGGGGCACCTATCATAGCTTGAAGATTTGTTCAAGAGATTTTTAGATTGCATGGCATTCCCAAGAAAATTATCTCAAATAGGGATGCACGAATGACATTGAGGTTTTGGCAAACCTTGTTCTCTTAACTTGGAACCTAGTTGAATATAAGATCTTCTTATCATCATGAAATGGATGGCCAAATTGAGAGGGTAAACCAAGTGCTGGAGGATTTATTGAGGATGTATTACATGGATCAACAATACAAGTGGGAGGATTATCTTCCTTTGGTGGAATTTGCCTATAATAATTCCTATCACTCAGCTATTAAGATGACTCTATTTGAGGCATTATATGGATGAAAGTGTAGAACCCCTATAAGCTAGGACAAGCTATAATATAGGGTTAGCCTTGGTCCAAAAATGCTATCAGAGATGGAAGAGAAAGTCCATCTGATTAAGAAAAGTCTAGCAAAAGCCAATGATAGACAAAAGAGTTGTACAAAAGCTAAGCACATCGAAAGGTATTTCATAAGGGGAGAGAATATCCTAAGGGTAACACCTCAGAAGAGTTCCATTAAATTTGGAAAGATGTCCAAAATGGCACCTAGATATGTGGGTCTCTTCAAAGTTCTCGAAGAAGTCAACCCAGTAGCATATAGAATTGCTCTACCACCAGCTTGAGCCATGATGCATAATGTGTTTCATGTTTCTTATTTAAAAAAGTTTAACATTGTAGATATTCAAATTCCTATGCTTGATTGGAATGGCTTACAGGTGAAGGACCCAGGGGTGGTAGTGATCGAGCCCATCACAGTGCTCAAAATGCTTAAGCTACTCTTATGTAACATAGAGATAACATAGTGTAAGATCTAATAGGACCAATATGTAGAGGAAATGCCACCTAGGAAAATAATGATGATTTCTATATGAGATTCCCTCATCTTTTCTGAAAAGCTTATTTATTATGCTCTTGAAATATTCTCTTATTATGTTGATTAACTTTTAAGACAATAATCATTGAGGACGATGATTCTTATGGGGGGAGATATGTTACATCCCCAACTTGTGATTAAGATTAATCTTACTTTCGTATGGTAATTAGGATGATTAGTTAAGAGCTGAATGATTAGATGTTTGTGGAAAACATCAGATTAGTCATTGTTTAAGAAAAAACTAAATTATGCTAGCTAGATATGAGATTTCAAGATTGAAATGATTATTTAATTATTATGATTTATTGATCATATGATGATACACTAATCATGAATTTCTAGTGGTGAGTTTGATCAAGAAAGAAATCATTGTTCGAACATGGAAGGAGAGTATCATCTGAGAGGAAGAGATAGATGTTGGGAAATGGGCCAAATAGCCATTTGAGTATCAGATTCTATGTCCTTATAAACCCTCTATAAGTTGTTATGAGTCATGTTTTCTTTCTAGGAAATCGATCTCCTTTTCGAGTCATCTTGTCAGTGGTGCTATCTTGACAATGGTTATGATGGGTAAACGACATTCCTAGAACATCGTCGCAAGTCAAGAGTTAGTCTTGTGAAGAGATGAAGAATTCTCTTGTATTCTCTTTTTTTCAAATTGGGATATTAATTCTTTTTTCTTCTTGTTAATCGACTAAGGTCATAGTTAATTGAGGGGGAGTGTTACTTAACTTCGAAAACCCTAAACTATGAGTGTGTCATCCTTTTTTTCATTTTGATGATGATCATTGATATTATAGAAGTTATTTAACCCTTATTATTTAGTTAAGGGTGATTATATATATGTGAACCTTTTTAGAGGTCGATGGCATTAGTATTTTTTATTATGCTTATAGCTATAATATCTTATCAATGTTCTTGCCACCCCGATATCCATCACCCACAAGGAGTGGGGAGAAATATTTTAGGCTGAGTGGTGTCTTGTTAGAGCCCTCCTCGCACACTGGACAATAGTGGACTGCATGGATCAAAACATCCCGTGAGGTGGTGTGCTGGAATACATGTAAAGAACCATGTTTTGATAACTATTGAAGGCTATCAAAAGGGGGAATTTCTTTTGTTATCTATGATTATTTTGTGTCTAGAAGAAAAGAGAGCAAGGGAGGTGACTAACAGGGAGATATTATTTAGTAGTGGGCAACAAGCTATCACAACCATAAGAAAAGGGCAAGGAGACTCGAGCCCTGCGTGCAAGACACTTATTACTATGTCATAATCACAGATATGATAACTTTGAGAGCTCATTGCTCATATATATAAATGGTTTCCTATACAGTTATAATTTTTTGTTAATGGAGGATGTTGACAGTGTTGACTTGAGGAAACTAATTATGTTTGAATACAACATGCTGAGTCATGAATATATTTATATGTATATCTTGATGAATATCTCTAGTTGTTGAAGGATCTTGAAGTCTTATTGTATTCTTTTTGTGATGATTCTTTAAAATATTGTGTCGTAGTGATACTCAGCTAGCTTGATGCCATAACACCTTCGGTGATTACGCATGCATGAGTACCTATGAAATATCAGTTATCCATGTTGAGCCATGTATCTTTTAAAACATTTTATTTAAATTATTTATCAGTTGAAAAGACTTGAAAACCTAGTGTTTAATTACTGAGCTTGATACTACAATAATTATTTGTTAAGGGGAGGTCAATGGTATTGGCCTATGAAATCAATACCATAGATCTATTGTATGCCATAATTGTTGGAAAAAGACACTATATGGATTCATGATTGTTGTCATTGATGGCAAAAAAATTCATCCCACACATCTGCAGGACATGGTGTGTCTATACCAAAAGTCAGAGTGAAGAATGTTGTGGTCCGGTAAATAAGAACAAAGCATGTGGTGAGGTCTGACAGTTAGGTCTGGATCTCTCAGAGGAAATATCTTGGTGAAGTGCAGATTTGGGGAAGTCAAGAAGACTACCTTGAATGATAGATTCCAAGGATTTAGCCTCCGGTGATAGATGAAGAAAAAGATATGAATACTTGAGTATCGGGTTCCTGATTGGCAATATGGACAGAGGAAGAACTGACTGGTAGAACATCAGACATTATTTTGGATGTGTTACTAATGATGGTAAAGGTTATTAATGCATAAATTATGATTGGCTGACATGATTGATGACTTCTACAAGTATATCCTTGATCCGCATTACTTGGTAAGGAAGAATTCAACTGACAGATCAGAGTTTGTGGAAAATATTGACTATTCCAGGTGCCGACTAGAAAGGTGATGAAATCACTTTTACACACACACACACACACACACACACACACACACATATATATATATAAGATGGATTTAGTTGTGAGAGGTGTGGTGGTTTTTGGTGATGAGCGAAGAAAAGTAGTAGAGCCGAATAAAAGTAGAAAGGAAGGTCCAGTACGTGAAAGAGAGTAGCACAAAAGAAGAGGAAAGATGAAGTGTAGCAGATCAGTGTATAGAGCCTAACCAGAACTAAAATCCAACATATGTTGATGCTCCTTATCAGTTCAAGTATTGTTTTATACTCTTTATAAATTGTAGACAGTGTGTCTCTTGTAGGTAGTGTGTCTCTTCTAAGCAATGTGCTCGAGTAGTGAGCCCTAATTGGCAAGTGCCATTTTGTATTTCCATTCTTCTAATAGAGAATACAATCTTGGGTTAATTGCCCCATGGTTTTTTCCCTTAATAGGGTTTCCACGTCAAAAATATTATGTCATGTGTATTTCCATTTCATGGTTATGTTTGCTTATTTGAATTAATGCTGCATTGATTATTAAGAAAGTTTAGAAAGAAGAAATAATTAGGATAACTGATTCACCCCCCTCTCAGTTATCAACAATTGGTATCAGAGCCAAGTTCCTCCTAACAAAGTCTAACAGCTTGAGGAAGATCTGGGAATTCAAATAGATGTATATGGTTTAAGGGAGCAACTCAAGAATACCCTTGATGATCTTGAGCAGTCAAACTCTGAAGTCAATGAATTAAAGGAAAGACTCAAATAGGCTGATGATTTCATGAGAGAACTAAAAGACAAATTAAGTCTCTCTATGAAAAAGAGAAAGGAGCTACTTCAGCAATTGGCAAGTCAAGGTGAAGCTAATGATACAAATGAAGATCTGAAGGAGAAAACCAAGTTATGTGAAAAGTTATCAAAAGAAATCATTATGGTAAGACATCAGATGGAATCAAGAGTTATGAAGTTTACCCAAGAGGTTGAAGAGAAAAGAAAAACTGAAGATAATCTAAGACAATCTCTCAAGGAGAAATCAGAAGATTGCCACAAGATGGATAGAATTATCAAACATCTTGAATCTAATCTTGAAGATGCTAAAGATAATGAAGAAAAACTTGAGGATCAAATTGTCTCTCTCAAAAGGGATCTTCAAATAGCAAATGAATATAAAGAGAAATTCCAGATAAGTTCTACTCAACTTGAAGTTCTTGAAAGCCAAAAGAGGGTAGATGACAAGTGTGGTTTGGGATATGAGAAAGGAGAAAGCTCCAGATCCGGTCAGAAGAATTTTAGATTAGAAAATCCAAGGAATAGGCCTAGAAGACCTCCGGCAAGGTAGCCTAATGCTCAAAGATATCCATCCTTCAATGGATACTGCCACAACTGCAATAACTTTGGTCATAAAGCTAATCAGTGCAGAAAGAGAATGAATCAGACTAACTCATCCTTCTCTGGACAATGTTTCAACTACAAAAGGTATGGTCACAAATCTCATGAATGCAGAAATATGCAAATGAACAAATCATTTAATGGTAGATGCTTTGCATGCAATAGAATAGGTCATATGGCTAATCAATGCAAATCAAGAGGATATCAATCAAATATGCATAGAAATGTTGTTTGCCAAATTTGCAATAGATCCGGTCATATTGCAACATTCTGTAGAAACAAGAATCAGGATAAAAGAGGTCTGATATATCATAATCAAGATCAAGATAAGGGAAAACAAAAAGTGAATGTGGATGAAGTTCACAGTGAGATGAACAAGATTTGGGTGAAGAAAAGTATAGAGAATATAGAGGATGGATCTGCACTAGACTCTGGTGCTAATATTCCTTTCAGAAATTAAAAAGTGAGCTCTGGCTCAGGGGGAGACACAAAGAAAACCTTATTCCCGCAGCCAATCAATTGGTGCCGGAACAGGCACAAGATGAGTTGCAGATTAAAGGGTTCTTAAGAGAAACATCCAAATAAACTATGGTTAAGATTTGGAAGATCTGCAAGATGTTTAAGATTAAGATTGATCCGATTCCTCAAGTCATCCGAATAAGGCAAACTGGAATGACTTAGGTCGAGCATTCATTCTAACTTAACATTAGGGTTTGCGGAGCAATATGAGGGTTTTCTCACTAAGCATTTGCTCATTCTACATTCAAGAAGAAATGAAAAGAGAGGCTCTACAACAAAATTCCTCAAGCTCATCCAAGATCATTTGCAAAAGTCAATTCATCCAAAAATCAATCCGGCTAACTCCATGAAACTGAAAGGCGCAAAAGGTATTCTCCTTTATCAAATATCTCTCTCTAAATCCTTGAATGATGGGTACTCCAAACATTGTGAAGATCTCTGATAGGCCTCACCCTAAATTCAAGAAACATCCATACAAATCCTTGGAAGTAGATCCCCTAGGAGCTTTTTCCAGTGTTTTGCATGGTGTCCTGCATACAGAAGATATTAGGGTTTACATTCACTCAAACATCGAAGAATTCAGAGAGTCCAAATTAATGGATATCTATCACAAACAGTTAATAGATGATTCTTTTAAGATCAAACCTCAGTATAAAGCCATCCGGGATAAGCATTTTGCACAGTGCATTCATTTCCCCTATTTTCTAGAAGATGAATGGGTTTGGTATATCTTGAGTAGAATACATGACAACTTCATGTGGTTGAATAGGCTGTTTAAGATCACTAAGGATGTCATTAGGGCTATAACTAGATTACACTCAATCGGTGAAATGCCTACGCTCAAATCTATCAAGAAGCAAATCATTAGTGAGGCTACCGGATCAAAGTTTGATAAAAGAGCTATGACTATTGAGGATATCACAGATCCGGATATCAAATTTGCATCAATGATAATTGGATATAAGATATATCACTCCAACAGGGAGAACTCTATTTCTGGAACTACTATATACACTACTTATGAAATGTTGAGGAAAAATGTAGACTATGATCTTTGTGAGCTCCTTCTAAACCAGCTATTGGAGAATCTATAGAAGATAAATAAGGATAAGAAGAACTCCTTCAAATACGGTGGTTTGATACTCTGTCTTTTCTTTTATTACATGAATGAGATTCCTAGATCCAGTGGCTGGGTATGGCAGAATGATAGGCCAGTAGCCATTCAGGTCAAAGATTATATACATGGGATTGGTGATGCCAAGGCATAGAATACAGCTCTCTGGGGATATTTCAAGAATTTTTAGAACATGATGCAAGCAAGAGAGAGAATTCCCCAATCCCTTGTTGAGAAATACAAAGACACAGTATGCTTTATGGTAGAGACTAATCAGTGCCTAATGGAGGCAGTAGAACCAAGAACTATATGGATCATGCCTATGGGGTATGAAGTTGATGAACAAATTGTGGAGCTGCATGTTCAACACATGCTAAGTCAGCCAAAGGATCCAAAGGTAGAAAGGTTTGGAACTTTTGAAGAGCTAAGTGTAAAAGTTCATGTGGAACTCAGACAACTGGAAATAAAGAGGAAAGTGAGAAAAGAAGTTGAAGAATTTGCCAAAGGCTTAGGCATCTCAAAAGAGGCTCTTGATGCTAACAGAGAAAAGGTGGAAAGGCCAGAGAAAGAGGAGAAAGAGGCAGAAAAGGGAAGTAAGGAAAGTGCTCCAGTAGAATCTTTCACCTAGACAAGATCATCAAAGAGATCAGCACCTGTCACAGCCAAAAGCTCAAGGACATCAAAACCGGAAGCAAAATCATCTAGCAGAGGAGAGAAAAGAACAAAAACAAAGGCCACAAGGTCTTATGTTAGTCAGAAGGATGATGAAGAAACTGAATCAAATGAGGAGATAAAGAAAATGAAGAAGCAAAAGAAGAAAACATCTGGTGAACCTTCTATCGGTCAAGGTGAAGAAGAAAAGGCGGAAGATTTTGTAGAAAAGCCCACTCTGTCTTTAGATAGTGTCATCAAATCAGTCACTGTGGATGGAAACCTTCAGCCAATGGCTGAATTCTATGATGATTGCAATGAAGCAGACCAAAAAATCTTGCAGGAAGTAGCAGTTAAGTATCTGAACATATATAACAAGGCTTTTATTGAAATTATATCTCTTATTCCCAAAAGCCTAGAAAAAGAGTTAGAAATAAGAAAGAATAATGCCATGGCAAAAGACCTTGAGATCTGAGAGCAGGCCACCATTCAGCTCTTTCCTTCAATTACTCCGTAGCAAATGAATATGATCTTCAAAGATTGCAAGGATGAGTTCCGGAGCAAAGCTAGGATGAATCAGCTCATGCTTGGTGAAACTGACAAAGTGGCAAGAGAGACTAAAGAGATCCTCTGAAATGCTTTTAAAAAGTTCAACATTCCCATCATAGAGGACTCTAGTGAATCCTCTACTCTGGAAGAGGTGGCTCATGAACAAACTAATATCTCTCCTCCGGTTTCCCCTACAGTCTCCAGATCTAAAGGAGAAGAAAGAATAAAGGAGAAAGAAGAAGAAGCGAAAGAAAGAGAAGAAAGTCAAGCTGAGAAGAACAGAAGTGACAGTGCAGAAGAGAAGAAATCTCTATCTCTGGCAAGAGACACTGCAGAAACTGTTAAGGACTTCTTGACAAAAGAAATGTTGGAGATTGATGAACCGGAGTTACTTCAAGGTCCATTTAACTTTGACTCTCTCTCCTTGGTTCAAACAATGAAGATAGCCTCATTTGCCAATGCAAAGGCAAAAGAAAAACTCCTGAAGTCTCACATGGAAGATTGTGAGCTAATAGAAGCTGCATCCGGTGTTTTAGAAAAGATCATGCCATCTTTTCAGAAGGATCACTCAACCTCCTCATTAGGTAATCTTAAAGCTCTTGTTGGTTCAGTCAGCACTCATTTTGAGTCTTTAGAGAAATCTGCTAAGAAAAAGGTCCGGAAAGAGTTTTTGAATAAAAGATTCTCTGAAGTACTAAGTCTAATATCAAAAAATAGAAGAAATATGGATACAGGAATAAAGAGCTTAGAAAATGCTCTTAAAGATGGCGGGGAAATATATAAATTTTGTCTATCATGGTCCAAAGCAACAATGGAGATTGAGAAGAAAATTAAAGAACAAGAGATCCAACTAACAAAACTTTCTCAAAATTTTGATCCATTTACCTCATCCATAGTAAATCAAGAATGTCAGACCATTGTAGTCTTGGATGAAATTAAGAATCTAGAAAAAGAAAAGAAAAATAGAATCAGTAGGTTAAATGAGCTTAGAACAATAATCATTCCTAAGTTAGAGGCCATGCATGAGGCCCTAAGTGATGCTCAAACCACTACCAAGACAAATGATCCGATAGATATGAAGAAGGCTGAAGTTTTTGCATTCCTATTAAGTGGTCATATATCAATTTTGGATAGAATGAAGCAAAGTTGGGTAGCAGAATTCATCCAATTGAAGACAACTTTTGCAGACATTCTTCAGTTTATGTGAGTATGTTATATGCGGCTAACTATACTTAAATTTTTGAAAATTTTGGTGCACGGTTCCCACCCTTTGCCATTGATGTCAAAGGGTGAGTGAAGAGTAGTGAAAAATGAGGAATCCAACTAAGGGGAGCTCTGAAAAATGTATATAAAAATAGAGCATCAGCCAAGGGGGAGCATAGTGTAAACACTTAGTCATTTTTCACTAAGTGTTGCCATCAATGCCAAAGGGGGAGATTGTTGGCAAAAGACACTATATGGATTCATGATTGTTGTTATTGATGGCAACAAAGTTCATCCCACACATCCGTAGGACATGATGTGTCTATACTGGAAGTCAGAGTGAAGAATGTTGTGGTCCGGTAAACAAGAACAGAGCATGTGGTGAGGTCCAACAGTCAGGTCCGGATCTCTCAGAGGAAGTATCTTGGTGAAGTGCAGATTTGTAGAAGTCAAGAGGACTACCTTGAGTGATAGATTCTAATGATTTAGCCTCTAGTGATAGATGAAGAAAAAGATATGAATACTTGAGTATCGGGTTCCTAATTGGCAGTATGGACAAAGGAAGAACTAACTGGCAGAACATCAGACATTATTCTGGATGTGTTACTGATGATGGTAAAGGTTATTAAGGCATAAATTATGATTGGCCAACATGATTGATGACTTCTACAAGTATATCCTTGATCTGCATTACTTGGTAAGCAAGGATTCAGCCAACAGATCAGAGTTTGTGGAAAATATTGACTATTCTGGGTGCTGACTAGAAAGGTGATGAAATCACTTTTGCATATATATATATATATAAGATGGATTTAGTTGTGAGAGGTGTGGTGGTTTTTTGTCATGAGCAAAGAAAAGCAGTAGAGCTGAATAAAAGCAGAAAGGAAGGTCTAGTATGTGAAAGAGAGCAGCACAAAAGAAGAGGAAAGATGAAGTACAACAGATTAGTGTACATAGCCTAATCGGAACTGAACTCTGGCATATGTTGATGCTCCTTATTAGTTCAAGTATTTTTTTACACTCTTTATAAATTGTAGACAGTGTGTCTCTTGTAGGCAGTGTGCCTCTTGTGAGTAGTGTGCTTGGGTAGTGAGCCCTAATTGGCAAGTGCCATTTTGTATTTCCATTCTTCTAATAGAGAATACAATCTTGGGTTAGTCACCCTATGGTTTTTTCCCTTAACAGGGTTTCCACATCAAAAATATTGTGTCATGTGTATTTCTATTTCATGGTTATGTTTGCTTATTTGAATTAATGCTGCATTGATTATTAAGAAAGTTCAGAAAGTAGAAATAATTAGGATAACTAATTCACCCCCCCTCTCAGTTATCAACAATAATAACTATGGCCATAGCTCATGATAGATTCAAACACTTTAAACTCAATGGTACAACTGAGTTGGTGTCGTATGCACTTGATACTTCATCTTGTCAAACCAATGGTAAACGATGTCAAGCCTTGACTGTTTATGTATATTGTGTTTATTTTAGTCATAATGACTTCTCATGGAGATGAGATGGTTAACATATATAGATATAATATTGTTTCTTGGCAGCCATGACTGCATGTCATATTCCTTGTGAGGAAGTAATTTCTTGATAGGTTATTTATTTACAAGAACTTACCCTAGTTTTCTATAGAGTAGTGGTATAAAAGAAGGTGAATGCCATCTTGCAAATGGCAATTACTCTAATATATGTATGATATTAGGAAGATTTCTTAAGATAGAACTTAATAAAGAGATCAACTATATGAGTCATTATAAGTATTTCATTGATGTTATGAACTAAGCTTAGACCTTGAAAATACATAATCAAAGTAAACACCAATTGAGTAGGGTTAACTGTTGAAACCATAAATGTACTTGTTTCTTTATGAAATATGGGATAGTGTGACATGGAGACACTAGTTCCCAGATGCTTAAGAAATCAAGGACCTTAAGAATGGGTTTCGGGACAAGAGTCGAATGTCCAAGGAATGGACTAAGATGTTCTACACTTAATTATTCTAGACCAAGAAGGGTCAAAAATATGTTTATTGTAGGACATGATAGCTTATAAATTGAGTTGAGGTGGTGGACATACACCAATCTTCATTTTGTAACATTCATGTCTGAAAATCTTTGGCCTAAGAAATACATACGTCATTTCATGCATTGTCTATCCACAGTGCTCCAGAAGGCATAATGTCTCCAGTAGTGTCATACATAGTTAGAATGGATCTATAGTTGTGTGACCATGAGGCATTATGAAGGACTTAACACCAGATACACAGATGGCTAACCTAACAGTTCATTATATCTATCCCTTTCATGGAGGGTAGGGTCGCTTCCAAGTAGGAAGTTGTGCGGGGGACCACCTATTTGTGGTTGGAGGAAAAGCACCTAGACAATGCACTCTTTCCCAAGCATGAGACAATCCTAGGCTTATGAAGATGGATGTCATATGTTTCAGATACAGTGCTATTCATTTTATGACTTGATAGTCAATTATTATATATAATTTGATGTTTGATGCCTTCATCATAGCTTTCTACATGTATAGTGAAAGTTATTCACTAATGATATGTAATTGCATATTGAAAATTGTAAGCTTTGTTATATTCTGATTTAGAATAACATGCTTAATTATCATAATGATAATGATTCATTTTTGTTTACCCTGATTTGGATAATCATGATTTAATCTAATTCTTGATTAAGATGAATAATTATGTTTTTTCTTTAGCATTATGGAATGTGATGTTACACCCACTATGGCTTGTGCCACATCAACCCAAAAGAAAGAAGCATGTTGTTTTACCAGATGACTTTGATTTTGGTCAATTGGTTCCTACAAAGTCAAAAGCAACCAAAAAGGCAAAAACTTTGTCAAGAGTGTTTGTCAATGAAAAAAAACACAAATTTGCAGAGATTGCTATTCCTATAGCTAACAATATTGACTTTGAAAATCTTGATTATGTCATCACTAGAGTTGATCTGGGAAAGCAAACTCATCAAAGTGTAAAGGAAAACCTTTTGGCACAATTGAATGTTTTGCTAGACAGATATGACAAGGATAAAGCTATAAAGGACCAACTCAATTATAGGTTGATTAGCTCAAATCAATGCTTATCAAAATAACTCAGTCATCTAGGAAGATTGAAGATGTTAACACCAGTACAAACAATGAAGCCTTCTTGAAAGAAGAAAGAATTGGTGCAAAAGGTCAAGCAGTTGATGCTTTGATAGACAGATTGCTTACCTAGGGTTCATTACTTATAAGGTCATCTATTGAACTCTATAATAACCTAGGTAAGATTGGCAAAGAAATTGATCAAACACTAGAGATTCTCTCACAAGACATGTAGTTGATTGAGCAAGATCTTAAATCTTGGAACAGGCTGAGAGATTTCAAAGTTAAGGTGTTGATTGAACATGGGGTCATCCCTAATAGGATAAAATATGTAGAGTATCAAGAGGCTATGATACACGAAAGGGATATAATTGAATGCCTAATACTCGATCTAAAAAAGGATCTTGAAAGGGGAGAAAATAAGACACAAGACATTTTTAATGAGCTGGCAAATCAACCATGTCATATGCTTGATGTCAACCAGTAGATACTCCCTGAAGATACAGTCATTTAGGAATTCACTAACCTATTGCAGAAAGAAGTTGAAATAGAAGTCTTTTCATTGACTTCACTTGATAGGTTAATGGAAATCCAGACAATCCTGAATAGACTGTAGAATTTACTAAATAAGCACAAGGGTGTACCTGATACCCTCAATGACTCCATCACTCGAGTGCTTATCATTTCCAAGCATACTCTAGGGCTAGACAATAATGAAGTACATGCAACTATGAAAAGATATGAAGAGTTCTTGAAGAAGGATGAAGCTGATGAAGAAGTGTCCAAGGACACTTAGATATTTTTCATGTTTAGTTTCCATATCTTTGTAAATTTTGATTGACAAAAGCCATGTCATTTTGAAAAATCAGATTACATGGATTTGTGAGACAGAGTCCCAAGTCAAATTGAACTCTATTTTTAAATACGTCAAAGTAGTTGTAGATTTCCTATTTTTGCTCTTGGCCTCTTCCTATAAATAAAGAGGGTCTCTTATGTAAATATTATCTTTTATCCATTGAAGTGAAGCATTGCCATTTTGAAAAGCAATTTGAGACTTTGAGTTCATTTTGTAAATCACTTTTCAATTAGTATAAAGAAAACAAGTTGGCATCCAATCTTTGTCTTTGATCAAGTTTTTGATGTTATAGAATTGTTCTTATGTCCTTTCTATTACATTATCTTGTATGCATGGTTGAATCGTAAACATGAAAATCAAGTGTTTAGAAGGTGATCCAAATCTATTTTTGTAGACTTTGGGCTGTGATATCATCTTTAGGATTTGTGTTTATGTTTGTGAATGAGAAGTAACTTGAAGACTTTGGGCTGCAAGTTATTGTCTATGATCATGTTATCTTATCTTGGCATATAGTGAAGACTTTGGGCTACACTCTACTCCAAACTCTTTAATTTTCAATTGGCATAAGGAGCAATGAAAACTATCTTTTCATGGGTTTCTTGGTGATTAACACACGCTAGTATAATTTACTTTTTCTTTTGTGTAACTTAATTAGATATTGGCCATTATTGCTACAAGTTAGTAGTTGGTAGTTCTTTGCATATTATAAGCTTCATGGGATTGTTACCTTGAATTGTAAACATCTATTCTGAATTAAGACAATAGGATGATATGGAACCACCCCAAGGATAGTTTTTAGTGTAAATAAATCAGGTAATTGCTCATTGATATTAATTAGCAATAAGAAGGGAGCCTCCCCTTTTTGAGATGAGAGATTTAATCTCATTATACTATGGTTGATATAACCATTTTGTCTTCAATTAGTTGATGACAAAATATTCACCCAACAATGACAAACCTGAATTGGCAACAAGGTTTCAATTTTAAGCCCCATGGCATCCAGCTGACCTGAAACTTCAGGCATTAAATTTTCTCAATCTGTGATCCATCAAGAGCAATCCTCTAATGAAAAGTTTTTATGGGTTATCAAGAGTGTTTTTTCTAGTTTGCGTTCTTCCAAGATGTGTTTTTATAGGTTCTTTAATTTGTCGCCACTTCAAGTCAGGTTCGGAGGGTCCCACAAAATAGTTCAAATTTCCCAGTTCTGATGACAACCGAGTTATTGATTTTCCTTCATGTGTTCCCAACTCTTTTTTTGTGGCAATCTGAGGTGCCCTTGTGTGAAAATTAAATCTATTTCAAAATCGACCCCCCAGACACTTAGTTTACAAAGGAGGTCCCAAAAATATTTTGGCGGTGCGAAGTTTTGGGATATGAGTATGTTTTAAATAATTGATTATGGCCCTATGCAAATTTTCACGTCCTCTGGTCGTCTCGTGTGCCCATAGTGCTAATGCACCATTTTCTAGGAAAGAGACTGATTGCCAAATATAATTTATTAAAACATTTATATGTTTTAATTTATTGGAAAAAATAATGTTCTAAATGATAAATAATATAAAATAAACACTATTGATATAATGCTTATATCTTAAAAGAAAAATAAAGGTATTTTGTGGGTTGAACGCACCAGCACAAAACACACTACACCTTCCTTCCCCATGGCTACAATGGTGCATTGAGCCTCTTCTTGTTCTAATTTTTGGTCATGTTCATTCCTGGAATGCAAATTGGGTATGCCTTCTTCTCCATTGACATATATCTGGAGCCATCTTGGTTAGATTCAAACATAGATGATTGCAAAATTGAGATCCATCATGCTTTCGGCATTGAGACGGAGTTTTGGGGGCTTATATTGGTTCCAAATTGTTGCTCCATGGTCTGAAATCATCCACTGATCATTGCTAATGCCTAGGCAATGATCTTAATTATGTTTGGGATGAATTTTGAATGCTTTAATTATTAAAAATGCCCAACACTATAAAAAAATGACCCAAAAGTGAGAAGAAATAATTGGGCAAATATGAAATAATGTCTCAAGTGGTAAACACTATAAAATAAAGATTATTAACATAAATTTTATAATTTATAAACAAAAAATAAACGCAAAAGTGAGCTAAGCGCACTAGCGTGTAGCCCACTCCACTCTCCTCTCCCAGGGATGCGATGGTGTGATAGAGGCTACATTGGAATGTTGCTCATGTCTGGAGGCTTTGGGTAGAGATTTGGAGCTATTTGTGATGTTGTTTGTGGGCATTTAGCTTCTTAAAACTTGTCTAGGATCTTTCCAATGCCTGGTGTAGACACCTAAAATTGACCTGTTCCTAGATCAGGCTTTCATCTGTCATACTTCTTTAATTAAATAATTCTTAATTATTTGATTAAGTTCATTTGTCGATCACATCAGTTTATTCCTACATGTTAATTAAATAACCCTAATTATTTAATTAATCAATTTATTCCTCCATGTTAATTAAATAACCCTAATTATTTAATTAAATCAATTTATCCTCCACACTAATTAAATAATTCAAATTGTTTAATTAATCCAATTTATCCTCCATATTTGATTAAATAATCCAAGTTATTTAATTAAATCATTATTTGTCCAATTTAAATAAATAAAATCAAAATTATTTATTTAAATAAATTCAAATTATTTATTTAAATAATCTATTTCCTCTAAATTGAATTAAAATTAATATTTAATTCAATTATATCATGTGCACATGAAATTAAATAATTAATTATTTAATTTCCTATTTATCCTCACCCACCATAAATTCCTCCAATTAAAATTAATTAACAGTCAATCAAAATAGCTGACTCATTAATCAAATTAGTTAACAGGTTAGTCAATCTAGTTAACTAATCAATCAAATTAGTTCACTAAGCAATCAATTCAATTGACTAAGCAATCAACTCAGTCAACTAATCAATCAATTTAGTTCACTGATCAATCAATCCACTTAACTACTCAATCAATCCAGTCAACTCTCTAATCAATTATGTTAACTCCCTTGATGCATGAGATGGCTTGGACATTTGTCCTTCTCTGATTCTCACACATTCTCTCAACCATCCTCAACTATTGATTTGTTGTCTCACATGTCTATAAAAAGAAGCCTCTTTCTCCATTTCAATGATCTCTTGTTTAAGTAAAATTATGCTGTCATTTTTGTTCCTTGGGAGATCAAATTTACATTACTATTATAGAGCAATCCATATCAAAAAGCAAGAAGCAATCAGTTGGAATAGTGTGCATTTCAATTCGCTCAATCGGTGTAGGAAATTCATTTGTACAAAGGAGGTAATTTGTACTTGACTATATTCCTTATTGGTTTATATTTGCATATCCATTTTTCACCTATCTTGTTTTACACACTGAGCCCTTGGTCACATAGTGGACCAAGGGCCTATTTAAACCTTAGCCATAAAATTAACCACCAGAAACCTAAACCGCCACATGTGACCAGGACACCTATAACTATTAGTTGTTTATTGACTATTGGGTTGCTCCTCCATGTCCAAATAGGCCATTTTTTTTTTAGCATAACTTTTTGCAGGTATATTGGATTTTTGTAAAATGGGTTGCGTTGGAAAGATGGTTTGCTCAACTTAGCAATAGTATAGGTATCTTCAGCCCATCTAGTCAAATTTATCAATTATTATCAGTCAAAGTTAACCTTACTTTGGAATCTTCAAATCGCTATAACTTTTGCATTTCTTAATGAAATTTCATGAATTTTTTTTTGAAATTGCATAGAATTTTGTGTAGAATCTAGTCATGCTATCTATTTTACTATAAGTAATCATATTTCTTAGTAATTTTCTAGATTACTCATTTTTTACATCATAACTAGGTTTTAACATTTCTTGATTCTTTTTTGATTTGATCTAATACAGGTAGACATCAGGAGTTGCCTCTTATTGTTTGATGAAGACCAAAATTTTTCTTAAGACTACTAATTATGTGATTTGATGTAGGACGTATGCCAAAGACAAATCTTGATTATCACTAAGTCTTAGGATTCGCACTTTAATGTCTCTTAAGGGAATTGACATGTATGTGTAATCTTGATTCTCACAAAGTCTTAGGATTCACATTTCATTTTGCTTAAAGGAATTGACATGTATGTGTAATATAGATTATCACAAAGTCTTAGGATTCACACTTCAATTTGCTTAAGGGAATTGACATGTATGTGTAATGTTGATTATCACAATGTCTTAGAACTCATGTTTCAATTTTGCTTAAGGGAATTTACATGTGTCTTCCATGTTGGAATTTGTTGAATGTGTATGCTCTTCCTTCACATGGCAATGTGATCTTAGGAATCAAAAATGTTTAAGTTATTCATTTTATCACTTTCCATGTATGCTATCAACCTTTAGAAGGGCCTACTTTTGGATTGCGCTTCATCCAAAAGGGATGACCCTAAGTGGATCTTTCCTTTGGACCACTATATAAATTGGTTGCAGGGAAAGCTAAGACTTAACCAGTGTTAGCCTTGCCTTATGGTGCCCAATCGAACAAAGGCATATCAATGCTTTGTGAAAATGATTTTTGCATTGTGTGAGATGTACGAGGCTCTTAGTAGACCTGGTTAAAGCTTTTAGTAGCTTTTTGGATGCTCGCAAGGTGTTGGTCCCCCAAAGTTACTAGCAACTTTGTAGTTAGTGTCCACCTGACTCACCTCTAAATGTTGTAGTAATTATCAGTGCAAGGGGAATTGTTACAAGCCCTCAAGATTACTCACCATTGCCTCTCTTGAGATGAGATATAAATCCTCAGTATTGAATAAGCTACTTGTAGATTTTTTGGGAAAGGGTGATTGGGTTATCCTTCCAGTCCTAGAGACCCCTATCTATCCTCTCTTGAAAAGATGAAAAAATGTACACACCCATACTAGGTGTGATAACATTTGAGTCGATGGAGATCTAAGTTGTGAGCTGATATTATTGTAGTGAAGCCTTGTCTTTAGGGATAAAGAGTGCTTGGTGTGTATACAATTGTGTTTATAATTGTGAAAACTTGGGCTTTAGGAGCCTCTAACATACACACTTTTGTTGAAATAGTCATTTGTGTCTATTGCCTCTTTCCTTTTCCTTGTCAAAAAATCAAAAATCCCCAAAACATAGTGATTATAACTTTCCCTTTCTATCATTTTCCTTGTAAAAATAAAAAAATCCCAAGAACATAGTGATTAGACCTTCCTTTTCCTTGTAAAAAAATCAAGAATCCAAAAACATAGTGTAAACTTTCCCCTTTTGCATCCTCATTTTGTCAAAAAATCCAAAACAACATAGTGATTAGACTTTCCCTTCTTGCATTTTCCTTGTCAAAATGCTCCCAGTCATCAACAAACCTAGGTCAAATCCAGATCCAAAACTCACAATCCAAGGAGTCCCTCCTTCTCACTCCAATAATGATCATGAGAACCTTGTAGACTATGATGCATATCTTGAGGAACAAGCTGAAATATGAAGACTTACACATGGGCAACTCCCTAGCACCACACCTACAATACATCATCCAAACACTTCCCCAAATGCCATCACCCCTCAACCAACAACACCTACAACGATTACAATCCATCATCCAACAACTTCAACAAAGCCCGTCACCTCTACTACAAAAACTCCTAGTCAAAACCCAACAACTCCTAGCCATCCACCAGTCTAAAACCCAACAAACACAAACACAATATCAACAAATTTAATCTTCATCCTATGTTTCATCCCCCTTAACTTCATACCAACCAACCACACATCATGTTACCCCTACATCAAACTATCCTACTTCTTCCACAATTAACCCCTATCTATATGAATCCATTCCTCAAGAACATCTAACCCAACAATTCCAACTGTAACAACAACAATTCCAACATCATCATCATCAACAACAACAACAATTCCAACCGTAACAACAACAATTCCAACCACAAAAACAACAATTCAAACTGCAACAACAATTCCAACCACAACAACTGCAAGTCCAACTACAACCACACCCTCAACAAATTGCACATCAATACCATGTGTCACCCCCATCACCATACCAATCTATCTTACCCACATATCATGTCAATTCCACATCAACCTATCCCATTGATACATGACAACATCCACCCCAAGAACATCCAACTCCTTTCCTAAACATTTCACCTCACCACAAAATTTATTCACAAGGCTCTCACGTTCCTTTACAAATTGAACACACAAATCTAAGTTTCCCTTGCACCATAATCAAGTGTCCTTAAGTCCTCATAGTACCTTTGACAAGGGAAAGACCACTCTATCTTATACATCCTATGGGTACCCTACATCCTCATCCAATCAAATACCTATACAAGAGCCTCCTAGTCCTATCCTAACACCACCATGTAGTACCTTGTTGCAAATATGTGCCTAAGCAGTGTTGTCATTGATGTCAACATATCCTTGTTGCCATTGGTGTCAACTGTATCCTATTTTGCTACTTGTATAGAAGATTGGATTGTTGAGGATATTCAAAAAATTAATAAGGATCAATGTATGTAGACCAATGGCTGAGTAGAGGATTGTCTGAAGAAGCTCTGGTTAAGCTTTAAAAGTTCACATGAATATTTGAAGAAGCTATGGCCATCTAAGTACAACCAGTTTTACAGTGCTCAGAAGAGACAGAGTGATAGGAAAGAGGTTCGGATTGTTTCAGATATGTCAAATGATGATCTACAAATCTGGAGGCATGTTTGGGAAGTCAAAGTGTATCATCCATTCAATTGGTTTATGGTTTGGAGGTCTGCAAGCAATCTTTCTAGTGTGACAGTCATGACAGATAGTGTTCTTGAGGTACCGGATGAAGATGCAAGTGATTCTGACAATTTGGAGTAGTGGGGATATTATTGTTGAACTTAATGTGCTTGTGGAAGTCTTTAGATCATGTGACTGCTATGTTGGAGGTCCGCATTGAAGTTTGAGCTTATCAATGAAGATTTCCTTCTTGGTGTTGTTGTTTTTACCAGTCTTGGCCAACCAGATGTTTCAAGCATGTTGTGGATGATCTAAGTGTTGCAAGGTGTGACCCTTGGTCTCCTTGTTCATCACTATGCTACAGTGGTTTGTGACAAGGGCTTAACTGCCTCCTGTGCTTGTTAAGTCAAGTAGTTGTATCAGGCATTAAAAGGTTGATCTTTTGGCGCAACGGCAACTAAAAATTGGTATCAGAGCTGAGGTCACGGGTTCAAACCCCGCGCTTGCACTGGGGGGGAAAGTTGCAAGGTGTGACCCTTGGTCTCCTTGTTCAGTGCTGTGCTACAGTGGTTTGCGACAAGGGCTTAACCACCTCCCGTGCTTGTTAAGTCAAGTAGTTGTATCAGGCATTAAAAGGTTGTTCTTTTGGTGCAACGACAACTAACACTAAGAGCATTTCTATGAAGCATGGCATGTTGATTAAGGAAGATTTGAGTCCCAGTTATGTTTGATCGATAGCTTAGTGATTTGCATTAAGTCAGATGTTTGTAGTGCTAACCTTGATGTTCATTCCAAGGTTGATGAAGCGTATAAATACTTGTTGATGAGTTGTGGAAAATTATCTTTGTGTGAAAATAATAGAATCTAAAGAAAGGATCAAAAGGTAGAGTAGAGCAAAGGAGAAGCAGAAGAACAAGAGTTGTTTTGATGAAGAATTAGAGACGAAGTATTTGGGGCAGAGCAGAAGTTTTGTGAGCATTCAATGAAACTAAACTAGGCATGAAGGATATGCTATTTATCAGTTAATTATTTCTGTATTAAACATAAATTCTGTAGGTAGTGAGCCTGAAGGCACATGCCTTCTCTTTTCTTCTAAGTACTTTTAATAGGGTACGAATCTTGTGGGTTAACCCCCACCGTGGTTTTCCCTTAACTAGGTTTCCACATAAAAATCTTGGTGTTTTATGTGTTCAATTTATTTTTGCTCATGGGTCATTGATTCATGCTTTAATGTTTACATTATTAATCTAATTGCAAATTGATAAAGAAGATTAAAAGCAAAAAAGGTTAAATTTGTGAAACAACTAATTCACCCCCCCTCTCAGTTGTCCAAACTAATTCCAACAATTGGTATCAGAGCTAGATCCTCTAAAAGAAGCTTGACCACTTGAGGAGATCTAGTATGTCGACCTACAAGAAGGATAGTCCAAGATTTGATGGAACAAATTATTCTATTTAGAAGAGTCGCATGGAGTGCCATTTGTAATGCATGGGTGATGCTTATTGGGTGATAAACAATGATGAGTATAAACCTCTGGAGAAAGGTCCTTCAACTCTAGATCAACTCAAAGATGCTGAAAACAACCTTCAAGCTAAAGACGCCTTGTTGAGTGCCCTGACTGATTCAAAAATGACAAATGTCTTTGGACTAAAAACTGCTCATGAAATCTAGAAGAAGTTGGAGAATTTGTATGAAGGCGATGAATTTGTCAAATGTTCCAAGCTACAAAGTCTGAGAGGAAAATTTGAAAATTTGAGGATGAGTGAAGATGAAAACATCACAATCTACATGCAAAAGATAAATGAACTTGTGTGTGGTATCAGGTGTGCTGGTGGAACTTTGGAAGAATTAGAGATTGTGGTAAAAGTGCTTAGATCTTTATCTACTTCATACAAACATAAGGTTGCTGCTATAGAGGAGATTAGGACTGTCTCAGAAGTTACAAGAGATCAGCTGGTTGGCAAAATTTTAGCTTTTGAATTAACTGAGTTCGATGATTCTCTTCCTAAGTCTGAATTTGCATTTAAGGCCAATGTATATGGAAAACAAAGATATGATATGGGTGAAAGCTCTTCAGCAAGATCAAACAAATTTGTGAAGGCAAGGAAGGATCTTGAAGATGATGAAATTCAGACTATGGATCTTGAAGCTCTTATTGCCAAAAGAATGGTAAGAGGATCTGGTAAGTATGAAGGAAAGTTGCCACTCAAATGTTTTACTTGTAATAAGATTGGTCATTTTGCCTCAAAATATCCAGAGAGGTTTTCAAAACCAAACCCTAATAGATATAAAGGTCAGAAGAAATGTTACTATGTCTAAGGAGTCACAGATGATGAATCTGATCATGGAGGTTCCACTAAAAATGATTAGGTGTTCATTGCTATCAAAGAAGAAGATCTGGTGTCTACTGAATTTGCTAGCTATGAAAATGTGGAAAGTGCCTTGGCTACTCAGGTTGTTGAAAAGGATGAATGGGTGATTGATAGTGGATGTTCTCATCATATGATTGGTGATAAAAGTAAGTTTGTAAGCCTTGAAAAATATGAAGGTGGGCTTGTAAAATTTGGAGATAACTCAGCTGGTAGAATCTATGGAAGATCCATCTCTTTTGATGGTAAGAATAACACCAATGATGCTTTGTATGTGGAAGGACTGAAGTATAATCTTCTCAGTGTTGGACAGTTGGTTGACAAGGGTTATGATCTTTGATTCAAGGATGGCAAATGTAGAATCTTGGAAAGCTTTGGAATTGAAATTGCATCTCGTACACAAACTAGAGGTAACATCTTTCAATTAAGTAGTTCTGGTAAAAGTTATTTGATTGCTCAGATAGATCAAAGTTAGTTGTGGCATAGGAGAATATGTCATGTGAATTTTGATAACATTGTCAAGATAAGTTCTACTTAGGCTGTGAGAGATCTTCCAAGACTTGTGAAACCTGATAGCATGTGTAGAGAATGTCAATTGGGTAAATAGAACAAAACATCATTCAAAAGTAAAGAACAATTTTCAAGTGAGTGATCGGTACTTTTGCATACTGATCTATGTGGTCCTGCTAGAATTAGGAGTGTGCAAGGAGATAGATATTTTATGTTGCTGATTGTTGATTACTCTCAGATGATGTGGGTAACTTTCTTAAAAGAAAAATTAGAATCTCTTGACAAATTCAAGGTGTTCAAAGTTATGGTGGAAAATGGGATTGGTGTGAAGATAAAGAATATGAGATCTGACATAGGTGGAGAGTTTACCTCCAGTGAGTTTGATACATTCTATGAAAAGCATGGAATAAAAAGACAGTTATGTGCTTCTAGGACTCCTCAACAAAATGGAGTTGTAGAAAGAAAGAATCAGACCATTCAAGAAGCTGCCAGGACCATGATGATGGAAATAAATGTTCCACAAGTTTATTGGAGAGAAGTTGTGAGTACTACTGTCTACACTCTTAACTAGGTGTAGATCAAAAGCTATTCTGGTAAGACTCCTTATGAACTTTGGTTTGGTCATCCTCCTACTGTGAGATATTTCAAAGTTTTTGGTAGTAAATGCTATATCAAAAGAGATGAGGATCTAGGCAAGTTTGAAGCAAAAAGTGATGAATGAATTTTTCTGGGTTACTCTACTAAAAGAAAAGCATACTAGTGCTTTAATAAGAGGTTGAAAAAGATTGTTGAAAGTGCTAATGTCAGAGTTGATGAGAGTAAGGAAGGACATTCCAGGTCTTGCAGATATGATTCAGATGATCAAGATGAAAGTCAAAATCAATGAAGACAAGTTCAAACTTAGATTCAGATCTGAATTGATCCAGAAAATCCAATAATTCAAGAGGATAGTGTAGAAGTTGAGGAACAAGCTCAAGAAATAGAAGTTCAAGAAAATCCAAAAACTCCCAGGTATGTAAGGATGAATCGTCCTGAAGATCAAATCATAGGAGATAGAAACAAGGGTGTTCAAACTAGGAGAAGAATTATTGAAGATCAAAAAGAGATTTGTCTAATTTCAAAGATTGAACCAAAAATAGGAAGTGAAGCCTGTGAAGATGAAAATTGGGTAAAAGCAATGGAAGAAGAATTAATACAAATTGAAAAGAATCACACTTGGGATCTTGTTTCTAGACCTGAGGACAAAAATATGAGTGGAACTAAATGGGTCTTCCAGAACAAACTAAATGAAGATGGTGAAGTTGTAAGAAACAAGTAAGGTTGGTATGCAAAGGATATTCTCAAGTGGAAGGAATTGACTTTGAAGAAACTTTTTCTCCAATGGCAAGAATAGAAGTAGTCAGGTTATTTCTTGCATTTGCTGCTTATAAATATTTCAAGGTCTATCAGATGGATGTCAAATCAGCATTCCTAAATGGAGAGTTAGAAGAAGTCTACATTGAGCAACCAGAAGGATTTTAGTTGTCTAATTAGAAAGACATGATCTGTAGATTGAGGAAGGCATTATATGGACTCAAACAAGCCCCAAGAGCCTGGTATGCAAGATTAGATAAGTATCTACTAAAGCTAGGATATAAGAAAGGCACTGTTGATAGTAATCTTTACTTCAAAATTGATCATGAGAATATTCTGATTGTTGAGCTATTTGTTGATGATATTATTTTTGGTGGAAATGAGAGCATGTGTAAAATATTTGCTGATCAGATGCAAAGTGAATTTGAGATGTCCATGTTTGGTGAGATGAATTTCTTCTTAGGTTTGCAAATCACTTAGTCAGATAAAGGTATCTTTATATCTCAGTCTAAGTATGTGAAAAAATTGTTGAAGAAGTTTGGAATTGAAGACTCAAAGCCAGTAGGTATGCCTATGGTAATCAGATGTAAGTTGAGTAAAGATGATGAATCCCCTAAGGCAAATAAGAAAAGGTATAGATCAATGATTGGAGGACTGCTCTATCTGACTCAGCCTAGACTTGATATCATGAATGTAGTTGGGCTTGTTGCTAGATTCCAAGATAATCCCAAAGAATCCCATGTTGTAGTAGTCGAAAGAATCTTCAATTATCTCAAAGGAACACTTCATTATGGCTTATGGTATCCAAAAGACAATGACTTTACTCTTTATGCATATACATATGCTGATTGGGCAGGAGATGTAGATGATAGAAAAAGCAATAATGGTGGTGCATTCTTCTTGGGAAGTAGATTGGTTTCTTGGCTGAGCAAAAAGTAGGAGGCAATATCCCTATCTACAGTAGAGGTAGAATATATAGCAGCAGCAAACAATTGTACTCAAGTTCTGTGGATGAAGAAAATGTTGAAGGACATCATAATTGTGTTTGAGGAGCCTAACACAATCTTTTGTGATAATTCAAGTGCAATAAGTATCTCAAAGAATCCAGTGTTGCATTCAAAGACAAATCACATATCAATCAAGTTTCATTTCTTGAGAGAGAAGGTAAATGAGAATGAAGTCAAGTTGGAGTTTGTATCTTCAAAGGATCAGATTGTAGATATTTTCACTAAGCCTCTTCCCAAGGATACTTTTGAGTATCTTAGAGAGAAGTTGGGGGTTATTACCCCTCTTGATCAGAATTAAGATGCACTAGAGTGCATCAGTCTAGTAGAATTCACAATCACATCTTGTGATCTGGATTGATGTCAAGGAGGCACTACTCAGGGGGAGTAGTCTGCATGTAATTTTTGAGTTTGGTCTGAAACAAAAATAAAGAAAAAAATACTGCACATATGTGCCCTTTGCCATTGATGTCAAAGGGGGAGAGAAGTTCATGTGAAAAACTAGTTGCTGATGAAAGGAGCAATGAAGAAAGTGATTGTAGAAGTGAAAAGAGAAAGGGGGAGAAGGTCTTGTCTTGATGGTCAAATCAGTTTTTCACATCATATGTTGCCATCAATGACAAAGGGGGCAATTTTTGTAAATATGTTCCTAAGTAGTGTTGTCATTGATGTCAACATATCGTTGTTGCCATTGGTGTCAATTGTATCCTATTTTGTTGCCTGTATAGAAGACTAGATTGTTGAGGATATTAAGAAAATTAATAAGGATCAATGTATGCAGACCATATGGTTGAGTAGAGGATTATCTAAAGAAGCTCTAATTAAGCTTTGAAAAGTTCATATGAAGATTTGAAGAAGCTATGGCCATCTGAGTAGAACCAATTTTACAGTGTTCAGAAGAGACAGAGTGACAAGAAAGAGGTCTGAATTGTTTCGGATATGTCAAATGATGATCTACAGATCTAGAGGCATGTTTGGGAAGTCAGTGTGTATCATCCATTCAATTGGTTCATGGTTTGGAGGTCCGTAAGTAATCTTTCTAGTGTGACAACCATGACAGACAGTGTTCTTGAGGTACCGGATGAAGTTGCAAGTGATTCTAACAATTTGGAGTAGTGTGGATATTATTGTTGAACTCAATGTACTTGTAGAAGTCTCTAGATCATGTGACTGCTATGTTGGAGGTCTGCATTGAAGTTTGAGCCTATCAATGAAGATTTCCTTCTTGGTGGTGTTGTTCTTCCTAGTCTTGGCTGACCGGATGTTTCAAGCATGTTGCGGATGATCTAAGAGCATTTCTATGAAGCATGGTGTGTTGATTAAGGAAGATTTGAGTCCTAGTTATATTTAGCTAACAACTTAGTGATTCACATTAAGTCAGATGTTTGTAGTGCCGACCTTGATGTTCATTCCAAGGTTGATGAAGCATATAAATACTTGATGAGTTGTGGAAAATTATCCTTGTGCAAAAATAATAGAATCTGAAGAAAGGATCAAAAGGCATAGCAGAGCAGAGGAGAAGCAGAAGAACAAGAGTTGTTTTGATGAAGAATTAGAGAAGTATTTGGGGTAGAACAAAAGTTTTGTGAGCATTCAATGAAACTAAACTAGGCATGAAGGAGATGCTATTTATTAGTTAATTCTTTCTGCATTAAACATAAATTATGTAGGCAGTGAGCCTCTCTTGAGTAGTGAGCCCGAAGGCACATGCCTTCTCTTTTCTTCTAAGTACTTTTAATAGGGTACAAATCTTGTGGGTTAACCCCCACCGTGGTTTTCCCTTAACTAGGTTTCCATGTAAAAATCCTAGTGTTTTATGTGTTCATTTTATTTCTGCTCATGTTTTGTTGATTCATGCTTTAATGTTTACATTATTAATCTGATTACAATATGATAAAGAAGATTAAAAGTAGAAAAGGTTAAATTTGCAAAACAACTGATTCAGTCCCCCCCTCTTAGTTGTCTGGACTAATTCCAACAGTCCCTATCATAGTACATTGGTCCATCAACCTTCTAATCTATCAATCCCTTCATTACCTTCATCCACATGTTCCTCCAATCTTCCACCAAAGGCTCCCTTGGAGATGACCCTACAACAATTGATCCAAAAAGCATTGCTTGAGCTACCCCTGAGAAAACCATCCAATCCACATACTCATCCTAAGCCTACAACACCTTCCACTTATATTATCCCTCCCCCTAATCCTCATCTTGAGCCTACAACACCATCCACCATTATTATCCGTCCCTTATATTGTCCATCTACCCATACACTCATGAAGGATGTGATCCAATGGCTATTAGTAAGGAATCAACCATCTTGATGTCATCATACACCTATCCAAGAGCCTTCTTACATCATGCCCATTCCTTCCACCCCATCATGTAAGCCACAACCTATCAAGCCTATTGAAGAGTCTTCTACCATGAGGCCAAGTCAAGATTCATTCTACCCTCATGTTGTTGACCATCAAGAGCCTATCAAGCCTACTCAAGAGTCTCCCACTTCCACTTCCATTTAAGAAAATCAAGAGCTATGTCAATAGTATCATCTAGAGCATGTGGAAACATCAACCCTTTATCTAAATCAAGATCAAAGCATCTCCATCCAACCCATCCATAATCTATATCTTTTCTATGATCAAGATAATATCCATAGTCAAGTTCCTCACCATGAGCAAGCGAGTGAAGTTCAACCCATCCATAACCTTTATGTTTTCTATGATCAAGATATTATCCATGATTATGAGCCTACCCATGAGCAAATTGATCATATCCATAATCCCACAACTACCCATGTACAAGCTCTCCACACTACTACCATCCATCCTCCACCTAGTCCTATCCATGATCCAACAACTTCCACTTCCCTTTATGAGACACTTGCCTCCCAAGCACCCATATATGATCAAACAAATAACATGGTTCTTAATGAGCATAATGATGATCATGATCTTATTGATACTTTGTCCTCCAAAAATGACCATATTGCAAATCCAACATATACCCTTGGTCTTACCACCTTCATCCATGAATGTTCCTCCTTCGGAGAGCAACAACCATTATCTACCATGCCTCACCTTCTCCATCCAATAATGAGTTTGCATCTAGTGTCCAAATCATCCATAATCCCATTGTCCATCACATACTCCAGAAAATGAACTAGCAAGGTAAAGGCTTAGGCCTTCATGAATAAGGTATTTTGGAACCCATCCATGTCAAAGTCCCTCCAAAATCATATGGCCTTGGTTATATTCCCCAAGAAAATCAATCTCAAGATATTGGTACTTCCTCCGTGCCTTCTAAATCTATTGCTTTCCATCATAAGACACATCATATCCCTCAAACATATATTGCCATTCCTCTCCCATTATCCTACAAATCCCAAAAGCATGCGACCATACATCTTCCTCCATCCAATTTACATCCATTACTTCCAACTCCTAATAGCCCTCCTTCCACTCTACCTCCACTTATCCCAATGCCCATTATCCCTATCATCTAATCCCCTTATCCACTTATCCACAAATTCACTTTTAATCTCTCCATCCATAAATCCCCTCACATTCCTAGCCATGATCAACAAATGCACACATCGACCAAACATGAAGCTTCCACCAAGTCCATGGAATTCACAAATAAACATTTGGACACCTCCACTCATAAAGCCAAAAATCCTAAAAATACTTATGCCTTAGGGCATCAATGCAAAGAGTCCACACAAAATCTATCCAAAAGGCTACCCAAGCCCATACTTTCACAAGAAAAGTCTAAAAATAAAATGGTTTGGGTCCCTAAGAAAAAATCAATCAAGTCAAGTGAAGCATCCACTTCCCAAATATCCCAAAAATCCCATTTCATCCAAAAATCTCAAGTTCCTACATCCCAAATATCCCAAAAATCCCATTTCATCCAATCTCAAGTTCCTACATCCCAAATATCTCAAAAATTCCACTTCATCCAATCATCCCAAATTCCTTCATCTCATAAATCCCAATGTAAAAATTATAAAACTCCTAAGTTTGTGTGGGTACCTAAAATCCTACATAAACCATCCCCTAAACAAACAAGTCCATTACTTCCTACACCTCCTTCTAATCAAAAGCTTCAATGTTTATCATGGTGTGTGCAACCGTTGGTCTCGGTTCCTTTCCATTCCATAAATTTTCCACATACCTCCATCTCCCCATCTTTCATCCGTTATCCTACATATTTCACCCATCATATCCCTATGGTCCATGTTTTTCCATAGCCACATCATAATCCACTATCCTTCCATCCATAATCCACATCATAATCCACTACCTCCCATCAATCCTTGCATCATCCTTCCATACATAATCCACATCATAATCCATTATCCACCTACCGCATCTCCCTCTCATTCAATCCCTTACCGACATCTATAAGCATAATGATATTTGACATGGTCCATGTGTGTCATCCATCTTTAAATGGAACTATCACCTTTCATGGAACTATATGCCTGAGTCCTCCTTATCCATATCCACCTATTCCATCCAAGTATTCCAATGAAAAAATTAAAAAAATGAGAAAAAAATCAAAATAGTAAAGAGAAATTCCTTCATTCAATGGTGAAAACCTAATAAACAGGTGCCTTCGATAAGTACCATGATGAAAACCTGGTAAATAGGAGTCATGTGTAGGTTGACTATCTATGTGTCTTACACTTGGGGGCACGTTGTCTTATCCAACCTATCATTTCCTTCCTATCTACCTCATCTTATCTTATCCTATCTTACCATCCTTACCCATTACACCAGCATACCTATCCCATCTATCCATCCATCCTCCCTTACTCCTTTTGATCTTGATAAAGAAATAGTGGCAAAATGTTGAAAAATGCCTTAGAAAATCTCTTGATATACCTCATCCTAAGTCAACCAATCCAATCATCCTCTTGTCCTAAGTTTTGTCATGTAAAATCCTACACATCCTACCTAGAATGGGGCATGTTCTTCCTATGCGACATAGTCTTTGGAGATCACATCCTAGCTCACTTATGAAACATACATCCATTCCACACACTATTGCCTACCCTTTTATCTATCCCATTATCATGTCTTCCATCCCATTTGTTATCACCCATCCTTTTGTCCACTTATCTCATCCCATCTTCCTCCTTGCATCTAGTCCTAGTTTTCACTTGTTATTGGTATCTAGCAACAAGGCTTTCCAAACTGCAACACAATGCCATCCCATAAAACAAAATATCCAAAACAATAAAAAAAATCCAAAATACTATCTGAAAACACTCAAAAATCTCAAAAATATCTAGAAACAATAAAAAAAATTAGAAAATCCCAAAAACATTCAAAAATCCAAAAAATCCCAAAAACAATCATAAATTGTCATCTTCATCCCAATCCATCTAACACTTCCATCATTCTCATCTTCCATCTATCACATTCCATCCTATCACGCCAACTTGACTAACTAAAGTAGAAAACAAATTATGCATCCTTTGAAAGCTCAAGTACTTTTATCAAACCTGAAGCAAAAATGACTACTCATGAAGCCATATGCTATCCTACATATCACTTGAAACATCTGCTACAACAATCCTTTTATCCTAGATCAAATTAATAGCCTTTAATAGATATATCTTTCCTACAATAAGGCTTTATCTACCCTATCAACCCTGAGCAACCCCTTTGGCAAGAGAATATGTTGGTTGTATGTTTACTTTGTAAGTCAATTAATTTTCGTTTTTGTTTATCTTGTGTCCTTTTAAAATGCAAATTCCAAACTACCTTGATCTTTATATATCTTAGTATGTGTTGATACTGTATAAATTGGGGCATAGTCATTGCTTTCATATGCTGTGTTTGAGGGATGATTTTATTCTCCTAATATCTATCTTGTGTGTGATGGGATTAGCATCTTGCATATCAATATCTTTTACATCTAAGGCTCTACAAAGACCTTCTTTGTATTAAGACTATTCTACGCTAAGGCTATTATCCATTCACTTATCCGACAAGGTTCTATTATACTTGTTACCAAATTGTGCTTTGCAGCCAATTTGGTTAGACTATAACAACATTTTTTGTTGTTGGTTTGGAGAAGAAGACAGTTCATAAGGAAGGGGTAGAAAAAAATTTAAGTGCATAAGTCATCTAGTCAATACCTACTACCTTAATGGAGGACTAGTTTGTAAATCATGTTACCAAGATCATTTAACAGCTCAAACAGAGCTGTTACATAATCCAGATAAAATGAGGAAATCCTCCAGCAAGGTAGAAGGTATTAAGAGAATGACAAGATAAGTTGAAACTAAGCTAGTTGTTTACAGATTAGGCTTTAGATGTGTTGATTACAGACCATACATTGCAGTTTAGTATAGTTTCATAAAGGTATTTATAAGTTTGCCAAAATTTTCATGATTATAAACACATATTTCATGCCATAATGTTCACTTTGTGCTATGCAATTGATTTACAAAGATAAATTATACATGAGCCATTGTATGAGATGAAATAGCTATTTTGTATTGAAAAGAGAAGTGTTATGTGATCTCACACAAGACGTGGGAGTAACTGTATCTAATAGGATGTATAAAAACAAGCACAAAAGTATATAAAAATAGGGATGGGACCCGTCATTTCCTGAGTACTGACGAATCCCCTTGTCTAAGTCTACACTAGCATCTCCAGTTGTCCAATTGATAGCTCCGAAAGAAGACCTGTGAGGAGAGGGAAAGAAATAATGTTAGAGCTCTGGGTACTATCTTTGTTTGTATACACAACAATTCAAGATGTACTTATTATCCCACATCTAGTCAGCAAATTAAAACAAATAAACTGAACATCAAATACAAAAGAATGAAACAAGAAGGAGAATATCAAATCAAACTATCAAAAGAGAGGCTTTAGCCTCAATGTTTCAACTAACATGTTTGTCCAAATGTGCAGATACAGGTGCATAAAGACCATTTGTCATGTTACTTCTTACAACAAACATAGATGCTAAAGGTACAGTTATGGAGAAGAATTACAGCATGGCATAAGGAGCAATGAATCATTAGTGTGATAGCAACATAGTAAGAGCAGTCATGCCAAACTATAAGGAGCAGTAGTCATCGTACATGAAGAGAAACCTTTTGCTATAGGAGGACAAACAACCAAACAATGACTATTGAAGCATCTTGGTAGTCACATAAAAATGTTACATAGCTTCCATCAGTGCAAGAGCATACACAAGAGCAGCTAGTGAGGCAACAACCTATGCAAAGGATGGTCATTTCCATCATGAAGTACAGTCAAAACAAGAGAAGAAGCCATATCCCTACTATAGAGATCTATTGAGCAACATATGCAAGCATAAATAGTCATGCACAAAGTATAAGTGCTGAAGTAAAAGTAAGAAAACAAAATTATAAGATTAGGATAGTCATCCTTATAGGTTTGGAGCAGTCATGACAATGTCCATAGAGATCCTGTAGAAAATAAGGACAACAAGAATAATTACAAGATGCATGGACAAGTTATAATGAATGAAGACCTCAACTACAAGAGATGGTCAAAGGTTTAGTCCATTTTAGGAGTTAGTAGACAGATTCAAAGAATGATACAGTGAGTTAGGGTTTTGTCTCACCAAGGAAATATAACAAAGTTGCATGAATCTTGAATAAAACATTACAATGCTATCACAATGGTGAGTAATAATGAATGCACCAAGTTTTCAAATACCATGAATGTCACAGTAAGGCAGCTACAATAGTAGGCTATCAAAATGACAGTAAAGATTGCCAGGAGGAAGAAGCCATCTCACCACCAAAGAGACATATTAGATTACTAGAAAATTGCAATAGTCATTAAAGGAGAAGCAATTATAAATACATGGGAAGTGAAGGCAAATAGCATGGTAAAGTACAGTAGAGAGCAACACCCTTATATTCCTCTCAGTGAAATGATAAAAGAAAGATTAGAGTCATAATACACAATCTACAAGACAAAGAAGGATCTACAAAACTTCAAGATATTGAGACAATGCTCTAACAAAGAAAAGAATCAGAGATTGAAGACTGTTATCAAAGGGCCCAACATCACCATTGTAGGTTAGTATAGTCAAATGCAAGAAGAAGCTGCCAAGCATGAATGGAAGAGATAGAGGTATCACTGTATCAAAAGTGCATGAGTTTTAAAATTCATCTACAATGGATACTGGTTTCACAAGACCACCATGTCTTCATCCTCAAGTCATAAAGGTATACGAAGACCCTTTTAGCCCTAATGCTTCATTGAAAATAGTGTGTTACTTAGTAAGCCAAAGAAATATTTAAGAAACAATATCTTATAAGAATGACAATAATAATCTCTCAGTCATAAAGAAAAGATAAGAGCCACCAAAAGGTAGTTACAATAATAGCAGAGATGAAAGGTTGTTGTTGGATAGTGAATGAGATCAACCCTTGAAATGAATGCCATCCAACCCTATAAAAACAGTCAAGTGACAACTCAAAAGTAATAAGAGGACAAAGAGAGCATGACAATGCATCCTAAACTGTAAAGTAGGTATGTTACAAAGAAAGCAGAGAGAATAACAAGCACAATGGTAATCCTAGCATAAACAAGGATAGTCATAAAGAGATTAAAAGGAACAATGAAGACACCAATAATAGTGCATAAAAGATGTAATATACAGTTAAGGGATTTGAATCTTGTAACTCAGGAGTGTCCTAAAGTATTGAAGTATGGCGAGGTCTACAACTTGAAGTGAGGGACAACTCTTGACAAGTGGGAGCTAGAAGCATGCAATCAAGAAGAGGCAGTGGCTGGTAAGAACACAAAGAAAATAGGGACTGTCAAGGGATCATGAATGGAAGGAAATATGTCTAGAGCTTTCATTTTTTTAGTACACAGAGTATAGTTTTGTCTGAAAAAGAGAAACTTGTATCCATAAAAAG
Organism: Cunninghamia lanceolata; assembly: GCA_027924645.1. Lineage (NCBI taxonomy): Eukaryota > Viridiplantae > Streptophyta > Pinopsida > Cupressales > Cupressaceae > Cunninghamia > Cunninghamia lanceolata. The sequence continues at coordinate 9,461,743 of BSBN01000870.1, forward strand.
ATATATATGTCCCACATCCCATATCCTAAGCTCACCTTTGCAAAAAAAATATAGGAGATAAAACCCTAGTACGGTTGTCAAGCAAATGAGTAAAGTTTCATCACTATACATTATAGAACCTGAGCCATACACAGAGTTCCATATAACTTCACTAGGGTTTGTGTTTGTCAGAGTAAAGATGAACAAGGAGATCAAAAGGTGCCATTCTCAAACCTTAAGTCACACAAGCAAAGCATAAGAGTAAGAAGAGAACTCACAAGTTCAAAGTAATCCTTCACAAAACCCTAGTGAAGTTTAACTCACAACAGAGCATGTTTGGTTGTAGATAGTCCAAGAAATACATTCATAATGCAAAAGAGAAGGTTCTCATCAAGCCTTCAGAACATGGAAATAAATGCCACAGTTTCTTCATATTTTCTTTACCATGCCTCAACATTTTCTTGCTTGTATTTCATACATAGAGATGAAAAGAGAATACCCATGTCTTGTTTTCATAGAGTCAATACAGAGAAAGTCATAAATAGAAGACCTCATTTTGTCTTTTCAGCAAGATAAATGGTCACAGCCAAAGCCAGAAGGAGAAGAACACAACACAAAGAAGCTTTCCTTATCTTTTCACAGTGAAACAATAGAATTAAAGAGGTGTTCTTATCATTTTTGCATGAAAAAACAAAGTGAAATGAAGAATCACTTATAGCAGTGCAAGAAGATGACAAAAGATAGCCCTGAGTGAGCAACATGAATCCTTCAAAGGATAGAACAGAACCATCAAACCCTTGACAGTAGCAGCATGGTGGCACAGAGAGAAAACTAAGAGATGAATTGAAAAATGATTTAGAGTTTGTGTTTTCGCTTGAAGTGCCCTAGCCCACAGGCTAGTCATGTTCTTTCTTATCTTTTATTTTCTTTGAAAAAGCATTGCAATACAATTGAGTCTGCAGTCAAGACTTGTTGAAGTCATGAAACCTAGTAGAATATGCTTCAAGATCCTATGGAAGACAAAGTTGAAATAAGAAAATGATGGTAAATTTTGACCTTTTAAAAGGTTTTTCTTTTCAAAACACAAAACATCACAAAAACAAATGACCCCATGAACTTCAAGTCATGATGCATAATGCCAATGATATGACCAAGGTTAGTGTTTTGCAATGAGAGCATTTTTTACCCTAGTTGACCAAGGGCATTTCTTGCATTCTCTTATTTTATTATTATTTTTTTTAATGCACCTGGTAAACTTTTTAACGTGACCGGTGACGCTGGTGCGACACGCCCTCCGGCTCCACGTGAATGCTTTTGCCCGGAGCAATGAACCGGTGAGGCCACAACTGGGGGACCTCATCCCCTAGGAAGAACACTTCAAACCCGCGAGCTTATTGGCCCAGCAAAGGCGTAAAGCCTTGCGAGCTCATTGGCCCAGCAGGGGTTTGAACTCTGGTGGCTGCCACTACATCCTGAGTGACTTAACCAGTGAACCATGCCATCATCGGCTTCTTGCATTCTCTTATGAGTCAAGGGGTAGATTGGATATTATTTTTGTATGATCGATGGGAGGAGATAGTTTTGCCTTTAAGGCCACTATTGTAATGTAACTCACCTCATATATTTTTGCATAAATAATAGGCAAAATATATTGTATTTTGACAAGTATTAAGTGCAATGATGTTATAAATTGCTTTAATACTTGTTATGGAATAAACATGGCAAAAAATAAACTATTACATAACACTTATTAAGTCAATCACATTGATTACACTTAATAATTGTTAAAATAGTTTATTTTTTGCCTCTTGATCATGCATAAATAGAAGAGGAGTTGAATTAAAGTGCAAGCTCATGCATGGGAGTTATTTGGAGTTCTATTTTTGACTGAGGGTCAAACATGACTATTTTTAGCATTTTTGGGGTCAAGGACCTAGCCACTTGGATTTTTGAGCTATTTTGCAAATTTTGGAGGAGTTTTGGTGCCTAATTTTTAGGCATTTCACTTGTGCTCATCTAGCAACTTGGAGTTGCTTTTTCGGACTCATTCATGTAGATTTTGGAGTCCAGTTGAGATGGAGTTGACTACCCATTCACTTTTTTGGCGATAGTTTTGATGCTTGCATGTAATGAGTTAGATACTTTGCACTGGCTTATATAAGTGTTGGAGATAATGAGTAAGTGATCCTGATATTGAGTTTCCAAGTGCTTTTGAGAAAATTTGCTCCTCTGGTGGAAGTAGTGTATAGAAGAGTATCTTTGTTTACAACATAACACTCTAGTAAATTGCTCCACATTTCTTGTAGAATGAATATCTTTGTCTACAGATTGGAAGTTTTTGAGGCATGTCTGAAGATGCTATGTTCCAAGTTTGAGCCTTCGGTATGGAGATTTGAGTGAGTTACGATTACCAGAGCGAAAACTACTTTTTCTGAGTATTCACTGGTGACATGGAGAATGTATTTTGCTTTGTATTCCTCTACATTGAAGTATTATGATCTACGGTTCATGAGTTCATTCTGAAATAATTTTAAGTGCCTTCAACTCCAATGGTTCATGATATGGTGGTCCGCAAGCTATCCTTTCTTTATGACAGTAGCTGACAGTGTTGTTCTTATGCTCCAGTTTGAAGAATCTTCTTGACAGAGTGGTTACAAATTGTGCGGTTGTTCTTGGTGATTACAATGTGCTTGTGGATGTCTCTTGATCATGCTTCTACCTTGAATTGGTCCAAAAACAGAAATTTGGATCATGGATGAAGACTATTCTTAGAAGACTTAATGTTAACACCAATCTTGGCTGACTTGGTTGTTTTCATTACTTGAGGAGATACATTGAGGATTGTGGAAGCATGTTGTGACATGGAAGATTACATTTGGGTCTTAGGTAAGGTATAACATGATCCACATACATATTGTTGTAAATATGTGCTTAATTGGTGTTGTCATTAATGTCAACATATTCTTGCTGCCATTGGTGTCAACTGTATCCTATTCTGTTAGAAGAATGGACTGTTGAGGATATTGAGAAAATTAATGAAACTCAATGTATATGGACCATATGACTGTGTAGAGGATTGTTTGAAGTAGCTCTAGTCAAGATTTGAGAGGTCCGCATGACGATTTGAAGAAGCTATGGCCATCTAGGTAGAACCAAGTTTTTCTATGTTTAGAAGAGACAGAGTGACAGTAAACTAGTCCAGATTGCTCTGCATTGAAATATTATGATTTGTGGATCTAGAGGTATGTTTGGAAAGTTAGTGTGTATCATCAACTCAAGTGGTTAGTGGTTTGGAGGTCGGCAAGCAATCTTTCTTGTATGACAGTCATGATAGACAATGTTCTTGAGGTTTTGAATGAAGATGCAAGTGATTCTGATGATTTGGAGGAGTGTGGATGTTTTTGTTGAATTCAATGTGCTTTTGGAGGTCTTTGGATCATGTGATCGCTATGTTGGAGGTCTGCATTAAAGTTTAAGCACGTTGGTGAAGATTTCCTTCTTGGTGTTGTTGTTCTTCCCAATCTTGGCCGACCGGATGATTCAAGAGTGTTGCGGATGATCTAAGAGCAATTTTGATGGAGCATGGTGTGTTGATCAAGGAAGCTTTCAGTCCCAGTTATGTTTGGCTAACATCTTAGTGACTCACATTAAGTCAAATGCTTGTAGTGCTGACCTTGATGTTTATTCCAAGGTTGATGAAGCATATAAAGGCATGCAGTTGAGTTGTTGAAAATCATCCTTGTGCAAAATAATAAAATCCCAAGAAAGGATCAGAGGTAGAGCAAAGAAGAGGAGTAGATGAGAAAGAATAGTAAAGGATGAAGTGATAGTAAAGAAGCATTTGGGAGAAGAGAAGAAGTTTTATGAGCACTCAATGAGACTGAACCAAGCATAAATAATATGCTATTTCTCAGTTAATTCTTCCTGTATTAAACATAAATTCTGTAGGTAGTGATCCTCTCTTTAAGTAGTGAGTTCTGGGTAGTGAGCCTGAAGACAAGTGCCTTCCCCTTTTTAAGTACTTTTAACAGGATATGAATCTTGTGGGTTAACCCCCACCATGGTTTTTCCCTTAACCAGGTTTCCACATCAAAAATCTTCGTGTCAAGTGTGTTAATTGTGTTTTTGCTCATGTGTTATTGTTCCATGCTTTAATGTTTGCAGCATTAATCTATTTATAAGTTGTGAAAGAAGATTAAAAGGAAGATAAAGTTAATATTGTGGGACAACTGATTCACCTCCCTTCTCTCAGTTGTCTGTCCTAATTCCAACAATTGGTATTAGAGCCCGATCCTCTAAAAGAAGCTTGACCACTTGAGGAGATCCAAGATGTCAATTTATAAGAAGGAAAGTCTAATATTTGATGGAACAAATTACTCCCTTTGGAAGGTACGCATGCAATGACATTTGGAATGTACTGGTAATGACTTTTGGATGATAACAAAGAATGAGTATATGATTCCGAAGAATGGCCCTACTACTCTAGATGAACTCAGGGAAGCTGAATGTAATATTCAAGCCAAAGAAGCATTATTGAGTGCCCTGACGGATACAAAATTGGCAAATGTCTTGGATTTGAAAACTTCCCATGAAATCTGGAAAAAGTTGGAAAATCTATATGAAGGTGACAAATATGTCAAATGTGCTAAGCTACAGAGCCTGATAGGTAAATATAAAAGGTTGGTAATGAGTGAAGATTAAAACATTACTTCCTACATGCAGAAAGTGAATGAACTTGTGACTGGTATCAAAAATGTTGGTGGAGTATTGGAAGAACTAGATATTGTTGCCAAAGTGCTCAGATCGTTACCTGCAACATACAAGCATAAAGTTGCTGCCATTCAAGAAATCAAGACAGTGACAACTATTACAAGGGATCAGTTAGTTGGTAAGCTCTCAGCATTTGAAATGAGTGAGTTTGGTGATTCTCTTCCTAAGTCTGAATCTGCATTTAAGGCCAGTGTTTATGGAAAACAAAGATATGATCCTAGTGAAAGCTCTTTAGGAAGATTAGACAAATTTGCTAAGGCAAGGAAGGATCTTGAAGATGATGAAATTGAGTCTGCTAAACTTGAAGCTCTTATTTCCAAAAGAATGCCAAGAGGATCCGGTAAGTATGAAGGAAAGTTGCCATTCAAATGTTTTGCTTGTAATAAGATTGGTCATTTTGCCTCAAGATGTCCAAAGAGGGTTTCAAAACCAAACCCTAATAGATATAAAGGTTAGAAGAAATGCTACTATGGCCAAGAAGCTGGAGAAGAAGGAGTCATAGATGATGAATCTGATCATGGATGTTCCAGTGAAGGTGATTGGGTGTTCATTGCTATCAAAGAAGAAGATATAGTGTCTGTTGAATCTGCTAGCTGTACAAATGTGGAAAGTGCCTTGACTACTCAGGTTGTTGAAAAGGATGAATGGGTGATTGATAGTGGATGTTCTCATCATATGACTGGTGATAAAAGTAAGTTTGTAAGCTTTGAAAAATATGAAGGTGGAATTGTGAAATTTGGAGACAACCCAGCTGGTAGAATCCGTGGCAAAAGATCCACATCTTTTGATGGTAAGAATAACACTAATGATATTCTGTATGTGGAAGGACTGAAGCATAATCTTCTCAATGTTGGACAGTTAGTTGATAAGGGTTATGATCTCTTATTCAAGGATGGAAAATGCTAAATCTTGGAAAAGCTCCAGAACTAAAATTGCATTTGGTAGTCAAACTAGAGGTAACATATTTCATTTAAGTAGTTCTAGAAAAAGTTGTTTGATTGCTCAGATAGATTAAAGTTGATTTTGGCATAGGAGAATGTGTCATGTGAATTTTGATAACAATGTCAAGATAAGTTCTACTCAGGTTGTGAGATATCTTTGAAAACTTGTGAAACCTGATAGCATGTGCAGAGAATGTCAATTGGTAAGTAGAAAAAAAATTCATTCAAAAGTAAAGAACAATTTCAAGTGGACGGTTGGAACTTTTGCATACTAATCTATGTGGTCCTGCTAGAATCAGGAGTGTGCAAGGAGACAGATATTTCATGTTGTTGATTGATGATTACTCCCGGATGGTGTGGGTAACCTTCTTAAAAGAACCATCAAAAGCTCTTGACAAATTCAAGGTGTTCAAAGTTATGGTGGAAAATGAGATTGGTGTGAAGATAAAGTGTCTAAGATCTGACAGAGGTGGAGAATTTACCTCCTGTGAGTTTTGTGAAAAGCATGGAATAAAAAGACAGTTATCTGCTCCTAGGACTCCTCAACAAAATGGAGTTGTGGAAAGAAAGAACTAGACCATTCAAGAAGCTGCCAGAACCATGATGATGGAAACAAATGTTCCTCAAGTTTATTAGAGAGAAGATGTGAGTACTGTTGTCTACACTCTTAATCAGGTGCAGATCAAAGGCAATTCTAGTAAGACACCCTATGAACTATAGTTTGGTCATCCTCCTACTGTGAGATATTTCATAGTTTTTGGTAGTAAATGTTATATCAAAAGAGATGAGGATCTAAACATGTTTGAAGCAAGAAGTGATGAAGGAATATTTCTAGGTTACTCTACTCAAAGCAAGGCATACAAGTGCTTTAACAAAAGATTGAAAAAGATTGTTGAAAGTGCAAATGTTAGAGTTGATGAGAGTAAAGAAGGTCATTCTAAGTCTTGTGGATATGATTTAGATGATCAAGATGAAAATCAAAGTCAAGGAAGACAAATTCAAACCTAGATTTAGATCCAGATTGATCCAAAAAATCTAGTGACTTAAGAGGATAGCGCAGAAGTTGAGGAACAAGCTCAAGAAACAAAAGTTCAAGAAAATCCCAAAACTCCCAGGTATGCAAGGATGAATCATCCTAAAAATTAGATCATAGGAGATAGAAATAAAGGTGTTCAAACTAGGAGAAGAATTACTGAAGACCAAGAAGAGATTTGTTTGATTTCAAAGATTGAGTAAAAATCAGTAAGTGAAGCCTGCAATGATGAAAACTGGATAAAAGCAATGGAAGAAGAATTAATGCAAATTGAAAAGAATCACACTTGGGATCTTGTTTCTAGACCAGAGAACAAAAATGTGATTGGAACTAAATGGGTCTTCTAGAATAAACTAAATGATTATGGTGAAGTTGTAAGAAACAAAGCAAGGTTGGTATGCAAAGGATATTCTTAGGTGGAAGGAATTGATTTTGAAGAAACTTTTTCTCCGGTAGAAAGAATAGAAGTAGTCATATTGATGTGTTGGCAAGAGACACATTGGAGCTTCATGATTGTTGTCATTAATGGCAACAAAGTTCATCCCACACATCTGCAGGACATGGTGTGCCTATACCAGAAGTCAGATTGAAGAATGTTGTGATCCAGTAAGCAAGAATAGAGCATGTGGCAAGGTTCGACAGTCAGGTTTGGATCTCTCAGATGAAGTATCTTTGGAAAGTGTGGACTTGGGGAAGTTAAGAGGAGTACCTTGACTGATAGATTCCAGGAATTGAGCCTCCGGTGATGGAGTGAAGAGATATGAGCTTTCAAGTATTGGGGTCTTGTTTGGCAGAACAGACAGAGGAAGAACTGACCGGCAGAACATCAAACATTATTCCGGATGAGATGTTGTTGGTGATAAAGATTCTTAAGGTATCATTGTTGATTAGCTGACTTGTTAGATGTCTTCTATAAGCATCTTTTTGATCCATATCACTTTGTAAGCAAGGATTCAGCTGATACACTAGAGTTTGGGAAATACTGACTATTCCAGATGCCGACTAGAAAAAGGATGAAATCCTTTGTGCAGATATATATACCAAATGAGTTTCGATGAGAAGGTGTGTGTGGTGTGTTGTGAAGTGCGAAGAAAAGTAGAAGAATAGTGTGAAAGTAGTAAGGCAGGTCTGGTATGTGAAAGGATAGCAACACTTAAGAAGAGAAAGGATGAAGTGCAGTAGATCAGTGTATTGAGCCTAACCAGAACTGAACCTTAGCATATGTGGATGCTTCTCATCAGTTCAAGGATCTTGTTATTCTTCTTACAACCTGTAGGTAGTGAGCCTCTTGTGAGCAGTGTGCTCAGGCAGTGAGCCCTAATTGGCAAGTGCCATTTTGTATTTCTATTCTTCTAATAGAGAATACAATCTTGGGTTAATCACCCCATGGTTTTCTCCCTTAACAGGGTTTCCACTTCAAAATATTGTGTCTTGTGTATTTCCATTTCATGGTTATGTTTGCTTATTTGAATAGATGTTGCTTTAATTATTAAGAAAGTTTAGAAAGCTAAAATAATTAAGATAACTAATTCACCCCCCCTCTCAGTTATCAACAATTGGTATCAGAGCCAAGTTCCTTCTAACAGAGCCTAACAGCTTGAGGAAGATCTGGGAATTAAGATGGATGTGTATGGTATGAGGGAACAACTTCAGTCTGCCCTAGATTATCTTGAGCAATCTAATTCTGAAGTCAATGAATTGAAGGAAAGACTCAAACAGACTGATGATTTCATAAATGAACTAAAAGGGAAACTAAGTCTCTCTATGAAAAAGAGAAAGGAACTACTTCAGCAATTGGCAAGTCAAGGTGAAGCAAATGATACAAATGGAGATCTTAAGGAGAAATCCAAGTTATATGAAAAATTATCAAAAGAGATCATCATGGTAAGACATGAAATGGAATCAGGAGTCATAAAATTTACCCAAGAAATTGAAGAGAAAAGAAAAACCGAAGATGATCTAAAATAATCTCTCAAGGAGAAATTTGAAGACTGCCACAAGATGGATAGAATAATCAGACATCTTGAATCTGATCTTGAAGATGCTAAAGATAATGAAGAAAAACTAGAAGATCAAATTGTCTCTCTTAAAAGGGATCTTCAAACAGCAAATGAATACGAAGAGAAATTCAAGATAAGTTCTACTCAACTTGAAGTTCTTCTTGAAAGCCAAAAGAGGGTAGATGACAAGCGTGGCTTAGGATATGAGAAAGGTGAGAGCTCCTAATCTGGTCAAAAGAAGTTTGAATCAGAAAATCCAAGAAACAGGCCTAGAAGACCTCTGGTGTGGCAACCTAATGCTCAAAGATACCCATCCTTCAATGGATACTACCACAACTACAATAAATTTGGTCATAAAGCTAATCAGTGTAGGAAGAGAATGAATTAGACTAATACATTCTTCTCTGGATAGTGTTTTAACTACAAAAGATATGGTTACAAATCTCATGAATGCAAAAATATGCAAATGAACAATTCTTTCAATGGTAGATGCTTTGCATGCAATAGAATGGGTCATATGGCTAATCAATGTAGATCAAGAGGATATCATTCAAATGTGCAAAGAAATGTTATTTGCCACATTTACAATAGATCCAGTCATATTGCCAAATTCTGTAGAAACAAGAATCAGGACAAAAGAGGTCTAGTACATCACAATCAGAATCAAGACAAGGGAAAAGGAAAAGTGAATGTGGATGAAGTTCAAAGTGAGATGAACAAGATTTGGGTGAAGAGAAGTACAAAAAATGTAAGGGATGGATCTGCACTAGAATCTAGTGTTGATATTCCTTCCAGAAATTAAAAAGTGAGCTCTAGCTCAGGGGGAGACGCAAGGAAAAAAATTTTTCCCCCAGCCAGTTAATTGGTGCCGGAATTGGCACAAGGAGAGTTCCGGATTAAAGGGTCTATAGAGAAACATCCAAATAAATTGTGTTTAAGATATGGAAGATCCATAAGATGTTTAGAACAAGATTGATCTGGTTCATCAATGTCATCAGAATAAGAAAAACATGGCAAACCGGAATGACTCAAGTCGAGCATTTATTGCAACTGGGTATTAGGGTTTGTGGAATAATATAAGGGTTTTCTTATCAAACACTTGCTCATTCTGCATTTAAGAAGAAGTGAGAAAGAGCTCTACAACAAATCTCCTCAAGCCCATCAAAGATCATCTGCAGAAGTTGATCAATTCATCCGGCAATCAATCTGGCTCACTCCGTGAAACCTAGAAGCGTAAAAGGTATTTTCTGTTCTTAAATATCTCTCTGCAAATCCTTGAAAGATGGCTACCCCAAATGTGGTAAAGATTTCTGATAGGCCACGCCCTCAATTTAAGAAGCATCCATATAAATCCCTAGAAGTTGATCCCCTAGGTGCTTTTTCAAGCATTCCGCATGGGGTTCTACATGTAGAAGATGTTAGGGCATATATTCATGCAAATATTGAAGAATTTAGGGAATCCGAGCTGGTCAATATCTATCACAAGCAATTGATAGATGATTCATTCAAACTCAAAACCTAGTATAAAGCTATCAGGGACAAACATTTTGCACAATGCATTCATTTCCCCTATTTTCCAGAAGATGAATGGGTCCGGTATATTCTGAGCCGAATGCATGACAACTTCATGTGGTTGAACAGGTCATTTAAGATCACTAAGGATGCCATTAGGGTTGTAACCAAATTACACTCAACTGGTGAGATGCCTATTCTCAAATCTGTCAAAAACCAAATTGTAAGTGAGGCTACCGGATCGAAGTTTGATAAAAGAGCAATGACTATTGAAGATATCACAGATCCGGATATCAAGTTTGCATCAATGATAATTGGATATAAGATATATCACTCCAGTAGGGAGAATTCAATATTCGGAACTGTTATATACACTACTTTTGAAATGTTAAGGAAGAATGCAAACTATGATCTTTGTGAGCTCCTTCTGAACCAACTCTTGGAGAATCTACAGAAGATAAAGAAAGATAAGAAGAACTATTTCAAATACGGTGGTTTGATACTCTGCCTATTCTTTTATTACATGAATGAGCTTCCCGGATCCAGTGGCTGGGTATGGCAGAATGATAGACCAATAGCCATTCAAATCAAAGATTATATACATGGGCTTGGTGATGCCAAGGCACATAATACAAAGATACAATATGCTTTATGGTAGAAACTGATCAGTGCCTAATGGAGGCAGTGGAACCAAGAACAGTGTGGATCATGCCAATGGGCTATGAAGTTGATGAGAAAGTTGTATAGCTGCATGTTCAACACATGCTAAGTCAACCCAAGGATCCTAAGGCAGAAAGATTTGGAACCTTTGAAGAATTAAGTATAAAAATCCATGTGGAGCTCAAAAAACTAGAGACGAAGAGAAAAGTGAGAAAAGAGGTAGAAGAACTTGCCAAGAGGCATGGAATCTCAAAAGAGTCACTTAATGCACATAGAGAAAAGATGGAAAGGGAAGAGAAAGAGAAGGAAGAAGCAGAAAAGGAAAGTGATCTGGTAGAAGTCCCCTCCTGGACTAGATCCTCTAAGAGGTCTACACCTACAACTACTAAGACCTCAAAAGCATCAAAACTGGAAGCAAAACCATCTAGTAAAGCAGAGAAAAGAACTAAGACAAAGGCCACAAGGTCTTATATCAGTCAAAAGGATGAAGAAGAGATAGAATCTAATGAAGAAAGTATCCAGTAAAGATAAGGAGGCTGAGGCAGAAGAGTTTGTTGAAAGACCCACTCTGTCCTTAGATGATGTAGTCAAAGCAGTCACTATGTATGGGAACCTGTAACCTATAACAGAATTCTATGATGCATACAATGACGTAGATAAAAAGATTCTGGAGGAAGCCACAGTTAAGTATCTGAACATATATAATAAGGCTTTTATTGAAATTATATCTCCCATTCCCAAAAGCCTAGAGAAGGAATTAGAGATAAGAAAGAATAATGCTAGGGCAAAGGATCTTGAGATCTGGGAATAGATAGCCATTCAGCTCTTTCCTTCAATCACTCCAAAACAAATGAATATGATCTTCAAAGATTGCAAGGATGAGTTCTGGAGCAAAGCTAGAATGAATCAACTTATGCTCGGTGAAACTGACAAAATAGCCAAAGAGACAAAAGAGATCCTCTGGAATGCATACAAAAGATTCAACATTCCAATTGTAGAGGACATAAGTGATGAACCATCTGCCATGGATGACAAAGACAAATCTACTGAGACAGTGGCAGAAGAGGTAAAGGAGACAGGTGAAGAAAAAGGTAAGGACTTAGATTCCTCTGCTCCAGAAGAGGAGGTCCATGAACAAGCAAACTTCTCTCCTCCGGTTTCCCCTGCAGACTCCAGATCCAAAGAAAAAGAAAGAGTAGAAGAAAAGATCAATCAAGAAGCAGTGGAGAAAGAAAAAGAAGATGATAGTAGTAAGGCTACAGAAGAAAAGAAAACTCCAATAGAGAAGGCCAAAGATGATAGTGGTAAGAATGCAAAAGCAGAGAAAACCCTGTCACTGGCAAGAGACACAGCAGAAGCAGTCGAAGAATTCCTAACCAAGGAGATGATGGAATTTGATAAACCAAAACTTCTTCAAGGTCCATTCAACTTTGACTCCCTCTCCCTAGTTCAAACCATGAAGCTAGCATCCTTTACTTCAGCAAAGGCAAAAGAAAAACTTCTGAAGTCTCACATGGAGGATTGCAAGCTCATAGAAACTGCATCTGGTGTATAATAGAAGATCATGCCATCTTTTCTGAAAGATCCCTCAACCTCTTCATCTGGTAATCTTAAATCTCTAGTAAATAGTGTTAGTACACATTTTGAATCTCTAGAGAAATCATCTGAGGAGAAGGTTCGGAAAGAGTTTTTGAATAAGAGATTCTCAGAGTGACAAGGCATAATAACAAATGATAGGAGAGTTTTGGATATTGGAATAAAGAGCTTGGAAAATGCTCTCAAAGATGGTAGAGATATCTACAAATTTTGTTTATCCTAGCCTAAAGTGACCAAAGATATTGAGAAGAAAGTAAAAGAGCAAGAGGATAAACTGACAAGTTTATCTCAAAATTTTGATCCTCTCTCCTCTTCTATAGTAAATCAGGAATGTCAAACTATTGTAATCATGAATGAGATTAAGAAGCTTGAGAAGGAGAGGAAGAACATAATAAGAAGAATGGGTGAGATTAGAGGGATGATTATCCCCAAGTTAGAAGCCATACATGAGGCCCTAACAGATGCCCAGACCACAACTCAGACCAGTGATCCGACAGATCTCAAGAGGACAGAAGCTTTTGCATTCTTGTTGAGTGGTCACATCTAAATTTTGGACAGGATGAAGCAGAGTTGGGTGACAGAAGTTATATAGTTGAAGACAACTTTTGCAGACATATTATAGTATACTTATGTATAACCTATTTATATACTTATGCGGCTAAGTATAGTTGAATTTTTGGGCAAATTTTGGTATGCGGACCCTACCCTTTTCCATTGATGTCAAAGGGGGAGTGAGGAATAGTGAAAAATGTGGAATCTAGCTAAGGGGGAGCTTCAGTAAAATGTACATTAGAAGAGAGCATCAACCAAGGGGAAGTATAGTATAACACTTAGTCATTTTTCACTAAGTGTTGCCATCAATGCCAAAGGGGGAGATTGTTGGCAAGAGACACATTGGAGCTTCATGATTGTTGTCATTGATGGCAACAAAGTTTATCCCACACATCCGTAGGACATGGTGTGCCTATACCAGAAGTCAGATTGAAGAATGTTGTGATCTGGTAAGCAAGAACAGAGCATGTGGCAAGGTCCGGCAGTCAGGCCTAGATCTCTTAGAGGAAGTATCTTTGGAAAGTACGGACTTGGGGAAGTCAAGAGGAGTACCTTGACTGATAGATTCTAGGAATTGAGCCTCCGGTGATGAAGGAGTGAAGAGATATGAGCTTTCAAGTATTGGGGTCCTGTTTGGCAGAATAGACAGAGGAAGAACTAACCCGCAAAACATCAGACATTATTCCAGATGAGATGTTGTTGGTGATAAAGATTCTTAAGGTATCATTGTTGATTGGCCGACTTGTTAGATGTCTTCTATAAGCATCTTTTTGATCCGCATCACTTTGTAAGCAAGGATTCAGCCGACAGACTAGAGTTTGGGAAATACTGACTATTTCAGATGCTGACTAGAAAAAGGATGAAATCCTTTGTGCAGATATATATACCAAATGATTTTCGATGAGAAGGTGTGTGTGGTGTGTTGTGAAGTGTGAAGAAAAGTAGAAGAACAGTGTGAAAGCAGTAAGGCAGGTCCGGTATGTGAAAGGACAACAACACTTAAGAAGAGAAAGGATGAAGTGCAGTAGATCAGTGTATTGAGCCTAACCGGAACTAAACCTCAGCATATGTGGATGCTTCTCATCAGTTCAAGGATCTTGTTATTCTTCTTACAACCTATAGGCAGTGAGCCTCTTGTGAGCAGTGTGCTCAGGCAGTGAGCCCTAATTGGCAAGTGTCATTTTGTATTTCTATTCTTCTAACAGAGAATACAATCTTGGGTTAATCACCCCATGGTTTTCTCCCTTAACAGGGTTTCCACGTTAAAATATTATGTCATGTGTATTTCCATTTCATAGTTATGTTTGCTTATTTGAATAGATGCTGCTTCAATTATTAAGAAAGTTCAGAAAGCTAAAATAATTAAGATAACTGATTCACCCCCCCTCTCAGTTATCAACATGATGAGTGCCAAGTTGCACTCATGAAATACATCTTTTTACCTCTCTTTTCCTCCTTCCTGATCCCATCTTTCTTAATGTCTACACCCAAATAAGCTAGCAAGATGATTCTAGTTAATGATTAATTGAGATAGATTACTTAAGATCATAATTTCTGATTGAGTGACTAATGTGCATGGAATTGATGGAAAAATGCTAAAACTTCTCTCTTTTTGAATCAATAGGTGTAGATACTAGGAACAATAATTTTTGTGCATCTCCATAGATAGTCTTCAATGATCTCCGGAGACCATACCAGAACACCACGACACCAGAGTTTTGAAGGAAAGAGAAAGCCTCTCTGAAGCTGAACAAAGAAGGCCACACTAGCATCTCCGGAGCTACAGACATATCTTCAGAGTTGCAGACAGGGACAGATATCTCTGGCATCACCTGAGAGTAGGGCATACTGCCAGCATAAGCTACTAATTAGGCACTCTCAGTAGTGATCATAATACCCCTCATTTCACTCAAATCATCACCTAAGTGGTGAAGGGTCATCTTTAGTTAAACTGTTGGAGTTTTTATCTTTTTAAAGTTTTGCATGAGTTATGGATAGAACTGATTCAATACCCATATTTTTAGTGCCTCGCTGCCCAAATGTAATAAGACTCAAACTTAGACTTCTGAGTGGACTTCTGTTCCACTCAAGTCTACTTTTATTGCATGATTATTTTCTATAGTTAGAAAACTAGGGTAATAAAGAGATGGATGTCATCTCATAGAAGAACTGGTAGATAAGATAAGTGATATGTCATCACTCATTTTCATACATACATATAGAAACAGCAGAAAAAATATACAATGATTGAATTATTCTGATTCTCCATAATCTTAGTTTGGTGATATCAATATCTTTCATGAATACAAAATGAATGGAATTGGTTTGAATTTAGTTGTGATCTTCTTTTGTGCTGATTCCCTACTGTAGCCTTTAGCCCCAAGGGTGTGGAGCAAGGGCCCACTCTCACCACCAAAGCAGGAGGCTAGTACCACTATTTTATTACTTTAGATTTTGATATGAAAAGTATTTACTGATTTTAATAGATAGATGAATGTTACTATTTTTAAGATTGCTTTGAGTAAATTTCCTATTTAATTATGTTTTCAGCATTCATTAAATTCATTCAGCAAGTAGACAGATTAATCTCTTCAAATTAGTAGAAGCTGTTAGGATTAGCTAGGGAAACTGGTAACTATAGAATCCCCAATTGCAGATAGTCGAGGACACAGCCCTTGGATTTTAACATCTGAAAATAGATTAAATGATGAGGTACAACGACACCTTGTCATTTTTGGTGCCGTTGATGGGGATATCTTGTGTTAATTAGGGAAACTGAGTTAAAACAGTTTTTAGGATAGATCTGTATGGTTAGAGCTAGAGATTTACAAGGAAGATATATAAAGCAGACACCCCATCAACAAGCCATAGGGGAAAGAAGTGGGGTGGCATAAGATCTTGTTGAGGAGAGAAACCTAGAACCTACTTTGGAAGCTGTACCTCAAAACAACAATCCCTTAGATCCTCCAAATCTTCCACTTGCCAATTATATCCAGGAATTACAATAAAAGTTTCAGGCAGATCCTTTGATAGAACCTAATTTCCTAGATCCTTAGGGAGAAGAACCAGTACTAAACTTGGATAATGAAAATCATGAAGAAGAGGAAAATCAGGCTCCAAGAACCTTCTCATATCCTATTGTTTTGGTTGTTGGGGACAATGCTCCTATGAAGAATATCTCACCAGCACACTTGCCAAATTTTAGAGGACTTTCTTCTGAGGATCCAGATCAGTTTTTATTTGAATTCAAAGTAGTTTTCCAGACTTATGATTATGGATCAAATAACCAAAAATTCAAACTGTTCCCTTCAACTCTAAAAGATTCTACGATGAGATGGTTTATGGGTTTACCCCAAAATTCTATCCGTTCTTGGGATCAGATGGAAACATAATTTTTGGGAAAGTATCAAGATTACTATAGATCCAGTAATAAGAATGAAGAATTGTTTAAAATTAGGCAGGGGGAGGAAGAGGCCTTAGAGGACTATGTGGATAGGTTTAATTTTTCCTTGAGAAGGTATTGCAATCCAGTAGATCACTCCTTGGCTAGAACCCTGTTTGTAAAAGGATTGGATAAAGAATCAAAATAGGCACTGGATCTAATGGGAAAAGGGAATATCAACAAAATGGAAATACCTGCTATAGAAGAACTCTGCAGGAACTATTCTAGAACCCAAGATGGAGTGAGGTCATCCAAAACTTTTAGAGGGAAGAATGAAATATGACAATTAATGGAAGAGATTACAAATCTAAAAATAGATATTCTAGTCCAATTAAATACCACATTGGATGGAATTCAAGCAAAAACTAGAACAACTGATCAAAATAGAGCAACTAAACCACTCTCCATCTATTGTCCTAGGTGTAGAAACAAACATCTGTTGAGAGAATGCCCTTTGGATAAATTAGAGATTTGTCAGATCTGTGATAGGGAACATCCTACCAGTCAATGTACTCAACTTCCAGCCTTGAAAAGATTGAGTAAGAAGAATGCTATAATAGAAGAGGAATTGAACTATGTGGGACAAAAACAAACTGGGAATTTCCCTTATAATCAGTATCCAAACCAGCATTCTTATAGGGGTCCTTCTAATTTGGGAAATAATCAGTGGAATCCAACTTGGCATGGGCATCAAAATAATCCTCCTTGGCGACAGTAGGATTGGCCAAGTCAACATTGGCAAAACCAAAATTGGCAAAATCAGCCTTGGGGAAATCAACAGTGACCACCACAGTTTGGATCACAAAACATGCAACCTCAATGGGGTTCTCAACAGGGATATAATCAACAACACCAGGGATAACCTAGACATTTCCAACCTCAACAACAAGATTTACTAACTGGACCCTCCAACACACAAGGTCAAGCACAAAATGAACCAGTTAGACAACAACCTTTACCGACTCAGCCTATACCAAACCCACGGAATAAACAGGGAGCAACTGTTTACATGACAGAGCAAGAAAATCTAGCTGAAATTAATGCTATATAATCAAATAATCTCCAGTTGCGTTCTGGGAGAGCATTCCCAAGACCATCGTCTCCAACTATAGTTGAAGTAACCAATGATGAGGAACCTAAAAATCCATCCACTCAATCCCCAAAGGAGATTACTAATGAAAAAGTGCTAGAAGAATCATCCTTGGACAACTCTGAAGTTGCTCCTAAAAGACCGACTCTGGAGAACTTTCCTAAACACAACTCTGACAAGAGCTCTGGAGATGCTCTGGAGATGGAAAAACTAGCACCATACCCAGAACAGCTTAAACAGTATGTTCCCCAGAAAAAGATCTTACAAAAATAAGTCCAAACCAACTTGGAATCAGAACTTTTACAAGAAATCAAGCAACTAAACATTGAAATTCCTCTTCTCTAAGCAATCAGAGATGTACCAGAACTAAATCAGTTCATTAAACAGTATTGTATCAAAATGCAGGGCAGGAAGAAAAACTTTCCCTCCATAATACAGGTGGAAGGAAAAGTAGTAGATCTATTGATGGGAGAGATTCTCCTCCCAAAATATGGAGACCTGTCATAACTGTTTTCATCTCAGGGGTAGAAATTTCAAATGTTCTGGTTGATCTGGGAGTAGTAATTAATGTGATGATAGTTCACACAATGAACAAATTAGCTCTATCAGGTATCCAATCCACAACTACAATTCTTTAACTTGCTGACCAATCAGTAGTTGTTCCAAAAGGAGTAATTATTGATGTACTAGTTGTGATAGATTCATAGGAATTTCTGGTGGTCTTCCTCATATTAGAACCTAGAAACTAGAGAAATGCTTATCCATTGATTTTAGGAAGACCATGGCTGGCTATAGCAGTAGCATCTATTGATTGTCGAACTAGAGATATGGTCATTTCTAATGGGATAGATTTGAAGAAAATATCTTTGTATCCTCCAGCTAAACCATCAATACATTATACAGGAAGAGTATGGGTGGATGAACCAGAGAACAATGACAATAGTGCCTCAATAGCTATGGTAACCATCAAGGAACATCTGGGAGAATTAGAAGAAGAAGTATACTATGATACAACAGAAGACTTCACTCACATCCTAATCAATAAGGATGTGATGGAACTCGCCCAAGATTCTAAGAGAGAACTTCTTACTTCTTCTCATTGTACCCTCGCCAACATCATTCCTTGTGCGGAAGCCTTTTACAGAGACTTAGCCACTTTCCATATGTTGCTTCCACATTCTTGTCCTCTCAATACCATGACTCCAATGTATGGATTAACTACATCTATGGATCAAATCACAAAACAGGTCATGATTTTACCAGGGAAAACACTTAATATCAATACTCAGTTAACAACAAATTAGGAAGAAAAACTTATCTAACTTCTGATTTCCCATTCAACATCCTTTTCTTGGGAATACCAAGATATGAAAGGCATACCTCCTGAGATTTGTACCCATCATATATATACTGAGGATATTAAACTTGTCAGACAACCCCAGAGAAGATTGAATCCTGCTTTAAAGGACATTGTCAAAACTGAAATAGAGAAATTACTTCAAGTAGGGTTTATATATCCAATCTCAAACAGTCAATGGGTCTCACCCCTTGTCATAGTTCCTAAAAAGAATGGGAAATGGAGGGTGTGTATTGATTATATAGAACTAAACAAGGCCACAAAAAAGGACTACTTTCCCTTTCCATTCATTCACCAAGTACTGGACAACCTTGCTGGAAGAAAGTATTTTTCTTTTCTAGATGGATTCAATGGGTATAATCAAATTCAAGTAGCACCTGAAGACCAAGACAAAACCACCTTCACATGCTCTTGGGGAACTTTTACTTATAAAGTTCTTCCCTTTGGACTATGCAATGCCCCAACTACATTTCAGAGACTTGTTTTAGCTATTTTCGCTGAACTAGCTAATGAATGTATGGAGGTCTATATGGATGACTTTACTATGTATGGGGATAATTTTGAAGAAGCTCTCACAAACCTTGAGAAAGTACTGAAATATTGTGAGAAAAATCAATTGTCCCTTAGCTATGAAAAGTGCTTCATGATGGTGGAGGAAGGAATTGTTTTGGGACACCACATTTCAGAAAAGGGGATCAAAGTGGATCAAAACAAGATAGAAGTGATCACACAGTTGCCTTCACCCAAAAATCAGACAGATGTTAGAAGTTTTTTGGCTTATGCAGGCTACTATAGGAGGTTCATAGAAAATTTCAGCAGAATAGCTACCCCCCTATTTACCCTACTTAACAAAGACAAAATTTCTATGGACAGAAGAATGTCAATTAGCATTTGAAACATTGAAAGAGAAGCTTACTGTCACACCAATTTTAAGAGGACCTAATTGGACTTTGCCATTTCACATACAGATTGATGCTTCAAATGAGTCCATTGGGGCAGTTTTAGAACAAAAAGAGGAAGGAGAAAGTATGCATGCCATTTATTACATCAGTAAAAACTTTACCTCTACAGAAAGAAATTACACCACAACTGAAAAAGAATTCTTGGCAGTCATCTATGCCATAAACAAATTTAGGCATTATATCACTGGATATAAGATATTTGTACACACTGATCATGCAGCCATCAAGTACCTAATGAATAAACTAGTAGTGGGTGCAAGGATCATCAGGTGATTATTGCTATTGTAGGAATTTGATATTACTATAGTTGATAATCCAAGAAAGTTTAATTTGGTTGCTGATTTTCTGTCAAGATTGCATACAGTAGGAGAAAACCAACCAGTGGAGGACAAGTTCCCAGATGAACATCTTTTTGCTATATCCTCTACTGCACCTTGGTTTGCTGGCATAGCTAATCTTTTAGCTACATGCTTGTATCTATCCCATTTTACTTCAAAACAAAGAAAACATTTAGTTAAAGAAAGTTTATCTTACAAATAGTTGAATGGTTTACTATTTAAATGTGGTCCTGATTTCATTCTATGCAGGTGTTTAAAGGCTGATGAGATTTTTGATGTGTTGAGAGCATGTCTTGATGAACCATCTGGTGGCCATTACTCTTTCCACAAGACAGTCCACAAGATCCTCGAAGCTGGTTACTCCTAGGCCTCTCTTCATAAAGATACAAAGAAGTATGTGCAGCACTGTGACCAGTGCCAAAGGATGGGACAACCAACCTTTACCCAAGAGATGTTACTACATCCTCAAGTCGTGATGGAACCATTTGAGCAATGGGGTCTAGACTTTGTGGGACTAATTTCTCCACTATCATCAGGCAAGGAGTACATTCTAGTATGCACATACTATGTTACTAAGTGGGCTGAGGTTCAAGCATTACAATTTGCAAGAGAAGAAAAAGTTGCTGATTTCCTTTAAATAAGATTTTCTTAAGATTTGGATCCCCAAGATCAATAGTTTTAGATAGAGGACCTCAGTTTACTTCACAAGTAATCAAAGCATTCACATATTTATATCAAGTCAGGCACAAAAAATCTTCACCTTACCATCCTCAAGCAAATGGACAGGTAGAAGTAACTAATAGGGAACTTGAAAATATTCTGACAAGGATAGTAGCAATGAACAAAAAAGATTGGGCTAGCAGATTACCTGAAGCAGTTTGGGCTTACAATAGCACTTGGAAGTCCACAACAAAGTTCTTACCATATGAATTGGTTTATGAGAAAAAGCCTATTTTGTCTATAGAATTTGAACTCCAGACACTTAAAACTATATTGGATGTTGGTCTACCATTGTCTATAGCTCAACAAAACAGAATTCTTCAGCTCAATGAGTTGGATGAAATTCAAACAGAGGCCATTCAGCAAACAGAACTGGTTCAGTATCAGAGGAAGCAATGGCATGACCAACACATCAAAAGGAGGACATTTCAACAAGGTGATTGGGTTCATCTTTATGATTCTAAATTCAAAGAATTCAAGGGGAAATTACAAACTCATTGGATGGGTCCTTATCAAATAAAGGAAGTTTTTGAAAATAGAACTGTACTATTGGAACCTATTGATGGAAGCATAGACACATTCTTAGTAAATGGTCACCGAATTAGACTCTATAAAAGGCCATCTACTAAAGAGGAGTTTCTTCATGATTTGTGTTTTGATACAAAGGATACCTCCTCTGTCCCAGTGTTGGATTGATTTGAAAAAAAAAAGGGGGGGAAGGTTGAAAACTAGCAAATGGTGGCCTTCTAAAAAGAAAATGAAAAAAAATAGAGAAAGATGGAAACTAGTAAATGGCTATCTTTCTCGACCAAGGGAATTGAAAACCAACAAATGGCAGTTCCCTTCATAAGGACAGTTGAAAATAATTGAGCTATGGAGGTGATCAAGTGCTGGGAGTTAGTCAAATGCATCTCCGGTGCTTCCCAAACTAGGAGCACCTCTGGCACTTCCCAAACTAGGAGCACCTCCAACGCTTCCCAAACTAGGAGCACCTCCAGCACTCTGTCAATAAAGAAGTCAATTTCAATAATAAGGGAGGGGACCCACCTCTACAGACAACAAAGTGGACACATCACATGATGAGGTCATCATGACTCATCCTCTACTTTATCACAAGAATAAATTAAATTAGCACACATATCATTTGTAGGGGTATTCACAAAGACGACGCTGACGTCACCTAAAGAACATGGATTCTCAAACCACTTACCATAATGATTGCAAGTCGCGTACCAATGGAGTAGTGGGCGTCATCTCAAGCCACCAAAAGCTGCTCATGTGCCACGACACGTGCAGTCTCATAAAATGATGCAGCATCTCTACCATGTACATCACCCTCATCATTAAAAATGATCTAGGTAATTCTATCTTTAATTAATCATTATTAGCAATTGTCTTGTCTTTCTATTTTTGGGTGCTGCCACTATGACACGTCCTCTTGCCATCATTTTCTTTCCTAAATTCGCACATGCCGCCATCTGTGCTATACTACCACCTTGCCTCCGAAGTGTCCTATCATTCTGTCACATTTATGACTACCTAGGTACTCTAACTAATCTACAAATCTTCCATAAGCCTAAGCTAAGAAACATAACAATCCTCATTCAAACCTCTGAAGTACCCCGAAGAACAGAGCAATTTTAACAGTCCTCCAGAGCCTATAGAGTTAAGAGGAAGGGACAAACTGCAGAGAGGGAGGTTAAGGAATTAAGCATAGAAGGTGGAATCAATTTAGCAATGGGGTAAAGAAGAAGTCTGAACCAGAGAATACTACGGGTCTTCTGCAAGATGAAGCTACAATAAACATTCTAAGAATTGCAGGTTGGCTAGACTTTCTAGAGAAATTTGAAGGGTTTTAGGAAGATGTCATGGATGAATTCCTCAGAAATACAAGGGACAACCAGATAGCTATCAGAGGAGTCTGAATCAATTTCTCCTTAGCCACTATCAGTCACATTTCTTGACTTCCTGAACAAGGTGAGAGGTTTTATCACTTGAAAACCTTATACATTGATTTAATTAAGAATTTTTCTATTTGAGGTGAACCTGCAATTCAATTGCATTCAAATAAAAGTGAAGCCAAAGGAATTCTTAGGTCCACCCTTCCAAACCCTTGGCAATCTATTGCCACCTGGCTGATGAAATATTTTACTTGTGATGGTCAATTCTCTCTAGTTTTAGGACCAATCATGAAAATGTTGATTTTTCTAAGACATGGGAATGCACACCCTGAGTTTAGCATAAACATTCTCAATTTCCTATATTTTGCCATCAGGACAGTCTGCAAAAGAAGATGAAACATGGCAAATAGGTACAATTAATAGTGTAGGGTAGATGACCAACAAACAACAGAAGCAGAAGTAGAAGCAGAAACCTTCTCTCATCCCTTTGATCAAGAGGATGTTGAAATTTCAAAAGAACAACAATTGTCAGAGGAAATTGAAAACCTAAAGAGACTACTCGGGGGGAAGAATCTAATATATTAACCTCAAAAAGGTCAGAATAGAGGTAGAAATGGAGAAAAAACAAGTCATTGAAAATTTACAAACAGAGCTCCAAAGCAAGAACAAAATCATCTAGGAGAAACAAGCAAAACTGGAGGCCCAGAAAATTGAGGCAGTAAAACTGTTGGAAGAAAAAGAGAAAGAAGCAGCACAAAGTGTTTCTAAGATCACCATGGCTAGAGACAATAGCCTCACAATAATGGCAGCATTGATTGAGAAAATACATAGCCAGGATAGACAGTTAACTTGGGCCAACAACAAACTCGATGACCAGGAGGAATATATTCAAGAGTTGGTTGGCCCAAGGGCAACCAATGAATAGGAAATCAAAACAGATGCATATGTGGGTCCAATCTCCATTGACATTCCTAAAGCCTTGTTCCATTGGGAGAAGAAGTGTAGAGAATATGAGGCTTCCAAGCCTATGTTGCAATTACAAAGGGTAGTCACTGCCAAAACAAAAAGAATAGCAATTCTAGAAGGCAAACTCATTGAAATGACCTCCCTTTCTTCAGAAATTCTATCCTGTAGGCCACCAAGTGCCAGCTATTCTATGTTCTTACAAGAAAGAATCTTGCAGAGGAAATTCTCTTTAGTCCTGTCTGACCTAGTTGAGGATATAGAGATAGCAGAAGGATTCATGACAGCTTATACAAGAACTAATGATGAGGACAAGAATTCCCTATGTGAATTATACCTGCATGGGTTCTGTGTTAATGATATAACTTTTTTTTTTAATCATTTTGTGGGGGAATTCTAGCTTAAGGCATTTATGTCCCTAATGAGGAATCATCAGATATAGAATGAAAGGATGGAAGATCATCTCAAGAAAGATTTAAAAATAGATCTCTTCATCAAGAAGGAATGTCCCAATCCCAATGCTTTTAAGATTCAATTCAGGTCCCTTATCTATCATCCTGAGAATAAGAATAGAATTTTGCCATTATACCTAAAAAGTTTGCAAGAATGCTCCATCAATTTTGGTCTTTTTATAATCAATTCAACAAATCCAGTACTTGCTATAGCAAAGAAGAGCTGGAATATTTTGACCCCGGAGCAGAAAATGAGAGAGGTGGTCACCCCTGCAAACCTACGATTATTCATGAGAAAAGAAAAGTTAATATCCAAACTGATGGATAACCATAAGCAGGAGTGGATAGGTGGATGGTTCAGGCCCCCTCTAATAATTGAACCACTCCCTGTCTTCGCTGAATAGATAGAAGATGAGAAATTGCAAGACTGGTTGAAGCAGGTTGATGAATACAGAGGCAATGGTAATATCAACTGCACAACTTGGACCACCTATGCACAAGATTATAGCTTGACTGACAAGCTACTTCACCAGAACAAATCTAGATTGTGAGAAGCAGGAGGTCCTGTGAAACCTTAGGTATGGGGGGATGATGAGTGCCAAGTTGCACTCATGAAATACATCTTTTTACCTCTCTTTTCCTCCTTCCTGATCCCATCTTTCTTAATGTCTGCACCCAAATAAGCTAGCAAGATCATTCGAGTTAATGATTAATTGAGATAGATTACTTAAGATCATAATTTCTAATTGAGTGACTAATGTGCATGGAATTGATAGAAAAATGTAGAAACTTCTCTCTTTTTGAATCAATAGGTGTAGATGCTAGGAACAACAATTTTTGTGCATCTCCAGAGATAGTCTTCAATGATCTCCAGAGACCATACCAGAACACCATGACACCAGAGTTTTGAAGGAAAGAGAAAGCCTCTCCAGAGCTGAACAAAGAAGGCCACACTAGCATCTCTGGAGCTACATACATATCTCTGAAGCTGCAAATAGGGATAGATATCTCCGGTGCCCCCTGAGAGCAGGGCGTATTTCCAGCATAAGCTGTCGATCACGAACTCTTAGCAGTGATCATAATACCCATTATTTCACTCAAATCATCACCTGAGTGGTGAAGGGTCATCTTTAGTTAAACTACTGGAGTTTTTTTTTTTAAGTTTTGCATGAGTTACGGATAGAACTGATTCAATACCCATATTTTCAGGGCCTCGCTGCCCAAATGTATTAAGACTCAAACTTAGACTTCTAAGTGGACTTCTGTTCCACTCAAGTCTACTTTTATTGCATGATTATTTTCTATAGTTAGATATCTAGGGTAATAAAGAGATGGATGTCATTTCATAGAAGAACTGGTAGATAAGATAAGTGATATGTCATCACTCATTTTCATATATACATATAGAAATAGTAGAAGAAATATACAATGATTGAATTATTCTGATTCTCAATAATCTCAGTTTGGTGATATCAATATCTTTCATGAATGCAAAACAAATGGAATTGGTTTGAATTTAGATGTGATCTTCTTTTGTGCTAATTCCCTACTGTAGCCTTCAGCCCCAAGGGTGTGGAGCAAGGGCCCACTCTCACCACCAAGGTAGGAGGCTAGTACCACTATTTTATTACTTTAGATTTTGATATGAAAAGTATTTACTAATTTTAATAGATAGATGCATGTTACTATTTTTAAGATTGCTTTGAGTAAATTTCCTGTTTAATTCTATTTTCAGCATTCTTTAAATTCATTCAGCAAGTAGACAGATTAATCTCTTCAAATTAGTAGAAGCTATTAGTATTAGCTAGGGAAACTGGTAACTATAGAATCCCTAATTTAGATAGCCATGGACACAACCCCTGGATTTTGACATCTGAAAATAGATTAAATGATGAGGTACAACGACACCTTGTCACATATTATTTCTTGCATTTGCTGCTTTCAAAGATTTCAAGGTATACTAGATGGATATCAAGTCAGCATTCCTGAATGGAGAACTAGAAGAAGAAGTCTACATTGAGCAACTGGAAGGATTCTAGTTGTCATATCAAGAAGATATGGTCTATAGACTAAGAAAGGCTTTTTATGGACTTGAACAAGCCCCAAGAGCCTGGTATGTAAGACTAGATAAGTATTTGCTAAAGATAGGATTTAGCAAAGGCATTGCTGATAGTAATCTTTATTTCAAGGTTGATCATGAGCACATATTATTTGTTGAGGTATTTGTTGATGATATCATTTTTGGTGGAAATGGAAGCATGTGTAAGAAATTTGCTGATTAGATGCAAAGTGAATTTGGAATGTCCATGTTTGATGAGATGAATTTCTTCTTAGGTCTGCAAATCACTCAGTCAGATAAAGGTATCTTCATATCTTAGTCTAAATATTTGAAAGAATTGTTGAAAATTTTTGGAATGGAGGACTCAAAACTAGTAAGTACTCCTATGGTAACCAAATGCAAGTTGAGTAAAGATGATAATTCACCTAAGGTAGATCAGAAAAGGTATAGATCAATGATTGGGGGACTATTCTATCTGATTTAGACCAAACTTGATATCATGAATGTAGTTGGACTTGTTGCTAGATTTCAAGTTGATCCTAGAGAATCCCATGTAGTAGCAGTCAAGAGAATTTTTAGATATCTTAAAGGGACACTTGACTACAACTTGTGGTATCCAAAGGACAATGACTTCACTCTTCATGCATATACTGATGCTAATTGGGAAGGAGATGTGGATGACAAGAAAGTACTAGTGGTGGTGCATTCTTCTTGGGAAGAAGATTAGTTTCTTGGTTGAGCAAAAAGCAAGAGGCAATATCTCTTTCTACTGCAAAGGGAAAGTACATAGCAGCAGCAAGCAAATGCACTCAAGTTTTGTTGATGAACCAAATGTTGAAGGATATCAAAGTGGTATTTGAGGAGCCTGTTACAATCTTCTGTGATAATTCAAGTGCAATAAACATCTCCAAGAATTTGGTGTTGCATTTAAAAACAAAACACATATCCATCAAGTTTCATTTCTTGAGAGAAAAAATAAGTGAGAATGAAGTCAAAATGGAGTTTGTTTCTTCAAAGGATTAGATTGCAGATATCTTCACTAAGTCTCTTCCCAAGGATACTTTTGAGTATCTTAAAGAGAAGCAAGGGGTTATTACCCCTCCTGATCAAAATTAAGATGCACTAGAGTGCATCAGTCCAGTGGAATTCACAATCATATCTTGTGATCTAGATTGATGTTAAGGAGGTACTACTCAGGGGGAGTAGTTAACATGCAATTTTTGAGATTGATCTAAAACAAAAAGGAGAAAAGACTACAAATATGCACCTTTTTCCACTGATGTCAAAGGGGGAGATAAGTCATGTGAAAAACTAGTTTCTAATCGAAGAGAGAGTAGTGAAGATAGTAGTTGTAGAAGTGATAAGAGAAAGGGAGAGAAGTTCTTGTCTTAATGGTTGAATCAATTTTTCACATCATATGTTGCCATCAATGACAAAGGGGGAGATTGTTGCAAATATGTGCTTAATCGGTATTGTCATTGATGTCAACATATTCTTGTTGCCATTGGTGTCAACTGTATCCTATTCTATTAGAAGACTGAAATGTTGATGATATTGAGAAAATTAATGAAGCTCAATGTATGCAGACCATATGGCTATGTAGAGGATTGTATGAAGTAGCTCTAGTCAAGATTTGAGAGGTCTACATGATGATTTGAAGAAGCTATGGCCATCTGGGTAGAACTAAGTTTTCCTATGTTCAGAAGAGACAGAGTGATAGTAAACTAGTCTAGATTTCTCCACATTGAACTATTATGATCTGTGGATCTAGAGGCATCTTTGGGAAGTCAGTGTGTATCATCAACTCAAGTGGTTAGTGGTTTGGAGGTCGAAAAGCAATATTTCTTGTATGACAGTCATGACAGACAATGTTCTTGAGGTTCTGGATGAAGATGCAAGTGATTCTAATGATTTAGAGGAGTGTGGATGTTTTTGTTGAATTTAATGTGCTTTTGGAGGTCTCTGGATCATGTGATCACTATGTTGGAGGTCCGCATTGAATTTTGAGCTCATTGGTGAAGATTTTCTTCTTGGTGTTGTTGTTCTTCCCAGTCCTAGCTGACCGGATGATTCAAGAGTGTTATGGATGATATAAGAGAAATTTTGATGGAGTGTGGCGTGTTGATGAAGGAAGATTTGAGTCCTAGTTATGTTTGGCTGATAGCTTAGTGACTTGCATTAATTCAAATGCTTGTAGTGTTAACCTTGATGTTTATTCCAAGGTTGATGAAGCATATAAAGGCATGTAGTTGAGTTGTTGAAAATCATATTTCTGTGAAATAATCAAATCCCAAGAAAGGATCAGAGGTAGAACAAAGAAGAGGAGGAGTAGATGAGGAAGAATAGTAAAGGATGAAGTAATAGTAAAGAAGCATTTGGGAGAAGAGAAGAAGTTTTATGAGCACTCAATGAGACTGAACTAGGCATGAAGAAGATGCTATTTCTTAGTTAATTCTTCCTATATTAAAAATAAATTCTAAAGGCAGAGAGCCTCTCTTTGAGCAGTGAGCTCTAGGTTGTGAGCCCAAAGGCAAGTGCCTTCCCTTTTTTAAGTACTTTTAACAGGGTACGATTCTTATGGGTTAACCCCCACCATGATTTTTCCCTTAACCAGGTTTCTACATCAAAAATCTTGGTGTCAAGTGTGTTAATTGTGTTTCTGCTTATGTGTTATTGTTCCATGATTTAATGTTTGCATCATTAATCTATTTATAAGTTGTGAAAGAAGATTAAAATGAAGATAAAGTTAATATTGTGGGACAACTGATTCACCCCCCCACTCTCAGTTGTCTATCCTAATTCCAACACATCTTTACCTTAGCAAATTTTGTTTAGGTCCAGACCTATTTCTATGTATGTTTGTAATGCCAACCTTGGAGATTGTTCCAATGGTTGATGAATGTCATGTTGACCTTGATGTACATTCCAAGGTTGATGACTTATATAAAAGCATGTAATGTAGTTGCAAAAAAGATATCCTTGTGTGAAAATGAAAAGATAAGTGTGAAAGTGTAAGAAGAGCATAGCAGAGGAGTTATACTATGCTTCAATGGAACTAAACCTAGTGATGGAGTAGATGCTATCAAATCAGTTCACCAACCCTTGGCAGTGAGCCACCACTTGGCAATGAGTCGATCTTGGTAGTGAGCCCTAACATTTGCATTGAGCATTCTGGGTAGTGAGCCTCTATTTTTTGGTATTATTGTAACATATTTATTTTTTTGGGCTAACACCCACTGTGGTTTTTCCCTTATAGTGTTTTCCACGTAAAAATATGGTGTCTTATTTGTTGGATGTGTTGTTGTGTTGAGCTTCTTATTTTTGTTGATGATAAGGAATACTAAGAGGGGGGTGAATCAGTATTCCACAAAACCACTTCTTAACTAATTTATTTATCCAATTTCCAAAGTTAACAATATGAAAGCAGAATAAACATTGGAGTAGCAACCATAAAGACATAACACATGAACAATAGTATTTTTATGTGGAAAACCCAAAAAGGGAAAAACCATAGAGAGGATTAGCTCTCAATATATATTGCAATCTTTTATAAATGATGATGTTTAGGCTTGGTCACTCCACGGGCCTAGAACATGCTGGCTCATTGCCATGAAGTACAACTAGGTCTAGCAGGCTTACTGTAACAACCCTAATCCTAGAAAGATTACAATGAGGGCTATTAAATCCTACTAGTTACTTACAATGAGACTCACTTCCAAGTATAAGTGAAATCATATAAGAACTGTGAATACTGTAACAGTATCTATAAGCATGCTAGGGTGTAGTCAGTTAGCAACTGAAAACTGAATCCTACATCTTCATCATCGCTGATCTTCTATCTCTGTTCTGCTCTTCTAATGTTTACATCAATCACATCCACACAATACTACTTCACACACTACACATTCACATCTACCCCAAACACTGAATTTGATCCCATATATATCTGCAACACTTAAGATCTTCATATTAGGTCATCACACTCAGATGAAGCATATAGTTGATAAACTTGTAGCTTGTTAGCCAAATCCATTCATCAAAACTCACAGCAGACCCAAACAACACTTGAATTACATTCACACAAGTTGGCCTCAGCTGTACAACCACTTAAGATTAAGTTCTAACCAATAGAACTTACCACACACAAATCAAATTGTCATGTCAGCCTCTAACTCAGACTGGGCCATTGATTCAATTCATATGTTAGACTACATATTTTACTATGGACCATAGGACTTGCTTAAAAACCATATTAAACACACCTTAGACATCACATATCATACATACAAAACCACAAAGAAAAATATCTTATAGTAGAAAAATGCAGACCATCAGAATTTAGACACTGTCATAGTCAAACTCTATCAACTAATGTAGCGATACTCAATAGCTTGTAACTATCTTTTTGGTGGACTTGAGACCCTACAATTCTAGATTTAGACACTTCATACAAGTGTTTACAACACCTCAAAACCACATATTGAGACATGCAACACTGGAGGAATGTGGACCAAAACAAATGTGTGTTCTGCCTTAATTGTCACTGTATTCTGTTCTACCAGACTTAGGCCATTTGAAGATATACTTTTGTAACTAATCAGAAGTTGGAACCTTGGATATAAGATCATCTAAGAGTTAGGAATATTATACTAGAACTACAAAACTTCTTCTTCAACTGTGGACCAATACCAATCCAAACACTATTTTCCCGTCACTGCCTCTGTACACTGCCAACACTTAGCCAAAATGACTGTCTTCTTTATCGGACCAAAAAATCTATTCCAACCTTGTCACTTTTCTTGTTTCCATCAATGACAACACTCAATTATTAAACATAGCAGTGTCTCTTGCCAACAAGCTCCCCCTTTGGCATCGATGGCAACACTCAATGAAAATGCTTGTGTTGCTCCCCCTTACTCTGTACACCTTGTTTTTCTATTCTCCTTCAGATGTATGCTTATTTTTCACTAGTTTTCCTCTCCCATTTACCATCAATGGAAAACATGTGAATTCAATTATAACCTGCCACATATATATAGATACACATTTTCATCTCAATTTGTCATTGAAGGTAGACTGTCATTATAGATAGTCTTTATTAGAGCTATCTCTCCATTCCCTCTATTCCTTGCACTTTCTAGAATATGGATGTGGCCATTCTATTAAGAAAAGTGTCTCAACCTTGCAAATTCAAAATATTGCTATTTTTCCCAGTTTTGGTCTTTTTGAATACCCTTTATCTTCTAGAATGGTCTGGAACCTTCAAAGTTTCCAAAAGTTTCCAAATGAGCTAAAATAGAGAGACTTACTATTTTTAGTAAGTCCTTCGATTGAGCTTGGATTGACCTAAAAAATTTTCCAGAAGATGAGGAACAGGGAAGTGAACATCTCTCATGAGTTTTGTCTCAAGATCATAGTAGGATCATGAGATATTAAAATTTTGTTTTTTGAAACTGCTGAAAAAAGTCTTTGAACTCAATTACCAAAATTGAAACTTCTTTAAACGTTCTAAAAATTGTCATAACTAGTGTAGTAGGTTATAGGATGATAGATCTCTTCACGAGCCTTTTGACGTATCAAATAGTTTGTCAATCAGACACTCGGATCAAAAGTTATGGCCTTTGGAAGTTGGACCTTATGTTTTTAGGAAATGTAAAAATGTGTTGGACACATAAAAGAGCTGTAAAGGGGAGAGTTACATGTGTTGGTGTGTGAAGATAATTTGGGTGCCACTTTTGGGTGGTTTTAGCTCATGGTTTTATAATTACCATTGGTAGTGTACTGTATTGTATCTCGTATATATTAGGAACTTGAGATGGAGGTTGTGTGTAAGAATCTTATAGATGTCGAATTACCTCCTAGATCTCTAGTTGGATATACTCCTATAAAAGCTTGCTCTGGAAGTATATTGTAATCTTAGTGATTCTTGAATAATATATTGGGTGGCTTTGGAGTGTGGGGTTTTTTACTCGAAAGGGTTTTCCCCACGTATATCTTGTGTTGTGAGGTTTGTGTTTGCATTTGGAAGTTGTTATTATCTTTTTGTTAATGTGCATCTTAGTATGTAACTATAAAAGTTGAAATTTGCATAAATCTTTCCTCAGTAGATTAGTGTAGGAAGCGTTTTCCACATACCTTGCTTCCTTTCAATTGGTATCAGAGCCTAATCACCTTTGGTTCTAGTTGTTGGGTAGAGGGTTTTTTGAACTAATATTCATTTGAGTGGGAGCTTGTGCAGAGGATTTTGAAATCTTTGTTGTAGGTAAGAGATGGAGAGTACATTTGGGAGGTTTGAGATAGAGAAGTTTAATGACAAAAATTTTGAGTTGTGGAAAGTCAAAATGGAGGACATGCTTGTAGTTTGGGATTTATGGGAAGCTGTATCTGGTACAAAACCAATGGCAATGTCTCAAGAAGACTGGGATCTCAAAGATCAAAAAGGTAAGGGTTTGATAAGACTCTATTTGGTTGATTTGGTGCTCCTGAATATCCATGTAAAGAAGACTACAAAGGAACTTTGGAAGAAGCTTGGAGATGTTTATTAAGCTAAATCCTTAGTGAACAAGTTATTCATGCGAAAGAAATTGTATTCTCTTAGGATGGAAGATGGAGGATCTGTCGCTGATCACCTGAATACATTCAATATGTTTATTGCCTAGTTGACTTCTATTGGTGTGAAGACAAAGGAGGAGGATCTATGTATGACATTACTATGTTCCTTACAAGATTTGTGGGACCACCTTGTAATGACCATTGGGAGTACCACTACTACCTTCAAGATGGATGAAGTGGTTTCTTCACTATTGTCTGAAGAGATGCGAAGAAAGTCTTCTAAATCTGCTAAGGAGGCTCTTATGGTTCATGGTAGATCTATAGAGAAGGGAAATAAAAAGGATAAGAAAAAGGAAGAAAAAGGAATATCCAAATCTCGTGGGAGATCTAAGTCTCTCAGAAAATCCAAGGCCCTGTGTTGGAACTGTAGCAAACCTAGTCACTTCTGCAAAGAGTGCAAGGAGGAGAAAAAGAAAAAGAAGAAGAATTATGATTCAGATTCTAACAATTCCTCTCAAGATGAAAGAGAAGCACTTGTCTCTTCCTTGGCAATGCATGCATTTGAGGATGTGTTGTTTATTGACTCTAGTGCATCTTTTCACATGACCTCGCATTGGGGCTAGTTTTTGAAGTATGAAGAATACGATGGTGAAAAGGTGTACTTGGGTGATGATTCTCACCTGGATATTGTTGGCCATGGAAGAGTCTTGATTTGATTCCTTGATGGAGGAGTAAAGGGAATCAATGGTGTTCTGCATATCCTTGGTTTGACATGGAAGGTTCTTTCTATAAGTAAATTGAATGATGTGGGTCTGCAGGTTGTTTTCTCAAATGGAGGATGCAAGATTATTGAAATGAACAAGACAATTGAAAGGAGAGGGGTGAATCAATTGTCACAAAAATTAAACAATTCTACACCTTAAATCATTAAACACTTATCCACTATTTGTTATGATTAAGTCATGAAAGTACAAACACAGAAACATAAACACAATTGCAAGAACATACACAAGTGACACCAAATTTTTACATGGAAAACCCTGTTAAGGGAAAAACCACAGTGGATGTTAGTCCACAAGATATATAAGTTATAACAATACCAAAAATCAGAGGCTCACTGCCAAACGGGCTCACTGTCCAAAAAAAGGCTCACTGCCAAGGGGTGGCTCACTGCCAAAGGGTTTTGAACTGAGATGTTAGCATCTACTCCATGCCTGAATTTAGTTCCATTGAAGTATAATAATCTTCTACTCTGCTCTACCTTTTCTCTTCCTTATGTTCGCATTTTTCTCACAAGGACAACTTTTCCTTGACTCAATTGCAAGTATCTATACACTACATCAACCATTGGAACAATCTCCAAGGTTGACATTACAAACATACATAAAATAGGTCTGGACCTAATACAAAATTAGCTAAGGAAATGTAGTAAAGATGTATGTGGATCACTCCATGCCTTAGTTGGGACTCAAACATGATCTTCCATGGCATGACATGCTTCTAAAATCTTCAATATATCTTTTCAATCACTAGAGTTTACCAAGTCGGCTAGGACTGGTTACACGCTATGTTATCTGGGAACAAACTTCAAATGTAATCTCAATTCCTTAATGTAGACCCATGTAATTGTAGGAACATGATCAGGAGGCATCCACAAGCACGTTATAATCACCACAAGCAACTACACAATCTCTAACCACTTTATCCATGAGATTCTTCACACTGGAGCACATGAACTTCAAGGTCTTCAACTGGCATAAAAGAAAGATAGCTTGTGGACCACCAAATCATAAACCACTATAATTGTAAGCACTTATCATCATCCCAGACTTCCCTCTAGAACCACAGAGAAAAATACTTAATTGCAGAGGAATGCAGAGCAAAATACTTTCTCCCTGTCACCAGAAAAAAAGTAGATTTTACTCTAGTGAATGTAACTCACTCAATTCTTAATACTGGAGGCTTAACCTTGGGATATAGCATCTTTAGACATGTCTCTAAATAACTTCCAATCTACAAACTAAGATCTTCACTCTCCAAGAAATGTGGAGCAGTCTTTTGGATTGCTCTTCAGTATGCAACTCACTATCTTCATTGTGATTCACTATTTCCTTTCTAATTCTTCTGGAGGGGCTAATTTTCTCAATATGCCCAACATATAAATCTTCTAACCAAATAAAAAATAGGATATAGTTGACACCAATGACAACAAAGATATGTTGACATCAATGACAACACCGATTGGGCACATACTTGCAACAATCTCCCCCTTTGTCATTGATGGCAACATATGATGTGAAAAACTGCAATAGCCATCAAGACAAGATTCTCCCCCAATCTCTTTGCACATATGCACTCTTTCTCTCTAATTTTTTCACATGATTTCTCTCCCCCTTTGACATCAATGGTAAAGGGCACATACTTGCACTTTGCTGCTTTGATCCAATCTCTCTTCTGAACTTTCTTCATCTGACTACTCCCCCTGAGGAGTAGCCCTTACAAGCATCAATCCGGATTTGGAGATGGATTTTTAGGTACCTCTGGACTATTGCACTTATATGCATCTTAGTTTAGAGTAGGAGGGGTGATAACCCCTAACTTTTCTTTAAGATACTCAAAAGTATCCTTAGGCAAAGGCTTAGTGATAATGTCTGCAATCTGATCTTTTTTAGATACATACTACAACTTGAATTCATTCTCTATTACCTTTTCTCTTAGAAAGTGATATCTTATGGATATGTGCTTTGTCCTTGAATGCATTACTGGATTCTTTGATATGTTTATGGCACTTGTATTGTCACAAAAGATTGCAATTGGATCTTCATACACAACTTGGATGTCCTTCAATGTCTGCTTCATCCATAACACTTGAGTGCAACTACATGCTACTGCAATGTATTCTACTTCTGTAATAGACAGAGATATTGAGTCTTGTTTCTTGCTTAACCAGGATGCCAAACTTTTTCCTAAAAAGAATGCACCTCCACTTGTACTTTTCTTGTCATCCACATCTCTAGCCCAATCTACATCAGTGTATACATTGAGAGTGAAATCATTATCTTCTGGATACCACAAACCATAATCCATTATATCTTTCAAGTATCTCAGTATTCTTTTAACTATCATCACATGTGATTCTTTAGGTTTTGCTTGAAATATTGCCACAAGACAAACTACATGCATTATGTTAGGTCTGGTTTGGGTTAGATAAAGTAATCCTCCAATCATAGATCTATATCTTTTCTAATCTGCCATAGGTGAGTCATCATTTTTACTCAATTTATAACTAGTTGCCATGGGAGTGCTTACCGGTTTAGAGTCCCCATCCCAAACTTCTTTAACAACTCTTTGACATACTTTGACTGAGACATGAAGATACCTTTATTTGATTGATTTACATGCAGACCTAAAAAGAAATTCATCTCACCAAACATGAACATTTCAAATTCATTTTGTATTTCCCCAGCAAAAACCATGCACATACTTTCATTGCCTCCAAAGATAATGTCATCAACAAAGACTACAACAATTAGGATTTGTTTATTATTGATCTTGAAATAGAGATTATGATGCAAGAGCATCTAGTGGTGTAAGGGCAATCTTGCATCACCCAAAAAAAGATGTGCTTCAAAATTGTTGATGTTCTTTCCATTTCTTTTCAAAATTTGTGGTTCTGGTTCCATAATCGCTTGAATAATGATGTGGAACTTTCAGTTTTTCCAAACTACTAAAAATAGTAACCTACTATTTTTAGAAAGTCATGTATTTGGGCATGGAATGAAGTGAAATTTTACTAGAAGTTTCATAACTGGAAAATAAGACCTTTGGCTAAGGAATCACACAAAGATCATTTACGATCTGAAAGATATTAAAGTTTCCATTACCTGAAAAATACCTGAAAATTATTCAAACTCAGGTTTGAGGCACTAAACGGCCCCGTACGGGCCTGAAAATGGCTAGAACTAGCAGGGCAAGTTCTTAATACATAGAGCACTCCATGATATTTTCAACGCATAAAATGATTCGTCAATCAGACACCTGGATCAAAAGTTATGGCTCCCAGAAGTTGACCTATATTTGGAGGGAGAAGCAAATTTTGAAATTAGGTTGTTGGCCACCAAAAAGGCTATTAATAACCATTTTTGGGAACTATGGGTAGTAGTAGAGTTGAGGGGGGGTGAGTGTGGAGTCAAGAATAGGTAGGAAAATAGAAACCCTAGCTGATTTGGGGTTACAGAGGGTAGATGATTCTAGAGTCTGAGAATAGGAAGCTGTAATGTGTTGTAGCCTGTGGAGTGTTGATTCCTCTGATTGTATTTGAGCTTTCGTAATGTAATAAGTTGTCCAAATCAATAAAAGAAAGTTCTATTTTCTATGTGTAATTTATTTTGTTACATGTTTTATGATTTACCCCCTTCATCAAGTGGTATCAAAGCAAGGGTTCTTGAGTGTGTAGACAGATCACCGACCGTGAGGCAGTTTGCACCAAGACCTGAGGTTGTGGGTTTGCTGCGAAGATCAAGATGCCTCCATGAAGAAATTGTATTGGAAGGAATGCTTTGA
Source organism: Cunninghamia lanceolata (assembly GCA_027924645.1). Taxonomy (NCBI): domain Eukaryota; kingdom Viridiplantae; phylum Streptophyta; class Pinopsida; order Cupressales; family Cupressaceae; genus Cunninghamia; species Cunninghamia lanceolata. The sequence goes on from BSBN01000870.1 coordinate 9,499,185, forward strand.
TGGAAGAGGGTTTTAGAGTCCTGCAAAGGCAAATCGATGCATTGGAAGAGGAGCTATGAAGAGGGTTTGATCTGAGAACAAGAAAAGAAAGTGAAGATGAAGCTAAAGAAGAGCTATCTGAGGAAGAACAAGAAGCTGCAGGAGATCCTGTAGAAGTTAGGTTGTTGAGGGCCATTTCAAAGATAGGAAAGAGGCCTAGGATTAAAGTTTCTACATATTCTAGAGATTTGAATCTAGAACAGCTTATTGATTAGATCAATGACATGGAGGAGTATTTCGAGTATGAAGATGTGGAGGACCCAGATCGGGTCAAGTTTGCAAAAATAAAGTTGAAGGGCCACGCCAGTATTTGGTGGAAGGAGGTCCAGTTAGAGAGGAATAGAAGAGGAAAAGGAAAGATCACCAGATGGGATCGAATGGTGGAGAAACTGAAGAAGTAGTTCATTCCTGTGGACTATGAGATGGAGTTGCTGAAGAAGCTGCAAGGACTGAAGCAAGGTAACAAGTCTGTTAAGGAGTATATAGAAGAGTTTTATAAAATTACTATCAGGACAGGCCATGTAGAGCCCAACAAGGAGAAGGTAGACTATTACATTAATGGGTTGAGACTGAGTATTCAGGAGGAGTTGAGCCTGGTCAGAATGACTACCATAGAAGATGCATACCAGTTTTCCCTAAAGGTGGAAGAGAAGATAAATAAAAGATTCGACAGCAAGCAAAGGGGAAGAGGTCAAGGTGGAAGGATTGGTTGAAGACCCTATGGAGGCCATAATGAAGATCAAAAGAAACGTGAAGAAGATGGCACTAGTCAAAATCAGAGAGGGTATAATGCCTACCGACCTCATGACCAGAATAATGGTGAGCAAAGAGGAAGAGGAAGTGGCAGACCTGGGCAAGGACCTAGAAGAGGAGGTTTTAGAGGAACCTGTTTCCAATGTGGAGAACAAGGACATCGAGCATACGAGTGTCCACAACATCAAGGAAGGACAAATAGAAGAACTAAAGGTAATGCACAAGTTACACATGTCAATGAAGATGTAATCTGAGCACTCTGAAGATGCTAAAAGGGGAGAAACCCTAGTTGTCAGAAGAACTTTGTTGAATGAGGAGAAAGAGCCCAATCAGAGGAAAAGTTTATTCTGCACAAGGTACAAATGTGAAGGTAAGTGCTATGATATTATTATTGACAATGGAAGCATTGATAATCTTGTTTTAGAGGAGATGGTTGACAAGTTGAAGTTGACAAGAAGAAAGCATCCGCATCCATATCAGATTGCATGGTTGCAAAAGGACCATAGAGCTTTGGTCAATGAGTAGTGTTTAGTGAAGTTCAAGATTGGGGACTACCATGATGAGGTGTTGTGTGATATCATACCGATAGATGCATGTAGTATGCTGTTGGGGAGGCCGTGGCAGTATGATAGGAGTGCTATCCATTATGGTCATATAAAGACATACTCCCTAACAAAGGATGGAGTTCATCATAAGTTGAAGCCCTTGAAGGAGGTGGAAGAAAAGGTATGTAGTACTGCCAGAATTTGCTTGGTAGATGGTAGAAAATTTTTGGAGGGTATGAAGTATGAGCATCATTGCTTTGCATTGATTCCTAAGATTAGTCAAGAGAAATGTGAAGATGTACCAGGAGAAGTCTCAAAAATGTTGGAAGAGTTTCAGGATATTAACTCTGATAATGTACTAGAAGGTTTACCACCAGTAAGGAAGATAAGTCATCAAATGGATTTGATACCAGGAGTTATCTTGCCGAATAAGGTAGCCCATAGAATGACTCTAGCCTAGAGTGAAGAGTTGAACAGACAAGTTCATGAGTTGTTGAGAAAGGGATTGATAAGAGAGAGGCTAAGTCCTTGTATGGTACTTGTAGTACTAGCCCCAAAGAAAGATGGAGAGTGGAGAATGTGTATAGACTCTAGAGCCATCAATAAGATCATGATCAAGTATAGATTTCCATTGCCTAGAATGGATGACATAATGGACTGTTTGAGCTGAGCCAAGTACTTCACGAAGATTGATTTGAAGAGTGGGTATCACTAGATCTGTATCAGAGAAGGAGATGAGTGGAAGACAACTTTCAAGACAAAGGAAGGTTTGTATGAGTGGTTAGTCATGCCATTTGGGCTAACCAATGCACCAAGCACATTCATATGACTCATGAATGAGGTATTGAAGGAATTTTTGGGAAGTTTTGTTATTATTTATTTGGATGATATTTTGATTTTCAGTAAGACTTGAGATGAGCATTTGATGCATATTAGAAGAGTTTTAGAGAAGCTAAGAGAAGAGAAGTTGATTAATTTGAATAAATGCAGTTTTGCAAAGAAGGAGTTGGTATACCTAGGATTTTTTGTCTCAGAGGAAGGTCTTAAGATGGACCTAGAAAAAGTGAGGGCTATCGTTGAATGGCCTATGCCAAGGAGGCAACAGAGGTATGCTCTTTTCATGGTTTGGCAAGTTTTTACAGAAAGTTTATCAAGAATTTTAGTAGTATTTGTGCACCCCTAACTAAGATAATAAGAGGGGATAGAAAGGAGTTTAGATGGACTAAAGGAGCAGACAAGAGCTTTGATACATTGAAGTAGAAAGTCATAGAACAACCTATTTTGGCACTTCTAGATTTCAATAAGGTATTTCAGGTAGATTGTGATGCTAGTGGTAGTGGTATAGGAGTTGTTTTGAGCCAAGAAAGTAAGCCCATTACCTATTTTAGTGAGAAGCTTAATGATGCCAAGAAAAATTATTATGTTTATGATTAGGGGTTTTATGCAATAGTTCAGGCTTTAAATAAATGGAGACATTATTTGTTTCCAAAAGAGTTTGTTTTATATACTGATCATCAAGCTTTGCAGTATCTTAATAGTCAAGGAAAGTTAAACCAAAGGAATTTAAAATGGGTTGAGTTTTTGCAAAGCTATACTTTTATTTTGAAGCACAGGAGTGGGAAGTCCAACAAAGTTGCAGATACCTTGAGAAGAAGGCAAAATTTGTTTACAAAAATGAAGATAGAGGTTGTTGGGTTCGATGAGCTCAAAAGTTTGTATCTTGAAGATCCAGATTTTGCAGAGGCCCGGAAAGCTTGTATGGAACCTGTTACTTTGGATAGGACAAAATAGTTGGATTTCATAATCCAAGATGGCATGTTGTTTAGAGGAAGCCAGTTGTTCATTCCGAGGATTTCCATGAGAGAGAACCTAATTAAGGAGAAGCATAGTGGAGGATTGGCTGGACACTTTGGTTGAGATAAGACCATTGCTATTGTTGGTAAAAATTATTATTGGCCACAGTTGTAGCAGGATGTGAGGAAATTTGTGCAGAGTTGTAGAGTATGTTAGATGGTGAAAGGATCAAGTCAGAATATAGGTCTCTACCAGCCACTACCTGTACCAGAGAAGCCGTGGGATGATATTAGTATGGATTTTGTTCTTGGTTTACCAAGGACACAAAGAGGACATGATTCCATTTTTGTGGTGGTGGACAGATTCTTGAAGATGGCCCATTTTATTCCTTGTAAGAAGACTAATGATGATGTTCATATTGCAGAGTTATTTTTTAGGTTGGTGGTGAGACTACATGGTCTACCTAAGAGCATAGTTTTAAATCAAGATACCAAGTTTGTTGGTTATTTCTGGAGGATATTGTGGAAGAAGTTGAAGATAGATTTGAAGTTTAGTTTTGCACACCATCCATAGACTGATGGATAGACCGAAGTGGTGAATAGGAGTTTGGGTAACCTGCTACGATGCTTAGTAGGAGATAAGCCCAAGGGATGGGATTTGATTTTACCACAGGTAGAATTTGCTTACAACAATTATATCAATAGGAGTACTGGTAAATCACCATTCTATATTGTATATGGGAATAGTCCAAGAAATGCTTCAAAGTTAAGGAATCTGGACAAAGGAGAAAAGACAAGTGCTGAGGCTGAAGACTTTGCATAACACATGAAGAATTTGCATGAAGAGGTGAAAAAGCACATTAATAAGATGAATATTCAGTACAAGGCTTAGGTGGACCAGAAGAGATATAAGGAATTCCAGGTAGGAGATGAGGTCATGGTTCACTTGAGAAAAGAAAGGTTCCCAATTGGAACATACAATAAGCTAAAAATGAAGAAATTTGGACCATGTAGAATTTTGAAGAAACATGATCCAGGAAATGCATATGAGGTAGAGCTGCCAAGTGGGATCAATATTTACCCTGTGTTCAACATTTCTGATTTATCAGAATATCATGAAGGTGGATCAGAGGATGGACCAACAGCAGAACAGTGGAGTATTCTAGCATTTACTTCAACTGAGGAGAGAGAAGAGATCTTGGATAGCCGTGTGAGAAGAAGTACTCGAAACAAGAATATGAAGATTATCTGGTGAAATGGAAAGGAAGGCCTATTGAAGATTCTTCTTGGTTGTCTAAGATAGAGGTTGACCATTTGGGTTTTCCTCACACAAACACCTAAGACGTGACAGGGTCACTTCTTAAATTACCCTGAGTGTCTGATGCAGGAGCATCCAGTGGTGTAAGGGCAATCTTGCATCACCCAAAAAAATATGTGTTTCAAAATTGTTGATGTTCTTTCCATTTATTTTTAAAATTTGTGGTTCTATTTCCATAATCGCTTCAATAATGATGTAGAACTTTCAGTTTTTCTAAACTACTAAAAATAGTAACCTGCTATTTTTAGAAAGTCTGCATTTGGGCATGGAATGAAGTGAAATTTTACCGAAAGTTTCATAACTAAAAAATAAGACCTTTGGCGAAGGAATCTTGTAAAGATCATTTGCGAGCTAAAATATATTAAAGTTTTCATTTCGCAAAAAATGCCTGAAAATTATTCAAACTTAGGTTTGAGCCACTAAATGGCCCCGTACAGGCCCGAAAATGGCCAGAATTAGAAGAGCGGGTTCTTAGCGCGTAGAGCACTCCACGAGCTTTCTGATGCATAAAACAATTCGTCAATTAAACACCTAGATCAAAAGTTATGGCTCCCAGAAGTTGACCTATTTTTGGAGGGAGAAGCAAATTTTGAAATTAGGTTGTTGGCCACCAAAAAGGCTATTAATAACCATTTTTGGGAACCCTGGGTAGTAGTAGAGTTGAGGGGGGGCGAGTGTGGAGTCAAGAATAGGCAGGAAAATAGAAACCCTAGTTGATTTGGGGTTACAGAAGGCAAATGATTCTAGAGTCTGGGAATAGGAAGCTGTAATGTGTTGCAGCCTATGGAAGGTTGATTCCTTTAATTGTATTTGAGCTTCTGTAATGTAATAAGTTGTCCAAATCAATAAAAGAAAGTTCTATTTTCTATGTGTAATTTCTTTTGTTGAATGTTTTATGATTTACTCCCTTCATTAGATCATTGTTAGTAATACTCTTACTAAACCTTATATATATCAAATACTTGTCCAATCTTGCATATTAGGCCCTAGGGGCTTGTTTTAGTCCATATAATGCTTTCTTCAATCTACATACCATGTCACCCTAATATGATGACTAGAATCCTTCTAGTTTTTCAATATAGACTTCTTCCAATTCTCCATTCAAGAATACATACTTTACATCCATTTGATATACCTTGAAATATTTGTAGGCTGCGAATGCTAAAAACATTCTTATTGCTTCAATCCTTGCCACTGGTATAAATGTTTCCTCAAAATCTATTCCTTCAACTTGATAGTATCCTTTGCGTACCAACCTTGCTTTGTTTCTTACCACTTCACCATTCTCATTCATTTTGTTCTTGAAGACCCATTTGGTGTCAATTACATTTTTATCTGCTAGTCTGGGAACAAGATCCCAAGTCTGATTCTTCTCTATCTGCATCAGTTCTTCTTCCATAGCCTTTACCCAATTTTCATCATTACAAGCTTCATTTACATTTTTAGGTTCCACTTGAGAAATTAAATAATAATTAACCTATTCATAAGCAACTCTTCTTCTGGTCTGAACTCCTTTACTCTTATCTCCTATGATTTGATCTTCAGAGTGATTTAATTTCACATACATGGGTGTCTTAATAATGATTTGACGAGCTTGTTCTGCTTCTTTCTCTGAGTTTTCTTCTTGATACATTACTACTTTGTTTGCAGGGACATCCAGTTCATCAGATTCATATCCAATTGATACCTTTTCCTTGGTTTCATCAACTTTGACATTTACACTCTCAATGATCTTCTTCAACCTGTTATTGTAGCACCGATAGGCTTTTCTCTTGGTAGAATATCCAAGGAAGATACCTTCATCACATCTTGTATCAAACTTGCCTAGATATTCATCTCTTCTGATATAACGCTTACTATCAAAAAATTTGAGATATTTTATAGTAGGAACTTTACCATACCACAATTCATAAGGATTCTTAGAGCTGTTACCTTTTACTTGGACTCTGTTTAGGATCTATATAGCAGTGTGAATTTCCTCTCTCCAATATACTTCCGGTAGGTCAGCCTCCTTCATCATTGTTATAGTAGCCTCTTGAATTTTCATGTTTTTCCTTTCAACTACTCTAGTTTGTTGTGGACTCTTGGGTCTAGATAATTGTCTCTTTATCCCTTGTTCTTCATAGAAGAAGTTGAACTCATTTGATGTAAACTCTCCACCTCGATCAGAATTTAAGCACTTTATCTTCAAGTCTAGCTCATTCTCAACCATTGCCTTGAATGCTTTGAACTTTTATAGGGCTTTTGTTTTTTCTTTTAAGAAGGTAACCCAAGTCATTCTAGAATAATATCAATTAGCAACATGAAATACTTGTCTCCTTGTAGACTTCTTACTCTAGTAGGTCCACATAGATCTGTATGCACTAATTTCAATAGTCCATCAACAGATTGATCCTTGCTCTTCAAACTTATTCTTGTCTATTTTCCAAATTGGCACTCCTTGCACAAAGTATCAGCAATCTTCACAAGCTTAGGCAAATCTCTTATAGCCTGAGTAGAACATATCTTCACAATGTTGTCAAAATTGATATGACACAACCTTCAATGCCACAACCAATTTTCATCATTCTGAGCCAATAAATAATATTCATTAGTCCCTTTTAAATGATAAATGTTACCTCTTGTCTTCTTACCAGTTGCAATCACTATTCTAGAGCTTTCCAAGATCTTGCATCCATTGTCTTTGAATCTAAGATCATAACCTTTCCCACAGATTTGACCAAGATTGTACTTTAATCCCTTCACATATAAGACAACATCAGTGTTGTGCTTGCCATGAAAAGAAATGGATCCTTTTCCACAAATCTTACTAGCTGTATCATCACCAAACCTAACTAGTCCTCCATCATATCTTTCCAAACTTATGAACTTACTTTTGTCACCAGTCATGAGATGAGAGCATCCACTATCAATAACCCATTCATCTTTGTTTTCAACAACCTGAGCAGCCAGGGCACTTTCCACTTATTTTTCTTCCTTCACACAGCTAGTAGGATTAGTAGTCACAGGTTCTTCTTTAACAGTAATAAACAAGCATTCATTTCCAGAAGTACTAGCATTATCTAGTTCACCATTTGATACTCCTCCATTATCATCAAGATCTTCAACATAATAACATTTCTTTGGAATCCTAGGTCTATCTGGTCTTGGCTTGGGAACTTTTGTGGGGCACCTAGAAGCATAATGACCAACTTTACCACAACTGAAACATTTGAAAGGTAATTTGCCTTTGAACTTACTAGAACCTCTAGGTAGACTGTTAACAAAGTTGGCTTCAAGTTCTTAAAGTTCATAATCTGGTTGCACCTTGTACTTTTCAGATCTGGGGGTTCTTTTTGAAGTGTTGGTCTTGAAAGCAATCTCTATATTTGGAAGTGAATCACCAAGTTCTCTCATTTCAAAGGTTGTCAGCTTCCTAGCAGCTGATCTTTTGTAATCTTTGTTACTGTCATTATTTCTTCAATTGTGGTCACTTTATGACAATAAGATTTAGGCAGTGATATAAGAATTTTGTTTACACCTTCAATATCCTCAATTTTTCCTCCTAGACTTCTAATGCTACTCACAAGTTGGTTGACCTTTTGCATGAAGGATGTTATGTTGTCATCTTCACTCATCTTCAAAAATTCACATTTTCCTTCAAACTCTACAACTTGGTACTCTTCATAGATTCATCTCTTTCATATAGACTCTTCATCTTATCCCAGATTTCATAACAAGTTTCCACCTCCATGATCCTTGTTACTTCAATGTCAGATAAGGTGCTCACCAAGACATCTTTGGCTTTTATGTTCAACTCAAATTCCTTGATCTCATCTTCATTTTGCAAACCATTCTTTGGTATTTCATACTTATTTTTAGTCATTTTCTAAACATTGTAAGCCAAGCAGAGGAGATGGGTTTTCATGTGGATCTTCTAGATGGAGTAGTTTGTTCCATCAAACCTTAAACTTTCCTTCTTATATGACATTCTAGATTACCCTCAAGCAGTCAAGCTTTCTTCTGAGGAATTTGGTGGCTCTAATAACAATTGTTGAAATGAACCAGACAACTGAGAGTGGGGGTGAATCAGTTGTCACAAAACTTAAACAATTATGTGCCTTAAATTATTAAACATTTATCCATTGTTTGTTATGATTAAGTCATGAAAGCACAAACATAGAAACATAAACACAATTGCAAGATCATACACAAGTGACACCAAATTTTTATGTGGAAAACCCTGTTAAGGGAAAAACCATGGTGGATGTTAGTCCACAAGATATATAAGTTATAACAATGCTGAAAATCAGAGGCTCACTCCCAAATGGCCTCACTTCTCAGAAAAAGGCTCAATACCAAGGGGTGACTCACTGCCAAAGGGGTGGCTCACTACCAAAGGCTTTTGGACTGAGATGTTAGTATCTACTCCATGCCTGAATTCAGTTCCATTGAAGCAAAATGCTTTTCTGCTCTGCTCTACTTTTTCTCTTCCTTTCTTATCTTCACATTTTTATCACAAGGACACCTTTTTCTTGACTCAATTGGAAGTATTTATACACTACATCAACCTTGGAATGATCATCAAGGTTGGCATTACAATCATCAACCGTTGGAACAATCTCCAAGGTTGGCATTACAAACATACATAAAATAGGTCTCGACCTAATACAAAATTAGATAAGGCAATGTAGTAAAGATATATGTGGATCACTCCATGCCTTAGCTGGGGCTCAAACATGATCTTCCACACCATGACATGATTCTACAATCATCAATATATCTCCGCAATCACTAGAGTTAACCGAGTCGGCTAGGACTGGTTACATGCTACGTTATCTCGGAACAAACTTCAAACATGATGATGAAGGGGGTAAATCATAAAATACACAACATAAATTACACACATAAATTAGAACTTTCTTTATTGATTTGGATAATTTATTACATTATAGAAGCTCAAATACAATCATAGGAATCAACCCTCCACAGGCTGCAACACATTATAGCTTCCTATCACAAGACTCTGGAATCATCTACCATCTGTAACCCCAAATCTACTAGGGTTTCTATTTTCCCACCTATTATTGACTCTACACTTTCCCCCTTAACTCTACTACTGCCCATGGTTTCCAAAAATGGTTATTAATAGCCTTTTTGGCAGCCAACAACCTAATTTCAAAATTTGTATCTCCCTCCAAAAATAGGTCAACTTCTGGGAGCCATAACTTTTGATCCGGGTGTCTAATTAATGAACTGTTTTATGTGTTAGAAAGCTTGTGGAGTGCTCTACATGCTAAGAACCTGTTCTGCTAGTTCCTGACATTTGTAGGCCTGTACGGGGCCATTTAGTGCCTCAAACTTGAGTTTGAATAATTTTCAGGCATTTTTCAGGAAACAAAAACTTTAATATCTTTCATCTTGCAAATGATATTTGCGTGATTCCTTCACCAAAGGTCTTATTTTTCAGTTACGAAGCTTCTTGTAAATTTTTACTTCAATCTATGCCCAAATGCAAACTTTCCTAAAATAGCAGGTTGCTATTTTTAGCAGTTTGGAAAAACTAAAAGTTCTACATCATTATTCAAGCGATTATGGAACCAGAACCACAAATTTTGAAAAGAAATGGAAAGAACATCAACGATTTTGAAACACATCTTTTTTTGGGTGATGCAAGATTACCCTTACACCATTGGATGCTTCTACATCAGACACCCAGGGTAATTTGAGAAGTGACACTGTCAGGTCTCAAGTGTTTGTGTGAGGAAAACCCAAACGGTCAACCTTGGCCTTAGACAACCAAGAAGAATCTTTAGCGGGCCTTCCTTTCCATTTCACTAGATATTCTTCATATTGCTTGTTTTGAGTACTTCTTCCGACACATCTATCCAAGATCTCTTATATCTCCTCTGTTGAAGTAGATGCCAGAATACTCCATTGTTCTTCTATTGGTCCATCCTCTATTCCACCTTCATGATATTCTGATAAATTAGCAATGTTGAAAATAGGGGAAATATTGATCACACTTGGCAACTGTACCTCATATGCATTTCCTAAATCATGCTTCTTCAGGATTTTGCACAGTCCAAATTTCTTCATTTTCAACTTATTATAAGTTCCAATTGGGAACCTTTCTTTTCTCAAGTGAACCATGACTTCATCTCCTACCTAGAACTCCTTATATATCCTCTTCTAATCTACCTTAGCCTTGTACTAAATATTTAGCTTATTAATGTGCTTTTTCACCTCTTCATGCAAATTCTTCATGTGTTCTACAAAGTCTTTAGCCTCGGCGGTTATCTTTTCTCCTTTGTCGAGCTTCCCTAACTCAGAAGCATTTCTTGGGCTATTGCCAAATACAATCTAGAATGGTGATTTACCAGTATTCCTATTGACAGAATTGTTGTAAGTAAATTCTTCTTGTGGTAAAATCAAATCCCATCCCTTGGGCTTATCTCCTACTAAGAATCATAGCAGGCTACCCAAACTCCTATTCACCACTTTAGTCTGTCCATCAATTTGTGGATGGTGTGCAGAACTGAACTTCAAATCTATCTTCAAATTTTTTCGCAATGTCCTCTAGAAATAACCAACAAACGTGGTATCTCGATCTGAAACTATGCTCTTTGGTAGACCATGTCATCTCACCACCTCCCTAAAAAATAACTCTGCAATATGAATAGCATCATTAGTCTTCTTGCAAGGAATAAAAAGTGCCATCTTCAAGAATCTATCCACCACCACAAAAATGGAATCATGTCCTCGCTGTGTCCTTGGTAAACCAAGAACAAAATCCATACTAATATCATCCCATGGCTTCTCTGGTATAGGTAGTGGCTGATATAGACATGTATTCTAACTTGCTCATTTCACCATCTGACATACTCTGCAACTCTGTACAAATTTCCTCACATCTTGCTGCAACTGTGGCTAATAATAATTTTCACCAGCAATAGCAATGGTCTTATCTCGACTAAAGTGTCCAGCCAATCCTCCACTATGCTTCACCTTAATTAGGTTCTCTCTCATGGAACTCCTCAGAATGCACAACTGGCTTCTTTTAAAAAACATGCCATCTTGGATTATGAAATCCAACCATTTTGTCCTTGTAACGTTAGAAAATGTCCCCTTGGGGGCTTTTCCCTCATAAGGTTTAGCTCCCATGTCTTTAGTATGCATTTAGGACATTTTAGTTCATATTTTGGCATCCTGATGGAATGAGACCTAGGTTCCATTGCAAATTGAACCTAGGTGGACCCCTTGAGTTGTACCCTACCAAAAATAGGGGGGAGGACTTGGAAGGTTGCGCCCTAGTCTTGCTCTATTTTGGGGTAGCCCTAATTTTCAGTTGTCAGTTTATGATCATTATTTAGTTATTTTTCCAACACAGTAAAGTTTAATTTTTAAAATCTTGGTGGGAATGCTTGTAGTTGCATATATAAGCATGCTTAGGCATTCATTTGTAAAACTAGATGATTACTAGCAATCTATTGTGTTCTCAAGGTGATTCAAGGATTTCTATTGTGTTGCAAGAGTAGATTTGTATGTTTTGTGTGTTTGAATTTGTAGATTTGAGCATCCATTCATCATGGAATGAAGAGCATCTTCCTCCTATGATATCTTCACTACAAGGTGACATTATATTTTGTTTTCATCATTGATTCCTTTGGTTTTTGGCCTCTGCCTCACAAGGGCATGTCCTCTTTATCTGACAATAGTGTTTGAAGACTTAAGTGTCCTCCGCAGCTTGACTAAGGCAAGCCTCTAAACACCACAACCCCCAAACCAAGTCTTGTGATTACAGGTTATAGGTGTTGCATCTGGAAAAAGTGGAGTTGCAAGAAGGATTGGCAATCATCAAGGATTCAGGATCTGAAGAAAAGTTAGACAAAGAAGCACTTCCAGGACTAGGGCACCCACAATAGTGTCCTCTGCAGACAGATCTCGGGAAACAGAAGTTATAGGCTAATTAGTGTCAGAAGGAGGTCTAGATTCCCTAAAAAAGTTGGTATCTTGGACTTAGGTACTCGCACCTTAGTCCCCAACTGTTCCACCTCAAAACCCTAAAAATAGGTATTCTATGATTTGTTATTTTACTCCCGTCTGCAAGAGCTTTTTCTGTTATTTATCAATTTGTTGTTGTATTTGCATAATTAGGGTTTTAATGGTTAATTGGACATAAGAGAAGGAAAATATGATAATTAATTCCCTAATCCAAGTTTCCCTTCATTTGTAAGTGACCTAGGGTATGATAGTGCTTGCCACTCGACCCTAGATCCTTGAATGTTAAGTGGAAAGGCAGGTTTTAACATCTAAACACAAAAGATTAACAAATCCAATTTTCCACCTAGATATTTTGGTTAGCCCATGCTTTTGGACATAAATTGCAACTTACTGAGTGTTTGTCTTCAGATTTGGATTGATTTCATTCATTCATTTGGTCATTTATTTCATTGCATTGAGAAAAATTTTAAAAATACAAAAAATTGCATTGTTTGGCTTACTAAATTGCATCAATTCTTCCTAAATTTTCCTAATTCATTATTTTTGCATCATATCTGATATAAACTATAGAAAAATGCAAAAATACAAAATTTTGCCTTGCATTTTCATCATTTAATTGCTAGGGTTTTGTGGAAATTTTGACAATTTTATATAACCTAGTAATTCCAAAATCTAGGGTTTGTAGGCAAAATCTTTTATCAAATTTTTCTACTAATTTTAGAGGGTAATTCAAATTTTAATTTGGCTGTAGTCTTGCATTTTAGTATAAATTTTTATTTAGATTTAAAATATTTGCATTTTTGCATAGAAAATTTCAACAAAAACTAGCAATTTTGATGCATTTTCATTAAATTTGCATAGGCATTTTGCATGTTAAGGCTTGAAAATAATTTTAAGATTTGAGAGTATATAATTTACATCATAAATCAGACCTCAAAACATTCAAATATCATTTTGTCCCAAGATCTTAAACCCAGGGCTTCAAAAACAATGATTTTCACTAAATTTGGCCTTATCGACTTTATAAACTTGCACCATAGGAGTGTTGTGAAGATTATTTTTGCATTAATTTTCTGTTATTAGGGTAATCATTTTCTTCCCCTCCTAAAAATCTTCACAACACCCTTTTAACGGGCTCTTGTAGTGAAAATTCAGTGAAAAACTACACATTTTGGCCATTTTTGCCCTAGGGTTTGACCTAATTTGCACTCCAAGCATGTTGAGATCAATTTTATGGATTGAGGTGACTGATATTATTGTATTATTTTCTGTACCTCCTAAAATTCTTACAACACCCCTTTTTCTAGGTCTTGGAGTTGAAAAACTGTGAAAAATCGCATATTTTTGCTATATTTTTACTAGGGTTTTACCTTAAGTGGTACTAAAAGCATGTTGTACTAGGTATTTTGAAACCAAGTGGCTGTTATTACTGATATTATTTTCATTCCATCATCATTTTCCTCACAACACCCTTTGTTATGCTCTTTTGCATTGAATTTTGGTGAAAAAAGTGCCTATTTTGACATATTTTCACTATATTTTGACTTGGCCTTATCTTGGATTTGCATCAAGATTGTGTTTAGAAGGATAATTTTTCTATTTTTGACTGATATTAGACATATAACTTTCTTCCCTTAACTAAAATCCTTACAATACCCTCTGTTTCATTCATTGGCATTGGAAAAAGTACAAAAAATAAAGCATTTAAGATCATTCTTGCATACAGTTTGCAGTTGTCTTTTGCATACTATTGGAAATTGTTAAAATATGATTTTGAATTTCATTATGGCATCTTCATGTTATTCATCTCTGAAATCTTTGCATGAGTATATCTCAGATTTTGAAAATTTCGCTAGTTTCACTAATGAGAATCCTCATGTTCTAAAACACATAACTTATATCAATGGTATTGATGCTTCTATCTATTCTACCTATGAGTTGCAATTACTTTGTTATACACATGATTTTAGTAGCTTCACTTTACTCATAGGGGCATATTCTTTGATATTAGAAGATTTAACTAAATTCATCTCTAGGAACACTCATGAGAAAGATGAGAGTGAAAAGCCCTTTTCCACCATAGAGTATGATGATGATGTACCTTCCTCTCATCCCACTTCTCTCCTTGGCCAAGATGTAGTATTAGTGGATGATAAAAGGTCTCTCACATTAAATCCTTTGGGGATGGATATTGGGTGCAATCAAGAGGGAAACAATGTTAATTCAATAATTGTTAATAAACTTCATAGCAATATTCCTAAAATGATTGTCTGAGGGGCACTTAGTGCACCCTCTTGCTTAAAATCAGTGATTACGGTTCAAGGTGTTCAAAATGTGTTACAACAACCACACCACAATGTGATTTCTCACACATACAACACTTGTAATAACAAGCAAAATAACCAAGCACCGCATGTGCCTGTCTCTCTTCCATGTTCTCAACCTATGCTCCCTCCACCACCTCGTCTTACTCATAAACGTGGTTAGGAGTACGATCTTGTTGAATAGCTTCATGCTACTCTGGCTAAGATCTCTCTTTGGGATTTGATACAAACATTGCCTACATACCATTGAATGTTCCAAGAAGCTTTACAAAAGGTGATTGTGCCATCTTTTGTTAAGCCAAATGATGTAGCAGCCGTATTAGATAGTATGCATGCAACAAAAATAGATATTCTCTTTCAACCACAAGAATTACCGTCAATTGAAGTTCAAAACCAATATGATCCTCTTATAATCTTTGTCACAATAAACAAAATGTTGGTAAAATGAGTTATGATTGACAATGGATCAGCTCTTAATTTTTGTAGCATTGAGCTACTACACAAAATCAAGGTTGACACATCACAAATCACACCAAACAGCATTAGCATTCATGGCTTTGATAATGTTGGATGATAATCCATGGGCACTATAACTCTACCTTTACAAGTAGGACCTATGCTTGTGCCTACCCTGATTCATGCCATGCCTTATTCTTTATCTTACAACATGATTCTTGTTAGACCTTGGATTCATGCATTGGGGGCAGTTCCTTCCACCTTGCATCGTTCAATCAAATTTATATTCAAAGGTAAACTTCATACTATTCATGCTGATCCTAAACCAGAGAGTTGTTTACACATTGAAATGCAAAAACTAGTTTACAATCATATGAGCTCAAAAAAATTGTGAGGTGATCCATCAATACCTCTATCCATGAATGATGTTGCAAAAGAATCTAAACCATCGAATGCACTTGTTGATGATGATTGGGCTTCATTAGATTTAATCCTTGCGATGTAGGGGAATATAAACTTAATAACCTCAACACATCAAAAGTAGCATCGATCTCATCTAAGCAATCTTTTGAAGCATCTGAGAACAACAAAGTCTCCTTGGTTGAAAATAAAGACAATACTCTAATTTATACTACAAATTATGATACCTACGAGGCTTCACCTTCCTCTAAGAAATTGGATTCTCTATATGGTCGTGGATTTAAAATTTTGTATAAAAATAATGACTATGTAGGTAAGGGATATGGTGTAAATCAACAAGGAATTAGAGTACCTACAGAATCCGCTTCAACACATTAGTGAAGCGGCATTGGATATAATCCTTTTAAAGAAAAGAAAGCTTCCCATTGTCATAAACTTAATGTTAATTCAACAAGATCAAAACAACATGACAGATATGTTTGTTCTTAACGATGGTGCTAACAGGTAAGTATCTCTAACCCTTTATCATTCTATTTTGATGTGCTTCCCCCGTGATGTGTTATATGTTGTTTAGGCCTCCTGGGATGACCTTGGATTCTCCCGTAAGGTTCAGGATACCAGGAGACCACCTATGTTGTGACCTTTCTTCTATTTGTATCATCATTCTTCTATATTGCCTATCTCTCTGATTTTATCATTGTGTGTTGTGTCTTACGGACATAGCATCGCGGTTGGTGACTTGGGGACACCAACCTACGTGACTGTCCCTAAGACACTTGTTTCCCCTCTCTTATTTATTGTTTCTCTTCCTCTAGTGTTTCCATCTAGCGGGTGGATGAAAAAAAACATTTATACTGATACAGACCTAGTGTCCCTTTCAAGAGCAATCAAAAAATGTACTTAGTTCTTAATATGATGATGGGGTTGTATATCTTATCTAACGCTTGGCTAGTGGAAGCACTCATACTTTCTACATAGTGAATATTATGATGTTTCTATTGCATTTAAAAACCATAACAATACCGCTGCTCCATGCACCTTTGATTGCCTTTGAATCTAGCCTTAACAGTACTCGATTAAGAGAGCTTCATGATATAACCCAACAGTTATCCTTGAACTCTAGATTTGTTGTATAACCTTGGCTGTTGTTGTTTATCATGATGTTGTAGACACTAACATGTTTCTTGTAGGGATATGTTTGTGGGAACATTTGGCGATCATAAAGTACATGTCACCTCCGGGGGGCATGGGCTTTGTGAAAGTCAGTGTTCCCTTGTGTGTTTTATTCCTACCTGATGCAGAGGTAGGAGGACCAAAACTATCCTCAATAACATTAAAAAATCAAAGAACTAATCCAATTTCTTTTGTCAAGTTGAAGAGAACATTAAATAGACTTTTCATCCAATTTCCATGAAGATCCAATGGTAGGAGAGAAAGTTATGACTCTTTTCCCAAAACTACAAACCCTAGGCAGCGTTCAGACCTGCCCTCACCAAAATTGCAATATCTCTCACAAAAATTAATGAAATTATACCAAACCAAAAGAATTGTAAACTAGAAACACATATCTTTCCATCCATATATTATATGCATCAATGTGAGGCCGTACTAAGTCATACCATGCATATTTTCATACTGCATTTTTAGAAAACTAAACTCTGCAGACCTACCCTCAATAAAAATGCCATAATTTATTCAAATCTTAATGAAATTTGATGCAACAAAAAGAAATGGAAATTAGACTCAACAATATTTCCAACCATATATGTCTTTCCCCTATATCTGTCCATACAAAACTGTACCAAATGCTGCAACAGGACTGTTATAGGAGAATTCTAGAAATTACAGTCACTAAAACGGTCATAACTTCCTCAATATTGCACCAAATTCGATGAGAAAAAAAGGAAAGGGAGGGTGATTGGATATAATTTCATTTGAAATCAAAAATAAATGTCCTCCTACCTTAATAGGCTGTACCATGCAAGAAAATAGCAAATTTCTAAAGTATAATACAGAAAACATTGCTTTTTACCATTCCATTCTCAATCTTCAATCACCTCCAAGTTTTCAAAGGTATACAAGGCCTTTTTAAAGGTATTACAAATGAAATCTCAGTTTCCAACTACTTGGAATGAACCAAGATCCAAATGAATCTTCACCTTCCCTCATTCTTCATCTTTTTTCTAACTTTACATTGACAACCTTTACATGGTTTGTAATATTTTGCATATTTGAACTTCCTAGTGACCTCTAATACATAACAATGACTTGATTAACATTATACAATGATGAATCATTACAATATTGGATCATTTTAATCAAACTCCTATGGAAATCAAGGTGCTCTTGCACCATACAACCAACCAACAAAGATTTCCAAGTCCCTTGGAAATGTATCTACAACAAAAGTCTCTTTCCTCTGTCTTCAATCTTCAATCTTCTCAGCTACAATCTTCCAAATCTTCACATTAAGAAAGGTGACCAACCAACCAACAAAACAAAATACCATCTTCACAGAGCATCCTCAGGCTCCTTCTACTCCCATCAGTGGAGTACTCTTCAGGCTGCAACCTCAAGTGCTTCTTCAGATATCCATCTCTCTCACTGCTTCACAACAAACCAACTCACCAAACCATTCATCTCACCCAATAGCAGATCCTGGTGATGCACCTACCACTCTCTCCTTAGTGGTTTCTCTATGCATCCTTCTCTAGCCAAATCTCTATTGGAGAATGGTCATGACAGACCTCATCTTGTCTGCCCACACACAATCTCAGAAAACATCCTTCTTGCAGCTAGATGGAATGAGCACCTGCAACCAAACAACTGAGCAACACAAAATCTAAAAGGTGTAGATTGCCTCCCTTGGTGATCTATCTACACAATCAAGATCTTCTCGCTCTTCACCTGGCTCCTCAGTGACAAAAAAAATACACACCACCCAAATCTTTCACCAACTCTGATACCAATATGATGCAGAGGTAGGAGGACCAAAACTATCCTCAATAACATTAATAAATCAAAGAACTAATCTAATTTCTTTTGTTAGGTTGAAGAGAACATTAATATAGACTCTTCATCCAATTTTCATGAAGATCTAATGGTAGGAGAGAAAGTTATGACTCTTTTCCCAAAACTACAAACCCTAGGCAGTGTTCAGACCTGCCCTCACCAAAATTGCAATATCTCTCACAAACATTAATGATATTATACCAAACAAAAAGAATTGTAAACTAGAAAAACATATCTTTCCATCCATCTATTATATACATCAATGTGAGGCCGTACCAAGTCGTACCATGCATATTTTGATATTGCATTTTCAGAAAATTAAACTCTGCAGACCTACCCTCAATAAAAATGCCATAACTTATTCAAATATTAATAAAATTTGATGCAAAAAAAGAAATGGAAATTAGACTCAATAATATTTCCAACCATATAGGCTTGCCCCTGTATCTATCTATACAAAACCATACCAAACGCTGCAATAGGACTGTTATAGGAGAATTCTGGAAATTGCAGTCACTAAAACGGTCATAACTTCCTCAATATTGCACCAAATTTGATGAGACAAAAAGAAAAGGGAGGGTGATTGGATATACTTTCATTTGAAATCAAAAATAAATGTCTTTCTACCATTACTGGGCTGTACCATGCAAGAAAATAGTAAATTTTTGGAGTATAATACAGAAAACATTGCTTTTTACCATTCCATTCTCAATCTTCAATCACCTCCAAGTTTTCAAAGGTATACAAGGCATTTTTAAAGGTATTACAAATGACCTTTCAGTTTCCAACTACTTGGAATGAACCAAGAGCCAAATGACTCTTCACCTTCCCTCATTCTTCATCTTTTTTCTAACTTTACATTGACAACCTTTACATGGTTTGCAATATTTTGCATATTTGAACTTCCTAGTGACCTCTAATACATAACAATAACTTGATTAACCTTATACAATGATGAATCATTACAATATTGGTTCATTTTAATCAAAATCCTATGGAAGTCAAGGTGCTCCTGCACCACTACCTTAACATGCTTGATATCTATAATTGATATCAACCGCCTTATGGTGGGGGCATATATAAGGTAAGCTATCTATTATAGATGTTAGCAATGTGCTTGTCCTTAGGTGTAGGCTAGTGCGATGAGTACTTCTAGCATCCTGAGTTTATTTTCAATCAGTCAATTTATTTTAAAATCTATTGCGTATACCTCCTTTTAACTGTAAGGTGTCTCTGTGATGCAGGTGGGGATGTATACTTTTAAGCTCATACCTCATTTTCACCGTAAGGCATCTCCGTGACATGGGTAGGGTGGTATGCCATGCTTTCTCTTCATTGTAAGGGGTCTCTATGACACGGGTGGGGTAGCATTTTTAAAAGTCCTCTACGGAGGTAGGGAGCAGTTCTGTGACTAACTCAACCCTTAAATGTGTCTTCGGTGATTGTTGTGGCGAAGCCCAATTGTCGGTTTGTGTCTATAATGTGCTTGAGATGGTGTTGGACCTAGAAATAGGTACACTCCATCGCTTGTCTGCCATGTTTTCTCCATGTCTTCAAGTGTGTGTGTTTTGGCATGCTTGTTTTGTGTGGCATGTCTATTGCCCCATATGCAGTCTTGCATTTTGGGAGGTTTTGCGTGTCTTGTGTGTGTGTTGCCCCATATATACAAAGATCTGCACGATGAATGCATCATATATTATGGGAGGTTTGTTTACTTTCTAGTGCTTGCATTTACATTTCATAAATATGAGAAAAAGAAAAGAAGAGATATCATTTATGTCTTCCATGCATTAATGTGTCTTCTATGTATTTGACTATATTCTCTGTGTTCTGTGTGACTGTAACTGTCTTCTTCATGTTTTGCATGCATGTTACTACCTTCTATGTGATTGGTGTGTCTTCTCCGTGCTTGGTGCATTTTCTATGTTTGTGACCTTACTTTAATACATGTATTGGCCTTGCGCTTATACATACATTAAAGTGGGGGCTAAATGTAACGTCAGAAAATGTCCCCTTGGGGGCTTTTTCCTCATAAGGTTTAGCTCCCGGGTCTTTAGTATGCATTTAGGACATTTTATTTCATATTTTGGCATCTCAATGGAATGAGACCTAGGTTCCATAGAAAATTGGACCTAGGTGGACCCCTTGAGCTATACCCTACCCAAAATAGGGGGGAGGACTTGGGCACCCACGCCCTAGTCTTACCCTATTTTGGGGCAACCCTAATTTCTAGGTGTCAGTTTATGACTGTTATTTGGTTCTTTTACCGACACGGTAAAGTTTGATTTTTAAAATCTTGGCGGGAATGCTTGTAGTTGCATATATAAGCATGCTTAGGCATTCATTTGTAAAACTAGATGATTACTAGAAAGCTATTGTGTTCTCAAGGTGATTCAAGGCTTTCTGTTGTGTTGCAAGAGCAGATTTGTATGTTTTGTGCGTTTGAATTTGTAGATTTGAGCATCCATTCATCATGGAATGAAGAGCATCTTCCTCCCATGATATCTTCACTACAAGGTGACATTATATTGTGTTTTCATCATTGATTCCTTTGGTTTTTGGCCTCTGACTCACAAGGGTACGCCCTCTTTATTTATCAACAGTGTTCAAAGACTTAAGTGTCCTCTGGGGCTTGACTAAGGCAAGCCTCTAAACACCACAACCCCCAAACCAAGTATTGTGATTGCAGGTTATAGGTGTCGCATCTGGAAAAAGTGGAGTTGTAGGAAGGATTGGCAGGCATCAAGGATTTGGGATTTGAAGAATAGTCAGACAAAGGAGCAAATAGAAGTTACAAGATTGATTAGTGTTAGAAGGAGGTCTAGATTCCCTGAAAAAGTAAGTACCTTGGACTTGGGCGCCCATACCTTAGTCCCCGACTGTTCCTCCTTAGAACCTCAAAAACAGGTATTCTGTGATTTGCCATTTTACTCCCATTTGCAAGAGCTTTTTTTGTTATTCATCAATTTGTTGTCGTATTTATATAATTAGGGTTTTAATGGTTAATTGGACATAAGAGAAGTAAAAATTGATAATTAATTCCCTAATCCAAGTTTCCCATCATTTGTAAGTGACCTAGGGTATGATAGTGCTCACCACTTGACCCTAGATCCTTGAATGTTATGTGGAAATGTGGGTTTTAACATCTAAACACAAAAGATTAACAAATCTAATTTTTGACCTAAATAGTCCTACCCAAAGTAACAGGTTCCAAACAAGCTTTCCAAGCCTCTGCAAAATCCAGATCTTCAGGGTACAAACTTTTGAGCTCATCGAACCCAACAACCTCTATCTTCATTTATGTTGATAAATTTTGCCTTCTGCTCAAGGCATCTGTAACTCTGTTAGACTTCCCACTCTTGTGCCTCAAAACAAAAGTATAACTCTGCAAAAACTTAACCCATTTTAAGTGCCTCTAGTTCAACTTTCCTTGACTATTAAGATACTGTAAAGCCTGATGATCAGTATATAAAACAAACTTTTTTGGCAACAAATAAGGTCTCCATTTCTTCAAAGCCTAAACTATTGCATAAAATTTCTAATCATAAATAGAATACTTTTTCTTGGCATCATTAATCTTCTCACTAAAATAGGTAATGGGCTTACCTTCTTGACTCAAAATAGCACCTATAGCACTGCCACTAGCATCGCAATCTACTTGAGACACATTATTGAAATGTGGAAGTACCAAAATAGGTTGCTCTATGACTTTTTGCTTCAATGTATCAAATCTTTTGTCTTCTCCTTTAGTCCATCTAAACTCTTTTCTATCCCCTCTCATTGTCTCAGTCAGTGGTGCACAAATGCTACTAAAATTTTTGATAAACTTTCTGTAACAACTTGCCAAACCATGAAAAGATCATACCTCCGTAGCACTCCTTGGCATAGTCCATTCAATGATAGCCCTTACTTTTTCTAGGTCCATCTTAAGACCTTCCTCTGAGATAGCAAATCCCAAGTATACCAACTCCTTTGCAAAACTACATTTCTTCAGATTAATTAGCAACTTCTCCTCCCTCAGCTTCTCTAAAACTCTTCTAATATGCATCCGATGCTCATCTTAAGTCTTACTAAAAATTAAAATATCATCTAAATAAACAATAACAAAACTTCTAAAAAATTCTTTCAGTACCTCATTCATGAGCCGCATGAATGTACTTGGTGCATTGGTTAGCCCAAATGGCATGACTAACCACTCATACAAACCCTCCTTCATCTTGAAGGTTGTCTTCCATTCATCTCCTTCTCTGATTTGGATCTGGTGATACCCACTCTTTAGATCAATCTTCATGAAGTACTTGGCTTCACTCAAACAATCCATTATGTCATTCATTCTCGATAATAGAAATTTGTAATTGATCATGATCTTGTTGATGGATTGAGAATCTGTACACATTTTCCACTCACTATCTCTCTTTGGTGCTAGTACTCTAGGTACCACACATGGACTTAGGCTCTCTCTTATCAGACCCTTCTTTAATAGCTCTTGAACTTGTTTGTTCAGCTCTTCACTCTCTGCACGGGTCATTCTGTGGGCTGCTTTATTCAGCAAACTAGCTCCTTGTATCAAATCCATTTGATGACTTATCTTCCTCACCAGTGCTAAACCTTCTGGTACATTATCAGAGACAATGTCCTAAAATTCTTCCAACATATCCAAAACTTCTGTTAGTACATCTTCAAATTTCTCTTGACTGATCTTAGAAATCAATGCAAAGTAATGACGCTCATGCTTCATACCTTCCAAAAATTTTCTACCATCTACCAAGCAAATTCTGGCAGTACTACATACCTTTTCTTCCACCTCCTTCAGGGCTTCAACTTATGACGAACTCCATCTTTTGTTAAGGAATATGTGTTTGCACAACCATCATGGATAGTGCTCCTATTATACTGCCACGACCTCTCTAATAACATATGACATGCATCCATCGATATGATGTCACACAACACCTCATCATGGTAGTCACCAATTTTGAACTTAACTAAACACTACTCTTGACCAAAGCTCTATGGTCCTTTTGTAACCATGTGATCTGATACAGATGTGGATGCTTTCTTCTTGTCAACTTCAACTTGTTAACCATCTCCTCTGAAACAAGATTGTTCATGCTTCCACTATCAATAATAATATCACAACACTTACCTTCACATTTGTACCTTGTGTGGAATAAACTCTTCCTCTGATTTGGTTCTTTCTCCTCATTCAACAAAGTTCTTCTGACAACTAGGATTTCTCATTTTTCAGCATCTTTAGAGCACTCAAATTGTGCATCTTCATCTACATGTGCAACTCGTGCATTACCTTCAAGTCTTCTATTCATCCTTCCTTGATGTTACAGACACTCAAATTCTTGATGCTCTTCTTCTCCACATTAGAAATAGGTTCCTCTGAAACATCCTCTTCCAGGTCCTTCCCCAGGTCTACCTCTTCCTCTTCCTCTTTGTTCACCATTGTTCTGGTCATGAGGGCAGTAGGCATTATCCCCTCTCTGATTTTGACTGGTGCCCACTTCTTCACTTTTCTTTTCATATTCATTATGGCCTCCATAGGGTCTTCCACTAGTCCTTCCGCCTTGACCTCTTCCCCTTTGCTTTCTATTGAATCTTTTATTCAGCGTCTCTTCCACCTTTAGGGAAAACTGCTACGCATCTTTTATGGTGGTCATTCTAACCAGGCTCAACTCCTCTTGAATACTCAGCCTCAACCCATTAATTTAACAGGCTACCTTCTCCTTGTTGGGCTCTGCATGGCCTGTCCTGATAGTAATTTTATAAAACTCTTCTATATACTCCTTAATAAACTTGTTACCTTGCTTCAGTCCTTACAACTTCTTCAGTAGCTCCATCTCATTCCACAGGAATGAACTACTTCTTGAGTTTCTCCACCATATGATCCCATCTGGTGATCTTTCATTTTCCTCTCTTGTTCCTCTCTAATTGGACCTCCTTTTACCAAATATTGGCGTGGCCATTCAACTTTGTTTTTGTAAACTTGACCCAATCTAGGTCCTCCACATCTTCATACTTGAAATACTCCTCCATGTCATTGATCCAATCAGTAAGCTGTTTCAGATTCAAATCTCTAGAATATGTAAAAACTTCAATCCTAGGCCTCTTTTTGATCTTTGAAATGGTCCTCAACAACCTAACTTCTACAGGATCTCCTATAGCTTCTTGTTCTTCCTCAAATAGCTATTCTTTAGCTTCATCTTCACTTTCTTCTCTTGTTCTCAGTTCAAACCCTATTCGTAGCTCCTCTTGTAATGCATCAATTTGGCTTTACAGGGCTCTAAAACCCTCTTCTGTCAAAGCATTCCTCCCAATATGATTTCTTCGTGGAGGCATCTTGATCTCCATAGCAACCCACAACCTCAGGTCCTGGTGCAAATTGCCTCATGGTCGGCGATCTATCTACACACTCAGGAACACTTGCTCTAATACCACTTGATGAAGGAGGCAAATCATAAAACACATAACAACAAAAATTGTACACAGAAATTAAAAATTTCTTTATTGATTTGGACAACTTATTACATTACAGAAGCTCAAATACAATCAAAGGAATCAACCCTCCACAGGCTGCAACACATTACAGCTTCCTCTCACATGACTCTCAAATCATCTACCATCTGTAACCCCAAATCTACTAGGGTTTGTATTTTCCCATCTATTCTTGACTCTACACTTTCCCCCTTAACTCTACTACTGCCCAAGGTTCCCAAAAATGGTTATTAATAGCCTTTTTAGTGGCCAACAACCTAATTTCAAAATTTGCATCTCCCTCCAAAAATAGGTCAACTTCTGGGAGCCATAACTTTTGATCCGGGTGTCTGATGAATCATTTTATGCATCGGAAAGCTTGCAGAGTGCTCTACGCGCTAGGAACTTTCTTTGCTAGTTCCAACCATTTTTTGGCCCGTACGGGACCGTTTAGTGCCTCAAACCTGAGTTTGAATAATTTTCAAGCATTTTTTGGGAAACAGAAACTTTAATATCTTTCAGCTCGCAAATGATCTTTACATGATTCTTTCGCCAAAGGTCTTATTTTTTAGTTACGAAGCTTCCTACAAATTTTCACTTCAATCCGTGCGCAAATGCAAACTTTCCTAAAATAGCAAGTTGCTATTTTTAGTAGTTTAGAAAAACTAAAAGTTCTACATCATTATTCAAGCGATTATGGAACTAGAACCATAAATTTTGAAAAGAAATGGAAAGAACATCAATAATTTTGAAACACATCTTCTTTTGGGTGGTGCAAGATTGCCCTTACACCACTGGATGCTTCTACATCACACGTTCTCAATTTTTTAATGCGAACCCATGTAAATCTAGGAACATGATTAGGAGGCATCCACAAGCATGTTGTAATCACCAAGAGCAACTACACAAACTCTAACCACTTTATCCATGAGATTCTTCACACCAGAGCACATGTACTTCACTGTCTTCAACTGTCATAAAAGAAAGATAGCTTGCAAAACACCAAATCATGAACCACTATAGTTGTAAGCACTTATCATCATCTGAGACTTCCCTGTAGAACCACAAAGAAAAATACTTCAATGCAGGGGAATGTAGAGCAAAATACTCTCTCTGTCACCAGAAAAAAATAGTAGATTTTACTTTGGTGAATGTAACTCACTCAATTCTTCATACTGGGGGCTTAACCTTAGGATTTAACATCTTTAGACATGCCTCTAAAGAACTTCCAATCCACAAACCAAGATCTCCACTCTCCAAGAAATACGGAGCAGTCTTCTGAACTACTCTTTAGTATGCAACTGACTGTCTTCACTATGATTCACTGTTTTCTTTTTGATTCTTTTTGAGGGGCTAATCTTCTGAATATCCTCAACATATAAAGCTTCTAACCAAATAACAAAATAGGATATAGTTGATACCAATGACAACAAAGATATGTTGACATCAATGACAACACTGATTAGGCACATACTTGCAACAAAGATGACTAGAGGATCTATGGTGTTGGCTAAGGGTATTCAAATTCGCACTCTATTTTAGCTTAATGCATGTGTAATTCAGTGCTATAGTGCCTCTATTTCAAAAAAGAGAGCTTTAGAGTCTTCATCCTCACCATTGGAACCAGCAGTGAAGAAGACTGTTGCATCTACTTCTGATGTTTGTGCTTTATGGGTACCTAAGGGTTCTTATTCTATGGAGATGAAACTTCCAGTTGAAAAGACAATATTATGGTACCAAAGGCTTGGTCACATTGGTGAAAAGGGTTTGAGAACCCTGAAGAATAAAAATCTTGTTGAGGGTATGAATGATTGTAACCTTAAGTTTGATTTCTATGAACATTGCGTTTATGGAAAACAAAACCATGTTTAGTTTTATTCTAGTTCTCACAAATCTTTTGAGGTGTTGGACTTGATTCATTCTGATGTGTTTGGTCCTATTGATGTTCCTTCAATTTCAAAATCTATTTACTTTGTTTCATTTATTAATGACTACAGCAGAAGGACATGGGTGTATTTCCTTAGAAGTAAATCTAAAGTCTTTAATAGATTCAAAGATTTCAAAGCTCTTGTAGAGAATCAAAAGGATAGAAAGATTAAGTGTTCAAGGAATGACAATGGTGGTGAGTTTTGTTTAGCAAATTTTGACAAGTTCTGTAAAGAACAGGGGATTAAGAGGCACAAGAAAACTTCATATACCCCTTAGCATAATGGAGTTGTAGAGAGGATGAATAGAACATTGATGGAGAGGGCAAGGAGTATGCTAAGTGGAGCTGGTCTTGAACAAAAGTTCTAGGTTGAAGCTGTTACTACCACTTGTTATCTGGTTAATAAGTCTCCTACATCAGCATTCATTGATAAGACACCTATGGAACTATGATCTAGTAAAAATCTTTCATTAAGACACAGTCAAGTATTTGGTTGTGAGGCATATGCACATGTGCCTAAGGAGAAGAGGTCTAAGTTGGAGAACAAGGCTATAAAGTGTATCATCATCAGTTATGGCATTGGTGTGAAAGCGTACAAGCTTTGGGATCCAATAGCTG
Organism: Cunninghamia lanceolata; assembly: GCA_027924645.1. Lineage (NCBI taxonomy): Eukaryota > Viridiplantae > Streptophyta > Pinopsida > Cupressales > Cupressaceae > Cunninghamia > Cunninghamia lanceolata. The sequence continues at coordinate 9,526,856 of BSBN01000870.1, forward strand.
AGAGAGTTCTGTATAGCAGAAGTGTGATCTTCAGAGAGCTCAATCCTTCTTCTATAGTCTTGCAACCAAAGAAAGAAGAGAAGAAAGATAATGTGGTTCGGCTTCCTTGCACCCCTGAGAAAGTTGAACCAAAAACATCTATTGGACCTGATAATAAGGAGAGCTCTAGTATCTCTAAAAGTTTAGAAGAAGATGAAGAACCTCAACCTCAACCTTTGAGGAGGTCCATGTGGATAAGGCATCAACCTGATAGTTTGGTTATTCATTGCATGATTCCAGTTGTATTTTTGCTTTGATTTCTAACACTGACGAGCCTAGAACTGCGAAAGAGGCTATGGGTATGAAAGATGCACATTCCTGGAAGGAGGCCATGGAAGAGGAGATGGCTTCTTTGGAAAAGAATAATACTTGGGACTTATTGCCTTTGTCTGAAGGACAAAAACTTGTTGGATGCAAATGGGTGTTCAAAAAGAAATTTGGTGTAGATGGCAGTGTTGAGAAATATAAAGCCAGATTCGTTGCGAAGGGGTATTCTCAAGTGGAGGAAATTGACTATGGTGAGATTTTCTCTCCCGTTGTAAAGATGACATCTATTTAGTTCCTGTTATCTCTTATAGGTGCATATGATCTAGAAGTGGAACAGATGGATGTGAAGACATCATTCCTTCATGGTGACTTGGAAGAGGAAATCTATATGTCACAGCTAGAGTACAGAAAGACATCATTCTGGTTTGCAAGTTGAAAAAGTCTTTGTATGTTTGAAATAGTCTCCTAGGATGTGGTACCAGAAGTTTGATGCCTTTATGTTGAGTATTGGATTTTAGAGATCAAAATTAGATCATTGTGTTTACTACAAGTTTGACAAGGATCACATTCTCATTATTACATTGTATGTCGATGATATGTTACTCATTGGAAATAGTAAAAGTTTGATTTCTGATTTGAAGTCTTAGTTGTCAGCACAATTTGAGATGAAAAATCTAGCGGCAACTCAGTATATTCTAGGAATGGAAATCAGAAGAGACAGAGAAAACTAAAAACTTTGGTTAGGCTAGAGTAAGTATGTTAACACTGTGTTGGAGAGATTCAGTATGATGGATTGTAGACCTTTGACTGTTCCTATTATAATGTGGACAAAGTTATCTGTTGAAGATTGTCCAAAGTCTCCTTCTAAGATAGAGGATATGAGCAAAGTTCCTTATGCTAGTGAGGTTGGCAGTTTGATGTATGTGATGATCTACACAAGATCAGACATTGCCCAAGCAGTTGGAGTCCTTAGTCAATTTATGGCTAATCCTGGATAGGTACATTAGGATGTAGTGAAGAGAGTGTTTAGATATTTGTAGGGTACTTTTGAGTATTCCTTATGTTATCACGGTTATCCTATAGAACCTCGACATTCACTTTGTATTCGTGGATTTGTGGATTCAGATTGGGTAGGTGACATTGACAGTAGGAGATCCACCATTGCTTATGTGTTCACGATGTTTGGTGGTGATATTAGTTGGATGAGTAAGTGGCAACTTGTGGTTGCTTTGTCCACCACTAAAGATGCGTACATGGTAGCAATGAATGCTTGTAAAGAAGCCATTTGGCTTAAGAGATTGTGTTCTGATGTTGGGTTTGATGCAGGGAAGATTACTATTTGTTGTGACAGTTAGAGTGCCATATGTTTGGCAAAGAATCCTACTTTCCATGCAAGGACTAAGCATATTGATGTCCAGTACCATTTTGTTCATGACATGATAGAGGATGGGAAGGTAAACTCAGAGAAAGTTGATACCTTGATGAATGTTGCAGAGTCCTTGACAAAACTTGTGAGCACAGAGAAGTTTAGATGGTGTTCAAAGTCTATGGGCCTCTCAGCCCCTAGAAATTAAATCATGGTGTTGATACTCCCTTTGCTCTTGCAAGGTGTTAGACAAGTGGGAAAATGTTAAGAAAAGTGTCTAAACCTTGCAACTTCGAAAGATTACTATTTTTCCTAGTTTTGGTCTTTTTGAATACCGTTTATCTTGGAGAATGGTCTGGAACCTTCAAAGTTTCCAAAAGTTTCCAAATGAAATAAAAATAGTGAGACTTACTATTTTTAGTAAGTCCTTCGATTGAGCTTGGATTGACCTAAAATTTTTCCTAGAAGGTGTGGAACAGCTAAGTGAACATCTCGAGTGAGTTTCGTCTCAAGATCATATCAGGATCACGAGATATTAAAGTTTCTATTTTCTGAAACTACTTGAAAAAATCTTTGAACTCAATTATCAGAATCGAAACTTCTCTAAGTGTCCCAAAAATTGTCATAACCAGCCATTTTTATAGTTTTTATAGTAGCAGCAGCTTATTTTTGAATAGTTTATTGTTATTTTGTAGAGATAACCATTTTTATAGTTTTTACAATAGTAACAGCTTATTTTCTAGTAGTTTATTGTTATTTTGCAGAGATTCCTTCCATTTTCTAATACAATCAGGGGTTCTTCTATCTGAATTCAAGTGTCTTGTTTATTTTGCGAGTGATTTGACAGGAATTTTCTATTTTTTCATCTAAACCTCTAAATTCTTTGTCTCATTTGTTATATGCAAGTATACAAATTTTAGTTTATTATAGATCACAGCTTGTGCAAGATTATTCATGCCTTTCTGTGAAATACTTATGTGGTGAATTTGATCAGTTTGGATTGTAAGAACATGTGTATTGGAGATGTTTGTGAGTTATGTTATAGTTTTAAATCAAAATATTGGTGCATCACCCCCTTTAGATAGATTTTTCTATTAAGCTTTTAGTTTATGCAAGTTTTCTTCTATCTTTTTCCTCCATCAATTCATGGATCTAAAGGGCATTTAAAGGGAGCCAACTCTTCTAGAGGTTCATTCTTGAAATAGACAAACCCACAGTCTGAGAATGTTCCCATGTTGCACGGGATTTCCAAGCTTGTAAAGGCTTACCATTTAGGGCACAATCATTCATGACAACAATACCTAGTAGTAATAAACTCAAACTGTCTTATGCATTAAATACATGGTCACCCTGGTTCTTATACCTTGGTGCATAATATCCCTATGCTATATCAAAATAAAGGATTGCTCTATTATACATATTAGTGTAACTTCTCCCATTCAATTATTTATTCCATCTTCATCATTTGATTATCAATCATGTGTTAGTCATTTGTCCATCACAATTCTCTTTGTTAATCAATTGTTTCATCATTTTCATCCTCACTTGATTATCTTTGTTTAGTTTAATCAATTGTTTCACCATAATTACTCATAAATACATCATTCCATCATCTATCCTTATATCTTGTCTACCATTCTCTACGTTGTTCTTGATTTTTTATCTCCTTTTATTCATAACCATTCATTTCGAGAGCACACCCATATTCTTCCAATTCATCTATCCTCTTGAGGGGGCATCATCATCACCATACATCGTATCGATATCCTCATCCTTTCCATACTATTATATCTAATCAATCACATCCTTTGGTCATAATCCTAATCTTGTTGTAAACCAAGTCACACTCTCAAAATTAGACTAGGTGTCTTATATGAGGTGTTTCATTTCTAAAACTAGACACTAGCTGTATCAACCATCATCAATTAATCATTGGTTTACAACTTAATAGGGGCAATAACTTGTTTGTTTTTGCATAATCACCATTCATCTCATCCTCACTTTTGAGTGATTGGGGCATCACTATCTCTAATCCAATCACTTTCTTCCAACCATATTTTGTTAAATCAATCTTTTTCTACCAAATCATGTACTATGTTTTAAAGTTCTTTGAAATGATGTTACTTCACATCACCATCTCAAAGAGGGGAAAAATGTAGACACCTAAAATTGACTCTTTCCCAGATCAGGCTTTCATTTGTCATACTTCTTTAATTAAATAATTCTTAATTATTTAATTAAGTTCATCTGTCAATCACATCAATTTATTCCTCCATATTAATTAAATAACCCTGATTATTTAATTAAATCAATTTATCCTCCACATTAATTAAATAATTTCAATTGTTTAAATAATCTAATTTATCCTCCATATTTGATTAAATAATCCAAGTTATTTAATTAAATAATTATTTGTCCAATTTAAATAAATAATTAAATCATTATTTGTCCAAAATTATTTATTTAAATAAATTAATTTCCCTCCACCTTAAATAAATTTAAATTATTTATTTAAATAATCTATTTCCTCTAAATTGAATTAAAATTAATATTTAATTCAATTATCCCATGTGCACATGAAATTAAATAATTATTTATTTAATTTCCCCTTTATCCTCACCCACTATAAATTCCTCCAATCAAAATCAGTTAATAGTCAATCATAAGAGCTAATTCATCAATCAAATTACTTAACAAATAAATCAAATCAGTTAACAAGTTCGTCAATAGAGTTAACTAATCAATCAAATTAGTTCACTAAGCAATTAATTTAGTTGACTAAGAAATCAACTAATCAATCAATTTAGTTCACTGATCAATCAATCCACTAAACTACTCAATCAATCCAGACAACTCTCTAATCAATTATGTTAACTCCCTTGATGCATGAGAGGGCTTGGACACTTGTCCTTCTTTGATTCATGCACATTCTCTCAACCATCCTCAACTATTGATCTTTCTGATCATCCTCAACCGTTGATCTGTTATCTCACATGTCTATAAAAAGAAGCCTCTTTCTCCATTTCAATGATCTCTCATTTAAGTAAACTTATGATTTCATTTTCATTCCTTGGGAGATCAAATTTATGTTACAATTATTGAGCAATCGATATCAAAAAGCAAGGAGCAATCAATTGGAATAGGGTGCATTTCAATTTTCTCGATCGGTGTAGGCAATTCATTTTTGCAAAGGAGGTAATTTGCACTTGTTTATGTTCCTTGTTGGTTTATGCTTGCATATCCATTTTTCACCTATCACACCTGGAGAGTAGTTTTAGTGGTGTTTCAGAAGATTTCTTATAGCCAAAATTGCAAAAAATAATCTAGCATAGCTGAAAATGCCCCTCTATAATTCCTCATGTCTTTGCCACTGATAGCAAAAGTATTGAAGCCATCTTTTTGTTGCAAACAATATTTCTCTATGGAGCATAAAATGGTTCAAGTAGTTGCATGAGAAAAATGGAATAGTGAAATAATAAGATGGGAGCTTATAGCTTGATTTTAAAGTCTCGAGGTCAAAATTGAACCAATCAAGTGAAGGATTTCATGAATTTCAAAGAGATAACACATTGTAAAAGGAGAATTTAAACTGAATAGTATCAATCTCAGTTTAATGGACTAGATCATTATAAAAAATGTGTTACCTACAGGATCCAATCAGATCAGAGATGCAAATTCCCATGATTGCAAGAAATTAAATGTAAAAGAAGATTTGTAACTGATTGTTAATAATGGTCATAGTTTGACATTACTCTATTTTTCCTTTATAAGGGAATTGCTAGTATTATGATAGGTGGTGGTCTAATTCTAGGTTTTGGATACAAGATATCAACATCTTTTGGGGAGTAGTTTTCTATTGTAGAATAGGTTCATTTTGTCAGGACTTTAGAGTAGAATGTTGCTTGTAGATGAATAAAGTTATGTATGACATTTTCAGTTCACATTGAGTTATATGAATAACACTATATATGTATGTGTTTCTTGCAATTGTCTCCTTGAATGTATGCATTTCTTTTGTGAATGAAGGAATAAAGGATTTTAGATTTCATCTATGCACACTTGTTGTATTGTTCATGTCTTATATATTATTTCCATTCAAGGAATGGATTAAACATAATTTAGGTAAGATATAGAGAGTGATGTATTACATTAGGGATTGTTGAAGAAGAGTTGTATAAAATACTCATTCTTCGGTGTGCCATTGCAAGGCAGTGATGGAAACATATCCTTTAAATTTAAAGCTTTGATGTCAAAAGAAAAAATCTGCATTGTAGTATTTTGACTCTGTTTCCTTGATAAAGCACCAATATGTGGAATTAATTGTCCAAAGGTCCAGAAAGAACAAAAAACTTCAAATATAAAATCATTCAAACCATTTTTATTTTGTTTTACTTTAGTCTAGGTAGGTTTTAGTACATGTTCTCAAATCCAACAATGTAAAAATCTCCAAGAACTTTGCTAATGTTGGGATAATCTTACATATCTTGGTGCAGATCAATGAGAACATTTCTACCTAATATAGTGAAAGACAAAATTGTTAACATTATAATAAGGGATTGTTGCAAGTATGTGCCTAACCGATGTTGTCATTGATGTCAACATATCTGTGTTGTCATTGGTGTCAACTGTGCTCTTGTTTTGATGCTTTTCTGTAATGAGTTAGATGCTTTGCAACTAGATTATATAAGTGTTGGAGATAATGAGTAAGTGATCCTGATATTGAGTTTCCAAGTGCTTTTAAGAAAATTTTCTCCTCCGTTGGAAACAGTGTATAGAAGAGTATCTTTGTTTACAGTGGAACAGTCCAGTAAATTGTTCCACATTTCTTGTAGAATGAATATCTTTGTCTGGGAATTGGAAGTTTTTTAGAGGCATGTCTGAAGATGCTATGTTCTAAGTTTGAGCCTTCGGTATGAATATTTGAGTGAGTTATGATCACTAGAGTGAAAACTACTTTTTCTGAGTATTCATTGGTGATAGGGAGAATATATTTTGCTTTGCATTCCTCTACATTGAAGTATTATGATCTGTGGTTCATGAATTAATTCTAAAATAATGTTAAGTGCCTTCAACTCCAATGGTTCATGATTTGGTAGTCCACAAGCTATCCTCTCTTTATGACAATAGTTGACAGTGTTGTTCTTGTGCTCTAGTTTGAATAATCTTCTTGATAGAGTAGTTAGAGATCATGTGGTTGTTCTTGGTGATTACAATGTGCTTGTGGATGTCTCCTAATCATGCTCCTACCTTTGGATTGGTCCACAAAGAGAAATTTGGATCATGTATGAAGATTGTTCTTAGAATACTTAATGTTAACACTAGTCTTGGCCGACTTGGTTGTTTTCATTACTTGCAGAGATACATTGAGGATTGTGGAAGCATGTCGTGATATAGAAGACTCCATTTGAGTCTAGGCTAAGGCATAACATGATCCGCATACATATTTACCTTAGCAAATTTTGTTTAGGTCCAGACCTATTTCTATGTATGTTTGTAATGCCGACCTTAGAGATTTTTCTAATGGTTGATGAATGTCATGTCGACCTTGATGTACATTCCAAGGTTGATGACTTATATAAAAGCATGTAATGTAGTTGCGAAAAACATGTCCTTGTGTGAAAATTAAAAGATAAGTGTGAAAGTACAAAAAGAGTAGAGCAAAGGAGTTATACTATGCTTCAGTGGAAGTAAACCCAGTCATGGTGTAGATGCTATCAAATTAATTCACCAACCCTTGGCAGTGAGCCAACTCTTGGCAATGAGCCACCACTTGGTAATGAGCCGATCTTGGTAGTGAGCCCTAATATTTATAGTGAGCATTTTGGGTAGTGAGCCTCTATTTTTCAGTATTGCTATAACATATTTATTTATGTGGGCTAACATCCACCATGGTTTTTCCCTTATAGGGTTTTCAATGTAAAAAATCTGGTGTCTTATGTGTTAGATGTGTTGTTGTGTTGAGCTTCTTGTTTCTGTTGATGATAAGGAATACTGAGAGGGGGGGTGAATCAATATTCCACAAAACCACTTCTTAACTAATTTATTTGTCCAATTTCCAAAGTTAACAATATGAAAGTAGAATAAACATAGGAGTAACAACAATAAAGACATAACACATGAACACCAGGATTTTTACGTGGAAAACCCAAAAAGGGAAAAACCATAGAGAGGATTATCTCTCAATATATATTGCAATCTTTTACAAATGATGATGTTCAAGCTTGGTCACTCCATGGGCCTAGAACATGCTGGCTCACTGCCATTAAGTACAACTAGGTCTAGAAGGCTCACTGCCACAACCCTAAACCTAGAAATATTACAATGAGGGCTATTAAACCCTACTGGTTACTTACAACCCTGATCACTGCCAAGTACAAGTGAAATCATATAAGAAATGTGAATACTATAATAGTATCTATCAGCATGCCAGGGTACAGTCATTTAGCAACTAAAAACTAAATCCTGAGTCTTCATCATCATTGATCTTCTATCTCTGTTCTGCTCTTCTAATTTTTGCATCAATCACATCCACACAATACTACACACACTACACATTCGTATCCACCCCCAAATACTAAATTTGATCCCATATATATATATATATATCCGTAACACTTAAGATCTTCATATTAGGTCTGCACACTCAGATGAAGCATATAGTTGATAAACTTGTAGCTTGTCAGCCAAATCCATTCATCAAAACTCCTAGCGGACCCAAACAACACTTGAATTACATTCACACAAGTTGGCCTCAACTATACAACTACTTAATATTAAGTTCTAAGAAATAGAGCTTACCACACACAAATCAAAATTTCATGTCGGCCTCTAACTGAGACTGCCACTGATTTAGTTCATTTGTCAGATTATATCTTTTACTGTGGACCATAGGACTTGCTCAAAAACCATATTAAAGACACCTAAGACATCACATATCATACATATAGAACCATAAAGAAAAATATCTTATAGCAGAAAAATGCGGACCATCAAAATTCAGACACTATAATAGTCAAACTCTGTCAACCAATGTAGTGATACTCAACAACTAGTAACTATCTTTCTGGCGGACTTGAGACCCTACAATTCTAGATTTAAACACTTCATAAAAGTGTTTACAACACCTCAAAACTGCATATTGAGATATGCAACACCAGAGGAATGTGGACCAAAACAATTATGTGTTCTGCCTTAATTGTCACTATATTCTCTTCTACCAGACTTAGGACATTTGAAGATATACTTTCGGAACTGATCAAAAGCTAGAACCTTGGATATAAGATCATTTGAGAGTTAGGAACATTATACCATAACTACAAAACTTCATCTTCAATTGTTGACCAATACCAATCCAAACACTGTTTTCCTGTCATTGCCTCTGTACACTCCCAACACTTAGCCAAAATGACTAAGTCTTCTTCACCAGACCAAAAACTCTATTCCAAACTTGTTGCTTTTCTTGTTGCCATCAATGACAACACTCAATTATTCAATGTAGCAGTGTCTCGTGCCAACAATCTCCCCCTTTGGCATTGATGGCAACACTCGGTGAAAAATGCTTGTGTTTCTCCCACTTTGTACACTTTGTTTTTCTATTCTCCTTCAGATGTATGCTTTTTTTTTCACTAGTTATCCTCTCCCCCTTTGCCATCAATCGCAAAGATGTGACTTCAAGAAAAATGGGTAAAAAATGTTCAAAACTATTATATTCTGCCGCATATATACATATACACATTTTCATCTCAATTTGTCATTGAAGGTAGAATGTCATTATAGATAGTCTTTATCAGACCTATCTCTCCATTCCATCTATTCCTTCTACTTTCTAGAATATGGATGTGGCCATTCTATTAAGAAAAGTGTCTAAACCTTGCAACTTTGAAAGATTACTATTTTTCCCAGTTTTAGTCTTTTGAATACACTTTATCTTGGAGAATGGTATGGAACCTTCAAAGTTGCAAAAAGTTTCCAAATGAGCTAAAAATAGCAAGACACACTATTTTTAGTAAGTCCTTCGATTGTGCTTGGATTGACCTAAAATTTTTCCCAGAATGTGCGGAACATCTAAGTGAACATCTCAGGTGAGTTTCATCTCAAGATCATAGCAGGATCGTGAGAAATTAAAGTTTCTATTTTTTGAAACTGCCAGAAAAAGTCTTTGAACTCAATTACTGGAATTGAAACTTCTCTAAACATCCCAAAAATTGTCATAACTGATGTAGTGGGTTATAGGATGATAGCTCTCTTCATGAGCTTTTTGACACATCAAACGGTCCATCAATCAGACACTCGGATCAAAAGTTATGGCCTCCAGAAATTGGACCTTCTATTTTTGGGAAATGTAAAACTGTGTTGGACACATAAAAGAGCTCTAAAGGGGAGAGTTAGATGTCTTGGTGTGTGAAGATAATTTGGGCGCCACGTTTGGGTGGTTTTAGGTCATGGTTTTGTAATTACCATTGGTAGTGTACTGTATTGTATCTCCTATATATGAGGAACTTGAGATGGAGGTTATGTGTAAGAATCTTATAGATGTTGAATTACCTCCTGGATCTCTAGTTGGATATGCTCCTGTAAAAGCTTTCTTTGCAAGTATATTGTAATCTTCATGATTCTTGAATAATATATTAGGCATCTTTGGAGTGTGGGGTTTTTTTCCTGAAAGGGTTTTCCCCATGTATATCTTGTGTTGTGAGTTTTGTGTTTGCATCTAGAAGTTGTTATTATCTTTCTGTTAATGTGCATCTTAATCTATAATTGTGAAAGTTGAAATTTGCATAAATCTTTCCTTAGTAGATCAGTGTAGGAAGCATTTTCTGCATACCTTGCTTCCTTTCACATTCATCAGAAAAACTAACTTCTCTGCCTTCTACACATCTAATGGTGTGTCAATTAGTGCTTGTGATTTCAAGGCTTCATCTGCCAGATTGGTGAAGGAATCAATTTTTAGACTTATTAGTCCCCTTAGCTGGCACAATCTTTCTTTGATTTCTTCCCTTTCCTTCATCAAAGAGCTCAAATCATTGTGAATATTTACAACTTGTGTTTCTTTGGCATTTATTGACTCAACTACCAGATTATATGTCTTAGAGATATTAAGCAGTTTGAGTTCCAAATATTTGATATTAACTTCTAATTCCTTTGTTATTTTTGGCCAAGATAGACAAAATTTGTATATTTTACTAGCTTCTTCACTAGAACTATGTATGCCTTTTAGTCCATTATCTAACATAGTTTTATCTTTAGCTATCATAGCCTTTAACTCAACCAATCTCTTTTCATCAAACTTTTTTCTAACTTTTGCTTCTGCAGATTTTTCAAAAGACTCAAAATGTGTACTTACAGAGTTTAATAGCCCTTTGAGATGATCGGTAGAGGATAATGAGATATCATTTTGAAATGTTGGCATCATCTTTTCCAAAACGTTAGATGCATCATTGATCAATTTACTATCTTGGTCATGTGATTTCAGCATTTCTTCCTATGCCTTGGCCTGGACAATAGATACTAATTTGAATTTCTGCACAGGTGACAATGAGGCCAAGTTGATTGATCCTTGAAAAAGTTCAGACTCATCTATATCTTGTTGTCTTCCAAAACTAACTAAGACATCTGCAGTGTCTCTTGCTCTCCTAGATACTTCTTCTTGAATGCGTTCCAGAGGATCCATGTCTATATTTTCTTGTTGATCAATGTTTTGTTCTGGTGTAAGGCTCCTTATCTATTCCCTATTCTCTTCAACCTTAGCTTGTTTCTTAGGAGGTAGATCAGTTTTAGTTTTTCTTTGATCTGACATATCCAATGTGTCTGTGTTAGGGACTTGATCACTCTATTCCAGTCTGATGGGGAGGACTCTAGACTGCCTGCTCTGCATCCTGTAGGTGTACAAGACTATTTGACAACTCTAGCCTCCCTACCAATTCAAAGTGCTAACAGACATCTTTCTACACAAAAATGTCAGCTAAATTCCTCAACTCTTTGCAGAGATGGAAAACTCTATTTCTCTACTTGGTGTGGGACACATACCTTGTCCTCACTGCTTCCAAGATACTGCCTAAATGGCACATAACTTTCTGAGCCTGTTGCCCACCCTTCTCACTCTGTTCAAGGGTCTGGACTGCTTGGTGCTCACTTTCTTTCTCTCTATTTCCCACCCCTGCAAGTCTATTTTCCTACTTGTCTATCTAGCCAGACTCCTTACTGAGCTTGCCTAGAACAAGCATGCATTGCCTCTAGTTGACAATCTAACCACCCCACAAAAGAAAAACAAACAAAAGGCATGGCTCTGCTTGATGACCTCCATACTGTACAAAGGAACTCGAGGAACATTAATGCAGAGTCATGGTTTTCAAAAGAGAACAAAATTATAGAAAAAGAAATGATTAATCTACTTCAGAATAAAACAACTAAAAATAAAATAGAAATACACAGATTGATCGAACTGTTGATTTTTATTCAAAAAACTCTTCTTACATCAAAATCTTTCTCCCTCGATTCTTCTGCTGAACTCCCTACAGAAAGAATGCTAGAATATATATATTGGCTCATGTCCGTTACAGGACGGTTCAGTTTCCAGACCTGTTTGTTTTCTAACTGCCAGTTTTGTTCTACATTTTCTTGGCTGTTACTTTTCTCACTGACGTCTTTTCATTGCATAAACTTTCCATCGCCAAACAATGTCTATCGGTGAGACCACATTCTATCGGTAAACTTCACATTTGTCCCGCCGATATCTTCGGTCATGCCGATGTTCTTTCTGTCGGCGTAATTTTTCCTTTTTCACCCTAACACATACTTCACCATTCCATAATGATGAACCGGTGAACCATTGAACTTCAATAGCGAGGTTCAATTGCGAGGTTCAATTGCGAGGTTCAACGGTGAGGTTCAACCTCCAAACAAGTGACCGACGCTTTCCACTCCACCATTCACTATGAATGAACCCGTTGAACCATTAAACTTTAACAGTGAGGTTCAACCGCGGGGTTCAATGAAGAGGTTTAATAGCGCGGTTCAACCGTTGAACAAAATGACCAATGATTCCATTCTTTACAAATCAGAATTATAAGCCTGTTGAACCTTTGAACCTTGGCGTGAGGTTCAACTGCGGGGTTCAACGGCAAGGTTCAACTGCGGGGTTCAATGGTGCGGTTCAACTGTGCGGTTCAACAGTTGAACAAATGCCGAACACCTTCAAACATACATTCATTAACTTGAATTTTCACTTTGCTCAAAGGCCGATCAAAAACAAAATGCTTCTCCCGCCAATGCATTTTCAGAAAACTAGAAAAACTCCTAAGACAAACCAAAAAGGCTATGTATGGGCTGCATTGAGCCTTGGTGCTCCTGCACCATACTCCCCCTATGTGGAAAGAAGCTAGGTCACCTCCGGTGACAATGAGGCAAAATCAATGCCCCTCTTTTTGAATTCTGACTTTGCAACCCAGGTAGCTTCTGCTTCAGGCAACTGCTTCCACTTGACCAAATGCTCCATGTAGACACCATGTCTGGTTTGCTTCTATACTCTTGAATCTAGTATTCGTTCTGCTTGTAGTTTGGGTTGTAATGGTAAAGTCACATCTTTGACTGTCTGTTCCTTCTCTGAAATGGATCCATTTGCTACTGACTGAGGACCCCTATATTGTACCAGGTCTTGGACATTAAACACTGGTGAGATTGCCAAGTCTTCTGGCAATTCAATTCTGTAGGCATTATTCCCATACTTGTTCAGGATTCTGCAAGGACCAATTCTCCTCATCTGTAGTTTGGTTGGCATTCCTTTCTGCATTCTGGCTTTGTTCAAGTGCACCATAACCAGATCACCAACCTCAAACTGAATATCCCTTCTGTGGGCATCTACTCTATCCTTGATCTTCTGTATGTTTTTTGTCAAAATTTTCTTCACCTGCTCATGCACTTCTTTCATGGATTGTGCAAAATCCTCTGCATGACCACTTCTGTTATCCATGTTTCCCATATTCCTGAGCTCACATACACCTCTGGGATGCACTCCATAGACTATTTCGAATGGACTCTTACCAATAGTCCTATTCACACTGTCATTATAGGCAAATTCTACCTAATGAATGACAAGATCCCAACTCTGTCCATATTCTTTGGTCATACACCTTAACAGGTTGCCCAATGTCCTATTTACCACCTCTGTCTGACCATTTGTCTGTGGGTGATATGCTGAACTGAAAGACAAATTTGTTCCCAATCTCTGCCACAATGTTTTCCAGAAATGCCCCATGAATTTAGCATCTCTGTCACACACAATACTTGCTGGAAGTCCATGAATCCTTATCACTTCTCTAAAAAACAAGTGTGCTATATGACTGGCATCATGAGTCACTTTACAGGGAATGAAATGACTCATCTTGCTAAACCTATCCACAACTACATATATGCTATCATAACCAGTCTTAGTCTTAGGCAAACCAACTACAAAATCCATACTTACACATTCCCATGGCCTGGAAGGAATGGGTAAGGGTTGGTACAGTCCTGCATTTGAAGTGGTTCCCTTGGCCTTCTAACATACGATACACTGCTCTACATACCTTTTGATGTCTCTGTGCATCCTTGGCCAATAATAGAACCTTTGGACTAGCTCTAGTGTTTTATTCAGACCAAAATGGCCACTTAGACTACCACTGTGCTTCTCCGGTATGAGATTTTCTCTCATAGATCCTCTTGGCACACATAATTGTCCACCTTTGAATAGCAATCCCTGTTGTAAGGTGAAATCTGCAAACTCACTGTGAAAGTGATTCTCAAAATCTTGACATACCTTGTATGCCTCAGAAAAATCTTCATCATCTTGGTAAAGATTCTTGAAATCTTCAATCCCAATGCTCTTCAACTACACTTCCTACACTATGAGCAATCTTCTACTCAAAGCATCTGCAACTCTGTTCAGCTACCCCTTCTTATGCCTAATTGTAAAGGTATAAGATTGCAGGTACTCCATCCATTTAATATGCCTGCTGCTTAACTTATCCTGTGAGTTTAGAAAACTTAGAGCTTGGTTATCTGTGTAGACAACAAATTCCTTAGGCATGAGATAATGTCTCCACTTCCTCAATGCTTGGACTAGAGCATACAACTCTAAGTCATACAAAGAGTACTTACTCTTTGCTTCATTCAACCTCTCACTGAAAAAGGCTATAGGTCTATTTTCCTGATTTAGCACTGCTCCTACAGCTATATTACTTGCATCACATTCAATAGTAAATAGCTTATCAAAACTGGGCAACAACAAAATAGGTTGTGTTGCTACCTCTTTCTTCAACCTTTCAAAACTTCGATCTGCAGCTGGTGTCCATCTGAATTTTGCTTTCATTCCACCCTTAATTGTATCCAGCATAGGTGCACATATTCCACTGATTTTTTTGACAAACTTTCTGTAAAATTGGGCTAAGCCATGGAAACTTCTCACCTTTGTGGCTCCTCTGGGAGTAGGCCAGCTCAAGATTGCCTCTACATTGGACTTGTCCATCTTTAATTCTCCCTGGGACACCACAAAACCAAGGTATACCAATTCCTGCTTCATGAATTCACACTTCTCTAGATTGATGGTTAGTTGTTCATCATGTAATTTTTGCAAAATAGTATTTACATGTTCTAGATGTTCTTCCTTGGTCTGACTAAAAATTAGAATATCATCTAGAAAAACAACTACGAATTTACCAATATAATCCTTTAGGACTTCATTCATGAGTCTCATAAAGGTGCTAGGTGCATTTGATAGACCAAATGGCATAACAAGCCATTCATATAGTCCTTCTATGGTCTTGAAGGCTGTCTTCCACTCATCACCTTCCTTGATTCTTATTTGGTGGTAACCACTCTTCAGGTCTATCTTGGTGAAATACTTTGCTTTTCCAATACAGTCCATGAGATCTTCAATTCTGGGAATTGGGAATCTATACCTTATAGTTATCTTGTTTATGGCTCTGGCATCTGTGCATAATCTCCATGATCCTCCTTTCTTGGGTGCCAACACTATGGGCACTGCACAAGGACTAATACTCTTCCTGATCAATCCTTGATCTAGCAACTCCTGTACTTGCCTGGAAATCTCTTTGTGCTGATCTGGAGTCATCTTGTAAGGTGCCTTGTTTGGCAAAGATGCCCCTGGAATCAGGTCTATTTGATGGCTTATTGCTCTCTGTGGAGGCAATGTGGTTGGTGTACCATCACAGATTATGCCTTTATACTTCTCCAGTATAGGCTGCACTTCTTTGGGAATCTCTGTCTTCTTATCCTACTGTCCTTCTTTTGGTTTTACTATGATGGCATAACCAATACCATCCTCCTTAAGAGTACTCAGAAACTCTTTTCCACTCACAACCAAGATATTAGGACTCTTTGTCTGAACTACATCTTCATCCTCCAATGACTGAATCTTATAGGTGACACCATCTTTCTGAAAAGAATAGGCATTCTTCTCACCATCATGTACTGCCTTTTGGTCATACTGCCATGGTTTGCCCAATAAGAGATGGCATGCATCCATGGGTAGTATATCACATAATACCTTATCTTTATAGCCACCTATACTAAACTCTACCCAACTTTGTTCATTCACTACCACATGTTGACCCTTATTCAACCATGTGACTCTATATGGGTTTGCATGAGTAATTCTTTTCAAATTTAGTTTCCTAACTGCCTCATCAGAAATAATATTATCAGTAGATCCTAAGTCTATGATAATCTTACATACCTTATTCAAAATCTTGCACTTGATTCTGAATAGTGCTCTCTTCTGGCTTGGTTCAGACTTTACTGGTTCCTTCATCAAGGTTCTCCTTATCATCAGGTTCTCTCCATCTTCTAAGTTTAGATTGGCCTCAGGTGACTGGTTACTGGATGCATTATCTTGGACATAGTGATTTCTCTTATCACCTCCTTGAGAAGAGGATGTGGTCTTTTCTGGGCACCTATACGCTAGATGACCTAGATTGCCACAGTTGTAACACTTCATGGTGGTGAAATAGGATCCTCTGCCTGATCCTCTTGACCTTCCTCTATTAGATCCTCTTCCTCTGTGGTTTCCTCTACCACTTGACTCCCCACTCTACTCTGTGAGTTTGGATTCTACTTGGGATCTATTGTCAGCATTCCTCCCACCAAAACCTCCTCTGTGTCCTTTGTTATCTCTGCCTCTTCCTCTTCCTCTGCTATTTGATTCTTGTTTCCTCTTATTCTTTTCCTCCACTTTCAGTGCCAACTGATAGCATTTTTGCACTGTTGTAGGACACAACAAACTAATTTCTTCTTGTATATTCCAACTTCAGACCGTTAAGGTACCTTACTACCTTTATGCTTTCATCCTCCATTACTTTGGACCTTAAGCATAGCTTTTGGAATTCTTCAGTGTATGCACTGACATCTAATTCCTTCTGTCTCAAATTTTGTCTCTTCTTGTGCAGCTATATTTCATAATCTTCTGGCATATATGCTTCTTTGATTTTAGCTATCATTCCCTTCCAAGTAGCTATGGGCTTCTTATCTTCTTTTGCTCTTTCAGTCTGCACAAATTTCCACCAGGTTAGGGTAGCTCCCCTGAGTCTGGATTTGGCCACCTTTACTTTCTGTACCTCGCTTACACCATCACATTCAAAGTGAGTTTCAAGTCCTTCTATCCATTCCATGACCAAATCTGGGTCCATTTTCCCACTGAAAAGTGGTACTCCTTCCAATGTTTTACCACTCATTGCTTTCAAAGCTTTCAAGAATGGTTCTTCTTCCAACTTAGGATCAGGTGTGGGCTCTTCATCTTCTACAGACACACCTTTCTCCTTATCCTTAGAATATTTAACTCTCTGGCTGACTTCTTCAGTCTTTTGTAACATTAAACCTAGCTTACTGTCCATTTCTGCTAGTCTTTCTTGTAGGAGTCTATTCTCCTCTTCTTGATCCTCAACCTTCTTTGCCAACTCTGCATTAGTCACCATTTTCTTGGATGAACTTATAGACTCACTTGAACTCGGTGATGACATACAACTCTTCTATTCCTATCTAGGAATAACCCAAATCTTACTGCCCTGATACTAATTTGATGGGGAGGACTCTAGATTGCCTGCTCTGCATCCTGTAGGTGTACAAGACTGTTTGACAACTCTAGCCTCCCTACCAATTCAAAGTGCTAATAGACATCTTTCTACACAAAAATGTCAGCTAAATTCCTCAACTCTTTGCAGAGATGGAAAACTCTATTTCTCTACTTGGTGTGGGACACATACCTTGTCGTCACTGCTTCCAAGATACTGCCTAAATGGCACATAACTTTCTGAGCCTGTTGCCCACCCTTCTCACTCTGTTCAAGGGTCTGGACTACTTGGTGCTCACTTTCTTTCTCTCTATTTCCCACCCCTGCAAGTCTATTTTCCTACTTGTCTATCTAGCCGGACTCCTTACTGAGCTCGCCTAGAACAAGCATGCATTGCCTCTAGTCAACAATCTGACCACCCCACAAAAGAAAAACAAACAAAAGGCATGGCTCTGCTTGATGACCTCCATACTGTACAGAGGAACTCGAGGAACATCAATGCAAAGTCATGGTTTTCAAAAGAGAACAAAATTGCAGAAAAAGAAATGATTAATCTACTTCAGAATAAAACAACTGAAAATAGAATAGAAATACACAGATTGATCAAACTGCTGAATTTGATTTTTATTCAAAAAACTTTTCTTACATCAAAATCTTTCTCCCTCAATTCTTTTGCTGAACTCCCTACAGAAAGAATGCTAGAATATATATATTGGCTCATGTTCGTTATAGGATGGTTTAGTTTCCAGACCTGTTCATTTTCTAACTGCCGGTTCCGTTCTGCATTTTCTTGGCTATCACTTTTCTCACCGACGTCTTTTCATTTCATAAACTTTCCATCGCCAAACAATGTCTATTGGTGAGACCACATTCTATCGGTAAACTTCACATTTGTCCCGCCAATATCTTTGGTCATGCCGATGTTCTTTCTGTCAGCGTAATTTTTCCTTTGTCACCCCGATACATACTTCACCATTTTATAATGATGAACCGTTGAACCATTGAACTTTAACAGTGAGGTTCAATCACGAGGTTCAATGGTGAGGTTCAACCTCCAAACAAGTGACCGACGCTTTCCACTCCACCATTCAATATGAATGAACCCGTTGAACCATTGAACTTCAACAGTGAGGTTCAACTGTGGGGTTCAACGAAGAGGTTCAACGACACGGTTCAACCGTTGAACAAAATGACCAATGATTCCATTCTTTACAAATTAGAATTATAAGCCTGTTGAACCTTTGAACCTTGGCGTGAGGTTCAACTACGGGGTTCAATGGCAAGGTTCAACTGTGGGGTTCAACGGTGCGGTTCAACTGCGCGGTTCAACCATTGAACAAATGCCGAACACAACCATTGAACAAATGCTGAACACCTTCAAACATACATTCATTAACTTGAATTTTCACTTTGCTCAAAGGCTGATCAAAAACAAAATGCTTCTCCCGCCAATGCATTTTCAGAAAACTAGAAAAACTCCTAAGACAAAACTACATGCTGCAAACTCAAAATTGACAAACCAAAAAGGCTATGTATGGGCTGCATTGAGCCTTGGTGCTCCTGCACCACAGTCCCTGATCCTAGTTTATCTCTGGCAGAGATGTGTCTTCATCTTTTTCTCCTTCATTATCATAGATAGTAGGAATATTATTTTTCTTAAATGCTGCCAAAGTGATCTCCTCTATTTCCTTGACCACTTTATCAGTTTCTCCTAACATTAATGAGTTCATTCTTCTCTTAGTCCTGAAGGCATCCTTGATCTCTTTAGAGATTTTGGCCTTCACCTCAGGGATGATCTCTAGACATAATCTTATCAATGCGCGCTCCCTGAGCTCGACATCCTTTGCCATAACTGCTTCTTTTCTTGCACTCATTAGGCTTGCTAGGCTGTGTGGAAGATCAGTAATAATTTCAATCAGAACCTTGTTGTAGATGTTTAGATATTCTACAATAGCAATCTCAATGATCCTCTTATCTGGATTATTATACTCATCATACAACTGAGCAATGGGTTTTAGATTTCCATCCACTGTTATGGCTTTGAGAACATCTTCAAGGCTTATAGTTGCTTCCTTTGTCTGAGGCACATCTTGCTTTAGCCTTTTCCCAGATTTACCCTTATCAAAGGGTTTCTTTTTGCTAGTTCTGGAGGATTTTGCAATCTTATTTTTCATCTTCTTTGCTTCCTCATCTAATCCTATTGCTTCTTCATCAACAACTATGCTTACATGCATTTTCCTAGCCTTAGTCTTCTTTCTCTTAGAACTAGTGATAGAAGTTTCCACACTTGCAGATGGTGTGGAACTAGAGGGAATAGATGTAGCTTCTATAGAGGTAGATCCTTGGGTCCTCCTTCTTGTCACCTCAAGCCTTTCTAGTTTCCCCTTGGGTTCTTCTAGAGCTCTACTTTTGCCCTTTTCTTTTGCACCCTTTTCTGCTTGTGCCTTTTCTCTTGCCCTTTTCACTTGCTCTTTTGTGAAACCTTGTCTCAGGGTAAAATCCTCTGCCACTTTCCACATTTTCCTGGGAATTTCTGGTTTTCTTACCTCAACAAAGATTTTACAATGCAATTCATCATAAGTCCCAAATCTTTCTTCATTTGGATCTCTAGGCTTACTTAACACATGTTGGGCATAATTATCCAATATTCCTCCATCTATCTCATATCCCATAGGCATAACCCATATCGTTCTAGGCTCAACTACCTCCATTAAACATTTATCTTTTGTCACAATGAAGAAAATAGTATCCTTGTATTTTTCAACAATTGCTTGGGGGATTCTTTCCCTGGTTTGCATTGACCTCTAAATTTTTTTGAAATAGCCCCATAGGGCTGCATTCTGGGCATCAATACATCCTATGCTATTAAGATGATTTCTAATTTGAACTGCAATAGGTTTATCATTTGTCCAAAATAGATTCTTCATACATGGCAACTCTTGCACGAAGTAAAAAAATAGACAAATAAGCAGTGTACCATATTTGAATGGATATTTTTGCTCTTTGGTCTTCCTTAAGTTTCCATTAGCTATTAATAGAGCAGTTCAAAAAGATCATACTTTACATCTTCTTTACTCATCTCAAATGTTGTATAGATCGTTGTACCAAAGACTGAGTTTTCTCGGTTTGAGAAATAAACCTTGTAGCCAATAACCATGGATGTAAATCTTACTACATGGTCCTCAATGTCATTTATTGTTGGTGCCCTCTTATCAAACTTTTCTCTGGTGGCTGCCATTACTATATCATTTTTCACAGCTTTCAACAATGGTATGGATCTGGTGGAGTTTAATCTGGTTACTTCCCTTATAGCATCCTTTGTAATATGAATTCATCATGAACCCTGCTCAATACAAACCAAACCCATTCATCCTCAACAAATGTAGGAAAATCAATCTACTAAATGAATTTCTTTGTTTCTAGTGCTTTGTACTCATTTTTCAAATCATAATTCTTATTACACAAGTGATTTAGGAATAAATATGTGAGTTTGCTCTTTCCTTGTTCTTCTAGGGCAACATGAATATATGCCCTGACATCTTCTGCATGCAAAACTCTGTGTGGAATGTCTGAAAATGTACCCATGTGATTGACTTAGATTGATTTAAATGGGTGTTTCTTGAAGTTAGGTCGTGATTGCTTAGTGATATCAACAACTTGTGGGTTTGCCATTGCAAAGATTCAACAGATTTAGTTTCAATAGAAAATACCTTGTTATGCCAAATTAGGGTTTTATTCATCTAAATCGCTCTGAGTTCTTTGAATCTCTATTGATGCTTGAATTTTCACTTCAATCTCTCTTAGATATTTGATAGCTTAAGTTCAAAGTGAATTAGAAGGCAAATGAGTTTCCTTTTATCCTCCACACTTGACCTAATTGTCAAAAATGCTTGTTCTCAAAAAGTTGGCTAACTTTTCTTTTGATAGATACAGTCGATCAAGATTTCTCTGCAACATGCCGCAATGACTCATTTTCTTGTAGAATTTATTCCATAAGATCTTTCATATCGAATTCCACCACATATCTTTGTGCCAGACTCCAGTACCAACTATCTGGCTAGGGGTTTTGGATTTTCAACACTGCT
Organism: Cunninghamia lanceolata; assembly: GCA_027924645.1. Taxonomy (NCBI): domain Eukaryota; kingdom Viridiplantae; phylum Streptophyta; class Pinopsida; order Cupressales; family Cupressaceae; genus Cunninghamia; species Cunninghamia lanceolata. The sequence goes on from BSBN01000870.1 coordinate 9,548,673, forward strand.
CCCCCTGAGCCAAAGCTCCAAATTTACTTCCTAGAGGAAGTATCTGCACCGAATGATGGTATGGATACATCCTTCCCCATTTCCTTCTTTATTTCAACCAAATCAACCTTTTCTTTCCCTTTGTCATTCTTTTTCTCTATTTTCCTGTATTCAGTATTGTAGTTTCTTTTGACATTTTTGCTTCTGCAGACTCTTGCAATATGTCTAGATTTGTTGCAATTGTAGCACACAATGTTTCTTTGTCCTTGATTCCTTTCTCTATATAAATTCATCCTTGATCTGCATTGATTAGCCATGTGTCCAAATCTATTGCATTTAAAACATCTTCCATTGAATGATTGAGTATTCTTTAAATTTTGAAAGCCATTTCTTACCAGACTTCTGCATTCATTTGATCTATGACCAATTTTCTTGCAGTTGAAGCATTGACTAGAGAATGATGAAATATTCTGATTTACTCTACTCCTGCATTGAGTAGCTTTATGACCAAACTTATTGCAATTAAAATAGTGGCCATCGAAATATGGATATCTCTAAGCTTTTGGCTGTCTGACCGGAGGTCTTCTAGATCTTCTTCTTTGATTTCTGAACTAGTTTCCTCTGTTTTGCTTTGACTCAATGTTTGTTTGACTAGATTTTGAACTTTCTCCTTTCTCAAATCCCAAACCTTCTTGTCATCAGCACTCTTCTAACTAGCAATCATTTCATCAAGCTTTGCAGTACTTATCTTGAACTTTTCTTTATAGCTCTTGGCCTTTTCCAGGTCTATTTTTAGACTCACAATTTCTTTTTCAAGTTTGGCACAATCTTCTAATCTTCTTTTCACAATTAAATTCACATATTCTTCTACTTTTGTTCTTTCTATAACTTTTTCTTCCAAATCATTTAGGGCTTCATTTGCTGATATCAATTGATCACTAACTTCTTTGTATTTGTCTTTCAATTTCTTGACTTGTTCTTTTAACTTGGAGATACATTCATCATCTTGTTGCAAGTTTTCCTTCAAATCCATGACTTCTACTTTAGATTTTTCAAGATCCATAAGGGTTGCTTCTAGTTCCTTGTTGCTTTCATAATTTCCAAATCTTCTTGCTTCCATGATTACACTACCCTAGATCTTCCTCAAGTTGTTAGACTTCTTCCAAGGAACTTGGCTTTGATACCAATTGTTGATGATAAGGAATACTGAGAGGGGGGGTGAATCAGTATTCCACAAAACCACTTCTTAACTAATTTATTTGTCCAATTTCCAAAGTTAACAATATGAAAGCAGAATAAACATAGGAGCAACAACCATAAAGAAATAACACATGAACACCAGGATTTTTATGTGGAAAACATAAAAAGGGAAAAACCACAGAGAAGATTAGCTCTCAATATATATTGGAATCTTTTACAAATGATGATGTTCAGGCTTGGTCACTCCACGAGCCTAGAACATGCTGGCTTACTGCCATGAAGTACAACTAGGTCGAGCAGGCTCACTACCAAGTACAAGTGAAATCATATAAGAAATGTGAATACTACAACAACATCTATCAGCATGCCAGGGAGCATGCATTTAGCAACTGAAAACTAAATCCTGAGTCTTCATCATCACTAATCTTCTATCTCTGTTCTACTCTTCTAATTTTCTCATCAATCACATCCACACAATAGTACTTCATACACTACACATTCATATCCACCCCCAAACACTGAATTTGATCCTATATACGTATCCACAACACTTAAGATCTTCATATTAGGCCGACACACTCAGATGAAGTGTATAGTTGATAAACTTGTAGCTTGTTGGCTAAATCCATTCATCAAAACTCCCAGTAGACCCAAATAACACTTGAATTACATTCACACAAGTTAGCCTCAATTGTAGAACCATATAAGATTAAGTTCTACAAATAGAACTTACCGTACACAAATCAAATTGTCATGTCGGCCTCTAACTCGGACTGCCACTGATTTAGTTCATGTGTCAAACTGTATCTTTTACTACAAACCATAGGACTTGCTGAAAAACCATATCAAAGATACCTTAGACTTCACATACCATACATACATAACCACAAAGCAAAATATCTTATATTGGCAAAAATGTAGACCATTAGAATTCAGACACTGTCACAGTCAAACTTTGTCAACCAATGTAGCAATACTCAACAACTTGTAACTATCTTTTTTGTGGACTTGAGACCCTACAATTCTAGATTTAGACACTTCATACAAGCATTTACAACACCTCAAAACCACATATTGAGATATGCAACACTGGAGGAATGTGGACCAAAATAATTGTGTGTTCTGCCTTAATTGTCACTGTATTTTGTTCTATCAGACTTAGGCCATTTGAAGATATACTTCTAGAACTGATCAGAAGCTGGAACCTTGGATATAAGATCACTTGAGAGTTAGGAACATTATACTAGAACCACAAAACTTCATCTTCAATGGTGGACCAATACCAATCCAAACATTGTTTTCCTGTTGTTGCCTCTGTACGCTGCCAACACTTAGCCAAAATGACTGGGTCTTCTTCACTGAACCAAAAACTTTGTTCCAACCTTGTTGCTTTTCTTGTTACCATCAATGATAACACTCAATTATTCAACATAGCAGTGTCTCTTGCCAACTAATTCATGTCTTCATGGTTAAATCTTAATAACAGTTACTAAGCATTTGATGTGTTGATAATTCATAAGTGATTAAAATTTTAGAGACAACTGATTCACCCCCTCCCTCTTAGTTGTCTTGTAAATTTCATCAATTGGTATTAGAGCTGATTCCTCAGAAGTAAGCCTAATATCTTGAGGTCAATCAAGGATGTCTTATAAGAAAGAAGTTCCTTAGTTCGATGGGATGAATTATTCTTTATGGAAGGTACAAATGAAAAGCCATCTCCTTTGTCTTGGTTATAGAATATGGAAAGTGATCGAGACAAAGTATACTATGCCTCATAATGGTTTAACAACTGAAGATGAAATCAAAGAATATGAGTTAAATGTAAAAACTAGAGATGTTCTGTTAAATGCCTTGTCAAATACTGAATTGATAAAGGTCATGGATCTAGAAATAACTCATGAAGTCTGGGCAAAGCTGAAAATTTTGTATGAAGGAGATGAGTCTATTAAAAACACTAAATTGTAGGGTCTGAAAGTGAAATATGAAGGCTTAAAGATGAGTGAAGATGAAAATATAACAACCTACATGCAAAACGTTGATGAAATTATCATTGGAATAAAAGGGTATGGCAGGAACTACTGAGGAGAAGGAAGTTGTGATGAAAATTCTTAGGTCATTACCTAAATCCTATAGTCACAAGGTAGCTACAATTGAAGAGGTAATGATTATGAAAGATGTCACCAAGTATCGGTTGCTAGGAGAGCTTACAGTCTTTGAGATGAGAGAGCTTGGTGATGCTCTACCAAAGATTGAGACTGCTTTCAAAGCCAGTACTTCAGGCAAGATCTCGAGAGCTTAAAAGTACAAGGTGGAACCTGATGATGAGTTTGATGAAATTGAAGTAAACTTTGTTGATATATTTCAAAGAGGTTCTAGTAAGTTCAAAGTAAAATTACCTTTCAAATGTTTTATATGTGGTAAGGTTGGTCACTATGCCTCTAGGTGTCTTGAGAGAATTGAAAGGAATAGGAAAAGATTTGAGAATAGACCTAGGGTTCCCAAGAAATGCGACTATGTTAGAGATATTGATGATGAAGGTGTGACAAATGATGAATCTAATGATGCTAGTTCTAGTGCAAATGAGTGCTTGTTTATTGTAATTAAAGAAGAACTTGTGTCTACTAATCTTGCTAGCTATGTGAAGGAAGAAAAACTAGTGGAAGAAAGTGATTTGGTTGTTCAGGTTGAGAAAGATAAGGATGAATTGATTATTGATAGTGGATGCTCACAACACATGATCGGTGACAAAAGTAAGTTTGTGAGTTTGGAAAAGTATGATGGAGGACTGGTTAGGTTTGGAGATAATGCAGCTGGTAAGATTTGTGGAAAAGGATCTATTTATTTTGATGGAAAGCACAAAACTGATAATGTCCTATATGTGAAGGGTTTGAAGGATAGTCTTTTGAGTGTTGGTCAGCTGTGCGACAAAGATTATGATCTAAAATTTAAAGAAAATGGGTGCAAGATCATGGAAAGATCTAGAATAGTGATTGCTACTGGTAAGAAGACCAGAGGTAACATTTACCAATTAAGAGGAACTAATGATTATTGTTTGTTGGCTCAGATAGATGAGAGTTGGCTATGGTATAGAAGGATGTGTCATATCAATTTTTACAATTTGGTGAAGATAAGTTCTTCACAGGCTGTAAAAGATCTTCCTAAACTTGTGAAGCTAGCCAACACCATTTGCAAGGAGTGTTGATTGGGAAACAAACAAAAACAAGTTTCAAAAGCAAAGAACAATTCTCTGTTGGATTGTTGGAGCTAGTACATATAGATTTGTGTGGTCCCACAAGAACAATAAGTCTACAAGGTGATAGGTATTTTATGTTTCTTATTGATGACTATTCTAGAATGACTTGGGTCAGTTTTTTAAAAGAAAAATATGTTGCCCTAGACAAGTTCCAAGTTTTCAAGGAAATGGTTGAGAATGAGTTAGAATTGAGTATCAAATGCTTAAGGTCTGATAGGGGAGGTGAGTTCACATCAAATGAATTCAATATTTTATGTGAAGAACAAGGGATAAAGAGATAGCTGTCTACACCTAGGATTCCTCACCAGAATGGAGTTGTTGAAAGAAAGAACATGATAGTTTAAGAGGCTGCTAGGACTATGCTAAAGGAAGTTGACCTACTAGAAGTATATTGGAGAGAAGCCATACATACTATTGTGTACATCCTAAACAGAGTTCAAGTCAAATGTAATAGTTCTAAAACTCCTTTTGAATTATGGTATGGAAGAGTTCCTATAGTGAAGTATTTCAAAGTTTTTGGTAGAAAATGTTATATCAGAAGAGATGAAGAACTAGGCAAGTTTGATGCTAGATGTGATGAAAAAAAATTTCTTGGTTACTCTACCAAGAGTAAGGCATATTAGTGCTACAATAAGAGACTGAAAAAGATTGTTGAGAGTGCTAATGTCAAGGTGGATGAAGGCAAGTAAAGAATATCAGATCTGAGATGCTATGAACTAGATGAACCTGTGACTATAGTAGATGAAAAAAATGTTGAACAAGAAGACAGTCAGGATGAAGAATAGGCTCTGAAAAGTGTTGTTAAGACTCCTATGTATGTTAAGATTAATCATTATGAAGATCAGATTATAAGTGACAAAAACAAAGGTGTGTTGATAAGGAAAAGAGCTACAGAAGAACAAGTGAATTACTATTTGCTTTCAAATGTTGAACCAAAAAATGTGAATGAAGCCCGCAATGATGAAAATTGGGTAAAGGCCATGGAAGAAGAACTGATGTAGATAGAGAACAATTGAACTTGGGAATTGGTTCCTAGACCTACTAATAAGAATGCCATTGGAACTAAATGGGTCTTCAAGAACAAGCTGAATGAAAATGGAGAAGTTGTAAGAAACAAAGCAAGGCTTTTGTGAAAAGGATACTCTCAAATTGAAGGAATAGATTTTGAAGAGACTTTTTCTCTAGTGGCTAGGATTGAAGCAATCAGAATATTTCTAGCATTTGTAGCTCACAAAGATTTCAAAGTATATTAGATGGATGTGAATTCTGCATTTTTTAATGATGAATTGGAAGAGGACATTTACATTGAGAAATCAGAAGGATTTCAGTTATCAAACCAAGGTGATATGGTGTACAGATTGAAAAGGGCATTGTATGGACTAAAGCAAGCCCTAGAGCATGGTATGCAAGGTTAGACAAGTATTTGATACAATTAGGGTTCAATAAAGGCACTACTAACAACAATCTTTATTTCAAAATCAATGATAATCAAATCCTGATTGTTGAAGTCATTGTTGATGATATTATCTTTGGAGGAAATAAAGGTATGTGCATTAAGTTTACAGGAGAAATACAAAATGACTTTGAGATGTCTATGTTTGGTGAAATGAATTTCTTTCTAGGTCTATAAATTACTCAATCAGATAAAGGAATCTTCATTTCTCAGTCTAAGTATGTGAAAGAGTTGTTGAAGAAATTTGGGATGGAGGACTCCAAACTAGTATGTACTCCCATGGTGAATAGCTGCAAATTAAGTAAAACTAATGAATCACCTATGACTGATTAGAAAAGGTACAAATCTATGATTCAAGGATTACTTTATCTAACTCAAAGTAGACCTAATATAATGCATGCAGTATGAATTGTGGCAAGATTTCAAGAAGATCCTAGAGAATCACATGTGATGGCAGTCAAGAGAATCTTGATGTATTTGAAAGGCACATTAGATCATGGATTATGGTATCCAAAGGATAATGATTTAACTCTCAGTGCTTATACAAATGCAAATTGGGCTAAAGATGTTGATGACAACAAGAGTACAAGTGGAAGTGCTTTCTTCTTGGGTAATAGATTGGTTTCATGGCTGAGTAAGAAACAAAATTTAATCTCCTTGTCTACTGTAGAAGCAAAGTATATTGCAGTAGCATGTTGTTGCACTCAAGTGCTGTGGATGAAGCAAACTTTGAAGAATATAAGAGTTGTGTATGAAGATCCAATTGCAATCTTTTGTGACAAAACAATTACCATAAACATTTCAAAGAATCTAGTGATGCACTCAAGAGCAAAGCATATATCAATAAGATATCACTTTTTGAGAGAGAAGGTGACATAAAATGAGGTAAAGATGGAATCTGTGTCCACAAAGGATCAAATTGTAGATATTTTCACTAAGCCTCTACCTAAGGATACCTTTGAGTATCTCAGAGAAAATTAGGGATTATTACCCCTCCTCTTCTAAATTAAGATGAGTAAGAATGCATCAATCCAATGGAAGTCCAAAGCCTCATTCTTTGATCTAGATTGAAGTTTTGAGAGCTACCTCTTAGGTGGAGTAGTAAGTGTTCCTGATATGTGTTCCTAACAAAGAGAAATAAGTGTTATAGTATTCATGAAAGAGTAATTTGATCAAAGTAGCAGAATGCAAGTATGTGCCCTTTGCCATTGATGTTAAAGGGGGAGAGAAATCATGTGAAAAACTTAGGGGGAGAAAGAGTACAGATGTGTAAAAAGAAAGAGGGAGTATATTGTCTTGATGGTCATTACTATTTTTCACATCATATGTTGCCATCAATGATAAAGGTGGAGATTGTTACAAGTATGTGCCTAACCAGTGTTGTCATTGATGTCAACATAGCTGTGTTGTCATTGGTGTCAATTGTGCTCTTGTTTTGATGCTTGCCTATAATGAGTTATATGCTTTACATTGGATTATATAAGTGTTGGAGATAATAAGTAAGTGATCTTGATATTGATTTTCCAAGTGCTTTTGAGAAAATTTGCTCCTTCAGTGGAAACACTGTATAGAAGAGTATCTTTGTTTACAACAGAATAGTCCAGTAGATTGCTCCACATTTCTTGTAGAATGAATATATTTGTATGTGGATTGGAATTTGTTTAGAGGCATGTTTGAAGATGTTATGTTCCAAGTTTGATCCTCCGGTATGAAGATTTGAATGAGTTATGATCACCAGAGTGAAAACTACTTTTTCAGAGTATTCATTGGTGACAGGGAGAATGTATTTTGCTCCGCATTTAAGTATTATGATCTGTGGTTCATGAGTTAAGTCTAAAATAATGTTAAGTGCCTTCAACTCTAATGGTTCATGATTTGGTGGTCCGCAAGCTATCCTTTATTTATGACAACTTAGCTGATAGTGTTGTTCTTGTGCTCTGGTTTGAAGAATCTTATTGACAGAGTGGTTAGAGATCATGTGGTTGTTCCTGGTGATTACAATGTGCTTGTGGATGTCTCTTGATCATGTTCCTACCTTTGGATTGAAGAGAAATTTTGATCGTGGATGAAGATTGTTCTTAGAAGACTTAATGTTAACACCATTCTTGGCCGACTTGGTTGTTTTCATTACTTGCAGAGATACATTGAAGATTGTGGAAGCATGTTGTGATGTGAAGATTACATTTGAGTCCTAGCTAAGGCATAGACTGATCCACATACATCTTTACCTTAGAAAATTTTTTTAAGGTCCGGACCTATTTTTCTATATGTTTATAATGCTAACCTTGGAAATTATTCCAATGGTTGATGAATGTAATGCCGCCCTTGATGTACATGTTGAAATTAAGGAACATTGAGAGGGGGGGTGAATCACTGTTTTGCAAAACTTATTATTATGTTCCTTTATTAATTTACCACATACATTCAAAAGAAAGAAGAAATAACTTAAGAATAGAAACAACAAGATCATCACACATGAACACCTTGATTTTTAAGTGGAAACCCAGTTAAAGGAAAAACCACGGTGGGGGTTAACCAACAAGATTTTATACTCTATTAAAAGTATTACAAATGAGAAGGCACATGCCTTCGGGCACACTGCCCAGAGCTCACTGCTCAAAAGAGGCTCACTTCATACAAGATCAATTACAAAGAGTTCACTAAAATACTTGAATTGAAGAATAGCATCTACTAATGCAAGATTATAGTTCCGGTTAGGCTCAATATGCTGACTTCACACACTTCATCTCTCACTACCTTGTTTCATTGTTCTGCCATGATTTGAAGCTTAGATCTCTTTGCTTCACATGATACTACCATACTTCACACCTATCACATCATATTCATACAACCATGTCTTAAAATGCTCGAACCTATCAATCATATATATCCACAACATGAAATTTTATCAACTGCAGTCGGCCTCAAAAAAACTTAGAAACTTTTTCAAGATCACTATTCTGTTGGCTGAATCCATGCACAAATATCAATGCAGACCAAAACCTATGTATTCAAGTCACCACACATGTAGTACCCCTCCATTCTCACCTTGGATGTACAGGTGAACTAATCAAGGCGCATGAATATGAAGGTATAATAACAGGAATAATTAAGGTAAGGTAAACAATTGATGTTGTACAATATAGATAGATGTTTCATCCATGTGTGGTTTCATATGATAGTTAATGTGTTTTATTGATAATCTCTATTGTGACACTGATAATGCAGGCTTTGACATTGTTTTGCATTCTAATGATTAAGAAGTCACCACACATGTAGTACCCCTCCGTTCTCACCTTGGATGTATAGGTGAACTAATCAAGGCGCATGAATATGAAGGTATAATAACAGGAATAATTAAGGTAAGGTAAACAATTGATGTTGTACAATATAGATAGATGTTTCATCCATGTGTGGTTTCATATGATAGTTAATGTGTTTTATTGATAATCTCTATTGTGACACCGATAATGCAGGCTTTGACATTGTTTTGCATTCTAATGATTAAGATGTCAATCTTACTACAATTGTTATATGTTAGAATGGATCTCATGTGACTGATTTTGTTAGATTTAACTGCTATGATGGTACTTCTTACTATGGTTCTATTCAAATAATGAGATAGATTTGATTTGGTTGTGATTATATGTTGATCTAATCTAGATTGATATGATGTGGAAGGGAGGATGTCGCATCACTCGCTTGCAAGTGCCCTGCGATGTTGTGATTCCTTTTTCACCTAGTGCTAGCTTATATGCATCTATACATGCTTGACTATGTCATTTGTTGTAGGATGCAAGGTATCAAGCATTGACTCCACTTGAATTAACAGGTCTGAGCGTGCTTTGAACCCAATGGATAAGTTGTTCTGGAGATAACTTAAGGTCCCACATCCCAAGTCATCATCCTTAATCAGGATGCATGACATGTCTAGTTCAACCTGTCAGTTCTGTCAGTATGTCAGGTGTTGCAATTGATTTATATTTGATGGATTTTGTTGGTTAAGTGCATTTTGGCCCTGTCTTGTGAACATGTTTGATTTAGCTTTTAACAGCTGTCCCACTCAGGGGGTTATGTTGTATGCCTAGATTTCATTATATAGTCATACTAATATTTGATCCACTATGATATTTAATAGGGTTATATAATATTCTCATTATTATTATTATTATTTAATAAGATTAAAATGGTAATTGATAATTACCTAGTTCAAAATAATTATTTAAAATTGTTTGAATGTGAATTATTTTATTACTATTATTAAATTGATTTAGTTGAGGGTAGTTGGGGAAGTTGGCGGGCATATTGGAGAGGTTGCTATTAGAAATTCAGGGGGAAAGAGAAGGGAAGGGGGTTGGCATTTAGAGAGTAAAGGAGATTGGGGTAAAAGCTCAACAAACTTCAGGTATGCAACTGTATGTGATTTATGCCTATTGCATATGAAATTTTAATGGAATTAGATTATTTGTGTTTTCCTCCATTGATGGGATTTATTCAGGATTTGGCATTAGATTCTTTAAAGCAAATTTGAAATTACTTTTGACCTCCAACCTATCTATAGTATTGAGACTGTTACAAATTTCCATTTGCTTTAGATTCAATTGAATATAATTTGTTTCCGATTCACCACATCCGTGCATCCAAAACAGTTTTAATTGGTGTCTCAATGTCAAGTTTAGATCACCCCAAGATAACCTACATTGTCATAAAGATTGCAAAAATTTGCCCTTAATCCTATCTTTTTGCAATTGCTTAAACATTCTGAGATTTCACTTGCAAATCTGTCTTGTGTGCACCCTACAGTCATTTTTATCTACAATTGTTTGTGAGCATCTAGCAATCATAACATTTGGAATTGTTCTGTGCTATCCTGTGATCATCATTTTGGTGCATTTTGCAAACATCTGAGCAAATCCTGTAATTATTCTTTTGGTGTTGTGTGGGAAGGCAGATATATTACAACAGCTGATATTATGTATTCCCTATCGATTTTTCCTGGCCGACGCTATAGCCATTATCCTTCATTGATCTCCTTATCCATTCAACTTGACCACACCTGACCACTTCTGCATAGACGTTTGGAGGAGAATAGGATTCATGCAGCAGATTTTAGGATTTAAATTAAATACCAGCATTGCTGTAATACTCGAAGTCTATATCTTTTGTGATCTACAGACACTACGATTCATAACCATTTGACCACTTCAGGTTATTTTAGACATTTTGTATCATTATGGTTTTAACGCTGCAATGTTTATTTAAATCATCCTTATCACTCTTTGCATGGTCTGGGAGAAATAGAATGTTCTAAAAATTACAGAGTTTCTTAAATCCGTCAAAGTCCAACTTTCTTAGTGACACCATGGATGTCCATACTCTGTTCTAGGCTTCCGTCTAATATAGAGGTGATGCTGGCAATGGTCATGGAGTTTGTCAATTGTATTTGCTTAAAAAGTTCAAGGGTCTTTTCAACAGACCCATTTTGTGCACAACCTACAACCGTTGCATTTGTTTGAAAGTTTCTAAAGCCTTTTCAACAAATTCGATTCTGGTAGGAAGGAAGCTTTTCAGTGTCTAAACAAATTCAATTATGATTACCTCCTTTATTCATGCCATTCGTCTGTCATATTCTATATGTTCAACGCATCTTATGGTAGAAATGAGTATTACATCCTATTGTGCATTTAATAAGCTAAAATACATTAATGGCTTAAGGAACTACATTTCCTACACTTAGTTATCATTGAAACCTAAATTTAGTCTATATAAATTAAACTACCTTTGTGAATTATGCATTCCTAGTTGTCGGTGTCCCAGCTGCTCTTCCGATCACCAGTCATTTTTTTAACTCGACTCATAACCTACATTATCAACACATTGCGTGACTGTAATGAGGATGATGTTTCATTTATGTCTGTTATAATATATCCTTTCAATGCCTCTCATGGCTATTATGAGGATGGCATTCCATTTTTCCGATGGCTGTAATGAGGATTGTGTTCTATTATTGCATTTTTTTTAAGGATAGGTGAATTGCATTAAAATCTAAACTTAGACAATTTAAATTAACTAGCCTCTGTAAAGGGTGGCCAGTAGGAATTTTCCACTTTGAAAAGAATAGCTTATATTAAATGTTCGTAATTTAGGTTTGTAAAAAAAAATTAATATCACCAATAGCTATAGCTGTAGTTTAACATTTATTTTAGCTATAATAAACCTCTGAATGTGAAAAAGGACTGTATCTTATGGTAGAAGGGGTTTTGAACAAACTATATAGGATTATAATAATTTGTATATTCAATTTTTTTACATAATCTACTTATATTAAAGTAGGTCTTAGTATTTAAGGGCACTATTGAATAGATAACTGTCAATAACAGTAGCAAATTACCTTTGTTTTGGATGAAAATATTTAATGATTCATGTTTTATTATTGCTATAACTATTAATATGATTATTATTTACCATAGTAGTTGAGTAAATAGATGCATTAATCATTTACAAATTTAAATAATGTTCGGGTAAAATTATTGGGTAAGTTAAATTATTAGGGTATGGAGTTATAAAATATGTATCTTAAATTGAATTAATAATTAAATTTAGTTATGAAATGAGTTAGAAATTGTGTAGGTCATTTGAATTATCTATTTTTCTAAAAAGAATTAAATAAAGAAAATTAGTTTTTTTATATAGCATTTATGTTTAATGTAATTTAGTGTGTTTAAACATTTAATGTTGGTGAGTTAAATTTAGAGGTGATTTTGTTAAGATGGTTTCAGTTAACGAGGTTAAAATTAGGATTATAGACATTGCATTTAGATTTTGACCTTGATAATTGGTTAATTCTCTTTGGATCAAAAATATTTACTATCCAATGACCCATGTAAACTACTACTACTACTACTACTACTACTACTACTACTACTACTATTATTATTATTATTATTATTATTATTATTATTATTCATCCTCAACCAACCAAATATGTACATTAAGTAATAGAATCTATTTCTATAATATAAAAATATCCTTATGTCTTTGAGTAGAATTGTTGGTAAATAAAGAAATACTTATACGTAAATTAGGTTTTTGTAGAGTAAATATTAGCACTTTTATTGTGAATGAGATGTAAATTGTTATGAATGATGTTTATGTAGATTAATTAAAGTTGTTTCTTTTTATTTTTAAGTTAATTTTGGTATTAGGAGATTTAGGGGTTTTATATGTTTATAAAATAAATGGGAACCCTCAAATTTATCCTCTAGAGTTGAATTTAAATTACATTGTTATTATTTAATTAACTTGCTTTATAAAAATGACAAATAGTGGATTAGTTGTAAAGAAGGCATAATTTAATTATAAGTGTGTTGATTTTGAGAAAATGTAAATTGCTAGTAATAGGCTTAGGAAATTTAATTTGTGGGTCATGAACTAGTTCATATAGTTTTTGTTTTAATTTTATATTTTTCAGAGGCTTAGAATGTCATGTCTTGATTTCATGTAATGTGTTGATAGATGTCTTGAGATCATGATGTTTTAAGAAGCATGTTGTCTCTAGTTAGGTGTGGATTTAAAACACAATGTGAATGATTAATGTATTTCCCTGTGGATGCATTGTTGTCCATTTAGTTGTATTTGTCTTGTATCGAGTTTTGTGGTGAGTTGTGGAATGGGGAGACATGGAAATCATAAAGATGTAATGAATATGTGTTGTTATGGGCAATGGTTTAGGAGTTCTGCCCTTATGATTATGTTTTGGTATGCAAGAGGGTCAATGCCTTGCATTGTTATATATACATGTTGATATAAGGATAATTGTTATGCAAGATGGTTAATGCTTGCATGGTTCATGTATCCTTGTTGTCATGATGATGTTTGCTATGCTTGATGGATAAGGTCTTCTAGTTGTAGGTAGGGGAGTGGCTTTCAATGTGGGGCCGACACCCAAAGTGGCTATTAGGATAACCATTGAAAGTTGTTAATTAAGTGAAAACCTAAAAATGAACTGGGGGGAAAGGGTAAATTACACATTAACAAGATAATTGGATTTCCTCTCCCATGCCTGTAGTGCTCGTTTAGACTAAGGATGGGTAGAGAAGGCCTGGTTGGCAAGATCAACTTCCTTGTCCTCATGAAAGGAAGGTTGATTCCGCATGAGTCACCCTATGGGGCCGGCGCCTAGTGAGAGGCTGTCAGGATAACCATAGATGGGGGACGGTGCCTAGTGAGAGGCTGTCAAGATAACCCATGTTAGGACCGTGCGATGACACTCCCCCTACTACAGCCTAGCATTCCCTAGTTGTATTCTCCCCATTCATTATGTGTTGCCTCTAGAAGTGATATTGAGTTGCTTGTGATGTTGTCATGTGTTGTAATGGAGTCATGTTCAATCCTTGTTCCTGTTAGGCAAATGTCTACCTGACTGTTTGATGTTTTGGGACCTTATGTTATCTCCTAGCATAGGGGGTGGACCTTAGGGTTCCACATGGTCAGGTGGATGTGCTTTATCTCCATTGGTTTTCCATGCCTTTGTTCATGTGCAAGAAGGTTGTATCTCCTGTAGCAAATTCAGATCTTGTACCAGTTTATAAAGATAGATATCTATGCTCATGTACTATCTTGTGTATCAGATTATTCATAATGTATGTAATCCAATGTAATCAAAAGTTGATGGTGTAAACAATGTAACATTGTATCCTCATGTGTATGGGAAAACTGTAGTTGTACTTGTTCTGGATGATTATTTATCTGATGTCATGGAAATGTATATGGTTATTCATTTAATGCAATAGATATAGAATGAATTATTGTTGTCAGTTAATACATGATGTATGAGAGAACATGATAGTAGTTTTGACAAGTGATGCAGCCATGGAACCCGGGAAGAACATTACTTAGTATAGATATGTTAAATGTATCTTTGTTATCTCTTGCATATAAAAAAAATTGTCCTGTTTGTATAGTGTAATTGTGTTGTTCTCTAGAGTTCCTTGGTGGGGTGTTACAACACATGTTGACCAATACCACTGGATCTCATAAATTACTCAACCAACCACTTCTCTTAATCCACACAAGGATCAAACACCAAATCAGCATGTTCTTCACCGGATTGAACTGTCTAACCAATACCACTGGATCTCATAAATTACTCAACCAACCACTTCTCTTAATCCACACAAGGATCAAACACCAAGTTGGCATGTTCTTCACCGGATTGAACTGTCTAACCAAAACTGGATACTCAGATGCTTGTAAGTATCAATCCCTTCATCACTGGAGGCTAAAAATTTGGATTTACGTAACCCTAACATCCCTTAACATTCCCTCAGATCTGTAACACAATATGATTACCTATGGAGAAATGCGGACCAAAATGCTAAACCCTGTCATATGCTCTGTTCCTATCTATCTGGACTTAGACAAATATGCAATCTGACTTCTAGTATGATCAAATGATACAATGCGTATGTGTAAGATAGAATGAGTTGCCATCAATGACAACACCTGACCTGCCTAGTAGTGTCTCTTGCCAACAATCTCCCCCTTTAGCATTGATGGCAACACTTAGTGAAAAATGACTAAGTGTTAGAATAGCTCCCCCTTACTATGTACACTTGTGATTTCCAATGCTCCCCCTTAGATGAATTCCTTATTTTTCACTGCTTTCCACTCCCCCTTTGACATCAATGGAAAAGGCTAAGATCCACATACCAAAATTCACACAAAAAGTCTATGTACATGGGCGTATATATACAAACAATCCTTATGTCTTGTCTACATGAACTTAAACACATCACCAAAAATATTTTTCAACAGTGCCAATTCACTGCCCCAACTTTTAATCATGCTATCCAAAAATGAAATATGACCATTGAGTAAATTTTTCTGTGACTCTACCCTCTGTAGATCAGCACGAGATCACTTGTCAGAGCAACATCTTGAGCTTCTGTCAATGTATTGAACATTGTTTCTAACTTAGGGGAAATCTGTCACCAGAGTTCACACATCCTTGCCACAATGTTTTCTTTTTCTTTCACCAATTTCTTTATTTCATCAATCAAGATAAATAATTGACATTCTTGACTCACCACTGATACTATCAAAGGATCAAAGGATTGAGATACATTTGACAATTTTTTCTCAAACTCCTTTATTTTCTTCTCAATATCCTCTACAACTTTTAGCCAAGATAAACAAAATTTGTACACATCTCCTCCTTTAGTGAGGGCATTTTGAATACTTTTTACACTAGTATCCAACACAATTCTATCATTGTCAATCATTCCTTTGAGTTTACTAAATATTTTATCATTAAATTCATTCCAGACTTTGACTTCCACTAACTTTTCAAAAGACTCAGATTGAGTACTTACAGAATTTATTAAGCTCTTCAGCTGACCGAAAGGAGAATCAAATGAATCCTTCTAAAAAGTTGGCATAGTATTTTCCAAAATGTTGGAAGCAAGACCAAGCAACTCACCATCCTCAATGTAAGATTTTAGGATCTCCTCTCTTACCTTTGCTTGTGCAAATGATGCTAACCTCAACTTTTGAATAGGAGAAAGAGTATCCAAACTGATAGGCCCTTGAATTAGATCCAGTTCATCAAATTCAAGCTTATCTTTCTCAAGAAATTTCTTCACTGCATCTATAGTGTCTCTTGTCGTGCATATAGTTCCATCTTTCTTCTCCTAAGATTCACAATTCAGATCCTTGTTGGTATCATCATCTGAATTATCTTGCTTTTTTTCTTCAACACTCTTAGTCATTTCTTCTTTTTGATCTTCCTTTTCCTTAACTTCTTCTACTTTCTGCTCTTTATTCTTCTCAGAATCACCTTCAATAGGAGCATTTATTTCCATATTCATCTCTGCATTTTCTTCACCAGATTGGTCTAGAAGAATTTGAGTATCCTCTGCACCATCAACATTATCTTCCTTCACCATCTCTTCATCTCCTTTATTTAATATTTCCTAAATTCCAGAATAGAGAAATCATCTAGCTCAGCTTGTTGCTCATTTTTCTTCAACTCTTCATCATTCGAAATGGATGTATCATTAGCATCAACAAGTTCTTCAACGACCACATAAAACTTATTCGTGTCCAGGGATTTCTTCAGAATTTATTCTATTTCTTTGACCACTTCATCAATGTCTCCAAGAATTAGCTTATTCATCCTAATTTTGCTTTTGAATTCATCTTAAACTTCCTTGAAAATTTTATTTTCTTCCTTCCTAGAGATTACCGGACACAGACTAGACAACACATGTTCTCTTAGCTCCAAATCTTTTGTTTTAGCAGCTTCTTTTCTCATCTCCAAAATGTCACTTAAACTCTTTGGGGTTTCTGACAAAATTTCCACAAGTGCTCTATTGAATGTATTCAAGTACTTAACAATAGCATCCTCCAAAATTTTCTTGTTGGCATCATCAAAGTTGTCATAATATTTTGTTACGGGCTTCAAATTCCCATGAACAGTTACTACATTCACAATATCTTCAACTGACAAGGTGGATTTTTCAACATGAGTCTCAGTCTTTTATCTTTTGTTCACCTTTATACTTTTGGAGGGCTTGTCTTTGGCAACCCTTGATGCTTCTACTTTCTTTGACTTTATTTCTTTTACTACTTCATCTGATTCTGTCTCCTCATCATCTTTTAGGCTCACGTACATTCTAGAGGCTTTTTTCTTCTTTCTCTTTCCTTCTTTACCAGATAGTTTATCTTCTAGTTTCTCTATACTAGTAGACTTTGAGTGACTAGAGGTAGTAGCAAAACTTCTTGTTCTTCTTTGTTGGCTAGGGGAGGCTTCCAAAGCATAGGGTTGTTCATTGTCTGGCTTTTCTTCTTCAACTTACTTGGCTCTCTTCTTGGCTTCTCTCACAACTTCTTTGGTTATTCCAATACTTTCTGCATACATTTCAACTTGCCTTTGGACCTTTTTCTTAGTTTCAGGTCTCTGGAGCTCAACATGCAGTTTCAAATTAAGCTCATCATATGTACCAAATCTCTCAACTGAGGTATCTTTTGGTTTGCTCAGAAGGTGTTGAGCATACATTTCTAGTATTTGTTCATCAACTTCATACCCCACAGGCATGATCCATATAGTCCTTGTTTTAATTGCTTCCATTAAGAATTGATCTGTTTCCACCATGAAACAAATTGTATCCTTGTACTTTTCCACCACAGACTTAGGGATTCTTTCCCTTGATTGCATCATATTCTAGAAATTCTTGAAATATCCCCAAAGAGTAGTCCTTTGGGCATTGGAGTTACCAATATTGTGCAAGTGCTTTCTTATTTGTATGGCAACATGCTTTTCATCCTAGGAAACTCATTCATGAAATAAAAGAACAAGCACAAGAACAACGTACCATACTTGAATGTACTCTTCTTATCCTTCTTGATCTTGTTTAGATTCTCCATTAGATAGTTTTACAGTAGCTCATACAAATCATAGTCAGTATTTTCTTTTAACATCTGATAGGCAGCATAAATGGCTATACCAGACACTGAGTTTTCCCTACCGGAGTGGTATATCTTATACCCAATCACCATAGATGCAAATTTGACATCCGAATCAGTTATATCATTTATTATCATTGCCCTCTTATCAAACTTTGAGGTAGTAGCTTCAGTTACAGTTTGATTCTTCACTAATTTTAGCATCAGCAGTCCATCGGATGAGTTCAATTCTATTATGACTTTGATGGCATCCTTAGTGATCTTAAAGAGTTTCATCAACCACATAAATTTAGCATGCATCCGGCTCAGTACATATCGAACCCACTTGTCCTCATCAAAGGATGGGAACTCAATAACCTAAATGAAATGTTTGTCTTCCAGTGTCTTATACTTAGGTTTAAGATCATAAATCTCATTCCTCAGGTGATTCTCAAACAAATCTAGTAACTTCAAATTCCCAAACTCATCTATGCTAGCATGAATGTAAGCCCTAATATCTTCTACATGCAACACACCATGCAGAACATCAAAAAGGGCACCTAATGGATTGACATCTACAGATTTGTATATATGCTTTTTGAATTTAGGTTGGGGCCTTTTGGTGATGTCAACAACCAATAGAGTTGCCATATCTAAGATTGCAAATTCAGAAAGATTTACAAAGAATACCTTTTTTTGTTGGTTAGGGTTTTCACTCAGATATCTTCTTCACACTTCAGTCTCTTGGAAATCTTCACACAGAGCTCACCTTCCTTATTTCTTCTTGGATGAAAAGTGATTTTGAAGTCACTTGAGTTTATTTTTAACCTCTGCACACCTAATTTTTGATGTAATAAATACTTTTGCCCTAACTCTTCCAGATACCCTGTTTCTTGATACAATTTATCATAGATTGCTCCACAAGTTGCCACATCAACCTCTTTTCTTCCAGAACTTCTTTTAGATGATCTACAATAGGCCATTCTATCTTCTCTCATCATGCCAAATTCAAGCACCCACTTATTGGTAGGGGAAATTATATTTTTAATGGAACTCCCCCTGAGCTAGATCTCCTATTTCAATTCCTGGAAGAATTACCAACACCAGATTCCAGTGTGGACCCATCACCATCATTCATTACACCTTCTTCACCCATGTTTTGTTCATTTCATTCTAAATCTCATTCACATCTACTTTTCCCTTGCCTTTATCTTGTCTTGCACATTCTAGCTTTTGTTTACTAGACCTTTTCTATCATCATTCCTGCTTCTGCAGAATCTTACAATATGACTAGATCTGTTGCAATTAAAGCACACAACATTTATTTGCTTATTTACTTGATTTCCTCTTGATCTGCACTGATTAGCCATGTGTCCAAATCTATTGCATACAAAACATTTGCCATTGAAAGAATTGACATTTCCTCTGTTGTTAGAGTTATTCATCATCATACTTCTACATTCATTGGATTTATGACCATACCTTTTACAATTAAAGCATTGACCAGAGAAGGATGGACCACTTTGATTTGAGTAGTTCTATTGTTGGAAAGAGACACTGCTACATATGACAGGTATTGTCATTGATGGTAACTAAGTCTACCTTGCACATCCACATTGCATAATCTGTTCATAGCGGAAGTCAGAGTGAAGATTTGGTTAAGTCCGGGTAGTCAAAAATAGAGCATGTGACAGGGTCTGGTATCTTGGTCTAGATCTCTTTGGTGGTAATTCATAGTGTGTTGTGGATCTGAGGGAGTGATAAGGATTGTTAGGACTATCTAAATCCAAAGATTTAGCCTCCAGTGATAAATGATTCAAAAGTTATACGGATCTAAGTATCAGGTTCCAGTCAGTTAGCACAGTCAGAAGAAGAACAGGGCAACCTAGCATTTGATCTGGGTCTAGACAAAGAAAAGTTATTGGTTAAGTAATTTGTGATAACTAGTGGTATTGGCCAACATGGTTAATGTTTTGAGAACACAAGTTTTTCATCTGCATTGTTGATTATGCATGGATTTAGCTGACAGAGCAGAGGTCTTCATAAATGTTCTAAGTTTTCTCTGAGTTGACTATAGTTGATATGATTTCTTGATGCGGATATATATAGCCAATGGATTTGAGTCTTGTGTAGTAGGAGAGTTAAGTCATGATGGAGTAAGTCTAAAAAAGGCAAAAAGTAGTGTGAAGGAGAAGAGATCTAAGGACCGAATCAAGGCAGAACAATAAACATGGTAGAGTAAAGATGAAGTGTGTAAGATCAGTATTATGTGATTAACTAGAACTGATTTCTTGCATTGGTAGATGCTACTCATCAATTCAAACAATCTGTAATCCTTTTTGTAATCATTCTTGTAGGCACTGAGCCTCTTTTAAGTAGTGAGCCCGAAGGCATGTGCCTTTGCCTTCTGTAATACTTTTAACAGAGTATAATCTTTGTGGGTTAAACCCCACTGTGGTTTTTCCCTTAACCGGGTTTCCACATTAAAAATTCTTTGTGTCAAGTGTGTTATTTGTGTTTCTGCTCGTATGTTATTGATTCATGATTTCATGGTTATAATAATGATCTGTTAATAAGTGGTAGAGAAGAATTAATTACAGCAAGTGTTAAAGTTTTGAGACAACTAATTCACCCCCCTCTCAGTTGTCTACCCTAATTCCAACATCTATGACCAAATTTATTGCAATTGAAATAATTTCCATTGAAGGATGGATACCTTTGAGCATTAGGTTGTCTGACTGGAGGTCTTCTAGGTCTGTTTCTCTGATTCCTTGATTTAGAATTTCTTTGACTAGATCCAGATCTTTCACCTTTCTCATATCCCAGACCATGCTTATCATTTGCCTTCTTCTGACTATCAAACAACACCTCAAGTTTAGCTAAGCTTATCTTGAACTTCTCTTTGTATTCATTTGCAGCTTCTAGGTCATGTTTGAGAATGATAATTTGCCTTTCAAGTTGTTCCTCATTATACCCGGTTTCTTATAGATTAGACTCTAGATGGCCAATTATTCTATCTAATTTGCAGCACTCTTCTGTCCTTTCTTTCAGAGACCGATTAAGGTTTTCTTCAGTCTTCTTCCTTTCCTTGATTTTCTTGGTTAGCCTCATCACCCCAGATTCCATCTCATGTTTTAGGGCAATAACTTCTTTTGCCATCTTCTCACATTCCTTTGGCTTCTCCTTTAGAGCCTCATCCATGTCATTGTCTTCCTTTTGATTTGCTAACTACTGAAGTAACTCCTTCCTCTTTTCCATAGATTTGCTCAATTGCCCTTTTAAAGTCTGAATGAAATCATCAACATCTTTAAGGTTCTCTTGTAGTTCTTTGACTTCTGCTATAGACTGATCAAGATCTTCTAAAGAAACTTAAATTTGTTCATTGATGTCATCAAAATACCTGAATGAACCCATTGAAACACCTTCCCAGATCTTCCTCAATCTGTTAAACTTCTTCCAAGGAACCTTGCTCTGATACCAATTGTTGAAATTAAGGAACACTGAGAGGGGGGGTGAATCAGTGTTCTGCAAAACTTATTATTATGTTCCTTTATTAATTTACCACATACATTCAAAAGAAATAAGCATGAACTTAAGGACATCAACAAGAAGATCATCACACATAAACACCAGGATTTTTATGTGGAAACCCGGTTAAGGGAAAAACCACGGTGGGGGTTAACGCACAAGATTTCATACTCTGTTAAAAGTATTACAAATGGGAAGGCACATGCCTTCAGGCACACTACCTAGAGCTCACTGCTCAAAGGAGGCTCATTGCCTACAAGATCAATTACAAAGAGTTCGTTGAAATACTTGAACTGAAGAATAGCATCTAACAATCCAAGATTATAGTTCCAGTTAGGCTCAATATACTGACTTCACACACTTCATCTCTGACTGCCCTGTTTCATTGTTCTACCATGATCCAGAGCTTAGATCTCTTTGCTTCGCACTTGATACTACCACACTTCTCAACTATCACATCATATTCACACAACCATGTCTTATAATGCTCAAACCCATTGATCGTAATATCTGCAACATGAAATTTCATCAACTGCAGTCGGCCTCAAGAAAACTTAGAAACATTTTCAAGATCATTGTTCTATCGACTGAATCCATGCACGAATATCAATGCAAACAAAAAACTATGTATTCAAGTCACCACACATGTTGGCTAATACCACTGGATCTCATAAATTACTGAACCAACCACTTCTCTTAATCTGCACAAGGATCAAACACCAAGTCGACCTATTCTTCACCAGAATGAACTGTCTAACCAAAACTTGATACTCAGATGCTTGTAACTTTTAATCCCTTCATTACCAGAGGCTAAAACTTTGGATTTAGGTAGGCTTGACATCCCTTAAAATTCCCTTAGATTTTCTACACAATATGATTACTTGTGGAGAAATGCAGACCAAAATGCTGAACTCTATCATATGCCCTGTTCTTGTCTATCCAAACTTAGACAAATCTGCAATCTAACTTCCGGTATGATCAAATGATACAATGTGGATGTGTAAGATAGAATCAGTTGCCATCAATGACAACACCTAACATGCCTAGCAGTGTCTCTTTCCAACAGTACATTCCAAGGTTGATGAATTGTATAAAAGCATATAATGTAGTTGCAAAAAAATGTCCTTGTGTGAAAATGAAAAGATAAGTGCGAAATCATAAGAAGAGCATAGTAGAGGAGTTATATTGCGCTTCAATGGAATTAAACCTAGGCATGGAGTAGATTCTATCAAATTAGTTCACTAACCCTTGGTAGTGAGCCGATCTTGGCAGTGAGCCCTAACATTTGCAGTGGGCATTTTGGGCAGTGAGCCTCTATTTTTGGTATTGCTATAACATATTTATTTCTGTGGGCTAACACCCACCGTGGTTTTTCCCTTATAGGGTTTTCCATGTAAAAAATATGTTGTCTTATGTGTTGGATGTGGTGTTGTGTTGAGCTTCTTGTTTCATGTCTTCATGGTTAAATCTTAATAATAGTTACTAAGCATTTGATGTGTTGATGATTCATAAGTGAGTAAAGTTTTAGAGACAAATGACTCACCCCCCTCTTAGTTGTCTTGTACATTTCAACAGGGATACCCTCTTAGGTCTTGTAGAACCTGAAGTGTAGGGGAGATAGGTGTAAAAAATCTCCCAATCTGTTGGCCAAGTCTCCCATTAAACTTGATCATAAGAATTGGAAAATCTTTAGAGTTTGATGTGTTCATATTTGGGAACCAACAGAATTGGTGACTCTGCTAGGGAAGAATGCAGTTACTCATCTTTTTGGGAGAATCAATTGAGTTTAAAAGTTTTCACAGCCTAATGTGGAAAGTATTGTAGCATGTTTAAAGACTTTTAAAGGGTTCTCTACTGGTGAAGCAAATCAAGAATATAATTGATCAGGTAGGAGCTTTTGGCTTTTTGAGGTTTTTTCCTCTTTTGATAGGTGGCAAATCTTTTGTTGAACCTATTTGAAGATGCAATATATTCCCAGGTACTTCATCTTTTTCCTTCAATATGATTAGTTTAGAATAATATTCCTAGTCATGTTCTCAGAAGAAGCGGTTCCCTGTTGAAAGATATAAAGCTCTAAATTTTAATAGTATTCATGGATACCCAAATGCTATTCCTAGTGAAATTGGAAAGTATTTACCAAAGTATAGTGGAAAGAATTCTAAATCAGCACACACACATCTGCAGGAGTTTTATAATTTAATGGATGATCATGAAATTGAGGCTGAGGATGTTGTTATGAAGATTTTTGTTCAATCATTGAAGGATGATTCTAGGGATTTGTTTTCATATTTACCTTTGTGTTTTATTCTCCATGGCTAGATTTTGAGATTGCATTTCTAGAACAATTTGGTGAAATGACTAATGTGATTTCATTAATTACACAATTCATGAACATTCAAAAAGAAATGGATGATTTGGTTCCAGCCTTTAACCTAATGTTTTCAAAAATGCTCAAACATATTCCAGAATATATGGGGCCAAATCATGCATTATGTTTGGCACTCTATCTTAGTGCATTTGATGAGGAAATGTGTTATTTTCTGAGATATAAGGAACCTACTGCAGTTTATCAACCTTATGAAATTGCAATAGATACTGAGAATAATTTGAAATATGCAATGCTAGTAGGATACATGGCTGCAAGTGTGGGTTATTGTAAATTATCTTATGGAAAATGAGCAACGTAAATCAGAGAATGAGAATAATTTTCAAAATGAATATACTTTTATTGTTCTAATTTATTTATCATTGCTTCATGTAAATCACAAAGAGTTTCAAGTAACTTGTGAATTGATTGCCTATTGATCCTATGTTTTTTGTTCAATCATTGCTTGATTTAAAGAAACAAGAAGGAGAATCACCCTACACTCTATATACATGATTCATGAATACTTTGTTAGAAATCCTAGAGTATTGTAGACCTGAGGACTCTCAGTGTGTTGATTTGTTCTATGAAATTTATGGATTGGTCTGAGCACTTTGTCAAAGAGACTGAAGCGTCAAAATCTTAATCATGTATTTGATTAGATTGGGATTGTGGAAAGAGCTAAAGGTGATTATGTTGGAATAATCATGTCTTAGAATATTGATAGTAGTTGTAATATTGAGCAAAGTCATGGCCTAATGCATAAGGGTTAAAAAATTGTGGTAGAAAATGAAGGCACATCCTGCAGTGATAAAGATGAAGTTTGTGATCAGCCCATAGGAGAGAGATATGTAGACGCAGGTTGTATACATGATGAAATAAAAGATATATATGAAATTGTATCTTGCAATAGTGTTGCTATTGAAGAATCCAAGGAATACACAGATACCATGTATGATGGGTCAACTTTAGATAATAATACTGAGTATGATGCATTTGTAAGTGAGTATGTCCCAGCTATTTTAGATAGTTTATATGAAGCAAAGATGGAGGTTTCTATTTTGTATGAACAAGATATTTGCTCATCCATGAAGCCATCAAGTCATGAAGTTTGTGCGGATGATAAATGTGTTTGTTTGTCTATTGATGTTGATCATTGCTATAATATGGAAATGGGAGTGTTTTCTTCCAATGATGAATTCATTAATGAAGGTGCCTACTCTATTGTTTGTAGACAATATTTAGATGTTCATAATGATCAAATTGTTGACCACAATAATGAGTGATATGAGCAAGTTTCTACCTTCATCTTGCTGGTCATAGTACTTATGAGTAGGATCAGTCCATAATTGATTCAAGCGACAACAACTTTGATTTTGTATATCATACCATGGAGGATGTTAAGAAGACACAAGATATGTGTGATGGATGGTTACAAAGGGCTAGGAAGGCAAAGTTGTTGGCTGCCAAAGCAAGACAACACCCGCAATAGGTCAAGGAATGTGGCAATCAGCTAGATTGTGTAAGGCAACAAAGGGAGTCACACCTTAGATCCCTATTTCTTCCAAGGGAAGAATACATGGAGGTTGAGAAAGTAAAGGAGAGGCCTTTTGAGGTAAGAAAGTAAGAAGAATTTGTAAATTTGGTTGAACAAGAGAATAGATATGATTTAGAAACTTTTGTTTCTATACCTAATTTGCATCATAAGGTTCATGAGTTACCTCTAATTGAGAACCCCTTGAAGACTCAAGTCATAAATGAGGAGGGAATTTCTAAGAATGCACTTAGTGGATCAACCACTACTATTATATTTACACATGAAGAGGGAGACAAAAGTGATTCAAATTTGGGTGAGCCTTTGATCATTCATGGAGAGGTTCAGGATTGGATTTATGAGAAGGTACAATTCCATTTGGAGGCTACCTTGCTTTAGGGATTTGTGCTAGGTGCACCTTTTGAGTTAGTATATAAGAGTAAGTATCAAGCTATGGAAGAATTTGAACATCAAGCCTATGAGAGAAAACATGATGCAAATGTTGACTACAGTTGTTCACTCTCAAATTCTAATGGTTTACTTTGGGACAACATGATTATACTAATATACAAATATGATTAATGGACTCTAAGGATCCAAAGGGATAGTATCTATGTGGATTTTTTAGTTTTTATTGACATGGATCAACAAAAGCATGATGAAGGATTACACGTGATTGAGAAATTAGCTAGATATTTTAGGAAGATTGTGTGTGATTTTGGTAACCTACAGTAGGCGTCAAGTGAGATTGATATGAGTAAAATTGACAGTGGCAAAATTATGTTGGTAATATGTGATGTCATTGATGTCAATATAGTATATGGAAATGTATAGACAAACTAATATAGAGGAAGAGTTAGTATGGTCAAGGCAAACTAGTCCGGGAGAAGAGAAAATAGACTAAGTATGGCGAGCTGATCACTTTTGTGTTTAAACATTAAGCGGAGGTAAATAGTCATGTCCTTGCATGCTTCCAGTATCCCCACATGTATATCTCATCAGTTGGGAATACCGTACTTAATGATAAGAAGCATAAATCTTACTAAGGCATTCACAGTACATATCCTAAGGCAGAGTCACCTTGTTTTGATCTAGACTTCTCCACATTGCAACATCTTGGCTTGTGGTTCTAGAATAAGCATTTGGAGTCTTCAAGGAGTCTAAGGCCAAAGTTTCAACTCTTAGCTCCTTCCACAATGAAATTTAGAAGCAATAGAGTACTAGATTGTGTAGATAGATCTTGGAGTTGTAGTGATCAAATTGGAATGCTCCGCATTCCACCACATTTGATCCTTTTGATATGCAATTTTTAGGAGATGATAAATAATGGTTAAAGTTCACTCTATCCAAATTTTAGAGTGTTTGGTGTTCTGCAAGTACCATTTCTTATGAACAA
The DNA here is from genome assembly GCA_027924645.1 of Cunninghamia lanceolata. Classification (NCBI taxonomy): domain Eukaryota; kingdom Viridiplantae; phylum Streptophyta; class Pinopsida; order Cupressales; family Cupressaceae; genus Cunninghamia; species Cunninghamia lanceolata. The sequence goes on from BSBN01000870.1 coordinate 9,575,825, forward strand.
TTGATTGTTTCTTACGTTATCTTCACTGGCATCTGTGTGTAGACCTGACCTAAGTAACTTGGTGATTGAGAAGTGATTGTTTATGTGGATAGTAGAATTATAAGGGTGATTGAAGTGTGTGCTGACCTTTTTTGGTGAAGATCATGCTATGTTTCATCTCGCAAGTGCATATAGTGATGTTTTGAAGTGTGCATAGGCCAACTTACCACAAGCTACACGTTTCATCCATCTTGGATGACCTAATTAATATTTTGAAGTATTACAAAGGATATTTATAGAAGATTAAATTCATTTTGTGAAGGGTATAGGTGAATGTGAAGATAGAAGAGCAGGGTGCAAGATATGAGTGTGCAAAATCAATTTGAAGACATGTATTAAGAAGAAAAAGAGGATTGTATTATTAGCATAAGTCAAATGTGTATTTTGTAGCAATCCATTTTGTAAATCCTATTGTAGTGAGTAAAACACTTAGAGAGTAGTAGCTTCCTTGGGTTGTAGCCCTAAATCAAAGTTATAATTGTTGTAAGCACTAAATAAGGGAGCAGTAACTTCCTTGGGTTGTAGCCCTAAAACAATGTTGTAATACTTTTGTAGTGAGCATAATATATTGTGAGCTAATGCTCACTGTAGTTTTTCCTATTTTAGGGTTTTGTACATAAAAATACTGGTGTTATGTGTGTTACATGATTTCATTTCTGTTCTTCATGGTTATTCAGTTTTATATGCAAATATATGTTTAAGTCTTAGTGTATGCTGATTCAACCCCCCTCTCAGCACCTCATTGTGTTCAACAAATCAGAAATGTGATGGTATGCTCCCATTATAGTACTAGTGAATATAGTGCTTCCAAATTGAGCTTGGGTCTATCTACTAAAAATAGAATATTTGACAGAAGTATATTTTGTCTTTTCATTTTTGGGGGCTCGAGGCCACCAAATAAAGTTTGAAGATATAGTTTTCAGTAGAACGACGAAGTTACAGAGCAACCCAATGGAGTTGGCACTTGTTCTACACCCTAGAGACATTTGGAATCTCGCCATTCCTACAAGAGGCATGCATCCCTGAACATGAGCCACTATTGACACTTGTAAATTTGGTAAGTTTTCAATGCATGACAAACCCTGAATTGGCAACAAGGTTTTAGTTTTAAGCCCCATGGCATCCAACTAGCTTGAAACACTAGGTCTTAAAATTTCCCAATCTATGATTCATTAAGAGAAATCCTTTGGTACAAAGTTTTTATGGGTTATCACGAATGTGTGTGTCAGTTTTTGTTCTTCCAGGATGTGTTTTTACAAGTTCTTTAATCTATCGCCACATCAAGCTGGGTCTGGAGGGTCCCACAAAAAAGTTCAAATTCCCCAGTTCTAATGACAACCTATTTGTTGATTCTCCTTCATATGTTCCTAACTCCATTTTTGTGGTGATCTGAGGAGCCCTTGTGTGAAAACATTTTTTTTTCAAAATTGGGCCCCTGGGGGCTCAGTTTACAAAGGAAGTCCCAAAAAACTCTTGGTGGTGCAAATTTTGGGGATATGAGTATATTTTAAATAATTTTTTATGGCCCTATGCAAATTTTCATGGCCCCTGGTCATCCCGTGTAACGATAGTGTCGATGCACCATTTGTTAGAAAAGAGGAATTGGTTGATTGCAAAATATAATTTATTAAAACAATTATATATGTTTTAAATATATTAGCAAAAATAATGTTCTAAATGATAAATAATATAAAATAAACATTATTTATATAATGTTTATATCTTAAAAGAAAAATAAAGGTATTTTGTGGGTTAAGCCCACCAGTGCACAACCCACTCCACCTTCCTTCCCCATGGCTGCAATGGTGTGCTGGACCTCTTCTTGGTCAGATTTTGATGTAGAGGATCAAGGACTGAGAAGTACACTTCAATCCTACAATGCAATGACCCTCTAGGTTCACTATTTTTTGACTGAGATCAAACTTCTTACAAGGAAAGGTTTCAACACAATAACTAACTTGTTCTTTGTTGGCAAGAGACACTATATGGATTCATGGTTGTTGTCATTGATGGCAACAAAGGTCATCCCACATATCCGCAAGTCATGATGTGTCTCTACCGGAAGTCAGAATAAAGAAAGTTGTGGTCCGGTAAAGAAGAACAGAGCATGTGGCAAGGTCCGACAGATTGGTCCGGACCTCTCAGAGGAAGTGTCTTGGTGCAGTGCGGATTTGGGGAAGTCAAGAGGACTACCTTTAGTAGTATATTCCAAGTATTTAGCCTCCGGTGATGGACAAGGAAAAAGATATGAATGGTTAAGTACCGGATTCCTGAGAGACAGTGAAAACAGAGGAAGAACTGACTGGCAGAGTATCAGACTACTTTCCGGATGGGTTACTGTTGATGACAGAGGTTGTGAAGGCATGAATCATGTTTGGCCGACATGATTAATGATATCTACAAGTATATGCTTGATCCGCATTGCTTGGTGAGGAAGGATTCAGCCGACAGAATGAGAGTTTGTAAGAAACTAGACTGTTCCGGATGCCGACTAGAAAGGTGATGAAATTACTTGTGCGGATATATATAGAGGATGGATTTAGTTGTGAAATGTGTGTTAGTGTGGATAGATGTGCGAATAAGTCCAGAGAAAGAGCAGAGGTAGCAAAAAGGATCCGGTATGTGAAAGATAGCAGAACAAAGAACAGAGGAAAGATGAAGTGCAGCAGATCAGTGTACTGAGCCTAACCGGAACTGAACTCCAGCATATGCAGATGCTTCCAATCAGTTCAAGACTGTGATTATCATCACTTTGTAGACAGTGTGTCTTCTTGTAGGCAGTGGGCCTCTTGTGAGCAGTGTGCTCGGGCAGTGAGCCCTAATTGGCAAGTGCCATTTTTGTAATTTTCTATTCTTCTAACAGAGAATAATTCTTGGGTTAATCACCCCGTGGTTTTCTCCCTTAACAGGGTTTCCACGTCAAAAATACTGTGTCATGTGTTTCTTATTTCATGGTTAATGTTTTGTGTTTGATTTTATGCTGCTTCAATTAAAAGAAAAGTTCAATAAGGGAAATAATTAGGATAACTGATTCACCCCCCCCCCTCTCAGTTATCAACAATTGGTATCAGAGCTAAGTTCCTCCTAATAGAGCCTAACAGCTTGAGGAAGATCTGGGATTTCAAATGGATGCATATGGTTTAAGGGAGCAACTCAAGACTGCCCTTGAGGATCTTGAACAGTCAAATTCTGAAGTCAGTGAATTAAAGGAAAGACTCAAACAGGCTGATGAATTCATGAGAGAATTAAAAGACAAATTAAGTCTCTCTATGAAAAAGAGAAAGGAGCTGCTTCAACAGTTGGCAAGACAAAGTGAAGAAAGCAATACAAATGAGGAATTGACTGAGCAAACCAAGTTATGTGAAAAGTTATCAAAAGAAGTCATTATGTTAAGACATGAAATGGAATCAGGAACTATAAAGTTTACTCAAGAGATTGAAGAAAAAAGAAAGGCTGAAGACAATCTAAGACAATCTCTTAAAGAAAAATCAGAAGAATGCCACCAGATGGACAGGATTATCAGACACCTTGAATCTGATCTTGAAGATGCCAAAGATAATGAAGGAAAACTTGAGGATCAAATTGCCTCTCTCAAAAGAGACCTTCAAACAGCAAATGAATATAAAGAGAAATTCAAGATAAGTTCTGCTCAACTTGAAGTTCTTCTTGGAAGTCAAAAGAGGACAGATGACAAGTATGGCTTGGGATATGAGAAAGGAGAAAGCTCCGGATCCGGTCAGAAGAATCTTGGATCAGAAAATCCAAGGAGCAGGCCTAGAAGACCTCCGGTAAGACAGCCAAATGCTCAAAGATATCCATCCTTCAATGGATACTGCCACAGCTGCAACCACTTTGGTCACAAAGCTAATCAGTGCAGAATGAGAATGAATCAGAATAATTCATCCTTCTCCGGACAGTGCTTCAACTGCAAAAGGTATGGACACAAATCCCATGAATGTAGAATTATGCAAGTAAATAAATCATTCAAAGGTAGATGCTTCACATGCAATAGAATAGGTCATAGGGCTAATCAATGCAGATCAAGAGGATATCAGTCAAATATGCAAAGGAATGTTATTTGCCAAATCTGCAATAGGTCCGGTCATAATGCTAAAGTCTGCAGAAACAAGAATCAGGACAAAAGAGGTCCGGTGTATAATCAGAATCAAGACAAGGGTAAACAAAAGATGAATGCGGATGAGGTTAGGAATCAGATGAGCAAGATTTGGGTGAAGAAAAGTTCAGAGAATGTAGAGGTTGGATCCGCACCAGACTCTGGTGCTGATATTTCTTTCGGAAATTAAAAGTGAGCTCTGGCTCAGGGGGAGACTCAAAGAAAATCTTGTTCCCCCAGCCAAACAAGTGGTGCCGGATGTGGCACAAGATGCGGATCAAAGGGTTTGTAGATATGAGTCTTGAGATACTTCAGTCAAGTTTTCAGAGGTCCGCATGGAGTTATGAAGAAGCTATGATCGATCAAATAAGACCTGTTCAGGGAAATGCTCCGGTATGATAAAGGATTACAAAAAGGTCCGGAAAGATCCGGAAATGCACTATCTTGTTCTGCGGATTGGACAGAGTGTTTGAGATGATCTTGTAATATGCCACCTCGATTTATTCATGATTGATAGATCCGGATGATATCCATAGATCAGGACTAATCCGGGATACTCCAAGCTATCCAGACAAGGCAAACCGGAATGATGTAGGTGAAGCATTTATTGCAGACAGGTATTAGGGTTTGCGGAGCAATTTAAGGGATTTCTCAAAGGTCATTTGCTCATTCTGCACTCGAGAAGAAGCGAAAAGTGGAGCTCTGCAACAAGGTTCTTCAAGCACTCCAAGGATCTCCTGCCGAAGCTATTGGATAAAGAAATCAATCCAACCACTCCGTGCAAACCGAAGGCGCATAAGGTATTCTCCGTTTTTCATTACCTCACTGCAAATCTTTGAAGAATGGCTACTCCAAACATAGTTAAGATCTCCGATAGACCTCGCCCCTCATTCAAGAAACATCCCTACAAATCATTGGAGGTTGACCCACTAGGAGCCTTCTCTAGTGTTCCTCACGGAGTTTTACACACCGAAGACATTAGGGTTTACATACATGCAAACATTGAGGAATTTGGGGATTTCAAATTAAGAGACCTCTATCACAAGCAGCTGATTGACAATGCCTTTGAGCTTAAACCAGAGTATAAGGATATTCAGAAGAAACAATTTGAGCAATTTATTCATTTCCCCTGTTTTGAAGAGGATGAATGGGTCCGGTATGTACTGAGCAGGATGCATGACAACTTTCTATGGCTAGATAGACCCTGCAAGATCACAAAAGAGGCAATTAGAGCAGTAACTGGCCTATACTCTTCCGGAGGAGTACCTATCCTCAAATCTGTCAAGAACAACATTGTAACTGAGGCCACCGGATCAAAATTTGACAAGAGGGCAATGACCATTGAAGATATTTCGGATCCGGATATCAAATATGCATCAATGATAATAGGATACAAGATCTATCACTCCAGCAGGGAGAATTCTGTATCCGGAACTGCAATATACACTGCTTATGAAATGTTAAGAAAGAATGCAGAATATGATCTCTGCGAACTGCTACTAAGCCAATTAATGGAAAACATACAGAAAATCAAGAAGGATAAGAAGAATTCCTTTAAGTATGGTACTCTGATTGTATGTCTATTCTTCTACTTCATGAATGAGCTACCCGGAACAAATGGATGGGTATGGCAAAATGACAAACCTGTTGCAGTCCAGATAAGAGACTATTTGCATGGACTTGGGGATGCAAAAGCGAGAAATACAGCTCTATGGGGATACTTCAAAAACTTTCAGAGCATGATGCAAGCAAGAGAGAGAATTCCCCAGTCTCTCATTGAGAAATACAAGGACTCAGTGTGCTTTATGGTTGACACTGATCAGTGCCTAATGGAGGCAGTGGAGCCAAGGACTGTCTGGATCATGCCCATGGAATATGAAGTTGATGAACAGATAGTGGAGCTGCATGTTCAACACATGCTAAGTCAGCCCAAAGATCCTAAGGCAGAAAGGTTTGGAACCTTTGAGGAGCTGAGTATAAAATTACATGTAGAACTCAGGGAACCTGAGATCAAAAGAAAAGTGAGAAAAGAAGTAGAGCACATTGCTCAAGGTCCTGGCATCTCAAAGGAGGCACTTGATGCCAGCCGGGAAAAGAGGAGGAAGGCCGAGGAAGAAGAGAAAATCAAAGAAAGTGCTCCGGTTGGAGCTCCCACCCGGACCAGATCAACAAAGAGATCTGCACCTCCCTCAACCAAAAGTTCAAAACCGGAAGTCCAGGCATCCGGTAAGAGATCAAAGGCAAAAGCCACAAGGGCTTATGGAAGCCAAAAGGATGAAGAGGAGACAGAATCAGATGAAGGAGTAAGAGAAGTAAAGAAACAGAAAAAGAAAGGATCCGGTAAGCCCTCCACAGGCCAAGACAAGGAGGAAATGGCAGAGGTAACTGTTGAAAAGCCCACTCTGTCACTAGAGAGCATAATCAAGTCGATCACGGTGGATGGAAACCTTCAACCAATGACTGAATCCTATGATGACTTCAGTGAGGCAGACCAAAAGACTCTGCAGGAAGCCACAGTTAAATATCTGAACATATACAATAAGGCTTTCATTGAGATCATATCTCTCATTCCTAAGAGCCTAGAGAAGGAAATGGAAGTAAGAAAGAATAATGCTCATGCCAAAGATCTTGAGATCCGGGAGCAGATAGCTATTCAGCTATATCCTCAAATTGATCCCAAGACAATGAACATTATCTTCAAGGACTGCAAAGATGAGTTCAGAAGCAAAGCCAGGATGAATCAACTCATGCTTGGTGAGACTGACAAAGTGGCTCAAGAAACAGAAGAGATCCTCCGGAAGGCTTTCAAAAGGTTCAATCTTCCTGTTGTAGAGGACTTAGGTGCAGAAACAACTATTGATCTGGAATCTTCTGTTCCGGAAGAAGTGAGCCCTGAACAGACAAGTGAGGACTTGGGACCCTCTGCTCCAGAAGAAGTGGCCCATGAACAAGTTAGCATCTCTCCTCCGGTTTCCCCTACAGTCTCCGGATCCAAAGAAGAAGAGCAATTACAGGAGAAGGAAGCAGTGGTGAAGGACAAAGAGGTTGACAGTTCTAAGACTGCAGAAGAGAAGAAACATCTGTCTCTGGCAAGAGACACTGCACAAACTGTTCAACAATTTTTGAGAAAAGAAACTCTAGAGATTGATGAACCGGAGCTTCTAAAAGGCCCATTTGATTTTGACTCTCTCTCTCCGGTACAAACAATGAAGATAGCTTCATTTGCAAATGCCAAGGCAAATGAAAAGCTCCTGAAGTCTCATATGGAAGACCGTGAGTTGATAGAGGCTGCTTCCGGAGTACTTGTGAAGATCATGCCATCAATCCAGATAGATCCGACAGCCTCCACTTCCGGTAATCTAAAAACCTTAGTCAGCAGTGTTGATACACATTTTGATTCTTTAGAAAAATCAGCTGAAGAAAAGGTCCGGAAGGAATTTTTGGATAAGAGATTTTCAGAGATATTAGAATTAATCTCTAAAGACAAAAAGATTGTAAGCATTGGAATAAAGAGCTTAGAGAATGCTCTTAAGGATGGCGGTGATATCTACAAATTTTGTATATCCTGGTCAAAGGCAACAGCAGCATTTGACAAGAAAATAAAAGAGGAACAGGATAAGCTACAAAGCTTATCTCAAAGTTTTGATCCTCTCTCTTCCTCTATAATAAATCAAGAATGTCAAACTATTGCAGTCTTGAACGAAATAAAGAATCTTGAGAAGGAAAGGAAGAACATCACCAACCGGATGGGAGAACTTAGAAGGATTATAATCCCTAAGTTGGAAACCATGCATGAGGCCATCAGTGATGCTAGGACCACCGCCCAAACAAAAGATCCGACAGATCTCAAGCGGGCAGAAGCGTTTGCATTTTTGTTAAGTGGTCACATTTCAATTTTGGACAGAATGAAGCAAAGTTGGGCTACCGAAATGATTCAATTACAGACATCCTTTGCAGACATTCTTCAATATATGTGAGTATGTAAATATGCGGCTAAGTATAAGAAATTTTTGAAAATTTTGATATGCGGACCCTACCCTTTGCCATTGATGTCAAAGGGGGAGTGAGGAGCAGTGAAAAATGAGGAATCCAACTAAGGGGGAGTTCCAGAAATTGTATATAAAGACAGAGCATCAGCAAAGGGGGAGCATAGTGAAAACACTTAGTCATTTTTCACTAAGTGTTGCCATCAATGCCAAAGGGGGAGATTGTTGGCAAGAGACACTATATGGATTCATGGTTGTTGTCATTGATGGCAACAAAGGTCATCCCACATATCCGCAAGTCATGATGTGTCTCTACCGGAAGTCAGAATAAAGAAAGTTGTGGTCCGGTAAAGAAGAACAGAGCATGTGGCAAGGTCCGACAGATTGGTCCGGACCTCTCAGAGGAAGTGTCTTGGTGCAGTGCGGATTTGGGGAAGTCAAGAGGACTACCTTTAGTAGTATATTCCAAGTATTTAGCCTCCGGTGATGGACAAGGAAAAAGATATGAATGGTTAAGTACCGGATTCCTGAGAGACAGTGAAAACAGAGGAAGAACTGACTGACAGAGTATCAGACTGCTTTCCGGATGGGTTACTGTTGATGACAGAGGTTGTGAAGGCATGAATCATGTTTGGCCGACATGATTAATGATATCTACAAGTATATGCTTGATCCGCATTGCTTGGTGAGGAAGGATTCAGCCGACAGAATGAGAGTTTGTAAGAAACTAAGACTGTTCCGGATGCCGACTAGAAAGGTGATGAAACTACTTGTGCGGATATATATAGAGGATGGATTTAGTTGTGAAGTGTGTGTGGGTGTGGAGAGATATGCGAATAAGTCCAGAGAAAGAGCAGAAGTAGCAAAAAGGATCCGGTATGTGAAAGATAGCAGAACAAAGAACAGAGGAAAGATGAAGTGCAGCAGATCAGTGTACTGAGCCTAACCGGAACTGAACTCCAGCATATGCAGATGCTTCCAATCAGTTCAAGACTGTGATTATCATCACTTTGTAGACAGTGTGTCTTCTTGTAGGCAGTGGGCCTCTTGTGAGCAGTGTGCTCGGGCAGTGAGCCCTAATTGGCAAGTGCCATTTTTGTAATTTCCTATTCTTCTAACAGAGAATAATTCTTGGGTTAATCACCCCGTGGTTTTCTCCCTTAACAGGGTTTCCACGTCAAAAATACTGTGTCATGTGTTTCTTATTTCATGGTTAATGTTTTGTGTTTGATTTTATGCTGCTTCAATTAAAAGAAAAGTTCAATAAGGGAAATAATTAGGATAACTGATTCACCCCCCCCCTCTCAGTTATCAACATTCTTGACATACAAAATGAGGGACTTCAGGACACATATCACAAGATGCCTAACTCAATCCATGATTTCATCCAACCCACTGTGCAGGGTTTGCAGGACAACAGTCTTCAACAATGTCTTCTAAAGACAGTCACACATTTCTTTTTTCTTAAGGAGATAGTCATAGTGTCCTCCTTGGGATGATTTCTATTGAGACAAATTCAATCTCATGCAACAGACCAAATCAATAACATACCAAACACCTAATGTCTTCATTGGTAAATCAGTAACACACCAAACTTACCTAGTGCCTTCCTTGTGGTGACTGTCTCCTGGAGGACTGACAGAGATAGAACAAGGCACAGTGGACTGCTTTCTCTGAGAAGTCTCCTACTCCTTGTCACAGGACCATTGCTAGATCAGGAGCCCTTTGTGTTGGTCACAATGCATGGCATTCTCTGATTGACCACTGAATACAATCAAGGGTAATTACCTAGCTGCTACTGTCCTTCACCAAGTCTCAACACATGGTTCTACATGGCAAACCCAACACAACCCATTCTCCTGCCTCTGAAACCTTCACAAGCCTATGCACTAACTATGATACAATCCATTTCACTGATCTTAAATAGAAAAGATTAGTGGAATGAGGAGAAATCCATCGGTTTGCTCAGAAGGAGCCCTAATTCAGGGTTTAGGATAGTTTGTACGAAACCAACAATTTCTCCCACCTAGTTTGGTGTCAAGCCTTCAAACAACTTGTAAAGGATAGATAACCCTACACACTAACCAACCATCATAGGCACTAACCACCACTAGGCCGTATAGGTATGGATTATTGCAAGAAATAGCGAATCTCTGAAAGAAACAGCAATTCAAAAAGATAGTTTGTTAATCCACAGTCCTAATGTGCTTTCTAGTTAACATCAAGGACTCAAACTTGCTTCAATGGACAGCCAGTCCACTAATCCTTACTCCCAATCATCTAACATTCCACAACAGGGCCATACTATACAGTAGTACGGGCTCAAATGTTCAAGAATTCAGAAAAATACACAGAAAGGGTAGAAAATTGAAGTTTTTTGTTATTTCTCTCAAATCCATTGAATGTCCCTCAACAATGAACCTTGGTAGCTTCAAATAAACCTCCTACATTTGTATGCAGTCATTTGGGAGTGGTTGGGGTCACAGAAACTTCCCCAACCATTGAGCTTCTTCTTGATTTCTAACTGCAGCAACTAGTAATTGTTTAGTAACTGTCCTCTTTAGGACTACACCGACTGTTTTATGTTTAATGAAACATTTGACAAGGTTTTAACATACCTTCTAAACTTTGACATGCTAACTACCAATAGGATTGCATCCTACATACCTTAGGAGGGCTACCAATGTAAGGAGACTGCCTTTTACAATATGACTATCCTCCTTAGGACTTACAACATGGGAGTAGGTTTTAGATATTTCGACATAGTCCCATTACAAACATGGTATCCAAGCCTTATTACAACATCAAATGGTCTCAAGGACCTTATTTAAACAAAACAAACTACTTGAAGATCAAGTAAAACCTAGATGTCTTGGTGCTCCTGCACCATACTCCCCGGCATGATGAAAACTCTTGTCCCAAGAGTTATGGGTTCTTCTCCAAATATTCTTCAATCTTGTTGGAATGTTCATCTGACTGGTGATAGGAAACATGAACTCTCCAAGAGTTATATTCCTCCTTCTCCATCATGCATGGCTCCTATAAATAGTGTTAGGACCATAAAACATGTTGTGATGTCCTTGCCTAGGACCCTGCTGCTGCAATGCTTCTGTTCTTCCCAACTTGAGGTTCTGATTTACTCCTCCCTGTACTATCTACCGTTTGCCTTCCTTCTTCTACCTCCTTATTGGGTAGTCAATGTCCCCAATCTTGACATAACTCAAGTCCCAAACCTGTTGTTCTTTAGGACTATCTTCCACTTTCCTCTGCTGCAACTATTTCGGCTGTTTCCCATCATCCTTAACCTGCACATTCAACTGCAATTTCTCTCCAAAATAGATAGTAACATGTTCCTTCTTGTCTTCACAAGGTAAAGGCATTAGTTTGAACTTTTGACCATCTTTGTGCACCAAATAGTTATTAGTATAACCATCATGAATTGTCCTCCTTAAGTGTTGCCATGGTCTACCCAAAATTACATGCCCACATGTCATTGAAATGACATCACATAAAATAGAATCATGATATGGACCAATGGAAAAATCAACATATGCCTTCTGATTAACCATTACTTGTTGTTCTTGACTTACCCAAGTGGCATTGTAAGGACTAGGATGATCAAATGTCTTCAATCCCAACTTGTACACCATTTCCCAAGAGACTAAATTATCATGTGAACCTGAATCTATAATCAACTTGCATATTTTTCCATGGCTTAAACAATTAGTTTTAAAAATGGATACCTATGGTGTTTGCTGCATTTTGTCTTTTTCCACCATGAGCATTTCTCCAACCATTACTGGAGAGGCTAATGACATTTCTTGTTCTTCTTGCTTCTCCTCTTCTTGTGCCAAATGAACTCTTCTATCCTTTCTTTTATCAACATCATCCTTCTTAGGACATTTGAAAGATGTGTGTCCCACTTCATTGCAATGATAACATCTACCTGTGAATATTCCTCTACCTGATCCAAATCTACCTCCACCTCTATATCCACCTCTCTGATCTGCAGAAAACTCCATACCTTTCTCATTGCTATTCTGTACTTCATTAGTAGGTCTTCCCCTACCTTTGTATCCTCTTCCACTACCTCCTTGTCTTTCTTGCTTCCTCTTCACCCTCTCTTCAGCCCTTATGGCTAATTGAAAACATTCTCCAAGTGATTTTGGTACTGTCAAACCAATCTCATCCTGCAAGTTATACCTAAGCCCATTAAGTTATCTTGTCACTTTCTCTTCTTCATCTTCCAATCCTCTAATACTAAGCTTATGAAATTGATCAGTATAGGACATAACATCCATGTCCTTTTGTTTCAAATTCTACCTCATCCTCTTTGTTTGAATGGAGTAATCGGATGGAAGAAATTGATCCTTCATCATATCCTTCATCCTACCCCAAGAAGTGATTCTTGTTCCACCTCTAGCCACTCTTTCTATTTACACACTACTCCACCATGTAAGTGTTGTTCCTCTTAGTTTTGTTTTTGCAAATTTAATCTTCTTCTCATCACTCATCTCCTCATACTCAAAGAAATTTTCAAGGGCATCTATCCACCCTAATAGCTCTTCACTATCCATCTTCCCTTGATAGATAGGTAACTCTATGTTTGCCTTTGTTCCACTACCTTGAACTACCTTTAGCAATCTCACAAATTTCTTTTCTTTAGGATCCAATTCATCCTCAAGAGGATTCTCATCTATCTCCTCATCTCCTTCTTGATCATCTTGCTCATCCCTTCTAGGATTCTTCTCCAATGCTTCCAACCTTGCCAAGATTGATGCATTCTCTCTTCTCACTTGCCTTAACTCTCTTTCCCTTGTAGCATCCTGTTCTCTTCTCTCCCTCAACTCTTTTTCTCTAGCCTCTAAGGCTTCCCTCAGTTCATTGTTCTCCCTAGCCATCTGATTCTTAGGACGCATCCTTACAACTCTCACAAACCCTTACTATTTCACAAGATCCTACCACTCCCTCAAGGACCTACTAGTAGCTCTGATACCAATATGATGCAGAGGATCAAGGACTGAGAAGTACACTTCAATCCTACAATGTAATGACCCTCTAGGTTCACTATTTTTTGACTGAGATTAGACTTCTTACAAGGAAGGGTTTCAACACAATAACTAACTTGTTCTTGACATACAAAATGAGGGACTTCAGGACACATATCACAAGATGCCTAACTCAATCCAAGATTTCATCCAACCCACTGTACAGGGTCTGTAGGACAACAGTCTTCAACAATGTCTTCTAAAGACAGTCACACATTTCTATTTTCTTAAGGAGACAGTAATAGTGTCCTCCTTGGGATGATTTTAATTGAAACAAATTCAATCTCATGCAACATACCAAATCAATAACATACCAAACACCTAATGTCTTCATTGGTAAATCAATAACACACCAAACTTACCTAGTGCCTTCCTTGTGGTGACTGTCTCCTAGAGGACTGACAGAGACAGAACAAGGCACAGTGGACTACTTTCTCCAAGAAGTCTCTTTCTACTCCTTGTCACAGGACCATTGCTAGATCAGGAGCCCTTTGTGTTGGTCACAATGCATGGCATTCTCTGATTGACCACTGAATACAATCAAGGGTAATTACCTAGCTGCTGCTGTCCTTCACCAAGTCTCAACACATGGTTCTACATGGTAAACCCAACACAACCCATTCTCCTACCTCTGAAACCTTCACAAGCCTATGCACTAACTATGATACAATCCATTTCACTGATCTTAAATAGAAAAGATCAGTGGAATGAGGAGTAATCCATCAGTTTGCTCAGAAGGAGCCCTAATTTAGGGTTTAGGACAGTTTGTGGGAAACCAATGATTTCTCCCACCTAGTTTGGTGTCAAGCCTTCAAACAACTTGTAAAAGATAGATAACTCTACACACTAACCAACCATCATAGGCACCAACCACCACTAGGTCGTACAAGTACGGATTATTGCAGGAAATAGTGAATCTCTGAAAGAAACAACAATTCAAAAAGATAGTTTGTTAATCCATAGTCCTAATGTGCTTTGTATTTAACATTAAGGACTCAAACTTGCTTCAATGGATAGCCAGTCCACTAATCCTTACTCCCAATCATCTAACATTCCACAACAGGGCCGTACTGTACAGTAGTAGGGGCTCAAATGTTCAAGAATTCAGAAAAATACATAGAAAGGGCATAAAACTAAAGTTTTTTGTTATTTCTCTCAAATCCATCGAATGTCCCTCAACAATGAACCTTGGAAGCTTCAAATAAACCTCCTACATTTGCATGAAGTTGTTTGGGAGTGGTTGGGGTCACTGAAACTACCCCAACCATCGAGCTTCTTCTTGATTTCTAACTACAACAACTAGTAATTGTTTAGTAACTGTCCTCTTTAGGACTACACCAACTTTTTTATGTTTAGTGAAACATTTGACAAGGTTTTAACATACCTTCTAAACTTTGACATGCTAACTACCAATAGGATTGCATCCTACATACCTTAGGAGGGCTACCAATGTAAGGAGACTACCTTTTACAATATGACTGTCCTCCTTAGGACTTACAACATGGGAGTAGGTTTTAGATATTTGGAGTCCCGTTACAAACATGGTATCCAAGCCTTTTTACAACATTGAATGGTCTCAAGGACCTTATTTAAACAAAACAAACTACTTGAAGATCAAGTAAAACCTAGATGTCTTGGTGCTCCTGCACCAGATTTTTTCTCATGTTCATTATTGGAATGCAGATTGGGTATGCCTTCTTTTCCACGGATGTATTTCTAGAGCCATCTTGGTCAGTTTCAAATAGAGATTATTGCAAAATGGAGATCCATCACATTTTTGGCTTTGAGGAAGAGTTTTGGGGGCTTATATTGGTTCAAAATTACTGCTCCATGGTCTGAAATCATCCACTGATCATTCCCAATGCATGGACAATGATTTCAATTATGTCTGGGATGAATTTTCAATACCAAAATTGCAAAAATTGCTCAGCACTATCAAAAATGACCCAATAGTGAGAAGAAATAATTGGGCAAATATGGTATAATGTCTCAAGTGGTAAACATTATAAAATAAAGATTATTAACATAATGTTTATACTTTATAAACAAAAAATAAAGATAAAAGTGAGCTGAGTGCACCAGCGCATTGCCCACTCCACTCTCCTCTCCCAAGTATGCAATGGTATGATAGAGGCTCCATTGGAATGTTGCTCACGTCTAGAGGCTTTTGGTAGAGATTTGGAGCTTTTTGTGAAGTTGTTTGTGGCCATTTAGCTTCCTACAACTTGTCTAGGATCATTCCAATGCCTGGAGAGTAGTTTTAGTGGTGTTTTGCAAGATTTCTTGCTGCCAAAATTACAAAAAATGACCCAGCACAGCTGAAAATACCCCTCTACAATTCCACATTTCTTTACCACTAATAGCAAAGGTTTTGAATCCATTTTTTGTGGTAAACAATGTTGTTCTATGGGGTTTAAAATAGTTCAAGTAGTTGCATGGGAAAATGGAATAGTGAAATAATAAGTTGGGATCTTTATAGCTTGATTTTAGAGTCCCGAGGTCAAAATTGAACCAATCAAGTGAAGGATTTCATGACTTTCAAAGAGATAACACATTGTAAAAGGAAAAAAAACTAAATAGTATCAATCTTAGTTCAACAGACCAGATAGTTGACAAAAAATGTGTTACCTATAGGATCTAATCAGATCAGAGATGCAAATTCCCATGATTGCAAAAATTAAATATAAAAGAAAATTTGTAACTAATTCTTAATTATGGTCATAATCCGACATTAATTTGTTTTTCCTTTATAAGGGAACTAGTAGTTTTTCTATAGGTGGAGGTCTAATTCTAGGCTTTGGTCCATACAAGATATCCACATCTTTTGGGGAGTATTTTTCTGCTACTAAACATGTTCATTTTGTCAAGACTATAGAACAAAATTTGCCTATAGATGAATAAACTTTTGTATGACATTTTCAGTTCAAGTTGAGTTATATGAATAACACTACATGTTTGTGTTTCTTGCAATTGTCTCCTTAAATGTATGCATTTCTTTTGTGAATGAAGGAATCAAGAATTTTGGATTTTATCTAAGCACACTTGTTGTATTGAATGCCTTATTTAATGCTTCTGTTCAAGGAATGGATTAAACATGCTTTAGGTAAGATATAGGGAGTGATGTATTACATTAGGGATTATTGAAGAAGAGTTGTAGGATATACTCTTTCTTGGGTGTGTCATTGCAAGGTAGTGATGCAAGCATACCCTCTGAATTTGAAGCTTTGATATCAAAAGGAAAAATCTACATTGTATTATTTTGACTATGTTGCCTTTATAAGGCACCGATCTAGGGAATTATTTGCCCAAAGGTCTAGAAAGAACACAAAACTACAAAGATAAAATCATTCAAACTATTTTTTTTTTATTTTTCTTTAGTGTTGGTAGGTTTTAGCATATGTTCTCATAGTCAACAATGTGAAAATCTCCAAGAACTTTGCCAATATTGGGATAATCTTACATATCTTGGTGTAGATCAATGAGAATAATTATGCCTGATATAGTGAAAGATAAATTTGTTAACATTATAATAAGGGATACCCCCTAGGTCTAATAGAACCTGAAGTGTAGGAGAGATAGATGTAAACAATCTCCCAATCTATTGTCCAAGTCTCCCATTGAACTTGATCATAAGAATTGGCAAATCTTTAGAGTTTGATGTGTGCAATTTTGGGAACCAACACACTGAAGTGAGTGTGAAATTGCAAGGGCATGCAATTTTCATGTTACATTTTATCCCCACTTTAATAGTCTTATAACACTAAGTGACATGCTATGATAAAGTACATAAAAGAATAACATAACAAAAGAATACCTAAAATTATATTGTAGAGGATGCATAGGGTTCTTCAAGGAATCATTCCCCTAGGTTAAAAACATGCAAAATTACAATATTAGGCAACAAAAACCTACACAAAAGGTAATGTTAGAACAACATATGAAAATTTCAAAAGAAGAGGATTAGATCAAATATAATCTACAAAGCAACTATGTTAGTAAATCATATAACCTAATATTTATTAAGTGCAAAACATAAGAGAAAACACAAACAAAAATATACAAGGAAAAAGAAAGAGAAAATGAAGGAAGCATTCCTAATGTTGTGGTGCTAGAAGGATTACAATTATGGTTTTAGGGATAGCACACTACAAGGGCTGGGAACCATACAATACTTTTATAAATCATAAGTTCTAGCAAATTACAATGCTAGGTAGCCAAAATGGAGCACACAATCTAGCATTGTGTTACAAGGGGCTCACACGCCAATACAATATTAGATATTTACATGGACTAGCATGGATAGGAAATCTTGATAAGGGTGGTTAATCCAAGAAAATGTATGTGCTTGGGACCATAGGCTACTAATGTTTTAGGGAGCATACCATAAATGTGGTGTGTGCAAATGTGAAAGTGCAAAGTATGCCCCCTTGATATAATTGTATAAACTAGGAGTATGCAATTTATTTTAAGATAGAAAAGGAGACGAAGGTGAAAGATATTTAGGAAACATATAAGGGGAGATATGTTCCCAAATTCATCCTTGAGAAAGAGGTGCCCCAAGGAGAGACAAAAAAGATGATGTTATAGGCATGATACAAAAAGCTTGTGTAAACATGGAATGGCAACAAGAAAAACAAATATGTGCCACATAAAAATCAAGCAACATTACATGAAACACAAAGGGATCTACATGCTTGGGGTTGGTATAAATATAAAGGTGAATCATTAAAGGATAAGGACAATTTTACCCCAAGCATGTAGAACTAAGAACATAAAGGAAGAATGTCACATGAAGACAAAGAAAAATAAAAAATTTACGTCAACATGGAAGGAAGCTAAATCTCCCAATGCTTTTCATCATCCCTAAAATGTCAAAAAAGCACTTGGTGCACAACAAATAAATGCATGTGATGACATTTTGTTCCCCTTATATCCATGTATCTACAAGGGTAACATGGGTCCTACAAGAGGACCTAACAAGCACATATAAAGTAGTATTACAAAGCAAATAAGACAAGCAAGAAAACACATATATACACATGAGATGAAGGTACTACTCGCATTGGTCATGATCCATCAAATCATCCTACTTTAAATCTAGTCACAACATGATGGAGGACAAGGTGATAGAGGGACTACACCAAGAGCAATCAAGGGAGAAGATCAAGGGCTATAAAAGAGAGGTTGATCTAGAATCAAAAGAATGATGGGATCTTCATTGGATTGAGACAAGATAACCTAGACCCTTTTGGGTTTTTTTCATCTTGCTCTAGCTAAGGAGATGGAGGGGTCAGGGAAGGGAGACACTTAAGCATAGAAGAGGAGGTTGAGCCATAGAAGGAGGTTTTAGATCAGGAGGTAGGTGTGTGGGAGGGGTTCTCAAGAATAGGATCAGAATAAGTAGCATGCTCCCTAGATGTTGCATGTCGATGACGCTTGTGCCCTCTTACAAGATTATTATGTTTGGTGCAAGACATAACGTCTACTGAAAGAGTAGGAGGTTTTTCTAGTGTGGGTTTCATTTCTTCCCCTATCAAAGGGATGGGTGAAGGAACAAATACAACTATCAAAGGCTAGGAAGCCATAGATTGAGGAGGGTTCAACAAAATAGATTTATCTCCTCTAGCCACCAAAGAGGTAGGAGGAACAGAAGTAACCACCAAAGGTTGAAAGACTTCAAGGGGAGTGGGAGGTTTATGCAATATAGATTGCTTTCCTCTAGCTACCAAATAGGTAGGGGGAGGAGGTGTCAGTGTGAATGAGGGTATTTCCTATCTAATTTCCCTTTTATAGTGTGAATAGGGGACATTATCTACCTAGTTATTAATTAGGACCTATTCACATATGTTCAAATGTTAAGTTAACTTATGACTCTAGGAATATTTCTAGAAGTTTCTAGTACACATGTGATCTTATCCTCTAGTCATCACATGTCATAGGATTAAGACACTTGTCATCATCCTATGTAGTCTAGGTACCTCTCAACCTTGCCTACATAAGATAGGTCCCTCATGTAAATATCATTATTCCTTTTTCCACTACAATAATGCAATTCATCATCTTACTGCTCTCTTCTATAAGGCTAATCTTGGTTTTGTAGGTGATCCTAGGAGCTTAAGTCCATTGGTGACTTACATGGCATCAGAGCTTTAGATCTGTAAGTTCCTTCTCAAATTTGGGAGATAATCAGGCATGAGCTTTCTTTAGGTGTACTTTTGGCCAAATAGAAGGGAAAATAGACAAATTTTGATATAAAAAATCTATATTTTGGCCTCAAAATATTTCTGGCCATTTTTGCTAGGCTTGAAAAAACTCAACAGAATATTTCATATTAGATCATATGAATCCTTATGGTATGACCATTTCACTATCACCTACATCATCACCTACATCACCCTAGGTTGATAGAAAATTACCCTATAGTTCAACACTTTGTTAGTGAGTCAAAGGTATTATCCATGAGTTTTAATCTTTATTTTGTGGATTATTATTTCAATTTGACTGTTTGTGTAGGCCGTACCTATGTAGGGGTATAGGTTTACTTTTTGATGGAAATATTGACACATGAAACACAAGTAGACTGAGGATCACCTTACCTCTCCTGAAAAGATAATTTATCTTTGAATTAATTACCTCTAAAGTCTTGGGAGTTGGGTCACAACCATATTGTTCAAACTAAATGGTCAATGTGGTTTATTTATTAAAGATGTTTGTTTAACTAAACTAACCTGGATTGTATCTAACTAGATCTTATTCTACTAATGTATAAAAAATAAAAGATTTAAAGGTTAAGCAAGAAATATAATGAGTGCTTTCAAATGAATCTTTAAACAATGAGAACCTAAGAAATTCAATTAACTATAATGTTGAGATCAGTTATTAACCCTATCTTTTACATTAACAGTGCATAATTCTAAGGATATTTTAATGGCAAAGAAAAAATAACATTCAGCCACTATAGTGCACACACAAGTTAATATATTAAATCCACAACTCACTTATTCACTTTTATCAATTAAACACAATATTTTCTCAAGAAATCAATGAATCAAGAAAGATTTTATGCACTACACTACATTTGAGTAGATGCATTTGACAAAACCAAAACCATTTTATTGAGTTTTGAAATAGCAGTGACAATCCCAGCAAGCTACTACATTGGAACCTAGTTCTTTTTTTTTAAAATTGTCTCGTTCTAGCTATTGAATGATAAAAAGTAAATCTAACTTATGCAATTCTAACGAAGATGCAAAAATATCTAAGTTTCATCCAATCCCTTTTACACGATAGGCATCAGACTTTTATAGGGTCAAGGAACTTACACAACTATTTTTAGAACTGAAGTGAATTATCTCAAAATATCTAAGAAATATTCTACCTTCAACTCTTATACATGTAGACTAAAAAATTGGGAGACCGATTTTCTAATTTAGGGACCAAAATCATGAAAATATTCTAACAAGTAAATACAAAATACATAGTCATTCAAAATTGGGAACCACTTTATAATTTGAGTGGGACCCTTTCACAATGCTTGGAAAGAATAAATTCAATTAAGTATTAATGCTGCCAAAAATAAAGTCCTCAATTTGAAATTCCAAAAATAGAGGTGCCTCTCGTGCTTTGCTGCTGTTTATATATTTCAAAATCTGGTAGACACTTATCTATCCGGTCTTCATCTGGCCCGTCTAACCATTCTAGCCTAAATTTACATTCTTAACGACTTTTAAGAGAAAAATCTATTTGAGCTTTCATCGACTTAACATCTTTCTGAGTTACTTTGAAATTAGATTTAATCTCCATGTATTTGTCCAGAGTAATTTTATCAAAATCCAAGGCATTATTCAATTCATCTTTCATTTTCTTTCTCGAAGTCTCCTTTTTTGCCACTGCTATATCCATCTTACGTTTATCTTTCAAATATAATTAAGGATCTATGACATCTTGTACAAAATCTTCAATATTCTCCAAAGCTTGGTACATGTCTTTTTGGGCTTGCAAAATCTTGATTTTATATTCTATCATCATATCTATCCTAAAATATTGATACATTTAGAAAAAAAACCTGGTTCTTCATCCTAAAGGATGTCTTCATTCTTCAACTTTGATGGACTCATCTTATTCAACTCCTTCAAATTTCTAAGATTTTATTATTTTATCCTCTTTAGCCCTAAAGTTGTTCATGAAAGAATCTACCTTCTTTTCCAATTTGTAAGCTTGCTCATAATACAAGTAACTTTGGTCCAAGACCTTATTAGCTTCTTCTAAATATTGAGACACCCATTGATCAATGAAATTCAATGTTTTCTTTATCAATTGCAAATAATAAATTTCTTCTATTGTCATCAAGACTAGAGCATATGAAGATGTTAATTTTTTTTTGAGATATAGTTGTTATTATTTCCTTAATGAATTCCTTCATTTGCTCCAATTGTTTTTTTAGGTTCTCTTTAGTTTGTTTATCTCTATTCATTTTGGAAACAGCTATGTCAATTGTAGATCCTAAGGAAACAATTTCTTCCACCCTTGTATGCTTGCCCAAGTTTACCCTAGATATTTAATAATATAAGATAGAGAGATCTCTATCATCTTTTCTTTCCAAGGGTGTGGTTATTTCTACAATTTTGTCCCCTAATTCATTAATCCTTATAGTAGACAGGGTTTTATAATTCTTTGGAGTTCTCCCCTTCTCTACTTGGACTCTCATAGCTTGCAAATTTAGTGACTTAACCACTACCTTTTTTCTCTTCTCAAGATTTAATTTAACCCATGTAGGGATAGTAGGGTCCTCACAAGAAGCTTGATCATCTTCTTTCTCTAATTCTTTTTCTTTATTCTGCTCTTCTTGATCAAGAGCTTTTTCATATAAGGTTTCCTCTTTAGTATTATCTTCTTGTTGAGGAACTTCCTTAATAACTTCCTCTTCTATGGAAACATCCAGTAAAGGAGTATCAATATGTCCAATTTCCTTTTTAGTTGGCCTTATCAATTCTTCTTGTTGTCCAGGAGTCAAAATTTCTTCTTCCTTATCCTCTGTAGCTATATGTTCTTCATGATGTGGTTGTTTTGTAGACATAGGCTTTAATGGACTAAAATGAGGCTAATCTTTCTCCATCCCTTCATGTAAATCCTCTTCCTCATGTAGATCCCCCTATGCAATTTTTTCTTGGAGGTTCTCTCAAGGTGTGTAGGTTTCCTTATCAACATCCATCTGATCAGTTTCCTCCACTATAATTTTTCCTTAGATATCCTCTTGAAATATTGAAATTTTTTTTATCAACGATCATTTGATCAACCCTTTCTTTAGCCATTACATTTTCAACTAATGGATACTGATTATCCACCTTAAGTACTTCTATAATGATCTCTTCATCATGGCTCTTCTCTAGAGGAGGAGTTGCATGCTTCTCAAGGGAATCTTCATGAATGTCAATGGTACAAGTAGTTGGTGGAGGATGCATCGTTTGTACTTCATCTATAACCTTATCCACTCTCTCTTCTTGTGACTTAATAAATATTTTTATTTGTTTTGATGGAGGAGACACAATAGTACTCACATTATGATCAAGAATGGGGGCTCTCTTTGAAGACTTCACTTTCTCCCTTGCATGCTCTTGTACTTCTGATGGTTGTGCTACTTCTTAGTCAATAAATTGGTGTGCCACCAGGTTGGGAGGACTTGCACTAGAGGAACTACACCTAGACTAGCTATAAGCCCTACCTCTATAGCATCATTAGTAATCTTGGCCTTGCATAAGGTTTCTTGCAATTTTCAAGTGTTATATCACCAACCACTCATCTCATTCTCCCTATGTTAGTATATTTCTTTTGTTTCTTGTAGGCCTTGAGATTTGAGGGAGCTAGCTCTTCAGTTCTTTGTCTTCTAACCTTTTTTGTTTTCCCTTGGTCCTGTCTAATTGTGTAATTTTGTCATCCAACTAAGAAAGATTGAAATCCAAAACTATGTGGTTGGTTGACTCAATAGACAAATTTTCTTTCAATGACCAATTTATCCTAGGTAAGGGATCATTATCCACTCTTTTCATATCATAAGTTAGATTTAACACTTGATCATCATCTGACATCTCTGAAGGAATATCCTCTTTTATTTTAAAGGCCTTTATTTGATAGGAAGTTAGCCTACAATAGCTTCTTTTCCTCACCTCAAAGTCATCTTTACAGTTGGCCCAAAAATCCTACAAAGAGGTCTCATGGTTAGTTATGGTGGTACTTAATAGCTTCTTGATCCTACCATAGGGATCAAAATTTGGCCTTGACATATGTACTTTGAGGTTCATTGCCTCCAATCTTCACCATAAACCTTTGCAACATTAATGGAAGGCCATGAATAAAACCCCAATTTTAAATGAGTATTGAACATCTGGTTTGTGTTTCTATTGCAATTTCAGATGCACCTCAAGCATATTCCTAGAGAAATCCAACAAGATCACCTTGTCATTGTAGTATCTTGTAAAGAGGTAGGGTCCCTTATCAAACCTTTTTAATCTAGTGTGTGTTGACCTTGGGAACTAGATAAACCATTATCCCAATCCCTCTATGAGGGCCATTGCCTGAACTAACATCCTTTCATTGATGTCTCCTATCAATTTTCCAATGACAATATAGAGGAAAGCATCACTAACTCTCTTATAATGTTTCAAAGCTTCTTTGAGCTCCAACTAGGGATAGATGTCCTAGATCTTTCATTTCCCTACAACCTCTCATCTCACTCCCTTTGCCTAAACAAGTTAGTATTGGAATGCACAAGGCAACTGAGAGGGGGGGGTGAATTAGTTGTATCAAAAACTTTAACTTCTCACAAACATAATCACATCCACATCAATTCACTTAAGCCCTTAATCTGTTATGAAGTTTAAACATGAAACAAGATAACAAAAACTTAATCACATCAACACCATGCACAATAGAACAAAAGATTTTTTACATGGAAAACCCTAAAATGCAAAAACCACAGTGAGGATTAGCTATGACAATATAAAGTAGTATCAATACTAAATTACAAAGAGAGTCACTGCCAACGGGCTCACTGGCCAAAAGAATGCTCACTACAATAGGCTCAGAACTAGAATGAGCTCACTCCCAAAAGGGTGGCTCTTTACCAAAAGGGCTCACTACCAAAAGGGCTCACTGCCAAAAGGGGTGGCTCACTACCATGAATTGATACAATAGCATCTACCACATACCTAGGTTTAGTTCCAATGAAGCACAATACATATCACCTTTGCAGCCTCACAACACAAACATCCTCATCTTCACATTTTCACATTCATCAAGGTTAGCAACACATTCTACAACCTTTGGAACGGTCTTGAATGTCGGCAAACATACATAATTGAAATTAGATCTAGACCTAAATAATCTTGCAGAGAAAAGGAATGAAGATAAAATATCTCACAGCTTAGCTCAGACCTAAATACATCTTCACATGCTTCAACACGCTTCCAAAATCCATGAAGCACATCCACAAAGAGTGTAAACAACCAAGTCAACCAAAATTGGTGTTGACACTATGATATTTAGGCACATGCTTCCAAGAACATAACCATGAATTGTAGACCAAGCACAAGCCTTCAACACAATTTGGAGACATCCATGAACAACATGAAATCACCTGGGAGCCAACAAATCCAACTACAACAAATCTCACTTGAGGATAGATCACAAACTTCTCACAATCAACACTAGCAAGCTTTGTTACTCATAAAAACTACATTTTGGAGCACCAAATCACAATTCCTTTGGATTGAACATAGATATGGATCTTAGGAGCTCTCATGTAGAATCACAAGACCAAAAACAAAACTACGGAGGAATGCGGAGAAAAATACTTTCTCCTTTTCACACTACAGATGTTGCTAGACATAGTCTTCAAACTGGTGAACATAACTTTTAGGCCACAACGTTCTAGACCATTAGATTCTGGATTTAACATATTTAACCAATTCTCTAAAAATATCCAAACCTCACACTCTGGTCTTCAATATAGGAGAAATGTGGAGAAAAAACTTGGACAGTATCCTGTATGTCAGAATACTTCTTCACAACACTATCTTCAATATTTATCAAATTTTATCAAAAGAACTTGGAAACCCAGCGACAAGAGCAGCATACTAACATCATTAGTACTTCTGCAAGTCATTCAAATCACCTCAATAACAACAACATTAGAAGATACAGTTGACACCAATGACAACACAAACACGTTAACATCAATGAAAACATTGATTAACACATAATTGCAACAATTAGCTTGTCTAGCCAACAGATAAATTATGTAAGAATTCATAGTGAACTTTTGGTCATTGATAAAAATAGTAAGTTGGGCATGTAATCTATCACTTACAATTTTCCCCTAGTCAAGGAATATTTCATTCTTAAGTATCACATTGATATATTAAAACATCCACTATAGATATAGCCTTGCATTAGCTTTGCCCAAGGTTCTGTTCAGAAGAGTGATCATATCCCCAATTTTTGGCTGAAAGTCTGATCTGGTCAAGTTCTTTGGAATCTTCACAACTGACTTCCTCTCTTTTAGGAGCTAGTGTCTGTTCAAATGTTTGGAGTTGTCTTCTTGTTGATCCTCAAATGTAGTTTGTGCTCCTGCCTGTATCAGCATTGATACCTCTACATGAGTTGGAAGATCAAAATTCATTCTAATCATGGTAGAGGTGACATCCAAGATTATGTTTACTTCTATATTATATGCTCTTCTATCAACTATGTGATAATTTTGTGCACAAGCCAAGATCAACTCTGGACACTGAACTGCTATTGGGAAACTAGCAACATCTACTAATCCTAACCCTGCTAAGATCCTTGCCCTTGGAGTTGGTGCATCTCCAAATATGTCCTTGTGAAATTGGTCTAGGCTAACATGGCCTAGATTAGTATCTATGATATCTTGAAGGGTTGAGGTGAATTTTTATGCCTTAGAAGGTCCTTGGTATTGGTACTGCATTATTGTAGGTAGCTTATCTAGCTTATCATTCATTTAGGAGTACGTAAAAAAATTGGAAAATCATATATTAGTCCATACATACCAATAAGATTCACTAGATTCATGAATTTCTATGTGTTTTGGTCACTATAAGGTTTTTAGGTCCTGGGAGGACACAAGGATTTGGAACCTAGTTCTAGGGTGCTTGGTTACCCCAAAAGTCTAAATTGTTTTCACTATTTGTAGGAGTTAGGAAACTAAATTTAGATTGAGGACATTTGGATCAAGTGATAAAGTACCTGGTGAGCCTGGAGTTCTGAAGTCTAGTAAGGTAATAAGTATTGGGAACCAAAAATTTGGAAGAATCATGAACACCGGGACCATGATTTTACATTCAACGAGACTCAAGAAACCATAAGGATTAGAGATATTAGGATTTGGTGCAGATATTCTGTAGGAACCCAAAACTTTGATGAATCGGGAATGTAGCGATCTTAAGGATCTCTAGAGTCTACACTTATTTGAATGATATATGATCATAGTGGGGATCAAGAAACTAGGAGAATCAAGGATATTAGGATTTGGTTCTCGTATGTACCAAAATCTTAAAAATTTGAGTTATTCAAGTTTCAACTTCATATGAGAGGGACACTGAGATCTAGGAGGATCTAAGGACCTAGAACAAATTTTAAAAATGTTTCATGATGTGATGAAAACTCAGATGAGGATTGTGAATATAAATTCAACCCTAAAAAACCTATCCTAACCAAAGGGTAAATCCCAACTATAAAATCTAGCCTAAAATCTAATGCTAATAAGAAAATCTAAAACATAATCTAACCTAAAGAAGAAAAATAAACCTTAGGTCGAGGGTCTAAACAAGATCCGGACAAGGGAAAGGACAAAAAAAATAAAAATATGGGAAATAAATCTAGAATCTCAAAAAGAAAACCCAAAACAAAGAAAGAAAACTAAAAAAACAAAACCACAAACCAACTTGGAAATCGTGAAGGTTGGAGATTGGAAAATAAAGTAGGTTTCATGAATCTTGCAAACCCCTAGACGTTAAATTCTTCCCAAACATACCAATTTGAGAACAAATTTGATATGTTTGGTAGAAAATAGTGCTAGATTGTGCTCTAAGCTAAAAATTTTAAGATTTTGAGTGCAAGTTGCAAGGAGAAACATAAAAAAATCAATTTTATAGGGTTACATTAAATTAATACATGTAGCATTAATATTTTCAACATCATGGTAATTGCGAATCCAAAGAATCCACAAACATTAGAACCTAGTCTCAGGGATCTCAAGTTCCCTAGAACTATGAATGTCTGCTAAAAAAGAAATAAAATAAAAGGAACCAGGCTGAAACTGAAATTCCAAGGTTAGGAAAACTTCTAGAAGTCTAAACTTTTGGAACAAGAAGGCGGGTCAAGAACTTTGACAAGACCTGGGTTCCCAATATTTGGAAATACCTAGAACTATGAGGAAAAGACCTAAAAATAAAAGGAAAAGTCTGAAAACTTAAGTAATAATAAAACAAAAATACCTAAATGAGATCAAAATCTCAAAAATCACTCAAAGATAAAATAAATCAAAGAAATAAAGAAAACAAAAAAATAGGGGGTCCCCATTTGCTAAAGAAAAATATGGGGCATGTATGCATGGCATAATAGTACCCATGGTACACATAGGCCCATAGAGTGGCCACCGCATGGCATAGGTCCCACCACCTACCGACACCTATTATCCATCGATGATTAAATCTTCCCAATAACTAAAAGGATTACTTGGCTGACTATACTAGGAAATATTCCCCAACAATCATCTATTTGGCAGCCCAAATTACCCCTAAACAAGGACGGTGGTTTTTCACACTCGGATGAGCGATTTTAAGCTTCCAATTAACAATTTTGCAACCTAAAGAGCATTTTTTAAAAACTAATAGTGGTTTTGCAAGTCTAAAAAATATTTTGACATTCTAAGTGAATATTCTATTGTTGGTTTTCTAATGTCAACATGACATCATTAGGTCTTTATCCGAATCTAGCCCCCCTCTAGAATGTAATTTTTATTTGGCAGTCTAAATTTGCATGTCTATTTCTTAGTCATTTTGGCCCCTTTTTTGAATAATTTTTTATTTGGGGTATAATTTCATAGGATTCATAGTGGTGTGATCATATTTTGATTTTGGTGCTTAGATTTTCTAGAAATTGTATATTTTCACACCTATTCTTGAGTAATTTCTATTTTGGAAACTTTTGGGGCTCTGTTTAGGCGCATACAGTAACATTTTTGGGTGACTTTTTTTGAAAATGCACAATTTTTCATGTGCTTCTTAGATCTATAATTAGATTGATGTCATTCTACACCAAAATTATACTTTAATTTGAGGCCTAATTTGACATTTGTATTGTACTAAGATCAAGACCATTTTGTTGTTTTGGCTAGTGACAACTATAATCACACTTAGTATAAAGTACAAAGATCATATATTATTGGGGGTCTCATGATTGAGTAAATTTGGGGGGTAATAAATTATGAGTTTTTTAAATCTCCAATCATTTGAGGAGAGATCATGGAGTTTTCTACTCATCCTTTTGTGGTAAACCTAAAAAAGGACAATTATGAGTCTTGGTAAAAATGTATCTTCACACATTGTAGGTAGCTTAATTATCTTTTACCTTATCTTTATAGACTCATACCTAAAATAGATACACCTTAGAAGAAAAATGAATGAACAAATAATAATGATCATATTGTAGGATTTATTGGCTCCAATGTGGATTTTGACACTATGTGTTTTCTCTCACATATTGAGTACCCATGCACTCTTTGCACCATAATTTGGGAGACCCATGGAAACCATCATATCTCTCCATTCTTAGATGAACCTACTATGGATTGTCTCATACCCCTTGATGATGTAGATAATATACCTTTTGAAGATGATACAAAAGAGGAGATTGAATATTTATCAAGTTTTGATTTTTGAGTTGACACAAAGACTTCTCTTGCTTCTCGTTATCCTCCTATTAAGATCATATCTCCATCACTTGTTGCCAATTTATAGTTTAGTGTTGCTTCTTTGAGAGATTCCAATGATTGTTTGTAGTATGATCATTTCAATCTTCCCAATCCACCTCATTGGGATTCCTATTTATTAGATATTTCATCTTTGGTTTTGGAGTCTCACATTTTAGATTTAGATGACACATTTGAGGGGTTATCTCTCCTTTTTATGGAAATTATGTCATCACATATTTAGTGCTTTTAGATGTAGTTTAATATATTTCCTCTCCTAGTTCTACTTCTTTGATTCTGTAGATAGTTTTTGTTTTCAAGAAGACATCTTTTTCTAGTATTAGAACACTAGAGTTGTATTTTGAGGAGATAAGAATAAGGAATGGACACAAGGTAGAGCATCTTATGAGTGCATGTACCAAAAAGTGTTGACAAACAGGAAAGGGACACATATCCTATGGTATGCCGGCTTTACACCCTAAAGCTAATAAGGGTGGTCCCATTTTATCACGAGTGGGAATCTTGTACACGCATTAATGTGAGGGCGTTCACAGGTTTGAACACAAGGACCTTCTCATCCATTCTTTGACAGAGAATGGTAATTGTCAGTTCATTAGGTAGAAGGACTAGAACCGTCAGTTGTTGGGTATCGTGGTGAGGAAGGGTGCCACCTAGGAGTTGAGTCATCGGAGTTGTGCTGATATGGCGGAGTAGCAAGAGCATCTGGATTGGGCATACTAGTACTTCCTTCAGAGACTTGGTTGAAAGGATAATCGTCTTCTTCAAGTTCTTCATGCCAGAGGATGAAGGTGCATTCTTCCTTACGATTATCAGCAAGTTTGTAGTTGTGTTGAACCCACCATGGAAAATGTTTATGGCTGAGTAGCCAAACACGGTTAGTAGCCGAAATGTGTGAATACCAACCATTTGGTCCAATAAACTGTAAGTGACGTTCTAGGGTCAGATAGGGTAATCTGTTGGAGGCATATAAATGACTAATCTGGAACTGATAGGAGCTTCCATGTGAAGCAAGTGTGTCAGCAACATATTCTCTAAGATAGGGTTCTCTTGCCCAGAGAGCCTGAATAGAGTTAGTGTGAGTGAGCTAGCTATGATGCTGTGGGTCATGAAGTTGTAGATCAAGGATTCTTTTGAATTGTTGGAGAACCTCATCCATATGGTTCTCATTATACAGCCAAGGTGTGTGCAAGATTTCAATGGGCTGTGGGGGATGAAAACAGAGAGCATCCCAAGAATCACTATGTGGAACCTGTTAGTAGCCATACTAGGGAAGTTGGTCCATGGGATCTACACGAATGATGTTGCAGCTAACAAGGTATTCCAGTCCCATGTCACTAAGGAGATTATGTCCATGGATGTAATCAGCGGGATCATCAGTTGGTTCATATGTATGAACGACATGTTCAGTGCTACTGATGAGGTTGATGGAGACTGTATTGGTGGAAGGAACAATAGGAGGAGACTTTGCACCTTCTCTGCTAAGGAAGTTAGGAAGAATATTCTTGACACCAGGTAGATGAATGACATCAAAGTCAAAGGTGTCAATGAGTTCGGCCCATCGGTAGAGTCAATTTCTTTGGACTTTGTTGGCCGGTGAGGAGTTCAAGAATCTATGAACATGCTGCAAATCTGAACGAACAAGAAACTTATCATCATAAATGAATAATTGAAAATGTAAAAAACATTTGACAATGGCAAGAAGTTCCTTATGCATGGAGTGGTATTTTCTTTCAGCAGTGTTGTAACTTCCAGAGGCATATCTCACAACTTCTTCGTGGTCATTGACAATTTATTTTAGTACACCTCCCCAGGCATACTCTGATGCATCAGTTTCAATTATCTTCTTTCCATTACCAGGTAGACGTAATGGAGACAAGAGATGGCATTTATCCTTGATGTTCTCAATGATCTGATCATAATCCCCAAACCATGGGGGTGGAGCCTTGCCAAGGAGTTTGTTGAGTTCAGTCTGGTCTTTTGCCAAGTTGGCATAGTGCCCTACAACATAGTTGATTAGGCCGAGGAACCACTGAAGCTCAATGATATTAGTAACAGAGCAGTTACTAATCTTCTTTAGAATGTGGTCTTGAACCTGCATCTTTCCATTAGGCAGTAACTTAACACCAATGAAGATAATACTATCTTTTGCAAAGTGGTGTTTTTCAGGATTAAGAACCAGACCATTTGACTTACACAAGCTATGGAGTAGGTTCAGGCCTTTGACATGACTGTGGGCACATTTGGAAAACACCAGGATGTCATCTACATAGGGAATGATTTGTTTGGAATGCTGATGAAATATTGCATCCATAATTCCCTGAAAAATACTAGGGGCTATTTTGATCCCAAAGGGTAGGACATTCCATTGATACAGTCCTTGAGGTATGGAGAATGCAGTTTTACTACGATCCTCAAGAAGAATGCTTACTTGCCAAAATCCCTTGGTGAGATCAAACTTACTATACAAGACAGACCCTTGAATCTGTTGCCATATGAAGTCTTTATTGGGCAACGGGTGTTGGTTAGACTCTAAACATTTATTAAGAGGTTTATAATTTACAACTAACCTCTTCTTGAGTAGTTCATTGTCATTTTCATCTACCTTTGGAACATACATTGCATGGCATGAGTAAGGTGAAGTAGATGGCTTGATGATGCCAATTTCTAGGAGCTTTTTAACCTCCTATTCATAGAGTTCCTTTTCTTTCTAGTTCATCAGGAAGGTATTGGCCTGACATTTGGCCTTGATCTCATTTCCCTAGCTATCTCTTTTAAAAGGCAGAGAGCAGGTGAGATTACGAGATAAAGAAGGTATATCTTTACTAAATAAATTAGAATGAAACAATTGTTTCACCTGTTCTAAAGAATCTTTATGTTTCTGTAATTCTTCTTCTAACCAGACTAAATTAATGTCCTTTTTGGATTTTCTAGAAGAAGGGATACCTGTGATTGGAACATGCTCACTGATTGTGGTGAAGCATTTCTAGTTGTATAATCATGGGAAGTCGTGATGGCTGAGTGAAATGGTTGATCTAATTAACATGAAATTATCCTAAATACTGATGGCAGGAGTTCCAAGGATGTAGTCAAACTGCTGTAACTTAGTCTGAACAAACTTAATGATTGCCTTGGCACCATCTTCAAATTGGATAGTGGCATTGCAGGCTAGGCCTGATCCACTTTCTTGTCCTTTAGTAGCATAACCAATATCGGTCTTTTCTTGAAACCAGAGATCTCTTGGAAAAGCTTTATACCAGGCAACATTACAGTTTGTGCTAGTATCTACAAGAGCATGAAGAGGATAGGGTTTGAGACCCTTGAAATGTACCTTGAGTTTGATCACTGGATGTGATCAGGCGTTGATGGTATGAACTGATCGGTACATAATTTGATCCTCATCTTCAAATTCTATCTCTTCTTGGTTGATGACTGGTTGCCGACTGCTAGAAGGAATCATCATGGAGGGTTGAAGGACATCCTCCAGAACATGGACAAGCTTATCTTCTGTGACCAGAGCTTGAGATTCTTGATCAAGCCATTCTTCTTCTTGAAGAAACTCAACTTCTTTGCGGGCGTGATGAAGGGCTGACTCGAGCTGAGGAATATGTCACTTGAGGAAATCCAAGCATTGATGACATTGTTCCCTTCAAGAGCTAGAGGAGATGGTGGTAACAGGTGGTCTATAAATAGTCTGACTATTCTTAGAAAAGACTTTATACCTAGGAACTGGGATTCAACTTCTTTTTTAGCAATTAATTGCTTTCACCGATCTTCAGCTTGGCTGATTTCAAGCTGTAGACTTTCAAGTTGAATCTTCAGATCTTGTAGCTACTATTGGTGGTGTGCCTAGTTGTCGTAACCATCTGAGAGGAGTTCTTGTTGGTGTTCCAACTCCCCTATATGTTGCTGCAGTGTTGTTACCTGTTGTTCAGGACTCTGAAAGTATGGAGTCCGATTGCTCATCATGTAGCAGTAACTGATCTCTCAGTCAGAGGAGTTTGACTGGTGAAGTTGATAAAGAGGAAGTGTCTCCTCTTCACTGTCTAGATCAGAAGATGAATAGAAGGGAATGTCATCTTCTTCAGAGGATATGTCATGGACATACACATAGAGATCTTTGTCATCCACATCCATTTCATGCACCATGTGGATCTTCTTCTTACCTTTCTTACTGTCTCGATTAGGACATGCTAAAGCAAAGTACGGTCCTTGACAGATGTAACATGAGATGGGGACATTCTTATTGTGGTGTCTGTGTTTGGCTCTAAAGTAGCCTTTCTTGCCTAGTTTGTATCGCTAGAACTTCCCCTTCCGCCGCCAAAAAGAATGGCGTGGTTTAGCCAGACATTCAATATAGGCAGACTTGTGCTACTTCTTCTATGGCTTATGTTGGGAAGACTGATACAGTGATTTATCACAGCCATAATCAGGTCAGAACTATTTGCAAGTAATGGCTGAGATAACTGGCTTTATCATTTTGAGCTTGCACTTGTCAAGCTCAGCTTTACAGACAACATCATTTTGTAGTTCAATAAATTGAACTATCATGGGATAACTCATCCCAACAAGAGTCATATTGCGAGCAAGAGAGTGTGTGACCCATTTTTCCCAGTACAGGCCTTTGACTTGTGGGAATACTTTGAGCAAATGCTCTTTCATGTGATCATTCCAAAAATTGGAAGCACCAGAATGGGAATAATGCTTAAACATATCCTTAAAGAATTGATCCTTTTCTCTAAGGTCACAACATTTACTATTCATGAAAGCATTATAGTGCTTCAGCTCCAAGGTAGCTATTTCACCCACAAAATGGGTCATGAAGTCATTTCCTATTTCTTGGATTCCCTTGGCAACAATTTGATCTTTATAATTCTGGGGAATGGCTTTCCAATACCAGAGCACATCACCGATAAGGTAGGCTAGTGCCATTAAGCAGACATCACTAGGGTGATGATTAGGAAAATGCTTGCAGTGAGTTTCTACCCAACTTATCATGGCTTGAATAGTGGCAAGGTTCTTATCAGGGTCAAACTCATCTAAGGCTACCTATGGTGGTAAAACACTTTGATGTTTGATATTTGGTAAGAACTCAAAGGAATGATTGTCCATACCTAGTTCTTCTTTGATGTCCACCATGTTGATGCCTAGCTTGAATTCTCCTTTTATTCTATCATAGTCTTGTTCAACTTTTGTGAGGAATAGCTGAGGAGGGTTACGATGTGCCAAAGCATGCATCTTTGTTGTTGCAGACTGGCTAGAGCTACCAAGTACAAGAGCCATCAAGTGAGAAGCTTATTGTGGGAGAAGTAAATTCTCCTTTGCCAGAACTTTAGGTAATATTGTTGGAATGGTGGCAGTATCTTTGGCAATCTTATGACATAGATTGTGAACACCTTTTGTGAGGCTCTGAGTGGTTACAGTTGTCTCAGCAGAATGGACAGTGATCATTTCAATCCTTTTGACTAATGTGATGAACTCTTCTATTTTGATGGTCATCTAGGTGAGCAATTAGGCAGATTCTTCAGCTTGCCATTACTGGTTTACCAGGGCTGCTTGCTATTGTGTCCACCATGCTTCATGCTAAAGCTTGCTCTATAGATAATCAACATGAAGCTGATCCTTCATTTCCTAGAGCTTGACGGGAAATAACCATTCAAGTCCTTTGATGATAAGCTCGATCTTACCCATCTAGGTCTAGAGTTGATCTTGATTTGCAACAATCTTATCTTGTTGCAGCTGCTACTTCTTTGCTTCGAACTGATCTTCTACCATCATGATGGCCTGCTTTTGAAGTATCAGGTTTGTCCAGTTCAGGAGCTTTTCACCGGGAGACAAGGCGGTGGCTAAATCCACGACGTGCTATGGCCAAAAGGCTGCTTTGTATTTTTCTTTGGTGTCATATTTGAGGAAATCCTCAAACTTTGGAAGTACTCCTTTGATGTAACTTGGTTCGGCGAGAGTCTGTACCATGGAGTTAGGTTCTCTAGAGGCGAGACTGCAGGTCAAGTCAGAGATGACATTGACTAAAGCATGCAAATACTATGTGTTGAGCATAATTCCACATCATCCGCAGGTGATGGAACCAAAAATGTCTTGAACCATATCTTTGTGCATACACTGCACGAGATTGTGCTGGTGTGGTGGAACAGTGTTCGTTGGAATAGTGTTCACCTGAGCTGTGTTCATCAGAACAGAACTCAAAGTAGACCCTTGAAGATTAGGACTAGTGGGTCTTCGCTTAACGAGTGCTTTACCGAGCCATTGAAGGAGTACATGACCCATGTACTCGGGCTGCTGACGAGTGGTTGCAGTCATTGGAATTAGAGGTGGAGGTTGTGTGGGACCTTTGTAGGATGGAACTGATGTGCTGAGCTACTTAGGAGCTGTCTGGAATGAAGAACTTGAAGTAGATCTAGATAGACTGCGAGAAGGCTGTCAAAATGATAGTCATTTGTAGTGCCTTCTTTAGCTACATAGTTGAGAGAGTCAAAGAGCTCTAGATTTGGTGAACTGCCAGCTAGACTCTTGAAGTTGATGATCCATTCCTTTGGAATGTTTAGATCCTCCAACTTTGTTACTGTACGTGCGATGATCTGCGCACCTACTGCGTCACAAGTCCATTTAATGTTGTATTTGGTCTCTCAAGGAGACTTGACCAATGGAGAGGTTGTATTGTACAATTGGTAGGAGATGCCAAAGAAGAGAGCATGACTGATGGACAACTTGTTCATGCTCAGGCCAGATGCTTTGAATTGAAATTGCAAAACTTTTCTGAGATTAGGGTCTCAGAGGGACACGCTTTAATTAGGAGTACAATCCCAGATTACATGACTAGATACCATAGGAGCTTGCACTCCTCCTAATATAATATCTTGATACCACATATGTCAGGCATCAAGTAGGGTCATAAGACTTACGATTGGTAAGCCTTGTAAGTACAGTCCCTTGATTCCTAGTTGTGCCATGAGTTTATCATCTAGAAGAGGCACAAAGTTGGTGGTGTCATTAGTGAAGGGCACCTGTAGCCAATACATTTAAAGACCTTCTGGGTCTTTAGGGATACATGACTGAGGTCAACGTAAACTTCCCAAGGCTTCTTTTTAGGCATCACAAACCGTGTTTCAGGTGTGATGTCAGAAGTGGTTTCAGACGGATCATTATCTATACCCTGAATATTGTGTAGAGTGAAATATGATCCTAGATTAACAACATCATTATCAGAATTAACTATATCTACTGGTTGTCCCCCCAGAAAAGAAGACTGATGTGTCATAACTAGAGGTTTGATGACTTAGACTTACTGCAAGGTCTTATGCTCTTTTGCCCTGACTTACTGCCTGTTCCAGATGTAATTAAACACAAGCAACTCAAGTAATGGGAGAAAACAAATAGTATAGAATGCAAAGAATGATGATGACACAGAGATTCTATGGGCAAAACCAAGTTTGGTCCTAAACTAGGCTCTAATACCAGATTTTGTTCATTCTTGGAAATCTGAGTTTTCCTATATAAGGAACATTGGGAACCCTTAAGGGACAATGCTTCCATACGCCATTGTAAGCAATATCATTTGAAGTGAATAAATAAATTCTTCTAAGATCTCTCTCTTTCTCTATGTTTTAAGTTTTTGGGTTCTTAGTTGAATTCAGAAGTCTCTGGATGAATCCCGTATGCTCTTCACTCTACGTTGAAAGACGATCTCTGTGAATCAGAAAGGGTTGATAGGGTGGGTTTATCTATAGCGGTAGACTTGCATATTATATGAGCACCAGCATGTGAAGGGTTCACAGCTATTGCACAAAATCTGGTATCAGAGCCTGGTTTAAGGCCAAACTTGGTTTTGCCCATAGAATCTCCAT
Source organism: Cunninghamia lanceolata (assembly GCA_027924645.1). NCBI lineage: Eukaryota > Viridiplantae > Streptophyta > Pinopsida > Cupressales > Cupressaceae > Cunninghamia > Cunninghamia lanceolata. The sequence continues at coordinate 9,612,877 of BSBN01000870.1, forward strand.
GTCATCATCATTCTTTGAATTCTATACTATTTGTTTTCTCCCGTTACTTGAGTTGCTTGTGTTTAATTACATCTAGAACAGGCAATAAGTCAAGGCAGAAGAGTGTAAGACCTTGAAGTAAGTCTAAGTCATCAGACCTCTAGTTATGGAAAATTGTGGGAGTTTCTTCCTCATCCACCATTGGAGTGGTTTCTTCCCAAGGGGAGAATTTTTTTTTTGTAGGTAGTGGATTATGTTCTATCTAAAAGCATTCATTGTCATAGGAGCTACTTCTTTGTAGGGGGGTCTATCATCTCACTATTACTTTCCTATAAGGAGGTTATTAATTGTATATTGGTGATAGAAGTAGTGCTTTGGGGTCATGTTGAGTCCTGCTTCTTTCACTTTCTTCTTTTCTCTCTTTTGGAGAGGGGTTTTCTCTTATAGGTTTTTCTCCTTTACTCCATTTGTGATAGATGTTTTATACATGGGTACCTAACATGGCTGTGTAGCCATGACCCATCAATCATTAATTTTTTTACATTTGTTTACTTCTCCCTAAGTTTCAATTAAGGGAGTGTTGGTGTGAATGAGGATATTTCTTATCTAGTTTCCCCTTTATAGCATGAACAAGGGACATTATCTAACTAGTTACTAGTTAGGACATATTCACACATGTTCACGTGTTAAGTTATCTTAGGGCTATAGGAATATTTGTATAAATATATAGTACACATGTGATCTTATCCTCTAGTTGTCACATGTCATAGGATTAAGACACTTGTCATCATCCTATGTAGTACTACTTCTCAACCTTGCCTATATAAGCAAGGTCCCTCATGTATATTTTATGTGATAATATCATAATTCTATTTTGTGCCAAGAACGCAATTCATTCTCTTGTTACTCTCTTGTAGAAGGCTAATCTTTTGTTTTGCGAGTGATCTTGGGAGCTTGAGTCTATTGGTGACTCTTACAAGAGGAAACACCAAATTCTAGGAAACCATATGAGAATGGGGAGGATCTCTTAGCATGGGTTTCTTTCCTCTAGCTATGGGATGGGTAATGAGGGGAAAAAAAGTAACTATTGAAGGCTAGGAGGCTAGAGGAGGTGTAGTTGTAGGAGAAAAAGAAAGACCACAGACAAAAACACAATCTAAATTGCTTCAAACATTTACTATGATTTGAATTAAAAGTGATTACAAGGATAGAGAGACTCAGTTGGATTCAAACAAAAATAAACTAAAGAGTTACTACATAGAGAGAGAGGTTGGAATCCACTATGGTGGATTGTGTGCAGTACTCTGTCATGTGAGAACTTTAGGCTCTTATGAAAAATGGAGGGGAGAAAATGCATCAAAGTGAGCCACAAGTAGCCGAACTTGAATTAGAAGTGATCTAAAGTGGGGATCACATAAAAGAGAAAGTCCAAGGATTTGGGTCTTATCTAGATAGGAAGGGTAAGAAAACCTAAGGTAATCTTAGATAGGTTATCATGCATTCATATAAAGACTTATGATTTCTTGTATTGATCTTTATACAACTCATGTACATATAAGAACTCCTCTATGATTATATTTACCATTCTTACAGGGTCAATGAGAACATCTCGAATGAGTATTCTATCAACTTGAGTAGAAATGTATAGAGGCCCATCATATATGCCTATATGCACATTAGTAGAAGAAAAAGAAATGATAGGCTCAGGAACATGCCACTCTTGAGGCACTCCAAGGTAGATATCCACTATTATTATCATCTCTAAGAAATGATAAGTAGATTGATTAGTGTTGGTTTTTTGTACAAGTCAAGCATACGAGGTCAACAAATTTTGATGAATTACATGGACGAGGGTTTGTGTAGATCTACAAATTTTGGTTAGGCTATGTGACATACTTATTGCCTTTATCTTTTACACTAGAGACTTGGATTACATTAGAATTTATGAGGTATTGTATAATATGTTTAAGCCACAAACATCTATCTGTATTATGTCCACGAACTCTATGAAATTCATAAAATGTCTTCAAGTCATAAGAAAGTGGGAGGGGCTTATTTGTATCAAGAGGATGAATAAGGGGTAACTACACTAAATTGTTCTTTAGAAGCTATTAAGAATTGAATAAAGAGACTTAGATAGTAGTGTGAACTATCTATTTTTATTTTTTGGAGAAGAAGAAAGAGCCATGGTAGCAGATGAGGGTGTCATGGCTATTGTATTGTTAACTATTGTTGATATATTATTTTTAAAAAGTTTTTATTCTTATTATAATTATTGAATGAAGAAGGCCTAGACAATGTAGTAGGAGCCTATGGGGCTAGTGTTTCAAACTGGATTATCATCTACTAGTAATCTTGTAAGGTTGTGAAAATATGGGTAAGTGAATCATATTTCAATAGAAGAATCTTGTCCCTAATCATAGGTTGCAAGTTTTCAATGAAAAACTATTGCATGTAGAAGTTAGGCAAGGCATATGGAATATGAGAGAATAGAGATTGATATCTAAAAATTAAGTTAGTAACATTTTTTGAGCACCTTGCTTAAAGTGCACCAAGTCAACATGTGTGATTTGGGGCCTGATGTTTGCCTAAAAATGCTATAGCAATTGGTTGATTAACTATTCAAAAGTAAGTTGCTTTTGGTTCTATTTTTTGAGGGGATCCTTGTTGGTGATCTTCATTTATGTTTTGGTCTATTTCATTTTGGGACATGAAGGTTTTTTTTTATGAGGGTTTGTTCGTTATATTCCATGAGGAGCTTCAAACTTTTTCTTGTTGATGTAATTGGATATCTGTCTCTTCAGTGGAGCTGTGGTCTTTCCTATTGGTTGTTTGGAATGAGGGTTTTTAGGCTGTTATCTTTGCTTGAGAGTTTGATGTGGCAATTTTAGGTTTTTCTGGATTTCCTGTTAGTTTTTTTTAGCCTTCAATTGTTGGTTGATTGACCTTTCCATAACTCCTTCAAATTATGGTCTCTCTTTGCACTGAGTTGTCACCTTGAGTTGTGGCCCTAACAACCTTTTTTGATCATTTTTTTAAAGAAAAAGATGGTGACCCACCCATAAATTGCATAGAAAGTTTTTATAGAACTATAGCCATATCTAAGGATGGTAGAAATATAGATTTAGAGGCCCTAAACTAGCCTAATATCAAACATTTTAAACAAATGTCTTGTAAAACAAAAAAACATCACCCTCGAGTGAAATAAAACTTAACAAAGAACAACAAAAAAACCTTTAATCATAAACCCACCAGCCACCTGTGATCACCTAGCAACCCAAAAATTGCATCAACATCAAGCGTGAAGGCATCACCACCTAAGACATAGTCCACCTCGATTAGAAGGAAGCAAAACCACACTTGACAAGAGATTGAGAAACCACCACCATGAGCAATCAGCAAAAAAAACTAAACTGCGAACAATAAAAAACACCATCGAAGAACAAAAACAACAACAACAACAATAATGACCATGTCAAAAAACATTGTACCTGGAAAGATAACCACGATCAAGCTCTGGAGATGGTAGCTAGTATAGCCAACACCTCAAGCTCTGCAGTAGTACCAGCTTCACTTTCCTCCTTGGGGTCAAACAAGACATCCCTGGGAATATGCAACTTTAGGTTAGGAGCATGAAGTCTAAGGAATCTAATGCCCGTGAAAACATCCTTAATGCACTGAGCTTTCTTCTTGGAGAAGAGGAAGCTATAAGCATTCAACTCATTATCAATTTCATAGCTGCTCAAAAACTTGAGACTTGATTGCAGAGCCCTATAAATTGCCTATTGTGGAAGAGAGGAGCACAACGTGTGGAGATTGAACAATCCACCAATCAAGGCATCCCCCTGGTCCATGTTATATCCCTTCACTTTCATCTCCCATCTTTCCACCGTATTGATATTATTATAGAATAGACCAAAGGCAAGGGCATGGACGTAATCTCCATCTTGAACCAAGTCCATAATATTAGAAAGAATCTAAGAGACAATATCGGAGTAGTTGAGGATGCGACATGTGTAGCCTTTTATCCATGCATGGCCTATTATACATCTCACTAAGAACTGCATTAAAGTGTAGTCCCAATCTAACAAAGTCATTAAATCAAAGGACTCAACCTTTCCTATGATCTCAAGCTCCCATTCTAGAGAAGGAAAGAAAATCCTTTGATTTAGCCACGTATCTGCCATGTTTGCCTCTAACAAAGGAGTTGATGCAAGATAAACAAAGCTTAGCAAAACCAAAAAACACGGCTTAAGATTTAAGTAGAAATCACCTTAAAGATAAGATGTCATCCACATGACTGGAGAGTCATGAGCCATCCTTTGTTGATCCCAATGCAATCCAAGTCACTCTACTAATTACATCAATATATCATGAAACTCAAAGATAATGTCCTCCGCACACATAATTCCATAAACCATAGGGTATGATTGGAGCAACGTGTCAGTAGAAGAAGCCTCCCAAAAATAGAAAAGAAGCCTGCCATCCTTTCAAATAGTCTCTCCTTAAATAACACCATAACTATTGAGTGTGTTGAGGAGGTGAAATGATGTCTAGAAGAGGTTGCCCGATTGCCAATGACAATCCACCCATTGTCAAAGTGACATAAACATGCTAAAAAGCTTAAAAACTAGTAGAGGCAATGGATCAAATCTACTCCCCTTGTGCCATCTTGGTATGCCATTAAGATTCACCCACCAAAGTATGAAAAAGGGCCACAAGGAAGTTGGCAAAGGGGAGAGTGGCCAATGAGAAAGATCCACCTAACTGAGGAGATATTACTTGAAAGAAGGTATGGCCAGGTCATCATTTAGAAGCTTGGTCAAGAAGCTTGGCTGACTCAGATGGCCAAGAAGGAAAGTTTCTTCTCCCATGTCTTAGTCAATAGCTAGGTTGGCAAGGTCATCCGTCACCTTATTACCCTCTTTGAGAGTATGAGATATCATGAAGTTATCAAACTCATTTACAAGGGAAATAGCCTGTTGGAGAATGTAATTAATTTTCTAGTTATCAGAGCCTTTAGATTTTAGACCATTCACTATAATCAGTGAATCGCCTTCTATCCAAATGTTTTTCATGCCCACATTCACTACCAATTAGAGACCATGCACCAAGGCCCAAGCTTCAACTTCATTATTTAATCCCTTAGGGATATCAGATGATTTGGAAACTATCAGAGATCCAACCTCCCTCCTAATCACACATCTAGACCCTAATATCTTGGGAGTCCCTCTACACACTCTGGGACATCCTATTTTTTGCTGAAATCACATATTTTTAGAAAATATAATGATTTAAGACTTGAAAAGTTCCATTTAAAGTATTTTATTTGAAGAGGGTTTGATCAAATGCCCTTAAATTCAAACCCCCTTTGATAGAACCCCACTAGTTTTAAACCATACCTATAATGGAGTCTCCTCTACACCTATCAAAATGCTGATAAAAAACCACTTTTGATTTACCTTTTGGGGGATCAAATGAATTCATTTAAAATTTATATTTTGTAAGTATGTAGTCCTTATTATAAGCTTCCCAAAAAGTATAATTTTAAATATATTTAATTTGATTATTATATTTATTTTTTATTTCTTGTGAATGTAGGTTTTTCACCGAACATCAAGTTCTCTGTTCTACAAACATGGAAAATTAGTAAATTAATAAAAAAAAATTCTAAAAAATATCTATGCCCTAGGTATTGATGTCCTTGTTTCAACAAAAAATAAAAAATTGAATTTCGATACATACAGAAAAAGTTATGTTTTATGGAATATGCCTATGTCTAAATTATAATTTGTTTGACTTCAAAAATGAATTAAAAAACAAATATTCAACAAAACATTATAAAACCAAATGCATACCCTATATATCATTGTTGCCAATCTAAATTCAAAATAATAAGAATTTTATCCTTTGTAGAAAAAAAGTTATGTGCTACGGAATACACATCACTTTAAAAAAATGTTGTTTACTATTAAAAACTAGTTATCAAAGGAGACGCAAAATTTTTTACAAATTAACTCCAAATTTTTTTTAAAAAAAATATTTAGAGTTTATAAACAAAATCTCACAAATCACTAGTTCACATCATCTTCAAATTCCTAACAGTTTAACGGCTATAGGTGTCAAAAAGTGAATATTTAGTTCAAAATGTTGATTTCAATGTCAAATTTGGCCAAAAAGTGTAACCCATTATTGTGGGATGAGGAGAATCTCAAAGTTAAGCTTGGAGAAAGGGGCTGTAGGAGGTAGCCATCTGACATGATCTCTCTTAGAGTCTGAATCTCGAACCAGAGCTTCCCCACCTACACCAGCTTTGCCGAGATAGTTCTAGTTTTTAACCAATTTTGCATCCCATTTAGACCAGTTGGATTACTTGTAGCATGTACTTCTAACATTAGCCACAACTAGTTCTGATATGGCCTCCTCTAGCTTAGAACAAACAACCATCAAAGAAGTAGCTTCCTTTTTGAAAATTCGGCAATTCCTCTCCCTCCACAAATGTGAAGCAATCATAGAGGGACCCAATTCCCAAATACAAGAGAAGAAAGAATCAAAATATAGGAGGGACCAATTTTTTAACATAAGAACCAGGGTCCTTGACAAAGGAGAGAGCCAGTTCAACTTCCTCATGAACCATAGCCAACATTCTCTACTGAACGGACAGTGCAACAAAAGTTGATCCACTGATTCTTCTTCTCTACCACAAAGTACACATAGAAAGTTGGAGCCAATGCCTAATCTTTTAATTCTATCTCCCATTAAAATATTGTTATGAAGCGCTAGCCAAGAGAAGGCTCTTTCCTTAGGTAATATTGTTTTATTCCAACATAGCTCCAATGACCAACTCAATCTTTAACTGAATAGGAGCCCATCTTTGCCCTGGTCAAGACCAATTCATCCTCCTTATTGGAGAAGATAACCACTCTTTTCCCCAGAAGTTTTCTTAGAAGTACTTTCTACTCATAAGGAAAGTTGCAATTTTGAGTGTTTTTCCAAACAATAGAAACTGTATTGCGAACCCTCGAAAAACACCAATAGTCTTTCACCTTATAACCCTAGTTCAATTGCAAGAATAATCTATCTTTTGTGAGATCTTCCCTTCCTGATAGCTTAGGCTCCCCACACTAGGAGTCATTCTAGAAATCTACTTTCTCCCCATTATGGATAACCCATGACAATTTTTGAAAAAGGATATCTCTACTTTTTGTAATGAAATTCCAAATTGCTGACCCTCGAGGCGGGTTTTTGATTGTGAAGATTCTCTCACTTTCTAGAGAGTCCAAGTGTTTAACTTTCATTATTTGGGCCCATTTTGAATTTGGTTTCTTATACAGACCCCACCCCAATTTAGCCCCTAAAGCTTGATTATGGACATTTAATTCCAGAATTCCTGCCCCTCCTGCACCCTTCAGTTTACAGATTTTATCCCATGCCAAGAGATGTACTTTTTTCTCCTAAAAGGTGCCTTGCCACATAAACTGTTTACAAATCTACTCAATATTTAAGTTGACCCCTTTTGGATTTTGGAAGATTGACATCATGTAGATTGGAATTGCAGCTAACATAACTTTGACCATTACAATTCTACATGCCAGAGAAAGCTGATGGCCATTCCAAGCGGGCATCTTGGAGTTCATATTGCAAATGACATTATTCCAAAGATTGTTCTTATGTCTTCCACTAAAAAGAGGTAGACCAAGATATCTACCTGGGAGGGATTCTAATTTAAAGTTAAAAGCTTTTCTAATCTCATCTTGGGTAACCTAAAGCACATTGAAGAAGTAGACCACTGACTTGTTACAATTGATGAGTTGCCCAGATAAAAACCAATAATTATCCATAGTTTTCATGATGGATCTGGCTTCTTTCACTGAAGCTTGTCTGAACAAGATGGTATCATCTACAAAAAGGGTGTGTGTGAAAGAATCTTGTATGCCTTTAATACTAATGCCTTGCCATTCAGATCTTCATTTAGCTTCCTTGATAGCCCATGTGACGGCTTCAAACATGAGGATGAAAAGGTAGGGGGAAATGGGATCCCCTTGCCTCAAGCCTCTTGAAGGTTCAAAGGTCTCTGATTCCCTTCCATTAATCAAGACCGAGATCTTGAAACCTATAATACATGAGGAAAACTATTTGTAGATGTCTTTTAAAAAACCCATCTTCTTTAACATGGCTAGAAGGGAATTACACTCCACCCTATCATATGCTTTTGACATGTCTAATTTAATGAGCATAGTTTCCTCCTTCTCCTTATTAAGAGAATGTAGAATTTCATGAGCTAAAATGGCACCCTTTGGAGTTTCTTTACCTAGAATGAAGCCACCTTGTTCTTCTGAGATAGTTCAGGTAGAAAACTAGCTAGATGAAAAGCCAAAGCTTTGGAAATAATCTTATAAACGAAATTGCATTGAGAAATTGGCTTGAACTCTTCAAAGCTTTGGGGGGATTTTGTTTTTGGGTTAAGCATGAGACAAGTGGTTATCATTTCATTGAGCACATTCATGGACTTCCTAGATTCCTCCATAGCCAAAAAGATGTCTCTACTTACCGTATCCTAGCACTTTTGGAAGAAAAGATCAGTCCATCCATTAGGGTTCGATGCTTTCTCACCTAACATTGAAAAAATAGTCGCCTTAACTTCTTCCATAGAGAATTCTTTCATCATATCTAAGTTGTGTTGCTCAGAAACCAACTTTGGAATGAAGTCAACTGAGGTGACTTAGCCCCCACAAGAATTGTCCTTTTGGTGAGGAGACCTCTATAGAAGTTTCTTGCTTCTTTTTAAATCTCTTCTAGGTCCATGAGAGATGTCCCATCTTCTGACTAAATTGATTTAATGGAGTTGGAAGCCTTACGTATCTTAGCAGAAAGATGAAAATAGGAAGTATACTTGTCACCTTCTTTGAGCCATATTTCCCTTGATCTTTGTCTCCAAAATATTTCTTCTCTCTTAAGAACCTCCTCCAACTTGAATTAAGACTTTTTTCTAACTGATACGAATCTGTATCCATTCCTTCTATAATGATCTTCTCTTCAAGAGACCTCAAGTCTTGTTGGAGTTTATGTTTCTCTGCAAAGGTATTTCTAAACTGGGTTTTATTCCAATCCAAAACCTTCTATCTCATAAATTTGAGCTTGTGTACTAGTTGAAACATGCATGAAATCTTTACAAAGTTGGCTTTCTTCCACTAGCCCTCAATATTTTGGATGAGGGAGGGGTCCCTGAACCACATAGTTTGGAATCTAAACTTTTTCCTACTTGACAAGGAGTCCATCCCAATTCTTAGTCTAACAAGAAAATGATCCAATCCCACCAGCGATAGGATCTCAGCCTCATAATTGGTGTTAAGGTGAAAACAGTCTAGAGAAAGAAGAAATTTGTCTAGACTTTCAACTATTTTACAAAAATCTTTTCTTCTATTCGTCCATGTGAATTTTCCATTATTTGGAATGTAGTCTAGCATATTGTTATGGTTTATAAACTCTTTGAAAATCTGTTGGGATCTAGGAGGATGTGAGATACATCCCTTTTTATCTGAATAATCTAGAATTGCATTAAAATCTCCTCGAAGAAGGATTCTTCTCCTTTTAAGAGCATTTAGCCATGACAAAAGGTTACCCCAGACCTACCTCTTCTGAGCCAAGTCGGCAGGGGCATAAACATTAATAACCCAGAGGTCTGAGCCTAAAATCAATTCTCAAATCTGTTAATTAAGAAGTGACTATTTCTCTCACACTTCCAAGGTTTGGATATGGGATCTCCAACTGATCACTAGCCCACCTGTGGCACCACATGCTGCCACTATGACAAAATGCCATCCCAACTAGCTTTTGAAGGCTTGTTCATTCATTTCTAACAAAATCTTAGTCTCCTAAAAAAAGATGATATCACATTTCTCCTCATCAATTTGAAGCTTGATGAGGCATCTCTTGTTAGGGGCATTTAGACCCCTAATGTTCCATGTGAGGAGTCTCATGGATTCTGAGGAGAGATTTGCACTCTCCTCTTGATTGGACTATGATCAGACACAAAAAAGGGATTATCCTCTTGTCCTTTAGACTTTCTTTATTTTTTCTGTCTCACACTTTTCTTGATGGAGCCAGGTATATTCTTTTTCTAGGGACTCCTAGAGGTATCTTCTATGACTTATCGTCATCCTCCAAGATCACCCCGTCAGCTGTTTCCTCAATCATTTTGTTTTCCACCTTTAAAACAACTTACTGAAGAAAATCCTTAAGGGTCTCATTGTCTTGAATTAGATCATTTGAGTATTTGGGGGAGCCGCTCTCATTGGGATCCTTATTAGGGGTCTCTGTCTCCTTTGTATGAACAACCTTAGCTGTGTTATCCTTTTGAGACAAATGTGCTCTTCCCAGTTTAACTAGTCTTCCAGTTCTCTTTGTGTCCCTAGCCTATGAGGTTCAAGTTCCTCTATGGCACCCTCCTGAAACTTTAGCATTCTCTCCATTTTCCTAGGATGAGGAGAGACATGCTAGACCTAGCTAACCAGATCTCCAACTGCCCCATCACCTTCTAACTTAGGTTGAACAACATCAACAACTTTAGCAAACTCCTCCTGACCCTTATTAATATCTAGAGGAGACGAGAGCACCACCTATAGATCTACAGGAACATCATATTTTTTACAAAGATCCATTTCATTGGCCTCTTGCTCTATCAAAGGCTCTTCCTCTCTAATATGGTTAGGATTTCTTGATAGAAAGTCTAAAGTGGGGTCTGGGCCTAGAGTCTCCAACTCTTGTTGGGGGTGTTGACTTCTAAGATGTCCTTCTTCTCTTTCGGGAGTAGAAAATCATTTAGTCTTGCAAGATCTTCTAGTTGTAGCCCATCTTCTAGCAGAATTTCTTGAAGCCAGAATCCTTGAGAGGTCCTCAAATTTACTCTTTTAGGTAAGAGCTCTTTTGCCTCTGAAAAAATGTGTATCCTAACAGTTGTGGACATGAGATTAGCTAGTGGAATGTAAACTTCCTGACAGATTCCCAAAGAATTACCTATGCAGCTCAAAGTCTCCATGTCTCTATATTCAAGTGGTAGATAGGGAAGTTGTATTCAGAAGGGAACCTTGGGGATTTCTTCTCTTCCCACATGGAAGTTTGGTTTCCATTCTTGGCAAAAGACAGTTATTTGGCCAAACTTCCATAATTTCTTATTAAGTACTTTATACCTTTTTTCTTTTTCTGAGAAGAAGTAGAAGAAGCCATTACCTAGCTCACACGAATCCTTAATGTCTGGCCAAGTCCTTTGGTACCATTCCTTTAGATCATCAATAGAGAAATGAGGGGATAAGACCTTACCTATGAGAACTATCTTGTGGAAGGTGGAAGCCTTTTTGAGCACTCTATATTCAGCCTAGCCCAGATGAACTTCTTGGTATTCCTTTCGTCTGGTAACTTCTTTGATAGGGGTTTTTGGGGTCCAAACTTTTTTCTGTTTTGGTTCTCGCCCCACCCTTTTGTATTTGTCTGGGGGTGGTCAGAGCATTTTCCTTTCGTTGGTCCTCGATCTTTTGAAGGGCTTATTATTGAACAAAGATCTCCCCCTATGGTAATGCGTATCCCATCGATGAGAAATTCGCTAAGGCCCCTTTTGGAATTCAAGGAAGGCTTCTTGCTGTGATTTTAGCAGTTTCCTGTAGACTAAAAAATCTTTCATTGTTCAAGCCTTGTCCAACCATTTAGGGAATGGTTTACTTTCTTGGGTTAAAGCCAAAATTTTGTATATTTTCCACAAATCTAACCCTTCTTCTTTGTCTGTGTTGGTCACAGTTTCCAAACTCCTAAGGACCAAGAAAATTCCATGTTGGTCTACCATTGGTCCTATGTGTCAAAAGAGTCATTTTGTAATCCATTCATCGATGTTGGTCATGTAGACAAAGAATTCTCTTTTGAAGATCTTTTTTTGGTGGTCACTTCATATCTAGTGGTATTCGTGTTGTTCAATTTCTACCTCTTCGTCTTTTTGGAGGGTGTTTTCCCAAGAATGTTTTCTAATTTGGCTTCCTCAATGGTCTTGTGTGAGGAAATGGAGTTTTTCTCTTCCTCTTTATCTTCATCCTAGTCTTTTCACCCAGTTCCAACATTTCAACATTTATGATGTTTCAATGTGCAAGAATTTAATTTGAGTGTTAGCTGCAGGTGCTGGGAGGATGGATTTCTATTTAAAATATTGGTATTTAAAGATTTTGGTACTTATTGACTGTTGGACTATTGCTTTTTGACATTTTCTTGTCCTTCTCTGACCTCTCAATTGGAAGATCCTTAGCGGACTCGATCCTTCCAAGAAAAATTTCTCGTTTCATTTTTGCTAGACTTATCGGTCTTTTTGGATGCATTGATTGGCTATTCCTTTTTGGGGCTTTACCCTTGATTGTGGCCTTGCTTTTCTGGCCTATCATGTTTGATCTTCAGGTTGATGCTTTTTCCTCCCTTATATTTTATTGTATTTTGTTTATTCATTAATATATTTCTAGTATGGTTAGTCCTCCACCTTTTTCAAAAGAAAAACTTCAACTTAAAGATTCTACATAGCCAAAGACCAAAATTATAGCACACCATTTGACGTCTTTAGCTAATGTAAAATCTAATGCAATTATGCAGCCATATGATCAATATGTAGCCTACATGTAAGGCGTGTCACTAGAAACTCAGCACATCTCTCCATTTTTAGTGCAATATCTTATATATAAAGTCACAATTCAACAAATTCTATACCTAACTAGAGTTTTAGTGGAGGAAATTACAATACAAGTATAGGTCATCCTTCAACAACCAATAGCAATCCATTTTGGAGATTTTTAATATTCTTTTACTAAGCTATAGTGTCATTGGTTAGATGAAGATCTTATGTGGCATGGGGCCAATGGAATGAGTTTTAATTTTATAAAACATTTTCAACTCATGTAGGTTTTAAGTGGTTTCATTTAAAATATTTGAATGGTTTTATTAAATATTTAATAGATTTTTAAATTTGAATGATTTTACATATTTGTAGAAGGATATGATAAGCAGAAAGGAAATGATAATAAGGAAAGAGATTTATTCATTTTCCAAGAAAAGAATAAAGTAGAGATAAAAGTAGAAAGAAAGAAGGAAAAGAGGAATGAAAGAAGAAAGGGGATTTTTGCACGTGGAAAGAAAGATGAAAGAGGAAATAAAGTGAAGACACTAGTTGTCATGCATATGTGTTCTTTATACAAGGAAATAAATCAAATTGGGATTTAATTTTTTAGATTTTCCTTCTATTTTTGCAATCTTCTTCTTCTTCTTCTTAATTCTTCTATATATTTGTAATGTTCATTCAAGCAAGAGGAAGATTTCTACTAATGAAGTTCTGACACTTTAGCAATCAGGCTTTTTAGGTAAACTTTTGTAACCATTTGAGATCATGAATAATAATTTTGCAATTGTGTATTTGGCCTTTTACATTGTCTATTAATTTATTTTAGAATGGAATGAAATGTTTCACTTGACTATGCACCATATAATTTCTCTTGTAGATTTATATTGCCTTCTTATTTTGCATACACAATCTTTGCTTGCATCTCTAAAACTATCAAGCCTCTTGCAAATTAATGATTATGTTATATCACCTTTTATTATTGCATTTGTGTTCATTTTGTTTCATGATTGTGGATCTTGAGCAAGTTAGTTGTATGAATATAGCAGGGTTTAATTTACAATATCACTTGTTAGATAATTTTCATTTTCAACTTTTTTCTTCCTTTTTCTTTCAAAGGTGTGAAGAAAATTAATTGAAAACCTTACAAAGAGCTAGCTCAAGTAAACTCTTAGAGGTTATTTTGAAATTCACATCCTATGTTTGCAAAATTTCCCATGTTGATGTAGGTTTGTGTTGGTGTGAATAAGGTATATTAATTAACTAGTTCCACATTAGGTGTGATTCACACTTGTGTAGTTAAGTTTACTTATGGTACACTTTGGATAGTTATCTCTTTGTGTTTGAGTTCATAAGATTAAGTATGTTGTCCTATACATTTCACCTTGGCCTATATAACCATGGGCTTCTCATTGTAATTTCATATATCATATTGATGTACCTATTGTATGAATATTCACATCCTCTGATAGAATATAATTATTCTTTCATGTGGGTCTCTCTTGTGCTTTTATTGAAGATCCTAGATCTTGGGTGGCTACCTTCATAGCTAAATCTTGTATGGTATAGAGCATTCTATACCAACTCTTACATGGTATTAGAGCTTGTAAGATTATTTCATGTTAGTCTTTTAAGAGATCTAAGTTGCAAATCTTTGTTACCCTTGAAAACTTGAGTATACTCTTCTCTTGCATCAAATCATGACATAGATATTCATAAAAATTTGATAGAAATATCCTATTTAGGAGGGTTTATTCTTTGTGTCTTTGTTTTATAGGTTCATTTTAAATCATGTTTGTATAAATCTGAGCTCACCATTGAGTTTAAGGTGTCAAAGAAAAATAAAATTTCCTTTTGATTTGTCTAAATTGGACATTGAAGACAAGATCTACAAGGGTTTGAAGTTGGGAGGTAGATGTCAAATCTAGAAGGTAGCTACATTTTTTGGATCATTTTGGCTCAAATATAACCTTTCTATCATAGCCAAAAGACCTAGGAACTTATGGATTGACTACCAATCTGGTAAACTTGGACACTTTTGCCCCCAAGCCCTCAAAAAAATCTCCTCCTACTCATCGTATAGATCATGGTGAATATTCCCTATTTGGGTAGAATATTCAATAGAATCATTTGGGATAGATACTATGTAGGAGAATCATACAAATAATAAATAAATTCTATTTTTAGTTAAGTTTTTCTTCAAAATTAAAAAGCATATATTTGTGTATTTTGTAGGTTGTACCTACTATGGTAGGTACCTCAAGGGCCTATGGGGGCACCACATGTCGTGGATACCTACTACACCCACCATCGATACCTCTAAACCACTTAGCAGGGTGTTTAAACCTCCCACTGGAAACCACTATCAGGTCGACAATTTTACTTCTCCAAACAAACATCCCATGAAACCACCTCCTTATCCCACAAGTGGTTTTGCATAGGTCTATTAGTAGTTTCAAAAATCAATCAAGTGGTTTTAGATTTTTAGATAGTTTTCTAAAGAAATGATTGGTAGTTTCAAGTTTTCAAATGATATTTTGAGAAAATGATCAATGGTTTTGGGATCCTGGCTATATTTTCATGAATCTAGGAATAATCCATCCAAGTGCCTGCTAAAGTCAACATGATGTCATTAACCTTTTCCCCCAAACCAACCCCCTATTGCAATGTATTTTTTATATGTGTACTTAGACTTTGTAGTTAGGAATTCACAGGTTGATCAAATCAATTCCTACATAACCCTATGAGAGAATATGATGCATACAAGATTACAAAAATTCTATAATGCAAAGATCAAATAGACAAGGCACAAGATAACACAAGATATATACTGGGAAAACCCTCAAGAGAGAAAAAAACTAGCCTCCAAAAGCATCCACACTCAATGTTCAATAATGAAACATTACAATACACTTACAAAGTCTCATGGACATTCATGAAACATCAAGCTCCTCCAATGCATCCTCCATGTGTCCAAGCATGTAACTATACATCACATGCCATGCTTAAAAAAATGCATTCACATGAGAAACCCAATACAACATGACAACCTATAGCCAAACAACCAACTAGCCAACCCCAACTACTAACCATGTGCTTGTTTTTATAGAATCAAGCTCACATAAATAAAAGATGTAGTATGGAGAAAACAATGTGTTCCAAAAACCATGGATATACAAAACCATTGACTGCTTATTTAATATATTCTGCAACTAAGATTTCACTTTATGCCCAATATTAAATAATTTCACAATTAATTATTCTATGTCTCCCATACATAAAATAACTAACCCAACTTTAATTACAAATCTTACAAGTGGCACCAAATAAATATCTAATGTGGCTAAACACATCAATTAAGATTCACCATAAATAATTATTTATTTTATATAAATAAAATATATCAATGTTATGCAAGTTGTACAACACACATTTTCCTAACATTCTCCCACTTGTTGTATACATTGCATAAGGGTCAATCAATGAAATACATCATCATAGCCATAGATGAAACCATATGAATCACCTACATGCTCTTGTGCTCCATCTAGATACCTACAATAAAACCAAAGCGACCACCATCTCAAGCAAGGACTCCTCTCATCCTCCAACTTGGGGTACCTATGGAAGAAAATGAACATACCAAGGTGAAGATGCATGAATCCAAAGAACACAAGCATCAATTCCAAGTGATAACAAACACTACAACCTATTGTCAAAGGTAAAAACCCACATGATCAGAAATAGAATCCATAATGTATGCTAATACATCCAACCATCCATACCTCCTAGGTATAATCAACATCAATAAACTCATTCCAACAATATGTATCCAATCCATAAACTGCAATCACAAGATCCTTGTATAAAACATGTCAATGAAGAACATACATATCCAAGAACTCCCACTCCATGGGTGATGTCATATCTGAAAAAGGATCAAGGTTTATTAAGTCTACCAATCAACACTTGAACCAAGGTGTGGCAAATGATCAATACCATGTAGTACCAAGAGAAATCACAATGATCCACACATCTAAAATAAAATTCTACATACTCCCTTACAACATGTCTCCATAGCTCTCCTAAATCATATGAACATGAAACTACTAGAAGTAACCATAAGACAAAGAGAGAAAACTTGTAAATCAAAGTGCTAAGTGGTGTCAAGTATGATCTCCTTTACAACCTAAAATGAAAGCCACAACACCCAACCACTCAATCTCATAGATCAAATGAAACATATGTATCATGTAATAACAACATAGATGTAAGCCTCCCATAACCAAGGAAGATCAAACTAAATATCCATTCCCAACAAACTAGGAATAAGCTTAATCACATCTCCCCTCCCGGGTGTTTCAGCAAGGAGAATAACAAATGCTTTCAATCAGCCCTCCCTCACTTGTTTCAGCCCTCCCTCACTTTCTTGTTGGAAGGCGAGCATGCTTTCATTCGGAAGGCCATAGAATTGATAGGCATTGATTGTCAGATGGAGAGTATAGAAATTGTTCGCCTTCACCCCCGGAGTGGAATACAGATGTCCTCGAGCATGGATGTTCTAAGGAAAGGAGTTCAACCGGAAGGAATTCAACACCCGGGAGGGACTACCCGAACGTGCCGGGACTACCTGAATGCCTAACCGGAGGTGGGGATGAAGCCCATCCATTTGATTGAGGAGCTACCGATGGGCCACAGCAATAACCGGAGGTGGGGATGGATAGCTCAAGACCGTTGGATCATCACTCCGACTACCCGACGCCCATCCCCTATTTTCGGAAGGAAGCTGGACCGAGGGATAGTGAAACCGGTGGTGCAGCGGTGAGGATGGAGTAGTGAAGTTTCTTGTCCTCCCAGCCAGCAGTTTAGGATGGAACTCCAACTATAGAAAGAAAGGGTGATTATAGTTGGAGAATTCCCCAGTTTCTATAGTAGTTGTTGTTCAACCGGAGGACCATCAGTAGCTCTAGTAATGAGTTAACAACACTCAACTAATAGCAATTAACAAGGAGGGGGTGTAGGAAGGGCCTCCCTGAAGGTGGTGGCTGGATGGAAGGATTATCGGGAGCACCGGATTCCTAACATTCGCGTCTTTCCTACTCTGGCCTAACATTATAAAGGGCCTCGTTGTTACCATCGACTAGCTATCAATCCAATTTACCATCGACTAGCTATCACTATCCTGACCCCACCCACATAAATGAAGTTATGAGCTGGACCATCCGAAAGCAGAAGAGAAGTACCATCCATCCTTGCCGGTCGGAAGAGATAGATGTTGGCAGTGGGCTGGGAGTCCTAAGCTTTCATTGCTGGCGAGGGAGGGAATTATAGCGGCATCTGCATCAGGTCTAGCCGAAGTAGATTTCTAGGAAGGGAAGGAAGTCGGAAGAGAAGTTGGGATTATTCAGTTCAGTTATTAGTTTCTCCATCCCCCGGGCCGGCATTACTTTCCGTCCCTCCAGCCTGAACCCCCAATCATAGTCCGTCCCTAGGGAATTCTAGTTCTAGCAGGCTAACACTCCCCAACTGCCTTAGTACCGGAGGCAGGGAGACTAGATTCTGGAAGGCAAGCAGCTGGACCATCCTTTGTTTCTTTCCATCGATCCCAGGCTAACCCATCTCCAGTAACGAGTTAACAACTACTACTATGGAAGGAACAGAATTCCAGCATTGGTTAAGCCTTCCCTCAGGTTCGAGCATCCGGGAGGCAAGAAAAGTTTTGATTGGCTCGGCAGTTGTTTGTAGTCCTTCCGGGCTTCCATCCTTGTTCAACAACCGTAAGTGAGGCGACGAGCTTCCATCCTTGTTCAACTAATAGGACGAGCTTCATTCTCTCCATCGGTTAGGGGCCCCAGTAAACCTACTTGATCGATGCTCCCTCCCTCCCAGAGAATATGGTTATCCGGTAAGGCAAGAAGGAGCTACCATGGGCCATCCTGTACACGGAGAATAATAGCCAGCAGATTATAGACGTAACATGCTAGAAGGCTGGACCGAGGCGAGGGTGTATTAGCTGGTTGACTAGATTAGGACTACCCGCCCCACACTACCCTGACCCCACATCTAGAAACTACAGCCTAACCGGGGGTGAAGGAATCTGCGGGTGGAAAGAATACAATACTGGATAGTGTCGGGACCCGGTTGGATTGTGAAGTTAAGATTGGCCGGTGCTCAAATACCCGGGGGATGGAGCCTAACTTCTATAGGGTCAACCGGAAGGAAGTATGTATTCCACTCCGACTAGCAGGAGTTCAAGAAAGTCTTCCAACAACTAATGAGGTTCTAATCAATCGGCAACCCCATCCAAAGTTTTCTACTGCATGCAATAAATCAGGGAGGGGCACCCCCGGGTAGGTTTGGCTGGGACAGGAATAGCGGGCGAGGTTCTGCTGCTTGCTCCTTTGCTCCCTCCTTTGTTTGGGAAGGTGGGGAGTTCAACCAGTGGTGCCAAGACCCCACCGGGGGGGGCCCCTCCCGGGGGGGGTAGATTAATTGGATATAGGGATAAGCCTTGGGTAAGCTAACCACTTGGACTGATACTCTCACTGGGCACTTGGACTGATACTCTCACCGCTAGCTCGTTAGGGAGAAAACAAAGCAGGGAGCCCACCATCCTGAACCCCCTGGAAGGCAACTACATTTGAAGCTAGACTAATAGCTGGAGATGCGGATATTGATTTTTTGTGATAACCAGGACAGGCCCCTCTTTTATATTATTGAGTTTCTCTTTATTTATGAAGTCTTTACTCCAAGATCAATTGTTCAGTCCATCCTTCACCCCCGGTTACCCAGCTTCATTGACTAATCTAGCTCCTCCCGGCCCTCCTTTCTTTCTTTCCGGAGAACAATCCAACGATTAAACTACAGATCCGGGCAAAACGATAATATTGATTCAGGGAGGAGTAAGACAATATCAGAGTTACGTTCCATCCCGGGGAAGAGGGATTGAAGCAAGCTGTAAGGCCAGGCCTGAACCCCCGTCCCATCCATTTGATTTTCTTAGTCCCGTGTGGGATGGAGTTCTCTCATTAGTCCCTACCCTCCCATCCTTTGTTTAATATACCGTGGGTGAGGGCAAACTTCCTGCTAACGAGCGAGACTACCCGGGGGATGGAGCAACACCGGTTGAACTCCTTCGGCAAACGCCCTCTATATAGTGGAAAGAAAAATATTAGCCATATTATATATGTAACATGGCCATCCTTTGTTGACCATCAGTGAAGTTGACCCCCACTTAGAACAACTGTCTTGGCTGGACCAGAGAAAATGAAAGCTCGAGCAGCTAATCTCTATCTGGAAGGGCCATAGAATTTTGAGGCCGATTAGTCTACTGAGGGAGGTGGGGGGGAACAACTAGAATCCCTGGTTAGTCTAACTGGAAGGCAGGACCCCACTGAGAAAAGTAGGTAGAGGCTTCACCCCCGATTTCTTGTTTGGCTGGACCATCCGGGAGTTCGACGAAAGTGACGGTTACCTCATAGATGATAATCCATCAAGTAGACCAAGAGTGAGGAATGAAAATGCTCCTCTGGGATACACCAAGGCACAATGAATCTCTCCAAGAACAATTTCCTCTAAGGTCCGTGAACTCACATCCATATCTAGCTATAAGATCCTTGGTCTTCCTACATAAACCTCTAATGAGTAACCATCTCAACCAATGTCTATAATCTTAAGAGAACTCTAGCCTCACCCAAGTTTCTAAGTAACCATGAGTATATCCAACTGATGAATCAATGTTAGCTCCAAATATAACACCACAATATCATGAACCTCTCAAGAAAATGACTAATGTACTCAATACCAAGAGAACCAACAAGATCATTGTCAATGCTCCCACTGCATGTCTATATAACCAAGGAATCCATCATGACATCATGATCTAACATCTCCTTCTAGAAGATCACATGCACCAATGCACACATCCTAGCCTCAAGAGAACCCATAACATGTCAACACTCTAACCCGGTATCAAGAGTCCCTCAAAACACCATATTAACACCTCTAAACCAAGGATAAAAATCTCCAAATCACATGAAGATAACCATCTCCTAACAATAGTATCCAAGATGTCAAAGCACTCATACAACATAATAATCATAAACCAAGAGTTTACCCATGACACCTAACCACTGTAGAAGATCATCCATCACTGGGTGATGAATCCACATCACTACCAAAGTTCCCACTAAACTATGATACACGCTATCCATGGTATCATGATAACCATCTCCCAAATGAAGATCACCATGGTCCACATACACAATTGTAATATCAAAGAAATCAGAGTAGAACCAAGATCACCAAGCCAAGAAGATAAGCCATCATCACTATCAAAAGATCACACAAAACTATGTAACCAATTTATCCATGACATCATGATAAACATTCTACAAGTCCTAATAACTGACTATTAAAGCACTCTAATCATCCATCTTCTCATCCCAATGCATCATACCAATGTACAAATGACCATAGACAAGGAAAACTAACAAAGTATGCATCAAAATTGAATCAATCTTGTGGATATAGACAATCCATATCTGAGTCATTGCAATGCAACTAATAGGTAGTACCATACCCACTAACTACATAAATTGATGATCCCAAACAATGAAACATGAAAACTCATCATCACATTAGTAACCTACAAGATGAGATATCAAAAAAGATAACTTGTAGACTTCAAGTCTCAAACACCAAATTAACACCAGATTTGAGTCGCCAACAAGTCCACAAATGAGTAACCATAGTGAAGGAACCAATCAAGCATCTAGGAGATATGAACAACCTCCTAAAACTGCACCACAACACCACTTGTAAATGTAAATCAAAAATCATAACCCATACCTATCAATCCTATACATGATCATGTCGTGCCAATGCTCAAAATGTACCTGCATATCCATGATACCATAATCATCATCATCATCATCATTGTACCTATACTCAACTCCCACTGAAACGATACTCCTAGTCTCACATATGTATCAACCATGTCCTCAAACTAGAAGACAACTTGTGTTTCTATCTCCATCAAAGTCAAAACTCTAAAAACACCTATAAATCTATAACTAGAAGTACCAATTGTGAAAACCTGCTATACCATGATGATGGTCTCATAAAAACATGCACTCCCACAAGTTTGTGCCCAAAACTCCATCTGAATGCCCTTACAATAACACCCTAAATCTCAACCTCCCACAAGTACTCAAACAAGGACAAATCTCTCTCTGCATACCAAACTAAAAATCTACATGATCCAAACTACAGTACACAGAAAGACCTCTCTAATGCTTATCTGAAATCAAAAATATGATTATGTATGCAAACATTATGAGCATAAAACTAATGTAAATAGAAAAATATGATGACCAAACCTATACTACTACATAGTTCTCTAAGAGACCTTTTTGATGCCTATAAGAAGTCAAAAATTCAATATTGTGGGTGAAAGTTATGCCCCCTGGAAGAAAAACACCTTTTGACGACTAAAGGCCCCCCCGAGCGAACCCTATCTGTACTGTTGATGTCATCATGAAGTCATTGCAGACACACGCGGCTGACATGGTGTGAGTTGACTGGGCACTAAAATCATCATAGGCTGAGGTGGTGTGTGCTGACATGGGATAAGGTTGGCAAATTTCAAAAGAATCTTAAAATGGTTTAATTTTTCAAAATTCAAATTTCATGTTCTATGGACTCGAAGGGAGATTTAACTATGGTTAAGAAAATTTTGAAGTCTAAAATACCCACCTACACAACTGGGGATGCCAATGGCCCTACCAACCTAGTCTTTTCAGTCGGTCGTTGATAGGTAGCTGACAACTGGTCTATGGTCATTGTCTGGCCCTTGTTAGTGCTTGACCCTAGTATGGGAGTGTGCAAACCCCATATTGGGTCTTAATTTTATTTTTAATCTTTCTTAATAATATATCTATAGTTTTAGAAAACATGTTTTCAAATAAATATTTTTCTTCAAAATTATAAAACCATGCACATGAGTTTTTTATTTTATTTTAAATTTTTCTTATGCACTTACAAATCTGTATGACTAATAGGGATTTTTTTTTTGCCCTAGGAGGGCATTTACAAAATTTCCTTGTCAAAACCCTCATATGAGGTTGTTATGTTGTAAAATGTCCCCCTAGGACTTTTTACCTCCTAGTTTAGCTCGTAGGTCCCCTTAGTTTAATCATGTATGTGTAAAACTTATCCCAAAGAAAATTTGTCTGAAACCCATGTAAAATGGGGATTAGGCGCCCACTTTAATGCTTAATCAAGACTAAAAAAAGCCTCTAGACTTGGGTGCCCATGTCCTAATCCAAACCTATTTTTCTGGGACCTGAATTTAAAAGTGTTAGTTTATGACCGTAAAAAGGTTTCCCTTTGTCAGCCTTTTCAATTTGAATTACGAATGTTAGCAAGAATGCATATATAAACATGTTTGGGACTTCATTTTAACTAGAGATGGATAATGAAAACTTGTGATATTGAGCTAAGGGATTTCAAGGCATTCATTATGTTGTAAAGCAGACTTGTATTGTTATTGTGTTTGTTTGTTGTAGATTTGGCTTCATCAATCCATCTCCTCATGGCATGAAAGATCTTCATTCTTCTATGAGGGTTTCACCTCTAAGGTGATATCTATTTTATGTTTCAATCAATCTATGTTATCATTTGATTTTTCCTTTGTCCACCAATGACATGCACTCTATCTAACAACGGTGTTAGAAGGCTTGAATGCCATTCCGGAGCTTGATTGAGACAAGATCCTAAACACCACAATCCCCAACCCCTCTCTTGTGATTGCAGGTTATAGGTGCAGGAACTTATGGAGAGGAGTTGTAGGAGATCAGAGCAGAGGATACAGATTCAGGATCTGAAGAAAAGAATAGAGAATATTCCCTTCTAGACTAGGACGCCTACCCTAGTGTTTTCCCGATTGTCAGTGCTGGAAACCATGAAGCAGGTTCTTGTCTACATCACCTCACCATTCCAGATCTATGGAAAAAGTGGCTTGTTGGATTAGGGTGCCCGCCCCAATGTCTCCAAATTTTCTACCTTTGGAAATCTAAATCCTAGTATGTTTCTAATCTACATTTAGTGCCTTCTTGTGTGATCATTTGTCATATCTTATTTGATTGTATCTGAAATCATAATATTAGGGTTTACAGCTTAATTGAACTAGGGTTTGACAAATGTATCAATTTAATCTATCTTTCCATATAATTCCAAAGTGACATCAACTTGTAGCTAAGTCCTCTCCATCTACAGTGACTTGGCTCGATTGTTTTCCTTTGAATGCTATTGGTTAAAGGTGGATTTGATTGAATTTACCTTAACTACACTTCAACTTCATCCCCCTTTTTCCACGTAATAGAGGCACATCCAAGAAACCCTATTTTTTCAATATTTTTCTAACTTCAAATCTACAATAAACACAACAAATCTGCAACACCCAATACCCTAAACCCGCAAAACAACACCTACACAAACTCTTCTAATGTCTTAAATATTTCTTGCATTGCCATGGCACCAAATTTGTATTAAAACTACAAAACAAGGGTTATACAAAACCAAGTATTTCACACCTCCCTCAATCATGAATATATCTCTAATACCACTTGTTAGTAATTCATAGGTTGAACTAACTAATTCCTACATAAGCCTATGAGAGAATATGATGTATACAAGCTTACAACAATTCCAAAATGTAAAGGTCAAATAGAAAAGCCACAAGATAACACAAGATATATCCTAGGAAAACTCTCGAAAGAGAAAAACCTAGCCTACAAAATCATCCACACTCAATGTATTATTCAACAATGAAACATTACAATACACTTAGAAAGTCTCATGGACACTCTTGAAACATCAAGATCCTTGAATGCATCCTCCATGTGTCCAAGCACGTAACCACACATCCCATGCCATGCTTCATAAAATGCATTCACAAGAGAAACCCAATACAATGACAACCAACAACCAAACACCCAACTAGCCAACCCCAAGTACTAACCATGTGCTTTCTTTTATAGAATCAAGCTCACACAAATACAAGATGTAGCTTGGAGAAAACCATTGACCCCTCATTTAATTTGCAACTAAGTTTTCACTTTATGCCCAATATTAAATAGTTTCCTAATTAATTATTCTATGTCTCCCATACATAGAATAACTAACCCAATGTTACATACAACTCTTACAAGTGGCACCAAATAAATATCTAATGTGGCTAAATACATCAATTAAGATGCACCATAATAAATATTTATTTTACATAAATAAAATATATCAATATTATGCAAGGTGTACAACACACCTTTTCCTAACATTTTCAAACTTCATTCTTAGTCATAAATGCTCCTTTTTGCGAGCAATTTTTTTAATTTTTGGAAAAATTTCATGGACTTCATAGTGGTATAGACAATTTTTTATGTTAGTATCTAGATTTCCTAGAAATTGCAGATATTCATAGCTGTTGTTGAGCAGGTTTCATTTTGGGAACATCTAGGGCTCCATTTGGGCTCATACAATAACTCTTTTTGGTGCAATTTTTTTGAAAGTGCATAAGTTTTTGTGTAATTCTCATTGGTGTAGTAAGATCTATCCAATTCTTAAAATTGTACTTTTAATTTGTGCCCTAACTTGGCATGTATAATTTAATAAGATGAAGACCACTTTGATATTTTTTGGCTAGTGGCAATTGTAATTGCACTAAGTATAAATTGCCAAGATCATATATTTCTAGGGGGTCTCATGATTGGGTGATTTTGGGGGAGTTAATCTTGTGATTTTGAATTTTCTTTCATTAGTTTCTTTTTTGAGTAGTCTTACTACAACTAATCATGTATATTCTATGTGATCCTACTAAATCATGGAAGGTAAAATGTGGTTACTATGGGAAAAAAACATATTGAAGATGAATGTATTCAAATGTAAATTGATGAACTAAGACAACTTTGTATAGACAATGGTCACATCAATTTGTCATATTCTTCTAATCTAGCACATGTAGATATATCAAATGTTCATGTAGTGCCCCTCTATTTTCACTTTGTATGTGCAGGTGGTCGGACTATGAAGCATGAAGATGAAAGCAAGATACTTAGAATATTTAGGGTAAGATAGACATGATGATGGTAAGTTTAACATGATGATAATTGTATGCTTTCGATATATTCAGTTACAAGTTAATTGATTGGTTTTATACGACTAGTTGACTCCTAAGTAATTAGCTATTGATGAACTATTTATATGGATATTGGGATGTATTGTGAAGGGATGGCATAGTATTACTCATAATGAGTACCCTACTATGCTACGATTCCCTGTCACCATGTGTCTGTTTGGATGATGAGATGTACATATATATTGTGTTCGACCGAGGTGTTGGCTGTAGGTTACAGGTACCAGGCATCGACTCCACCTAAATCAATAGGTCTGAGCATGCCTTCATACCAATGGAACTATTGAATGGAGATAACATGGGGTTTCCTTTGTCAGCCAATGTCTTCAGTTTGTCGCTATTCATCTATTTCCAGTCGTGGGTGTATTCGTTGTTCAGCATGTGGTTTGTGGTGGTCGTAATTATCGTATAAGTGGTTTTGAGTTGATGACTTCAGTCGTATGGTTTATTTTATAGAATAAGTGATCTATAAGTGTTGATGTTTGATCATTTTGGTTGTATAGTCAATGTGTAATTTGTTGGAGATTTATTAATTATAATAATAATAATAATAAAAGATAAATTATAAATATTTAATGTTCTTTTATTTAAATATATAAGATATTATTTTAGATATTCCTCATAAATTTATTATGTTAGTGAGTTGTAGTCTGAATGCATACTAAATAAATGATAGTTAGTATCATGGTTGGGGGATAAAAATGTTATAGATAGTAATTGTAAGCAGTGTGTTAGGCAGAAATTATTACATTTGTGAGGAAGAATCTCTGGAGGGTTTGGAAGATCTTCTCTTCCTTAAAATAGAGAATTTTGAGCTATTAAGGGGAGGATTGTGAAGGCTCCCTGGGGAATGGCATGTCCACGTTATTTTTTCTTTTGGGTGTTGATTTTTCAGAGGATTTTCCTCTCTCTGGGGATTCATTGTTAGTTTGAGGGAAAGTTGGAGAAGTTGGTGAGGGTTTTGAAGTTCTTGTGTGAAGGCGGGAGTTGCGGGGATTGGATTTGGAAGCAACAACGTCTCCAAGCCATTAAGTATTCATATTTTAGGTTCTATCTCTACTTGATTTGATCTTTGATTCTATTTTATTTGCATGTCACTATTATGACATTGTCTTGGTTTAATTCTGCTTGAGAATAGTTTATTTGTATGATCTAATTTCATGTAATGAGTGATGTCAAAATATGATCTTTTGAGGAATTTCTCCCTGAATGTTTTGGTTTTGAGTTGCTTGCTTCACTTCATATTTCTGCATGCATGTTTACTAGATTTGTCTGTAATTGCTTGCATGGACGTTGTGAAGGGTAGTGAGCCCATTTTGTTTCATCTACTAGATACCCATCTATTGAAATTGATCAGAACAAGACAGTTTGTTTCTGGATCTGTTGTATATTATTGCATTCATGAGATGGTGTTTTGAGAAGCCTAGGTGATTCCTTTATGCTCTTACCGATTCAAGCCATCTGATATAATCTTTAACCAGATATTATGTTTCAGTTATAAATCGATTCTCTTAATGTATTTTGTTGAAATGAGAAACTTGTCAGTCGGCATGTGTGCCTTCTTCTCTTGCACTTCGTTGCCCTAAATCCTCGAGTTGTGATGTGGTCAGCTGTTCCCTATGTTTTTAGTGACCCAAATTGAGTCTACATCTCCTTAAACCTTCGTATTTCCTTTATGTTTTCATCGCTTAGTCACTTAGGGGTGTCACCTCTCTGTAGCACTCTGGATAGAAACCTCATAGAAAGTTTTTCCATCCTTCATTGTAATATACCGTATCACTTTTTGTGCCTATCATGCAATCATGGCATTCTGTGACACCATAGTTCCTTAGGTGTTTTGTGAAATAATTCATGGCCTGGTCTATTATTCCAATGACATCCCCTTGTGAATTTCTCTTAACAATTTGTGTGCACCCAGTTTGTAAATTAAAGCTATTTGTGACTGAAGTTTGTGCAGCGTTCTACCTTTTTACCGTCGAAGGTTTTATACCTACTAATTGCATTTATTTTTTTTGTTAGTTTCTAAAAATAAAATCCTCTTTATCGAATTTTATATACACCTATTAATTGATTTTGTTTGAAAGTTTCTAAAATCTTTTCAGCAAATCCTCTTGACTACATTCGCCCAATGGTTTCTAAATCCTTACAACAATTCCGTTTGGCCGTATTTCATAACCATTGCATGTTATGATTCCACATCTCTGTGAGGCATTTTGAACAACAACCCACATGCCTTTCCGTGCATTGCTTTTAGTTAAGAGTTTCTAAAGCCTATTTGATGAATTCACTTAATGTATTTCTTGCGATCATCATATTTCATGAGATGACATTTTAGCATGGCATTCTATCAATAGTTCACATATCTACCTCTATACCTATGCTCATTTCAATTATCCCTCATGGGCAATGTAAGGAAATGTGATTAGAATGAATGAAAAATATATATATCCCTTACCATTATCAATTTTTTTTGTGCGCAAATTTTTGAGGGTAGAAAAGCTAGCTTCTGCCTGTTCCGCGGCCATAATGTCTACTGCTAATCTTTTAATGAATACTTCTGCTCTTTCCTTCTCGGCCATTTATTAGAACCGCCTTACTTGACACCTCAATGGATTCTCTTTCACCACTAAATAGCTGTCACTTAAATAGCTTCAATGCTATATAATGTTGAGACACTTTTGTATTTAGATTTGGATTTCATAGAAACCGTAGGGAAAATGATTATTCTAGTTAAGGCGTGTCATCTTACAGTTGCTACCACCAACAATATCTTTGTTGCACCATCATTTACCCAACATACTGTAATAGTTTTCAAAGTGGCTTCCACCCGTAGCCGTCATCTAATGTTTGTTTCCAGATTTACATTACTTTTCAGGCATCGGTGACTTTAGTCGCTATAGGAATCCTAATTTATGACGTTTGCACATTCTTTGTGACCACCACCGCATGGCTTCATGGTGCAGAAAAAAAAAAAATACAAGATCAATTGTTTGTTAAGAATACATAGTTATGTTTTAGGCATCATTTTATCCGCCCTCTAAGGACGAATCTTTTAACCATTTTCATTCTAAACTTTTCCTTCCTAAAGGTAGCCAAAGGATAGGAACTCGCCCTTTGCACTATAAGTTGAACTGGTAGTAATTAAGAAGTTTTCTTAATTAAAATTTTCTAGTTTGGAAAGATTCATTGGACCAGTTTGATGATAACATTATGTCAAGTGGATTAAGCAATATATCTTCTTTTGTGTAGGATATAATCAATACTTGTTTCAAGTTGTGATTGGCATGTATTCCTTTGTATATGTTTGATTGAATTCTAGGTAGGGGTTAGATATTTATTTGAGTATTAGTTACCTCATATGTAGTTGGATAGATTTGTCTTTCCTAATTAGAATACATATTAAAAGATTTTAATGTTATGTTTCAGTCACTTTATTTATGTAGTTAAGGCATTTAATCTAAATACTAAATGTATCTATTTAATAGTATTAGCATAACAAATTCTTACCAAATCAAATTTATTCAATATTGCCATTGGTATTTTTATGTAATCTGAAGGAAAGGTTATATTCATCTCATTAACTCAGATATCCTAGTAACCCTCTTTGTGCATAGTTATACTTTGATGCTTTCATTGGAGACACTTTTAGAAATGGATAGTGAAGAGACTTTAACTACATGGTATGTTTGATAAACCTTTGTCTTGTTTTAATAGGGAGTTATGTTCTTAATAGTTTTATGATTAGGCTCCTAACAATAGTGAAGTTAATAGAATTCTAGGTTTTTCTTTTTAAGAGAAAAGAATCTATCTTTATTCTTTTAATTGTGTGTTATTGTTGAAAATAGAAATAAGAATAAGTCTTTTCTTAGTAATGTTATCATTTGAGGAAATGTCCTTACAACCCATAATTAGTGTAGTAATTCTTATGTTGCAAATGTGGTATTGTAATTGAATTATTGATGAGGGATCTTACTTCAGTCTATTATCTGAAGTTGTGCTTTTAAGAGTGAATGTCGATGTGGGATTATTGTGTTATAGTAGTGTCTAAGGAAAGTTGATTCCAGAGGCTAGGAGGGGTAGTTGTGGGTTTGATCCTTTTGATTTTGCAATCTTGTTAAAGGTTGAGCATGTTTTGGTCTTATGTAGTAATGACTCTCCCTATTTATAGTCCACATTGGTATTATTCTTGTGCAAGATGGGTAATACCTTGCTTAGAGTACCTATTTTTGTGGTTTTGAACTCATGTTGATGTCCTTTATGTGATGTCGTGGTAGAGTCCTTCTTGCATGTTGGGGTTCATTATTGACTTTGAGCTTGGAATAAAATATTGTGTTGGTTTATGTGATTGAGCAAGAGGACCCATGCCTTTCTCTAGATACTTTTTGTTGAGATTTGTATGTAAGAAGGTAAATGCCTTGCATAGTATATGGATACTTGTCGTTATGTCTAGCTTGATGGATAGGGTCTTCTAGATGCAGGTGGGAAAGTGGCTTCCAATGTGGGGCTAGTGCCCAAAGTGGCTGCCAGGATAACCCATTGGATGTTATTAATCCATTGATAACTTAATAATAAATTGGAGGGTTGGAGAGCTTTCACATTAACCAAGATAAAGTATGCCTCACTCATGGCTCAAGTGCTCGTTTAGGCTTGAGATGAGATGAGAAGGTCATGGCTAGAAAGATCAACTTCCTTGTCCTCATGAAAGGAATGTTAGTTCCGCATGTGTCACCCTATGGGGCCGGTGCCTAGAGAGAGGTCGCTAGGAAAACCATAGATGGGGGCCGGTTTCTAGTGAGAGATAGCCTGGAAAACCCATGCTAGGGCCATGCGATGACACTCTCCCTACTGTAGTCAAGAATTCCCTCTTGTTTTTCATCTCTATGTTGTATGACTGCCTCTGGAAGTTTTGTTAAGTGTGGAAGTGATGTTTTGATGCTTATAATGTCCTATTGGATAGTGTTGTACTTGAGTAGTTCTTGTGCCTGTCAGTCCTTTGTCTTCTCATCTGGTTGTTGTTGTAGAACCTTATGCTATCTCCTAGCTCAGGGGGTGGACCTCAGGGTTCCACATGGTCGGGTGGAAGAGCTTAATCCATTGGTTTTCTTGGCATCATGGTTTGTGTTCGTTGTAGAGGTGTCTTTCTAGTTCCAGATCTGTATGGCATTCAACGATTTGTACTATGCTTCTAGAATTGTATAGTCTTGACTTATAATTTGTTGTAATCAGTCAAGAAGTCTTGTAATCATGTAAACATGTGTTTGATCTCATTTGTACTTGTACTTACGTTGTAAATTGAAAGGTGTAATCTTATGATGTATCAAAATTGTATATGGGCATGTGTGATGTATTATGTTGTTAATGATCTTTGTCTATAATTATTTGATGCAGTTATGTTCCCTAGAGATGTTCGTTGATCATATAATTTAAATGTTGTAATTAGTGTTACCTTATCTAGTGATTAATGCAAGTACTTGGTTTTAAAAAAAAATTATTCTGTATTTTATTGCCAGTTAGCCTAACTCTCTAGGGTTGCATGACGGGGCGTTACATTTGGTATCAGAGCCATGTTTCAACATTGAGACCTCTGGATTATTGTTGTTGCTCTAGGTTAAGTGATTTTCTCTTAGTGGTGTGTTGGTAATAGTACCTCCCACCCATGTGCATTTGTATGAAATTAGAAGGTTGATAAGTTTACAGACTTGCTCTTTAAGAAACAAATTCTTTATGTCCTATTTACTTATGTGTCTACGATGTATTCTTTCTTCTTCATTTCTAAAAATGTGATAATATATTTGCCAATATGAATTTTCTGAATGCTAGTGCATGTAATTAAGTATTGGAATGACTTAATCTTCTAGTGAATCATATGGTTGTGTGATGTTGTCATGTACAGGGTATCTTTTCAAGGTTGCTTGATAATCTATATCTAACCTCTACTTGGTCATGACCTCGTGTAGAAGAATTATTGTTATTTATGAAAGTTATTATTGTGTATGCGTGTGTAAGAACTGTGTGTAGGAGATCAAATTGGAGCTTGTGTTGGATCCATGAGATCGTAAATTTGATATTGTAAGTCAATTATAGTTTTGAATTATTCTTGTGTGTGACATTACACATTTCCTTTATATCTTCTTGCATAATGAAACAATTGCATATGTTCATAGCTTAGTAAAAAGAAATTGTACTATATTAAAATTAGAAGCTGTTGGTATATATGTAGCGATTGTGTTGCCTTAAATCCTTGTATAAAAGTTGCTTAAATAAGAGTATGTGGTTAACTAAATCATTTGAGTGTTGGTGTACATTCTCTAACACATTATGGACATTATGTCCTTGAGTGTTGTGTAGCGGATACTCCCTTTTTGTGGCTAAAATTAGTCACACCATGATGTGGATTTGTATTGTAATTTGGTTGTTTTGGAATTTTTGATAGTTGTTTCATGTGTTGTTGGGGGTTAATAGTAAATTTTCGTTCTTTGAACTTTCTTATGACAAGAGTGGTCACCAAACCCCTTTTCTTTTTACTTGATTTATTATTGGAAATTGCTGGCACTCTGTGACTTAAAGTTGGATTTGATTATTTTCCCACTTGGGTTTGCATTTATTTTTAAAATTTCTATGGTGGCTATTCCAAAAGTTTGTTTTGGTTAGCCCTGATTCATGTTAAGTGTTGGTTCTATCATGTTCATTTTGAGCCTCTGATAATATGTACAAGGGAAGACTCCACGGAGAATTGCACTTTGCATGGTTGGTAATTAGTGGAAATAAGATATGAGATGTATTTTCTTGATAATATGTGAATGTAATTCTCTAAAATTGTATGAAATTCTCAAAATATGTGTGATTAGATATGAGTAGATCACATGATATGCCTTAAAGGTAAACAATTGATGTTTTTTCTTGTCTTTAATGAATGATTGTGCTAGTTTTATGAACAATTGCTTGATATGGATGCGTATGTTGGCAATATGAAATTGCAATACTAATATGTTATGTTTCCACCCTAGTCTGTGATTTCTAGGAGGAAGTCAAGTTTTAGGGGGGAGGATGTAGTGCCCCTCTATCTTCACTTTGTATGTACAGGTGGTTGGACTATGAAGCATGAAAATGAAGGCAAGATACTCAGAATATTTAGGGTAAGATAGATATGATAATGGTAAGTTTAACATGATGATAATTGTATGCTTTCGATATATTTAGTTACAGGTTAATTGATTGGTTTTATGCGACTAGTTGACTCCTAAGTAATTAGCTATTGATGAACTATTTACATGGATATTGGGATGTATTATGAAGGGATGGTGTAGTATTACTCATAACGAGTACCCTACTACACTACGATTCCCTATCACCATGTGTCTATTTGGATGATGAGATGTACATATATATTGTGTTCGATCGAGTTGTTGGCTGCAGGTTATAGGTACCAGGCATCGACTCCACCTACATCAACAGGTCTGAGCGTGCCTTCATACTAATGGAATTGTTGAATGGAGATAACATGGATTTCCCTCTGTCAGCCAATGTCTTCAGTTTGTCGCTATTCATGTATTTCTAGTTGTGGGTGTATTCATTGTTCAGCCTATGGTTTGTGGTGGTCATAATTGTTGTATAAGTAGTTTTGAGTTGATGACTTCAGTCATATGGTTCATTTTATAGAGTAAGTGATCTATAAGTGTTGATATTTGATCATTTTGGTTGTATAGTCAATGTGTAATTTGTTGGAGATTTATTAATTATAATAATAATAATAATAACAAATAAATTATAAATATTTAATGTTCTTTTATTTAAATATATAAGATATTATTTTAGATATTCCTCATAAATTTATTATGTTAGTGAGTTGTAGTCTGAATGCATAATAAATGAATGATAGTTAGTATCGTGGTTGGGGGATAAAAATGTTATAGATAGTAACTGTAAGCGGTGTGTTAGGCAGAAATTATTGCATTTGTGAGGAAGAATCTCTGGAGGGTTTGGAAGATCTTCTCTTCCTTAAAATAGCAAATTTTGAGCTGTTAAGGGGAGGATTGTGAAGGCTCCCTAGGGGATGGCATGTCCATGTTATTTTTATTTTTGGGTGTTGATTTTTCAGAGGATTTTCCTCTCTCTAGGGATTCATTGTAAGTTTTTGGGAAAATTCGAGAAGTTAGTGAGGGTTTTGAAGTTCTTGTGTGAAGGCAGGAGCTGCAGGGATTGGATTTAGAAGAAGCAACGTCTCCAAGCCATCAAGTATTTGTATTTCAGGTTCTATCTCTACATGATTTGATCTCTGATTCTATTTTATTTACATGTCGCTATTATGACATTGTCTTGGTTTGATTCTGCTTGAGAATAGTTTGTTTGTATGATCTGATTTCATGCAATGAGTGATGTCAGAATATGATCTTTTGAGGAATTTCTCCTTGAATTTTTGGTTTTTAGTTTCTTGCTTCACTTCATATTTTTGTATGCATGTTTACCAGATTTGTCTGTAATTGCTTGCATGGATGTTGTCAAGGGCAGTGAGCCCATTTTGTTTCATCTACCAGATACCCATCTATTGAAATTGATCAGAACAAGACAGTTTGTTTTTGGATCTATTCTATATTATTGCATTCATGAGATGGTGTTTTGAGAAGCCTAGGTGATTCCTTTATGCTCTTACCGATTCAAGCCATCTGATATAATCTTTAACCAGATATTATGTTTCAGTTATAAATCGATTCTCTCAATGTAATTTTGTTGAAACTAGAAACTTGTTGGTCAGCATGTGTGCCTTCTTCTCTTGCACTTCGTTGTCCTAGATCCTTGAGCTCCGATGTGGTCAGCTACTCCCTGTGTTTTCAGTGACCCAAATTGAGTCTGCATCTCCTTAAACCTTTGTATTTCCTTTAAGTTTTATCGCTTAGTCTCTTAGGGGCGTCGCCTCTTTGTAGCAGTCTAAATAGAAACGTCATAGCAAGTTTTTCCATCCTTCATTGTAATATACTATATCACTTTATATGCCTATCCTGCAATCATGGCATTCTGTGACACCATAGTTCCTTAGGTGTTTTGTGAAATAATTCATGGCCTGGTCTATTATTCCAACGACATCCCCCTGTGACTTTCTCTTAACCGTTCATGCGTGCCTAGTTTGTAAATTAAAGCTATTTGTAGCTGAAGTTTGTGCAGCGTTCTACCTTTTTATCGTCAAAGGTTTTATACCTGCTAATTGCATTTGTTTTTTTTGTTAGTTTCTAAAAATAAAATCCTCTTTAGCAAATTTTATCCACACCTATTAATTTCTTTTGTTTGAAAGTTTGTAAAATCTTTTCAGCAAATCCTCTTGACTGCATTCACTTGATCATTTCTAAATCCTTACAACAATTCTGTTTGGCCATATTTCGCAACCGTTGCATGTTATGATTCCACATCTCTATGAGGCATTTTGACCAATAGCCTTCGTGCCTTTCCATGCATTACTTTTAGTTAAAAGTTTCTAAATACTTTTTGATGAATCCATTTAATGTATTTCCTGCGATTATCACATTTCATGAAATGACATTTCAACGTGGCATTCTATCAATAGTTCACATATCTACTTCTATACCTTGCTCATTTCAATTATCCTTCATGGGCAATGTAAGGAAATGCGATTAGAATGAATGAAATATATATATATCCCTTACCATTATCAATTTTTTTTGTGCGCAAATTTTTGAGGGTAGAAAAGCTAGCTTCTGCCTGTTCCGCGGCCATAATGTCTACTGCTAATCTTTTAATGAATACTTCTGCTCTTTCCTTCTTAGCCATTTATTAGAACCACCTTACTCGACACCTCAATGGATTCTCTTTCACCACTAAATAGATGTCACTTAAATAGCTTCAATGCTATATCAGTTGTGACACTCTTGTATTTAGATTTGGATTTCATAGAAACCGTAGGGAAAATGATTATTTCGGTTAAGGTGTGTCATCTTATAGTTGCTACCACCACCAATATCTTCATTGTACCATCATTTACCCAACCTACTATAATAGTTTTCAAAGTTACTTCCACCCATAGCTGTCATCTAATGTTTGTTTCCAGATTTACATTGCTTTTCAGGTGTCGATGATTTTAGTTGCTGTAGGAATCCTAATTTCCAATGTTTCAACATGCTCTATGACCGCCGTTGCATGGATTCAAGGTGTAGAAAAAAAAAAAATACAAGATCAATTGTTTGTTAAGAATACATAGTTATGTTTTAGGCATCATTTTATCTGCCCTTTAAGGACGAATCTTTTAACCATTTTCATTCTAAACTTTTCATTCTTAAAGGTAGCCAAAGGATAGGAACTTGCCCTTTGCACTATAAGTCGACTAGCAGTAATTAAGAAGTTTTCTTAATTAAAATTTTCTAGTTTGGAAAGATCCGTTGGACCAGTTTAATGATAACGTTATGTCAAGTGGATTAAGCAATATATCTTCTTTTGTGTAGAATATAATCAATACTTGTTTCAGGTTGTGATCAGCATGTATTCCTTAGTATATGTTTGCTTGAATTCTAGGTAGGGGTTAGATATTTATTTGTGTATTAGTTACCTCATATGTAGTTGGATAGATTTATCTTTCCTGATTAGAATATATATTAAGAGATTTTAATGTTATGTCTCAGTCACTTTATTTATGTAGTTAAGTCATTTAATCTAAATATTAAATGGATCTATTTAATAGTATTAGCATAACAAATTCTTACCAAATCAAATTTATTTAATATTGCTATTGGTATTTTTGTGTAATCAGAAGGAAAGGTTATATTCATCTCATTAACCCAGATATCCTAGTAACCCTCTTTGCGCATAGTTATACTTTGATGCTTTCATTGGAGACACTTTTAGAAATGGATAGTGAAGAGACTTTAACTACATGGTATGTTTGATAAAACTTTGGCTTCTTTTAATAGGGAGTTATGTTCTTAATAGTTTTGTGATTAGGCTCCTAACAATAGTGATGTTAATAGAATTCTAGGTTTTTCTTTTTAAGAGAAAAGAATCTATCTTTATTCTTTTAATTGTGTGTTATTGTTGAAACTAGAAATAAGAATAAGTCTTTTCTTAGTAATGTTATCATTTGAGGAAATGTTCTTACAACCCATAATTAGTGCAGTAATTCTTATGTTGCAAATGTGGTATTGTAATTGGATTATTGATGAGGGATCTTACTTCAGTCTATTATCTGAAGTTGTGCTTTTAAGAGTGAATGTCGATGTGGGATTATTGTGTTATAGTAGTGTCTAGGGAAAGTTGATTCCAGAGGCTAGGAGGGGTAGTTGTGGGTTTGACCCTTCTGATTTTGCAATCTTGTTAAAGGTTGAGCATGTTTTGGTCTTATGTAGTAATGACTCTCCCTATTTATAGTCCACATTGGTATTATTCTTGTGCAAGATGGGTAATACCTTGCTTAGAGTACCTATTTTTGTGGTTTTGAACTCATGTTGATGTCATTTTCGTGATGTCGTGGTAGAGTCCTTACATGTTAGGGTTCATTATTGACTTTGAGCTTGGAATAAAATATTGTGTTGGTTTGTGTGATCGAGCAAGAGGACCCATGCCTTGCTCTGGATACTTTTTGGTGAGATTTGTATGCAAGAAGGTAAATGCCTCGCATAGTATATGGATACTTGTCATTATGTCTGACTTCATGGATAGGGTCTTCTAGATGCAGGTGGGAAAGTGGCTTCCAATGTGGGGCCGTTGCCCAAAGTGGCTGCCAGGATAACCCATTGGAAGTTATTAATCCAGTGATAACTTAATAATAAATTGGAGGGTTGGAGAGCTTTCACATTAATCAAGATAAAGTATGCCTCACTCATGGCTCAAGTGCTCGTTTAGGCTTGAGATGAGATGAGAAGGTCATGGTTGGCAAGATCAACTTCCTTGTCCTCATGAAAGGAATGTTGGTTCCGCATGTGTTGCCCTATGGGGCCAATGGCTAGAGGGAGGTCGCCAGGAAAACCATAGATGGGGACCGGTTTCTAGTGAGAGATAGCCTGGAAAACCCATGCTAGGGCCATGCGATGACACTCTCCCTACTGAAATCTAGCATTCCCTCTTGTTCATCTCTATGTTGTCTGACTACCTGTGGAAGTTTTGTTAAGTGTGGAAGTAATGTTTTGATGCTTATAATGTCCTATTGGACAGTGTTGTACTTGAGTAGTTCTTGTACCTATCAGTCCTTTGTCTTCTCATCTAGTTGTTGCTGCAGAACCTTATGTTATCTCCTAGCTCAGGGGGTGGACCTCAGGGTTCCACATGGTCATGTGGAAGAGCTTAATCCATTGGTTTTCTTGGCATCATGGTTCATGTTCGTTGCAGAGGTGTCTTCCAGTTCTAGATCCATATGGCATTCAAAGATTTGTAATATGCTTCTAGAATTGTATAGTCTTGACTTATATTGTAATTTGTTGTAATTAGTCAAGAAGTCTTGTAATCATGTAAATCATTTGTACTTGTGCTTACCTTGTAAATTGAAAGGTGTAATCTTCTTATGATGTATCAAAATTGCATATGGGCATGTGTGATGTATTATGTTGTTAATGATCCTTGTCTATAATTATTTGATGCAGTTATGTTCCCTAGAGATGTTAGTTGATCATATAATTTAAATGTTGTAATTAATGTTACCTTATCTAGTGATTAATGCAAGTACTTGGTGTTTAAAAAAATTATTCTGTATTTTATTGCCAGTTAGCCTAACTCTCTAGGGTTGCATGACGAGGCATTACAATTCACACCTAGACAACTTATGTGCACACATCATTTAAGAATGAGTAGTACAATCAACTAATGTGCACTAACATCCCATCTCCATCTCCTATTGCTTCATCTGAATCTAGTGTTGTTTCATCCATAGATTCTAGTGATTTAATGTAGTAGGAGATACATTATCTTCTACATATGGCTAGTTGGGATGAGTACTTGATGTAATCAATTATCATGAATATATGGTTTTATGAAGTCATTCAATTATTCATGTTAGTGGTAGAGTAGTTATTCCTGTAAGTAGTTATACACATGAATATATGGTTTTATGAAGTCATGTTAAGATGTAATCAATTATCAAGTCTTATACATTCATAAATCATCTCTTTTATTTCTTATGCAATCATATAATTTGTACTTCATTCTAGTATCAGAGTAGCCATGATCCAAGGCCTAGTGCAATGAAGAATTGTTCATTGTTTTCATGTTGCATACAAAGAAGGAGAACATGGGTGTATTAAAAAGTAGACTGGTGTGAAAGATTTGTTAGTTATATATTTTAAGGATAATTATAGTGTTGAAAAAAAGTTTTACAGTGTAAAGCAAAATCATGTTAGGCAAATCAAACACAATTATTCAAAGGAAAAGGTAATTGATTTGTGTACTACTATTGAAATTGATGTCACTCATATGTGGTAAGGTTTCAAAAATACATTATGATTTGGTAAATTATCTAGTACTTAAAAACTTTCTAGATTTTGATTTGTTTAATAGTCAACCATACATATTTAAAGCAAGGCATAATAAATTGGAAATAAATTTTCATCAAGCAATGCAAAGAGGAAGAATTATCATCAATTGTAGGGGATGAATTAGGGTTTATACTAGTCCTTGACTTCCACTTGTTTATTAAAAACTATATTGATCAATCCTCAATATATTTGTTTAGCATCATTCATGTATCAACTCAGGAAACACTAAACAAAAGGTTTTAGAAGCCACAAATTGACACCTAAGTAAGAAGAATGAGATAAGTTTACTGCAATCCAAATGTATTGAGATTTGTTGCAAGGAGAATTATTAGATGTAAGTTGGATCGTTATTTATAATTAAAGTGTTGGAGAATATTTCATTGTTGTATGTGAAGGTAGATAAAGTTTGACATTATTGGCCTTTGCCTGAAGTATCATCAATCTGTATATATCATCTAGAATTTGTGGAGCAATATGTTCAAGAGCATAAGTCCATTGTCAATATTAGAAACCATGACCATCAATAAATCATTATTTCATTTGTGTGGTACTTAAGGTTTATCATTTCATTGGTTTTGTGTGGGGTTTGTACATTTAATCATTTATTCGAGGTTTTTGAGTTATTTAAAAAAAAATGTACGCATTGGATTGATAAGGAAAATAAGGGTGTGTTTTATTTTTAGAGGTATATGAGTCCATAATTGGTCAAAATTGACATCATTACTTTTAACATTTGAACATGGCCAAACATTATTTTTGTGTTCCCAATGTGATCCACACTATCCTCAAGATAGAAATTTGAGAGACTCGCATGCTTGTGCTATTGAAGAGTCTAATGCAAATGGATAGAGTGTAAGGACATCATATTCAAGGTTGGCGACATTAGAGGTTGGACGAGTTTTCATCATGTCCAGTCAAATTCTTTCTTGAAGAGATGTTGCTCTGCAAAATAAGCATATATTTTTTGTGTTTTCTTAGGTTTTCTTTTTTATGCTAACAAAATTGAAGAATGAATCTATTGTGAAGTTTTCTTTTGAATATGGGAAGAGATTTAGGGAACTTGATAAGAATTGTTGTCCAAATAGTTCATGATTATGTGATCTGGGGAGATATACCTTTATGAAGGTCATGAGACAACTTGATGGAGCATTGTGGGTGGCTCAACATGGATTGTTGTCTAATAATTTGGGGGATTTGTGATTCAAGAGTTTGGGGAGGTGGTAATCCAAGAATTCAGCTCAAAGCTACACCTTTATAAGGGTTATGAGGTAGCTCGATGGAGTTAAACCTAATTCATGATTTGTTCTTTCAATGGAAAAGCTTCTAAAAATTTGCATTTGTTTGTTTCAGTCAACATGTTTTGATATGTGAAATGTAAACCTTAAGGGGGGTACATTAACAAGAACAATGTAATAAGGGGGGAATGTTAGCATTATTATATTATTTAATAAACACAATAGGTTAGTTATTTTTTATTGGTAGATTAGTTATTCTTGTAAGTAGTTATACATAGGGATATATGGCTTTATAAAGCCATGTTGAGATGTAATCAATTATCAAGTCATATACATTTATAGACCATCTCTTTTATTTATTATGCAATCATGTAATATGTACTTCACTTCATAGACATAGCATATTTATTTTGTTGATCCTATCTTAAAAATTTTGAGGGCACTATTTAGGAAATTCATATCCTGTTTGATGACAACTCATATGGACTTGCATCGTCTCCTTTGGATGTGATGAGGGCACTTTGGACCCTCTTATTCTCTCTCCATGTATTTATTTTTCATAGTTTGGCATTGGGTTGGAGATCCTTAAGAAACATTTAAAGGACAAGTCATTGTCTTTGGAACATAATATTTAAATCCATTTCCACTAGGTTTTGGATTGTCACACACTTTAGTTAGGCTTGGGACTCCTTATTTGATTATGGCACCTTTCAACATCGACAGGGCAACACCAAAGAAAATTTTAGAGACATCATACATCTTGAGTTTTCCTCCTTCATATTCTTTTCAAGAATGGGAATACATCATGCATTCATCTAGGTTGGCTTTGTTTCTTTCTAAGGGGATAAATGTTGTTCAATAGTTTTGGATCATCTTAGCATTCATTGATGAACATCTAACATTAGTGTAGGAGATTCTACATAGATGGGGGAAATACATGGTCTCTCTCTGTTCTTGTCTCTTATGGAGGTGACTTTTTCCTCACATGGATTTTTATCCTTCTCATACTTTGGAGAGCATCTTGTGTTTTCTCTCTTTTGGAGAGGTGTTTTTCTCTACATGTTTTATTCTCTCTATTTGTATCTAACATGGCCTTGTAGCTAGGACCCATCTCTATATCTTTGCATTTGTTTTGTCCTCCCTAAGTTACACTTAAGGTGGTGTTGTTGTCAGTATATTACCTAAGTACTTACACATTAGGTCCTATTCACACTCAAGTCTTGTTAAGTTTACTTAGGATGCACTTAGGATAGATCTCTTTGTGTCTCAAGTCATAAGATTAAGACACTTGTCATAATCTTATGTTGTCCTATGTTTCACATCGGTTTATATAACCATAGGCTTCTCATTGTAATTTCATGTATTATATTGAAGTACATATTATATGCATATTTTCGTCCTTTTATATAATAGATTTATTAGATTTCATGTTGTGTCCCTCTTATTCTTTCATTGAAGCTCCCAATCTTTGGTGGTTACCTCTAAAGACAAATATTGCATGCTATAAACCATTCTATGTACTAACTCTTATAGTTTGTATATAGGTGCAACATTCAAGTGTAAGTTTGAACATCAATGGTTTTGGGATTCCCAATGGGACACAAATAAAAGACTTTGATCTACGCTTCATTTGATATTTGTCCTAAATTTTGTGATTTTGGTTGTAAATCAAAAAATATTAGATCATTTAGAGCATGAATGCTCCACTTGGTGACTTGATTGGTGATTCCATTAATCAACAGATCTCCTATCTTTATTTTCACAAATCATGGAAACTCCCAATGCATCTCAATATTCCACTAAGAACTTTGCCTTTTGTGGCTTAATATTCAAGTGGTCTACTATGTTAACAATAATTGTGTCAAATTCCTAAAGTCGCATTGAAAGCATTAATTAATTTCTATGGAGATGACTCAATTTATTCATTAGATCATATTCATGATGTTGCATATTTGTGCAACATCCATTATATCACTACTTAGAATGTGTCTCTTTGAATGGTTGCTTTCTCTTTCATAGGCAAGGCATGTGAATGGTATAAAAATCTAAAACCTTGTTCAAATGCAAGTTGGGATCAACTTGGTGATCTTTTTCAATAGGTTTAGAGAGAATAAAGATACAAGATCTCTTCTTTAGTATTTCATGGCAATCTAAATGTCTCCTATAGAATGCAGACCTGATTTCATATAATGGTTTGACAAGGCTTGGATGAAATATCTAATCAATGTCTGACCTCCAAGTCAGAATTTGCATTTTTGTATTTTCGAAAAGTGATGGATTCTAAAATGGTGCAAGGTACCTAGGAGTAGTCTAACACGTCAAACATTTTTGATGCATTTTGATAAGCTATGTTTTGTTTTGTTTGTATGTGTTGTAATAAGGCTTTCACCATGTTTGTATGGTCCCTTTTGTGTGGTCAAGATGATTGAGGTGACCCTATAAACCTCTATCATGCTTAGTCCATCTGGACCCCTATTGAGCCACTTAGGCCTAGTAGGTCTAATATTGGCTTTTTGAGTTTGTTTGGGTTGTTCTAGTGTTTTAGCATGGCCTAGGGAGTATGATGGTGGTTCAATTCAATTAGACAAGCAAACCAAATCACCATCCCTTTGAAAATGCAAATACTCCATAGTGTAAAAAGCTGCCAATAGTGTCAATGACACATTGGCCGATTACAACTTAGTTTGGGCAGTTGAATCTACTTTTGGAAGTTAGACACTGACTTGGATCAGTTAAACACAATTGTATTTCACTCCTATATGGTAGAGGACATCTGGTACGGAGTTTTGGGGCATTGAAACTATAGAAAGCAGTAAATTTTCTTGCTTTTCTCACTATGTACGGACTGTATGGACTTGTCACATGTGCAAATGTCTTTTTTCTGGAAGTGCTTGGAGTCAAGGTTCATATGCAACTAGTTT
Organism: Cunninghamia lanceolata; assembly: GCA_027924645.1. Lineage (NCBI taxonomy): Eukaryota > Viridiplantae > Streptophyta > Pinopsida > Cupressales > Cupressaceae > Cunninghamia > Cunninghamia lanceolata. The sequence continues at coordinate 9,656,307 of BSBN01000870.1, forward strand.
GAGGGTTTGAAGTGGTCAGAGCTACAAGTTATTGATTTTTCTTTCACAACAGGTCTAGAAACCCTGTTTTCTAGGGTTTGCCAGCTAAAACCAGCCCTAGAATGCATTTCCACTGGTGAAAATTCATAAAAACTGGTGAAATACAGGCTAGGGATGTGTACTCTAGGATTCCAGAAGCATTTTGTTGGGAGATGTTGTTTTCAATTTTTAAGGTGATGCCCTAGGTCAAGTATTTCATTGTATTTGACCAAGTTCATGCTATTTGAGGTTGTAGATGATAGAATCCTAAGAGGGTGAGAAAATAAATGATGGTTTTGAGTTGTTTGGGCATGGTAGAGACATTCCAAATTCCTACCCCTGACCTATGCACCTAATTTTGAGCACTTACTTTGTAACCTAGCCCTAACTTGATCAATTAGGCCTAGAGACCTAATGAGTGTTCTGGATTGCTGGAGTAGAGTTGGAATAGGAGACTTGGAAGTTTGATAGGGTCCCATAAAGGGTGTCTAAAACCATTATTTGCTTGCCTAGTCATTTGGGATTTTGTCAAGTTTTGTTGAGAAGACCTAGTTTGGAGGGCTAGTAGCCTTACTAGTCAAGGTATAGGTTGAAGAGTTTGGAGATCAAACCAACTGCATAGAAGGTGTTTGTTGATCTGTCCTGAGGTATTGGAGAAGCCTAGAAGGTGGAGCCATCACTAGGATACCAAATCCTTCATACACCCTTGAATGTACCTTTGGTTGCCTGGTTGAAGGTTGTTTGAAGTGGGTGACTGGGCAAAGGATAGTAGAGTAAACCCTTGTGTATTTCTTCCCTTGTGCCACCTCTGCATCAGGTGGTTTTAGAGCCATCAAAGATATGGGAGATAGAGAAGAAGAGGAGGAAATTCCTTCAAAGGTAACCAATGTCGAATTGGCAAAGATAGTGAGAGAGCAAGTAGCCAAGAACAGAAGGATGGAGGTTGAGATAGAAAAGTTGAAGAAAGATAAAGACAAGAAGAAGAAATTAGAGATCATCTTGGATTCAAATGAAGAGGATCAAGATGAGAAAGAAGAAGTGCCTATGGAAGAGCCACAAGGAGGCATGTCAGCGAGACAATTCCTAGATGCACTTGGAAAGTTGAGTAGGAAGGACACTAAGGCAGACTTACCTATGTTTCCTGGTAAGATGAATCCAGAGGAGTGCCTTGATTGGATTGAGGCAATGGAGAACTATTTTGAATGTGAAGAAGTGGTAGAAATTTAGAAAGTGAGGATTGCCAAATCAAGAATGAAAGGGCCAGCCTTGAGTTGGTGGAATTTTATTCAAAATGAAAGGATAGAAGATGATAGGAATCCTATCTCTACATGGAGGAAGATGGTACTTGAAATCAAGAAGCAATTTGTCCCTGAGGATTATGAAGTCAACTTGAACAAGAAGTTGCACAACTTGAGACAGAAGGACATGGATGTGAGCACCTACACAGAGGAGTTTCACAAGATGACATTGAAAGCCAAGATGCCTGAGAATGAAAAATAGAAGCTTGCAAGGTATCTTAATGGCCTCAAGTTCTCCATTCAAGATGAATTAACTCTCTTTAACCCAGAGACAGTCCATAAGTGCTTTCAAATGGAACTAAGGATTGAGGATAAGCAGAGAAGAAAAGGGGATTTTAACAGCAGTAGCAGAGGCAGAGGAAATCAGAACTTTAGGGGCAGGGGCAGATTTCAAAACAGAGATAATTTCTCTAGACTCCAAGGTGGCGGATCACAAGAGGGAAGCTAAGGGCAGGCTGATAAAAATAGTGCTGATAAGGGTTAGTTTAGAGGGAGAGGTAATGGCAGAGGAAGAAGTGGGGGTAGAGGTCCCAATGTGTTTACTGGAAGGTGTTTCTCTTGCAATCAGATTGGACATCAGTCCTTTAGTGCCTGAAGAAGATGGGAAACACTGCTGCAAATTAGAAAGATAGAAGGGTGCAACTCCTTCAAGAAGAAGACTGTCAAAGCACCACATCATACCAAACAGCCTCTTCCAAGTCTACAGCACCTAAGAGTGGAGAATGCATCATGTTCAACAGGACACTCATCATGCCAGCCACCAAGGAGCATCCCCAAAGAAACAACTTGTTCAGAACCACTTGCAAGGTGAAAGGAAAAGTTTGCAAGGTAATAGTAGATTCAGGTTCCTCTAAAAATTTGGCTTCTAATGAAATGGTGACTAAGTTAGGATTGGAAAGAATGCCTCATCCTAACCCCTAGAGAGTCTTTTATCTAACCAAGGAACAACAAATTATGGTGAAAGAGCAATGTTGGGTTGAATTCAAGATAGGTGAATATCATGATAAGGTTCTTTGTGAGATAGTGGATATGGATGCATGCCACCTTCTTCTTGGAAGGCCTTGGCAACATGACACAAGTACCCAACATGATGGTAAGAAAAATGTGATTTATTTGTCCAAGAGTGGTGAAAAGTTTACAATGACTCCTTTGATTGATGATTGCAAAGAGAAGGTCATTTAAGTTCATTTATGTTGGTAGGTGAAATAGAGTTTTTGGCTAACCTCAAGGAAGAGAAAGTGCCATGTTTTGCAGTAGTCCTCAAGCCCAAGGATGTAAATCCCAAGAAGGCCAAAGTGCAGCAACCTCTTAGGAGGATTGGACCAAAGGAAGTGGAAGAACTATTGGTAAGGTTCCATGATGTGATAGCCGATGAAAGTAAGGATGCACTTCCACCAAATAGGGAGATTAGTCATTGCATTGATCTCATCCCTAGATCCACCCTACCAAACCAAGCAGCCTACAAGTTGACTCCAGAGCAAAATGCTGAACTAGTAAGACAAATCCAAGACTTGTTGGATAAAGGACTTATCAGGAGGAGTATTAGCCCATGTGCAATACCTGCAGTACTTGCATCCAAGAAGGAAGGAACATGGAGACTATGCACTAATTCTAGGGCCATCAAAAAAATCACTATCAAGTATAGATTTCCAATGCCTAGAATGGAAGATTTAATGGATTGCTTGGGTAGGGCTTAGTATTTTACCAAGATAGATCTAAAAAGTGGTTATCACCAAATCAGGATAAGGGAGGAGGATGAGTGGAAAACTGCCTTCAAAACCAATGAAGGACTATTTGAATGGGTTGTCATTCCTTTTGGCTTGTCAAATGCACCAAGTACCTTCATGAGATTGATGAATGAAGTGCTAAAACCTTTCCTTAACAAGTTTATTGTTGTGTGTTTGGATGATATATTGATTTTTAGTGACAGCAAGGAAGATCACATAAGGCATACCCATCAAGTGCTCAGGAAGCTTCAAGAGGAGAAGTTGAGAATCAATCTTGACAAATGTGTCTTCCTACAAGAAGAGTTGATATTCTTGGGGTTTGTCATCTCCAAGAGCAGCCTAAAAATGGATCCAAGTAAGGTTGAAGCCATTCTTAATTGGCCCACACCTACAATAGCCTCTGAGGTAAGGAGTTTCCATGGTTTGTGTAGCTTTTATAGAAAGTTAATTAGAGGGTTTAGTGGCATTTGTGCTCCACTTGTTGACACCATAAAAGGGGGAAAGAAATGTGTGTTTGTATGGACAAATGAGGCCAACCAAGCCTTTGAACTATTAAAGAAAAAAATATCAGAACAACCAGTCCTTGTTCTTCCTGATTTTGACAAGGTCTTTGTGGTAGAATGTGATGCAAGTAAGAGGGCTGTTGGGGGAGTCCTAAGTTAAGATGGGAGGCCTATAGCATTCTATAGTGAGAAGTTAAATGAGGCAAAACAAAACTACTCCACCTACGATCTAGAGTTATATGCCATGGTTCAATCATTGAGGAAATGGAGACACTACTTATTGCCAAAGGAATTTATAGTTTTTACTGATAACCATGCATTAAGCTTCTTGAACAGGCAGTAAAAGTTGAATCATAGACATGTCAAGTGGATGGAGTACATCCAAGCATACACCTTCTCCATAAAACACAAGAAAGGAGTGGCCAATAAGGTAGCTGATGCCTTAAGTAGGAGGAATCTTGTTGTGCAGACCATATAGTTGGAAAGTACAGGTATTCAAGCCATCAAGGATCAATATGCAATAGATGAGGACTTCAAAGAACCATACCTCTCTTGTAAGGCCATGACAGGAAGGTATAATACTAATTTTTTTGATTTTTTGTTACAAGATGGATATCTTTTCAAAGGTAGCATGTTGTGTATCCCAAGAGGGTCTGTTAGAGAGAATATAATAAGGGAAAAGCACTGTGGCAGCATGTCAGGTCACTTTGGCATTGACAAAACCCTAGAGTTGGTTAGGAGATACTATTTTTGGCCCAAGTTGCCAACCGATGTAAGGAAGTTTGTTGAAACTTGTCAAATTTGCCAAAGAGCAAAGGGGCATACATCAAATGTAGGTTTATACACTCCTCTACCTATTCCTTCAAAGCCTTGGGCTTCCATAAGCATGGACTTTGTACTTGGTTTGCCTAGGACCAAGAATGGACATGATAGCATCTTTGTGGTAGTTGATAGGTTCTCAAAAATGGCTCACTTCATCCCTTGTAAAACCACACATGATTCCTCACACATAGTAGGTCTGTTCTTCAAAAAAATAGTCAGGTTGCATGGTTTACCTTTATCCATAATCTCTGATAGAGACCCCAAGTTCATAGGACACTTCTGGAGGACACTTTGGAAGAGACTAGGTACAAACTTGTCATTATCATCTGCCTATCACCCTCAATCTGATGGACAAACAGAGATGATTAATAGGTCTCTTGGCAACCTCCTAAGATGCCTCACAAAGGAGCAGGGTACTAGTTGGGATTCAATTTGGCTCAGGCAGAGTTCTCATACAATGACACTGTCAATAGAAGCACCGGCCTGTCTCCTTTCCAAATTGTTTATGGCACTCACCCTAGGGGTATTTTGGAACTTAGGGAGGTTAAAGGACTAGAAAATAGTAGTGCCTTAGTTGTAGACTTCGTTCAAGTCATGAAAGATGTCCCATGAACAAGTACAATAGAAATTGTTGTCCACTTCACAGAAGTACAAACAGTTTGCTGATAGGAAAAGAAGGGATTTGTAGTTCAAGGAAGGTGATTTGGTAATGGTCCATCTGAAGAAGGAGAGGCTCCCTGTAGGTAAACATACCAAGCTGCTCATGAAGAAGATTGGGCCTTGTGAAGAGCTCAAGAAATGTGGAGAAAATGCCTACAAAATCAGACTTCCGGATGGCATTGCTTTGTCTCCTATTTTTAATGTTTCAGACCTTTATCCCTATAAAGGAACTGATCCTCAGACTACTGTTGAAGAAGATCAAACTGATCAGACACTCCAAGAACTCATTCCTTCATCTCCAAATCAGATTGAGTGCATTTTAGATAAGAAGATTGCAAAACAAACTAGGAGGCACACCTATCATGAATACTTGGTGAAGTGGTTAAACAAACCTCAGGAGGATGCCACTTGGATGAGTAGAGCAGACATTGAGAAGGTAGGTTTCACATTTGATAACATTCCTAACTCAAGAGACTTGAGTTCTATTTAATAGTGGGTGTATGGTGTAGGGCACCTAGGAGCAGTCTGACACCTCAAACATTTTTGATGCATTTTGATAAGATATGTTTTGCTTTGTTTGTATGTGTTGTAATAAGGCTTTAGCCATGTTTGTATGGTCCCCTTTTGTGTGGTCAAGATGATTGAGGTGACCCTATAAACCTCTATCATGCTTAGTCCATCTGGACCCCTGTTGAGCCACTTAGGCCTAGTAGGTCTAATATTGACTTTTTGAGTTTGTTTGGGTTGTTCTAGTGTTTTAGCATGGTCTAGGGAGTATGATGGTGGTTTGATTCAATTAGACAAGCAAACCAAATCACCATCCCTTTGAAAATGCAAAAACTCCATAGTGTAAAATGTTGCCAATAGTGTCAATGACACATTGGCTGATTACGACTTAGTTTGGGCAGTTGAATCTACTTTTGGAAGTTAGACACCAACTTGGATTAGTTAAACACAATTGTATTTCACTCCTATATGGCAGAGGACATCTGGTACGGAGTTTTGGGGCATTGAAACTACATAAAACAACAAATTTTCCTGCTTTTCTTATTGTGTATGGACTGTACGAACTTGTCACATGTGCAAATGTCATTTTTCTGAAAGTGCTTGGAGTCAAGGTTCATATGCAACTAGTTTGAGGGTTTGAAATGGTCAGAGTTACAAGTTATTGATTTTTCTTTCAAAACAAGTCTAGAAACCCTGTTTTCTAGGGTTTGCCACCTAAAACCGGCCCTAGAATGCATTCCCACTGGTGAAAATTCACAAAAAATTGGTGAAATACAGGCTAGGATGTGTACTCTAGGATTCCATAAGCATTTTTTTGGGAGATGTTGTTTTCAATTTTTAAGGTGATGCCCTAGGTCAAGTATTTCATTGTATTTCACCAATTCATGCTATTTGAGGTTGTAGATGATAGAATCCTGAGAGGGTGAGCAAATAAATGATGGTTTTGAGTTGTTTGGGCATGGTAGAGACATTCCAAATTCTTGCCCCTGACCTATGCACCCAATTTTGAGCACTTACTTTGTAACCTAGCCCTAACTTGATCAATTAGGGCTAGAGACCTAATGAGTGTTCTGGATTGCTGGAGTGGAGTTGGAATAGGAGACTTGGGAGTTTGATAGGGCCCCATAAAGGGTGTCTAAAACCATTATTTTCTTGCCTGGTCATTTGGGATTTTGTCAAGTTTTGTTGAGAAAACCTAGTTTGGAGGGCTCGTAGCCTTACTAGTCAAGGTATATGTTGAAGAGTTTTGGGAAGTTGGAGATCAAACCAACAACATAGAAGGTGTTTGTTGATCTATCCTGAGATGTTGGAGAAGCCTAGAAGGTGGAGCCATCACTAGGATACCAAATCCTTCATACACCCTTGAATGTACCTTTGGTTGCTTGGTTGAAGGCTATTTGAAGTGGGTGAGTGGGCAAAGGACGGTAGAGTAAACCCTTGTGTATTGCTTCCCTTGTGCCACCTCTGCATCATAAAATTTTATTCATCATTTAGATTCTAGCTAGTCAAACCCTTCTTGAATCATATGATTTAGCCATCAAAGCTAAGGAAAACCTCATAGATATAGGAAAGTTTCCTCTCATGCCTATGTATCTTCTATTTCATTTAGAAAATACTTCTTTTGGAGTTGTCCAAAATAGTTAAAGGAATGCCATAAGCTCACCACCCACCCTCCCCATTGAGTTGGTCAACTATATTGTTATGAATGAACTAAAAGAGTTGATGAATCATATCTCTTATGAGCTCTCGTAGTTAAAAAATTAGTCCATTAGATCAAGGGAACAAGCATCTATGCCTTCACATATTCTAGAACAATCACCTTGCTTGCATTCTCTTATGAAAATCCTATCCTCTCACATGCAAAAATACAAATCCGCATGTTTGACAAACATATCTCTTATTGATCTTCAACCCAAGCACTTGACAAGCCCAAATTTAAGAAATATAGTATTGCAGAGCAAGTCTTCTATCAAGTGGATGTAATGGAGAAATATGATGAGCATAACAACATAAAAAATTAGCAATAATTTGTTGTTGTTTATATAAGTTTATAGTAGAGAAAGAACATCATATGCATGCAAAAAATGCCAAATCAAGTATTGATATCAATCCCTTACATTTCATCTCATTTGAAGCATGTTTTGAGACTTTTTATACGAATAATGAGAAGGAATTGCAGCGAAATGGCATAAATCTTCAAGCACAGAATGAGGATAGAGAGAAATGTTTTGTGGATAAGGAATCAAGCATAGAGAATCTCATTAATGATGATGATGTGAATAATTTATTATCTGAAATATAGGATGATCTTGTGTATTTTGTATAAAAATAGATTCCATTATTTCATTTTGAAGAGTAATTATAGCAAGACATCATTAATGATCCTAAAGAACATCATGAGGAGGCTAATCTATTTCAATATTTTCTTAATTTTATAGAATATGATAGCAATGATATGACAAAGAATATTTACATCTTGATGAAAAAGAGCATATGTAAAAGTGAAGAGAATTTTAAGGAAGAGGATTTTGAGCTCAATTTGGATTCCTTCTTTGTAGATCCTAATACTATTTCAGCTCTTATTTCACTTAACAAATCAAATAACAATGATCAGTTATAGTTTGAAGATGTTATCTCAAGCTTTGGGAAAAAAGAGAGTTTTTATGATGTGCATATTAATGCAAAAGATCCTGAAGCATTCAATAAAAAACATGATCAATGCATTGTGAGCATGCATACAAAGAGGTTTTGAACTATTTTGGGGACCACAGTAAATATCAAGCCACATCTTCACAAATATTCAACACATGAAGTTCAAGAGAAACATGAAGTGAATGAGATCAATATATTATCACACATGCTTGACTGCAAGCAAGAACATTCTTTTCATATGAATGTCATAGTTTCTCCACTTCATCAAAATGTGGAAAAGAACTTACATTAGAGAAAATGGAAAAGATGGTCAAAGGCACAAACACTTGTACACCACAAAGCAAAGTGGTATGCATTTCTCCTATTTTTATTTTTATAGTTTGTCTAGTTTATCATAGCTTTGAAGTTAATTTCATGGAATGAGATCATTAAGAAGGGAAGCTATTTTGCAATCCTAGTAAATGGTGATGTAGAGAGAAAGAAACTTCAAACATAATGGACAATAAAGAACAAGAAAACGTGGTTTTCACAATAGTATGCACTTGATTCCCTGATCTTTCAATGGTGGCAGCAAATAACACCCTATAAACTATCCTATTTGCTTGTTTTCATAGTTTCAAGTCTCAAGAAACAATAAAAACTCATTTTCTCTTCATTCTTAGGCTTATAAATTCTTTAACCAGAACCCACAGACCTCTTACAAAGCCTAAGTAACAATGATTAACTCAAAATAATGCATTTTCAACAAACCCTCAACAAACTAGGGTTTATGACAGTCTAGATGCTAATAAAAACACACTATCCTCTATAAATCATGCAAATTAATGAATTATCACTTGCCCTTTGGTGGAAACATGTATAAAGAACTACAAAAATTATGTTCCAAATTTCATGATTTTTCATTGGTTAGAACTTGAAATATGAATTTTTTAAACTCACTAAAAACTCTAGTTTTTGAACAGGGCAGCAAGCACCATTTTTGCCATAACTTGAGAAAAACTCAATGAAATCACTTAAAACTACCTGCATTTGAACCTTAAGACATTCCACTATCATCCCATATAAACACAGACCTACAACTTGTCCGTACAGATCCGTACCAAACTGTTCTTTGCTATTTTTTAGAAAACATTTCATAAATTTGTCAAAAAACAAGGTTTTCATCAAAATCTTGCTCCCACAGCTTCTTGGAGTGTGTATTCTCATTGATTCAATATGGAGAACTTACAAAAAATAGATATCATTGAGGATGACTCTTTCTCCCAATAACCCTAATTACAATGTCATAAAATTTGACAATTTTTGCCACTTTTTGCAACTTTTTAAGAAAAACAAATAAGTGAACCTCACATGACTACCATGGTCCTCTAGGACCTTATTAGACTCATAAAAATCAAAACCAAAGAGTTGAGAACAAACTGCAAGCCAAAACATCACCTATAATTCAAATTGCACTTTTGGCAGGAAAATCACAATTTAAATTTTGAGCCTATTCAACCTATCTAAACCATTGGATTATGATCCCAATTGACCTCCTAAACCTGAACCAACTCAATCTAGACTATTTTCATAAAAAAAACATCATAAACATCTGTTTGAGTGATGCTCCTACATCATACTCCCTAGGTGGAAGAATTTGAGCTCCAACTCAAATATGAATCTTCTTTCTTGTCTTTCAGTTCTTTTGCATGCTTGCATTACTTTGTTTTTGCTAGATCTCAACTACATTTTTTTCAACTAGTTCACTTGTGCTTTCCATTCCAACAGCATGCTTCTTTAGCCAAGGCCAACTTGGCATTATATATCCATGGGTTTTTTCTTGTCTCCTCATTCCAGCTTTAGCTTTGGCTGCAATTGTAAATTTATTTTCTCTTTCATCCACTTTGTCTTCTTTACCTACATAGGTAACAAACATATTAAAGAAATCATATTCTTCTTCTACATATTTCACCTCTTCATCCACTTCATGTTGTTTTCCATACATTCTTTTCTTTTCATTACTCCAAAATCTTTGGCTTCACCTCAACCATACTTAGCCATTCATTGTTATTTTTGAATTACTCATTCATTCTTTTATTCTCCTGGACATCAACATTCTCATCTCTAGGTTCTTCTCTTGAAAACCATTCTATCTCCCTATCCTCCATGACTATCTTCTCTCTTTAGACTATCCCTGAGTCCTTTACAACTTCTTTTGTTGTTTCTTCTTCTTCTTCTTCTTGAACATCACCCACTTCAACATCAACATCACTATTACTTTCATTAGTTTGAGAAAATTCAAAAGAAATTTCTTGCATTTATTTTTCAACTAGTTTTTCAAGCAACATGTTATTTTCAAAATTAATTACCTCAACCATTACCTCATTTGTCTTTTCTTTATATTGTTGTACATCTATCTTCTCACTTAACAACAAGCTTTCAATTCATGTGCACTCATCCTTCAAGGATGCTAATACATATTTCTTCCCATCCTTTTCCAACTCATATGTATTGTCTTTGCTATTATACTTTGTTGTCCTGCTATAATTCCACAACCATCTAAACACAATGTGACATACACCCAAATGTATAATATCACAAACTATTTCATCCTTATAATTGCCTATTTGAAACTCAACTTTGCATTGCTCACTTATGGTTACCTGGTTACCTGTTTGAAGCCAACTCACTAAATAAGGCATGAAGTGTTGTATTCTTTTCAAATTCAATTTATCTACCATATATTTAGAAGCAATATTATCCATGTAGTTATCTGAAATCACAACTTGACAACATTTACCTTTGGACTTGCAGGTACTCTGCAATAACCTTTTCTTTGCCATCTTTCTTTCTTTCTTGGCTTCCATTTCTTCCTCTTGTAGCTTCTTTGCCACTTTCAACATTGTATTTAATAATGTTGATGCCCCTTGCCCATCTTTCTTCTTATTAAGAGCCATATTTAAACATGAAATCTCATCAAACCACATTACCCAAAATGATAAATCATTTCCGAGAGAGCTTACAACTCTAATACCAAAAATGATGCAGAGGGAAAGCAACTTCAAACACAATGGACAATAAAGAACAAGAAAATGTAGTTTTCACAATAGCATGCACTTGATTCCCCAATCTTCCAATGGTGGCAGCAAATAACACCCTATAAACTGTCCTATTTGCTTGTTTTCATAGGGTCAAGTCTCAAGAAACAATCAACACTCATTTTCTCTTCATTCTTAGGCTTCTAAATTCTTTAACCAAACCCCACAGACCTCATACAAACCATAAGTAATAGTGATTAACTAAAAACAATGCATTTTCAACAAACCCTCAACAAACTAGGGTTTATGATAGTCGATGCTAATAAAAACACACTGTCCTCTATAAATCATGCAAATTGATGACTTATCACTTGCCCTTTGGTCGAAATGTGTAGAAAGATCTGTAGAAATTATGTTCCAAATTTCATGATTTTTCATTGATTAGAACTTGAGATATGATTTTTTTAACTCACTAAAAACCCTAGTTTCTGAACAGGGCAGCGAGCACCGTTTTTTCCATAACTTGAGTAAAACTTAATGAAATCACTTCAAAACACATGCATTTGAACCTTAAGACATTCCACTATCATCTCAAACAAACACAGACATGTAACTTGTTCGTACAGATCTGTACCAAATTGTTCTTTGTTGTTTTTTCAGAATAATTGTCACAATTTTGTCAAAAAATAGGGTTTTCATCAAAATATTGCTCCCACAACTTCTTGGAGCATGTATTCTCATTGATTCAACATGGAAAACTTACAAAAAATAGTTATCATCAAGGATATGACCCTTTTGTAGGAGTTAAGGACAACACTGAGAGGGGGGGTGAATCAGTGTTGTGTGAATTTTCAAATCATTTTTTACAAACTTTAACTTGGAGAGCACAAGGAGAGAAAGTTATCATTGAATTGTCAAACACATATGCATATAACTTTGTCAAACACATATGCACATAACTGAGAATGAAAAACAAAACTCATGAGTAAAACATATAACCATAGAGAGAAATATGAATCAAGACACAAGAATTGGACGAGTGGAAAACCCTCTAGGGGTAGAGAATCCACTCCAGAACTACCTCACTGGCTTATCTGATAAAACATGCCTCACTGGCTACAATATGTATCTAGGAGCACCAACTCCAATACCAAACAGAAGCACCCACTTCCAACACTGATATACCTCATTGGTAAACAAATAGGTCTCACTGACCAACAAGCCTCACTGGCTAATACAAGGCCTCACTGGCAAACCAAATCACCAAAAGATGTAATAAACAAGATCAGAGGGATACTCTATTTCCATTCAATTCAATATGTCATCTCTACATAATACAACCTCCATTTGTGATTTCTCCATGTGTATGTCTCCAATCCTGCATCTGATGCTCAAACAATTCATTCCTGCATATTCAATTTCATATTATCTTCTTGCTTAATTCAATCTATATCATTCAAGAGGATGTCATAGAAAATGTCTTCATTTCTGTATACAGTTCCACACACACACATCGTTAATGTACTTGTAAAACCATTATATACAAATTCTGAATATCTTTTCATATTCCTTTCCTCTGCAAAAATCCTCTTCAAAATTTTTATCAATCTTCTCCATAATTTTACAAGAAACATTATTAGACAGAGTAGACAATATAGCCTTCTTTGCAATCTGATTACATTCAAGGGCTTCTTTGTTATTTGCAGAGTTAGAACATCCATTCTCAACAGACATTAAAACATCATATCCTAAAGAGGATAAATACACTTGCATTATAACATACCAAACTGAAAATTTTGAACCATTAAATTGAGGAACTCTTGAAATTTTTTCTTCTAATACAAAATCAGAATCAACATGAAGAACATCATTATCAACTGACTTTATATCAACATCTGGATTTGATATGGATGATGTCTTTTGATCAGAATGAAACTTAACATTTCTCATGTTCTTATTTCTCCTGCACTTACCCATTGAACTCCACACACAGGACCTACCCAAGCTGATTAAGCTGCAAAAGGGAAACTGGCTCTAATACCAATTGTAGGAGTTAAGGACAACACTGAGAGGGGGGGGTGAATCAGTGTTGTGTGAATTTTCAAATCATTTTTTACAAACTTTAACTTGGAGAGCACAAGGAGAGAAAGTTATCATTGAATTGTCAAAAACATATGCATATAACTTTGTCAAACACATATGCACATAACTGAGAATGAAAAACAAAACTCATGAGTAAAACATACAACCATAGAGAGATGATCAATATGAATCAAGACACAAGAATTGGACGAGTGGAAAACCCTCCAGAGGTAGAAAAACCACTCCAGAACTGCCTCACTGGCTTATCTGATAAAACATGCCTCACTAGCTACAATATGTATCTACTAGCACCAACTCCAATACCAAACAGAAGCACCCACTTCCAACACTGATATACCTCACTGGTAAACAAATAGGTCTCACTAACCAACAAGCCTCATTGGCTAATACAAGGCCTCACTGGCAAACCAAATCACCAACAGATGTAATAAACAAGATCAGAGGGACACTCTGTTTCCATTCAATTCAATATGTCATCTCTGCATAATACAACCTCCATTTGTGATTTCTCCATGTGTATGTCTCCAATCCTGCATCTGATGCTCAAACAATTCATTCCTGCATATTCAATTTCATATTATCTTCTTACTTAATTCAATTTATATCATTCAAGAGGATGTCATAGAAAATGTCTTCATTTCTGTATACAGTTCCACACCCACACATCGTTAATGTACTTGTAAAACCATTATATACAAATTCTGAGTATCTTTTCATATTCCTTTCCTCTACAAAAATCCTCTTCAAAATTTCATTGACCTTTCAACATTAACCTTTCATATTCATTTCAATCTAAACATTTTTTCTTCAATAAAAAATAGTGCCTTGTAGGAGAAAATAAAATCTCTTTTACTTGAATCCTCTTCATATTTTCTTCAATTTCTTCAAATGAATCTTTTCGTATTCTCTTCTCTGTAAATATTATCTTCAAAACTAAAAACTTCATCCAATGCCCTGCTCACAAAATAATTAATAAAAACATTTTGTTCCTTCAAAAAATTCATCTCTTGATATTCCTGTAAGAAAAGAATGTCTTCAAAAACTCCTCAAATTCTACAATAAGAATCTTCAAAAAATCATTTTTCTCCTGCATAAAAAAAAGATATTCAATTTCAAAAACAAATATCCTTGATATTCTTTTGTGTGCAATTTTATATTCCCTGATGGTGTTAGGTTGTCATTGATGTCAAAAGTGTTCAGGAGCATGAGACATCATCTTGCAGATATAGAGAATGGTTTTATACTTCACAGGTTTGATCTTGCATCATCAGGAGATGTGTTCTTCACAATGTCATATCAGTGAACATGACATATTCTTGGTAGGCATGGTCTTCATTATTCATCAGGTTCTTAACAAGGTTGATGATATCAATTGTTAGTATTCAAAGGTTTGCAATGTGTTGGTTCTTGACAAGGTTGATGATATCAGTTGTTGGTATTCAAAGGATCACATGAATACACTTGATGTGTGATGTTGAGATTAGGATGTATACTGTTCATATGGTATCCAAAGGTGTGCATGTGATTTGTCTATTGTCTTCGTATTTGTTGATCATGTATAAGATGCTTTACAGGAGATGGTATATGTTCTCACAAGAGATGTTGTATGAGCTTAGAATGCAGTGAGTTGTGATATCTGATCTTGTTCTGCCAAGAGGAATGGATAGGTTCATACATGTCATATCATTTGTGATGCTTTGGTTAGACCAAATCATTTGCTTTCATATTCTTCAGGGTGTCACAGTTATGGTTCATGAAGATGCTTATCTCAGTGTTGAAGTGTGTTAGTATGATTCAGATGAGATGCTTTAAAATGGAGGTGGAAAGTGTATCTAACAAGTACTTGGTCTCTTCATGTTAAGGCACAAGTGATTGGATTATGAATGTATTCCATTAGTATTTTGAGTTGTTCCTTTCATGTCATAAATCTTCATGTTGTCTGGATCTTAGTGGTATGATATTCTACATCAGAGGAATATCATTTCATAGGTATTATTTTATATGGGTCTTGATGGATCACATGTATGTGATCAAAGGTATTGAATCAAGTTTTATAACACTTAAATCTTATAACATAGGCCCTCTCTGCCCGTCATTCTAATAATGACCTTTTTGTTTTAATTTAATGTTGACCTATTAATACAGGTCAGTCACTTATACATGACCTACTAGAGGGTTTCTTACCCATGGCGATGACCGGCCCTTCTACCACGGAGACTTAAAGCTTCGGTCTTCAAATGATACATCGGGCGGCAAAGTTTATATCTAAGGTTGAATTTAAACATACAAAGGCCGCACAAACTTGATCCAATGGCTATAATTTAAACCTTGGAGCCCGACCCTCACGTTGATGTTTGACGTTCCCATGACCGTTTTTTTTTGTCTGTAGTGAATTATGATTTTAGAATGTTTCTTTCAAGATGGAGTTTAAACCCGAATACAAAGGATTTTTGTGGAGATGTTATTAGAGGATTTCCTTTTTGGAGTTTAGTTTTTTTTGAAGAGTTTCTTTTCTTCGAGGTTTTTGAAGTTGTAAAAAGATTTTTTTATAAGGAGATTTTTATTGTTTTTTTTCTAAATGAGAAAAATCTTTATGAAGAGATTTTTGAGTATATTGGAAGTAAAGAGATAAATATCAAAGTTTCTTGAGGAGATTTTTTTATGGAGATTGGAGATTTTTTTAAAGAGATTATTTTGAGAATAAGGCAGATTGAGAAGATTATTTTTGAAGAAGATTTTGAAGGAAAGATAATCAGATTGAAGTTTTTTTTGTGTTATGAAGAATATGAAACATCATGCAGAGATATGAAAAGGTTTTAATGGAGATAATTTGTCTTGTGAGAAAATTATATTGAAGATTTATTTATTATTTTTGTTTGCAATGAGAGAATGTTTTTTTGCAGGAATATGAATCAAAAATTGAAGAGTTTATTTGCAGGAGAAAAGCAAATGTGTTTTTGCAGAGAAGTGAAATTTCAAAAGTCTTGTTGCAAAATTTATGTGATCTGAAGGAGAAATTTATGAAGGAATGTGAAAGGTTCCAAGGCAGTGAAAAGACATTCAACTTGTATAAATTTTGTTTCCAGGTGCATTGATGAATGATTTAAGAAGGATAGAGATGAAACATATAGTGTTGTGAAGTGTTGGATTAGAATACAGATTTGATATGCAGTGTTGATTGGATCAGAATAAAGGATTGTTGAGTGCATCCGGATGTCAGATTGAATAGAATGGGTATTTGACAGACATATATTTGTATTGAATGAAACAGAGTATCCCTCTGATTTGCTTATTACATTTGTTGGTAATTTGGTTTGCCAGTGAGGCACAATATGCCAGTGTGGCTTGTGGTCAGTGAGACCTTTCTATGCTAGTGAAGCTTGTGGTCAGTGAGACCTTGTATATTTCAGTGAGACATTTGTAAGAAGTTTTTCGTTTAAGCCAGTGAGGCAGTTTAGAGTGGTTTTTCTACCCCTGGAGGGTTTTCCACTCATGCAATTCTTGTGTCATAATCTTCTTTATGTATGCATGATTTAATTAAGAAGTTTTGTTCTCTTTCTGTATTCACAGTCATGTGCATATGTATTTGACAGATCACTGCTATCTTTCTCTCCTTGTGCTCTGAAAGTTAAAGTGTGTAAAAAGATTTAAAAATTCGCACAACACTGATTCACCCCCCCTCTCAGTGTTGATTGTACTCCTACAATTGGTATCAGAGCCAGTTTCCCTTCTACAGCTTAATCAGCTTGGGTAGGTCCTGTGTGTGGAGTTCAATGGGTAAGTGCAGGAGAAATAAGCACATGAGAAATCTTAAGCATCATTCTGGTCAGAAGACACAAAAGACATTATCCATATCAAATTCAGATGTTGATATAAATTTAGTTAATAAAGATGTTCTCCATGTTAAGTCAGATATTGTCTTAGAAGAAAAGGTTTCAGATGTTCCTCTGTTTGATGGTTCAAATTTTTCAGTTTGGTGTATTAGAATGCAAGTTTATTTATCCTCTTTAGGATATGATGTTTTAATGTCTGTTGAGAATGGATATTCTAACTCTGCAAATAACAAAGAAGCTCTCAAATGTAATCAGATTGCAAAGAAGGCTATTTTATCTGCTCTATCTAATGATGTTTCTTGTAAAATTATGGATTGTGTTACAGCTCAGGATATGTGGAGGAGATTAAAAAAATTTACCAATGTAATGATAAAGAAGAGGACACTCTGGTGTGTCAAGAAAGTGGCAATGAAAGGAAATCACATGAAGAAGTTGAGACCCAATCAAATTCAGATGATGATCAGGATTATGATGAACAAGACTGTGAGATTGATCTGGAAGGATAGCTTATATATGCTCTGAGTGAGCTCAAGAAGTATAAGAAGGAGAACCAAAAATTAATGTTGCAGTTGCAACAAGAAAGAGATTTAAAAGACAAAGCTCTTATAGATCTTGAAGAGGCTGAATGTCAAATTATTAGTTTAAAGACATATATTGATGATTCAGACAAACTAATTGCTAGATTGAAGACAGAAATTGAAGAAGCTAAGAGGATAGCTGATGGTTCAATTTCTAACCTTGAAGTTGCAAGGATTGAGAATCTAAAACTAGAGAATGATATTATCAATCTGAGAAATGAGTATGATGGTCTCAAAGCTTTATCTAAGAAGTATAAGGAGTTTGAAGAAAGCACAAGCAAGCTACATAAGATGCTTGGTAAACAAAAACTATATGGAGACACTACAGGACTTGGTTTTGAAGAAGGAGAATGTTCAAAAGCTAGAGAGACTCCCAGAAAGAAGATTGATTTGAATGTTACCACTGAAAACAAAATACATAATCAAAGCAAAAGAAATTTCAGAAAAAGTGCTCCTATTAGACAAGCATACATGTACAGGTATAACTATTCATTTAATGGTTATTGTTATACTTGTAATCAATTTGGACACAAATCAGTTAATTGCAGAAGGAATACTAACATTATTTGTTACAAGTGCAATCATGTTGGACATATACAAAGAAATTGTAAAAGGTATGATTCTGCATGGAAGTCTAACATAAGTTCTCAAAGGTACTATCAGTCATTTGATTATGATATAGTTTGTTATAATTTCAATTCTCCTGGTCACAAAGCATTTAGTTGCAGAAAAGCATCATCTGCATCATCTAATTTGATAGGTTGGAAACGGAAAGAAATAGAAAAGGTTTGGAGAAAGAAAGCACCTGTGAAAATTTGGAAGCAGAAAGAAAGAAAAGAGAAGTCAGAATCTAAGCTTGTGCATCTTGCACAAGTGATTTCATCTTTTGCATAACATAGCATGAAGTAAGGGGGAGGTATCAAATGTTCTATCAGTTAACCCCAAGAAGTTTCAGGAAGGAGACCATTTGATTTGATGATCTTGTCTGTCTATCATTCTTACTGTGCTATGAAATAGTTGATGATGATGTTGCTAATAATGTTGATGTTTATTGTATGATAGTGATACAGGTGTTCATTGGCTTATCATGCTCTCAAGATATTGAAAAGATGTTTCAGGAGTTCAAATGCACAAATTGTTAATGATCCTAACTACTAAGAATGATTTGTCATTGCAATTCAAAGTATTGTTGCAATAAACTCTTGATTTACTGATAAAATCAAGAAATATGAGATCTTGTTGATTGCAGTAGGTTTCAGATATGATAGATGATCTTCATTCTTGGTTGCAAAATGAATGTTCATTTAGAAGTGTTCATTGGTATAATAATTTGACATGTTCTTTCTCATTAATATGATTCAGAAAGATATGTGCAAAGTGGTATCAGGTGTTCATGATCAATGACATGTTCAGTGAATGCAAGTGTTGTTGCAGGAAGAACTTGGTGTGCAGTCTTGATGGGTTGATTTGAATATCAAGGTTAAAAACATATCAATTCTTATGTTGTGAAAAGTGTCTTGTACAGAACAGGAGGATAGTTCAGATGGTCTTCATTCTTTGTCATGAAAAGATGTCAGAACAGTTTGAGTGCAGGATGGTAGTTCATATCAGGAAATCAGTTTGGTGATTATATCTATTCTTTGTTGAGTTATGTTTTATGACATGTATCTTAAAGCTTTCAGGTGTCAAAAGAAGATGATAAACAAGAGATATTGAGGAGTTTTCTGAAGTAATAATTTTACATGTTCCATTAATGATCTTCCTCATTAATATGACTCAGAAAGGTATGTGCAAATTGTGTGCCTCCAGTTTTGAAATGGTATGAGGTATGTGTTTTAAGCTATGACAATCTAGAGTCTCTTATGACATTGATGGTGAATCTTGTTTTTCTTCAAATCGGAGGCAAGTAAAGGTCTTATCAAAAATGGTCATCTTGGCATCTGTGTGATGAGGGGTCTACATGTTTTGTGCCTGCAAAATTGTTTATCAAAGAGTATTGGTATGTTTATGATTTTCTTTGCAAAAGTGTTCAGAAGGTTGACTGTCAGTAAATGGATGGTATACTTCAGGTTGATATGTTGCTTCAGGACTAATTCAAGAAGTGGATAAGTGTTGAGTTGAGTTGAGTTATGTTGGTTAGTCTTGTTAGTGTTTACCAATGGTATTTCTGAGTAGTAATTTGTTTATGATCTTTAATACATGGAAGATCTTGGAGACTTGTTATTTCAGGTCAAAAAGGTTGTTGATTGAAGAAGAACTGTTTGTTTTGAAAGTTTGTGATGTTTTCAGGAAGGAATGTGTCAGTTGTCTTCATCTTCACAGTGGTATTGTCATATGGCTTCAAAGATTTTGTGGAGTTGTTCTCAGGGGGAGATAATAGTCTTTGTCATCCGATGTCAAAAAGGGGGAGAAAGAAAAATATGCATCAGGTGGTTTTGCCATCAATGACAAAGGGGGAGATTGATGGTGTTAGGTTGTCATTAATGTCAAAAGTGTTCAGGAGCATGAGACATCATCTTGCAGATATAGAGAATGGTTTTATACTTCACAGGTTTGATCTTGCATCATCAGGAGATGTGTTCTTCACAATGTCATATTAGTGAACATGACATATCAATTAGTTGGAGAGATGTGTTCTTCACAATGTCATATCAGTGAACATGACATATTCTTGGTAGGCATGGTCTTCATTATTCATCAGGTTCTTGACAAGGTTGATGATATCAATTGTTAGTATTCAAAGGTTTGCAATGTGTTGGTTCTTGACAAGGTTGATGATATCAGTTGTTGGTATTCAAAGGATCACATGAATACACTTGATGTGTGATGTTGAGATCAGGATGTATACTGTTCATATGGTATCCAAAGGTGTGCATGTGATTTTTCTATTGTCTTCATATTTGTTGATCATGTATAAGATGCTTTACAGGAGATGGTATATGTTCTCACAAGAGATGTTGTATGAGCTTAGACTGCAGTGAGTTGTGATATCTGATCTTGGTCTGCCAAGAGGAATGGATAGGTTCATACATGTCATATCATTTGTGATGCTTTGGTTAGACCAAATCATTTGCTTTCATATTCTTCAGGGTGTCACAGTTATGGTTCATGAAGATGCTTATCTCAGTGTTGAAGTGTGTTAGTATGATTCAGATGAGATGCTTTAAAATGGAGGTGGAAAGTGTATCTAACAAGTACTTGGGCTCTTCATGTTAAGGCACAAGTGATTGGATTATGAATGTATTCCATTAGTATTTTGAGTTGTTCCTTTCATGTCATAAATCTTCATGTTGTCTGGATCTTAGTGGTATGATATTCTACATCAGAGGAATATCATTTCATAGGTATTATTTTATATGGGTCTTGATGGATCACATGTATGTGATCAAAGGTATTGAATCAAGTTTTATAACACTTAAATTTTATAACATAGGCCCTCTCTGCCCGTCATTCTAATAATGACCTTTTTGTTTTAATTTAATGTTGACCTATTAATACAGGTCAGTCACTTATACATGACCTGCTAGAGGGTTTCTTACCCATGGCGATGACCGGCCCTTCTACCACGGAGACTTAAAGCTTCGGTCTTCAAATGATACATCAGGCGGCAAAGTTTATATCTAAGGTTGAATTTAAACATACAAAGGCTGCACAAACTTGATCCAATGGCTATAATTTAAACCTTGGAGCCCGACCCTCACGTTGATGTTTGACGTTCCCATGACTGTTTTTTTTTGTCTGTAGTGAATTATGATTTTAGAATGTTTCTTTCAAGATGGAGTTTAAACCCGAATACAAAGGATTTTTGTGGAGATGTTATTAGAGGATTTCCTTTTTGGAGTTTAGTTATTTTTGAAGAGTTTCTTTTCTTTGGGGTTTTTGAAGTTGTAAAAAGATTTTTTTATAAGGAGATTTTTATTGTTTTTTTTCTAAATGAGAAAAATCTTTATGAAGAGATTTTTGAGGATATTGGAAGTAAAGAGATAAATATCAAAGTTTCTTGAGGAGATTTTTTTTATGGAGATTGGAGATTTTTTTAAAGAGATTATTTTGAGAATAAGGCAGATTGAGAGGATTATTTTTGAAGAAGATTTTGAAGGAAAGATAATCAGATTGAAGTTTTTTTTGTGTTATGAAGAATATGAAACATCATGCAGAGATATGAAAAGGTTTTAATGGAGATAATTTGTCTTGTGAGAAAATTATATTGAAGATTTATTTATTATTTTTGTTTGCAATGAGAGAATGTTTTTTTGTAGGAATATGAATCAAAAATTGAAGAGTTTATTTGCAGGAGAAAAGCAAATGTGTTTTTGCAGAGAAGTGAAATTTCAAAAGTCTTGTTGCGAAATTTATGTGATCTGAAGGAGAAATTTATGAAGGAATGTGAAAGGTTCCAAGGCAGTGAAAAGACATTCAACTTGTATAAATTTTGTTTCCAGGTGCATTGATGAATGATTTAAGAAGGATAGAGATGAAACATATAGTGTTGTGAAGTGTTGGATTAGAATACAGATTTGATATGCAGTGTTGTTGAATGGATTAGAATGCAGTGTTGATTGGATCAGAATAAAGGATTGTTGAGTGTATCTGGATGTCAGATTGAATAGAATGGGTATTTGACAGACATATATTTGTATTGAATGAAACAGAGTATCCCTCTGATTTGCTTATTACATTTGTTGGTAATTTGGTTTGCCAGTGAGGCACAATATGCCAGTGTGGCTTGTGGTTAGTGAGACCTTTCTATGCTAGTGAAGCTTGTGGTCAGTGAGACCTTGTATATGTCAGTGAGACATTTGTAAGAAGTTTTTTGTTTAAGCCAGTGAGGCAGTTTAGAGTGGTTTTTCTACCCCTGGAGGGTTTTCCACTCATGCAATTCTTGTGTCATAATCTTCTTTGTGTATGTATGATTTAATTAAGAAGTTTTGTTCTCTTTCTGTATTCACAGTCATGTGCATATGTATTTGACAGATCACTGCTATCTTTCTCTCCTTGTGCTCTGAAAGTTAAAGTGTGTAAAAAGATTTAAAAATTCGCACAACACTGATTCACCCCCCCTCTCAGTGTTGATTGTACTCCTACATTCCCTTGCATATATTTTCACCTTCTCCAAAAAAAAATTCTCTAATTCATCCCACAGCAAATCAATCTATCCTCTATCAAAAACCAAATCCACATTATCATCTCTTGGAGTTGTTAAATTAGAAAAAACAATTTCTAATTTAGAAAATGCTTATCACCACAAAAGCCATCCAATAGCCTTTTAAAATAAGACTCACCATTTTAAAAATTTGAAAAATATGGATATAGGCTGATAAAAAATTAATATTTAGAAAGAGCCTTAAATGAAATCTCAATAGACATTTAAAAAAGGCTTTATGGCTTTTAAATTTCATGAAATATGAAAAAGAAAGCCCGAATCACAAGATTCTAACTAAAAACAAAGCTATTAAAAATAGCTTATGTGACTTTTTAAGAACAAAGACTTGCAGCGCTCAAAGGAGAGGGGTTGCATCGGTTAAGACATGAGGAGGGGTCGGTTGCCAACATAACTTAAATCCTTCTGTAGGTGATAGTTACCTTCTGTATAGGTCAACACACTTTTAGAACAAAAAGTGCATTAGTATTTGCATTTAGAATTATATATACCTTTTTAAATACCTTGAGACCAAATTATCTTGTAATGTAAATGATATCAATCATCAATAGAACTCACTGTCATTTCAACTTTAATCAACATTGTAATCTGCATTAGTACACACTGTCATGATCAATCAACCACTAACAAACTATATGTAAAATGTCAGTAACTCTATCATCTTATGACCAACAAACATTCACATTTACTAAGCTTCTGATTAGTGACCTTCAAATGTTTACAAGATCAACCCAAGATCTTGCAAGACCTTTTTGACATCAATGACAATATGACACCATCACCTTTTACCCAATAACCCTATTTACAATGTCATAAAATTTGATAATTTTTGTGACTTTTCGCAAATAACATGTCAACAAAACAAATAAGAGGACCTTACATGACTGCCATTGTCCTTTAGGACCTTATTAGAATTAGAAAAACCAAAAACCAAGAGTTGAGAACAAACTCCCAACCTTGTAGCAAGCCAAAACATCACCTAGAATTCAAATTGCATTTTTGGCGGGAAAATCACAATTTAATTTTCTAGCCTATTCAACCTATCTAAACCATTGGATTATGATCCCAATGGACCTTTTAAACACGAACCAACTCAATCTAGACTCTTATCATCAAAATAAAACATCATAAAGACATGTTTGAGTGATGCTCCTGCATCAAATGGGCATGTGGTGCAGGAGCACCTAGATGTCTAAATTGTGGTTAAAGTTCAAGTTGTTTTGTTTCAGTTAATGAGGTCTTGAAGACCATTTTCATGTTATAATAAGGCTTAATTCCATTCTTGTAATGGACTATGTCCAAAGAGCTAATTTCTACTATTGTCTTGTTGCAAGTCCTAGTTAGGACAGACTTGTAATTGTTGGTAGTTTGAAAGAGTCATTTAGATTTCTATAGGTTAGTCTTTAAATTCTCTTGTTTTTGCCTTTTAAAGGCATGTCTTAGGTTAGTGGGTGTGATATAACCATACCAAAGGTTAATCCAAGTGTCAAAAAGCATTTAAACCACAAAAACAGTAAATGTAGTCGAGAATAGACAAGTTTCCAAAAACAGTTTCAAAGAAACAACAGTTAGAAATCAGAAAAAAAAAGAAAGAGATCGATGGTTTTTGAATGCCAAAACATTTTCTGCATTGTAGAAGGCTTGTATTAAGCCAAGGAAGATTGTATTGTGCAAACACATTTAATAGATTGGAGAAAATAACAAGAAGAACTATTTTTTTCTGTTGTTCTGTGCTTTTTTCTATTTTTCACTATTTTTTGTAGGCCGTACCTGCACCTATACGGAATTTCCATAGTACATGGGCATGTTGGATGGAAAGGGGATGGAAGTAGCTTTGATTTAAGTTTGATTTGAAGCCTTGACAGCAAACTAGGTGAAAGATATCAGTAGTTTACCATAAACTGTCTTTTAGAAATTGCTCTCCATTAGAAAATCACTATTTTCTGCATAAATCTGTACTTGTACGGCTGAGTGGTGGATGGTATTAGTGATGGTTGTTTAGGGCATTTAGTTACCTATTGTTTGCAATTGGTTTGGGTTCTTAACACCCCTGTTTAGCTCTATTATCACCTTTGATCTGAGAACAGGTTGGAACCCTGAATTAGGGTAATACTGAACAACCCGATGGATTTTTATCCATTCCATTGACCATTTTCTACCTTTGTTCAATGGAATGGATTGTATTTTAGTTGTTTCAAGGTCTTGTGAGGATAGGGGAGGCAGGAGAAGGTATAGGTGAGTTTGGCATGTGAAATGACCTTGCAGAAACCATTATCAAGAGTTCAGAGGAGGATAGCAGTCATGTCAAGAAGGTAATGGATTTGATCATCATGTTATTGCTTTGCTAAGAAAACATTGGTATGTGTGCATGCTAGGAATTGGTATGTTACAAAGGAATTGTGTCTGCATAGAGGGAGACTACTCCAAGGAGATAGTGTGACTGTTTACTAGTGGAGTCATAAGGTTGTGACTATCTTGAGAAGGTAGAATAAGGACTACTGTCCTGCAGACCCTGTATAGTGACTTGGCAAGAAATCTAGATGGAACCTTGATGGAGTTGGCATCTTGGAAGGTGTCTTGGAGTCCTCCTTCATTGTGTGTGTGTTAAGAGCAAGTTGAAGATGGTGTTAAAAGCTGTCTTGAGAGATCTTTGCATGTGAAGTTTATGATCATGTCCTTGCTGTCCTAGATGCTCTGCATCATTTTTGGTATCAGAGCTAGCTAGTAGGTCCTTGTGGGAGTAAAGGATCTTGTGAAAAAGATAAGAGTTTGTGAGAGAGTTGTAAAGATGCCTCTGAAGAACCAGATGGCAAGAGAGAATGCTGAGTTGAGAGAAGCCTTAGAGGCAAGAGAGAAAGAGTTGAGGGACATAAGAGAATAGGATGCTATCAGAGACAAAGTTGAGGCAAGTGAGAAGAGAAAATGCAACAATCTTGGCTAGATTGGAAGCATTGGAGAAGAAACCTAGAGGGGATGAACAAGATGATTCAGAAGGAGATGAGGATGCAGATGATAATCCTCCTGAGGATGAGTTAGATGCTGAAGAAAAGAAGTTTGTAAGATTGCTGAAGGCAGTCCAAGGAAGTGGAACTAAGGCAAACATAGAGCTACCTATCTATCAGGGGAAGATGGATAGTGAAGAGGTGTTAGGGTGGATAGATGCCCTGGAAATTTTTTTTGAATATGAGGAGATGAGTGATGAGAAAAAGATTAAGTTTGCAAAAACAAAATTGAGAGGAATAGTACTTACCTGGTGAATTAGTGTGCAGACAAAGAGAGTGGCTAGAGGTGCAACAAGAATCACTTCTTAGGGTAGGATGAAGGACATGATGAAGGATCAGTTTCTTCCATCTAATTACTCCATTCAAACAAAGAGGATGAGATAGAATCTGAAGCAAAAGGACATGGATGTTATGTCCTACACTGAGGAATTTCATAAGCTTAGTATTAGAGGTGGATTAGAAGATGAAGAAGAGAAAGTGACAAGATACCTTAATGGGCTTAGGTATAACTTGCAGGATGAGATTGGTTTGTCAGTACCAAAATCACTTGGAGAGTGTTTTCAGTTAGCCATCAGGGCTGAAGAGAGAGTGAAGAGGAAGCAAGAAAGGCAAGGAGGTTATGGAAGAGGAAATAGAGGTAGGGGCAAACCTACTAATGAAGTTCAGAACAGCAATGAGAAGGGTAAGGAGTTGTCTACAGAACAGAGAGGTGGATATAGAGGTGGAGGTAGATTTGGATCAAGAAGAGGAGTGTTCACAGGTAGGTGTTATCACTGCAATGATGTGGGACACACACCTTTCAACTATCCTAAGAAGGATGGTGTTGACAAGACCAAGGATAAAAGAGTTCACTTGGCATAAGAGGAGGAGAAGCCAGAAGAACCAGAAATGTCGTTAGCCTCTCCTATGCTAGATGGAGAGATGCTCATGGTGGAAAGAGGTAAGATGTAGCAACCACCATAGGTATCTATTTTTAGAACTAATTGTTTGAGCCATGGCAAGATATGCAAGTTGATTGTAGATTCAGGTTCTCATGATAACTTAGTTTCTTGGGAAATGGTGAATAAGTTGGGGTTGAAGACTTTTGATCATCCCAGTCCTTACCATGTCACTTGGGTGAGTCAAGAACAACAGGTAATGGTCACTAAGAAGGCTTATGCTGACTTCACAATTGGTCCATATCAGGACTATGTTTTGTGTGATGTTATTCCTATGACTTGTGGGCATGTAATCTTGGGCAAACCATGGTAGTATTTGAGAAGGACTATTCATAATGGGTATACTAATACCTATGTAGTGCACAAAGATTGTAAGAAGTTCAAATTGATTCCTTTACCTTATGTGGAGAAGAAGGAATAGGTTACAATTTGCTTTGGAGAGAAATTGAAGTTGAATGTGCAGGTTCAGGGTGATTGCACACAGTAGACACAGATGCAACACAAGAAGGTGGATGATAGTCCTAGAGAGCAGCCAGCTTGGGACTTGAGTTATGTTAAGGTAGGGGACATTGAGTGTCCTATAAGGAGCCAGAAGAAGGAAAACAAATAGCAGAGAGTCCAAGGAGGAATGAATCAGAACCTTCAGTTGAGAAGAGCTAAAGCATTGTAGCAGCAAGGTCCTAGGCAAGGACACCACAACAGGTTTTATGTTTCTAACACTATTTACAGGAGCCATGCAGGTTGGAGAAGGAGGAAGCTAACTCTTGGAGAGTTCATGTTCCTTGTCACTAGTCAAAGGAACATCCCAACAAGATGGAAGAATGGTTGGAGCAGATCCCCTAACTCTTGGGAAAAGAGTTTTCATCATGCCGAGGAGTATGGTGCAGGAGCACCTAGATGTCTAAATTGTGGTTAAAGTTCAAGTTGTTTTGTTTCGGTTAATGAGGTCTTAGAGACCATTTTCATGTTATAATAAGGCTTAATGCCATTCTTGTAATGGACTATGTCCAAATAGCTAATTTCTACTATTGTCTTGTTGCAAGTCCTAGTTAGGATAGACTTGTAATTGTTGGTAGTTTGAAAGAGTCATTTAGATTTCTATAGGTTAGTCTTTAAATTCTCTTGTTTTTGCCTTTTAAAGGCATGTCTTAGGTTAGTGGGTGTGATATAACCATACCAAAGGTTAATCCAAGTGTCAGAAAGCATTTAAACCACAAAAACAGTAAATGCAGTTGAGAATAGACAAGTTTCCAAAAATAGTTTCAAAGAAACAACAGTTAGAAATCAGAAAAAACAAGAAAGAGATCGATAGTTTTTGAATGCCAACACATTTTCTACATTGTAGAAGGCTTGTATTAAGCCAAGGAAGATTGTATTGTGCAAAAACATTGAATAGATTGGAGAAAATAACAAGAAGAACTATTTTTTTCTGTTGTTCTGTGCTTTTTTCTATTTTTCACTATTTTTTGCAGGTCGTACCCGCGCCTATACGGAATTTCCATAGTACATGGGCATGTTGGATGGAAAGGGGATGGAAGTAGCTTTGATTTAAGTTTGATTTGAAGCCTTGACAGCAAACTAGGTGAAAGATATCAGTAGTTTACCATAAACTATCTTTTAGAAATTGTTGTCTCCATTAGAAAATCACTATTTTCTGCATAAATCTGTACTTGTACGGCTGAGTGGTGGATGGTATTAGTGATGGCTATTTAGGACATTGAGTTACCTATTGTTTGCAATTGGTTTGGGTTCTTAACACCCCTGTTTAGCTCTATTATCACCTTTGATCTGAGAACAGGTTGGAACCCTGAATTAGGGTAATACTGAACAACCCGATGGATTTTTATCCATTCCATTGACCATTTTCTGCCTTTGTTCAATGGAATGGATTGTATTTTAGTTGTTTCAAGGTCTTGTGAGGATAGGGGAGGCAAGAGAAGGTATAGGTGAGTTTGGCATGTGAAATGACCTTGCAGAAACCATGATCAAGAGTTCAGAGGAGGACAACAGTCATGTCAAGAAGGTAATGGATTTGATCATCATGTTATTGCTTTGCTAATGAAGACATTGGTATGTGTGCATGCTAGGAATTGGTATGTTACAAAGGAATTGTGTTTGCATAGAGGGAGACTACTCCAAGGAGATAGTGTGACTGTCTTGAGAAGGTAGAATAAGGACTGATGTCCTGCAAACCCTGTATAGTGACTTGGCAAGAAATCTAGATGGAACCTTGATGGAGTTGGCATCTTGGAAGGTGTCTTGGAGTCCTCCTTCATTGTGTGTGTGTTAAGAGCAAGTTGAAGATGGTGTTGAAGGCTATCTTGAGAGATCTTTTCATGTGAAGTTTATGATCATGTCCCTGCTGTCCTAGATGCTCTGCATCAACATGTTCCCATGTTTTTGATTTAATATATAATAGTTTGTTTTTAATTTTGAAATAATAAGTTGTAGGTGGAAACATTGGTTTTTAGATTTTGATTCATTTTCAATAAGGCTAGTGACAATATGGTTCTTAGAGCATTTGATACAAAGTCCAATGTTTGTCAATTATGCAAGTTGAAAAGTATGTCAATTGTTGTGCAGTTGTTTGGTTTTAGTTTTAGAGGTTCTGGTATGGCAATTTATATCAGTTTTGTCTTAGTCCAAAAGCATTTGATTGTAGTTAATTTTAGATTTAGGATTATATGTTAGTGTTTAAGAAGATGAGTTTCATTATTTTGTGAGATATTGAGATTTATGCTCAATTTTATCTTCATATCATGGTGAACTATCTCCAATTTCCAATAGAGTGAAGGTAAGTGATCTAGGTTCCACATGTCCAAGCATAGTTCACAAAAAGTTGATAGAACTATAGTCTAAATTTTGTACTACTTTTGATTGAGGAGGAAGTTGTTTATAATCTTGAGGAATTGATCCATACTATTAGGAATATAAGTATTCAAATAAGAATGTGTTTGTTTATTAGAGAGCTCATATGATTAAAGATGTTATAGCTCTAAGAATCAAAGCATGCAATTACATAAGATGGTAAGCACAAAGAGAATGAGGCAAGCCATGTCATATTACACAATATCTAGGGTGAAAAAATCCAATGTCATGTCAAAGTATCAATTCACAACCTTCAATAGAAATGAGGAGAAACTATATAAGGAAGGGAAACCATGCCAAATTCAACACCCAAGGATGTAAAACTCCAACACCAAGCCTCTAAAGCCATGCAGTCCATGAAAATTCAAAACAAGAATTTACAAATTTAGGATAGGTATAAATCTTAGGACAAGGATTCACTAATAGAGCATGAGAATACAAAATCCAATGCAGCCAAAGGAAGTGTAGTGCCCCTCCGTTTTCACCTTGGTTGTGCAGGTAGTTTGGCTAAGGAATATGAAGATGAAGATGGAACATGAGCTTCGATAAGTAAGATGCATATTGTTATGTTATTATTATAGTCAGGTAATGCAGTAGTATGTTGTTAGGATAGGTGGAAAGGACGGCATCATACCATTGAATGTATGGGGACATACGGAAATGAGATATGAATGTCAGAATTCATTTCCAAGTGCTTCAACTATTATGTGTATTCTAATTGGTATTCTTGAGTGAACAGGTATCAGGCATCAAATCCACCTGAATTAACAGGTCTGAGTGTGCCTTAACCAATGGAAATTGTTGAACGGAGATAATGTAAGGTTTCCTTAGTTTTCATCATCCTCGAAGAGGATGAGCTCCCAATCCTGTGTCCTATCTATGTGGTCATGGTTGTGAGTCCCTATTGTTCAATTCTATATTGTCATCAGGTCATGCTTTCAATCGTGCATTGTGTCAGGGATTGTTTGGCATTTGGGTTATTTAGTTGGATTGTTGGATTGATGCTTTGGTTAATCGTTGCATTAAAATAATATTATTAGTTATGAAGGCATTTTTGATAATTAAATAAATATGAATGCCTTTATGTAAATTTAGTGTATGGAAAATATATTATATTAAAAGTTAAGTTAATAAATAATAATAATAATAAATGTATTGCAAACTAGAGATAAATAAATATATTATTATAATTAAATGATGTGTTGAGTGGCAATAAAAAAAATTATATTCTTTATGCATGTGTGTTGTCAAGATATTCTATTTTTAATGTAAATCTTTTAATAGCGTCTTCTGTATTGTAGTGGTCAGAAATCCTCATTTAGTAAAGAGGATGGCAATTTTGAAAAAAAGGTGTTTAATGAGTATTTTTGAGGAAAGTACAGTTGGGGGCACAGTTTTGGTCATTTAAGATCTTCTATTTGCTAATTTTAGAGGAGGGAGAGTGTTATTTAGAGAGGTTCTCTTCGGTTTGTGGGGAGGCTCTTTTTGCCTGCTCTTTTATGGGTCTCAGTCATGGTTGTTCTGGCTAGTTGTCATTGAGAACCATCTTTTCTTTTTGGGGACTGTTCTTATTTCCTTTGTGGATCAGATTTCCTTCGGGGTTGCTGGTATCATATGAGATAGCAGGAATACCAAATTAGTGGGAAGGAAGTTATTCTTAGGGAAGATTATCCAAGTAAGTGTCTTTTGATTTGTCTTTTAACTGCCTCAGTCTTCTTGAACTGATACATTGACATCATAATGGGTTATGTTTGATTTGATTTATCAACGGTTTTATTATTGATATTATTTTTGTAATCATCCCTTCGATCGGTAATCTGCCTTGTCTTTGGATCGACTGCATTGTTTAAAACTTTTTCCTTCTATTGTTTGATATTGTTGTATGGGAGTTTCAAAGGTCTCGAAGGATTTGTGAGTTTCCTGTCGTTGCTCTCTGCTAGTCTCAGATAACAGATCTTCATTTGGCTTAGGTCTTCAACCGATCGCATGCATATCAATGGTGCATTTACAACTATGATATCCTATATATATATATATATATTCCTATGTGTCGTGGCATCCTTAAAACCACATGCTACATTGCAATCTACAAAACAATTCACGTCTTTCCGTTTCTCTTTGTGCATGCATACCAGAGCACTTACTACTATGTTTTGATGTAGATCCTTCTCTGTTTTATATCATGGGTAGTCCATACCCCATCTGAGGTTAAATACGTGATCGACATGATTAGAATAGTGTATTAGGAGGTATCCTTCTATTCACCAAGTTAGGGTCGTGTATCACTGTTGATTAAATGTTTTATGTCGACTGTTCTCTTCTCTCTTTAAACCCACCACCTTTTTATCTTATTCTCTAGCTTATCGATCTCTGTGTATGCATTTCAGAGAAGTTGTATCTACTGTCATCGTTTCTTCTTAACTACCACCTTTGTAATCTATTATTACCTTGTTGGTCTCTATGTACCATATGACAGACCACAAGCCATTTATATAGTGTGACCCTGCTATCAAATTGTCATTCTTCTCTTTTGTCGACCCTATCCTCCTCGTTATCATATTCAAATATGCTACAAAGGTGGCAGAAATGAATAAGTTAGGTTTATTACTATATAATGAATTTCTATTACTTTCTTACCTATATTTTGACCTATATGTAACTTGCAATTCGTGCTTTACACTTGTATTGTTATCATTTCTAATATATATATATATCAAATGGTCATAAAATCTAATTAATGAAAGAAATAAGATAATCAATAAATTCAATTAGTCTTATCTATTTATTTTCTAAATGATATTTGTATAAATAAATTTCATATTAGAATTAGTTGATTGGATTATATTTATTTATTTCTTGATTTTAAAATATGTTGTCATTAGATCATCATTATCTTTATTATTATTAAGATATCTGAGTCATGTTGGAAATTTTATCAATGAAGTCTTTCTACATCTATTTTGAGTTAAGTGCTTACTTGATAGAAATCGTAATCCATGATTGGAAGTGGTCAGTTAAAGTTAGTCTATTTCGAAAATAACATTTGTTATCTTTTTGGTCATTGTCTAGAATAGTATAAATTCTAGAGGCTCATAATAGTTTTGCCCTTCTACCTTAGTAAATGAGTGTATGACCCTTGTGATATTGTAATCTTGTTAATGGTTGATCATGTTTTGGTTATATGTAATGTTGACTTTCCCCTATTTATGGTTCATCTGGCTATGACAACTGTGCAAGAAGGATAATGCCTTGTTCAGTGTACCTAATTTGTGTGGTTGTGTCTTGAACTCATGTTGATGTCTTATTTGAGATGTGGTTGTAGAGTCCTTCTTGAATGTTGTGGTTCATTATTGTATTGAGCATGTAATAAATTACTATGTTTGTTTAAGTAAATGATTGAGATTTTGGAGCAAGATGACCTATGCCTTGCTCTGGATACATTTTGTTTATGGTTGAGATTTTGGGAACAAGATGACCCATGCCTTGCTTTGGATACATTTTGTTGAGATTTGTATGCAAGATGGTAAATGCCTTGCATGGTATATGGATACTTGTCGTTATGTCTTGCTTGATGGTTAGGGTCTTCTAGATGCAGGTGGGGGAGTCACTTCCAATGTGGGGCCGGTGCCCAAAGTGGCTGCTAGGATTACCTATTCGAAGTTGTTAATCTAGTGATAATTTGATAGTAAATTTGGAGGGTTGGAGAGCTTTCACACTAAACAAGATAAGTGGATGCCTCACTCATGGCTCAAGTGCTCATTTAGGCTTGAGATGGGATGAGAAGGCTGTGGTTGGCAAGATCAACTTCCTTGTCCTCACGAAGGGAAGGTTGGTTTCACATGTGTCACTCTATGGGGCCGGTTTCTAGAGAGACTACCAAGATAACTATAGATGGGGCCGGTGTCTAGTGAGAGACTGACAGAGACTGCCAGGATAACCCATGCTAGGGTGATGTGATGACACTTTTCCCTACTGCAGCCTAGCATTCCCTCTTTGGTGTTCTTTCCATATGTTGTGTGATTACCTTTGGAAGGTTAGTTTAGTGTGGAAGTGATGTTTATGTTGCTTGTGATGTCTTGTTGACCAATGTTGTATTTGAGTCATGTGTAGTCCTTGCACCTGTTAGACTCATGTTTTCTTATCTGTTGTTGCTATGGAACCTTATGTTATCTCCTAGCACGGGGGGTGGACCTTAGGGTTCCACATGGTTAGGTGGTTGTCCTTTTATCTCCATTTGTTTCCCCTGCTGTTGTTGAGGTGCGAGAAGGATGTACCTTGTGTTACAGATTCTAGATCATGTTCTAGATTGAGGAGATAGTTATTTATTCTCATGTGCTAGCTTTGTGTATCAGTTATATCATATTGTGTGTATTCCAATGTAACCAGGAAGTGATAGTGTGAATGATGTAATGATGTACCTTCATTTAAGTTAAATTGTATATGCACTTGTAGTTCTAATTATATGATCTTGTTGATTACTTATCTGATGTTATTCATGGTGTATGTTAGATTCTGTTAATAGATTAGTAAGTAATGCAGTCATGGAACCTTAGAGGATAGGCTAGTTAATGATATGTATTGTTATGTTTGACATTACTTATTATTTCTATATTTATAAAAAATAAAATTGTCCTATTTATTTAGCATAGTTGTGTGTGTCCTCTGGGGTTTCTTGGTGGGGTGTTACACTTGGTATCAGAGCACTAGGTTCTATCACTAGAAACTTTGGTTTAAGATGAGTCCATTATGTTATCCTAGTTGCGTAGATATAAGGATGTAGAAAACTTAACTGTCTATGTGTTTATTATACGTTCTCTAACACATTCTGGACCTTGTGTCCTTGTGTGTCGTGTAGTACATACTCCCTTTTTGTGACTAGAATTAGTCATATCATGATGTGGATTTGTTTGTAATTTGATTGTTTTGGAAATTTTTGATTGTTGTTTCATGTGTTGTTGAAGGGCTGACAGTAGAATTGTTCACTTTGAACTTCTTATGATAGGAGTGGTCACCAAAAATCTATTCTTTATACTTGATTTATTGTTGAAAATTGCCATCATTTTGTGACTCAAGATTGAATTTGATTAATTTCCCACTTGGGTTTGCATTTTTTTTAAATTTCTATGGTGGATATTCTAAATGTTTGTTTTTGTTGGTCCTGTTTCGTGTTAAGTGTTGGTTCTTGTTAGATCTAGGGCACACAACTGAGAGGGGGGGTGAATCAGTTGTACAAAAACTTGCTTCCACTTCAAACACTTGATTCTTCTTTGTTAGTTAATAGCATATCAGTTAACCATTCATAGCATAATGCATAAACACAGGAGCAAATAAACATCAACACATTGGACACCAAGATTTTGACGTGGAAAAGTTGGTTAAGGGAAAAACCACGGGGTGATTAACCCAAGGATTATTCTCTGTTAGAAGAATAAGAAAAATCAATGGCACATACCAATTAGGGCTCACTGCCCGAGCACACTGCTCATAAGGAGGCACACTACCTACAAGAGACACACTATCTACAAGATGATAAGTTTTACAAACTTGAACTGGAGATTGACATCTTTACCATGTCTGGATCAGTTCCATTTAAGCCCTAGATACTTCTACTCTACCCTTCGCTCTTCTGCTATACCACACTCATCTACTCCACGACACACTACGAAATGAATTCACAAACCTTTATTTATACAAGGCATCAACTTAGGAACAATCATCTAAGTCGACAATTATCCATAAGAACATTCACAATATGAATAACCCATCCGGTCGGCTAGCCTGAACAAGAACATCTTCATCTAGAAGTATATCTCCAATTCTAGGCTCTAACACTAATGCGGATCGACAACACAACCTCAACATGATCCAAGAACCTTCACAAGCTTGCCTGAATGACCAGGTACATCCACACTTCCTCTACTTACTAGAATTCTTTTCTTCTTCATCTAGAACTTCAAGAACACAGCCTATCGCCACTGTCAAACTGAAACAGGTTCTTCCAGAACTCCAAACTATGTACAAATCGAGATGACACATCACAAGGACATCCCAAACACTCACTCCAATCCATAGAATAGGACAATGTACTTCCAGATCTCACCAGACCTTTTTGTAACATTCTGTCACTTCGGAGCACCTCCCGGAACCAGTTCTACTTGATCAATCACAACTTCTTCATATCTTCATGCAGACCTCTGAAATCTTTATGTTGCTTGTGATGTCTTGTTTTCCAGTGTTGTATTTGAGTGATGTGTAGTCCTTGCACATGTTAGTCTTTTGTTTTCTTGTCTGTTGTTGCTGCAGAACCTTATGTTATCCCCTGGCACAGGGGGTGGACCTTAGGGTTCCACATGGTTGGATGGTTTTACTTTTATCTCCATTGGTTTTCCATGTTGTTGTTTAGGTGCAAGAAGGATGTACCTTGTGTTGCAGATTCTAGATCATGTTCCAGATTCAGGAGACAGTTATTTATGCTCATGTGCTAGCTTTGTGTATCAGTTATATCATATTGTATGTATTCCAATGTAACTAGGAAGTGATAGTGTGAATGATGTAATGATGTACCCTCATGTAAGGGAAATTGTATATGCACTTGTAGTCCTAATTATATGATCTTGTTGATTACTTATCTATTGTTATTCATGGTGCATGTGAGATTCTGTTAATAGATTAGTAAGTAATGCAGCTATGGACCCTTAGAGGATAGATTAGTTAATGATATGTATTGTTATGTTTGACATTACTTGTTATTTCTATCTTTATAAAAAATAAAATTGTATTGTTTATTTAGCATAGTTGTGTGTGTCCTCTGGGGTTTCTTGGTGGGGTGTTACAAGAACAATGAAAAATAGAAATATGAGGTTAAAACTCCAACTTAATGATTCTACGCAGTTATAGACCAAAATTATAGCATGTCATTTGAAGTCTTCAGCTAATACAAAATCCAACATATCCATATGGTCAATGTTTAGCCTAAATACAAGGTGCATCACTAGAAATTGAGCACATCTCTCCATTTTTAGCACAATATCTTATTTATGAAGTTCTAATTTTAACAAAATCAATGCCCAACTAGTGTTTAGTGTAAGAATTTAAAATACATCTACAACTCATCCTACAACAGCAAACAATGATCCATTTTTGGATATTTTTAGTATGCTTTTAGTAAATTAGAGCACCATTTGTTAGATGAAGATCCTATGTGGCATGTGGGGCTAGTGGGATGAGTTTTAATTTTATAAATAATTTTTATCTCATGTAGATTTTAAGTGATTTAATTTAAATCATTTGAATGCTTTTATTAAAACATTTAAATGAAGAAATAGGAGGCATTGGAAATGGAAGGTGGGCACCAAAATATTTAATAGATTTTTAAAATTAAATGATTTTAAATCTTTGTAAAAGGATATGATAAGCTACAGTGAGGAAAGGATAATAAAGAAAGAGATTCATGTGTAGGAAAAGGAATAAACCAGAGATAAAGAAGAAAAAAGAAGAAAAAGATGAATGAGAGCAGAAAAGAAATTTTTACATGTATAAAGTGAGATGAAAGAGGAAATAAAGAAAATACTCAAGTTGTCATGTAGATGTGTTCTTTGTACAAGGAAATAAATCAAATTGGGATTTGACTTTTTTTATTTTCCTTCTATTCTTCCAATCTTCTTCTTATTAGTTCTTCTATATATTTGTAATGTTCATTAGAGCAAGATGATGATTTCTACTGGCGAAGCTTTTCCACTTCAGTAATCAGGAGTTTCAAGTAAACTTTTTTAATCATTTGAGCTCATCAATTGTGCATTTATGCATTTGTCAATTTGCATCATTTGTTAATTTATTTTTGAATGGAATGAAATGTTTCACTTGATTGTACACCATCTAGTTTTTCTTGTAGATTTATCTAACCTTCTTATTTTTACATATATGACCTTTGCTCACATCTTTGAAACTATCAAACCTCTTGCAAATGAATGACTGTGCATCTTGTACAAGTTAGTCATATGTGCAAGTTAATCATATGTGGAAGATTGTATTGTGTTGGTTTTGTCTCATGATTGTGCATCTTGTGCAAGTTAGTTATATGTGGATAGGAGGGTTTAATTTGGCACATCACTTGTTAAATAGGTTTTATTTTTAACTTCTTTCTTCCTTTTTCTTTCAAAGGTGTGAATAAAATTCATTGAAAACCCTAAAAGAGCTAGCTTGTAAAATCTTAGAGGTCCTACATTTGCAAAATTTTCCATGTTGATGTAGATTGTATGTAGATTTGGCATTCAGGTGCAAATATAAATATTAACATTACCTATAAAAATAGGTGGCATAGTACAAGGATCAAATGAAGAGAATATACCCTATGAAAAATCCATATGATGGGAAGCTCTAGAATCAGGAAGCCACATCCTTGACTTAAGACTTGTAGATGCAAAAAGTGCTTTACCCTTTATCTATTTTGTCCCTTAGCGAATCTAGCTATCCCTAACTATGTAGATGATGGTGTAGAAGAAGAAGATGAACTATATGACATTTTTAAAGGAAATTGGATATTGTTTTTCTTAAGAAGATGCTTCAACTCATCAATCTATTTTCTGTAATAATTATGTTCATCACACCCAATTTTCTTACAATAAGAACATGCGGGTTTCTCCTTCTTATGTTTATCATCTTTAGAAGAGGTGGGAGGTCATTAACTAAATTTGATTTTGTCTTAGGTTCTGGTTTCTTCTTGCCTTTGCATTTAGATTATTGTGCTACCAATGCCTAATTCTTAGGAAGTGCATCTAACTTGATAATATTAGCATGCTCTCTAGTCAAATGATCACAAAACAAATCAAAACAAGGAATAGTAAGTGCATCACCCAAAGCACCCATAGTGGAATAAATGGTAGAAGAAAAGACTGCATATGGTCCTTTTAACTTAGATCAAATCAATAATATAGATTCCATATCATAATTGTCTTTCCTACAACCATACAATTGACATCTCAAAGATTTGAACTTAAACAAATAATCCTCAATTCAAGGAAATGCATCAAGAGAAAGAGATGTCAATTCTACCTATATTTGCAAAGTAAAGAATTCACTAACTTTTCCAAATAGGTCTTCATACTTATCCCATACTTACTTAGGATTTGTACAATCCTAAATATGGAAGAAGATATATTAGAAACATGTAAAGTAATCAATCCCATAGCCTCATCAAGTTTGTTCCTCTGAGAAAATCTCTCATACTCCCTAGTAAACTCAAGTTGGTTATCACTCAAAGTAGACCATAAACTTTAATAACCATTTAATAAAATATTATTAATATGATACAAATAAGAAGTAGACCTACTACATGAAGGATAGATTTGACTAATTTTGTTGTTTAGAAACAAGCAATTCTAGTATGGTCTGAGGAAAAGCATAGAGAATTCAAGCCATAGCATGCAACATGATGAAGGGCATTCAAACACTAATTTGTGCAAGGAAAACCCCTTTTTCATCATAAGTAGAAAATGGAACTTAAAGTCAAAGTTACCAAATCAGATCATCCTCATCATCCATCAAAACCATGACAATAACATTAAGAAATGACACACACCACTAATAACCATTGTGAAACATAAATTTAAATGAAACAAGGCTAAGGATGGTCTAACCCGGATGCAGTTGATACCATTCTGAACATAAAAATCTGTATACCGAGGAATGGTGAAGTTGATGGCCCTTTGCAAATGCTTATAGATTATCTCCAGAGATACTTGTACCTCTTTCCCAGTAGTCTTCAAATGTTTCATATTCCCCTTTAAATAACTTTTATTTTCCTATTAGAAGAATATATAGAGCATATTTTGAAAATGCACGCTCTAAAGATTAAATGCATTCAATTAATTCCAATAACAAATAAAATGGTAAAAAACATTTAATTCATATAACTTCACCTCACTCAGAAATAGTAAAAACATTTAAATGCCACTATCCACTTTTCTATTCAACCTTCTATTTTCTAATTTTAGTTTTCTATAAAGTATCGAATCCTAAGATTCCCTCTAAAAGTTAAATGTATTTATGACAAGAAACTGCAACTTCACCCTTGTGACCAAAATAGCATCAAAATAATCTTTTTCAAAAATATATTCAAATATCTAAAATAATTTAACATGCATTAATACAACTATTATCTATTGCTACTAGATATTAACTTAGTCTATCCTCATTATTCTATTTGCAATTATTAATGCATTAATTCAAACACACACATTTATGCAATTTAGTGTATATGAAACTATGTGATGTGTGCAGATTCACTTTAGACAATTCACCTTTACTCAGCTAGATGCCCTCTACTTCAATAATACTATCTCTCTGTCGAGAGAGTGAGAGAGTGTTCATGACACACACACAAGTCAAAATTAGTCGATAGTCAATTAAATTCATAATTAATTATTGAAAATAAGGGTTGTGACCTTAGATAGGAGCAATCATTTCATCTTGTTTTTCCATGTGTGATAATTATGAAGAGTGAGGGTCTAAAATGAATTAGAATTAGCCATGGATAAACAAACATTAATAGAGAATAATAGACAAACTATAGAATCAAAAGATCACCCCACGAATTCACTCAATCATGAGATCCCCCATAAAATATATGATTTTAGAACATTATAATTAGTATAATTACAAGTGCCACTAGCCAAATTAGGAAAGTAGTTTTGATCTTAGTGCAATACAGTGGCAAATTAGGTCACAAAGATAAAAGTATAATGTTGATATAGAATGTGATATATTAGACTACACCAATGAGAAATACATGAAAAATTATGCACTTCAAAAAATTACACCTAAAAATGTTACCGTATGAGATTAAATGGAGCCTAAGAAGTTCTCAAAATGAGAACTGCTCAATAATACCTTTGAAAATCTAAAATTTCTAGAAAAACCAAACACCAAAACCAAAAAAATTCTACACCACTGTGAAGCTCTCAAGATTCTTCCTAAAATTAAAAAAATGTTCAAAAAAAAAAAGTCACTATGACTGAGAACAAAACCTTTGAAGATCAACTGACAAAATCAAATCGCCAACCATGAGGGTGTAGGTTGGGAAGAAAGAGGATGCTGATTTTAGAAAATTGATTAATGTAATATTTAACTTGGGTGCTACCTATGAATACTGAAAATTGCTTTCTAGAGTTTGAAAACTACTCAAAAACCACATAAAACTACTTATGGGTGACACAGGATAGTTTCGCAGTTAGATAAACTATTTCTTGGTGGGATTTCACCAACCAGTTGGGAATATTCGCTAGATTTGATGCCTATGTTGGAAAGTACTACCGATGGTGACTATGCTAGGGTTGAATGCCACATGGCACCTCATGGGTGGAGGTGAGTACTCTAGAAATAGTAGGGTATGAACTTGAAAAATAAATCCATAGATTAAATAAAAAATATCAATTAAAACCTTTAACTAGCAAATAAAAAATTATCCAACAATAATAACTAGCCTAGATTCACTGATGCCTATGTATAGATTTTAGTGATGCTAGCATTGTGTGAAGATTCTACAAAATATTCTATTATTTACAACTATACGATTGGTATGAACGAGAGGATGAAAAATTTCTCTGATGGCCTAGGGCAAAAGTTTCCAAATTTGAAGAATCAATACTTGATCATTCAGTTTTTAGGCCTTCTAGATGAGATAGTAGGATCATATTTTTACCCAAAATGCTCCAAATGATTAGGTACTCACCATATTTAGTATGCATCTCCTAATTTAAAAGCTTTGTAGATCTGGCCTCCAATGCTTAATTTAGACATATCAAAAGGTAAAGTTGACTTCCTTAGACAACTTGAACTCAACGGTGAGCTTAGATTTACTCCGACATGCTCCAAAATAAACCTATAATAAAAAGCCACAAAGAATAAGCCCACCTAAATCTAGTATAATTTCTATCAAGTTTTCTTGGTTCTCTAGGTCATCATTGATGTAAGAGAAGAGCATACTCAGCTTTTCAAGAGAAACCAATATTTCTATCCTAGATATTTCAAAATACAAACATAAAGTAATCCCACAAGCTCTAATACCATGTAAGAGTTGGTATCGAGTGCTCTATACCATGAATATTTGGCTATGGAGGTAGCCAATGCCCAAGATTTAGTAGCTTCAATGAAATCACAAGACGGACCCAAC
The DNA here is from genome assembly GCA_027924645.1 of Cunninghamia lanceolata. Taxonomy (NCBI): domain Eukaryota; kingdom Viridiplantae; phylum Streptophyta; class Pinopsida; order Cupressales; family Cupressaceae; genus Cunninghamia; species Cunninghamia lanceolata. The sequence continues at coordinate 9,698,163 of BSBN01000870.1, forward strand.
ATGAAAGAATAATTGTATTCTATCAAAGGATGCAAATATGTATACAATTTGTACATGAATATACATGAATTTATGAGAAGCCCTTGGTTATATAGGCCAAGGTAGACATAGAACAACGTAGGATTATTAAAAGTGTCATAATCATATTACATGAGATACATAAAGGTAACTATCCTAAGTGTTCATTGAGTAAACTTATCTAGACAAGTGTCAATAGGACCTAATGTGAAACTAATTAGGTAATATACATTATTCACACCAACAATAGATGTGTCATACACCTTTCAATTCTGATGTTTGAAAATTATTATTTAATATTATTTTTATTTATTATTTATGAGCCCACATGGAAAAGGGTGTCCCACTTATGACTTGACCATTATGCCATGGGTATGCCTTTTTATGATGTGAATAATTGTGTGTGAAATAAAATCTTGTTATGAAGGATGTGTAAGAGAATCTTTGACAAAGATAGTGGTGTAAGGGATATTAAGGCATGTAAGAGCATGGTGGGGGTGTTACATTCTTGACTAGGAATCTTGACTAACCTTATGTTGCATGTTCTGATGCATCATAGAATATCTTTTGAGGGGGATGATGGAGAAAAAATTGGAGCACACAATTTTTTGAATGGAATAAATGATGAAGTTCTTGAACATTATGGGAATGTAAGAGCATCTATTATTATTAGCATGTTGATGATTCATGGAGGGGGGTGTTGGAATTTAGGCCTTAGATTTTGGTGTCATATTTTGGTCATGGTTTTGGCCCATGGTTTGTGATTTACCACTTATGATTTCTTGTATTAGATCTCCTTTATATTGGGATCTTAGATTGGATCCAAGTATGGGTTCTATGATTGATTCGAATGTACTATTATATTCTCAAAATTGCTCTAGAATCTAATTATTGGTGATACTCTTATGAAGGAAAAGCCTAAGATTTGTATTGTTAAACTGGTAGCTATTGAACAATACAATTGGTTTTGCTTTGGAGTGTGGGATTTTTCTCCCAAAAGTGTTTTCCCCATTTAAGTCATCTTGTTATTATATAATATCTTTGTGTATTCTTTTCTATAAGTGTAATATCTTTTATTTTTACACATACCTCCCCTTAAAGTTGAGTGTAGGAAGTTTATTCCAGACCATTGCTTTATGTCAAGAACCATATAAATAAGAACATTTATATAGATATATTTATTAATAATTTTAAAATGAATCACCACCCAATGCATCTTGGATCTAAATTGAACACACACTAAAAGTTACCCATAATATTAATCCATAATATTCTAGTGAGAAAGCTCCCCTCTAATAGGCATCTCATTTTGATAAGGGAATTCAACACCTCATGTACACTCACTACAAGCATAGAAACTACAAACATGAGCTCTATTTATTTTGCAATATAGTGTTGATCTTTGAAGCTTCAATATTCTATCATTTAGATAGGCCTTTCCATATTATGATCATCATCTATACTTGCTCTAGCGTGTAAAAGCCACAATCAATAGTTTTCTTAAGATGTAACTAATAGACAAAACATTTAACCAGTAACTAGGATCTAAACTTGGTATTTGGCTCCTAACTTATTAAGAAAAATACAACTAACCAATACAAAAAAAATTCAATTACACAATTGGAAGAGATAATCAATGATCAAGCTACTCATATATTCCTTCCTTATCAGAGTATGTCAAGAAAATCTTATGCTCATTAACTATGAAATGACACCCAAATCAATAATCTCTCCACATAGGACTCTTACTTGTGGGCCCACTTCGAGTAGATTTTCTACACCATGACTAAGACTAAAATTGTTCTTTTTGAGGCCACAAAATTTCATTAAAGGTCAAGTCTAGCATGCAAAGCTTCCAAATATTGATAAAGATGCTAATAGATAATAAATAATTGTACAAAGATCTACCTATGCTATAGGAATTTATATTTTAAGAATTGGTAAAATTATGAGAGCTAGCAAAAGAAATTTAAAACCAGCAATGCTAAGAATCAAATAAAATCAAATACATTAGTTGCTATGAATCCAATCTAACATTGTATTTTATCCTACATTGGAATCTAAATGAAAGAATGATAAAAAAAAAAAATGGCAACGTATAATGGCTTGTAAATTTGATCATAGGACAATGGTTTTATAGGTAGAATTAATGTACGGTATAGCTATGAGAGCTAGTAAGAAATAAAAAAGAGAGGCATGGCAATTGAGTTCTTTAAAGCAAGTTTTAAGTTTTTTTTTTCTTCTCCCTTAAAAGCAAGTTTTGATGGGAAGAAGAAGTGTAATATTTTGTCAAGTATGAAAGGTTGGGTGTTGTATGTTGCTGATTGGGTTTCCAAAATGTGGAAGCTTGAAAAAGTAAGTTTGTTGTTCGAATCTGATTTCAACATGAAAGGGTTAAAGTTGTGCAATTTTTCTTATACAAAATATAGTATGTGACAATGTAGATGCACTTCAACATCCATGAAAACAACTTTCACGTTTGTGACAATGGAGATGCACTTCAACATCCATGAAATGCACTCCAAACTCTGCATTGAATCTACACCTTTCACGTTTGGAATTTTGTGTAACTTTAAGGAGTTCTAAAATCATATTGCTTTGGGTAAAACTTAAATATGTTTTATTCAATTTAAAAATGTGTTTTTAGATAACTTTTAATTGAAAAGAAAATAAAACAGGAGCCAGCAGAAAAGGTAATTCCTTTGACTTTAGTAAAAAAAATATTTTAATGATGAATATGCAAATCTATTACTGAAAATGTATAATAATGTACATATTACTGATGCTTGCTTTGAGAAAGATTGGGGTTTCTGACATGGTGGGGATCGAGCCCGTGCCTTCTCCGCCAACCCGCCTTTTATTAGAGGATCGAGCCCGTGTATTAGAGGGCGATTGTCACAACCAGCCTTTTGAAAATTATACGTTTACTTTTCTGTATTTTGATGTGTTTGACAGCTCTACAAAAATGGTTTCAGAAATTTCGCCCATGCTCAAGGGGAGTGGCATCACGATTCTCCACATGCATGAGATGTATAGTATTGATAAGGGATGTTTTATTGTTAGATCTACTCAAGTTTCCAAACATCTGCCTGTAGCAGGACAATGCCACACACTTTACCCTGTTAAATCGTCAAAATCTACTTTTAAAGTCCACTTTAGCCCGATTAAAACCCCAAAAATTCCTATTCGATGCCATCTCATAGTTATTACTTTGTTGTATTTTATCAAACAAGATTCTCCTGAATTAGTTTGGAAATTTTCAGATGTTTGGTTTTGACTGTGACAAGTGTTGCGTCAAGGATCGAGTAAATTAAACCCAAATTTAAGTCGGCGATTTGGATAATTTCTATGTAATGTTTATTGTAAAGCTCCCTAAGCCCAAGCATTGTATAAAAGAAATATAACACAGACATCGACATCTTACAGGTAGAAGAGTAGAAGACAAAATCTGGTACATATTATCAAGTTATAGTTAACTCGCGAATAGATTTTTCTCCCCACTTCTCATGCTCCAGTCACATCACAAAATGGAAGGAATACTATGCAGAATTCCATCTTTTCATCTTCTTTAGTCACATCGTAGAGGATCTTATAATATAATGGCATGTAGCGGGGTACACTGCAATGGCAGGGAAAAAAAGCATAATTCCAGATGCGTTGGGCAGCGGGAGTAAGTCACGGCCATAGAAACTATATCAATTCTATATTCATTCCCTGTAGCTATCGTTTTCTGCTGGTTTTAAGATGTGATATCTGTTCGACTCTTCAAATAAATTTTAATGAATGGGATGAGTTCATTAGGGGAGAGGACCCAGTAGTTGTGCACCCTAACTTCACACCTCTCAAAATCATATGTGGCAATTTCGAATCACTCCAAAAATTTTACAGTAGCTTACTTTGCAATGCCCCTACTTATAACTAATGTTTCAGGGCCACATCATCAAATATGATGCCACATCAGCATGCTTTTTGTTGAGGTGTCAAATAGTGCCCCCCAAAAACAGGTGGACCAATAAGTGTGCATTAAGACCTCCTTTGATGGTGCACTGATTTGGCATCACATGATTGGTTGATTTTTAAATCTAAAGGGCACATTTCATTCAATTATTAGTACTTATAGTAACACTAACAACCTTAAAGTCACAACTACTAGTACTAAACTTCACAAAATATTGGGCCTTAATGTCACAGCTACCATCTCAACCATTGGAACTATCTCACCTATTGGGTCTTTTCCCATAAATTATTAGGGTTTTTATAATGGAGATTTGTATTTAAACAATTTAAAAATTTAGGAGATAGGTTATATGTTTAAAATAGATAAATGTTTAATGTTTAATTGTTTTGGATAAAATAAGAATGGGTTTTTAATAGGGCCCAATCCCTTTTACAAAAGAACAGCACAACTACAACAAAGTTGCTAAACGAGAAAAACAACAACAGCCAAGTTGCTAAAGACGAAAAAGAACCCAAGGGTCTAGTCTAAACAATGGCAGACCCTGATCTAAACATCCCCCAATCCTTAACCCTAGTGTGTGAATGGCAGACAGACTTAGGAAGACCTTTCTTCTGTCTTTGAACAACAGTCCAAGAAAATTTGTCATCAAAGTCCACAGATCTAGGAGAAGGAGGTGGGATGCCTCCATAGATAGCCCATCCATGAGCGTTACGCCTATTCTACCCTCGGTTTTGGTGCAGCATCCAACTCCTGTTACAATTGTTCAGTGACCAACATCTCCTGCTAGATGCTCCTATTTCATTTAATTATATATAGCATATTTTCATAAATTTGTTTAGATGTAAACTCTAAATAAATTTGAATCACAGCATCTAAATTTAAGGACAACTTCATAAAAAACAATTAATTGATAAAAAACAAAGGGACAAAAGTTTAGCAACCAAAACAATTCAATGTACCATCTAAAGAACATTTTATACTACTCTTAATGGTGAAATTATCCCAATTTATTTAAGATGGATGAGATTTGTGAGATGCTTCAAAATCCCTCGAGTCAAGCAAATGACATGGTTTGATTTTTACTTTGCCTTTGTTTTGGAATTTTTGTAAGAATTTGTCCAAATTATTGGCAAAATATTTAGGGTTTGAATATTTTCTTCAGTTTGAAATTCTTATTGATTTGTTTGGATTTTACTATTTTTTGTTGATACATTTCATTTTGGAGGTTGGGGAAGGTGGTAGGGAATCCAATTCAAAATTGATGTCTTAAATTCACATCAAAACTTGAAATCTTAGAATTATAGCAAACTCTAGAAAGATAGTATATATTTGATAGCTTCCTTAGTTTTCTTTATAACACCCTTTGTGTGATATGCTTGCTAATGGCACTAAACATGTTAGGACTATCTAGAGTTTAAGGTTCTTGTTTTTGAATTAATTTTCTATGTCCTAGAGTTTTATGTTTCAATCCTCAAGTTTTAGGAATCAAGAGTCTAATTTATCGGTGACCTGCATTAATCGATTATATTTTCTTAAGTTTCCCAAGTTATGCCCCCTTCATCATGTGTCTACCGGCTGCTCCGCTAGTGTTATTGGCTAATGCATTTAATTTATTGAAGCCTAATGGATGTGCTCAAATGCTTGAAGTTATTTTGAAATCGTGAAGTGGGTCCATGGCTTTCAAGGAAGGAGTTTTGTGGAGGGTTCCACTTGTCAGGCTCACACTATTCTTCAGCACTTGGTATTTTGACATCTGATGGAGGAGCATCGTGCTACCATGTGTCAATGGGACCCACCGGGTTGTTTATGAGGGAGAAGCTTTAAAGGCCATCAGTCATTTTTTGTAAGCAATACTTCTAATGAAGGGTTGCGTTTGATCACTGTAAACATGTAATGACACTCTGGTATGGTATCAGGCTTCATTTCAAATGGAGCCTTATTATGTAGCTATTTCTTGAGGACAGTGGGTGTGCGACTCTCTGATATGGGTCCCTTGTGTGGAAATGCCTGAGTGCTAGAAATTTTTGCATGCACAGACCGTGGATCTCAATTTCATGTCAAATCAATGGTCTATATTCAAAATGTCTCCAAATTACGACACACAAAAAATACTTGTCTTGCTTGAAGATTTATTATTGAAAGTACTGTGGCATTCAATTTGAAATGATTGCAATTAAGCCTCAAACTCCAATTGAACTATGAGGTATGTCTAAATTAATGGATACATTTGATGACATCTTTGATGGATATTGTGTTGGGTTGTGAGATTGATCAATTTGAAGTATCTATTCAGCATGTTTGCTACTTTATCTTTGGGCGAAGGTGGGCGAAGAACATCATGAAATGATTGGAATGTGAAATTCTAAAACAGTACCTCGAACCTTGATTACATCTATCACATGAGAGCCAGGTAGATCCATCTTAGTGCAATGTTAGTAATAATGAATTATTTGGAGCCAAGTGTAATGCCCCGTCATGCATCCCTAGAGTGTTAGTTTATACAGAGTGGAAAACAGAACTATTATTTAAAAAAAATAAATAAATAAAGTACAAAACAGGATCCAAAGATATTACAAAACACATAAAAAGGAAAGTACACTTCTAACCACTCTAGGGCAACATAACTACATTAGGAAATTAAGTAAAACCATAAGAGTGATAACCATCAATCTGTAGAGATAACTAACCCAATAGCTTTTTACAACAACAATATAATTAGATTACATAGTCTCAGTTCCAAATTACATGATTACAAGAATACAAGGTTACAAAAGTACAAGATTGCAAGATCGATCTCGTTAATTTACATAAGAAGGTATACAACACTGCTGAAGAATGAAAGCCACCTGAAACTAGAACATCTCCGCACAAGGCTAAAACTAAATCTCCAAGAAAACTAATGGATAGCTCTACCTCCCAACCATGTGGAACCCTGAGGTCCACCCCACCGAGCTAGGAGATAACAAGAGGATTACCACTAGGTCAAGGTTGCAGTCAAGAACACAAATATTAATACCAGACTCCATGAAGACAAACATGATGAAAGGACTGCATAGAATCGACAGTACTCAACCAGACAGATCAAAACATCAGACTAGATCAATCATGAAGATGGGACCACACTCCAGAGGTACCAACAAGGATGAACAGAAACTAACTGAACCGCGTAAGGAGAGTGTCATTGCATGGCCCTAGCATGGGTTACCCAGGCTATCTCTCACCAGAAGACGGCCCCCATCTATGGTTACCCTAGTAGCCTCTCTCTAGGTGCCAGCCGCATCGGGTGACACATGCGGAGCTGACATGTCCTCTCATGAAGACGACGAGGTCAGCCTTGCCAACCAAGCCTTCTCATCCCTCCCTTAGCCTATGATAGCACTCAAGATGTGGGTGAGGTCACATTACTTATCTTGTTAAGTGTAATACTACCCAACCCTCCTAAATACATTATTAGATTTCCACTTGCTTACAACTTCCATGCGGTTACCCAGGTGACCTCTCACTAGATGCCAGCCCCACCACAGAAGCCACTCCCTTAGCGTTCTCTGACCAATCAGTCAAACCACATCATACAAGGATAAAGGCACAAAAAGATACCATTCCAATACATATGTCATTCACTTGGCCTCAACAATAAGGCCTTGATTCTCTTCAAGAAAAATTAAAACAACACCATCTAGAAACCAACTGACACAAGCACAAGACAATTGTGAAGCCTTTGGAGTCGATAAAGAAGTTCTTTACCAGGTTACTACATCATCTTTCCCGTTAGGGAAACTAGGTTCCACAACCATGATTATAAACGACTAGGGGTCAACAGAATGAGAAAGCATAACACCAAAATGGCCTTGCCACAAAACTGCACTAGATTCCAAGGTGACAAGTCTCTCAAATTACATAGATCTATCATGACAATCAAAAACAACTAACCAACCATGACACTTACCAACTTAACATCTCACAGAACTCACGTGAACCATTGCACTAAAATACAAGGCACAATTACAAGACTCAACAAACTTCTAGTCTAATTAGGTATAATGAAAGCCAAACTTAATTAGCATGATCCGATAGATAAACTAACATAATATATTATTTTGGTGGATCGTAAAATAAATCTAAATTCCTACATGTAGTAGTTGGACAAATGCTAGGTCTCCAGAAAAATAAATAAAGTATCTAAACTAGCTATTTTCCAATTATTGAGATGAACAATAACCATACCCAAGCATGAATGCTATGCTATATTAACTCCATTACATTCTAATGTCTAGTAAAAGAAAATAAAAGAGGAAGGTAATTTAGATAATCCATAACAATCCTTTAAATTACCATAAATAGGTGAAAAGAAATATTATAATTAATAGAAATAAGCTACATAGTTCTTAATTCTCCCTCTTAACAAAATAGATACGGTCATTCTATATTATAACATATGAGCTAAGGGCAAGTTCTAAAAGTCATCTCTAAATCTGTCCAATAAATTTAAGTCACTAGAGAAAATATATGATTCGAACAACTACTATAACCTATACGGATTGCAAACAAAATACTACTTCCAATATCCAAAAGATTATGGTTATACCACAACGGTTATAAGAGAATTGATATAATATAATTGTTAAATAGTATTCAGTTCTCATAAGCTACACACAAATCTACAATACCACCCTGACTCCCCTATTCAACCCATAGAACATCAAACAAAACTATAACCAACAATGAGAAGTCTACAGTCTACACAGAAGATGCCAACTCAAATCCTACCAAGCATACGATTTTAATAAAAGAAAGTTGCCTATTTGGGACACTGACCAGAATTACATCAAAATAGAAGTTTGTTGTTGAGAGGGCATATACTTAATTTGCTAACAGATGGATCTACAATATCTTCTAAATGTGGGATCCTCTAGTGTAAGATGTAGAGTTTTCTACTTTAATGATTTTGGCAAAGATTAAACAATAAGACAAGATCTTAGTCGAGATAAATGAGAGGAGAGCATTTCATTAAAATTTCTTAAGGATTTTAAGTTTCAACTACAAGATAAATTATATCGAATGTTTCAGAGATGGCGCATTTAGCAGAGGCAAATGTGGAAGCAAATTTGGTGGCACAAATCATCATGGCAATGACTGTTTAGGATTGATAGCAAATTCCTTAGCACCAAAATTGAGCATCGAATTAAGTTTTAGTTTAATTTGCAAAAGTTGGAAATCTTGAAGAGTTTGGCATCCCAAAAGCACTCGGGTGAGGATGATGTGTGAGCTTACGTAACATGTATGCAAAATGTGAAAGTAAATGCAAGTCACGGGAAATGCTCGACAGAGTGCCTCTTAAAAAAAATGTGGTCATTTGGAATGCAATGATCTCAGGGTATGAGCAAGAATGGATTACCTATATGAACCCCAGGGATAATCGAGCAATTGCTATTGGCAAGTTTAAATCCCACTCCATAGTCTTTATCGACGATCTGCCCGCCTGTGCACAAATGGGATCTGAAGAACAGGGTACGCATATACATCAAGGCAATATTTGCAAGCAGATTTTTATTGAACATTTAAGTTGTCATTGTCTGATAAACATGCATGCAAAAATGGAAAAGTGTGAACGGTTTGTCAAAAGCTTCGAGGAGATGTCATCTTAAGGAATGCAAGGATAGCACGATTGCAGTTAAGACAATCTTACTGAACAAGCATAAACACTCTGGTAGACATGAATGAATATGAAGACCCAAGGCCACAAGCTGATTTGGCAAATTGCCCATGCATGAAGTTGTAATGAACATTGGATATGAATGCAATAGATTTGCAATTGAAAGGAGTATAGGTATGGCACACAAGGTAAATAGGTTTAACTTTAAATTTGTTACAAGATGAAAGATATGGGGTCTAATTTCTTTTATTTAAATGAAGGTGCAAAAGATTTGGCCACACTGTGGTCTCCTCCAATAGTTGCATTGGTTTCCGAATGAGGTCAAATAAGCTTTCTCATAGAGGTTGTATGCCTCACACATTTAGTTGGCTACTACAGAAGGTTACAAGCAGGATACAGGAAGTGATTAAACTCGAGGACAAGGTCAAAGCCAATGAGGAAAGGTTCCAATTAGTTTACAGACAAAAAAATCACAGAGCAATCAACACAAAAGCAAGGAGTTTACAGGCCAAAGTGACCATCTAAAAGAACTCAACAAGAACTCTAATACTTCAGAGCAACAAAACAAGAAATGCAGAAGTTTACAAGACATACCTGTACCAAACGCTCCAGAATTTTTATCTTCTTTTCGAATTTCCTTCTCTTTCTTCACAAACAAAATTTCTCTGTAACCTGTCTCCTCTCTTAGAACAAAATCCACACCCAAAATTCCAAAATCACAGACATAAAAACCCCCTTCATGCCAAACTTCCTGAAACCAAAAATAGGCAATCCATAAATTCCAATAACTCCCCTTTAACTGCACAATCCCACTCCATAAAGAAAATTTGAAATTTTTCCGAACATAGAGATTCTCAAATCTCTAATTATATCTGGCATAAACAATCATTAAATTAATCACCTAAAAGGAATATTTTAACACAACTATGCACTAAATACCTTCGTAAATGTTTACAACATTACAATAACTAATTTTTGTCAATAAAAGGCTTAACACAAACAATATTCCTATTTTACAACTATACCCATACTGTAAGGTCATAAAAATACAAGAGATACATAAACAAGTATAACAACTTAACAAAACTCCACAACCCGCGATGACCAACCACAAGAACCAAGGGACAACGTTGCATCACAACACAAGACTATGGCAAGGACCCAAGATGACGACAAGGACACAAGACTACGACAAGGACTAAAATTGACCTAGCAGTAAAGACCTCATATTATCTCCATCACCTTATCCATGGTGTAGGTCCCACTCAAACCTGCTAAATCAGGTGGAGTCGAGGCTCGGTGCCTGCAACCTGCGTGGAAAACCAATGGGTTATATATGATCAACTGTAAATATATATATCACATACACCGAGATAGAGAATCGCGGTGTAGTAGGGTGCTCGATCTGAGCAGTACTACACCGTCCCCGCTCCAACACAAGACTATAATCAGAAGCATAAACATGATATTTTCTAACCATCACTAAGCATATCCATCTCATCATAACTGAAGTAATCATAAAGTCATCAAAACTCATAACACATGTCTCAATACATCCATCGAACATAGTCCATCAAGATTAAGGAGAGCATAAACCAATACATACTAGTCCAAATGTCTTGAAACTGTAATTATGCAATATAAAACTATCAACGATTCCAGAGCTGATAGAAAGCAATATTAAAATAACATCTATCACAAGCCAAAAAGTGAGGGGCATTACATCCTCCCCCCTAGATCTAGGCTTACTCCTGGAAGCCTGCAAATAAGTGAGGATATAACTCCCTCATCCTGGTAGCATCCTCCCAAGTAGCAGAGGTCTCATCATTAGGGTCCCACTGGACCCTGACCTGCTCCACGTCTCTGCCCCTGAGAGTAAGTCTCCTGAGCTAAAGAATGCCTACGGGCTCCAAAGCTAGCTGCCCGTCCTCTACCTGTAGAGCAGTCCAATCAAGAACATGAGCAATATCTGGAAAGTAAGGTCTAGGCGGCAAAGCAAGGAAATAAGCAATAGGACCGATCCTCTCCAACACCTCAAAAGGTCCTACAAAGCGTGGCACTAGCTTAGAACCCTTTCCATAGCGGATTGGATTCTTTCACAGTCGCACACGCAAGAACACCCGATCCCCAACCAAAAACTGACGATCGATCCTATGAGCATCTGCATACTTTTTCTATTTGTCCCGAGCTGCCACCAAATGCTCTCTAATCCTCTCAACCTGCTGCTCCAAATCTCTAAGCATATCAGGACCTAGAATAACTCTATCCTCCAGACGATCCCAACTCAAAGGAGTCCTACAAGGACGACCATACAAGGCCTGAAATGGAGACATGCCGATAGAACTGTGATATCCATTATTATAGACAAACTCCACCAGATATAGGTAATCCTCCCAATGGCTCTACCAATCCATTACATACATCCTCAACATATCCTCGAGAACCTGATTAACCCTCTCGGTCTGACCATCAGTCTCAGGGTGATAAGCTGAACTAAAGTTCAGCTGTGTTCCCAAGGCATGCTGTAAGGAAGTCCAAAGGGCAGAAGTGAACACTGGATCCCTGTTAGAGATGATCCTACAAGGAATCCCATGAAGTCTGACAATGTCCTCCATGAATACTCTAGCCACCGTAGAAGCATTGTAAGAAGCACAGATAGGAGAGAAGTGAGCTACCTTCATCAACCTATCCACAGTGACCATAATAGCATCGTGTCGTCGAGCGGACATCGGCAAATCAATAATGAAGTCTATCAAAATGATATCCCACTTCCACTCTGGAATCAAATGAGGCTGCAAAAGACCTGTAGGGCGCTAGTGCTCCGCCTTCACCCTTTGACACTCAAGACATCTCGACACAAAATTAGCAATATCTCTCTTCATGACACTCCAAAAATACAGCTGACGTAAATCTGCATACATCTTCTTGACACCCAGATGAGTAGAATAGGGTGCCCGATGTGCCTCAGACAAAACTAGAGTACGAAGACCCTCAGAACTAGGAACATAGATATGACCCAAATGTCACAAAAGACCATCTAACTCAAATGAGTAACCGAAGAATCTACGCTCTAAAGGTCTACCAGACTCAATCTCGGATCTCACCTCCTAGCACCAACTGTCCGCCGGAAGAGCAATGAGAATCTGACCTCTCAAATCAACTGTAAGAGAAACTGCTGAGATCCTGTGCCTCCGACGACTAAGAGCATCTGCTACCACATTCTCCTTGCCCTGAATATATCTAACCTTGAAGTCATACTCGCACAAGAACTCCATCCAACACCTTTGCCTCGCATTCAAGTTTGGCTGCGTGAAAATATACTGCAAACTATGATGATCACTGTGCAGCTCAAACTGATTCCCTAACAGAAAATGCCTCCATCTCACCAAGGCATGCACAACTGCTGCTAATTCCAGGTCATGAGTGGGATAGTTCAATTCGTGATCCTTGAGTTTGCGAGACTCATAGGCAATCATGCGACCATCCTGCATCAACACTGCCCCCAAATCCTCCAAGGAAGCATTGGTACAAACTACAAAGTCCCTATCGGGATCAGGAACTGCTAAAATCGGTGCACTGGTCAACTGCTCCTTAAGAGTCTGAAAAGCTGCTTGACACTGCTCTGTCCAAACAAACTTCTTGCCTTTCCTCTGAAGAGAAGTTATAGGATGGGCAATCCTTAAAAACCCTATGACAAAGTGATGATAATAGCCTGCTAGTCCCATAAAACTACGAACCTCAGAAACATTAGTGGGTGCAGGCTAGTCCATAATAGCTTGGATCATCGAGGGATCCACCACAATACCCTCTCCAGAGATGACATGACCCAAATACTTAACCTCTGACTGAAAGAACTCACATTTCGATAAATTGGCATGCTGATTTTCTCTCAGACACTGCAATACCTAACGCAAATGCTCCTCATGCTCCTCCATAGTCCTTGAATAAATCAGTTTATCATCAAGAAGCACAAGGACAAATCGGTCAAGATTAGTACGGAAAACACCATTCATCAAGCTCATGAAAATTGAAGGTGCATTCATCAACCCGAATGGTACCACGGTGAACTCATAATGTCCATAACAGGTACAAAATGCTATTTTGTGAATATCTACCTCAAATACCTGCAATTGGTGATATCCTAACTTAAGGTCAATTTTAGAGAATACCCTTGTTCCTTTGATCTAATCAAACAAATCATCGGGGAAGGGATACCTATTCCTCACTGTTACTTTATTGAGCTGTCGATAATCGATACATAGCTGCAAAGATCCATCCTTCTTTTTGACAAAGATCACAGGTGCTCCCCAAGGGGAAACACTAGGTCATATGAACCCTTTAGCTAATAGCTCCTCCAACTATAGTCAAAGGTCCTTGAGCTCCTGGGTGGTCATCCTGTATGGAGCTCGTGAGATAGGCTCTACACCAAGAATTAGATCAACCCTGAAATCGATGTCACGCTTAGGTGGCATCCCTAGAATATTAGAAGGAAAAACATCTTCATACTCCCTCAAAAGTGGGTGATTGTCAAGAGATGCCTCTCGACTCTCCTCCATCTCCAAATCACTCACAGTTACTGCAAACAGCTGACATCCCTGATGCATGCATCTCTTGAGTTGCATAGCGGAGATCATACATAGGGAAATGGGTCTCTGAACTCCTACAACCTCGACCTCAGGACCAGAATCATCCACACATCTAACAGACTTATGCCAGCAATCTATCACTACCTGATGGGCCTCCAACCAATCCATCCCCAAAACTATGTCATATGAACCCAGGGGTAGAATGTGAAGGTCCACAGAAGTAGATAGGGAGCCAATCTTCAAAACACACCCTGAAACTAGAGACTCAACTGCTATCTTAGCCCCAGAAGCTAACTCAACCTGCCACCTATCATCCTACTTTGTTGCCACTAAGCCACAACGCTCCACCAAAGAAGGAGATATAAACGAATCAGATGCACCGGAATCAAATAAAACAAAAAAATCAATACCTCGCATGCAACTAGAAGTCTCCACCACGGTGCCCTGATGCTCTGCCTGTCGGTCATGTACCACTACAAAGACCCGGTGTGACCTGCCTGCATTGCCAACCGTCGGCTTAGATGCCACCGGTCAATGTCCAAATCCTGATGCACCCTTCTGCGGGCACTGCCTAGCAATATGGCCCTGCTGACCACAAGAGAAACACCTGGTGCCTCTACCAAAACCACCGTCACCCCAGAAGGCACTAGATTGCTGGAAGCTGCCTCTGCTCACTATGGACTGCGTACTCTGAGCTGGCTGATCAAAATAGTTCCACTTATTGCGCTGCTAAGACCGATCTTTCATTTTTTGAAATCTATTACCTTACTGATGCTGAGAACTCTTCGGCTTAGCCTGCGAAAACTGCTGCCGACCACCCTTTGAGGGTGCATGGGAACCTGATGCCTAAGTGTGACCACCTCAAGAACCAAATCCTAATGATGGTGCACTGCTAATGTGCACTCCCGTATGCCCACCAAGTGCCATAGCCAGGTTCTCCTCCACTAACTGGGCTTTCTCCACGGCAACCTCCATAGTCTTAGGTTCGAATACATGAACCCCTCTACTAATCTGGGCATTCAAGCCCCTGATGAAATGCTACACCAACATGGACTCGTCATCCCCAATACCTGCATACTGTTTGAGCTCATAAAATTTGTGCTTATATTGCTCAACTATCATGGCCAACTACCTCAGCTCGTTGAACTCATCTGCTCGACGCTACCTCCAATGGTCAGAAAGAAAGTGGGCTCTAAATCTCTCTAAGAATAACTCCCAAGACACAATGCTAATATCCAAATGCAGCTTCTACTCCTCTAGCCACCACCAAGTCGAAGTGAACCCTTGAAGATGCAGAATAGCACATCTGGCTTTGGTGTTGCTGCCATACGGATGCATGGCGAAACATCTGCCTAAGTCCAAAAGCCAAGTCTCTGCCTCAAATCCACTACCAACTCCATCAAAGATGGGAGGACATGCTCTCAGTAAATCCCTCATATGGCTGGCTAGAGTGGCCTCCTGCTCAGTTGTCAACTCTCTAGGTCTAGGAGACCTCTCTCTCTCTAGGACCCCGCCGATCTACCTCCTACTCTCCTCGGGTCTGCCTACCCTCCTGTATAGGGCCTAAACGAGCAAGGGCCTCCACAAGAATCTATCTCAACTAAGCTCCATCAGGCTGATCCCGACCCTCCATGTTCTAACCCCCACCTTCATGGGCACTCGACTGAAGAGAACTAGGAGGAGGTGTACCGCCACCACCTCTCCCATGACCCCTACCTCTGCCCCGACCTCAGCCCCTACCTCTAGGCATCTACCTACAGTACCAAAGGCATTTATTACATTAAAAATATTCACAATAGGGATAAAATTATTCTACAAAGTTCAAGCACAAGGTTACATAATGGGCTCAAATATAACCAGGGTGCCCAGTGTTTAAACCTAGCTTTGATACCAAATGTAATGCCTCGTCATGCATCCCTAGAGTGTTAGTTTATACAGAGTGGAAAACAGAACTATTATTTATTTATTTTTAAAAAATAAAGTACAAAATAGGATCCAAAGATATTACAAAACACATAAAAAGGAAAGTACACTTCTAACCACTCTAGGGCAACATAACTACATTAGGAAATTAAGTAAAACCATAAGAGTGATAACCATCAATCTGTAGAGATAACTAACCCAATAGATTTTTACAACAATAATATAATTGGATTACATAGTCTCAGTTCCAAATTACATGATTACAAGAATACAAGGTTACAAAAGTACAAGATTGCAAGATCAATCTCGTCGATTTACATAAGAAGGTATACAACACTGCTAAAGAATGAAAGCCACCTGAAACAGGAACATCTCCGCACAAGGCTCAAACTGAATCTCCAAGAAAACTAATGGATAGCTCTACCTCCCAACCATGTGGAACCCTGAGGTCCACCCCACCGAGCTAGGAGATAACAAGAGGATTACCACTAGGTCAAGGTTGTAGTCAAGAACACAAATATTAATACCAAACTCCATGAAGACAAACATGATGAAAGCACTGCACAGAACTGACAGTACTCAACCAGACAGATCAAAACATCAGACTAGATCAATCATGAAGACAGGACCACACTCCAGAGGTACCAACAAGGATGAAGAGAAACTAACTGAACTACGTAAGGAGAGTGTCATCGCATGGCCCTAGCATGAGTGACCCAGGGTATCTCTCACCAGAAGCCGGCCCCCATCTATGGTTACCCTGGCAGCCTCTCTCTAGGTGCTAGCCCCATAGGGTGACACATGTGGAGCCGACATGTCCTCTCATGAAGACGAGGAGGTCGACCTTGCCAGCCAGGCCTTCTAATCCCTCCCTTAGCCTATGATAGCACTCAAGGTGTGGATGAGGTCACATTACTTATCTTGTTAAGTGTAATACTACCCAACCCTCCTAAATACATTATTATATTTCCACTTGCTTACAACTTCCATGGGGTTACCCAGGCGACCTCTCACTAGGCGCCAGCCCCACCATGGAAGCCACTCCCTTAGCGTTCTCTGACCAATCAGTCAAACCACATCATACAAGGATAAAGGCACAAAAAGATACCATTCCAATACATATGTCATTCACTTGGCCTCAACAATAAGCCCTTGATTCCCTTCAAGAAAAATTAAAACAACACCATCTAGAAACCCAATAACACAAGCACAAGACAACTGTGAAGCCTCTGGAGTCAATAAAGAAGTTCTTTACCAGGTTAATACATCATCTTTCCCATTAGGGAAACTAGGTTCCATGACCATGATTATAAAATGACCAGGGGTCAACAGAATGAGAAAGCACAACACCAAAATGACCTTGCCACAAAACTGCACTAGATTCCAAGGTGACAAGTCTCTCGAATTACACAAATCTATCATGAAAATCAAAAACAACTAACCAACCATGACACTTACCAACTTAACATCTCACAGAACTCACATGAACCATTGCACTAAAATACAAGGCACAATTACAAGACTCAACAAACTTCTAGTCTAATTAGGTATAATGAAAGCCAATCTTAATTAGCATGATCTGATAGATAAACTAACATAATATATTATTTAGGTGGATCGTAAAATAAATCTAAATTCCTTCATGTAGTAGTTGGAAAAATGCTAGGTCTCCAGAAAAATAAATAAAGTATCTAAACTAGCTATTTTCCAATTATTGAGATGAACAATAACCATACCCAAGCATGAATGCTATGCTATATTAACTCTATTACATTCTAATGTCTAGTAGAAGAAAATAAAAGAGGAAGGTAATTTAGATAATCCATAGCAATCCTTTAAATTACCATAAATAGGTGAAAAGAAATATTATAATTAATAGAAATAAGCTACATAGTTCTTAATTCTCCCTCTTAACAAAATAGATACGATCATTCTATATTATAACATATGAGCTAAGGGCAAGTTCTAAAAGTCATCTCTAAATCTGTCCAATAAATTTAAGTCACTAGAGAAAATATACGATTCAAACAACTACTATAACCTATACGGATTGTCTAACAAAATACTACTTCCAATATCCAAAAGATTATGGTTATACCACAACGGTTATAAGAGAATTGATATAATATAATTGTTAAATAGTATTCGGTTCGCATAAGATACACACAAATCTACAATACCACCCTGACTCCCCTATTCAACCCATAGAACATCAAACAAAACTATAACCAACAATGAGAAGTCTACAGTCTAGCCAGAAGATGCCAACTCAAATCCTACCAAGCATACAGATTTTAATAAAAGAAAGTTGCCTATTTGGGACACCGACCAGAATTACATCAAAATAGAAGTTTATTGTTGAGAGGGCATATACTTAATTTGCTAACAGACGGATCTACAATATCTTCTAAATGTGGGATCCTCCAGTGTAAGATGTAGAGTTTTCTACTTTAATGATTTCGGTAGAGATTAAACAATAAGACAAGATCTTAGTCGAGATAAATGAGAGGAGAGCATTTTGTTGAAATTTCTTAAGGATTTTAAGTTTCAACTACAAGATAAATTATGTCGAATGTTTCAAGGATGGCGCATTTAGCAAAGGCAAATGTGGAAGAAAATTTGGTGGCACAAATCATCATGGCAATGACTGTTTAGGATTGATACCAAATTCCTTAGCACCAAAACTGAGCATCAAATTAAGTTTTAGTTTAATTTGCAGAAGTTGGAAATCTTGAAGAGTTTGGCATCCCAAAAGCACTCAGGTGAGGATGATGTGTGAGCTTAGGTAACATGTATGCAAAATGCGAAAGTAAATGCAAGTCACGGGAAATGCTCGACAGAGTGCCTCTTAAAAAAAATGTGGTCATTTGGAATGCAATGATCTCAGGGTATGAGCAAGAATGGAATAGCTATATGAACCCCAGGGATAATCGAGCAATTGCTATTGGCAAGTTTAAATCCCACTCCATAGTCTTTATCAGCGATCTCCCCACCTGTGCACAAATGGGATCTGAAGAATAAGGTACGCATATACATCAAGGCAATATTTGCAAGAAGATTTGTATTGAACATTTAAGTTGTCATTGTTTGATAAACATGCATGCAAAAATGGAAAAGTGTGAATGGTTTGTCAAAATCTTCGAGGAGATGTCATCTTAAGGAATGCAAGGATAGCACAATTGTAGTTAAGACAATCTTACTGAACAAGCATAAACACTCTGGTAGACATGAATGAATATGAAGACCCAGGGCCACAAGCTGATTTGGCAAATTGCCCATGCATGAAGTTGTAATGAAGATTGGATATGCATGCAATAGATTTGCAATTGAAGGGAGTATAGGTATGGCACACAAGGTAAATAGGTTTAATTTCAAATTTGTTACAAGATGAAAGATATGGGGTCTAATTTCTTTTATTTAAATGAAGGTGCAAAAGATTTGGCCACACTGTGGTCTCCTCCAACAGTTGCATTGGTTTCTGAATGAGGTCAAATAAGCTTTTTCATAGAGGTTATATGCCTCACACATTTAGTTGGCTACTACAGAAGGTTACAAGCAGGATACAGGAAGTGATTAAACTCAAGGACAAGGTCAAAGCCAATGAGGAAAGTGTTGTGATGTTCACAACACGCCCCATTATGCTCCTTAGCAAAATGGGGACCCCTGCTGATGTCTTGCTTTTTGCTTCTGCTTGTGTTTTTTTGCTTCCTGGCGGTCTGGTAAAAATGAAGGTCAGGTGCATCATCATCATGATATATTGCATAGGGTAGGTCATCATCATGAGGTCTGTTTGTCAAAGTTCATATTTTGTTTCTGTGACCTCATATTTTGAAAGAGCTTGAAATTTCATGCAGGTTTGCCTTTTACTTCATTGAAAAATTCGTCCATATGTGAAAGTTATGCACGGTCAAAGTCTTGGTCAAACCTGATATTCGCAGGAGCATCATCATTTTATTTTTTATTTTTTATTCTAAGTCATGTTGACAGGATCATCATGATCTTCGCATTATGCAGCATCATGATATCTGTTAGGAGCGTCATATGTTATAAACTCAGTTTTGCTGAAGAGCGTCATCATCATCATATTTTAAACGCACCCCCCCGATAATATCCTGAGGTTCGAAGTATCATGATGACATTAACTTTAAGTCAAGGTGAGTTCCCCGTCGAAGTGGTCTGTTGTATCGTGAGCATCATCATCATGATATTTCAAACATTACCTGATCTTTTCATATCATGCTGATCACCCTGACTTAGCAAAATCACCTTCGGCATATTTGCATGCGCACGTTCAAAACCTATTGGAGGGTCATCATCATGATATTTGCTGACATTCGAAAGATGATGACGATGACTTCATATCCTCCTGGTCTCCTTTCGTAGGGTCATCATCCTGATATTTCCTGAACTTCGAAATATGATGATGACGGCTTCTTGATCCTCATCCTGATCTTTCACGGGTCATATTCGCTGAATTCGCTAAGTGCCGAAGACATCATCATGATCATTTCGAAGGAGGATCATCATCTTCATATCCTCCTGATATCCGTTTGCCGAAACATCATGATGATCAGCCTATCTATTAAGAAGGGTTCGATATTGCATTTCTTAAACAGCATCATCATATTTTGTAATATCACCCTAGCGCGAATATGATGATGACGTCATCATCATCATTTTTATCCTGTCCTGTTAACAACATCATCATCATGATCTTGTTTGTGCGCCCGATATTTCGCCAAGTCCTCCTGCCGAAAATGCAACCTTTTTGAGAACATCCTGATGATCATCATCATCATATTTTTATCCTGATCATGCTCATGATCATCATATTTTCCCTTCGGCAGGATTTTTCTCAAACATGATCCGGTTGGCAAAATATCGGGATGACGTCATGTTTCAAGTTTAGCGAAGGCTCCGGATATCATGATGATGTCATCCCGATCTGAATAACGAAGAGGTAAATATCCTGATCGTCATCATCATCATTTTCTTTCTTTCAGCGGGATATTTTCCAAGACCCGATCCGGTTCCCGAATATCATGATGATGTCTTCTTCTACGTTCGACAAAACAAATATCCTCCTGATGATCATCATCATCATTTTTCCTTCGAGCAGGATATATTTTCCAAGCACGATCCGGTTCCCGATTATCATGATGACGTTCTATTCCAAGTTCGACATACGCCCCAAATATGATGATGATCTTCATCATGCTGATTTTTATCGAGAGGGTTGCCTTGGCCGCAAAAGGGTCATATTATGCTCATCATCCTGATCATGCTCCTTAGGTGACCCGATATTGCAATTATCCCCCTGATCTTAGCCGAACATGACGATGACGTCATCCTTAGCATTTCAGTGAAGCCCGAATATCATGATGACGTCACCATCATCTTCCTTTCCTCAGCAGCATGATTATAGTCGCATCCTCCTATTCTCCTTCAAATATGATGATGATGTTGTTGTTCGTTTCTCCATATGCAGAAGTCAAATATCATGATGACGTTCATCTGAACCTTCAGGAGGGAAAGCATCATATTTTCCGAAATATCATGATGATGAGGTATATCGACTAACCTATTTTTTTTGACGCACCGACTGCGAATATCATGCCGATGGGCGGGAAATGAAGCGGTGGAGTTTTAAAGTGTTTTTTTTGGCGCCTCTGGCATTTTCCCGGTCAGCGATGGTTGACCCATCAATTTTGAGCAGCTTGGGCGCATTTTTGACGCGTTTTGAGCGATTTTCTGATCCGATTTTCTCCATTTTTGCGCTGTCACCTGGATTTAAACGCTTATTCTATTTTCATGCTATTTTTTATGATAAATGTGAAACTTAATGCTTGTCTTGTCTTGCAGGCTTGCAGTTGAGGAAGCAGCTGGAAAGTCAATACAGTGACCTCATGGAGGCAGAAGATCAGATCTCAGGAGCAAGAAGATAGAGATGAAATGCAAAAAGTCAAAGCCATTCAAGTGAAGAGGAAGGTCGCAGCTGGAGGTATTTCTGCAAAAGACAAACAGAAGTTATTGCTCAGCTGCTGGAACTTCTCAGAAGGGGCAATATTTCGC
The DNA here is from genome assembly GCA_027924645.1 of Cunninghamia lanceolata. Taxonomy (NCBI): domain Eukaryota; kingdom Viridiplantae; phylum Streptophyta; class Pinopsida; order Cupressales; family Cupressaceae; genus Cunninghamia; species Cunninghamia lanceolata. The sequence continues at coordinate 9,720,373 of BSBN01000870.1, forward strand.
CCAGATTTGACCATGGCTCTGAGATATTTTTGAGAACTGGTTCACCTGCATTTATTGCTGTAACTAGAGGTTTGAACCAGGGGGTCAGTTAGGTTTTTTTGCTGTAGTGAGGACAATCAGGATGTTATATATTGTGCCTCTCTACACTGTAATACTTTACAACAGGGATTTTTAGGGCCTACAACAGAGATTTTAGGAACATACAGCAAGATAGCTTAGCATAGTTTAGAGTAGAAGAAGGAGGTCGCCTGTTTGTCTGCAGTAAGGTGCGCGTGGAATGTCTGGCTGCCTTACTGTATCTGTAAAGCTTGTAAGTTCTCTGTAGTATGATCAATGAAACTAAGAGTCATTCTTACATTGTAAATCATGTATGGCTATTCGTTTCTAATACAATAGAATCTGGAGTTCTGCATCTATCTTCTGAGTGTTCTCCTGCTCTTCTTTGTGTTTTGAAATATCTTCTTTGAGAGCTTGCAATTTTAAATGTATGTTTGTGAAAATGCTCAGGACTTACATTTAGGGTTTTTACTGTGGATTTGATCAAATTACTGTGGTATTTACATAGTGGATAACAGAAACAATTAGATCCTTCTGTAGATTAGATGAAGTGTAGATTAGATCTCTCTAACTTTTCCCAACCCATCTGAAATATTTGGCTGAAAACGCAGAAATCTAAAGGAAATTGTCTCAAATCTGAAGAAGCATGCATAACAGAGTCTAAGTAGACAGTTTTCATAAGTACGTGAAGAAGGAAGCTGCATAAAATCCAAGAAAACCCTCTGAAACTTGCAGCACAGTAGCACCTTTATGCAAAGGAATGAAGAGTATTGACATATCTCATGACCTCTTTGCGTATTCTTAGGCCAGTAAACCACAGAACAAACCTAAACTACGTAAGGCCCCTTGAACATTACAGCTTCACATTGACCAACTGAACTTGACCAACCGAACTATTGTAGACTTGGGATTAGTTGAATCACCAAATGATTCCTTCTTGTCTTTCAAGTATAGTTACAGTTCATGTCATGTGAATTTTAACTTATTGTTATGATTGCATCAAAACAGTCATCAACAGTTTTTTGGCGCTAGAAGGAGGGCCTGCCTGAGTTAGGTTTCATTTCAAACTGGCTAACGACAGTAACAGAGTGACTAGGTCTAGGTCCAGTTTAGGAGATATCTTTGTGCAACTACCTGATACAAGGCGAAGTAAAAGCCCTTTAATCTGGAATCCAAAGATATCGCAAGCAGGAAGTTCATCTGGAACACCTCCTGGGTCACCTTTTAACATCTGTAGTATTATAAGTCCTGATAGATCACTGTTCAGATCTTTAAATCTTGGTTCAGGCACTTCTGGAGGTCTCAATCCTCCTCTAAATCCTAATCCACCAATCAATCCAGGTATTTCTGCAAGTTCAAGTCAAGCTCAAACACCTGCAATGGCTTATTTCGATGTCAATTCTCCCATATTCTTCAATGATTATCATGACATGCCAAAAAATCCAGAAAAGATATGTCCCAAATACCAGTTGCATCAAGACCCAGAAGATCATATTAGAATATTTAAGGAAGCATGTTTTAGGGCTATGTTAGAGCACGAGGATGTTGTGTGTAGGTTGTTTCCTTACACCTTTAATGAGCAGGCCTCTAGCTGGTATGTAAACTTACCCAATAGTTACATTTCTTCCTGGGCACTTATGGAGGAAGCATTTCTGTCAAGATTTAGAGGACCCATTGACCCTTGTGCTTTGTATCATAAGTTGGCTGCTATAAAACGAGGTGAGGGAGAGTTAATTGATAATTTCAATGACAGATTCCAAAAGGCCTATTCTAGGCTAGCAGCCCCTTATACCATAGCTGATGCTCCCTTGTTGGCTATGTACTATGCTGCTTTGGATCCTTTAACTGCCATGTTTGTCAAAAGGAAACCTGACATAGATTCAGTATCTAAAGCCTATAAAGAGGCAGCCTCAGTGAACCAAGAAATGAGACATACAGCCTACAGTCCATTTGGAGGAAATTTTGGGGTGCAGAATCAGGCACACCCATGGAATGGAGTCCCTGTGCAGCATGCTCCACTAATAAATCCGGTTCCTTCTTACACACCTGTGTATAATCCTACTCCAATCCAGGCTATAACTCCTTACACGGCTAGTACTTCCAATAACAGTCAAAATAATGGTCAGCCTTTCTTCCAACTTCCTAGGGATGTAACTGTGGCAAAAGCACAAGATGATAGGGAAGACATCAAAGAAATTACTACACATCTGAAGAGATTAACAACCGAAGTGACACAGCTAAGAAATGAGAATCTCTATGGCAGAAGCAACCAAAACTACAATCCACCTCAAGGTCACAACCAAGGCCAAAATCAGAATTATAGTCTCAACCAGAACCAGCAGTACAATCAGAACCAAAACTACAATTAGCATCAAGGCCCCAGTCAAGGGCAACCAATGCAAAATAGGGGGCCAGTGATAGATAATAGGACCTGGGGCAATAATAACAAGAACCAGAATCAACCTAGGCCACCCAAGACATGGAACACTGGGCCCAACAACGGTACTCTGGCTTCTCCTTTCGAGAATACGGATAATCATGGTGCAAAACAAATAACTAACATACAAATGGCCAATACAGCACCCAAAAATTGGTGCAGATTTCACAATACTAATGCCCATGCTGAGCATGACTGTCCACAGTTCCACTTGGCAGCTAGTATCTTCAACGTAGATGTACAGCCTCCTACCTCAGAATTTCTCATTCCTAAGGGTAATGAGGTAGTACCCTCAGAATATGACACAGCATTAGTCTTAGAAACGTTTACCTTTGCAACTGCAGAAGAGAGGGAGGATGAATTGCTAGAGGATGAACCATACTATTGTGAAAGTCACTATCCCGAATCAGCCTTTGTGTTAAATGCTTTTCAGTTTCCTTTTGAATCTGAAAACGAGATATTAAATGAAACAGAGGAGGTGCAGGCCTTTCAACAGACAAATAAAAGCCACACCTACCATTTGAGGAACAACCCTAGGCCGGGAGGACCTTTCACCACTTCCACTCCTCCGAATAACATCAATACACCCCCAGATCAGAATGCTAGCAACAATTCTGCCATACTTAAAGCTAGTCAGCACACAAATAACAGAACAGCAGTGCAAAAGGATCAAACAAGTAAGACAGAAGCAGTAGAGACAACAAGACTAATGAATTACTTGTCAGAGGAAATAAAGAAAATGAAGGTCAGCATACCTCTAAATGAATTATTGAAGACCCCAGGGATCAGAAATGCTTTTTTAAAATCCCTGGATACATCCATAACAAACATGGTGTCTGCTGATATAACTGTTCCTAGTAGTGATTCACCACCTAAGGAGAAAGGTAAGAAAGTTGAGCAGCCTTCCAACACCAATGTAGTAATACATGCGGATAAGAGGGATACTCAACCTTTCTTGTTAACTGTTAGGTTGTGTGGGAAGAATATACACAATTGCATGGTAGATTCTGGTGCTTCAGCCAACGTAATGCCCTTAGGAATATGTAAAACTCTCGGGCTGACTCCCACCAAATCTGCCAAGGTTGTCACACAATTAGATAAGACCGAGGTTAGTGTGATAGGAGAACTCATGAACATACAGGTGCAGTTAGCTTCAGACCCTAGGGTGAGCCAAATCATTGACATCCAAGTAGTGGATATACCCGTAAATTATGGAATGTTGCTGAGTAGGGATTGGTCCAAGACATTAAACGGGTATATGGCTACTGACTTTTCACACATGTGGTTACCATGGAGAGGCATCCCAAACCAGATCAGAATAGGGGCAGAGCCCAGAATGAAACATATGATAACAGAGTATAATCGAACCAATGAAATATTATATGCTGCTGTTGAACCAGGTGTCTATAGAGTTACCAACAATGGGATGCAGATTGAAGAGATCATGATGTTAAACATTAGGAAGAAGTATGTCAGCAATAGAACAGCACTATTCATTGAGTCTGACGGAAATTCTTCAGATGAGGAAAACAATGCAATAGGCAAATTTGGTCATGCCATTAGACAAGAGGTGGAAGAGTGCGTTACACACAATCTCCCAGTCCAATGTAAGTTATATAAAAATAGGTGTAGAGTCCATGATAGGCAGCATTCTGAGGAGAATTGTGAAATATGCAAAGACATCATTGAATATGAATACAAGAAGTGCATAGGGAAGGTAGAGTCACAAGAGAAAAATGAGCATCCTGATCTAACACAGAGATATGTTCAGGATAATATAAGTGCCTTGATCCCAGATTTAGGAAAAGAAATAGAAGATGAGGGTAGTTATCTTTCTGAGTTGCAAACTACAAGCACACATATGCAAGATAACCAAGCGGAAAAACCCATGAATCAACAAGACAACACCCCACAGGCAATAAAAGAGACAAAGTATGCCAAGGTAAAAAATCAAAAAAGTAAGGATGGCATGTGGACGTTAAAATGTGATGGGTCCAAATCAAAACAGGGTGCAGGTGCAGGTGTTGAACTCATTAATCCTCAAGGTAAATCGCATTTGGCAGCATATAGATTACAATTTTCCTGCACTAACAATATTGCTGAATATGAGGCCCTAATTTTAGGACTTGTCATGGCCATCAAAAAAGGGGTAAAAGCCATCAGAGTGTTTTCAGACTCTGAATTAGTAGTCAGACAAGTGAGGAAACTATATGCCTGCAATTATAAGAAGATGATCAGTTACAGACATAGAGTTTGGGGTTTAATGGATTCATTTGATGCTTTTAACATAGAGCATATTCCTAGAGAGCTGAACCACAGGCCAGATGCATTAGCAGTTGCTGCTAGTACATTAGAACCATTGACACTGTCAGGATTAAGACGATTTGCTGTTGAGCTAGTTAACGTGCCCAGTATACCAGACAACGTTACACACTTTCAGGTATTTGGAGAGGATCAGCAAATTATTGATTTTCTGACTTGTAATGAGGCATTTGAGGCCCAAGTTATTGATGAACAAGAAAGGCCTGAAGTAACATGGGACGAAGAAGATATGATCAACTTAAAGAGCAACTTCTTGCCAAAAGGAGTAATTGAATTAGAACACATCTTTGACTTCGACGGAATAATAAGACAGAAAGACTTACCCAAAACAGAAGGGGGTAAGTGTGATTTACATAACTTAGGGACTGAGCTAAATCCACAAAATGTACTAATTGGGAAAGCTTGCTCTGAGAAAATCAGAAAAGAGGTTCTGGATGTTCTGCAAAAATATAAACATGTCATAGCATGGGCTTATGAAGACTTGAAAACATTTGATGAGTCCATCATAACTCACGTCATACCTTTAAGAAAAGAAGTCAAACCATTTAGGCAGAAACAGAGGCCTGTAAACGCCATTCTAGAGCCTTTAATCTTTGAGGAAGTGAAAAAACTACTGTCCGCTGGAATAATTTTTCCAGTCCGACATTCTGTCTGGGTAGCTAACTTAGTGCCAGTAAGGAAGAAAAACGGAGACATCAGGTTGTGCGTAGACTTTAGAAATTTAAACAAGGCATCTGAAAAGGATAATTATCCTTTGCCCCCAATAGATGAAGTGCTGCAAGCAGTAAATGGCGCAAGGATGATGTCTTTTTTAGATGGTTTTTCAGGTTATAACCAGGTTTTAATTGACAGAGAGGATAGACTAAAAACCACCTTCACTTGCAAATGGGGAAATTATGCGTATAGAAGAATGCCTTTTGGTCTGATTAATGCAGGTGCCACTTTTCAGAGGGCCATGGACGTTGCTTTTCATGGATTATCAGGTAAATGCATTGTTGTGTATATGGATGATTTAACTGTGTATTCCAAGGATGCATCCACCCACGCTGAGGACCTCAGAAAAGTACTGCAGCGATGTGAAAGGTATGGGATTTCCCTTAATCCTAAGAAATGTATATTTGGCGTAACTGAAGGTAAATTATTAGGCCATGTCATTTCTGAAAATGGAATTTCAATTGATCCGGATAGAATAGAATCCATAAAAAATTTGCAAATACCAAACAGTAGGAAAGAATTGAAATCATTTTTTGGTAAAATTAACTTTGTTCGGAAGTTTATAACAGGTTTTGCAGAGATTGTGCAGCCTTTGAATGCCATGTTAAAGAAAGATGCACAGATGGAATGGACGCCCGTAGCCAAAGCCGCATTTGAAGATATCAAGGAGGCAATTTCTAATGCCCCTGTATTGGCAAGTCCAGACTACACATGCCCGTTTTACATCTACTCCTTTGCATCTTCTCATTCTGTCGCTGCTGCCCTGACACAGAAAGGTGAAAATGATGACGAGAGGCCCATAGCATTTATGAGTGCGCCTCTGAAGGATGCACAGCTGAGATATCTAGATATCGAAAGACAGGCATTTGCATTGGTGAAGGCTGTGAAAAAATTCAGACACTACATCCTGCGCAGCCAGATTAAAGCCATAGTACCAGACGTAGCAGTAAAGATGTTGCTGATGCAGAACGAGCCTGGAGAAAAAAGAGCCAAATGGATCACCACGCTGCAAGAATTCGACATGGAGATCATTCCCGCAAAGCTGGTCAGAGGGCAGGCGCTGGTGCAGACAATAGCAAACACAGATCCAAATATGATAAAACAGCAGTATGTATTGAATTCCCAAGACGCATCAGGCTGGTACGATGATTTAAGCACCTTCCTGATAGCTGGAAAGTACCCAGGCAAGATGAAGGCTTCTCAGAGGAGAGCCTTGAAGATTAAGGCACAGCATTATATGGTGCAAGGAGGTCTTCTATTCAGGAAGAACCATGATGGAATTTATTTGAGATGCATAAACAGAGCTGAAGCTGATAAAGTGTTGACAGAACTACATGACAAATACGGAACCGGCCATGGTTCCCATTTAGCTACAGCACACAAAATACTGAGAGCGGGCTATTACTGGCCCACTATATTCAAAGATACTAAGGGTCACATCAGAAGCTGCCACACCTGTCAGACTGCAGCAGACAGAGGAAGAAATCTGGCCAATCCACTGCAGCCTGTGATCGAGTCCAGACCATTTGCACAATGGGGCTTGGATTTTATCGGAGTCATCAATCCCCCATCTTCTGCAGGACACAAGTTTATACTGACGGTGACGGACTATTGTACAAGGTGGACTGAGGCCACCTGCTGCAAGTTTTCCACAACTGAGGTAGTTATCAAGTTCCTTGAAGAAAACATCATCACCAGGTTTGGAACGCCCTATTCATTGGTATGTGATAACGGCCCTGCTTTTTCTTCTTTAAAATTTTCTAAATGGGCATTTGAATATGGGATCATTCTAAGGTTTTCTTCAAATTATTACCCTCAAGGTAATGGACTGGCTGAATCAACAAACAAAATCTTATTAGACATCATCAAGAGGTTAATTGCCAAAAGTCCTAGAGAGTGGAATACCCTATTAAGATATGCATTATGGGTAGACAGGACCAAGTTCAAAACAGCTCTAGGTAGCACACCTTACCACCTAGTTTATGGGACTGATCCCATACTTCCGGTCAATCTGAGAATACCAACCTGGAAGTTTGCCAATGAATATCTGGGCTTTGATAACCATAGGGAAGCCAGAATAGTGCAAATGTTGCAACTAGAGGAGAAAAGAGGTCAAGCCCTCGAGAAGTTTGCCAAACACCAAGCAGTTGTTAAGAGGTGGTTTGACAAAAGGGCAAGAGTCAAAACATTTAGGATATCAGACTTAGTGTTGTGCTGGGACAAAGCACATGAAAAGAAAGGAAGCCATGGAAAATTCGATAAATTATGGCTGGGTCCATTACAAGTCTCAGAAATAATAGGAGATAACACCTTTAGACTTAAGACCTTGACTGGAGAAGATGTGCCATTACCAGTTAATGGCCAGCATTTGAAACACTACTTCCAGGCTTGAAGGTCAGGATGAGGCAGTCCTTTCTTTCTTAATGTAAAATGCTGTAGATAATGTACAGTCCTTCTTTTGCTGTTTTCCTTTTGGGTTGGCTGTTTGTATAGCCTGTCCTCTGCTTGTTGTTGCTTTTTGTTTCTGTCTGTTTGTACAGTTTTGTACAGTTTTGTTGCTGTCCTGTTAACAACATCATCATCATGATCTTGTTTGTACAGCCTGTTTGCTTGGTCTGTTTGTTGTCTCCTCAGCAGGGATCTTTATTTTACTGTAGAGTATTAAGGAGCAGAACTAGCAACCATTCAAAACAGTATATAGTTTAGGATATTCAGGTTAACCATTTGCAATTTACACATAACCTGTCACTGTCATGAATGTAGAGAGTTGTTCATCTTCTGAAGTTTTGTATTCAATAAATGTGATTGAGAATTCGAAGCAGGTTTCTCACGATGACACACCTAAAATCCTTGGGTTTGTTGAACCTACCAGTGTAGATATTAGGTGAAAAATCAGAGGTCACCCTTGCTACCATTACAATTCTCAGCTTAATTTCAGCAAGTGTCCACTCCTTGCATCATCATGAAGTTACAATTACTATATCTTGTGAAATCTTTCCAAATTAGAAAACAAAAAATAAATGAATAAATGAATAAAGCGGATTATACTGAAAATCCAGATTAAGCCATCTAAGTAACTCTACCGGGGCTATGGACGCTCGCTGGCAGTGGGGCTCTACTTAGGAGAATTGTAACGATAACCTTGCCGGGGCTATAGACGCTCGCTGGCAGCAAGGCTCTATCCGGTCGGCTATGAGGGAATATCCTCACCTACGTAGGCTAATGTCAGTCACTGGTTTGTTCAACCGATCTTCAAGATGAGGATAATTAATCACATGCACACAACTAAACTGAAAATGAAAATTCATGCATCTTTATTGAACACTTTGAGTCTCAAGCTGAATAGTAATTTGCAGGAAAGATAGTTGGAGGTTATGAGTTCATTTCACCTAGTTTCCTTGAACACTCTGAATTTAATTGTTTTGTTTTGATTGCTAGTTGTTGTGATGTTCACAACACGCCCCATTATGCTCCTTAGCAAAATGGGGACCCCTGCTGATGTCTTGCTTTTTGCTTCTGCTTGTGTTTTTTTGCTTCCTGGCGGTCTGGTAAAAATGAAGGTCAGGTGCATCATCATCATGATATATTGCATAGGGTAGGTCATCATCATGAGGTCTGTTTGTCAAAGTTCATATTTTGTTTCTGTGACCTCATATTTTGAAAGAGCTTGAAATTTCATGCAGGTTTGCCTTTTACTTCATTGAAAAATTCATCCATATGTGAAAGTTATGCACGGTCAAAGTCTTGGTCAAACCTGATATTCGCAGGAGCATCATCATTTTATTTTTTATTTTTTATTCTAAGTCATGTTGACAGGATCATCATGATCTTCGCATTATGCAGCATCATGATATCTGTTAGGAGCGTCATATGTTATAAACTCGGTTTTGCTGAAGAGCGTCATCATCATCATATTTTAAACGCACCCCCCCGATAATATCCTGAGGTTCGAAGTATCATGATGACATTAACTTTAAGTCAAGGTGAGTTCCCCATCGAAGTGGTCTGTTGTATCGCGAGCATCATCATCATGATATTTCAAACATTACCTGATCTTTTCATATCATGCTGATCACCCTGACTTAGCAAAATCACCTTCGGCATATTTGCATGCGCACGTTCAAAACCTATTGGAGGGTCATCATCATGATATTTGCTGACATTCGAAAGATGATGACGACGACTTCATATCCTCCTGGTCTCCTTTCGTAGGGTCATCATCCTGATATTTCCTGAACTTCGAAATATGATGATGACGGCTTCTTGATCCTCATCCTGATCTTTCATGGGTCATATTCGCTGAATTCGCTAAGTGCCGAAGACATCATCATGATCATTTCGAAGGAGGATCATCATCTTCATATCCTCCTGATATCCGTTTGCCGAAACATCATGATGATCAGCCTATCTATTAAGAAGGGTTTGATATTGCATTTCTTAAACAGCATCATCATATTTTGTAATATCACCCTAGCGCGAATATGATGATGACGTCATCATCATCATTTTTATCCTGTCATGTTAACAACATCATCATCATGATCTTGTTTGTGCGCCCGATATTTCGCCAAGTCCTCCTGCCGAAAATGCAACCTTTTTGAGAACATCCTGATGATCATCATCATCATATTTTTATCCTGATCATGCTCATGATCATCATATTTTCCCTTCGGCAGGATTTTTCTCAAACATGATCCGGTTGGCGAAATATCGGGATGACGTCATGTTTCAAGTTTAGCGAAGGCTCCGGATATCATGATGACGTCATCCCGATCTGAATAACGAAGAGGTAAATATCCTGATCGTCATCATCATCATTTTCTTTCTTTCAGCGGGATATTTTCCAAGACCCGATCCGGTTCCCGAATATCATGATGATGTCTTCTTCTACGTTCGACAAAACAAATATCCTCCTGATGATCATCATCATCATTTTTCCTTCGAGCAGGATATATTTTCCAAGCACGATCCGGTTCCCGATTATCATGATGACGTTCTATTCCAAGTTCGACATACGCCCCAAATATGATGATGATCTTCATCATGCTGATTTTTATCGAGAGGGTTGCCTTGGCCGCAAAAGGGTCATATTATGCTCATCATCCTGATCATGCTCCTTAGGTGACCCGATATTGCAATTATCCCCCTGATCTTAGCCGAACATGACGATGATGTCATCCTTAGCATTTCAGTGAAGCCCGAATATCATGATGACGTCACCATCATCTTCCTTTCCTCGGCAGCATGATTATAGTCGCATCCTCCTATTCTCCTTCAAATATGATGATGATGTTGTTGTTCGTTTCTCCATATGCAGAAGTCAAATATCATGATGACGTTCATCTGAACCTTCAGGAGGGAAAGCATCATATTTTCCGAAATATCATGATGATGAGGTATATCGACTAACCTGTTTTTTTTGACGCACCGACTGCGAATATCATGCCGATGGGCGGGAAATGAAGCGGTGGAGTTTTAAAGTGTTTTTTTGGCGCCTCTGGCATTTTCCCGGTCAGCGATGGTTGACCCATCAATTTTGAGCAGCTTGGGCGCATTTTTGACGCGTTTTGAGCGATTTTCTGATCTGATTTTCTCCATTTTTGCGCTGTCACCTGGATTTAAACGCTTATTCTATTTTCATGCTGTTTTTATGATAAATGTGAAACTTAATGCTTGTCTTGTCTTGCAGGCTTGCAGTTGAGGAAGCAGCTGGAAAGTCAATACAGTGACCTCATGGAGGCAGAAGATCAGATCTCAGGAGCAAGAAGATAGAGATGAAATGCAAAAAGTCAAAGCCATTCAAGTGAAGAGGAAGGTCGCAGCTGGAGGTATTTCTGCAAAAGACAAACAGAAGTTATTGCTCAGCTGCTGGAACTTCTCAGAAGGGGCAATATTTCGCCCAGATTTGACCATGGCTCTGAGATATTTTTGAGAACTGGTTCACCTGCATTTATTGCTGTAACTAGAGGTTTGAACCAGGGGGTCAGTTAGGTTTTTTTGCTGTAGTGAGGACAATCAGGATGTTATATATTGTGCCTCTCTACACTGTAATACTTTACAACAGGGATTTTTAGGGCCTACAACAGAGATTTTAGGAACATACAGCAAGATAGCTTAGCATAGTTTAGAGTAGAAGAAGGAGGTCACCTGTTTGTCTGCAGTAAGGTGCGCGTGGAATGTCTGGCTGCCTTACTGTATCTGTAAAGCTTGTAAGTTCTCTGTAGTATGATCAATGAAACTAAGAGTCATTCTTACATTGTAAATCATGTATGGCTATTCGTTTCTAATACAATAGAATCTGGAGTTCTGCATCTATCTTCTGAGTGTTCTCCTGCTCTTCTTTGTGTTTTGAAATATCTTCTTTGAGAGCTTGCAATTTTAAATGTATGTTTGTGAAAATGCTCAGGACTTACATTTAGGGTTTTTACTGTGGATTTGATCAAATTACTGTGGTATTTACATAGTGGATAATAGAAACAATTAGATCCTTTTGTAGATTAGATGAAGTGTAGATTAGATCTCTCTAACTTTTCCCAACCCATCTGAAATATTTGGCTGAAAACGCAGAAATCTAAAGGAAATTGTCTCAAATCTGAAGAAGCATGCATAACAGAGTCTAAGTAGACAGTTTTCATAAGTACGTGAAGAAGGAAGCTGCATAAAATCCAAGAAAACCCTCTGAAACTTGCAGCACAGTAGCACCTTTATGCAAAGGAATGAAGAGTATTGACATATCTCATGACCTCTTTGCATATTCTTAGGCCAGTAAACCACAGAACAAACCTAAACTACGTAAGGCCCCTTGAACATTACAGCTTCACATTGACCAACTGAACTTGACCAACCGAACTATTGTAGACTTGGGATTAGTTGAATCACCAAATGATTCCTTCTTGTCTTTCAAGTATAGTTACAGTTCATGTCATGTGAATTTTAACTTATTGTTATGATTGCATCAAAACAGTCATCAACAGAAAGGTTCCAATTAGTTTATAGACAAAAAAATCACAGAGCAATCAACACAAAAGCAAGGAGTTTACTGGCCAGAGTGACCATCTAAAAGAACTCAACAAGAACTCTAATACTTCAGAGCAACAAAACAAGAAATGCAGAAGTTTACAAGACATACCCGTACCAAACGCTCCATAATTTTTATCTTCTTTTCGAATTTCCTTCTCTTTCTTCACAAACAAAATTTCTCTGTAACATGTCTCCTCTCTCAGAACAAAATCCACACCCAAAATTCCAAAATCACAGACATAAAAACCCCCTTCATGCCAAACTTCCTGAAACCAAAAATAGGCAATCCATAAATTCCAATAACTCCCCATTAACTGCACAATCCCACTCCATAAAGAAAATTTGAAATTTTTCCGAACATAGAGATTCTCAAATCTCTAATTATATCCAGCATAAACAATGATTAACTTAATCACCTAAAAGGAATATTTTAACACAACTATGCACTAAATACCTTCATAAATGTTTACAACATTACAATAACTATTTTTTGTCAATAAACGGCTTAACACAAATAATATTCCTATTTTACGACTATACCCATACTGTAAGGTCATAAAAATACAAGAGATACATAAACAAGTATAACAACTTAACAACACTCCACAACCCGCGATGACCAACCATAAGAACCAAGGGACAACGTCGCATCACAACACAAGACTATGGCAAGGACCCAAGATGATGACAAGGACACAAGACTACGACAAGGACTGAAATTGACCTAGCAGTAAAGACCTCATATTATCTCCATCACCTTATCCATGGTGTAGGGCCCACTCAGACCTACTAAATCAAGTGGAGTCAAGGCCTGGTACCTGTAACCTACGTGGAAAACCAATGGGTTATATATGATCAACTGTAAATATATATATCACACACACCGAGACAGAGAATTGCGGCGTAGTAGGGTGCTTGATCCGAGTAGTACTACACTGTCCCCATTCCAACACAAGACTATAATCAGAAGCATACACATGATATTTTCTAACCATCACTAAGCATATCCATCACATCATAATTGAAGTAATCATAAAGTCATCAAAACTCATAACACATGTCTCAATACATCCATCGAACATAGTCCATCAAGATTAAGGAGAGCATAAACCAATACATACTAGGTTAATGTCTCGAAACTGTAATTATGCAATATAAAACTATCAACTGTTCCAGAACTGACAGAAAGCAATATGAAAATAACATCTATCACAAGCCAAAAAGCGAGGGGCATTACACCAAGTCAAAATTAGACAGTCCCATGAGGAGAATTGAAACACATTTTAGTGCCAAGCATAAGGTCTATGTTAGCAAGTGGACAATGTTTTTAGGAGGCAAGCGCCATGAAAATGGAACATGACATGATGTGAATTTTTTGCAACACCCAAAGCATCAAGTAAATCCTCTTTATATGTGTCATAGTTCTTCATTAGTGACTCAAGTAGCATAATGGCATGATCTTAAGTACGAGTGATCTGATGGATTCAGTCATGATTGTATGCATTTCTGAGAGCTAATACAATCTAGGCTTTGCCTATAAAAGGAAGTGTGATGCTAGAGTAATCACTCTAATCATTCATCTTTCCCAAAATCATAAATTTCTATGTTTTAGAGAGGGTCAACAAAGATTCTTTTGTTTCTTTGGGGCTTCTCATCATTTTCATGCCTTCAGCTATGTGAATTTAAAAGGAAAGGTGGAGTTACTCCCTAGAATGGGTGGAATGGAATAAGAGGTGTTTGGTTCACTTGCCTCTTAAGGCAAGTTTTGAACCATGACACAAGGTTTTGATGGAGAGAAGAGCATTTGTGGGATGAATCTTTGTAACATTTTGTCTCTCCTTTCCCCAATGAGGTGACTCATTTTCCCAGCTTCATATTGGGGCAGAAACATTCAAATTTCATCCCCAGAGCCTTCAGTGTCTTTCCAGTTATGTCTATGGATAGAGGGAGTGTTTTGACTCTTAGGGAGGAACCATTCTCAGTATGGACCCTTCTGTTATTTCCTAGTGCCCTAGTTTTGTGGATAGATAGTGCAATCTTGCCTATTTGATCTTTGTTTGTTGCTTCCCATAGCCTAGTGTAGAGTGTGCATTGGTGAAACATGTGGTGTTGTGTTGGGATGGAGTCTTTTCCTCTCTTAATTCAACCTAAATCAAATGGCTTCTTTCATGCCACCTTCAACATCAAGAGAATGCAAAGTGGTTGTGTCCATTAAATCTGACCATTGTTTGAAATGCTTAGGGATTTAACAGAGGAACGTGTTTTCCAAATGCCCCATTATTGTCTCCATTGATAGCAACAACCATTATTTCAACTTGGGTGGATTAAGACCCCATAAAGCTCTTTTGTTGTGTCATCTTGGTTGCAAGATGTGGAAAACCACACTCGAGAAATACCCAGATGTTACAACTATTTCTATTTGATGGGACCATTTGGGACAATTGTTGAAATGACATGTTTTAATCATCGACACATTTGTATTTCCCCCTTTCCTCTATAAAAGTGATGATCTTTAATTGTACAAGGGTTGTTGGAAAGTTAGCAAGAAATGTAGAATTTGTGTGGCCTATAATACGAATAGCTAATCATTTGTGTGAAATTTCTTTAGGGTAAATGCATGGAGATGGGGGACCAAAAAGTTACCACCATCTCCAAAATGAAAGCAAAATGTGAGTGCATTATAATGTGCTCATGTTTTGCTTTGCATAAAAGAAAAGAAAAACCATTTCTGCTCACTCAACCATGACCATTTATCCTCACAGCAACAAAGAAAATAGGAAAGAACGTGATCACATTGAAGAAAAGGCTATTGAATCAAGTGTAATAGAGAAAACAACAAATTCACAATGCCACCTCACCGCCAAAGACATCGTCATGCAAACTTGGAGGCTCCATCATAGGAAGAAGGTAGGGTTTGACTAATTTTGTTAGTTTGAGAATAATTTTTGAGTTTTGCAATGTTTGATTTGTTTTTATATTGTATTTATAGTTATTGAAGAAAGAGAAAACCTAAATCCAACTAAGGAGGGTGAAAACAACCCCCAAAACCCTCCAAACCCACCTTCACCTCCTTTTCATGAAAGGGATAATCAAGAACACTACCTAGGGATAATAGAAGAAAATAAGAAACATCTTCAAACTATTATTCAAACCCTAAACAATCCAAGTGGAACCACTGATTGTAGGAGGGCACTTGCAAAATCACTATAGGAGATTGTTTCCCACACAGATTTGGTGACAAAACAAATCACCAAATTCCAAGACTATAGGGAGAGGAGTCGACAATATTATGCCGACAAGTTGTCATATGAACAAGTCGAGAATGAAAAAAATTACAAAATCTCAATTATGTGCACACTTTATTAATCCCAAAACCGGCCAAAGATTACAAGAAAGTTGCAAATGGTTTCCTATACATTGTTGCAGGAATGAAGAAATATCCTGAAACTTTTGGGATAGATGGTATATGGTCTTCGATGAGTGCCCAATCAATAATGATGAGGTACCACAATATTTCTTGAGGAAACTCTATTGAGAGTTCATCCTCAACAAGATTCTAAATTATTTGGACATTCGTGAGTTCCAGGGTAGAGGTGGTGGCTCTACCCAAGATAGACTTAGGGCTCAACAAGATGAAGACCATGTTCCTATACCCCAAGTGAGGCCAGAATGTAGGTCACTCTCTTCGGCTTTGAAGGAGAGTGTTGATTTGGAGACTTTACATTCATTGAGTACTCTCACCCAAACTCTATCACAGCATGCAAATGATCTTACCAAGGCTGATGAGGGTGAGAGTAGTAGGTGTCATGTGTCACCACATTTGTGTAGTACATGTGGGAACCTATGTGATTATGGGACATAGGACGCACGACAGGACTCTCGACAGGATGTTGCGATGTAGGAGAAGGATGCTGCGACATAGGGGCATGACATATTAGATGATCTTGTTCTTAGTTACGACCTCTTACAGCATACATTTGGTATTGACTCTCAAGCAATTTGTTACAAGTTTCATCTTGATTTAGTATATTATTATTTGAAATTTGTAATTAATTTTATATGATTATCTATATTATAAGTAAAAAATAATGTATGTAATTGTTTGTACAATGAAATTCCAGGGTTAGAGTCTTCATCTTGCCTCCATTAGCCATCCATTGGTGGGTTATGAGAGGAGGTCAAGTCAACAGGTATGTAATTTATCACATAATCATAATTATTGTAGATATGTCAATGGTAATATTATTTTTGTGACAATTTGATGATTTCAACAGTCATCGACACCTCCATAGTTTCCTTGGTCCCCTAGATGCCAAACCACCACTTTTACAGAGGTAAATTTAACCATTTCTAATCATTATGTATTTTTAAAATAATGTTATGTATTTATTTTGTTTGAATAATCTTGAACTTGATTTTTAGATGCTGAATACAGTGGATACTCCTCCTAATCTTCGTGATTTAGCACAGATAGGCATTGGTATAGCCATGATGTCTACAAATCCTTTGACTAACGTATGAGCCAATAACATGAAAATATCATAATTTTCTATTTCTTGTTTTATCTCATGTCATTTGATGTTTATTCAATTTTTCTTCTTGATGCTTCTCACAGGAGGTCACAACTACAGTCTGTCCAAGTACAGACATAGAGAGAGACGAGATGATGGAGAGTGATCATCAGGTGGTATTAAGTGATCAATCTTACATATGTGATGTTATATATTTCATGTTATATATTAATGTGCATATATTGTTTGGTTGTATTAACAGGTTGAACCAGATTGACTTTTGTCGAAGAGGTCTACTCAACGACAGAGAGAGGATGAGTTAGTGATTGGCTCTACATCTTCATGGTCAAGCAAGGGCCACCGATTATTTCATAAAAGTCCATAGGAAACTAGTTTTGGGGATATTTTTTGTATGCTTAGATGGCTTTGTATACATACTTTTGTATGAACTACCAATTTATATTTTGTATATATGCCTGTATGGCTTTGTTTGGACATGCCTATATGGCTTTTTATATAAACTAGATGTTATGTTCGTGACGTTATGTATATGACAGTATATATTAAATATTTAATATGATAATCAATTATTGTTACAAGAATTTGGTTTTACAAGTGTGAATTGCATTTGCTTGAAAGTTTATAAATCATTTTCAAATAATCCATTTTGTGCATATCTTGCAATCATTGAATTTTGTGGAACTATGCATTTCTTTGAGGCATCATTTCAAATAGTTCATGTGCCTTGTCTATGCTTCCATACTTTCCATACATGTCTACAAGGGCAACTTTGCAAATACAATACATGTGACAAAATTCCTATATCATTTATGCTTTGATGGTTATCCACACCATGTTCTCTAGATCCCATTATAGCATAGGCAAGGAGGAAGTTGGTTAAGGTTGTGCAATTTGGTTTTAGATGTGCCAAAATTTGCGTAAATGGTTGAAATTTATTTTTGTGCATTTTCTTGAGAGTTTTTAAAGCCTTATGAAAAATCTATTTCATGCATATATTGTAATCATTACATTCCATGAGACAACATTTCTTTGAGGCATTGTGTCAAACAATTCATGTTCGTTATATATGCTTCCACACAAGTTGCATACATGTCTTACAGGGTACTTACAACTACAACATTTGATAAAATTCCTATATCTTTTATGCTTTGATGGATGTCTATATCGTGCTCTAAACATACCATTTCTAAGGTTTTGGAATTTAGCTTTACTCTTGCCAATTGCATTTTATTGAAACTTTCTAAAGGCTTATCAGAAAATCCATTTTGTTCATATCTTGCAATCATTGTATTCCATGAGGCAACATTTCTTTGAGGCATCATTCCAAACAGTTTATGTGCCTTGTCTATGCTTCCACACTTTGCATACATGTCTCTGAGGCTCGTTGCAGCTACAACATCTAACAAAATTCCCATATGTTTTATCCTTTTGATGGATGTCCATTTTGGCATAGGCAAGGAGGATACTGGCTAAGGTTGTGGAATTTTTCTTTACACCCACCAATCACATTTGCTTGAAATTTTCTAATGCCTTATCAAAAAATCCATTTTGTTCATATCTTGCAATCATTGCATTCAATGAGGTGATATTTCTTTGGTGCATCATGCCAAATAGTTCATGTGCCTTGTCTATGCTTCCACACTTTGCATCCATGTCTCTGAGGGTAGTTGCAACTACAACATCTAACAAAATTCCCATATGTTTTATCCTTTTGATGGATGTCCATTTTGGCATAGGCAAGGTGGATATTGGCTAAGGCTGTGGAATTTTGCTTTACACCTGCCAATCACATTTGCTTGAAAGTTTCTAATGCCTTATCAAAAAATCCATTTTGTTCATATCTTACAATCATTGCATTCAATGAGGTGATATTTCTTTGGGGCATCATGCCAAATAGTTCACGTGCCTTCTCTATGCTTCCACACTTTGCATACATGTCTACAAGGGCAACTGCAATTACAACATCAACAAATTTTCTATATCCTTTATGCTTTGATGGAAGTTGATACATCATTCCAAACATTCTATATTGGTGTATAGATAGGGAAAATGTTGGCAAAGGTTGTGGAATTTAGCTTTACACATGCCAACTACATTTACTTGAAAGTTTCTAAAGTCTTTTCAACAAATACATTTCGTGCATATCTTGCAATCATTGCATTCCATGAGACAACATTTCTTTGAGGCATCATGTCAAATAGTTCATGTTCGTCAAGTATATGCCTCCACACTTTGCATACATGTCTTGCAGGGTACTTACAACTACAACATTTGACAAAATTCCTATATGATTTATGCTTTTATGGATGTCTATACCATATTCCAAAGATACCATTTCAAAGGTTTTGGAATTTGGCTTTACACCTGCCAATTTCATTTTCTTGAAAGTTTCCAAAGCCTTATCAAAAAATCTATTTTGTTCATATCTTGCAATCATTGCATTCAATGACATGACATTTCTTTGGGGCATCATGCCAAACAATTCACGTGCCTTGTCTATGCTTCCACACTTTGCATACATGTCTACAAGGCGCATAAGGAATGTCCTAGCCCAAGACACTAAAGAGGACTATTAAAATGATGAAAGACCATGTTGAGATAGTCATGATGTCAAGGCATGAAGGGCTGAAACAAAGTGGAAACATGATGAATTTGGAGTCTCTTTGACTGAACTAACTAATATACCTACACATGCATGGATACAATGGTCAATGATGATAGAAAAATATGTTAAAACTAAAAATAGATGATCACATGGATCTTTTACCTAATTTATTAGCCTTATATGTTACTGCTACACCATTTTCAAGGTCCTGGTTGGTTGGATTAGTAAGAGGAAAACATGGAAAGGCCTTAAAAATATTTGAGTGATGCAAGAAATAGAAGCTATGATGTAGCATAATGGATGAACAAATCTCTCCCAACTCAAGATTATCCTTGTTACAACATCATATTATTGTTTTATGCATGAGGAAGGATAAAATGGATGTAGCCCTTAGATCCCTAATATGAAAAAATGCCAAACTTTGACAGAGCAGTTCTTGGAATTCATGGCAGCTGGTAAAGTTTTGTTTGGACCTGCAAGTGTATGTGGGGTCCATCCACAATAACCTCAGTATTAGAATCAAACACATTCTTCCAAAATGCTTTAGTTTCATGCAATAGAAACATGCTAGGAGTGACATTTTGCATTCCATAGCTCATGGGGTCGAATGGCCTTTGCCAATGCATTAGGGTGGGTGGGTAAATTCTAGGGGAGGTCTCATTTCATGTGCCAAGCGCCCCAGTCATTTGGGGCAGTAGGCTCCCAACAAAGTCCCTTAAGATCCCAAAGATGAAAAAACTACCAAATTTTGATAGAGTTGCTCTTGAAATTCGTGGCAGCTAGGAATATTATGTTTGGACCTACAAGTACATGTGGGGTCCATCTACAATAACCTCTCTTAGTTTCATTCGATTCTTGTCTGTTTGACCATGCCAGAATCAAACACATTCTTGCAAAATGCTTTAGTTTCATGCAATGGAAAGGTTACTAGGTGCCATGTTTTTTGTTCTGCTCATCGTGGGGCTGAACGGACTACACCAACACATCAGGGTGGGTGGGTAAATGCTAGGGGAGGTCTCATTTCATGCGCCAAGTGTCTCAGTCATTCCGTGCTACAAGCTACCGATAAGGTAGAAAGTTGCCAACACTAAAATTTTGCATTCCATAGGTCTTGGGGGAAAAATGACTATGCCAACATGTCCGGGTGGGTGGGTAAATGCTAGGGGAGGTCTCATTTCATGTGCCAAGTGTCTTAGTTGTTCCAGGCTGCAAGCTTTCTGCAAACTCCAAAGGTGCTAGGAGTGACATTTTGCATTCCATAGCTCATGGGACCGAACAAACTTTGCTAATGTGTTGGGGTGGGTGGGTAAATATTAGGGGAGGTCTTTTTTTGTGTGCCAAGTGCCCTAGTCATTTAAGGTAGCAGGCTACCGACAAATTCCCTTAAGATCCCTAAGACGAAAAAACTACCAAACTTTGACAAAGTAGTTCTTGGAATTTATGGTAGATGGGATCATTCTATTTGTACCTACTAGTGCATGTGGGGTCTGTCTAGAATAACCTCTTTTGATTTCATTCAACTCTAGTATATTTGACCGTGTCAGAATCAAACGCATTCTTGCAAAATGCTTCAGTTTCATGCAGTGGAAAGGTGCTAGGAGTGACATTTTGCATTCCATAGCTCATGGAGCCAAATGGACTTCATCAATGCATTGGGGTGGGCTGGGTAAATGCCAGGGGAGGTCTCATTTCATGTACCAAGCACCCCAGTTATTAGGGGCAGCAGGCTACCGATAAAGTCCCTTAAGATCCCTAAGATGAAAAAACTGCCAAACTTTGACGAGGCAATTCTTAGAATTTCTTGTAGATGGAAATGTTTCATTTGGACCTATAGGTGCATGTGGAGTCCATCTACAATAACCTCTCTTGGTTTCATTCAACTCCTGTCCGTTTGATCGTGTCGGAATCAAACGCATTCTTGCAAAATGCTTCAGTTTCATGCAATGGAAAGGTTGCTAGGTGCCATGTTTTTTGTTCTGCTCATCGTGGGGCTGAACAGACTATACCAACATGTTAGGGTGGGTGGGTAAATGTTAGGGGAGGTCTCGTTTCATGTGCCAAGTGTCTCAGTCTTTCTGGGCTGCAAGCTACCGGTAAAGCAGAAAGTTGCTAACACTAAAATTTTGCATTCCATAGGTGTTAGAGACAAAATGATTGTGCCAACACATCTGGGTGGGTGGGTAAATGCTAGGGGAAGTCTCGTTTCATATGCCAAGTGTCTCAGTCGTTCCAGGCTGTAAGTTATTAGCAAACTCGAAAGGTGCTAGGAGTGACATTTCACATTCCATAGCTCGTGGGGCCAAACAGACTTTGCCAATGCATTGGGGTGGGTAGGTAAATGCTAGAGGAGGTCTCATTTCATGTACCAAGTGCCCCAATGATTCGGGGCAGCAGGCTATCGACAAAGTCCCTTAAGATCCCTAAGATGAAAAAATTGCCAAACTTTGACGGGGTAGTTCTCAGAATTCATGGCAACTGGGAACATTCTATTTGGACCTACAAGTGCATGTTGAGTCAGTCTACAAACGCATTCTTGCAAAATGCTTCAGTTTCATGCAGTGGAAAGGTTGTCAAGTGCCATGGTTTTTGTTCTACTCATTATGGTGCCAAACGGACTGTGCCAACATGTCGGGAGGGTGGATAAATGCTATGGGGGTCTCATTTCATGCATCAAGTGTCTCAGTCATCTAGGCTGCAAGCTACCAGTAAACTCAAAAGGTGCTAGGTGTCAGTAGCTTGCAGGCCAAAACAACTGGGATGCTTGGCACATGAAACAAGACCTTCCCTACCATTTGCCCACCCACCTCGATGTGTTGGCATAGTTCATTTGGCCCCATGATGAGAAGAACAAAAAATATGGCACCTGGCAACCTTTCCATTGCATGAAACTAAAGCATTTTGCAAGAATGCGTTTGATTTTGGCACGGTCAAACAGACATGATTTGAATGAAACTGAGAGAGGTTATTGTAGATGGACTTCACATGCACCTATAGGTCTAAACAAAATATTCCCATCTTCCATGAATTCTGAGAACTACCCCATCAAAGTTTGGTAGTTTTTCATCTTAGGGATCTTAAGGGACTTTGTCGGTAGCCTGCTGCCCCGAATGACCGGGGCACTTGGCACATGAAACAAGACCTCCCCTGGCATTGACCCACCCACCCCGATGCATTGTCAAAGTCCATTCAGCTCCATCAACTATGGAATGCAAAATGTCACTCCTAGCACCTTTCCACTACATGAAACTGAAGCATTTTGCAAGAATGCATTTGATTTTGGCATGGTTAAACGGACTAGATTTGACCAAAACTGAGAGAGGTTATTGTGGACGGACCCCACATGCACCTATAGGTCCAAACAAAATATTCCCAGCTACCACGAATTTCAAGAACTGCTCCATCAAAGTTTGGCAATTTTTTCATCTTAGGGATCTTAAGGGACTTTACCGATAGCCTGCTGCCTCAAATGACTGGGGTGCTTGGCACATGAAATGAAACCTCCCCTAGCATTTACCCACCCACCCTAACATGTTAGCAATGTTCGTTCAGCCCCACAAGCTATGAAATACAAAATGTCACTCCTAGCACCTTTCCACTGCATGAAACTGAAGTATTTTGCAAGAATACGTTTGATTCTGACATGGTCAAATGGACTGGAGTTGACCAAAATTGAAAGAGGTTATTGTGGATGGACCCCACATGCACTTGTAGGTCTAAACGAAATGTTCCCAACTACCACAAATTTTGAGAAAACTTCTGCCAAAGTTTGGTAATTTTTCTGTCTTAGGGATCTTAAGAGACTTTACTAGTAGCATGTTGCCCCGAACGATTGAGGCACTTAACACCATATTTTGTGATCAACATCAACATCATGAGGACATTGAAGAAATATTTTACACATGAAGACACTGAGAACACTGAAGACATGGAGGACAAAGAAGCATGAAGACATTAACAAACTTCTATCATGAGGAAGAACCACAACCCAATCCAACTCTTGAAGAAGCATAATGGTATCATCAAACAATAGACAACCAATAGACCTACACAATTATGCATTCCTTACTTTAAGCAAATGCAATTGGCACATGTAAAACCAAATTCATCTAAGGATAATTGATCATCATATTAAATATTTAATATAAATTTTGTTATACATAATGTCATGAATATAACATCTAGTTTACATACAAAGCCATATAGGCATGTCCAAACAAAGATATACAGGCATATATACAAAAATATACATCAGTAACATACAAAAGTATGTATGTATACATCGGTAACATACAAAAGTATGTCCCAAAACTAGTTTCCTATGGACTTTTATGAAAAAATTGGCGGCCCTTGCTTGATCGTGAAAATGGAGAGCCAATCCATGACTCATCCTCTCTCTGCCATCGAGTAGACCTCTTCGATAACTCAAGCTCATGCAGCTCCACCTGTTAATACAATCAAACAATAAGCACATTACTATAACAAAATGTACATGAAATATATAACATCACATATGTAATCGATCACTTACCACCATCTTATGATCACTCTCTATCATCTTTTCTCTAGCTTCTTTGTCCGTAGTTGGACGGACTAGAGTTATGACCTCCTGTGAGAAGCATCAAAAAGCAAAATTGACTAAACATAAATATACTAGAGGGAAGCAATTCATACTACTATTTATATACAAAAAAAGTACAAGTAACCATCTAGGAAAGTTTTATGCATACTTACAAATTAATCCAATGAACCATCTAGGTCTTCTCTACTCTTTATTGTGTCAAGTATTGCCTCATGGTCAGACTCATGCACCTTCCACAAGGTCTTGTTCAAAGGTCTACCTCAATATTGTATCAAAAGAACATTAGTTGCCATGACAAGGTTGGAGTACTGAAGAATCGTCCGATGTGTGTTAAAGTCCTCAAATAGCCAAATATTAATACTCTTATGTGGGTACCCTCTAAGGCATGTTCCAGTAACAACCATTGAGCCTATAGGGTATTTGATGTTTTCTCCATCTGTAACTGGGGCCTTCAATTTCTTTTTGGCCTCAACACAATGATAGAAGTAATAATCTGTTCCATCTTCATTATCTTCATTTGTAATAATTGCATAAACATGCCCTACAATGATAAGTGCAACAAATTAGATGAAATTAGTCAATATTACAAAAATACTACAAAGTTTAAGATAACATTAGGAATTTCAAATTTAACTATGCAAGTAGATATATTACCTGGTTGAACTAGATCTGATATGTGGTCAAAGTCAACTGATGATTCCATCTGTGTCAATTCCAATGTCGTTGGGGGTTGATACATGTCAAGTGGGCTAAGATAACTTAACTGTCATTCGTCAACCCACTCCTTTGACTCGCACTCATTCCAGGCTTGAATTGTACATGAAGAATAAAAGCATGCCATCTTTCATGTATGGATACTCCATGAACCTGCAATTGAGCTTCTGAAAGAGTGTAGCTCACTTGATCCTATCAGTGTACAATAGTCCTCATATGGTGCAATGTTAGTATCATCTATCAACCAAAAAAATCTACGAACTGAAGACTTACCTTCATTACCTAGACCCATCTAAGAATTACACCACTGGATGATTGATTTTGCATCTGTCAACTTTGCATTGTCTTTATACTTTAACTCTTCTAATGCTATGGCTCTTTTGATACATGCTCCTGCACCATCATGCTCCCCCTTTCCATGCCTGACCTCACAAAAGTTCCACATATGTTGAGCACCTATAATATTATGCCTCCTGCTTAGACAATAGAAATTCTATGAGTTCTTGAATTGTGATGCATAGTTATCTGACCATATGATATGTTGACTAAACAATATGCCCCTTCTAGAGAAATCATTATAGAACACCTGAAAGTACAACCTTGCACAAACTCTCCAGAATGCGTACGATTATTGCTTATATAAAAATGATACTCCCTTATGATCTATCTGTCATCCTCTATACTATCATTCGCATGAATGCATGTAATGTGTACAAATATAGAAACTTGTGTTGAGTTGTAATATTTAGATTGCACCTCATACTGTGGCTGTAGACTGTAGTTCTCTACAAAATCAAAGACTGAAACAATGCTACCAACTAGAAATGTGTCCTTGCATAACTTAAATTGCAAGTCCAACCATCAAGCTCTATTGGCATGTCTTACATACTCATACACTATATTGTCACGAAATATAAACAAAAACTGATACAATGGAATCTTTTGAATAACATATTCACACCTCTTTGCTTCTTTACCATCTTTTATATTGTATGCCACTATTTTATACTTGCTAAACTCTACTAGTTCATTTCTAACTGCATGTGTTATTTCCATACGTTCACATATTTGCATA
Source organism: Cunninghamia lanceolata (assembly GCA_027924645.1). Classification (NCBI taxonomy): domain Eukaryota; kingdom Viridiplantae; phylum Streptophyta; class Pinopsida; order Cupressales; family Cupressaceae; genus Cunninghamia; species Cunninghamia lanceolata. The sequence continues at coordinate 9,746,428 of BSBN01000870.1, forward strand.
TGTTGCAAGCCACTGCAATGTTGACATGTGTCATCCAAGCTTAATTTCCTATAGGATATTTGACCTTCCTCTCTATCACATAAAATTACTGATATGAAGTCTCTTGAAGTAGTTAGTGGGGCACATATGCCACAATCCTGCAAAACATTGTTAGTATGCAAATCTAAATATATAGACCGATAAACATCAAAATGGTTATAAAATTGAATATGTAATCTAGAACAACAAGTAGTGCGTGTGTGATTTATTTTGACAAAGAAAGGTTTTAGCATTTCAAAATATCTTTGAGAAATTTTAATTTGAGGATACATCTATAGAAATTTACCAAAAAACTGTGTTTGAGTCATATCCAAAAGATGCTTTGGATGTGGCTCACGGTTTCAACTACCGATTCTCCTTCTTACCACATCCCTTTGATTCAAAGATACCTTTGTGTGATTCTTCCAAAAGTCTTGAATTAGTGAACTCAAAGCTTCAACAATAACTTTGTCTTTCCCTGGAAGTCTCCCAGAGAATGCCCACAATTCATTAGTGTTTGGATCCTCAACTCTTTGACATCTTCCAACAGCTCCCATTAGAGTTTTTCTATTTATTTTCAATGCTTGACTTATCTTTTTAATGAGGTGAGTTTTTTTTGTTTGTTGGCTTACGATTGTTGATGTAATGACATGTTGTGTGACATTACTACCCTTGGTGCGTGAGGTGGAACCCACACTCTCATACGCACTCATTAGATTCTTGACAATTGATTTTTCACTTGAGGCATTCGATGTTCTTAGGCTAAGAATCTTCATAGTGGAGCTAAATTTTAGATTTCTCGTCAGTTCAACAAAGAGTTGACATCTTTCGGTTTCATTTAAATTCTCAAGGAATAATTTCCATATCTTATTCGTATATCTTTGGCAAGTGTGCATGTGAACCTTATCTTACATGGGCTCCAATACATTCTCATCAATATCAATTAGAAACTTAGGCTTCCTATGCAAAATTCTAGGAGGCATTTTAATTGGTAAAGTAGACTCAACATTAGGAATTTTTTTCAATATTTAATTGAGATGGGATAGATGACATAGCTTCAATTGGAGGTGATAAGGATGAAAATGATGTACCTTCAACTTGAGGTGTGAATGATGGCATGCCACCAACTTGAGAAGAAAATGCAAATGTACCTCTACTTCACCTGTGAAAGATGGAGTGTCTCCAATTCGAGAAGATAATGCTAGTGTTCCTTCAACTTAACCCGTGGACGATGGACTACCTCCAACTTGGAGATTCACTTTCCTTATTGCACGAAGGTTTTGCATTCATTCCCTTTGTGCCGCCAATTCCATCTCTCTCATAGCTCCATTAGACGTGTCATGTTCCTCTTCAATTGGCAATGCTAGAAAGTCTTCTTGTATGGTTTAAAATTTCCTACTTTCTTGAATTTGCCTCATTCTTTCTCTTGTCCTCTCATTCTCAACTTCACGTTCTTCTGGTGTTAGAGTCTTTTCTCATTTCCTTGTCATGATGATGATTTCTACAAGCATGATGAATAAGATAATGATAATTAGAAATTTTATAATGACAATGAATAGCACAATTTGAATGAATAACAAGATTCTACAAACTTCTGAATAATACACCTCATATCAGGATACTTGAACATACATAAGTCATGGAGTATGCATTTGAACACACATATAAGTCATGTAGTATACACTTGAACATACAAAGTCATGGAGTATACACTCAAATACATGAAGTCATAAATGATGCAGAGGAAGGATGGAGTTCATGAAAATAGACCCAAAAGACAAATTTAGTACATGACTCATAACACTTTGTCAAATAATGGCCAAGAAATCTTCAAAACTCCTTTTTCCCAATCACAAAATGCACCAAGTATACAATGGAATACCCAAAGTCATGGAGTATTGATGCAAAGCAACTTAGAACACTTAAACAAACTCAATCAATTCACCTAGAAAGACTTGAAACATCAAAGCATGGGCAATCCTTCATAAACTGCTCCTTTTCCTAGTAGCCCTGCAAACTTGGTTTTTTATGCATAAATTACAGGTAAGACCTCAAACCCATATACCTAAATTCATTTCAGATACCCATTAGGGTGTTCTTCAACATATCTCAAAAGTACATACCTTTGTTTTGGAACTTCAATCTCTAAAAATGATTGTCCTGCTATTTTAGGGCTCAATTAGCCCAGGTTTACAAACCAACTCCAACTGAAGCACCTTACCAACCCCAAATCTCTATGGACATTCCTTCACTAGCTGACAAAAACCTCAGATTCAACAACTTTTACTCACTAGAATCCTCTCTAATGCATCTAAACACTAAACCCTTACTCTAGGCCATTGTAAGCTTGTACAATGGGGGTTTAATGGAACTCAATACTCCAGACCTTTCCTAACCATATCACCACTTCAAACATGTCACAATATGCTTGTACAAGCTTTACAAACCTTCACCCAACCTCAATCCATGCATATTATACAAACTCCCACTTGTAGCCATCCATCTTAAGCCAAAATTCATGAAAAACAAATAGGGCAGCAACAAAATGTTCTCAAATCTTACTCCCTACTCCAAAATCCTACTTTAACATCTAAGTCTACCCTAATGGTACCCATCCCATTAATTTACAACCTACTCTACCAACGGAATGGGTCAACAATCTATTTTTTATCACTTACAAAACCCAAAACAGGGTTTCCAACCCACATACAGACAAATTCTTGTAAAAACCTTAAATCTCAATGGAATCAAATCAAACAAAAACCAATATGATGTTATTTCACATATCCATCAACTACAATACATTTGGGAGCAAGAATAAACTATACGGGGCCATACAATGGTCTGCAAAATCAAAATACACAAGGAAATGTAGAAAAAATAGAGATTTATTATTGTTTGAACTTCAAAATCCACCATTTAACATTGCCTCTGAGTTTGTGTGGTATATATAACCTCTTCCCATCACCAAAAACAAAAAACCAATGGTTGTAACCAACTTTTAAACCTCCATGACCATTGGCCTTCAAAAGTTTGCATTTTGAACATGACACATTTGAAAACATTACAAAATATGACAATATGAACTCAAATGAGTCCAACTAAACTAATTACATTATAAAATGGTCTATAATGACCTTATTGAACAAAATAAGACTCAACACCCTAGAGACCTATCAAATGACCCTATTCACAAAACTTGGACAAACATGGTGCCCCTGCACCAAGTATACACTTGAACATACAAAGTCATGTAGTATACACTCAAATAAACAAAGTCATAAATGATGTAGAGGAAGGGTGGAGTTCATGAAAACAGACCCAAAAGACAAATTGTTCTTGCATGTTCTCCATTGTTGCTCCTATGTACACCTTCCTATATGACTTCAATGAACTAAGGCAAATCCACTTGGAATGCTTTCAAAAAACTCAATACATATTTGCGAGCCTATTTCAAACATTCTAAAGGTGATTTCAATGGGTATTAAACAACTAGACTCAAAAGCAACCCTAACTTTCTTTGGTGCCAACACTTACTCAATGATTGTAAAACTAGTCCTCTTGGGATAGTCATAATAAAACTTGTCTAACCCTTGAAGAATGCTCTAAAATTCTTTGTTCAGTTCTGTAGGACCTTCTAAGACCCCTTCCCAACAAGGAATATGCACAACCAACACTTTTAGACTTAGATTTGATGAACTTCCAATTGCTGCCCCAACACTGTCATGCACAATCATTTAGGACAATCATCACACTTTGTCAAATAATGGCCAAGAAAGCTTCAAAACTCCTTGAGCAGGTCTGAAAGACTGTCATATAGATTCTTCACACCTTTTCCCAATCACAAAACACACCAAGTATACAATGGAATACAAAAAGTCATGGAGTATACACTCGAATACATAGTCATGATATACACTCAAATACAAATACAAAGTCATAGAGTATACAATTGAATACCTAATCATGAAGTATACACCTAAATGAAAAGAGGACATTTAGGGTAGAAATTTAATGCACTTGAATTATGGACTATGAATCTTATGAATGAGAAAGTTGGGAAAGTTTCCAAAAGACTCTAATACTATGATAGTCATAGTAGACTGATGTACATTAATAGTTTTGTTCCTTGAAGACTATCATGAGTATTTCCATAAAGGAAAATAGGGCTGCCAAGAGACTTCAAAACTATTTGAAACCATAAGGTGTTGAGAGATCACTATTTAAAGGTGTATCTCTAATACTAAGCCTCCATTTAACCCTATCAACTCATAAGAACATCACCTTGACTGCTCTTGACTATCTTCCGCTTGAAGGCCATTGTTTGGACTCTTATATGAGTATTAAATAATTATTTTAGGTTTGGAAATCATGAATTGTATGGTTAATGTTTTACATTTATGAGTTGTATGGAGGTGATTTTGAAGGATGACAAAATGAATGCCATTGAAGGGGACTATTAATCAACATAAATTGACTTCCTAATAGTCTTAAACCAGTCCAAAAAATTTGTGATAGTCAAAAGAACATTAACCCTTGAAGATAACCTTTTGAATACTCATGACAAAAGATCAAAGACATCTTAAGTAATGCATAAATTAAAAACAACTTCATGATGGTCATGACTATGATAGTGGACTATTATATAGACTTTTGATTGTCCTACACTCATGAAAATCTCCTTTTAGTGTTTTATCTCCTTATAACTCCCTTTGTATCATCTTGTGTATACCCTAAGACAACCCCTAAACCTCATTTTTATGGAGATTTCTTAGATAATGGGCATGATACAAATCATATATGACTATCACAATGGCAAATCTAGCCTTGAAATCCTTTATGTAAATTGGCTTCTTCTCCTTTACATGGACTGTCCTTTCTATCTCTAGTTGATGGTATCTTCAAATTTTATCTAAAATGAATGATACAACCTAAATTTATACCCTACTAAGATCACAACTTGAATTTATAACCTAAAGAAATGATACTAAATGAATTATATGGTAGCCTCTTAATATAACAACATAGTCATGAAGGGTCGAGACAGTCATGGTAGCCTCTTAATATCCCAAAATAGGAATGTAGGGAAAATTTCACAATGGTCATGAAGGGTCAGGATAGTCATTGATCCTAGAGTATGATTATGATAGTAGGGTTAAAGACGAGAATAGTCAGAATCTAAAATGGTTAAGAAAACTATCAAAACTTTCATAAAGTAAGCATTAAGATGATCTAAGATCTAGGTTTGCATGGATTGTTGTAGCATCTAACATGAGCAACATCTGGTATGAGTAGTTTACAGATAGTTGAAACAAGATGAAAATCCTAAAGTTGAAACAAGATGAAAGACATATAAATAAGTGAATTAAAATGGATATAATTTAGAACATACCTTAAAGACTCCACTATTGGAGTTGACCAATTCTCCAAATTTTGGCTTCAAAATCCTCGAATTCTTCTTTTTCACAAGTTTGATTATGAATTCTATATAACTCTAGAATAGGATTAGTGAATTTATGGAAAAAAAACATATATATCATAAAATTCAATCTATATATCAATGGTAATTAGCTTTGAAACAAAATTAGACATGAAACATGAAATATTAGATTTAAATAATCAAATTTTCTCCAAATACATGCAAAATCAGTTCTTCTATGTTGAAAAAATAACAAAGGTGGTGGATTGATCTAAAAATGATTGTTAATATGTCAACCATCATGAAAAGTGTTTTCTTGTCCAATATATTGCATGAAAAGTAGGAATAACAGGCATGTGGGGTCTGAATCACGAATCCCACATTCTTTTTGCCCATTTTTTTATTTCCCATAATGCGCTTAAAAATATTTGGCTCTCTTTCTCTATATCTCTAGATACAAAGGGATAGGTGGAGATAGAGACGGGGAGAGGGAGAGAGGGGAATTGAGATAAACAAAGGGTTCTAGATAGAAGGAGAAAGATAGATAAAGAGGGAGAGATGGATAGGGAAATATAGAAAGAGGTAGAGAGGGATATATTAAAAGATAGGGTTATGGGGAGAGATAGAGATAGGGAAACAGATGGAGAGATGTCTAGAGACATACTTGGAGAGACATTTCAAGAGGTAGATGGATGGGGAGAGAGATAGAGAAGAGGAGAGACATAGAGAGGGAGGGAGAGAGAGGTAAAGAGGGATAGATTAAGAGATAGGGATCTATGTGGAGAGATAGAGATAGGGAAAGAGATCTTGAGAGATGTGGATAGAGACATACAAGGCTAGATTTGAGGTAGAGGGATTGAGAGAGTGATAGAGAGGGGGAGTGAGATAGTGAGGGATGGAGAGATAGAAACATACAATTAGAGAGAGGGGATCGATAGAGAGAGCAACCCTAAACCCCTAAACCCTAAACTTGAGTATCCCTAAACCCCTAAACCTTGAATAATTCCCCTAAACCCTAAATGTGAGAGAGAGAGAGAGTTTCTAGGGGTTAGGGTTTAGAAAGAGATATAGAGAGAGGGGACCAATAAATATTAGGAGAGATAGAGGAGACAGAGCGGAGGGATAGGGTGATAGAGAGTGAGAGTGAGAGATAGATAGTGTTTAGGGTTTAGGGGTTTAGGGTTTACGTTTAGGGGCATTATTTAGGATTTAGGGAGATAGAGAGGAGATAGATAGGGAGAGATAGTGGATAAAGAGTGGAGAGATAGGGTGATAGAGAGTGAGTGAGATGTCTAGAGAGACAAGGAGATAAGGGAGAGATAGGGAGATTACGGTTTGGGGTTGCTCGAGTTTAGGGTTTAGGGGTTAGGGGTTATGATTTAGGGGCATTATTTAGGGTTTAGGGGTTTAGAGAGATATGGAGAGAGAGAGAGAGTGCTTTTGACATGCATTCCTAAACCCTAAATAATGCCCCTAAACCCTAAACCTAAGCAACCCTAAGCCTCTAAACCCTAACTAATTCCCCTAAACCCAAGAAACCCTAAATCTCTATCTTTCTATCTTCATCATCCCTCTACCTCTCAATCTCTCTCTGTAAACTTTAATGTAACCCTAAATAATGCCACTAAACCCTAAACGTCTCTCTCTCACTCACTCACTCCCTCACTCCCTCCCTCTCTCCCTCCCGCCCTCTCTCCCTCTCTCTCTCCCTCTCTCTCATTGTAGGTCTCTCTCTCTGAGAGGAAGAGAGAGATAGGGAGATAGGGAGAAAGTGATATATAGGGGTAGAGAGATAGAAAGAGAGTCATTACTAAACTCTAAGCCTGTAAACCCTAAATAATGCCCCTAAACCCAAGCAACCCTAAGCCTCTAAACCCTAACCCTAAACCCAAGAAACCCTAAATCTCTATCTCTCTATCTTTATCATCCCTCTACCTCTCAATCTCTCTACCTAAAATTGAACAACCCTAAATAATGCCCCTAAACCCTATCTCTCTCTCTCTAAACCCTAAACCCAAGGAACCCTAAAACTTTATCTCCCTATCTCTCCCCGATCTCCCTATCTCTATCATTCCACTACCTCTCAATCTCTCTACCTATGTCTTTGGCCATGTCCATCACTCTCTATCTCCCTATCTCTCCCCTCAGTCTCCTCTAGATATCTCCCTATCAGTCCTCTCTCCCTAAACCCTAAACCTCTAAACATTAACATCCAAATAATGCCCCTAATCTCTAGATTGAGAGGTAGAGGGATGATAGAGATAGGGAGATAAGGGAGAGATAGGGATGATAGAGTTTTAGGGCATTATTTATGGTTTAGGTGTTTGGGGTTTGGTGCTTGGGGGTTTAGGGTTGCTCAAGTTTACGGTTTAGTGTTTAGAGATTAGGGGCATTATTTGGATGTTAATGTTTGGATGTTTAGGGTTTAGGGAGAGAGGACCAATAGGGAAATATAGAGGAGATTAAGGGGAGAGATATGGAGATAGAGGGTGATGGACATGGCTAAAGACATAGGCAGAGAGATTGAGAGGTTTTAGGGTTTAGGGTTACATGTCAAAAGTAGTCTCTCTCTCTCTCTCTAAACCCCTAAACCCTAAATAATGCCCCTAAATCATAATCCCTAAGCCCTATACTCTAAACCCGAGCAACCCCAAACCTCTATCTCCCTATCTCTCTGGACATCTCACTCACTCTATATCACCCTAGATCTCTCCCCTCTTTCTCCTCTATCTCTCCCTATCTGTTTGCTCTCTCTCTCTCTACCTATACATCTCTTCCTATCTCCATATCTCTTACCTCCTGCTCCCCTATCATTCCTCTATTTCCCTATCTCTCCCTTTCCCTTATCGATGAAGGAACTGGACAAAAGAAAACTATGACTCTCTTTCTATCTCTCTCTCTCTCTTTATCTCTACCTATATATCACTTTCTCCCTATCTCCCTATCTCTCTGCCTCAGAGAGAGAGAGAGTTACATCCTCAATTTTTGTCTTGCTAATATTTTTTACTTTTACTTGGACATAAGTAAATCTATTTTGATGTTTAGATTAATATCAAGGAAAGACATAGATTATACTGTATGTCATTTATGGAATTATGGAAATGAATATGTTATATCGATATAATAATTGCATTATGAGAATTTGGTTTATTATTTGAATAATGATGCACTGATCATAATCTGTTGATTTCAAGTTTTATACAGGATTAAAGGTTTCGGATGACTCTTAGAGAAAAGAGAGAGAGAGAGAGAGAGAGTATCTTTCAAGGAGAGAAATATAGACCTTGGGTTACGAGTGATCATTTTCCAAAATGAGTATAAGTGTTTAACAAAATGTGAACCGGTATTGATAGAGGTAAGTCATGTTTTGTCAATATAGCTTTTAAGTCTATTCAACAAGTAGTCGATATCTTTTGATTCTTTTTTGGGTTATTCATGTGTGTCGACTTTGTTGGTTGTAAAAGAAAATGATGTCTTCATAGTAGAAGGATGCCCGTTTATGATTAACGTAAATCTTACGTCGACATTGTTACAAAATTGTTGGGTTAGTATCCTTAAGTCATGAAGAAGGTTAAATTGTGATGTTAAGATGTCTTACGATGATCTCATCAAGTCAAGTTGATGTGATTTAACAAAAATATGTGAAGGGGAGACAAGCTCGACCATTTCACATAATTTGTAAGCCTTTTGACTTATTATTATTGTCATACATTTACCATAGCCTAAAGGATAAAGTAGGGTTGGTGTCATGATTAGACCATATTTAATTATATAAATATATATATCTATGCATCGATATGAGGATAATACCTCATAATTATTAATGCTTGGTTATGGAGCAGTCGTAGGCTAGCAAATAGGAATGCCTTCATTTGTATCAACTAATGGATTGAACCACTCTAAGTGATGATTAAATGATCAAACTATGTTATTATTCATATGTTGTCCTCTATTAAGAGGAGTTTGTGGTGTTACAAACCACATTCGATAAGCTTCCTATGAAGGACGTCTTCCATTGACATGTGTAAGACATTGCATCTTTTTGTGGTATCGGTTGTAACCAAAAATAGTATGTGGACTATCCCTTGTATTCATTTTTCCCCTAACTATAATCATGGTAGAGAAAAGATAGGACAACTCATTAAGAGTCATGCTTGATTCTTTAAAGAAACAACTTAGCAAGAGTCAAAAAAAGCCATTTTTATGTTTTGGGGAGGATTCTCATAGGCAGCAAGGAGAAAATAACAATTCTGAGAGGAAGAAAAACATCAGTTTTTTCTTAGCATCCATTGGAGTATTCTATCTACAACTCTTTCTTATGTTAAGTTGTCACTACTAGGTATCCTTCTTGCATTGTGTGCATTGATAGCATTATAAAATCAAATGTTCTTTTATGTTATTACTGTAGTGTCTTGTTCTAGACAATCGATTATGCTATTAAGGCATATCCATTCAATTCAATGTGTATTTGTTCAAACCAATAGAGTCAACTATATCAAATAACTGATAGAGTAATTAGCAAAATTGTATAGTTAACTTAAAGGAATTCAGAGAGCATCGATTTGGCCTGGAAGGCCAATGCATGCTAATATAAATAAATTCTATATCTTTAGCACTCTAAGCCGACAATATACTTATTGTTTTTAAACTGTTAAACATGTCAAACTATAGTTTAGTGAATGATGATCATTACAATCTCATACCTATAGAAGGTTATTTTAGTTATCACGTGCCTTGTAAGTCAGTCGCCTTAATGATTGAATTCATCATATAGCAGGTTGATTATATTGTTATAAGATTAATAATGCAAAAGACTCTTGGTGATATTAGTGCAAATGAAACTTTGATAGGTAAACTCTTTAGTAATGAGTAATATGGTTCAATCATTAAGCTATGATATTATCATTTTAAACCATTCTTGGTTTAGTCTATTTATATATGACAAAATGATTTCTTTTCAAAAGAACTTAGATTCTTAGTAATCTATGGAAAACTATCTTATATCCAATCGAATGATAGAAAACTAGGAATATTTTGATAGAAGAAATAAGGTCTATTGGACAATCCTTATTTCCTATTTTATTAATCTTGTTGAAGATATTCTTGTAAACCATTATGATGGAATAGACTAAGTTTAAACTAGAAAATGACCTAGTATGGAAACATATATAAGTATATATTGAGATTGTCAATGATATCATGTTAAGGAAAGTAGAAAGTACTCATACTCCTTTTTGTAGGAGGAGATATCTATTCCAGAACCATATTATTCTTAATCTTGATTGAGCTAACCTTGAGTTTGTTTTTAAACCTTAGTCTCATAGTTATGAAATATGGATATTTTGAAATATTGGATTATTAAAGGTTGTAATGAAAACCCTAGAGTCGAATATGGAAACAAATGATTAGTTATATCCATATGAGCTCATCTAAAGTCGAGTAGACTATTGTCATGAAAGATGTTAAAACTATTTACGTAAACATAGTTGGTGAGGATAAACTGCAAGAATATGATAGTATCCAAGTCAAGTAGGGGTGGGTAAACATTTCGGTCACGTTCATTATGAACGTTATTGATATTAAAACTTTGGCCAAAGTAATGCATTCATTTTCTACATGCATTATCAGTTCATTGTATCTGGATTGCATAACCCATCAGAAAATCATACTTAGCTAGAGGGTATCTAGGGTTGTACAGTTGATAGAGTTGTGTAGGATACAACACTATGTACTCGGAAGGCAAATTACCACTAGTCACGTTTGCTCTATATTCCTCATGAAGGGTAGGTCCACTTCCTATGTGGAGGATGTGTGGGAGATCACAAGTCTATGGATGGAGGTAAAACACTTGAAAGATGCTCTCTCTCTCCAGCAGAAAACATGCCAAGGCTTGAGATAAAGATGTTAGATATTCAGAAGCAGTAATTATTCCAAATTTGTTTATGAAATTAATTTACGATTGCAAATATTGTAATTGAAAAAGACAATATGATATATTGTATTATGTAAGAGAATCTTGCAATTTGTTGTTACTTGATTATATGATAAATAAAAGAAAAAATTTCTCTCATTTTTACCTTGTTGACATTATTCCATGGTAAGTTCTGTTTATTATTGTGTTTTTAGAAGATGGATGTTACATATGGTATCAGAGCTATCAGGTTCAGCACTAGGGCTTATGAGACCATTATGCTTACCTAGAGTCAACATTATGCAGTTAGCTGATATTTGAAGATTTCTGTGCCAGGATGGTATATCTTAAGAAGATAGCGAGAAAGTCAGTTAATATGAGTCAACGTTTCCTTAAAGCAAAAAGAGAACGTGAAGCCATTATTAAAACTTTTGAGGGAAATAATGATGAGAGTGACATTTGGTTAAGTGATACTGAAACCCTGACAAATGCCTTAACTCGAATCAACCGAGTGAAAAGGGAAAACATTGAAAGAGTTAAGATCATTGCTAAAATCATAGAATATATGTCAAATGAGGATACAACTATGGTTAGCTAAGATCCCCACATACCCCCATCTACTGAGATCATAGAAGTTAGGTCCAATGGTGAGTCAGAAGGTTATATACCTTGAGATTATGTATCTAAAAATGAATCTGAAGGATATAATCCTCTTGAGCACGACTTTTGAAGTCATTTCTTGTGTAAATAAAGAATGTTCTTTACTCTTGAAATGAAATAAATAAAGAAGAGTTGTTTTTGCACCAAACTATTGTTTGATTTGACCTTATTATGTTTTGATTTAATGGGATGCATTATAATCATGAACTAATAGACAACTCAATACTTTTAGGTGTAAGAAAAATGATAAACACGGTTCAGACAAGAACTAACCAAGGAGAAAGTGAAGAGCAAAACTACCTACCAAATAATAAGTTGGACCAAATCATAACCTTGCTAGAGGAAACCAAGAAAAGACTAGGTGATTTGGAAAAGAAGGTGGATGATAAAGGGAATTCTGAGGGAGGAGGTGAAAACTCTCATGGAGAAAGTGGAGAGAATCATGAAGATCAAAGTAAGAGTATAGAACCTCATAAAGAGGCAAGGGATAGACTAACCTCAGAACTCTCTAAGGATATGAAGAAGGTCACTCCACCAAAATTTGATGGAAAGGTGACTGGGGATGTAGCGGAAGCTTGGTTGACATAAATGGAAAAATATTTTGAGATAAGGAATTAATCAGAAGTAACCAAGGCAATTTGGGGAGCATTCCCACTGGCAGGAGAATCATCCACATGGTGGATGAATAAGAAGATGGAATTGAACTTAAGTTCTTTAAGGGTATCTTGGGATGAGTTCGTGGAGCTCTTTCGAAAAAGATGGCTACCACAACTTTATTTTGATCAGAAATTGACTGATTTTTAGAATCTTCATCAAGGAGACATGACAGTGGTGGAATATGGAGAAAACTTCACCTGTCTTCTGAGATATGTGCCTCAATATCAGAAGATGAGAGATTTAGGATTAGAAAATTCATCATGGGTTTAAATGCTCAAATTGGTGAAGAAGTGGACGTACATGGTCCCACAACAATGGATCAAGTGTACGAGAATGATGCAGAGCTCACTAACACAAGACCACAAAGGATAAAACTAACAACATAGGGGGAAAAGGATAAGGGAATGGTAGGGCAAACAACTCATCTAGGCCTCAGTGGACCAAACAGCAACACTTGACACCAAACAGGACAAGACAATCCACTTATTCTCCATTGTTACAGCACAGCACAATAGCACCATTTATAGGTTCATATACATGGGAACCTTTTCAAACTTTCTAGGAACCCTAGACCTTCTAGTTTTGACTATCCCAAGCTTACAAAACCATCAAAATGCTCAGGGGATACATCCTTGTACCACCTCCTTCATAGACTGACCTATCTCCTTGTAGCCATGTCAGAGAGGTTTTTGAAGCATAGCCTTCACAAGACATAACAAAACCACTAACAAATCACCTTTTTGAGTACCCATTATGGAGTTATACAACATGTTGAACATGCAAGGTAGGTTGTTTTGTAACATACACCTCAAATATGGACTGTCCTTGCTGTCCAAGAGGGCAATTAGCCCTGTTTTACAAAGGAAGTACACAAAATATTTAGCCCACAACAAAAATTCCATTTTGGTGAGATTAGACACATTCCAAATAAACCAATTTCATAGGTTTTATGGTCTAAGATCATTTCAAATTGTTTTATGATTAAAACTTCACTCCTGCAACTCTAGTTTGCCTTAACATGACACAATGAGGTCGTCATGGCTCAAATCTTCCCCTTCTTCTTATCCCCTGCTCCTACATGCAAAACCCATTAGAAAACATACCATTCTAAACTCACTCCACCCATTTTGGGGTTCTAATACAACATCATGAAGTGGGAAAACTCAAAACCTCCCTAAACCCCCAAATCAAGGGTTTGCTGATATGACACAGGCAGTCTTAGAAAAAATGCAATATCTCCTTCTAAAAATTGAATCGAGACCTCAGACTAGATCCATTGGAAAGGTATCTCAACCTTATTTCTATAAATATGTGGGTTCCCCTATATCAGTCCATAAAGAGGCATACAATGGACGAGAACAGGACTATTGCAGAAAAAATAGGGTTTTGGACAGCTTAGAAAAAATGTGATAACTTCCACAAAAATGAATGAAACACCTCAAACCAATGGCATTGGTTAGTTATCTCACCCCTCTATCACATACAATAGGTTTCATGGCATAAATATTCTTCAAAAAGTTGTGGTATGGTCTGCAACAGACTAAGAAACAATAGAAAAAATCAAGAACAGTCATATGTGGACAACAAACTGAATTCTTTTTATTTTCTTCATTCAAACTTTTTTTTCTCCTCCAAAATTCGACCACCACTACTCCTTAACATGCATCCACCACATCTATATCCTTTTTACAAAGTTTCCCATTGTGGGAAAAGGCTAAGAATAGCCAAACTGACGGGTTTTTTTTCATAAAGACTGATTTCTAATAATAGACTATCATAACTTTACTAAACTGCAGACCACTACACCAAATGACTAAAATAAAACTCCACTAACTGACTATGCCTTTTAAGGCTTTATTACAATATTTTAAACTAAAATCCACCATGTCTCTCATAAATGAGACCATTATACCAAAAAATTGACTAAGGGACAAACTATCTAGACTAGGAGAAAATAACTAAAACCATGAATTTGCTAAGTGCTTTGCACCATACTCCTAGGCTTGAAATGTTTCCAAGTCTCTTGGAAAGTTTTTTGTAGCTTTTCACACCTTTGACCTTTATACTTGACCTCCACAATTCCATTTTGCCTTGATTCTTTACTGTCTTTGTCATCTTTGCTCTTGTCCTTCCTTGAAACTTGTTTCACTCTGTCAGGGAGTGCTCTGTCAACTTCACTCTTCTTTACCTCTATCAATACTTTCTTCTCAGCTCCTTTCTCACACCACTGCCTCATATTCTTCTTTCCACTATCATAATCTTTCTCAACCTCTGTCAGGCCTGCAACTAGTTGATTCATTGTCCTTGGAACCTTGTGGACTGCTGCACCAGCTTCACTTGGCTGTCTACTCATCACTACAGGGCACATGATTGTCCCTACCAAGACTCCTTCACTAACGTCTTGCCTCTTCACGGGCTCTAGACTCTTACACTTCATATTTTCATTCACCTCCTTCTTCCACATGAAGATATTTCTCCTCACAACTAGCTACAACTCAGCTTCACACTTCCTATTTGTTGTTTCAATAACTTCATGCCTTGAAAAGGCTGCACCCTCCTTGTTTGCATTCTCCTTAAACATCACTGGCTCCTTCTTGCCAAACATGATCATATTTACTGCTCTTGACTGCTCCTCCAATGATAGTAGCACAAAAGTCTTCCCATCCTTCTTGATAGTGAAGGTATTAGTTCTTCCATCATAGACTGCAAACCTATCAAATTGCCAGGGTCTTCCCAGTATCACATGACAACAATCCATTGGTAGGATGTCACAATGTACCCTATCCTCATATACTCCAATCTTAAACTCAACTAATGCTTGTTCAATCACTAAAATGGACTGATGATCACTCACCCAAGAAATTTTGTAGGGAACTTCCCTAGCAACCCTCTTCAATTTCAGTTTGTCCACCATTTCACTTGACACCATATTATCAATACAACCAAAATCCACTGTAACTTTACACACCTTGTCCTTGCTTTTGCAATTTGTCCTAAACAATGCTCTCCTCTGAATTAGCTCCTTCTCCCTGGAGGTCTTCAACAATGCTCTTTCTCTCAGCATCAATGCTTCTCCTGCCTTAGCATCACACGTGTAACTAGAACTACCACATTCTTCTTCTCGGACTAATTGAGTCCTTTCACTCTTCCTTTCACCATCATTTGAAAATTTTTGTTTCTCAGGACACTTATATGCTGGGTGCCCAAACTCTTAGCAATTATAGCACTTACCTGCAAAGGTGTTTGTACCCCTTCCACCACCAAATCTACCTCTGGAACCTCTACCTCTGAAGTCTGCACTTTGTCTTTGTTTGAAATTAGCACCTTGTCCTTGTGCCTTGCTCATGTCTTCTTGAATTTCACTAATTTGCTTTGTATTGAAAGATCCTCTGCCTCTAGAGGTATTGCCTTTGCCTCTAGCTAACTTATCTTGTCTTCTTTTTAGCTTCTCTTCCACTCTAACTGCCATCTGGTAATAGTCTTCAACACTCCTTGGATTTGCCAACACCAACTCATCATGGATGTTAAATCTCAGACCACCAATATACCTAGCAACCTTTTGCACTTCAGTTTCATTTTGACCAGACCTTATACTCAACTTGTAAAACTCTTCAGTGTATGTCTTAACATCCATTTCCTTTTGCCTTAAACTTTGAAGCTTCTTAAACATTTGAACTTCATAATCTTTAGGCAAGAATTTACCTTTGATTTTTGCTACCATCTTGTCCCATGAGACAAGCTTTGACTTTCCTTACTTTCTTCTCTCTGTTTGTTGATAATCCCACCATAACAAAGCATGACTTGTCAGCTTGGTCTTTGCAATCTTCACTTTCTGATCATCAGGAATTTCTTCACACTCAAAGTGGTTGTCCAATGCTGCAACCCAATCTAACAACTCTTCATCATCTAGGCTTCCTCCAAACTTTGGCACATCTATCTTCATCTTGTACTTGTCTTCTTTTACTGCCCTCAGCAACTTTACCATCCTCTGATCCTCAGGGTCCAACTCTTCTTCCACATCTTCATACTCAACTTCTTCTTCTTCCTCAGACTCAATCTCTTCACCTAGAGCCACTCCTCTTCTCTGCTTTTGTTCTAGGGTGACCATTATTTCCTTTAGCTCCCTCAACTCTCTAGCATGCTTCTCTTTCAGCTCATTCATCTCTTGAGCCATGTTTCTTGCTCTTGGAGGCATCTTGACAAACTGCCTCTTAACTCAACACTTCACAGACCTACTAACCTGGCTCTAATACCAATTTGATGCAGAGATCACTAACACAAGACCAAAAAGGATAAAACTAACAACACAGAGGAAAAGGATAAGGAAATGGTAGGGCAAACAACTCATCTAGGCATCAGTGGACCAAACAATAACACTTGACACCAAACATGACAAGACTGTCCACTTACTCTCCATTGTTACGGCATAGCACAATAACACCATTTATAGGTTCATATACATGGGAACCTTTTCAAACTTTCTATGGATCCTAGACCTTCTATTTTTTACTGTCCCAAGCTTACAAAACCATCAAAATGTGCAGGGGATACCTCTTTGTACCACCTCCTTCACAGACTGACCTATCTCCTTGTAGCCCTGTCAAAGAGGTTTTTGAAGCATAGCCTTCACAACACATGACAAACCACTAAAACATCACCTTTTTGAGTACCCATTATGGATTTATACAACATAGTAAACATGTAAGGTAGGTTGTTTTGTAACATACACCTCAAATTTGGACTGTCCCTGTTGTCCAAGAGGGCAATTAGCCCTGTTTTACAAAGGAAGCACACAAAATATTTAGCCCACAACAAAAATTCCACTTTGGTGAGATTAGACACAATCCAAATAAACCAATTTCAGAGGTTTTATGGGTCTAAGATCATTTCAACTTGTTTTATGATTAAAACTTCACTCCTCCAACTCTAGTTTGCCTTAACATGACACAATGAGGTCTTCATGGCTCAAATCTTCACCTTCTTCTTATCCCCTGCTCCTGTATGCAAAACCCATTAGAAAACATACCATTATAAACTCACTCCACCCATTTTGGGGTTCTAATACAACATCATGAAGTGGGAAAACTCAAAACCTCCCTAAACCCCCAAATCAAGGGTTTGCTAATATGACACAAGTAGTCTTAGAAAAAATGCAATATCTCCTTCTAAAAATTGAATCAAGACCTTAGACTAGATCCATTGGAAAGGTATCTCAACCCTCTTTCCATAAATATATGGTTTTCCCCTATATCGGTCCGTACAGATGCGTACAATGGACGGGAACAGGACTATTGCAGAAAAAAAAAGGGTTTTGGACAGCTTTTAGAAAAAATGTGATAACTTTCACAAAAATGAACAAAATCACCTCAAACCAAAGGCATTGGTTAGTTATCTCACCCCTATATCACATACAATAGGTTTCATGGTATAAATATTCTTCAAAAAGTTGTGGTATGGTCTGCAACAGACTGAGAAATAGCAAAAAAAATCAAGAACAGTCATATGTGGACAGCAAACTGAATTTTTTTTATTTTCTTCATTCAAACTTTTTTTTCTCCTCCAAAATTCGACCACCACTACTCCTTAACATGCATCCACCACATCTATATCCTTTTTACAAAGTTTCCCATTGTGGGAAAAGGATAAGAATAGCCAAACTGACTATTTTTTTTCATAAAGACTGATTTTCTAATAATAGACTGTCATAACTTTACTAAACTGCAGACCACTACACCAAATGACTAAAATAAAACTCCACTAATTGACTATGCCTTTTAAGGCTTTATTACAATATTTTAAACTAAAATCCACCATGTCTCTCATTAATGATACCATTATACCAAAAAATTGACTAAGGGACAAACTATCTAGACTAGGAGAAAATAACTAAAACCATGAATTTTGCTAAGTGCTCTGCACCATACTCCTAGGCTTGAAATGTTTCCAAGTCTCTTGGAAATTTTGTTGTAGTTTTTCACACCTTTGACCTTTATACTTGACCTCCACAATTCCATTTTCCCTTGATTTTTTACTGTCTTTGTAATCTTTGCTCTTGTCCTTCCTTGAAACTTGTTTCACTCTATCAGGGAGTGCTTTGTCAACTTCACTCTTCTTTACCTTTGTCAATACTTTCTTCTCAGCTCCTTTCTCACACCACTGCCTCATACTCTTCTTTCCACTATCATAATCTTTCTCAACCTCTGTCAGGCCTACAACTAGTTGATTCATTGTCCTTGGAACCTTGTAGACTGTTGCACCAGCTTCACTTGGCTGTCTACTCATCACTACAGGGCACATGATTGTCCCTACCAAGACTCCTTCACTAATGTCTTGCCTCTTCACAGGCTCTACACTCTTACACTTCATATTTTCAGTCACCTCCTTCTTCCACATGAAGATATTTCTCCTCACAACTGGCTGCAACTCAGCTTCACACTTCCTATTTGTTGTTTCAATAACTTCATGCCTTGAAAAGGCTGCACCCTCCTTGTTTGCATTCTCCTTAAACATCACTAGCTCCTTCTTGCCAAACATGATCATATTTACTGCTCTTGACTGCTCCTCCAATGGCAGTAGCACAAAAGTCTTCTCATCCTTCTTGATAGTGAAGGTATTAGTTCTTCCATCATAGACTACAAACGTATCAAATTGCCAGATGCGTGGTACTGCAGTAGTTTCAAAGATTGATTTATGATCGAGATATCATCACTTAAGATTGAAAGATGAGGATATCCATAAGACAACTTTTAGAACCAAATATAGGCACTATGAGTTCATAGTGTTACCTTTTGGTTTGACGAATGCCCCTACTGCATTCATGACCCTGATGAATAGTGTATTCAGAGATTGTTTAGACAAGTTTCTTCTAGTCTTTGTAGATGATAACTTATTTACTCTAAGAATGAAGAAGAACATCATCAACATTTGCAATTGGTTTTGCAAAGGTTAAGGGAACATAAGTTATATGGAAAAATGTCAAAGTGTACATTCTTCCAAAAGAAGATTCAATATCTAGGACATATTATATTTGCAAATGGAATATCTATTGATCCTAGAAAAATCACAGCTATTCTGGATTGGCCTGTACCCACAAATGTGCATGAGGTACGTAGTTTCATGGGTCCTGGTTGGCTATTATAGAAAGTTTGTTTTAAATTTCTCTAGTATTTCTAGTCCAATCACTTCCCTAGAAAGGAAAGGAAAGTGATTTGAATGGATAGACAAATGTCAAGAGCCATTTGTTCTTTTAAAGGAAAAATTAACATCAACTCCAATTTTGAAAGTTCCTGACCCCGAAGGACAATTTGGGGTAATTACAGATGCCTCAGGAGAAGGATTAGGAGGAGTGCTTATGCAAGATGGGAGAGTTCTAGCATATGAGTCAAGGAAATTGAAATCTTATGAGAAGAATTATGCACCACATGATCTAGAATTGGTAGCAGTAACTCATGCTTTGCAAATGTGGAGACAATATTTGTTAGGGAAAACCTTTGTACTTAAGTCAGACCATCAAAGTCTTAGGTATATTTTCTCTCAACCACATCTGAATGCTCAACAAAGGAGATGGTTAGAATTGATATCTGACTATGACTTTGAGATAAACTATATCAAAGGAAAAGAGAGTAGAGTAGTTGATGCTTTGAGTCATAGAAGACATATATCTTCAATTGTCTCTATTAGTGGAAATTTCAAATATTTAGTGTTGCAAAAGTTGTCTGGTGATGAATATTATGAGAAGGTTAAGCAAGATCTAGAGGTTAATCCTAGAAACCCAAGGTATGATGGGTTTTTGTTTGAGTCAAATGGACTATTGAGATTTAGAGGTAGAATGTATGTTCTAGATTTAGCTGGATTAAGGGATCTAGTTTGGGAAGAAGTTCATACCGTACCATATTCTACACATCCAGGAGTGACCAAACTTCTAGCAGATGTTAAACCTCTTTATTTTTGGAAATGAATGAAGAATGACACTACAAGATTTGTAGAAAGTTGTTTAGAATGATGGAGAGTAAAAGTAGAACATCAACATCTAATAGGATTGTTGTACCCACATGATGTACTAGACTGGAAATGGCAAGTTATTTAAGTATGGATTTTGTTCAAGGTCTTCCTATGTCTAGGAATAGACACAATGGCATTTTAGTTGTGGTTGATAAACTCACGAAGGTAGCACATTTCATACTAGGAGATTTGACTGATGGAGCACCAGTGTTTATATTGCATGGCTTCCCTAAAAATATTATCTCAGATAGAGATGCGCATATAACATCAAGGTTTTGACAAACTTTGTTCTCTATGCCATGGACTAAACTCAATGTGAGTACAACTTATCATCCTAAAACTGTTGGGCAAACTAAGAGAATTAACCATGTTTTGGAGGATTTGTTGCGAATGTATTGCATGGATCAGCAATATAAGTGGGAAGAATATTTACCACTTGTGGAATTTGCTTACAATAATTCCTATCATTCCACTATTAAGATGGCACCATTTGAAGCATTGTATGGGAGAAGATGTCAAACTCCTATAAGTTGGGATAAGCTAGAAGATAGGATTAGCATTAGACCAGAAATGCTAGCTAAAATGGATGAAAAAGTTAAACAGACCAAAAAAAGATTGGCAGAAGCCAATGATAGACAAAAGAGTTATGCAGATGCCAAGCATGTACCAAGATAATTCTCTATTGGAGAGAAAGTTCTCTTGAGAGTCAAACCTCAGAAAAGTTCTATTAAGTTTGGAAAGTCTTCTAAACCAGCTCCTCGATATGTAGCACCCTTTGAAGTACTTGTAGTGGTCAATCCAGTTGCCTACAAAATTGCTCTACCACCAAATTTGTCTAGAATGCACAATGTTTTTCATGTTTCTTATTTAAAGAAATGTATTGTAGGTGATAATCATATTTTAAATTGAAATTCTTTATAGATGCAGGACCCAAGGGTGATCATGATCGAGCCACTCAGAATGTTAGAAACACACAAGCTCTGCTTGCATAACAGAGAGGTCTTGTAGTGCAAGGTCCAATGAGACCAATATTCTGAGGAAAATGCTACATGGGAGGACTACCATGAATTTTATCAGAAGTTTCCTCATTTATTTAATACTTTTACCAATTGAAAACAATGAACTTACTTTTTAGTTACATTTTGATACTTTATATCATCGAGGATGATGAATCTTTAGGGGAAGGTATGTTACATCCCCAATTTTTGTCTTGCTAATACTTTTTACTTTTACTTGGACATAAGTAAATCTATTTTCATGTTTAGATTAATATCAAGGAAAGACATAGATTCTACTAAATGTCATTTATGGAATTATGGAAATGAATATGTTATATCAATTTAATAATTGCATTATGAGAATTTGGTTTATTATTTGAATAATGATGCACTGATCGTAATCTATTGATTTCAAGTTTTATATAGGATTATAGGTTTCGGATGACTCTCAGAGAAAAGAGAGAGAGAGTATCTTTCAAGGAGATAAATATAGACCCTGGGTTACAAGTGTTCATTTGCCAAAACGAGTATAAGTGTTTAACAAAATGTGAATGGGTATCGATACAGGTAAGTCATGTTTTGTCAATATAGCTTTTGAGTCTATTCAACAAGTTGTCGATATATTTTGATTATTTTATGGGTTATTCATGTGTGTTGACTTTGTTGGTCATAAAAGAAAATGACATTTTGAGAGTAGAACAATGTTCGTTTAGGATTAACGTAAATCTTACGTTGACATTGTCGTGAAATTGTTGGGTTAGTATCCTTAAGTCATAGAAGGTTAAATTGTGATGTTAAAATGTCATACGATGATTTCATCAAGTCAAGTTGACATGATTTAATGAAAGTCTATGAAAGGGGGACAAGCTTGACCCTTTCACATAATTCGTAAGCCTTTCAACTTATTATTATTATCATACAAATTGACCATATGAGCCTAAATGATCAAGTAGGGTTGGTGTAATGATTAGACCATATTTATTTATATAAATATATATGTATGCATCGATTTGAGGTTAATACCACATAATTATTATTGTTTGGTTATGGAGCAGCCGTAGGCTTGCAAATAGGAATGCCTTCATTTGTATCAAGTGATGGATCGAACCACTCTAAGTGATCATTAAATGATCGAATTGTGTTATTATTGCTATGTTAGCCTCTATTGAGAGGAGTTTGTGGTGTTACAAACCACATTCGATAAGCTCCCTGTGAAGGACGTCTTCCATCGACATGTGTAAGACATTGCATTTTTTGTGGTATCGGTTGTAATAAAAAATAGTATGTGGACTGTCCCTTGTATTCATTTTGCCCCTAACTATAATCGTGGGAGAGAAAAGATAGGATGACTCATTAAGAGTCATGCTTGAGTCTTTAAAGGAATGACTTAGCAAGAGTCAAAAAAAGCCATTTTTATGTTTTTGGGAGGATTGCAATAGGCAGGAAGGAGAAAATAATAGTTTTGAGAAGAAGAAAAATGTTAGTTTTTTCTTGGTGTCCATTGGAGTATTCTATCTGCAACTCTTTCTTATCTTAAGCCATCGCTACCAGGTATCCTTCTTACATTGTGTGCATTGATAACATTGTAAAATCAAATGTTCTTTTATGTTATTACTATAGTGTCTTGTTGTAGACAATCGATTATGCCAATAAGGCATATCCATGCAATTCAATGTATATTTGTTCAAAGCAATAGAGTTGACTATATCAAATAGCTAATAGAGTCATTAGTAAAATTGTATATAGTTAACTTAAAGGAATTCAGAGAGCATTGATTCAGCCTGGAAGGCCAATGCATGCTAATATAAATGAATTCTATATCATTAGCACTCTAAGCTAACAATATACTTATTGTTTTTAAATTGTTAAACGTGTCAATCTATCATTTGGTGAATGAACAATCATTACAATCTCATACCTATAGAAGGTTATTTTAGTTATCCGTGCCTTGTAAACCAGTCGCCTTGATGATCAAATTCATCATATAGCGAGTTGATTATATTGTTATAAGATTAATCATGCAAAAGACTCTCAGTGATATTAGTGCAAATTAAACTTTGATAGGTAAACTCTTTAGTAATGAGTAATACAGTTTAATGATTAAGCTATGATATTATCATTTTAAACCATTCTTGGTTTAGTCTATTTATATATGACAAAATGATTTCTTTTCAAAAGAACTTAGATTCTTAGTAATCTGTGGAAAAGTATCTTATATCCAATCGAGTGATAGAAAACTAGGAATATTTTGATAGAAGAAATAAGGTCTATTGCACAATCCTTATTTCCTATTTTATTAATCTTGTTGAAGATATTCTTGTAAACCATTATGATGGAATAGACTAAGTCTAAACTAGAAAATGACCTATTATGGAAACATATATAAGTATATATTGAGATTGTCAATGATATCACGTTAAGGAAAGTAGAAAGTACTCATAATCCTTTTTGTATGAGGAGATATCTATTCCAAAACCATATTATTCTTAATCTTGATTGAGTTAACCCAAAGGTCATTTTTAAACCTTAGTCTCATAGTTATGAGATATGGATATTTTGATATATCAGATTATTAAATGTTGTAATGAAAACCCTAGAGTCGAATATGGAAACAAATGATTAGTCATATCCATATGAGCTCGTCTAAATTTAAGTAGATTATTGTCATGAAGTATGTTAAAACCATTTATGTAAACATAGTTGGTGAGGATAAGCTGCAAGAATATGACAATATCCAAGTCAAATAGGGGTGGGTGAACATTTTGACCACGTTCATTATGAATGTTATTGATAATAAAACTTTGGCCAAAGTAATGCATTCATTTTCTGCATATACTCTCTCTCTCGAGTAGAAAACATGCCAAGGCTTGAGAAAAGATGTCAGATATTCAAAAGCAGTAATTATTCTAAATTTGTTTATGAAATTGATTTACTATTGCAAATATTATAATTGAGAAAGACGATATGATATATTGTATTATGTAAGAGAATCTTGCAATTTGTTGTTACTTGATTATATGATAAGTAAAAGAAAAAATTTCTCTCATTTTTACCTTGTTGAAATTATTCCATGGTAAGTTCTCTATGTTATTGTGTTTTTAGAACATGGATGTTACACAGAGAGAGAGAGAGAGTTGTTTTAGCTCACCATAACTCGACCACGTTATAACAAGCTCGCGTTATGTGAATTCACATAACACAAGCGCGTTATAATGTGCTCACGTTATGGATTTCACATAACGCGAGCATGTTATAACACACGCATTATGGTGAGCTTGTTTTGACGTGTGTTTACAATTCTTTAGCAAAATCTAGAGATAATCTGGAGCGTGCTCCCCATCAGGATGGCACTTTTTTCAATGAAAACTAAAAAACTACCACCATAATCTTAAGCCCTCTTTTAGCTATATAACCGTATTATTTTTTTCACATTTTGAGTAGGTTAAGGATTTCATCTTGAATTTCTTTTGTTAGTGTGTCCATTTTTTGTCAAAAACCACTGTCTAGTATTTTTGACTTATTTTTTTAACCATTCATCAAAATTTGAAATAAGTTACATTTTTAGAAACTAGACTCCATTCTACACGTATTAAAAAAAAATTAATTTTTGATTAATTTTCAAAAAATTTAGGGGGGAGCATGCTGAAATTTCTATTTTTCAGGATGTGTCCACTTTGAAAATTACTAAAAAATCAATTATTCATGAAAAAATTATCAGAAAAATTAGGAATAAACTACATGGTGTTAGCTAATTTCTCACTAGAAATATTATTGAAATACTAAAAAAAAAAAGTTAACATTTTAGGGAGAGTACACCACACGCTATGTTATGTTTTTTTGAAAAAAAAAGACCAATTTGTGTGCTCTCTCCCTTTTTGAACCCCTTAATCTCAACCATTTTTGGAGAAAATTAGTAGTTTAGAAACTAGATTCGGAGCACTATGACTCTTATTTTTGTTCCATCTTCAAATTTTCAGTGTAGCTATCTTCAATTTCTCATAGAACATCAATGTTTCTTGATTTTAGAAAAAAAAAGTGGCATCTTAAGACCTTGTTTTGGTCTCTCATCTTTGTGCACTTACCCTTCATAGCATTAACATTCTCTAAAAAAGCATATATGAGTAACATGTGGTGTTGAGCTATCTGTCCCCATTGTCTACTATAAAGATTCATTTGAAATTAATGATCAAGGACTATTAATTTTGTTGTGCACATTTTCTATTGTAATTCTTTTCATGTGTTAGTTTATGTTTAAATAATGGAGTAAATATTTCATGGAGAATGATGGCTTTGTTAACACTGTGAGTGGACAATTAAGTATGGATGCATAAATACCGACCTTAAGTCAAGATTATTATCGAGGCATTAAAGTCCAGTAAATTATTAATTAATTGTCAAATGTATGTAGTGTTGTGGTGAAATGTAGCATAAATATTGAATCTACTTTCCCTGAATAGGCATTGGTCTCAAACCAAGCATCCACCAACCACAAAATCTTTTAACATGAAATATCTTAGTTCTGCAATAAGTTATTTGTAATTATATACAAATTTCACACCAGGTTTTAAAGGATTGTAGGGAATTAGTCATATGTTTTGATTCTTAAGCATCCCTATCATTTCATGTGAGAATTCACATATGATTTATAGTATAGCGTAAGATGGTACATCATTTTCAAATAGTATCCATAAAAGGGAATCCACCTAGGCTTTACAGAGCCTAAAGTGCATAGAAGACCCTTGTTTAACCAGTCTTCTATTCATTGGCTAGTATTGCATTAGTCTCACCTATAGATCTACTGATCCTTTAGAGATTAATGAGTTACAAGTTGGAGAACCAACTGATTGGCGACTCTACTAGGGAATAACTAGATCTAAGCCTTGTCCTGAGTTATAATAAAGTGATTTGTTCCTTTAATTTTCAAAGACTCAATTCTCTATTGAATTAATTTGTACCTTTATTGATGCAGGAGCATCCAGAAGAATTCAAGATAGCTGAAACAGTTGACAGTGAGAACAGAGTATTGAGACAATGAATTGGGAGATGCCATATTTTGAATATGAGAAGCCGTGGATTTATATTTAGCATCTAGACATAGTCAGTTACATCATATCTTGAATTTAGAGGTCCATGCATCTCTACCGAAAAGATATCGCTATCTAAAGATTGACTGTTCTTGAAGAATAAAGCCGACAAGGTACAATGAAGTTTAATCAGCTGAAGGAGAAAGATTTGGAGTAGTGGCCAACTTGCAGATCCTAATGACTTATTCTACAATGTTCTTTGGGTTGTGGCTAACCTTCCCAATAGGTCTGTACATCATTTTACTCATTCAAAGAGGATTGTAAGCCGATTAAGTCCGACCTATCCAAGAACACGTTACATAAACTAGCTGTTGCAATTAGGCTGACCTGTTGATGATTTGGAAGTTTATGGATGATATAAATAGGAGACAAAGGATTGATTCTAGGCAAGTGGTTGATGGCACAAAGATAGGAAGCAAGATTCTAAGTTGTTCTGATCTAGTTGAGTAGCAGAACAAGGTAAAGGTAGAGCCAGAAGATGAATGTGATGTAGAGCAGAGATTTGAGAGGTAAAAGGAAGAAATTAGGAAGGAATAATGTTGTATGAATTATTTGTAATCCCTGGGCTATGGCCTAGAGTCTATAAAGCCCTTGAGGCATGTGTAATCTGATTTGAAATTATAATATAAGAAGAATGAGCTTTGAAGGCTAGGTTTTTCCATGTTTGAGTTTTCCCAGGATATATCTTGTGTCAAGTGTTGATGAATATCTTTTCCTTCTATTATTATCTATTTACTTCCATTGCATCTCTGATTAATCATGTTGTTAGTTGTTTGGGTAAGGCTGCAAGGTTGGACAATCCCTCACCGGACCCTCCTACCTTGACTGCATTATTTATGCAAAGCTTTGAACTACAAGTGCAAATATTGTTAGTTCTAAGTCATCCTGCATCTGACACTGTATTGTGAAGTTTTCATGTCTATCCCTAAGGAGGGTGGTGACTCTGTATTAAAATAACCTTGAATTATTCAAAATGGATGATAGAAGATCATTGTATCATAGTGAACTAGGCAAGGAGCTGGTGGGAGAAGTGAAAAAGAAAGAACCATCCACATGGAAAGTTAAAAGGGAGGTAGGTCATCTAGCCTAAATTCTAATCAATGTAAATATTTTTGAATATTTAGCTGAAAAGCAAGGATTAGTCGGTTATGATAGAGATGTGTCTACCTCTAAAATTAACAAATCTAGAGAAGAGGAAATGTGGTGTGTCGATGTTATGAAATGCTAAAGCAAATAGAAAGAGAGAAGGAAAAAATAGAAAGAGAGAAGGATAGAAGAGAAATGGAAGACAAATTAAATGAAACCCTTCTAAATAGAGCTACCCATTCGTTTCAAATGCAATAAATAGATCTTCATGTGAGAATAATGATTTACTTCCTACTGAGAGAACTGAACATCCCTATTGGTATAGGGACTTAGCATTTGAAGGTTGTAATGTAGAAGGGGATGGTATAAGAATTAATGAAATCTTATCTAGGATGGTGAGAATTTTGATGAAGAAGACCAAAATGATGGAAATGCTATTGGAGATCATGATATACTCCAAGAATTGAAGACTCTTAAAGAAAAGTTGGCAAGGTTAGAAACCAAGAAAGCTTTAGAAGTCCTGAGAAGAAGAGTAGACAACTGGAACATGGTAGATAACACAAACAACCTTGGGGTAGCAGGTAGAAATGGTAATGTAAGAAATCACCACAATCATGGTGGAAGAATTGGAAGACAACTACCTATAAGACCCCCATTAAATTTGGATAGATATGGATAATGATATTTTATAGGGATTCCTAGGTACCTAAATCTAGTCCATGCTGAAGTAAGATCCAAATTAATGAAGTTCCATGGAAATAATTTCATCTCTAGAGAGGATCATTTAAGAGATTTCATTAACCTCACTGATGACTTTGACATTTGTGAAGAATATGTTCTTATGAAGATTTTTGTGCAATCCATGGATGGTATTACCTAAGAATGGTATAAGAGTTTACTAAGAGCTAGCATAGGGTCATGGGAGGAGTTCCAAAGAATCTTTAGAGAATACTATGGTGATAAGACAGACACAAGATTTGTAACCAATGAATTCACCAACATTATTAAAGGGGTCTAACGAATCTGTGTCAAAATTTAATACAAGATTTGCCAGGCTTATGGCTAGGATTGCTCCTATGATTAGACTGAATGAGCCCATATGTCTTGTTCTATACTCTAATACTTTTGATGCAAAGATGGGGTACCTATTGAGAGACAAGGACCCTCAAACCTTGAGAGATGCATACAAAATAGTTTCTAACATAGAGAGAAACAGGAGAGCATCATACAAGTTTCATAAGAGGGGTGATAACAAAATGGCATCTCATGATAAAGGGTAGAATAGTAAAATCCTCGGGCACCCTAGTTGATAAGTTAGATCAAATGATGCTTGCTCTTAAGGAAATTAATAGAAAAATATCTAGAAATAAAAAAGGGTTTACAAATCAGAGATATACCTATGTTAAGAAAGAAAGAATGCCAAGATTATCAGATCAACCTTACAATACAAATTAGCTTAATGGTAATCCAGTTCCTCCCCATCCTAAGGGATATTCAAGAAAAGAAGCATCTAATCCCTTGAGAAAATGTATTCATAATGTGGATGATAACCCTTGGTGTGTTGCATGGAACCTCCCTCATTCACCATTACAATGTGTAGTAGCTCTATCATTGATTGTTTCAAAAGAGCCATGTTATGAATGCATTGCTTCTAAGGATCTTGACACTCAACATGTAAACATGTTATCTTCCCAATGGTGTGTGTGTGTAGTGATGAATATTCTTCCAAATATGAGGGTGGCCTAGAAATGGATGTTGAAGATATAAAATGTGTGGCTAAGTCTTACCATCAGCAAATTCTCTTTGATAGTGATGAGGATGATCACTGGATTTATAAATTGTAGTCTAATACCACTAAAGTCCAACTAAGGAGACTATCTAATGAGGAAATTAGATTCCTCACTACTACTGCTATTGCTCAAGTCAAGAGAAACTATAACTTGAGAGGCAGAAGTATCCAAAATGAAATTAACATTGAAGGAGCTATAGGGAGCTTGTTCATAAAAGAGAAACAAGAAGGGTGTAAAATTATTGATCTTACAAAAAGGATGATGCTCAACCTACACTAAAAGAGGATGTGAATAAGCCTATTCCAAATAAAAAGTGTAAAGATCCAAAAGGAAAAAGTGTTTCTAAAAGAAATGTTGAGCTTTCCAAGAATGAAGTGTCAAAATAAAAGGAAGATGTGGTACATGTTCCCGTCACTTGTACAGATAGTAATTGTGGTAACCATTTACCAAAGTATATCCCATTGGACATGGCTCATGTTTTTAGCTAAATTAAGATGATTTTGCCACTACTGGAGATGATGAGAATAGATGAGCACAAGGACTAAACACTAGCTCTCATTGGGGACACTACATCTCATCACCAAAATGTCAATTCAGACCCAGGCACACAAATAGAGAAAGAGGAGCCATCAACCAAGAAACAACTACACATTAAGATATCATAGGTCTATTTAGGAAACATGATGAATAAATTTCTCTCACAAGTAGACCCATTTTATATTACTTTTATTGTAAATGGAGCAATAATGAAGAATTGTATGATAGATTCAGGGGCCTCCACTA
This sequence comes from Cunninghamia lanceolata, assembly GCA_027924645.1. Classification (NCBI taxonomy): domain Eukaryota; kingdom Viridiplantae; phylum Streptophyta; class Pinopsida; order Cupressales; family Cupressaceae; genus Cunninghamia; species Cunninghamia lanceolata. The sequence continues at coordinate 9,776,835 of BSBN01000870.1, forward strand.
ATATCATTCCCTTGAAAGTCATGGAACAGTTGGGACTGAAAGTTACCAAATCTTATGGGAAATTCTTTTCCATGGATTTAAAATAAGTTTTAGTGATTGGGCTAATTAAAAGTATTGGTTTTAAGCTGGTCGTGTATCTAGAGATAGAGTATCAGATGAGTATTACTATGGTAGACACTCCTCCTTAGTATGGGATGTTGCTATAAAAAAAAGTGGACCTCCACTATTGGAGGGAGCATTCAAATGGATTCCTCATTTGTAATGATTCCTATTAATGGAAAAGAGGTAAGATTGGATAGGGAAAAAATGGCTTCTTCTACCTTTGAGGGATAAAGTTGCACATATGATCATGTTTTTTCATCGATGTTGGTTTAGATAGCTTCAGGGTTGAAACATAATCTCCAACAGAAGAAGAAGATAGCTAGCATAAGGAAAACCCAGTGAATAGCACTTTGAATGATATATGGATGATGACATTTGATGGTGCCTACTCAAAATATGGATCAGGAGATGGTGTTGTCCTTACCTTGCCAAGGGGAGAAACCTTCAAATCATTTGTTAAACTTAGATTTGAATGCACCAACAATATAGCCAAATATGAATCTCTATTGATAGTGCTGAAGCTAGCTATCAAGCACAAAATTAAAAATCTCAAGGACTTGGGTGATTTTGAACTAGTGGTTTCTTAGGTCAGATCCAAATATGCTTCTAAGAATAAAAGATTAAAACAATAGAGCAATATTGTATGGGACACCATACAATTTTTTATGCATTCTCCATTAAGTGGATAGAGAGAAAAGAATTCAGTAGTTGACCTCTTAGCTAATATAGCAAATAGGATGGAATATGTATCTCTAGTTGGTGTATCCAAAGTAGAGATGCTAACAAGATCCTCAGTGCTAGATAACATTCACCACTAGCCAGTGTTTGAAAATGTAACATGCTAACTCACATTACCCAAAAATAACCATAATTATCCATCTTAACTAAGAGTAAGACTACATCATGATTAACATAATCGCAATTAAATAAGAATGAATTAATATCATCATAATAATTAAGCATGTTATTCTTTCCGGAGCATAACAAAACTTAGAATTACAATATCCAATGATACCTCATTAGTGAATGATCTTCACTATACATGTACAAGGTTATGCTCAAGGCATCTAGATCTTTGACATTTGTCTTCATAAGTCTTGGCTTGTCTTCTACTTGGGAAGGAGAGCATCATCTAAGTTCTTTTCCTCCAACCACAGACTGATAGTACCCACACAACTTCCTACCTAGAAGTGGTCCTACCCTTCATGAAAGGTATAGATATAAGGAATCGTTAGGTTTACCATAAGAGTATCTGGTGTTGTGTCCTTCATAATGTCTCACAGTCACACAACTATAGATCCACTCTAACTATGTATGATACTACTGGAGACATTATGCCATCTGGAGCACCGTGGACATACATGTACAATTTACAATGAACATAGTCATATGTCCACCACCTTGACTTGACTTAGAAGCTGTCTCATCCTACAGTATTCATAGTTGAACCATTTACAGTCTTGGATAAATAGTTTCAATACATTTTTAGTCCATTCCTTAGACATTCAACTCTTGTCTTGGGAGCGCATTCAATAATGTCTCATTGCCTTTGCAATAGGGAACCTATGACTCCACATCACTCTATTCTCGTACTTTCATAATGACATAAGTTTAATCATGTTTTTGACTTGTGACCTTACCCGATTGATGATTACATTATTTTCCTTATCCCAAGGTTTACTCTCAATTCATATAATCTAGGAGGTACTTTCAATGGTCCAATGGGTCGATTCCACTAAAAAGGTTTTATCTCAAGGAATCTACATGAATTCTAGATACCTTATACTTTGTTTAAGAATTATTTCCATTCTCAAGAAGATGGCATTCATTTTCCTTTAAACTCAAGAGTTCATAATGGTATAGGGTTGGCTCTTATAATAAAGTGAGTGTCAAGGAAGAATAACTTCTCCAAAGGAAACATGGCATGCATTCATTGTTGCCAAGGAAACAATATAATTTTCCTTACGTTAAACCTTCCTACTTCATCGAGGAGTCATTATAAGATTTACATGCATAACATGCACCAAGATTATCATATTATCTATACTAAACAGTCGAGGACTATTATAAGTTAACCTCAGGTTTGATATATAAACATGTTAAGAGCACACAACACATATCAAGGTTTACCACTGTTAACAGGGTGGTCATTATTCCAATACGGCTCTGGCCATTTTCATTATTAAATACATGGCACGATAGCAAAGAAGTCATGTGCAGATGCCCTCATGGGTTCTCACACAGTCATTATATTTCAATGCACTTCCAGGCTCTTAAATAGTCATAATATAATGATGCCCTCTTAGGCTCTTATACAATCGTAATGATACAATAATAGGGAAGTTTCAAGGCATAAAAGATAGTTTAATTCTTACCAATGGCATATGATAGTCTTGCATGCACAGCTTGCATGGACTATGACCTCCAAGTTGGGCAAGTAACTCTATGACATAAGTTATATATGATAATATAAAGAAGGCATTTGTAGCCTCAAGAGCTTATGAAATAGTTTAAATCCACACTACTATCATAGAGATAAACATTAAAGTTATGTATGTAGCATCGCAGACCATTAACAATAGCTTATGATAGTTATAAGTCAACACAATCAACATACTTGGTGTTAGTAGAGATATAAATATATCATTACACTATCAAATGCAATTCGATATTCCTCAAGGAATTTATACCTGTATGAATAATCATAGTCATGTATAGCTTTCTGTTGAATAGCTTATAATATGCACAATGGCTGAGCTCTCACTCTCCCCATGCTACTCCTATAGCAGTGCTTCAACTTAGGCACTCTACTAGAATTCATCCTCTCTTTCCCCACACCAAAAAGAACACACTAAAGATAAGCCTCTCGAATGGTATCACTGATACCTCAACATGTTTACACAATTCCTTGCATGCACCAAGAGTTCGCCACCTCGTGGTATCCAAGGATCCACATAGCCCATCATCAAGCAGATCTATGAAAGGGGCTCCAACATGGCTACCACTCAGCCTTTATTCTCTCTCCCCAATCCTCATGGGTGATGGTTGGTCAAGTGTCAACAGTAAAATGTGGATGATATATTATTAATATAAATAATATGGATACCAATGAGACCAACCTCTAAGGAGGTTAAAAACCATTACAACACATATAATTTTCCCTTACATAATAATAAGGGCATTCAATTAACCACGATATTATCCAAATTTAACATCATTAAAAAGATGGCACATCATTTTTAAAATATGATTTTGGGGTTGAGTACCACTCCCCTTACATGGCTATGACAACCATAAGTAAAATATAAAAGATATAATAATCACAAATCTTAATACGGAAATGAATAAGGAATCAAGGGAGATCTTGACAACTTGACAAGATAGTCAAACAACTCAAATGGATGTTTTACGAACATCATTGTGTCAAAACAACGTAGATGGCATAGAGGAAGACCAAGTTGTCAACTAACACAAAAATGAAAATGACTAACAAAAAGAGATGCAACTCACTCTAACTTGCATGGATTCTTACAGACAAAAATTTGATGCTGAGATGGCAATTTGATCTTTTTCCCAATGTCTATGTCTTCCTCTCAGATGATACTCTCCTTTCATCTTCGAAGGAAGATTGTTTTTCCCGATCACAATCACCATCATAAAACCATGATTAATGTATATCATCTAATTTGTAAATCATAATAATTAAATAATCATATAAACATGTAATCTCATGTCTAACTAACATTAGTCATTATCCACATAATCAATTATTAAATATAATATTTTTCACAAATATCTAATAATTAAACTATGGTTAATCTGTTGCAAGGTGTGGCCCTTGGTCTCCTTGTTCAGCACTACATTGCAGTGGTTTGCGATAAGGGCTTAACTGCCTCCCGTGCTTGTTAAGTCAAGTGGTTGTATTGGGCATTAATAGGTCGATCTTTTGGTGCAACAGTAGCTGGCAATTGGTATCAGAGCTAAGTTCCTCCAAACAGAGCCTAAGAGCTTGAGGAAGATCTAGGAATTCAAATGGATGTGCATGGTATGAGGGAACAACTTCAGTCTGCCCTAGATGATCTTGAACAATCTAACTCCAAAGTCAATGAATTGAAGGAAAGACTCAAACATGCTAATGATTTCATAAATGAACTAAAAGGGAAACTGAGTATCTCTATGAAAAAGAGAAAGGATCTACTTCAGCAATTGGCAAGTCAAGGTGAAGCCAATGATACAAATGAAGATCTGAAGGAGAAAACCAAGTTATGTGAAAAGTTATCAAAAGAGGTCATTATGGTAAGACATGAAATGGAATCAGGACTTATGAAATTCACCCAAGAAATTGAAGAGAAAAGAAAAACTGAAGATGATCTAAAACAATCTCTCAAGGAGAAATTAGAAGACTACCACAAAATGGATAGAATAATCAGGCATCTAGAATCTAATCTTGAAGATGCTAGAGATAATGAAGAACAACTTGAGAATCAGATTGACACTCTTAAAAGGGATCTTCAAACAACAAATGAATACAAAGAGAAATTCAAGATAAGCTCTGCTCAACTTGAAGTTCTTCTTCAAAGCCAAAAGAGGATAGATGACAAGCAAGGCTTGGGATATGAAAAAGGTGAAAACTCTAAATCCGGTCAGAAGAACTCCAAATCAAAAAATCCAAGAAATAGGTCTAGAAGACCTCTGATAAGGAAACCAAATGCTCAAAGATATCATTCCTTCAATGGATACTGCCACAATTGCAATAACTTTGGTCATAAAGCAAATCAGTGCAAAAGAAGAATGAACTAGACTAGGTCATCCTTCTCCGAACAGTGTTTTAATTGCAAAAGGTATGGTCACAAAACTCATGAATGCAAAAATATGGAAATGAACAATTCATTCAATGGTAGATGTTTTGCATGCAATACAATGGGACATATGGCTAATTAGTGTAGATCAAGAGGATATCAGTCAAATATGTAAAGAAATGTTGTTTGCTACAATTGCAATAGATCTGGTCATATTGCCAAATTCTGTAGAAGCAAGAATCAGGACAAAAAGGGTCCGGTGCATCATAATCAAAACCAAGACAAAGGAAAAGGAAAAGTGAATGCGGATGAAATTTAAAGAGAAATGAACAAGATATGGGTGAAGAGAAGTACAGAAAATGATGGGGATGGATCTGCACCAGAATCTAGCACTGATATTCCTTCTGGAAACTAAATAGATGAGATCTGGCTCAGGGGGAGTCACAAAAGAAAATATTTTCCCCCAGCCAGTCAATTGGTGCTTGAAATTGGCACATGGAAGGTTGCGGACTAAAAGGACTCTCAGAGAAACATCTAAATAACCCTTGGGGAAGATATGAAAGATCCGCAATGAATTTGAAGATGTTAATCATCTGGTAAGAACAGGATTTTCATAGTTAGATCCAGTATGTTTTGAGTAGAGTGCATGACAACTTCATATGGTTGAATAAGCCATTTAAAATCACAAAAGATGCTATTAGGGCAGTAACCTGTTTCCATTCATCCGGAGGGTTACCTATTCTTAAATCGGTCAAAAACCAAACTATGAGCGAAGCTACTACATCAAAATTTGACAAGAGAGCAATGACAATAGAAGAAATCACTGATCTAGATGTCAAGTTTACCTCCATGATAATTGGTTACAGAATATATCACTCTAGCAAGGAAAACTCAGTACCCAAAACTACAATTTACACTGCTTATCAGATGTTAAGAGAGAATGCAGACTATGATCTTTGTGAGCTCGTTCTGAGCCAACTTTTGGATAATCTGCAAAAGATAAAGAAGGATAAGAAAAATACCTTTAAATATGGTGGCTTGATACTCTAACTCTTCTTTTACTACATGAATGAGCTACCCAGATCCAATGGATGGGTATGGCAAAATAACAGACTTGTTGCAATTCAAATCAGAGATTACTTGCATGGGCTTGGTGATGCCAAGGCATAGAATACAACACTCTAGGGCTATTTCAAGAATTTTTAGAGTATGATGCAAGATAGAGAAAGGATCCCTCAATCATTGGTTGAAAAGTATAAGGATATAGTATGCTTTATGGTAGAAATTGATCAGTGCCTAATGGAGGCTATGGAGCCAAGGATAGTCTGGATCATGCCAATGGGGTATGAAGTAGATGAGAAAATTATAGAGCTACATGTTCAACACATGCTTACTCAACCCAAGAATCCTAAGGCATAAAGGTTTGGAACCTTTGAAGAGTTGAGTGTAAAGATTCATGTGGAACTTAGACAACCAGAGATGAAGAGAAAAGTGAGAAAAGAAGTAGAGAATGTTGCCAAAAGGTATGGCATATCAAAAGAGGCACTTGATGCAAACAGAGAGAAGATGGAAAGGGAAGAGAAAGAAAAGGAAGAAATAGAAAAGGAGAGTACTCCGGTAGAAGCCCCCTCCCAAACCAGATCCTCTAAGAGCTTTGCACCTGCCACTACTAAGAGCTCAAAGGCATCAAAACCAGAAGCAAAATCATCCAATAAAGGAGAAAAGAGAACAAAGAAAAAGGCTACAAGATCATATACAAGCCTCAAAGATGATGAAGAGACAGAATCTGATGAAGAGATCAAGAAGATGAAGAAGAAGAAGAAAGTATTCAGAGAATCCTCTACCGGTCTAAACAAGGAAGAAGAAAAGATAGATAAAAGTGTTGAGAAGCCTACTCTTGACGATATCATCAAGGCAATTACTGTGGATGGAAACCTAAAAACATTAATAGAATTCTATGATGAATGTAGTGAAACTGACCAGAAGATCCTGCAAGATGCCACAGTCAGGTATTTGAATATCTACAATAAAGCTTTCATCGAAATCATATCTCTAATTCCTAAAATCCTTGAGAAGGAACTTGAAATTAGAAAGAATAATGCTAAAGCAAAGGATATGGAGATCCAGGAATAGATAGCAATTCATCTCTATCCTTTCATCACTCCTAAACAAAAGAATATGATCTTCAAAGATTGCAAGGATGAGTTCTGAAGCAAGGCTAGGATGAATTAGCTTATGCTTGGAGAAACTAACAAGGTGGCTAAAGAAATAGAAGACATCCTCTAGAATGCATACAAAAGATTCAATATTCCTATTATAGAGGACTTAGGTGATGATCCCTCGGCCATGGATGACAAAGAAGAATCTACTAAGATAGTGGCAGAAGAGGCAAAGGAGACAAGTGAAGAGAAAGCTAAAGACTTAGATTCCTTTGCTCTGGAAGAGGAAGTTCATGAAGAAGAAGACACTTCTCTTCCGGATCATCCTGCATACTCCTAAATTGAAGGAGAAGAAGGAAAAGAAGAGAGCATCAGTCAAGAACAACAAGTAAAGGGAAGCGAAGAAGGTCAAATAGAAAATACCATAGATGACAGTGCTAAGGCTACAGAAGGGGAGAAAACCCTGTCACTAGAAAGAGACACAGTAGAAGTAGTCAAAGATTTCTTAACCAAAGAGATTATGGAATTTGATGAACCAGAACTTCTTCAAGGTCCATTCAATTTTGATTCCCTCTCCCCGGTTCAAACCATGAAGCTAGCATCCTTTACTCAAGCAAAGGCAAAAGAAAAACTCTTGAAGTCTCACATGGAAGACTGTGAGCTACTAGAGATAGCATCTGGTGTGTTGGAAAATATCATGCCATCCTTTCAGAAGGATTCCTCAGCCTCTTCATCTGATAATCTGAAGTCTCTTGTTAGTTCTATCAGCACTCATTTTGAGTCTTTGGAGAAATCAGCTGAGGAGAAGGTCTGGAAAGAGTTTATAGATAAGAGATTCACTGAGTTACAAGGTCTAATTTCAAATGATAGGAGAGTTATGGATATTGGGATAAAGAGCTTAGAAAATTCTCTCAAAGATGGCGGAGATATATATAAATTTTGTTTATCCTGGTCTAAAGTGACCAAGGATATTGAGAAGAAAGCAAAAGAGCAAGAGGATAAACTATTAAGTTTATCTCAAAGTTTTGACCCTCTCTCCTATTCCATAGTATATCAAGAATGTCAGACTATTGCAGTCATAGATGAAATAAAGAAGCTAGAGAAGGAGAAGAAAAATAGAACAAACAGGTTAAGTGAACTTAGAGGGATCATTATCCCTAAGTTAGAGGCCATGCATGAGGCCCTAATCGATGCTCAGACAATAGCCTGGACTAGTGATCTGATAGATCTAAAAAGGGTAGAAGCTTTTGCATTCCTATTGAGTGGTCACATCTCAATTTTGGACAAGATGAAGTAGAGTTGGGTGATAGAAGTTGTACAGTTGAAGAATACTTTTGCAGATATACTTCAGTATATGTAAGTATAGCATGTATATGTACTTATGCGGCTAAGTATAGATTATTTTTGGGAAATTTTGGTTTGTGGACCCTACCCTTTGCCATTGATGTCAAAGGGGGAGTGAGGAGCAGTGAAAAATATGGAATCTAGCAAGGGGGAGCTCTGGTAAAGTGTACATTAGAATAGAGCATCAACCAAGGGGGAGTGTAGCATAACACTTAGTCATTTTTCACTAAGTGTTGCCATCAATGCCAAAGGGGGAGATTGTTAGCAAGAGACACATTGTGGTTTCATGATTGTTGACAACAAAGTTCATCCCACACATCCACAGGACATGGTGTGCATATACCAGGAGTCAGATTGAAGAGTGTTGTGGTCTGGTAAGCAAGAACAGAGCATGTGGCAAGGTCTGATAGTCAGGTCCAGATCTCTCAGAGGAAGTATCTTAGTAAAGTGCAGACTTGGGGAAGTCAAGAGGTGTACCTTGATTGATACCTTCCATAGATTGAGCCTCCGGTGATGAAAGAGTGAAAAGATATGAGCACATAAGTAATGGGTTCCTGTTACATCCCTCCTTTTGAAAACAATGATGCTATTTACTTTCTTACAAATTTCAGTAAATTACTATGTTGTGAACGACATGAAAACTGAAAATTTATCTTACAAAGTTATTATATGAAATTGCGGAATCTATTGATTACGATCAAGGTGATATGTAGACTGAAAGTCTTTATATTAAATGCAATGATGTTTGAATATATTATATTTGGATCATAGATGCTTTGACCACAAAATTGTATGCGAGTCTGTCGATGCAGGAACAGGTGGACCGTGTTTCACGGAAGAGAAAGTATCTTCGAGAGAGAGTATAGACTCTGGAAACTAACCAAAGGTGTTTGTCACTGAGATCATCAAACAGATAGATAAACCTGGGAACCAACAAGTAAGTCTTGTTTGTCAGTTTGGGGTAGTTAATTTGATGTCGATGCCAAAGGATAAAGTAAACATCCTAGTCGAAAGTCGTCTTGTAGAATCTTGGAGTCGTCTATGGCGTCGTAAGTTCCTAATAACAAGTCGACGTATTTGAGATGTTTGATATTTATGTCTATAAGTATTTATTGAGTCATCTTGTGGCGAAATTGCAAATCTTGTCTCGAAGTCGAAATTGCGAGAAATTGACCTTAAGCGTCTAACGTTGTGAGAATTCGTTTGCGATACGATCAATCTGTCGTGATTGTCGTAAATCGCATCGAATTTATGTTGCGAATATTTTCTTTTCGCGTAGATCAACGAATGCCGATTTGAAGCCATAGTGTGAGGTAATTTATTTTAGTCGTTGTGTAGCGTGAGTCTTTCCTTCGAGTTTAGACAGTGATTTGTTGTCAATTTAACCTTGAAGATCTCTTAATAAGTAGGTTTTTGTCTCCTTTTCATTTTCGATCAACACGATGCTTTAGTCATTGCCTAATCACCGCCATGCCGAACTTAAACTCTGTAATACATCTTGTAGTGGTTTTGGATTGATTTTGATGCCTTGGTTATTGAGTGAAGGCAAAATTGTTGTGTCTTCTAGCGGACCACGTCACCAAAGGAGCCACCACCTTTTGTATGGTCATGTTACGTGAGAAGTCGGGTTCAAGTTTAGTTATGTCAACCCATGTGTATAGATTTACGTCAACCGAAAATTCTTTGGTGGGATTCTTTTAACCAAGACGTGAGAGGTCAGCTCGCGAATTGGAGAGGGTGTAACCATTATTAATGTTGATCTCCCATCACCTTGGAGTGTGGAGAAGCATCAGAGGTCGTGGGTTCGATTACCTCAGATGGCGTTTATTCTCAATGAACTTTGTTTTGAAAGTGCTAATTAATAATCGTATACGTTTGAAAAAGTCGGTTGAAATTGGTTAACTTCTTTAGTGAAGAAACTGCATTGAACTTAAAAAAAAAAGGAAGAATCTGTGGAGAGAGAAAACGTTTCCTATATCTCTGTGCAGCATGGGAAGTGGTTGTAACTTCCTTCGTGGGCAGTGAGGACAACGTGGATCAGTAGTTGTTGAAGAGAGTTATCTTCAACGGATAGAGGAAGTAGGGAAGCCGCCGTTGAGGGTGAAACGGAGGTTTGTTGTGAAGTAAGGAACGCAGGAGAGATATTCTCTGTGTACCATCAACGGGATGAGGAAGTCGGTTGCAACAGTTAAGTTAGTGCTTGTGAGAAGCCGTCACGGAAGTTGGTGGAAGGGATCTACCTCAACGTAGGAGGGAATCTATGAGTCGAGGATAGTTAGCAAGGGGGCTGCAAAGTTATGGAAAAGTCGTTCTTTTGGAAAAGACAGTAAGAGTTAGAACTATGCTGTGAGGAGAACGAAAAGACAGTAAGAGTTAGAACTATGCTGTGAGGAGAACGAAAAGACAGTAAGAGTTTAGACTGTGTAGTGAGGAGCGAAAAGGAGTAAGAGTTTAGATTGTGTAGTGAGGAGCAAGAAGGCAGTAAGGTCTTAGAACTGTGTAGTGAAGTAGCGAGAGGCAGAAAGCCCTCGGTGTGAAAGAGCCTTCCAGCAACCTCCATTTTTAATAACAGGTTCTTTTTCTTAACCATTTGTCTCAGTTTTAAACAGTAAGGAAGAGAGTCTCATGGTTATGGAAGATTATTATGTTTAAATATGAGTAGAATAGAATGATAACGTAAGTTTACTACGATTTCAGTGTGCGGTTAATTCCTTGAAATAGCTTTATTGCTGTGTAGGACAAGTGATAAACTCAGAAACTAATGTATGATGTCACATTAGTGTGTTTTAAGATTAGAAAACTCTGAAAAAGAAGTGTTACTGCCTTCTAGGAATTGTAAACTCAGAAATTGTAGTTTTTCTCATCATAAATGACGATGTATAGCAAAAGAACGCTGCTCTCTAAGGTATATGCATTTAGGAATGAACTTATCTTGGTGCAAGACTTAATTTACCTTCAATGAATGATAAACAGTGACGTAAGATAGAAGAGTTGCCTTTAGGTCTGTGTTATGAACATAAAACTGCCTTGGAGGTTTTGAACGATGCTCCACGTGCATGCTATGCAGGAGTCAAACCATAGTTAGTAAGTATGTTCGACGTATAGCCAGAAAATGCATTTGTAAACAGCCGATGTCTTATCCGTTTAATATCTTTATCTACATTTGAAAGATTCCCAAACCTTTTAGATTTATTTACGACTCTCAGCTATTTAAATCTTGTGAAATTAATGACTCGGAAAGAGGGTAGGAAGATAAAAGTGTTGGTAATGTTTAGGAAACCGTATTGGATTCCGAAATGATCAATTTGAGTTGAAAACCTGCATGTGAGTCGAGATTGCGTTGCATGCGACGATGTTAGGATCGCTTAACCTTGTAGACCATTTGAGTCTAGAACCCTCGAATATTGGGATAACGGAAAATGAATTAGATACTTGTATATGTTGTGTTAACATGAGAACCAAGTAAACAGATTTGAAACCACTTAGGAGTGGACGTGTCTAAATAATGATTTTACAGGATAATGGGATTATGAAAGTTTGAACTCGGGATTAAAATAATATTGCGCAATGTGCTATTATAGGAGGATATCCTAAGCCTTGTGGTCATCAAGGTTGGCAAAATAAGTTCAAACTATACAAATAGGAAACTGTAGGATTTCAACCAGTTCAAGTCGAGTAGGGTGGGTGAACCAAGTTCATGCATTTTTAAAATGTTAATTAAATACAAATCCTTTGGCCAAGGTGGTGTGCTATCCTCAAGTACATCGAACGTTCACTGTAACTGGATGGCGTTTCTTGTGGAGGGTCGTGCATGACTAGAGGGTATCTAGGGATCTGCACGATAACAAGACACGTAGGTTACAACACCAGAGCTCAGATGGCAAACACCGATGGTTATCCTAAGTCTATCCTCTTGAGTAGGGTAGGGCCACTTCTGGTTAGGAAGGAGTGCGGGAGACCGACGGTCTGTGGTTGGAGGTTAAACTCCTTGAAGATTCTTTCTCTTCCCAATATTGAGGAACTGCTGAGTCTTGAACGTGATGGGTTGACAATCGAGATGCATGATAATGGTATGTTTCCGATATTTGTTATTTCATGAAAATTTCATTTGTTAAGAAAACAAAGTGTATTATGAATATCATTTCTTTCAGTCTTTATGAGAATGCAATCATTTTTATGATAAATTGAAAAATGTTGTAATGGATTATAGATGAGAAACTTTTGTATTTGACTACCTTGTTTAAAAAAAAAAAAAAAATTACCATCGTGAAAAATTAGTTACTTCTTGTCATTTTGGTTTTGGTTGTTACATATGGTATCAGAGCTAACCAGGTTCAGCACTAGGGCTGATGAGTCCACTAACCTGATTAGGAAATCATCATTATGCGGGTAGCTAATGATTTGGTTTATTGTGCCAGGATGGTATACACCAAGAGAACTGCAAGAAAATCCTTCGCGGGTAAGAAGCGTTATCTGCAAGCTAAGCAGAAACGACTTGCGATGGTCAAGACCATAGAGAAAACCAATGACGAGAATGACATTTGGCTTGATGATGTGGAAACATTAGCCAATGTGATGTCACGACTTAAGCGAGTGAGGAGAGAACTCCTAGAGGGAGCAGAGATGGCGGTTCGAACCATGATCGACCGTTGCTCCTGGATAGAAACTGATAGTGTACCTGTTAGTGTACCTAAGATTGTACCTAGTACTATACCCATGATCACTAGGGATCCACGTGTAATGCCTAGAGCTGAGATTATCGAGTTATCTTCAGATAGTGAGTCTGAGGGGTATACACCTTGTGATTATGTGTCGGACAATGAATCCGAAGGTTACACTCCACTAGATAACACTATGTAGAAACATGAGATTTGTCTATCTCTTATGTTGTTGAAACAATTTTGCAAAATGAATAAAGACAAAATTTTGGCTTGAGAACAATTATGAATATGATCAAATGTTGTGTTCTTTTGATGGTGTTTAATTTAATAAGCGTAAAACTGATTAGTATATGTTTAAACAGGTGTGAAACTAAACTAGCATGGACCAATCAGGGTTTAACGAGGGGGAGGATCGGGAAGGTCATAACTCTCAGGAAAATTCCACTGACAAGTTGGATAGGATCCTCAACATGCTCACTGAAACCAAGGAAAGACTGAACAAACTAGAGAGGAAAATAGATGAAACTGGTAACACAGAGGATGGAAACGAGAACTCTCACTTCACAAGCAAGAGTAAGCATTGGGAAAATGGCACGTCAAGTGAACATCATGATGACAGTGAAGCCCAAAGGAGAACCAAGGATAAACTTGCCTTAGAGTTGTCTATGGATATGAAGAAGGTTAATCCTCCGAAGTTCGATGGAACAAAAACTGGAGATGCAGCTGAAGCATGGTTGACGGAGATGGAGAAATATTTTGAGATCAAAAACTACTCTGAGGTTACTAAAGCCGTGTGAGGAGCCTATCAGCTATCTGGGGAAGCATCCACTTGGTGGATGAATAAGAAAATGGAGTTGGAACTAAGTCCCTTGAAGGTGACATGGGACGAGTTCGTGGAACTATTCCGTAAACGGTGGTTACCACAGTTGTATTTTGATCAGAAGTTAACGGACTTCTAAAACCTCAAGCAAGGTGAACTATCTATGGTCGAGTACGTAGAAAAATTCACTAGACTGCTGAAGTATGTTCCCCAATACCAAAAGGACAAAAGGTTCCGAATCAGAAAGTTCATCATGGGACTCAACCCTCAGATCGGTGGTGAAGTGGAGGTGCATGGTCCAAGCACAATGGATCAAGTTTATGAAAAGGCAATAAAATAGGAGCAGAAGATTAAGTCTATCTCCGCTTACCATGATAAGAAACGCAAGAAGTTTGACAAGAACTACAATGATCAGTCTTTTAAAAGGAAAAACGATAAGGGATATGGAAACAGGAGATTTGATAGGGGAAATCGAAAGAATCAAGGAGGATTTGGTAACGAGCGCAGGGGTGAAGAATTTAAGAGAAATATAGATTTTAAGAAGAATGGTGGTTCTGCAAGTAGGCCATCTGAGAAGCGAGGACCTATAGGAGGATGTTTCTCTTGTGGAGGGGATCATTATGCCAACCGTTGCCCCAACAAGAAGCCGAATGGGAGGCCCAGGAACACGGAGCTTCCTTCTCAACAGGAAGCCTTTCAGCAAAGGATTCATGCCGCTCTAGATAATCGGCAAGTAGAGTATCAGATCACTCCTATTGAGATGACAGGTACCTTATTTGGAGTTCTTGTTTCTATTTTATTTGATACGGGTGCAACAGAAAATTTTGTGTCACCTAGAATTCTAAGTAAATTTTCTAGAAAAGCTATCTTTATGTCAAAACCTTGGATAGTAGAGTATGCCAATAATTCAAAGGCTCAGGTAGAGCAATGTTTGTTCGAAGCTAGGATTGATGTTTCTAACTTCACCACTGAGGCAAACTTGTATGTAGCGCCTTTAGGGTCCTACGATGTCATCCTAGGAATGAACTGGTTGTGGAAACATCGAGCCAAAGTAGATTGTTTTCATAAAACCATTGAGTGTCTGGATGAGACGGGCAAAATTGTAAATCTTCAAGGAATTCAGTGGGAAATTAAGGTTAGATCCATTTCTTCAAAACAACTAAAGCGGGCTAGACGAAAGGGGTGTCAACTTTTTGCAGTTAAGATGGACCTAGTAGAGGAAACCCCGGAGAAGCAATCTTTTGAGGAAAGATATCCATTTCTGTGCAATTTCAGAGACGTATTTCCCGAGGAGTTACCCGGCTTGCCTCCGAAGAGAACATTTGACTTTGGTATAGATATTAAACCAGGATCGGAGCCAATTTCTAAAGCTCCGTATCGTATGACTACCACGGAGCTTATGCAATTAAAAGCTCAGTTGCAGGAGCTTTTGTCTAAGAATTTGATTAGGCCAAGTGTATCACCGTGGGGAGCTCTGGTTATCTTTGTCAAAAAGAAAGATGGAACTCTCAGGCTATGCATAGACTATAGGATGCTTAATAAGGCAACTATAAAGAACAAGTATCCCTTGCCACGAATTGATGATCTATTTGACCAAATGCGTGGCGCGTCGGTCTTTTCCAAGATAGATCTGAGATCTGGATACCATCAGTTAAGGTTAAGAGACGAAGACATTCCCAAAATAGCTTTTAGAACGAGGTATGGTCATTATGAGTTCACGGTGTTACCATTTGGATTGACCAACGCACCTGCTGCTTTCATGAATCTCATGAATAGTGTATTCAGAGATTGTCTCGATAAGTTTGTACTAGTCTTCATTGACGATATTCTGATCTATTCCAAGGATGAAGAGGAGCATTCACGACATCTTCAAATAGTGTTGCAATGATTAAGAGAGCATAAGCTGTATGCGAAACTCTCCAAGTGCACTTTCTTTCAGAAAGAGGTACAGTATTTAGGGCACATTATATCAGCCGATGGGATATCAGTTGATCTGGCCAAAATAAAAGCTATTATGAAATGGCCTGAACCTACCAATGTGTCAGAGGTACGAAGTTTCATGGGATTGGCAGGGTATTACAGGAAATTTGTGCTGAACTTCTCAAGCATTGCTAGTCCTATCACCTCATTGCAGAGAAAAGGAAAAAGGTTTGTTTGGACAGTTGAATGTAAAAAGGCATTTGACTTGTTAAAAGAAAAATTAACAACCGCTCCAATTTTGAAAGTTCCTGATCTAGAGGGTGAGTTTGAGGTTGTCACGGATGCCTCGGGTGAACTATTGAGAGGTGTGCTTATGCAAGATGGCAAGGTGGTAGCCTATGAGTCAAGGAAGCTAAAAAATTATGAGCAGAACTATGCTCCTCATGACCTAGAGATGGCAGCAGTGGTTCACGCCCTTCAGATGTGGCGACATTACTTGTTGGGAAGGACTTTTATTTTAAAATCTGATCACTAAAGCCTTCGCTACATATTCACACAACCTAATCTCAATGCAAGGCAAAGGAGATGGCTGGAACTCATATCAGATTATGACTTTGAAATTTCTTATATCAAGGGCAAGGAGAACTGAGTAGCGGATGCCTTAAGTAGAAGAAGGCACATAGCCTCTATAATCTCCATACATGCTAACTTTAAAGATTTAGTATTGCAAAACTTATCGGGGGATGAGTATTATGAACAAGTGAAACAGGCTCTGCACCTAAACCCTAAGGACCCAAGATATGACGGATTTAGTTTTGAATCCGATGGATTGCTGAGATTCAAGGGAAGAATTTATGTCCCTGATTCAGAGGAACTTAGAAACCTTGTGTGGAAGGAAGTTCACTGTGCTCCCTACTCTGGGCACCCTGGTGTAACAAAACTGTTAGCTGATGTCAAGCAGTTATATTTCTGGAAAGGAATGAAAAGTGATGCTGCAAGGTTTGTAGCTAGTTGTTTGGAGTGTCAGAGAGTGAAGGCAGAACACCAACATCCTGCTGGGTTGTTGTACCCACATGAGATTCTAGAATGGAAATGGCAAGTTATTAGTATGGATTTTGTCCAGGGGTTGCCAATGTCTAAGAATAGGCATGATGCAATATTGGTTGTTGTGGATAAACTAACCAAGGTTGCACATTTCATACCAGGAAACTTGACAGATGGAGCACATCTTTTGGCTCAAAAATTTGTGCAAGAGATTTTCAGATTGCATGGGGTACCTGAAAAGATAATATCTGATAGAGATGCTCGGATAACTTCACGGTTTTGGCAAACCTTATTTTCTGCATTAGGGACTAAATTGAATGTAAGTACTACTTATCATCCTGAAACTGATGGTCAGATAGAAAGAGTGAACCAGGTATTAGAAGACCTTTTAAGAATGTATTGCATGGATCAGCAATACAGATGGGAGGAATATTAACCTCTTGTCGAGTTTGCCTATAACAACTCCTATCATTCTGCCATTAAGATGGCGCCATTTGAAGCATTATATGGAAGGAAATGCAGAACTCCTATAAGCTGGGATAAGCTGGAAGATAGGATAAGCATTGGACCTGAAATGCTTGCTGATATGGAAGAAAAAGTTAAAGTGATTAGGAAGAGGTTGGCAGAAGCCAATGACAGGCAAAAGAGTTATGCTGATCGCAAGCGAGTGCCTAGACACTTCTCTGTTGGCGAGAAGGTGCTTTTGCGGGTGAAACCCCAAAAGAGTTCTATTAAGTTTGGTAAATCTTCGAAATTGGCTCCTCGTTATGTCGGACCTTTCAAAGTTCTTGAAATCATTAATCTGGTTGCCTACAAAGTTGCTCTACCTCCAGCCTTGTCTAAGATGCATAATGTTTTTCATGTTTCGTATTTAAAGAAATATTTTGTAGGTAATAACCACATCCTTAACTGGAATTCCTTACAGATGCAAGAACCCGGAGTGGTTGTGATCGAGCCACTCAAGGTGCTCGAAATGCGTAAACTTCGTTTATGTAATCGAGAAGTTTTGCAATGCAAAATACAGTGGGACCAATATGGCGAGGATAGCACCACTTGGGAAGACTACAAAGATATTTATCAAAGATTTCCAAAACTATTTAAAGACATTAATGTTGCTTTATAGAAAGTTTGTTTTAAGTTTAATTTTTGCTTGATAAACTTAATCATCGGGGACGATGATTTTTAAAGGGGAAGGATATGTTACATCCCTCCTTTTGAAAACAATGATGCTATTTACTTTCTTACAAATTTCAGCAAATTACTATGTTGTGAACGACATGAAAACTGAAAATTTATCTTACAAAGTTATTATATGAAATTGCGGAATCTATTGATTACGATCAAGGTGATATGTAGACTAAAAGTCTTTATATTAAATGCAATGATGTTTGAATATATTATATTTGGATCATAGATGCTTTGACCACAAAATTGTATGCGAGTCTGTCGATGCAAGAACAGGTGGACCGTGTTCGACGGAAGAGAAAGTATCTTCGAGAGAGAGTATAGACTCTGGAAACTAACCAAAGGTGTTTTTCACTGAGATCATCAAACAGATAGATAAACCTGGGAACCAACAAGTAAGTCTTGTTTGTTATTTTGGGGTAGTTAATTTGATGTCGATGCCAAAGGATAAAGTAAACATCCTAGTCGAAAGTCGTCTTGTAGAATCTTGGAGTCGTCTATGGCATCGTAAGTTCCTAATAACAAGTCGACGTATTTGAGATGTTTGATATTTACGTCTATAAGTATTTATTGAGTCATCTTGTGGCGAAATTGCAAATCTTGTCTCGAAGTCAAAATTGCGAGAAATCAACCTTAAGCGTCTAACGTTGTGAGAATTCGTTTGCGATACTATCAATCCGTCATGATTGTCGTAAATCGTGTCAAATTTATGTTGCGAATATTTTCTTTTCGCGTAGATCGACGAATGCCGATTTGAAGCCATAGTGTGAGGTAATTTATTTTAGTCGTCGTGTAGCGTGAGTCTTTCCTTCTAGTTTAGACCGTGATTTGTTGTCAATTTAACCTTGAAGATCTCTTAATAAGTAGGTTTTTGTCTCCTTTTCATTTTCGATCAACACGATGCTTTAGTCATTGCCTAATCACCGCCATGCCGAACTTAAACTCCGTAATACATCTTGTAGTGGTTTTGGATTGATTTTGATGCCTTGGTTATTGAGTGAAGGCAGAATTGTTGTGTCTTCTAGCGGACCACGTCGCCAAAGGAGCCACCACCTTTTGTATGGTCATGTTACGTGAGAAGTCGGGTTCAAGTTTAGTTATGTCAACCCATGTGTATAGATTTACGTCAACCGAAAATTCTTTGGTGGGATTCTTTTAACCAAGATGTGAGAGGTCAGCTCGCAAATTGGAGAGGGTGTAACCATTATTAATGCTGATCTCCCATCACCTTGGAGTGTGGAGAAGCATCGGAGGTCATGGGTTCGATTACCTCAGATGGCGTTTATTCTCAATGAACTTTGTTTTGAAAGTGCTAATTAATGATAGTATACGTTTGAAAAAGTCGGTTGAAATTGGTTAACTTCTTTAGTGAAGAAACTGCATTGAACTTAAAAAAAAAGGAAGAATCTGCGGAGAGAGAAAACGTTTCCTATATCTCTGCGCAGCATGGGAAGTGGTTGTAACTTCCTTCGTGGGCAGTGAGGACAGCGTGGATCGGTAGTTGTTGAAGAGAGTTATCTTCGCCGGATAGAGGAAGTAGGGAAGCCGCCGTTGAGGGTGAAACAGAGGTTTGTTGTGAAGTAAGGAACGCAGGAGAGATATTCTCTGTGTACCGTCGACGGGATGAGGAAGTCGGTTGCAACAGTTAAGTTAGTGCTTGTGAAAAGCCGTCGCGGAAGTTGGTGGAAGGGATCTACCTCAACGTAGGAGGGAATCTAGGAGTCGAGGGTAGTTAGCAAGGGGGCTGTGAAGTTATGGAAAAGTCGTTCTTTTGGAAAAGACAGTAAGAGTTAGAACTATGCTGTGAGGAGAACGAAAAGACAGTAAGAGTTAGAACTATGCTGTGAGGAGAATGAAAAGACAGTAAGAGTTTAGACTGTGTAGTGAGAAGCAAAAAGGAGTAAGAGTTTAGATTGTGTAGTGAGGAGCAAAAAGGCAGTAAGGTCTTAGAACTGTGCAGTGAAGTAGCGAGAGGCAAAAAGCCCTCGGTGTGAAAGAGCCTTCCAGCAACCTCCATTTTTAATAACAGGTTCTTTTTCTTAACCATTTGTCTCAGTTTTAAACAGTAAGGAAGAGAGTCTCATGGTTATGGAAGATTATTACGTTTAAATATGAGTAGAATAGAATGATAACGTAAGTTTACTACGATTTCAGTGTGCGGTTAATTCCTTGAAATAGCTTTATTGCTATGTAGGACAAGTGATAAACTCAGAAACTAATGTATGCTATCACATTACTGTGTTTTAAGATTAGAAAACTCTGAAAAAGAAGTGTTACTGCCTTCTAGGAATTGTAAACTCAGAAATTGTAGTTTTTCTCGTCATAAATGACGATGTATAGCAAAAGAACGCTGCTCTCTAAGGTATATGCATTTAGGAATGAACTTATCTTGGTGCAAGACTTAATTTACCTTCAGTGAACGATAAACAATGATGTAAGATAGAAGAGTTGCCTTTAGGTCTGTGTTATGAACATAAAACTGCCTTGGAGGTTTTGAACGATGCTCCACGTGCATGCTATGCAGGAGTCAAACCATAGTTAGTAAGCATGTTCGACGTATAGCCAGAAAATGCATTTGTAAACAGCCGATGTCTTATCCGTTTAATATCTTTATCTACATTTGAAAGATTCCCAAACCTTTTAGATTTATTTACGACTCTCAGCTATTTAAATCTTGTGAAATTAATGACTTGGAAAGAGGGTAGGAAGATAAAAGTGTTGGTAATGTTTAGGAAACCGTATTGGATTCCAAAATGATCAATTTGAGTTGAAAACCTGCATGTGAGTCGAGATTACGTTTTATGCGACGATGTTAGGATCGCTTAACCTTGTAGACCATTTGAGTCTAGAACCCTCGAATATTGGGATAACGGAAAATGAATTAGATACTTGTGTATGTTGTGTTAACATGAGAACCAAGTAAACAGATTTGAAACCACTTAGGAGTGGACGTGTCTAAATAATGATTTTACAAGATAATGGGATTATGAAAGTCTGAACTCGGGATTAAAATAATATTGCGCAATGCGCTATTATAGGAGGATATCCTAAGCCTTGAGGTCATCAAGGTCGGCAAAATAAGTTCAAACTATACAAATAGGAAACTGTAGGATTTCGACCAGTTCAAGTCGAGTAGGGTGGGTGAACCAAGTTCATGCATTTTTAAAACGCTAATTAAATACAAATCCTTTGGCCAAGGTGGTGTGCTATCCTCAAGTACATCGAACGTTCACCGTAACTAGATGGCGTTTCTTGTGGAGGGTCGTGCATGACTAGAGGGTATCTAGGGATCTGCACGATAACAAGACACGTAGGTTACAACACCAGAGCTCAGATGGCAAACACCGATGGTTATCCTAAGTCTATCCTCTTGAGTAGGGTAGGGCCACTTCTGGTTAGGAAGGAGTGCGGGAGACCGACGGTCTGTGGTTGGAGGTTAAACTCCTTGAAGATACTTTCTCTTCCCAATATTGAGGAACTGCCGAGTCTTGAACGTGATGGGTTGACAATCGAGATGCATGATAATGGTATGTTTCTGATATTTGTTATTTCATGAAAATTTCATTTGTTAAGAAAACAAAGTGTATTATGAATATCATTTCTTTCAGTCTTTATGAGAATGCAATCATTTTTATGATAAATTGAAAAATGTTGTAATGGATTATAGATGAGAAACTTTTGTATTTGACTACCTTGTTTAAAAAAAAAAAAAAAAATTACCATCGTGAAAAATTAGTTACTTCTTGTCATTTTGGTTTTGGTTGTTACAGTTCCTGTTTGGCAGAGTTGACAGAGGAAGAACTGATCGGCAGAGCATCAGACCTTAATCCGGATGAGATATTAATGGTGATCAAGCTTACTAAGGTATCATTCATGATTGGCTGACATGATTGATGACTTCTATGAGCATCTCTTTGATACGCATCACTTGATAAGCAAGGATTCAGCTGACAGACCAAGAGTTTGGGAAAATAGTAAGTATTCTGGGTGCTAACTAGAAAGTGGATGAAATCCTTGGTGCAGATATATATACCAGATTGATTTCAGTATGAAGGTGTGTGTTGTGTGTTGTGAAATGCGAAGAAAAGCATAAGGGTAGTATGAAGACAGTAAGACAGGTCCGGTATGTGACAGGACATCAGCACCAAAGAAGAGGAAGAATGAAGTGCAGTAGATCAGTGTATTGAGCCTTACCAGAACTGAACCTTAGCATATGTGGATGCTTCTCATCAGTTCAAGTTTCTTGTTACTCTCTTTATAACTTGTAGACAGTGAGTCTCTTGTAGGCAGTGAGCCTCTTGTGAGCAGTGTGCTCGGGCAATGAGCCCTAATTGGCAAGTGCCATTTTGTATTTCTATTCTTCTAATAGAGAATACATTCTTGGGTTAGTCACCCCATGGTTTTTCCCTTAACAAGGTTTTCCACATCAAAATCATTATGTTATGTGTATTGACTTTGTTTCTACTTTTATGATTATGGATGCTTATTTTCTTTGATGCTGCACTAGTTGTTAAAGAAGAACAGAAAGGTAAATTAATTAAGATAACTAATTCACCCCCCCTCTTAGTTATCAACAATTGGTATCAGATCTGAGGTCACGGGTTCAAACCCCATACTTGCGCTGGGGGGGATTGTTGTAAGGTGTGGCCTTTGGTCTCCTTGTTCAGTCATGTGCTGTAGTGGTTTGTGACAAGGGTTTAACCGCCTCCCATGCTTGTTAAGTCAAGTGGTTGTATCAGGCATTAATAGGTAGATCTTTTGGTGCAACGGAAGCTAACATAATCATCCTGATTACCACATAAAACTAATATTAAGCTAAATCATAAGATGGGGATGTAACAAAAAATGATGATGATGTTTTAAGTTTCTAAATTGTGTTGATGCATATCATAGTCAAGAAATCACTTTTTAGCACTTTGTAGAAACAATTGATGGTAAAGAAACAATATTCAGAAATGAAGTCATCCAATTGAAGATGAAAAAAATCCTTAGGGGATTGGTCACTTTAGAAAGAGTATTTGATGGAGCTGATCGTAGTGTGGCCAAACCCTCCATTACTCAAGAGGACTTGGAATAAATCAATGTGGGCACTAACTCATCACTTAAGAAGGCATACATAGGGAAAAGATGAATCCCAAGTTGAGGGCAATGCTAATTACCTTTTTGAGAAAATACTGCAAGGTGTTTTCCTATTCCTATGATGATTTAAAGGCCTATAGAGAAGACTTGTTCCAACATGAAATACCTTTGAAACCAAATGCCAAGCCTTCCAAGAAAAATAGAGGTCGATTAATCCCACATTAGCCCCAAAAATGCAAGAAGAATTGGCCAAGCTTAGAGATGGAGGCATTATCAAGCATATAAGGCACTCTACATGGGTATCCAACCTGGTTCTAGTTAGGAAAAGAATGGGGACATAAGATTGTGTGTTATCTTTAGGAACCTAAATATCTCATCTCTGAAAGATATCTATCCTCTGCCAAACATGGAGGCATTGTTGTAGAGAGGTAATGAGGTGTGAACTTCTGTCCATGATAGATGGTTTTTTCTAGTTATAATCAAGTAAAAGTTAAAGAGGATTAGAGAAATACAACACAACCTTCACTACTCCGTGGGGCACTTATGTTTACATAAGAATGCCTTTTGGTTTGATGAACACAGAAGCCACTTTCCAGAGAGAAATGGATGTTCTATTCTCTGACCTGATTAATGTGATTATGGTGGTTATATCAGGATGACTTCATAGCCTTTTCCAAAAGGGAGGCATTGTTTGTAGAAAGTAATGGGGTGTGAACTTCTATCCATGAGAGATGGTTTTTCTAGCTATAATCAAGTAAAAGTTATAGATGTTAGTGTAGATTTTTATTTTCCTAGTGGATTAGTTATTTTCCCTATTTCCTATGTTTTTCCTACACTTTTATTAAGCTTGCTTAGGAAAAATAAAGGGATTTTAATTAGCGAGTGGGTGATTTGATGCGTTGGCATCCTACAAGAGAGGTGGCATTTTATATCTTGGGAAGATGCTCTCTCTATCTTTAGCTTGTATGGTGGTCTCTCCCTATTGGTCAGTTTCACCACCTCTCCCCCTCTCCCTGGTCTATATAAACTCACTACCTAGCTTGTATTTTGTATTTTGAATGCATTGTCTAGTTACTCTATCATTCTTTAGATGAAGCTTTTAGCCCTTAATACAATTTTGTCACATTGACATTTGCATATCTCTCAGAATCATTGTTTTTCTTTGCTTTACATTTTCCAGTTTATGTAGCTTAGAATCTCTCTCATAAAGTTCCTAGCTTAACCTCTTGGTCAAGATTTATAACATGGTATTAGAGCTTTTGTTTTGAGAGTTTTAAGTTCATTTTGATTCCTGATTGAGAGATTGAGTTCTTTGTGAGATCTTGAAAATCCCATATGCTCTACTCTTGCATTTTTGAACAATCTAGAGAATTAGAAAGAATTTATCAAGACCCTTTAACCTTCGAGTTTTACATATGTGTTTTGTGAGATCTAGGTGATTGTAGTATTTTTTATTATACTGGAAGCATTTATGGTTATTCCAACGCATTCAAGAGGCTCAAGAAAGTCAAGATTGACTTTTGTTCATCCGATTTGGAGATCATTGACATAGTTATAAAACAGGGATTTTGGGCTCAGATATGAAAATCAACTTTTGTTCATAGCATTTTCAGCCCAAAAGGACCCTCCCATTGCACCCAAGAGGCTTCACAGATGAATTTTGATATAAAATTTGTCTAGTTTCAATGTAGGGAGACAAAAAGCCAAAAAAAATTAGCCAGAGGCCATTTTTGGCCTTAGAATATGTAGTAAGAAGCATTTTTTTTTTAAATTTGTAAAAATTTAAAAAAAAAATTACAAAAAAAATAGAGCACTATACTCAGCATTGTTAAAATACTTTACCCAATGCTTAAGTGCTATTTATCAAGTGCTTTAATTGCTTTAAATCTTTAAGGGGCTTTGACCCTACCATAAGAGGTTTGTCCCCTACACATGGAGCTTGACCCCCTTGTAACTCTGCCCACACCAATTTTGGAAGGCTTGTAGTTCTCTTAAGAGATCGCAGCCATTCCTTGGTTGTGGGGTGCGGCTTTTGCCCCGCCCCTCCCCCCCGACAAACTTGCTAAATGGGCCTTTTGGCCATTAAACACTACATTGCCTATGTATTCAGCCTTGAAGTTGACATTTTATCTCTACCTATTCACTGATTTTGGCTTGCGTTCCCTATATTTGGTAGAATCGACTATAATTGGCGGATATTGTTATATTTGGTCCTGGCTATTTTTATCTCAAGTTGACTAATTTGGTAGAGGGTTAAAACCATCTAGTGATTTCTAAACTTGGTGGGCCTCTTATTCTGATAGCATTTCCACCAAACTTAGCGATAGTTGATCTGATCCCTCTCTATTGGCAAGGGTGAAAATAAAGGTTGATTTTCAAACACTCCATCTTCTGACTCATATTGGCTCTATTTCCTAAGCAATTTTTTTTCTTTTGGGGTAATTTTTCATGCTCTACACATTAGTATAGAAGATTTTTTATTTTGATGCATGGGTTTTTTTCCAAATATTGTAGATTCTCATAGGTGACACTACATAGTTCTCATTTTGGGAACTTTAGAGACTCATAACTTTCCACATGATGACCTCAAATCAAGGTGATTCTTTTTTGGAAAGTGCATGATTTTCTGAGTACTTCATAGTAGTGCTATTAGTTTCACTTGGTTTGGGTTCCAAGATTGTACTTTCAACATAGACTCATTTGATTGAGAATTTGTAAAGCATTATGATCATATCCACTTAGCATTTCTTCCTAGTGGTAATTGTAATCGCACTAAATATAAAGTGCCAAATCATATTTTCTTGGGGGCTTCTTTGATTGCATGAAAAGGTGAGGGTGTTTTGTGTGTTTTGTTTGAGTTTCTACATTCTCCTTCCCACACAACTATAACAAACAATTTTCTTTTCTACATAAAATAAATTAAACAATAGTACCAATAATCACACCCTACAACTACTTTGATTGGAAATCTAAAATGACACTCTATTTAAAGAGGCAAGGGTTGTATAGAGTAACTATGGGTATTGAAAATGAACCATCATTACTTGCTAAAAAGCCAAAATGGGTTTAATATGTTTGTATCTTTAGATTTACTTTTTCACATTGAAACTATTTCTATGCCAAATGATGTATGGACCACTTTGAAAAATATCTTTGGTAAGAAAGATGAAATAAGAGGACATCTACAAGAGAATTATCTCATAGGGTTAAGTCCTACCAGTTTAGATACTTTTAGGACTACTTCACTAAGCTAAAGGCCATAAGATTGTAGCTAAAACAATGTGGGATTGAGAAGAAAGATTCTCAATTGATCTTAAGTATTCATTCCAAGCTTGTCCTAACTATTTTGTGTTTGTTTCTATATTTCATGCCACTAAAAGTGCCTTAGGAACCAATTATACAATGCCTTCTCTTGATGATTTTTCTAATGAACTCATAAAGGAGCAAGATGAACTGGTTCAAATGGGCACAATTAAGCCCTCTAAATCTCATGCCTTAGCTGCAAATTAGGGCACTAAAGATCAAAAAGGGTTTGGTAAGAAGAATAATAAACAATAAAATCAAGGAGAGAAGAAACAAGATCATAAACTGGTTACTTCAAAAGTAGTTAATTAGGCCTATTCTTCCAAAGGTGACAAGCCTAAGAAGGAGAAGAAAAAGTGTGCCTATTGTAAGAAACCTGGTCATGATGAACATAAGTGTCTTAAGAAGCAAATTGATCACCTATCACATCTTCTTGAGAAGAACAATATCAGGGTGCCTAATTCAGTTCAAACAGAGTTCATCTCAGGAATCTTCAAAGGACATAGAAAAAAGTAAGGTGAAAGGAAAGGGCAAGGCCTTAGTTTCTATTGCTTCACAACATGATACATGGATCATTGACTCAGGTGCTTCGCACAACATGGCTTCGTCACAAGATGGTTTTGCCTCTTTGGAGCCATGTTCTATGCCATCTATACTCATGGGTGATGACACTCTTGTTGAAGTGCATGGGAGAGGGTCTGTTGACGTGGGTGAAGGAACATTTCATGATGTTATTTGTGTCCCATCTTTGTCAACTAATCTTCTATCTGTCTATCAGATCACTCACACTGACTTTGGCAAGTGGGTTGAGTTCACTCCAAACAAAGTGGTAATTAGAGCGTTTCACAATGGGTCTATAGTTGTCACAAAATTTGATCATCAGTCCAGAATATATCTGTTTTCTCACTTTGTTGCTGATTCTCCTTCACTTTCTTTGCTCACTCACTCGGATGAGGTGAGTTGTTTATGGCATCAGCAGTTTTGGCCACTTGAACTACCGCTACTTATACCAACTTAGTTAATAGGACATGGTTTCAAGGTTGCCTTCTATTCAATTTTCTATTGGTGTTTTCCAAGGATGTTTTGTTGTAAGCATCCTGAGGAGAAATCTGATAAAGGCGAAGCATGGAAGGCCACACAGCTTCTAGAGTTGGTACATAGTGACTTGGTAGGACCATTTCCAAATCATTCTTTTAGCAGGGCTCAATATGTTCTCATGTTCATTGATGATCTTTCAAGATACACATGGATTTATTTTCTCAAGCAAAAGTCCAAGGTCTTTGAGTGTTTTCAGGACTTCAAAGATTTGGTAGAGAAACAGTCTAGGAAATCCATCAAGATTCTGCATACAGACAATGAGCTGAGTATGTCAACTAGAGGTTTGAGATGTTTTGTGCTTCTAAAGGCATTGATCTTCAACACACAATACCCTATAGTCCACAGTAGAATGTTGTTGTAGAGAGAAAGAATAGGCCCTTGAAAGAGATGACCAACTGTATGATTCATACTAGATCCATGGCACCTCAGTATTGGGTGGAGCTCATCAACTATGCATGTTACATCGAAAATCAGGTTCCTCACCGAATTGTAAAGGGGGTCACTCCTTTTCAAGTTTGGACAGGTTGAAAACCCACAGTAAAACACTTTTGAGTGTTTGGTTCTCCTTCATGGGCCCACATTCCAACAGAGAAATGCAAGGCTGTGGATTTGTAGAGCAATCCTTACACATTTGTTGGGTACCCAGATGGTATCAAAGGCTATCAGCTTCTCCACCCCACCACTCATGAGTTGTTCATCAAGAGTGTTCATTTCAAGGAGGATGTTTCTAGTTCTTCTCCTACCACTTCTCCATCTAAAATCACTTTGGAGACATTGTGATATGATGACCGTTCTGTTGGATCTAGGGCATACAACTGAGAGGGGGGGGTGAATCAGTTGTATAAAACTTCTTCTTCTTTCAAATACTTAATTCTCTGTTGTTAGTTAGCAGCATATCAAATACTCATCCATGGAAGCATAATACATAAACACAAGAGCAGATAAGCATCAACACATTGAACACAAAGATTTTGACGTGGAAAACCGGTAAGGGAAAAACCACGGGGTGATTAACCCAAGAATTATTCTCTGTTAGAAGAATAAAGAAAAATGAATGGCACATGCCAATAAGGGCTCACTGCCCGAGCACACTGCTCACAAAGAGGCCCACTGCCTACAAGGAGACACACTGTCTACAGAGTGATAAAAATCACAGTCTTGAACTGGAGAATGACATCTCTACCATGTCCGGATCAGTTCTAATTAAGCCCAAAATCTCTGCTCTGCCTTTCGCACATTTCTTCGCTATGCCACATCCACACCCCACACCTTGAAATGAACTCACAAACCGTTATTTATACAAGACATCGACTTAGGAACAAACATCTAAGTCGGCAAACAACCATAGGAGTATCCGCAAGATGAATAACATATCTGGTCGGCCATCACAAGAACATTCGCAGGATGAACAACTCATCCGGTCGGCTAAACAGAGCAAGAACTTCATCCGGAAGAATAACTTCAATTCCGGGCTCTACCATCAATGCGGACCAACAACACAACCTAAACATGATCCAAGAACCTTCACAAGCCTGTCTGAATGTCCGGATACATCCGCACTTCCTCTTACTTGCTGGGATCTCTTATCTTCCTCATTCCGGAACTTCAAGAACACAGTCTGTCGCCACTGTCATAATGAAGAAAGGTACTTCCGGACCTCCAAATCATACACAAATCAGGATGACACATCACAAGGACATCCCAAACACTCCGTCCAATCCGTAGATTAGGATGATACAATTCCGGACCTCACCGGACCTTTTTGTGATCCTCTGTCACCTCTTGGATACTTGCCGGACCCGGTTCTATACCGGCAGCCACAACTCCTTCAGATCTTCATACGGACCTCTGAAATCTTAACTGTAGCATCTCAAGACTCATATCTACTAACCTTTAATCCGCATCCTCCGGTTCTCATCCTATACAGTACATTTACCTTCTTCTCATCACTGTTCTTCACTGTTCCTGACTGAGGCTAATTTTCTCAATATCCTCAGCACACAGCTCATCAAATCCTTCTTGTCAATGCAATATGAGTATGTTGACATCAATGACAACAATGGCTCACCTCATACTTGCAATAATCTCCCCCTTTGTCATTGATGGCAACATATGATGTGAAAAACCATTAAGACAAGAACTTCAACTTTTCATATGTCTTCTCTTCCTTTACTGCTCCCCCTTTGATCATCAACCACTTGTTTTTCACATGTCTTCTCTCCCCCTTTGACATCAATGGCAAAGGGCTCATACTTGCAATTCTCATACATCAGAATCATACCAGCTGCTCCCCCTTAGTTGCAGCTCCCTATTAGTCCGGATCACAAGATATGACTGTGATAGCCACCGGACTGATGCACATCAGTGCATCTTAGTTCATCACCGGAGGGGCCATGACCCCTAACTTCTCCCGAGATATTCAAAAGAGTCTTTGGGAAGAGGTTTTGTAAAGATATCTGCAATCTGATTCCTTGGAGGGGAACATACTCCAATCTGACTTCTTCCTTGTTTACTTGTTCTCTCAAAAGTGAAATTTAATAGATATGTGCTTAGTCTTAGAATGCAATACCGGATTCTTGGAGATATTAATTGCACTTGAATTATCACAGAAAATTGTGATAGGCTTCTCATATTCAACTTTGATGTCTCTTAGCATCTGCTTCATCCATAAGATTTGAGTGCAACTACCTGCTGCTGCAATATATTCTGCTTCAGTTGTAGACAGAGATATTGCATCTTGTTTCTTGCTTAGCCAAGAAACCAATCTCTTCCCCAAAAAGAATGCTCCACCACTAGTGCTCTTCCGGTCATCCACATCTCCTGCCCAATCTGCATCTGTGTAAGCATGAAGAGAGAAGTCCGGATCTCTAGGATACCATAGACCATACTCAACTATTCCTTTCAAGTATCTAAAAATTCTTTTGATTGCCATAACATGAGATTCTCTAGGATCAGCCTGGAATCTTGCCACAAGACCAACAGCCTGCATTATATCTAGTCTAGTTTGAGTGAGATACAACAATCCACCAATCATTGATCTATACTTTGTCTGATCTGCCTTTGGAGAATCATCATCTTTGCTTAACTTACATCCGGTTGCCATAGGAGTGTTCATTGGCTTTGAGTCTTCCATACCAAATTTCCTTAACAATTCTTTCACATATTTGGTCTGAGAAATGAAGATCCCTTCTTTTGTTTGAGTAATTTGCAGTCCCAAGAAGAAATTCATTTCACCAAGCATAGACATTTCAAACTCACTTTTCATCTGATTTGCAAAAGTTTTGCACATACTATCTCTTCCTCCAAAAATGATATCATCCACAAACACTTCAACAATCAGAATGTTTTCATGATCAATTTTGAAATATAAGTTACTGTCAGCAGTACCTTTGTTGAATCCAATCTGCACAAGATGCTTATCCAACCTTTCATACCATGCTCTTGGGGCTTGCTTCAATCCATACAAAGCTTTCTTCAACTTGCAGACCATATCATTATTATCAGACAATTGAAATCCATCCGGTTGTTCAATGTAGACTTCTTCTTCCAGATCACCATTTAGGAAGGCAGACTTGACATCCATCTAATATACCTTGAAGTCTTTGAAGGCAGCAAATGCAAGAAGTAATCTGACTGCTTCAATTCTTGCTACCGGAGCAAAAGTCTCTTCAAAGTCAATTCCTTCTATTTGAGAGTAGCCTTTGCAGACCAATCTAGCTTTGTTTCTGATTACTTCACCAGCTTCATTTAGTTTGTTCCGGAAGACCCACTTGGTTCCAATTACATTCCTGTCTCTAGGTCTGGGAACAAGATCCCAAGTATGATTTTTCTCAATTTGCATCAATTCATCTTCCATTGCTTTGGTCCAGTTTTCATCATTGCAGGCTTCATTTATTGTTTTAGGTTCAATCTTTGAAATCAGACAACATTCATTCTGATTTTGAGCAATATTCCTTCTAGTTTGTACACCTTTGCTTCTGTCACCTATGATCTGATCTTCAGAGTGATTCAGTCTTACATACCTTGGAATTTTGGGAGTATCCAGCACTGCTGTTTCTTGATCAGGCTCATTCAAACCTATCTCTTCTTCCTGATTTACCGGATCAGGCTGACTCTGTCTCACCGAAGAGGATTGAGGTCCTTGAACACTGTCTTGGTCATCTTCATCAAACTCATAAAATCTTGAAGGCTTCTCAATTCCTTCATCAACCTTTACATTGGTGCTTTCTATCATCTTCCTCAATCTCTTATTGTAACACCGGTATGCTTTGCTTTGAGTGGAGTAGCCCAAGAAAATTCCTTCATCACTTCTAGCATCAAACTTTCCTAGATCTTCATCTCTTTTAATATAACACTTGCTACCAAATACTCTGAAATATTTCACAGTAGGAGTGATGCCAAACCAGAGTTCATAGGGGGTCTTACCAGTGTTGTTTCTGATTTGAACTCGATTGAGAGTGTAGACTGCAGTGCTGATAGCTTCTTTCCAAAACATTTGAGGAACATTTGCTTCCAACATCATTGTCCTAGCAGCTTCCTGGATGGTCCGGTTCTTTCTCTCAACTACTCCATTCTGCTGTGGAGTCTTAGGAGCAGACAACTGTCTCCTTATACCCTGTTTCTCACAAAAGTCAATGAATTCACCAGATGTAAATTCACCACCTCTATCAGACCTTAGACACTTTAGTTTCAATCCAGTTTGATTCTCTACCATAGCTTTGAAGATTTTGAACTTCTCAAAAGCTTCTGATTTTTCTTTTAGAAAGGTAACCCACATCATCCGGGAATGATCATCAATTAACAACATGAAATATCTATCACCTTGCAGACTCTTGATTCTTGTCGGACCACATAGATCAGTATGTACTAATTCCAACAATCCGGTAGAAGACTGATCTTTGCTTTTGAAAGAGACTCTGCTTTGTTTACCTAACTGACATTCTTTACACACACTATTTGTAGGTTTCATCAATTTTGGAAGATCTCTCACAGCCTGAGTATTGCTTATCTTGATGATGTTATCAAAATTTACATGACACATTCTTCTATGCCATAACCAACTCTGATCAATTTGAACAAACAAACAACTTTTATTTGAACCAACCAGATGAAAGATGTTACCTTTTGTCTGAGTACCGGATGCAATTTCAGTTCCGGAGCTTGTAAAGATTCTACATTTTCCATTCTTGAACCGGAGATCATAGCCTTTGTCCACTAACTGACCAACACTGAGAAGATTGTGCTTCAATCCTTCAACATACAGTACATTTCCTGTTTTGCTCTTACCATCAAAGGAAATAGTTCCCCTACCTCTGATTCTGCCAGCAGAATTGTCACCAAACTTTACCATTCCTCCTTCATATCTTTCCAAGTCTAAGAACTTATTCTTGTCACCAGTCATATGGTGAGAACATCCACTGTCAATAACCCAATCATCCTTTTCTTCCACTTGAGCAGCCAAGGCTTTTTCAACAACTTTGTGATTGACAGATTCAGAGAGTATTGAATCTTCTTCCTTGATGGCTATAAACACCCACTCATTTCCAGATTTGCTTCCTAGTTCTGATTCATCATCTGTTACTCCTTCATTGTCATCTTCTTCATGAACATAATAGCAATTCTTTTGAAACCTTTGTCTGTGAGTATTAGATCTTGCAGATCTCTCCGGACATCTTGAGGCAAAATGACCAATCTTATTGCAGTTGAAACACTTAAAGGGTAGTTTTCCTTCATACTTACCGGATCCTCTTGGCAGTCTTTTTGCAATGAGGGCTTCAAGTTGAGCTGTTTTTGCTTCTTCTTCTTCCATGTCTCTTCTTGCTTGATCATACCATGACATTTTCCTTGATGAGTTTTCACCCGGATCAAATCTCTGTTTGCCTTTCACATAGGCACTGGCTTTGAAAGCAGATTCAGTCTTGGGAGGATCATCTCCAAACTCGGTCATTTCAAATGCAGCTAGTTTGCCAGCCAGTTGTTCTCTTGTGACAGTTGTGTGGGCTCTGAATTCATCAATGGCAGCAACTTTGATTTTGTAGGCAGCAGGAAGGGATCTTAGGATTTTGCAGACAATCTCATTTTCATCTAAAGTTCCACCAGCATTTCTGATTCCACATACCAGCTCATTTACTCTTGGCATAAAGGTAGTGATGTTTTCATCATCTCTCATTTTCAATCTTTCAAATTTCCCTTTCAGACTTTGCAACCTTGCACTTTTGACAAACTCATCTCCTTCATACAGAAGTTCCAGTTTAGTTAGGATCTCATATGCAGT
This sequence comes from Cunninghamia lanceolata, assembly GCA_027924645.1. Lineage (NCBI taxonomy): Eukaryota > Viridiplantae > Streptophyta > Pinopsida > Cupressales > Cupressaceae > Cunninghamia > Cunninghamia lanceolata. The sequence goes on from BSBN01000870.1 coordinate 9,810,623, forward strand.
TGGTAGGTCAATGACATTCAAGAGATCTGAGTCATTTAATGCGCTTAGAAGAGCTTCCTTGGTCCGCAGATTGTTTTCAGCTTCTGTGATTTCATTCAGAGTTGTCGGACCACCTTGTGGAGGTACATATGGTTTTTAAATCATAGCCAAGTATGCTTTTCCCATACATTCCAAGTGACACTTCATGCGACCTTTCCAGAGAGTGAAGTTGGTTCCATCGAACTTCGGACTATCCTTCTTGTATGACGACATCCTGGATCTCCTCAAGCGGTTAAGCTCTTATCAGAGGAACTTAGCTCTGATACCAATTGTTGGATCTAGGGCATACAACTGAGAGGGGGGGGTGAATCAGTTGTATAAAACTTCTTCTTCTTTCAAATACTTAATTCTCTGTTGTTAGTTAGCAGCATATCAAATACTCATCCATGGAAGCATAATACATAAACACAAGAGCAGATAAGCATCAACACATTGAACACAAAGATTTTGACGTGGAAAACCCGGTTAAGGGAAAAACCACGGGGTGATTAACCCAAGAATTATTCTCTGTTAGAAGAATAAAGAAAAATGAATGGCACATGCCAATAAGGGCTCACTGCCCGAGCACACTGCTCACAAAGAGGCCCACTGCCTACAAGGAGACACACTGTCTACAGAGTGATGAAAATCATAGTCTTGAACTGGAGAATGACATCTCTACCATGTCCGGATCAGTTCCAATTAAGCCCAAAATCTCTGCTCTGCCTTTCGCACGTTTCTTTGCTATGCCACACTCATCCACACCCCACACCTTGAAATGAACTCACAAACCGTTATTTATACAAGACATCGACTTAGGAACAAACATCTAAGTCGGCAAACAACCATAGGAGTATCCGCAAGATGAATAACATATCCGGTCGGCCATCACAAGAACATTCGCAGGATGAACAACTCATCCGGTCGGCTAAACAAAGCAAGAACTTCATCCGGAAGAATAACTTCAATTCCGGGCTCTACCATCAATGCGGACCAACAACACAACCTAAACATGATCCAAGAACCTTCACAAGCCTGTCTGAATGTCCGGATACATCCGCACTTCCTCTACTTGCTGGGATCTCTTGTCTTCCTCATCCGGAACTTCAAGAACACAGTCTGTCGCCACTGTCATAATGAAAGAGGTACTTCCGGACCTCCAAATCATACACAAATCAGGATGACACATCACAAGGACATCCCAAACACTCCGTCCAATCCGTAGATTAGGATGATACAATTCCGGACCTCACCGGACCTTTTTGTGATCCTCTGTCACCTCTTGGATACTTGCCGGACCCGGTTCTATACCGGCAGCCACAACTCCTTCAGATCTTCATGCGGACCTCTGAAATCTTAACTGTAGCATCTCAAGACTCATATCTACTAACCCTTTAATCCGCATCCTCCGGTTCTCATCCTATACAGTACATTTACCTTCTTCTCATCACTGTTCTTCACTGTTCCTGACTGAGGCTAATTTTCTCAATATCCTCAGCACACAGCTCATCAAATCCTTCTTGTCAATGCAATATGAGTATGTTGACATCAATGACAACAATGGCTCACCTCATACTTGCAACACGTTCTTCCGAGGATCTTAATCCTTTTTCTCTTGATGAGGAGTCTTCTTCCTCCACTTCAAATGGAGATGATGATGATAAGGATTCATCTTCCTCTGCCCCTAGTCATCATTTAGAGGGTGATGATTCTCCTCCATATTCTTCTATTGGGCCTCTTTGTACTCGTCAAACTTGGAGTCAACAGGTGATTAGGTGTGTGATCCTTCAGATGCTAGAAGAATAAGGTCACAATTTACGTAGGCTCCACATATCTGCATTGCCTCAGCTTCTAATCCACAGTACTTTCGGGAAGCTTCTGGTGTCCCCAAGTGGGATGTTGCTATGCAGGGAGAGATCAGTTCCTTGGAGAGCAACCCCATACTTGGGATCTAGTCCACCTTCCTAAGGGAAGGAAACTTGTTTAATGCAATTGGATCTATTGGACATAATTTGCTGCAAATGGGTCATTTGATAAGCATAAAGCTCACCTGGTCATGAAAGGATTCTCCCATCTTTTAAGTTATATAGCATGTGAGGTGTAAATTTGTGACAATAAATGATTAGTTTATTATGAAAGGTTTTAATAAGGTTATAATTGCCTATGAGTTGAATCCCATCTTAATTAGTTATATAACAATCCATTTATAAACTCTTTGTAAATAAATAAAATTCATATAATAGTAGCATTAATTTAACAAGTAAAAGTAAATATTGTACAATGGATTTGCACACATCCTCAAAATTGGAGAAACACTTACCAAAAAAATGTCACTTCTAAGTTCTTAAGGCTTTATATTGTTCTATACAAAATTGCAAATGAGCTATGTTGAGGTTTGATCTATTTTTGGAATGACCTAAATTTAAATTTTGTCTTTTTATTTTTCATAATTAGGTGATAGGCTTCATATGTGGGCATTCATGCTTAGAATTTAGTATATGTCATGCTATTTTTTTAGTTGTCTTATTTGTTAATTCTTGGCACCTTCCATGTTTGCACTCCCGATAATGAATCTGCACCATCATGTAATATTCAACCACCTCACATTCATCTATGTGAATTTGATTTTGTTTTGAGGATTTGATTTTGTTTGTCATCGAGCCTGTCAATCACACTCGCACTTGGCATTAATTCCTCTAAATCAATAAAAGAATTCAGAGCCTGGTGTATTTTGGTTTTGAAATCGGACATGATGTGTAGTTCTACTGCAAATTTTATAGATTCATATCTAAGCTTGTAATTAAGTTGTCAATATTGTTGCTACTCTCAGAATGCGTCAAATATATGTAAATAAAAAATAGTAAATTAAATATTACTATCCAACAATTTTTTAACATAACATATAATTTCTATCCGCGTATCCATTGCACCTCCTTCAGTTCAAACTAGTTATTAGCCGATAGGCTATATGACGAGACAGCTTCTAGACCGGAATTTGTCTCATGCCACAAAAAAAATTGCTGAGAAATTTTGGAATGCGGCCGAAGAAGTGTCTCACGCGGGTTTTTTAGTCGCCATATTTTTCTACTCACCGTTTTTCTCCACAATCTACTGAAATATATCTTATCTTCGATTCTATTATTCTTAGATGTGTAAGGTGCATACTGGGGCTCAACTGTCCCCAGCAGGCTGTTGTACTAACAATTGCCCCCAACATTTTAATGACTCATGAGTATAATTAATCTTGTTTGGAAGGCCTATCGTCTGTACTTTGAGGTAACAATTATTTTCTGTGAGGGCCCATAAATTGGGTAGTATTAGCATATAATTTCATCTTAGCTATGGTTTAAACTACTCATTTTTTCTATGAGAATCTATGTCTTTTTCCTTCGTGTTTTCCAGTCGGTCCTCTCTTGTGGGTTAATATGTATGAAGTTTGAGCATTGTGGTTTGTAGGTTTTCCCACAACAGTGTGAGACACCATACCTACTTGATAATAGGTGCAATTCATGTTTAATTAGGGGAGGTGGGAAGGGGAATTAGCCAAAAAAAATAGATGTCTTTTTGCTAGTCTTAAAATGATTTCCAAGACAATCACAGTAACAGTAAAGTCTTGTGAATTTTCATAGGAGGAGATTGACCAAGGAGATGTCGTGCTTGGGTTATTGAATGTGGAAGGTTCGTGTTCCTCTCGACAGTGGGATGATGTGTTCAATTTGGGTTTCAGCTGATTTTGAATCTTGACAAATGGTTTTGGGGTTACCTAGAATTCGCCTCACATAAACAGCCAGCACGTTGTGTGCCAACTATTTTTCTAAATTTTTGACTTCTAAATATTTTGACTTCCTCTTCAACTCTAAGTCAATTCAAATCTTTCTAGTCATCTCGTGCCCGACCTTGGAAAGCTGAAGCACTTACAGTACATGTTAGTTGTTGGCAGGGGGCCCAACTGCTACTTCTCCCCCCACCGATTCCCTGCCAGATCCAGTACCTCTTTCATCCGCTAATCCACCCTCTCCAAAAGCGGGGGATTGCACGCAGTGGTAGAGGAACTACTAACCACTCCCATCAGGGTGGGGGGGAGGAGATTAATGCCGGCAAAGCGTACTTCTGGTTGAGAAATCCCTCCCTCACTATTCCTGATCAGGATGAGAAGTGGTATATCAGCTGCTGGGTGTTCGAATCCTCCTGCCATTCAATAGCCCCCATGGTTTGGAATGGATGATTAGCCAGCCAGTTTAGTTCAGCTTGCTACTCCCGATCCCGAATGGTAGGGATAGTCGTCGAGAGAGGAAGAACTATATTGCCCTTCTCAATATTTCGGGTCGGGCTGCAAACTGAAAGAAGGGAATAGAATTCGGTTCATCCATCCCGGCAAATGGTTCATCGTCGGGTCGGGTCGGGTCCCTCCTCCAAATCTTTGATCTCCTACAACTATCTAAGGGGGGGGATCGAGAGGTTCTAGAAAATCCTTTGATGTCGATGCATGGAAACAGATGCCACAAGTCGCCCTAGCTTCCGATTAATCCGAACGAACAACTCTAGCCATCATTCCATTAGTGGTTGGGCTGACCCTAGCAGTGTAGGATACTCCATTCGATCCCGGGGGGTGGGAGGAGATAGAGCTGCGCAGTATTCAAATAGATTGATCTACCACCCAACCCTTTCACCCACCCACCCTTATTCTCGGCCCCCCACCCGGCTAGGGGTGGGTGGGTGGATGATAGTTAGGGTTCTAGGCAAACCCTTGGAAAGTAAGCAGGAAGCAACTGGCCATGAACCCAATTATAGTTCTTCGGGTGGGTTGGGGGATAAAAGTTGGTTGAGTGGAGGAATCAAGCCGAACTGGCTAATCCATGACCATTTCTGTAGTCGATCAAAGCGGGTGGGTGGGTGGGTGAAAGGGGGCCCGGGCCTTCCATAGTTGTGGCAACTATAATTGACCCTCTCCTCCACCCTGATTCTATATGTAACATGCCTACTATAGGCCTCCCACCCACCTAGAGTAGATAGAGAGGGGGGGATACAGTTCTAGTGTTAGTCGCATCGCGTAGGCGACCCGGTCAACCTAGGCCATATTACGTATATAATCAATTCAATTCGATCCAAATTGATCACCCGGCAATATATATTCACTATACTAGCAGCTGGGCTTCTGGGAGGTAGTTGCCATTGGCTAGGCGCCCATCCATCATCACTGGGTGAGCTGATTTGGCAGGCGGCCGGGGGAGCCGCCTGAAACGGGGCGAGGCTCATGCACCCGAAAAGTCTCACCGGCTCTCGAGCCGGACTCAGAAAGGCGCAGCTGAGGCGAAAAATGGACCGGAGCCAATCAACTCCAGTTGGTATTGTTGTGACGTGCTCTCGCATCGCCCTAAACAACAGTTGAGCAGTCCAAACTTTTTAGGTGGGCAGCACTGATGACCATAGTCTGAACTCCTAAAAGATTACGGGTTTCCCTCATCTTCACGAATCAGCCCCCCATGCTGGAGTCTGGGCATGCCCATTTCAATAGTGGTTCACCCGGCCCGCCCCCCCTACATTAGATTAGTTAGCGGCCGGCCGGCGTGACCATTCACTCCCCCGCCCGTCAATTCAATCAATCACAATCATATTCCTCACTCTACTCACAATCCCTCATACGAATGCGGCTCTGCTATAATAGCACTCCGCTCTCTTCTATAGTTGTTTCATCTGTCAGAATGACCATCGTCTGCTTTATCATTTCTGATAGCTGGACGATGGGGAGTGGTTGGGGCCGGATATATTCTAGGGAATGGAACAGATTCTATAGGGTGCTAGCGCGAAGTTACGTCATTTCTGCGCCCATATCTAGAGATAGGGAGAATGGCGAATATGTGAGGTGATACTCTTGTTATGATTTCATTACCCCCGCCCCCCCAACCAATACTTTGGCTTTGGCTTTAGTCCATCTCTAGTCAAGGGTAGAGAAAAGCCTATTATACTCTATATTGCCCCGTTTGTCCATCTTTAGTCAAGGGTATATTCCTCGTCATTAGTCAAAGAAGCTCCCACTCATATCACATATATAGGAGCCAACCCCACCTATCCCTACCCCATAGATGGGCCCATATAATCTCTCTAGGGGGGAGGGGGGCCCACCAGAATAGAGGTAGGGCCTGCCAAAGATCGGCGATCATGACATGAACCTGGTAGTCGCCACGGTACTTGCCATTCGCAACAACTATAGAAGAGGGGGGGGCCAGACCTAGTAGATAGACTGGATCGAGCCTTATCATGAACTCCGCTCATATCTCTCCTATCTCAACTGGACTTCTCTCCTTGATTGATATTTGCCAGATTGGGGTGGTATGGCTTGACTGATTGGGATGATAAGGTGGTACGGCTCGGCACGGGGGAGGTGGGTATTTACCGATGGCAAGTGGCCCATTCATGAAAGAAACGTCGAGGCTCGACCTGGAGAAAGGGTCAGGGCTGCATCTGGGGCCCCTACTATCTATAGGGTTCAGTCCCCTTTCTCGCTTACCGAGAAAGTAGGGAGGGGGTTGGTCGACCCCCCTCTCTCCCCATCTGATCAGGTCCTCGACTAGGGATAGGGCTAGGGATAGGGCAGATAGGGAGAGAGGGGCTCATGTCATGTTGTCTGAGTGCATCAGTAGGTCGAGCGCTCCCCTGACTGGTTTCAATAGGTCGTGCTTGATCATGAATCAGTCAATCAGTTTATTACGTAATATCGAGCGCATAAATGACCAATCATTATTCCAATCCTCTCACCCCAGAGATATGGATAGGGGCACGGTCCCCCCTATATATGGATATATTCTAGACAGATATATAGCTGCGGTCTCGGGGTGACCTAACCACCACTACCACTACTACGAAAGGGAGCCACCCCACCTTCACTCTCCCCCGGGAGGGACAGAGCTACCGGGACTATAGAAAGATCTGGAGAGGGGGCCACTCTCTTCCCAGCCACTCGATGGAAGACCACTCAAGCGACTAACCATCTAACTATGAAAAGCCATTTCAGATAAAAAGATATAATTCCCCCCTGGGGCACTTCTAGTCGCACCCAACCCCAGCTATAGTTGTCTGGTGGGGCCTAAAGGAGATGGGGGACTCCTCCAGATGAGAAGCAAGTAGCTATTGAGAAGCCCTACCCCTATCTTGGTGGTGTGGCGGGGACTCCTCCTTCCCAAGTAGTTGTTGATAAGTTACTCCCTCCTTTCCCGGCTATATAGGTAGGGCTGGTGGGCACCCTTCCTCCTTTCCGGCCAATAGCCCACTATAGGAGAGGGGGGTCGGGCCCCCATAGTTTGGGCCTGGTTGACTAGATTATGAGGGGAGGGCCTATTAGTTCTACTAAACAAGAAATGAACCTATTCGAAGTGCGGGCGGTCGCCAGGAAGGGAATGGGTGAGAGGGGCGCCCAACCGCTACAGCCGGGAGTATGGAGAATGGCCAAAATCTTGCAATCCTTGGTTGGCGGGCGCCGAACCTACTCTTCTCTTAACATCACTTGCCCCACCTTACCGATCTTAACATCACTCCATGATGTTATGCAAGATGTTGCGTGAAGGGCCTTACAAGTCACCATGCCTGCTCACCAATAGGAGAGAGTTTATATGAATTGTGGTGGACACACACATACAAAAATGTGCAGGTAACTATTAAAGTGCCCTCTGGAGGATCACCTACACGGCTCACTAACTCTGCATTGGTCGAAGGCTGTACAATCTTGATCAAAGTTGTATGGATATAGAGTCTGACAATAAGCCCGAAGGCTATACGATCTTATTACAATGGGGCCGAAGATCATGCCCCTAGTTAATAGGGGAAAAGATCCTAATCCCAGCTAACCGCGTATCTCCCACCCACCCACCCCAATTCATCGGTAGGCATTGCAAAAGAAGGATCCTAATCCCAGCGGGAGTACGCAATGAGTGCTTCAATCTCTTTGCTTCAGTAGTCAGCTCTGGAATGCTTCAGCAATTCTCAAGGATTTCAGAACTCTCTTGCTACTTGCTATTACTTTCGGTCCCCCCTTTCTATAGTTATAGGGCCCTCTCTCTCTTCTGCGGGACACCCCCTACCTATATAACTGGCATGGGCTGCCAGCCCGTGTTCATGCAATTACTTGAATGGGCTGCCAGCTCGCGTTCATGCAATTTCCGCATCCATGCAAAATCAGATTCTAACAAACTCGAGACGAGATATCGCCGCCCCCGGGGATCACTCCCCATGCCGCGCACCCACTACTACTAGCAATCGAAGACTCCAACTCCACATGGCGATCATCATCTGCAGTACAATAGTTCCCAGCAATCGAAGACTCCAACTCCACATGGCATCATCTGGCAAAGCGGCAGCAACCACTGCATGCAGCTTGATCGAAGTCGCACGCACCATCACCACGTTAATTGCATTCAACAAGTGGTCCCAATCACCTCGTGTTCAGGTCGGATATCTGTGCGATCCCTCCAAGATCTTTTCCTCAATCCAGTAATCTTCTGTTCTGGTACCTCCAACTCTTTGATCAACCTCATCAATCTCGAAATGGCACTCCTGAAGCGCGTACATACTTATTCTCGCAACCGCCTGTATGTAAGTCGTGCGCTTATCGGCTACGCCCTATTCAAGCTGATCACCAGATTGCTCGGTCCAGGATTTGCCATACTTTCCATTTCAAGACCAATCTGCCCATCGAACAAGATGAGCAGAGAAGTAGCCTGTCGGGTTCATCGGCGGAATGAGAGGAGGAGGGACCAAATAGATAAACCATTCCAGCTGGCTAAGAATTGAGAATTAACGGTTTCGGATAGACATCAGATAGGGGAGGGTCCAGCCTATAAAAAATGAAAATTCCCCAACGGAACAGGGAACGAGAGATGAGCCAACCTCTACAGCTTCTTATCGCGGGGATGGGTGGTGGGACCGGGTAGCCATGACCCGGCGACACAAGTGGTGAGGTGGGCAGGGTTGGGAGGAAGGGCCATTATTGATGCTTTCAATAACCTCTCTTTCTTTCCCTCCCCCCCAGACATGAGATCCTCCTATTCCCATTCCGACATATCGGCTCGCCAGCCGAAGGAATCATCTTCTCATTTCGTCTATCCCGGGTGACTATTGTTTCTTTAGGCAATCTCAGTAGGAGATCAAATCCTCCATTCCATCCATTCCTACATAGGTGGGGTCATTCTATTCTCTCATCTGCGCCCTTGCATTCCAAGCTGGGGTGGGTGAAGGGTGTCAAGGAAAGCCATTCAACCAACCTGACTATCCATTCCAGCTAGACACCCATGCATTCCTCTTCCTGGAACCGAACCACTATAACTGCCTAAACCACTTCCATCAGCGGCCGAGTATTCCCGGGTGATCGATCGGCATCAAAGGATGGGATAGTGAGGTAGGGATTTCTATACAATTATCCATTTCGGGATCAGACCAACCAAACCATTCTTATACAACAAGATAGGGAGGGCTGGATAAGGATCCTATAATAGAAGAGGAGATGGAATAGCTTCTCCAATAGAGTTGTACCAACCCACCTTTCTGATCTCTCCTGCAATAAATATGTGCCTTTTGTACTATAGAAAAAGGGGGGTTGCAAGCATCAAACTTGTCGAATGGATAGCCATTGATCCTTACCGATTTGGTAGGTCATCGCCTGTAGTTTCTTTAGGTGATACAGCAACCTGCTCGATCAATTCAAAGGTCGTAATATAGTTTACAAAAGGGCGCATATTTATTGTCTCAGGTAGGGAAGGAAAACTGCCATCTCCTCCAACTAAATTAATCTACCTCCCTATACCCTGCACCCAACCCAACCCGTTACGGGTGGGTGGCCCCCCAATGAATCTAAATCCTGGGGGGGGGGGCCCTATAGTTTAGTTGTTTAGTTGTTAGGATTTGTAGTTTTGGCTAACCACCCCATATATGTTCGACCTTCCAGGGTTTGCTTTGGGCCTAACCAACTGCGCAACCTTTAAGAGGGTGGATAGCAATCAGTCTTATATATATTAAATAGCTTACTAAGATATCATTGAAGCATGTCGGCCATCATCTCTAGTTTAGCTGCGAGATGGATCAGATCTATTAGCCGTCCACCGCTTCAATCATTCTGGCTTGCTCGAATCCCACCGAGTCGAGGACCCTACAGGCTTGATCCATTGGTCACTCAACCCCGGCCCCATTATAGAGTAGGGGCCTACCTTTATAGTTTACACCCTATGAAAAAAAAGGTCAAGCCCTACTCTACCCACTAACCCCACCCTCCCGCTGGAGGAGACTCCTAACGCACTTACCCCAATAACTACAACCTGATGGCTTAGAGATTACATGTTTTGGAACTAACTGAAAGCCCAAAGGACGACTTTTTGAGTAGTGGAACAAGATCACCGATTCGAACAGGTGGACTCGCGGGTGGGGGGGAATTGAAATGAGCGTGTTCCTATTGAACTCTGAACCTGGTATCTATCAATTGGGATGTGCTTCAAGTCGAGTCATGGAGGAAACAATAGTCTTACCTGATCGATCGATCAAAGCAGCATGCACCTGTTAGTTCAGAGTTTGAGTAAGCCATCATTATAGAAGACCAAGTCGCTGCACCGGGATAGGCCCAATGATGCACACACCCCCCACCCAACCCCACACACAAGGGCCTCCCACCCACCCCTGATTAGTTGGTAGGCACTGGACCAACCCCGGAACTCTATCGAATTGAGAGGAAGCAGCTACTAATGCACTGGAATGTAGACATCTCCCCCCACCTCGGCCCAGCTATCATCCTTCTATCTAAGCAGGGCTCCTACCTTCTATCTAGTGAACCGGCATGGGATGATTGTATCTTCTCAATCGCAAGTATTCTTGAAAAATCTCACTTTACTAGGCACATCTATCTCTAGTTCCAGAGTGTGTGATTGAGGCTCCCCTCTATGCTCCTCTCTTCGGTACTTCCCAAGGCAATATTCCTTCTACTCCCAGTGGAGCTTCTTACTCGAGGTGTACCCTGTTATCGGCTCAATTGAATGATTATGAAGGACGTAACTCAATATGCCAAACAACATATATAGGGGGGTCTCCAAAGAAGCTGGTGTTATCATATGGATGGGTAGTTGTACTACAGACCCATAAGAAAAATGCCTATCTCTCTACCTGTTCGGGCCGACTTGGATATCACTGCTATGATGGAGAGAAGGAGAAAAAAAAAAGAAAGGGAGAGAGAGTAGATTCAAATAGACAGAAAAATTTGTATTGATGTATTAAAAAATTACATTCAAAACTTTACAAAATAAAATATAGAGTTGCTGCTATGTTCCTACTATTCCATCAATGATTTACCCCTTCTCTGGAACTGTGCACTATTGTTCCTTTCAGTGTTGTTCGCACACTCTTTCCAGAGCTATATGCTCAACTCTGGAGTTACCTGCACAAACTGTTGCTGCTGCAACCTGTAGCTCTCTATTGTATCAAAACAGTCTCTACTGCTAATTCTCCTCCCTCTATTGTTCACTTACATTCTATTCTCCTAAATATCATAAGATTTTTCCTCTTTTCATCTCATTCATTTTTCACTTAGAAAATTGGCGCTCAAGAAAGATTTCATAATCACCCACCTTTATTTAATTCTAGTAGGCCAAAAATAGGGCATCATTAACCTTTTGATAGGGCAGTAGAGGAGGATTCAAAAAAATTATGATGGAGGGGTTCGAGGAATAAATGCCCATAACTCCATATTAAATTCTAAGACTCCCCCTTAATCCGATGTCATATTTGTCCTTTTATAATTTTCTTTCTGGAGCTACTCTCTAGAGCTAAACCTCTGTAGTTAGCTTTCTGAAATTGATCTCTTGAGCTAATCTATGCATCTCTGAAGATCACCTCCTAAGCTTTTCTCTATCATTCCTACTGCTGATTATTATCATGTGAAACTGGGCTTACCTTGGCTTACTTCCATGAGAGTAGTCGCCTTTGTGGTTCATTGATATCTAAATTTTCCTTACAATGGTGCTATGCACACAATCCATCATAGTGGATTCACACCACTCACCATGTGAGGAAACTTATCTATAGACTACTTTTGGTCAACCCCTACTAAGTCGCTCCACCCTTGTAATGTCTTTCTATTTATATCATACCAGAAGTTCAAGGTGAGTCGGATCACTCAGTTGTCAGCTAGCCCCTCAGTTTCCTCTTCTTCATCTACTCCCCTTGTGGTGCCTTTCTTTTTAGAGGTTTCTCATGTGGTGCTATCCACAATTCCATCCCATGACTCATATGCTAGCATAGAACATAGATGTCTACGTGATGTTAGACATACTTTTGTGCTATTATCTCCGTCTTGTGCTATCATCTAGAAAATTTAGAAAACTCAAAGTTTTCACTAGATTTTTATTCTACTTGCACAACAAGAAACAAGAACAACAAACAAACTAGGGGATACTAGATAATGTAGAAATTATAGAATGAACCTAAACTAACTAAAATAGATGACATATTTAAATGACAAGCAAAGGGGAAGACCAAAAAAAAACCTTCGTGCTATTGAATTCCTCCCAAAATACCAATAGTTGAAACAAAAGAAAATGTTGGGGTTGTTTGGGAGCTTGCCTTCAAATCAAGCCCCTATGTTTGTCTTTCAATGTCTATGGACAACTAATGATAAAGTGATATAAAAATAGTGTGTTCTCCTCTCCTATGTGCATCTAGGACTTAAGAGTAGTAATAATAAAATAAATCTATGAGTACCAACCTTGGTCTATAGGGAAGAATACCCTAGTATGTGTATGAAGATAGATAAGGTGGTCGTATACACCAAAAGATTTTTTAGATAGAAATGTAGAAGGAAATGATAAATAAGGTTTGCAATATTATTCAAAATAAGATCAAGAACAATATTACCAACATGATGTAGAAGAGGGAAAAGTGAGGTCTTTGGAGGAGTGAACCAAAGTGTAATAACATGAATCCTTGAGAGAGGTTAAAAAATGGTGTTATTTAAGTAGCATGCAGCTTTAACAAGTTTCAACAATGGAGGTATGTGCATCCAAGCATAGCCAAGAGAAGAATAGAATGAGATAGATTGATAGAGATTCAAAATGTAGTTTTACACAAGGGTTGTGAGGAAGGTAAAGGGTTGGATTCAATCATTGAAGCTATTTTTCTAACAAATCAATGTTACAATAGGAGGGAATAGGTAACTAGGTGTGAAGCCAATGTCTAAAGTTTTGGAAACTCATGGGATGCTAGCACATTGCATGGATGTCTATACACCATGCTAGTGCCCTAGAGAGATTGCTCAAAATTTAGCATGTGTTCCCAAAAGACCAAGAAGAATTAGAATTTTATAAAGAAAATGGTAATCTAGTGAGGGAAAATCCTAAGGTAATCTCTAAAACATGATAAGGGAATGTATGCCAAAGTGAGTGAAAAACATAGCTTGAAATTGCAAGGGTATGCGATTTTTGATGTGACAAGCTTCTAAGAAGTCACTATGTGTGGCACACATGAGATGGGCTTAAATCTAAGGATAAGGTCAATGTGAAAGTCCATATCCTACGTTGGTGGTATACTAGGTATGAAAGTAATAAATACATCAACAAACTCCCTCAAGAGTTTAGGTGATCATCAAGGGAAACCTCATGGTAATAATACTTAGAGAGATCACTCACAATGATAGTGAACATCTAACACCCCTTCTACATATACCACTTAAGTTGCATGTTGAAGATTATACAAAGAGATATGATATTTTACATTCGAACTATCACGACACAGTCACCAAGATCATCTATACACTCTATTGTATTTCAAAAATAATCAATGTTGGCCTAATGAGCATCAAACCAATGTATGCCAAGGACAATCTTATAAGATCCCAATGATAGGATACACAAATTGACAATAGTAGTGAAACTTTCAAGATCCAACACACAACCACGCACAAGTGAGTTCATGGATATCCTAGAACTTGTGGATAACGTAACTTGCCAACCACTATACTACCTTGCCTACATCACTCAACGAATTATCTAGAGAAAGAAAGGAGTCTAAATCTCCTAAATAAAAAAATATAAGGTCGTACACCATCAAGCATACTTGAGGTCTCTACAATAGTGACCTAATGATTGACCTAGCATTTATCCACCATTACAAACACTTGGTGAGACCTGTCAACATCTCTAACCATCTTCTTAGAACCTATGGCACCCTAACCATTAGCTACAACTACCCCCTATGAATACTACCTTGAAAGGTGGCCATCCTAACCTTATCATAACATGGTTCAATGATCTAAGGCTATGTGAATGACAATACTTGACTGATACAAACTCAAGTCACTAGGGTTAATCTGACCACCTCTAGCTAATGGAATTGAGACTCAAAATCCCTCTAACATTACCTGGACTCTTTCCCAAAGATGATTAAACATTGGTCACTATTGTGAATGTCTTGCAGTCCCTAATAAAACTTCTACCTCTTATATTACTACTATTACTTTTACTAAAGAGCCATAAATGGCCTAGAAAATGCCCTAGAACTCCCCTTGAGTTAGGGATAAGATCCCTGATACCTAGACTAGAACTAATAAGGAACACCTCCCCAATTCCCAAACTATCATCGATGGCCCTTAGCCAAATTCTCCTTTGCCAACATGGTAATCTCCAAGATCTTAGGTGTTATCATATGTATATATTGTTAGTGTATATATTATCTCATGCAATCTTTACATGCATATGGATAATTCATATATTATCTCATGCATTGTTTGCATCCATATGGATAGTTCATATGTTATCTCATGCATTGTATACATGCGTATGGATAATTTCATATGGCATTAAGCCTAGTTACATTTCTTAGTTGTGAGAGATCACTCACCATTGCATGCGAGGCTTGAAGAAATTAACTTGCCACACCAATTATTGCTTGGAGTTGACTACTTAGTCTTCTCCACTTATTCTACATGGAGATTACCTCTTTCTCTCCTATAGTTATGTATATATCTTGTGGGTAAATATAGTAAGTGTGGCAACTTAATCCAGTTATTACAACTTATTGCTTTCAATCTTGTTTGTATTGCATACTCTTTTTTTCATAACTTGCAGGTGTGCAAATGTTCATCTCTCATGGCCAACTGACATGTGATTGTTCATCTCTCATGGGTAATTGGTATTGACATTCCTCTAGAAGATCTTTGTTCTCACATGGTATTAAAGCTTGTTCTGGTTTGAATGGTAGTTCAGTAAATTTGCATACTTTATCAAAATAGTAGAACTACATGCATTTTTGTTGTGCATTTGATGTGGTTATGATTCGTATTAATATCTATATGGTTTGAGTGTATTTTCCCCATTACCATTATGTGTTTCTATTGAGAATTAAGGTGTCTCAACCTTGCAAATCCTAGCATTGATTAATTGATTATTTATTTATTTATTTGCCTATGATGTAATTTATGTTGCACATCTTGTTTTGTCATTTAGTGTGAAGTGGCATGGTGTGTTGTCACTCCACTTGTAATGTGACTAGGATAGTCAACTCATCCCATGTGGATATAGGCGTCCCATTTGAGGTAACACTAATATACCATGTGTCGGCATCTTGTAATGTGTGTAAAGTCCTATGATGTATGACAAATTCTATGACATGTAAGAGCCAAGTATAGAGATTCCTATGATAGGTGATTACAAGTGTCAGACACCATCTTTGCATGAGAGGAAGGCATCTTTGGGTGCCCAAGTTGGGTTATGACATGTTGTACGAGGAATGTGCTATTTTTAGTCAGTTATGACAGATTATCTTACAACTATAAGAGTTGTCATGTATGATGGATTCTATGACAGTTGTAAGGTGTGTAAGAGCATCTATCATATCCTATCTTGGGATGGATCACCCCACCTTAGGAAGTCAAATCTACCATGTACGACAGATGTAAGGGAGGTGTATGTATGATGGACAAGTGTCCTTGGGTGTAAGAAATGGTCCACGAGACCAAGATGGATGCCCACCTCTAGAAGCTTCTTATTTATGCCTTGTATTTCTATATAAATAGGTTCTCAAAGTTGTAGTATGCATAGTGTTTGTACAGGTACTGTTATGCTACCAGAATCACTCTAGAAATGACATTTGAAGACTTCTGGAAGAACTTGCATTGCAAGTGTGTTATAAACAATCTTGTTTTGATAATACATTGTGCAGGTTTTGGAATGTGGGGTTTTTCACTTGTAAGGGTTTCCTATTGGGAATTAAGGTGTCTCAACCCTGGTAATTCTCTACATTTGTAATGTTTGTATTTATTATTTAATTGCCTATGTTGGAAATATTTGGAAATTCCATATTGTCATGTTGTGGGATGTGGCACGATAATGTGTCAATCCTACATGGATTATGACAACTTGTTATTTTGTCCTCACATGAGGAGATAGGCATCCCACTTACTGGTAGGAATATTTTGTCATGTGTCAACATCTTCCATGTTGTGTAAGGAATGTTTGACTGAAACGGTTATGACGGATTCCTATGATGAATCTATGACATGTAAGAGTCAGAAATAGAAGGTTGTAAGATAGGTGATGACATGTGTCATGAAGCATCTTTGAATAAGGCATATTTGGGCACTCCAAGGTGGAATATGACATGTTGTAATAGAATATGCTATTTATAGCATGTGTATATTAGATTCTCTTACAGCTGTAAGTTGTAACCGCTATGACAGATTCTATGATGGTCGTAAGTGTCATAAGAGCATCTGTCATAGCCCATTTTGGAAATAGGTGACCTCTTTGGGATGGGAGCTATGGACAAGTGTCAGGAACATTCTACAATGTTGACCAAGTGTCCCTAGGCATGGGTTTTGGTCCAAGAAGCCATGTTAGACACCTATTCCAAGATAGGTCCAATATTACCTTGTATTTCCTATATATACAGGTGCTTGGAGATGGAGTTTTTATCACAGGTTTACAGGTCCTATTATGCTACCGGATTGACTCCAGACACGAGTGTCAAAGACCATTCAAGCTTGCATTGCAAGTGTATTGTAAACAACTTTCAGATTTGTTAATACATTGTACAGGTTTCTGAGTGTGGGGTTTTTCACCTGACAAGAGTTTTCCCCACCGTAAATCTTTGTCTCTCTTCTTCTGTCTACTTTCTGGTTCTTGTGTTTTGCTACAATATCTCATGTTAATGGTTTAACATTTCTATAATAGTTAGGATAAATTTGAATTTGCATAGCCCTCTCCTCATTAGATTAGTGTAGGAAGCATTTCTGCACACCTAGCTTCCTTTCAGTTGGTATCAAATCTTGATCACCTTTGGTCCTAGTTGTTGGGTAGGAGTTTTTTGAGCTGATCTTAGGTTGAGTGGGAGTCTGTGTAGAGCATTCTGTATCTTATTACAGCAAGGAGTGATAGGCACATCAGGAAGGTTTGAAGTAGAGAGGTTCAATGGCAGTAATTTTGAGCTATGGAAGCTCAAGATGGAAGACATGTTAGTTGATTGAGACCTTTGGGATAGTGTGAATGGAACTAAACTAGCTGCAATGTCACAACATGATTGGGATCTCAAAGATTAGAAGACTAAGGGTCTCATAAGACTTAGTCTTGCTGATTTTGTGTTGTTAAATGTCCATGAGGAGACTACTGCAAAACTACTTTGGAAGAAGTTGGGGGATGTGTATCAAGCTAAATCCCTAGTTAATAAACATTTTTTGAGAAAGAAATTGTATTCTCTTCAAATGGAGGATAGAGGATCTGTTGCTAAACATATGAATGCTTTCAACATGCTGGTTGTACAATTGACATCTATTGGTGTAAAGATGGAGGAGGAGAAACCGGGCATTTTTGAAAGGAATGCAAATAGGAGAAGAAGAAAAAGAAAGCTCTTGATTCAGATTCTGACAAGTCACAAGATAACGGTGATGCTTTCATCGCAGCTATGGCAACCCATGCATCTGATGATGTGTGGCTAATCAACTCTAGTGCATCATTCCACATGACCTCGCATCGAGACTGGTTCACCAAGTATGAGGAGTTCAATGGTGGAAAGGTGTATCTGGGTGACGACTCTCATCTGAAGATTGTTGGTCGAGGAAGAGTCTCTATCTGATTCCCTAATGGTCGAGTGGTGCAGGAGCACCTCGAAAATCATGTTTTCATTTGTAATAAGGTCTATTGGACCAATGCATTTTCATTTTTAGTTTGTAGCTAGGTCTATTTTGTAAATCCCAAGTGACTTAGGGGACATTTGTCAAGTTGTAATCGAATAATGCTAAAAATAGCAATAATGCCAAAATAAGGCAGTAGGGTAGTTTTGGTCGGTTGTCTCCCAGCCGCTTGGAGCTAGTGTGGTACTACTTAAGGCGAGTTGTTAAATGCCCAAAAGTATGAATTGAATGATGATTATTGTGACCGGATTGAATGTGATTGACTGTGCTTAGGAGAAATAAAGAAATTTTGTTCTACCAATTAGTTTTCTATTTTTCTGTAACTGTAGATTGCGCAACTATAGATTTCCATTCATTTTACATTTTCCATTATTGTCGTATGTTGCCATGAAGCATTCCACTGGTGAGATTTCTGTTGAAATTAGTGGAATGGATTCAACGTATCAGTATTTGTTTTGTTCTATGTTTTGTTTTTCCTGCTCGATAGTGCAGAAGATCCGGATCGAGGGTTTCATGCAGTAAAATGACCTAGCATCTCCATGTGCTAGGGTTCACGGAAAAGAAGCTGTGCGACGGCATTTTTGGTGAATCGGCCAAAGGTTTCGGTGACCACTGACAGAACGCATCTCTCCAAGGGTAAATGCCATTGGGGTATTGGTGGGAATGTTGAGAATGTGCTGAAGGGGTTTGGACTTCCAGTGCAACGGCCAGAGTTTATAGGTGTTCACCGACGAGTTGAGTCTCACCAAAATGTATGTTACAAATTGAAGAAGTTAAATTTTGATTAGTTGTGTGTTTCTATGGTCTGCTCCCTATCATATTAGTATCAGAGCTCAAAAATATTTGGGCGGCAAATTGAATTGAGGATTTGCAGGAGTATTGGCATTTGGGTGTTGTCTGTGTATGTTTATGTCAGACAAAGAAAGTGATATAGAGGCGGAGAGGATGCCTCCCAAAAGCATGTGATAGGATCTCGTTAAGAAGTTGATCAAGGAGATGCTTGCATCTAAGTTGGGAGAGTTCAAACAGTCCAAAGGCAAAGAGAGGGACGATAAAAGTGACATTGATGAAGGCGATGCGAAAATTGCCAGAACCAGTAAAAAGACAAAGGAGATACTAGCAGACCAGAGGGCATTTTTAAAAGCATTAAAGTCAGTCAATAGGGACACCATAGATGGGTTACCTATGTATAGTGGAAGTATGGAAGCTGAAGAGGTGATTGACTAGATTGAGGCATTGAACAATCATTTCGAATATAGGGAAATCCCTGATGATAAGAGGGTTAAGTTGGAAAAGGCAAGATTGCAGGGATCTGCTCTTGCATGGTGGAATTATGAACAAGGAGAGAGAGTCAAGGAGGGGAAGAATATGATAACCTCCTGGGAAAGGATGAAGACCAAACTCAAGGCACAGTTCTTACCACTGGATTATGATGTGCAGATGTATAAGAAATTGTAGAACCTCAAGCAGAGATACCTTGATGTGAATGCATACACACAAGAGTTTCATAAACTCAGTCTCAGATCAAAGAGACAAGAAGAAGAGTCAGAGAAGGTGCATAGGTATTTGAATGGCCTTAGGATGAATATTCAAGATGAGATCAGCATCTTAGCACTGGACATAGTGAACAAGTGTTTCCAGATGGCCTTAAGGGCTGAAGAGAAGATAAAGAGGAAGAGTGAGCAAAATAATAGAGGTAGAGGTGGAAGGAATTTCAGAGGCAGAGGCAGTTTTGGAGGAAGAAGTCCTAACCAGAGGCCTAGTGGTGAGTCTATCTAAGAAGAGCAGGCTAGAGACTCAAGTAGCAGAGGAGGCTACCGAGGAAGAAGGCCTAATGGAAGAGGTGGGACAAATGGATCAGGTAGGGAATCTAAATTCTCCAATATGAGATGTTATAACTACAATCAAATAGGGCACCCGGTATACAAGTGTCTAGAGAAGGCCTCAACTTCTCATGGTGGCAAGAAGAGAACCACTTTGATTCAAGAAGATGTAAGGAGTGTGACATCTCCTGAAGTGAATCTAGCATCAAAAGTGGGAGAAAATCTGATGATCAAGAGGACGCTGCTCAAGGAACCAGTGCAGACAGAACCATCACAAAGAAGGGCTTTATTTAGAATCAACTGCAAGATCCAAGGTAAGGTTTGCAAAGTTATTATTAACTCTAGTTTGACAGATAATATCATATCTTTGGAAGCAGTAAATAAGTTGAATCTGGAAAAGATACCTCATAACAGTCCATATAAAGTCAGTTGGTTGAATAAGGGGCAGTACATGCTCATCAATGAACAAGCATGGGTAGAATTTAGTATTGGGGGGTATATAGACAAGATTTTGTGTGACATCCTTCCTATGGATGCTTGCCATCTTTTATTAGGCAGACCATGGCAGTTTGACAGAATGGCTCAGCATGATGGAGAAAATAATGCTTACTCATTTCAAAAGGATGGTATGACTTATAGGATATAGTCATTGGTAGAAGAGGATCCACAACATGTAGGGTCTAGTGTAATGCTGGTAGGAGAAAAAGAATTCATGGACACATTAAAGGAAGGTGATGGAGTAGGGTTTTCTTTGATTGTGAAGCCTAAGGGGGAAAAGAAGGAAAGTGTGAGAGAAGTAGGGCCTAAAGAGGTCAGAGATTTGCTTGAGAGTTACAAAGGAGTGATTGCAAAGGATATAACTGATTCCCTACCACCAATCAGAGACATTAGCCATCAGATAGATCTCATACTAGGAGCAGTACTTCCTAATAAGGTAGCATATAAGATGACACCTCAGCAGAATGAGGAGATAGCCAGGCAGGTTCAAGAACTTTTAGACAAGGGGTTAATAAGAAAGAGTTTGAGTCCATGTATAGTACCTACTGTTTTAGCCCCAAAGAAGGATGGGAAATGGAGACTGTGTACTGATTCCAGGGTAATAAATAGGATAACCATCAGGTATAGGTTTCCTATTCCTAGAATAGAATATCTAATGGATTGTTTGGGAGGTGCTACATATTTCTCTAAGATAGATTTGAAGAGTGGGTACCATCAGATAAGGATAAGAGAAGGGGATGAGTGGAAGACAGCTCTCAAGACCAATGAAGGGTTGTATGAGTGGCTTGTGATGCCGTTTGGTCTTTCAAACTCCCCTAGTACATTTATGAGACTGATGAATGAGGTGTTGTAGGAATTCATAGACAAATTTGTGGTAGTCTACCTTGATGATATCTTGGTATTCAGTAAGAGAAAGGAAGAGCACTTGAAACATTTAAAGATAGTCTTGAAGAGGCTGCAAGAACAGAAGTTACTGATAAACTTGGAAAAGTGTGACTTCATGAAACAAGAATTGGTGTATCTAGGTTTTGTCATCTCTAAGGGTGATTTGCAAATGGATCCCTCCAAGGTAGAAGCTATTTTGAATTGGCCTACACCCAAGATAGTAGGAGAGGTCAGAAGTTTCCATGGGTTGGCCATATTTTATAGGAAGTTCTTTAAGAACTACAGTGACATCTGTGCACCTATGTTAGAGACCATCAAGGGTGGAGGTAAGATGAAGTTTGTGCGGATAAGAGAAGAAGATAGGAGTTTTGAAAGTTTGAAACAGAAAGTTGCTCAATTCCCTGTTTTAGTGTTACATGATTTTAATAAGGTTTTTACCATTGAATGTGATGCAAGTGGGTTGGCCATAGGAGCAGTGTTGAGCCAAGGAGGAAGACCAGTAGCCTTCTTTAGTGAAAACTTAAATGAAGCCAAGAGGAAATACTCCTCTTATGATTTAGAGTTGTATGTTATGGTACAAACTCTGAAAAAATGGAGACACTACTTGCTTCCTAAGGAATTTATTGTATACACTGACAATCATGCTCTTAGTTTTTTGAATAGACAGGAAAAGCTCAGTCATAGACACATGAAATGGGTGGAAAGTCTTCAAACCTACACATTCATCATCAAACATAAGAAAGGAATAACCAATAAGGTTGTTGATGCTCTAAGCAGAAGGGTGTTGATAGTGCAAGAAGTGCAGCTACAAAGTATGGGTGTTGAGTCACTCAAAGGATTGTATGAAGAGGACCCAGATTTTAAGGAAATTTACATGGTATGCAGTGAGTTTGTCAATACTTTCCATAGTGACTTTTCTGATTATACATTGCAAGATGGACTTTTGTTTAAAGGTAGTCAACTTTGTATCCCTAAGTGTTCAATGAGAGATAATATTGTGAAGGAAAAACATAGTGGTGGTTTAGGAGGACATTTTGGGCTCAATAAGACCTTAGATCTTGTTCGAAGGTTTTACTTTTGGCCAAAGATGCAATCTGATATCAGAAAGTTTGTTGAGAGTTGTATGATTTGCCAGCGAGCAAAGGGAGTCTCAACCAATGCAGGACTATACCAGCCTTTGCCCATACCAAATAGACCTTGGGAAAGTTTGAGTATGGATTTTGTGATGGGATTGCCCAAGACAAGGATAGGTTATGATAGTGTGTTTGTTATGGTAGATAGATTCAGCAAAATGGCACACTTTATTCCTTGCAAGACCACCAATGATGCTAGTTACATTGCAGGTTTGTTCTTTAAGGAAATTGTTAGGATTCATGGATTGCCTTTGAGTATTGTATCTAACAGAGACAACAAATTTGTGGGACATTTCTGGAGAACTTTGTGGAAAAGATTGGGTACAAATTTATCTTTTAGTTCAGCCTATCATCCTCAGACTGATGGTCAAACTAAGGTTGTCAATAGGTCTTTAGGCAATCTATTGAGATGTTTGACAAGAGAACATGGCAGTAGTTGGGATGTGGTGCTCCCACAAATAGAGTATGCCTATAATGATTCTACAAACAGAAGCATGGGTTTAAGTCCCTTTGAAGTTGTTTATGGTAGTCATCCTAGAGGACTTTTTGAGGTATGAGATGTTCAAGGGATGGACAAAAGGAGTGGACATGTTGATGCATTTACAGAGGCTATGCACGATATCCATCAACAAGTCAGAGATAGTCTACACCAGAACAGTCAGAAGATCAAGGCTAGAGTGGATCAAAGAAGAAGGGATGTGCAGTACCAAATAGGAGATATGGTCATGGTTCATCTAAACAAGAATAGACTACCCAAGGGAAGCCATAGCAAGTTGATGATGAGAAAAATTGGACCTTGTTAGATTCTGGAGAAATATGGTTCTAATGCTTACAAAATTGAACTCCTTGAGGATATTGCTATTTCACCTATTTTCAATGTTGCTGATTTGACATTATATAGGAGTCCTGATACATGCAATGGGACAGCAGATTCTATCCAAGACAATGCAGAGTGGGTGCAACATTTACCACCAAAGATGGAGTGTATTTTGGATTGTAGGATAGCCAAGAAGACTAGAAATCAAACATATTTTGAGCACTTAGTCAAAGGGCAAGAACTTCTAGACTCAGAGGCCACATGGATGCTGGAAGAAGACATCAAAAAGCGGGGTGGTGATTTGCAACAGTTAGTCTCTAAGAGGACTTGAGACAACTTTCACCCAGGGAGTATGGTGCACGAGCACCTCGAAAATCATGTTTTTGTTTGTAATAAGGTCTATTGGACCAATGTATTTTCATTTTTAGTTTGTATCTAGGTCTATTTTGTAAGTCCCAAGTGACTTAGGGGACATTGGTCAAGTTGTAATCGAATAATGCTAAAAATAGCAATAATGCCAAAATAAGGTAGTAGGGTAGTTTTGGTCGGTTGTCTCCCAACCGCTTAGATTATTCTCCTAGCCGCTTGGAGCTAGTGTGGTACTACTTAGGGTGAGTTGTTAAATGCCCAGAAGTATGAACTGAATGATGATTATTGTGACCAGAATGAATGTGACTAATTGTGCTCAGGAGAAATAAAACAAATTTGTTCTACCAATTAGTTTTCTATTTTTTTGTAACTATAGATCGTGCAACTATAGATTTCCATTCATTTTGCATTTTCCATTGTTGTCGTATGTCACCGTGAAGCATTCCACTGGTGAGATTTCTGTCAAAATCAATGGAATGGCTTCAATGTATTAGCATCCATTTTGTTCTTTGTTTTGCTTTTCTTGTTCGATAGTGCAGAAGATCCAGATCGAGGCTTTTGTGCAGTAAAACAACCTAGCATCTCCATGTGCTAGGGTTCAAAGAAAAGAAGCTGTGCGATGGTGTTTTTGGCAACCACTGACAAAGCGCGTCTCTCCAAGGGTAAATGCCATTGAGGCATTGGTGGGAAGGTTGAGAACATGCTGAAGGGGTTTGGACTTCCAATGCAACAACCAAAGTTTACAGGTGTTCACCAATGAGTTGAGTCTCACCAAAATGTATGTTGTGAATTGAAGAAGTTAAATTTTAATTAGTTGTGTGTTTCTGCGATCTTCTCCCTATCATCGAGTGAAGGGGATCTCTGGGGTTCTGCACATCCCAGGCTTAACATGGAACCTGCTTTCTGGAAGTATGTTGAGTGATGCAGGTGTGCAAGTTGTCTTTTTGAAAGAAGGATGCAAGATGACTAGAGGAGCTATGGTGCTTGCTAGGGGTACTAGGAGAGGTACTCTGTTTCAGCTAAAGGCATGTATTTCACAGTGCAATAGTTCTTCTAACTCAAGGAAGAGGGCAGCAATCACTTCATCCCCACCATCTGAATGAGCAGTGAAGAAATATATTGTTTCTAGTCTTGATGGTTGTAATCATGCATTGGAAGTTAAACTTCCTGCTGAAAAGACAATGTTATGGCATAAGAGATTTGACCACATTGGTGAGAAGGGTCTGCGTACCCTAAAAAATAAGAACCTCATTGAGGGGTTAGATGATTGTAATCTTGAGTTTGATTTTTACGAACATTGCATTTATGGAAAACAAAATCGTGTTCAGTTTTACTTGAGTTCTCATAAGTCTTCTGGTGTGTTGGAC
Organism: Cunninghamia lanceolata; assembly: GCA_027924645.1. Classification (NCBI taxonomy): domain Eukaryota; kingdom Viridiplantae; phylum Streptophyta; class Pinopsida; order Cupressales; family Cupressaceae; genus Cunninghamia; species Cunninghamia lanceolata. The sequence continues at coordinate 9,835,681 of BSBN01000870.1, forward strand.
CTTAGTCATTCTGATATGTTTGGTCCTGTTAATGTTCCTTCATTATCAAAATCTGTATACTTTGTATCTTTTATAGATGATTATAGTAGAAGGACATAATTTTATTTTCTCAGAAGAAAATCTGAAGTCTATAGAAAGTTTAAGGAGTTTAAAGCCTTTGCTGAAAATTAGACTGGTAAAAAGATTAAATGTTTGAGAACTGACAACGATAGTGAGTTCTGTTCTATAGAATTTGATAAGTATTGCAAGCAACTTAGGATTGAAAGACATAAGACAGCTCCATACACCCCACAACAAAATGGAGTTGCAGAGAGGATGAACAGGACACTGATGGAGAAGGCTAGGAGTATGCTTAGTGGAGCTGGTCTAGAACAAAAGTTTTGGGCTAAAGCTATTACCACTACTTTCTATCTAGTGAATAGATCTCCTACATCAGCTCTTGTTGGAAAGAAACCCATGGAGGTGTGGTCTGGTAGAAAGCCTTCAGTAAGGTATCTTCATGTTTTTGGTTGTGAGGCATATGCACATGTGCCTAGGGAGAAGCGGTCAAAGTTGGAGAACAAAGTTGTTAAGTGTATCTTCATCGGCTATGGTGTTGGTGTGAAAGGATACAAGCTTTGGGACCCTGTGGCTGAAAAAGTGTTGTATAGCAGAAGTGTCATCTTCAGAGAGCTTACACCTTCTTCCACTATTTTGGAGCCAGAAGAAAAAGAAAAGAAAGAGGATGTTGTTCAGTTTCCTCTAACCCCTAAGAAGACTGAATAGAAAGACAATGTTGGACCTAATGATGAGGAGAGCTCTAGCAGCTCTAAAATATCAGATGAAGAAGTTGAACCTCAACATCAACCTTTGAGGAGGTCTACAGGGATAAGAAAGCAACCTGAAAGGTTTGGTTTTACATTGCTTCATTCTAGTTGTGCTTATGCTTTGCTTACTAACAGTGATGAACCTAGAACTGTATCAGAGGCTTTGGATATGAAGGATGCAGTTTCCTGGAAGGAGGCCATGGAGGAAGAAATGGCTTCTTTGGAAAAGAATCAAACTTGGGACTTGGTGCCTTTGCCTCCTGGATGGAAACCCGTTGCATGCAAATGGGTGTTCAAGAAGAAAATTGGTACAGATGGTAGTGTTCAGAAGTATATGGCCATATTTGTTGCGAAGGGGTATTCACAAGTGGTGGGTATAGATTATGGTGAGATCTTCTCTCCCAATGCAAAGCTGACATCCATTCGATTCCTGTTGTCTCTCACAGCAGCTTATGAATTGGAGGTAGAATAGATGGATGTGAAGACAGCTTTCCTTCATGGTGACTTGGAGGAAGAAATCTACATGTCACAGCTAGAGCATTACATGGTGAAAGGTAAAGAAAATTTGGTTTGCAAAATTAAGAAGTCTTTGTATGGTTTAAAGCAATCCCCTAGGAGATGGTACTTGAAGTTTCATGCCTTTGTGTTGTCAATTGGATTTGTGAAATTGAAATCGGATCACTGTGTGTATTATAAATTTGATGGTGATCGTATTCTCATTGTTACACTGTATGTTGATGATATGTTGCTCATTGGGAAGGGTAAGAATATGATTTCTAATTTTAAATCTCAGTTGTTAGCTCAGTTTGAAATGAAAGATTTAGGGGCAGCCAGGTAGATTCTAGGAATGGAAATCAAAAGAGATAGAACCAAAAGAAAACTTTGGTTAAGCCAGAGTAAGTATGTGAAGACTGTGTTGGACATATTTAGCATGGTAGATTGTAGTCCATTGTGTGTTCCCGTTTCTTTGGGGACAAAGTTGTCTGTTGAGGATTATCCAAAATCTCCTAGTGAGGTGGAGGACATGAGTAGAGTACCTTATGCTAGTGTTGTTGGTAGTTTGATGTATGCTATGGTCTACACAAGACCAGACATTGCCCAAGTAGTGGGAGTCCTTAGTTGATTTATGCCTAATCCTAGATGGGTTCATTGGGATGCAGTTAAGAGAGTGTTCAGATATTTGAGGGGTACTTCTGAGTACTCCACTTTCTATCATGGTAATGTTTTAGGACCTCCACATTCTGTTGATATTCATGGATTTGTGGATTTAGATTGGGCAAGTGACATTGACAGTAGGAGATCCACCAGTACTTATGTGTTTACACTATTTGGTGGTGCTATTAGTTGGATGAGTAAGCGACAACTTGTTGTTGCTTTGTCCACGAAAGAAGTTGAGTACATGGCAGAAACTCATTCTTGTAAGGAAGCCATTTGGCTTAAGAGACTATGTTCTAATATTGGTGTTGATGCAGGTCAGATCACAATCAGTTGTGATAGTCAGAGTGTGATTTGCCTTGCAAAGAATCCAACTTTCCATGCTAGAACCAAGCACATTGATGTTCAGTTTCACTTCATGAGAGACATGGTTGAGGATGGAAAGGTAAATTTGGAGAAGGTAGATACTTTGAAGAATGTTGCAGATGCATTGACGAAATCAGTGAGCACAAAGAAGTTCAGATGGTGTTCAGAGTCTATGGGCCTCTCGGCCTATAACAGTTAAATTTTTGTTTTTCTATTGGCTCCTACAAGGTGTTTGACAAGTGGGATAATGTTGGGAATTAAGGTGTCTCAACCTTGGTAATTCTCTACATTTGTAATGTTTGTATTTATTATTTAATTGCCTATGTTGTAAATATTTGGAAATTTCATATTGTCATGTTGTGGGATGTGGCACGATGATGTGTCAATCCTACATGGATTATGGCAACTTGTTATTTTGTTCTCACATGAGGAGATAGGCATCCCACTTAGTGGTAGAAATATTTTGCCATGTGTCCGTGTTGTGTAAGGAATGTTTGACCGAAATGGTTATGATGGATTCCTATGATGAATCTATGACATGTAAGAGTCAGAAATAGAAGGTTGTAAGACAGGTGATGACATGCGTCATGAAGTATCTTTGAATAAGGTATATTTGGGTTCTCCAAGGTGGAATATGACATGTTGTAAGAGAATATGCTATTTATAGCATGTGTATGATAGATTCTCTTACAATTGTAAGTTGTAACCGCTATGACAGATTCTATGACAGTCGTGTCATAAGAGCATCTGTCATAGCCCATTTTGGAAATAGACAACCTCTTTCAGATGGGAGCTATGGACAAGTGTCAGGAACATTCTACAATGTTAACCAAGTGTCCCTAGGTGTGGGTTTTGGTCCAAGAAGCCATGTTGGACGCCCATTCCAAGATAGGTCTAATATTGCCTTGTATTTCCTATATATACAGGTGCTTGGAGATGGAGTTTGTATCACAGGTTTACAGGTACTGTTATGCTACTGGATTGACTCCACAAACGAGTGTTGAAGATCATTGAAGCTTGCATTGCAAGTGTATTGTAAACAACTTTCAGATTTGTCAATACATTGTGCAGGTTTCTGAGTGTGGGGTTTTTCACCCAATAAGGGTTTTTCGCACAGTAAATATTTGTCTCTCTTCTTCTGTCTACTTTCTAGTTCTTGTGTTTTGCTGCAATATCTCATGTTAGTGTTTTAACATTTCTGTAATAGTTAGGATAAATTTGAATTTGCATAGCCCTCTCCTCATTAGATTAGTGTAGGAAGTGTTTCCACACACCTAGCTTCCTTTCATTTCCCACATGTACATCTTGTGTCTCTTGCATTCTTGTGTTGTGTATGTTGCTGAAATCTACATGTTATATGTTTAACATAACTGTAACTGTAAGGATTTTTTAAGAATTTGCACTCTACTTCCCTCATTAGATTGGTGTAGGAAGTGTGTTCCACGTACCTTGCTTCCTTTCAGTTTCACCCTATTTTATGTTTTTTTTTGAATCGTTTGATCTTTCAAGAGGATGATGGCTCATGATTCTAGTTCAACATCCCTTTTCAGGGTGAGGTCATCTTTTATTCTTTACCAAAGGTTTTAGTGGTTCAATTCACAGGTGATTCAATCCATAGGAGGGCGTGTGAAGCCTGATCTAGCCATTGAAAGCATTTTGCAGGGTGGGAGGAAGCTCAGTCTAGATGCTTGAGGGCATCATTGAAGGCATAGGGAATTTTTTTAAGCTACGACCTATAGAACCAAGTGCCTATTTGATTCACCCATCTCTTTCCTAAGATGTGTCATGCAGAACCAAGTACAATGTGGAGGAGTAGGTCAACAAAGAAATTCACCCCTATTTGGTGGTTGGATCTACCCCCTTGCAAGGCATTCCTATTTGCAGAGAGCAAATGCCCTTGTTTCTATGTTTGTAGAGAGAAAGGCATTCGAAAAACCCTTGTTTTCAGTGTGTGGAAAGGCCTGATCTAGTGTGGCATGGAAAAAATTGTTTGGAAGGTGTGAATGCAAGATTTTTGCATTTTTGGACCCTGTTTTGAGCTATTGAAGAGTAGCAAAGCATCAATTCCACTGATCCACATAGCCATCCAGCAAGGCATTGATTCCTTTGATTCACAGAGGCATCCATACAAGGTATATGGATCCCTATTCTTTGACACCAGCATCTCCCACATTCTCCCCAATTTAATTTTGTAAAGACAATTTTTTCTTAATTTTGTAATTTATTTAGGGGTTGGTCATGCACATGTGCTCAACTTATAAAGTGTTCTTTTATGTATCATACTTGGGGGGATTATACAAGTCTTTTGTAATCATGAACTAAGATAAAGTTCCATTTTGAGGGCTATATCATGGTTTTTGATATTTATTTCCATCCTTCTATTTTTAAGCTAACTCTAGAGAACTATTTGTCCTGGAAATAAGTGATAAAGAATTATTGTATTGGGCAGTATCTATTGCCCTATGCCATTGGACTCATTCCTAAGCCATGTGGCTATGAACAGAAGAATGCATGGTTTAACAATAATGGCATGGTCTATGGACTAATATGTCTTACTATTTTTGAGGATTTTATACATCACATAAAGCACACTGAGTGCCCTTTCACTACTTGGACCATCATCCAGTAGTTGTATGGAGACTTTGGTTCTTTATCTGATAGTGATGTTTCCTTGGATGACTAGGCTCTTGTGGATGATATTGAGACTTATGTTGCCCCATCTTTTGTGGACACATCCTCATGGGATGATTAGTTTATTTGGTTGACATACGTTGATACCCTATCTACAATACTTGTTGCTACTTTAGAGTTCAGAGTTGCTTCTTCAAGGGCTTCCAATGATTCTTTACAATAGGGTCATTTATGTCTTCTAGATTTACTTCATTGGGACCAATTTCTACCAGACATCTCTTGTTTGTTTGTAGGCCACATTTCAGATCTAAATGAGACTTTGGAGGATCTTGTCTTTCTCTTTAATGATAGTTCTTTTATCCTTGCATCTATTACTATTACAGAGTTCAGAGAGGCTTCACTAAGGGCTTCCAAAGATTCTTTGTAGTAGTAAAGCACATGGGATTTACTTTGTAGCCACATGGCATGTATTTAATTCCACACATTACTTCTTTGGATCCCGTTCTTCATCTATTTTCACATGATGTTGAGAGGTCACTTGTTTTAGTTAGGCTTGGGACTCTTGATTTGGTTGTGACTTATTTCGACATCAACATGAAGACATTTGAGTAGTATTTTGAGACAAGGCTCATCATGAGACTTACCACCTCAACTCACTTCTTTGAGAATTCACCATATGATTTATTTCTTCCTAAGGGGAAAAATGTCATTTGCCACAAATCAATCTTTTTTATCATTTATACATGGGTACCCTCTTTTGGCATAGCCGCTACTTCATTGTGGTGCTTGGTTACATAGTATATTTCGCTCTCATATGGGAAGGTGCTTTCTCTCTCTTCTTTGAGATGTTCTTGTCTACATCATCTTAGATAGCATGGCATGCTTTTAGGCTTGGTGTAGACTTTTCATCATTCTCTTCTCTCTTTTGGAAGGATTTTTTTCCCATATGATTTCCTTCCTTTCTCCATTTTATGAGAGATTGCATTGTACTTGGGTACCTCATCAAGTCTAGTTGTTGGGACCCAATTTTTTTATTTTTCCCCACCTAAGCTATGCTTAAGGGCGGGGGTGTTAGTGTATATTCTATCTCATGCACGTTTTGCATGCATATGGATAATTCATATATTATCTCATGCATTATTTACATGCATATGGATAATTCATATATTATCTCATGCATTGTTTACATGCATATGGATAATTCCAAATGGTGTTAAGCCTACTTAGGTGTCTTATTGAGAGATCACTTGCCATTGCAAGTGAGTCTTGAGGAAGTTAGTTCTCACCACAATAGTTATTGCGTGGAGCGACTACTCAGTCTTCTCCACTTATTTTTCATGGCAATTACCTCTTTCTCTCCTATATATATGTACATCTCTTGTGGGTAAATATAGTAAATGTGGAAACTTAATCCAGTTATCACGACTTATTGCTTTCAATCTTGTTTGTATTTCATACTCTTGTTTCTCATAACTTGCAGGTGTGCGATTCTTTATCTCATGGCCAACTAGTATTGATATTCCTCTAGAAGATATTTGTTCTCACACACATAGCACCCATAATGCGAGAGTTTATCCCTCTCACAAAAGTTTTCACAAGCAACTTTCATCCTAAATGAAACTTACATATAGATTCAACTAAAAGAATTTTTTCCAATACTAAGCCACCATCATTTCAAGGTACTTGAGCTCATGAAAATCATTAGAATTGTGCTCCTTGAAGTGCTTAGAAAGATAACAAGTATGGAACCTCTCACAAAAATTCTCCTATGTCATACTATAGATGTCTAGATTCTATTTATACTTCTCCTAGTCCCACCAAGTAGAAGCATAACCATGAAGCTACGTGATGGGAAAATAATCCTTCATGTTACTCTCATATGCCTACATGATAAAACATTGATCAAGAGACAATAACCAAGCCTCTACCTTGAATGCCTCTATGGAACCCTCAAATTTTTGTGGATGAAGACAAAGAAGGTCCCTCATGTAATTTGATGACCGAGATCACTACCCACTTCCCTAGACTCTTGATGAGGATTCTCCTTCCTAAGCTATGCCTCCAACATAGATCAATGTGGACTCCTAGAATACTCCTTCTCTCAAAACTAGATCTCACCATTCCCTTGAGATGGCTACCAACTACCTATGCTTCCTCCTACCCAGGGAAAAACCTCACAAGTAGCTCCTACAGTAATCCCACTATTTGATGTGTAATGCCACATTATTTAGGATGAGTGTGCATTAATACTATTGATTCCACATTTTGGATCCTTGGAGAATTTTAGATAGGGCCTCCTTCATGAGTGCAGTAGTTCCTCAGAGGCAGTTTTCTTCACAAGCAAGTCACATGGATTAGCACATACACATTAATCAAAATAAAAATAAATGCATGTAAAAACAAGTAGACACATAACCTAGAGATCCCAATTTTACAACATGGGCTTTGATGAAAAATTTAATGCCCTGAGATTTCACTCAAGATATTAAGAAACAAAAAATGGATGAACAATCTTTTTTTTATGCAAATGTGACACCAACATGCCATATTGCACTGTACCTATGCACTTAAGACACTACAACAAAGCAAAAAAGTAGTCAAAACATGTAATGTCAATGTAACAATCATGGTCACACAAGAGGAATTATTAACCATGCCATGTGACAGCATCACCGTGATGACCATATGAGAGGATAGAGTTTCCTTTGACAACAAAGATCAAACAGTAACCCACAGTCCTATTATCTCATAAACACAAGGATTAGAATGAGAGAAAAACACCACCTCATTAAACAACCTAGCACACCACAACAAAGATCCAAAAGGATGTGGGAATGACATCCAAACACTAGGATTACCTACACAAGAGGTAGGTCAATTGGGATGTCTAATACCTCAACCAATTGAACCATCAACTAGTTATTTGAACACAAAGGCACATGTTCCTTAAAAATGGAGTGAATAACTTGTAAATTACCCCGTACATCTTCAAAATGAGGTGATAGGTAGGAAAGGTAGACATAGGGGAGTAAATTTCATTTAGGAACTTTTTCTAAATGGTTTTAGAAGTAGCCACTATCTAAGGCCCACCCTTAATGCTAGTCCAATTTGCTCCTTTAAAGTTAGGTCAACCTATCACTAGTCTCGTTTACCCATGCCATCATGGGGTTGACCCCAATAAAATAGGAGTCACCGCTTATGCCAGGATAAATTTCCCTTGGCAAAATGGGTGACCTAGGACAATGAACAACCTAGTTTTTACACTTAAGGATTGTTAAAGGATCCCAATTTAATTTCCAAGCTAACCAAGGAATAATTTTTAAGCCTATAACCATAATTAACCTAAAGCACTATGTTTTAACCTCACAAGAAAAGAAATTAGGTCACATGCAAACCAAAACAAGTGTAAGGCTAGGCCAATACAAGCCTATAGCAATCTAAATGGAAAACAAGGTATAACAACCTTCATCCAAGTACTATTTAGAATTGAATTGAACCAAACATTTACTATGTGTTCTAGGTTCCAATCACAAAATTGAAAGATTCATTTGAGCCAAAATGATACTATTCACTAAAATATGCCCATATTCATGTCATGTGACAAATAACATACATGAAATGTCTTAACGTTTACCAAGATCAAATGCAAAACATAAAATAATGGTTCTAAACTATAATCAAAGCAATGCTCATAACATCATAATCTCATTTAAAATAAGAGTAAACTATATCTACACATCATAATTAGGATGAGCATATCATGTGATTCCTATTCAATATACAATGGGTAATCCCACAATAATGAGTCCTACTTTTTGGCCAAGATGGACATTAATATCAACATTTTTAACTAAATCTTCACTTTTTGAGACCTATAACAACTAAACCATTAAGAATTTGAAGATGATTTGAACTAACTTGATTTGTGGCAATTTGTGTGTTAATTCTAAATATTTTTTTAATTTTTCTTTTGAAAAAAATTATGAATCTTTCAACGTCTCTTTTAATAACTAGTTTTTAATAGTAAACAACATTTTTAGAAAGTAACATTTATGTTGTCAACCATAACTTCTTTTCTAGAAAGGATGAAATTATAATTTTTAAAATATAGATTTTTAACATCAATATTTCGTGCATGGATATTTTTTCATAATTTTTTATTACATATATTTTTTAATTAATTTTTTAAGTCGGGGTAACTATATTTTGGACATAGGTGTATGTTGTCAAGCATAACTTCTTGTGTATATATCGAAATTCAAAAAAACAAATTGGTGAAACAAGAACATCAATAGCTAGTGAAAAGGTATTTTTTGGAAATTTTTTTCAATGTTTCACTATTTTTCCCTGTGTGTATAATGAGGAACTTGATGCTTGGTGAAAAACCTATGTTCAATAAAATTTGAAAATCAAATACATAATAAAATGAAAATATATCAAAATTATACTTGTTGGAAAGCTCGTTTCGAGGACTACGATCTTACAAATTATCTTGCTAACTTAATTACATTTGAAGGTCCAACCTGAGGCTTGAAACTGGATTTTCTGAAGAAATTTTGAAGCAGGCATAGAAAGTGTCTAGCTAAGGACCTTCGATCGAATATATTAACTTTGTTCGTAGGTACCTTCATGCAAAGATACCTGATGAAAAAATAATTTCCAAAAAAGGAATAAAAGGGACCTTCGTTTTAAGGTCCCTTTTTATTCCTTTTTTGGAAAATTTTCAAAAAAGGTATAAAAGGGACCTTAGAACAAAGGTACATTTTTATTCCTTTTATGGAAATTTTCAAAAAAGGAATAAAAAGGGATCTTCGAATGAAGGTCCCCTTTTATTCCTTTTTTGGAAATTACCTTCATTCGAAGGTCATGCTCATAAAAACCTTCGAACGAAGGTTTGCCTTCATTTAAAGGTGATTTTTATCATGCCTTCAAATTAAGGTACCCTCATTCGAAGAAATACCTTCAAACAAAGGTATCTTGTAATTTTTTCTACATTCACGTTCAAAATTTTAATGTCCCAAGTTTGGGACTTAGTATTGTGGGTTTACCCCAATATCAAATCAAAGAATATGACAATAATTGAAATAATACAATATGGAACCTCCATCCAAAATGAGAATAGGTCACCATGAGTTACAAAAAATTTTCATGACTCCAATACAAATTGATTTGATGAGTGACAAAAGTCCTTAATTATACATTTCACATAAATGAGACAATGAAGGCCTAACAATTTCACAATCAGATAATGATCTCTACACATTCTCAAAAGCATAGACATAGATCCATTTGACCCCAATGATGGTCAACACCACCCAACCATGTGGATCGCTAATACCCATCCCTCTATACTAAGAGAGGATCAATCAGAAAATCATACACACTCACGTAATACAATACAAAATATGACACAAGATCAAGGTATCACAACACACGAATAATCATACACAAGGGTTATGGTATCACAACCAATAACACTCAAGAGAGTGGTAAGAACCCCCAGTAATATGCAATGACTGTGACACATTAACAACACTCATGCAAAGAAAATCACAAGCATATATTAGGTACCAACAACTCAAAAAGAAATATGAGAAGGATACTAGACATAAGACATAGAGTATCATCATAATAATTTTCAAGCCCACATGGTTGTTGATAAGTATGACACCATCTCAATGAGACTTCCAAAGTAAAATCATCTAAACCCCAATTAGATTGGTATGATTTCCTTTCACTACCTTACATGAATCGTCTCAATGTGTTTGGTACAAGCAATGCCTTATCTCTTGATTAGATGTTTTATTAACTTTGGTTACAAGACGTTTAGACTATATTACATTTGGTGGCTGTGAAATGTGTGGAAGCAATTTTTTTGCAGGCCGACATAGGCATTTTCTGATCTCCTCCATAGGCAAATTTGCTTGCAAAGGGAGGACGTCTTGTTTTCCAAACCAAACTGGGCTGATCTAAGGATAATTCAAGGTGTGAGAAGGGTCAATTTAGGGCTTGTGCCAAGGCCGAGCCACAGCCTGCCTTGCATGGAAAGGCGTTCACCAAGGTTGCAGGGCAAGAGCATGCCCGTGTTGAGGGCTGATATGGGCGTTTCGAGGCATTGAGGTTGAGGTTCGACCCATGATGTGAAGGAAAGCCCATGGCCTGTCAAGCAAAGGCCAAATAACCCTACAGAGGAGGCCGATCCATGATGAATTCATGAAAAAGAGGATGATCCATGACCTGGCTGTGGTTTACGCTCTATGAGAAGGAAGATTCGATTTTCACCCTATGTTAAGGGTGATTCTCAGAACGACCCCCCTCTGCCCATGGTGACCCTCATCTGGCCACCATTTCTCCCCTGCTCCATATTTTGGGCATTTTTTCCCCTAATCCGCCCCCTTCTCAAGAAATAAATTTACCTAATTTTGTTTTCTTTTGAAAAGCATTTAAAATTATGCTTATTTCAAGTATTAACAAATAGGCATGTTTTTAAAAAAAAAATTCAAATCATTCTTAGGGGGTAATTTATAATTTGGGGGATTTAGAGGTCCTTTTGAAAAATGTAAGTGTTGAATCAAGCAAATTCTTGTAAAAGGGAACCTTTAAAGTGCAAAAATTAGAGTTTGTCAAAAAAAGGTTAAGTATTACGGCTCGATTTTAATCAACATGCTTAGACCTATAGCACTACATGATAAAGTGTTGAAATTGAGGTTATTTAAATTTTCTTATTTTAACTCTTGTAGTTTCCCCTGATGAAGATGAAGGGTTATTCACACACTCATCTTATAAAGTGTTGCTTTTGTTAATTTTGGGGGGTTATACAAGCATTTTTTAAATCATTAAACTAACATAAAGTTCAAAAGGGGGTAATTTATCTAAGTCACTAATGGGGATCATAACAAGGCATCCCTTTGTCACTACTTTGCGAAACAGAAACTACAAGTCTTGGCATGATGGTATCCTAAAGCACTCCCAATGGATTCATCTATTGCCACATCTGTATGGTCTTATTCTTGAACCAAGTACATATTGGTAGAAAATTGTATGGGAAAATAAGAACAATCATGTCTTAGGATTAATTGGTTTAAGTGTTATGAACCACACCCAGTGGGTTCCTCTATCACACATTGACTGTCCAAACTATGGGAAATGAACGGAGATCCCAACTAACCTCCATTCCCAGATGATCTCGCTATGGACATGTACTACTTTCCCTTGATGATGTTGATGATCCTTTGTATGACAATGATACTAAAGAGGAACTTGCTTATTGGGAAAGTCTTGAATGTGCTAATGACATAGAGACATGTACCTGCTTCCTTCTCCTCTTAGCACACCTCCTACGTTGGTAGATATTCTACCACTTCCTACTATTGCTTTATCATATTTTAGAGTCACTTCTTCGAAAGCTTCTAGCACTTCCTTGCAGGAGGATAAATATATCAATCTTCCTAGCATTGTTGATTGGGATATATTTCTACCTGACATTGCTTGTCTATTTGTAGAGTCCCACATTGTTGATTTTGAAGCACACATTGAGGACATCGGTCTTATCTTTGATGATAGTTTTGATGAAGTTGCATCACCATTATCCTCTTCATCTATTCATGCTCTACATCCATCTACACATGGTTTTGGACTATCATAATCTTCGTCTATTAGGAATGCACTTGATATGATTATGGCATCCTTCGACATCGACATGGGGACAACTGAGAAATCTTCAAAGAAATCAAAATGAGCATCATCATCCTTGGATCAGCTTCATCATGATTCAAGAACATACATACATCTTCATACACATTCCTATTTGGAACGGGAAGATGTCCTGCATCTTTAGTTGATGTCATTTCTTCCCAAGGGGAGGAATATTGTTCGATGTTCTTGGATCTACATATGTGTGGAAACTGCCAAGATCGTGGAGTAGACAAACAAGCACGAGATTGCAAATGAAATCGATCAGTTGTATTTACAAATGAGGCAAATATAAATAGGCGAGTGTGAGTACCCGATTCTCCACCAAATGAGGATATGACTCCTCTACATGAAGTGGTGGCGAGTAACCACCCACAAAGATAGCATGAGGTGTCGATGCAAGTCTACACCTCTCCAAAACGGCTAACTACTTTCACAAGTTCAAAGTACATGTGGAAAATATGCCTAACTATGGTTAAAGCTAGTGTATATGCCTAGGATTAAAGGTTATACACCAACACACCCCCTTAAGCATAGCTTAGGTGAGTTTATGAAAAATAAGTCCCAACCATGAAGCCTAATAAGGTACTCAATTACAATGCAAATCTCTCAAAAATAGAGAAAGATAGAAAATCCAATGGTAAAAAACTATCATCCAAAAGAGAGAAAAAGAAAGAAAGGCTTAGATAGCCCCCCAAAAGATGATGCTACTGATGTAGACCACATGCCAAGAAGAGCTCGTAAATGAATGAACTTTCTCTCAGTAAAGGGTTTGGTAAAAATCTCAGCAATCTGCTCTGAAGACTGGCAAAAGACTAAGTCGATAATCTAACCATGAATAAGCTCTTGAATATAATGCATATGAATCTCTATGTGTTTGGCTCATCGATGTTGAACTAGATTCCTACATATCTGTATAGTACTCTAGTTGTCACAAAAGATAAATGTAGGCTTCTTGAAAGGAATACCAAACTCAGAAAGAATGCCTTGAAGCCATATGGCCTCAATAGCAAAGTTAACAACTCCCTTGAACTCTACCTCTATAGAAGATATAGCAATAGCATTTTGTTTCTTGCTAGACTAGCTGATAGGACCTAAACCAAGTGAAAAATTGTAACCGAAAGTGGACTTGCATTATTCAGTATCACTAGCCCAAACTGAATCTGTAAAGCCAACCAAGTCAATTGAAGAACCAACTCTATAGTGAATCCCAAATGCAAGTGTACCATGAAGGTAGTGAAGAATCCTCTTAGCTTCTCTCCAATGCAAGTCATGAGGTTCCTGCATAAATCTAGAAACCATGCCAACTACATATGATATGTCAGGCCTAGTATGTGCTAAGTATATATGACTACCTACAAGTTGTCGATACAATGTAGCATCAACTAAAGGTGTAGGGAAAGAAGTCTCAAGCTTTACTCCAGATAAGAAGGGAGTTGGAGATGGTTTACAAGTAGTCATGTGAAAACGTGAAAGTAAATCAAGAGTATACTTAGGCTGACCAAGAGCAATCCCTGAATCTGACTATGATCTCTCAATAGCAAGGAAGTAGTGCAATAAACCCAAGTCTGTCATGTCAAATCTACCCTAGAGTGTTGATATCACTGCTGCAATGGCAGATGAACTTAAGTATCCCAATAATCAAAAGATCATCAACATATAGAACCAATATCAAAAGTGAATCATCCCACTGTAAAACATACACATTAGGATCTGAATGACATCTAGCAAATACTGAAGATAGAAGGCAAGAATCCATCTTGGCATACCAAGCCCTAGGGGCTTTTTTGAGACCATAGATAGATTTCCTTAGTCTACATACTAAGGATGAATCCTGAACAAACCTTGGTGGTTGTTCCATGTAGATCTCCTCCTCAAGGTCTCCATGAAGAAGTGCACTCTTCACATCCATTTGTTGTACAGTGAAAGGAACCTAGGTGTGCAGAAAATGCTTCCTACACTAATCTAATGAGGGGAGGAGAGTGCAGATTCAAATTTATCCTAACTATTATAGAAAATGTTAAACCATTAAGATGAGCTATTGTAGAAAACACATAAGGAAGAAAGAATGACAAAAGAAGAGAGAGCCACAAGATATAAGTGTGGAAAACCCTTACGGGTGAAAAACTGCACACTCCAAAACATTGCTCAATTGTATTACGTACACAAAGAGATTACAATACAAATTAGAGCCAATGCTCTTGTAGGAGTCTTCGACACTCGTATCTGGAGATGATCCGGCAGCATAACAATACTTGTAAAATATCTAGTACATCTTCTCCTCCAAGCACCTGTTTATATAGAAAATACAAGGTAAAATTGCCTCTATCTTGGAACGGGCATCCAACTTGGCCCTATGGCCCAAAACCCACACCTATGGACACTTGGTCAACATTGTAAGATGCTTCTGACACTTGTCCACATACCCCATCCCAAATAAGTCACCTATTTCTAAAATGGGCTATGACAGATACTCTTACGACCGTCATAAAATCTATCATAGCAGTTACAACTTACAGCTGTAAGAGAATCTATCATATATAGGCTATAAATAGCATATTCTCTTACAACATGTCATAGTCCACCTTGGGGCACCCAAAGATGTCCTTTTTCAAAGATGCTCTTCGACACATGTCTTCACCTGTCATAGAATCTCCTATTTCTGACCTTTACATGTCATAACTTCGTCATAGGAATCTGTCATGACCGTTATAGTCAATATTCCCTTACATAACATCTAAGATGTTGACACATGGCAAAATATTCCTACAACAAAGTGGGACACCTATCTCCTCATGTGAGGACAAAATTACTAGTTGTCATCTTGCATGTAGGATGACACATCACCGTGCCACATCCCACAAGATGAGAATATGGAATTTACAATTAATTTATGTCATAAGCAATGAATAAATAAATACAATCAAAATAATGCAACGAATTACCAAGGTTGAGACACCTTAAATCTCAACATTCTCCTACTTGTCGAACACCTTGTAAGAGCCAATAGAATAATATGATTTAACTGCTATAGGCTGAGAGGCCCATAGACTCCGAACACCATCTGAACTTCTCTATGCCCACTGGCATCGTCAATGCATCTGCAACATTCTTCAAAGTATCTACCTTCTCCAAATTTACCTTCCCATCCTCTACCATGTCTCGCATGAAGTGAAACTATACATCAATATGCTTTGTTCTAGCATGGAAAGTTGGATTCTTCATAAGTCAAATTGCACTTTGACTGTCACAACTGATCGTAATTTGACCTGCATCAACACCAATATCTGAACAAAATATTTTAACCCAAATGGCTTCCTTACAAGCATGAGTTGCAGCCATATACTCAGATTCTGTAGTGGACAAAGCAACCACAGGTTGTCACTTACTCATCGAATTAATTGCACTACCAAACATTGTGAACACATATGCACTAGTGGATCTCCTACTATCAATGTCACCTACCCAATTAGAATCCACAAATCCACGAATACAAACTAAATGCGGAGGTCCTATAGTGTTTCCATGATAGCAAATGGAATACTCAGAAGTACCCCTCAAATATCTGAACACTTGCTTAACTACAACCCAATGTACTTGTCTAGGATTAGCCATAAACTGACTAAGGACTCCCACTGCTTGGGCAATGTCTGGTCTCGTGCAGACCATAGAATACATCAAACTACCAACAACACTAGCATAAGGTACTCTACTCATGTCCTCTACCTCACTAGGAGACTTTGGACAATCACTAACAGATAACTTTGTTTCCAATGAAACAGGAACACTCACTGGTCTACAATCTGCCATGTTGAACCTGTCCAACACGATCTTCACAAACTTACTCTAGATTAACCAAAGTTTTCTATTTGCTCTGTCTCTTTTGATTTCCATTCTTAGAATATACCTGGCCGCCCTGAGATTTTTCATCTCAAACTATGTTGACAACTGAGACTTCAAATCAGAAATCATATTCTTACCATTCCCAATCAACAACATATCGTCAACATACAATGCAATAATGAGAATGCGATCATTGTCAAACTTGCAATACACACAATGATTCGATTTCGATCTCAAATAATCAATTGACAACACAAAGGCATCAAACTTCAAGTACCACATCCTAGGAGACTGCTTCAAACCATACAAAGACTTCTTAAGCTTGCAAACCAAATTTTATTTACCTTTCTCTATGTAATGCTCTGGCTGTGACATGTAGATTTCTTCCTCCAAATCACCATGAAGGAAAGTTGTCTTCACATCCATCTATTCTATCTCTAAATCATAAGCAACTGTAAGAGATAACAAAAATCTAATGGATGTCGGCTTTGCAATAGGAGAGAAAATTTCACCATAATCAATTCCCTCCACTTGTGAGTACCCCTTCACAACCAATCTAGCCTTGTACTTTTCAACACTACCATCTGCACTAAATTTCTTCTTGAACACCCATTTGTAACCAATGTGTTTCTGTCCATCAGAAAAAGGCACCAAGTCCCATGTTTTGTTCTTTTCCAAAGAAGCCATCTCATCCTCCATGGCCTCCTTCCAAGAACCTGCATCTTTCATGCCCATAGCCTCTTTCACAGTTCTAGGCTCATCAGTGTTAGAAAGTAAAGCAAAAGCACAACTAGAATCAAGTAATGAATAACCAAACCTATCAGGTTGCTTTCTTGTTCATGTAGACCTCCTCAATGGATGAGGTTGAGGTTCTGCTTCTTCTTCTTCTTCATTTCCAGAGCTGCTAGAGCACTCCTCATCATCAGGCCTCATAGGGTTTATCAGTTAAGTCTTCTCAGGGGTCGAAGGAAACTGAACCGCATCTTCTTTCTTTTCTGATTGTTCTGGTTGTAGAACAACGGAAGAAGGTGTTAACTCTCTGAAGATAACACTTCTTCTATGCAACACTTTCTTAGTCACGGGATCCTAAAGATTGTATCCTTTCAGACTGACACCATATCCAATGAAAATATATTTAACAATCTTATTCTCCAACTTAGACCATTTCTCCCTACGCAAGTGTGCATATGCCTCACAACCAAAAACATGAAGATGCCTTACTGAAGGCTTCTTACCAGACCACACCTCCATAGGTGTTTTGCCAACAAGAGCTGATGTAGGAGATTTGTTTACCAGATAACAAGTAGTGGCAATAACTTTAGCCTAAAATTTTTGTTTGAGGCTTGCTCCACTAAGCATACTCCTAGCCTTCTCCATCAGTGTCCTATTCATCCTCTCCGCAACTCCATTTTACTGTGAGGTGTATGGAGTTGTCTTATGCCTTTCAATCCCTTTCTCCTTACAAAACTTATCAAACTCTGCCAAACAAAACTCACCACCGTTGTCAGTTCTCAAACACTTAATCTTTTTACAAGTCTATTTTTTAGCAAACGCTTTAAACTCCTTAAACTGACTAAAGACTTTAGTCTTGCTTGTGATAAAATAAACCCATGTCCTTCTACTATAATCATCTATGAAAGATACAAAATATACAGATTTTGAAATTGAAGGAACATTTACACGACCAAACACATCAGAATGAATTAGATCCAATACACCAAAAGACTTATGAGAACTAGAGTAAAACTGAACACAGTTTTGTTTTCCATAAATGCAATGTTTGCAAAAGTTGAACTTGAGATTACAATCATTTAACCCCTCAACGAGATTTTTATTTTTTAGAGTACGCAGACCCTTCTCACCAATGTGGCCATATCTCAAATGCCATACCACAGTCTTTTCAGCAGGAAGCTTGGCTTCCATGGCATGTGCACTACCATCAGAACTGGTTACACCAGATTTCTTCACTGCATGTTTAGATGGTGGGGATGAAGTGATAGTAGCTTGTTTCCTTGAGTCAGAACAACTATTGTATTGTAAAGTGCATGCCTCCAACTAAAACAGAGTACCCATTCGAGTACTCTTTGCAAGCACCATAGATCCTCTTGTCATCTTGCATCCATCCTTTGAAAAGACAACCTGCACACCTGCATCATTCAACATACTTACAGAAAGTAGGTTTCATGCAAGCCCTGGAATGTGCATAACTCTAGTGATCCCCTTCACTTGTCCATCAGGGAATCGGATTGAGACTCTTCCATGACCAACAATCTTCAGATGAGAGTCATCACCAGGGTACACCCTGAAGAGAACTTGTGTCTCAAATTACTACTTGAACCTCTTAGTTGAACCTATGCTTTGAACCACTTCGTTGAACCTCTTGTTTGAACCTCTTTGTTGAACCTTTCTAGAGTTCATTTGGTAGGTTCAATGAATTTTAGTTCAACTGTTCCTTGGTTCATTGGTCTGAGGATATGCAATGTCGGCATCGCTGTGACGAAGCACTATCGGCAGGACCGTGTTGAAGACCATTGGCATCGGTGAGACAAGGGCCGTCGGAATAAGCATCGAAGGTTTGTCTGATGCTGAGTGTCACCCCGATGGAAGCATTCAACCGTCGGCAAGACAAGGCCTATCGGCCAAACTTTGTGGAGTTACTCCGACAGGAGTAGTCACTCCGACGAAGGTTACGGGTTGGTCGTTGGCAAGACAAGGCCTATCGGCCAAACTCTGTAGAGTTACTCCGACAGGAGTAGTCACTCCGATGGCGTATGTCTATCGGCAAGAGAATACCCGTCGGCTAAAGGTATTGGGCCGATGTACTGCGGACATCCTGATGGAAGTCTTATTGGTATCGGTGAGACAAACCTCTGTCGGAGCGAGGGCTAGATCTTTTGCCGATGGAGAATGTCATACCGATGGTAACCTTGGTGATCGGGGAGACAATGCTCATCGGTGGGAGGTGAAGTCTGAGGGCCGATGGGAGTTGTTATGCCGATGGACTTGGAGGCTTGGTATTGTCGGCAACAAAATTGCTGACAATACTCTTTCGCCTGTTGGCGGTTATAAACTGCAAAGTCCTTTGCGACTTGGTACATGTGGGACTAAACGCCTCACTGAAATGTGAACCGTTGCGACGGTTAGATGGCAGCGACGTATGAGGAATTTGTTCTATCAGTTAGAGCAGAAGTCGGTAACGATTCTTGTTCTTGCAGATTGGAAATAGAATGATATGTCTATAGGTGTCGTTGGTATTATGATGATGAGACTTGAATAAAGGTTCGTTCTGTAAATGTACAGGGAGGTGAACTGTGTATGATGTCGAGAATCAAACACCAGAGCAAGAAGCTGAGTTCTTTATTGTAACTGTATATCCTACTGTAATAAAGATAGTTTTCTTGTGGTGGTGGGTTTTTTACCCGTAAGGGTTTTCCCACGTAATTCTGTGTGTCTGTGTTCTAAATATTGTCTATTTTGGTTTCTCTTGTGTATTCATCTGTGTTATTGTAATTTAAATAGTGACTGGTCTACACTGTCCCCTGGGAATTAACATTAGGGAAGCTGTTTTCCGCACCTGTGCTTTCCTTACACACCCTTCCACCATCAAACTCTTCATACTTAGTAAACCAGTCTCGATGCGAGGTCATGATCAATCAACCACACATCATCAGATGCATGGGTGGCTAGGGCTGCGATGAAGGCATCACCATCATCTTTGTTAGAATCTAAATCAGGAGCTTTCATCTTCTTTTTTCTTCTCCTCTTTGCATTCTTTTTAGAAATGCCTAGACTTGCCACAGTTCCAACAAAGAGCCTTGCACTTTCTAGGAGATTAGGATCTCCCACGGGATTTGGATCTACCCTTCTCATCTTTCTTATCTTTCTTCTTCCCTTTCTCCTTGGGTCTTCCATGAATAGCAAGAGCCTCTTTGGCTTATTTGGATGTCTTCCTCCGCATTTCTTCAGATAACAGTGAGGACACCACATCTTCCATCTTGAAGGTGGTAGTGGTGCTTCTGATAGCCATTACAAGATGATCCCACAAATCTGGCAAAGAACAAAGCAGGGTCATGCAACGATCCTCCTCTATTTTCACACCCACGGATGTCAACTATGCAATGATCATGTTGAAAGCATTCATGTGGTCTGCAACAGATCCTCCGTCTTCCATCTTCAAAGAAAACAACTTCTTTTTTAGGAAGAGTTTGTTTGCCAAGGACTTGGCCTAATAAACATCACCCAACTTCTTCCAAAGATCCTTCGTTGTCTTCTCCTCATGGATGTTCAACAGAATAGAGTCAGCTAAATAGAGTCTAATGAGACCCTTAGCCTTCTGATCTTTGAGGTCCCAATCAGTTTGTGACATTGGTGTAGGTTTCACACTGGATACAGTTTTGCATAGGTCACTATCAACAAGTAGGTCCTCCATCTTGAGTTTCCACAACTCAAAATTAGTGCCATTGAATTTCTCAACCTCTTACCTTCCGGATGTGGTTTCCATCTCCTTGCTACAATAAGATACATAATACTCTACACAGGACTCCCACTCAACCTAAGATTAGCTCAAAAAACTCCTGCCTAGCAGCTAGAACCAAAAACTGGCTAGGCTCTGATACCAACTGAAAGGAAGCTAGGTGTGCAGAAAATGCTTCCTACACTAATCTAATGAGGGGATGAGAGTGCAAATTCAAATTTATCCTAACTATTACAGCAACATTAAACCATTAACATGAGATATTGTAGAAAACACATAAGGAAGAAAGAATGACAGAAGAAGAGAGAGACACAAGATATACGTGGGAAAAACCATTACAGGTGAAGAACCCCACACTCTAAAACACTGCTCAACTGTATTATGTAAACAAAGAGATTACAATACAAATCAGAGCCAATGCTCTTGCAAGAGTCTTTGACACTCATATCTAGAGATGATCCAGTAACATAACAGTACCTATAAAACTTGTAGTACATCTTCTCCTCCAAGAACCTATTTATATAGAAAATACAAGGAAAAATTGCATCTATCTTGGAATGGGCATCCAACTTGGCCTCATGGCCACAAACCCATGCCTATGGACACTTGGTCAACATTGTAAGATGCTTCTAACACTTTTCCATAGGCCCCATCCCAAAGAGGTCACCTATTTCTAAAATGGGCTATGATAGATGCTCTGATGACGCTTACGACTGTCATAGAATCTGTCATAGCAATTACAACTTACATCTTTAAGAGAATCTATCATATACAGACTATAAATAGCATATTCTCTTATGACATGTCATAGTCCACCTTAGGGAGCCCAAAGATGCCCTTTTTCAAAGATGCTCTTCGACATATGTCTTCACCTATCATAGAATCTCCTATATCTTAACTCTTACATGTCATAACTTTGTCATAGGAATCTGTCATGATTGTTAAGGTCAATATTCCCTTACACAACATCCAAGATGCTGACACATGGAAAAATATTCCTACCATAAAGTGGGATGCCTATCTTCTCATGTGAGGTCAAAATTACAAGTTGTCATCTTCCATGTAGGATGACACATCACCGTGCCACACCCCACAAGATGAGAATATGGAATTTACAATTAATTTACATCATAGGAAATGAATAAATAAATACAATCAAAATGATGCAAGGAATTACCAAGGTTGAGATGTATTAATTCCCAACATACATCCCATCCATGTGTTGCCACTGTAGCTAGTGTGCATCTAATTGAAGCCATATTGGCAACATGTACAAATGTTTCTGTATAGTCAATGCTTGCAACTTGTGAGAAACCTTTGGCAAACAAACGTGCTTTGTACTTATCAATTGACCCATCTTCTACAAATATAGTTTCATATATCCATCTAAATTGAATTGTCTTCCTTCCCTTAGGAAGAGAAGTTAAATCCCAAGTGTGATTTCTAATCAAGGAATCATATTCCTCATTCATAGCAATATCCCACTCAGTTATGCCTAATACTTGTTTAAATGTCTATGGATTAGATACTGAAGCATAGAAGACATGTGATCCCCCTAAAAATCTATCTGAATCTATCTTTCATCTGTTGCAATCTATACCCATGAATCTACTCTATGAACTGAGCATAGATTTCTAGATGAGGGTCAGTCGGGTGTAGAAATATAAACTTCTAATGAAATCCCTGAACTTGATGAAGATGAATTCTTAGTACTATCATCAATTTGTGAATGCAAGGAAGAAGAAGAACTATTTTTTGCACTAGGAAACTACTGCGAATGATCTAGATCATCAGAGGTATTATCATTATTTGGAGAATCAACAATATGCCAAGGAATGTCAAGAACAGTTTCAAGGGGTGTTTCTTGAAACTTAACACTTCTCTCAATGAACAACTCATGTGTGGTTGGATGATGAAGGTGATAGCCTTTTATACCATCTAGATATCCAACAAAGATGCCAGATTTGGATTATGGATCCATAGCCTTGCGATGGTCCTTAGAAATGCATGTCGTTGCTGGAGAACCAAAGACTTTGAAATGATCAACTATTGGTTTCCACCCTTTCCAAGCTTCAAAGGGAGTGATTCTCTTCAAGGCTTTATGAGGAACTCTATTCTAAATGTAACATGCATAGTTTATTGCTTTTACCCAGTAAGATGGTGTTAAGCCTTTGGAATGATTCATACAATTAGCCATCTCTTTTAAAGATCTATTTTTGCGTTCAACAACACCATTTTGTTGAGTATAGGGAACTGTGCATTGCAAATCTATCCCCTTTGTTATGTAATATTTCTTAAAATGATTATTGGCATACTCTCTACCACTATCAGTTTGAAGAACTTTAATGACTTTCCTTGACTATTTTTTGGCTAGGGCTTTTGAAATCTTGAAAAGATTCAAACACTTTAGATTTTTGCCTAAGGAAGTAGACCCATGTAAAATGTGAGAAATCATCAATAAATGTGAGAACATATCTAGCCTTTGTAAAAGATGGATGGGAAAAGTCCTTGAAACATCACTATGAACAAGTTCTAAGACTTGTTTTGTCCTCCATGTTGTTTTCTTGTCAAACTTTGCTTCGGGATGTTTACCAAGTGTACAACTTTCACAAATTCCTTTACAAAACTTAACTTTTGGTAATCCATTAGTTGTTCAAGACAGTGGTAGTTAAGAAGACCGAACCACTCATGCCATAGTTTACTAACTTCATCTAAATGAGTTAGTAGTGCCTTTGGAGAAATATCTACACCAAAATTGGAGAAGGTATATAATCTGGATTGATGATTTGCCTCCCCTATAGCAACCAAATTGCTACTTTGTAATTCTCTTATATCAACTAAATTTGGAGAGAAATGTACTCTCATGCCCTTCCCTAAGTGTGTTATTTGATACACTGAAAGGAGATTAGTTGATAGTGAAGGTACACTTAGAATATTTGAAAATATTTCTCCTTCAACTTCAACAGACCCTCTCCCTTTCACTAATGCTGGAGTATCATCACCTAAGGTGATTGTAGACATTTTGGATGGTTCTAAAGATGAAAAAATAACTTGAGAAGAACCCATATGATGGGTTGCACCAGAATCAATAATCCATGATGGGGACGAAGAATTAGTAGCAACTAAGGCTTTGCCTTTTAATTTCTCTTTGTCTTTTGTATTATCCTGAGTTGACGAAGATGCTTTAACAGAATCAGGTAGCCCAATATTATTCTTTTTAAGAATATGAGAGAGACTTTCAATTTGTTTCTTCATGCATTGATGTTCATCATGTCCTAGTTTTTTATAAAAGGTACAAGTAACTTTCTCAGTAACTGGCTTACTTTGTTGAGAAGAGTTATCCTTTTTGAAGTTGTCAATTTTATCAGCTTTCTTACTATCCTTGTCCTTTTTAGTGTTCCTTTTCTTTCCTTTTGAAGTTTGAGGCTTTTTAATCCCTACAATTAAAGCTTGTGTCTTAGTAGACTTCAAAGAACCCATCAGAATTAATTTTTCTTTCTCCCTTAAGAGATCAGAAATAAAGCTATCTAGACTGGCCATTTTCCACGATGCTCCTAGAGCACTTTTAGTATAATATAAAGATGAGACAAACATAGAGAATTTTGGACCTAGTTTGGAAAGTATAGAAAGGAAATTAATTGATTCTCTTTCTTGTTAATTCCATAATCTTTTAATTGCAACTTTAAAGATTTAAATTTTGTGAAGAAATCTTCTAAAGTTGAGAAACTTCTAGGATTAAGACCTAAGAGTTTATTTTCCAATTCATGACTTCTAAGTTCATCAATTTTCCTAAATAATTTGTTTAAAACATCCCAAAATTCATTGGGTATAGTCAAATTCTCAACATGAAACAACAATTCAGGAGATAGATTTAAACAAAGAAAACCAAATGCTTGGTCACACTTACATTGAAAAAAATTTCTTTCTCTTTGGCTGCATTAGGTTCTTTTTTTATTCCCATAGTTATCCTATATAAACCTTTGTTTTTTAGCACAAGAATTAATTTAATCTTCCAATCATGATAATTGAAAGGAGTTAGGGGCAGTATAGGGACAATAGACTCCATGATGCTTAGTCTTTAGATAGTAGTTGTAGAAATATGTAAAGAAAGAACTAAAGAAATGCAAGTGAAGAAGTGAAAAAGATACATGACCCACACAAAATCACTTCTCTAGGAAGTGTGAAAGATGAACACACAAGAGACCCCCCCTTAATTATGTGTTTTGCCCCCAACTTTGGCACTTTATAGGAGTGTGATAGGTCACCCAAAAAAATAACTTAAATAGGCACTTTATAATTTTAGTAAAATTTTAGGCTAGTTAGATCAATGATGAAAAACCATGCACTTTTGCAAAAGGAATCACTTGATTTTGAGTTGATTTGCATAAGTTATAGGCCTTTCAAGTTTTGCATTTACAAAAAAAATCCTTGCACGGCAATAAAAATTCCAAATTTTTGGAAAAAAATTACATGCAAATTTGTTTGGGAGAAAAAAAATTGAATGAGGAGGAAAATAATCCCCCTTGGGCTATGCATGACCGGGAGCTAAGACCCCATGTGACCAAGGGCTTAACTTTAAAAAAATTGCTTCCCCCTTCCCCTTGATTATATCAAGCGCCCCCCCCCTCCACCACCCCCCCCCGCCCCGCCCCCGCCCCCGCCCCCAAGTTTCTTACATCAACACTTTGACTCTTTTTTTAAATGAATAGGAATGGCCTTTGTGCCAAAAAACTTGACACCCGTCGGAGCTTTGAATGCAGTGATGAAATGTGGCAAAACTATTTCTGTAAGCGCCAAGCAAGACAGGGTGAATTTGTGGGCAGAGGGAATGTGCTATTGTAGGCCTGTTTGAGGGTGAAATGAGGCCGCAGTGCGCTTGTGAGAACACACCTTTGAAGGCATTTGGAGGGCACTTGTGGCACTTGAGAGGAGAGACGACGGGTCGTGGCCCTGTATGGGTGAACGCACGGTGCAGAGACACCTTGTAAAGGCATTGATAGGAGAGGATTGGGCCTGTATGGTGCAGGTTGTGGTTGGTCCTTGCCTACCTCTTATAAACTTTCTTCAATTGCCCTTCAAAGGCTTCCACCGTGATGCTTACAGGCTCTTTGAAGAGGGCATTTATCCATCCTCTATCCTTCTTCTTGCACATTCAAACGAACACAAGATTAGAAGATAAAAACCTAACAAAAAATGACGAAACACTCACAAATTGAAGCTCACCATTAATGGGTAGAGATGCATAGCGAACAAATAGCTTGAATCTAACCATGAAATTTCTGATACCATGTATTAACTGCCAAGATCGTGGAGTAGACAAACAAGCATGAGATTGCAAATGAAATCAACCAATTGTATTCACAAATGAGGTAGATATAAATAGGCGAGTGTGAGCACCCGATTCTCCACCAAATGAGGATAGGACTCCTTTACATGAAGTGGTGGTGAGTAACCACCCACAAAGATAACATAAAGTGTAGATGCAAGTTGACACCTCTCCAAAATGGCTAACTACTTTGACAAGTTCAAAGTACATGTGGAAAATATGCCTAACTATGGTTAAAGCTAGTGTATATGCCTAGGATTAAAGGTTATATACCAATGATATGTATCCTTTGTCGTTCATCCAATCTCAGTGCAATAGGACACATATTATGGGGGGAGGTCTCATAGACCTTCTATCACTTTCTTTCCTATGGGGGGAAACATATATTGTACACAGCGAAAGAAGTAGTACTTCTTCACTTGTATAATTTATTTTCATGTGTCTTTTCTCTCTTTTGGAGGATAGTTTATTCCCGCTAGATTTTCTATCTTATCTCCACTTCATGAGAGATAACTTTGAACATGGGTACCTCACTAGGCCTAGTAGTTGGGACCCATCACTTCTTGTACCCACCTAAGCCATCCTTAACAGGGGGTGTTGGTGCAAAACTTTAATATTATTTACTTAGCCTAAGTAATATATTTTTCACATGGATGTAAGCCACCTTAGATGGTTATGTGTTGACTTGGAGAGTCCATCAAACTCATCCAAGATACATGTTGACACTCCTTTGCCACTTGGTGGAGAAGGATTGCCACCACTAGTGGAGTGTTTGAGTAGACTCCTAATTCTACCCAACATCCTCACCTATATGTACAACACCTTGTTCATAATATAATTCACTCCATATTTTGATACAAGCATTCTTCTTAGTTGATCCTCTTGTCTTATAATTAGAATGGTTTCACAAGGTTAAAAATTCACAATGTCACAATTCAAGCATAAAGAAAAAATTACATTTACCATTAACAAAAGCATCAAATTTCTTCAACTCTTACAAGTCAAAATTTAAAAAAGTCAAGAATACCCTTATAAGCCTATGAGCCACAACATCACACATTTCATATCAAATAAGTTTTTGAAAAAAAAATTAACCAAAGTAAGAATGTTAAATTAAATATTTCAGGAATAAATACATACAACTAAATTGAATACACAATAATCTACTCTAAGATTCTTTCTCAATCACAACCTAGGAATTGGAGTACCATATGCAACCACCTATTATGGGCATGGTCAAAATAATAATTTAATAAACATGGTCAAAAATACCTTTCTTTTCCCAAGCAAAATCCTCAAGCAAAATTGGAGGAGAATTTCCATGCACCCACACAAGTACAAACTTGAAACCTTTACCAAGATCCAATCTCACCAAGCCTTTAGCAATCCACAAGCAACCACAAGGAAATTCTTTGCAAAATAGAAAGCACTCATATAAATGGAAGAGGAGAGGAAAATAGAGCTAAAAAATGCATAAGTGTTCTAAAACCCTTTTCTTTTTCCCTTTTCACTCAAAGTACCTAATCCCCAATTCACATTCTTCTCTTTTCACATCACAACAAATTATTTACAGTTGGTTTTTTTTGCAACTTAGATATTTAAATTAGATGTTTCACTAACATTCTATTCAAATGCATTTAGGAAAATACCATTAAATGGATAATATAGTAATTTCATGCAATTGACTAATGCATTTTCTAAATATTCACCATCTTTAAAATGCATGACTTTTCTATGAAGGTAATAAAATAATTAACTCTTCATCTTAAACAAATAGGATATTCTTAAGCACTCCAATCAAGAATTATGAAAACTAATAAAATGCAAGTGAAATCAAGAGTTAAATAACATGTTCAAAGAAAACATACACTTAATAGCTTTATACATAACACATGGATCCACAATCAACATTGATTCAAATCATGGTTTCATACAAATACACAAGATACATCTCACAACTTGAACTAGTATCAATAATCAATAATGTTTTGTTCTATAGCCTCACCTAAGGAATAGATTATTGGCAAGAGACACTATATGGGTTTATGTATGTTGTCATTGATGGCAACAAAGGCTATCCCACACATCCGCAAGACATAATGAGTCTCTACCGGAAGTTAGATTGAAGAAGTGTTGTGATCTGGTAAGCAAGAACAGAGCAGTCAGCAAGGTCTGACAGTCAGGTCCAGATCTCTCAGAGGAAGTATCTCAGTGAAGTGCGGATTTGGGGAAGTCAAGATGAGTACCTTGACTAATAGATTCCAAGGACTTAGCCTCTGGTGATGGAAGGGTGAAAAGATATGAGCAATTGAGTGTTGGGTTCCTGTTTGGCAAAGTAGACAGAGGAAGAACTATACCGACAGAGTGTCAGACCCAAATCCGGAAGAGATATTGCTGATGACTAAGTTTCTTGAGGTATCATTCATGATTGGCTGACATGATTGATGACTTCTTCAAGCATCTCCTAGATCTGCATCACTTGGTAAGCAAGGATCCAGCCGATAGATCAAAGCTTGGGAAAATATTGACTATTCTGGATGCTGACTAGAAAGGTGGTAAGATTACTTATGCGGATATATATACCAGATGAATTGAGATATGAAGGTGTGTTGTTCTGAATGTGTAATTGTGCAAATAAAAGCATAAGAGTAGTAGGAAGGCAGGAAGATAGGTCCAGAATGTGATAGGACAGCTAAACCAAAAGAAATTTAGAATGAAGTGTAGCAGATCAGTTTATTGAGCTCAACCGGAACTGAATCTTAGCATGTGTGGATGCTTCTCATCAGTTCAAACATTGTGTTATCTTTCCCTCTTGTAGGTAGTGAGCCTCTTGTGAGTAGTATGCTCAGGCAGTGAGCCCTAAATTGGCAGGTGCCATTTTGTACTTCTATTCTTCTAACAGAGAATACATTCTTGGTTTAATCACCCCGTGGTTTTTCCCTTAACCGGGTTTTCCATGTCAAAATCATTGTGTTATGTGTATTGACTTTGTTTCTACTTTCATGCTTGTTGGCTTTGATGCTGCACTAATTATTAAAGAAGAACAAAAAGTTGAATAAATTAAGATAACGGATTCACCCCCCCTCTTAGTTATCAACAATTAGTATTAGAGCCAAGTTCCTCCCAACAGAGTCTAACAGCTCGAGGAAGATCTGGGAATTCAAATGGATGTGTATGGTATGAGGGAGCAACTTAAGTCTGCCCTTGATGATCTTGAGCAGTCAAATTTTGAAGTCAATGAATTGAAGGAAAGAATCAAACAGGTTGATGATTTCATAAAAGAACTAAAAGAGAAATTGAGTCTCTCTATGAAAAAGAGAAAGGAGCTACTTCAGCAATTGGCAAGTCAAGGTGAAGCCAATGATACAAATGGAGATCTGAAAGAGAAAACCAAGTTATGTGAAAAGTTATTAAAAGAAATCATCATGGTAAGAAATGAAATGGAATCAGGAGTTATGAAGTTCACCCAAGAAATTGAAGAGAGAAGAAAATATGAAGATGATCTAAGACAATCTGTAACATCCATATCCGAATTGACAAGAAAAGCTAGGTTTTCACAAAGTAATTTTTTTTTCTTTTACCAGATAATCAAATACAAAAGAACTTATCTACTACCAAGTATAACATTTTTCACTTTAACTTAAATATGATTTCATTTTTAATAAAACTAAAAGAAATGATATACAATAAACATTTTGTTCTCTAATAATTTGAAATTTTCTTGAAACAAATAAAATATTGGAAACATACCATTAACATGCATCTCGATTGTCGACCCATCACATTCAAGACTCAACAATCCTTTGTATTTGGAAGACAAAGTATCTTCAAGGAGCTTAACCTCCAACCACAGACCATTGGTCTCCTGCACTCCTTCCTAACCAGAAGTGGCCCTACCCTACTCAAGAGGATAGACTTAGGATAACCATCGGTGTTTGCCATCTGAGCTCTGGTGTTGTAACTTACGTGTCTTGTTATCGTGCAGATCCCTAGACACCCTCTAGTCATGCATGACTCTCCACAAGAAATGCCATCCAGTCACAGTGGACATTCGATGCACTTGAGGATCGTGCACCACCTTTACCAAAGGATTTGTTTTTAAATAGCGTTCTAAGAATGCATGAAATTAGTTCACCCACCCTACTCGACTTGAACTGATCGAAATCCTACAGTTTCCTATGTGTAAGGTTTAAGCAATGTAGACCTCGATAACCTCAAGGTATTAGGATTTTCTCCTACAATAGTGCATGGCGCAATGTTTACTCTAATCCCTGAGTTTATAGTTTCACAATCCTATATTCATATAAAATATAGTTTAATAACACCCACTCCTAAGTGGTTTCAAACTTGGTTACTCGGTTCCCATGTTTGTACAACATACTCTAGTATACCTCACAAATTCCCGTTATCCCTGAATTTAAGGGTTTTAGACTCTTAAAGGTCTACAAAATAAAACGATACTAGAACCATCGCATGCAATGTAATCTAGACTCAAAATGCGGGTTTTTCCCACCCTATTTGTTTATTACAAAACCATGACGGCTTTTAACCAAGAATAACTACTTAACCTACAACTTCACACCTCTTACCAAAATAAATAGTTTTACGAGGTTCAATGAGGTAAGAATTAAATGATAAGGTTAATAAAGGACTTGGAATCTCTCTATGACACTAGAGACGATCAAACTTATATGTCGACCTTTATTTGAAAATCTAAACCGAATAAGAAATTAGATGACAGCATTTGTTGACATTAAATGTCTCATTTTCAGGATTCCCATGTCATTTAGTTGTGGAATGTGGACATCCAAACTCATCAAAGAGAGGAAATATTTCAAGTATTTTGAGATGTTTTGAGGCAAAAACACAGTCATGTGAAATACTTACCAAAATAAATGAAAGCAATGTATTTCAATAACAGGTTGTGGTTTACATTACGACCAAAACAATAATCATGCAACAAGGATGTTCTCACTGCAGGTATATAGTTTAAGGTTTACACCAAATACTACCAAGTTATCCTTCATTTTCTGATTATTGTTCACGTCTTACTTCCTACATGCAGCTACCTTGGTGTTTACAAATGTGAACCTGTATTCCATCATTGCAAAGGTAGTCTTCATGATGGGCAAAGATTACAAAATCTGAGTAGTCAAACTCCATTCGTTATTTACAGAAGAACACATTATTATCACTAATTTCTATAATGTGGAACACCACACATACACAGCCAGTAACAACAAAACCACAGGCTATACCATGCACTCGACCTATGTTGGACAGGTGTCAAAACTGAGTTACTATTCCTATGCTTACAGAAGAATAACGTTATATGCTTTAACCTCTACATTGCAAGAAATACACAAAATACTGCCAGAACAAGGCAGAAATAGTGCACCTAAACTACACGGAGGGAAAGAATAAAACCTGGTGAAATACTTGTGAAGTATCGCTTTTGGGATGATAGACTTCGTTGCTCCCTAGTGTCATCCTTCCTCAGGCAATAACCCGCAACACTTTTCACATCCTCTTTGGTTTTCTAAGTTCTCAACCACATCAAAACCTCTCTCCCATTTTCCATGACCAGTAAGAATGTTTCCTCCTCCTACGATGAAGAACTTCACCATCCTTTACCACTCAATTTTGTTTCAAAACAACTGAATTCCTCCCCTTAAGCCGCACACAACTCAACAGACATGATGCCTTCCCCCCACGTTATCACATCCTTACAACTGAATTTCCCACCTCCCGACTGCCCATGGTGATGGAAAATAAATGACATTACACTACTGCCATTACCAACCTAAACACTTGGAGGTCGAATAACTGTCTTTTTACCGACTTCCCACTTATCATGACCACTAATAAGATGGAGGCTCCTTTGGCGACGTGGCTTGTTAGTGGACATAACAACCCCGCCCACACTCGAACATTAAGGCTTCTAATCCTCCAAGAGCAACTAAAAGCTGAATTGTGGGGTTAAGCTCGACAAGGCAGCAGTTAACAAATGTCTAAAGCATCTTTTTGGTCGAAAAAGAAAAAGAGATAAAGACCAACTTAATAAGGAAACTCAAGGTTAGATCGATAATATCTCACGGTCAAAGCTAGAAGAAAAAGACTCATTCCCAACAATGACCAAAACAAATTATTACACGCTATGGCTTCAAAATCGACATTCATCGATTTCCAAAAAGAATAAATTCAAAACACAAGTTCGATGCATTTTTACGGCAATCACGACGGATTGAGCATAACGCAAAACAAGTTTCCTACATCGTTAGATGCACAAAGCTGACTTCTCGCATCTTTTGACTACAAGACATGATTCACGAATCCGCCACAAGTAGGTTCATTTAATTACCTATAAATGAAATAATAATCATCTATATAAGTCGACTCGCTTTGGTGGACTTACGACAACATCGTCGATTCCAAGATTCTATATGACAACTTACGAAAAGGATGTTACACCTTATCTTTAGATGTCGACATCTAGTCTTAAACTATCCTAGTTGAAAATTAAGACTAAATTGATGGCTTCAAGGTTTATCTA
This sequence comes from Cunninghamia lanceolata, assembly GCA_027924645.1. Taxonomy (NCBI): domain Eukaryota; kingdom Viridiplantae; phylum Streptophyta; class Pinopsida; order Cupressales; family Cupressaceae; genus Cunninghamia; species Cunninghamia lanceolata. The sequence goes on from BSBN01000870.1 coordinate 9,868,527, forward strand.
CCTGTTTGGCATTTTTAGTAACAAACACCCATGGTTACTTTCCAGAGTCTATACTCTCTCTCAAAGATACTTTCTCTTCCTGTCGATCATGGTCCACCTATTCCTGCAATGATAGTCTCACATACAATTTTGTGGTCAAAGCACCTATGTTCCAAATCAAAGCATAACATATCCAAACATCATTTCTCTTAACAAAAAGAACATTTAGTCTACAACATCACATTGATCATAATCAATAGATTCTAAAATTTCATATAACTAACTTTGTATAATAAATCATCAGTTTCCATGTCGTCCACAACACATTATATACTAAAATTTGCAAGAAAGTAAATAGCATATTCAATTCCAAAAAGAGGGATGTAACATATCCTTCCCCTTTAAAAATCATCGTCCCCGATGATTAAGTTTATCAAGCAAAATTTAAACTTAAAGCAAACTTCTTATAGTTCAACATTAATGTCTTTGAAAAGTTTAGGAAATCTTTGGTAAATGTCTTTATAGTCTTCCCAAGTGGCGCTATCCTCGCCATATTGGTCCCACTAAATTTTGCATTGCAAAACTTCTCGATTATGTAAACAAAGTTTACGCATTTCGAGCACCTTGAGTGGCTCGATCACAACCGCCCCGGGTTCTTGCATCTATAAGGAATTCTAGTTAAGGATGTGGTTATTACCTAAAAAATATTTCTTTAAATATGAAACATGAAAAAGATTATGCATCTTGGACAAGGCTGGAGGTAGAGCAACTTTGTAGGCAACTGGATTGATAATCTCAAGAACTTCGAAAGGTCCGACATAACAAGGAGCCAATTTCAAAGATTTACCAAATTTTATAGAACTCTTTTGGGGTTTCACTCACAAAAGCACTTTCTCGCCAACAGAGAAGTGTCTAGGCACTTATTTGTGATCTGCATAACTCTTTTGCCTGTCATTGGCTTCTGCCAACCTCTTCCTAATCATTTTTACTTTTTCTTCCATATCAACAAGCATTTCAGGTCCAATGCTTATCCTATCTTCCAGCTTATCCTAGCTTATAGGAGTTCTGCATTTCCTTCCATATAATGCTTCAAATGGCACCATCTTAATGGTAGAATGATAGGAGTTGTTATAGGCAAATTTGACAAGAGGTAGATATTCCTCCCATCTGTATTGCTGATCCATGCAATACATTCTCAAAAGGTCTTCTAATACTTGATTCACCCTTTCTGTTTGTCCATCAGTTTCCGGGTGATAAGCAGTACTCACATTAAGTTTAGTCCCTAATGCAGAAAATAAGGTTTGCAAAAACCGTGAAGTTATCCGAGCATCTCTATCAGATATAATCTTTTCAGGTAAACCATGCAATCTAAAAATTTCTTGCACAAATTTCTAAGCCAAAAGATGAGCCCCATCCATCAAATTTCCCGGTATGAAATGTGTGACCTTGGTTAGTTTATCCACAACAACCAATATTGCATCATGCGTATTCTTAGACATTGGTAACCCCTGGACAAAATCCATACTAACAACTTGCCATTTCCATTCTGGAATATCATACGGGTATAACAATCCAGCAGGATGTTGGTGTTCTGCCTTAACTCTCTGACACTCTAAACAACTAGCTACAAATTTTACAGCATCGTTTTTCATTCCCTTCCAGAAATATAGTGGCTTGACATCCGCTAATAGTTTTGTTACACCAGGGTGTCCAGAGTAAGGAGCACAGTGAACTTCCTTCCACACAAGATTTCTAAGTTCTACTAAATTAGGAACATAGATTCTTCCCTTGAATCTCATCAATCCATTGGATTCAAAACTGAATCCGTCATATCTTGGGTCCTTAGGGTTTAAGTGCAGAGCCTGTTTCACTTGTTCATAATACTCATCTCTAGATAAGTTTTGCATTACTAAGTCTTTAAAGTTAGCATGTATGGAGATTATAGAGGCTATGTGCCTTCTTCTACTTAAGGCATCTACTACTCAGTTTTCTTTGCCTTTGATATAAGAAATTTCTAAGTCATAATCTGATATTAATTCCAACCATCTCCTTTGCCTTGCATTGAGATTAGGTTGTGTAAATATGTAGCGAAGGCTTTGATGATCGGATTTTAGAATAAAAGTCCTTCCCAACAAATAATGTCACCACATCTGAAGGGCGTGAATCACTGCTGCCATCTCTAGGTCATGAGGAGTGTAGTTCTACTCATAGTTTTTCAGCTTCCTTGACTCAGGCTACGACCCTACCATCTTGCATAAGCACACCTCCCAATCCTTCCCCCGAGGCATCAGTGATAACCTCAAACTCTCCCTCAGGATCAGGAACTTTCAGAATTGGAGCAGTTGTTAATTTTTCTTTTAACAAGTCAAAAGCCTTTTGACATTCATCTGTCCAAACAAACCTTTTTCCTTTTCTCTGCAAGGAGGTAATTGGGCTAGCAATGCTTGAGAAATTCAATACAAATTTCCTGTAATACCCTGCCAATCCCATGAAACTTCGTACCTTTGACACATTGGTAGGTTCAGGCCATTCCATAATAGCTTTTATTTTGGCTGGATCAACTGATATCCCATCAGCTGATATTATGTGCCCCAAATACTGTACTTCTTTTTGAAAGAAGGTGCACTTTGAGAGTTTTGCATACAATTTGTGTTCTCTTAATCGTTGCAAGACTATTTGAAGATGTTGTGCATGCTCCTCTTCATTTTTGGAATAAATTAGAATATCATCAATAAAAACTAGCACAAACTTATCAAGACAATCTTTGAAAACACTATTCATGAGATTCATGAAAGCAGTAGGTGCATTGGTCAATCCAAACGGCAACATCGTGAACTCATAATGACCATACCTCATTCTAAATGCTGTCTTGGGAATATCTTAACTGATGGTATCTAGATCTTAGATCTATCTTACAAAAGACTGATGCACCACGCATTTGGTCAAATAGATCGTCAATACATGGCAAGGGATACTTGTTCTTTATTATCGCCTTGTTAAGCATCCTATAATCTATACACAGCCTTAGAGTTCCATCTTTCTTTTTGACAAATATAACTGGGGCTCCCCTTGGTGATACACTTGGCCAATTAGATTCTTAGACAATAGCTCTTGCAACTGAGCTTTTAATTCCATAAGTTTAGTGGTAGTCATACGATACGGAGCTTTAGAGATTGGCTCCGACCCTGGTTTAATATCTATGCCAAAGTCAAATGTTCTTTTCGGAGGCAAACCTGGTAACTTCTTGGGAAATACATCCCTAAAGTTGCATAGCTACGGATATCTTTCCTCAAATGTTTGTTTCTCCAAGGTTTCCTCTACTAGGTCCATTTTGACTGCAAAAAGTTGACATCCCTTTCACCTAGCCCATTTTAGTTGTTTTGATGAAATGGATCTAATCCTTATTTCCCTTTGAATTCCTTGGAGATTTACTATTTTGCCCATCTCATCCAGACACTCAATGGTTTTATGAAAACAATCTACTTTGGCTTGATGTTTCCACAACCAATTCATTCCTAAGATGACATTGTAGGACCCTAAAGGCACTACATATAAATTTGCCTCAGTGGTGAAGTTAGAAACATCAATCTTAGCTTTGAACAAACATTTCTCTACTTGAGCCTTTGAGTTATTTGCATACTCTACTGTCCATGGTTTTGACATAAAACTAGCTTTTCTAGAAAATTTACTTAAGACTCTAGGTGACACAAAATTTTCTGTTGCACCAGTATCAAATAGAATAGAAACAGGAACTCCAAATAAGGTACCTATCATCTCAATAGGGGTGATCTGATACTCCACTTGTCGATTGTCAAGAGCGGCATGAATCCTTTACTGAAAAGCTTCCTGTTACGAAGGAAGTTCCGTGTTCCTAGGCTTCCCATTCTGCTTCTTGTTAGGGCAACAGTTGGCATAATGATCTCCTCCACAAGAAAAGCATCCCCCTATAGGTCCTCACTTCTCAGATGGCCTACTTGTAGAATCATCATTCTGCTTAAAATTTACATTTCTCTTATAATCTTCACCTCTTCGCTCATTACCAAATCCCCCTTGATTCTTTCAATTTCCCTTATCAAACCTCCTGTTTCCATATCCCTGCTCATTTTTCCTTTTATATGACTGATCGTTGTAGTTCTTATCAAACTTCTTGCGTTTCTTATCATGGTAAGCAGAGATAGATTTGATCTTCTGCTCCTATTTAATTGCATTTTCATATACTTGATCCATTGTGCTTGGACCATGCACCTCCACCTCACCGCCGATCTGAGGATTGAGTCCCATGATGAATTTTCTGATTCAGAATCTTTCATCATTTTGATACTGAGGAACATACTTCAGTAGTCTAGTGAATTTTTCTGCATTCTCGACCATAGATAGTTCACCTTGCCTGAGGTTTTGGAAATCTGTTAACTTTTGATCAAAATATAAGTGAGGTAACCACCATTTTCGGAATAGTTCTACGAACTCATCCCATGTCACCTTCAAGGGACTTAATTCTAGCTCCATTTTCTTATTCATCCACCAAGTGGATGCTTCCCCAGATAGCTGATATGCTCCCCACATGGCTTTAGTAACCCCAGAGTAATTTCTAATCTCAAAATATTTCTCCATCTCCGTTAACCATGCTTCTACTGCATCTCCATATTTCATTCCATCAAACTTTGGAGGATTAACCTTCTTCATATCCTTAGATAACTCTAATGCAAGTTTATCCTTGGTTTTTCTTTGGACTTCATTGTCGTCAGGATTTTCACTTGACGTGCCATTTTCCCAATGTTTACTCTTGCTTATATAATGTGAGTTCTCGTTTTCACCCACTGTGTTGCTAGTTTCATCCATTTTCTTTTCCAGTTTGTTCAACCTTTCCTTGGTTTAAGTAAGCATGTTTAAAATCCTATCCAACTTGTCAGTGGAGTTTTCTTGAGAGTTATGACCTTCCCGATCCTCCCCCTCGTTAAACTCTGATTGGTCCATGATAGTTTAGTTTCTCACTTGATTAAACATAGACTCATCAATTTTATGCTTATCATATTATATATCATCAAAAGAAAACAACAATTGATCATAATCATAATTGGTCTCAAACCAAAATTTTGTCTTTACTCATTTTGCAAAATTGTTTCAACATCATTAGAGATAGACATATCTCATGTTTTTACTTAGTATTATCTAGTGGAGTGTAATCTTCAGATTCATTGTCCAACACATAATCACGAGGTGTATACCCCTCAGACTCACTATCAGAAGATAGCTCAATGATCTCGGCTCTAGGTGCTACACGAGGATCCCTAGTGATCATGGGTATACTAATAGGTACACTCGTAGGTACATTAACAGGTACACTATTAGGTACAATAATGGGGCAGCAATTGATCATGATTCGAGCTGTCGTCAATGCTCCCTCTAGGAGTTCTCTCCTCATTCGTTTAAGTCGTGACATTGCATTGGCTAAGGTTTCCACATCATCAAGCCAAATGTCATTTTCATCATTAGTTTTCTCAATGGTCTTAATCATCGCAAGCCGTTTCTGCTTAGCTTGCAGATAACATTGCTTACCAGTGAAGGATTTTCTTGTAGTTTTCTTGATGCGTACCATCCTGGCACAGTAAATCAAATCATTGACTACCCACATAATGTTGATTTCCTAATCAGGTTAGTGGACTCATCAGTCCTAGTGCTGAACCTCATTAGCTCTGATACCATATGTAACATCCATATCCGAATTGCAAGAAAAACTAGGTTTTTACAAAGTAATTTTTTTTTCTTTTACTAGGTAATCAAATACAAAAGAACTTATCTACTACCAAGTATAACATTTTTCACTTTAACTTAAACATGATTTCATTTTTAATAAAACTGAAAGAAATGATATACAATAAACATTTTGTTCTCTAACAATTTGAAATTTTCTTGAAACAAATAAAATATTGGAAACATACCATTAACATGCATCTCGATTTTCAACCCCTCACATTCAAGACTCAGCAATCCTCAGTATTTGGAAGACAAAGTATCTTCAAGGAGATTAACCTCCAACCACAAACCGTCGGTCTCCCGCACTCCTTCTTAACTTGAAGTGGCCCTACCCTACTCAAGAGGATAGACTTAGGATAACCATCGGTGTTTGCCATCTGAGCTCTAGTGTTGTAACTTACATGTCTTGTTATCGTGCAGATCCCTAGATACCCTTTAGTCATGCACGACTCTCCACAAGAAATGCCATCCAGTCACAGTGAACATTCGATGCACTTGAGGATCGTGCACCACCTTTGCCAAAGGATTTGTTTTTAAATAGCGTTCTAAGAACGCATGAACTTAGTTCACCCACCCTACTTCACTTGAACTGATTGAAATCCTACAGTTTCCTATGTGTAAGGTTTAAGCAATGTAGACCTTGATAACCTCAAGGTATTAGGATTTTCTCCTACAATAGCGCATGGCACAACGTTTACTCTAATCCCTGAGTTTATAGTTTCATAATCCTATATTCATATAAAATATCGTTTAATAACACCCACTCCTAAGTGGTTTCAAACTTGGTTACTTGGTTCCCATGTTTGTACAACATACTCCAGTATACCTCACAAATTCCCGTTATCCCTAAATTTAAGGGTTTTAGACTCATAAAGGTCTACAAAATAAAACGATACTAGAACCATCGCATGCAACATAATCTAGACTCAAAATGCGGGTTTTTCCCACCCTATTCGTTTATTACAAAACCATGACAGCTTTTAACCAAGAATAACTACTTAACCTACAACTTCACACCTCTTACCAAAATAAATAGTTATACAAGGTTCAATGAGGTAAGAATTAATTGATAAGGTTAATAAAGGACTTGGAATCTCTCTATGGCACTAGAGACGATCAAACTTATATGTCGACCTTTATTTCAAAATCTAAACTGAATAAGAAATTAGTGACAACATTTGTTGACATTAAATGTCTCATTTTCGGGATTCCCATGTCATATAAGTCATGGAATGTGGACATCCGAAGTCATCAAAGAGAGGAAATATTTCAAGTATTTTGAGACGTTTTGAGGTGAAAACACAGTCATGTGAAATGCTTACCAAAATAAATGAAAGCAATGTATTTCAGTAACAGGTTGTGGTTTACATTACGACCAAAACAATAATCATGCATACAAGGATGTTCTCACCGCAGGTATATAGTTTAAGGTTTACACCAAATACTACCAAGTTATCCTTCGTTTTCTAATTATTGTTCACGTCTTACTTCCTACATGGAGCTACCTTGGTGTTTACAAATGTGAACTTATATTCCATCATTGCAAAGGCAGAGTTCATGATGGGCAAAGATTACAAAATCTGAGTAGTCAAACTCCATTCATTATTTATAGAAGAACACATTATTATCACTAATTTCTATAATGTGGAACACCACACATACACAGCCAGTAACAACAAAACCACAGGCTATACCATGCACTCGACCTACGTCGGACAGGTGTCAAAACTGAGTTACTATTCCTATGCTTATAGAAGAATAATGTTATATGCTTTAACCTCTACATTGCAAGAAATACACAAAACACTGCCAGAACAAGGCAGAAATAGTATGGCTAAACTGCACAGAGGGAAAGAATAAAACCTGGTGAAATACTTGTGAAGTATCGCTTTTGGGATGATAGACTTCACTGCTCGCTCAGCGTTGTCCTTCCTCAGGCGATAACCCATAGCACTTTTCACGTCCTCTCTAGTTTTCTAAGTTCTCAACCACATCAAAACCTCTCTCCCATTTTCCACAACCAATAAGAATGTTTCCTCCTCCTACGATGAAGAACTTCACCCTCCTTTACCACTCGATTCTGTTTCAAAACAACTGAATTCCTCCCCTTAAGCCGCGCACAGCTCAACAGACATGATGCCTTCCCCCCACGTTATCACATCCTTACAACTGAATTTCCCACCTCCCGACTGCCCACGGTGATGGAAAATAAATGACATTACACTACTGCCATTACCAACCTAAACACTTGGAGATCGAATAACTGTCTTTTTACCCAACTTCCCACTTATCACGACCACTAATAAGATGGAGGCTCCTTTGGTGATGTGGCTTGTTATTGGACATAACAACCCTGCCCACACTCGAACATTAAGGCTTCTAATCCTTCAAGAGCAACTAAAAGCTAAATTGTGGGGTTAAGCTCGACAAGGTAGCGATTAACAAATGTCTAAAGCATCTTTTTGGTTGAAAAAGAAAAAGAGATAAAGACCAACTTAATAAGGAAACTCAAGGTTAGATCGATAATATCTCGCAATCAAAGCTAGAAGAAAAAGACTCATTCCCAACAATGACCAAAACAAATTATTACACGCTATAGCTTCAAAATTGACATTCGTCGATTTCCAAAAAGAATAAATTCACAACACAAGTTCGATGCATTTTTACGGCAATCACGACGGATTGAGCATAACGCAAAACAAGTTTCCTACATTGTTAGATGCACAAAGCTGACTTCTCGCATCTTTTGACTATGAGACGTGATTCATGAATCCGCCACAAGTAGGTTCATTTAATTACCTATAAATGAAATAATAATCATCTATATAAGTTGACTCTCTTTGGTGGACTTACGACAACATCGTCGATTCCAAGATTCTATATGATGACTTACAAAAAGGATGTTACACCTTATCTTCAAACGTCGACATCTAGTCTTAAACTATCCCAGTCGAAAAAAAAGACTAAATTGATGGATTCAAGGTTTATCTACCTATTTGGCATTTTCAGTAACAAACACCCATGGTTACTTTCCAGAGTCTATACTCTCTCTCAAAGATACTTTCTCTTCCTGTCGATCATGGTCCACCTGTTCCTGCAACAACAGTCTCACATACAATTTTGTGGTCAAAGCACCTATGTTCCAAATCAAAGCATAACATATCCAAACATCATTTCTCTTAACAAAAAGAACATTTAGTCTACAACATCACATTGATCATAATCAATAGATTCTAAAATTTCATATAACTAACTTTGTATAATAAATCATCAGTTTCCATGTCATCCACAACACATTATATACTGAAATTTGCAAGAAAGTAAATAGCATATTTGATTCCAAAAAGTGGGATGTAACACAATCTCTCAAGGAAAAATCAGAAGACTGCCACAAGATGGATAGAATAATTAGACATCTTGAATTTGATCTTGAAGATGCTAAAGATAATGAAGAAAAACTTGAGGATCAAATTTTCTCTCTTAAAAGGGATCTTCAAACAACAAATGAATACAAAGAGAAATTCAAGATAAGCTCTGCTCAACTTGAAGTTCTTCTTGAAAGCCAAAAGAGCGTAGATGGCAAGTGTGGCCTGGGATATGAAAAAGGTGAAAGCTTCAGATCCGGTTAGAAGAATTTTGGATCAGAAAATCTAAGGAATAGGCCTAGAAGACCTCCGGTAAGGCAGCCTAATGCTCAAAGATATCCATCCTTTAATGGATACTACCACAACTACAATAACTTTGGTCATAAAGCTAATCAGTGCAGAAAGAGAATGAATCAGACTAATACATCCTTATCCTGACAGTGTTTCAACTGCAAAAGGCATGGTCACAAATCTCATGAATGCAAAAATATGCAAATGAACAATTCATTCAATGGTGGATGCTTTGCATGCAATAGAATGGGTCATATGGCTAATCAATGCAGATCAAGAGAATATCAATCAAATATGCAAAGAAATGTTGTTTGCCAAATTTGCAATAGATCTGGTCATATTGCAAAATTCTGTAGAAGCAAGAATCAAGACAAAAGAGGTCCGGTACATCATAATCAGAATCAAGATAAGGGAAAATGAAAAGTGAATGCAGATGAAGTTCAAAATGAGATGAACAAGATTTGGGTTAAGAAAAGTACAAAGAATGTAGGGGATGGATCCGCACCAAACTTTGGTGCTAATATTCCTTCTAGAAATTAAAAAGTGAGCCCTGGCTCAGGGGGAGACACAAGAAAACCATTTTCCCCTAGCCAGTCAATTGGTGTCAGAACTGGCATAAGGAGAGTTGTAAATTAAAGGGTTCATAAGAGAAACATCTAAATAAACTATGGTTAAGATATGGAAGATCCGCAAGATGTTTAGATCAAGATTGATCCGGTTCTTCAAATCATCTGAATAAGGCAAACCGGAATGACTTAGGTCGAGCATTTATTGCAACTTGGTATTAGGGTTTGCAGACTAATATAAGGGTTCTTCATATTAAACATTTGTTCATTCTGCATTTAAGAAGAAGCAAAAAGGAGCTCTGCAACAAATTTCCTCAAGCCCATCAAAGATCATTTGTAAAAGTCAATTAATCCAGAAATCGATCCGGCTCACTCCATGAAACCTAAAGGCGCAAAGGTATTTTCCATTCCTAAACACCTCTCTGCAAATCTTTTTAAAGATGACTACTCTGAATGTTGTGAAGATCACTGATAGGCCTCGCCCCAAATTCAAGAAACATCCCTACAAATCCTTGGAAGTAGATCCCCTAGGAGCATTTTCCAATGTTCCGCATGGTGTCTTGCATACAGAAGATATTAGGGTTTACATTCACGCACATTGAAGAATTTAGAGAGCTCAAATTGAGGGATATCTACCACAAATAACTAATAGATGATTCATTTGAGCTCCAACTCCAATACAAGGCCCTCTGGGACAAGCACTTTGCACAGTGTATACATTTCCCCTGCTTTGCTGAGGATGAATGGGTCTGGTATGTCTTGAGCAGAATACATGACAACTTCATGTGGTTGAATGGACCATTCAAGATCACAAAAGATGTCATTAGGGCAGTTACCAGTTTGCACTCATCCAGTGGGATACCTATTCTCAAATCGGTCAAGAATTAGACTGTAAGTGAGGCTATCGGATCTAGGTTTGAAAAAAGAGCAATGACAATAGAAGATATCACTGATCTGGCTATCAAGTTTGCCTCCATGATCATCAGATACAAGATATATCATTCTAGCAGGGAGAATTCAGTACCTAGAACTGCTATCTACACTGCTTATGAAATGTTAAGAAAGAATTCAGATTATGACCTTTGTCAGCTCCTTCTAAACCAACTCTTGGAGAATCTGTAGAAAATAAAGATAAAAAGAGTTCATTTAAGTATGGTGGGTTAATATTGTTCTTATTCTTCTACTTTATGAATGAGCTACCTGGATCTAGTGGATGGGTATGGTAGAGTGACAGACCGGTTGCCATACAAATCAGGGACTATTTGCATGGACTTGGTGATGACAAAGCACAAAACATAGCGCTCTGGGGTTTCTTCAAAAACTTTCAGAACATGATGCAAGCTAGAGAGAGAATTCCCCAATCTCTAGTTGAGAAATACAAAGACACAGTATGTTTTATGGTAGAGACTGATCGGTGCCTAATGGAGGCAGTGGAACCAAGATCAGTGTGGATCATGCCAATGGGGTATGAGGTGGATGAGAAAATCATAGAGCTGCATGTTCAACACATGCTGAGTCAACCAAAGGATCCCAAGGCAGAAAGGTTTGGAAGCTTTGAAGAATTGAGTGTGAAGATCAATGTTGAGCTAAGGCAACTAGAGATGAAAAGAAAAGTAAGAAAAGAAGTAGAAAATATTGCCAAAAGCCTTAGTATCTCAAAAGAGACACTTGATGCCAATAGGGAAAAGAAGGAAAGGACTAAGAAAGAGAAGAAAGAGGCAGAAAAGCAAAGTGTTCTGGTAGAATTCTCCTCCTGAACCAGATATTCTAGGAGCTCTACTCCCACCACTGATAAGAGCTCAAATAAATCAAAATTTGAAGCAAAATCATTCAGTAAAACAGAGAAAAGAACTAAGTCAAAGGCCACAAGGTCTTACATCAGTCAGAAGGATGATGAAGAGACTGAGTCAGATGAGGAGGTAAGGAAAATGAAGAAAAAGAAGAAAGTATCTGGTGAACCCTCTACTGGTGAAGACAAGGAAGAGATGGTAGAAGAGTTTGTTGAAAAACACACTCTATCATTAGATGATGTTGTCAAATCAGTTACTGTGGATGGAAACCTTCAACCAATGGCTAAATTCTATGATCATTATAATGAGGCTGACCAAAAGATCTTGTAGGAAGTAGCAGTCAGGTATCTGAATATCTACAATAAGGCTTTTATTGAAATTATATCTCTTATTCCCAAAAGCCTAGAGAAAGAGTTAGAAATAAGAAAGAATAATGCTATGGCAAAAGATCTTGAGATCTGAGAATAGATAGCCATTCAGCTTTATCCTTCAATTAATTCAAAGTAAATAAATATGATCTTCAAAGATTGAAAGGATGAGTTCTGGAGCAAAGTAATAATGAATCAACTTATGCTCAGAGAAATTGACAAAATAGAAAAAGAAATAGAAGAGATTCTCCGGAATGCATACTCAAGATTTAACATTCCTATTATAGAGGACTTGGGTGTTGATCCCTTGGCTACAAGTGTTGAAAAAGAATCTACTGAGGCAATGACAGAAGAAGTAATGGACACCAGTGAAGAAAAAGATAAGGACTTGGAATCCTCTGCTCCAGAAGAGGTTGTCCGTGAACAAACAAACATGACTCCTCTGGTTTCCCCTGCTGACTCCGGATCCAAAGGAGAAAAAAGAATAGAGGATAAAGAAAAAGGAGTGAAGGAAAAAGAAGATGATAGTACTAAGGTTACAGAAGGAAAGAAGACTTCAGCAGAGAAGACCACAGCTATTAGTGGTAAGAGTGTAAAAGGAGAGAAAGCTCCAAGAGATAGCTCTAAGACTGCAGAAGAGAAGAAGAATCTGTCTCTAGCAAGGGACACTACAGAAACTGTCAAAGAATTCTTAAACAAAGAGATAATGGAGATTGATGAACCAAAACTTCTACAAGGGCCATTTAATTTTGATTCTCTTTCTCTGGTACAAACAATGAAGATAGCTTCATTTGCTAATGCAAAGGCTAAAGAAAAACTCATGAAGTCTCACATGGAAGATTGTGAGCTAATAGAAGTTGCATCCGGAGTATTAGAAAAGATCATGCCATCTTTTCAAAAGGATCCCTCAGCCTCCTCATCTGGTAATCTCAAATCTCTAGTCAATAGTGTTAGCACACATTTTGATTCCCTAGAGAAGTTAGTAGAGGATAAGGTCTGGAAGGAATTTTTGGCAAAAAGATTATCAGAGGTACAAGGGTTAATAACTAATGATAGGAGGAATATGAATATTGGGATAAAGAGCTTAGAAAATGCTCTTAAAGATGGTGGGGAAATGTACAAATTTTGTTTATCATGGTCCAAAGTAACATTGGATATTGAGAAGAAAGTGAAAGAATAGGAGGACAAACTGACAACGCTCACTAAGAATTTTGATCCTCTCTCCTCTTCCATAATAAATCAAGAATGTTAGACTATTACAGTCTTGAATGAAATCAAGAAGCTTGAGAAGGAAAAGAAAAATAGAATAAGTAGGTTGGGTGAACTTAGAGGGATAATTATCCCTAAGTTAGAGGCCATGCATGAGGCCATAAAAGAAGCTCAGATCACAGCCCGGACCAGTGATCTGATAAATTTAAAAAGGGCAGACGCGTTTGCATTCCTGTTGAGTGGTCACATCTCAATTTTGGATAGGATGAAGCAAAGTTGGGCAACATAATTTGTCCAATTGGAGACAACTATTGTAGACATACTTCAGTATATGTAAGTATGCTATATATATATTTATGTGGCTAAGTATAGTTGACTTTTTGAGAATTTTGGTGTGCGGACCCTACCCTTTGCCATTGATGTCAAAGGGGGAGTGAGGAGCAGTGAAAAATGAGGAATCCAGCTAAGGGGGAGCTCTGGAAAATGTATATAAAAACAGAGCATCAACCAAGGGGGAGTATAGTGTGACACTTAGTCATTTTTCACTAAGTGTTGCCATCAATGCCAAAGGGGGAGATTGTTGGCAAGAGACACTATATGGGTTTATGTATGTTGTCATTGATGGCAACAAAGGGTATCCCACACATCTGTAAGACATGATGAGTCTCTACCAAAAGTCAAATTGAAGAAGTGTTGTGATCTGGTAAGCAAGAACAGAGCAGTTAGCAAGGTTCGACAGTCAGGTTCAGATCTCTCAGAGGAAGTATCTTAGTGAAGTGCAGATTTGGAGAAGTCAAGATGAGTAGCTTGACTAATAGATTCCAAGGATTTAGCCTCTGGTGATGGAAGGGTGAAAAGACATGAGCACTTGAGTGTTGGGTTCCTGTTTGGCAGAGTAGACAGAGGAAGAACTGTACCGACAGAGTGTCAGACCCAAATCCGGAAGAGATATTGTTGATGACTAAGTTTCTTGAGGTATCATTCATGATTGGCCAACATGATTGATGACTTCTTCAAGCATCTCCTAGGTCTGCATCACTTGGTAAGCAAGGATCCAACTGACAAATCAAAGCTTGGGAAAATATTGACTATTCCGGATGCTGACTAGAAAGGTGGTAAGATTACTTATGCGGATATATATACCAGATGAATTGAGATATGAAGGTGTGTTGTTGTGAATGTGTAATTGTGTGAATAAAAGCAGAAGAGTGGTAGGAAGGCAGGAAGATAGGTCTAGAATGTGACAGGATAGCTGAACCAAAAGAAAGTTAGAATGAAGTGCAGCAAATCAGTTTATTGAGCTCAACCAAAATTGAATCTTAGCATGTGTGGATGCTTCTCATCAGTTCAAACATTGTGTTATCTTTCTCTCTTATAGGCAGTGAGCCTCTTGTGAGCAATATGCTTGAGAAATGAGCCCTAAATTGGCAGGTGCCATTTTGTACTTCTATTCTTCTAACAGAGAATACATTCTTGGTTTAATCACCCCATGGTTTTTCCCTTAACTGGGTTTTCCATGTCAAAATCATTGTGTTATGTGTATTGACTTTGTTTATACTTTCATGCTTGTTTGCTTTGATGCTGCACTAATTATTAAAGAAGAATAGAAAGTTGAATAAATTAAGATAACTGGTTCACTGCGCCCGCCCCCCCCCCAGTTATTAACATAGATGTCTACTCTACTCTTCCTAAATATTTGGGGAGTAGGTGATATTTAGAAATACCCCCAAAGTGAACAAGATAAAAAAAACATTAGTCAAGTGCATAAGTATACATATTTGTTACTCCTTTTTTTTGCACCAAATTAAAATGTGTTTCCTTCAATTGATCCAATGTGTTGCCCTCAAAATTTGAAGAACCCAAATTATGTGTTTCATCTACATATTGAAGACTTGGGTTTCCTAAAATCCACCTAAGAGAAAGTGGAAAGCCTTTGTTTTCCTATCAAACAACTATTGATAACTTTCAATCCAAAATTTATTTGCACCCAATGAAAAATTACTGTCAAATAACTCAATTTATATTCTTTCCCTTATCAAATCCTTGAAAAATAATTTATTGGATCCTCAAGTCCAAAGTCCATCATTGCCATCTATCTAAAAGTGAATGTTTTATTAAGCTTTTTGTTCTTCAACAGCTCTTCAAGAGAATTGTGTGATAGCTCACATAAGATTCAATGGATTAGTCCACTTCTTCTCTATCTTATCTACCAATTTGTTATTATCTCATCCACCAATCCATTATTATCTAGAGCATCCCAAAGTAGAACTCTTACATAATTAAATTTGACTTATTACTACAACAATAATAATTTCAACAATAAAATTAACTATTATATACACTTTCAATTTTATAATCCTTATTTCCTCTCAATAAACAAACTAGCCAATGAACAATTAATAAAGTCATTAGTATATAATACTTCCAGGTGAACTGCATAGAAAATCAATTACTATCTAACCCAACAAAGAACTATTCTAACACTATCATAGTCAACAAAGATGTCAACTGATTTGAAGAAAAATAAGATTAAAGTAGTCTCCAGCTCTTATGACAGAATTTACATTGTTGATTCATGATATTTTCAGCTTTGGCAATGCTTTGCAAGCTTTTGATGCCTAGTTCTATGCCTTACTTTTAGTATTGATGTTATAAAGGGTCCTTTCATGATTAGGTTAGTTTCTTCATGGATTTCTAATCCTATCACTACTCCTCTTTTTTCGTAAGTTAAGGTTTTGAGTTTTACTGCATGGGTGCTCTTGTTTTTTTCTTAATAGAACATCTAGAAGGGGCACTCATCAATCTGATGCAATAATTTAATATGCGAGAAGTATCATCCTTTATAGAGAAGACTTCAATTCAACAACCTTATGCTCTTTGATATCTTCTCTAAACATTGCATGCAAATGGAGATATGCAAAGAATTCGCTTGTTGAAAACTGTGACAAATGCACATCTAAGCCATGTTTTTCAATCTCTTCAATCAACTTGGAAAAGCCGCTGGTCAAAAAACAATGCTACACTAATAGAAGGACAGTGAGAACAAACACTCACATAGACAAAGAGAATAAAACACAAATGACAACAATATATATTATATATATTTTCCTCCTTCAAAATTTCATTCAAACTTTGTTACAAATTTCATTCAGAGTTGTTGCTCTGTTTTGCTGATATGCTCCAGTATCTGGAGCTGCTAAACAATCATAGTGCTGCTGCACATTCTCTTCTCACTGCTACAATATTCTTCTCTACCCTCTGCTATTCTCCACAAAACATTCCTTCTGCAAATTCTATTCTCTTTGCTATGTTCTTCTACTATTGCAGGCTTACACACACACACACACACTCCTACAGTCAACAATTTTCCCTCTTATTTGTCTCATTCATACATGCTCAGAAAAATGGGTGCTCAACTTACTCTTCAAATTCAAAATCACCTATCAAATTCAATGCTGGCAGGCCAACGGTTGCTGGAGCTAATTTTGGAGATCCCCAAGTCTGACTCAGGAGGCCTGGCAACAATAAATGGTATGACAGAAGATTAAATTCTTCCAACAGCCCTTGTACTACTGCAAATGATAATTATGACCTCCCTTCTATAAAGCTCCACGTCCACCTTGGTAAGCTCTTTTCTTTTTTTTTTTCTATTTCTCCACATTTCTATTTTGCAAGGAGATTGTTTCTGTGTCCCTTCAATTGGTATATTTCATCCTGCAGTCTTAACACAGTCAGTCATATCTATATCCTATTAACTACAAATTCTGGCCGCATTTTAGTTTTAATTTTATTTTATTTTGAAATCGAGAAACTATTTACCATTTTTGCCTATCCAAGAAGTGATAGTGTTGAGACATGGACCAACTAGGACTCAAACCTAGGACCTTCCATTCGCTACTGGAGTGCTCTACCACTGAGCTACTAGTCCCTCTTGGACTAGTCCATCGTTGGTGCAGGTGTGGCTTATTTCCAACACCAACACCCCCCCTTAAGCCACACTTCTCGTGTGCTTGGGGCTCCTAGCCCAGGCCTGGCTCTGATACCATGTTGAGACATGGACCAACTAGGACTCGAACCTAGGACTTTCCATTCACTACTTGAGTCCTCTACCACTGAGCTACTGGCACCTCTTGGACCAATCCATCGTTGGTCCAGGTGTGGCTTATTTCCAACACCAACAGATAGGATATGTAAATATAAAGAATTTTAATTTGGTAACGTAACTTTAGGAGAAGGTCGTCTCATCTTGACATGTTAGAAATTATGTGGCGATTAAATTAAGCTGTAAGTTTTATATGATAAGATCTGCGAAATAAACAGAGCTTTGTTTAAGTGTATTCAGTTTTTATTAATTTCTTTTAAAAGTGATAAAATGGTAGACATTTGAACATGGGATTTACTACTCTCAAGAGAGATTGCATAAAATTATATATGTGACGAACTCTAAAATAAAGAGAGTTCTGTTTAGCGTGTACCCAGCTCAAATTTTTTTTTATTTCTGTATGATACAAATTACAAAATAAAGAGAGCTCTGCTTAATGCATACTCAGTCCATTTTTTCTTAATTTTCATAGTAAAAACTAGGCATTTGAACACAGGATTCACTACTTTCAAGATATTAAATATTAATCAATCTATAACCTCATTCAAACACAACACTAATAAATAATTCCCTTGTTTTAAATTTAAAAAATTACCTTTTAAACTGAGTAAACCTTAAGAAAGGTCATTTTTACTTACCTTAGGGAGAGTACTTGGTATAAGAGATTCCAGTTTTGCACACAAATATCTCATCCGATTCCTCCTCAATTTCTATGCAATCATTGCCAATTTTCTTCTGCCGGATTCAATTGAACAACTCAGTCCTTTGAATGCAACATCAGATTTACATTTTCTGGGTAAAGCAAGCATTCCATTATCTGAATAGTCCATAGATCTAGCAGGTAAAGTATAATTTTCAAGTTCCATAACTGATGAGCATTTGGTGTAGTTTACTTTCCGGTTGAGTTCCTCTTATAAGATCTGAAAGCGTATGACATAAATTCTAGATGCGCGTGTGCCTACGCTGCAATGGCTTGACTATACTGTGGATTGGCATCTGTTTCATCAACAATACAACTGTGCCTGCACACGCTTGCATGCCAGTTTTGACTGATATACTAATCGTGTCACCCACGTTACAGACACATTCAAGGACGGGACTTAGCCCTGTACAAATCACATGTTGCAATCATATACAAACATTGGTCGTGTTTTACTAAGCAGGAACCTCTCTTCACATTATTCTATCCTCGTTCTACAACTCCCATCTGGATAAACATATTATTTAGCTTAAAAGTTTGGTATCTATCACCCATAAAATGACTTAACAGTCACAAACAAAATAAAGATAAAGTAAATGTTTCTAAAAAAAATTAATAATAATAAATGTACCAAAAAGAAAAAGAAAAAAAACTTTGAGATTTTAGTTTACTTTTGTTAGCAAATTTATAAATTCATTAGTTATACTGTTTCAATTTTCTTCTTCTGTTTTTTATTGCAATTAAGATGGTTAAGAACATTTTGAAGAATGCTTCATGAAATAGGTCATGTTTTTAGCCAATTCTAACATAAGAGTATACCGCTTGTTGATATGTTATTGCATTAAAACATTCTAATCAAGGTAGATACAAAATGAAATGGAAATTAGCATCGGTATGCTAGTTTCATCATTACAGTTTATCCTCACTTTGATGTACATATGAATTTAACACATGAGCATGCATTCCAAAGTATATGGAGAATTTCAATCATCATGAAAAATTAAAAATTCTCACCCATAAAAGGATTAGTTGGTCCTTCAAAAAGAATACAATGATTCTTCTTTCACTTACCTTAGAATGAGTGCTTTATTGAAGCCTACAAACAAATAAAAAATGTGCAATGAGTAGTGTATGCCAGATGATCAAAATAAAGCTGAATTACATTTTTTTTTTTTAGAAACTATCTATGAAAATAAGAAGAGAAGAAAACAAATAGGAAATTACACTAAGATTTTGCCTATGCATAATGAGGCAACACCATAAGCTTCCACATGATGTGACAATATGGTAATGTCCAATGCAATAAAACTTTTTAAATTGTTATTAACCTCTAAATAAAATGATAAGTTTCTATATAGCACAAGATGTTATCTAAAATTACCAATAAGGTGTGGTTCAGTGGTTAAGTCACTTAGTTGTAGTGGTGGCCACCAAAGTTCAAACCCCTACTAGACCAATGAGCTCACAGGCTTTACACCTTTGCTGGGCTAACGAGCTCGCGGGTTTGAAGTGTTGTTGCTAGGGGATGAGGTCCCCCATGTTGTGGCCTCACCGGTTCATTGCTCTCGGCAAAAGTGATGTAGAGCACATAGTGGAAGCAATTCAAAATAGGGTGAAATACCCACTAACCCACATTACAGCTTTAAAAATCCTTTCTCAAAGTTCACATAGCATTGAACCACATACATTCTTTTATGATCGGCAAGACCATATGCCATCGACTAACCAAATACCTTTCGTACCGAAGTCCTTCCTCATACCAATGTGTCTCCGACACTATTGGGAATTAAGGTGTCTCAACCTTTGCAAATTCCTAATGTTGTATTTATTTATCCCATGTTGAGTTGGCATAGATAGCACCTTGTGTATATGCAAGAAGATAAATTTTGGTGACTTTGGTAGCCGCGGTTTCCCCCTTGAATAATTAATGGGGGTTTGGGGGCTACGCCTCCAAGATGGGGTCAAGGGGTGTAGGGAGGTTATGACATGTAAGAGGAATATGATATTTTTAGTCAGTGTATGACAGATTCTCTGATAGCTGTAAGGTACGTAAGAGCATCTGTCGTAACCTATCTTGGGACCAAGCGCCCACTTTGGGATGCGATGTTGGACAAGTGTCCTTAGGCGTGGGTTTTGGGGCATGAGTCCAAGATGGACGCCCATCTCTAGAAGCTTCCATATTTGCCTTGTAAACTCTATATAAATAGGTGCTTGGATGGGAGATAGATAACTTTGGTACAAGTACTGTTATGCTACCGAAATATCTCCAGATTCGACATTTAAAGACTCCTGAAAGAGCATTGGCTCTAAAACTGTATTGTAATCTATTATTGTTTACTATAATACATTTGAGTTGTGTTTTGGAGTGTGGGGTTTTTCACCCGTAAGGGTTTTCCCCACGTATATCTTGTCTCTCTCTCTGTCTTCTTTCTGGTTCTTGTGTTTTGCTAAAATATCTCATGTTAATGGTTTAACATTGCTGTAATAGTTAGGATAAAGTTGAATTTGCATAGGCCTCTCCTCATTAGATTAGTGTAGGAAGCGTTTTCCACACACCTAGCTTCCTTTTAGACACCACTATTGCTAGTGAACTAATGTACCTGCCACGCTCACTGTTATGCCAAACACTTGTACATGCATAATATGACTTATGATCACCAACTGGTCAACCTTTTGCATCTAACACAATGTATATGCACAATGTATATTCTTAATATACATTTGGAAGATACATTCGAAGCATGCATTGAGAATATGCATTCAGTGGGACCGACCATTGACTTTCTTTGTATGTTGATACACTATCGGTCAGACTTCCAACATTGGAAGCTTTCAACCTTCTCTCTCTGACACCTTCTGTCCCCCCAATGCAGAACTTAACCATTCACAATATACTTTTGCGACATACACACTCAATGTGCTTTTGCGATATACACACGGAATGACTTTCGACATACATTAGTGATATACACACAGAGTGTATACTCAGTGAAACAACACAAATCTTCGCCCTACTTCCGTGCAAGTCATATAATGTATCTTCGGCCCAACTGTCAATTCTCCCCTATAGCTCCACGACTCCTATAACTTCATAGATCTTTGACTTCGCCAACCTAGCACATGAGGATGCTAGGATCTCTTAGAGCATAATGTACGCAATCCTGTAAACATGAATGAACAAAACAAAAAAACACAAAAATAAACTGTACAACCATTCCACTGATTTCAAAGAAATCTAACTGGTGGAATGGATTAAGAATCCATCTCGGCCACAAAATAATAAATTGATTGCACGGAGAAAACCTAGCGAATCTGGAATGACAGAAAGATACATAGAATAGAACTTTGTTTATTATGCCTTTCAGAAATGCACACACAAATGCTCTGTTTCTCAATTACATATCACACTAATCTCTAATCTCTTTTACCTCATAACTACAACTACTACTACTGATTACATTCGATGATCTTGGGCATTTATCTACTTGCCCTCAGTAGTACTGAATTGACTCCAAGTGGCTGGGAGATCTAACAACCTCCAATTGCCTAACAACCTTTGTGATTATAGATTGACAAGTGTCCTTGGGACTTACAACATAAACCTAGATACAAACTAAATTAACATGCATTGGTCAAACAGACCTTATTACATGAATGGTCTTTTAGGACCTTATTGGAAACAACAAAATGAACATCAAACAGTTGAATGCCTCATGGAGGCCACTGTGGATTGGGTGCTCTTGCACCATACACCCCACTGCGAAAAGAACTCATGTCCCATGAGTTAATTCTTGGGTTTATTCTACCTTTACTCTTTACTGTCTCATGTCTTCCCATGATCTCTGGACTGCAACCTACTTCCAAGGAATCAAAGACTCATGCCCAGCTTTGTATGCTCTACTCACACCTTGCCATGAGTGACTGCTTGCCACTAGACCTACCCTTTGCTTGCCATTCTTTCTTACTGTCATCACTGTCTAAACACCTACATGCAAAACCTTGTTTGATGCTTCTTGTACTACTATTATGGAAAAATATGTTTGCCTTTCAATTCTTGTTGGCTTTAGAGGACAAACAATGGTCCCTACTATGATAGCATCCTTGTCTTTCCAATAAACTTGTGGTTGCTTGCAGACTTGCTCTTTGACCTTCTTCTAATCCATTTCAAACATCACCATCTGAGCTCCATCAGTCAAAACTAAAATCACCTTCAAATTGTGATCCATAGTAACCCCACTCCCTGAGGTATCCTCAACTTTCTTTGTGTCTTCTTCATTGAGCTTCACAAACTCTTTCTTACCCACCAAGATGACCTTGGCTGCCTTCTTTGCTTCAGCATCCTCCTACAATGGTGTCATTACAAAAGTCCTCCCATCCTTCTTGATGCTGTAGGTGTTAACATATCCATCATACAATGCTCTCCTATCAAATTGCCATGGCCTACTATGTATGACTAACATCATCATCAACATAAATTGGCGCTAGAAGGAGGGCGTGATCAACATAAATTGGCGCTAGAAGGAGGGCGTGATCAACATAAATTGGTGCTAGAAGGAGGGCTGAGCTGTTTCTCAGTAAATAAATTCTTTTCAGTTGAAGTGATATCCCCTGCCTTAGTATAGCCGCTTGCCCTAAGTCTTGCAATTAATCTGCAGGCCCCTCGCTTCATGACCAACATAAATTGGCGCTAGAAGGAGGGCAGAACTGGAAAAGACACTATTGCTTCAGTCATCATTCATTTTATGCAGGCCCCTCGCTTCTAACGCAACATAAATTGGTGCTAGAAGGAGGGCCAGAGCTGTGAATTTCTAGATTTCTACAAATATTGCATAAATGTTTTGGCATTTGAGTTAAATGTCTGCAAATATCTCTTATATGAGATGTTTTGGTTGCACCTTTGCAAAGATCTAGCTTGAAACATCAAAGATTAGTTTGATTTTCTAAACTTTCAAGTTTTATTTTGAGATATGATAGATCTCATTAAAATTTCAAAATACTAAAAAATTGAAAAATAGAGTCTCATTTTGATGGATGTATATGAAGGCAATTGTCAAATTAACATTCCTTTATTTCAGGAAACTTTGAGTAGGTAGCTTTACCCTCACAGTTTGTCTAACTTTGGTTTATCTACCTGTTGCAGGATACACCAGACTGTGGAACACAGCAAAATAAATTGTTTAACTTTCCTTACAAGGTTGGATTTATATTTGAAAGGACTAATATTCTTCCCGGATGTGTTCAGGGCCGAAATTTGCCAGGAAAATGAAGAAGTCTGGCAGGAAAATAAAGAAATTCTGGAGCAACAAGCAGATGCAGCACCAGAAGTTATTAATTGTCCAGACACTGAAGTGGACCGATCTGAGGATTTTGAATTATACTTGTCTAGAAATATACAGTGTAGTCAAATATTAGGTTTATCCACTGATGATGTCCTGATTGAAAGCTGGTGCAGATTACATGACGAAGAGCATTCAGAAAGGGATTGTTACGCTTGCTTGGTCATGTTGAAAAAGATTCTAGAAAATACAATAGC
Source organism: Cunninghamia lanceolata (assembly GCA_027924645.1). Taxonomy (NCBI): domain Eukaryota; kingdom Viridiplantae; phylum Streptophyta; class Pinopsida; order Cupressales; family Cupressaceae; genus Cunninghamia; species Cunninghamia lanceolata. Next base: position 9,892,184 of record BSBN01000870.1, read on the forward strand.
TGAATCGGTTATAAAAGGTAATGAAGAGGAGACATCTTTCCTTGATTCATTCTATGGTGAGATTGATAGGAGTTCTCTACTTCCTAATACAAGTAAGGACCAGTCAGTATGCAGGTATGAATCTTGTGAAAATTTTAGAGAAGAAACCACTCATCAGGATAATATTTTTGATTCTGATCCTAATACTTTTGATAAAGAAGATGAAACATCTTTCCTGGAGTCATTCTATGGTAAAGAGAAGTGTAAACAGATAGTAGAGCAATTTAAATTCACTGCTGATGATGAAGTTCCTATGATAGTAACTTAGGGAGTCATAGAAAATAAAATAAATGCTGATTTATTACCTAACTTCTTTGAATTAAATGATCAAATACAAGAATGTTGCAGCCTAATGGAACCAGATCCTCTAATAGATAGAAGATGTGAATTATTTAATGAACAATTCCTGAAAGATGAAGATGTAGAAGACTTTGGAGTTGTTATGCATAATCAGATGTCACTCCAGAAATATTTTGAGAATGAAACAGGGGAGTGTCCTTATCAAGTGAAAGTTGTTTCTCTTTTACAGTCACATGATTTAGAAATGATAAATTTCTGTATATTAGGTTATGATAATAAAGATACTTATTTAGATGCTGATGTGCAAGAAATTGAAGAAAATATTGAGAAGTTTCCTGAACTGGAGGATAAACTGAACATCTAGAATGAAGGGATAAAGTTGGATAAAGATGGAGAATTAATACATCAAGAGTCATACATCCTTCAATTTGAAGAGAGACCAGACACTGAGCCAAGCAGTAAAAATATAATGACAAATGGAAGACCAACTACCAATCAAGAAGCATGTCCAACAGAATCAGAAATACACCAGGTTGTATTTCTCCTTTCCACAGTAAATGATGTTGATTATTATTTTGATTATGGAAATTTGAGAGATAGGACATGCATATGGATTAATCATGAACATGATGAGCTGCCTCAGTTGCTGATCATCAAGAGTCATTCTGTTGAATACAATGAATCCAGAATAGCAGAATATTTTTCAGAATATAAAGATAAATTTGCTAGGTTGAGAACCATAACTAATACCCTAATGCTCCTGCACAATCAAAAGAAGTATGCAAATACAGGTGTATTTGGGTCGTTTTCTGGTTTTTGTTTGCCTAATAGTGGTTTGTATATAATTTTTGTAGGATAGTTGTTTGTACAGTCTGCTTGTTTTGCTTTCTTGTTCTGTTTCTGTTGTTTCCTTTTGTAGGTTAGCTGTTTGTACAGGTTGCTTTTTGCTTTGCGTTGTTGAGTCTTTGTTTTGGTTGGCCAAAACTGGTGCACCTTGTTACTTAAGAACACTACATAAATTGTTAGAATTCAAAAGTTGAATATAAGTTTTTACATAGGTTGTAATTCATATCAGTGTAGGTATTCTTGATCAGGTCTGTGGTATCATATTCATCAGTACTACTTTTCTTGAGTCAAGGTGATCCTCACAATGACACACCTAACAGCCTTGGGTTTGTTGAACATATCAGTGTAGGGGTTAAGTGAAAAATCTAAAGGTTGCCCTTGCTACCATTGCAATTCTCAACTTAATTTCAACAAGTGACCATTCCTTGTATCATGAGGCTACAACTGTTATATCTTAAGAATTAAATTCAAAATATAAAATAAATAAAATAATAAAATGGATTTTCTGAAATCTAGATTAAGTCATCTAAGTAACTCTACCGGAGCTATAGACGCTTGCTGGCAGTGGGGCTCTACTTAGGAGAATTGCAACGATAACCTTGCCGGGGCTATGGACGCCTGCTGGCAGCAAGGCTCTATCCGGTTGGCTATGAGGGATGAACCAAACTATGTAGCTTAACACCAGTCACTGACTTATTCAACTCACTTTCAAGATGAGTATATGAATCACATGCACACAATTGATCCCTTATCAATTCATTGTTACATTGATGAACATGATACCAGTTAGAAAGGATTAGGATGCTCATGCTTAATAGGAGTTGGAAATTTATGTTTTAATTTATCCTCACCTTTTGAATTATTTGAATTTTGTTGTTTTCTTTGGTGGCAAGTTGTTGTGTGGTTACACAACACGCCCCATTTTGGCTTGGCAAAACAGGGACCCAACTTTTTGGCTTGGCTTGTGTTGTCTACTTTCTGGCGGTTTGGTAAAAATGAGTCAGGTGCATCATCATCATGAAGGTCAGGATGAGGTAGGTCATCATCATGAGGTCAGTTTGTCAAAGTTCATATTTTGTTTCTATGACCTCATATTTAGAAAGAGCTTGAAATTCTAGGCAGGTTTGCCTTTTACATCACCCTAAAATTCGTCCATATGAGAAAGTTATGACAGGTCAAAGTCCTATCGGAGGGTCATATTTCATAACAACGAGCATCATGATATTATAACATCACCTGATATTATAATATCATGCTGATATTATAATATCACCCTGCTTAGAAAATCCACCATCTGCATCTTTGCATGCGCATGTCAAAGTCCTATCGGAGGGTCATCATCCTGATCTTTCAAGAGAGGGTCATATTTGCTGATATTCGCTAATATGATGATGACATCATCATATCCTCCTGATCTCCTTTTGCATGATCATGATGATCACCCTATCTTTTAAGGGGGGGTGATATTCTCAGCAGCATGATCATATTTTAAATATCACCCTAGCGCTAACCTGATGATGACCTCAACTCATCCTCATGGTTCGAAGATGGAATATGATGGTTATGTCATCATGATATTCGATGAGGAGGATCATCATATTTTTTATCCTGTCATGTTGTCAAGATCATCATGATCTTGTTTGTCTACCTGATATTTCGTAATGTCCTCCTGCCGAGAAATATGACCTTATGCAAATATCCTGATGACGTCATCCCAATCTGATAAACGAAGAAGCAAATATCAGGATGACATCATCATCACATTTCCCTTCGGCAGGATATTGTCCAAAACATGATCTGGTTCGCGAATATGATGATGACGTCATGTTCTAAGTTTAACAAAAGCCCCGGATATCCTGATCATCATCATCATCCTGATCTTTCGAGAGGGTTACCTTGGCCGCAAAGGGGTCATATTACATTCACCACCTGATCATCTTCCTTAGGTGACCTGATATTACATTTATCCCCTGATCTTAACTAAACATGACGGTGACGTCATCTTTTGCATTTTAATGAAGCCCGGATATGACGATGACGTCACCATCATATTCCATTTCTCAGCAGCAGGATCATATTTCATATCCTCCTATTTTCCTTCGACATGATGATGATGATGATGTCATTCTTTTCCCCAATATACAGAAGCGAAACATGATGGTGACGTCATCTAGACATTCAGAAGGGGGAGCATCATATTTCCAAAATATCATGCAGACGAAAGTTTTAAGTCTTGCTATCGGCCAAGTCTGGATTTTTCTCGCCGATAGAACATGTCTTCCTGATGGAAGGACATCATCATGATTTTTGGCGTCGGTATAAGTTTAACCGTCGGCCTAATGTAAAATTGTCATTCTGACAGTGTGTAGTCATGCCGATACATACATGCATCATATACAGAGCCGGATTCGAAGGAAAGTTAAAGGTAGTTTTTTCTTTTGTATATGTTGTGATGTATATGCTATTTTGAAACCCGATATACAAGAAAATGGGCGGGAAAATGAAGCGATAGAAATTTGAAGCCCGATTGCCTGTAGCTGCACATTTTGAGGCCTGGTTAATAAAACATTTTACTTCCTATTGTTTATCCACATGATGATGAACTTAATGTTTGTCTGTTTATTTGCAGGAAGTCATGATGCTGTTAGAGCTGTTGCTGAGCATTGTATGGTTGCACAAGGAGGCAACATGAACCAGAAATGAGGAGGATATTGTCAAATAAGCTGTTTACCAGCTGGAGACCGAATCAAATCAAAGATGCTGGAATATTCTGTGCCAGCTGTACATTTGCCAACTGGCGAAGCATGTGCTTTTCATCTGGACCGTTGATTATTATGAGAGGATCCTGATCCTTGGATCAGTGTAACTATTTTCTGGCATTTGCTCTATATAAGAGCCAGAGCTTGTAAAAAAACAAGAGGAGATAGATAGATATATCTGGCAATAAGGCTGATACAATTAGAGAGAGAAAAAGAGATACATTGGAACATCTGGCACATTAAGGCCAATTACTGTAGAATCAATTAGGAGATCGGATTACTGAGACTAATGAAGACTGAATTGTTGAAATGTCAAGGTTCTTTCTTCAGATCACTGTAAATGTACCTGTTCTTGAGCATACTGAATGGATATGAAGTTTCAGATTACATCCTGATTGTAAATTTTACGTAATCTTCCTGTTGATTTCTGGATATGTACTGGTGAATGCTGTGTTCAACTGGAAGTGCTTTCATTTCATTACATGTTGTTATCAACTTTTCCTTTGAAGATTTGCACTAGATCATGCAGATTTGTGGAATGTCCTGGTGAAGTATGATTCTAGTTTCCTTCTTTTCATTGCATGTATGGGAGCTTGTATGTGGATCAGTGATCTCAGTCAAGTAGTTTTGGGAATCTCATTCTTTAACCCTTTTCCTTTTTTTAATTTCATAAATTCATCACCATAACTGCAAGTCATGACAAATAACAAGCAGAATAGAGAAATATGCTGAAATCCCGTAGGTAACTGAAAATCATTAGCATATTTGAGTTAAATGCATGCAGTATTGAAAATATCATGCAAAGAATTGCAAATGATGGTAGAAATCATGCAAATATCAGCCTGTAGGCACATTATTTGACTAAATTCACAGTGCAGAGGTAGAATTATTGGAGATTTATGTAGAGCAGACATACAGAGCAGGATATTTGGAGGAATAATGATGAACTTTGCAAAAATACGTAAGGCCCCTGAATGGAAAACAGTAACACACATCAACCACTGAGTAACATCAGTAGATTAAGACCTAATCAACGGAGACTTGGGATCATGAATTCTCTGAATTCATCGTATCTTTCAAGATGAGTAAAGGTTGTTGTGTAACTTTTATTCTATGTTTGTGTATGACTAACATCATCATCAACACCTACCTAAAAGTAGGTGACAACATTCCATGGGCAAAATATCACATAAAACCCTATCCTGATATTCCCCAATCTGAAAATCAACATATGCTTGTCTAGATACCAAAAGTGATTGATTATCACTTACCCAAGATGCTTTGTAAGGAGTTAGATGAGGAATCCTATCCAGTTTCAACTTATCCACCATTTCTTGAGATACCATATTATCTGTTGAACCAGAATCTATTACTACCTTGCATATTTTACCTTTGCTTTTGTAATTAGTCCTAAAAAGTGCTCTCCTTTGTATCATGTCCTTGGATGTCTTCAAGAGTGTTCTCCTTAGCATCAATGTTTCTCCATCTAGAACTGGGGCTGCATTCCCAATTGGAGAGTTAACACTTTTATCTACCTCCTCTTCTTGCACATATTGAATCCTCTTTTCATTCCTCCTTTCATTATCACTGAATGTAGAACTATTTCATTGGGCACTTGTATGTTGTATGGCCAATCTCATTGCAATGATAACATCTCCTAGTGAAAACATTAGAACCTCTACCTCCACCTTTTGTGCCTCTAAATCCCCCTCTAAAATTAGAAACTTGGCCCTTACCTCTGCTTGTGTCTCCTTGGTCTTCTTGGGACTGATTTTTGTCTTTAAAACTATTTCTGCCTATGAAATTCCTTCCACCTCTGCCTCTGTTCTATTGTTCTCCTTTTCTTTTCTATTTCTCTTCTACTCTCAGTGCCACCTGGAAACATTTGTCCATGGTTTCTGGTGTCAAGATGGTAATCTCATCTTGTATACTATACTTCAGGTAATTAATATACCTGGCAACTCTTCCTTTCTCATCCTCAACATGTCCACACCTTAGGGACAATTTATGAAATTCCTCTGTATAGGTGGATACATCCATATCCTTTTGCCTAAGGTTCTACATTTTCCTCTATATCTACACCTCATAATCCACAAGTAGGAACTGAGCCTTGATCCTCTCTACCATCCAACTCTAGGATGAGATCATGCTCTTTCCACTCTTCACTCTTTCTCCCTAGGTCTAGTTCCACCACATGAGTGCAGCGCCCTTCAATTTTGTCTTTGAAAACTTGACTCTTCTATTCTTCGGTACCTCCTTGTATTTGAAGTAATTGTTCAAAGCCTCGATCCATTCGATGACTTCTACATCCATCTTTCTGCTAAACATCAGAATCTCCATTCCTACCTCAGATGACTCCTTACCAAGTGATTTTATGGCCTCTAGAAATTATTTCTGATCTGCAGATATATCTGTTTGTCCTGGGGTTGTTTCCTCTTCCCCATCTTCTTCTTCTCCATCAGACTCCTCGTCTGATTTCTTGCCTTTTCCCAAGGTCTTCAACTCAGCCTAGAGTGCTTCCTTGACTCCAGTCTTGATCATCTCCTCCATCTCCTTGAATTTCTTGACTACTTCAGTGGTCAATCCCTTTGGAGGCATATCACTAGCCCCTTCTTTGCTTTCTTTGTCTGACATAAACATTCATAGACAACACCAACACTTCTGCAGAGCTTTCGCTAGCTCTGATACCAATTTGATGCAGAGCACACAGTGGAAGCAATTCAAAACAAGGTGAAAATACCCACTAACCCACATTACATCTTTAAAAATCCTTTCTCAAAGTTCACATAGCATCGAACCACACACATTCTCTTATGATCAGCAAGACCATATGCCATTGGCTACCAAATACGTTTCGCACCGAAGTCCTTCCTCATACTGATATGTCTCCGACACCACTATCACTAGTGAACTAATGTACCTTCCACGCTCACTGTTATGCCAAACACTTGTACATGCATAACATGACTTATGATCATTGGTCCTCTTCACCACTGCTACCGGTCAACCTCTTACATCTAACACAATGTATATGTGTAATGTATATTCTTAATATACATTCAGAAGATACATTCGAAGCATGCATTCAAAATATGCATTTGGTGGGACCGACCATTGACTTTCTTTGTATGCCGATACACTATCGGTTAGACTTCCAACATTGGAAGCTTTCAACCTTCTCTCTCCAACACCTTCTATCCCCCCGATGCAAAACTTAACCGTTCACAATATACTTTTGCGACATACACACTTAATGTGCTTTTGCGATATACACACAGAGTGTATACCCAGTGAAACAACACAAATCTTTGCCCGACTTCCGTGCAAGTCATACAATGTATCTTCAACCCAACTGCCGATTCTCCCCTGCAGCTCCGTGACTCTTATAACTTCACAGATCTTTGACTTCACCAACCCAACACATGAGGATGCTAGGATCTCTCAGAGCATAATGTACGCGATCTTGCAAACACGAATGAACAAAATGAAAAAACACAAAAATGAACTGTACAGCCATTCCACTAATTTCGAAGAAATCTAACCAGTGGAATGGATTAAGAATCCATCTTGGCCACAAAACAGTAAATCAATTACATAGAGAAAACCTAGCAAATCTGGAATGATAGAAAGATACACAGAATAGAACTTTGTTTATTATGCCTTTTAGAAATGCACACACAGATGCTCTATTTCTCAATTACAAATCACACTGATCTCTGATCTCTATTACCTCTCAACTACAACTACTACTACTGATTACATTTGATTATCTTGGGCATTTATCTACTCACCCTCAGTAGTACTGAATTGACTCCAAGCACCTGGGAGATCTAACAAACTCCAACTGCCTAACAACCTTTGTGATTATAGATCGACAAGTGTCCTTGGGTCTTACAATATAAACCTAGATACAAACTAAATTGGCATGCATTGGTCAAACAAACCTTATTACATGAATGGTCTTTTAGGACCTTATTGGAAACAACAAAATGAACATCAAATAGTTGAATACCTCATGGAGGCCATTGTGGATTGGATGCTCTTGCACCAAAAAGCATTCGCGTGGAGCTGGAGGACGTGTTGTACTAGCATCGCTGGTCACGTTAAAAAGTTTACCAGGTGCATTTAAAAAAAAAGATGCTATTGAAAATCTCAAGCATGCAGAGTATTGGTGATAATATATCTCTTTTCAATTGGTTTCTTACAAAGTATGCTAATAATTTTAGGAGATAGAAAAAAATACATGATAACTATAAATGATAAAAGCAATAAATTTGTTGAATGAAATGTAATTGTGTAATAAGGTATATCATGAAGAAGCCATGATGTTCTCATCATCGTCTTCAATTAGAGAAATCAATAAGTTAACATCACAAACTAAATATCATTATCTTAACATAAGATACAGTGATATAAATATATATAATGATAATATCTAATATAAATATATAATAATAAGATAAAATCTAAGAATGAAAAATATTTTAGATAAGCAAGATAATAAAAGTAGCCTGTAGGGCAGGGGGCTGGCTTAATTGGTGAGAGCTTCTTGTGGTAGGCACGGGGTCACAGGGTCCAATCTCCCCCCCTCCCATGTGGTATCAGAGGGTGTGTCACACTAGCACCACTGGTTACCATTAACCAAGCATGACACCAATTACCATTAACCAGTTATAGAGATCATAACGTAAACATGAACCAATTATAAGTACTATAATATGAACATGAACACATCATCATAAGATTAGTGATTAGGAGCATAACATATGGTCCATCATCACATAATATAGGTGTTATAAACATATAAAACATGTAGATAATGTTATATAGATCATAACCTAAACATGAACCAATCATAAGTACTATAATATGAACATGAACACATCATCATAAAATAAGATTAGTGATTAGGAGCATAACATATGGTCCATCATCACATAAGATAGGTGTTATAAACATATAAAATATGTAGATAGCATTATATAGATCATAACCTAAACATGAACCAATTATAAGTACTATAATATGAACATGAACACATCATCATAAAATAAGATTAGTGATTAGGAGCATGACATATGGTCCATCATCACATAAGATAGGTGTTATAAGCATATAAAACATGTTAGTGTATATATGCATACACTTAGGCTTATTAAGCCTACTTAGTTGTTAATCCACAACTTGACACTTGTTCCTATGACTTTGTCAAGTTGGTTAGGAGTTTCATAGAGGTGTCATCTTTCATTTGACACCTCTCTCTATTTTAGTGGGAGGAATCTTGCCACCACTCTACTTGTGAGGAGTCCTATCCTCATTATGTGGATGCCTATCCTCACCTATATGCACTCCTTTTGTTCATTATTTAATCATTACAATTCACATGAATTGCTTTCACTCCATTTTGTGACCAGCTATTGCTTAGTTGATCCTGCAGTTCTAATATGGTATCAGAGCTGAACTAAGATGATGCTAGTTCATCTTGGAAGCATGAATCTCAACTGTTACGAAGTTGGTGCATTTTTTGGTCATCACTAAAGGGGTTTAAGTCGTGGTTTGCATTTTGATCTGATTTGACCGAGACATCATTCAAGGGAGATTTTGTGTTCTGGAAAGGTTGCAGGCTTTTAAGAAGCCCACACCCTATTTTAAGGGTCGAGGCTCTGCATCTAAGTGCCCAAGGTGCTTTGCTTTCTTCAGACACCATGCTCAAGCTTATCCGTACCCTCTCTCAGCCACTAGAAAGGTGCTTGGCTTGTACAAAGGCTCATGGGATAGATTGAACCATGTGCCTTCAATCTTGTGCGACTGGACTGAGTTGTAGACTATCAGTTGGGTGCCCATCAATATGGGCATTGTGAACATTACCAGTGTTGGTGGGCAAGTGAAGATCAACATGCTTATCGTGGGCTTCAGCTACAATGCTGCGATTATTGGTTTGGTGGACAAATTTACTTATGTGGTGAGCATTGCGAAGATCGGCACTCTGATCTTCCCATATGGCTTTCATCTATCTCTATCGTGGTGTGGGAGTTCTAGTCTGAGGAAGCTGATGCCAAAATCACTAGCCACACAGGGCCAATGGCTTTCTGTGGAAGAATCCGTCCAATCTGCCCTGCATAGCGATGCCATCCGACTCGTTTGGAATATGCACCTAGTCTTCAAGTTGAAAGAACAGGCCCAATAAACAACAAAACATAACAACAAATAAAAATAGGGCAAAACAGAGTTAATAAACTCATAAAAACATTTATCTAACTTGAATTATATTTCATCCAACATGTCGTCTACAATAGATTTGTTCAATCATATATAATTACAAAAAACTTGAAGCCTGGAAGCTTCCATCTTTCTAGATAATTCTATATTTTAATTCTAGAAAAATTGGAATGTTCTATTAGTTTTATGGAAAACTCTAGAGAAATCCTAGCTTTCTATTGTGGAAAACTCTAGAGAAAACTTGCTATTTCCTAGACAATCTTACTTTCCTTAACATCCCCCCTTAAGATTGGCTAAAATAATACAAAGAAAATACAAAAGAGAGGGGAAATACAAAGGAGAGGGGAACATTATACTATTATCCCCCCTTAATGTTCACCTCTAACAGACCAAGCATTCCTCATAATTTTAAGAATTTGGCTTCAGTCATACTCTTAGTGAATATATCAGCTACTTGTTCTTCACTTGGACAAAATTGAAGATTGACAATAGATGCTTGAATAAGATCCCAAATGTAGTGAACATCAATCTCAATATGCTTTGTTGTAGCATGAAAAACTGGATTGTTGGCAACCTGTATGGTACTTTGATTGTCACAATACGTAGTGCTGGCTGAACTATGTAGAAAACCAAGCTTAGATAGAAGATTCTGAATCCAAACTACTTCCTTGCTTGCTTCTTTTGCTGTGCTATATTCTGCTTCACATGAAGATAATGATGTAGTTGTTTGTTTCTTGCTGCTCCATGTAATAGGTCCTGATCCAAGATTGAAAACATAACCACCAGTAGATTTCCTGTCACCTATATCACCACCCCAATTAGAATCAGTAAATCCAACCAAAAAAATTGAAGATTTATAGTCATAGAAGATGCCAAAGTGTATGGTTCCACGGATGTATCGTAAAATTCTCTTAGCAGCCAACCAATGACTTTCTTTAGGTGCTTGCATAAATCTAGATACAAGATTGACTGCAAAACAAATATCTGGTCGAGTATGAGTTAGATAAACCAAGCTACCAACAAGTTGTCTATATAAAGTGGCATCTACACTCTTGGAAGTACATTCTTTAGTAAGCTTGACTCCAGATTGAAATGGGGTAGATGCTGGCTTGCATTCAAGCATGTTAAACTTTTCTAAAAGGTCCAAAGCATATTTTGATTGAGAAATGAACAATCCATCATGTAATCTACAAAATTGTAAACCAAGAAAATAGTTTAGTTCACCCAAATCATTCATATGAAATGTCCTCTTAAGATTTGATTTTAAATCATTGATGAGCCCAATATTTGGTCCAGTAATGAGTAAATCATCTACATAAATTGCCATAAGAATGATATCATCTTGAACTTTCTTCATATAAATATTTGGATCTGACTTACATCTTTTAAATCCATGAAGCTAAAAATACCTATCAATCTTCTCATTCCATGCTCGTGGTGCTTGTTTAAGACCATAAAGTGACTTCTTCAATCTACAAACAAGATTAGATGTTGCTGATCTACAAAACCTGGTGGTTAATCCATATATATTTCTTCATATAAATCTCCATTTAAGAAAGCATTTTTAACATCTATTTGATGGATATGCCACCCAAGACTTGCAGCCAAAGAAAGAATAATTCTAACTATGTTCATTTTAATGACAGGAGCAAATGTTTCTTCATAATCAACACCCTCTTTTTGATTGAACCCCTTAGCAACCAATCTAGCTTTGAATTTTTCTATAGCACCATCTAATTTAAATTTGGTTTTGTAAACCCATTTGCAACCAATAACATTCTTACCTTTGGGCTGGGGCACAAGTTCCCAAGTTTCATTCTCTAACAATGCATCATATTCCTCTTTCATGGCTTGCTCCCATTCCTTCTTTCCTCTAGCTTGCTCATATGAGATTGGGTCATTTACTTGTAATACTTTGGCCATGAGAGGACTACCATTCCTTCCTTGGATCTTTGAGCCTTGTCTATATATTTCTTCAACACTCCTTGTCTTTTGTCTAGCTAAAATGTCACCTTCTTCATCATCATTACCTGTAGAAAATGGCTGAGTACAAGCATTAGTAGTTTCATTTCCAATAGTATTATTGTCATCAGTAGTGCTATCCTCATCAATATTGGCTTCATTTCTTTCTAAAATATCTAAAAAATCAGAAACATTTGTTATTGTAGAGTGAGAGGAAGTGGCTGTAAGTTGTGAATACTCATCAAACTTTACATCTCTACTAACAAAGACCTTTTTTGTTGTCAAATCATATAACATGTAAGCCTTTGATTCTTCACTATAACCCACAAACAAACACTTATGACTCTTTGGTTCTAACTTTTCTCTCTTTTCATCAGGAATGTGTGCCCAAGCAGTACACCCAAATACTTTAAAATACCTAATGTGAGGCTTTCTACCACTCCATGCTTCTTCAGGGGTGATATTTGTGAGAGCTTTAGTGGGAATTCTATTCATAATATATGTAGCACAAGAAATAGCCAAACCCCAAAATTTGTTATGCAAACTTTTAAAATGCAACATACAACGAGCCATTTCTAAAAGAGTTCTATTCATTCGTTCAACTACCCCATTTTGTTGAGGAGTATAAGGAACTGTTCTTTGCACCTTAATACCACAATTTTCACAAAATGACTCAAATGCATAATTGCAATATTCACCCCCATTATCTATCCTTAAACACTTAATTCTTTTTTGCACTACTATTTTCAACTAATGCCTTAAACTTTTGAAAGACTTAAAATACTTCATTTTTCCTTTCCAAAAAATAAACCCACACTCTCCTGTTGTAATCATCAATAAAAGTGAGAAGATACCTGGTACCTGAAAGTGAAGGATACCCTAGTTCACATAGATCACTATGAATGAGCTACAACATATAATTAGCTCTCCATGCTTTCCCTAAATCAAAAGGATCTCGATGATGTTTGCCTAACACACATCTTTCACACACACCTTCAGAAGCTAAAATTTTTGTTAATCCTCTAACCATATCCATTCTAACCATGTCTTGTAATTTTCTATAATTTATATGTCCAAGTCTAGCATGCCAAAGTTTTGACATATCATCAGTCTGAGCAATAAAAGCATGAGAGAGTGTGTGTATTCATTATCAACAAACCCCACAAATGTAAATAGACTCTCTTTATGATCAACTCTACCAATAGCAATTATATTGCTTGGGTCTTTTCTATCTCTAACAATAACTTGATCAGCAGTGACAACCAACTCATCCAGCTTGGGCAATTTTATATACTGAAATAAGATTCACCCCTAATCCTTCAACTAGCAAAACATTTTTCAAAGACCCATTTGTTACATTAACAGTCCCTGTTCCTAAAACTGGAAGTCTCATTTTATTGCCAATGGTAATTTCTTGATCTAAATTCTTCCCTTCATTAAAATCAATAAACAAAGATCTATCCCTAGTCATGTGATAGGATGCCCCTGAATCTAAAAATCTATTCTTTATTAGAATCTAAAGCAAAGTATCCCCCTTTAACACTACTTTCAAGTCTAGCAATTACCTCCTTATTTGATTTCTCTTTCCTTTTCTGAGAGATGGCTACGAAGCTATGCCTATCCTTCTTGCCATCCTTGAACCTTTCTTGCTTGGGCTTGTATTGCTACCTTTCATTGTCCCTCTTCTTCAAACAAAATTTTTCCATGTGATTTTCACCTCCACAATACCTGCAAATAATCAATTTTTTTACAACTTGTTTTTCTGTACCATCATTTCTAGAAAAATGGTTAGAATCATCATTATATTGAAATTTATAATTTCCTTTCCGATTCTTCTTTCCATCATATCTAGAAAATTTACTCTTGGCTGCATATGCATGATTCTTCTTAATATGTCCTTCTTTGATAAGCTGAACCTCTTCATCTAAAACAAACTTACAAAATTGATCAAAAGTTTGCTGGGGGGGTATTGGGATTTAGTTGAAGAACCCTTTTCCTTGATTCCTTAAATACCTTGTATGGCTGGGGAAGCTTACTTTCAACCATTGCAATCAATTGAAAATCTTTTTTTGCATATTCAGCACCTATTTTCTTCAGCTGGGCATTTAAAAAAGTAACTTCATTGAAATAATCAGTCATTTTTTCAAAATTAGAAGGAGCTAAATTCACCAATTTTTCTTCTATACTAAACATGCTAGCAATATCTGCATCTTTATAATCTTTTTCCAAACTCTCCCACAACTCTATTGGATTATAAATATCAACAAATCTTCTATTGAGATTGGGGCTTAAAGCTTTACCAATAATACCTCTAGCTTGTTCCAACTTGCATTTCCATAGCTCCTTTTCTTTTTCACTTTGAGGTTCTCCAATTTCTTTGTTCACTATCCTCCATAGAGCCTTTTCTCTCAGAGCATTCTTGACTGCAATCTTCCAATCTGCAAAACCACTTCCATCAAATATTGGCAACACTTCATTTGTTGAGCCCATGTTAGCCAAAACAAAATCAATCTTCAAACAAATATCACTCCAGCAATAATGCAGCCCTGCAAACAAATATCACTTCCAACAATCTATATGCCCTGCAGCTGAATCTGAAAAAAAAACTAGCTGAACCTGGCTCTGATACCATGAAAGAACAGGCCCAATAAACAACAAAACATAATAGAAAATAAAAACAGGGCAAAACAGAGTTAATAAACTCAGAAAAACATTTATCTAACTTGAATTATATTTCATCCAACATGTCATCTACAATAGCTTTGTTCAATCATATATAATTACAAAAAACTTGAAGCCTGGAAGCTTCCATCTTTCTAGATAATTCTATTTTTTAATTCTAGAAAAATTGGAATGTTCTATTAATTTTATGGAAAACTCTAGAGAAATCCTAGCTTTCTATTGTGAAAAACTCTAGAGAAAACTTGCTATTTCCTAGACAATCTTACTTTCCTTAACACAAGTCCGTCTTGGACTCAACTGGCCTCTTTAAGGCCACGTCCTTGTTCATCCATGAAGGCTGCTTCTGCTAACTTCTACATCATCAATTTTGGGCTATGCTTGCAAAGTCCTATTTGAACTCTTTGGCAGCACTTCAAATGTCCCAATGACCTTGCCAATCACCCTCAAAGTGGCTCACTCAGCCATCTTTCTGGCCTGCCACCCACGATGCCCATTTTGTCTTCCACACAGTCCATTGACTTGGTCTTCGGGCATCAAATCTACCTCAAATTGAGGCCCACTCTCTACCTTCATCTCTGAGGTTGATGGCATTCATTGAAGCTCATGGTTATTCCTGTGGACTGCAGATCTCTTCAAGTCTGTTGGAGTCAATACACCGGTCATCTGGTGGGATCTTGAAGCATGAGCTTGGGAGAGGGAGGGGTTTCTTTCATGTTATCATAGTTTATATTTAATGTGAACTTCAAACACTTAAACAAAACCTCAGCCATAGTTAAAAATTTGTGAAAACAAAGTTTTTTTTTTCAATGAATGTGGCAAAGGGAAAGTATTTAGGTGGGTGGTTACCTTAGCCATAGTTAAAAATTTATAAAAACAAAGTTTGTTTTGTAATGAATGTGGTAAAAGGAAAGTATTTAGGGGGGAGGTTATTTTTGGCTTAGTTAAAATTTGTAAAAGAGGAGTCTGTTTTCTCTTCTATAATGAATTTGGCAAATGGGGGTAATTATAATGTTTTTTTAGGTTTTTAAAGGCATATGTCTTTTCTATTCACCTCTTGACATAAACACCAAATAATTTGTAATAGCAAAATGATGTCATGCACTACTTATAAAGTGTGGCTTTAAGTGGGGTAGATAAGAAAGAAAAGTGCACACAATCACTTCTTCCATTACTAAAGCACCACCTTAAAAGTCAAAACTAAGTATCAAGAAGTTTAAATTGCACCATTTCATCACCTAAAAGAAAGTCAAAAGGTAATGGTACCACCTTCATCTTTTCACATTTCACATCTGGTGAAGAAGACAATCATGATGCAACTTCAGAGCCTAGTGTCAAGTCTCGGCTCAGCTCAGTTGGTTCTACATAGTGGAAAAATTGAACTCTACCTGAATTCTCAGTATGTAAAAACACTCATATAGTGTCAAGATATTGAAAGTGTAAAAGTGAAACGTAAGCACTGATCTATAAAGTGTAATGGGGGGAACAATCACTTCTTAAAGAATAACACAGATTCTTTATCTCTTTCGAATGTGTGCATATGCACATCCTTTCTTCAGTTATTTTGTACATTTCTTAGACCTTCATCCAGGTTTTTTCTTTTAAAACACTACTTACTTCAATCAGTTTGCCAAAATCTTTTAACATCAAGGGAAAGGCAAATTTTACAACTTCAGCATGCTTCAGGAGTTCTACACATTTGCATCAGAATCTACATCGGCATCATCATCATCTGGAGGGGCCATCTAAAGTCCTCTCTTGGTTTTCTCTCTTTAGGAGAAAAGTTTTTTCCCATAGGGTTTTCTTTCTTTCTCCATTTCTGAGAGATTGCATTGTATTGAGTAACTTATCAGGCTACATGGCCAGGACTCATTTCTTTTGATTGCATTGTACATGTGTACCTCACCAGGCTGATCGCTGGGACCCATTTCACCATGACCACCTAAGCTATGTTTAAGGGGGGGTGTTAGTGTATATGTGCATACACTTAGGCTTATTAAGCCTACTTAGTTGTTCATCCACAACTTGACACTTGTTCATATGACTTTGTCAAGTTGGTTAGGATTCTCATAGAGGTGTCATCTTTCATTTGACACCTTTCTCTATTTTAGTGGGAGGAATGTTTCCACCACTCTACTTGTGAGGAGTCCTATCCTCATTATGTGGATAAGTGGTTGCCTATCCTCACCTATATGTACTCCTTTTGTTCATTGTTTAATCATTACAATTCACATGAATTGCTTTCACTCCATTTTGTGACTAGCTAATGCTTAGATGATTCTATAGTTCTAATAAAACATGTAGATAGCATAAGATTATCATTAGGAATACATGAGGATGCCTAAGCATTAGGCATATGGAATAAGGAAATCAAGGAAACTTGAAAAACACATAACATTAGATTTAAACTATCAAGGACAAACACGTAGAAATGTAAAAAAGCAGAAAATAGCCTAAAGAGAAAAAGGAGATGCTAAATACTTTGGGGGTAAACTGCACTGACAAAAATGGGGAAAATTTAACCTTCGATTCTGATGAGGTGTAATATCCCTTGCTATTTCGGACCTTATTTTGCTGATTTGAACCTCAAGGAATATTGTCAAACACTTCTGATGTAAACCCAATGCTTGCTGGTCTGTGTTTTTTGTCTGATATTTTTTGCTTGATAATGATAGCTGAGTACTCTAAATGCTCATAAATCCAAACTACAATGTCTAAGCATTAATCTAAATGCATATATGAATTCATTTTGGTATTTTCAATGCATATACATGAAAATTAGACATGAAATGCATACCTACAACCAATTGACATTTTGTCAAACACTTGGCATGCATACTATTATGCTAATCATGAAGGATATTAATATGCACATTACATCAAATAGATGCCCTACAACTAATCACTCCTTTATTGAGATATATGGTCTAATACAATGCTAATATGAATGGCCAAGACTCTTGGCTTTACAATTTTATGCAACTCCTAAAATCTGAGAACAAATGACAACTATGAAACAATGCTGATATAAATATGCTAACTTATGAAAGAACCTAGAAATGTAAGCTGCTATGAATTGATGATGAAGATGAAGGAATGGCAGCCTCAAAATAGCTCATAAACATCCCTCTCAAGCCCAAATCATGCCTCTTCAAGTGTAGCACCTAGCCTTCTCATCAACCAAGGAAAGAAGTCCCTTCCAAACCCAAATTGAAACCTTCTCCTAGCTGCCCTGTACTGTAACATTACTGTTCATGGCACTGTAGCAATCACTGTAGCGTACTGTAGCAAAACACTGTAGCTCGACACTGTAGCATCACTGTAGCAATCACTGTAGCGTACTGTTCATGTCACTATAGCGGCACTATTCATAGCATTGTAGCAGCCAATAGAAAAACTTCTAATATGCAAATTAATACCTCCAAACCCTTAGTTAATACTGCAGATTTAAGCACAAATGAAAGGACTAAAATATCCCTTCCAATTTGCAACCCTTTGGAGGATATTTCACCACCTTAGTTATGCTAATCTATGGGAGTTTTCATTGCCAAAGACTAAATATGCAGAAACCCTTGGCTCCACAAAACTCATCAAATGCAAATGACAATAATTGGATGCCTGGAAGCTTGCCTTGCCCCTTCCTTTATACTTTTTCAATCCCACTTCAAGAAGCTTCTAGAAAAATAATATTATTTTATTTTAGTGACTTTATGTAATAATATTTATTTAAGTCACTTTATTAAATTAATTAAATATAGGGTCACTTTATAATATTTATTTATTTAATAACCTTACAAATAATTAATTTAATTATTATCTCCCTTATTTTTCCCATCCAACTAAATCTAGGAAACCAACCATCGACCAGGTGACTGCCTCAAGAAGACCCCCTAACCATGTACATTAGCCTACGAGGGTCAGGAATAGGCTAAACCATCCACAAACAACATCAGCTAAAAAGGGGACATTACAGTCCGCCCTCCTTGAAATTGCTTGTCCCCAAGCAATCTTGGCTATAAAGACAATTCTCCCCACCTGGATCCCAAGGGAGGATCTGTGTAATGTCCCTGCTATCACCAAAGAGCTCCTGTAACACCAGCACTAGCACAACTAACTGAACCTGTTAAATCAAATCAACCCCAACGCCAGATGTCGCAAGAGCATAAGCATTAAGTGGAAGCAACTCTGAATACCGACAATGTTTGCTTCCCATAACTGCACAGGCTAAGCTGTCATACACACTATCTAGCATATACACAACTGAGCTATGCGTCTGGAATAGATCATGTACATAAAGATCAAAAGTGCAACTGCAAGTAATCACCCTCATATACATGTTGTATACATGCTGCAAAACTCAACAGTGAACCTTGATGCACACAAAGGATTCCTCAACATACTAGAGAGTATCCCATAACTAATGCCTGGATCCTAAATGAATCTGTAAGGAATTTCATTAGAATCTCACTGAAAACAACTGTAGCCATAGAACCTGCCAAAACTCAGCAAACTATGCAATTCTGTAGCTGAAATAAACATATCACTTCTGATGTCAATCCTTGGGTCCCATTGCCAAAATGGAAGTCCATCACAAAGCGCACCTATTGACTTCCACTGTACCATTCTACATAAACCACTGACATCACACCAAGAGTGGTGGAACACCTCATCAAGACCAAAATAGAGTGACAAATCAAACACGTCACCACCAGGATCCCAAAATAGAATCAACAATCGACTACCAATGACAATTGGTGGCACCTACTGCACCATACTGTCTGCAACTAAATCACTAATATGCCAAGAGGCTGCTCCCTGATACTAAGACCTATGGGTTATGGACCCAAACGACTATCGGAAAATATGAGTATCTCCTAATTCATCTGCAAATGTTGGTGTCCCCACAATACTCCAACTGCCAAAGCTGGAAGAAGAGTGCTCCTGACACCAACTCATAAAGCCAGTTGCACTAATCAATGCAAATGTGGAGGGTTGATCCCTCTCAGCACCAATGGAATTGGATATCTGTGCCTCTTCCCTCACGAGTGCACCATACAACTACCTAGCAAGCATGAAAGCACAACCTCTATCCTCTACCCAATTCCTATGGATGTGCTGACTAACCAAGCCATCATACCTACTGCCCCCATAATCATCCCGTAACCATGTATCTATGTGAAATCTCTGTGACATAGAAGTAACAAACCTTGTCGGATACATAATAGCATGATGGATAATTGACTGTTGTCCCTGCAAGTAATTCCTCATACACAACTGAGTCGGGTACTTGTAGGCTCTAGTTCCATCTTCTGTAGATGGCAACTCTTCATCCCACAATGGATGGTATAAGCCCCCCATCAATCCACATCGATGCATCAACCAATCATCTGCATGTGAACTAAAAGAAAGGTGATGAACTCTCCTCACTATGTAGTCATGGTGAAAAGCACCAACCTCCGTCAATAGTTGACCATCATAGTCCTGCTTTCTATCACCTGACATGGAACTAACCTTAGGGGAATCAAGTGTATTTTCAGATTCATCCCGCATTTGAATAAAGAGTCTTCTAATGTTATCTATCCTTTTTTGTCTTGCTATGTTGATGAGATTGATCTTTTCTTTCACTTTTTGAAGATGCTGTCTTGCATTGGCAGCCACTAATCTAGCCTCTTTGGCTTTTTGCAACCATTCTTCGTTAATCTTTTTGGACTTCTTTACCTCTTCAATGCCAAAATATACAAAATCAGTCCTCTTATCCTTGATATCTTCATGTCTACCAAATGGTGTAGGGCTGTCATCAATGGGTGATATCATATCATTGGCTTTCTCATGATCACAAGCTCCTATCTCACGAGAATGATGGGACATAGTGCTGCTGTCCTCAAACAAATTAGTGATGACATCATGCCATTGTAAAATGTCTCCTTCATCATGTGTATTTAAAACACTAGTGGCTGCTCCACTAAGCAAAGGATCAACTTTCACATCCACCTTAATATCTTGGACCTTCAATGGACTTTCATATGTACGAATAACATTCATGGAAGCACCATCTAAGTCTTTACCACGATAGGATGAAGCAATGCTAGACTCACCTAGTGAAGCATCACAAGAAACCTTATCTTCATGTAGCTGCTCTAATGTAACTGGTTTGTCTTCACCCATCACTTGCTCTTCTTTTCCCTCATTTCCTTGTCCCTTAATCACATGCACAACACAAGATTCTTGCCCATCCAAAGAGGCTGCAATAGAAGACTAATTTTCTAATTTCTTTGGTGAAGCATGAGCTAAACTCAACTCCACATTCAACTCCTCAATCTGATTTTCCACCATAAGGAGAGCCATTTAAGAGTCTTCCAAAGATTTTCTAGTCTTCACTAGCTCCGTGGTGAGTTGA
Source organism: Cunninghamia lanceolata (assembly GCA_027924645.1). Taxonomy (NCBI): domain Eukaryota; kingdom Viridiplantae; phylum Streptophyta; class Pinopsida; order Cupressales; family Cupressaceae; genus Cunninghamia; species Cunninghamia lanceolata. The sequence goes on from BSBN01000870.1 coordinate 9,913,385, forward strand.
TCAACCTCTTCCTCCTTCCTCTTCAATGCATCTGAATATATGACACCCAATTCAAGTAGGTGATCTCTATCGGAAAGAAGAGTTAAATAGTTATTTTTCATAATCTCCATGGCTACCTTAAACACTTGCAAATTAGAGATTGATGAAGCTTCTTCAACACCTCTATGTCTCCCCTCTAGTTGGACCTTCCATAGATGAATTTCCACCATCTTGTGGGAATGATCAAAATGGGACAGCGCTGTAACAATCTTATCTTCACCAACCTTTAGTTGGTTCTCCAAATCAGACTTAGGGACCAAGGAAAATTCATTAGTTGAAGTTGTGGGCTGCCAATGGAGAGCTTGAATCTCATCAAAATATTCTTCTGAAGTGTCCTCATGCTGGTTTGGAACTAGAGCAGCAGTAGTTCCCAACCCAAACTCCTCATCATCCCTCCAAAAAATAAACTCAATGGATGATGAATCGCTAACCTCATGTAGAGAGGTAAGATCACTCTTAGGACTATCGAAAGAGTCCCCAATCATAACCTCCATGTCACCAACTAGGAGACTCGTGCAACCCTATCCTGTAGGATCCACTGTTTCTTCCTCTCTACCTTCTATAACATCAACTGGGTGAAGATCAACTGAAATAGACCTGAGCTCAATACTACTAGTCCACACTTCACCTGTTCGTTTTCCTGCCGAATTTTTGTGAGTGCATTTAACATAAGCCCCAAAGGAATCATTAAAAGAATCCATACCATTGCTATCCTCCTGAAGAGAAGATGAAACCTGTAACCCAAAAGAAGGCATCTCCTGCTCATCACCTTTGTCCATTCTATTCTCCATAGGATCAGCTGTATGCTGGTCACTAACTACTAAAAATTCATTGTAGAGGTTTCTAGATACTTCACCTATAGAGACCTTTTGTTCCTCCTTTTTGTTTTGTGATGTAGACCCCTTAAAAATGGATGCCATAAACCGAGCTGCTTTGTCTATGTTTACAGGGTGTGAAAACAATTCATTCATCCTCTTCTGGTTTTCATCCAACTTATTCAAACTTTCTTTAAGTTTCTCCATATTCTTGTCCCACTGCTTCTGAGTACTTGAAGTAACCATGATTAACTAGTTGATTCAATGTCCAATCTACCCAATAGGATGGCAGGACAAAAGCTCTGATACCACTGTAATATCCCTTGCTATTTCGGACCTTATTTTGCTGATTTGAACCTCAAGGAATATTGTCAAACACTTCTGATGTAAACCCAATGCTTGCTAGTCTGTGTTTTCCATCTGATATTTTTTACTTGATAATGATAGCTGAGTACTCTAAATGCTCATAAATCCAAACTACAATGTCTAAGCATTAATCTACATGCATATATGACTTCTTTTTTGGTATTTTCGATGCATATACATGAAAATTAGACATGAAATGCATACCTACAGCCAATTGACATTTTGTCAAACACTTGGCATGCATACTATTATGCTAATCATGAAGGATATTAATATGCACATTACATCAAATAGATGGCCTACAACTGATCACTCCTTTATTGAGATATATGGTCTAATACAATGCTGATATGAATGGCCAAGACTCTTGGCTTTACAATTTTATGCAACTCCTAAAATCTGAGAACAAATGACAACTATAAAATAATGCTGATATAAATATGCTAACTTATGAAAGAACCTGGAAATGTAAGCTGCTATGAATTGATGATGAAGATGAAGGAATGACAGCCTCAAAACAACTCATAAACATCCCTCTCAAGCCCAAATCATGCCTCTTCAAGTGTAGCACCCAGCCTTCTCATCAACCAAGGAAAGAGGTCCCTTCCAAACCTAAATTGAAACCTTCTTCTAGTTGCTTTGTACTGTAGCATTACTGTTCATGGCACTGTAGCAATCACTGTAGCGTACTGTAGCAAAACACTGTAGCGTGACACTGTAGCATTACTATAGAAAACACTATAGTGATCACTGTAGCAATCACTGTAGCGTACTGTTCATGTCACTGTAGTGGCTCTATTTACAGCACTGTAGTAGCCAATAGAAAAACTTCTGATATGCAAATTAATACCTCCAAACCCTTAGTTAATACTGCAGATTTAAGCACAAATGAAAGGACTAAAATATCCCTTCCAATTTGCAACCCTTCGAAGGATATCTCACCACCTCAGTTATGCTAATCTATGTGAGTTTTCATTTCCAAAGACCAAATATGCAGAAACCCTTGGCTCCACAAAACTCATCAAATGCAAATGACAATAATTGGATGCCTGGAAGCTTGCCTTGCCCCTTCCTTTATACTTTTTCAATCCCACTTCAAGAAGCTTCTAGAAAAATAATATTATTTTATTTTAGTGACTTTATGTAATAATATTTATTTAAGTCACTTTATTAAATTAATTAAATATAAGGTCACTTTATAATATTTATTTATTTAATAACCTTACAAATAATTAATTTAATTATTATCTCTCTTATATTTCCCATCCAACTGAATCCAGGAAACCAACCATCGACCAGGTGACTGCCTCAAGAAGGCCCCCTAACCATGTACATTAGCCTACGAGGGTTAGGAATAGGCTAAACCATCCGCAAACAACATCAGCTAAAAAGGGGACATTACATGAGGCTCCATATAAAAATAGATGCCTCTTAAGTGTATGAAGTCAAAACATAAATAAGGTGAAATGAAGACAAGTAAATCATGAAAATATAAATAATAGTTTTTTTTTCAAGAATTAATGTTTTATAAAATTTTTAATAAAAAAATATTTTATATTAAAAAGAGAAGGTGAAATACATCAAACTTCAAAGTCCATGTAATCTTTTTATAAAATGTGAATGCATTGTTAAAAAAAGTACTCTCTTTCTAGCCTGTCAATTAAGAAAGACCCATCCTTCCTAAACACTTTATATATGTGTGGATTAAATACTAAAACATAAGCAATGTGTTCTCTTTTCAACTATATTTAGTAAAACTTCATTTATATATTAATTAAAAAGAATCTCTTCCAAGGCTAAAGAAGGACCCACTTCATATATTGTGTAGATTAAATACTAAACAATGTGAGCCCTATGTGCAATATCTCAGGTGCATGTGTTTTGTATGTTTATTTGACTTTATTTTGGTAATAATATCATACTTATTGGTATTGTTTTGTTCTTCCATCAATGTGTTTTATTGATGATGATTTATATTGGCATTTGGTGTCTAACTATGTACTATAGGATGCATACATGATGACTATATTGTTGCAAGTATGGGCCTAACTGGTGTTGTCATTGATGTCAACATATTTTTGTTGCATTAATGATAAGGATTGGATGAGCTGTGTGTTGAGGATATTGAGAAAATTAGTCTCAATCAAGAACTGTGAAGAACAGTGATGACAGTAAGATAAAAGTCCAAGATAGGATGAGGATCAGAAGATGCAGTTTAAAGGGTTTGTATATATGTGTCTTAAGGTGGTCTAGTAGAGATTTTAGAGGTCCGTATGAAGATCTAAAGAAGTTGTGGTCGCTCAAGTAAAACTGGTTCCGGTAGGTGTTCAGAGGTGACAGAGTGATATAGAAAGGTCCGGTGAGATCCAGAAATGTATTATCTTGTTCTGCAGATTTGACGGAGTGTTGAGAAAGTCTTTGTGAAGTGTCAACTCGATTGATTCATGGTTTGAAGGTCCGCAAGCATCTATTCCTTTGTGACAGTGATGACAGACTATGTTATTAAGGTTCTGGATTAAGGAGAGAAGGATTTCAGTAAGCAGATGGAGTGTGGATGTTCTTGGTGATTCAGGCATGCTTATGGAGGTCTTTGGATCGTGTCTAGTTCATAGTGGTGGTCCACATTGGAGTTAGAGCTCACAATTGAAGAATGACTTCCAGATGATGATGTTCTTCATGAGACTGGTCGACCGGATGAGTTACACATTCTGCGGATGTTCTTATAGTTGTTTTCTGACTTTGATGATTATTGCTAAGTCGATGTCTTGTATAAATAAGGGATTGTAAAGTCACTTCAAAGGGTGAGTAACAGTGATGAGAGTGTGGTAGCGAGGAGAAGAGCAAAAGGCAGAGCAGAAGTATTGGGATTAAATGGAACTGATTCAAGCATGGTGAAGATGTTATTTTCCAGTTCAAGTAGGTGATACTTATTATTTTGTAGACATTGTGTCTCTTGTAGGCAGTGAGTCTCTTGTGAGTAGTGTGCTTAGGCAATGAGCCCTAATTGGCATGTGCCATTTTGTTCTTTCTATTCTTCTAACAGAGAATACAATCTTGAGTTAATCACCCCATGGTTTTTCCCTTAACCGGGTTTTCTACATCAAAATCTTGGTGTCTCTTGTGTTAATGTGTTTCTACTCTTGATTCATTGCATTGTGTTTCCATGATTGATTTATTATTATGCTGCTAAATTACAAAGTGGAGTTAAGTGTTTAATTGCAAGAAAAGTTTTGTACAACTGATTCATGCCCCCCTCTCAGTTGTCTGCCCTAAGTCTAACAATTGGTATCAGAGCTAAGTTCCTCTAAAAAGAGGTTAACCACTTGAGGAGATCCAGGATGTCATCATACAACAAGGATAGTCTGAAGTTTGATGGAACCAATTTTAATATTTGGAAAAGTCGCATGAAATGTCACTTGCAATGCATGGAAATGCAATACTGGACCATGGCTTCAATAAAGTATACTCCTCCACAGGGTGGTCCGAAAGCCCCAAATGAAATCATAGATGCTGAAAACAATCTGCGGACTATTGAAGCTCTTCTAAGCGCATTATCTAATTCAAATATTTCAAATGTTGTTGACCTACCAACTGCTTTTGAGATTTGGGAAAAACTGGAAATTCTGCATGAAGGAGACAAGTATGTTAAATGTGCAAGGCTACAAAGTTTGAAAGGGAAATTTGGAAACCTAAAGATGAGAGAAGATGAAAATATCTCTACTTGTATGCCAAGAGTAAATGAGCTTGTTTATGGAATTAGAAATGCTGGTGGAGTCTTGGATGAAAATGAGATTGTTGGCAAAATTCTCAGATCCCTTCCTGCTTCTTATAAAATCAAGGTTGCTGCCATTGAAGAATTTAGAGCCCATACAACTGTCATAAGAGATCAATTGGCTCGTAAATTGGCTACATTTGAAATGACCGAGTTTGGAGATACCCCTCCTAAAACTAAATCTGCATTCAAAGCCAGTGCCTCTGTAAAAGGAAAACAAAGGTTTGATCTGGGAGAGAACTCTTCAAGAAAACTATTATGGTATGAAAAAGCAAGAAAAGACCTGGAAGAAGAAGAAGCTGAAACTACTCATCTTGAAGCCCTTATTGCAAAAAGACTGCCAAGAGGATCTGGTAAGTATGAAGGAAAATTATCTTTTAAGTGTTTTAACTACAATAAGATCGGTCATTTTGCCTCAAGGTGTCCCAAAAGGTTTTCAAGGCAAAATCCTAACAAGCTAAGGTTCCAAAAGAACTGTTACTATGTACATGAAGATGATGATAATGAAGGAGTAACAGATGATGAATCAATGATAGGAAACAAATCCGAAAATGAATGGGTGTTCATTGCCATCAAGGAAGAAGATCCAATGTCCTCTGTATCTGTCAATCATAAGACTGTGGAAAGAGCTCTGGCTGCCTAAGTTGAAGAGAAGGATGATTGGGTCATTGATAGTGGATGCTCTCACCATATGATAGGTGACAAAAATAAGTTCATAGATTTGGAAAGGTATGAAGGAGGAGTGGTAAATTTTGGTGATAATTCTACTGGTAGAATCAGAGGTAGAGGAACTATTTCTTTTGATGGAAGGAACAAAATTGGTAATGTACTATATGTTGAAGGTTTGAAGCACAATCTTCTCAATGTTGGACAGTTGGTGGATAAAGGCTATGATCTCCAATTCAAGAATGGAAAATGCAAGATCTTTGAAAATTTTAGAATAGAGATTGCATCCGGTACTCAAACAAAAGGTAATATCTTTCATTTAGTTGGTACTGGTAAAAGTTGTTTATTTGTTCAAGTTGATCAGAGTTGGTTATCACATAGGAGGATGTGTCATGTGAATTTTGATAACATCATCAAGATAAGCAACACTCAGGCTATAAGAGATCTTCCAAAATTGGTGAAACCTACTAATAGCTTGTGCAAAGAATGTCAGTTGGGTAAGCTGAGCAGAATCACATTCAAGAGTAAGGAACTGTCCTCTACCAAATTATTGGACTTAGTTCATACTGATCTTTGTGGTCCAGTAAGAATCAAGAGTGTGTAAGGTGATAGATACTTCATGTTACTAATTGATGACTATTCCTAGATGATGTGGGTAACCTTTCTGAAAGAGAAATCAGAAGCTCTTGAGAAATTCAAAATATTCAAGGCTATGGTAGAAAATGAAACTGGATTAAAATTGAAATGTCTGAGGTTTGATAAAGGTGGAGAATTCACATCCGATGAGTTCATAGAATTCTGTGAGAAGCATGGAATAAAGAGACAGTTGTCTGCTCTTAGGACTCCACAACAGAATGGAGTAGTGGAAAGAAAGAACCAGACCATCCAAGAAGCATCTAGGACCATGATGATGGAAGCAAATGTTCCTCAGATCTATTGGAGAGAAGCTGTCAGCACTGCAGTCTATACTCTCAATCAAGTTCAAATCAGAAGCAATACCGGTAAGACTCCTAATGAACTTTGGCTTGGCATCACTCCTACTATGAGGTATTTCAGAGTTTTTGGTAGCAAATGTTACATTAAAAGAGATGAAGATATGGAAAGTTTGATGCTAGAAGTGATGAAGGAATATTCTTGGGTTACTCTACTCAAAGCAAAGCATACCAGTGCTATAACAAGAGACTAAGAAAAATGATAGAAAGTACAAATGTGAAGGTTGATGAAGGAATTGAAAAACCCTCAAGGTTTTATGAATATGATGAAGATGATCAGAATGGTGTTCTGATTCAAGAGCCCAAGCCTCCCCTGAAGTTTAGATTCAAACTGATCTGGTAAATCAGGAAGAAGAGATGAATCTTAATGAGCTTGATCAAGAATTAGAAGTGCAAGAAATTCCCAAAGTTCTCAGGTATGTAAGACTGAACCACTCTGAAGATCATATCATAAGTGATAAAAGAAAAGGTGTACAAACAAGAAGGAGAATTGCTCAAGATTCAGATGAGTATTGTTTGATTTCAAATATTGAACCTAAGATAGTGAATGAAGCTTGCAATGATGAAAACTAGACTAAAGCAATGGAGGAAGAGCTAGTACAAATTGAGAAAAATCACACCTGGGATCTTGTTCCTAGACTGAGAAACAAGAATGTAATTGGAACAAAGTGGGTCTTCCAGAACAAACTGAATGAAGTTGGTGACGTAATAAAAAATAAATCCAGATTGGTCTGCAAGGGTTACTCTCAAATAGAAGGAGTTGATTTTGAAGAAACTTTTGCTTCGGTGGCAAGAATTGAAGCAGTCAGATTATTTCTTGCTTTTTCTGCCTTTAAGGACTTCAAAGTATATCAGATGGATGTCAAGTTTGCCTTCCTGAATGGTGACTTGGAAGAAGAAGTATACATTGAGCAACCGGATGGATTTCAATTATCTGATCGTGGTGATATGGTCTGCAAGTTGAAGAAAGTACTGTGTGGACTCAAGCAAGCCCCAAGAGCCTGGTATGAAAGATTGGATAAGAATCTTTTGAAGATTGGTTTCAACAAAGGTACTGCTGACAGTAATTTATATTTCAAAATTGATCATGAAAACATCTTGATTATTGAAGTGTTTGTTGATGATATCATTTTTGGAGGAAGCGATAGTATGTGGAAAACCTTTGCAAATCAAATGAAAAGTGAATTTGAGATGTCCATGCTTGGGGAAATGAATTTCTTCTTGGGTCTACAAATCACTCAAACAAAGAAAGGAATCTTCATTTCTCAGACCAAATATGTGAAAGAATTGTTGAAGAAATTTGGGATGGAAGATTCAAAACCAATGAATACTCCCATGGCAACCGGATGTAAATTGGGCAAAGATGATCACTCTCCTAAGGCTAATCAGAAAAAGTATAGGTCAATGATTGGTGGATTGTTGTATCTCACTCAAACTAGACCTGACATTATGAATGTTACTGGTCTTGTTGCTAGATTTCAAGCTGATCCTAGAGAATCTCATGTCATGGCAATCAAGAGGATTTTTAGATATCTAAAAAGGACAATTGAGTATGGATTGTGGTATCTTAGAGATCATGATTTTTCTCTTCATGCATATACAGATGTGGATTGGGCAGGAGATGTGGATGACCAGAAGAGTACCAGTGGTGGAGCATTCTTTTTGGGGAAGAGATTGGTTTCTTGGCTAAGTAAGAAATAAGAGACAATATCTCTGTCAACTGCAGAACCATAATATATTGTAGCAGTAGGTAGTTGCACTCAAGTTTTGTGGATGAAGCAAATGCTAAGAGACATAAGAGTAGAGTATGAGGAGCCTATCACAATCTTCTATGATAATTTAAGTGCAATAAACATATCTAAGAATCCGGTGTTGCATTCAAAGACTAAACACATATCCATCAAGTTTCACTTTTTGAGAGAGCAAGTGAATAAGAATGAAGTCAAATTGGAGTTTGTGCCTTCCAAGGATCAGATTGGAGTTTGTGCCTTCCAAGGATCAGATTGCAGACATCTTTACTAAACCTCTACCTAAGGACTCTTTTGAGTATCTCATGGAGAAGTTAGGGGTTATTGCCCCTCCTTTGATGAACTAAGGTGCACTAGAGTGCATTAGTCTGGTAGATATCTATCTTGTGATCTGGATTGATGATAGGGAGTTGCCACTCAGGGGGAGCAGCTGTATGATTCTGAAGTGTTTGAGTTGCAAGTATGAGCCCTTTGCCATTGATGTCAAAGGGGTAGAGAAAACATGTGAAAACCAAGTGGTTGCTAATCAAAGGGGAGTAGTAAAAGAAGATAAGACATGTGAATGGTTGCTACTAATAGGGGGAGTTATGTCAATAAAAAAAAGTTCTTGTCTTCAGGTCAAAATAGTTTTTCACATCATATGTTGCCATCAATGACAAAAGGGGAGATTATTGCAAGTATGGGCCTAACTGGTGTTGTCATTGATGTCAACATACTCCTGTTGCATTAGTGATAAGGATTGGATGAGCTTTGTTATGAGGATATTGAGAAAATTAGTCTCAATCGAGAACTATGAAGAACAATGATAACAGTAAGATAAAATTCCAAGATAGGATGAGGATCAGAGGATACGGTTTAAAGGGTTTGCATATATGTGTCTTAAGGTGGTCTAGTAGAGATTTCAGAGGTCCGCATGAAGATTTGAAGAAGTTGTGGTCGCTCAAGTAAAACCGGTTCTGGTAGGTGTTCAGAGGTGACAGAGTGATATAGAAAGGTCCGGGGAGATCCTGAAATACATTATCCTATTCTGCAAATTTGAGGGAGTGTTGAGGAAGTCTTTGTGAAGTGTCAACTTGATTGGTTCATGGTTTGAAGGTCTGCAAGCATCTATTCCTTTGTGACAATGATGACAGACTGTGTTATTAAGGTTTTGGATTAAGGAGAGAAAGATTTCAGTAAGCAGATGGAGTGTGGATGTTCTTGGTGATTCAGGCATGCTTGTGGAGGTCTTTGGATTGTGTCTAGTTCATGTTGGTGGTCTGCATTGGAGTTAGAGTTCACAATTGAAGAATGACTTCTGGATGATGATGTTCTTTATGAGACTGGCTGACCAGATGAGTTACACATCCTGCGGATGTTCTTATATTTGTTTGCCAACTTAGATGATTATTGCTAAGTCTATGTCTTGTATAAATAAGGGATTGTAAAGTCATTTCAAATGGTGAGTAGTGGTGATGAGAGTGGTAGCGAGGAGAAGAGTGAAAGGTAGAGTAGAAGTATTGGGCTTAAATGGAACTGATTCAAGCATGGTGAAGATGCTACTTTCCAGTTCAAGTAGGTGATACTTATTATTTTGTAGATAGTGTGTCTCTCGTAGGCAGTGAGCCTCTTGTGAGTAGTGTGCACAGGCAGTGAGCCCTAATTGCCATGTACCATTTTGTTCTTTCTATTCTTCTAACAGAGAATACAATTATAGGTTAATCACCCCATGGTTTTTCCCTTAACCAGGTTTTCCACATCAAAATCTTGGTGTCTCTTGTGTTAATGTCTTTTTGCTCTTGATTCATTGCATTGTGTTTCCATGATTGATTTATTATTATACTGCTAAATTACAAAGTGGAGTTAGTGTTTAATTACAAGAAAAGTTTTGTACAACTGATTCACCCACCCCTCTCAGTTGTCTGCCCTAAGTCTAACATATAAATGTTTGAACAATATTGCAATGTTTCAGGTTCATTGTTTTCACTATATCTATTGTATGTGATTTGATTATTTCATCTAGTTTAATATTATGATTATTGATTTCAACATCTATGATATCTAGATTATGTTAATTTTAGAATGATTTTCAATTGATGTAGTTTATTGATATTATTTTATTTTATATCATATCATTTTGGATGTTTATATTCTACTATCCCTATGTGGAAAAGATATGTGAAGAATAGAAAATTATAAGAGGAAAAATACACAAAGATAATGCAATAAACACAACCTTTCACCTCAAATCATCCTTTCTCTTCCAATAGAGTGACAATGTAGTGCACCCTAGGAGCTCCACTAGATATGCTCTTAATGATGATATATTGAGTTTTCACACAAGTAGCATAACTTTACTTGAAACCTCATTATCAAAATGACTAGATTGATGTTTTAATTATAGATTTTTGGGTGACAGGATGGACGGAGAGGTGAATGGATGGAGGCTTCTAGGACATATCCTTACGTGAATGGTTGAGATTTGGAGATGTGGTATGCAATGGATGGTTGAGATGTAAAGCTAGTTTGAGTTTTGTGCCTCTCATTTATTATTTGTGGCAAGGGGATGAGGATGAGGACAAATGGAAAATAATTAATTAAATAATAAAATTATTTAATTAATTATTGGAGAAGGATGATGTGGGAGGATAAATTAATTAAATAAATAATATTTTTAATTAATTTGGGAAATAGATAATATAGATTAAAATTAATTAAATAAGAAAATAAAATTTATTTAATTAATTTGATAGGAGGGATAATCTTGATTAATTAAATAAATATTGTTTATTTAATAAATTGGATAATGGAAGGGGGAATGATAAAGGGGACTCCTAGGATGAAGGATGTTGAAAGGTGTCAAAAGGTGATGTCATGAGGATGTGGTCAATTTTAGGTGTCAATATTTTGTCCCTTCTTTAGATGATGTTGCGACTAAAAGAAGTAACATCATTTCAAAGAAGATAAGGTATGGAAAGAAAATAGATGCCCTAGCCACTTAGATGAGTGACGAGGAGGAATGATGGAGAGATGGACTATGGGATGCCCCGTCAAGAGGATAGGTGGATTAGAAGAACATGTGTATGATCTCAAAATAGATGAAACAAATTGGTTAAGGAGATGGAGTAAAGATAAGGGATGGATGACATGGATGAATGATACATTATGCTGCATTAGGTGAACAACCATATACTTTGATATAGCACTAGAAATTATGCACCAAGGTATAAAGACTAGGGTGATGATGTGTCTCATGGATAAAGGATTGACTCAAAAAGAAAAAGGGTCACAATAAAACATATGCCATTTGACACCATGATATGGAAGATCATGATGTTGTTGTAGCAGTATGTGTTAAGGATTAAGATAAATTCAAGTAAAATGATAACATGTACACAAGAAAGAAAGAAAGAATGCACAACTAATTCAAAAACAAATAAGGTTATTGCCCCTGTCAAGCTAAAAACTAATGATTGATTAATAAGGATAGTGTTGTTGTTGTGGGGAACGAAATATCTCTAGAACAACATGAGGATTGGGAATGATATATCCCAATGATGATCTGAGTTGATTAGGTTTGCAGCAAGGTTGGGAACAAAACTGAGGTATGCATTTGGATAATTTTCTTATATTTCTTAGCTAGATTGGCATGGATTAAGGATGAATTGCACTTGGATTTATTACTTTGGTTTTTTAATAAATGGGAGGTTTGCATTGGATTGCATTTGGATAGCACTTTTGTTGGATACCAATGACAAGGGAAAACTAGGTCTAAACAGCAAGGATGAAAGGATGATTAGATGGATGGGGGATGATATGGATGTGGGATTCATAATGGATGGATGGAGGGCTTTAAAATGTGATCTCCAAAGACTATGTCACATAGGAATAATATGCCCCACTCTAGATATGTCATGATTGACTTTACAGTACAATGTTGGTGAGGATAGGGTGATGGGATTGGTTGGAAAATATTGGGTATATCAAGAGATGTCCAAAGAATTTATAAAAAAAATTCTCCTGTCCTTATCAAGATCAAAAGGAGGGGAGGATCTAAGTTGGTGCAATGGGATAGGTATGCAGATATAATGGATGGGTATGATAGGATAGGAAATAAAAATGACAAGATGGGATATATGAGACAACTTGCCCCCAAGTGTAAGACACATAGATAATTGATATACAAATGATGCCCATAAATGGGTTTGTTGGAAATATATGTTTGTCATTGATGTCAACATAGTATATGCCAATATAAGGACAAACGTGTACAGAGGTTGTGTATAGAAGAAGCAGAAACTGATGGATAAAGGTGTTGGCAAGAGACACTATGTGGCTTCATAAGTGCTGTCATTTATGGCAACAAAGCCTATCCCACACATCTATAGTACTTAGTATGTCTATACTAGAAGTCAGATTGAAGATTGTTCTTTTTCAGTGAATAAGAACAGAGGATGTAACAAGGTCTAACATTCAGGTTTGGATCTCTCAGATGGTGTAACTCAGTAAGTTGCAGACTTGAAAAAGTTAAGAGGGGTATCATGACTACTGTATTCCAAAGATTTAGCCTGCGGTGATAAAGCAAGAAAAAGATATGAGCATCTGAGTGTTGGGTTCCAATCAGGCAGAGCAGACAGATGAAGAACTGACCGACAGAGTATCAGACTTCAATCTGGATGAGTAAAGTGTGTTGATCAAGCAATTTGTGGATTATACATTGTTGGCTAACATGGTTAGTGAATTCTATGCCTATGTTTTTGATACGCATCACAAATCAAGCATGGATTCAACTGACATATTACTAACTTGCAGTGTTCTTGTTGCCGACTAGAAAGTTGATAAAAATCCTTGATATAGATATATATATACCAGATAGATTTCAACATGTAAGAGTGTGCGTGAACAAGGAATGTAGTAAAGTACGAAAAAAAGTAGGGAGAAGTGTGAGAACAACAATTCAAGTCCAGTATGTGACAGAACAACAACATTAAATAGACAAAGAATGAAGTCCATCAGGTCAGTATATTGTGCCCAAACCAGAACTGAACTCCTGCATTTTTAGATGCCTCTCATCAGTTCAAACACTTGATTATCTTCTGTAAGATTTGCAGACAGTGAGTCTCTTGTAGGAAGTGCGCCTCTTGTGAGCAGTGTGCTCGGGCAATGAGCCCTAATTGGTAAGTGCCATTTTTGTACTCCTTATTCTTTTAACAGAGAATACAATCTTGGGTTAGTCATCCCATGGTTTTTCCCTTCACAGGGTTTCCATGTAAAAATCTTTGTGTTATGGGTGTTGATTTTATTTCTATTCTTATGATTACATATGCTTTCATGTTTTGATACAAAACTGAATATTAAGACAACAAAAGAAAAGAAAGTCAAAGAAATTTTGAGATAACTAATTCATCCCCCTCTCAGTTATCTACCTTGTTTCCAACAATTGGTATCAGAGCTAAGTTCTTATGAACAAAGCCTAACAACTTGAGGAAGATCTGGGAATCACAATGGATGCATATGGTATGAAGGAACAACTTCAGTCTGCCCTGGACAATCTTGAAGAATCTCACTCTGAAGTCAATAATTTGAGAGAAAGACTCAAACAAGCTAATGAATTCATAAATGAGCTAAAATAAAAACTTAGTATCTCTGTGAAAAAGAGAAAGGAACTACTTAAAAAATTAGCCAATTAGAGTGAAGTCAATGATACTAATGAAGATCTGAATGAGAAAAATAAGCTATGTGAGAAGCTGTCAAAAGAAGTCATTATGGTAAGGCATGAAATGGAATCAGGGGTTATGAGATTCACCCAAGAAATTGAAGAAAAAAAAAAGATTGAAGATAATCTAAAACAAACCCTCAAGGAGAAAATAGAGGACTGCCACAAAATGGATAGAATAATTAGGCATTTTGAATCTAATCTTGAAGAAGCTAGAGACAATGAAGAACAACTTGAGAATCAAATAGACACTCTTAAACAAGATCTTCAAACTACAAATGAATACAAAGAAAAATTCAAGATAAGCTCAACTAACTTGAAGTGCTTCTTGAAAGCCAAAAGAAGGTAGATGATAAGTGTGTCTTGGGATATGAGAAAGGTGAAAGCTCTAGATCTGATCAGAAGAACTTTGGATCAGGAAATCAAAGAAATAGGCCTAGAAGACCTCCACTAAGGCAACCAAATGCTCAAAGATATCCATCCTTCAATGGATACTACTTCAATTGCAACAATTTCGATTATAAAGCAACTCAGTGTAGGAGGAGAATGAATCAGACTAATCCATCCTTCTCTAGACAATGTTTCAATTGCAAAAGGTATGGTCACAAATCTCATGAATGTAGAAATATGCAAATAAACAATTCATTCAATGGTAGATGCTTTGCATGCAATAGAATGGAACATATGGCTAATCAATGTAGTTCAAGAGGATATCAATCAAATAAGCAAAGAAATGTTGTATGTTACAATTGCAATAGATCTGGTCATATTGCCAAATTCTGTAGAAGTATAAATCAGGATAGAAAAGGTCTAGTGGAACATAATCAAAAACAAGATAAGGGCAAAGGTAAAGTGAATGCGGATGAAGTTCAAAAGGATATGAGGAAGATTTGGGTAATGAAGAGTACAAAAAATATTGGGGATGGATCTGCACTAGAATTTGGTGTTGATATTCCTTCCAAAAACTAAAAGGGTGAGCTTTGGCTTAGGGGGAGTCACAGAGAAAAACAATTTGGAACATTGAGTAAGCATCTGACGCTGTAGATTAAAGGGTTCTCAGAAAAACCTCCAAATAACCTTCAGTCAAAATGTGAAAGATCCGCATGGAGTTTTGCAAGACTTATAACTGCTCAAGTTAATCTGGTTTCGATAGCTATCCAAAAAAATAGAATTTCATAGACATATCCAGTATGATTTAGAATTGAAATGCTTTGATCTGCGGACCCATGTGTAAGGCCCGCCCTTGTCTGACTGGTGTGTATCCTATTATTCACCTAGCTCTAGATTAAAATGATAAACTGATTGATTATTATATAATATGGTTGTCAGATGGATATAGGTAGTGATTGGTTATACATCCTCATTAATATGTTTAATTTGCTGTGGCTATGATATATATATGTGCAATTAACTTTGAGATTGAGTGTGCAGGTATTTCTAACAAAACCACAGATACTGGAGATCATTCCGCACCTTATGTTGTAATCCCTTGTGAAGCCGATCTAGTTCCATGAGGAACCAAGATCAATTCTATGTTTGGTGCAATGTTGTAATGTTGTAATATTGTCTTGCATGAGGTTGAATGGGTTAGGTCTACCCTTTTGTAAAATTAAATTATGATTTGTGTTGTAAGAATTGTATTTGAATTTCATTTTTTTAATTTAAATTTTTGAGACCCTTTTCTTGTGTCTTAACTTGACCCTGGGTGTCCTAACTAAGTTTAAATTGACCTTGGGTTATACCCCATGGGTCTAGGGTCACTTTTGACTTGGGTAACCCTTGGTTAACCTACGTATGGTCACCTTAACTTCACAGTGAAGTTAAGTGACGAATTTGGAGGCATGGGAAGGATAGGATGAGTGGGACCAACATTCAAGTCCATCCTTTCTCCATTTTCAAGGCTTGAAATGACTCCATGGTCCTGTTGGCAAGAGACACTATATGGATTCATGGTTGTTGTCATTGATGGCAACAAAGGTCATCCCACATATCCGCAAGTCATGATGTGTCTCTACCGGAAGTCAGAATAAAGAATGTTGTGGTCCGGTGAAGAAGAACAGAGCATGTGGCAAGGTCCGACAGATTGGTCCGGATCTCTCAGAGGAAGTGTCTTGGTGCAATGCGGATTTGGGGAAGTCAAGAGGACTACCTTGAGTGGTATATTCCAAGGATTTAGCCTCCTGTGATGGACAAAGAAAAAGATATGAATGGTTGAGTACCGGATTCCTGAGAGACAGTGAAAACAGAGGAAGAACTGACTGGCAGAGTATCAGACTGCTTTCCGGATGTGTTACTGTTGATGACAGAGGTTGTGAAGGCATGAATCATGTTTGGCCGACATGATTAATGATATCTACAAGTATATGCTTGATCCGCATTGCTTGGTGAGGAAGGATTCAGCCGACAGAACAAAAGTTTGTAAGAAACTAGACTGTTCCGGATGCCGACTAGAAAGGTGATGAAATTACTTGTGCGGATATATATAGAGGATGGATTTAGTTGTGAAGTGTGTGATGGTGTGAAGATATATGCGAATAAGTCCAGAACAGAGCAGAGGTAGCAAAAAGGATCCGGTATGTGAAAGATAGCAGAATAAAGAACAGAGGAAAGATGAAGTGCAGCAGATCAGTGTACTGAGCCTAACTGGAACTAAACTCCAGCATATGCAGATGCTTCCAATCAGTTCAAGACTGTGATTCTTATCACTTTGTAGACAGTGTGTCTTCTTGTAGGCAGTGGGCCTCTTGTGAGCAGTGTGCTCGGGCAGTGAGCCCTAATTGGCAAGTGCCATTTTGTAATTTCCTATTCTTCTAACAGAGAATAATTTTGGGTTAATCACCCCGTGGTTTTCTCCCTTAACAGGGTTTCCACGTCAAAAATACTGTGTCATGTGTCTCTTATTTCATGATTAATGTTTTTGTGTTTGATTCTATGCTGCATCAATTAAAAGGAAAGTTCAATAAGGGAAATAATTAGGATAACTGATTCACCCCCCCTCTCAGTTATCAACAATTGGTATCAGAGCTAAGTTCCTCCTAATAGAGCCTAACAGCTTGAGGAAGATCTGGGATTTCAAATGGATGCATATGGTTTAAGGGAGCAACTCAAGACTGCTCTTGAGGATCTTGAATAGTCAAATTCTGAAGTCAGTGAATTAAAGGAAAGACTCAAACAGGCTGATGAATTCATGAGAGAATTAAAAGACAAATTAAGTCTCTCTATGAAAAAGAGAAAGGAACTACTCCAACAGTTGGCAAGACAAAGTGAAGAAAGCAATACAAATGAAGAATTGACTGAGCAAACCAAGTTATGTGAAAAGTTATCAAAAGAAGTCATTATGTTAAGACATGAAATGGAATCAGGGACTATAAAGTTTACTCAAGAGATTGAAGAAAAAAGAAAGGCTGAAGACAATCTAAGACAATCTCTTAAAGAAAAATCAGAAGAATGCCACCAGATGGACAGGATTATCAGACATCTTGAATCTGATCTTGAAGATGCCAAAGATAATGAAGAAAAACTTCAGGATCAAATTGCCTCTCTCAAAAGAGACCTTCAAACAGCAAATGAATATAAAGAGAAATTCAAGATAAGTTCTGCTCAACTTGAAGTTCTTCTTGGAAGTCAAAAAAGGATAGATGACAAGTATGGTTTGGGATATGAGAAAGGAGAAAGCTCCGGATCTGGTCAGAAGAATCATGGATCAGAAAATCCAAGGAGCAGGCCTAGAAGACCTCCGGTAAGACAGCCAAATGCTCAAAGATATCCATCCTTCAATGGATACTGCCACAGCTGCAACCACTTTGGTCACAAAGCTAATCAGTGCAGAATGAGAATGAATCAGATTAATTCATCCTTCTCCGGACAGTGCTTCAACTGCAAAAGGTATGGACACAAATCCCATGAATGCAGAATTATGCAAGTAAACAAATCATTCAAAGGTAGATGCTTCACATGCAATAGAGTAGGTCATATGGCTGATCAATGCAGATCAAGAGGATATCAGTCAAACATGCAAAGAAATGTTATTTGCCAAATCTACAATAGGTCCGGTCATAATGCTAAAGTCTGCAAAAACAAGTATCAGGACAAAAGAGGTCCGGTGTATAATCAGAATCAAGACAAGGGTAAACAAAAGATGAATGCGGATGAAGTTAGGAATCAGATGAGCAAGATTTGGGTGAAGAAAAGTTTAGAGAATGTAGAGGTTGGATCCGCACTAGACTCTGGTGCTGATATTTCTTCTGGAAATTAAAAAGTGAGCTCAGGCTCAGGGGGAGACTCAAAGAAAATCCTGTTCCCCCAGCCAAACAAGTGGTGCCGGATGTGGCACAAGATGCGGATTAAAGGGTTTGCAGATATGAGTCTTGAGATGCTTCAGTCAAGTTTTCAGAGGTCCGCATGGAGTTATGAAGAAGCTGTGATCGATCAAGTAAGACCTGTTCAGGGAGATGCTCCGGTATGATAAAGGATTACAAAAAGGTCCGGAGAGATCCGGAAGTGCACTATCTTGTTCTGCGGATTGGACAGAGTGTTTGGGATATTCTTGTAATATGTTACTTCGATTTATTCATGATTGAAAGATCCGGATGATATCCACAGATCAGGACTAATCCGGGATACTCCAAGCTATTCAGACAAGGCAAACCAGAATGATGTAGGTGAAGCATTTATTGCAGACAGATATTAGGGTTCGCGGAGCAATTTAAGGGATTTCTCAAAAGTCATTTGCTCATTCTGCACTCAAGAAGAAGCGAAAAGTGGAGCTCTGCAACAAGGTTCATCAAGCACACCAAGGATCTCCTGCCGAAGTTATTGCATAAAGAAATCAATCTAACCACTCCGTGCAAACCGAAGGCGCATAAGGTATTCTCCGTTTTTCATTACCTCACTGCAAATCTTTGAAGAATGGCTACTCCAAACATAGTTAAGATCTCTGATAGACCTCGCCCCTCATTCAAGAAACATCCCTACAAATCATTGGAGGTAGATCCACTAGGAGCCTTCTCTAGTGTTCCTCACGGAGTTTTACATACCGAAGACATTAGGGTTTACATACATGCAAGCATTGAGGAATTTGGGGAATTCAAATTAAGAGACCTCTATCACAAGCAACTGATAGACAATGCTTTTGAGCTTAAACCAGAGTATAAGGATATCCAGAAGAAACAATTTGAGCAATTTATTCATTTCCCCTGCTTTGAAGAAGATGAATGGGTCCGGTATGTACTGAGCAGGATGCATGACAACTTTCTATGGCTGGATAGACCCTGCAAGATCACAAAAGAGGCAATTAGAGCAGTAACTGGCCTATACTCTTCCGGAGGGATACCTATCCTCAAATCTGTCAAGAACAACATTGTAACTGAGGCCACCGGATCAAAATTTGATAAGAGGGCAATGACCATTGAAGATATTTCGGATCCGGATATCAAATATGCATCCATGATAATAGGATACAAGATCTATCACTCCAGCAGGGAGAATTCTGTATCCAGAACTGCAGTATACACTGCCTATGAAATGCTAAGAAAGAATGCAGAATATGATCTCTGCGAACTACTGCTAAGCCAATTAATGGAAAACATACAGAAAATCAAGAAGGATAAGAAGAATTCCTTTAAGTATGGTACTCTTATTGTATGTCTATTCTTCTACTTCATGAATGAGCTACCCAGAACAAGTGGATGGGTATGGCAGAATGACAAACCTGTTGCAGTCCAGATAAGAGACTATTTGCATGGACTTGGGGATGCAAAAGCGAGAAATACAGCTCTATGGGGATACTTCAAAAACTTTCAGAGCATGATGCAAGCAAGAGAGAGAATTCCCCAGTCTCTTGTTGAAAAATACAAAGACTCAGTGTGCTTTATGGTTGACACTGATCAGTGCCTAATGGAGGCAGTGGAGCCAAGGACTGTCTGGATCATGCCCATGGGGTATGAAGTGGATGAACAGATAGTGGAGCTGCATGTTCAACACATGCTAAGTCAGCCCAAAGATCCTAAGGCAGAAAGGTTTGGAACCTTTGAGGAGCTGAGTGTAAAAATACATGTAGAACTCAGGGAACCTGAGATTAAAAGAAAGGTGAGAAAAGAAGTAGAGCACATTGCTCAAGGCCTAGGCATCTCAAAGGAGGCACTTGATGCCAGCCGGGAAAAGAGGAGGAAGGCCGAGGAAGAAGAGAAAAGTAAAGAAAGTGCTCCGGTTGAAGCTCCCACCCGGACCAGATCATCAAAGAGATCTGCACCTCCCACAACCAAAAGTTCAAAACCGGAAGTCCAGGCATCCGGTAAGAGATCCAAGACAAAAGCCACAAGGGCTTATGGAAGCCAAAACGATGAAGAGGAAACAGAGTCAGATGAGGGAGTAAAAGAAATAAAGAAACAGAAGAAGAAAGGATCCGGTAAGCCCTCCACAGGCCAAGACAAGGATGAAATGGCAGAGGTATCTGTTGAAAAGCCCACTCTGTCTCTAGAGAGCATAATCAAGTCGGTCACGGTGGATGGAAACCTTCAACCAATGACTGAATCCTATGATGACTTCAGTGAGGCTGACCAAAAGACTCTGCAGGAAGCCACTGTTAAATATCTGAACATATATAATAAGGCTTTCATTGAGATCATATCTCTTATTCCTAAAAGCCTAGAAAAGGAATTGGAAGTAAGAAAGAATAATGCTCATGCTAAAGATCTTGAGATCCGGGAGCAGATAGCTATTCAGCTATATCCTCAAATTGATCCCAAGACAATGAACATTATCTTCAAGGACTGCAAAGATGAGTTCAGAAGTAAAGCCAAGATGAATCAACTCATGCTTGGTGAGACTAACCGAGTGGCCCAAGAGACAGAAGAGATCCTCCGGAAGGCCTTCAAAAGGTTCAATCTTCCTGTTGTAGAGGACTTAGGTGCAGAAACAGCTGCTGATTTGGAATCATCTATTCCAGAAGAAGTGAGCCCTGAACAGACAAACATCTCTCCTCCGGTTTCCCCTACAGTCTCCGGATCCAAAGAAGAAGAGCAATTACAGGAGAAGGAAGCAGTGGTGAAAGACAAAGAGGTTGACAGTTCTAAGACTGCAGAAGAAAAGAAACATCTGTCTCCGGCAAGAGACACTGCACAAACTGTTCAACAATTTTTGAGCAAAGAAACTTTAGAGATTGATGAACCGGAGCTTCTAAAAGGCCCATTTGATTTTGACTCTCTCTCTCCGGTACAAACAATGAAGATAGCTTCATTTGCAAATGCCAAGGCAAATGAAAAGCTCCTGAAGTCTCATATGGAAGACTGTGAGTTGATAGAGGCTGCTTCCGGAGTACTTGTAAAGATCATGCCATCAATCCAGATAGATCTGACAGCCTCCTCTTCCGGTAATCTAAAAACCTTAGTCAGCAGTGTTAATACACATTTTGATTCTCTAGAAAAATCAGCTGAAGAAAAGGTCCGGAAGGAATTTTTGGATAAAAGATTTTCAGAAATATTAGAATTAATCTCTAAGGATAGGAAGATTGTAAGCATTGGAATAAAGAGCTTAGAGAATGCTCTTAAGGATGGCGGTGACATCTACAAATTTTGTATATCCTGGTCAAAGGCAACAGCAGCATTTGACAAGAAAATAAAAGAGGAACAGGATAAGCTACAAAGCTTATCTCAAAGTTTTGATCCTCTCTCTTCCTCTATAATAAATCAAGAATGTCAGACTATTGCAGTCTTGAATGAAATAAAGAATCTTGAGAAGGAAAGGAAGAACATCACTAACCGGATGGGAGAACTTAGAAGGATTATAATCCCTAAGTTGGAAACTATGCATGAGGCCATCAGTGATGCTCAGACCACCGCCCAAACAAAAGATCCGACAGATCTCAAGCGGGCAGAAGCTTTTGCATTTTTGTTAAGTGGTCACATTTCAATTTTGGATAGAATGAAGCAAAGTTGGGCTACAGAAATGATCCAATTGCAGACATCCTTTGCAGACATTCTTCAGTACATGTGAGTATGTAAATATGCGGCTATATATAGAAAATTTTTGAAAATTTTGGTGTGCGGACCCTACCCTTTGCCATTGATGTCAAAGGGGGAGTGAGGAGCAGTGAAAAATGAGGAATCCAACTAAGGGGGAGTTCCGGAAATTGTATATAAAGACAGAGCATCAGCAAAGGGGGAGCATAGTGAAAACACTTAGTCATTTTTCACTAAGTGTTGCCATCAATGCCAAAGGGGGAGATTGTTGGCAAGAGACACTATATGGATTCATGGTTGTTGTCATTGATGGAAACAAAGGTCATCCCACATATCCGCAAGTCATGATGTGTCTCTACCGGAAGTCAGAATAAAGAATGTTGTGGTCCGGTGAAGAAGAACAGAGCATGTGGCAAGGTCCGACAGATTGGTCCGGATCTCTCAGAGGAAGTGTCTTGGTGCAGTGTGGATTTGGGGAAGTCAAGAGGACTACCTTGAGTGGTATATTCCAAGGATTTAGCCTCCGGTGATGGACAAAGAAAAAGATATGAATGGTTGAGTACCGGATTCCTGAGAGACAGTGAAAACAGAGGAAGAACTGACTGGCAGAGTATCAGACTGCTTTCCGGATGTGTTACTGTTGATGACAGAGGTTGTGAAGGCATGAATCATGTTTGGCCGACATGATTAATGATATCTACAAGTATATGCTTGATCCGCATTGCTTGGTGAGGAAGGATTCAGCTGACAGAACAAAAGTTTGTAAGAAACTAGACTGTTCCGGATGCCGACTAGAAAGGTGATGAAATTACTTGTGCGGATATATATAGAGGATGGATTTAGTTGTGAAGTGTGTGATGGTGTGAAGATATATGCGAATAAGTCCAGAACAGAGCAGAGGTAGCAAAAAGGATCCGGTATGTGAAAGATAGCAGAATAAAGAACAGAGGAAAGATGAAGTACAGCAGATCAGTGTACTGAGCCTAACCAGAACTGAACTCCAGCATATGCAGATGCTTCCAATCAGTTCAAGACTGTGATTCTTATCACTTTGTAGACAGTGTGTCTTCTTGTAGGCAGTGGGCCTCTTGTGAGCAGTGTGCTCGGGCAGTGAGCCCTAATTGGCAAGTGCCATTTTGTAATTTCCTATTCTTCTAACAGAGAATAATTTTGGGTTAATCACCCCGTGGTTTTCTCCCTTAACAGGGTTTCCACGTCAAAAATACTGTGTCATGTGTCTCTTATTTCATGATTAATGTTTTTGTGTTTGATTCTATGCTGCATCAATTAAAAGGAAAGTTCAATAAGGGAAATAATTAGGATAACTGATTCACCCCCCCCTCTCAGTTATCAACAGGTCCACCAATAATGCAGGAGCTTATCTTCTTGTTCCCTCACTTTTGGTGAGAGTCCCCATGAAGTGGTGTGGTCCTTCATGAGTGGGGTTATTTTTTAATCCCACTTGGGATAGTGGGGATATTTTTTAATTCCACTTGGGATAGTGGGGATATTTTATTAATTCCACTTGGGATAGTGGGGATATTTTTTTAATTCCACTTGGGATAGTGGGGTTATTTAAATATTACAATCTTAAAAAAATAAATTTTTAATTCATCCACTATGAATTTAAAATTCACAAATAATGAGAGCCCTTGATCTCAACTTTTGATCCTCACACTCCATCATCTTTTCAAAAATCTATAAATAAGACCCTTCTCTAAACAATTAGAAAAGACTGGATTTTGCAGGGGAACTTGATTCTTGCAAGGGAACTTGATTCTTGCAGGGGGACTTCATTCTTGTATTCTTATCATGCCTAATTTCCTCTAGGAAATCTTCTTCTGGCATCCTCATAATGCCCAATTCCTTCTCTATTCTCCTCTTCATAGC
The DNA here is from genome assembly GCA_027924645.1 of Cunninghamia lanceolata. Classification (NCBI taxonomy): domain Eukaryota; kingdom Viridiplantae; phylum Streptophyta; class Pinopsida; order Cupressales; family Cupressaceae; genus Cunninghamia; species Cunninghamia lanceolata. Next base: position 9,937,326 of record BSBN01000870.1, read on the forward strand.
CTCATAATGCCGAAATTATTCTAGCCATCCTATATCCTCTATTCATTATCCCTTGCTTGTGATCATAGACAGATTGTTTTTTTTGAGAAGGGAGATTTGGAGAGGAGGCTGGAGAGGAACTCTACATCAACTTCATCCATTAAAGGGCTTTTTAAGGTTGTATTTCAAGGCCTTTCCTTTGCATTTTCTATTTCTTGCATGATGGATTTGTGAAATGAAATTTGATTTGTTGTATTGTAAATTATGTAATTGTGGGGAAATTTGTTTGGGTGTTGATAGAGCTTCTTCCACTTGGGAGAAATGCTCATCAAGTGTGGGGTAGGGGAGGAGTGATCCTCTTCGAGTACATGCCTTGTTTCTTTTGAGATGTTGAAAGCCTTGAGGACATTTGTGTGACTTTGGGATATTATGTTATTTAGCTTGAGAGTCAAAATATGAACTCATTGGAATCTTTGTTGGCAAGTTGGCTTGAGGCCATGAGAAGGAAACTGTGTTGAAATATAATTGAAGGGTGACACTCTAGAGTTGAGTGTGTCCACTCTCCTACCCCTCTTTAAACTCACAGTGGATGAGTTTTATGTTGTGTAAATATCTATGACTGTATTTGTGTTTTGGTGTGTTGTTTTTATTTTGTTGTGAAGTAGTTTTGAATCCCCTAGGTGTGTGGATGATCTCCCTAGCTCAGGGGTGACCCTCTTGCAGGTCTACGGTAGGAAGAAGAGTAGCTTGTGTGGTGTTTCTTCCCTTGTGTGATATGCAAGTTTTCTGGGAGCTTATGGTGAAGTTTGGAGAAGATTATTGGATCTTAGAAAATATTTTATTTTCTTTTACTCTTAAGGGAGCTTGGTCTTTTAATAGCTTCATCCTTGTTGATTTTACAAGAGGAGAACATTCTCTCTCTTTCGTTGTATAATTTGGTATTTTGGAGTTGTGAGGAAATTACTTCCTTATTGTATTGATAGTTGTAGTTTCATTGTTCGTTTAGTTTTGCCATTTGGAAAGGAAATAAAATTGGATTAAAGTTGTGTAATTGAGTTAAATAGAAACTAATCTCATATTAAAAGTTTGCCTTAATATGAATAGTGAATAGTAACTGAATAGTGAATAGTGAATAGTGAATAGTAAAAGTAGGATTTATTTGTGCATATTGTATAATACGAATTGAATAGATGTTTAAACTTAGAGTTGCAATTCAGAAATACAATGTTTATATTTGTTAAAAAAAAAAATTAACTCTTTGCTCTGTTTTTAATGATTTGTTGGATAGTAATCCATTTTAACAAATTATATATATATATTTATTTATTATATATATATTCTATACTTTCTTTATAGTTAAGGAACTTATTAATGAAATTGTGAGTTAAAGTGAACTGAGTTAAATGGTGGTATATATATATATATATTTAAATTAAATTTTAGAGAAATGGAAGAGAGGGCAAATGATCGTGCTTTGTTGAAAAATGATCTATCACCTAAAACAATTGCTGTACAAATATAATTCGTGAGTGTAATACCCCGCTAACAACTACTTATTTACTCCTTAAGCATACGCCACCGAGCACGCTTACGCGTGCAAGGGGGTTTTCAGAGTAGTAAGAGAAAAATTTTGATAGTTCGTATCATGACCACATGACACATGTGGACATGACACGCGTGAATACATGTTGTGACCGTATGGAAAATGTGGGCATGACATTTGGTATCAGAGCACATGTTTCAACATTGGGAGCTCTAGGGTTTGCGTGTTGTTTAGGCCGACATGGAGTGGGTTGAGCATGATTTGACCCTTGTTCTACTATATGTAGCTGCAAGAGAGTGAGGTTGTGGTTTGTTGACTAACCTTCACCTTGGAGGAATACCCATCCTCTTGTGTTATCATCGTGATGGCCTTGTCACATGATTATCGAAGTCTTCCTCTTGTGTTTTGTGATGTTTGTGATCCTCCTAGTTGATTGTTCTCTCGAGACAGTTGGTCTAGGTGGTGAGGGATTGTGTTGGACCCTTCCTCGCCCTTGTGTATTTTTGTGGAGAGTAGTGACATCTTGATACCCATTTGATTTATTTTTGCCTTGTGAACTTGACGTGTGTTTATCATAGGGTTGAATGACATAATTTCTTGAATTCCTAACCCTTTATATCATTGGAAATTAGAATTGTCTCCTTTGGATTGATAACTAGAAAAGATTGCATGAAGTGTATCTTGCTTTAAATTTTATGAGTGTAATTTGTTACGTGTGTGATTTCATTAGATTACCCTGTAAAAATACTAAGAAAGAAAGAGGTGAAAATTAGTTTTATGCATGGCAAATTGTTAAGAATTAACATATGTCCTCAAATTGTTCAATGAGGCATTTGTGTGATTGGCGACCTTTTTGTAAATTACTTCTACAAAATAAAATTTTGCATTTTATAACTTTATTTTTGTGTGAATTTGATACCATGTTATGCATACTTGTGCGGAAAAGATGTTTGGGCTCCATATAGTAGAATAGTAAAATTAGAGACGTGATCTTGCTATTAGATTCTTCTTGTGTTATGCCTCTACTTTATGAACCTTGTGTTAGATAAATGTGTGGTGGTTTCGTAGTGCATATGTAGTGTTATATAGGATATCATTAACTATATGATATGTGATGTGTTGTGAGTCACCATCTTGTGAGTTGAAATAATGTTGTTTGGGTTCAATTATGATCTATCAAGCATAGCTAGTAAATTAGTGTACTTACTTTAGGGTGTTGCCTTATCTCTTAATGTGAAGTCATGGTTGGATTCCAATATGCTCTAGATGGATTAATATGAGTTGATGTTTGAGTAAATTTCTTAGAGAACCTTTATGGTAATTATTATGTGACTTTGGGGTATGAAAGTTGTCCTTCTTCACTAAGTAATGAACATTAAAGGAGAATTGTGTTATGTGTTACCTTGTGGATGTAAATACCTGTTATGAACATGTTTGCTATATGTTGTGATTATCCCGTACATGCTTAGTGTACTCGTGAGCTTGCGATACTGGGTATCCATCCATGAGTTGAGTGTATAACTACAAGTATGATGGACTCATGCTTGTGTGGTTGTTTGTATGAATACCCTGTAAGGTCCAATCTTGGAGTTGGAGACCTTCCATGTGTGGAGTTAAGTAGTGGAGAGGAAGAAATTAGGAAGCTATGGTGACATGTTGTGGCATTGGTTTGGGATTACCCAACCAACCATACCTTCCTATGCCAGAGTACCCCCTACTTCTCCTTAGTGAATGGACCTTTGAGAGGCCCATAGTGTTATCCTATCATGCTCTGTTTCCTTGATGGTACTATTGACATCTGACATGGGATTTTGGTTATGTTTTGGTATGGGCATGTGATTTTCTCGAGGCCATGCTACTTGTGCAAGTTTATTCTTACCTTGATATCTTATGTGTACCTTTGAGAAGGGCACGATGTACTATATTGATGACGTGTACCTTTGAGAAGGGCATGATGTACTATATTGATGACGTGTTACCTTTGAGAAGGGCACGATTCCACGTAAGAGTACGTGAAGGTGCATTGATAATACTTACCTACATGATGTTATTGCATTGGTTGTGTTTGCATAACACATGTAGTGACCGTGTTTCCCTCCTTCCTTATTGGTGACTTAATGTTAGTCACATAGTGATGTAATGTGCACTTTCTTGGATTGCGATTATTTCTTTTGGTTGTTTGGTGATCTTTTTGTATCTTGCCTGTGTGGACCAACCATATTATTTAATCTTGTCTGAAAGTAGCTTAGTCACAAATCTTTGATTTCTCCATTTTTCAAGTAACCCTTGTGGTTATGGTTGATTTATTGTTGGAATGGTGCGCATTTATTTATTTTATTGTTAGATTTTGAAAATCTTTTCTTTTGGTATATCTGTTATTTGTGGTGGCTAAGCTAGATTATTTTTGTTTGCAAGTGTTGGTCATGTGTTGTGATGTTCTTCTCACCATGTCGATGGAGCGACCTCTGGTAGAGTGTAAATAAGGAAGCAGACGTGGGAAACTTATGAGGATGGGGGTAGGTGTGGACTAGTATGGGCTGGTCATTATCCACTTACCTTCCTAGTGATCTTGTTCTTATGTTGGCTATCTCTTGGAGGCTAAACCCCTTATACAAACAAGAGGTAGGCCATTGTGGGAATGTATGGCAAAGCCCCCAGGCGCGTGGCCCTGAGACCATCATTCTACCTGGTTCTTGGATCTTTGGTTACTTGGCACTGGTTATTGGTTACTTGGTTCTATGAGGAGACTATGACATTCCCCTAAACCTTTATCTAAGCCTTGTGAAGTTAATTCCTGTAATGTGGATGAATGAAAATGTTTGTTTGTGTAAGATTTGTATTTGATGTAATTGCATATGAATTAGTATTTTCTCTATAAACTTGTAATGTGATATGTGAAGATTCTCTATACATGTGTATAGAAGATTGATGATCCTGAGATTAGATGTGCTAAATTTCAACCCATAGAGTGTATTTTGTGAAAGGAAATTAAGCCTTTATAACATTTAGTTACCATGCTTTATTTTCTTGAGAAGAGTTCTTTATTGCATACGTTATCTTTTGTACTTACCTTGTCTGGTGCAAAGAAGTTTAGGAAAATGCTTCCAACCTCCTCTTGATGACTTTCGGGAGTAAGTCATTTCCTAGGGGGGTAGTATGTAAGGCCCGCCCTTGTCCGACTAGTGTGTATCCTATTATTCACCTAGCTCTAGATTAAAATGATAAAATGATTGATTATTATATAATATGGTTATCAGATGGATATAGGTAGTGATTGGTTATAAATCCTCATTAATATGTTTAATTTGCTTCAGCTATGATATGTATATGTGGAATTAGCTTTGAGATTGAGTGTGTAGGTATTTCTAACAAAACCACAGATACTGGAGATCATTCCACACCTTATGTTGTAATCCCTTGTGAAGCCGATCTAGTTGCATGAGGAACCAAGATCAACTCTATGTTTGGTGCAATGTTGTAATGTTGTAATATTACCTTGCATGAGGTTGAATGGGTTAGGTTTACACTTTTGTAAAATTAAATTATGATTTGTGTTGTAAGAATTGTATTTGAATTTTATTTTTTTAATTTAAATTTTTGAGACCCTTTTCTTGTGTCTTAACTTGACCTTGGGTGTCCTAACTAAGTTTAAATTGACCCTGGGTTATACCCCATGGGTCTAGGGTCACTTTTGACTTGGGTAACCCTTGGTTAACCTACGTATGGTCACCTTAACTTTACAGTGAAGTTAAGTGACGAATTTGGAGGCATGGGAAGGATAGGATGAGTGGGACCAACACTCAAGGCCATCCTTTCTCCATTTTCAAGGCTTGAAATGACTCTATGGTCCACCAATAATGGAGGGGCTTATCTTCTTGTTCCCTCACTTTTGGTGAGAGTTCCCATCAAGTGGTGTGGTCCTTCATGAGTGGGGTTATTTTTTAATCCCACTTGGGATAGTGGGGATATTTTTTAATTTCACTTGGGATAGTGGGGATATTTTATTAATTCCACTTGGGATAGTGGGGATATTTTTTTAATTCCACTTGGGATAGTGGGGTTATTTAAATATTACAATCTTAAAAAAATGAATTTTTAATTCATCCACTATGAATTTAAAATTCACAAATAATGAGAGCCCGTGATCTCAACTTTTGATCCTCACACTCCATCATCTTTTCAAAATTCTATAAATAAGACCCTTCTCTAAACAATTAGAAAAGACTAGATTTTGCAAGGGAACTTGATTCTTGCAGGGGAACTTCATTCTTGCAGGGGGACTTCATTCTTGCATTCTTATCATGCCTAATTTCCTCTAGGAAATCTTCTTCTAGCATTCTCATAATGCGCAATTCCTTCTATATTCTCCTCTTCATAGCCTCATAATGCCGAAATTATTCTAGCCATCTTATATCCTCCATTCATTATCCCTTGCTTGTGATCATAGAGAGATTATTTTTTTTGAGAAGGAAGATTTGGAGAAGAGGCTAGAGAGGAACTCTACATCAACTTCATCCATTAAAGGGCTTTTTAAGGTTGTATTTCAAGGCCTTTCCTTTGCATTTTCTATTTCTTGCATGATGGATTTGTGAAATGAAATTTGATTTGTTGTGTTGTAAATTATGTAATTGTGGGAAAATTTGTTTGGGTGTTGACAGAGCTTCTTCCACTTGGGAGAAATACTCATCAAGTGTGGGGTAGGGGAGGAGTGATCCTCCTCGAGTACATGCCTTGTTTCTTTTGAGATGTTGAAAGCCTTAAGGACATTTGTGTGACTTTGGAAAATTATGTTATTTGGCTTAAGATTCAAAATATGAACTCCTTGGAATCTTTGTTGGCAAGTTGGCTTGAGGCCATGAGAAGGAAACTATGTTGAAATTTAATTGAAGGGTGACACTCTAGATTCAAGTGTGTCCACTCTCCTACCCCTCTTTAAACTCATAGTGGATGAGTTTTGTGTTGTGTAAATATCTATGGGTGTGATTGTGTTTTGGTGTGTTGTTTTTATTTTGTTGTGAAGTGGTTTTGAATCCCCTAGGTGTGTGGATGATCTTCCTAACTCGAGGGTGACCCTCTTGTGGGTCTACAGTAGGGAGGAGAGCAGCTTGTGTGGTGTTTCTTCCCTTGTGTGATATGCAGGCTTTCTGGGAGCTTATGGTGAAGCTTGGAGAAGATTATTGAATCTTAAAAAATATTTTATTTTCCTTTACTCTTAAGGGAGCTTGGCCTTTTAATAGCTTCATTCTTGTTGATTTTACAAGAGGAGAACATTCTCTCTCTTTCATTGTATAATTTGGTATTTGGGAGTTGTGAGGAAATTACTTCCTTATTGTATTGATAGTTGTAGTTTTATTGTTCGTTTAGTTTTGCCATTTGGAAAGGAAATAAAATTGGATTAAAGTTGTGTAATTGAGTTAAATAGCAACTAATCTCATATTAAAAGTTTGCCTTAATATGAATAGTGAATAGTAACTAAATAGTGAATAGTAAATAGTAAAAGTAGGATTTATTTATGCATATTGTATAATACAAATTGAATAGATGCTTAAAATTAGAGTTGCAATTCGGAAATACAATGTTTATATTTGTAAAAAAAAAAATTAACTCTTTGCTCTGTTTTTAATGATTTATTGGATAGTAATCTATTTTAACAAATTATATATATATATATTTATTTATTATATATATATATTCTATACTTTCTTTACAGTTAAGGAACTTATTAATGAAATTGTGAGTTAAAGTGAACTGAGATAATGGCAGTATATATATATATATACCGCCATGATCTCAGTATATATATGTATATATATATATATATATAAATTAAATTTTAGAGAAATGGAAGAGAGGGCAAATGATCATGCTTTGTTGAAAAATTATCTATCACCTAAAACAATTGTTGTACAAATGTAATTCGTGAGTGTAATACCCTGCTAACAACTGCTTGTTTACTCCTTAAGCATACGCCACTGAGCAGGCTTACGCGTGCGAGGGGGTTTTCAGAGTAGTAAGAAATTTTTTTTGATAGTTCGTATCATGACCACATGACGCATGTGGACATGACACGCGTGAATATGTGTTGTGACCGGATGGGAAATGTGGGCATGACACCATGGCATGATTGAAGAAAAGAAGATACGTTGTCAATCCTCACTGACAATGATTCTAAGTTCGGCACAGTGATTCAAGAAGATCTCTCTCAAAATAGGGCAACCGAATAACTTAAGTTGTGCATTTATTACAAAAAGAAATTAGGGTTTGTGCAAGGATAAAAGGGTTCTTTTGCTCATTATTTGCACACTTGCACTCACGAAGAAGAAAAGAAGAGATCTACAACAAAGTTTCTACAATTCACTCAAGATCAACTGAAAAAATGAATTCAACCAGTGATTTCTTCTGTCTCCTATTTCAAACCCTAAAGCATGAAAAGGCACTTCCATTCTAAAAATCTCTCTAAATCTCTTACAAAATGGCTACTCCAATGGTTGTCAAGATCTCTGATAGGCCGCGTCCTAAATTCAAGAAACACCCTTATAAATCTCTAGAAGTTGATCCTTTGGGCACATTTTCTAGCATTCCACACGGAGTATTACATGTAGAAGATGTTAGGGTTTATATCCATGTCAACATTGAGGAATTTGGAGACTAAAAATTGATGGACATTTATCAAAAACAACTAATAGATGAGAATTTTAAACTCAAACCTAAATTCAAGGCCCTCCGAGATAAACACTTCGGACATTGCATACATTTTCCATGTTTTACAGAAGATGATTGGGTCCAGTATGTTCTAAGCAGGATGCATGATAATTTCATGTGGCTAATGAGGCCCTTTAAGATAACTAAAGATGTCATTAGGGTAGTGACTGGACTACATGCATTCGGTGAGTTACCTGCACTTAAATTTGTGAAGAACCAAATAGTAACTGAAGCTACCGAATCTAAATTTGACAGAAGAGCAATGACCATAGATAACATCACAAATCTGGATGTCAAGTTTGCCTCAATGATAATCAGGTACAAGATCTATCATTTGAGCAAGGAGAATTCTATGTTTAGCACAACAATCTATGTAGCATATCAAATGTTGAGGGAAGATGCAGACTATGATCTATGTGAGCTTCTTCTAAATCAACTATTGGAAAACCTGTAGAAGATCAAAAAGGATAAGAAGAATTCCTTTAAATATGGTTGTCTAATACTGTGTATGTTCTTTTATTATATGAATGACCTACCTAGATCAAGTGGTTGGGTTTGGCAAAATGATAAACCAGTTGCAATTCAGATCAGAGATTACATGTATGGACTTGGTGATGCTCAAGCCCAAAACATAGCCCTCTAGGGGTACTTCAAGAACTTCCAAAGCATAATGCAAGCCAAAGAGAGAAAACCACAGTCCGTAGTTGAGAAATACAAGGACACAGTGTGCTTCATGGTTGACATTGATCAATGCCTGATGGAGGCAGTTGAGCCAAGAACTATATGGATAATGCCTATGGGATATGAGGTCGATGAAAAAATCCTTGAGCTACATATTCAACACTTGTTGAGCCAGCCTAAGGACACTGAAGCAGAAAGGTTTGGCACCTTTTAAGAGCTAAGTGAAAAATACATGTTGAGTTAAGATAGCCAGAGATAAAGAGGAACGTAAAAAGGGAAGTTGAAGAAATTACCAAAAGATTTGGCTTATCAAAAGAGGTAGTAGATGCAAATAGAGAGAAAATGGAAAAGGCAGAGAGAGAGAGACAAGAAGCAAAGAAAGGAAATGTTCTGGTGCAAGCCTCCTCCCGGACTAGATCTTCCAAGAGCTCTGCACCTACCACTCCTAAAAGCTCAAAGGCTACCAAACCAGAAGTCAAGACATCTAAGAAAGGAGAAAAGAGGATGAAGACCAAATCCACAAGGTCATATACAAGCCTTAAAGATGACAAAGAAATAGAATCTGATGAGGAAATCAAGAAAATGAAGAAGAAGAAAACATCTAGGAAATTCTCTACTAGTAAAAATGAGGAAGAAAAGGCAGAGGATTTTGTTGAAAAGCTCACTCTTTCCATTGATGACATCATCAAGGCAGTTATTGTGGATGGGAACCTACAGCTAGTAACAGAGTTCTATGATGAATAAGTGATGTTGACAAGAGAATTTTGGAAGAAGCTATTGTCAGGTATTTGAACATTTACAATAAAGCTTTCATTGAAATTATATCATTAATTCCTAAGAGTCTAGAAAAGGTACTTGAGCTAAGAAAAGAGAATGCAAAGGCAAAAGACTTAGAGATTCGGGAGCAGATAACAAGTTAGCTTTATCCTTCTATCACTTCAAAACAAATGGACATGATTTTCAAGGACTGTAAGGATGAGTTTCAGAGTAAGGCAAGAATGAATAAACTCATGCTTGGAGAAATTGACCAAGTAGCAAATGAAACAAAAGATATCCTCTAGAATGCCTTGAAGAGATTCAATCTTCCTATTGTAGAGGAAACAGATGAAGAACCTTCTACCTTGGATGTTGAAGGATTAAATGTAACCAATGAAGAATCTTCTGACAAGGATGTAGAAGGATCAAAGGAAATAGATGAAGAGAAGTCTAAGGACTTGGATTCCTCTGTTCCAAAAGAGGAAGTTCATGAAGCAATAAACACAGGTGATATCTCTCCTCTGGATCCCACTACAAATATTCTAGATTCAGAAGTTGAAGGAGAAGGTAGAAGAGAGGAGAAGAAGATTCAAGAAGAGGTTAAGGGAAAAGAAGAAGGACAAACAGAAAAGACTAATGATGACTCTTCTGATATTTCAAAGAAGGCTCAATCTCTAGCAACAGACACTACAGAGATAGTGAAGAACTTCTTAAATAGAGAAATGATGGAGATAGATGAACCTGAGCTATTTCAAGGACCACTAAATTTTGACTATCTTTCCCTGGTTTAGACAATGAAAATAGCTTCTTTTGCTCAAGCCAAAGCAAAAGAAAAACTCTTAAAATCTCACATGGAGGACTGTAAACTGTTGGAGATTGCATCCGAGATGCTGGAGAAGATCATGCCATCCTACCAAAAGGATCCTTCAGCCTCACCATCCGGTAACTTGAAAACTTTGATAAATTCTGTCAACACTCATTTTGAATCTCTAGAGAAATCGGCAAAAGCAAAGGTCCAGAAGGAGTTTCTAGGAAAAAGATTCATTGAAGTGCAACGACTTATTTCTAATGATAGGAGGACCCTCGAAATTGAAATAAAGAGCCTTGAAAATGCTCTGAAAGATGGTGGGGACATATACAAATTATGTTTATCTTGGCCCAAAGTGATAGAGGACATTGAGAAGAAAGTGATAGAATAAGAAAGAAAACTGTCAAGTTTATCTTAGAATTTTGATCCCCTTACTACCTCTCTAATGAATCAAGAATGCCAGGCTATTATTATCATAAATGAAATAAAGATGCTGGACAAAGAAAAAAAGAACATAATGAACAAAATGGGGGAACTTAGAGGGATAATTATCCCTAAGCTAGAGGTAATGCATGAGGCCTTGACAGATGCTAAGACTACAACCCGAACCAGTGATCTAGCAGATTTAAGAAGGGTAGAAGCATATGCATTTTTGTTAAGTGGTCACATCTCCATTTTGGATAGGATGAAGCAGAGTTGGGCCACAGAGTTTGTATAGCTGAAGACTACTTTTGAGGATATACTTAAGTATATGTAAGTATAACATATATATATATACTTATGCGGCCATGTATAGGACAATTTTTGCAAATTTTGGTATGTGGATTATGCCCTTTGCCATTGATGTCAAAGGGGGAGTGAGGAGTAGTGAAAAATGTGGAATCCAACTAAGGGTGAGCTTCGGTAAAATAGTGCAAAAGATAGAACATCAGCCAAGGGGGAGTTACTGTGACACTTAGCCATTTTACACTAAGTGTTGCCATCAATGCCAAAGGGGGAGATTATTGGCAAGAGACACTATGTGGATTCATAAGTGTTGTCATTGATGGTAACAAAGTATATCCCACACATCCACAATACTTAGTATGTCTATACCAAAAGTCAGATTGAAGATTGTTCTGGTTCGGTGAACAAAAAATAGAGAATGTAACAAGGTCTGACAATCAGGTCCGGATCTCTTAGATCGTGTAACTCAGTAAGTTGTAGACTTGAACAAGTCAAGAGGGGTATCATGACTACTATATTCCAAAGATTTATCCTCCAATGATAAAGCAAGAAAAAGATATGAGCATCTGAGTGTTGGGTTCTAGTCAGGTAGAGCAGATAGAGGAAGAATTGACCAATAGAGTATCAAACTTCAATCTAGATGAGTAAAAGGTGTTGATCAAGTAATTTGTGGCATTATATGTTGTTGGTCGACATGATTAATGACTTCTATGCTATGTTTTTGATATGCATCACAAATCAAGCATGGATTCAACTGACAGATTAATAACTTGCAGTGTTCTTGTTACTGACTAGAAAGTTGATAAAAATCCTTGATGCAAATATATATATATATATATATATATATATATATATATATACCAGATAGATTTCAGTATGTAAGAGTGTATGTGAGCAAGGAATGAAATAAAGTGCGAAGAAAAGTAGGGATAAGTGTGAGAACAATAATTCAAGTTCGGTATGTGATAGAACAATAGCATTAAATAGAGGAAGACTGAAGTGCATCAGATCAGTATATTATGCCTAAACAGAACTGAACTCCTGCTTTTGTAGATGCCTCTCATTAGTTCAAACACTTGATTATCTTCTGTAAGATTTGTAGATAGTGAGTCTCTTGTAGGTAGTGTGCCTCTTTTGAGTAGTGTGCTTAGGTAGTGAGCCCTAATTGGCAAGTGCTATTTTTGTACTCCTTATTCTTTTAACAGAGAATACAATCTTGGGTTAGTCACCTCGTGGTTTTTTCCCTTAACAAGATTTCCACGTAAAAATCCTTGTGTTATGGATGTTGATTTTATTTCTATTCTTATGATTACATATGCTTTCATGTTTTGAGACAACACTGAATATTAAGATAACAAAAGTAAAGAAAGTCAAAGAAATTTTTAGATAACTGATTCATCCCCCCTCTCAGTTATCTACCTTGTTTCCAACAAGAGGAAGATTTGAGAGAGACAGTTTGACTTAATTGAAGTCAAGCGGTCAATATGTCTAAGTATGATGCGGTGATTAGTTTTGTGTCTAAGTATGATTGGGAGGTAAACACTTATGTCCCAAAATGTTTCTTGTATTTTTACATCTATGTTTCATCAGTTTGAGGTACCACACCCAAAGATAAGTAGAAGAAATTTGACCAAGGCACTCACAATGCATATCCTAAGGCAGAGTCTCAATATTTTGGTCCACATTTCTCTGCATAGCAAGATTTATTCTTGCAGTTTAGAAGATAAGTCTATCCTGATATTAACATGATATATTCAAGATCTCAAGTTACCACACCTTCAACAGAAAAAGTTACAAGTGACAAAGTACTAGTTACTACTTAGTCAGGGCAAAGCAATGGTGGAGACCTATTGGAATGCTCCACATTCCTCTAGAAGAAATTGTTTGGTCATGTGTTTTTGAGGACAAGCTCAAGGATGTATAAGGAATGCTTACTAAAGCTTCAACTAGTCTGGTAGTCTGCAAGGTCAGCACTCAAGTAACAAAGGTTATACAGACTATTTTGAAAGCCTCAGAGCACATGTTTAAGTATTTGTAGAAGATGAAATACATATAGATCAGCTATAAAATATTGTACAAAGGTTCTACATGATCCAACATGCCTCTGGTTTGAACCACACACAAATATATCTTGTCCCACATAAGATATGTAAGTTAGTTAAGGAAAAGTTGTATATCGTTGTTCCCCAGACTCTAGTATACCTTAGTCTAGCCTTTATTTTTCTCCAGAAATGATAGATAAGGATGTGTAGATCTAGGAGTATGCATGTAAGGATGTTTAAGTTCATCTCTAAAGGTTTTAGGGTTTTTGACGTACCGTAATGCCATATCTTGAATAGTGGAGTATCACAGTTAGTCTGGAATACTCTATTTCTAGTAGTTTTTCATACATCTTGTCTTGTGGTTGTATAGATTGATCTGATACTTTAGTAGAAATGTGGTTGAATGATGTTGAGGTGATACAATGTTAAATTATTGGTCCACATGATGTTTTTGGTTTCTCCCCGATGGTATGAAGATAAATAGTTAGCAGTGTGTGTACAGTTTGGGTGGATAGACTAGTTTATGTTATATGCAAAGGATCCTGATCAATTGTTTTGACTTTAGTAGATGTGAGGTGATGTTCCTTGAATCCTTTCATGAAGTCTTGAGGTTCACAACAAGTTACCTTGACATATTGTATATATTGACGTTGACCTTTGAAGAGTTACATGTTTCATCTAAAAGTTTTCATGGTGCCAACCTAATCAATATTGTGATGTGTTGCAGAGGGTATTTATAGGAGATCAAAGTCATTTGTGAAAGGTAAGAGAGTGACATATTTGTATGTGAAGCATGAAGTGTACAAAGTCAGTTTGAGAGTAGTATTTGATCAGAAAATGAGGATTGCAATATCGACATAAGTCAAATGTTTTCTATACATTAGATCATGTATTCATTATCTATGTACTTCTTACATCAAGACAATGAGTCTGTAGGGAGTTGTAGCTTCCTTAGGGGTGATCCTAAAAATGGTATTCAGGGAGTAGTAGCTTCCTTAGGTTGTATCTCTAAAAAAAGCTATAATACTTATTGCAGTGAGCATAATATATTGTGAGCTAACACTCATCGTGGTTTTTCCCTGTTTTGGATTTTCCATGTAAAAATCCTAGTGTTCTTGTGTTGATTCTTGTGTTGCATGATTTACTATCTGTTGTCTAAGTTATTTAGTTTTTATCTCCAAATATTTGTTTAAGTTTTAGTGTGTGTTGATTCACCCCCCTCTTAGTACTTCATTATGTTTAACAATTGCTATTAGAGCCAAATACCTTTGAGAAGCCTAATAGCTGAGGTAGATGTTGCACTTGAACACATTGAATTTGAAGCTATGGATAATGATGTATTTGTCCCAGAACTAGATCTAAAAGCAATAGAACTTGAAGGTTGGGTCCTTGATTCAAATGAGTGTGAAGTAAACCTTGAAGGAGAACTCAAGTCAACCTTTGATGAACTGGATGAAGCAAGAAAATTGAACATAGAATATGAATACATGCTTGAGAAAGCAAAGGAGACAATTGACGAGTTAAATAGAAAGGCCAAAAAATCAAAAGAAAAAATGGGAAAACTGAAAAGTCTAATAGAAGGAGATAAAGGAGGTGACATAAAGCTCAAGGAGGTAGAAGAAATGATCTCCAATTTGAAGGTCATGGTTGAAGAAGGCAAGAAGATTGAAGATTGCTTAAATATCAAGCTCAATCAGAAAGCAGTTGAATGTTCAAAACTTGAGGAGGAAGTTGTCAATCTAAGGAAAGAATTGGAAAATGCAAAAGAACGGATTCACAAAGGACTAAAACTGAAAGAAGGATTTGAAATTCTTGATGAGATAATTAACTCTCAAAAGTCAGCAAAAGAATAATTAGGCCTTGGTTTGGAATAAGGGAAAAGCCCTATGATGAGTGCTTCTGCAAATTTATATGATAACTTCCAATTAGAAGTAAAGTCTGAAACAAAGAAGGAAGAGGTCTGCACTAAAGATCCTAAGAAGAATGCCTTCAGAGATACAAAATAAGATGAATTCACTAGTGTCCAAAGATGAAGGAAGAATAAGAAGAAGAATTTCAAAAATCCTACACCTAAACAAACTACTCCTATTAGGTATCCTCAAGGTTTCAATCGTAATTATTATACTTGAAATAAAGTTGGCCACAAAGTTGTTGATTGTAAAAGTAAGATGAATCAGAATGTTGTAAGGTGTTATACTTGCAATGAGATTAGTCATAAAGTTGTTGAATGCAGAAGTAAAATGAATCAAAATTCATTTGGGTCTCCTAGGTACAATGCTATAAGTTGTCATGGTCACTGGAATGCTTGCAACAAAGTTAATTATAAGACTAATGGATATAGAAGAAAAGTAATAAGAAATGGATTCATGGGAAAGAACAATGTTGGGACTCCTCAATTCTTCTATGGCTATTGTTTCACATGTAACAAGTATGGTCATAAGGCTACTAACTGCAGATCTAATATTATAAGAGGAGATTATGCTCCATATTCCAATAACACCTACTATAATTGCAATAAAATGGGACACATTGCAAGGTTCTATAGGAGAAAGAGTGCAAGGTCCTCTACTACTCAGAGGAAGATTGATATTTCTTAGTAAAAGAAGGAAATGAGCAAAGTATGGAAGAAGAAGAAAGAATGTGAAGTTTTCAAACCTATGCCTAGTGCAGATGGATCCTTCGGTAACTAAAAGGTTAAGGTATTGATTCAGGGGGAGTTACAACTACAAGTTTCCTTAAAACCCCTGAAAGAATAAGATGTTAAAATCCTCAACATTCTGGATAAAGATGATATGAACATGTTAAGATGATGATATGAAGAGTTTTGATCAAATTTCTAGAGAAATTGGTCAATTTGAAGAGTTTTGTTGATGGTTCTTCATATGAAAAGAGCAAACTAGGTTAAAACTATGAACATAATTAATGCAAAGCAAATTTGGTTGGTGAAAAGACTATATAGGGAATGTTTGATCATTTTTTATCGCATTTGATCGAAGCTAAGTGTGTTGATGAATAGAAAAAGAAGAGCAAAATATTCTTAGCAAAGCACTTGTGCAAACCTTATTTACTGCATTTTCAGGTATTTCTCATTTTTGTTGGTAAAACCCTAGTTTTTAAGTTTTTATCATGGTCACACCAGTTGTTATAGATATTGTTGAGAGGCCAAGGCCAAAATTTAAGAAGCATCCATTCAAATCCAGTGAAACAGATAAAGATGGTGCATTCTTACATGTTCCTGCAAATGTATTACACATTGAGGATGTCCAGATATATATTCATTCACCAATAGATGAATATGATCATCTAAAACTTGAATAGTTTAGGGACAACAACCTGTTGGGAGATGACTTTTAGTTAAAACTAAAATTTGTTACATTCCCAACTTACAATTAGACTTAATCATTAACTTGGCATGATAATCAGGAGGATTAGTCATAGTTAATTGATTTGATATTGTGGAAATATTTGATTAAACTTTTGATTATGAAGTAGATATAGATGTTTAATAGTTTTGTATATTAAATGATTTATTTTATGAGATATGATAATGATGCACTGATTGCAAACTTGTGGTCCTGAGTGTGATAGGAAAAGGAACATCCTTCGAAGAAGGAAGGAGAGTATCATCCTGGAGGAAGGGTTAGACGTGAAAACATAAGTTGACTAGCCATTTGAGTAATCGACTCCTATGTCCTTCTCAATCCTTTCGTAAGTTGTCATGCGTCATGTCTCTTTTCTTTTGTTTCCATGTTCTTGGTTAATTGTGGTGTCGTTGAAGTTATCACGGCAAGTCGTGATGACCAATCGATGTTCTTGGAACAACATCCCAAATCATTCGACTAATGGGAATAGTCAATTTCATGGGAGTATCACTCGATCCTGATAATCAACATTATTAATGTGAATCTTTTTACGATTATAATCTCTTTATGATAATCCTTAGTCAAGGATGAAACTTCTTAATAGGTTGTTACCTATAATAATGTTATTATTTACTTGCCTTAATAATTGTATTCTATAGAATATTACTTTACAATTGATATAGTCGATCATGAGGATCGATGTGAGCTTTGAGATCAACCATCCCATGTTTTGCAAGGTTCAAGCCACCCTTTGAGGAGACACTACCAAGTGGAAACCTATAGTTATCAGCCAAAATCAGCATGCCATGGGATTGGTTACCTTGTGTTGGGTTCTCCATTTTGGAGTAGTCGCTTTGGTGAGTTGGTGGTGGTTGGGGTTTAGAGGAAAAAAAGGTGGTGAAACTATTTAGGGAGAGCAGTGGTGGAAAGGAACTAGGAGCAGCTAGATGAGTCGCAGACTGGAAATGCATTTTGTCTATTGCCTAGTATAGGTAAAATGGGAAACAAATGCCCCAATTAGTTTTCATATAATGAGTTTAAATCTCAGTAAGACTTCTGCCTAAGTCTGTGAAACATGATGTTTCTTGTTATTGTTAAAAACTAAGGCACGAGGCCTGCAAGGCTGTACCATGCATATTGTTTATATCCTTCTATGTTGAGGCTCAATGCCAAATTGGCCAAGTTGTTCTTGTTTTAAAAAATTATATTTGCAATGGTTCAGAGCCATATGGCCGAACCCTATCAAGACAACTTTGATTTATGAATACGCTTGAAGCCATGAAGGCTGAGCTTGCTAGACATAGTAAACTGATTTGAGACCATCCTCTAGGCCATGAGCTAAGCAAAGAGCATAATAAACTTTCTTTGAGACCATGCTCTAGGCCGTTGAGCCAAGATATGAAACTCTATAAACTATTCTTAAAATTACACTCAGCCAAGTCATAATACTGTGTAATCTTGTTTATGTTTATGCCTGGGGCTTAAAGAGCCAAATAATCACTGCACTATGTTTAATTTGGATTCTATCTCAAGGCCTTAAGGCTAAGCTCTGTAAAGATAGACTCTTTCTATGTTTGAGCCTAGGGTCTTTCCACCCAGCTGTATTGTATTGTATAATACATTTAAATGATAACTAGAGCTCTATGCCATTATGGCAAAGCATGTATTCAATATATTTATTAAGCTCATGTCATATGATGACAAGGGAAGAGTCTAAGAGCTCTTGAATGGGCCTATGAAAGACTCCAGATGTTAAAGTTGATAATGAATACATTCATTTGACTGTAATGACTACCGAAAAGGTAATATTACAATATAGTCACTTGACTGTAATGATGTCTGAGAAGGCATTAATACTTAGTATATAGTCCTTTGACTGAATAATAACTGAGAAGGCTTTTAATATTATTAACATAGTCCATTAACTGAGATGATTTCTAGGAAGACAATTATGTTTTAGTGTGTTTATAACACCAAACTACCCAAGTCGGGCTTGTATGAGAAGCCGACTGTGATTTATAAATTGAATTGTTTAAACTATTATGATTGTTTATATGAACCTTCAAATATGAAGGGATGAGATCATTTATGATCATGGTCTCATCACGAGATAGTTAGAATAAGTTTATAAAAGAATATAGAGTAGTTCTATATGTGATTGAATTATGACTTATTGGTTAATGTTAAGAGATATAATTTTCTTTTACTTAAATGTAAACTATTAGGTTTGGTGATTAACACCTTAATCTCATTGGGATAATAAGAGCTATTGAACCTAAAGAAACTAATGTACTTTACTAAGGCATAGAACGCCCTGAATACAATGAAATTGACTTCATTTTATGTGATGATTTGCTATCAAAAATGTTAACCATGGGAGACCAATGTGGTCATAAAGGATAAATTTGAGATGAATTAAAAATGGAATAAGGTGACGAGGAGTCACTAGTTCCATGTTACAAAAGTAACCTATTTAGTTATAACTGACTTATGATGGGAGTTGAATGTTCAAGTTTGGGCAGTGATTCGAATTGATCCCACTCATACTAGACCTAGAAGACAAGGTCGACAAAAACTTACTATAGGACATGACAGCTTAGAAGTCAAGTTAGGGTGGTAGACATATGACAACGTTCATTGTCTAACATATATGTATGAAAACTTTGGTCAAAGTAATGCATCCGTCTCTACATGCATTATTGGTCCACAGTGTTCTAGATGGCCTAGTGTATCCAGTAGTGTCATACAAGTTAGAGTGGATCTATAGTGTGTGACTGTGAGACAATAGGAAGGACACAACACTAGATATTCATATGGCTATCCAATTGGTTTCTAATTTCTAACCTTTTCGTGACGGGTAGGGCCTCTTCCAGTTAGGAAGATGAGTGGGGAACCGTAGTTCTGTGGTTGGAGGAAAAGCACCAGGATGATGCTCTCCTTCCCAAGCATGAGACAAGTCGAGGCTTATGAAGACATGTGTCATTGGTTCCAGATATAGTCTTTGCATTTTATGACCAGTTGGTCTATTGTAATGTAAACATTTGATTAAGATGCCTAGAGCATATATTGTATTTGATTAGTGATGGTTATTCACTAAAGATTGTGTTTAGAGTAAAAATGGATTTGTTAATCTTTTGTGGCTTAGATGTTAAAATCCTCCTTTCATCCTAACATTGAAGGATCTAGGGTCAAATGGCAAGCACTATCATACCCTAGGTGACTTGCAAATGATGGGAAGCTTGGATTAGGGAATTAATAATCAATTTTTTCTTCTTCTATGCTTAATTGACCATTAAAACCATAATTATGCAAATACGACAACAAATTAATGAATTACAGAAAAAGCTCTTGTACACAGGAGTAAAATGTCAAATTACAGAATAACTATTTTTTGGGTTCCGAAGCAGAATAGTCAGGGACACTAGAGAGGGTGCCCAAGTCCAAGGTACTTGCTTTTTTGGGGGAATTTGGACATTCTTCATACACTGATCAGCCCTGTAACTTCTATTTTCTAGAATCAGTCTATGAAGGACACTGGAGCGAGCACCCTAGTCTTGAAAGTGCTCCTTCATCCATCTTTTCTTCAGATCTTGAAACCCTGATGTCTTTCAAGCCTTCCTGCATCTCCACCTTTTCTAGATGCGACACCTGTAACCTGCAATCACAAGACTTTGTTTGGGGGTTGTGGTGTTTAGAGGTTTGCCTCATTCAAACCCCAAAGGACACTTAAGCCTCTGAACATCATTGTTAGATAAAGAGGGCATGCCCTTGTGAAGCAGAGGCCAAAAACAAAGGAATTAATGATAAAAACACAATGATATGTCACCTTGTAGTGAATCTTTCATGGAGGAACATGCTCTTCATGCCATGAAGGAATTGATGCTCAAATCTACAAATATCAACACACAAAACACACAAGTCTACTCTTACAACACAATAGAAAGCCTTGAATCACCTTGAGAATACCTAAAGTTCACAATGATCATCTCCTTGAAATCTAGTTTACAAATGAATGCCTATATATGTTTATATATGCATCTATAAGCACTCCTGCCAAGATATTTGAAATTCAAACTTACCGTGTCAACAAAGGGGCCCAATAATGGTCACTAACTGACACCTAGAAATTGAGGCTGCCCTAAAATAGGGTGGGACTAGGGCATGAGCGTCCAAGTCCTCCCCCTATTTTAGGCAGGGTATAGCTCAAGGGGTCCTCCTAGGTCCTATTTGCCATGGGACTTAGGTCTCATTCCATCAGAGTGCTAAAATATGAACTAAAATGTCCTAAATACACTCTAAAGACTTGGGAGCTAAACCTTATGAGGGAAAAGCCCCCAAGGGGACATTTTCCAATGTTACATTTAGCCCCCGCTTAAATGTATGTATGAACACGAGGCCCATACATGCATTAAACTAAGGTCACAAACACAACAAACACACCAAGAACGGTGAAGACATGCCAATCACATAGAGGATAGTAACAGGCACGTAAAACATGGAGAAGATAGTTACAGTCACGCAGAACACAAAGTAGACAGTTAATACATGGAAGACACATTAATGCATGGAAGATAGAAATGATATCTTTTCTTTTCTTTTTCTCATATATATGAAATGCAAATGCAAGTACTGGAAAGTAAACAAACCTCCCAAAATGTAGGAAGCACTACAATGGCATTGGTCTCTAAATATGGAGCAACACACATGCAATACATGCAAAACCTCCCAAAATGCATGAATCACTACTCAAGGCACTAGTCTTTGCATATGGGGCAACAAACACGCCATACAAAACAAGCACGCCAAAACACACAGTTGAAGACACAGAGAAAACATGGCAGACAAGCGATATTGTGTTCCTTATTTCTAGGCTCATCACCATCTTAGGCACATTACAGGCACACACTAATGATTGGGGTTCTCCACAACAATCACCAAAGACATGCTTAAGGGTTGAGTTAGTCACAGAACCACTCCCTTCCTCCATAGAGGACTTTTGAAAATGATAGGATGATACAATCTGCTTCAAGAAATACACCATCCCTGCCTCTACAAAGGGCTTAAGAAGAAGGATGTGCTCGATATCCCACCTCTACAGAGGGCTTATATGATTGATTGATTGATTGCAAACAAGCTCAAGATGCATGATCCACTACTCTAGCTCAGGTCTTTGCATCTGAGGTCAAACACATTGCTAACATCTATAACAAACATCTTACCTTATATGCCCCCACCTTCAAGTGGTTGATATCAGTTATCAATATCAAGCACATTAAGGCAAGAAGAAAATACACAAGGGAACACCGACTTTCACAAAGCCCATGCCCCACGGAGGTGACATGTACTTTACGATCGCCAAATGTTCCCACAAACACATCCCTACAAGAAACATGTTAGTGTCTACAACATCATGATAAACAACAAGATCGATGCATATGATTAACCACACAAAGAGCCAAGGTTATAGAATGACTTCAGAGTTTGAGGATAACCAGGAGCTATATCATGAAGCTCTTCGAATCGAGTACCACCAAGGCCAGATTCAAAGGCAAACAAAGGTGCACAGAGCAGTAGTATTGTTAAGGTTTGTAAATGTGACAGAAACATTATAAAATTTACTATGCGGAAAGCACAAGTGCTTCCACTAGACAAGCTTCAGATAAAATATACAACCCCATCATCATATTAGGAACTATGTCCAATTTTTGATTGCTCTCGAAAGGGACACTAGGTCCGCATCAATATAAATGTTTTTCGTCATCCACCTGCTAGATGGAAACACTAGAGGAAGGAAAACAATAAATAAGAGAGGAGAAAATAAGTGTCTTAGGGATAGTCATGTAGGAGGGTGCCCCCATGTCACCAACCATGACGCTATGTTTGAAGACACAATACATAACAATGAAATCAAAGAGAGAGGTAATTTGGAAGAATGATGATACAAATAGAAGAAGGTCACAACAGAGGCTATCTCCTGGTATCTTGAACCTTACGGGAGAATCTAAAGTCATTCCAGGAGGCCAAAACAACATATAACACATTACGGGGGAAGCACATTACAATAGAAATAAAAAATATATAGATACTTACTTGTAGGGTCCCTGTCAGGCTAGAAATTGTCTATAAGCAAATCGTCGTCATCATCGTCCCATTCCCTAATGATGGAGGATAGTAGGACATAAGGTACCATAGCCAAGTTCATATCTTGTTCATCGTGTTGTTCATCATTAGGATCATTATTGTTTATTTGAATGTTAGGATCAATGTTTTCTTGTTGAGAGGCAAGGTTTATAGCATATTCTTGTCTTCTTTTTATTCTTTCTCTTGCTTTTCTATTTTGTTTTGTTTTACCACTTATCTTTTGTAAGATAGGGCTATCCTCTTTCATAGGCTTGTGCAAATTAGAGGATGAAGCTCTAGGATCAAACTTCATTTGTCATGGTGGAACACTTTGTTGTTGACAATGACCTCCCGATCTTTGTAAAGATTTTAGGGGAGGAACCTCAACATAGGGACCTTGTCCTTTCGGTCTAAAGTTCTCTTCACATGCGGGTTGTTTCTCTTTTGTCATTTCTTGTGTAGGAAGACTAGGTACTTCAGTTTTATCCCAAAAGAAATTTAATTTGTAATGTTTTTCATGAACCAAAGGTTTATACTTGTTCTGAGGGATGGTGATTATACGGCCATCCGGAGGGAATTTCAGACAATGGTGTATTGTTGAAGGGATAGATTTCATTTCCTTTAGCCATGGATGTCCCAATTTAATGCAAAAGAGGTCAGAAATAGAGACAACATTGAACCATTATTTGACATGTTTTCTGGATAATGTTACTAACAAAGATATCTTACCCAAAGCCTTGATAAAGGTTCCCTTATGCGTCTTAATCATCATGTTCAAGAGATCATAAGAAGCTTGCATTAGTTGGTGTGAAAAGAGGAACTCCTCAGTAGCAACATGAGTCATGCAATTAGGATTAATAAGAGTTCCATTCACAGGGTTTCCCATTATTTTCACAGTGATGTAAAGAGGTCCTTCGGAATCACCGCTTGTTCTATCATGAGGAGTGAAGACAATTTTGGGTTCAAGAGCCTTTCTTTTCATGTAAGGTCTAGGAGGGATCCTATTGTTTTTGTTATGATTAGAGGCCATGATTTTATGCTCAAACTAATTCCAAATCATATTTTGAAAGATTTTTACAATTAGTGCAAAAGATAAGAGAAAAAGTAGCCAAAAATGCTTGACTTTTCGATGCTTTTCCAAAGCCAATGAATGAAACAAATGATGCTATGAGGATTTCAATCAAGGGAAGCAATTTATATGTTTGATATCAGTCCAAAACATCAATTTAATCACTCTCAACACACTCTTGATGCAAATCCAAGATAATGCCAAGTCAAAATATAGTGAAAATTGTTGATAACTAAGAGGGGGGGTGAATTAGTTATCTAAATTAACTTAACTTTTTGTTCTTCTTTAACAACTAGTGCAGCATCAAAACAAATAAGCATCCATAATCATGAAAGCAGAAACAAAGTCAATACACATAACACAATGATTTTGACGTGGAAAACCCTGTTAAGGGAAAAACCACGGGGTGACTAACCCAAGATTGTATTCTCTGTTAAAAGCATAGAAGTACAAAATGGCACTTGCCAATTAGGACTCACTACCTGAGCACACTGCTCACAAGAGGGTCACTGCCTACAAGAGACTCATTGTCTACAAGATAAAAAGAAAGTAACTAGGTACTTGAACTGATGAGGAGCATCCACATATGCTAAGGTTCAGTTCCAGTTAGGTTCAATATACTGATCTATTGCACTTCATTCTTCCTCTTCTTTGGTGTTGTTGTCCTATTACATACAGGACCTGTATTCTTGCTTCCACAGTGCTGTCTACTTTTTTTTTCGCACCACACAACACACCACACACACCTTCATACCGAAGTCAATCTGGTATATATATTTACATCAATTATTTCAATCATCTTTCTAGTCAGCATCCAGAATACTCAATATTTTCTCAAACTCTGGTCTGTCGGCTAAATCCTTGCTTATTAAGTGATGCATATCAAAAAGATGCTTATAGAATTCATCAAACATGTCGGCCAATCATGAATGATCCCTATGTTGATAATTGAGAGGGGGGGTGAATTAGTTATCCTAATTATTTCTTCTTTTTAAACTTATTAATCAATGCAACATTAATTCAAATAAGCAAACATTACCATGAAAAGGAAAAACACATGACATAGTATTTTTGACGTGGAAACCCTGTTACGAGAGAAAACCACGGGGTGATTAACCCAAAGATTATTCTCTATTAGAAGAATAAGGAAATACAAAATGGCACTTGCCAATTAGGGCTCACTGCCTGAGCACACTGCTCACAAAGGAGACACACTACCTACAAGGAGACACACTGTCTACAAAAGAATGTTATACAATACTTGAACTTATTGGAAGCATCCACATATGCTGGAGTTTAGTTCTGGTTAGGCTTAGTACACTGATCTACTGCACTTCATCTTTCCTCTTCTCTTATGTTGCTTTCCTTTCACATACTGGACCTTTCTTACTATTTCTGCTATGCTCTGCTTTTATTCACATACCCCATATCACAACAACACTTCTCACAACTAAACCCATCCTTTATATATATCCGCACAAGTGATTTCATTATCTTTCTAGTCGGCACCCGGAACAGTCAATCTTCTCACAAACTCTGTTCTGTTAGCTACATCCTTACACATCAAGTAATGCGGATCAAGTATATGCTTGTAGAAATCATTAATCATGTCGGCCAAACATGATTCATGTCATCATAACCTTTAACACCATCAGTAACACATCTGGAAAGTAGTCTGATGTTCTATCAGTCAGTTCTTCCTCTATTCACATTGTCACTCAGGAATCTGGTACTCAACTATTCATATCTTTTTCCTCATCTATCACCGGAGGCTAAATCCTTGGAATCTATCACTCAAGGTAGTACTCTTTACTTCCCCAAATTTGCACTTTACCAAGATACTTCTTTTGAGAGATCCAGACCTGTCTGTCAGACCTTGCCATATGCTCTGTTCTTGTTTACCGGATCACAACATTCTTCACTCTAACTTCCGGTAGAGACACACCATGTCCTGCAGATGTGTGGGATGAACTTTGTTGCCATCAATGACAATAATCATGAATCCATATAGTGTCTCTTGCCAACAATCTCCCCCTTTGGCATTGATGGCAACACTTAGTGAAAAATGACTAAGTGTTTACACTATGCTCCCCCTTGGCTGATGCTCTGTCTTTATATACACTTTCCAGAGCTCCCCCTTAGTTGGATTCCTCATTTTTCACTACTCCTCACTCCCCCTTTAACATCAATGGCAAAGGGTAGGGTCCGCACACCAAAATTTTCAAAAATTTTACTATACTTAGCCGCATAAGTATATACATATGGCATACTTACATATACTTAAGTATGTCTGCAAAAGTTGTCTTCAACTGTACAACTTCTGTCACCCAACTCTACTTCATCCTGTCCAAAATTGAGATATGCCCACTCAACAGGAATGCAAACACATCTGCCCTTTTTAGTTCTGTCGGATCATTTGTCTGGGCTGTGATTTGAGCTTCAC
Source organism: Cunninghamia lanceolata (assembly GCA_027924645.1). Classification (NCBI taxonomy): domain Eukaryota; kingdom Viridiplantae; phylum Streptophyta; class Pinopsida; order Cupressales; family Cupressaceae; genus Cunninghamia; species Cunninghamia lanceolata. The sequence goes on from BSBN01000870.1 coordinate 9,963,557, forward strand.
TTATGTCCTCATGCATGGCCTCTAACTTAGGGACAATGATCCTCCTAAGTTCACCCATCCAACAAATCATGTTCTTCCTTTCCTTCTCAAAATTCTTTATTGCATTTGTGATTGCAATAGTTTGACACTCTTGATTTACTATGGAGGAAGAGAGAGGATCAAAACTTTGAGACAAACTTAGTAGTTTATCCTCTTGCTCTTTTATTTTCTTCTCAATCTCCACTGTTACTTTGGACCAGGAGATACAAAATTTGTATATTTCACCACCATCCTTAAGAGCATTTTCTAAGCTCTTTATCCCAATACTCATATTTCTCCTATCATTAGTGATTAATCCTTGTACCTCTGAGAATCTCTTATCCAAAAACTCCTTCTGGACCTTTTCTTCAGCTGATTTTTCTAGAGAATCAAAATGTGTACTAACACTGTTGACTAAGGTTTTGAGATTACTGGAAGAGGAGACTGTGGGATCCTTTTGAAAAGATGGTATGATCTTTTCCAGCACTCCAGATGCAGCTTCTATTAGATCATAGTCTTCCATGTGAGACTTTAGGAGTTTTTCATTAGACTTAGCATTTGCAAATGAAGTTATCTTCATTGTCTATACCGGAGAAAGAGAATCAAAATTGAATGGACCTTGTAGAAGCTCCAGTTCATCAATCTCCATTATTTCTTTGCTCATAAATTCTTGGACAGTTTGTGCAATGTCTCTTGCTGGAGATAGATGTTTCTTCTCTTCTGCAGTCTTGGAGCTGTCCTTTGGAGTTTTCTCTCCTTCTACATTCCCACCACTAGCAGTTGTGGTTTTCTCTGCTGAAGTCTTATGTCCTTCTGAAACCTTTGCATTGTCACCTTCTTTTTCCTTCACCTCTACTTCTTTCTCCTATGATTTTTATTCTCCTTTAGATCTAGAGACTGTAGGGGAAATCAAAGGGGAAATGTTGGTCTGTTCGGGACCCACCTCTTCTGACATTTTCTCAGGAGTTTCTTCTGCAACATTTGTAGGATCAGTACCCAAGTCCTCTATGATAGGAAGATTAAATCTTTTGAAGGTTTTCCAGAGAATCTCTTCAGTGTCCTTGGCTACCTTGTCGGTCTCACCAAGCATAAGTTGATTCATCCTTGCTTTGCTCCTGAATTCATCCTTGCAGTCTTTGAATACCATGTTCATTGTCTTGGGATCAATTGAAGGATATAACTGAATAGCTATCTGTTCCTAGATCTCAAGGTCTTTTGCCATGGCATTGGTCTTTCTCATTTCCAACTCCTCTAGACTCTTAGGAATTAGAGAGACAATTTCAATAAAAGCTTTATTGTAAATGTTTAGATACCTGATTGTAGCTTCTTGCAGGATCTTTTGGTCGGCCTCATTGTAATCATCATAGAATTCAGCCATTGGTTGAAGGTTTCCATCCACAGTGACTGATTTGATTATACTTTCTAGGGACAAGGTGGGCTTTTCAACAAATTCCTCTGCTATTTCTTCCTTGTCTTGGCCTGTGGAGGGCTGACCGGATCCTTTCTTCTTCTGCTTCTTAATTTCCTTTACCCCCTCATCTAATTCAATTTCTTCTTCATCTCTTTGACTTGCATAAGCCCTTGTGGCTTTGGTCTTTGACCTTTTCTCTCCTTTGCTGGATGCTTGGACTTCCAGTTTTGAGGTTTTAGCTAGGACATGTGCTGGTCTCTTTAATGATCTAGTCCGGGTGGAAGTTTCTACCAGAGCACTTTTCTTGCTTCCTTTTTCTGCCTCTTTCTTCTCTTTATCAGCTTTTTGTCTCTTTTCCCGGTTGGCATCAAGTGCCTCCTTTGAGATCCCAAGGCCTTGTGCAATATGTTCTACTTCTTTTCTCACCTTCCTTTTCATCTCTGGTTCTCTGAGTTCCACATGGATCTTTACACTCAGCTCCTCAAAGGTTCCAAACCTTTCTACTTTTGGATCTTTAGGCTAACTCAGCATGTGTTGAACATGTAGCTCCACAATCTGTTCATCAACTTCATACCCCATGGGCATGATCTAGACTGTCCTTGGTTCTACTGTCTCCATTAGGCATTGATCAGTCTCTACCATAAAGCAGACTGTGTCCTTGTATTTCTCAACAAGAGACTGGGGAATCCTTTCTCTTGACTACATCATGTTCTGAAAGTTTTTGAAGTATCCCCACATGGCTGTATTTCTTGCTTTAGCATCCCCAAGCCCATGCAAATAGTCTCTAATCTAAACTGCTACCGGTTTGTCATTCTGCCATACCCATCCATTTGATCTGGGCAACTCATTCATGAAGTAGAAAAACAAACATACTATTAGTGCACCATATTTGAAAGAGTTTTTCTTGTCCTTTTTGATCTTCTGTATGTTTTCCATTAGTTGGCTTAACAGAAGTTCACAGAGATCATAATCTGCATTCTTTCTCAGCATCTCATAGGCTGTGTATACTGCAGTTCTGGATACTGAATTCTCCCTACTGGAATGATATATCTTGTATCCTATTATCATAGATGCATACTTGATATCTGGGTCAGTAATATCTTCAATGGTCATTGCCCTCTTATCAAATTTTGATCTGGTGGCCTCAGTTACAATGTTGTTTTTGACAGATTTGAGGACAGGTATTCCTCTGGAGGAGTGTAAACCAGTTACTGTCCTAATTGCTTCCTTGGTGATTTTGCAAGGTCTGTTCAGCCATAGAAAGTTGTCATGTACCCTACTCAATACATACCAGACCCATTCATCTTCTTCAAAGCAGCGGAAATGAATGAACTGATCAAAGTGTTTTTCCCGGATGCTCTTATACTAAGGTTTGATCTCAAAAGAATCATCTATTAACTACTTGTGGTATAAGTCTCTTAGTTTGAATTCCCCAAACTCTTCAATGCTTGCATGTATATAAACCCTAATATCTTCAGTGTGCAAAATGCCATGCAGAACACTGGAAAATGCACCTAGGGGGTCTACCTCCAAGGATTTGTATGGATGTTTCTTAAATGTAGGGTGAGGTCTATCAAAAATCTTTACAATATTCAGAGTACCCATTATCAAGAGATTTGCAGTGAGATATTTGAAAATGGAAAATACCTTTTGCGCCTATCAGTTTCACAGAGTAGGTTGAATTGATCTCTAGAAGTAATGACTTCTGCAAGTGATCTTCGATGAACTTGAGAAATTTCGTTACAGAGCTCCGCTTTTCATTTCTTCTTGAGTGCAAAATGAATGAGTGATTAATGAAAAACCCTAATATTGCTCCGCGAGCCCTAATATCAGATTGCAATAAATGCTCGACCTACATTATTCCAGTTTGCCTGGTTTTCCTTGTTCAAGGAGGAAGAAACTCATCCAAATGATTATGATTCCTTTATGATTGATGTTAGTGATGAATCATCATATCCACTTGTCCTTCTGATCATCTTATGTATCCGCAAATCAAGCTGTATCAATTTGGATTCATACCAGGCCAATATTGTGAGAAACCTATTTTACCGGAAGACTTGCTTAACCAAACCAATTCTAAAGGATTTGAACTTTTAAAATTTTCTTGCGGATCTCTCAGATCTTTACCTGACCTTCTTTACATAATTCTCTAGAAACCCTTTGATCCGCAGCTTCTCATGTGCCAATTTCAGGCACCACTTAACTGGCTGGGGGAACAAGGTTTTCTTTGTGTCTCCCCCTGAGCCAGAGCTCACCTTTTAGTTTTTAGAAGGAATATCAGCACCAGATTCTAGTGCGGATCCAACCTCTACATTCTCTGAACTTTTCTTCACCCAAATCTTGTTCATCTCATTCCTAACTTCATCCGCATTCACCTTTTGTTTACCCTTATCTTGATTCTGATTATGATATACCAGACCTCTTTTCTCCTGATTCTTACTTCTACAAAATTTTGCATTATGACTAGACCTATTACAGATTTGGCAAACAACATTTCTTTGCATATTTTACTGATATCCTCTAGATCTGCATTGATTAGCCATATGACCTACTCTATTGCATGCAAAGCATCTACCATTGAATGATTTGTTCATTTGCATATTTCTGCATTCATGAGACTTGTGACCATACCTTTTGCAGTTAAAACACTATCCGGAGAAGGATGAATTAGTTTGATTCATTCTCTTTCTGCACTGATTAGCTTTGTGACCAAAGTGATTGCAGTTGTGGCAGTATCCATTGAAGGATGGATATCTTTGAGCATTGGGTTGTCTTACTGGAGGTCTTCTAGGCCTGTTCCTTGAATTTTCTGATCCAAAATTCTTTTGACCGGATCTAGAGCTTTCTCCTTTCTCATATCCCAAACCACATTTGTATCTACCTTCTTTTGACTTTCAAGAAGAACTTCAAGTTGAGCAGAACTTATCTTAAATTTTTCTTTATACTCATTTGCTGTTTGAAGATCCCTTTTGACAGAGTCAATTTGATCCTCAAGTTTTTCTTCATTATCTTTAGCATCTTCAAGATCAAATTCATGATGTCTGATAATTCTATCCATCTGGTGGCAATCTTCTGATTTCTCTTTGAGAGATTTTCTTAGATTGTCTTCAGTTTTTCTTTTCTCTTCAATCTCTTGAGTAAACTTAATAACTCCTGATTCCATTTCATGTCTTACCATAATGACTTCTTTTGATAACTTTTCACATAACTTGTTTTTCTCAATCAGCTCTTCATTTGCATTATTTTCTTCACCTTGTCTTGCTAATTGTTGAAGCAGCTCCTTTCTCTTTTTCATAGAGAGACTTAATTTGTCTTTTAGTTCTCTCATGAAATCATCAACCTCTTTGAGTTTTTCCTTTAATTCATTGACTTCAGAGTTTGACTGTTCAAGATCCTCAAGGGTAGTCTTGAGTTGCTCCCTTAAACCATATGCATCTATTTGGACTCCCAGATCTTCCTCGAGCTGTTAGACTTTGTTAGGAGGAACTTAGCTCTGATACCAATTGTTGATAACTGAGAGGGGGTGAATCAGTTATCCTAATTATTTCTTCTTTTTGAACTTTCTTATTAATCAATGCAACATTAATTCAAATAAGCAAACATTACCATGAAAAGGAAAAACACATGACACAGTATTTTTGATGTGGAAACCCTGTTAAGGAAGAAAACCATGGGGTGATTAACCCAAAGATTATTCTCTGTTAGAAGAATAAGGAAATACAAAATGGCACTTGCTAATTAGGGCTCACTGCCCAAGCACACTGCTCACAAATGAGGCACACTACCTACAAGGAGACACACTATCTACAAAAGAATGTTATACAATACTTGAACTGATTGGAACCATCCACATATGCTGGAGTTCAGTTCTGGTTAGGCTCAGTACACTGATCTGCTACACTTCATCTTTCCTCTTCTCTTATGCTGCTTTCCTTTCACATACCAGACCTTTCTTAGTATTTTTGCTTTGCTCTACTTTTTTTCGCATACCCCATATCACAACAACACTTATCACAACTAAACCCATCCTTTATATATATCCGCACAAGTGATTTCATTATCTTTCTAGTCGGCACCCGGAATAGTCAATCTTCTCACAAACTCTGCTCTGTCAGCTGAATCCTTACTCTCAAGTAATGCGGATCAAGTATATGCTTGTAGAAATCATTAATCATGTTGGCCAAACATGATTCATTCCTTCATAACTTTTAACACCATCAGTAATACATCTAGAAAGTAGTCTGATGTTCTGTCAGTCAATTCTTCCTCTGTTCACACTGTCACTTAGGAATCTGATACTCAACTATTCATATCTTTTTCCTCATCTATCACTGGAGGCTAAATCCTTGGAATCTATCACTTAAGGTAGTACTCTTTACTTCCCCAAATCCGCACTTTACCAAGATACTTCTTTTGAGAGATTCGGACCTGTTTGTCGGACCTTGCCATAGGCTTTGTTCTTGTTTACTGGACCACAACATTCTTCACTCTGACTTCCGGTAGAGACACACCATGTTCTGCAGATGTGTGGGACGAACTTTGTTGCCATCAATGATAATAATCATGAATCCATATAGTGTCTCTTGCCAACACCCTCAAGAAACTTGATCATCAACAATAACTTATCTAGAGAAAGGTTTGATGCTTTGCCGGTCAGTTCTTCCTCAGTCTACTCTACCAAATAGGAACATAATACTCAGGTACTGATATCTTTTCACTATTTCATCACTGGAGGCTCAATCTCTGGAATATGTTAGTCATGGTACACCTCTTGACTTCCCTAAGTCTGCACTTTACTAAGATACTTCTGTAGGAGTACAATCAACACTGAGAGGGGGGGTGAATCAGTGTTGTGTGAATTTTCAAATCTTTTTACACACTTTAACTTTCAAAGTACAAAGAGAGAAAGATAGCATTGATCTGTCTAATACATATGCACATGAATGTGAATACAGAAAGAGAACAAAACTTCATAAGTAAATCATACACACAGAGAGAAGATTATGACACAAGAATTGCATGAGTGGAAAACCCTCCAGGGGTAGAAAAACCACTCTAAACTGCCTCACTGGCTTAACTGATCAAACATGCCTCACTGGCTACAAAGAAGCCTCACTGGCTACAATATGTGTCTCACTGACAAATGTTAAGGTCTCACTGACCTACAAGCCTCAATGGCATACTGTTTAGAAGCACCAGCTTCAAGGAGCACCAACCCCTATTACAGAACAAACTGAAAACATAAATTCAGAGGGTTTCTCTGTTTCAATACATAACATTTATTCTCTCTCATGTGTCTGTCAAATGATCATTCCAAAATCATATACAAACTCAGACATTTCAATCCTGTATCATGATCCACTCTACAACACCAACACTGCTTGATTCACAACAACACTGCTTGATTTTCAACAACACTTCACAACACTGTATGTTTCATCTCTATCTTACTAGTTTCAATGTCTTGATCAATCAAATTCATGATTCATGCACCTGATTGTCATTACAATTGCATATTGTCTTTCTAATCACCTTGTCAATCTCTATATCTGTATTTGATCCCTGTCAGTTCATCACAATATCACTCACATCATCTTGTTAATCCACACAACTCTATAAAAAGCATCTATAATATCATTAAATAAAATCTGAATATACTTTCACAACCCTTCATATTCTCTTCTCTATAAAGTATCTTCCCGTCAATTCTATGCATTAAAAAATCTTTTGATCTTCCTCTTCTCTGTACATGATCCTTCACATTCTTTGACATTTCAATTTGGACAATTTCTGTATTCAATATTATCCCTGCAAATAAAATCTTCAATTTGATTTTCTCACAAGACAAAAACATCATTCAATCTTGTTGATCTTCCTCAAAAATATCTTCATGAAAACCTTTCATATTCTATATCTGTGAAGAAATTACTTTTCTCTTCATGTCTATGACTGTTCATTTTCTTCCTCTCTTCCTCTTTGCAAATTCCTGCAATCTTATTTCATCTTCAATAAAATCAAAAAATCAATTCATCTTTGAAAACCAATCTATCTCAAAAAAATCTTCAATCTGTAAAGAATCTTTCTCATTGCATCATTGTTATCTCTGCAATTTTTTCATAAAAATCTTTTCTAAATTCTTCAATAGTTTTCTAAAAAAATTGCTTTTAAAAAACAATAGCAATCTCCTATAAAGGCTCCTTAATTCTATAATGAATCTTAAGCCTTTTAATTAAAAATGGAAATTTAAAAAAGTTTCCAAAAATCTTTTATAAAAAATGTGCCCACTTATATCGGGCTCCCTCCTTATACCATGCACCTTTTATTTAAATGTCATAAAATATGACATACTAAAGTTTCTAAGTTTAAACAAAATAACAAACCTTCCCTTTTTGAATATATCGCGGGCCCTTCAAAGTATTTTCAATTGTTTTTAAACTTATAAAAATCTCTAAGGAAAAACGCGCTCCATAACAAACATTTGAAGAGGGCCATTTGAATTGATTTCCCGCCCGAGGCTTTTGGAAGAGACCGATGCTATTGGTAATTGTATAAAGGGAGGCCAGTTTCTACACGATGCCAAACCCTTTGTTCTAACACTTAAGTGGCACCGCGACCTGTTTAAAAGGTCAATGTAATATTAAAACAAAAAGAACACTTTACATGTGATGGGCAGAATATGTAGAGTGACAAAGTCTTTAGGGACTTAGGAACCAACTTAGAAAGATCAAATCTTTAGGAGGTTTTAAATTCTATCAAATATTCCTGAGCACCTTTACCACCACAAATAAACAAGCACCCCAATTGACATTTGATACATAATATGAAACAACATGTTACACCATCTTGTCATCCACTCATGATGATCAACTCTGCAAGAACCTACTGAAGTTACTGATGCAATCTGAGATAATCATGACATTCTCCATCAAACAACTTGATTCCTGCTACATCCTTGAAGACACCACACTATATACACTTAGATACGATCAACACACTTATCCTGAATGAGTGAACTATAAATAGGATCCCAATGTATAACCAACACCATCCACACAACATGAAAAACTGAGGACACATATAAATTACATCTCAACCATATGAATTGCATCATAATCATTTCACAAACTGAATACTGAGATCAAATAACCTAGCCACTGAATACTATATGTCATCTGTATCACCCTAAGTAATGAATCTTATCATTATATTCACAACACACAAGATGATGTACTCTTGATGATGTATTCCTGCAACTTCCTGATGATGCACTCCTGCAACAACACACAAGATAATGTACTCCTGATAATGCAAGAACAAACCTATGAAGTATAGAACCATTCTCTGCATCTGCAAGACACATATGATGTGATTATCACAAGACATTAAGGATTTCAAACAACCAATACATTGTCTCTACATTAAATCTCTCCCACTTGAAGACATCCTGAAATATGACATGAGGACAAAACACCTTTTTGTCATCAATGACAACCTATCACCATCAACTTCCTTTGAGAGATTCAGACCTGATTGTCAGACCTTGCTGCATGCTCTATTCTTGGTCACCGGACCAAAATACTCTTCAATCCAACTTCCGGTAGAGACACACGATGTCCTACAGATGTGTGGGATGGACTTTGTTGCCATCAATGACAATACTCATGAATCCATACAGTGTCTCTTGCCAACAATCTCCCCCTTTGGCATTGATGGTAACACTTAGTGAAAAATGACTAAGTGTCACACTACATTTCCCATTGGTTGATGCTCTATTCTAATGTACACTTTACCAGAGCTCCCCCTTATCTAGGTTCCACATTTTTCACTGCTCCTCACTCCCCTTTTGACATCAATGGCAAAGGGTAGGATTCGCATACCAAAATTTCCAAAAAATTAACTATACTTAGCTGCACAAGTATATATACATGTTATACTTACTTATATTGAAGTATATCTGCAAAGGTGGTCTTCAAATGTACCACTTCTGTCACCCAACTCTTCTTCATCCTATCCAAAATTGAGATGTGACCACTTAACAAGAATGCAAAAGCTTCTACCCTATTTAGATCTGTCGGATCACTAGTCTGGGCTATGGTCTGAGCATCAGTTAGAGCCTCATACATGGCCTCTAACTTAGGGATAATTATCCCTCTAAGTTCACTCAACCTGTTTATTCTATTTTTCTTCTCCTTGTCAAGCTTTCTATTTCATTTATGACTACAATAGTTTAACTCTCTTGATTTACTATGGAAGAGGAGAGAGGATCAAAACTTTGAGAAAAACTTGTCAGTTTATCCTCTTGCTCTTTTACTTTCTTCTCAATATCCTTGATCACTTTAGGCCAGGATAAACAAAATTTATATATATCTCCACCATCTTTAAGAGCATTTTCTAATCTCTTTATCCCTATATCTATAACTCTCCTGTCATTTGTTATTAGACCTTGTACTTCAGAGAATCTCTTTCCCAAAAACTCCTTCTGGACCTTTTCTTCTGCTGACTTCTCTAAGGAATCAAAATGTGTATGAATAGAATTTATAAGAGACTTTAGATTACCAGATGTGGAGGGTGAAGGATCCTTTTGGAAGGATGGCATGATCGTCTTCAATATACCGGATGTAGTTTTTATGAGCTCATAGTCTTCCATGTGAGACTTTAGAAGTTTTTCTTTTGCTTTTGCTTGAGTAAAGGATGCTAGCTTCATGGTTTGAACCGAGGAGAGAGAATCAAAATTGAATGGTCCTTGAAGCAGTTCTGGTTCATCAAATTCCATCATCTCTTTGGTCAAGAAATCTGTGACAGTTTTTGCAGTGTCTCTTGCCAGAGACAGAGTCTTCTTCCCTTCTGCAATTTTAGAATTGTCTCCTGGGGTCTTCTTTGTTTGGTCTTTTCCCCTTTCCTTTACTTATTTTTCTTGACTGATTTTCTCTTCTATTCTTTCTTCTCCTCTAGATCTGGAGTCTACTGGGGAAACCGGAGGAGAGATGTTTTCTTCTTTAAGGACTTCCTCTTCCGGAGCAAAGGAATCTAGATCCTTAGTTTTCTCTTCACTTGTCTTCTTTGCCTCTTCTGTCACTATCTCAGTAGATTCTCCTTTGTCGTCCATGGCAGAGGGTTCATCACCTAAGTCTTCTATAATAAGAAGATTAAATCTTTTAAAGGCATTCTGGAGGATATCTTTTGTTTCCTTTGCCACTTTGTCAGTTTCTCCAAGCATAAGTTGATTCATTCTAGCTTTGCTCCAGAACTCATCTTTGCAGTCCTTGAAGATAATGTTCATTTGTTTAGGGGTAATGGATGGAAAGAGCTGAATAGCAATCTGCTCCTGGATTTCTAGATCTTTTGCTTGGACATTGTTCTTCCTTATTTCAAGTTCCTTTTCTAAGCTTTTGGGAATCAGAGATATAATCTCAATGAATTCTTTGTTGTAGATGTTTAGATACCTGACTGTGGCATCTTGCAATATCTTCTGATTAGTTTCATTATATTCATCATAAAATTCAACCATTGGTTGTAAGTTCCCATCCACAGTAACTGATTTGATGATATCATTGATGTGGAGAGTAGGTTTTTCAACAAATTTCTCTACCTTCTCTTCTTTGCCTTGACCGGTAGAGGGTTCACCGGTTGTTTTCTTCTTCTTCTTCATTTTTTTACTTCCTCATCTATCTCTATCTCTTCATCATCCTTGAGGCTTGTGTATGATCTTGTAGCCTTTGTCTTTGTTCTCTTTTCTCCTTTACCAGATGATTTTGCTTCTGGTTTTGATGCCTTTGAGCTCTTAGCAGTGGCAGGTGCAGAGCTCTTAGAGGATTTGGTCCCGGAGGGGGCTTCTACTGGAGCACTTTCTTTTTCTACTTCTTCCTTTTCTTTCTCTACCTTTTCCATCTTCTCTCTATTTGCATCAAGTGCCTCCTTTGAAATTCCATGCCTCTTGGCAAATTCTTCTACTTCCCTCCTCACTTTTCTTTTCATTTCTAGTTGTCTTAGCTCTACATGAATCTTCACACTCAACTCTTCAAAGGTTCCAAACCTTTTTTCCTTAAGGTCCTTGGGCTGACTTAGCAAGTGTTGAATATGCAGCTCTAGAATTTTCTCATCAACTTCATACCCCATTGGCATGATCCAGACTATCCTTGGCTCCACTGCCTCTATTAGGCATTGATTAGTCTCTACCATAAAGCATACTGTATCTTTATACTTTTCAATTAGAGATTGGGAGATTCTCTCTCTTTCTTGCATCATACTCTAAAAGTTCTTGAAGTAGCCCCATAGTGCTGTATTATGTGCCTTGGCATCACCTATTCCATGCAAATAATCTCTGATTTGTATGGCAACAGGTCTATCATTTTTCCATATCTAGCCATTAGCTCTGGGTAGCTCATTCATATGGTAGAAGAATAAGCAAAGTATCAGGCCACCATACTTGAAAGAATTCTTTTTATCTTTCTTTATTTTTTGTAAATTTTCCAATAGTTGGTTTAGGAGAATCTAACAAAGATCATAGTCAGCATTTTCTCTCGGCATCTGGTAAGCAGTGTAAATTACAGTTCCAGGTATTGAATTTTCCCTGCTAGAGTGATATACCTTGTAACCAATTATCATGGAGGCAAACTTGATATCTAGATCAGTGATATCTTCTATTGTCATAGCTCTCTTGTCAAATTTTGATCCGGTAGTCTCACTCATGGTTTGGTTTTTGACAGATTTGAGAATAAGTATCCCTCTGGATGAGTGCAAACTAATTACAACTTTAATAGCATCTTTTGTGATCTTAAATGGTCTATTCAACCACATGAAGTTATCATGCACTCTTCTCAAAACATACTGGACCCACTCTTCTTCTGCAAAACAGGGGAAATGGATGCACTGTCCGAAATGTTTATCCCAGATGGCTTTGTACTGATGTTTGAGTTTAAATGAATCATCTATTAACTGCTTGTGGTAGATATCTATCAGTTTGGATTCCCCAAATTCTTCAATATTTGCATGAATGTATGCCCTAATGTCTTCAACATGCAAAACCCCATACGGAATGCTAGAAAATGCACCTAAGGGATCTACTTCTAGAGATTTGTAGGGATGTTTCTTAAATTTAGGGCGTAGCCTATCAGTAATCTTCACAACATTCAGAGTGGCCATCTTAAAGATTCAGAGAGAGATTTCAAGATCAGAAAATACCTCTTACGCTTCTAGGGTTCACTATATGAGTCAGATCGAGTTGCTTGGATGAATCCACTTCTACGGTTTGATCTTTGAGAGGATTGAGATAACTTGTTGCAAAGCTCCTTCTCTCTTCTTTTCGAATGCAAATGTGCAAATAATGAACCAAAGAATCCTTTTATTTCTACCTAAACCCTAATTCTATTTTGCAATAAATGCACAACCTAAGTTATTCTAGTTGCCTTGTTTTCCTTGTTCTGAGAGAGATCTTTCTGGATCATTGGTATGTACTGTTAGTTGTCTATCTATCTTTCCCAAATCATTCCACTTATCAACCAATCAAGATACCTAAAATTTGAATCACACCAGATCTAACTGTGAGAATCATGTTCTTACCAGATGACTGTTAAACCAGATCAATCTAGGAAGATTAACCTCTTCTAAACTTCTTGTGGATCTTCCATATCTTTACCAAGGCTCATTTATATGTTTCTTTGAGAACCCTTTAATCTGCAACTTTCCATGTGCCAATTTCAGGCACCAATTGACTGGCTGGGGGTACTTGTTTTCTTTTGAGACTCCCCCTAAGCCAGAGATCATCTGTTTAGTTTCTAGAAGGAATATCAGCACCAGATTCTGGTGCGGATCCATCACCAACATTTTATGTACTCCTCTTTACCCAAATCTTGTTCATCTCCCTTTGAATTTCATCTGCATCTACTTTTCCTTTTCCTTTGTCTTGCTTTTGATTATAATGCACTAGAGCCTTTTTGTCCTGATTCTTACTTCTGCAGAATTTGGCAATATGACTGGATCTATTGCAATTGTAGCAAACAACATTTCTTTGCATATTTGACTGATATCCTCTTGATCTACACTGATTAGCCATATGTCCCATTCTATTGCATGCAAATCATCTACCGTTGAATGAATTGTTCATTTGCATATTTCTACACTCATGAGATTTGTGACCATACCTTTTGCAATTAAAACATTGTCCAGAGAAGGATGAATTAGTTTGATTCATTCTTCTTCTACACTAATTTGCTTTATGACCAAAGTTATTGCAATTGTGGAAGTATCCATTGAAGGATGGATATCTTTGAGCATTAGGTTGCCTTACCAAAGGTCTTCTAGGCCTGTTCCTTGGATTTCCTGATCTAGAGTTCTTCTGACCGGATCTAGAGCTTTCACCTTTCTCATATCCCAAGCCTTGCTTGTCATCTACTCTCTTTTGGCTTTCAAGAAGAACTTCAAGCTGAGCAGAGCTTATCTTGAATTTCTCTTTGTATTCACTTGTTGTTTGAAGATCTCTTTTTAGAGTGTCAATCTGATTGTCAAGTTGTTCTTCATTATCTCTAGCTTCTTCCAGATCAGATTCCAAATGCCTGATTATTCTATCCATTTTGTAGCAGTCTTCTAATTTCTCTTTAAGAGATTGTTTTAGATTATCTTCATTTTTTCTTTTCTCTTCAATTTCTTGGGTGAATTTCATAACCCTTGATTCCATTTTATGTCTTACCATAATGACCTCTTTTGATAGCTTCTCACATAATTTGTTTTTCTCATTTAGATCTTCATTTGCATCATTGGCTTCATTCTGACTTGCTAATTACTGAAGTAGTTCCTTTCTCTTTTTCATAGAGATAATCAATTTCTCCTTGAGTTCATTTATGAAGTCATCAGCTTGTTTGAGTCTTTCCCTTAAGTTATTTACTTCAGAGTGAGACTGTTCAAGGTCATCTAGGGTAGACTGAAGTTGTTCCCTCATACCATACATATCCATTGCAATTCCTAGATCTTCCTCAAGCTGTTAGGCTCTATTTGGAGGAACTTGGCTCTGATACCAATTGTTGATAACTGAGAGGGGGGGTGAATCAGTTATCTAAATTAACTTATTTTTCTATTCTTCTTTAACAGCTAGTGTAGCATCAAAACAAATAAGCATCCATAATCATAAAAGAAGAAACAAAGTCAATACACATAACACAATGATTTTGACGTGGAAAACCTTGTTAAGGGAAAAACCACGGGGTGACTAACCCAAGATTGTATTCTCTGTTAAAAGCATAGAAGTACAAAATGGCACTTGCCAATTAGGACTCACTACCCGAGCACACTGCTCACAAGAGGCTCACTGCCTACAAGAGACTCATTGTCTACAAGATACAAAGAAAGTAACTAGGTATTTGAACTGAAGAGGAGAATCCACATATGCTAAGGTTCAGTTTTGGTTAGGTTCAATATACTGATCTACTGCACTTCATTCTTCCTCATCTTTAGTGTTGTTATCCTATTACATACAGGACCTGTATTCCTGCTTCTACAGTGCTCTCTACTTTTTTTTTTTCATACCACACAACACACCACACACACCTTCATACTGAAGTCAATCTGGTATATATATCCGCATCAATGATTTCAATCATCTTTCTAGTTAGCATCCAGAATACTCAACATTTTCTCAAACTCTAGTCTGTCGGCTAAATCCTTGCTTATTAAATGATGCATATCCAAAAGATGCTTATAGAATTCATCAAACATGTCAGTCAATCATGAATGATCCTTGAAGAAACTTGATCATCAACAATAACTTATCCAGACAAAGGTCTGATGCTCTGCCAGTCAGTTCTTCCTCAGTCTACTCTACCAAACAAGAACCTAATACTCAGGTACTGATATCTTTTCACTCTTTCATCACAGGAGGTTCAATCTCTGGAATATGTTAGTCATGGTACACCTCTTGACTTCCCTAAGTCCACACTTTACTGAGATACTTCCTCTGAGAGATCCAGACCTGATTGTCAGACCTTGCTATATGCTCTGGTCTTGGTCACCAGACCAAAATACTCTTCAATCCAACTTTTGGTAGAGACACACCATGTCCTGTGGATGTGTGGGATGGACTTTGTTTCCATCAATGACAATACTCATGAAGCCATATAGTGTCTCTTGCCAACAAAAATATGTCAAAATAGGCACTTTTTTCACCAAAATTCTATGTAAAAGAGCATAACAAAGGGTCTTGTGAGGAAAATGTTGATGGAGAAAAAATAATATTAGTAATAACATCCACTTGGTTCCAAAATACCCAACACAACATGATTTTATCTCCACTTAAGGCAAAACCCTAGTGAAAATATAGCAAAATATGCAATTTTTTCACGGTTTTTCAACTCCAAGACCTAGCAAAAGAGGTGTTGTAAGGAATTTTAGGAGGGAAATAAAATAATATCAATGATATTAGTCACTTCAATCCATAAAATTGATCACAACATGCTTGGAGTGCAAACTAGGTCAAACCCTAGGGCAAAAATAGCTAAAATGTGTAGTTTTTTGCAAAATTTTCACTACAAGAGCTCGTAAAAATGGTGTTGTGAAGATTTTTATGAGTAAAATAAAATTAATACCCTGATGACAGAAAATTAATGCAAAAATATCTTTCACAACACACCTATAGTGCAAATTTAGAGAGTCGACAAGGCCGATTTTAGTGAAAATTGTTGTTTTCGAAGCCCTAGGTTTTAGAACGTGGAACAAAATTCTGTGTGCATGATTTAATGTCTAATTTAGGATGGAAATTAAATACTCTTAGATATAAAAATTATTTTCAAACTTAATCATGCAAAATTCCCATGTAAATTTAATGAAATTGCACCAAAATTGCTAGTTTTTGTTGAAATTTTCAATGAAAAAATGCAAATAATTTAAATTTAAATACAAATTCACACTAAAATGAAAGACTACAGCCAAATGCAAATTTGAATGAGCCTCTAAAATTAAATATTCTTAGATCTAAAAATGATTTTCAAACTTAATCATGCAAAATTCCCATGTAAATTTAATGAAATTGCACCAAAATTGCTAGTTTTTGTTGAAATTTTCAATGCAAAAATGCAAATAATTTAAATTTAAATGCAAATACACACTAAAATGAAAGACTACAGCCAAATAAAAATTTGAATGAGCCTCTAAAATTAGTAGAAAAATTTTATAAAAGATTTTGCCTACGAACCCTAGATTTTGGAATTACTAGGTTATCTAAAAATTGTCAAATTTTCCACAAAACCCTAGCAATTAAATGATGAAAATGCAAAGAAAGATTTTGAATTTTTGTATTTTTCTGTAGTTTATATCAGATCTGATGCAAAAAGTATGAATTAGGAAAATTTAGGAAGAATTGACATAATTTTATTTTTTTTAAACAAAAGTGGCAAGCCACTATAATTATATATATTAATATTAAAAAAGTTACATAAAGCTGGTTCAATAGAGCATACTGGTAGGAAAGAGCCAGCAAGAAAACCTCCGGTTGTAGCTCAAAATTTACAATTTCCCTTAATGGGTTTACAATTACGAGAAAAGGGGAAGTAGAATAATACAAAAAAGAGTTATAGTCTTTACCCCCAAAAATTCCACAAAAAATTAAAGGATGAAAATATCCCATGGAGCAATAGCTAAATGAGAACAAAATTGCTATAGAAAACATCTGCACAAGACTATACAGAGCTTTAGAGGAGAAGCCTTTGCCAAAAAAATTGCAAAACTAGTGAATAGAAACAAGTGGATAGTCTAACCATCAACTGGTGCATTAAGATCTTGCAAAATAACATTACCCTCGGTAGCATCTGGTCCAACTGGTGACCCAGGAGGAGGAGAAATCTGAGGATGATATTGAATTAAAAAGAGCAGAGCATTGAACTTCTCTTCCACTTGATTCACTAGTAGATCACCCAATTCAGCTCTATAAATGAAACTTATTCAAGCATGGTGAAGATGCTATTCTCCAGTTCAAGCATGTGATAAGAATTGACATAATTTAGTAAACCCAACAATGCAAATTTTTTGTATTTTTCCAAATTTTCAATTTTTTAAAAAATTTTCTCAATGCAATAAATTAAATGATCAAATGAATAAATGAAATCTCACCAAATCTGTAGACAAACACTCAACAAGTTTCAATTTAAGTTCAAAGACATGGGTTCACCAAAATGTTTAGAGTAAAAATGGATTTGGTAATATTTTGTGGCTTAGATGTTAAAATCCTCCTTTCACCTTAACATTGAAGGATCTAAGGTCAAATGGCAAGCACTATCATACCCTAGGTCACTTGTAAATGAGGAGAAGCTTGGATTAGGGAATTAATTATCAATTTTTCCTTCTCATATGCTCAATTGACCATTAAAACCCTAATTATGCAAATACGACAACAAATTAATGAATTATGGAAAAAGCTCTTATAGATAGGAGTAAAATGCCAAATTATAGAATAATTGTTTTCAGGGTTCCGAAGAGGAATAGTCGAGGACACTGGAGTGGGCGCCCAAGTCCAAGGTACCTTCTTTTTCAGGGAATCTAGACCTCCTTCAGACACTGATCAGTCCTGTAACTTCTATTTTTAGGAATCAGTCTATAGAGGACACTGGAGTGATCTCCCTAGTCCTGGAAGTGCTCCTTTATCTATCTTTTCTTCAGATCTCGAAGCCCTGATGTCTTTCTAGCCTTCCTCCACTTTTTCTAGATGCGACACCTGTAACCTGCAATCACAAGACTTGGTTTGGGGGTTGTGGTGTTTAGAGGTTTTCCTCAGTCAAACCCCAGAGGACACTTAAGTCTCTGAACACCGTTGTTGGATAAAGAGGGGATGCCCTTATGAGGCAAAGGCCAAAAACTAAAGGAATCAATGGTAAAAACACAATGATATGTCACCTTGTAGTGAAGATTTCATGGAGGAAGATGCTCTTCATGCCATGAAGGAATTGATGCTCAAATCTGTAAATATCAACACACAAAACACACAAGTCTACTCTTGCAACACAATAGAAAGTCTTGAATAACCTTGAGAATGCCTAGAGTTCACAATGATCATCTCGTCAAAATCTAGTTTACAAATGAATGCCTACATATGTTTATATATGCATCTACAAGCGCTCCCACCAAGATATTTGAAATTCAAACTTATCGTGTTGGCAAAGGGGCCCAATAACGGTCACTAACTGACACCCAGAAATTGAGGCTACCTTAAAATAGGGCAAGACTAGGGCATGAGCACCCAAGTCCTCCCCCTATTTTAGGTAGGGTATAGGTCAAAGGGTCCTCCTAGGTCTTATTTGCCATGGGACTTAGGTCTCATTCCATCGGGGTGCTAAAATATGAACTAAAATGTCCTAAATGCACTCTAAAGACCCGAGAACTGCACCTTATGAGGGAAAAGCCCCCAAGGGTACATTTTCTGATGTTACAGATTGTAATGGTTTATTAAATTTTAAGCTTTGTTATATCTTGATTTGATTAACATGCTTAATTGATGGAAAAGAATATGTTTCCTTGATTCAAATTTTGATTATCTCTATCAATTCTTAATCAATGACTTGTTTAAGTTATATAATTAAGTTAAATCTTGAGCATTATGGAAAGTAATGTTATGTAATTTGCCAACATTGCTGCAAAAGGACTTGATATCTGGAAGGGTTTTCCAAACTTCTGGTATGAGGAAGCATGGGTTAAAATTGCCCTAAGTCAGATACACAAATATTTTTCTACCTAGATTAGCCACATCTAATTACCAAGGATGCCATCAAGGCTATAACTAGACTTTGCTCCTCTAGACCAGTGTCAGTTTTGAAATCAGTCAAGAATGAGGAAGTGATAAGGCTAATTGGACCTAAGTTTGACAAGAGGACATTGACAATAGATGATATTTAGGATTTGGGGGTCCGGTATGCAACCATGAACATTGCATACAAGATTTACTAAACCAATAGGGAAAACTCTGCCTCTGCAACAACAATATATACAACTTATCAAATGGTCAAAGAAGGAAAATATTATGACCTATTTGAGCTCCTATGGCAACAATTACTAGATAATCTAAAAAGGACAAAAGAATCAAGATACAAATTTTGGTATGGTTCTTTGATCATATGTCTTATGTTTTACTTTTTGAAAGAATTGCCTAGTATGAAGGGCATGGTCTGGAGAATAGATACTTAGGTTGCCCACCAAATTAAGAATCATATGCTTAGCTTCCTAGATCATGAGAACTATGACACAATGTTCTAGAGATTTTTCAAAACCTTTCAAAAGAATATGTAGATGAGGGAGAGAATCCCATCAAAAGTTGTCAACAAATATAAAAATGATATAACTTTCATGGTTGATAAAGATAACTATTATATGGAGGCTACTAAGACAAGGACCTTCTAGATTACAATGTTTCCATATGAGGTCTCTGAATTTGATTTGGTGGGATATGCTGACATGTTACTCAGCAAGTCAAATGATCCCTACTGGAAGGTTTGACACCTAGGATGAAATTATTAATAAATCAATTAAAAGGGAGGTAGAGGAGAATGTAGAAAATGTGAAGGCTAAGGTAGAAAAAATGAAATCTGACCTAGATGGCATACTCAAGTCTCTTGAAGGCTCTTTAGGAGAAGCATAAACTCTTCCCAGTGTGCAAATGCCTAGAAGAATAAGCATATCAATATCTATTTTAGCTACCTCTTTTGTCCCCTCTGGATCATCACAATTACCTATCAAAATAAGTGCTACTAAGATCCCAGTGCAAACTCAAACCACAAAAAAGAAGAAGCCAAGACAAAAAGTCAGGAAAGAAGAGGGAAGATTAATCCTGTGAACATTGAAGATGTTGAAGTTGAAGAAGAGAAAGAAGAAGTTGCAGCACTGAAGAGGAAGAAAAGAACAAATAAAGAAGTTGAAAAGGGAGAGTCTTTAAAATAAAAGGGAAAAGGAAAAGCAAAGAAGGTCAAGAAACCTGACTATGTTCTCTTGCAACTTGAGGCAACAGTAAATGCAATTACATAATATGGTGCCTTAAAGGAAGTTGCAAAACTTTATGATGAAAGGCCTTCTAATGACAAATCTACTATTGAGGAAGCAATAATTAGGTATATGGGAGCCTACAATGTGGCCTTAATTGAGATTGTAGATCAATTACCTAAAATCCTTGGTGAAGTTCTTACTAAAAGGAGAAACGAAGGTATGGGTAAAGATGTTGAGATGAAGAATTGGATAGTTGAAAAGGTTTGTTCTTCCATCTCTAAGGAAGAAAAAGTCAAAATATCTACGACTATAGAAAAAGAGTTCAAGACTAAAAGGAGATTGAATATTCTAATGTCAAAGGATGAGGAAGAAATAAAGATATTGGAAAAGGAAACACTGAAGAAAACTACTGAAATTCTTAAAGATATGAAAATTGATGTGGGAATCATTGAAGATATATCTAATCAATCTGCATCTGAAGGCAATGAGGAAAGTAGTGACAAGGTTGAGAAGAATAAGGAGATTGCTCCTCCTAAGGATACAAGAGAACCAAACATAGAGGGTCAAGATAGAATAAATCCACCCCCTCCAGATACCTCTATAGAAAAAAATGTGTCTCCTACAGATAACACTGATACAAGACATGATTCTCCCCCTTTAGAAAATACTAAGGCACAAATCACAAAGGGTTAGGATAAAGGTAGTACTTCTTCTCCAAGGAACACTGATTCCAATGAAGAACATGATAATTCTCCTCTATAGGATACATGGAATGAGGAGAAAAAGAAAGAAGATAACCCTGAGGAAAACAAGAAAGAAAAGGAAAATAGTGATGAGAAACAAGCAAATAAAGGGGATAAGGAAGAAACAAAAGAGGAAGAGCAAGTCAAGGATGAATCAAAAGGAATAGAAGGCATAGGTCAAGGTACTTCAGAGAAAGATTCATTCAAAGACCTACTCGACATGCAAATACAATTTCAACTAGTAATTACCCCTCAACTGCTATAAATTCCCACTCATGAAGGACAAATTGATTTGGCAAACATTTCTCCCCTTCACAAACTACAATTTGGTGACATATTACATGCCTCAACAAGGAAAGTGTTTTTACAAGAAAACCTAAAGAAATCCAATGTGGTTGAGGATGCTGTGAAGGTAATTCAAGAAGGCTTACTAGAGGTAATCATTGATTCCTCTCTGCCTCTAGAGCAGAAGCTTAAATTATTAATGGATTCCTTCAAAGACCACTCTTCCTACATTGAGCAAAAAGCATAACAAGAGGCAGCAAAAATAAAAAATGATAAGAGGATGGCTGAGATGACTGATAAATGTGCTAAGGCACATAATAAATTGAAACAAGATTTGAAGAAACATAAGAATTGCATTGATGAGGCCACAACATTGTATCTATTCTGCCTAAAATGGCCAAGTTCCACAAAGAATATCAAAGCTTAGATTGACTCCATTGAGTCACAAATCTCCAAACTAGCTAAAACATATGACTTGTCAAAGGACAAGAATGGGGTAGTTAGGGCACAAGTTGAAAATCTTCATGCACAGTTGTCTCAACTACAGGATGAAAGAGAAACTTGAAGAAACAATTTGGTCAATTGAAGGAGGCAGAAAATTTGAGACTTGCTTCATTATCTAGTTTGCTAGGGGATGTAGAAAAGGTTGATCAAAAGATTAAAACTCCAAGCAGCATATAAGAAGTTGAAGTGCTATGCATGCAATGTGAATGTCAGAATCATATGCTTGCTTCAGAAAATACCAACTGGACATCCACTCTTACACAACTCAAGGTAATTTAAAAAACCATTATACCTTCTACATGAGTTGTTAGAGTAGTGTAAATAAGACTAATTTTGATGTATATAATCTTGTAGAGGATAGTAGTGTCATATTATATACATAACATCTATTTTTTAGGTATCTCTATCTTAGGGGAGTACAATTTGTAGAAATTATTTTCTAAGGGCAATTCTATACAATTTTTGAATATGCAGGGGATATCAAACCCTTTTTCCTTGATGTCAAAGGGGGAGAGATATAAATATATATCTAAGGGGGAGTATATATTACAATCAATGAAAAAGGGGGAAATTGTTGGCAATATATGTTTGCCATTGATGTCAACATAGTATATGGCAATATAAGGACAAACTTGTACATAGGTTGTGTATAGACGAAGGAGAATATGATGGAAAGAGGAAGATTTGAGAGAGATGGTTTGACTTAATTGAAGTCAAGGGGTCAGCATGTCTAAGGCAAGTCAGTCTAGAGGACTTAGCAGATGGAGTGAAACTAGTCTGGAAGAAGAGAAAATTGTCTAAACATGATGCAATGATCAATTTTGTCTCTAAGTATGATACGGAGGTAAACACATATCTCCTAACATGTTTCTTATATTCCTACATGTATATTTCATCATTTTGAGGTACTACACCCAAAGATAAGTAGCAATAATTTGACTAAGGCACTCATAGTGCATATCCTAAGGCATAGTCACAATGTTTTGGTCTATATTTCTCCACAAAGAAAGATTTAGTCTTGTAGTTTAGAAGATAAGTCTATCCTAATATTAACAAGATATGTTCAATATTTCAAGTTACCACACCTTCAATAGAATAAGTTACAAGTGATAGAGTACTAGTTACTACTTAGACATGGCAAAGCAATGGTGGAGACCTATTGGAATGCTCCACATTCCTCTAGAAGAAATTGTTTGGTCATGTGGTTTTGAGGACAAGCTTAGGGATGTATAAGGAATGCTATACTGAAGCTTCAACTAGTTTGGTGGTCTGCAGGGTCAGCACTCAAGTAACAAGGGTTATATACAGACTATTCCAGAAGCCTCAAAGCACATGTTTGAGTATTTGCAAAAGATGAAATACATATAGATCAGATATAAAAGATTGTATAGAGGTTCTACATGCTCCAACATGCCTCAAGTTTGAACCACATGAAAATATAGATGTCCCACACAAGATATATAAATTAGTAAAGTGGGTATGGATGTGCATGGGTGTTTTACAAACACAGTGGTTTTGCAGGTTTTACACAGTCATGAGAAAAACTTGTGGTTTTATGAAGCTGCAGTTAAGCTATTTCTAGACCCTAGCTTTTGAGGTGTTGTTGGATGATATATTTCCAGTTTTGCATGCATGCTTTGTGCATGGTGTGAGGAGGTGAAATGTTTTCTCTTCATGGGGGTGCTGGTAAGTGATATGTCACTCAGTATTTCTATGGTAATGCTTCTGGTTTCTTGACTATGGTGCTCAGGTTGTGGACATATTTGACAAATCAGATTTGTAAGTAATCTGGTGTTTAAGTCATGTTGTCTACATTGTTATCTATTCCTTGAAATCTTAGTTTTGCAGTTTCTAATGCAATAGTGAATTTGCATGTTTCAGTATATCTGGATCTACGAGTTATGCAGTCTTTTAGGTGTGTACAACCTATTGATTGCAGTGGGATAACTTAGAAGTGGACGGTCTATATCCACAAGATTGATTATGTGATTGTGCAGATTTGTTAGCTGGCCTTGTCTGTGGTCACTTGTACATTAGTGTGACTATTTTGGAACGAGAGGATAGATATTGTAGAGTATCTAAATAGTTGGTTATGGAGACCTATAGTATGTGTATCATGGTGTCATGAATAGCTTGGACTCACAGGTTTGTGTAATGACAGTGATAGTTATTTCCTTGGTTTGGAGATCTTGGTGCCACTTGGTTTTATTGTCAGATGGACATGTTAATGTGTGGACCTGGTGGATTTTCAGATTAGGAGATGTTTGGTCATGTTGCTTGGAAAGCTTGGTTGCCACAGTTCAATGGGAGCTTTAGCAATGACTGTAGATTCATCACTTAGTGGTGAATTATCTTCTTTAGTGTTGCAGATGTTACTAGGAGAAGCTCTTTGATCCTGTTGCTGCAGAAGGGTTTTTTTTTTTCGCTTTTGCAAGGACACTATTTGAGGATGTGTAACATCTTGGAGTCATGGAGGATTCATGAAATCCTTGGCTGAGGTGTTGTTGGTGCTTGATAGGTGATGTTGGTTTAGAGTTTGATTGTTCATGTCATGATATACTCTTGTTTAAGCATTTGAGTTTTGGCATGATATGTTTCTCTTGAGACTTTGGTTAAGTTCACCTGGAGCATGGAATCTCCTAAGGGAGATGATAAGATCATGATGTCATGATAAGTTTCTGATTCAGATGTTTGGAGCTTTAACAGTGGTCTGGTAACTTCTCTATGTTTGGGTACCCGATTGCTTCATAGTGTTGTAGTGATGCAGTTGGAGTTCAACATGAGGTGATTGTTCAAAGGTGCTCATGGATACATGGAGAATAAGGTGAGATTGAGTATGCTGTGCTTATTCAGAGTTTGCAGTAGGAAGTCCAAGGAGTCTTTACCTTGGTTAGATGTGAGTTCAACAGAGACCTATGAGGAGATTGCTCTTGGAGGAGTTACGATGGCTTGTATATCTTAAAGGAGCATTCTTATCCCCGCTCATGGTCTACTCGGCAGTTTATTACTTGAGAGATATTGTCCATTATTTCTCTCAGGTATTTTATGCTTTCTTTCATAGATATGGATCTTGAATTGCTCATAGATGATTCTGGAGGATTCATTGTGAGAGATGGCTAGCATGTTTATCTCCTTATGCATTTGAGTTTAAGATATCATTCATTGATGAGGACTATTAGGAGATGGTTTATGGGCTAATTTCCTGGAAAGGGAAATGTACTAGTTTGATCTTGTTTGGTTTGAGAGGTTTACATACATGCTAGATACATGTTATATATGCTAAATTTGATCTCTTGAGATTGAATGTTTGTTTGGGTGTTGTTATGCTGTTCTCTTTAGGGTTTTAAGAAGGAGATCATACTTGACATAGTTGGCATGCAGAGGTGTATGTAGAAGGTTTGTCTACAGATATATGATGTGTAGTGTTTCTCTTGGTCTCAATTATTTTTCTGATGGTGTGTTTCACATTACATTGGTTTGAGGTTTTGTTTGGAGCTAAAGTGATCACTTGTTTGTGGTCATGTGCTTTCACTTATACTCTTGGGTGATAGCATGACAGTTTTGTTATCTTTTTCATTGTTGGGTGTGAAGAACTTGAGAGATTTTTGGACTGGTGGTGAGATGTACAGGTTATTGATTTACAGATTTTGCATATCATGGTGGATGTTTCCTTGGTACTACATGATGTTTACACTTTCTAAGTGATGCTAATGGTAGACTTGTATGCCATGATCTTTTTCAGATCTATTTTACCTATGCAGTGGGAGTTCTTGGATGTGTTTGGTCTTTTGACTAGTTGACACATGGAGCTTGTATTTGTAGTTGATGGGTGTATATGTAGGTGGCATGAGTCTACTGATGTTCATACCTTTAAGGTATGAGTGATTGGATGTTTTAGCATTGGTTGTGTGTTCTATTTTTAGTCATGTGGGTTTTATGTTCAGTTGGATGGGTACAGTCATCTTACTGATTATTGTTCTAGTTGATGGTTTATCTTGTTTCTGGAGGATGTTTTTCATGGCTATGTTCTGACAACTTTGAAGTTAGTTTTATTAAAGCTTCTGTGGAGCTTGTGAGCACAGTGGAGTGGTGGCAGTATCATCTTTGGTTCTGTGATATGGAGCATTGATGGTTTCCTATAATTCCTTCGTCAAGTGTGAGAATGTTAAGTACTAGTAACTCAAATTACAGGTTCAATGGTTCCTTAGTACATCATCGGTTCAATGGCTCATTGGTTCAATGGTTCATCGGCCTAACTCTAGCCATCGGGCTTAGGTGAAATTTTTACTCTGGTGATATTGTATCTCTTCAATGAAGGCTTGAACTTTGTGGTTAGGTTCCATGGTTCAACAGAGAAGTCCATCGGCATGAGGGTGGCCATCGGTGGAGCCTGTGGTAGTGTCTCCAATCTCTTTGGTCTCACTGATGGTAGTGAGATATCAACATGAGGTTGACCATTGGCAAAGCTGGTGGTAGTAGCTCCGATAGTGTTGGGTCACTCCAATGGAGGTTTGGCATCGATAAGACATGTGACATCAGCATGAATTGGAATGTTGTCTTCGATATGCTGTGTTACTCTGATGAAGGCCTGGTCATTGGTATGAAGTTTGCTATCGGTGCAGATAGAAGAAGTGTCACCGATGATCTGTCTTGATGATGGTGTGGTCGGCGTGAGAACGTTTGTTGGCCTAGCATTGAGAATTCTTCCCGATCTTACCTGTCACTCCGATGGAGGGTTGGCGAAGACTTGACATCGGCAGGAGAAACATTGTTGGCAAAGAGGGATGAAGTTATACCGAAGGTCAAGGTCTTTCCGATGGTCGGTCAACGGTGTACTACTTGGTGTTGTCGGCAAAAGTGCCGATGGTTATCTTACATGTGGTGAGGTATATAAACTCAGATGTCTGACTTGAACGGATGACTATGGGACTAATCTCACAAATGCGAAATGGTAGTTTGGACAGTTGGTGAGTGTAACTAAAATGATTGGTTGCTTGAACGGTTCAGTCGATTAGATTGCTAAAAGCAATTGGGAATCGATAGAGTAAGGTATGGAGAGTTCAATCAGATGAGCTATGTTCTTCTTCTTCTGTGAAGTCCTATACAGTATGTTGAATGCAACATGTTAACTGTATGAGAAGGGACTGAGGAGAAAGTGAAAATAGAGTTTGAGTGAAAGGGATTCTGGCTGAGAGAGTGAATACTGTGTGCTATTTATGGCATGATAACAATATGCTGATTAGAGTGTTGAAGAACCTTGTGCAGGGTTATTTTGTCATCTATTCTTCAGAAGGAACAAGATGTTAATCTCCTGTAAAGGCTATGAGCCTATAAATGTATTGTAACTATTTGGTTGCTGAATGATACAATGGCTCGGTGATTTGGAGTGTGGGGTTTTTTACCTGTAAGGGTTTTCCCCACATAAATCTATGTTCTTGTTTTGTCTTTCATGTTTAAAGTCTCTGTTGTTGAAACTGGTTAATGTTCACTAGTACTTTCCTCTAAGGGTCAATGTTGGAAATGTTCTATGTTTGTTTCTGCTTTGTGGCATAGTTGTGCATGTTTTTGAAGCAAATGAAAAGTATTTAAATCTATCGAAGACACCACTATTCTTAGAAATATGGTATGAGATGCCATCATTTCCTTACACTAATTCAGCCCCCCTCTCGGTAGTTCATTGTGTTCAACAGGGTTTTCATCATGGTACTTATCTAAGGCACCATGAAATGGTTTTCACCATTGGACAAATAATTTCTCTCTTTTTTATAATTTTTTTTCTTTTTTTTGTTTGATTTTTCTATTTGGATGGGATGGGGAGAAGGATGGAGGAAAATATTTGGAGGAAGATGTGGACTCAACTATCTATTTTCATAGCAAGGTGATAGGGTCCAAGTGTATATAGATGTGACACATAGAACATGTCAAGTGTTATTAAACACATGTATGTTCGTAGATGTGGGGGAAGATGGAATGGATGGTGTGGATTTATGTTTGGAGATAGATGGATTAATGGATGATGGATGAAAGGATTATGTGAAAGATGGACTATAGGGATGTGATGGGGGAGCTATAAGGGATAGGGGATATAAGATGGGGGGATGGAGGTATGTGGGAATGTCATGGGGTCAAGGGGAACCAAGACCAATGTTTGCACACACTGTGGTGGAGTTTGAAGCTTATAGTTGTGATGGCAGGTGGTGAGTAATGGAAATTTTTTTATTATGGGATTAGGGTTGGGGATTATGGGATTGTTGATTTGGGGATCTTTAGGGACCCCAATGAACTTAGGATTCTTAATATTTTTGATTGGATGTGAAATTGTTGTTATTTTTAGAATTTAGGATTTGTGATAGAGTGGAATGTGGATGATCCATTTGGATTGACTACTTTTTTCTTGGGGACCAACACCATTTTTGTTTTGGATTTTATTTTGGAGGTGTGGACTTGTGTAGCCTTTTGGATGTTTGATTTGGCTTTGTGTATCTATGCCCTATGGCATGATAATCTTGAGGCTTTTGTCAATCCTTCACTTTATGTAAGGAGGCATCCAAAGTTTTATTTTTGAATCGCAAGGGTTTTGTGATAGCTTCATGTTTAGGCAATGTGTGCATTCATTAACCATGACTAGAGATTTTAGGGGATTTAAGGGAGAGGGATGTGTGGATGGAGGGATTAGTGGACTTGTTGATGAAGGGATGAGGGGATTTGAAGATGGGAATATTGGGAGTTGGGAGGAGTGGATCTAGAGATGGGAGGATATTTTGATTAATGGATGAAATAAGATGGAATAAGAGGGATGGAGGAATATGATTTGGAGGTGCTATGAGGGGCACCTAGCTTGAGATTGGAAGAAGATGCCTTATGAGGTGTATGAGTGGTACCAACATGTTTGTATTGTTTTCCTTAGGATATATATCCAAGGCCATGTGATCGTGGATGGATTTTTACATGGATGGACTCTAATATTCCTTGTTAATGAAGGCCTAAGAATTTACCATGGTAATTCATGTGTTGGAGCATGTGATGTACAATGGGATGTTTATTGTTTTGGAAACAAGATGCAAGTTCATTATTAGATAGTGGAGGTTGGGTGGTGGATAGAAGTTATTCTCCTATGAGAGAAACAATATAGATGATGGTGTTGGGTCTAAGGGGATAGGATGATGGATTTGGGGTAGGTTTGATAGGGGGTGATGAAGGATCAATAGGGGATGATGGGAGATCAATAGGATATGGTGAGGGATCAAGAAAGGGATGAGTTGGATGCTTGGATCTTGATTAACACTATGCTCATTGATATGGTCTGATATGATCCAAGTTATTTGTTTGATTGTCTATGTTTTCTTAGGGACCAAGTGTCTCATCATGGGAAGTGGGTGTTGTTGGATGATGGATAGGACTAGTTGGATGATGGATAGGAGTGATGTGGGTTTCTTGATCATTGATGATTTTGGGATCATGGATGGGATGAGTGTTGATCTTTTCATCATGGATGGTGGTGGCTTGGGAAATTGGATCTTATGTAGCTTGGATACTTTGATTTTGGATAAATTGGATAAGTTGATCTTGATTTTGTGATGGGCAAGGTTGATCATGATTTGTATTTGATTCTTGACATAGCTCTTGGGTTTGTATAGAAATGGAATATTCTTGGATGGGATTAATAGGCTCTGGGTGGTCAACAACATGACTACATGATGGATCTTGACTTGCATTTATGGTAAGAGGTTCTTCAATAGGCTTGATAGGTTTTGGACTACATGATGGTATTGGATGAATAGGCATGGTGCTTGAAGAGTATTTGATAGGTTAAAGCATAGGAATCCGAGTGCATGATGGTGTTTGCATTGGAATAGGAGGCTCTTTGATAGGTTCAAGGATACATTTTGGATTGCATGGTGGTGTTTGATTACTTGATAATAATGTTGAAATGTATAAGACAACTGAAAGGGGGGTGAATCAGTTGTAACCAAAACTTTAAAATCATTAACACATCAACCACTTAATCACTGATATTGTAATTTAACCATGAAAGCATGAAATAAGAAACTTAAACACATCCACACATTCAACACATAAGACACCAAATTTTTATGTGGAAAACCCAATAAGGAAAAAACTACGGTGAGTTTTATCTCACAATATAAATGATATATCAAATTTTACAACAAGGCTCGCTGCCTTAGGGCTCACTTCCTAGAACGCTCACTGCAAAGGAAGTGACTCACTGCCAAGAGAAGGGGCTCACTGCCAGAAGTTGGTGAATTGAGATAGTAGCATCTACATTATGCCAAGGTTCATTTCCATTGAAGCAAAATAAAACTCCTCTGCTCTGCTCTGCTTTTACACTTTATACTTATCTTCGCATCTTTGCAACCTCATCATCATTCATGATTTCATTACATGTATTTATATAATTCATCAACCTTGGAATGTACATCAAGGTCATCATTACAATCATCAACCATTGGAACAATCTCCAAGGTAGGCATACACACTTACATTAGAATAGGTCTGGACCTAAACAGATTTATGAGAGAGAAGAATGAATACGGACCACACCATGCCTTAGCCAGGACTCAAATGCAATCTTCCATGCAACAACATGCTATCACAAACTCCAAAGCATAACCACAAGTAGTGAAAACAACCAAGTCAGCAAAAACTAGTGTTAAAACTAAGAACTTTAGGAACACGCTTCATGCACGATCTGAATTACTCTTTCCAAACCAATCAAAAGGTAGGAACATGATCTAAAGACACCCACAAGCACATTACAATCATCAGGAACTTCTGCACAACCCCCAAACACTCTATCCAGAAGATTCTTAAAACTGGAGCACTTAAACATTACTATCAACCATTGTCATAAAGGAAAAATCACTTACAGAGCACCAAATCATGAACCACTTTAACTGAAGGCACATAACATCATCCTAGACTCAATTCCAGAACCACGGG
The DNA here is from genome assembly GCA_027924645.1 of Cunninghamia lanceolata. NCBI lineage: Eukaryota > Viridiplantae > Streptophyta > Pinopsida > Cupressales > Cupressaceae > Cunninghamia > Cunninghamia lanceolata. The sequence continues at coordinate 9,994,427 of BSBN01000870.1, forward strand.
CTATAAAACTTAAATGCAGAGAAATGCAGAGAAAAATACATTCTCACTGTCACCACTGAATGCTTAGAAAAATAGTTTTTCTCTAGTGAACAAAACTCACTCAAATCTTCACACCAGAGGCTCAAACTTGGAACATAGCATCTACACACATCCCTTAACATAACTTCCAATCTATAGACAAAGATATTCAATATTCAAGATATGCAGAGAAAAACACTGCACTATTCTTCTGTAAGCCAAGATACTCTATAACACACTGTTTCCACTAGGAGAGCAAATTTTCTCAAAAGCAGTAACACTTTCTCATTATCTTCAATACTTATATAAGCCAATACAAAGCAACTAACTCAACACAAGCAAGCATCAAAACAAGAGCACAGTGGACACCAATGACAACATAGATATATTGACATCAATGGCAACACCAGTAAGCACATACTTGCAACAATCTCCTCCTTTGTCATTGATGGAAACATTGATGTGAAAAACTATAAGAACCATCAAGACAAGATTTTGCATTGATTACTTTCTCCCCCTTTATTTCTACACATCTATACTCTTTCTCCCCCTGAGTTTTTCACATGATTTCTCTCCCCCTTTGACATCAATGGCAAAGGGCATCACTTCTCTTCCTCTTCACTTGCATAATACTACTTTGATAAAACTAGAATTACTTTTCCACTCCCCCTATCATCAATAGTGCAATACTTGCTGCTCTTTATCAGGAACTCATATGAGGAACAACTACCTGCTCTCCCCGAGAGGTATCCTTCAACAACATTAATCTAGATCAAAGAATAAGAATTTGGGCACCACTAGACTGATGCACTTCCCATGCATCTTAGTTTAGAGCATGAAGGGTAATAATCCCTAATTTCTCTTTGAGATACTCAAAAGTATCCTTAGGTAGAGGCTTTGTGAAAATATCTACAATCTAATCCTTTGTAGACACATATTCCATCTTTACTTCATTCTCTGTTACCTTTTCTCTCAGAAAGTGATACCTTATTGATGTATGCTTTGTTGTTGAGTGCATCACTAGATTCTTTGAAATGTTTATAGCAATTGTATTGTCAAAAAATATTGAAATTGGTTCTTCATACACAACTTTTATATCCTTCAATGTTTGCTTCATCCATAGCACTTGAGTACAACAACATGCTGTAGCAATATATCCTGCTTTTGTAGTAGATAAAGAAATTGATTCTTGCTTCTTTCTTAACCATGAAACCAATCTGTTACCCAAGATGAAAGCACCTCCACTTGTACTTTTTCTATCATCAGCATATCTAGCCCAATCTGCATCTGTATAAGCACTAAGAATAAAATTAGTATATTTGGGATACCACAATCCATAGTCTAAAGTACCATTTAAATACCTCAAGATCCTCTTAACTACCATCACATGTGATTCTCTGGGATCTTCTTGAATTCTTTCCACAATACAAACTGCATGCATTATATCCGGTCTTGTATGGGTTAGATAAAGTAGTCCTCCAATAATAGACCTATATTTTTTCTAATTAGTCTTATGTGATTCATCATTCTTGCTCATCTTGCAACCAATTATCATAGGAGTACATACTAGCTTAGAATTCTCCATTCCAAACTTTTTCAACAACTCTTTCACATACTTGGACTAAGAAATGAAATTTCCTTTTTCTGATTGAGTAATCTATAGTCCTAAAAAGAAATTCATTTCACCAAACATAGACATCTCAAACTCCTTTTGCATTTCCTCTACAAATCTCTTACACATACCTTCATTACCTTCAAAGATAATATCATCAAAAAAGACTATAACAATCAGAATTTGATCATCATTAATTTTGAAATAGAGATTATTGTCTCCAGTACCTTTACTGAACCCTAATTGCAGCAAATACTTGTCCAACCTAGCATACCAGGCTCTAGGAGATTGCTTTATTCCATACAGGGCTTTCTTCAATCTGCACACCATGTCACCTTGGTCTGATGGCTAAAATCCTTTTGGTTGTTCAATGTAAACCTCTTCTTCTAGCTCTCCATTCAAGAATGCAAATTTTACATCCATCTGATACACTTTGAAATCTTTGTGCTGCAAATGCCAAAAACATTCTTATTGCTTCAATCCTTGCTACAGGAGGATAAGTCTCCTCAAAATCTATGCCCTCCACCTGAGAGTATCCTTTGCATACGAGTCTTACTTTGTTTCTTACCACTTCTCCACTTTCATTCATCTTGTTTCTAAAAACCCATTTAGTTCCAATTACATTCTTATCAGCAAGTCGAGGAACCAATTCCCAAGTTTGATTCTTCTCTATCTGCATTAGGTCTTCTTCAATAGATTTTACCCAATTCTTATCTTTGTAGGCTTCACTTACAGTTTTAGGTTTAATCTATGAAAGTAAATCGTAGTTCACATGTTCCTCTGTAGCTCTTTTCCTTGTCAACACCCCTTTGCTTTTGTCACCAATAATCTGATCTTTAGAATGATTAATCCTTACATACCTGTGAGTCTTAACAACACTTTCCAAAGCCTTTACTTCTTCAACTTAATTGTCTTCTTGTTCAATATTTCTTCATTAACTGTAATAGTAGGTTCATCTAATTCATAGCCACTATGATCTAATATTTTTTCTCTGTCTTCATCAACCTTCACATTAGCACTCTCAATGATGTTTCTTAGTCTCTTATTGTAGCACCGGTAGGCCTTACTCTTAGTAGAGCATCCAAGAAAAATTCATTCATCACACCTAGCATCAAACATGCCTAATTCTTCTTCTCTTCCGATATAACATTTGCTTCCAAAAACTTTGCAATATATCACTATAGGAGCTCTTCCATACCACAATTCATAAGGAGTTTTAGTGTCATTACTTTTGACTTGAACTCTATTTTGAATGTAGATAGTAGTTAGCTTCCTTCTCTCCAATATACTTACAGTAGGTTAGCTTCCTTCATCATTGACTGAGCAACCTCTTGAACTATCTTGTTCTTTCATTCAACAACTCCATTCTGCTAGGGAGTTCTAGGAGCAGACAACTATCTTTTTATCCTTTGTTCTTCACAAAAGATATTGAATTCATTTGATGTAAACTCACCTCCTCTATCAGACCTTAAACATTTGATCCTCAATTCTAACTCATTTTCAACTATTTCCTTAAAAACTTTGAACTTGTCTAGGGCTTCTAATTTATCCTTTAGAAAAGTGACCCAAGTCATTCTAGAATAATCATCAATAAGCAACATACATTACCTATCTCCTTCCAAACTTCTTGTTCTTGTAGGACCACACAAATTTGTATGCATGAGCTCAAGCAATCCAGCAAAAAAGCTTTTTTTTACTCTTAAAATTTGTCCTTGTTTGTTTCCTGAATTAACATTCCATGCGAATAGTATTAGTAGGCTTCACAAGCCTAGGCAAATCCCTCACAGCTTGTATTGAACTTATCTTCACCAAGTTGTCAAAATTGATATGACACATCATCCTATGCCATAGCCAACTCTCATTTGTCTAAGCCAACAAACAACAATCATTAGTTCCTCTCAAATGATAAACATTACCTCTAGTCTTCTTACCAGTAGCAATCACTATTCCAGAGCTTTCCATGATCTTGCATCCATTATCCTTGAATCTCAAATCATACCCTTTGTCACACATCTGACCAACACTTAAAAGATTATGATGCAAACCCTTCACATATAGAACATCATCTATGTTTTTCTTACCATCAAAAGAAATAGATCCTTTTCCACAAATCTTACCAGTTGCATCATCTCCAGACCTAACCAATCCTCCATCATACTTTTCCAAACTTATAAACTTACTTTTATCACCAATCATGTGATGTGAACACCCACTATAAATAATCCATTCATCCTTATCCTTCTCAACCTGGACAGATAAAGCACTCTCTTCCACTAGTTTTTCTTCCTTCACATAGCTAGTAGGATTAGTAGACATAGGTTCTTCTTTAATAACAACAAACAAGTATTCATTTGCACTAGTGCTAGGATCATCTGACTCATCATATGTTACACCATCATCATCAATATCTCTAACATAACAACATTTCTTTATGATTCTAGGTCTACTTTCAAATGTCTTCTTACCTCTCTCAATTCTCTCTGGACACCTGGAGGCATAGTGTCCAATCTTACCAAAAGAAAAGCATTTGAATGGTAACTTGAATTTGAACTTACTGATACCTCTTTGTATTCTATCCACAAAGCTGGCTTCAATCTCATCAAGGTCATCATCAAATTCCACAACATATTTTTGAGCTCTTGAAGTCTTTTCTGAAGTGTTGGCTTTGAAAGCAGTCTCAGTCTTTGGTAGAGCATCACTGAACTCTCTCATCTAAAAAGAAGTAAGTTTCCCAAGCAATTGATCCTTTGTAATTTTGTTCACACTCATAACTTTTTAAATTGCTGACACCTTGTGACTGTAGGATTTAGGCAAAGATCTAAGAATCTTTAGCACAACCTCATCTTCACCAATAGTTCCTCCAAGACCTTTGATTCCATTGATAATTTCAACAACCTTTTGCATGCAGATTGTTATGTTCTCATCATAACTCATATTTAGGGCTTCATACTTCACCTTCAGACTTTGTAGTTTTGCACTCTTTACAGAATCATCTCCTTCATACAAAATTTTCAACTTATCCCAGATCTCATGAGTAGTTTGCAGATCCATAAATTTCACTAACTTGGTATTAGATAAGCCATTTAACAGAGTATCTCTAGCTTTTCCATTTAGCTCATACTGTTTGAATTCATATTCAGAAGATGGACCATTTGGAGGAAGAGTATACTTTGTATTTTCCATCTTCCAGACACCATAACCAAGAGAATTGAGATGACTTTTCTTCTGTACCTTCCATAGAGCATAATTTGTTCCATCAAACTGCAAAGAGTCCTTTTGTTTCATCCTAGATCTACCTCAAGTTGGTTGGCCTTTTACTTTGGAACCCATGCTCTGATGCCAATTGTTGAAATGTGCATGACAACTGAAAGGGGGGGGTGAATTAATTGTAACCAAAACTTTAAAACCATTAATGCATCAACCACTTAATCACTGATATTGTAATTTAACCATGAAAGCATGAAATTAGAAACTTAAACACATCCACACATTCAACACATAAGACACAAGATTTTTATGTAGAAAACCCAATAAGGGAAAAATCACGGTGAGTGTTAGCTCACAATATAAATGATATATCAAAATTTACAACAAGGCCCACTACTAGAGGCTCACTACCTTAGGGCTCACTACCCACTATGCTCATTGCAAAAGAAGTAGCTCATGACCAAGAGAAGGGGCTCATTGCCAAAAGGGATCACTACCAAAAGTTGGTGAACTGAGATAGGAGCATCTACATTATGTCAAGGTTCAATTCCATTGAAGCACAATAAAACTCCTCTGCTCTACTCTTCTTTTACACTTTACACTTATCTTCACATCTTCACAACCTCATCATCATTCATGACTACATTACATGTATTTATACAATTAATTAACCTTGGAATGTACATCAAGGTCAGCATTATAATCATCAACCATTGGAAGAATCTCCAAGGTTAGCA